>JAIOKQ010000548.1:0-4800000 GCA_020654165.1 Oryctes rhinoceros | reverse complement strand
TCTTCCATTTTCCTTTGAGTTGTATATTGAAGCACGTCTGCATACCACACCTCAATAGGAACTAGTCCACTATCCTCGGGGAAACAATAATTTTATTGGAAGAAAAATGATAGGGCATCAATCATTTGATGATCTTCAACTAAACGTTTTTTAAAATGCGGGCTTAACGAGTGTTTTTCCGTGGTGACAGTTGAATGTCGACATCTATATGAGGTGGTTTAGCAATAATATGTTCTTTAGAATATCGTATTAATTCTGCATCCATTATGTCAATAGTCCGTAATATATCTCAGCACTTATTAGTCAAAATAAAAACAAAGATAGATTAAGATAAACATGATTGATACTGTATTTCACGAAAATGTACTACGCTTTGTTATGGAAACGTGTCACAGCTTAATTTGGCATGTAGATTCTTTCTTAAGAACTTATGTAGAAAGTTCCGACCGTCTGATACTAAGAAGGTTTATTTATTTTCATCTGTCTGGCTTTTGTAAAGTACGAGAGCCTGAAGGAAACTTCGCTGAGTAAATTTTCCATGAAAGATAGATTTACTAGGCGAATTACGGGCCTATAATGGACCTTGTCCGTCGGTATATACATATGTATGTATAGTCGTACTGCAACACATACAATTCGGTTCTTATACAGCAATAATCAGACCAAAAACATCTTGCAAGACGATGCAACCGCGGCTTTAAGCAATACAAAGACTTGCATGTCTCAATGTTACATGTGCGATACGTACGTACCTATCCCATGTTTTCAGCAGCGCTGAAAGTCCTCCTGGTATTAACGTCGCTTCACGTCCACATTCAGAAGCAGGCTATACCGTATACCTTCGCACATCGCGGAATAAAGGAACTGTAGCCTGCAGATCTTCGAAGGGCATCTCAAAATCGTTGAATAATCCTTGATCATTGGAAGCTATGCTTAATGGGCAACCGGTAAACCTCAAAGCAGAAGAGGTATCCTGTTATGATACATAAACGGCTCCTCCTAATAGGCCTTACTTCCACCTAAAAACGTCTACATCCACACCTGTCCGCCATAAGAAATCTGGAGTTAGGGATACTTGGCGCAACTGTGGTCTCCAAGAAAGCCACATAAAGCAAGTAAGACATGGGAGGGCAATACTGGAAATGCGTTCCGGGATAAAAAAAAAAAAAACAGACGAAAGCACTCATAGAAAGCTCGCCTAAGGCTGGAAGCTATATAGCCTTAAAATAACACTTATTTAATAAACTAGCGAAAGCTGAAGATCAAATCTGTTACATTGAAAAGTCCATTTTGTTGATCCAAATAAAAATCTTTGTTTAAATACGGGCAAAATATTGCTCTTTCAAAGAAATATGTTAATTTTCGTTAAATATCATTACAATATAATTGGATTAACAAAATAATTAATCGACTCAAGCAAATTTCCTGCGAAATTAATTTAGTCGTTTCAAGCACATCGATTTTTTATTATTCGTTTTATCGCCAGCTTCTGGGCGCTACTTGCCACGCGATGGATGTTTCCGCATCTCCAACATATTTGATGAACTACTTGTTAAACTTGGGTAGATAGCAAGTAAATGGTTCAACTATTACGGAAAGCACCCGAATGTTCTTGTGAAACTTCATTATTTTAAGTACATAAGAGAGGAGTTCTATAACTGCCTTTCCTCGGCAAGAAGCGGCGCTACTAACCTTCTACAAGGATTCCAAACGGATGCATCAGTTAGTTTGTGATTGACCGACCGTTTAAATCGAATGACTTTTGTGAATTAACAACAATGGAAAGATCGAATACAGAGCAGTGATTAAATTTTTGTTTTTTAAAAAGGAGATGAATGATGATTTATGTAAAATATTGGACAGGTGAATTTAATCGAGACATTTTTGTTTAAAAGTGCTCAGATCGTCGCCACACATTAGAAATGATTGGAACAGTTCACGACGCGGTGTCGAAGATTCAAAGTGCTTGAGATTGATGAGGCTCATCTCAATTGATTGGGTGCATAACGTATGAGTTGTTAAAGCTCGTTTGGATGTAAGGAAGCTTTCGGTAAGATCGATTCCGCAATTTCTCACAATTGTCCATAAATACGGACGTGTGTCAACTTCAAAAGAATGCTTGATGATGTTAAAGCGCAATTCGAATGATTTTCGGCGTCAATTAATAACTACTGAAGAAACGCGGATTCATCACAGCACACCAAAGACCAAAGGATAGTTCAAACAATGGGTTTTTTTTTAGTCAGTCGGTATCAAAGAAGGCCAAAGCCAGTATCGCCTTTATATTTCATATATTATTTATTTTATTTAGTTTATTATAGACAATATGATAAGTATTACACCTAATATCACATAATAAATACTTAGATACAGTTATTTTGTACATAAATTAAATACACAATTTTTGTTACGTTTAGTTTAGGTCTATTGTCGTGCTATGCGGCGGTATTGTATATTACTATTATTATACGCTTGCCATCAAAGCTGTGCAACATAAAATATATATTTCATTATAAAACGGGTCGATATCTTTTTATTAACGATGTTTGTAGGAAACACCACATTCGTTATACTAAAGATAATGTGATTTCACTTTTAATTTTAAACCGGCTAACTTCAGTCGAAATGACGACGCGATTGAGATAAAAATCATGTAAAGTAAGTAAAAACAAGTACTTATTCTAAGTTCAATTGACTACAAGCAAATAGAATATTAAGTACGTTTCATGCCTTATTGAGATAACCATATCTTGTATTAAAATTAATATTAGTGTGTAACGGTCAGAGCGACTAATTCTCAATGAACTAATATTTCACATGATAAATTATACTTAGGTCACTTCGTTATGTTTCAATACATATCTCCGACGGAATCTTTAGTTTAAAGGTTCTTTCACCGTGTACAGCGGTGTCCAAGCCTGAACTTTAGGGAACCTATTCAAAGATATTTTATGATGTGAACGCGACGATATTTGCCATCTTGCATTGCAAAAATTAAAATGATGATAAGAAAATGTCCATGTCCAATTTTTATTTTCTAAGCGCAATAAAGGTATTTACAATGCAAAGGGAACCTAAATACCGTATTTTTTGAACAATAATGTAACGCTGTTGTTTCAATTTAAGACGATTCGCTACATGTCGGTTTATTGATTTCGTATCGATTTCCGCTCAACATATTAGTGAAATTAACGTAATATTTCGTACTGATTCTTACGCTAACTACATGAACGCTACTTAAGTCAGCTTTTTAACATGTTCGCAGGTAGTAATCCATCTACGCTGCTACCGATATCAATTTTAAACGTCATTATGTATATTTGGGCAACAGTTTTATATTAGATAAATAGTAGGTGCTTTGTTCTTAGGTACATCGAATTTTAACAGCCGAGTATTGTAGATCGAATATTTGTCCCAATTAGCAAGATTGATAAGTTTCCTCAAACGTAGATCTAAGAAAATTAATTTGGCATTGTCGAAAAATTTGGCTTCTTCTACATCTCCTCATTAGGTGTGCTCGACTCCTACAAATCGCGAACAAGCAGACATCGACCCATAGTATTATTTGCATGTTTACGCGCATTTTTCCTTTTAAAGAATTCCGATCAAAAGAAATAAATAACTAACCCAAAAAAAAATGTGTTTGAGATGAATCACGTACAATTAGGAATAGACAAGAATATGTAATTGCGGTTAATTGTATAATATGCTATAATTAAGACAACTAATCCTGTCTATACAAATTTTTCACATGCGTTCACTGGTATGCCGTGAATTTTAACTAGTTCCCATCCAATGCAACGCTATTTTAATCCATCGTATCAACTGGGCGGGGCGTACGCTTGCGGTACATCGTCTAGTTCCAACGTGGTCAAACTAGAGTACCTAGGTATGCTGGTTTCGACCTGGAGGACGTAATCGAAGAATGGAAGCACCCCTGGTACATTGATCTCGAAGATCGGCCCATCCGCAGCAACTTCGTCGTCGACGTACTGTCCAGGACCGGACGATATATCAAGAACGCCGGAGCCGAGTTTCATGTCGCAAACGAGCATCGACTCGGACTTGAAGACGCCTTTGAGAGAGTAGGTGAAGTTCTGGACCGCTCCGTTTATATCGCACGGTATCTGCCATCTCGCCTTTAGCGACACGTTAAACGGCGTAGACGGTACGTAATCGTAAGAGGTTTCGATGTCCAAATATCCCGGAACTGAAAAGTCAAACATTTAATTTTTCTTTCGCATCTTACCGTCTTACCGACCTACCGTCTTCGTTAGTTAGCACGTCTTCCCTCATCGCCGTTCTGTTTATTCCCAGATCGTCGAAATGCGTAACGACCTCAATGTGATACAGAAAACTCGGATAAGCGTATACAAAGTCGAAGCTATCGGTCGCTGCCGGAAGGTTCTCTGCTACGAACGGGGTCATGTTCCACTTCGATATGCAGTGAACCGGCGTGAAATGGTTCGGCATGATTGGCTCAATGTACACGGTGTGTCCTGTGACGAACTCCTTATTGTCGTTCTCTCCCCAAAAGATGCTTATTTCGCTTGTTGTATTGGTCGTTACCTGAATCGGAGGTACTCTCAGAATCGCTGAAAAATAAGTCAAGTAAATGTAATAGTCGAAATTCTTGGATAAGATGAAGTGTTTAAACCTAATTAAAATGTTCTGAACATTAGGACAATAGTTCTAACCAGTTAACCAGTTAAAACCAGGGATAGAGAGAAGCCGGAACCGAAGCTATATAAATTCCTGAAGAATTATTCAAAATGATCCGAAATAATGGCGCTCCACGCGGTGCTCCAACGTTGTAATTTTTAATTTAAAAGATAGGCAAAATAACTTACTCGTTGGGAATTCAATACTTTTGCCGCAATACCAAACACCCACATCTTCAGCAAATTCGAAACACGTTCTATAGGTGTAGATGGTGTTATTTCGTAAGTCGGTGAAAGTGTATCGGAACTCGCCTACTTGATCGTAATCTGCTGCGATTGGAAACTCTCTAGTATCGTCGTTGTACTTCTCGTTAACTTCGAAAACGAAATCGTTAACCGTGCACCAATTCGGAGTGTCAGGCATAATGTACCACACTACTTCAGCTGTTGTTTCGAGCGGTTCGGTTGAGATATGTCGGGGATGTTGTCCTGGAAAGCGCAAGAATAAATGAGCCATATTTTATAATAATAATAATAATCTCGACGTTTCGCCCGCAATCGTACGGGGCTTCTTCAGGAGAAAGATGGGCACCAGTGAGCACGGTAACTCAACGTGTAAACCACCCCAGACGCGAAACTAACTGAGCGGGAAGCAGTTGATCGCGGTAACTCAGTATGTGAACCACGCCAGAGGCGAAAACCAACTGCGAGGTAGTTGGTTTTCGCCGAGATTAAAAACGTCGAGATTATTATTATTATTATTAACGACATGACACAGTTCGAACCCGGAAAACGTTTAGTTTCAACAGACTCCGGCCGTGGAAGCCTACGTCTTTATTTTTGAGCCACATTCTAAGATCCCGAAACTTACGTGTGACAGGTCCAGCATATTGGTCAAGGACCGGTTCGCTCAGATAAGTACCATCGTTGTAAACGGATGTTGTTACGTTAAGTCTGTTGTCGCTGCAGGGATACACCGCGAAATTAAAAAATCTATCCGTCGTACGTGCGAAATTCCCATCTGGATATCTTTCGTTTGTAAAATATACAATGTATTCGACGTCACAGAAAGAGGAGCCTTCCGGGGGGTCCCACACCCAGCCGTCGCTCTCGAATCTTATATTTAGAACTTCCAAATTTTCTGCGAAGCAGGAAAGATAAACGTGTTTTTGTACTAATGATTGTAAGTATGTACTTACGAGGTGTTGGTCCTCTATGTGCATAACTTACTGCATCGCTCTGATAGTAACCGTCGTTATTAATGAAGACAACCACATTAATCCTATTGTTGGTACAAGGAGCCACATCGATACCGAAAAAGCTGATACTTGTGTTCACTAGTTGGCCTTCCGGCACGAGCTCACTTATGAAATGTACTTCGTATTTGATATCGCAAAGCTGCGAGTTTTCAGGAGGTTCCCATACGAAACTTGTGTTTTCACCATCAAATCTCAAGTTTCGAACTTGCAAGTTTACTGTTCCAATTTAAAGAAAGAAAGGTATGTTAAAACATACAACAAACTAGATGCTAGTTAGTGAAAAATTCAATTACAAAGAAGCATCACAGTATTATGTTACAAGGACTCACCAGGTGGTGGCCCTCTATGACCGTAATTCACCACGTCACTTTGATAAAGTCTGTCGTTAAATGCAGAAGTTATTATCGAAATTTTGTTGTCACTGCACGGATGGACGACGATATAATAAAAATTGTCGTATATCTCTCTCGGTTCTTCATTTGGAAACTCTTCGTTTATAAAATGTACTATGTACGTAATATTGCACAGTTCTGAGTCTTCAGGAGGATCCCACGTAAAACGACCAACATCGCTACTTTCAAATCTTATATTTCGCACTTCCAAAATCGCTGTTGTAACATAACAAAGGAAAAGCGTTAAAAAAATTATCTTTCCTACGTTATACTTGCAGATTGTAAGAACTTACCAGGTGTCGATCCTCTATGATCGTAGTCCACTACGTTACTTTGATAAAGTCTGTCGTTAAACGCAGAAGTTATTATCGAAATTCTGTTCATGCTGCACGGACGAACGATGACATCATAAAAATTGTCGTATATCTCTGTCGGTCCTTCATCTGGAAACTGCTCAGTTGCAAAATGTACTATGTACGTAATATTGCACAATTCTGAGTCTTCGGGAGGATCCCACGCAAAACGACCAACATCGTTAGTTTCAAATCTTATATTTCGGACTTCCAAATTCGCTGTTGTAACATAACAAAGGAAAAGCGTTAAAAAAATATCTTTCCTGCATTATACCTGCAGGTTGTAAGAGCTTACCAGGTGTCGGCCCTCTATGGTCGTAATCCACCACGTTACTTCGATAAGGTCTGTCGTTGAATGCAGAAGTTATTATCGAAATTCTGTTCATGCTGCACGGACGAACCATGACATCATAAAAATTGTCGTGTATCTCTCTCGGTTCTTCATTTGGAAACTCTTCATTTATAAAATGTATTATGTACGTAATATTGCACAGTTCTGAGTCTTCAGGAGGATCCCACGTAAAACGACCAACATCGCTGCTTTCAAATCTTATATTTCGCACTTCCAAAATCGCTGTGGTAATATAACAAAGGAAAAGCGTTAAAAAAATTATCTTTCCTACGTTATACTTGCAGATTGTAAGAACTTACCAGGTGTCGATCCTCTATGATCGTAGTCCACTACGTTACTTTGATAAAGTCTATCGTTAAACGCAGAAGTTATTATCGAAATTCTGTTCATGCTGCACGGACGAACGATGACATCATAAAAATTGTCGTATATCTCTCTCGGTTCTTCATTTGGAAACTCTTCATTTATAAAATGTACTATGTACGTAATATTGCACAGTTCTGAGTCTTCGGGAGGATCCCATGCAAAACGACCAACATCGTTAGTTTCAAATCTTATATTTCGGACTTCCAAATTCGCTGTTGTAGCATAACAAAGGAAAAGCGTTAAAAAAATATCTTTCCTACATTATACCTGCAGATTGTAAGAACTTACCAGGTGTCGGCCCTCTATGGTCGTAATTCACCTCGTTACTTCGATAAGGTCTGTCGTTGAATGCAGAAGTTATTATCGAAATTCTGTTCATGCTGCACGGACGAACCATGACATCATAAAAATTGTCGTATATCTCTCTCGGTTCTTCATTCGGAAATTGCTCATTTACAAAATGTACTATGTACGTAATATTGCACAGTTCTGAGTCTTCAGGAGGATCCCACGCAAAACGGCCAACATCGCTACTTTCAAATCTTATATTTCGCACTTCCAAAATCGCTGTTGTAACATAACAAAGGAAAAGCATTAAAAAAATTATCTTTCCTACGTTATACTTGCAGATTGTAAGAACTTACCAGGTGTCGATCCTCTATGATTGTAGTCCACTACGTTACTTTGATAAAGTCTGTCGTTAAACGCAGAAGTTATTATCGAAATTCTGTTCATGCTGCACGGACGAACCATGACATCATAAAAATTGTCGTATATCTCTCTCGGTTCTTCATTTGGAAACTCTTCATTTATAAAATGTACTATGTACGTAATATTGCACAGTTCTGAGTCTTCAGGAGGATCCCACGTAAAACGACCAACAACGCTACTTTCAAATCTTATATTTCGGACTTCCAAATTCTCTATGGCGACATGAAAAAATGAATGTGTTAAAGCAATTTTCTTACTTGTAGATTGTAAAAACTTACCGGGGATTGGTCCTCTATGACGACCGTTCACTGGATCACTTCGATAGTGATCGCCTTGAAAGGCCACGGTAATTACACTTATTCTATTATCGCTGCAAGGGATCATTGTGAACTCGAAAAAGTTATATCCGGTATTTACCGGATCCGCGATCGGTTGAAGCTCGTTTATAAAGTGTACTTCGTACTCGATGTTGCAAAAGTCGATGCCTTCGGGAGGATCCCAAACGAAGCGCGAGCTTGCGCCGCTTTCAAATCTTAAGTTTCTCACGTCCAGATTGTCTGTCGCACGGCAGAAAAACAAATTCATTTAGGTAAATAACAAAATATTGAGCTGGCTTGATATTTTTTTCGATCCGTACCTGGCGTTGGTTCAGTATATTCGGTATTCCTACTTTCGCCAGGCGCTTCCGCTTTGCTAATCCAAGTGGTCACGTTAATGTGGCTGGTATAGCACGCGATCACATCGGTTACTGGGGAAGCGAAGAATTCCTCATTTATCAAGGCAGTTTCGTCGTAATGTCCATGATCGCTAGTAAACTCCACCAAATACTGCAGACTGCAATTTTCGGGGGCTTCGGGCGCTTGCCATTCGAATCTTCTTTTGGCGGAATTGAATCCTAAATTCCGAACTGCGCTGTCGCCTAAGAAATCGTACGCTTTGTTATCGGCACTAAACAACATGCTTTCGGGTTAGTTGCTTTTGAGCTTGGTTCTCTTAGAAACCAGAAGTTTGTATTGCAAAATTTACAAAAAATAAATAATAATAATAATAATAACAAAGGAACGTATTCATGAATGTTGCAAATTTTACAAATATAAAGGTAAAGAAACTCAGACAAACAACAATAAAAAAAGATATAAATAAGAAATACTCTATTACTACTAAGGATGATATTTTGAAGGACAAATACTTAGAAGCCATTACTTTCAATAGTTTGTTGAAGACGTCTCGGTATAAAAATCACCCAATTGTGACACATTGAGGTAGCTCTATAAGAGCCTTAAATATTCGTAAAATGCTTTGATTTAAGTTTCACTGCATCGTTGATTCTCAATGGAATTGAGGTCTGACGTCCAATAAAATGAATTGTGAACGCCTCCCAAACTAATTGTAAGTCCGCACCAGTCGAAATGTATAGACAACAATATTGTCCAGGGTATTAGCTGACGGTTCTGATATTTTCTACATTATTGAATAACTACAAGGTGGCGCAAAAGTAATGTCATAATTTGAATTGGCTGCCATTTTGTTATAAATGAAAGAAAAGAGCTCCGTTTTCATAAAAAGTTTATTTGAAAGTGTAAAATTGATGAATTGATGACATTAATTGGCAGAAATTATATCGCTCCAATGGCCACCTCGAGTTGATGCACAATCTAGCTCCAGATTAGCGATTTCTGCTTCAATGTTAGCTTTCAAGGCTTTCAAGCTTCGTAGTTTGTTGTGGTAAGCGCGAGATTTTAAAAAGCCCCGAAGGAAAAGATTTGGTGCTGTTAAGTCTAACGATCTGGACGGCCAATTCAAATCTCCAAAGCTCCACTCGACTTGGAAATTGGTGTCTTAAAATCTCCATAGTTGCCCGAGCCGTGTGAGCGGTTGCTCCGTCCTGTTGAAACCAACTATGATCGAGGCGCAATGCGGCAATTTGCGGCAAAAAGTATTCGTTTAGCATCTGTCCGTAACGCTCACCATTTACGGTTACGGTAGTGCCATCGAACGAGCGCTACGAGGCCGGCCGCTTCTTGCGACGTCCGAGGCGCGCTCGGACAAACGTTTAATTGTTCGAGGACATGTAACACGACGACCGGGAAAACGACGGCGAGATGCACGCTGCATTAAAACAATATACTTAAAAGTTGTCAAATAGGAAGGAATAACGATAATTCCATGTACATCGCTCCATGGCTTGTCGACAACTAATCCTTTATATATCTACATCATAAATGTCAAAGAACGGCGATATTTGGCGCCAACTGCAAAGATGGCGGCGAATTTAAATAATGACATTACTTTTACGCCACCTGGTATGAAGAATTCGTGTATAACTTGTCAAAAGTTACGCGTAAATCGTGCTTTATCCTCTGAAGAAATTTTCGAGGATTTACATTTTATTTAATTTGAGACAGATGGTATAAAATTAGACATTCGAACGCACACTAAAACATTAATAAAAAATTATGTGCAAAGAACTCGGCATTACGGAGTTGCATAGCTTATTGAAGCCATTTTTTGACTGGTACTTCAAGGAGATAGTGCTGACGGAAGGTATACAGTACTCGAGATATTTATGAGACAATATACCTTGTATATAAGGATTTTATTAACAAATTTTTAATTACTATTAATAATAGTTCGCATTGATGAACCTTGGAGAAATGTTGGTAACACAATAAAGAAAATTACGTAAATTAGGATTTCTCGACTTTTAGCCATTCCTAATCGTTGGAACTATGACAACAACACGATTACTTTCTTCAAATGTTATAAAGTAATCCCATGCATTCATTAGCACAGTAACACATCAAGGTTTTGCGTTGGTTACTTTAGACACTCAACAGTAATTTATAGGAACTCACCGTCCCATAAAATTGGGAAACTTGCGTGGACATCATCAAACTCGTCGTTTCCAGGGATGATAAATGTAGATATTTTGACAACATTCGCCGAACAATTTTCGCGTGTATCGAGAAACAGATTGGAAATTGGATGTGGGATGATTTGGCGTTGGCTTAATATTCCGTTAACGTAGTGGGAAACGTCGTACATCAAGGCGCAGGGATTTGGTGTCCAGGTCAGCATGATATTGTCTGGATTCGCTTCCAAATCAATTGTGATCTCTATTTGCTGGCATTCTGAAATATACGTATCACATAGATTAGTCACCGGGAGAAATATTTGTATATATAGTTGCAAGTAATTCTCAAAGACACGTTCGGCACCAAATCGGCCATCGATAATTAAAAATGTTAAGTTCTGGATAAGATATGTTTTGAATGTTTGCTGCTCGGTTAGAGGCAAACGGTCGTTTAAAATAACAATGTTAATGCTTAATACTACAATTTCCACGTCCAACTCGCCACCAACAAAGGAAATAACATAAGTCACGATTCTTTTGAACTACATCGTAATGGCCATCCAAAATTTGAGAGTCTTCAGCATGAGATAAAACTGAGATGTTGACTACCAAAATTATGCCTAGCTTCAGTACAGCATTTAGAGCAACAAGCATCGTTAAATTTTGATAGAGAGCCATATACGTTCTGAAGATATCTTGTAGTCAATTCCATTACACCAATTATCAAGCGTTCATTATCCTGGTGCAATCGGTGTAAAGCATTTTGAAATTTTAGCGAGAAAGACAATTTTATATTTCTCGATATCTTTCAACTTCCAGCTTTACGCCAAAGTAATTTTTTATTTCGTCAAAATCAAATTTACTTAGTCTCACTAAACTGAGTAGATCGAAGTGTTGAAGGATTCTACTGGCTGAAGCTGTTACTGGTTCAACCTTCCAACTCTGAAAAGATAAAAATTCTCTCCCCACGTCCAATAAATTGAGGCGCTTTATATCACAGATTGCGAAAGATTTTTGAGGCCTAAAATCTAACGGATCATGCTGTAATAATTGAATCTAGGCGGTTTTCATGGTAATATTTCGGGGATTCTCATGTTCTTCAGTTTCCTCTTGTAGTTTTATTGAATATTACTGTCAGCTTCTTCAAAGGATTTGATTGAAATGATTATCTTTGTAGGTAAACACAAATTTAACCAAATTAAAGCAAGTCATCGAAAAATTTGTGAAGAATATAGAAAACAATCGCTATTTTTCTAATATTTTGTGTTCTACCATTCGCTCAGTTAATTAAGCTAGAACATTGGCAATTAATATATTGATTGTTACGAATAGCAGCAGCTCAATAATATATATTTTTTTTTTCATAATAAAGCCATTTTACTAAAATTTGGTGCAAATTACATACAACTAAACTGAGGTTCTGGAAATGGATGCATAGAGTGGGAACTGTAAAAGCCCTCGGTGAAACCCCTACCACGACGTTTCACTGACACTGGACGCACGTTTCGTCACCTTCTGATGCGTTCAGTTTTGCTGATGCAAATGATAGCTTAACTACCAGAACGAGCGTCCAGATTTAGTGAAGTAGTTTCAGGAAAGATTTTACATAGTTTTTTTGGTTGAATGGTGGTAAAAATAATCAAGTTCTTTAAATTCATCACTTCCTTAACAAATCTAATCTATATCCAAATTAGCGAATTGAAAATCACAATAACTTGTTACTTTGATGAAAGAGAATCAGCTTACCGATATTCGGTGTTGGGTGATTGATGGACAAAGATACCACGACTATGAGCGTAGTTAATCCAACAAGTATCACTGAGATCACAGTCATTTGGTAAACTAAACAAAAGAAACAAATCCGTCAGATCACTAGACGTTACTTGATGCCTATGCATATAACGGTACCTTTTCTAGTGCAGAGCAGAGACGACATTAAGCAAACGCCGAGGGAAAACGCTCAGTCTTAATACCTACAACTAAATACTAACGCGGCATCATACCCATCTATATTAACTAACGAAAAATTATCTTAATCCCGCGATTAACAGAACAACGGCTCTTGATTTGAGGATAGATAATCGATCGGCAGAAAAGAGGCGGACACGCAGTGAAAAAAAAAATATTCGCTCACCTCCCAGTACGTAGAAACGACAAGGCGATCATTTCAGTTAAATTTACAATATTTTTACCTCATGATGATTTTTTTTTGATATTGGATCTTTATAAATAATTAAAAGTAATTAGAAATATTGATAAACGGACTCGTAGGAATTAGAAAGTAACGTGGTTTCTTTAAATAGACAAATTCTAAGACTTTTCTCCCTGTTGATAGACAATGGACACTTCAAATGGATTCAAATTAGTTATTGGTAGACGGTGTATTAAAGTTAGTATTGAAAAATCCGATTTTCGTGGTGATATTTACAGAACGAATAGATTTTGCTGTTAATTTAGATCTGACGCATCGGTAACATTGGAAAAATGTTTTTTTTTTTAATAACGCTAGTTTAACGATTTTAAAGGAGCTTCGACTATAACGCGAGATAAAATTAGATTCTACCCGTTCGCTGTTTTGCGGAATAGAAATTTCAACTCAAATTAAAAATTCCGAGTTGCTGTGCGACGAAATCATACATTGTAACAAATCGGCATCGGGTGGTTGTGCTCATTATATTCACTGCTACGACGATCACTGCAGTGCGCCTATTTACCACTAATCTGCCGACAATTCCTGCCGTAAAGGTAACTGTTTATTCGTTGTTTATCTTGTTCACGATAGACTTCCTCAAGTGGCGTTAAAAAACGGAGTGTGTCGAAACCATCCGACAACACGTCCACGTGTATTTCTTCGTCCATTCTTACCAAATGACCAAACTACTTCAGGTGCTCTTTCTTTGTTACGCCTTTTATTCTTCATAAATATTCCATCTTCTTCTCCCGAAATCTACTTTTTAGGTACCCCTGTACCTGCTGGAACGCTGTTTACAATAACGTAATAATGGAATTAACTCAAGCGGAAAGGACTCGTGTTTTGTCGACTCTCGGGGAAACCCATCTGTTATGAGACGAATAAACACGAGTCTGTCTAGTCGCTGCTAATTTCGCGAAGGGCAACTCGTTTTCGCAGGCTCTTCTGTACTGAGAAGAGCTTAAAGGCGCTTAAACGCACTACATCTATTTTTAATGTAGGTAAGACAAATCCAAAAGCCATCGGGAACGAAATCGTTGAAATTTCAACGGATGACTTTCCTTGCCTTCCACGCAACAGGTTCGGCGTATAATTTAAGATTATTGGGAATACGCTACGTTACACTGTTTCTAGTATAAAAGCATATTTCGCGGAAACCGGTAAACGTTTAATCTCGACTTTTACGCAATGTTTATTACCATTAATCGAAGGTTTTCGCGATTATTTCCTCTAGGTTGGAGCACCAAACCGAAGCAAATATTATTTTTGCGCAGATAACAGCAAATAATTTAAATGCATGTTTATTCCAGCGGTATTTTTACATAGAACGCTAAGCTTATGTAAATATACAAGACACGGCCGATTTAAAGGATAACTTTTTATTGCCTCAGTAATAAGGTTAAGTGACTCAATTTTTTTTTCTACCATAATCAGGCTAAAAAAAAATAAAATTCTTCGAAGGCGCCATCGTTTCTTCTCTAGATACGAAGTCATTCAATTCACGTAGCCCATTTAGGATGCCACTTGAAAGATCGACGCTCCCGTAAGGCAATAAACCGCCGGAATGTTACTAGAATTCTTGGAACATCGTATTATAAGGTATAATAATTACGTTAAAGCCAGATAACGTCCATCAATTGTGAGCTTATTAAATACCAATTACTTAAAGCAAGACGACGGCGAATATCTTGGCGTAGATTAGCTTTTGTTCGTTTAAAAAGACCGCGTTACCAGCGCGCGTTAAGTCGCAAAAATAGAGCGGAATAGTTTAGATTAAGCCGCGTTAGTTAGTAAATAGAAGCACGCGCTATAATTAATAAAAATTTCGAACGGATAAATTTTGAAAGAATCCATTTAAAACGTTGAAAATTGCGAAATACCGAAAACATTTCGTTTAGAATTTATGAGTCCTGGCTACTTGATAACGCAGCGAAATATGTATCTCATCCCGAAACCGGAAAATTTCCCAAGTTATCAGATGCAAAGCAAACATGGGATTACTCTCCAAAATGCAAGTGATCGAAACTGATAGTCGGTGCCATTAAATAAATCAATCAGAGCTAATCTACCGGATTAGCTCTGACGCTGCAATCGGATCTGTTTTCAAACATGACAACCGGTGTCCAATGGATG
Source organism: Oryctes rhinoceros (assembly GCA_020654165.1). NCBI lineage: Eukaryota > Metazoa > Arthropoda > Insecta > Coleoptera > Scarabaeidae > Oryctes > Oryctes rhinoceros. The sequence continues at coordinate 4,784,728 of JAIOKQ010000548.1, read as the reverse complement.
TTATTTTGATGCGTTCTCCCGTACAATCCTTGTTTCTTTGCAATTAAAACGATGGGTAACATAAGACCAATAAACCGGAGTATCCTTAGAAGATCACGCGGTTTTGTTAATTAAAGGTTTACATTATGACAGAATTAAGTATTACCTTGTCGATTACATCAGTTAACTTTTCAGGGAGATATTCATTCGTTTACAACGCTTGTTCATGTATTTAATAACACAATTTATTAAGGAAGTAGCCTATTTCTCTTACAATTATTTTAATATTTATAGAAATGAGATAATCGGAGATGTCGAACTTATTTTTTTTAATTTGGTTGCGATTTACAACGAACTTCTTAAGAAAGTAATGCAGAAAAGATATTCGCGTTCGAATCACTTTGGTATTGTTATTTTACGCGAAAATCTTCGAGAGGTTCCCAAGGTGAGCGTGACGCTTACTACGCTTACTATATAGACCTCGATGACCTCTTCTTCTAATGAGATGGTGCTAGTTAGAACTATAAATTTATTACATGAAAAGTTTCGTGAAGGAGTAATTTCCCGAAATACGAAGCGACGCTGGTTAGCCATCCAGATCCTGCGATTTAGCACCATTAGACCTTTTCCTTTGCGGTTTCCTAAAAGATCAAGTCTTCACGGATACCTTATTGGATAAATTAACTTAAATATGTGCAACGAAGTAATTAACAATTACCGAAACGGTCGCTGTGGACATTTATCTGATATGGAGCTTCATACTTGATGTTAAAGTTTCCACTCTGTTAAAAACTAACAATTTCATTTAAAATTTACACGCAGAATGTTGGTTCCAAATAGCTGGCGCACCTGCACGCTCGACATCAAGAAAAAGCAATCGTCTCCGAACATCGATAATACGCCCGAATGGACCTTGTACTTGGACTTTAGTCCTTTTGATTTTTGTTTATGGTGAAAGATAAAAGATTAGGTATATGTACATCTTCCGTTGAGAATAAAGAGGATCCCATAAACGGGGTTGGTGAAAGTTTTAAAAATGTAAACTACCATGAAATTCGAAGCGTTACAAGAAGAGAAGATGAATTTAATGTTTTAATTATTTTTGGAAATGTACGCTTATAGTGTATCTTTTATTTTGTTGTGAGACTTTAAATCATTCAGCTTGGAAATCGGTATAAACTGAAAAACTGAAAAAAAACTGAATAATATTTTAGACAGGTTACGGGTAGATTCCATTCCAGTTTAATAACGATTATTTTACTGTATAGTAAACCTTCCGCGAATCCGCCGATGTTCTCCACGCATCCCCCCAATTTCATTCTAATTCACCAGAGATCTTTCTACCGGACACAAGGACCTCCGGGGTTCCGTAGGAAGCGCATTGGCAACCACTGATTAGCATAGATCAACGAAAGCAGCTGTACTCCGCAAGACAGTCTATTAGACTGATTATCTAGATATGAATATCCGATAAAGAATGTCGTGAGCTTTGCTTTGTTGAACAAAAACAACAACAAAAATTTCGAAATAGGTTGATATCGCCGCTTTGATAGATCTTAATCGTAATTGGTTCTTTGAATTTTAGTCAAACAACAACTTCTAGAAGATCAGCATTTATAAATTTGCAGCTCGAAAACATACTAAGGCTCTCCTCCACGTGCACTCTAATTCCGTCACCATGAAGACGCTTATTGTACAAGAACTGGGAGGAATGTTATCGGGCGTTTAGGCGCTCGCTAGATTCTAGAAGTATTTATTTAATTTATACCTCAATAAATCAATCAAAATGTCACCAGAAGTAATAAATTATCCAACTTACACCAATATTATCGAATATTGATCATAACCTGACAGCTTACACTCCGATAGATAGCCAAATTGGGTGTAGTTAAAAAAAATACAACGTCTAATAGTATATTTCTTGCATTTAAAAGCGACAAATCGAAGAAGTAAGTTGCTATTGTGGAATGAACTGAAGTAACGAGTTATTTTTAAAAAAACTAATACTTTTAGGTGTATTTAAATTGATTTTTTCCATATTTTTCCTCTTAATTAATCATAACGAATTACGTGTAACTCGGAGATGGTATGTTCGCCGAATCCCGGATTTTTTCATTAATCTGTTTAATAAATAAAAGAAATATATTTAGATAATGATTGTAAATGTAATAACACAAAATGCACATTATCTATAACTTACTAACGTAATACATGGGCATACCTTCTATTTTATCTGTTTAATTAAATTTGTTACCCATATTTTATTACCTAGTCTTGTATTTCAAAATGGTTTTATCTCTCTCATTTGTCGGAAAATGGCTGATGTACATGTTCTACATACAACAAAGAGGTAATAAATCTTTTCGAAACAAATTAAATTTAAATAATTACAATATCTACTGTGTTTACCTTCGCTTGCTTTACACATAATGGTGATTACCTACGTCAATGAACCTGTTTAAGTACACGTTGTTTATTAATCGATGAAACTAACTAAGAATAGAACGAAGATATTTTGTATAATTGTGGTAGTCGAATCAAATTTTACGAGTATTTACGAAGACACGGGTATACAGGAAAGCCGACCCTAATACCCAGATCTTCGTACTTATAGACTTTGTGGTGTACCGCGCCTGTTCGGCCGACCCGGAGGTCGTGGGTTCGAATTCTACCGAAATCGATGAATGTTTTATTTCATTCGTTGAATGAGCCCGAGAAAAAAGAGAAGAAACGATTTTTCAATTTTTTGTTTTTTTTTTTTATTGCAAATTAAAACGCCAATCAAACACAAACACAAACAAATCACGATCGCCTCATCAACTCGTTGATCCAAAGGAGTATATGGATCACACCGATCGCGAAATAGTTTGAACTAAACATTAGTACACGAAAGAACCCAAAGCGATCGAACCAAACATGGTTGCATCCACCTCTAGAGTGCGAAAGAACCTATACAAAGTTCACGATCGTAAAGATTGAAAATATGCTCTACACGAAGTCGTCCAGAATCGATCGTCCCTTAAGACATAATTGACACAGTTTTCCGATATTCTTCTCGTTACTGGATTGAAGCACCGTTATATAGGTGCCATCGGATGGTCCAAAAGAAATCGTTGAGAAATTCGATAATATTGTCCACAGATAAGGAGAGTACTTGTGGATTTACTACAGCTCCTGAATTACTTACTGACGGTCATTTTCAAGTGACGATAATCGCATCTTGCACTTGTTTTTTGTTTGTTTTAATATTTCTACCTTGACAAATTGTACTCTATTTAGAAACTAAGCACTATCCAATCAACCAATTCGCAACTAAGACACAACCGATTTAACCTATCGAAAAGAAGACTGCTTTAACACAGTGAGACACCTTCACCTTCACCTTATCTCCTAATACGACTGCGAATAGCCAATAACGTTATAAATGTTCCTTAAAACTTATGTAGAACCTTCATCTTTTAACTCAGCGGGTGTAGCCATTTTTCTGATGAGTTAGTATCGTTTTGTGCCTTACACCGCGACACTGCTCAGATCTTCTTGACCAATGTTAATCTTTATCCTTTCCCAATTGACTTTTTAGGGCCGGACGTCTGTAAGTAATTATACCAATAGTTTAACGTCCACGTTCTTGAGAGTTTGCATTAATTTTACAATCTTCAAAAAGATACGCGATCGTTAACCATTAACCTACGCTAACCCTTCTCCGCCACAAAACACCTCATCTAACCTAAATTTCCTTAAGCAAACGTATTTAAGGTCTCACCGATGGGATAAATTCTTTTATGTTGTTCTCTTCAAGAACAACATAAAAGTCATCAACGGTCAGCACCCGCGTAACCGAACACGAGAGCTGTACCAGAACAACAATGAAGGTTTAAAAAGCACAATAAACCAGGACAATCAACTTCACGTACTAGCTTCCAATAAAGCGCGCGTCAAGACACTGTAGAAGACAATACATGTCGACCATACCCTACGTTCCTTGTCGAGTAGATACCGTCAAATTCAAAAGTTAAATGTCTTTATTGAATAACAATTGAAGGATTTTTAAATTTACTTGTTACGGAGGTATAAAAGACGATTCTTCAAACGAAATATTTTCGTAAGTATTTGTAAGTACGCGTCCCGAAACATGAGATCTTTGAGGCAGTGCTGTAAGAGTGACGTAAAATGCATAAACGACTCCACCATTTGTCCACGTTCAATATGACATCCTAAAAGATGTATTTAAACTACGTTGCAGTTCATCTACGTCATTCCAGTTCTTAATCGGCACAAAACATTTTTCAATCATCCGCGTAAGCTGGGATAGGATGCGGTATACAGAAGCAAATAAGCCGTTCTCGTAAGGATTAAATGGGCCCGAATTGCAACTCGATGAAGCAATCCGTTGCAGACTAATAATAATATGAGGTCGTATAGTCTGCCTTATGAAAAGTTACATTATCCACGAAATGTCGCAAGCGCCTATTTATAACTTATGATTTCATTGAACATCATCGTTTTTGTTACTTGACAAGCCATCAATTAATTAGGAGTATCTTTTTTCCTTAAGCCGGATAAATAAAAAGCGAAGCTAGGGCATGTATCTTATTAAATCTGTAACCACACATCTGCTACGCTTTACGAGACTTCTAACTATCAGCGTACGATAATTTAAATAATCAATCTCTTATTCTTTAAAAGAAATCATCCCTTTCTTCGAAGTTTCCAATTAAACCAAGGATCAAGGTTAACATTCGCAATACCCAGATCGAAAACTAGATCACCATTAATAATTCAAGTGTATCTATTTAGATAAATACCGAAACGTTACGATATAAACCAAATATAATGTAATGGCCCTCACTCAACTCATCAACGATCAAATGAGGTCAGCCAGACGATTAAACAGATCATTCTCTTTTATGTATATGCTTGTTCATGAAAATATCAAGTAATATATTTTGCGAAAGGATTTAAGGAACTTGCGTTTCGATCAGATCAATATTAATTAAATCAATATTAGTCAAAATCGAGCGAAAATAGGAGATCATCGCGGATGATCATTTCTTTTTCTGGCGATTACCAATCGCGATCTGGAATCCAAAACATCCGCGCAGTAGCGCTTCTCCCGGCTAAACAAAAGCGACTTTTAGCCTACAAATCTTTTCAAATTATACCAAGCTAATACCCGGCATTTGCGGCGGATTAAACACGGCCTTTTGATGTCCCCGTCATCGCCAAGAAGCCTAATCGCCCATACGATATGTAAGGAGGTGCAACATTAAAGAGATAACGTTAAGGTCTTACTAGTTAAGTAGTTATTGATTTGATTTTAATCTAAATAATTGTTCTTTGTACTCATAAATCTTAATTAATCATATAATACAAAATGGAAAAAACAGTCGCGAAAGTGAGCGGAGTACGGCATACGTGTTGACTTTGTACAAGTGTAATGCAGCATTTCAGTTTCGGGATGGATAAGCTTCGCTTTTGTGATCGAAACAAGATGCAATAGCATTTGAGAAAAAAAAGTGAAACGGAATAGTAAATAATGGGCCTCCTTGCTTTAAGCCTACGTTTATCTTGAACTTCCTCTTTCCGTGACTTGCCTCCAATTTTATTCGTTGTAGTCTTCTGTATTTTGTGCTGTACTTTCTTCAACCCCACCTCCACAACTCTTCGGGTATATCGTCACTAACTTCCCTATTTTTTTTCTCTGCGCTGAACCATATTCCTATTACGAAAACGTCCGCAGTCGTCAGCAGCACTATACTCGTGGCTTCCTGGTTGAAACTTCGTTGTTGCCTTTGGCAAAAGCTAAGAAGTATATTTGCATTGCTTCTTGTTTCATTATTTTTGACAACCACCATGGCGAATTATAGTCATTATTGGAACAAAGACAAATTGTTGGCAAAAGTCCTGCAAGCTATGGTTAGACATTTCAATTCTACCGGTGAGGGTAATATTACTAGTAAACGTTGACTTGGTTGGCTAAGAAATAACAAAGAAAGGTCTAAATTGATCATATTGGTTGCACAGTCGATAAACGTAATTGTTGATCTTGAGACAACACAAAGAGTCTTCATAAATGAAGATCATTATGATGAGTTTCAATCTATAATCTCAAATACTAACAGATAGAAAAAGCTAAACATTGCGCAACAATGTAATAAAAGAGGAGTGGGAGTCCAACATCAGAGAACGAGTTTGGCGAGAAGTTCAGGAAGGGATAAAAATAGAAAACAGCTATTGCCGGCTGCTATTGCGAAATGTGAAGAAAGCAGTATTATATGGTATATGCATAATATGGAAGTCAATGGTAGTGACTAGTGTTGGAAATTCAACTTTTATCAATAGAACATTAGGAAATAGGAAGTCTATGGATTTCTCGAAAAATTAAAAAATTAAAACAATTATCCAAAGCGCTCGCCGATACACTAAAGAAGAAGCATGGCATGAAATGACTTCAGAGATATTAGAATATTTAGTAATATCGATGACCTAAAGACGGCAGGACTTATGGTGATCCAATTCAATAAAATGTTACGTTTTCATCACTTTTCTTTAATTTTATTGAGATTTTTTCTCCAAAGAAACATACGCGATAAACACTCAGATCATTTTTAATTTGAGATTTTAGACAAGATTTCATGTAGACCTTTGTGAATAACTGCAAGCGTACAGATAAGAATAAGCTCCTGGCAAATATAACGTAAACACAGTTTATTTTTTTCACTAGCACGGTGACGTTGCTGCTGTTCTAATCAACAAATATGCTAGCATTATTGCATATTACGATAAAAACATAGACATTTCTAGCGTGTTTCGCGTAGCCGTTTTAAAATTTCAGACGGACAGGAGAAGAAGGCATGGCATTTTCTGGAATTAAAATCAATACGTTGGAATGTCATTCCGATGTCGAATATCGAAGATTTACGTCGTGCAGAATTAAAATTGGCATCACCATACGCCACTATTCGTATATTCGGGATTAAACCGCATAAACGTTAAATCTAAATGACATGCGTTTCGAAGTGAATTACGCATACGGTTTTCGATCGTTTCGTTTGATGAAATGAAATGTTCCAAGGAGTAGGCCGAACGTAAAAGCTTGTCGCCTTAGAATGACACGATATCTTGTCGATTTCCGTCAATAAATAAAACAGCATTGCGGATCAGGTGACTAAGTAGCATTCGCTAATGCTGCCGTAATAAAGATTATTACCTCAATCAAGCTGTCGATGCACACGTTCGAACTGTTCATGGAACTGTTCAATTTGTGCAGTTCCATGAACCGCTAAAACCTGATTTGATCTTCTGCTTGATCAAGTCGAACAGCTTCCCAACAGCTCTCTGATACACGCCCGTTTCTCTAATCTCGTAATACTAATAGAATTGTTGCAAAATTGCCAAAATCTCATCTTTTAACTAACCTGGTCAACTAGGAAGCGTTCAAAAAATTAATTTGAAAGAAAGGAGAAGCTCGAGTACGAGGGTAACTTCTTAAGTTTTTACAAGTGACCGTTAGATATTATTGTCCTATTTAGACTGGCGTGATTTTCGTAAAATTTTACATTTGTTACCATTGAAGCGGTGACCGCGCAGAAATCGGCCGAATAGTTCGTTTAAAAACGATGATTTTGTGAGAAAAAAATGGAAACTTCACGTAATGTCTTCTGTTGAATGATCTGCGATTTTAGTGAAGGTCTAACACAATAATAATGTCTTTGTTCAATTTTGGATAATCAAGCACCGTTAGAAAAGGCTGTTTACACTACTTCGTTGTCAAAATTTCGTCGTTGTTCCGTGGCGAATGAATTTCGCTAAGATCAACCAAAATCGATATAACTGAAGGTAATTAACCTCCAGGATGAGGCATCCTTAGACCCATCGAAGACTGCAGTACGTTCAATTTTATATTTAGCTGTTGGAAGGATCTATTCCCGATGGATTCAGCGTAATCTATGCACAAAAAGAGGCTCATGTCAATTGATCTAAGGAAATCTTCAAAAAACTCGACAGAGAAATTTTTGCCATTTTACTATCTTGTTAAATTTGAAAAACGTTTGTTTTAAGGTATAACCAGCAGTCAGGAAGAAAGCGGATTAACATAGACATCCTTATTTTATAAGCAGCTTGCAAATTAGAACACCGTCATTGTTTATTAGATCTGCAACCAGCGTTGGGGGATTTAGAAGATTAGCAACTAGTTTCGTGAAAGATAATTATTAAAATCACAGAAACATGGCATAAAATCTGCATCGTTTTAGGAAAGTTGTTATCTTAATAACTACCAACTTGAAGAAAAGCAATCAAATAATTTTTGCTTTGAGGAGAGTAGCAACAATGAACCGTCACAAATTCAGCAATTAACAAAAACAATATAGATAAACATTTGTCAACGCTTTTACGGACGGAGCTACCGCGTATAAATCATAAAAAAAAACACGCGATTGTCGATTGGTCGAATTCTACGAATCGTCCAATTGCGTACGAGAATAGAAATTAGTTTTCATCTCGCACTTATCCTACCCCATAAATTATTCTAGAGGCAAACGTGCATTAAAACGAAATAATTAATAATATAAATTATATCCGTTTATCCTAAGATTGCACCTTTATCGCCGCGAATAAACAGGCATCATACTTCAATTCTTCGCGTTCGCAACGAGGCAATTAAATCGACGGCGTTTATAGCCGCCATAAATAATGCGCGTTCAATTTATAGTAGTTTCATGGTCTTACGGAGTTTGTTGTAATAATAACCGTATATAGATTTTAGGATTTACGTGTAAGCACTAGGATTGCGTTCGTATCTTCTTCTTATGCACGCAATAACATGCACGTCAATATATTGATTGGGATTGCTCAAGGAAAGTTAATATTTTGCATTCTAAGAGAGGCTAAGCATATGCTACGTTGTCATTTGGCGTCTCCTAGAAGCTTGCGAATGGTTTTAACGTTATAGCCGAATAAAGGCAAATACGATAAGAAGACGATAACGCAAGGTTTTTCTAGTGACAAAGTTGCTATCTGTGAGGGAGAATATTATAGTTCAAAAATTTAGGTTTATTGAATATGAGCAAGTGAACGGTTTCGATGTTAAGAAGTTACTTTCTTTCGCAAAAACATTGCGTTTGTAAGGTTTTTATTAGCATTCATTGCTCAGTGAACAATTTTACGAAATTGCGTTACGCCTATTTACTCTAACGTTGAATTAGTCAACAATAAGACCATGTCCACCCCCAAAGACAACAGTCAATGTTAGCATGGATAGAGTGGAATCGTGAAACAAATTTACGGAGAATATCAGCTGCTCCTCTTGTTTACAGCTTTAATTCTGCCACGCAGAATAGCGAATATATCATTAAGCATGTCTTTTGTTGCTTGTTCTATACAATGATGTTGAGGAGCCCAATTTTGTTGGTGATGTTTTTACTGATGGGGACCCTATATTGTTATATAATCCACATAATAGGTACATTTTTCTCTGAATTTTCAATTGTTTTGTCAATCTCATTAACAAGCGCTGCTAAAATTTTCTGCAGAACAAAATAGCTAATTTCTTAGACGACATTCTTTTGAACCAAAGACAGCAAATCTGGGTCTATTCCGGTGTATTTCTTGATTGCCGTTAGCGAACGTTTTCACGGAGCTCTTGGACAAAGATGATATTGAATAAGTAGAAAGAGCTGAACCTGTATCATAGCAAAATCTCATTTTTTTTCTTTGTTTAGATCAACTTTGTTTAGATCAATTTTGTGTAGATCAACTTAAATTGTTATTCTTTAGTTAGATCAACAATTCAAGGTTCTTGCGATGAACATATCGAAACTGCTATTTCACAGCAGCCTCTCTTGTTTACTTTTCATTTTTCACTTTTGTTACGTAATTAATGATATAAGCCATCCCCTAAGGCAGTAATCAAAGGGGTTCAAATCTGACGATCGACAAATTTTTGAAAACCACCACAGCCAACCTAGCGTTGTGGAAAACGATTGTTAAGACAATCAATCACAACACGAATAAAATTAAACAATTACTAATCGCTCACGTGTTTTGTTTAGAAGGCATGACCTACTTAAATTAAAATATCAAATAATCACAGCTTCGCAAAATTAAGCAACATACTATCTCGGTAACCGTTGATATCCGAACGTACGTTTATTAAGCAATTTTTAATCACCACCTTCACAGCACCTTCTCCGATTATCGGGAGTTCCTCCCCAATCATCCTGTATAATACTGCTTACCTATCGTGTAGACCTACAATAAGGCATCTGTCTAAATAATTTGTTTGCTGATAATATGCTCTTTATTAACGAGATGACATTCTTTCATGAGTACCAAGTTGATCGAATTAAGATTTATTCAACCTTCTCAAAATCAATATTTCTCTTTCAGATACCCTCGGCGAAGCGCTGGGCAACTTCAACGAACGCATAACCAACATAGAGAACTTCCTCGGTAAGTCGAGAGAAAATAATAGCGGGTATTAAAACCTAACGCCGTATCTCTCGTAATTTGTCACCATACGCGAATCCTACTAAATCACTTAAATTAAGGTACTTAGGTGCGCTTTTATTGTTTTGATACAAATCCGTCGAAAAAAATAACAATTCTGCCTGGATCAGAGATAAACGGGAATGTTTATCCTCCGAATGCTTAGCATACCTCGCGCGTTTATTCGGAAAAATATGATGACGATTACGCACCCGTTAAACGATATATCACGGCGAACGTGATATTATATTAGACGTTTCGTAACTTTCGTAGAACTGCTTACCTATATGAAAAATAGTAAGAATTTCACGGAGAGAATGTTGAGTTTACGGTTAATATTAGGTATTACACAATTAATCATACAGGGAGAGTCAATGGTTTGGCGAAAGCGATTTATATCCCAATAAAAACGACCGACAGACAAAAATCTCACATTGTAAATGTTCCTTTAACCCCATAAAGCAACAAAGAGTTACACGTTGCCAAAGCAAATGAGTACGCGGAATCTTCGATTATTTTTATTATTTTCAGCCAAATATTGCGATGCAACATGATATCTTTCTCTTGAACTCTATTGAATATCTCGGCCAAGTACTTTTCGGTGTGGCATTTAGCTGTAATTATTTTTCTGTTCATCCAATTTAATTCCACATAGCAGATCCGTACTTCTAAAGATAACCACATGCATAACTTTCTTCATAGCTGGCCGCTTCCTTGATGTTATTCATCTTTCTTACTCTTGACGGCCATAGCTTTCCTGCTCCTCCTGTCCTGCTGCTCCTGCTCCTTTCTGATGCTGAACTGATTTTTTCCGTTTTCATTATCGAAATCTTCATATCGCGCGGAACGTATTTTTTCGTTAAAGGCAGAACTTTCCTTGAATTTTAAACGGTTAAACCTTGGACAGGATAACGTCTTCAGCAGCAGCCAATATGGGTACAAGAAGGGTAATCCTCAACAGGAGTATTGATCGTCAGCATCGTCAATAGTGTAAATCTACAAGAGAGCACGACAAACGCATTCGATGATCACGTCATGTCTCTGTTTTACAATTTCCGATCTCACGTAGACTATTAACTGCATAGGTCACCGGATAGTGCTGGAAAAGCTGCATCTTTGTGAGATACGAGGCCAAGCGCACGAGCCGTTAAAGTCGTATTTCACTGGAAGAAAGGAGATAACGATACATTAGACTAATTGATGAGAACGTTCAAAAACGAGTCGAGGCATGCCGCAAGGATGTGTCTTGAGACCCTTACCGTTCCTCTGTACATCAATGATGCGCTAGAAAATGTAAAATGTATCAAAAGACGCAGATTCTTAAATAAAATGGTGACCGCGTTGATCGAATTAAATGAGTGGTACCGACGAATGGCGATCGATCGATTTTAACTGTGAACATCACGTTGCGGAATTAAATAAGAGGTTCACATCTACATGCACTGTGCTGATTCACATTGTACAGCGTCAAAATATAATCATCTACGACCCTCTTCTATCAATAGTAGAGACTCAGGAGTTTTCTTTTATTTCTAGCCAATCGTAGAATATTTATATTTTAGTTGATTCAAAATGAGGAAGTAACTGTTGATACGTATATTTTTAGCGCGAAATTATAAACTTCCTACATGTTACAGATAGCAGTACAGGAAACAACTTCCAACCTGGAACGCCAATGTAAGTATTCGTACAAGTCGCTGGCTTTATTTGTACGATTTACAAGCGAAAGGATACGACAGATACAATTTGTTTCTATTGGTATTCATTTGTTGTGAAGAACTTTCCGTTTTTCGAGACGTGAATAAAAACAAATCAATCTGATAAAAGAAAGAAAATAACTACAACTACCTATTTATAGTTCACTTGTCAAAACTATAATGGGATCGTTATTTCAAGATCATCTACTGTGTACATACATTAGAGGTACTTCATGTGAGTATTAATAAAATAAATAGGCGATATGTAACTGATAAAGTGATATTGTCATTGATAAACACAAGTCTGTCATAAACGATGATCCATATGTACACATCAATTAGAAGAAGCTGACACGGGGTTACAATGTTATTGCTACTGAAATAAATACGTTCATGTTTTCATCAAACGTTTTTTTTTTTTTTTAATAACAAGAATGTTTAACTTTGTTTAATTTCTATTTATATGGCCATACAAAGAACAAACGTTATGTTTGTTATTTTCGATACTTTCTTTGAGCTAAAATTGCCGAAATTAAAAGCGGAAGCTTCTTAACAACGTCAAATTTCATTACGCCAACACCAACAACCAAGAAAAACGTAGGCTTCCACGGTCGGAGTCTGTTGAAATCAAACGTTTTTCGGGTTCGAACCGTGTCATGTTGTTAAAATTAAAATTAAAATAAACTCGTTTATTTTAATGTTCATTTTAATTAAACGTTTTTCATTTAAAATTAAAATTAAAATAAACGAGTTTATTTTAATTTTGACACAGTTCAAACCCGAAAAACGTTTAATTTCACCAACAACCAACTTATTACTTCGAGCGCCAATCGTCCACATCGTACGTAAGGTTGAACCTGGTTATTTTTATTAACAACAAAATATGTACTTATAAACTCATAGCACAACGGTTTAATGGGACGCTGGCAAACATATCTGGTTGTTGTTTCTAATTTCGGTTTGCTCGACGTCGAGCTAAGAAGTCTTATACGTTATAAGTCTTATTACGCGGTTTATTATTGCTTGCACAATATTGCTCCTTTTTAGTCCTGGCGGTCAAAGTGTAGCGCCACCTAAAGGCGAACATGGCACAGCTGGTGCTGGTGGTCCTGGCGGTGGCGGTGGCGGTGCTGGCGGTTTCGCTGATGGCGGTGCTGGCGGAGGTGCTGGCGGAGGTGCTGGAGGAGCGCATGGGCATTTCGGTCGTCCAGTGTCCAGGTCTCCTGGCGGCAGTCTAGGTTCGTACGCTGCCGAACAAGACTTCACGGTACCCGAGTTCACGAAGATGCCGCAAGATGAATTTGTAAAAGCCATCGAAAAGGAATTGCATAAGATCCAGGACGAGATCCGGCTGATCTTCGAAAAGATAGGAATGCTTTTCTCCCTATCCGACGACTTCACACCGGAAGAGGTATATTTTTACGATATAGCGCAATTTAAATTTGTGGCGTATGCAGACATAACGTATACTTCAGTTAGATTAGGTGTGCTCTGGAACTCAAACATCGGTTTTAATATTGTCAAATTTCAAATTTATAGCGAATTAGGCATTTTGTCAATGTAACGATCCCGCGAACCAAGATTGCTTTCGAAAGATAAATTTTAGTTTTCGGGTATGTAGATCGCCTTCCTTTAGATATGTACTTCAACGTTATTGTGAGAAAAGCGAAAATATTTTCTTCGAAGACCGAATATCCAGATTTGTCTGCAACCTTCATTACAAAAATTATGTTTACTTCAACTTTTCCTCTAAAACACCCTTCTTTGTTTATCCTGCTCACGCCTCTTTAACATTTTCAGGTATTTAATGCAATTAGAAACGTGATCAAGAAGCACCAACAGAACGTCACAGGCACCGGAACCATAACTACTGAACTTCCTGCCGAAGACAGATTGGAACGATTGGAAGATAGATTTAACGGTACCGACGAACAGATAGCTTCTCTCGACTCCACGTTCAATCAAGAGATCAACAATCTTCATACGCAATTCGCTGATATGGAAAAAGCCTTCGGTAGCATAATGGAGAAGATTCATTTCGGGTAACAACGGCTATCCGTGATTTCTTGCTCGAACTCTTTAAATTCCCTATGTGTAATTAATTTAGAATGCCTGGCGGTGACACGGCCGCTACCGGAGAGACCCTCGGCGAACTCTACGACAAACTGATGAGTCTGCAGTCGGACATGGAGAATCTCGCCGAGACGGCTAGCAAATTAGTGGAAGACAAAGAAGATAAAGAGAGATTAATTGAGGTAGCCACGTTAAAATATTTGCTCACCGATCAAACATTTCTACGTGATCGTGTAGGTTTTGACGGAACAAGTCGAATTCCTAAAAACGGTCAAGGCCGACAAAGAAGATCTAGAAGACGCGTTAGCTGACAAAGCGGACGCTTGCGCAATCAACAGGAAGGTTTCGCACGACCAATTCGATACCGCCTGCGACGAGTTATCCAGAGGAATTGAAGAAGCGCTAGCTAAACTGACGCAGCAGGTAAATCTAAATTCTATTCCTTGTATCGCTCGAAACTCCGCTAAATGTCATTTAGGAAGAACTATGGCAACAAGCTCTGAACGAGATCCAGAAGGAGATTGGCAACAAGTTGGACAGGATGGAACTTGGTCCTCTGCGCGACTTCGTCAACAATAAGCTGAAGATGCTACAACAACGGCTAAAAGCCCTGACCGCCCTCAAGAAGGAGACCGAAGCGGCCGGAACGAAGAAGTTCTTAAGGTTCGTATAAGATTTAGACTATCACTCTTGCTTTTCTAATGAATTATCTCCCAGGAACGTTAATTGTATATCATGCGACAAAGACGTCGTCATGCGTAAGGAAATGGATCCATCCCTTTATCCTCAGCCGTACGCCTTACCGCCTACAAGAAGTATGGGTCCTTATCTCGCTTACGAATTGGACGCTCTTCGAAAACAGCAGAAATCGTAAGACGTATTCGATTTGGGTCCCAAAACACACAATACGAATCCAATATTATTATTTTTCCTCAGATTACCAAACAGTAGGAATCTTAACCACTTCGAAAGCGCCCTGCAGCAAAAATCGCCAAGAATCGGGTATTACTATGACTAATCCATTGCTTAACGACCTCCATGTTGTTATTTGCTTTTCTTCAGCGAGGATCACATATGTAATCGATATTGCGGGGGTAGCCATACGATAACGACGCCACAGCAAAGGGTCACTCGCCTAGGTCATTTCTTGAATCAGTGGGGACCCGAGGCTCAAGCGGTCGTCGATTCGTCTAGACCTGTTACCGTAAGTAACAGTAACAGCGCCTAAAATATGCGAAAAAGTCGGTCAAAAGGACGATCATCCTTGATCTATCCGTTGTTGGAGCTCCTGCAACGCTAACTTGGAACACGCGGATATTCGTAGACTCATGTTCGTTAAAACTTTTCTGGATATTTTAGGCCGTATTGCATTCGATCTTGATTTATGACATACTTTACCACGTACTTAATGCTGCGTACAATATGTGCAGAAGGAAGACGAGAAGCTCACCATCGTTGGAACTGCTGCTAGTAACCCCGATCAAACTAGGCTTTCTAAGGTCGAGGTAAGAATTAAAACGTTCACTGCTTTACTTAATGATTTCGCGAAAATTCGAAGACAATGCTTGGTATCTCAAAACTACACTTGCTAAAGGAGAATTAGACTTAGAACCGTTTATTGGATTAATGCGAGCTTAAAGTTTTGTGTAATGTACTGCATATC
This sequence comes from Oryctes rhinoceros, assembly GCA_020654165.1. Lineage (NCBI taxonomy): Eukaryota > Metazoa > Arthropoda > Insecta > Coleoptera > Scarabaeidae > Oryctes > Oryctes rhinoceros. The sequence continues at coordinate 4,768,828 of JAIOKQ010000548.1, read as the reverse complement.
TTTATTAAAAGATTGAGACACTTCAAAAACAATTGTAAATACTTCTTACAATCCATCAACAAGTGTCATCTCTCAATAGGACACGATACGTGTTATTTCAAAAACATTACACCGGTTTATATATATTTTACTAATCCTAGGACTTTAGAGTAACACAAACAGCGGCGCTAAGAATAAAACTCGTTATTTCCTCGTTACATTTAGATATGAAAATTAAACTTAAGCCTAAAAAGGAGAAAATAAATATGAAGGATGGCCTGTTTTGTTGTTTTTTTTTTCAGAAAATAACTGAAACACAAGCTGCATCGAAAAACGTGTAGAATAGGTACATTAAATGTCTCCGTGTAATTACAAACATCCTGTTAAAGCCATGTTTTTGAATAAATGAAAAACGTGATTTAATGGGAAATTATTATTAACTTAATCCTGATAAGTTTCGTCCTATCTTAAGTACTGCATATTCTGATAATATTTTCATTAGTAAATGCAATTTTTTTAAAGGCTTAGCTTGCGTATTCTGGATAATAAAGTTAAAAAAAAAATTGGTAAAACGGCTTATCATTTGCTCAACTTCCACCTCTTTGCTAACGGTTTCAACAATGAAAGAGGAGTTAACCTCATAAGTGCTTATATTGATATATCTTCATCCAAACATCTTTGTCTAAGCCTATTTTCGAATACCATGTACTTGCTAAACTTCTAGAAATTTTAGCGGTTTCCTGTTTGACTAAAGAGGAAGAAATAACTGAACTTCTTTAATACAGCCACTTATCTTTGTTTCGCTAGAGTGGAGAAAAACACGAAAAAGATGAACGGAAGGGTACGATAGCAGATAACAAAAAGCATTCAGCTGAAAGGAGAAAATCGTCAGTTCAGAAGATTAGTAAGTAGTTACCGATTGTGTCGAATCCGCCTAATTCATCATTATTTCGTACTTGATTCAGGTTCAAAGACCAGCGCCACCGAACAGTCGGATAAACGTAAGTAACCGATTTAGCAATCTACATGCGATGCTGAAATTACTCCTTGTAGGACGCGCGTCCGTCTCCAGCGCTCAAAGATCTAAGCGCCCATCCCAAGCATCCTCAGGAATGGTCGTTAAAGAGTACCGATGGGAATATTTTTCGTACGAATGCTACTCACGAATTTCATTGTTTCAGAGGCTCCGCCATTGGTGACAATCAAATTTTAGAGGAGACCGCTTCGCAGATAGAGAAAGAGAACGAGTCTGCGGGTACGGAACCGCCGGCTGCGAGTCCGAAACAATCTAAGGGCTCCGCACCGTCGCCCGTTACCTCCGCTCAGATTTCGGCGAAACCTTCCAAGACTTCGAAAGGGTCGGCCGAGGCTGCCGAGCCTTCCTCGCCAACTCCTGCTCCTGAAGAAGCGCCGGCTGAAGCTTCCGCTCCACCTTCGCCCAAGGACGAATGAAAAAAGGATGTTTTAGGTACTCTTTTTTAAGTACGAAGGAAATTATCAGTAGTTAAGTTAATTTGGATACTGGTATGTATTTTTCGAGGGTACTGTAATATTTTACAATAAAGGCTATATAAATGATCGTCGTTTGTTTTTACCGTCCCGGCATAATACATATCCTTACTTGCCGAGAATTAGGCAACAAAAAGAGCCAAAGATAAGATCTATACGAGATTAGACTTGATCTAAATGAGCGCAGTTATTATTCGGAGTTGATTTATCGACGTAAATTGGATATTTCTTATCAAGATGATGACGCTTCCCCTTGCCAAACGTTTCTAGATTATTTGAAGATTAAAATTCGTGCTAAGGAGCCTAAATCATACGGGAAAATTATGTATACGCTTACGTTTTAGTTGACCAAATAAATTAGAAAAAAATAGTTCCTTTATACAATGAGCATTTGTATGATACAAGGAAAGTTCGATAAATACCCAACCTTGACAAGAAAACAACATTCTATTCAACATTCAATTAAACATTCGTTTTTTGTTTTTTTTTTTATTAAATCTTGGTGAAAGCAATATCACTTAGCGTAAATCGGACACTCTGGAACTGACATAATTCAAAAATCAACACGCAGTCAAATTCCATCTTGTCAAACTTCATCTTCTCATAGGTCATAAATCAAAATTTTCAGTTCTATTACTCCATCAAGCCAAAACTTCTAAGAGCTTCTAAGAAAATCTTAAAAAGAGCTTTCATCGACGCAATGGAAAAAGCACCCATTTATTTATGAAAATGATCCATCGCCCTTTCTTAAAGCATTTAAGTTAAGCACAAAATCCTTGTTAAAATGTCCGGTAACGACAGCGATATTCTCAAAACAATCCTAGGCGATCTCCTAGACAAGCTGAAAAATCTTCAAAGGGACATAGGAGATTTGGTCGACACCACCAACCAATTAATGAAAGATAGACAGAATAAAGAGAAATTAATTGAAGTACGCCAACGTTTTTATCGCCTAACTGAGTATACTAAGTTAATTAAGAACGTTTTTTTTTTTCAATTCAAGGCTTTATCGGACGAAATCGAGTACTTAAAGACCGCTAAGGCCGATAAAGAAGATCTAGAGGACGCATTAGCCGAGAAAGCGGACGCTTGCGCCATCAACGGCAAAGTTTCACACGATAAATTTTATACGGTATGCGATGAGCTTTACAAGGGAATCGAGCAAGCGTTAGATAAATTGACGCAGCAAGTAAATTTACGTTCCGTACGTATATATTAAATTCACGCTAAGCACGATATCTTATCTATAGGAAGAACTATGGCAAAAGGCTCTCCATCAAATTGAGAAAAAGGTTGGCAACAAGTTGGACAAAAAGGATATTGCACCATTACGCAACTTTATCAATATCAAGTTGAAGACGCTACAAGAAAGAATGAAGACAATGGCGCCTTCGAACCAAGAAGCGGAAGCGGCCGCAACGAAGCAATACTTGAAGTTAATATTTACGTTCAAATGTATTTTATCATTCTTCTAATGATTTGTTCCTTTAGAAATCTGAATTGCTTATCTTGCGATAAAGAGGTTATCATGCGCAAAGAAGTAGACCCATCTCACTACGGCCGCAATTATATTTTACCGCCTTCAAAGAGTGCAAGACCTTACCTAGCTTATGAGTTGGATAAGGTTCGAAAGGAAAGAGTATCGTGAGACGTAAAGATTTTTATTGGGGAGCTTCCTACTTAAATTGTAATTTTCTTTTTACCAGATTACCAACCGCCAATAATGTTATTCGCTACAGAACTCCTCAACAAGATAAATCGAGAAGGATCGGGTATTACTTTCATTATTGTAGATAAACACGTAATATGAACTTATCTATTTTGTCGTCGCCTTAGCGAATATCGGACTAACAAGCGTAACTGCGGTGGCAACCATACGATAACAACACCTCAGCAAAGGATCACACGCTCAGGTTGTTTCTTTCAACAATGGCCTAACGTCCAATCGATTTCAAGTTCTTACGGAAGTAGCACGGTGAGTATATCATTCTGTACGTTTCAATCTGACCAAATTAATTCTCTTCAACGATTATTTTTTTGAATAGAAGAACATTTTAATTGTTGGGAAAAGTTCTAATCTACATCAAATGTCAGTTCGACCAAAGGCATCCAGAACAGAGGTGAGAATTGAAGTTTCTTATATATACTTCACAAAAAAAAATAGAGAAAAACTCGTGATGACGTTGTTTTTCAATGCTGTTGTTTATTAAATACTGATTTTGGAATTGCTCCAGTAGCTTATTTCTTCGGAAAGTTACCATGCGTATCACCGTGACGAAACTTTTAAAATAAGTTAACTTATCTAACTAAGCCCCTTATGATCCATTGTTCTTATTGTTTCCCCTAGAAAAAAGACGCAGAAAAGGAAAATTCATCCACCCAAAGGTCAGAAAGAAAACGTAAGTAATACTTTGATATTATGAAAGTACTCTATATCCGTGTAGTCAGTATTGTTTACCTATTAACTACCAACAACTAGACAGCGTGTCTGCTTAGTTATTGGTTGTTCTGCTCTGCTTCCTCCCAACCAGGGTTTCCATTGTGGCCCTTTAGCAACATTAAGTCAATATTATTTATTTCAAGACAAGAATAGATCTTCGCGGCAGTCTAGTAGCGGATCAGACGTTATTGGTCGGTTCTGTACTGATACCACCTGTTTGCTTTCAGTGAACAGGTTGATGTCTCTGCCTTTAATCTTCAGATCATTTAAATAGTTCTCTAGCGGGGCCATTGTTAGGATTTCCGCCTACTTCAGCTCCTTTATTGGTTTTTAATCCGTCTACGAAGAGGCATAAACTATCTTCATCGTTGTCGCTCTCTTTGTTTGTTTAACATTTGTAGCATGTGTGGTAGACAGAAAGGGGTGAAAATGAAAGTGAAATGCTATCCGTTCCAACCACAAGAATGCATTTTCCCAAAGCTTACGATACATTTTCACCACCTTCAACAATTTAATCAAAAGATAGACGAAGTACGACCTCCACAGTAAGTAACTACCTAACCATCGATGTGAATTTTTTAATAGAACATGGAGCAGTAGCCAGCCATCAGAAGGTTAAGCGCTCCTCTCAAGCATCAATAGAAACGGCTACACATCAAGATAGCGGAAAGACTCTGGAAGGAACTGCTTCACAGTTAGAGAACACCCGCAAACCATCTAAGTTGCTTTCGTCTACGTCTCCCCTTTCTATCCACAGTCGTACTTCAACGCAACGTTCAAGGAGCGTTTCTCAGAAGTTTTCGAAGACATCGCGAGCCAGTCTTCTAACCTGAAAAAATCCTTTGTTTTCTGATGCATTTAAAGAAGAGGAAGACGAAGTGTTACAAATATCTACTTCTCTTAGGTACGAATGAAATTATCGCCAAATAAATTATTTTGAATCCTTGTAGAAACTCGTAGCGTAATTGGTAAGCTTTAAACGTTTGCTTAAATGCATGTCAAGCAAAAAGAAAAAGGATTTTCCAAGTTCCTTATACGAGGCTATGTTGTACGCAATGTGTTATGATTAAGATATTTTTATTTTTAAGTTTTATTTTTGGAGTGGATAGAGCCCTATTGGGTACATTTGATAAGATGAAGGTAAGAGTTCCGTCAAAGTTTGCCCCGCCTAAACATAGCAGTTTTTGAATTGTTTTGTATCATATCGTTTTCTTAAAACGAAATCACGTATAGGAGATGTTTACGAATTAAGACAAAAAGTACCAGTAAAATGATTCGTTTATAACAACCAGACGACCGCCTCCATCGTTTAGCTAGCATGGACGCCCGTACAAAAGTTGTGCCGCTTCGCGCACGTCCCTCAGTCAAGACACACCCCCTCCGCCCCCCCTCGTTGATGTGTATTCAGAAAGCATGGTTGTGCATGTTATAGCTTTAACTTTGTTCTCTTCATTTCTAATTTGTTTTCTGGGACGAGGAATTTTTTTAATACTGTGTTTACTCTATCACATTTAATTCAGCGTTTCCAAAAATTCCTTTTTATTTCAATTAAATCTAATTTTTCTTTCATCGTCTATTATTAAAATTAATATTTTTTTAATTTGTGCAGATATATTAAATTTTCCGTTTGTTGTTTTCTTTTATGTTTTGGAGCAATTTCCGAATATTAATGAATTAATTAATAAAGTTGCTCCATACAAAAACAAATGCCCAGCACTTTCTTTACCTCTGTGTCCAGTCGTGACAAGATGGAGGAGGTGGTTAAAAGCCTCTACTTTTTACGCAAACATCTTGGAGAAACTTCCTGGTGAATATTGAATTTAAATGAGAACGTACGAACCATGAGCAAATATAAAGCTTTGTTACAGTGTACCGCTTTGCCTGCCATTACCTGCACACTGCGACTGAACAGCCCATTCTGTATCAACAGTATAAAAAAATGTCTGCGGTTTCTGATAAACTAAAGACCTAATCTCAACAAATCATCAATTTCTGTAAATCCCTTTCTTTGTTTTGCAACTAAGATCAAAAGAAAGAGCAACGAATAAATTGATATTCTGTAATTATTTTTCATTGCTGCAGAAGCACCTGCTTCAGACACACCTAAGTTCCAAAAGAAACTGCTTCGCAGAATGGTTAAAGAGACGATTATGCTTCTCAAGAGCCGCGACATCTTTTAAGCCGCCTGCAGACATTGCGCAAACTCCTTCTCTGCTTTTACGAGTAACATCGAAGTATTTTCGGAAGATGCTAAACCATAATTATAAGATAAATACATAAAAAGCTACAATAAAAATTGCTTAACTAAATCCGCTGTTTGCGTTTATGTTATCCTCAATTCTCTTGTTTTTTGTAATGATAATTAGGCAACACAATGTACACGGAATACTATTTGCACCGCTCTATAGTTGTGAGCTGTAAATATGTTTGTTCCACTCGAGAGATGACTCTTGGTATCATTTTAAAATTATAAATTCGATTAATTATGACGCAAAAGTTTCATAGTCGCTAACAAGCAAAGAAAGGAAATTCAATATTTCGATAAAATGTCCATTACTCACTAGTTAGTGTGCTTTAGTGATATTTTTTACAAAACAAGAGAGAGGAAGTATAGTAAAATATAAGCCAAAAAACCAACTTCTTAAAAATCGGGTAAAAATGATAACTAGAGAGAACAAAGGCGGATAAAATTATTACTTTTTTGCAGAGACTAGTCAGACTCGTGTTTCGTTGACTCTCGGGAACACCAGTAGGCAACATGAAAATCCATTGTCATGAGACGAATAGACACGAGTCTATCTAGTCGGTGCAAAAAAGGAATAATGCCATCTGTTTTTATCATCCCCAAGGATAAGGTAACACTAGCAACTATCTATATCCATTTGTGGTGGTATATCGCGAAAATTTAGTAAAAAAAGCAATTTAAGGATATATATGTATATATATATATATATATAGCTTTTGATTATGTTATTATAAGTGTAGCCTTGAAATTTTGAAAAAGATAGCATCAGAAATATTTTCGCTTACAAAATACTTCCGGTTGAAACGGAAATAGTCACTTACTTTCTTATTTTTAAATACATAGGTACACTTTTTATCACGTTAATCCAATGTATACAGCCCATGTAAATAATTTCAATAAGGGCCATTTTGCCCAGAAAATCAACCGTTTTCCATCGCAGGATTTCTAGCAGCTATATCATATTTGGTAAAAGTCTTATACATAAGCGCCTGATTTACCAACCGTATTTTATGGATCTCGAGGTAAGAAAGGTTGCCAACCACTGCTGTAGATGATGTCAAACAAATTGTATTATTTATATAGTCTCTACTCTACAATGCACGAAACTTACTGAATGTATTACAAGAATATATAACTGCTTTATTTAAATATAATACAATCGATGATAATAATAATAATAATATTAAAACCTGTATAAGGTAATATAACTCAATTTACTCAAAACATCTAGATAAAATCAATTAAAACGGTCCACAAGCAGTGTACGCTCTTGGAGGTTGGACGTTCATCATCACAGCCGGAGCTGCATTCGGAAAAGCGGCGAATGTATTAACCGAAAGGCTGTAATTGAAGAAGGGATTCACTGTTGGAATAGGCACCACGAACTCGTATTCACTGATACCCTCCGTCGCCAAGACGGTCGACGCAGCTACGTGGGTCTTAGTTTCGCCGGCTATGTTGTAGATGGTAGTAACGTTCACTTCATATCTTTGCAAGTCTCCGTTAATATCGCAAGGCGTTGTCCAGACAAAATAGGAAGGACCGCCCCATTTATCGCAAATTTCAAATTCGAACCGTGTCCCCTCGATTGTAGCAGGACCGGGCACTGAAAGAATATTGTTTGTAGATGATAAGAGACCGAGTAAGATAAGGACATTTGAACGTTTGTTCTTGTATTACAATGAAGTCGCAGTCACAATTTCTCGTTTCCTGGTATGTTAATGTCGTCAAAGTACTTGGAAGAATCTGTGAAATCTAAGACCTTCATTTCCACCTCTTTTAACTCAAACTATCCACACGGGACTACTGCCATGAATTCAATATTCGAGAAATTCCGCGACCATAACCTCAATCGCCATACTTACCGCTCGGTAAAGTATCGACGACCGCCAGATAAGATTCACTATCCACGCCAATATTGAATCTCGTTATCAATCCAATGCTGTACCTAAAGTTGGGCAAGGCATTCGTAAACGTGAAAGTGAACACGTTCGCCGGAACGGTGAAAGTTTCCGTGACATTCCTGGGAACGGAACAACTGTCCGGCAGGAAGTGGTTCGGTCCGACGGTTGTGACTACGACAACATGGTACAGTATGTATCTTCCGAGACCAGTCGGCACCTCCCACGATACCGTGATGTTCGACGAAGTTACATCGGATACTTCCAAGCTCCTCGTGGGAATATCCACTGAAACGGAATATCGTCATGAGCGTTCGAGAGGGGAAACCGAAACGGGATCGCGCTTACTGGTCAAAAATGAAAATACGGGTCCCCATTCCGATACAGATGGTGTCAACCATTGCGCCTTACAGCTGTAATGCGTGTCGTGTACCAGGTTCGTTAAGCCTATGTCGAAGATTCTTTCTGCGTTATCTTCGATCGGAATGGTCACATCCAGGTTAGCCTCGCTTCCAATGGATTCGTCGCAAAGAATTCTAAGCTCCTTGATCGGACACCCGTTTTGTACGGATAGATTCGCTTGCAGCGTAATATTAGCGCTGGCTAAGCTTGGCACCGTCTTTACGTGGACAGGAGCAGCATGAGCTGGAAGAATTTAACGTAACAGGTTGATCTGGTAAAATTCGAAGCTGGCTAACGTCTTACCGCTTTCATCGGCGACGAATTTGTAGCCCATGGTGTCAGCTGTCTTTCCGTTGTGGTGCGGTGTTATAGTGACCATATAGAAATTGCACGGAACAAAATTTCTATAGAAGGAAATATCTTCGGTTGCAAATGAATCCACCAATCCGTTATTATCGAAAATCTCCACCTGGTACACTAAAAGACAATTGCCGGAATAGCGGGGTGGATCCCATCTTACTGCTGTTGTTCCATTGATGGCATTGCCCAAGAATATATTTTCTACATGTTCGAGTACTGGAAGGAAATTTTAACATGTGAACAATTGCAAGTTACCGAACGGGTGCTACGGATGCTACTCTCAACATTAGGTTATCTTTTCAACAATCTCTTACACATTCCAATATTATAGCCATGCAGGCTTCGTTGTATTACAGATTTTTTCATGAGCATTTATTGTTGATGATAGTTAGCTTGATCTATCCAAGCCAACCTAAGAAAGCTATATGTGAATGTCGTAACCTTACCATCCAAATCAACCAAAATGCTGTCCACAATATGTATCCCAACAACTATTTCTTCTTGGATAACAGGAGTGACGACAACGAGATTCACGGAACACGATATGGTGTCGAGATCTATCGACGGTACAGTCGCAATAAAGTGAGAGGTTTCATCCCCAATCATGTGCGTTACGTCGTAAATAACGGTGCAATCGCCAGCGGCAGCTGCGGTCCAGGACACTGCCAAGGTCTGCCTGGTTAACTGATAGTCCAAATTTGCGATTCCTTCTATGACTACAACGAAACGACGTTACATCAATGCTGATAACTTTCAAGAGTATCAGGATATAATTACATCTTGCTTCTCCGACGCCTTCGACAATAATCGTTTCGGAAATCAAGTTAGTGAAGACGTCAACAGCTTTGACCTCGGTGGTGTAACGACGGCACGGTACCATTTCGAGATTGATCTGCGTCTCGGCCGTTTCAACCTCTTTAACGATCGCTCCTGTCTCATCCGTAACTACCACGCGATATACGATATCGCATATGCCAGTACCGTATGGTCTCGCCCATGATACAACGCCTTGATGTTTTATTAGTTCGTTTACCGGAAGAACGCCTACAAGAAAAAGAAAAACGCAAATAACACGCGAAACGTTCGTTTTATACAAAAGGCGACTTACGTGATAAGTACGCTACGCTCTCCTTGCTGATCACGACGCCCTTTCGACCTGCCGGCGATATTGGTATGACCGTAACCTCGAAATCATCGCACGGCTCCATTGGGACTACCACTTCCCAGTTGGTTTCGGGAGTTACGACTGTAACGTTATTGTTCTTCCTATCTCTGACGTTAACGAGGTATTCTATGTCGCAATGATCCGAATAGTACGGCCTTTCCCAATTTATCTGCAGAACGTTGTCGTCTAGACGGTTTACTTCGAGATTGCGCACCTTTGCCAAGTCTAGAATTTAAAATTTGGAAATCAAAGGTTAAGCAAAGCTATCGTCGAAGTTAAGCTCTTGGCATAGTAAACGAAGCGGACTTATGGTACTTATACGGACCTATATCCACGTCGATCCTCTCGTAATTTGCTGGGCTGCTAACACGACTATTGATCTCGACCCCCACAATCGCGACTGTATTGTTTGCGCAAGTAGTCTTAGCAATGGTGTAAGAGGTCAATTCAGTTTCGTATTCGTTAGTATTTTCGCCGTCAAAATTGCTAATGGTGTACAATATCTGGCATTCGCCTTTAACGATCGGACTCCAAGAAACGAGCAGTCCATCTTCTACTTCCTTAAGACTGATGTTCTCTACGTACGGCAATGCTGCAAAGAAAAATAATATTTGCTAGAATCGCGCCATATAATCAACATACATACATTCTATGCTAATTCCTACGGAAGTTTTAGCTGCGAGGCCATGTGACGATCCAGCTACTGCGGTTACTACGATATCATTGTCGCTACAAGCTATTCGATCCAAGACAGCCGTTGGCTTGTCTACGGTAAAACTGAGGCTCCGGCCGTTTATTATATGTTCGACTATGTACTGCATGGAGCAAAAACCAACGGATATAGAACTCCAAGTCACGATGAGGGAATCATCAGTTTTCACGACAGCCAAATTGTCGACTGGTTGGGGTTCTGAAATACCGTCCAATAACTTCTGCTCGATTCATCCGGTCCATATCGCGTATACCTACCCGTACTTGATGCGAACATCTCGCGCTTTATTTCGTCGCCCATTATCATATCCACGGTAGGTTGTACAGTTACCCAATTTTCGGCGCAAGGGTACGTCGGGAATCGGCGATTGGTGTCAGCCGTTAGAGCGGAAGCTCTTTGAATGCCGTTGATGTAGAATCTTAGTTTGTAATTGACTTCGCAGATTCCAATGACGACCGGAGACCAATTCGCCTCGATTTGTCCGTCGACTTCTCTCAGTTGTAGGTTATCAACTTTGCCAACGTCTGAAAAGAATATCGAATTTTTGTAAAAAGATCTAAGCATTTCGGTACGCTAGAATTGTCGAGGGAAGTACGAAAAATTTAATTAATGGATTAGATTGTTGGATTAGAATGGATCTCTCCAAACGGTTCTCTTAAGTCACATTAATGATTTTCTAAATCTCTTTGTATAACTTACTTAGAGGTCTAGCTCTGTGGTTAATGTGCAGAGTAGAAATAACTGAATTGCCAATTCTCGACGACACGATAACGTTATAGATGGCGCACTCCACAAAATCAGCATCGAAAAAGGATTTCGTGGTAGAAGCAGTAACTGGTTGCCCGTTATTACCAACGGTAACGTCGTATATCACCTCGCAGAATCCATTATCTTGAGCCGACGTCCATTCAATCCTCCCATTATTCACTACCAAATCTCGAATAATTCCAGCACCTGCATCATCGTCGTAAGTAAATTGGTTTTTATTATTAAGAAAGAATTTTCTTACTTCCGGCTTCGACGAGTAAAGTGGCCGTTTTCGGAGTACCAAAAATCTTACTGTCGAATGGGGTAACAGTTACAGAAAGCGAAGTGCACGGGGGTAAGGTTACTCCTTTGACAAAGTGGAAGTTTTCGGATGTATCGAATTTTTCTTCGTATCCAGCTCCATTGCTGAGGATTACACGGTACGTTACATCGCAGGCTTGGGAGTTTTCTGGCCTGGACCATCTAATACCCACGCCGTCATCATCGTTGATGATTTCCAAATTTTCCACTTGTAGGTTTGCTGTGCAGTGATAGAGTAACAAGTTAAAATTTCTGCGAGAACTTATATAAAGAAATTAGAGCATATGTCCCGTATGTTAGTATCTTAGTCTTGAAAATGGTCGCTGTATTGTGAAAGATAGGCTTATTAATTCCCTCAGATGGTCCAGCTACGCGATCATCAAATTGAAAGAAATAAAGCTGGAATACATAATTTTATCAACGGTATTTTCAATAATACCCATGAAATGAACAAAGCCAATATTTCGTCGACAAACCGTAAGAAATGAAAAATCATAGCTATACTTCAAAAAGAAATCACCCTCTATTCCCGTAGTGACAGATTTAACCGCTGGATCGGCGACTAGGGCCCCGGTACGACATCTTGTAACCACCATGAAGGTATGTTGATCGCAAGGCGTAAACGGAAGCAACAGTTCAGTGTCTTCGGTGATGTGATTGCTGACGTTAACACCGTTTATTTGGTGCGTAACTATGAAGATGACGAAGCAGTCTTGATCACCGTTAACCTCGACGGGCGACCACGAAAGTTGCAACCCATCGGCCGTGGTGACGACGTTAATTTCTGGACTTTGAGCCGTCTCTATAAGAACGATATCTGATGATGAGACAATTCTAGAGTAAGTCTTTTATATACGTACCACTTGACGCATAGCCTAAAGCTACGGCTATGATAACCAAAAAGTACTGGAAACGAAAAATGATCATAGTTAATGTCTGAATAACTAACTAAGCATCGCTCCCTAAGCAAAAGCACTGAAACACTTCCTCTCCTAAATTAACACTCCAAAAATCACAACACCCTGTATGGAACACTTACTTTCATTCTTGTTCGAAGTCTCATCCGTATAGTAAGTGAATCGTGCAAAAAATGACCATTTATAATATGCTTGGGTGCCTTTATCTGTTTTCAGAAAAGGATCATTGCGTATTTAATTCCAATTCTAGTTAGGATTTGAATGTATTTAGATAACCAAACAATAAAACATCAATTTCAAAGGACGCCCGTTTCCTAGCTTGACGCAAAATGAATCTTGACGAAGCTATGTAATCTAAATACCAAGCGGAAATATCTTAAGCTTTTTTTTTTAGAAATGATAAAGATCATTTAATGTCACGAAGACTTCATCTCTCGATGTTTTATATTTTTCCAGAAAAGCAACGCGTTTGAAGCAAGTTATCATTGAGGCCTGTCGACAAGAATCAGTACTTGTTAGGCTTTAAAGTGTCAGTAAACTATCTCCGCAATTTTTTGATATTTCGAAGAACATCACGCTTTCTAACATTTTTTTTTGTCTTATCGAAAGAATCGGGATATCCTTTAAAGGAGTCGGTTTTAAGCGCTAGAGGTGCTTAGTAAAATATGCAGGCTTAGACTTCTTCACTCTTTCGTGGAATTTAGGTATAGGTTGCCTTTAAAGCATTTAGTAACACTATGTACGTATTTTTGAAGATTATTAGGATCGATTTACAGATGCTTCCTTCCCAAATACCAAGGCTGATTCTGCCTATTAAATTCCCGGATTCCCGGAGTGCGCAATGTCTGCGCGATGTTCATAATTTAATATCAATACCTTCACAATCAACATCGATACTACGGCATTTAGATCGGTGTGTATCTCATTTCCTGATGGATCCCAACAGACGTGATTGTCCAAAGCAATGGGACAAAATTTACGGCACAGCCTGTGTTTAATCTTCCTAAACAACGTGTAATCTAAAAAGATCACCCGAAGCAAGATATCGTAATTGATTTTTAATTCCCGTTCTTTCAAGTAAGTATTTAGCATTTAAATTGGTTTAGTATTCCATAGTATTATTAATTCCAAAGAAAACATGAAATCAATAATTATTGTGAATCAATTATTATTGTCCTAGTCTGCTTAAATTCCACAAGAATCCAATGATAAAAATACCGCTTAGAGGTCACTAATTATTCATAAATAGAGCTCCCCAACTGCGTGGCGCACCATAGGCGTCGGTAAGGAACATAAGTAAAGTACATAAAAACAAAAGAAATAAAGAATTTTAAAACGCTTACTTTTGTAATTAGCCGTATCCAATATAGTGGGTGTTAATGCACAAGGAAAATAGTATTAGTCAGCACACGAGGAGGTAGGCACACTAAAACTGTTACCGTAAGCGCAATCCGATTTCTCAAACATCTGAAGCATTAGGAATGTTTCCACAGTCGTTTCTTTCAAGGATGTTCGTCGTTCTGAAAAAATGTTTTTATATCTTGAAAATGAACGTTCGACGTCTAATGATGTAATACACGCGTAATTAAAATAATCTTTGAATTTAGTCACCGGATCAGTAGAGTTACCTTCCCAAACTTGTCTTAACCTGCCAAAATTTGTATCTTTCTTCATAACACTTTCAAAATTTCTTGTAACGATATCATTTTTTTTTGTTATTTATACAGTGTAGGAGTGTATTAACGTCATCTAATATTTGTACTGACTCCGTCAGGGACAGTGCACTATTTTGTAATTTATTTATTGCCTCAAGTACTTCTCTATAATTGTTGTAAACGGTTTGTAAATCTGCTTCAACGGAAATATCTTGGAATTTATCCTGGCTTTCCTTAATAGCCGCAGATTCGTTGGGATTGAATTGTAAGACGACTGATTTTATTTGCCGGAAGTATTTAAAATAATAAAAAGCTGCCTTCAGCCATGTCCCCCAACGCGTAAGAATCGGCTCTGGTGGTTCGGGAATACCGGGACACTGTTTATGAAATTCACTGGTACGTTTGGGAGATTTGAGAAACACTCGTTTCGTATTTGTTATTAATGCATTTACCTCAGGGAAATTTGCACGAATAGTTTCAGCCGCAATATGCAGAGCATGAAGTTTACAAGTAATATGTAACATCATCCCGTAATGTTCTTGAAGAGAACGACCTACACAACGCATTGTCGCGGCACCATCGGTCATGAAAATTAATACTTGAGTAGTGGCAATTTCAAATGTTTGTAAAGTATCAACGACTACGCTCTCGATAGCGTCGGCAGTAGACGATTTTAGTCTTTTACTAGCTAATAAAATTCCCTTTGTAGGTTGACGAGGTTCCAGTATATGTACAATCACATTCAAAATAGAATGTTTTTTACGGTCCGTCGTTTCGTCAATACATAACCACAGTAGTTTATTTTTTATTACAGATCTGATCCTGTTTTCAATTTCGGTACGTACACTTGGCACACATCTCCTTAAGCTTGTTTCCGACGGTAACTCAAAGTCTGGATTATATTTATTCCAAAATTCACGGAATGGTTTCTTCCTGAGTAAGGAAAACGGTAAATTACACGCAGTCAGCGTATAAAATAAATCAATTATAAATTGAGTTGCCTCAGTCGGTGATACACCCAGTTTTTTATTTTTGTGTTGCTGACTATTTACATGTCTTCTACAGCCATATTTATCATTGCACATCAGAGGTATATTACAAATTTTACGTATAATCTTACTTCCATTATATATTAAGTCAGGAAATTCTCCACAGAACTTTTTCACTTTGTCGGCCTGTGGGCGTTTCTTACTACGCGCGTCCGCCATACCGTCACAACCCGATCGCATACGGTAATAAACTACCGAAATGCGATGCGAGTTATTTGCTTATATATTACATTACATATCCCCCCGGCCACGCCCGGCGGTACGCCTTCTGACTTGCCACGCACTTTGGGGAGCTCTATTCATAAACAAATATATAAATAAACAATACTTCGACAGTAGGAATTCGGGAAATCGAGAGATCAATTAAACAGGCTTCGACTGGTTTAATGATGTACATATTCTATACGAACAAAATTTCTTGCAAGTCTCTAAATTACGATTAAGGTTAGTCGAAAAGGAAAATATGCGTATTTTCCTTGGGCCTGCTTAAAATTGCATTAAAATGTCATCGTTAGTTCATTGAGTGGTACCTCGTCACACCCGCTTACTCGTCTTGTATACTCTGCTCCGTAATTTAGAAATAATTTCTATTTTTCTCTTGTGGTTCGTACAACTTTATACATCGTAACCAGAAAGAATAAAATACCTAAGTCAGTCAAAACCGTCGAATTAAAAATATCTTCTTTTTTAAGCGTATCCAAAAATTAGGTTATCTTGCGACTAGCTTATGATATGTCAATTGAACAATTCTAAACAAGAAAACCTTTACAAAAACCTATTTATTTACATGCGTTTATTAATGTATTTAATTTTTAACAAATAGATACACACAACTTAATTTATGTTACACATAGAAGATATCGGTAGCAGGACAAACACAAGCTGCTGGCGGTATAAAGTCCAATACAGCATTAGGTCCATTGTCAGCGGCAATAACATTTACAGAGACCGCGTAGGTAAAGAATGGATTTATATCGGTGATCGTTTTACTAAATACTGCATTAACATCGTCTTCATCCGCGTCAATTCCCAGATTAACAGTTACGCTTTGTTGAACACCGCCAAGCGAGAAGCCGGCGGTTATATTGAATCCAAAACCTCGCAGACCTCCGTTTAATTCGCACGGTGATGACCAGGATAAGATGGCGGAGACGTCGTAAGCTTCCGTGCTTCCAGAGACGAAGTCCAACACTAGATTCTCCGGAAGACTAGGTACTGTAAAATTTATGTAAATTTGGAAGTAAGGATTAAAATGCTTTGCTTTGAATCACCTCCTGTTAAAGTTCGCGCTGATGCGGTGTTGCTCTGAAGTGATAGGCCCAAGGTGTAATACGTTGTTAGAACCACTCTGTAAGCGTAATCCGGTAGACCTCCAACAAAGGCGCTGCTTAGTTCTTCGTTCGAAAGAGAGACGACGGTGACGGTGTTATCGATGGCGCAACCATCGGGAACTCTATGCGCCGGTCCTAGAGATTCTATGGTTAATTCGTAACCGATGACAAATTGTTGGCCATATTCTTCGATCCACGATACCAAAAATCCTTCTTCGCTAATATCGGAGATGATCAAATCTTTTTCAACCAATGGTACTGGAAATCGAACATAGAAGAGGTGATTGCCTTAATGTCCGAGAATATTTGAATATCACTTACCAGTTCTGAATGAAAATTCATTTCCAGCGGCAGAATCTTCTAATCTAGCGACGCAAGTGTAGATCATATCCTGTTCCAAATCATCCAGCAGCACAGTGAAGATCCTAGGCGTATTATCCATAACTTCTATTTCCCTTTCGATAACGCGACCGTTAATATCGCCGCATTCTATGATGGCTGTTTCGACTCTGCACACGTTTTCGCTAATAGCTTGTCCTTGTAACGTAATATCAGCGCTTGTGAACGCTGGATTCGTTCTGACGTGAGTTGGAGGAGCCAATTCTACAACATTAGACGAGAAAAGATAAAGTCTCTCGAACGGACATTTCGACCGGATACGATCGTACCCGCAATTGGAGCGTATTCCTCGATGGTAGCTGGTTCACCAATGATACCGTTAGCGCTGCCCCTTACAACGAATAGGTTACGGGAGCAAGGGATCAACTCCAAATCTATGCTGACATCGCGAGTAACGGTCTGTTGCAAACCAAAGCTATTTTCTATGTCAACAATGTAAATGATCTCGCACAAGCCTACTGTTACTGGTGGCGACCAACTCAGGACGGTACCGTCTAAGTTCAATCCTTCGACTTCGGTGATGCCTAGAAGATAAATAATCGGAGTTGATCATTTTATGTGATATCCAATGGTTGGATAGATTGACACCTTAAAAGGGTTTCATTGTTCAAAACATTAAACAATACTTGTAGATAGAAGTTAATGAGAGTAGCAGAGTCCTTCTTGAAAAAGAGCTGCAATTACTGGACCATGAACGCGACAAGATAATTGCGTATACTTTTAGCAGAAAACTTGTCCGGTTTCCAGTTTATCATGACGAAAAGTTAATATAAGCGTTACGTTGGCATTATTATTGCAAGTACAGTAGTCATAAGAGTAAATTTAAATAAATTAATCAAATTTCTCTTGGTTGCATTGTCAACCATTAAAATCTAACAGCTACAATTACAACTTCCTTCCACAATTCAAAATATTATGTATTATTAAATAATAAATCTACTAACTATTGATATCAGCCGATCCCAACTCGAGATTAGCAACAGCAACAGGACCCTCCATTCCTTCTGATAGAACCTGGACGGAAAATTGGCTATCTGAGCAGGGAATCCTGTTGAAAGCGACCGACACTTCTGTTGTATCAAATTGCTCCCCTTGAACGCCATTCACAGCGTAGTTTACGATATATACAAGCGGACAAACGCCCACGCTGACTGGCAACCATGATAGAACAACTGAATCTCCAACGTCCGCAGCTGTTAAATCGTCGACACTTCCGACGCCTAAATTTTTTATTTCAAATTAAAGCAAAATATTTCCCGTCAACGTGTCATCGGCAAAAATCAAACATTCTTTATTTCTAACGTAAATTGGTACTCACGTATTGACGGTGTAAATTCTTCGGAAACAGGCGTCCCTTTGCTGCCAGTGAAAGAGATCGGCGTAACGGTAATAGTGTAATCGGTACATGGGATCAACTCAATGTCGAAATCGTGTGCAAGACCGACTATCTCAACTGCCGAACTTCCCAAGATCTCATTTTCGTATATCACCTCGTAAGCAACGCCGCATTCTTCGGAATTCAACGGCGCTTCCCACGTTGCTCTTAGAGAATCGGCAGTTTCCACCACTTGCAGGTCGCGAACGCTGTCCAAATCTAAAATATCGACATTTCCACGTGCGAATCAACGTGTAGAAACGTACTCACTTGACCAAAATTCGATATTGGCGCTTGGCGGCGAGAAGCCGGCTAACGTTGTGAAGATGAAACCGTTGCAGATGTAATAGATGTCGGGTTGTAAGAGTGTGATCAAGATGTCGAAGGTCCTATGTTCGACGTCGGTCACCATTTGCGGAATGGTGAAGTTATGGGTGTCCGACAAGCAGAACATCTGGAAGTGGGTCACTTGACACATGTTCTGATCGAAGGGTTCGGCTTCCCAAATCATCTGGATCGAATTGCAACTGGTGATCATTTCTCTGAGGTAAGGTTCCGTAGTTACTGAAGTTTAATATTTTCCTTCATTATTTTGACGCAATATTCCAAATATGCCGTCGATATTACCTCTCATGGCGATGGTGGTGGTTGCCGTAACCGACGAACCTCCGGAGGAAACTCGAACGGTTATTTCCGAACAGGCGACCGGATTTGGAAGGACGAAGGTGGTCTCCGTTACCGTAAAGGTTAACCCATCTTGTAGACGTGCATTGCTACTAATTGCAATTTCGTAGACGCAACCGTCAGCATTACCCGATGTTGTCCAGGCGATGACTAAGCTAGATTCCTCTTCTATCAGTTGCAGATTTTGTATGGTTATACCTTGAAGAGGAATTCAAATTGAAGCAACATATTCGGTTCTAGCATTAAAACTTTTAGAGTAGCACATTTGCAATTAGGCCATGTTCCATCGAAACGCGTGTTTGTTTACGATGATTAAAATAAGAGATGCCTTTCAGATTTTCGTAGAAAATTAATTAACTTTCTATGTTGGTTGTGATTTAAATATAATGTTCCAATCAATAGAACATGATTAGTCCTTGTTTTTATTTGGTCAGAGGAAATATCGTCTATTAGATCTTTCTGATACAAACAATTACTGATTGTAATCGGACTTAATGATCTTGCACTACTTCAGAAAATGAACCGATTAGCTAGAACGGTTTTCAGATACATCTAAATATATCCATCTAAACCGATCCATTTTGACAAAGCGGCACGTACCTTATTTAGATCTTTGCGGCTTTTGCCGATCTGATTTCTATTGCGTAACGTGGCCGCCTGGCTAAAGTAAGACGCCATCACTTCTCAAATTATCTTACGGCTACTTTTAATTTATTTTAACAATGGCAGCTGATGCAAAAGTTACCAATTATAACACTAGCATTGTAATCAATATCAATTAAGTGATTAACTTCAATGTGACGTGGTAGTCTTCGTAGATGAGATTAAATGGATTAACTCTGTACAAAAAAAAATACGAAGGTGCCTTTTCTTCTTTATTCCTTTATTCGTGATTCACCCTTGTATTTTCATCTCGTTAAAAGGTGATTATTAAACCAAAACATCCATTGAAAAACAACACCTTTATTTTGCTATTCAATTGATTTTTTCATTGTTGGTCGACGATGTAAATACAAAGATTTATCTTGTTTAAGCCGAGAATGTCTCTCAATCCATCAAAATGAATCTATTACGACTTTTTATCAAAATATCTTTCTTGTGCATCGATAACAATAAAAATCTGAAATTTTGCACAATAAAACGTCATCCTTATCTACAACGTTACGAATAATAATTTTCATGAAATTTACAAAACATATGTGTTCATTACAAACAATTGTATTCAGAATTAAGTAATTCTCACAAATAAAGATGTCGTTTTTCTTCAATAACCAAATAGATTCTTCCGCACAATACACGGTTCAAGTTCTGGAAGATTTCTAATTATTTCCTTTATACTCAGATACGATCTTTCGATCCACGAGGAAGCTGGCAGTACTTCCAGCTTAACAACTTCGAATCTTCGAAACTTCGTATGGATTAATAACAATCAATTTTTTTTCGACTTGGACCGAACCCACTAAGATAATTTATTACCGCCAGCAATTAAAATTCGATATGATTGACCTTATCCTTTCTGGAATATGATATACCAAGATTTAACCAAAACCGTCTTATTTTACGAAGCTAGCTAGATCAGAGAAAGCAATAGATACAATAATAAACCATTACACGCATGCTGTAGCAATTTTGACCACCATTCATTAATAAAAAGAGTCGTTCAAAAACTATAAAAAAAGAAACGATGCTTATCGAGATATTTTCGAAAATGAAAGACAATGATGGATCGCTACAAATCGAAGGAAATGGATATACTTGCCACTACAAAGCTGTGATGTAGTGAAGGCGAATAATGTGCAGAGCACGAAACCGCAAAGCAGCTTCATTGCGGTTATCCTTGGAGAGAACAAAGTCAAAACGTGATGCCTACAAACTAACTTCTGTATCTGTACAACACTGTTTTCTGCACTTTTGAATTCTGATCGAACCACAACTGAATCTACCTTGGATATTCTTTCGGCTTAAGTACCGCCCTTATCTCTAGCACCAATAATCGATATATCTACCATCTCGACTTTTAACTTATCGAAACTTGCGATCTTTAATTAAATACATTCTTCCAGTATCTTCTCTAAGAAATAGGACAGGAAATGGAACCTTCTATATTCCTTCATCGCAGTAAATAACTCGACGGTTCCCTGCATTTTCTTCGACGCATCTCTTTAACACTTGTTATTTTGAATTTTAACTAATGCTTTTAGTTTATTATTTATGTATTTATTTATTTATTTTTTAGCTTAATTTTAGGAGATATCAGCAACATTCCGTATGCAGTGAATTACTTAGCTTATCTGTTCGTTTAATAGAAAAATGTTTGGAATAAATGTTGCTTAAAATTAAATGATCTATGGCGACAAATTATTTTGAAGTAAATAAGGTGTTTAGTTCCGCTAGTACGTTGCTAGATTTATTTTAAAAAGAGCACTCTGTATATGATTACATTTTCTGATTTCTCGATAAACAATAACGATAAAGATTTTCGAGGAAAAACATTGCATTTGCAGTATTCTTCCAAAAATCTCATATTTCTTTGATTAATAAGAATCTTTTACCGTCGCCATGACAGTAATAGTTTAAGTTCACTAATCAGTACCAAATACAAGATAAGAATTAATTGGAACATCATCAAACAGTTGAAACTCGTTTTTGTTTTAATGGAACACCTCGCATATTTGTTGCAGACTTAAAAACTCTTTGATACTTCCTAAAGTTCAAACCTTTTTGAAAGCTGTAATTCATCGCATACGACGGTTGCCGCTCACGGTAATATATGAGATTTACACAAGTATTTCACAATTTCTTCAATATAACGTATGCCTCGAACAATTTTGAAATAGCTAATCGAATACAACGTTCCGCTTGTTTTTGCTTAGCCCCGTAATGTCGCTCCAAGCAACCTTGATGGATTAGAAAATGCTTTGGGAAAGGAATAAAAGAGTGTAGATTTAGGATACGTTAGGAATCTGATATGAAACCTTCCACAAATTATGAGAGCCGTCAGTAAAACCAGAAGATCCCATTGCTAGATACCAAAAACCTTTTTTTTTCGTATTTTCCAATTCTTTCTTTTTCCTTGTTTTTTTTTTCTTTTATTTTTAATTTTAACCGAATAAAGCAACATTAAGCATTTTCCTAAGTTTCATTACATGTCACCTATTGAACCATTTTGAAAAAAAAATGAATATTTAAGACCTTCAAAACGGCCTTACAACGGTTCAGTGGCTCAATGGTAAAAGGCGTCTGCGTCTAACAGATTTAAGCGTTGTATGTTCGAGTCCCGCTAAATTGATGGAACTGGTTCGAGTCACTATTTGCAATTAACTGCGCTTCATCCTTTACGGCGAGGCGGTAGTAACAAGGCCATGGAATACTTTAAGATTCCAAGGTTCCTGATGTTATAACAAGCTTTGAAAGGCGTATAAGGCATTTTTCATCGTCTTTGAACAATTTTAAGAAAGATCATTGTTAGAATATTAAAAAGTCCTGTTTATTTAAAAGACTGTTTTATTTATTTATTTAGGTATTTATTTATTTACAGCGAATACAGAAACGCAACGAACAACGCGGTCGTAAAAGCTAAAAACTAGAGCTGAAATGATTCCTCGTCCCGACTTATACGACGAATAGCCCCGTCTCGAACTATCGGTGTAGTGGCGGTTGCCATTTTAGTCTTCTTTTACTGGTGCTCTGTTAATGTAAGTCTTTTTATTTGTTATTATTTAGTGTAGCAAGTTGCTGTATGTTTAATTCCCGCTTTATTTCGTAAACTTCTGGTACTCTTCTGTCCAGGGCATATAATATTGACTTCTTCCTGTAATCTGGGATTATATTTTTTACTTTTGTTATGCCAGCTATGGTTACCGCGTTCATCTTTATTGTATGTACCCCATTTTAGGTTGTTCCATATCGTTAATCCTAGGCATTTAAGGTTGTTGTTACCTGAATGATTACTTCTTTTTATTTTAATATTAATATCAACGTTAGATCAAGCATTAAATAAATTAGAATATGATGAATACGTTTTTAATTTTTCTGCATAACTTACTTAGTTATCTTTCTTAGATGGAGAAAAGTTCAAATTTCCACCCGGTATTGGCGAAAATATTGAAAAAGTAGAAGGACGGCTAATTCAAATTAAAGAAAATGATTTTCTTCGTCTTCGATTCCCTGATGAAAACGACGGTGGATAGCTTGGTGATGTCCCAATAATCATCAGGAATCCAACAAACCCTCTCGTTAATAAATGATCTTTCTTATGCTTTTACTTAGGTAATAATATTCGTAATCGTTCAATGTTAAGGGTCCACAAAATTAATGACTACGGGCCGCCATTGAACATTGAAAATATTCGTTCTAAACCGGGTAAATGTTATAAGACCATTTATTTGTTATACGGTAAAGATTTTAACCTTCATAACTACCTCAATCGCCGTATTAATAGTAAGCACGAGCAGCTTTCTTCAGCAACCGTTTGTTTTATAATTTTAAAGAGGAATCCAGCATGATGTTAAAATCAATTTTAATGGATTGGTCCAAATTATCAGGTGGTTGTTGAGTCATGTTATCACAATTTATTTCGATTATCATATTATTGGATTTTAATCGCCTGATATCTTCTAATTACATCTGCGGCATCAGTATTTTATCCGCTGTTCGTAATTGATGTCACGATCGCGCTGACAATGAGATGTAACATAGAAAAACATAAATAGGATAAAAAAGTACATGCTGCAATCGAGAAAACTGCAAAATTAATTAAGGAAGCCACGAATTGTTTTTGTTGTTAACATACCTGTTTTACAGATTCCGAATATCACTCGAGACATCGTCCCTCTTTGTAAATTTTATCATTGAACGGAGTTTGTACTAATCGATCCGACGTTTACTTTTGTACAATTCTATAATTGGAAAATAATCCATCTGTAGTCGTTGACGACCACAAGTAAAAGAAAAAAGATTTTTCTCCTGTATCTTATGAAATAAGATGAATAAATGAGAATATATGTATTAGTATTTAATGTGATCTCCTTCTGAATGAACCACAACGGCTTTTCTTTACAATATAGAACAACAATATGGAAGAAAAGAACAGAAGCCAATCTTACAAAGAAAATTTGAATCGGGGCAATATTGGCGATATATGGTTCTAAATCAGATATATAATTGTGAAATTACGAACAACTAAACGAGCTTGTCCTAATATATAAAATCCGTATCCATTGGTGTAGCCTGCGACAAACTTTTCATTACCTTCGGTAGCAATCGGTTTAAATACCGTTTAAAACACCAATCATTCGCAATTCCTTTGATACCGTAATCAATTATTATTGGATTTAAATTCGAAGAATTTCCGGCCCAGCACAGTAACGGAAAGTTTTTGAATTTCAGATAATCTTTTTTAGATTGCGCTATATCACTATATCACATTGAGTATTGTCGTGCAATGTGTTTATAGGTTGCTACTTTCATCTAATCTTTAAATATATATCAATAAATGTTCTTTCAAAATATTTTTTTTGCTCAATTATTATCATCATCATCGCAGTCGGATCAATCTATTGCAACAGAATGCCTTGTGTCTACTAAAATGGTTGGAGGCTTTTAATTAACCTTAGTGCTACTCTAACATCTTCTTTTTTCCAGTTAAGTAAGTAAGAACGACTGATGGCAACGCATTCACATAGAGTGCGTTCTATCATCTTCGGATCTACTTGGAATTGATCTTTAGTTTTTCCTAATTTAAATACTTTAAAAACCAGTAGTCAGCAATAGGTCTTTTTCCGATAACATCGGCTTTAAATGTAATCACCATGCATTCCTATAAACGGTCAAACCTCCCAATCCTTTCTAATCGTTCCTACTAATTAAGTACGCTGACCTTCCAAATTCCTTCACACGAGTACAATCGCTTCGAGGTATGTTCACAGATCGTTCTAACAAAATATAAAGATGACAATTTCTATAAGCAATCAAAGTTGTCTGATCCGGCTAAACGACCACGCTGCTGTAAATATTGCCTCTTTTAATAATGATACAAATTACCAACATTCACCGTGCACAAGCGTGCGTTTACGGCTCGTTAGTGTACCTTTGTGGAAGAAGATTTGAAGAATTGAAATTCTCGTATATGCTCGAATGACTTAACTGCACTTGGCGACACTGACGAGCCGTAAACGGCGAAACGCTCGTCTGTGCATAGTAAGCTTTTCAAAATTGATGGAACTTATCCGCAGAGAGGATCGAATCGGTACGATTTTATTCATTTTAAATTTGGCTCCTCAAATGTTGTAGTCCTTGACAAAATCTACATATTCCAATAGATAGAACAAATGTTTCAAGCAGGGCTCCTATGATACGTGCGTGTTTTTTTTGTTCTTATTATATCTTCGCTTTAATTATGCAGAAAATGTAGTATGTTGCAAGTACTTTTTCTATTAATATGTGGCTGTGTCTAATGTTTTGTAATCGTCTTTGGCTGTTGGTGAATTATTCGTTATCACTGGACAACGTTAAATATACGGAAAGAAATTTTAGGATTGGTTATCTTCATCGACGAGACAAATATTGTAAATTTCGTAACTAAAATATTACGTATCATTTACGTAATCCAATCTAAACCTGCATTAATCCTCGCCAAAATCTTGTTTGTATTTCAATTTTGTTTTAATGTTAATTTCGTCTTATCATCGATTTGCGTATCTCAACAACATCGAGCCGTTTGTCGTTCCTGTAAGTGCCTATCCTGACTAAAAGTCTATATAAAGATATATACATTTTGAATGAATTCTTAAACCGCCTATATCTAACATTTGATACAAAGGTCGTATTGCGTGTTTTACATATTAGACACCTCTCGATGGTTATGTTTGCTTAGATTTTATTCATTAAAGATTTGTAACCAATTTAACTAGATCGGTGCGTAGAACATGAAGTATATCCTTAAAGATAACCACGGAGCAACGAAAATAATTATAAAACGTAGATTGTGAACAAGAATTTGTCGGGTCATGCTAAATACCAACTTCCTCGAAACTGCTTCAAATATCAATTGTACGATTAGAAACGCAATCAATTATTATTAAAATCCTATCGAAGAAATCTTTGAGAGATACGGAATAAAGATTACAGTATTGGATTACTATCATCATACAAGATTGCAAAATGTTGTTAAGAAGATAAGTAGCAATAGTTTTTAGGGCACGTTTGAAAGGAACAAATGGACTCTGCTCTAAATGACTTCCTATCCTGCCGCAGAAATACAATTCGGAAGATTGATAAAACGCTAAGTTTGTTGTTTTTTGGTCAGCTAAAATCCGATACATTGCGAAACGTGGAGACGGAGAAACGTTATCAAGGAGCGCAACACCATAAAAAAAAATGCATCAACACTGCGGAAGATGGTGAAGTAAACAAGTCCTCATTCGTGCATTGTGTAAAAGATAATAGAAGATGAAAATATGCAAGATAAATCGTGAAATAAAACAAAAAGCTTTCCCTAAAGAAATAGCCGAACATTAGTTGATGACGAATAACGTTCCAGACGACCATTAATTAAACATTAAACCACAACATGTCGTTGTGAATGATTGTAGGGAGACCATGCAAGTGATCTAAAATATTGTGGAATTATCCTTTAGCATTTGCCAGTGGCGATACACAATCCCAGACAAGATAGCACTGAAACGACAGCATCGTTTTACATTAAACGTTTGTGGATAAGTATTTTAGTTAATTGTGTCATATACCAGGTAGAGTTCCTAAGTTCGCGGAACAGTGGGGTTGGATGGTAGCGAGAGGCCTCTCTAAAAAAATAGTCTTGAGAGTGTGGTATTAATTTTCCTCTTCAAAACCAAGTAAACGTATTGGAGGATATATTAAAAAAAAAATGCATTTCTTCGCAAATCTTTCAAACAATTGCATTCTAAGAATATTTTTATCCACAAGACCGTATATTTCGTTTATCACCAACAGGACTTAACTGTGCATTCTTTCGATTTATATCTACGAGTGCTTTCCAATCCTTATTCCGAAGACGTTATCTATATGCAGCTCATTATCAATATCTTATCTAACGTCGTAATACGAAGGCAATAACGCGTTTAAATCACGATTTAAAAATAATCGTGTAATACATTCTGGGGATAGCCTTTGATAATTCCCGATGTTAACTTGTCAGGTACCCATAAATCATCTTTTAGTTCTCAACATATTCGATTCGCACAGTTGTGTCTGAGAGAGGATTCACTTTGATTTGTATGACATCACGTCCATCAATTATCTTATCGCCTGATTGGCTTTAACACATCTGTACCTTCAAATTTTTTACTACACGTATAAACTTGTAGCACAAATTTTTGCATGAACATATTTGAAATTCCAAGCGGTAATTGGGTCTATTACTTTACTAATCCCTTTTACTCCTGAGTCGTTTATAGGCATCATTGCTTTCATAAAAATCTGGGACAAGCGACTATCCATTTTAAATTATGTCTTTTGTAAAATATGGCAATAAAAAGATAATGTCAGATTGTCTGTTAGTGTCAATAGCAAGTCAACAAGTTTGTATAGCACTTTATTATTGAAATAATAATAATTATAATGCTCCATCAGTGTGTTTCGCAAACCCAAATTCTGGATAAAATTCAATACGGACGATCTATGGTAACATTTTAATCTTAATCTACGGCACTTTGTTAAATATTTTAAGAGAACATCCGTCTTCAACCGCAATGAATGCGAAAATATCAAACGCTTCTGGATTTTAAAGTTAACAGAAGGATTAAGCCGTCGGAATTGAAATATAGAATTACAAGTAATAAACTGCCCCTTTGTGTGGAACACAAGACAAGCCCTTAGTTTCTTTGAAGGAATATCTAAAGCTTAGAAGAGGTTACTTCTGCGCCAAAGAAAATATCTCAATCTAGAAAAAAATAAATACAAAAATAAAAAGTACTACAGTATTCGAAACGATATTGATTAACTTTTTGCTAAGTGGGAGTATTAACGTAGACATATTATTAATTAATAAAAAACAACAAAAACGCCTACAAGAATAATTTTTTTATTAAAACATCTATTTGTATAACAAATACATCAATAAATACGTTCACAAAACAAACAATAAATATATAATATATCTTCACTCCAGCGGATAAAACAAATCTAGATATTTTACTAAAAAAAAAGAAGATATTGATCAACCCGCAAAAATAAAAACACAACATAAACTATCCGAACAAGTTACTCTTTAACATTATCAACCCCCAATAACAATTTATTACGTAATATAGCCATCAACAGTATAGAATAGCGCGAAAAGAACAAAAAATACAATAAAAATGCCGAAATATACAATTATATTATTTAAGGCCTATACTCTTCGTAATCCTTTCATAAACAGTCCACGCCATAGCTGTCATCAACGTACGTCTCAGCATCCTAGGCACGATACCCTTGAAATATCCACGGAAACCGTATTTAGCATGAACATAAACAACCACCGACCACACCCCATTAAACTTATTCGGATAAAGTTGCATCTTCGTTTTTAGAACGTCCGCCGGCTGAGTGACAACCGACGCTAAAATTCCAGCGGTAACACCACACGTGAAATGAATTGGAGATCGGTATGGTGAATTTATAAGATCTGCAATTGATAAAACAACACGTAATTTCCGCCATATTATCAATGGTATTGATTTAATGATGTTACCTTCGGAGACTAGCAGCTTAGCTTGCGTATAGAACATCAGGTACAGTCCAGAAAACGGTGCGTCTCTGAATAGGGTCGGTATGAGGCCGCATGTCATACCTCTGACCCCTTCAGTGTGATAGATTTGACGAAGGGCGTTGAGTACGCCGTTGTAGCCATACACACCGCTTTCAAATCTAGAAAAAAGAAATCAAATATTTATTACGGGATTTACACAAGTGCCTTTATAATTAAACATAATAATAGTAATATTTAACAAACGCGCAATGCGTGTAGTTTACTTTATTTAAGATGAGCAAGACCGAGAAGACGAAGCAAAGCTGTGCTAATAATTAAACAGCTCAATTTTTCAATCAATATAAGATACATAGTATCAAGCTAACCCCTAGCAACAGTTTGAGCGATGATTTGAAATATTTGATAGATCTATACGACATAATACCATGCTGGCAAGCAGAAGGATAAGGTCTGGTCCCGTAAGGAATACGTTTATAAATTAGTAACTTAAGTATCTTAGTGAAAGGGCAAATTAAAACAACAATTATTTTGTGTCGATTTCAATTTATGATAACGATCCTTCAATGACAATGTCCGACTCGTAACTCCTCGCAACGTAAAGCTTAGCGTCTCAATAATCACATTCAGTAGATGTAACTGTTGTGAAACAGTTGAATGAAAAATTCAAGGACGCGCATTCCTATTGGCTACCTATGCAATTGCTATGGAACAGTTAGTTGCATGCGCTAAACGTAATCAAAACTTATCGAAAACCTTATTAAAAGGAAAGGCACGGTCATTAAACATCATTTACTTTTTTTATAAACATCGTAGTTGCTAGGAGCAAAGCGCATATTTGTAAGTGTACATAAGTAGATGTTTCCCAGGTAAACAAACTATATACGCCCAACAAACTATATATACCTTATTATTTATTCTAATCAAATTAATATATTAATTAAACGCAATTATGTAAAAATACTAATTGTCATTGTGTGCAAGAAATTCAACCACGTCCTGTGTCCAAATCCTTTACGTGTGGCGTGATTCGTACAATTCAATCAGGCACAGAGCTCGTGTCCAAGAGATAACAATTTCTTCGACTTTACAGACCAAACAAATCCCAAGAAAAGCAAAATATCAAGAGAACGATAGCAGCAAGGTTGAAGACGAAAGTCTAAAATGTAATTTAACGCGCAATTATTTGAAGACGCCGTTTCCTCGATTAGATATTGTCGTTTTAACGCAAATTATCGCTTTACTAAACGCATTCCACTGATAACAGCCGGGATAAGTCGCCTATTTTCTTTCGATGATACCCACCTCGTCTTAACTACGGTCATCGGAATCAATATGATTCCGCTAATACTTCTAGCGACTACGCCCAAGCATATGGACTCGAGGGGACCGGGAGTCCTATCCAGCAAAAAGGTGCCCTTTAAGTAGTCTAAAGTGCAGAAATACAGTCCAACGCCGGGTACGCATCTTGATAAGCTCTGCAATTAAATAAATACGTTCAGTAAGCGAAAAACGAAACAGCTTGCGAATTTTACAATAAATATAGTAATTACATCTACAAAGTTCCCAATCACTAATTACGGAACTAAAGCTATTCGAGTTAACGACGACCTCATAAAGTACATCACATATCGGGGATTCCGTGGACGGTTAAATAAATTTTAATTTTATGTTTAATTTAATTAATTCGAAATTTTTAATTTTTTTACCGCAATTTAATTCGAAACATGGTATTTTAAAAAATAGATGATATCTCGTTTGCCTCAGAACTTTCACTTTTATTTCATTCAAAAAAAACTCTCGAATGTGGTTCTCCGGAGACCATTCAAAACTCTCGAAACATAGGATTTGATGCAAGAGACGATTTGTCATTAACAATCCTGGCCAAATTTTCCAGAAACCCTGATAACCCAAAACGACTTGGAGTCACCAGGGAAAATCTGAATTTTCGCGTTGACGGTGTTCCCTGGTGAGTGGAAACATACACAACAGAGTCTAACTGTACAAATAAAATTACTTTAAATCTACAACTAATATCACGTGAAGCTTATAAAACTCAAAGCAAACGTTAAAAATCTTACCGGTGTCATACCCCGCCATAGTCCTGTGATGTGCTCCTTTTGAATGATATTCGAGAAAATTGTTATCATACCAGCTCCATTTCTACTACTGGAAAATGAAAAAATTCCCTAAAATTACTATTTACATACAAATTTAAAACTTTTGATAAATTACAAATCGTGGAAGCCTGCGAAATTAAAGTAAGAATAACGTACCTAATAACATTAGCTGGATTCTGCAAACGCGTTTTAACTAAATCTAAAGGTTGAAATAATAAGGTCGAACATGTACCAGAAAAAGAACCAGCCATGAAAGCTTTGAGGATTGGATACTAGAATATAAACATACAAATTAATGCTAGTGAATAAACTCTAGATTTCTTTCACGTTAAACACTGATTTACCTGAGCAATAATATCCATTATATCCAAATTAAAATTAAGTACAGTAATCAGTCTTGATGCCTCAGTCGAATACAATTTTATCAATAATACAAAACTAAATTAACGAAGCAGTAAATAATAAAAGATATCCTCCTTATCAAAATGTCTTTAGTTTGTATCGGAATAATCAGAATAGTAAATAGGATTCACTCTGAACTTATCAGCGATGGTCATGATACACTAAATCACTAATTTCAAACTAAAACACATGTAAATTATACGTTCAGATAATGGGAGCACTAGCTACAAAGAATGTAACATCAAGACTGCAATTGTATCACAAGCGACGCTTGTATTTTATAGAGGTAAGGGTTAAATTGATAATGTGAACTCGTAATAGTAAATATTTGATAAGCCGCAAGCATTAGGATAATCAATTCTAGTTTAGTTACCATAAACTACATTTGAAATTCTCCACGAAACTTACATTTGTCAATAGGTCTTTGATATCACCGCGGTCGTCGTTGAAACTTTCCGTGGCATCGAGAAAAATATTTTCATCTTTATGCGCTTCTTTTTGCATTTCTTACTCATGGTATTGTTGCAATTCATTTGAGAATAAATTAATTATCTTCAGACTAACATGGTTGGGTTGTTCATGAAAAATTTGGCTTAAATTACATTTCTAATATCTTTGCTCCTCACGAACGTTACCGTGTTACCCAAAATATGACTTTTCTTTTTTTGATTTAGACCAGACTATAAGTCAAGGTTATGATGCTTATTTATCTAGCCAACCCGTCAATATAGAAATGCGGGAATTTCAAAATATTCTGGGAAATCGGAAAGTCTAATATATCGTTTCATTTAAAGATTTTCCGAAATAATTCGTTAAAATAATACTCACTTCTTCCAATACAGAATGCATTGTAATGTTTTAAATTCGATATTTTTAGTAAAAATAATAGGTGCGTCGTACAATACACAAATATCTTTTACGTATGCATTAAACATTGGTTAACGTTCAATTTTGTTGTTAGAGTCAACTTAACGAGGATGTGAAGAATAAAGAGTAATATTAAAGAAATAATTGAAATGGGCAATATTCTACATCAGCGGTTCTCAAACAATATAGTTCAACGAATTCGTTCACAACGGTGACTTAAAAAAAATATTTATGGAGCTTTTATGATATATTCAAAAGAAATCGAGAATTTTAACAAAATTATGAGTTCATAAGCGAGAAAATTAAGGTGACGTGAACAAAATTGCAACAATACGATACGGATTTCCATTTTGCGAATGGACCTGTTTCATTTCGCTAATTGCAGGTATATGTTGTGAACATAGGCGTACCGAGATTTTTCAGCAAGGGTGGGCGATTTCTCATCTTTACAGGCTCTATGCGACAAAATGCTATAGCTCTTTTACATTTTTTGCTATAACTTTCAGTTTTCTGGACGTATGCAAAATTTTCAGCAAAAAGAATGAAATATTAAAATTTAAGTTTCGGTTTCAGCCATTCAGAGATGAGCTGGTGCCCATCCTCGACTTTACCTCAACATAAAGTGTGAATTTGATGTTTTCTAAAGAAACAAATAGCAGATATATCTCTTTCTCTTTCATGAGTAGCTGATCTTTTATTTATATCTTTGTAAAGTTTGCACTGAACCAGCGGATCAATGTTGGACAAGATAGGAGAACTAAATGAGATTAGACAAACTTGTGTTTTATCGACCTCTTCTCCCGAGGCGAATAAACACACGTGTATCTAGTCGCTGCAATCACTTCCCTTCCCTTCTCCCTTCTTGTGATATATATTAATATATATCACAATTTTATTCCGTTGCGCATTTTGTGATGTATACAACGGATAGAGCTCGGAAGACTAAATGCTTTTTTCTTATTTCTGGGTTTCATTCTTTATAAACATGTACATTTGTCATTTTCATGGGCGCGATAATGGTGTGTGTGAGGAAGTGAGAACCCCGAAGAAGTGGGGAGAGAGGTCGTTAATCTTTCAGAAGGATTTTCAGAAAATATATATAAGAATTATTTCATTCATATTTATAATTGAGGTCGAGCATGCCCCCGTCTACCTACGCCCTTGTTTGTTTTCAAACATTGCCGACCATATAGGGTACCGCGAAATTAGTGTAAGAATTTGACAACTGGGATGTGTGATGTAATGATTTGCTTTGTCGTAATCTGATCTAAATTTAAATGTTGATATCAACAACTGCTTTTGTAATTGCATAATTGAATAGACACGTTACTTGCTCTGTTTATTAGCAGCTTTTGCGCTAATCACGGCATACAAATTCAAAAACAAAGGCAGAAAATAATATGGAAGTGACACGTGCGTAAGTTTCGCGCTACGTTAATTTCACGCTACTTTATATGAATCCAGCCACAAGGCGATTTGATAATTTTTCAGGGACTCAATCGCACCTTTTTTGTTGCGTGCCTTTATTGTTAAAATAAAACAAAATATAAATTACGATAAAGTCTCTGTTACGAACATGAAATAATAAGTCCTTATTGCAAAGCTATTCTCTTAAAAGAAGTATTACAATTGATAACTTTAGATCAAACGCGTCAGGTTACTTTCCACGAGCTGTCCAAATGCACTCTTGACATGCTCGCAAAAGAAAAGTGACCCGTACATTGGTCGATAAAGCTATCTACATTGGACTCCAGCAAAGAGTCGCTTATCATCGAATGTCGAAAGGTTAACGCGAGTATCGTAGCACCCGTTGTCCGCAGGGGGTCTTCATGAAGATATCGCAACCGTTGAAGAGTTAAAGATCCAGTAAACAAAGTCTTATTACGGAACTTTTTAGTTCCATATCTATGTGCTCCGAGACTAAAATAAAAACGGCTTGTGATCGACCTCGTTCTAAGAAAAGAGACACAATACGCTCGCGATGTTTGAGGTTATGATAATTTTAAATGAACCCGTTACTGCGATTTGGCGAGAAATAGTTGACGTTTAAAAATAAATTTATAGGTCTAAAAATATCGTGTATCCTTATCATTCTTGTTATTTTTGTTTTATTTTAGCCATAAGAATAATACGTTCTTGAATACAATCGTTCGTTAAAGTTGTAATTTTGGGGGGAGAAAGAAAACCTGCACATGTGCTCGAGCCCTTAAACAATTATATTTCAATATATTTTTTATATCATGGGCCTTTAATAAAGATTGATAGCCACTGGTCATAGATTTTCAACAATTTGAGTTGGTAGTTCCGAGAATAAAGCTGTTTGGGTATGTTATATTGTAAAATTCGCGATGTGTTCTTTATCACCAAAACTGCCAACCTAAATTCCCGATAATTAAAGATATATACGTAAAAGCATTTAAGATATCGCTCCATGAATCAATACAATCTTTCGAAAGATGCATTTTTAACTGGCAGAGTTCAAAATAGTGCGAGTGTCGTGAAATATGCATAATAACAACGAAAAACAAATTAGAAAAACGTCAGCTTTGCGTTTATAAATATTTTCCATAAATAAATTGTTTCAATTTATGCAATAAAAGTCATACTTATGAGGTTACAAACAAGAATCTGCCTCTTTGATACACATAGAAATAAATAACTTTATTTTTATATGGATGTGATCGTCTGACCCTTAACCCGGCCCCCTGCAAATTGCAAAACTCTGTACCGTATCGATATGAAGTACTATGAACTTTTCATGCCGGTTTTAGATGAACGCCTGCATTGGATTATAATTCACAATATTACAGTTGTATAATATACCGGGTGTTCGTTTGAGATTTTTTTAAATTTTGTGAGAAATTTCCAGAAACGTGTTACAAACGTGTTATCGAGGGAGGTAACCTCTTACGTAAACATTGACTTATTCACTTTTACCACCTGCCCCCGGAAATTACCCTCTTAAAATTATTAATTGGAAGGAGATATCGAGTGATACCTCCTTTTAATGATTTTTTTAAGGGGTACATTTTGGCGTTGAGTTTTTTTAAATTGATCGATTCGTTTTCGAGATTTCCAAGAAAATCTTTTGGATTGGTTTGTTTTGTATTTCTAGATGGCCAATCTGTTTCAGGAGCATCCGAACAAAAACCAATAATAACAAACAACAGACGATGTATTTTAAAACGAGGAGCACTGGAACATAAACTGATGTAACCGCTCTTTATGCTATTGCAGGTTTTTCGTTTTTATCATTACTTTAATGTTCTGTAAAGAAAAAAATGGAATCAGTGAACACAAAATCGGTATACAGGGGTACCTAAAATCTGTATTTTTATTTATCAACCATTCTGCATTGAACATAATTTCAAACTTAGTTATAATATTATTTATTTTCCTTGTTTTTGACAAATTTATAAAAATTTCTTATATTGCTTTTCGTTGCGATGCTCCTTAAAGATTTTTTTTAATCGCTAAACTGGGTGAGTCAATTTTTGCATAAAAAGTTGTACCCTTTATGTGTTTTATGAAATTTTTTATAATTTCCCAAATTTCCAGATAAACTTTTCAAATGAACACCCGGTATGCACAAAATAAGGATTTTAGAATACCCCCTTAACATTTTTTTTTAATTCGTAGATAATGTATGTTGCTATTTCCGGTAATAAATATCATATCCGCATACTTTTTATTGTAACGTATGTGGATATTGCCCTTTATTACCGGAACTACCAACTTAAATTATCCGCGAAATTCAAATAATATTGTGTGGGTGGTTATTAAATATGACATAGAAAAATGTAAAATTATGTTAAAAAAAAATTTAAGGCTGTGACATCTGATGGTGAAAGTATACATTTGTATGAAACTTTAATTGCAGATATCTACGCGGGTCTAATTGCAAAATTCTAATTAATCCAATTGTTAATAGATGCTATGTGATGTACCAATAGCGATTTAATAAATTAAAAGTTGAAGGTTAAGAAATCATAATAATTAGATAATTTTATATATACGCGATAACATTCTTGGACATGAATATTTTCGAAGGCATTCTCAACTATTCCGATCAAAATGTTACTAAATTAATCATGCCCGGCCGATAGAACCAAACATATCAAAATTCAACAAATTGAAATGCTAAGTTTCGCTAGGCGAATACCGGACGGTATTCAAAAAGCTGTCATCGCAACGTATTTTAGAGGTCAGTATTAATGCTGTGGGCCTTTCTCGAGATTAAATTTTATGCAAGCTAAGCGTGACGTGATCCGTTTATTCACTGATCGATAATTTTCTTCTTGATCCTATCATCCTATTTAGTGCGATTTTTTTTCTTTTTGTAGTTAACGCTATACGTAATAACGGTTTCCGCGGAAAGCATAGTTATCAAGCTTCTGTTCATTTTGAAAAAATGAGAGTCCGGATACTACCAGCTCTTTCGGATAATTACATGTATTTGGTGAGGATTTTCACGGAAAAAAACAACGTTAATAACACTGACCTAACCTAATTCTGTTAAACTTACTAGATTGTCGACGAGAACACTAACCAGGCCGCGATAGTAGATCCCGTTGAACCCGAAACCGTTCTCGAAGCTGTTGAGAAAGAAAAGGTCAACCTTACAAAGATTTTAACGACTCACCATCATTGGTAGGTTCAATTTTTCCAAGCACTGTAATTGTATTTTTTATAGGTTTGTTTCGGTTGTAGGGATCATGCTGGCGGTAATGAAGGTTTAATCAAAAAGTCCAAGAATGCATTGCAAGTATTTGGTGGTGACGATCGAATAAAGCCTTTGACTAATAAGGTGCAGCATGGTGATAAGTTTACGATTGGTGATATTAATGTAGAATGCTTATTTACGCCATGTCATACTACAGGCCATATTTGCTACTATTTAACAGCAAAAGACCAAACACCGGCTGTTTTTACAGGTATTTCATTTGATAGCTGGATAAAGCATTTTATTTAAATATAGACATCAACCTTTTTTTAGTATTGAAACATCAAATATTGTTATTTACTAGAAGTACTTGGTACGCTAAGTATTTGCAAACGTAGAGCAAATATCGAATACAAAGTATTCATTATAAAATATTTGAAACCAGTGAAATATATGAGGTCTGCTAAAAATACTCCAAGTTCTATTACCTTGAAAGTAATTGAAACTCTTCAAAGACTCAAGTATTTAAAGTATTCCAAATATCAAGTATCCAATTGTCTCTTTTAAAAACAATTAAAACGCACTGCTTGAAACTTTAAGAGTGTTTCAAGCATTGCATTTTTATTAGAATGCTTTATCTAGCTACTAATACATAAATCAGAAAAACAATAACACATGAACAAATTAAATGTATTTCTTTTATTACAATTTATTAACAACGATAGGTTTGTTGGGTTAAATTTCCTTTTGTTACAGGTGATACTTTATTTGTTGGGGGTTGTGGGCGATTCTTCGAAGGTACCGCTGAACAAATGCATTCCGCTTTAATCGATAAACTAGGAAACCTTCCCGAATCCACGAAGGTATTTTGCGGTCATGAATACACTTTGCAGAATCTAAAATTTGCAATGCATGTCGAACCCAATAATATGGATGTGCAGAGCAAAATAAAATGGGCTAAAGAAAAAAGATCAAAGGATGAACCAACGGTAACTAACTACATTAAAATTCTTTTTTCCTCGTGCAGTTTGATGTGATCGCTATGTATTTCAGGTGCCCTCAACGATCGGCGAAGAAAAGAAAATAAACCCTTTTATGAGAGTCGGTGTTCCG
The DNA here is from genome assembly GCA_020654165.1 of Oryctes rhinoceros. Classification (NCBI taxonomy): domain Eukaryota; kingdom Metazoa; phylum Arthropoda; class Insecta; order Coleoptera; family Scarabaeidae; genus Oryctes; species Oryctes rhinoceros. Next base: position 4,730,745 of record JAIOKQ010000548.1, on the reverse strand, counting down.
GCTGTTCAAAGACATGCTGGATGTGGGGAAGCTATAGCCACTATGCACTCTATTAGAAAGGAGAAAGATTCCTTTAAAGCCTAAGCGGTTATGTAAACTGACTCGTAATCATATCAACGTAAATCCCTTGTTATGTTCATGAAATTGGTACTACCTATCGTGAATATGAATATTGTACAGGAAAAAAAAACATTAGTCTGGTTATTTTTTTGTATATTTTATTGATGAGAAATATATACATTTATTTACACCTCTATTTTTTCATGTTATATTCAGACATTTCTGCAGCGTATTTTTCCTTAGAACGTTCATACATGTCTACATAAACCTACAATAAAATTAGACATGAAATATTGATTTTCTAAAAACAATAAAATTTAGGAATTGGTCCCAACAAAATTCAACGTTGAATATTAATGTTTGAGAGTTGCAAACATGCAGAATCAGTACTTGAGAAATAATGTGATAATTCACAAGTTTAATTTATTTAAAATTTTTACCAAATGTATGGAGGACATTTTTGTTTGAATCTAAGTTTAGTGAAACTTAAAGAGGACAGAAAATAAGGGAATGATAAAAAGAAGGACACCTTTTTACTAAAATGAATCTATTAAACTTATAGAACTATCCAAAGCCGAGCTCTATTGTGAGTTCAGATACCAATTCTGAACGTTGTTGGCTGACAATATACGAAACTATAAAACTAGATTTAAACCTACTTGTTTATCAGAAGCATTCAACGATTTCCATTTAATAGCTAACTGCTTCGTCAATTCTTGTTTGGATGGTTCCACTTCACCAGGTTTCAATTCAGAATTGATCTGCTCCATCAATATTTGCCTTTGTTCTTGACAAAACAAAAAGAATGGATTCGATGGCCTCTTAGGTGCGTTCGGATCCTTCTCTGCCCTAGGCGCTTTACGTTTAACCTTTTTTATTTTTGGCTTTTCCTCACTTTCAGTAAAATGATTAGGCTTTACATCTACAGCACTGTATGTAGCTTCTTCAATTCTTTCATCTTTGATTTTTACTAAATTTTGTTGAATATCCGGTTTCTCGTCCTCGATATCTTCTTCGAATGTTGGAAATTTCGGTATCACCTTCCAATCTTCTCCATATTCCGTGAGCAACTTAGACTTCAAGTATTGCACTTGTTCGTATCTACGTTTGGTTATTTTTTTTACTTCTTGAATTCTACATATCAAAAATATGACTGTTTAAACGTGTAATTTTATTTTAAATTAAGAGGTAAGGTATAAGTACCTAAAAACTAATCTCTCGTTATGTTTCTGTATAGCTTCACATCTTTCCAGCAAATATTTATATTTTTTGTAATATATATCGTTCTCGTAATTTTCTACATATACTCCATCGTTTTCAGAGTCGTCGGACATCATCTTTAACCACAAAACATAAAAGGAGATCTTTTTTAATTTATAATTATTGTTTTCTTTTTTACATTTTGTAATCACAACACGCTAATACTGAAATATAAAGGAAAACTTTGCAATAAACAACCAAATTCTAAAACAAATCCAAAAAACTTTGATGCAAACAGGTTAGCCAACTCAAATATAAATTTAAATTTGTATTGCCAACCTGAAACAATACTGTTTGATGTGTAAAAAGGATGATTGATTTTTATTTTGCAGGCTGTAGAAGGGTAAACATTGTTAATTTACAAAGAAGGCATAAAGTTAAAAGCATGTATGTACTTAAATACAATAGTATGCAAAGTTAATCCATGTATACTGCTTCAGTTGAGTATAACTGTAACCGCCTCTCCCAGAAGAAGTAAGAAAAAAATTATATGCGCTCACCTTTCTTTATTGACGGCTGGATGCAGCCGAAGGTGTATCATACCGTAAAGAATTGCCAAATTACCTCCATTGTAGATTCATTTATCTTTCTTGGACGTGATGAAAATACATGTATCGGGTGTGTTACCTATGTTACCCTTACCTATATTATCCGTCAAGTTTTTTAGGATCGTTTTCATCTTATTGAGAGTGTTAAGGGTAATGCACTATTTTGCAACAGTTGTTTTTAGCCTATTTCAATAACGTCGGTGCTCAAGGTTCAAGTGATAAAAGATGCTGCTAACATAGCTGGTGTGCAGCAAAGGTAATTAGTGGAGAGGGCAAAGGCAGGTGGAATTATTACTTTTTTGCAACGATTAGACAGACTCGTGTTTCGTCGACTCTCGAGGAAACGAGTAGGCATTGCGTATACGTGAAATATATCATGCGTACATGATTAATAAAAAAAAATTCCACAACTTAGACAGCACGATTAATTAGAATTGAACATTATTAAAAATATAAAAATTAATAGATAAATGCGGCGAAAAAATCTATTAATTAATTATATTTCTATTGAATTTCGTTTTTTGTAGATGTACCCGTATTCTAACAATACTATCAAAATTATGCGAGCAATAAATAACACGCCCAAATGCGGCGCGCGATTAGTTTTCTTTTTTGGACATTTTCCGACTTACTACAAATAGGGTACTGCTGTACGAACCATATCAGTTTCTACCGATAGATCGTAGTTTGTCGATAGAATACTATTCGTTAGGATGCCTCCACCACCGCACGGACCACCACATCATCCCCATGACGACCCACACGGTGGGCCACACCATCCACCGCACGGAGAACCGCACCATCCACCACGCGGTGGACCACATGATCCACCTCATGGTCCTGGTAAATATGTACATGACGATATTATTAATAATTGTTGCGTATTTAAAACAACGTTGTTATACGTTGGTCACGTAATACGGAAAGTTATAGCCGAAACCGAAGCTTGCTGTCTCACGGATTGTTTTATTAGATTAAAATGTTGTCTAAACAAACTTTTAAGACTAAACGTTTGATTAGTAGTTTTTAATTTTCTTTTACGATCAAATATTTCAGGATCACACCCTTAAACCACTGTAATACCAGATTCCTTCAAAATAGAATTAGGTTTGTATTTGATTCATACGCTTATATCATATTCGAACAAATTTTTTCATTTCATTATTTTGCTTGCAGAAAGTTACGTTGAAACTACCGAAGCAGAAACTTTTAAAACCACCAAAGAAGCCAATATTCTTGTAGATTACGTCTATGTTTCTTTAATAAACCTAATATAAGTAACTGTTATGTTATTATATGTTACACAAATATACCGATCCAAATAAATTGATATACTTAAGAGAATTCGTATAAAAAACCTTGGATGGATTAGGAGCAGTGTAAATATAATTTTACTATTAAGTAGACATCAAAAGCAAGGAATATCAAGCAACATCCGATACGTAGCACAAAAATTGTTGAATATCACCTGAAATTTGACGTAAACGAAGGGGAAAGGAATCGATTCGTTGCGAAAAGTTGCGAAAGGCCTGTTGAAGCAAGAACTAACGAAAATATCAAGAAAATTGGGAAAGTGATCGAAGAATAGAGATTGCAATGGTTTCTGTTAAATTAACGCGTTAGCACGTTGGATGTGGGAACTACTTGCTCCTGAACAAAAATTGCGTCGGTAACCAATTTACGAGAAATACTTGATAGGGTTGGCGAACGACAAGGATCTTTTTTTTTTTAATATAAGGGACGGACGTGGGTGTATTACTGGGACCTACTGATAAAACAAATGTTCATGCAATGGGTTCATAAGATCTAAACGAGCAAGAGCGTAGTCTTCATGAAAATATAAAAGAGCTATGAAAGAAGACACTACAATCAGGGAGACAATTGTGAGCGAAAGGTTATGCCGCCTCAGGACAATATTAGAGAGTGCAGTTTTGTAGAGCGGCTATTACCTCTCTCCAATTTAATTCTCTCAAATAAATGTTTACAAAGGTGGAGAAGACCCCGCGATACATTATTTTTAGAGGGTACGTAAACATTGGAATGAAACGGCGACATAGTATACATATGCTGATTTCTTTCCTTAAACCTCTTCCTTCGCAGCTATCTTTTGCAACCAGACTCAAGAATTTCCTAGTTCCTAACCGGGTGCTCTTTACTCTAGGATATAATACCATATATACATATAATAGCATCGACGCAGGGTGGAAATAAAATATTCGTGGAACCACGCTGATGATAGGCTGGATGAACAGAAACATGTCAAAGTCAATTGCCTTGTGTTACACACGCATATGCTACTGAGAATTTGACTTAAGAGATATCGATTTCAAGAAAAGAAAACGATTAAATTAAAATTTTGGGAAATCCCAAATTGCTAATTCAATAAATCAATACTCTTATCATATTTTAGTAAAATGCAAATGTTTACTAACAACCCAGATTGTTATAGAATTATATCTGACAATCGATAACGCGCGCATGTTTATTTTTTTTTGATTGCACAGATTTTTTTCCTCGATTCGATAAGGTTTTCAACAGCCACGAGTATAAATTGTCGCATTTGCGCCGCGCCTTGTTAGTTTCTCCTGCACCAGTTGCGTATAGTCTTTAATTTTCCTTCGTGATTTAATAGAAGACGACCATAATGCCTCCGCCACCACATCGTCCACCCCCTTGCCATCCTCCACACCATCCACCGCCACCTCACTGTCCACCACCACATCATCCACCGCCACCGCATCATCCACCTCCGCCTCATCATCCGCCGCATCATCCACCACCAGGACATCATTGTCCACCAGGTAATGCAAACATTAAGTAAATTTTATGACTTATTTCTACTTTGTTTTGGTTCTTTAAAGTATTATTCAGTTTTATATTCGTTGTTTCTTTTACGTCAATTAAGATAATGTTACAATCGAAGAACGTTTTGTATTATAGGACCACACCATCTACCACATGACCACCACTTGTTCTAAGTCTATTACTGTAAAATGTATATTCAACATAAACTTCAGGTATGTTTTAATGCAATTCATTGTTGAATTTTCTTAGTAAACTTAAACGTTTCAGCAACACAAATGAGATTTTTTTCTTTGAAAGAATTTGGGTTTCCGGGTTGAAACGACTTTCAACACGTCTCAATAGCATAAGAATGCCGACGTTTCGCTCTCAATTTCTTGGAGCTTCCATGAAGCTCGGTCCATGAAATTGAGAGCGAAACGTCGGCATTCTTATACTATTGAGACGCGGTTCTAACCCGGAAACCCAAATTCTTTAAAAGAAAAGAACAACGGCCGTGAAAGTTTACAACATATAAATGAGATTTTTATAAGCGGGTCAAAGTAAAAGGGCCGTTGTTTTAAAAAGGCCGTTGTTTTAAAATTATTTGATCAAAGATTCAAATATTTTAAAAACACGTCCAAAACACATATTCGCCGAATTCTTGATGTTCGTAAGCATTCTTATACCTTGTACGTTCTAATTGAAGGGAAATCAATATGGTTGGAGGTTATCAACGAGATAGGTTTAATAGCATAAACACTTGTACAGACGCCTTTTCAATATACAGCAATTGAAAAAGCAGCTATCTCTAAAAAGACCCACTTGTGGGCTTGTATTATCGCAGATTATTTTAATTGTCGGGTACATGTTTATTGTTCAAATTCTTGAACCTTGAGAAGAAAATGCCACAATGAGCAGGGCACACGCGGGAAAATTAAATTTGGTTCAACTTAAATTTTCTTTTCATAAAAGAATTACAATGTTGAACGCAGCGAAATATGGGCTTCCTTGGTTAATTCTCATTAATGTCGATTGTTCAATTATTTGTTCTGAACGCTTTCGATCCTACCAACTTGAATAACAGCAACACGATCCATTGATATTTGACGTTGTATTCACTGTTGAATGAACTGTTGAATTATATTTAAATTGCAAAAGTAGATGGCTGTAACTAACGTTGATATTATTCTATTTTCAGATATGTATATCCGATGCTTTAAGAGCAGTTATCACGGATGTTTAAACCAATTTACACTAAAAAATGGATTTACTGTAAAATAGCTTGTATAGATCTGTAAATGTATTTTGTACTTGTTATAATAAATACATGGATCCAACGCACGCGGCTATAATTTAGTCGAAGTCTCCTCGGAGTTCTGTGTACGCTTTCCCTTGTTGAGAAGCTTTTTTTAAAGTAGGTAATTATTTTTCGTCGTCTCCTTTTTCCTCATGTTTGGAAGCAGATGATAGCCAAAAGATGCTAAGCGTGGATGATGTGCAACAAGACCTCGTGCAAGAAACAAATTTTCGGCACTCAAATACTAAATTGCCTTTACATTACCATAATTTTTTTATTGGTAAGACTTGCAAAATATTACGCAAGTTCAGTAGTTGAAGTTTTGCATCAAATGATTTTTGAAATATGAACACCTTAAATTAAATCGCTTAAAAAATCCTGTATTGCTTTCAAGACAGGATTCGTACTAGCGTTTATTAAGCCTGAGCTGTTTTGATCCTCAGAAAAACACGTTTGATCTTTGCATTAAAGTTTATTGCTCGATAAAGTTTATTTTACATGTCGTTACACATAAAAGGAAATACGATCTTCCAGTGAACATAGACTAAAGTGTAATTAGAAGCAATACCAGTTAAAATTGTATGTGTGGCTCCCTATTAAAAACTAATAAAAATTGCCTCTCAGTTTAAAAACATGTTTCGATAAAACATAATTGCAAGCGACGGTTCATTAATCGGCATCAGATGTAGTGCGTGGTAGCTGTTCTTGTTGCTTCTAGTCCTTTGGAAATGGACGACGCAGACAATTTTTATACAGCACCTGCAAAAATTAAATATAATTATATGGTGATAACAAATGAATAGTATAGAACCAGTGAACTGTTTTAATTACTCTAATCGTAATTGAAGTGTTTCAAAAATGCTTTGAAGTCTCAAGCAGTTAAACATAGCGTTTCAATTACAAGTACCGAATACTTTCTTCGTCGTAACCTGCGCCTACTGGTCGGGAAGGACTGTGTACCTGTACATTATTTCAAAAAATTCCCCAATATACTCTTATCGGGATTCCATTACGTTCGTCACATTTCTGCTAGATGGCGCCATTACTAATTATTTGTTGATCGCATTATAACCAGAAGATGGCGCGGATTGCGAATTTATAAAATAGATCAAAACTGCCGTTACAAGGGAACTATTAATTAATTAATGTATAAAGTGCAAATTAAAATGACAATTCTTGAAATACGAGAATATCCCTTTGTCTCTCGGAGACGTGGAAGATCTATGGGATCGGGACATACAGTTCAAGTTGGCGATACTGATCGAAAGATGTCTCTGTAAAATTTAATGAATGTCTGTTACATGGTATGCCTTTCCCTTAATCCTAGTCTTTTTTGATAGAAATAAACTAATCTGTATAAGATAACCAATCTAATTAGGGATTACTGGTAAAACGTTCCAAGTTAAGGAGGCACACGCAAGGTAACGGTTATATATGTATTCTGATATACATATTTCTCCAAAGGTAATACATGCATCTGCGAGAAAAATATGAAGCGTAATGATATGAAATTCCATTTTACTTGGTTTTCATTTAAATCATACGTTTATAGAAGAACAAAGTCTCGCATTGTTCGAATTCATTTTTATTTAATATTCCCCCTTCAAGAAGTTTAAAATTAAAGCTACTCTGTATCAACGGAAATAATGCGAACGATAAACTAACACGCGTAATTCTCTCATCGTGGAATTCAAATTTTTGCCTAATAATAAAACGTTACCTTTTTAAAACGGTTGCTGCGGCGGTGGGTGAAATCCCGGATGATGGGAATGCGGGGGAAATTCGTGATGGAATTCCGGGAATCTGGGCGGCTCATGGTGCGGCGGCAATTGTGGAAAATGAGCTGGCGGAAATTGAGGCGGAAACTGTTGTTGAGGTGGCTGCGGGAATTGATGCGGTGGCGGTGGAAACGGACTCGTCTCTGGCATGAAGACGGGCGGTGGTTGGTGATGATGCGGCGGCGGCGGAAAATGCGGGTTCATCGTTGCGGAATAATACCTAATGCGTACTTCACCGATCCAAGAAACGTTCGTAACTGTCCCAAAACTCAAGAACGATACACAAATGGAGATATCGATGAGTCACCTTGTTGTTACGCAGCGAGGAAGATTATTAAAAGCAACATTTTATCTAATCTGATGTGTTTTGAGTTTTCGATGATAAAAAGCGTGATTCAGTGTAAATGTCGATTTGTATTATATTGCCGTAATTGGGTGCTGCTTCATAGGCATAAATATATTATTAACAAATTTACCAGGAATGCCTTTTAAGCTTTTGCGGAAAGATACAAAACGTTTTATTGTTTGTCAAAAGTAGCCCTTTGCATGACTTCGAGCTAATACTCGAAATATTCTTTCACTCTGAAGGTGATATCACAAAAAAAAAATGATAAAAATAATTGTCGGCGCTGGTCGCTATGTAAGTCAAAGCGCCGCAAATTCTCAGGCATATTCCCATTAATTTACTAATAATCGAATATTAGATTAAAAGGCGATTCATTTTATTATTAGAATATACAATTAAAAAAATTAATAAAAAACATACAGGAATACAAATGTCGTCATCTCGAAGGATCGTATTTAAGCACCGAAAATGTCTGAATACGATCGACCGTTCCGTTGTCCTTCCAAAGGTTTAATCCTTTGGAGAGCTTCTTTTCTTTCGGAACCACTTTGCCGATTTTCCATTCGCACAAGTGGTATGCCTTCCCTATGTACAGGTCATATTTTTTATTCTCGAATCCGCCTTTGACGATATTATTCAAGAAACTACATTCACAGTCGTGTTTACAATTAAAGTCGACATCTTCCCAATAAAATTTGTTAGGAACATTCGTACATAGGATCTACAATGTGAATATGTTGCAAAAATCATTTCGATTTTAGATTTACGTAGAACCTCACCTTAACATTCTCTGTTACTATTTGCTTTCTTCCCGTTACAACGGTTACGTGATTTTGATCTGGATCGATACAAGCTGGTAGCAATTTTTGATGAAAATTCACTTGTCCGATATATTTCCCGTCGGCTCCTTCGAGAGCATCGTCAGGTATTTGTTTGCGATTGTATTCCCTCCAAAACAAATCTTGAACAGCGGCTAAAAGCGATAAAATTTAGTTCTATAAATAGCAAAAGCGATAAATACGTAGGAAGACTTTTTAAATATAATAATTACCGTTTTCTTGGGGTGTACACGTATGGGAATGAGAGCAAGCCATTTCGTTTAACGTTTTCAGCTGATCCCTGTTATGAGCAAATTTCTTATGTTAGCTATACTATTTATATACTTAAGTGTCAGAATATGCCGAACTAAATGATAACAGAGGCGACCTTAAGGTAAACACCAATACGTAGAAAAGAATGGAAAACAGCAAATTTATTGCTGGAAAAAAGTGATAAGTAACAGATAAAAATGAATATGTTTGTATTTGATAAGGTAGAATCAAAGATATGGTTCCTTATGCGATTACTTAAGAAATGATTCAAGACAAAATAGGAAAACCCATCTAAGAGACGTAGTGAGGTGTGCCAAATCTTATCAAATGTTTTGAACCAAGGTTAATAGTTTATTTCTTCTCAAATTTACTGCAAGGTAAACTTTGTATTCATTATTGCAACAACGGAACCTTAAAACTAGCGTCTTCATTTCAATCTTCTCTTTCATCTTCTAGAGACGTTAAATTCTTCTTATACTTAAAATAAATATTATTTTAATTTACACAGTTGATTTCAAATTGCGAAGCCGTCTAGCGTCATTGCGAAGTGTCATCGTTGAGTATCTGCAACCTCGAAGTACATACATACCCTAGTAAGTCTAAGCGGTCGTTTGGAAGCCGTATTTAATTTGGTTTAAATTATTTGCTACGTATTTAGTGAACGAAGCTAACATTTTAAAGATGAAGGAGTGAAAGAATATAAATACTGTCAGCTGAAGACGTATTTACCGAATAGAACTCTTGAAATACATAAAATAGAGAGTCGCCTATACGAGCCGCTACATCATCATACGAGGCTGGGCGTATTTAGCTGATTAGCGCCAATTATGGCGTCAATCATAACGATTTTAATTGAATGTATTTGTCACATTACAAACAATGGAAATAATGACAAACAAAAGATCTGTTCTTAAACATATATTTATCGATTTCATCTTAAGGGATCATATTTAAGTACGGAAAACGCAAAAATACCATCGCGTTCGCCGCTATCCTTCCATAGGCGTAAACCTATCAGACCCCTCTTTTCTTTGGGATATACTTTGCCGATTTTCCATTCACTCTTGTGGTAAGCCTTTCCGATGTAGAGATTACAGCCATCTTCGAAGCCACCTTTCACTATGTTGTTCAGGTAATTACAATCGCTACCGCCTTTACAACTGAAGTCGACGTCCTCCCAGTAAAATTTATGCGAATAGGGGCTGCATAGAATCTGTAACACTAGTTAGTTATGATTTCTTTTTGCGTCCCTCGAAAGGAAAAGGCATCTCACCTTTATATTGTCCGTAATAAATCGACGTCTAGCTCTTACTGCAATTACTCGATTAAGACATGGGTCAATACACGCCGGTAACAGGGATTCCCTAAAGAGGGCTTGTCCGACGTATTTACCGTCAGGTCCTTCGAAGGCGTCGTCAGGTATGTGATTAGGGATGTAGTTTCTCCAGTAATAATCGGGAATGATGGCTACAAAAGGTAAATGTAACAAACATATTTGAATAAATATTTAAACAAACACGTTTGCAGCTTACTAATGCTCTAAAATACTTAATAAAAGCTTAAATTATATCTTTTTTAATTGAAAACTGATAGCAATTACCTTTACAATTCTTCAGTGGACGATCTATTCTTGGATTTACAAGCTCCTCACTACATTCGACGTGATATTTGCAATATCTCGTTCCGTTCGTGTCGGAGTTTGGTTCGTACGTTTCGGAATAGCCCGGCGTACTCATGGTTGCTTCGAATAAATTGTTGTAGAAAAGAAATTGCTAAGAACGTTCAAAACGTTCATACCTATCTATTTGCGAGTCGTCGCGGTACTGTAGGAACGTATTCGCATAAAGGCTAACAAGATTGTCAACATCTTTTGTAAACGAAGGTCAATGAAGAATGAAGGGGTAAACACAACGTATGATTAAATATGCGGTGCTAATTTTTTAAACCTGTCCTGTTTATTTCGCTACGAGATTCATTTATTGCATTTTATCCGGCGGGCTGGGAAGTCGGAGACAATTGAACTTAATAATGATGAATGGTGATGCTAGTAATATCGATCTAGGCTTTTTTTTAATTTGAACGTATTATGAGCTTTTAATAAAGTAAATTGTTAAAACTGTGACTGCTCATGCAATAATTTTATTTTATTCATGATGTGAAACACCAATAACAACGTTAACGACACTTCCACCTATTGCATTCGTTGTTTCGTCTGTACAGATCGAAATCTATCTTTTTTCAACTTAAAAGCAAGTAGTATATACGAATATGCAATATTAAAAACTGCCAATAGAAAGAATAGCAGAGCGAGATATTTTATAATATTATAAATTTAGTTTAATTTACTTTTGTTTTTTATAATATAAAATATTATAAAAAATAATATATAATATTATAAATTTAATTTAATCTACTTTGTAGATCGTATTGTGTGATTGAGACACAATTTGTTCGCCGCTTAACAAGAAGCGAGAAGAAGAAAAAACACTTCTTAAAATCCAACAAAAGGAATTATATCTTCTAAAAATCTAGGTTTTTAAGGGAAGTTAGTATTTTTTAAATGGAAGAAAATAAAGCTTTCCCTCAAAGCAATTACGGTTTTAGCTTCAAATCTATTTGTTTTTTGAATTAATGATGTATTTTTTCAAAGAAAGCAATTGCAGTTTCAGTTAAAGGAATAATCGAGAACAAAAATTTCTTAAAACGCGTATTTCTTCGGGTATAAAAAATATTGAACTTGAAACAAAGAATTGTGCCTAATAAGATTAATCTCTTTGGTTTAAAGAAACTATTCGCCCCCTATCATCACTAAATGAGAAGCATGACTGCAAATTGCTTTATTTTATGCAAAAAATGTGGAATAGAATGTTTTCGTTAAACGATGGTGCGGCAAACGTACGAGTTCTTCGAGAATCTAGTTTAGTAAATGAATTAACGTAGGGTGAAAGTAATCTTTTTTTAGGGGATCTTAAACAATTGTGAAATTTTAAATTCATGAAAAAAAAAATATATTGCCCCATATATCTCCCATTGACATCATTGACATCATTGGTTTTTTTTTTTTGTAAGTACCTGATATTAAATGAACAACACAAATTTTCGCAATTCATCGCAATTCGAAACTACGATATAGTCATCGCGAGCAGTTTTTTTCCCCCACTCCAGTAATCCTATTTTTGAAAGACAAGTATGTATTTTGGGTATATAGCCAAATGAGATATTTAAAAATTTGTAAGCGCGCAAGCAGTTTCAAGTCTACTTACATATCGAAAATCTGTCAATTGTAAAGTGAACAGTTAAATATGTGGCCGCAACAGTTGAATGAGGATAGTTGCTCTCCTCGTGAATGTTGCAAACGTCGTCCGCCGTGCTGTAAGCACTGCTATTCATATTGTCCGGCTTCAAATCAACCAAGTAAGTATATAATTTAGAGAATTGCGTAAAATAAATTGTGCGATCCTTTTACTGAACGTCTGAATGCGTTTTAAGGTACCTTTTTGCTATTTCAAATTTGCTATATGAAGTTTTACAATATGCAACTGACGCAATAACCGTTTTTGGTCCTCCGAATCATTGCAACAATCAATCTGAACTTTTTCCCCTCAGCGAAGGTTTTGCGTATTAACTTCCTTCCTTGAGTACCATCGTAAATTTTCAATATTTTTAAATAAATGCGACACTTATGAAAACTTGCTATTGAAGTTCTTATGATCTTATGTGAAAGCTATGGCGTATAGCTGGTTGCATACCTTTCGCTATTACAACAAATAATTGCCAGAAAGCATTTTTTTATGATTTGTTACTTCCAAGTCAATTATAGTAGGAATGGTAACAATTCTTTTTTTTTTTTCTGTGAACTAAGTAAAACATTCATATCTTCTTATACGTATCAGATTATTACTGGAGGGATTACGTTAGTGGCCAAATACCTTGCGATGCGCTCCGGGGACCCGAAGGAAAGTTAATTGGACAAGTCTGTTATGGAGGGCAATTCTTGCCAGCACATTTCTGCCCCATCAATAAGTTGGCGATCGCAGAAAGAGCTGGGAAGCGAACAATTACTGAAAATATCAAGGTGAAGAATTATATACCCCGATAATTTGAAACGCTTACTTGGGTATATTGTTGCAGATCCTTTGCGTAAGAAACCCGCACAGCTTTTCTTGGGAGCCTATCGAGTTTAACCGCGTAACCCAAGAAGATATGCAAAACGCCGTTAAAGGAGGTTGTCAAGACGGTTACGACCTTTTCATAGGCGCAGCATACCACGATGGCGGATGGAAAATCGGCAAGGTGGTGCCCAAAACTAATCCGTTCAACGGACTTCAAGTATGGAATGAACACGGCGCTTGCATAATAATTCACAGCTTTCGCATTTTAAAGTTTTCAAGCAACAACGGACAATTTGATTGTTCCGTTGTGTGTTATTGTTAACTAGTTTTATTTTATATGTGTTTGCTTCGTATTAAGAAATTTATTTTGAATCATAGTATTTATACGAAAAGTTGTTGTTCATTCATGTATTTGGTCTATGTTTCCTCGATACTTGTATAAAATATATATAACTCTTACTTGACAACTCGCTAAATATATCAGCATTTCGTGTGAATTTCGTATTTATTTCCAAATGTTAAGATCCGCCGTATGTTAAAAGAAAAACTGTTCATCGAAGTAAATACGCGATGTAATCAAAATTAGACCTAATTTAGCCAGCATTCTAGCTAAAAGGTCCATATTTAAAAGTAACTTTATGTTTCTAATTCAGTATTCGCTGTATTACTTCTGCTGGTTACCTCGATATCGAGATATCAAGAGATCTATTTAAATAAAAAAAATTTGATAATTAGAAAGTTTTCTTTGCAATTTTTAATTTGCATTATGCATCTAGATCACTTAACGCTTAGCACTTAATGTTCTTTTTAAATACAAATGGCGGTTATGAACGTACACAGCAGAACTCTTCGTTAAGTCGAAGGCCCCGTAAATGATGTCTTTTTGAAATGGTTGTTATAATACATGTGCTAATGTACGCATCCGTCGCAATTAATAGAAAAGTATCAATTTTAAAATGTTGATACTCAAATTAAAAAAAAAGAACAGTTCGAAACTAAATTAAAATCAAAGATTAAAAAATGATTAATTTCTCTAAGGTAATCAATTTCTTTTGTTAACTTAGTTTGGCGTTTTGGTTTTGACTCCTTGCCCGTAGTGCCGTAAACACGCCTGTAGAAACGAGCCCAGACCTATACTTTCTCAACTCTGGGGAAAACCTTTAAGCAACACGAACCCATTCTCATGCGATGAATAAGCACGAGCCTGCTAATTTCGTGAAGCGCAGCTCGTTTCTATAGGCTTATACATTCATCGGTAAACTAAATTTTTTGATTCGTTGCCATTGAAAATATATATAATATTGCTTTAGCAATGTTATCTAATTGTTTTCAGCAGAAAAGATGGCGCAGTGTTGACGTTCATTGGATACATATGATTTGTGAAAATTTAAAAAAATGCCAGCATTTAAAATTTAAATCATTTGATTTAAATTTTATCGATTTGATCAATTGCTTTGCTTACAATGATCAATGTTGAATACAGCGGAATCAACGCGCAGTACTTAATTCTGGCATAATTAGAACGGAGCTCTCGTACCACTTCGTTTATATTTCCTTTTTAAATCATTCATCAGTTATACTTCGCAAAATTTATTAATATTTTCTTGATATAAAGTAAGTAAACTTTGACAATTAACGACAAATAATGACAAATACCGAATATCTATAAAAATGCTATTTTATTTCAAATCCGAGAATAGGAAAAATATTGTACGTTGCATTGCATTGCAAATCTCAAAGAAACCATCTCTGCTCAATTTATGTTTCCCTCCTAACATAAATAGCTATTATTTACAGTAATTGGTTGGAATGTATAGCGTGTAGATTAAACCATAGTTTTTCTGGAAAAGTAGAGAATATGAACGCTGAAGTCATCAGGAAGTAGATGATGTGGTATAATACAATGAATTCACGTCAGCATGTGTGTAATTCAACGGCCGCATTCCTATTCCCTTAATGCACCACCGTCGCAAAATGTATTTACCTAAGCCAAGATGCTGAAAACAAACAAAATAATAATAGATTTTTTATTACGAGTATCTAGTCTCTTATAACATTAATGGGCTTAAGCATTTTGCGTACTCTGTTAGCTGTTGCATATACATCTGTTTACACTGTACGCTTCCCTGTAAAAGAAGAAAATTGCTTTATCCCCTGAATTGCAACGCATAATTTGGTACTCGACAACAAATACACAGCTTTGTTTCGTCGTTTTTCTTCAGAGTGCTACTACATGATACCATGGAGTAGAATGTTAAATGAGAAGTGCCGGTTGTGTTGTTTAATTTGGCCACCAAGTAACCGTTATATGAAGAATCTTCATATATAAAACTAATAACTGCGTAATGTCTGCATCAGCGTACGCAAAACGCCTAACATCAACGTCTAAAGATTTCAACGAATTATTTTGAAAAATTCCTTTGTTGGTCCTTCTAAAGTAATGTACTCCGATATGACTTTGACATCTTTAAACTTAATTTTGACTAAAGAAAATTAATTTTCTCCATTACTTACGTGGAATATGATGGGCCGGTGGTGGATAACTCGGAGGTGGGGGTGGAGGTGGGTAATAACTTGGCGGTGGCGGTTGCACGTAACTTGGCGGGCCGGGAGGAGGTGGGTAGTAAATCGGCGGTTTTGGCCTCGGAGGTGTAGGATAATACGCCGGCGGTTTTGGCTTCGGAGCTGTCGGATAGTACGACGGCGGTCTTGGTCTTGGAAGCGGCGGAGGTGGGGGAGGTGGACAGTAAGTAGGTCCGCAACAAGGACGTGGCCTACAACAAGGCGGAACTGGTCCGTGATGATGATGATGGCCGTGATGATGATGATGATGATGGTGATGATGTCCGTGTGGCGGAGGCATCTTTCAATTCTCAAGTATCGTTTCGAACGTACACTGATTTCGTCACAACGGGTTATAAATGATAACTGAGACGCGTTGATAAGCGGTTAAGCGGGCGTATTTATGAAATTGTTTATCGCGATAACGATAAGGATAAGTCACATGTGCGTTTTTAGTCATGTTTTCGCGTTAATAACTTAACAATAGTTGAATAATAACACCCAACTAATCAATTAATCTATACATTTTCAAGTGACCCAAGTAGATGACATCAAACGTTTCAATTATATAAAGAAAAATGTATGCTTTACGTACCTAATGTGTAAGTATTTCTGAGCCATATACTTGCATGTATATAACTATTTCCTAAAAAGAAAACTTTTCCTGATTAAGAACCTTGTCAATATGCGGATGAGGATAGTTAACAATAGAATCATTCGTCCTTTCTTCTTCAACGAAATTCTCACGGGGCACCAATATCTGGATTCCTTCACGGATACACTTGCACCTGTTCTTGTAGTGGAGATGATCTTGATTTACCAAATACAATCCTAGGCGTGGATCCCCTTCTTTCGTGGTTAGATCCTCCTGCTCTTGATTTTTTTCTTATGGGAAAACTTAAAATCAATAAATTTATGGGTATACCACAAGACTTAAAAGACTTGAAGAATAAAATTAAATATGAAATCTCGATCCAAATAACTCCATTTATCTTTGCCTTGAGTTGCTATGATTTACGTTTCACGCTTATTTGCAAATCAGTCAGAAGTGAATAATTTTAATGAGCAATTCCCAATAAGAAGAAAGGTAAAGGAATGTGAATGTAATTAATTGAAATAAAGTAATGCAAATGTTAGGTGGAAACAATTTACTTGAAAATAAAAAAAAGAAATATTGTAAGTAAAGAAAGGAACAAGAACTTTCTAATTAATAAAATTCTTTATAATGTATAAAAATAAGAAAGCAATAACACAATTCTTAACATGCAACTATATAAACAGAGGGATGCCAGTTAGATGTGCCTTTAACGCAATCTCCGACGAATATAAGAGAATAAGAGAAAGACGGCAACCTTCAAGATTATTATAGAATAGACACCGATTTTCGTGTAAATCGCGTATTGAGCCGAACAATCTACGTGCGTTAGTTTTCGTGACATCTACAGTAAGACCAGATAAACGCACAGCGACGCTCCAAGAATAAATATACATTTTTATAGCTGTAGATGACGCAATAACAAAAATGTCTTGAATCAACCTTGAAAAATTAAAATAAGCAACCAGCTTTGTATTTTAAAATTTCAAAATTGGGTATTATGGCACATTTTCCATGCTTATCCCAAACTTGCAGCCCGCTGGTTGGTATGTCTTTCGGCACCACCTTGCTAACCTTCCATTCCCCTTCATGAAACGCTCTACCGATGTAAGTAACGTAGCCATCTTGATATCCCCCTTCGACGGCGCCGTCCTTATAACCCTTTAGGAATTCTTCCGATTGTCGATAGTCAACTTCTTCCCAGTAAAATCGATCGGGATCGGGACCGCAGAGGATCTAGAGCGCAAGTGAAATGAGAACTTGGTTTGATGAAGCGACGGTAAATGGAAGTACTACCTTTACATTTTTAGTGACGACCCGTTTGCCGACCCATTCGGTGATAGCCTCGTGCTTGTAGAGACTTGCCGGTATAAGATTATCTTCGTACAATACTTGCCCTATGAGTACCTCATCGGCTGCCTTGATCGCATCGTGAGGTATCCATTTGAACGTATAATCTCTCCAATAGTAATTTTGAACGGCTGCAATTAAGATGTTTTACTACGTAAAGCAGTAATAATCTTTCCGGAGGATG
This sequence comes from Oryctes rhinoceros, assembly GCA_020654165.1. Lineage (NCBI taxonomy): Eukaryota > Metazoa > Arthropoda > Insecta > Coleoptera > Scarabaeidae > Oryctes > Oryctes rhinoceros. The sequence continues at coordinate 4,712,778 of JAIOKQ010000548.1, read as the reverse complement.
GATATTTGTATTGGTAAACTATGTATATGATTATTGTATCATGTGATAAGTGATAAGTAATCAAAGTAACTTACGTATGCATTCGCGACCACGCGTTGCTGACGAGGCTAATGCAGTAGCTGTGGAGCCAACAAATAAAAGCAACTCTAGAAACTGGAATAAAAATAATAAAAAATTCAAAAGAACAATACACACAGTTTCAAGTATTCATTTATAAAGATAATGAGCATACCTTCATTGTCGCATTGAACACCTTGCTAAGAGTATCACTACCGCTTATACGGCGAAATGTCAAAGTTATATACGAATGAATGCAATTTGTTTCATGATTGATAGTAAATACGCCGTTGTTTCTTGTCGAGATAAGCTCGATCTTGATACACTCATCACCTTACCACAACACTTCGAACGTAACGTTGCCAAAGAACATGTAAAAATATTGTTTTTATTAAGATATGTTACAGTGTCGCTTTCTGATAAGTATTAATTCAATTAAAATAAAGTCAATAGCGGGCATTTCTTCCCGGATCACGCATTCTTTTAACATCTCTATCTGTTTTCCACTCGCGAAATTGGAGTTGAGTGTACATTCGGGGAATGTCGTAGCGATATTGAGGATCGCCATCTCGCTCAATATCGCACTGCATGGATAAAAGTGATTGGGTAATCATTTATTTATAGTTATAAACGAATGTTTACATCGATATGCCCTCGCAGGTTAAACTGAAATCGCCTATCTAAATATTTCTTAGCTCGCTTCGCATCTTTACCACGGGATCGAATGTCAGAAAGCGGGTAAGCACGACCGTCCATGATTAAATTATTAATAAATGCTTTCGCGTACTAATGAGACGCTTCATCATAGAAAAGCGCAAACTCACAAAGAACGTACGTACTGCAATGTCCAACTCGGTTACAAGGGCTAGTGGTACGAACGGGCCGAAATATTGTTAATGTGGGTCGGGTCAATTGTCAACTTTCCGCAAACTAGCTGCTCATCATCATCAATACTATTATCAAAAATTATTTGATGAGGTTGCACCGGCTTGGTTGAGGCTCATTTTAAAAGCGTCGAACGCGCTTACTGTACAAAATAATCGTTGTATTGTACAACACAACAGGCCCAATGACTTGCTAGTGTATGTTTGGTTGCCAACTTTGTAAATATCATGGCTAATGAAGGATGATATTTGCATCTTAATTCGTAATAAATGGACTTTATTAAAAAAAGAATCTTTCTTTTCATATTTTTACATTCGATTTATTGGAGCGTCGAAGGAAAGTAAAATAAGGCAAGTGGTTATGTGTATATAATGTATTTATTCATATTCATAGTTACTGATTACATTTCATTAATAACAATAACATTACTAAATGCACATACGTACATTTTATAGGAAAGTGAGCAGAAATACTGTCTATTCATTTACCCAAAAGGAAAGGTAGATATAGAGTAATCTACCTCTTTTTGGACAAATAATACCTCGCTGCTTTCTTCGGAGATTTTCATAGACATCTGGAAAACAAATAAAAAACATTAACAAACAGTAATATTTAAAGAATATTAATAACAATTAATAATTAATCAAATCGAAGAATAGGTACTTTGACGATTTTTTGAAAATTAACATTAAATTTACTAAATATATTCAACCATCCCATATTTTAAGCTGAAAATGTACAAAAAAACTGGAAATAAAAACTTACTGTGAAATTACTTAAACACTTTTGCAGCGTTGCTTGCAGCCTGAAGGTCCTGCAATTAATGTATTCTGATCTCCTGCGTAATTCTGGCATTCCCTTTGCCAAGAATGCGAATCTGCTCGAGGTCGCTCAGAATGTTGACATCGATCAACATTCTCAGTTGATCTGTGGGAATGTTGTTGACATCTACTTTGCTCGCCAAAATATTCACATCTTTGATGTTGATGGCCCTTCTGGCGCTGGAAATTGTACCCATGATGATCTGCGATGTGATGCCCGTGATGACATCCATGGTAAGGAGCGTGCCGTTTAAATACGAATCTCTTGCGGCAAACACCGCCATGGCCGGCGCAATGGTTCTTGAATTGTTTACATTCCTTCTGGTAATTTCCTCCTTTCTGTTTATGTTGACAGTTGTGATGGCAACCTTTGTGCTGTATCTTATGTTTGATATGATGATGACCAAAGTCGCACACCTTCATTTTTTACTTCTTAAAAACGTCTTAGGATAACGGACAAGAATATGGCGTAGCAGTACCTGTATACTTGAATAGTACTCGATAACTAAATGAAAAGCTTCTAGATATGTTATTTATATTCCCTCGTTAAAGTCGATAACACGACCGCGTGACTATGACTCAGCTACTCCGGCAGAAGCGAGGTGTAATTTCAGCAGATACGGTTACATGAGCTCTGCAATCAGCGGCGCGCCATTCCTTCACGTTAAGATCGTCTTTTAATTAAAATTTTGCAGGTATAAAAGTATATTAAAGCTTAAAAGAAAATGAGAATGTATGTCTTAGACGATGGCAGGCCATAACGCACAAATATTTCGGCCGAAAAATTTCTTCGTGTTGCTACCATCTGTAAGGATCTAATATTAGAACCAATTAATATTAATAATAAGAACATTTTTTGGATCAAATGGTTGATGTACAAATGTACAATATTGCTATCGACTGTAGCCATGTTTAACACTTTAACATTTGGTGTAAATATAGCCAAGGGGAGGAGCATGGAAATAGTAGAACGGAAGAACGACTATTTAGTTCCTCAAGTTAAGATGATTGATAAATTGTCATAAGCAAGGCGAGGACTCTTATGTCCTTAATATTACGCGGCAGAGAGCCTGTTAATGAAGCTTGCTCTTGACTTTAGCCTTAGTCCAACAGGTCTATTGCCTTGCTTAATTTCAGCAGCCTATGTTTTTTGCCTCTTTTCCCTCTAACGTAGACGGGGATCAATTGCGCTCGGGAGAGGGCGTTTTTTTAATTTGACGTTGTGCATTCGAAGGCAACACGGCTTCTTTTCCTTGACTTCAAAGTTTACGAGATTCATCATCCTTCTTCTCAAATACCCATGTCCTATTGCTGTAGACTTCCACGACCATTGCTTTCTTTTAAACAATTTATATTTCCGTAGTAGGAAGAAAGTAGAAAGACTAATATTCGCCGATGGAATCTTCAGGTTATTTGAACACTTTTACTTAACGGGGTTGTGTTCATTGAACTAACAATACGTTTACTTTAAGAGAAGAAAGAGTTTCTAGTTTTCATGTTGATGCTTCAAGCATTTTACGTACTTTTCTTTGATCATTTTCATTCCTTTAGAAATGGTTTTTTCTATTTTACAACACGCTAATTTGACAAATGATTAAACGCTAGACGTCCCACCGTCCTGAAACCGACGTCGTGACGCGTCTAGATGAGAAGCTTTATTCTTTCCCGTAATATTCGCGATCAAAGAGTACCTAAACGCACGAAAAGAAGCGAGGCGCAATGCACGACGTCGTATCGCATTCAAACAAATTAAAAGGTACCTCTGCGAACGAAGCCACCCCCTCGCGCAAGTATGAGTCATGCCTTCACAGTCGACCGGCTAGAATATTTGGCGGATTCGCCGGCGGCAATCGCTGCGACGGCTACAATGGGCGACTACGATGAAAATCGATGCTTTCTGCGCGGTCTTCTCAACCTACCGCCGTTCTACCGAAAGCGAAAACCACCCCCAACAACGCGGCCACGGCATGCTCATTTCGAACGTCGCGTTCGTGGACTTCCGTTCCCGGCGTACGAAATTCGCACACAGCAGCAGGTTCGGAACGTGTTAGAGGAGGAAGGTGGAGGAGGAGGTGGAGGAGGAAGAGTACCAACGTGTGTGCGTGTAAAACGGAGTGGAAATGGAAATGCGGAAGTAGTCGGTCACGTTTTTTTGCTGCTTTTTTTCATTTTCTGTTTCTGCATGGCTTTTTCGGGACGTTTAAGTTTTTCGATCGGATTTTAAGGTTTAATCGTCGGCGGTATTTTTCCGCTTTCGACCGGCGCAAAGTGGTTATCGGATGTGACGTGAAAGTATGTTACCGACGCCGATACGAGGTACTCCGGAGGAGATTCAGAGTTCGCGATTATGACGGTGTTAATGACCGGTTGCATGGAAGATTAGGAAAACATGCTTGGAGATTTCGAAAATGTTTTGGAGATCGTCAGGTAAACAATGTAAACTGTGAACTTTTATTTGAAATAAGTTTCTCTTTTTTCATTGACAGTAACATGACGAATTTATGACCAATATAATAACGTATATGCACACCGTTGGGCCGTCACCACAAATACAAACAAAAAAATATAAAAAAAAGAGTAAGAGTCGGTTATAGTCGTTTTTGTTCAGAATAATTCAGTAATTTTGTTCAGAGAAAGTGGTTACTAGCAAAATTTTTTAGCCGTTTGATTCATTGAGGTTTTTAATTTTTGGTTTTAGTTTTTGTTTTAAAAAACGAAAAGGAGTCCCTAATGTTAGGATAAATATATTTATCTTAATTTAAAAGATGTGGTCATATATCTAAATTAAAATTAACTTCTTAAGATTATTTATTACTTGTATTTATGCTAGATATATTTATCTTTTATTTTCACAGGATTTTACAAAAAAATTGGCCTGAAGATTTTATACGTTAAAAGATTATCTTTGAAACTATGAAAGGTATCTTATTTACACATGAAAATCTTGAATGAATCGCATTTTTTAGTCTATTTGTGTTAATAGCTTCAGTCAGAAAGATCCGCTAGTCTATAATCTACTTGTTTTTTAAACTTTCTGAATTCTATTTTGAAGATCGATACGTATCGGTAATCTACACTTTAAGCTCTTCCCAAATTGAATTAAAATAGGTTAAAGCTCGCGAATTGCATTTTTAAGTTCATATTGATCTTGAAATTTTACCGTATCTATTAAAAAAAAGAAACAAACTATACGGATGCCGTCAGAAATGCTCAAGCTTCAAGTTCAATGACCAATTCATTGAATTTATTGAATTAAAACCAAATTGGTTTATTGCTGGTTAACTGTCTCCGTGAAAGCTTACGTTTTAATATAAATCCCAACTATAGCCTCCGCCAATGCCTCATCTATAGCTCAGTGGAAAAATAACGCAACGCAATATTGCATAACATTTTACGTGCTATAGCACATACAGTAGAGGACATTATCAACCGGTCTGAACCGGTAAAAGTCGCATTGTAAAGTACAACTAAATATAGAACCTGACGTTCATGTTGTCCTTGTTTTCTATTAGCGAAAAGACCTCGTCACTCATTTATAAAGAGATAATACCTTCCTTCAGGTACTTAGGGAAAGTATTCGTGTTATTATATGTACGTCTAATTTAAATGTTAATCTATATCTACGAAAAAAACGATGATACTGTAATGTTGGGCAATGTTTCGCGAACTATAGCTCGCATGTTCAGTTCAAGGGCACTCTTAACTAGTTCGAACCTGTAATAAATTACAGATAAAGTACTTGGGATACTTTTCATGTACTTTATATACGAATTATTTTGTTTCGCCGATAAGATATTAAAAATGTATCCATTGTTTCATGCATTTGCATGTACAGCAATGATCAAAATACTTTCAATAATGTCGCGGATACCGCTTCGAAATTTAATGTTTGTAAGTAACTGATTATAAGAACTAAAACGGTAATACCGGTGTTTTAGCCTTATTTTCGATTTCACCAAAAGTCGCGTTATATTTTGTAATTTTCCAGCATTCCAATTTAAAAAATATAAACATAATACATGAAAACATTGGAAATACTATCTGAAGCGATATTTCACGCGTCTTCCATGATTTTAGCCCTAAAATCATCTAAAACAAACTTTTGATTTCGAATAATCTTTCAAGAAATAACTGAAGAGGCTAAGAACTGGAAATCTGGCGGGCCATTCAATCCGTACCTCCATTTTTGAGGGAATCCCAATTGTAATAGTTGTCGTAATTTTATAGTATAATGCAGTGGAACCTTGGCTTACTGGAACCAAGCAGCAACCGGTAACTGTCCTTTTTCCATTAACGCCGGAATAATTTGCATATATTTGAGAAGCTCAAATAGATTTGACCTATTAAATTCAATTTAAAAAGCTCACAAAGTTCAAGTTTTCTCAACGGGAAGTATTCGCACAAAACGTGGCTTTTTATGGCTGCTATTTTTTCATCTTTAAGATTCTCCAACACCCGCATCGCGATAAGTTCGTCATCTATTTTCATATTCGTTCTTTTTTACTTAGTCAAGACCGTTTTAAACGCAAAATTAACGCGCGAAATATATTCTAGAAAATTTTTGAATGTATGCGTAACATTTTCGAATGCTGTATCAGAATATAAGAAATATACGAGGTGTTTTATTTAAAATTTCTCGTTGAACGTGATCTCCAGTGATATCGGGATATCTCCATTTTAATCCTCATCATTTCATCAGTTGTTGCCAGGCATTTACGCACCGCTGCGTATGGTATAATTTGATTAATAAATTTTTGATATCCTATCGTTTTTTTTTGAGTGTGGCGGCGGCCCAACGGGGTATATAAGCTTTTCGAAGCTTGTCATAACCTCAAGAAGATTATTAATGTTTGATTTCTTCTTTCTAATTACAGGTGACAACAAAGAAACGTTTAATAAAAAAGGACAAAGCCTTAAATAGTTAAATATATATATATATTCGTCACATTAAACACCATTACTATTTAACTTATCTCCAAATGAAAATTTTTTGATATTCTTTAATACGTATTCTTCTTAACATTATACCTAATTCCGTCTTGATAATTTAACAATAAATAATTATTGTTGGGGAAAAAAGAACAATTTATAACACTGCCAATTATATTCGTACGTTAAAAGTGTTCTATTTATGTACAAAAGAGAAGTTAGAAATTTGTTATCGCGAGGACAATATTATATAACTGAAGTTATTGAAGTAACTTTAAGCATATTTATAGAAATAGTGCCAATAAGTTTAAATGAACATCATAGACTAACCAAACAATTCCATCAATACCAGGCTTCCAAGAAATAACAATATTTTTTAATACAAATATTAAATTTTAATAATTATAATATCTAAAAAAAGAAATACTTTTTATTTGTTATCGAAGTTTATATTTTAACGGTAAAGAGATATAATAGCTCGAACGGTGATCGTTACGATTGTAATGTTAACGATTGGAAATTTTCGCTGCAACATTCTATTATGCTAGAATGCTTTCTCATTTGTCCTGGCCCCATCGACTGACGACATCTGCCGTACATTTTGTAACTACGACGCCGCTATCGCATGGACCGTCCGAAGAGTCTGGCATCGAACCGGGACCGATAGCTACGATTACAGGTTCCTTTGTTTCGAATCCGGATACCGATCATACCGATTTAGTTAGCGAGATCGACGAAGCGGAAATACGAAGGCAGTTGCTCAGAGATGTAAGTATAGATACGGTTTTTGAGCTTATTAGCATCAGATATTTTTTTTTGCAAAGAAAATCAAAAGATTCACGACGCAATGCAGCACACGTCAAAAATTTTTTTTCCACTACGTCACATTAAGTTACAAACAAAGTACAAACACCTCTTACTGTATATGTTAACAATATGAACATCGTTAATTGTAAAACGAAGGAAGGATTGTTTAGATTTGATAACGTTTATATGAAAGATAGAAATACAATAGGACCCGAATGCCTGTCCTGAGTTCTATCGGAGTTGGCGCTGCAGCAGCTACTGATTGGATTCGATCGAAGGTTCCACTAAAATCAGTGTTATGTAAACGGAGTTAACTTGAAATCCGTTCTCCAGCGATTCACAAATATCGCGGTACCAACCGTTAATAATTTGCGGAGGATCATCCCGAGATACTCCATCGAGCTCCAATCCACCTTATCCACCTTACGAAAGACCTTAGGAAATTTGTGTATTTTTGTTATCGAAGATAGTCTTCTAAATTCACAAAGTAAAGCAAGCAACGATCTTTCGTTGTTTTCCGTTTTTCCGGTATTAATCTTTAACTTTCAGATCATGTCGAATGTCCAAATTAGAACCAAGGTGGAAATTCTGAATCAACATATAACATAAAATAAAACTTGTCGATCGCGGAAATGACATCAAAACATCATCATCAGGCATCAAAATTAACAAAAAACAAAAAAAAATAAAAGTAATACTTGGTAACGTAGGCTTCCGCGATCGTTAATTATACAATTTTCTTGGTTTCTGAGCTGGAGGCGGATGGATACCGACAGTCCTATAAGACATCTTCAGGACTTTTATTGATTGGGATATGACTTGGTATCATATGAGGAATAAATTGGCTTCACGTTGACTCACCCCGTATATTTAAACATCGTAATTTCCATGTAAATCATATCCTTTTTCCTCGGAGTCCTTTAAGAAGTGTAAATAAGATTACATAAACTTCCCGCCGTGACATTTGAATATCGATAAAAGCGTAACCGCGTTTTAACGTTGTGAAAATGGCTCGTGCATGTGTGTGGCGATGTTAATATCGATCGTAATAATAGATTAAGAAATCGACAATAAAAACATCAACATACGGTCCGCGAAAAATAAGCATTGCGAACGAGTTAGATCATTATATGCATGTACGTTACGTTTACACGCCTCGTACTTGCTGCCTAATTAATTAAAACGATCTGCAGGTAAATCGCCTTTCCAGTATATACGCGAAAAAACGCGTTAACCTAATCGCAGAACGTGAATACTAATCGAAATTTATTGCATTCTTTCCAGCAATGGCGCCAGTTCTTCGACAAGGTGAGTATAGATGTATATATATATATTGTAGAACGGCCATGCCTTGATCCTGCTCTTGTGCGAACACGCGATTTCATGAAAATTAATCGCGGACGGAATGGCTCCAATTAAATTATTCCCTTCTTCACTGGAACTGGCCGTAGAGAATGCGGCGAAAATAATCGGAATCGGCGAACCTGACGTATGTGTACGGTAAGGTGCTGCGTTCTGTTTGAAATAGAACAGGACGTGTTTATTATACATTTACATGGAAGGATAGGTTTGGAAATGTCTTTTACTTCAACTATTTACGTATACCTGCGAGTCACTTGACTAGGAAGACAGACAAGTAGATAACTTGTATAAATTGTTTTTGGACTTTAATTAATTTTGAAGCTTCGCAGATGATTGTTGAAGAGTTTGAATATATTTGAATTATTTAAGTCTTGAATGTATATATATATCAGTATTATTTAAGTAAACTTCATTTTTAAACCACCCCCCGTAAATAACAATACGGCAGCTTCAAGTTTGAAGATAAACATATATCAACTAATAGGACTATCGCGTCCAATTAAAAGCCGTGAAAAGCCGTCGTTCAAATATCGTTTGATCCGACGAGCGCAATGTACAAGAGCTCCATCATGCTGATAATGCTTAGCATAATATTCCAATTGTGTGTGCTGTATATGCTGGATATTGTACGGCTGCTCGTGGAACATGTTCATTACTCCTTCTCTGAGTTTTTCCTTTTTTTTTTTTAACTTTCGATAGTTCGTTTCTACGATCACAAACGTACCTTATCCAACCTTGTATGCACACCAATATTGGGTATATCCTGTACTTTATGGTTTTGATTCTCTTTCTTTGGCAGTTTGATCCCGAAGGATTCGGAGAAATTCCCTGGTCGGAGTTCTTGAACGTTCTAAACAAGCCGGAGTTCAGGCAACGGGTCGACTCCGGCAAGAGGGAGATATTCCTCGAGAAAGCGAGAAATGCCACCACTCCAGCGATTACATATCAAGATTTCGTCAATGTGGTAAGTGCGTAGAATTTAACGCTAAGAGAACGAGAGTCTAGACTTTCGAGAGAAATGCAGAGGGAGTTCGAGTTGTCTTCTCTTCGTGTTGGTCACTTTATCTGCGTGGCAAATTTCAATAACTGATGTATATAATCTTAATGAGCAGATAACTAAAAGATGATTTACTTGATTTACTAGAAGCGGACGATGTTGTCCGATGTAAATTTTAAAATTCTATCTCGGAGAGAGGATACGACGCGTTGTTGTTGGTGGCACATATTCCAATCCTCCACTTTAAGCAGGCGATACTCAATTCTATCTTTCGCTTCCACCATGTCGATTATTACATGCCCAATTTGATTGAATTGATGAGGATCTGAAGAGGATCACGTTGTTCTTGTTGTTCTTCTATTACTCTAAAAATGTGACAGTGTTAAACACGAATCCGACATACGTATACTTCATAGAAGATAGAAGATAGAAAGGTTATCTTCTACACAAAGGTTATTACAGTTACCTTAATTGAAAGTGACTAACCTTATCAAACATAATTTAAACATTTATTTTTCGAGATATTCCAGCATTCCCGAACTTTTAGCGTACCAATTTGAGAGATAATACGTACATATAGTAGAATCTTGTTAATGCGTGCAGGTAACTAAATATGCATCTTAGATACTTGCAGCGTCCGAGTTATTCGCTAATAACGTTCACCGTATATGACAGGTGAACCGTGTGCGGAGAATTAAAATTAGCGAAACCACCCGCCAATGACCTTGGGCGCGACCATAGAAAATATGCGTGGCATTCGCAAAAAGCTAACGCGGTCGATCGGATTCTGCACACGCAGGTGCCGTTCATCCAGTCCTGTTGGTAGGTGACCGGCTAGCTTGCCGCCGTAATAGCGACCGGGCAGTTGTTTCAAGCATTCCGAGAGATTTGAGTGATTTCTACGCCGCTTATCCGCGGCTAATTTCCGACGTTATTAATAAAATGGCTAAAAATAACATTTTACATCTCTCTTAGCAGAAAGTATTAATTTTACCAAAAATACCGGGGTCGTTGTCTCAAAATCATTCTCTGCGCAGAACATTTAATTTTAAACATCTTCAAATCACTAACTGCAGCAGTACAAAGGAAATTCCTCAACGCTCTTCTCACGAAGCACTGACTATGTTTCGATTAGAAAGAACCAATAATGGTTTTCCGATTCTTTCCGACGTACCCATGAAGAGCTGCCTACCACGGCTGCGGTGCCGTATACGAGAGGAGCCCTCTCAAACATAATGAGTAATAAGCCCTTTAGCGTCGCGTACATGTCGAAGGAGCGTTTTCGAGGTCGCGACGAGCACCACTCCCTAGAATTCCCATTTGAGTTCGTTTTAACGGAATCAAGAGGACGTTTTGCTCGGGAGCACTTCAATCCTTTTCTATTAAGGTAGCGCACGTAAAGACGTGAAGGGCGTTTTGATGGAAGAACAATGGGCCCGCGTTATTGACCTATTTTTTACTTGCTTGAGGAGAGGATCTATTATGGAGCAGCATTGTGCATGAGATTACCGGTTTAGGTATACGTACGGACAAGAATGTTGGAATGTTTAGTATATATTTCAGATGGTTGACTGATAGCTTAATTAACCAGAGAATGAATGAAAATAATAATCTAATTACTTTCATAAATGAGCACTGATGAGCCGTAACATAGCGGTTAATTGGCAGTCTAACTTCATTATTACTTTCATTATTATTATTGTTTATTTGTATTATTATGACTACCTACTATTACCTGTCCCAGGCGTCCAGAGTTTACGCACGAGATAGATTGGATGGTGGAAAGCCCTCGGCTAAGGTCCTCGAGCTAAAAAGAATTATTTGTTGCACAAAGTCTAGTTGTAGTAATTAATATAACCCGGCAACGATTTTAACGCAACGCAGGCAACACAGACCTGTAATTAATTAAGTCTTCATCTTTCCACGTTCCATTCACATCAATCTGTCCGTCTCCGGAGCGGTAAGGAAACAAAGCGTTTGCGTTCCGTGATTGATGAGGCACCCAGAGTCTGTTTACGGGAACGGTAAAGGGCCCTACAGCGAACGTTGCGCCGGCGACGCCCACCGTTGACGAATTAAAGCTCATTAGCGTGACGTCCGGGCGTACGATGAAACTGTCAGACGTTTCTTCGATCGGACGCTTCCTAATCGCGCGTAAGCGATCAGCTGTTCACGGTCGCCGAGGTTACTTCGACGGAAATAATATAAGGAAGCGACGGAAGCCAATTAAATGGTCTGGACGGTGCGATATGATATTTTTAGTCTAAGGATTCTTTCGGGGAAAATGTATAGTTTCGCGTGTTCGTATATTAGAATTACATCGATTAGTACTGATCTAATATACGCTTTAGACCTTGTCCTGGTGATTAAAAAAAATTATTCTATTTTAGCGGCAGTCCGCTCCTTCTACATCTAACAAACGTTCAAATGTTGTGAACAATAATTTCCCCAGGAACAACAATAATCCCCAATTGCCGAGGGACATTTTTTACTTAGCTCCGATAATATATAGTCCCCGTATAGAATGTCTAAAACGCAAACACCATACCTCAACGGTGATAGGCATATGAAAGGAACCGACGACAAAAACAAATAATTATAAAGCGATTTGGTCCAATTGTTTTCGACCGTGACGACGTTGAAGGCGCGGTGTGAGAAAACCTCCGTAATGGCGATGTGGCTTTAGCGAAACTACTGTCCGCCTTACCAACCCACGACGGATGCTGGGTTCTCTCCCGTCAGAAGGAGACCGCGCCGGAACGAGACGTACGTATATCGGACGTTGTGTGCCTACGAGAGACGGATTCGGAATTTCTGATGATGAGGTACCTTCACGTGACGACTAATTTGTTTTGTCGGAACAAAAACGGGTAGTCCGCCCTTTCATTGGATTTTTGGGTGGTCATTGTCGAGTATTTGAAAGCTCTCTTCGTCCACCATTTGTGCATCGGGCTTTTTCTTGTGGATATGTACAGGATGTACCAATTCGATGTTCGTGTCTATCTTTGAAGGGAGATTGGCCAAATTTGCATCCCAAAAACAAGCATGAATATTGGTAGTAAAGTAAAGATTTTTTGGCAACTTTGGTATCTACATCACTAATCACTAATTAACTAAGGCAAAATTAGTATAATCTACAGTTCTTTTATTGAACATTATGGGACTATGATTATGGCCAATAAAGTACACCACATGACATATTCCTTATGCGTTTGAAGGCGTGCGATTAAAAAATTAAAGTTATTGGCCAAGTTGGAGAAAAATGGAAATTCTTCCAAAATCTTTTGCTCTGGATTAATTTCTGGATGTATTGAATGATTTTCCATTTTAATCCAATAGCTCTTCTAAAACGTTTCTGTTAGCTTTACACGCTTGCTTTATTCTATCATTTCATGTATCATGCCGTATATATTGACCTGATTCAAGATCCATCCAGCCGACACGCCCTGTGTATAGTTTCTCGTTCGTTTTAGTTTATTTTCGTGCCTCTTTCATCGGACGGGGACGCCGCGTAAAATTGGACATTAATTATGTGATTTTCGATCTTTTTTCTCCTCTTCTCTCGTGGTTTGTACCACTGATGATGGCTTCGTATATATATATATATATGTTTCTTCGTATTCTTCTCTTTATGCCAGCAACCGTTCGTCGCCTTCTTCCCATTTAGTGTCGGCGCTTTTGGTGATCCCGCCCTCTGCCGGTGGTTATTTCACAGTTTGATTTTTCGGCGTTTCTTCGTGTTTGCGTTTGAGCGACAGATGTTGGTACGATGATTTTTAGATTTGATGGCGGCGTTAGGTCTATTAGTTTTGAATGATGATGGGAACGTAGTTTCTGGTGAAAAGAACGGCACGAAACTATATACAGTGTGGTCATTTATATATTGCGATATAGGAAGGTGTTCCAAGTCGACACATTTACTATTTTCCTTTAATTGCGAGGTGGTGCAGTGTGGGTAACTTTTTTCCTTCAAATTTCCCAGATTGGGTTTTCATCCTCGTCTTACACTGAGTAAGGGAGAAAGTATATTCTTTAATATAAACATTTCTCAAGCATTGCAAACTCGGGCAAGCGTTATGGTAGCCGACATACTCGACAAGATCGTATCTTTTTTCGTATTGATTCGATAGCTTTTAAGTTAAGTTGCAGTATATGAATACAAGATGTTTCATTAACCATGGACAATCTTCTTATCGAAATGGCAAACCAGTGGAACAAACTCGGCTCCAATTTAACTCGTTACTTTCAAAAATACACGATTCCTATTTAATCATTCTAACGTAACGTAGGTGTTCTTATTAGAAATAATCGCAACAGTCTTATTTAGGTTGACAATGGTTAACCGGAAGCAAGAGCCTATTACACGGATTATAGCAACAGGTTTCTCGGCCCGTCTGAACATGTTTTCTGTTGAATCCCTACGTATACACACACACACATATAGGAGAAAAACGTAAAAAACAAAAGTGATTAACGTGCAAAGTTCATTGGTTCCCGAGGCAAAATTAGCCGCGCGCTGCGGTCCTCTTTACTTAGCGCGGGCCGCCGGCGACTCCTTGCAACTAATAACGAGAAGGCGGTGGCTCGGCACAGCCGCCCCTGACCCGTCGCTGATTATGGTCTGCTTGTCAGTGCCTACTTGACGCGTCCCTATAATCAACGCCGACCCGAAATACGATTATTTACCTTTCGCTAAACGCCGTCCACAGTTTGTCTTGCGTTTAATCCCGTGTTTGGCGTAGGTAAATAGATCCTCGTTTGTTTGACTGCGAAGCCTATGTGCATCTATGTATGCATGTATATTCTTTTCGTCGGGTCGGGGCATCTAAATAGGTCCGTCTGATTGCTTACGAATGGGCGTTTCCTCATTAAGAATCGCTGCGGACAGGAACAGCGTTAAAGTAAGGAGAAAATGGAACATGTTAATAAAGTTATTTCTAATGAGTAGGCGTAAAACGCGGAGATAACGCAAGTGGTTAGAGAAATTAAGTAAGCAGTGAGATGTACGTCTTAAAGACATTAGATTAGAAGGTAAAACGCATTGTAGCACACGAAGTAGCAGGCTCTCTTCGGCGTTATGGAATACCCTTTCGCAGAATATCGATTAAGGATCTTTGTAATAAGGCGAGAGATTCGTACCACCTTTTATCAAGATCCTGCAGCACTTTCAACTATTGGGGAAGTCATACAATAAATTGTTGAAAAATGTAAACATCTTCCTTTTAGAGAAGTTATAGCCTTTCGATTGATGTAATCTAAAAAGTTAACTTGCTAAATACATCAATAGCAACGTAAACATAGGAAACGATATCACCATGATAATGTTTGTAGTGATTAAAGAGAAAAATAGTTACAAATATATAGGTTCCCTCTAAACACTTTTTTGTATTTATTGGGTACTTCTCATTTGATACTGATGCTATAAAAATTGCTGATGCTGAATGTGGGTAGAGCGATCGATCTTGTTCATGATTTGCAGGATGTTCTTATTCTGAATATCACATGACACTAAACTGAATATAAGAATCGGCCGTTTCTTAAATTACACGTTCCAAAGCATTACGTACACGTTAGTTCTGAATCGTGTCTTTACCGAAAGAATATCACAGCCGCTAATTACAAAAGGAAACACAAAGACGGTAGCCGGTAGGAGAAATATCTTATTATGACCAACAAACATGCGCAAGCTTATGTTGGGAGTTGCATGGAACGCAATATCATCCTTTCTGAGCGTGGAAAAATAAATAAAAGAGTTATGGTAGAACGATCACCGGTAGCTACGACTGATGGTAATATAGTTACGTGTAGGTAGGCACCTAACACGTACACTATAGCGTAGAGGCTTAAATATGTGGCAAACGAAGAAATTCCACGTCTTTTCATCTTGACGGACGGATTCTCATCTCACTCCCTTTCTCACTTCCAATACAAATATTTTACAAATCATGAAACGGCCATTAAGCGGGACGAATTCCTTTCAAAACGGACGGACCACCTACAACACGCCGCCTCACAATAAAGGACTCAAAATTGAACCGAGGACGAGACACGTCCAGCCCGCTCTGCCGCTGGCTGTCGACACATTCTAATTTGGTGTTTTGTCGCGTTTTCTCGTCCCTTTTCTTACCGCCTTTACGCTGTTTCTTCGTCGTCGACGTTAGTTTTCTTCTGTAATATTCCGTCTGTTGTAATGTAGGATGCGATTCTATTTTTGTTTGGATCGTTTTGGAAGATTTCAAAATTAATCTTATCCATTGTTATTCCTGTTTAACGCGTAACATTTACATAATTTAAATTTTGTGCAAATTATCGCGATGAGACGATCCAAATTCTCGATATTCAGTATTTTTAACATCTTAGCGTAATTTTTATCATTTATTAACTAGAACGAAGGATCTAAACATGTATTCTTCCTGTTGTTTGGGTATGTTTATTTTCCTTTTTTAACGTTTGGAGCCGGTTCTTATTTATATTTTTTTTATATTAAGGAATCGCTTTAATTTCCCGTTTCTTATCCGGATATTACGATTTATTATTTCGCTCATTTATTTTTTGCTCCCCAAATAATTTGTCATTCCTTTCCAAGAGTTTAGAATGCTTCTAATCTATCATAGATTTGACAACGCAATCCCGATAGCGGTATCATTATATCATTCTCTTAATTAACTTTATCCAATCGATTTTGGCAGCAAGGCGCCCGCACTACAAAAGAAAACAGAAGATTGGAATTTCCCATGGTTAATTTCTAAGCGATAATTGTTTCTCCCGTTTCTTTCTCCTCACTAATAGTTTCGGGTTCGGTCACAAAGGCACTAGGTAAACGATGTATAGATAAAAAAAATATATATATATATATATGCGTACGCGAAGAGTTTTTACGTATGGGCATAGCAGCAAGAGGCGCCTCTTCGGAACACTAGCGCCTCTGGTGTGAACCGGCTGATTTATTAGTCTCGACTCCTGGCTTCTTAACCTACTGATTGTGAGCTCCGGTTAGACCCTCTCTTCTTCTGTCTTTCATACCGCCCAGCACCGGCAACTAACAACCGTGCTTAAATGAGGTGCATTCGCATTAGGAGAGTCCTTTGTTTACGAAAAGGATTACGGTTATTATTGTGTTTGGGTGTAATTAGAAGGCAAATAATGCGCTTTGTGCGTCAGCTGTTGAGAAGCGGATTAGAATTTAAGACAGCTCGAAGAAGAACCGATCGCGTCATTAATACCTTTTGGGCTGTGAATTGTTGGAAATAATTGTAATGGTGCGAGTTTCTCTTGAGAGATGGCAACATCTGGGTGGTCAATTATAATAGACAGGTATATACCATCGGTCGTAAATTTAATGCGACCGTCCAAATCTTTCGGTTTTGCCGAAATAACAATCGATTGATGTGTTGTTTAAGATAAACAAGCGCCATGTTTGAATGTTCTATAAATTCATGGAAACAACTTTTTAAATTTGGTCGATAGTCGCTCATAATGTGCACGTTATAAGGGACTGTAATTTTATGCTTTGTAATTTTTAATAGGAGAGAACGGAGCCTTTTTCTTTTTTAGATGAAATAGAGACAGCTTTTAAAATAAAATCGATTCAACGAACCGTAGGAACGCCTCACAAAATCAATTTTGAGCACTTTAAGGTTTTGTCTCAAAATTGACCATTTGAGTTCGAGTTTTCCTCACCGACATAAGTTTTGTTCAGAAGTTGATCCTTTCGAAGCTTTTTGGTTCCTTTTGATGGTCCTTTTCATGGTTCGGTAGATAATATAAAAATCTTCCCCCGCATTTACCCGATCTTAATACATAAATAAATACAGAAAAGGGTAACGTCCAGAACAACTGCGGCATCGTTTCAAATCTATCCAACGAAGTCTTGGTCCCGCTTGCCTCCCGCCAGCACAATAGCAGAGAATAATCCACGATCACCATTCGCCGCTATGTGACGCGGTCCTTTGTTGGCGTTTCATCTTAGGTGGCGCGGCCGTCCGACTACTACTTCGAATCGAGTTTTTATGGGAAGATTCCGATTCGCCTACATCTGCTAGTTTATTTGTAGGACTAGGGGGTACACACTTAAATTATTTTATTGGGCCATTATAATTTGGGAAGATGGCTTATTTAAAGGCGCCGTCGTCCCGAATGAACGATACGAAATCTCGACGAACAAGAAAAAAGTAAACGATCTTTACGAGTTCCTTTTAACTGCGTTTCAGAAATATTGCTTTCATATTTATTATGGTTATGCGTGATATGGTAAAAGTGGAATGTATCTATCGAGATTCTAGGGCGGGAGTGGCCGAACAGTTGACGGTGATCGACCGCTCGATACGGAATATCATTGCATGGATGTTATTCATGCAGCAATGCTATGGGAGCTTTCATTTTACTGTGAGAATATGCAGACAATTCATATTCATGTACACTACCGCTCACAAATTAAGTTATGAGCAGCTCAGGGAGCAAATTGCGTAATGAAACAGGTGGGTTAATATGCTAATACTTCGTTTCCAACGTACATTTAAATTGTTTCGCGTTCCAATATGCGGGAAGGACCTCCTGTAAGCTTCAAAGCCGTGAATGACTATTAATTAAGTTATTTTTATTTCCGCTATCACTATATACACTGCTAGCAACATCAAATCTATTCCAGTGAATAAATATACACTGCATAGCTTGTACGGATGCGCGAATAAGGACGCAAAGCATATAAATCATTCTCACGGAAAACTTGACGACATGACTCATTTGGCTCCAGATCTAAAATAAGTTGTATTATACTTTTCTGAATAATAAAAGCGCCGGTCAACCGATAGTGCCAAGACAATAATATCATGTTCCGCTACCGAATGCACAAGTGAGTAATACGCAACAACTAAGAGGTTTTCTATCAAAAAAGTAACTAAATTACAGGGCACATATTACAAAATAAGCTGAATTTAAGCGCGAGTAGACTACTTCAACATGTGAAAGTTCATTTCCATAAAGTCGTCGATGAAGAATAATAAAAGCATCGGCCGGATATCCGGGAACATATCGTTCAGGTTCACACAAGGTTTTTCCAATGAAACTTTAAAGCAGCAAGCAGCTATTAATATTTCTCCTGATTTCCAAATACATGAATGTTAGAAGAGAAGAACGGGTAATCTGCTGAACCAGATACCTTTGTTGCCTCGTGTTTGTTATTGTGATCTTGGAGAACTCATCTAAGTAGTTTGCACTTTGCACTTACACTGTATTGCACTTAAGCGTAGTCGCCTGGATTTTGTTCCTCAATAAAATTCTTTCATCTGATTGTTGTCTTGTAGAAATATGGATCTTTCGTCGATTATTTCGCGTGGTTTGGGTACACCATCTTCTTGAGCGGTGTTCAAATATCATTGATTTATTAATGTTTCGTCGATGATCAATTTGATCAGCATCAAAGAAGCCTCGAACTTTAGTAGTATTGACGATTCGTTGCTGTTTCGCCTGTTCTGTTCAATTAATGCGCATCCTGAGCCCTATTGTTTGACGTGGGAATCTGCATATACGCACAGAGATGTTTTCCTTGTTGCTCTGACATAAATAAAGAACGTAAACGTATATTACTTAATAAGTCCCCTCTCTACTTGTAACTCGCAATAATGCATTCCATATTAATTAAAACGAAAGAATGCATTAGAAAATTAGTGTAGACGTAGCAATTAAAATAGCATTTTCATTATTAATACTAATAATCGTAATAATCGGCCAATCTCTAAACGTTTCAAGGTCTTTACTTTTTCCGTTAGTATCCTTTTCAAATAACTCTCTGTTCAAGTTAAGCAAAGCTTACAAACGAATGTGTACGAGCTTGTCGAACTCGAAGAATGCGAAGCCGACCGATAAAGACGAATATCCCGCAGAATTCGCAAACTACAACAGACAAACTGAACCTGCTCCTTCGGTCTCCTAATACCCGTTGGTGCTCACTAGCGAAAAGATAAATACCGCTAAATAGCGTTTATCCGAAATATCTTGTTCGCTTATCCGGCAACAATGACATCTAATGCTATTATAATTTTCTGGCCCGTCGGACTACTAGATTCCTTAGTCGCGTACACGTCTATCGAGAACAAAAAGGTCGGAACGGGCATGCACGGTACGGTAACACAACGGTCCTTGGCCGTAATCTCTCACGAACGAATGCATCGGTTGAATGCGGTTCTGCAAGGCCATTTGCAAATCACTATTGTGTCCTTTTTAGCGCTGTTGACATCTTGCCCGGTTGGCATATATATCATTATTTCCCATCGTGCATCTATGTGCGTTAGATCGTTGTTTAGTACAAATAAGCGCAGAATGGCTACGGGAAGATGATGCGAGCTTTTCGGACCGTATTAAAGAAGATAATGACGATGAAGTACGTTTAGTTTGCTGGATTATGGATCTGGCAGGTCGGCTTTCGATTTAGGGTATTTTTTTTTTTTTGGTTTATTATGATCGTGGTTTTCTATTAAGTATCGGCATGCGTGGACAAACCAAAACTTCTCCTAATCTTAATCTTAACGGGTATATTATCTGTCCCTACGTATTTAAAGAAGATTGCATATCATTGTTCAGCTCTTCATCGTAATCTGCTTGGATTTTTCAACTTTTAAAATCAATCTTTACGGTGTCTATTTGAAATGTGGTATTGCAACGAAAATTACGGCGTTTATAACAAACGGGCGATCGAATATGGGCAGATTCCTGAACAACCCGAGCTGATCCCTGAACAGCTTAACTGCTTCCTAAATAGCTTCAACAGCTTTCCGAAACGCGCACATTTATATGAGGAAATGCCAATGAAATCATTCACTTTAAAGCTTTTATAGCAATTACGATAGGTCATCTATGCTGTCGCGCCTTCTCCGGACAACCTTTTAGTCCCACATATCTGGACCCATTTCTTAAATAATTCTTAAATATCTCTCGTGGATTCTTGCAACGCGACTTATTTTGCTCATGGGCAAAATCATCCAATCAATCCAGCTTTCCGTACAACCATAACCAAAAAGAGCTTGAATCGAACGTGGTATTTGTTTTTTTTTTGCAAAAGCAACTCCATCAAACGTACATTTCAATAAATATTCGCGATAAACTTTCCGGGAATTATTCTCGCCGGTATGCATACGCGCGTCATTCTTACACACCTACGAGGAAATATGTCGGGACCGGGGCGCGTTTTTCTCTCACTTCTTCATCGTCGGCGGCTGGCTCGACTCGCGACCAGCCCGATCCGCACCGCTCGCCGTTGTTTCTGAGGTCGCGAGCGGCGAATTTTAATGAAACGGCCGAGATGGACGATCGGCGTTCGCGGGAAACAGAGAGAGCGACGCGACCGCCGGACCAGTCATCGTTGTGGCATTCGCACTATGAGAAAATTTCGCGTGTTGTCTCCACTGAATAATTGCAAGGCATAGTATGCTGGTCGTCCCTCTCTCTCTCTCTCTCTCTCTCCTCCTCGCTGCTTTTACTGTTGTCGATCGTCGTCGTCGTGGTCGTCGTTGTCGTGGTCGCCGAAGTTGTCGTCGTATTGTGTTGTGCATAGTGCCGCTGCTGCCGGGAGGAGTTGCGCAAAATCAAGTGTACGGCATGTCGTAATTTACGCGCCTGCATCGGAATTTTCGCTTCCTCGTTGTATGTACATATGTGTACGCCGGCCGGCGATATAAAAATAGACATTAGAAACGGTTTCTTTCTCATTTCACGCTGAAAGTGCATTATATAACCGTTCCAGTGTACTATTTACGTTTATTGTGAGCTAATAATAGATATGAGCGTATTCTATCCTTTCTACATTTAGATGGAGATAGATTGGAGTTTTTTGAATAGAAGACGATGCAAGACGATGCTATCGGGTACTGAAAATGACTCACTTAAGTCATCACATTACTTGACATAACCGCTTGCTTACGTTATGTGCTAAGATCTTAATGTACCAAATAACGCAAGGAAAACATCTTTACCGTTTGGAGAGTTTGATATGAGAAGGGCTAGCGTATTCGGTTTGTCAGCAGCCTTTGTTTGTTTTGTTGTATCCAAGACAATAAAGATTAAATTAATTATTGTTAAATCACCACGTATAGAGGCGTTTCGCCGTGTTACGGCTCATCATAAATGCGATAAAGATATTATTACATATTATACGTTTCATCAAGCGTTTTGCATATTACAAATACGAATCCATAGTAGAAACAACAGACACAAGATATTAAATTGAAACAAATAAAAGAAAAACAAACATGAGGAAATACTGTTCACCCATTTATATTATATTGTGGAAAAAAATATTTTTTACAGGCATCGTTTTGTGAGCTTGCGTTATTATCAGCGGTTCTAATGCACGCTACCCCTTTATGATCTACTATTAAGAATTTATAGCGTATAAACACGATGTTCCGTTGTATAACACGAGGACATATACACCAAGAGCAGCTCCTAATAATTATTTTCCTTATATTTCGAAGGCAGGTTGGTACCGGCACCTAACCAATTAAAGCGGTCAACGTGATGCAATTACGCATGCTCATCCGATGAACGCATTCGTTTAGTAAACAGCTTGTCTTCGATATTTTAGAGTTTGTTGGAGCAGTATATGTATGGGACTAACTAAATTTTTGATTAGTTGACAAATAGTAATCTGACCGATTGATCTGGAAGGACCTCGGTGCCGTTGGGCCTCAGGGCCCAAAATTAGGCTTCGTCGGTTGGTAGATGCAGTACTGAAGACCGAAGTCGGTCCTCCAAGGGATCGAAATAGTGGCGTCAATCCTTCAACGATCGAAACTGTTAAATGTTGAACGAAAAAGAAAGCTCTCAATTCCTAACTGATATTGACACATATATTGTGAGTATTTTTAACAAAACGTAAGAAAAAACAAAAGTTTTCATCAACAACGAACATGATCATCTCAATACCCAAACAATGTAAAAATCTCGATTTCGCCGTTGTTCATGCTCACTTTTTCTCCATCGAAATAGACTCTACCATCTTGTGCTCGTTTCGACGATATTCGATTCGCGACTAACGTACGTCAAAATCGAGCGTCTCCTCTCGTGGACTCGCCGCGGCGGTCGTCCAGTCCTTAGCTTGACGAGACGATGATGAAGATCGTCCACAACGACACGTACGACTACGTTCGCAGCATATACGAGGACACCGTTCGCATGTACGCACGACGACCGACAATAAATCACTGACAACCCGATGATGTAACGATCGATAAGATCGCGTATGCGGTGCTATTCGGTGGCGAGCATTCGTGCCAGGAGCGCGTGATCTACGAGGGTCACACCGAAATGATAATGGGCGTCGCACGAGGAATGGCAAATCAGTCGATTTGTATGTATGCACAATCGAGACGAGGTTGGATGCAGGACGCGCAGCGTAGACCACGTAAGGTTGATCTAAATCGATCGAACGCTTATGGAAATATTAAATACGGTTACGGAATCTCACTTCGCAACGAGGAATTAATCCACCATGATCACCCTGATTTCGAGAAAAAAAGAATAAGCGATAAAGGCATGGTGGTCTCCTAATCATCTCTAAAATTCCCCAAAAATTGACGGTAAAACTCACAAAAGTTGTCAATACAGTAAAACGATCCTTTACCTTGTTATGCAGACGATCAAATAACTAACCTACAAAGCTAAGGTGTTACGATTTATATTCAAGCTAGTGTAATTGTTTATCAGACATTCGAAATATTAGCTATAAAGATTAATTACGCGTGAATAACTTCCTGAAGCCGTAGAATACTCCTAACAATATAATGAAATAAATCAGTTACGGAGATTAAAAGTCTACGACGCAGATGCTTAACACCGCCAACGCCATCAGATAAATTCCCATTGTCCTTCCTAAAATCAAAGTAAATTAGCTTTCGAGAGGGCGCTTTATTGAATTCTCGAACAACCCTGTCCATCCGACAGACACTAACAAAGTCGCTTAATTATTCGCCTCGAAGAATTTCGGTGATGCGACTGACACCCGAGGATTAGAATAAAATTAATTCCTTTCCACAAATTTCAACGCCCGTTCTCTCCCTTCGCCTCACCTCTTCATCAACTTTAAACTCTCTCTCCTTTCTTCTTCACCCAGCGTACGGCATCCATAACGGATACACATACAGGGCGTGTCGTTTAATTTAAAACAGCTTATCTGGAAAATTATGGATTTAAAAGGAATCGGCGGTAAAGTAAAAAGTATTTGGCCTAAAGAGAAAAGTAATATTGCAAATATAGCAAGAATCCACCTTTATTGCAATAGTAGTTCTTTAGCAGCAATGTTCTTAGAAGGGCTGTGGCGTAGTATGATGGTGAGGACTATTCGTGAGCTCGAAGCGGCCGTCCCAGATTAACGTGTTATATATGTGTAACCAATATAAAGGTATTTATTCGGCACGTTAGACACTTTTAAATATCTTTATTTATAATGTGTAAATAATTATTAACAGTCCCAAAGAAAATGCAACACCCTGTATGCAAAGCCGTACAAACATTCAAACGCATTCGACTTGTTTACGTCAGACCACAGTTAACGTTAATGCAAGCACGCTCTCACACATATTTATCCTCGATCGTGTTTTGTTTGAGAGAAACATTTCACTCTCGATCTCGTGATCGGTCGATAAGGTGGGTTACCTGACCAGAGGACATTCTTTCTGCCGCGATAAAACGTCAAAGTCCATCCAGCGACGTCTTAATTTGATCGCATTGTGAGGTATAAGGACCGGCCTCCGAGTGGAACGTCGTGAGGCTGGTTTTTACGAGAGCAGAAGGTCCACGTCGTCGTACGAAGACGAGCGCTGGACGCGGATAATTAATTAGCGCCTCGTTTATGTTCGGAATTAGGTTTTTTTTTGCTTTCAGCGACGAGATTCTTGTTGGCTAAGCTTATTTTATTATAATTGTTAGGTGACTATTATTAATGATTGATAAATTAATGACACGAATCTCTGCGAGAAATAAATAAAACAAGTATCGTTAAGTATGACGCTAAGTCTTAAAATTTAATATTCTAACGTAAACTTAAAAAAGAAAGAAAAATAACAAGCAACACGTCAAATATGTGCAAAGATGAAGCGAAAGAATACCCGAGGAGACTGACAATATGAGCGACGAAACGTAATTAAATCGAACAGCAACATCGGCGCTCTTAAGCAAACATCTACAGCGCTAAATCGTTTTTGCGCAAAACGTAAATCGATGCATTCCTATAAGACATATCTTTTAACGCGGATGAATGTAATAGTAATGATAATTCATTCCAATCGTGAAAGTAATTTCCTGAACATGTCATTCACTTATCCGCATTCTCGCAGGTATCTAATCTGCTTAAATATTTTACGCTTTCCGGTCTTCTTGCAAACATTTTCCGGTGAGTGTATTCACCCGGCGGATCTTCAACTACTGTAGCGTTGGAATAAAAGCCGTCGTCCTTTTTTTCGAAATGAAATTTCCATTTTACACTTGCTCCGAGCAACCTTGACACACTATATAGAGAAGAATGTGCAAGTCAGTTGCTGGTTATCGCCGGTATATTGCGTTTAAATCGACGGATTACTTTATAGTTCGTTGAACATTAGTGCCTAAATGATTTTTACGCCATCTGCCACGTTCAGAGCGACGTTGGAACTTTAAAATATTTATGATGAATGCGATCAAACATATAAGAATGTATACGTATATTAATATGTTTTTGCTTGTTTTTAGCGGGAGATAAGTACAACCTTATTTAATATTTTCCGAGCCTTTTAGTTTATTCGTTAGTTTAGCGAGTTAGTTTATTCAGCTGTACAAAAATGCGGACGGATAGTTTATTTAAAACTTCGCGGGCCACTTCTAATGTTGCCGCGAGCAAGTGGTCCGAAATAGCAAAGTTAGTATGTTTTGTTTATCGTCATCACGGTAACCAAACAATACTGACGCTAAAAATCACTTGGATGGCCGTATTTAAAATACGTGTAAGGCGTTTGAGTTTCGCAAAATTGTAAATAGAAAGGATTCCGTTTAAAACAATAAAGTAGGTGTCTATTTATCGATCCTTCCGTATAAGGGTTCCCATTTACGGAAACATTTTTCAAAGATATTTGATGCAGCTTACAACTTACACAACAAACACAAAGTTTGGAACAATTTCAATTATTTACAATTTATAGTTGCAAGGTAAGTAACCCCAACAAGTGGTTAATATATCCCGCATAAAGCGCATTTATTCTTTTATTTTACTCAGACTATTAGATAGAAAAATCACGCCGATAAATTTGAATGACACAAATCTAAATATTTATAATGCAAACAATCAAAGCTTAACATACTCCCGGCTACGTTTATCTTGGATGATTTTTCGGCAATGTGTATGATAAATATTGAGACTTTTATTAAGATAAACATGGCTACTTTAAAATACAGCTGACAAACACCATTCATGCGCCCTTTTACATTGTAAACTTTCCGTTGCGATCCTTTCACATCCGATTACTTTAACATCGCGATATTCGCACATTTACGTACATTTCTTGTTCCGTTTTAACGATATTCTGCATACCTTAGCCGTGTAAATCGGAGAGATTATACGTTCATATACGTAGGTGTGCGTGTGCGTGTATATCTAGGCATTCATGGCGCGCAAAGTCCCCATCGGTGTCGCCACCGACGCGGTTATCTTGATGGTCGCCGCTTTAACCTCGTCCGAAATGGAAGAGGAACGCAATAAAATCGGACACGGAATGTCGTACCGTCTCCATCTGAAACGATATCGTTAGCGGTTGGTGGGCTGGCTACCCTAATTAGATTAAGGTTGTCACAGTTTAAGAAATAATTGACCGGTTCGATTCCCCAAGCTGGTCGTGGAACACACACCGAAACGGTCAGAGATGGCTTTCGGAAGATTTTTTATCGATTTTTACTGCTCAATTTCGACGATACGAAATCATGGATTACCAATGAGGTAACTGCGTTTAATAATAACAATAATAATAATAATAATAGGAAGAAGAATTTAGGGGACATTCTATCTTAGCGAAGGGTTGGTCCTAGGAAAAGGATACAAGGGAATTACGAAATAATTTTTTCCAATAATCGAGGAACGTGTAAAAATATAAAAATCTAACTTACTGTGTTGACTTTCCTACAGTCTTTGATCAACAAAAGTTGTTCCCAAGTAGGTTGATGACGAAACCGTTCCAGTGTCATAGCTTTCTATAAAAATCAACTAACACCTGAAGTAGTTAGCCTTCACTTTCCGATAATTTGGTTACGACAATAATCTTCGGTAACGTTCAACATGCTCCTTTATGAAGATGAAAATTCCCGTGAGATAGTTACACATCGTCTCGACGACGAGTGAAAATCTCCTCACACGTTGACACAGAAGAAGAAGAAGAAGAAGAAGAAGACGAAAAAGGACCACAAGTTGGTATGCTCTCTTTGTATATACGTTTATTTATCGTCTCGGTAATAATGTTTGTGAGAGTACCTTTTCGAGATCGAAGGAAAGGAATACCGACCAACTCACGGTAACAGATAGAAGACAGAGATAGATCTATACCAGCTAGCGGTAAAGGATCAGAGTCGTCTGTCTCGCAATTACCGTGGGACATACCTTTGAACGCGGACGCTGTTGCGGAGGCGTTAAAACGTTTTCGGGTAGACAAATTTATTACGTACAGGATTAGCGCCCGTTGATGACTCTTGGACGGGATGCGGGGTCCTCCGCGAGTACGGCGTGTCATGGCGGCGCACGAGCCGCGTTTGAATTTGAGTTATGTCGCCTGCAGAAATTCGAATGAATCGCCGACGGTTTAACGAAAGTTGTACGCTTGTACTTGTTAGTTTTATAATTTTTGGAAGGACTGCTGGAATTTTCGAATTTTGCAATTCACCACAATGCTTTGAAAATCAACGGTAAATGACGATATTTGTTTGAAATAGAAACAAGCTGGATTCACTGCGAATTTATGCTTCGAATAAGAAATTAACAATTTGTTGACCTTACACATTGGGAAGCAAAAGATTCGAGAGATTATTACCTTTGAAACCTTCTGTCAGAGACCAACTTATCAATAAGCCTGCAGAAATGAGTTGCGCTTTTCCATTATTTTTCCATTATTGTTCCATTATTTCCATTCCATTATTTTATTATTAGCGTTCCATTATTTTTGGTTTATTCCCGTCCCATTTGTGCAATTCAAATCCAGCTAATGCAAGAGTTTTTGCGGTTTGTTATTTGTCTCAAGGGAATTTTCTAGAACGTATAGTTTTGCCTTTTCTCCATTATTTGCCGATATATCTTTATCTTCATATTTGCAGATGTTACATATTCCATTGTTGGAACGTGAAGGTAATTTTACTAGCGTACCATACCACGACATCTATATAAATAAACCATATTTGAAATTACGCGTGTAATTACCTTATTTTATTCGTTTCAATTTATAGTTCGCGCAGAACCGTCTCTGTGGCAGTGGATGGCGCCCGTGTTCGATCTAAACCCCGAAAATCGGACCAAATGTTATGCGCGCCATCAGTGACAAAACCCCGTGAATAAATCAACTTGTAAGCCCGCGTGTTGTTCCTTTTTTTTCCTCTTCTTCCCTGCTTTGGGCTTGGCCACAAGAACACACACACGGCCGCCCACGATTGTTACCGACTAAATGATTATTTTATATATTCATTGTCTGCAATCCGCGCCCGGTTGACTCACGTGGAGCTGAGCCGTGAGAACTCCAGCTCACACAACACACGTACACACATATACGCGCACCTTCGCATACATACACATAGAACACAAAACATCCTTCGGACCTTATTTTGTTTTCTTACCGGCCACACTATAGCACCTCTTCTTCGACGCGCTACAGTCTCTGGTCGAAATATTAGAGTATTTTCCGATCGAAGTCTTATAGCCCCGTTTCTTCTAAGGTAGGATCGATGATGGACAAGTTTATCGAGTCTATTATTTGCAAAATTTGGGAAGTCGAAATTGTCTTTAGCGAAAGCTTCCTAAAAGTCTCAATTTTTTTTTTTTAGGAGCAGATAACATGCTTCGGTGTTCTCTTCTTCACCTGTACAGATATTTTTTTTTAGTCAAATATGCCTTACAAAGGTTAGAGAGAGGAATCCTTGGTAGTTTTTCGTATTTTCCATTGATTCCTTTAGAAAATACGAGGCTTGTTTGAAAAATTTCAAGTCTCAACATAAAAATTGCGTTATTCATCAAAAGTATTCTAATATATGTCTTGGAAGATACATGAATGTTCTGGTGTTGTTTAGCGGTCATTCCAGTCAGTTCTAGGTTCCTCCGTTACAAAATTCTTGCCAATGAAAGGCTATACATCTACGCATATTGAGGATGAGATCGATGGTCTCTGCACCATGATTTGTCACAGTAAATTTTGGACAGCTGAGTTCAAACGTGGGCGTACCAGCTTGGTGGTCGATGAACGTTCGAAAAATGCAAGCATTACCGATAATATCAGAAAAGTGCTAAACTTAACTAACCTAAGAACTTAAGAAGTAAGTTGAAGATCTCATTTAAAAAGATTTCGATTGGTGAAATTATTCTGTGAACCTTGTAACAATCTTTAAGATTTCATTTCATTGGTTAATGCGGCGGAAACTTCTCTAAATGTACAGAAGGATCAAATACAGACTTAAGAACGATTTGTTTTGTTCTATTTCCTTTAGAAAAACTATTTTTTTATGTTTCAAGTTCGCACTGCTTACTTTCCTTGGATCCTTTACCAAATGGATAAAGTATTTTATCCAAAATGGAAAAAGTGCACATATACAGTACTGCGTGACAAAGGACCATTAAACCACAAAATAAAAAAAAGGTCTTATACACGAAGCTAAACCAATTGAACTATTTTTTGAGTAGGTATTGTAAAACCATCTTCAACTATAACAATTAAGTAAAATTGGCTCGTCTGTTTTTTCCCAGGTCTGTACGCGCCCGCCTCTCTTTGGTGCGTTCTGCGTCTCCTTTTTTGCCCTATACAGTTTTCATTTCACCTCCATCTCCTTCTCAGTACCGCTTGCTTTTCTACTTATTTGTTTTTCGTATTCTCCTCGTTTTTTTGTTTTTTTTTTGGTTTTTTTGACCTCCTCCTCGTCCTTCCTTTCATTTTCTCGTGTTTTGTTCGGTGGTTCGTTTTCGAGTCGCTCTCATCTCTTTTAGATTTAGATTAAGCGCGCACGGAGGAGAAGAGAAGTCGCGCACACCGAAGTCTTTTACCTACCACCGCGTTTTCTCTTCCAACACGTACGAATAGGAAATCGAATCGCCCGGAATGAGGGTGAATCTTCATCTTCTTCTTCTCGTCCTCCTTCGTTCCGTTCAAGTCCACTTCTGCGTATACGTTATACGCGGATGTCTGTGTGCGTGTATGTTTTGTTCGAAGCCCGGCGTGTGTTTTGTACGTGTCACTGAAAAATGTCAGTCGGGATTAATTTCAGATAGAGCGGGCCGATATCCTTGCCATTGCGCCGGTTCGTGTTGTCGGTGCACGCGGTGGTCGTCTGGTAGCCATTGGACGTCTTATTCCGCTGCCTACCGCACATCGCGCCCCGTATATGGAAGGATACGATGTGATGTCGTCGATATTGGATTTTGGTGTTGATGTTCCTACCTTTAAGACGCGTCTGCACTATAATCGTACAGCATCATCGTGACATTATGTTATTTGTGATACGTAAGCGTCGCTTAATACGTATAGTCGATACTAATCTCGATCCATTTCGTAAGAGGTAAATGCTAACTACTAACGAGACTTATTTGATCTAGTTTTTCGAAAAATTACGTTCATAATAAATTAGAGCTTAAGAAGATCGATTGTCAATGTCAACTTTTATTTTCCACCTACACGGAAAGAAAATGCTCTCTCATTGGTATACCTTCCTTAGCTACCAGTCTATTGGTTGAAAAAATATTAATATACCGGGTGATTTTTTTTTAATTTGATACTTTCAAATATCTCAAAAAATAAAGCATTTCACGAACAAAATGTATATTAACCATATTGGGGAGGGAACACGTAACGTCTCCTCTCTCCCTTCTTGTAGATGGCGTTGGAGGTAACTTTGGTAACATCATGAATGGGAACCCTTGAATCTTATTGTAGATTTGTCTGTAAGGCTATATTCCATTCGAAACGAACGTGAAAGCGGCTACACGCGTTGTGGTACGCTTGCTTACGTTAATTACAAATATTATTTCTAAATGTAGAAAAGCAAAGGTAAAATTTAAAGATTAAAAAAACGGAGAAACTCTCAACAACGCAGCTCGTCGGAAGAGCGTTTTAATTTATAAAATTCCGATATTCGTTCGTGGCTTTCGTTAAATATGTTTTCTAATCTTCGTAGATCTCGATCGCGTATAAAATTTTGTTAAAAATCACGTTCCACATTCATCGAGCCACTGGATTTCCTGAATAGAATATCGCTCGACTTTTTCGCTAGTTCAAACAAATAACCCGCTACTTTCTTGCGCTGTTTTCTTGGCCCACATTCGCTCGTTATTCATGCTACCGCGTAAACTTTTGAAGTAGTGAATAAATCACACAAAACTATAAACCTAAATTACTACTAAATTACAGCCTCGCGTAAATAAATAACCGTCTAACAATATAAAACAGAAATACGCACTGTTCTTTTTAACTCACTCGCCGTCGCGATGCTTTATCGAAATGGTACATACTCTGAAATATGATTGTGTTGATTATGTTAGCGTCCGATGGAAGCTGTGCACCGCCCGGCACATCCGATATACGGATTGTTAATGTTAAGCCTAGCTATCTGGAATATTGCGTTTTCTTAATTGCTTTTCAAACAGATCGCTTCGAGATAAAACGCAAATCTCAGGCTTTTAAATTTAGGAATGGCGAGGTTGAATTTTGAGCATATCGAGAACAGCGATCTTCATAATTACGTACGAATTTCTATTTTTAATGGATTAATCCACTAACTGCCGCGATATAGAACCCGCGGCGCGCCCTCGCCTTTGAAACCGAACGTTACCCGACAAATTGTTCAATTCCAAATACCGCAACAGGTCACAAAGGAACGAATCTTCTATTTTATAAAAAGCTTTATGTACCAGATAATCGTTAATTTTATTTGAAAATATGCACGGCAACGCACGACCGTTTTCTTGCATATTGTTTTATACGGTGCTAACTACCAATACGATAGGCAATATTTCTAAGACGTTGAGGCGACCTCGAACGTTACGCGACTTCAAAAATAGAACTTGTGTAAAATCACTTCGTAAATTCGTAAATAACATTGGGAAAATGCAAGAGCACAAGAAATGTTCTAATTATAACGCGTGTATTACCAATAAAATTGCAAAGCCTTTGAAAACGATGATCGTTATTCATCGGTGTAGTGAATTCTGAGACAACTTCACCGCAATATCTTACCTACCTAAATGTAGGAATAAAATATCAAAAAAAGTGGATAAATGAAAGATCATAAAGAATAAATAAATAAATAAATAAATAAATAAACAAATAAATAAATAAATAAATAAATAAATAGATGGAACAAACGAAACAAGAAAGTATAAAGTTAGTTGAGAGTTGTTTCAGTCTGTTGTAGTTATTCTAAACATCGTTCCAAAATTTCAGACCCGTACCTCTTGCCGATCCAGAGATATACCCAAAAAGAAAACAAACTCCGAACAGCTCCAATTTTTTTGGGGCTACCCTTTTTACTTCATCTACCCTTGCGGATGATACTTAATCTATTATTTTCAGTAAAACAAAGCGCTCTTTAATATCATCCGCATAGAAAAAAAATATTATTTATATGTTGCAACAACGTTTAGAATAATTCGAACAATCTGGAACAACTTTCAGAATTTAAATTCAATCAAGAAAGGCGGACTATCCGGAATTCGACTTCGAAGCAACGTGGAACAAACTTAGAACAACCTGGGACAACAGCCAGAATTTCAATATTCAAAAAAAAAATGGCGCTAACTTCATACAGGTGTACGTACGTCTATGTTCTAATGTCTACCCGTTGCGATAAGGGCAGCCGTCGGTCCGCGTCCTGTTAATATTATGAGCGACACAGAATATTATGGGAGAGGACTTTAGTTCATCTATTCCTTTTATAATGAAATCGTTCATTACCACTTCTTTTATTCACCTTTACAGAATGTAATCGTTTCTGTAGAGCGATAACAAGTTCAAATTGGGAATCTCAATAAAACATACGTATTGCGCCATAAAACGGCTAAGCTTAATACAAACAATCAGCATGTACACATGTCGGTCCGCAACCAGCACACATACAAAAGCTGGAACCTCGGATCTCCCGAGATATTGTGCCGATGCCGAAATTGGTCTTCTATAACATGTGCTCGGCGCGCAGCCACTCTGACTCACGGATGTAAAAAAGCCTGGTAGATTGCCAACCGGTGCAGTATTTTTTGTTTAGACGAAGATGTAAAAGTGTCCGATTGCAAGATACACTCACGGGCTGGCACAACTGGCCGTTGAGAAACTATCACATTCTAAAATAAAGAGGTGACGTTAGACGCGAATATTAGGACGATCGTTAATCGGGTGAGAAAGCTGCCGTTGAAAAGGATCTCTTAACGTTGTGTACGTTCTGCGTACGGTTGGGATTTCATTGTCTTCAACGAAGGAAATCCTTTCTGACTGTTTCGTATTAAATCTACTTCCTTATTACAAAATAATAATAATAAGAAGGAGAATAAATAAACGGTGTTATTTGATGCACGTATGTTCGAAATTCAACGAAAAATGTGATAAATCGTCTGTAAATGTGTGCTTTTTCCAGCAACGTCCAGTCAAAATAAATTAATAAGATATATTCTGAAACTTCCGCTTACAACGTGAGATACCAGGAACGAATGAAGATGTTAAAACTTTGGAAACTTCCATTATAAACGGCCATTTATTCTTTAGTAATTTTAAATTACCAAATTAAATAGATTAGACGGACCATACTTCTCAATGAACGGACGGCCTAAGTGTTAGGGTCGACTCCTTAGCGGAATAAGAATTAATTACATCGGAAACACTAACGAAATTCCAGATTTTCAATTTTTCACCAACGGAAGCGAAATTTTTCAGTTTAAACCGTTCTGTTCTCAAATCAACTAGACATAGCCTGCTATTATCTAAACGAAATAAATTTTTAAAATCTCGTAAATACGTTTTCTGACTGAAATGATCTACTTCATAAAGTGAACTGATTAAAATTATTTCTTAAAAGACTTCGTCCCTGGTTGACGAATATTTCCGCTGCGATAATAAATATTTATAAATTGAAAAGTGGTATGCACAGAAGAATAAGGCGCAGCTTCATTTTCAAACGAAAGCGCACCTAATAAACACATTACGTTCTAATGATTAACGTGTACGAACCTATTTATGGTGAAACAGGAAGAAATTTAAAAGTAATACGCATTCTAACTTTCTAATGGAACAAACCTTTGAGATGAATAAGCCAAGATAAAAGGCAAGAACTTTGCCCCTTTCATTCTGTATCGTGCTAATAAGGATGTTTAAGTTTAAATTTGGATTTTCTTTTAACGTAAGCGTCTATTTAAGTTAAAAAAGAACCGTCCTTAGATAGGCATCAGATGTTTTCTACGCAAAATTGATAATCATGGAATGTTTAATAGACCCCAACATAAAACTAAAAATTTGTATCTATCGTGTTTTACACGAGGACCTTTCAGCGCAATCAAAGGCTTCAGTTACTTATTTTCGAGTAAAATCGAATTCGACGGATCGATTCTCGCCATCCTCGTTTACTTATCTCGTTTATTTTTCGAATCACGTCCTGAAAAAAGCTAAAGATAGGGATCAAAGTTTTCCAACATTCTAAAACTTATAACTCGCAATTTCCTAACTTGGCTGTTAGAAAATAAATGTGGTATCGGATAAAGAAATACCATTTTCCTTATTGGTAAAGGTATTTATTGTATTGATACCAAATATAATGATGGTATGTCACCTTGATCTTTCTGTAGATGTAGAGAATATCTTATTCCATAAACAGCTACTTGAATGAATTTTTAACATAATGTAAATATTTTAAACTTCAGTTGTTTAATAAAACATACGTGTATAAATTTCAAAATAATTACTTAAAATGACCAATGTTGTTGGGTCTTTTGTAATATGGACCTATTTAACCAATGGCATCTATTCCATCGGAGGCCCAGCTATAATAAACAAATCACTTTTTAGATACCTCTTTCTTAAATAGATACTCATTGTAACGCTCTAGATCTTTTTATATAAAAAAAAAAAATTCTACCCAAAAAAAAAGACAGGCATTCATTAACCTTTTCGAAATTCGACTTATTCAATGGACTATCTACATCCTTAGCGAGATATCTATGAAAAATTGGATTAATAACACCACCGGCAGGTTTAACAATATTACATCCATCCTTGTTTACCAACCACCGGCGTGAAACGTTGAAAAATGCCCCGAACGCAGACACCCGCTCTCTTCTAGATATCGCAAGTGGTGCTTCCAGGTGTTCCGAACAGGACGATCTCAACGCTTTCGAGATACCCGATCGTAGACTGCAGTATGACGTCGCCGTGCTACAGAAGAACCATCTGCCGTGACCCGGCGCGTGCTCCACATTTGCACCCCGTGCAGCAGCGGCCGTACTTACGGGCGTAGGAAAAACAAACAGCGGAGATGAATTATGTTTTATAGGAGACGAGATGTACGATATCGGATTGCAAACAATAGAACAACCGGGGGTAGTGTTGAAAAGCTCGGAGTTTCGATAGGTGAAAAGGACGGCTGCAGGAGAGGGCCCACCTTCCGGCGGAAGGCTCTTTACATCTGGTTTATGGCGATAATATTTGAATATAATGTAAATATAGTGAAAGAGGGCTTTGGAAGGCTTCAAATTCTAATGATTATAAGCTTTATGTTGCTGCTTGCTAGTTGATTTGTATTTGTATATTTCGTCCTTTATTGAACATAGAAATAGACAGGTTGTAACAGGTCACGCATTACAATATCCTATCGTTGCCACGTTTATATGATACTGAAGGAACGAAGACCACCACCGATAGAAAATGCTTTTCGTGCTTGGAACGGTCAATTCGGCATTTAACCGATATTCCCAGCTTTACAATTCGCAGATTACCCAATTTTCCTTGCTAGCGAACGCTGACGAATACCGAAGTAGGCAACAAGGCAAAGTTAAAGAGCATCAACAGCGCTGATGATTCGAACACCGTAACAGTCACGTCTTCCCAATAACAGTCTCAATTCGTAAAATAAACACGACCAACCCCCAATGGCGTACCGACGATGTTATTTTTAAATTACTCCTTTTAACGGCGCTGGCTACAATACGCATTCCAATTCGATTTGTGTGTGTGTGTGTGTATAGATAGAGCGGTCTGCGCCAATTCTTAACATCTTCCAAACATCGCCCGGCATACTAATGTCGGTTTATCGAAGACCGTAGAAGAATAAGGGTAGCCGGGGTGCATTGTACACGCGGTGCCTTCTCTTAGCGGGTGCTATCGTTCTCCTTGCACGCCCTTACCTGTTCATCCTGAGAAGAATGCCGAAAACACACCTGTATGCATAAGTATATAGGATTAACGGAGTATCAAAATACGTCCGAAAGACGGGAAACGAACAAGACGAAAAAAAGAGATGAGAAAATGCGTTTCCCATAAAATGGGAAGCGAAACTGAACGTGACGTTGGAGGCGTTAAAGAGATTAGAGAATCGGACAAATTGCTTTGAACATTTTTTTTTGTATGTTTGCGCTTTTGTATAAAATACTTTGTGTTGTGCTCTTGGTTGCTACAAATCAACATGCGAGTGAAGGAAAGGTTAGATTTTTTTGGTAATAATTGGTAATATTGCAACTAATACCAGTAATTCCCTTCTAAGAGAAAAGAGCTTTACCACGTTAAAAATCGATTGTTAGAAACATTTTTCATAAATACTGAATCATCGGAATTCAACAGAAAACGTATCCGTCTGCGTACTTACGTGAGAAAAGCAAATACCATTTGATTTCATCGGAAGTTGGCGACCTGGAACAGTTATCAGCTCTTGGTACCCGTGTTACCGCATAAAATACCGGAAGTTACACCTTTATTGTTCTGTTTTAACGACCGATAATTCGTAGATTCGCCGTTCCGACTAGCATCATCGCTGAAATATTCTAAACGTACTGTGGCGTACGAAATTTTTTAATAGACCGCGGACGTGCTAGTGTAAACAAATTAAAAGCAGAACATACACACGGATAAGAGAGCAGAGCGTGTCATGTCATCACAAATATTTGTAACCTTAGTAAGAATTCTTGGGAAACGTTTCGATTTCGGAAACGCTCGGCCAATTAATAGAGCGATGTTTTTCGTTTACGAAAGGTTACTCATTTGAAAGCATCCACTTCTGCATTTCTTCTTTTGGTAATACGGACGTTTCACGTTACAAAATAAATGTAGCAACTATGTAGATAAGAGCCATTGTATATAAAAATTAATGGCAAATCATAAAAGAGAAGAGAAGAGGAAGGATTACGAGGTAAGATTAAGTAAAAGGAAAATATGGGATTTAAAGAATTAATTAATAACAAACAAACAAAGAAGGAACTAAAGTAACTAACTCTTTCTAATCTTCACAAAGTGTTTGGAACAGAACAGTGATATTCTCGATTATTCTTCAATTAAACAATATAGTTCAATCATTTACGAAGACATGTGAACGTTAGTAATAGGTGACTAAACTTTACGCGTTACTTTTACTGGAGAACTCGTAAATCTTGCTTCAATAAACTATCCATAGAAGAAGGTGTTTATTTTTTATTTCCTACACGTAGGATATCGTAATATATCCTTGTCCGAGTAATTTTTTAATTAACCCGATTTACTTTAAAGCCAGCACATACAACATATACAAACAGCCACTCATTATTAGAGTGAAATAAATGTTCATAAGAAAACGTTTACATTATGGTCTGTTCGGGATTTCGAAATTAAGCGATTAACACATCCTTAACAGCCGGTAAACTCACAATTCTTTTAGTACTCCAAGTGGCGCATATTAATTATAAACAAATTGTAAATTACTGTAAAATACTGTTTATCTTCTGGTTGGTGTTGGTAATGTGTTAGACGCCCAAATGAATCAAAAAAAAAACCAGATTTGTTATGGTACAACTTTAGAGAGGAGTTTAAAACAAAATAAACACAGAGCGTGTTGCCCTTAATGTTTTACGGAACTTATTCAGACCAAAAAAAAAATTATTTAGATTAAAATTTCACTTAGTGTTACAAGTACAATTTATTTTCTTTCTGGATTGACCTACTTAGGTAGAATGGAAGTATATATATATATATATATTAGAGGATCTAAATTAAGGAAAGTCTCATCTTGACTGACTATATTCTTTTGCAACACAACGAACTTCAATTTCCTGAAGAATGCGACTCCCCTTTCTTGCTTGTTTCATTATAAAATGTATGAAATTACGAATAGATTGCTGCTTTAGTTAGACTTATTTTATGACGACGAGCGTACACTTAACTTGGTTACTTTCGGTTCCTGTTCATTCGGCCTTCTCCTTTATCTCATCTCGCTTCACTGTCATCTATTGGTTTTTAAATTATTACCGATAATTTAATACTAAAGGCCAATCATAATCTACTAGACTGAAGAGTTTAATCTCATATCCTATGCATATATGTGCTGTTAGTGGTGTACAGCAGTGAAGGAAAATATCTGATCCGTGGGGTGAATTACTAAAAAGAATTCAGGTGTTAAGCTAGAGGACGATAGAAGAAAGTTGAATAAAATCGTTGATTGTATTCACGAAAACATATAATTATATCAATAAAAGTGTTCGTAAGACTAGTTTTTAACCCAAAAAAATTATTACATCAACGTACCTTCTTTATATCTAAACGAGTGAATTGATATTAATAAAAGTATACTTTCTTCGAATAATTGTTTTATTATATCCACGAACGTCTTCATTAATCTCTTGTTAAAATAATAAACTCGTTTTTCGAATCGATTTTAACAAACACAAATTTTATCAATGCCAACCTCTTACGCCAGACAATTTTCGATTTATTTTCGAACGTTGGTGTACAAAATCCAAGCACCCACATACGCGCTTCTATATTACAGAACGTGTCGGTATCGGTTAAAATCGACCTGCCATCTTTAAATTGGTCCTCATTATCGGGGGCTGAAATTTACGGTTAAAAATTGTAAATTAATCTGGAGCTCTCGTACGTTATGGGGGTATACGGACGAGACCGTCTCGTTTCTATTTGGGATCTCCCGAATCGGTTTTCGGGGCGAGAATTATGGGCGCCGGAGAAAACGTTTCGGTTACGTCGCTGCTCTTTTTCTTATTGGTCGACGTGTATTAGCGAAGAATTTTAATTAAACGATTAGGATGGGCGGGCATGTAAGACGGACAAAGTTACATTGTTTCTGGACTATTAAAGTGAGAAAATTTATTGCTTTCGATCGATGAAAGTTTAGAGCTGTTAAACGTAAAATTTAATTTAACGATGAACGTGGAAGTTACAAGGAAGAACGCTCGTTACAAGGAAAGGATCTGAAAGCATTTTTTTATCAAATTCAATGTAGCCTTCTTGTGAGTCTATACACCTTTCTTGGGAACGCTTCCATTCCTTTATAGTAGTTGGGACTTTATCTTTTATTATTCTTACTTTATTGTCGAAAAACGGCACGTTGAGATCTAATGTAAATCACCGTCATTTTCTCAAATATTATTCACTTGTCTCGTTATCTTCGCGTTGGCATTTTAATTGTTACCCTCCCTTATACATATACATTAAATGATTGCAATTATAAACAGGTCGAAATTCCAGCCTGAATTTACGGCTCTGCTTTCCTCCCTTCACGTTCCGTCCTCCGCCGCTTATTAGATTAATTTCTGTTACTTAATCGGCCGGAGCAAAGCACCCAGACAGGGGCTGCAGGATACGCCGAGATTAAATTAAAAAATACCTACTATACCTACCTTGTCGACGCTGTCCGATATGGCGGCGCTAGTATCGAAAAAAAGGTTAGCGGCGGGCGGCGGTCCGATTGTGACGGTACAAATCGAAGCTGTTAATTTCGTAATAACACGCTCCAGCAATTCAAGACGAAAAACAAAAGGTTTATAATAAGATGCGATGAAAAAGTATCGGCTTCGCGCTGTTTAATATTGAAGATTAAGGGGTATAAGTATAGATGAACAACAACGCTAACCAAACATAATATCGGATAATATTTACCGCAAGATACGTAAGATAGCAAAATAATATCGAATGATGGTTACCAGATACGATCAAGTCAATCTTTCTTTTTTACTTAAAATGGGATGTTGATATTTACGCCTTGGAAAGTGAAATAGGAGGAATCGTCTAGGACATAAAAAAACAGTTGAAGATAACTTGTCCTGGCGGAGAACAAAGAACATGATGGAGGAAGGTGCTAATTTAAATACATTGTTTGGAAATGATCTTGGGAAAAACCAATAATTGAAATATTTACTTTTATGCGGTTTTCAAGCTTTACGGTTTCCTAAAGCAGTACCTAACTTTACTTAAGTCAATGTTTTTAATTTACTTGATCGGATAAATAGATTTTTAACTATTCACCGTGGTTATTCAAATGACAAGGATCTACGTTGCCAAAATCCTGCATCGAGGCAGCATCCAGCGCCAGTACAAATCCTGTTTGTTCAACAAAATCCTTTTTATAATCTCATCATTTTTAAATTAAAGAACACCTTAGTGGTTAATATACCTTGATATATTTTTTTAAGTTCTTAATTAATTGAAAGATTTATTAACTTCACGTATCTCTGGCATCACCTTTTATTGGAGATATATAAATAAAACTATCGGACTAAAGAATGGAGATCAAATGGATCTACAAGGCAGTTTAACATCGTTGGAACGCAGCGTACCTGAATGCACGTAACTGAACAGCGCTAAACTTTACTTAATATTCTTTCAACTTCTGCAATGGAAAGCTTAAGACAAGGTACCCAAAAACAATGCTCTTATACCAGATCTTCCATTTTGAACGTGTGTTTAAAGTTAAAATTAACACAATAACTAATTGAAGCAACTTAACTTCATATCTACAAGCACTTCAATTGTTTCAAGCTGATTTCATTCTGTAGAAGCTTTCACTTTTACGCAAACATTCTTTTTGAAATTAATGCGTAAATAGGGTGAACACACCAACTCGATCACTTATAGTAGTCAACTGAAGATTCTGAAAATTTTCTTCTTGTTGTCACTCTTGCAGGATGGCAACGCTTTCCGTAGAGATTAAAGAAGAAGACGGATATATTGTAGTGGATTGATTTTAGGCACTTTAGACTTAAGACTGAATCGGCATTACACGTTACAAACAATCGTATGGTTTAAGTGTTTTCAAAGTGATAATTATCAACTTTTTAGCAGTAACATCTAAAATCATCTTCTAATCATTACTAACGACAGGATTCTTTGGATGAATTATAATAAATCGATGTAATTAGCCTTACACAAAATATCAATTTATTTTCTATTGATTACAAAACACCATGATGGAAAAATCCTTCCCTTTTTCCTTTTTTCAGGATTCAACTTGCATCAAATGACGCTTTCTCAGACTAAACGATTTAAACGCCAGTTCAAAAAAATCGACCAGAAACCGAAAACAATAAAATGCACTCTCCGCAAACGAACATTCAAACAGACACATAGATACACATACATACATCTCTTCTTTCAAAATAACGCTGAAATCTTTACATCCTGTCGGATGTTACAAAACGATCCGCGATTCTATAAATACACGGCGTACAACGTCTAATCTAAAATCTAGACAAAGCGTCCATATATTACAAACGCACTATTAACGGCCACAATAAAAACCGAGATAAAATGTTCGACATGTCGAGAATGCGAGCTCAATAAACTTGACATTGTTTTAAAGCACGTGCCTCTACCGAAGATTGATGTAGCCAAGCACGTTATTGGCCATTCGAACTGTAGATGTCGCTGTGTTTTACCCGGATATAAGAAACTGTTAAGGAGCGTTTATTATTGATCCCTCTTTGTTACAGAGTATGCTTTGGATTTCAAGATGTTTGGCAATCGTCTTACTGTCTCCTACAAAGAGTCTTTATTCCAAAACTTTGTTCCTTAAATCCTTTTTGTTTCGAGACGCTTTCTCATAACCAAAGAAGTTCAATATTCCTCTCACTTCCGAAACATTGCAAGATAACACTTCTTAGAGTTCTTCTAGCGTTTAAAAATCCATCAGTACGTACAACGTAACGTAGTCAATCTATATATTGTTCGTCGATTCTTCTTTTATGCTACACCTCACGCACAGCGCGTATTATATACGAAGCGGATCTTGCCAGCGCAGGAAACACCGTGGAAAGGATACAGGTTGACACCTCGCATCCTTTCCTTATTTCCGGCTCATCGCTGCCGCCAACCTACGGATGTAAAATCGCTACCAATCGCGCTTCATATACGAATGCCAATTACTGCCAGACAACGAACTCGAACGGTAGCGTTCGTTCATTTGTCATCCAAGGCACGCTTGACTACCGAAGAAGGAACGCGCAAGCAGGAAACAAGCAGGCAGGTGGATGTACGGATGATAAACAATAAAAAGTGAATTTTTTATGTGTACGAGGTCTGATTCTTAAGTTTTCGATGTCATTGTAACGTCGCCGTTTTAATTATAGTCCGTCCGAATTTTATGGACCATTGTTCCCTTTTTCTATGTGCACGGATATATCCTCCGATGTCGTGCGCGCAGTCGCGAGACTTTAGTAACATGATTCACGGCGCTCTTTGATGGAAACATGTGATACGCATGACGATACTAACGCATATGTCGTTTGGTTGTCTATCTATCGCGCTGGGACATTTACTGTAAATATAAAAGGTATTTCCAAAAGCCAAAGTTTCCAAAAAGCCATTGCCTTTTATTAGAATCAAACCAAGTACTTTAACTCTTTACTAAACTACCGTATAAATATTATGACGTATCTATCACACGTTAAGCACTTTAATGGATAAACGGTTATTCAAAGCGATAGTATTATTTTGTTATTTGTATAATTTTCATCCTTATTTTTATCACCATCGCTGTTTATGTTAAGATACCGGAGGATGGATATTTCAACATAGCGGAGAGCTCTCCGTTTCAGCAATGCATATGTTAATTTGAACAGCCTTAAACCGGCCGCTAACACTTAGAACATTAGAAAGAAACCAGCTGCCCGCATTAAAATAACACTACAAAACCGACTTAAAAGCGTAAGAATCTGCCGGACCTTGTCGCTTAATAAGCTTATTACCCTGAAATGCTTCGTTCTTCCCTAATTGCAAGCCCCTAATTATCACAGACTC
Organism: Oryctes rhinoceros; assembly: GCA_020654165.1. Taxonomy (NCBI): domain Eukaryota; kingdom Metazoa; phylum Arthropoda; class Insecta; order Coleoptera; family Scarabaeidae; genus Oryctes; species Oryctes rhinoceros. The sequence continues at coordinate 4,669,480 of JAIOKQ010000548.1, read as the reverse complement.
GCCTAATTATCGAAGATTGGCGTTTACGCTTCGGGCCCCGCAGGAAGGTGCGTACGTACCTACAGAAACGGAGCAGGTAACTAAACGAGGAGCGATGAATAGATATGGTAGATTTAGCCGCGACGGTGCGCAGTTCAGAACAATAATACGCGTTACGATTATGCAAATTGTAAAGTACCGAGCGATAATTAGCATTTTTTAGTAATTCGTCGCGCACGCAACTGCTATGTGGGTCAGAAAGCTTTCGTTCGCTATCCACCGTGATCTCATTCATTTGAATATGTATATCACCTGATGTGTGTCATAATAGCAACAATAATGCCAGGTATTGTTTCCATTACGTTACATACGAAGCGCTGGCAAAATGACGGTAATAAGCCGGTGAAGAAAGGGAGAGGTCGATTAAAAAAATAGCGATTACATAATGGTATCTCGATGCATTAAGTGCACGTCTTAGTACTTATAAACTGCGTACTTGAAACGGAATAAGGAGCTTCCGTGAATTCGCCTCGCGTATTAACCAATTATAAGCCGCGATTTTGCCGTCCATCTATTCTAAGATCCAGAGAACCCATTTAAACTGTATGAAATGGTTACATAAAAACGTGAACGTTTCACAAACGTTCTTCGCTGCTTAAATTTGTAATTTAAGAAGTAAGAATTAACCATCGAACGGTCTTGAATTCAACATATGTACGTCGAAAGAGCCATTCTCGAAATTAATTATCGTAAGGCCCATATGGAAGACGTCGGTCGTCGTTAACGGAATATCTTCCGAAACCGAAATTATAACATTCGGCTCGAATTATCTAAATCACCAAACCAAGACTAATTACTGCGTTAGGTAAACGTACGGTGTATGGAGAATATGTTCAAAGAGCACACGGGAACCGGGAACCACTTTTGTACCGTTCCGTGCTAGCTCTCAAATGTTACCTGCTACTACTCTCATCGCGAATGAAAAAAAGCTGTAAGTTGTATGAATTGCCGTATGTTATCTTTACTAAGAAGTATTCGCAAATAATAGTTGCTTTAACACAATTACACGATCACGAAGAAATAGAGCGTTTGATATCAATGCTTCGCTTTTGAAGCTTTTCTTTTCGTTAATTTCGAATCATTAAAATAAATCTTTCGCCTGATATTCGCACGCATTTATTCCAGTATCACATACATGAAGTAATATCGTCAATACTTCGTCTCGCAATTTAAATAGGTTCCCTACATTTATATTTAAGACACACACTTGCTACAAATTTCAAATCCTGGCACGTACGTACCTCTGCTAAAGATCAGAAAACCAATCAAGTTCAATGGAAAATTGATTATTCTTGACAGTGAAAACGCCAGTGTAGTACCGTTCAATAGACGTCGACAAATAAGCCGTATAACATCTTTTGATCGAACGGAAAAGTTTTCATTTTAATGACGATCAATTGGGAAATGGTGGAATCTTCAAAACGTTCAAACGTCAATCGAAACATGGTAAACAAAATTTTAAGTTCGCATGGATGAAAATACGCAAGGATCTTTTCATTGCTTCTCCGCTATCTTTTTGTAGTTATTTAGGTTCAGTGTCTAGAGAAAAATAGTACGCTGTAGCCTTCGTATCTTTACACTTGTGCCTTTGATCTTGTACGTTACGGATTGTTAAACGTTTCAGTGTGTAAAATAGGTCGACGGTCGTCAGGAAACTCACGGCGATTAATTTTCAAGACGTATGTACGGCCGTCCCACGTCAGCTACAGTTTCGCCCTGAAACTTGCGACCTTCGTGTACAATTGAAATTGTGTAAAATTCAAACGGAAGTCATGCGTTGGGCGTAAATGAAAGATTTATAGAGGCCCTATTTTAGCCTTTACGGCGTGAGTAACACAATAACCAAGGTAGACACGTATTATTTATACATTAAAAGACTTCTCAAGGTTACCGTCCATCGTCTAACGGCAACGGGCCCACTTTTCCGGTAATAACCGACAGACCGTGTGGTGACAAATTTACCATGTTTGTTACCAATCGCTCTGATGATGAAGAGGTTACAGCGGTTGGCTTATTATTGGCAGAAGGAGAAGAAGAGCTGTATGTGGATCCTTCCCATGGATCCTTCCCTTCAATAGAAACACGAGTTTCACAATTTCATGAAGATGAAGTGCATCAATCCCCATTGGTTTCATTTACTTAATTTCTTGAATGTTAAATGTTGTAAAAGTTAAGCAAATACGTCTTCTTCTTGTTTGGTCGGGGTTGAATGGAGAGGAACATAGTTCTTTTTCTCCTTCATCGGTTAGTGGAGCAATGAGCGAAGATGGCGCGGCAGGCCGTTTGCACGTACCTTGCCTTGGGCGATTAGCCCTGGGGACAGATGTTTGTCACAGCTTGTGTGACGAGGTTGGGGGTGGGAGCGGCTGATAGCAAATACGTGACTCAGCGTGTTTAGTGCAGGATGATAGTACATCTTATTTAGGAGGCGTGTCACTCTAACGTTATAAGATTATTACAAATTCTCCTTCCAGCGGCCAAGGGGAAAGGACGGGTGACCAGCGTCTAAGCACTTACCTCCACCACGAGCGCTAAGTTCTCGCCAACGTGCGCTGTCGGGTTCACTGTAATACCATTCATCGTTTTTTCTTTTTTCTTTCATTTATTGGTGCATGAATACATTTTTACTCGAGAAACATACCACCTAACAAAGCTACGCACCACGAAGCATTAAAAAGAGTCTTATTGCAATGTGGCGCCAAAGTGGGACGATCAGCATTCACCTTGGGCAGTGCCGTGCTGGGGGCGACCATCCGTTTATTTCATTGTTTTAATTCTATCCGCTTTTTGACGGTACACGGTGACGGTGTCGTGTCGAGCAAGTATGCTATCGCGTTTAAAAGAATATATATCAATATCTACGTGGATGGTTCACAAAGTTATTATGACGGTGCTGGAAAACACAAAAGATTCTGACCGATCTCAACTTATTTTAAACGCGTACACCACATGCTTAAAATAAAGGCAGAAAATAACGTTAAACTATGGTATCTGTACAATCGTGCGAAATAGCGCGGGATAGCGAGACGAAACCCCTGCCTTCATAATAACGATGATGATCATAGCAACGATTGCCGTCGTCATCGTCATAGTAAGCCGTGACATTCATTGACGAGCGTTAGCGCGCGCGCCGGAAGCAATTCATTGAGACCATCGGTGAGTATCCGGTCGGTCCACGATGCGGCGGGCGAGAAGCGGGAGAGAGCGTTGTTATTCCATTGTTTCATCGGCTTCGCGTTCACCTCCGCGCGCGCCGCCCGCCTGATTGTCATTCTGACACTTCACCCACAGGCCAACGCCAACTGCGACCGGGCGGCCGACGCGCGATCTCCACCTTATGAATTTCACTTCCATTCATGAATAACGGCCGATTATACGCTACGGATCTTATTAAGTCCCACACGGCGTCGCACATGTGGCCGTACCGTATTGGTAGTGTACTGTATGCGCAATAGGAGAGTCGGAATTTTATAATGGTAATGATCGAAACGCTCGCCCGTATGACCATATACGAATTTTATATTTATCGTATCCTCGGGAAGTTAGTATGGAAGCGGTGAATATTTGAATAGGTAGGTGGTTATTTCCGCTTATCGTAGAATGAATTATCTTACAACGCAAGCCACGTACATCGAATAAAAATCCATCTATGAGAGTTCATAAATTAAGAAAGTATGCTTGCTGCGTCATATAAATGAGGAAATAAAGAGGGACGCAAATCAGTCGGATAACATTTGGATAGAGAGATTTATGTAAATGCTAGATTTCCAACCATTGTAAAAATAACCGAATATTTAGTGGGAGCGAAAGAGCCAAATCCTAATCAACGATACGGTTATCTCTATTTTTATCAAATTCGTCGATACTATGAAATTAATTGCTTTTATTCCTTCTAAAAAATAACATACGTTTATTGCTTTTAATTGAAACCTGGTTGAAATATACTCACGTTCATGCGCTATTTAGACCTGCAACATAATAATATTTTGCTCGTTGCCGTGCCGCTACTCGATATCACGCTGTTATTTGAACAGACCGCGATACGTTTCCTGCTTCGTGAATGGCAAGCATGGGCTTACAGCAGTAAAACTCGGCGGATTCGTATGCTCCGGTGGATTGGCAGCGTCCTGATCCGATGGAGCGTTTACCACCTGTCGCGGCACGCGCCACCACCTGGTCTTAAGGCAGGCACGGCTTGTTAGACCGGCACACCGACAACAAACATCCGCAAACACGTGCTAGCCCGGCTCGCCGTGCGGAGGCAAAATTCGAGATAGAGACGACAAACTCTTCCTTCGGGTTTGTTTACGTTTTACGTCTCTATGAAGTCGTAATGTTTATTATATAATGTCGCGGATTGCCTCGCGTTGAGCCGTTAGCGTACGCGATAGAATTTGCTCGAAAGTAAATAAATCTTGGCCATCGGACGATAGCTTGTTTGTTTATGGAATTATCGTATTATTGTGTTGGTTGATGAGATTGTTCCCTTAAAACTAACGTTTAATTGTTGTCGCATGATTTATTATTTAAATTGACTAATCGTATTAACATTTAAAAAAAAATGTGTCCTCTGTACTTAAATAAGCTTGAATATCGGCCATTTTATTATATTTTTAATTCGATTCTTTCCGTCGGGGAAGATACCTTTTCCTTCAATAATAAGTCCCAAATATTGCAAATGATCTAAGATAAGAATTATGATATTAAACCATTTCTATTATAATTTGCATTTGTTAATGTTTCTTTTATTTTATCTTTGGAATCTTCGATGTACTTCGACGTTTCATCTTCGACATGAAGAATTTCTTGCGTTTAGAGCGTTGAAATATACGGTTTCATTCCAGACATAATAACGACCAAATTAACGAATTTTCACGCGGCTTTTGGTACGATAGACCATTATATCCTTCTTGAAAAGTAAAACAGTTAAGGTAATGCATCATCTAAGAAAACCCGGGTGTACGATCTTAAAATCAGATACGAAACGCTCCCTTATATTACCTGACACCTTCTACGATAAATTATCGCCTACTTTACTGGTCGACGTATTCACCTTAAATCATAAATTTTCTTACAATTTGCATTTTTTTACCATTTTCAGCGAGCAATAAACAACAACGGAATCAAATCTTTTCCGTAAAATAAAACATCTTACAGGATGCAATTCCTCTCCAAATTTATTACCTTTACTGACGTCTTCCGGCAAATTGAATAAACACGGATGACGAGAAGCACGCTTTCGACGTGAATTTACATCGCCACGAAATACCGAGAAGAAGGAGAAAAAAAAAAACGAATCCTAACTCGTCATCATCCAACCGCCGAAACAGAAACTACCTTATCTTTTCGCCCTACGCCTCATTGCTGTACGGCGTCCTCGCATAAAATTGAAGGGCTGCTTTCGCCGGAAGCGGGAGACCTTTTTCAACAGGAAACTGTTTATCGAATTTCAGCACGTGCCATTTGTCTCATCGCAATCTACCTCTTTCCTATACTTCATTTTTTTTCCGTGCGCGTTCGCCTTCTTTTGTATGGGCGATATTTCTTGCTTTTCGTAGGCACGAACCAGTTACCAACCGCCCTTCCAATAAACGCTGGAATACGATATAATAAAGCCTTTCATGGCCTATTCTCTGCGTATGGTTTTTATCGATTGGAACGGCAGGGAGTTTATACGGAGTTCGATAGATACGGGATGTTCCGCATTTAATAATTAAGAGGAAAAATAAAAGAGGTTTGGAAATAGCAGAAATTCTCATTCGTAAAATTCATCTGATGATAAAGAAATTGAAATTAATGTCAAACATTTAAGCACACAAGAATTATTATCAAAAATTAATGATTTTGTGGAGATTCATAGAGGAACAGGAAGAGTAATTGCTTGTTATGAACATAGCAAAACTTGATCAGTTAAAACTTATATAAAATCCTCGTCCGTATTTGTTCAACCTGAAATATTTTTATTTCAATCCAACTTGAAAAAGCATTAAAATTTCTACAATCCTTCAGAAATTTGCTTTAGCTTCAACTAAAGCTTTATCTTACATCAATGGTTGAGTAAAGAAGAGCGGGAAGCCGTACCACACTGGATCCAGTGTCATAGTATTCGACCATGTAGTAGGTAAAGCATCAAAATTTCATTGAAATCCAATTGCTTGTTTCCTTTTTCTTTGTTCTTAGTTTACATTGCTACATTTCTCGACTTTCTCAAGCAATCTGCTTGTTTCTTCTCGATATTCATTTTGTCGTGGAACATGTTTCTAACCTCAAGTGACAAGCACTTTTAACATACAAATATTTATCTTGTTTATCTTAAGTTTAATGAAAATACTTCCAATTAGTGCCTTGCTTGATTCATAAATTGGATTAAAGATAATTGTCCTTTTTTAATCTCTCAATTGTTATTATTTTTTTAGTACAAGTGATGATGGGCCCAACGGGGTTCGTACGTTATGCGCTTGATATTAGGATTGTGCGCTAAGCAATCACAATTAATAATTTGATTGGTAGAAACAAATCTACATGCGCTCAAGAATCCGTAAAGCACTTATTTACATTTCAACCGTAGCACTTTGAAATTTCGGACGCCTTATTAAAAAGCTTCTCTTGAAAGCCCCCAATAATCACCTCATATAATCGAACGTACGCCCGAAAAGGTATTTCAAAAACCGTTGTCTTCGTTCTATTTCTACTATTCGATGTTGAATGAAAAGTTTATCGTGATCTAAGATAATATATACAGGACCGACATTAATGATGAGACATACTGTACGCCGCTTGCTTTTCATGCCGAAGCCGTAATATTTAATTATAAATTTTAATACCTGCTTTGTGTTTGTATGGCAGGTGGTGTCACGTTTGAAACTGGTAATTTGATGATTATAATATACCCGAAGGAACATATGTGCGTTCGCGTTATGTGAGACTGAAGCAATTTCCTTCTCTTCCCTTCGCCTTTTATTGCTCGTGTTTGATTACCCTGTTCCGTGTGTGCTTATTTCGCAGTAACGTGGTCTGAATAAATAGAGGATTCCATGATTCCATGGTAAATGTGGTCTTAGAAACAGTCTATTAGTTTGATTACTTTAACAAGTACGCGGTTGCGATACTACCTATCATTGGTACTAACTATAGGGAGCTTTCTATGATGTAGAAAAGGGAAAGTATCATGATATATGAATAATCCTTTTCTTTTAATATTCGGCATGCAAATCTAAGAAACTAAATTTATAAAATATCTATAAATTTGTTGCATTTACGGTTGGAGATGAAGAACAGCAAGTAGATGTATTTTCCACGTGAGAAATAAGCCGTGCGTCTTTTCATATGAGAAATGGGCCAACGGAACAGTGCTAAATGTGATGAAAAGCCTGTTTAGGAACATAGTGCAAAACTATTAACTGCGCGCGGTTGGTCATCTCCAGATGTTACAAAGTAAACCACTTTTTCCAATTATTTTTCGATTTTCCATCCTAAGAGTCAAAACAAATAAATAAATTGACGATCTTTGAAAAAACTAGAAGCTATAATTTGCGATTAGCTTATTTTAAAAGTAGAAAAATCCTCTTAATGGCCCGTTGCATCGACACGAAGCGATTAATACCGAGTGATTCTGCAAAAGAAATTGTTTCGTAGCAGAATCTTCGTCCACAGTTAACTTACATAATTATCCGTATGTATCTTTTCAATGCGCTCATATAAACGTATAATTTCGTAAAATTTCGCCAGCGTGCGCTGTCTTAAATCTCCATTTAAAACGCGTAAACACCTATGCCAGTCGGTTATCACGGTTATGCATTCGTTTCAATTTATATTCAACTATTGTTCGGCACTTATTCAACCCAGTCACCATTCTTAATGGCATTCGTACGTACATTCATTGTTCTCCGCTCTCCGATTCTAAAGTCAATATTACTCCATTTCCGTCGGAAGTCCAGGTGATTTCGGCGGTTTTCATTCACCGGAGAGAGCCGTGCATAACCAAAGAGAAGAAAAAGACCACTGTCTGATGAATAAGCGTACTCATTCTTCCTGCAAACACATACGTACATCTTTAAATAGGCGAGAAGAACGCGTACGCGTACGTATGCATAGATCGGGGAAAATGTAAAGGCAAGGAATGTTGCGGGGCGAATAAAACGCTTACATATATATATATACAGAGAGAAGAGGAGGACGAAGAGCAGAAGGAGAAAAGGGAACAACGACTTCGATTATTGTAATCATGTCTTTGAATTTGCATTACGCTCTTATTAAGGCCAGGTGTACGCCGATATATGCGAAGATTCCTCTGACGCAGGCGCTTTTTCTGGTAAACGTCGCTTCTCCATCGTGTGCTGCGATGCCCGGTCTTATTTCGCGCTGCTCGTTTTTCCACGTCGTCTTCTTCATGTTGTTGCGGCGGTGCCTGTCTTACGGAGCGGTTGGCTGACCGAATGACCGCCGGGCATCGATGTCTATCTTGTTATTACAAAAATTACACAAATTTGCACGTGAAGAAAGAAGCCAGTCGATCGTTGCTCGGATGTATATTATCCGCGTCGCGTATATCGTGGATTCCAATAGAAAACAACCATCTATATCTTATTTCCCTTTCGGCGAAGTTGGAATTTGAAATTTGGAGATTGTATAATTAAAAGCGGCCTGAAAAAAAAAGCAATAATTGATCCTGGCATAAGGAATCGCGAACCTCGCATACAGCAGCTACTAACGCGACTAATTCACCTCGAATGGCCGCTCAAAAGCTCAAATTTAAAATGATGGAAAAGACAATATTGAAGGCTGAAGATGATCATGAAATGAAGTACTCCCTTTGATGATATTCTAATTTTTCACATATTTACAGGTTACAAGTTATAAACAATCCGTAATTTTCTCGTTATCCTAACGTGTTCGGCGAGTATTTCTGCTCTCAAAACAAAATAAATAAATAAACAAAAGCCATATACGTGAATTGCATAAAATTTCCTGTCCGCTAATAGGTCAAGACCTTGCCCGCCCAACGTATTCTGAAAATTGTGAGGAGCGACGAAAATGGCCTTAACTATATTGATGCCTCGGCACGAAATGGACGTACACCGCAAAAATATAAGAACCATATCTTTGATTTTGGACTCGATTGTACACAAAACGATTCTTCTTCCGAGATGCTACTCGAAAAATCGATGTTGCTGAACATTTATCTGCTGCGTTAAAATACCTTCATACGGCATTGTATGTTGAAGTGTACGCGCAATTCTCAGATGTGGACTTACCTTTTGATGACGGTCATATCGCTATTATGTATAATCGCGTTTCTGGTTTGTTTAATGTTTACGTTAAGAATATGCGGAGAGAAAAAAAGTTAATTGTGCTGGCAATCCATAATAATAATAACGCAAACATAATATTAAATATGGAACACTACGTGAATATTAAATGCGATAACCTTTTATTTAAGAGAGCATTACTTTTTTAACACTGCACACTGTCCGGTTCCTTCACGTAGTGGATAAGTAAGTAGAAAAAGATACTATTGTAGTTCTCCCATGAATACGTCGAGTTTGTATCGCGCAATATGCAAGTTCCAATTAGAACCAACAGTACGTTGTAACCTTCGTCTAATAATCGTAATCGGATAAAGAACGAAGACCGTTGAAAAATGATGACTCTCGCTAATAGTAAGTCGAAAACTTCTAAGTATGCGACGTTTATTTAGTTCGAGGTTAACTAACTAATAAACCATCGTTAATACCACCGTTTGCTGGTGGAGATAAGCACCTCCGCACGCATTCCCTGGAATCGGTTGAATATCGTCGTCCGAGCGTAAACACCGTACACGCACGTCCAGATAGTATCTATACATTATTTTCCCATATAAATTTGCAAATTATCAACGGCGCTAGCATACGGAATGGGGACAACAATAATACCCAGGTCTTTATGTGCCGTACTTACGTATGTACGCCCGTAGCGGAGCCTCAAATAATTTCAGCTAAAGGAGACAAAAGAATCTCGAATTGCATATTCAGCGCTCGCAACCGCTTTATTTACATGTGCAGACGATGACGAGGAATTAGAATTCCGCCATAGTTTAGTTGGCTGTGACTTGGAAGACTTGGTCGTAAACGAGTGAGTGCTGCTCGAAGCGTACGTCTATGTATACACAAGTTGTATCTCACGATACAAACGGTGATTTTCTTTTTTTTGTTAAACTACAACAGATATATTCATCACAATTCGGGAAAGATTTCTACTTGAATGCCAAAATTAAGCTCCGTTAAATAATCAACAAATCTTTGAAGGAAAAAAAGAATAAATGAGTTGCCGCAATAGTTCCTATTACTTCGTAATGCTCGGACTTGGATAGAATGGCAGGATTCCGGCCCTGGACCATCATGTCCGATCCCCTTTTAACCAGGTTATCATTGGTAGGATCATTGTGGCCGTTCAACCATTTTAGAATGCTGTTTAGTAACATATTACGATGTTCTTAGTTTGTCTATGGCGAGTTAGTAGCGGGTTCGACATTATTTATTGGTTTAGCGCTTACTGTCAGTAAACAGGCTGATCTTACAGCATATAAGTACACTCATATAGTAGTCAGCTCGGACTATTGCCGTGGTGAAAAAGTGAAGTTCCTCGCCGTAAATTTCTGCTCCAGTCCCTTTTTGGTTGGCTTGAAATGTGATGGGATATCTAGCAACTTCAGCAGATTCCTCGATTTTGACATCATCGACCAATAGACTTACGCGGTTAACTTGATCGCTTCTTAGAAGTCGATATGAATGATCAAGCTGCGCCACTGGGATCTTTGGAATTCGCAATTTTATTTGTCAAAAAAAAGTCCTTTTTAGTCTTCGTAATTAACGCAGAACATTCCCGTTTCTGTATATCTTCCTTATTTGCTTTATTGTCGCTGTTTCCTATTTAAGTCATTAAAAATCGATTTCAATGAAAATTCAAATTAAACGTACATGTCCATCAATCAAAACCGCGACGTAATGCTGCTGGTTTCCTAGAATTTCCGAACACGACATTCAAACGGGCCAAACACCGACAATCAACGATAACAACAAGACGGCTAGAAGCAAGAACAAAGTCATCGCGCCACCGCGATCCTTCCACACTTGTAATCATATTTTTTAACTGCCGCGCCGCCGTGTCCGTCCACCAACAACAAATAATCCATTCCTTTTGTCGGGAGCGCCTCTCTGTCTTCCCCCTTTACGCTATTATTGCCATTATTTATGGTGGACAAGGGGCATCGGACAATCAACCTATAAATCCATAAAGCGAACGGGCGGGCAGCGGTTAATTGGCAGGAATGATAATAATAGGCGGCCAAGCGTTCGCTCTCGCACACATACGTACGTACGCACGGACGAGCCGAATTCTAAATGGGAAAGCGGCAGGTGCATCACTTTGACTACTCTCGATCATCGCCGAAAAACCGAACGCCGCCGCCTGTTTCGATCCCGCACTGCGGTTTTGGATGATGTTTTTTCTCTTTAGCGGTTCCGTCGCGGCTCGTTTTCTCTTATCGAAGGTGGGACGTGATCTGGAAACCTTAGCAAAAATCCATCGTTGCTCGTCGTCGTCGTCCTCGAAAAGGCCGAACGAGCAATGGAACGTGTCTCAGAGGTTGTTAAATTTCGTGGGAATACACGTTAATAAGTTATATATTAGCGTGGTCGATCTTCATCTCTTCCTACTGATAATACAGTTAGAGCGGGGGTAGCAAGCTTTCTAATACGATGCCTAAAATTCCACGAATTAACATAACGTCTACGTAATACTACTGCCATAGTTTTCACCTCAACACAATTCAATATCATTAACATGTATTTATACGGAACAATCTCGTTCCGTATCATTCCGAAAGGAATAACCTGTACCTGTGCCCATAAATACATAACATTATGTAGGTCGCTATCAGTCACCGAAACTGATGTATTACAATACAATATTCCGTATTACCATACAACAGTCAAAAATGTAAATGACCCGCACGTTTCGAATCAAACATCTGGTCGGCGATAGAAATTTCAATGTTTCCCCGCGTTCGGGATAGGATTTTCAGGTACTTAACGACCGTTTAATGAAATTTGTGGGAATTTCATAAATTAAGGTATCTCCAACATTGGCGTCTTAAACAGCGTTGCTCTAAGAGATTTCTAAGCATCCCTTTCTTTTGCTCGTTTGACTTCGTGCGGAGGAATCATTGATAATTATCTCGAGTTGTCGATTAGATCTTTTAGCAATTGGCTAGCATTTATAGAGCATCAAAACTTCTAAACACCTAATAAGCTGTTTTAGTTCTCATCTATTCATCGATTACCTATTATCTCATCTCATTCAATGCTTATAGTTAGAACATCCGGAACTTTTCATAGACTTCACCGGGTAAAAACCGATGACAACACTCTAGCGTATTTGGTCCTATAAACAAGGTTTACGTTAACGGTTCTCTACGTAGACCGCGTAAGAAAATGATTAGGCGAAATTGGATCGGGCGAAATGAGGAATAATTGTACAGCTTACGCGACGGCCAATCGCCGTTAACGAGTTTTCAAAGACATACGCAGAACCATAAATTGTGCATAAATGCGTCTTAATCACCGGTTTCAGTGCAATAGTGGTTGGATTGATTACACTTCCGCATTACGAATTAATTAATACCAATAAAAATGCTAGAAGTCGTTTTGATTTGGTTATAATTGCGCGTTGATTTATTCTTTGCACGTTTGCGTATAATACGCGATCTTAACGAGACGCATAAGCCCGGACGTTCTGTACAAGGAACTTATTACCACTAACTAATGAGGAGCAAAGAACTTACGATTCTAATTAAAAAAAGTAATTTGCCGGCCTAAATTCGTAATAACGAATTTGCACAGAATTATTCCGTTTTTCGCAAATAATGGTAGCGAAGACGAGATTCGTCAAACTTCAGTGTTCTTCAATAAATAACCCTTGATATTCCATCGCATATCTTGAAAACGTTACCGGATAAGATAATTTATATGTTAATTTCAAAATCAACGTGCGGATCAGTTACTTCTTTGTTCTTACAAAGAAGTAAGTAAGTTCTTTGCAAGAGCCCTGATTCAAGCAATCAAACTAAATATTTTTTCACAATTCACTCTTATTTTCGAATTTAATACCTCGTAAAATCTCCAGCAAGAGCTTACAAATTGACTACTCGATGAAATCCGTATGGCGAAAAATCCAACACTCGGTACCACGTGTGGCACCGAGATATCGAAGCAATTTACCCTACGCCACGCAAACGGCTCGAGTTGGAAATAAGATAATCAGTCTTCTTTCGAACCGAACGGTACATACGTACACCGAAGCGGAGAGCAGATGAGTTACGCATGGTGGTCCTGGCAGGTGCACGCGCTTACCAGGCCCGCCCGAGGCGCTTTTTATCCATCACTTTGCAGTTCTTATCCGTCTGATTGACGTTTAATCATATGCGAGAGGCCCCGATACGGCCGTCCGTCGGACCGTCAGCAGACGGGGCCGTTACGATGAATAAGCGTGTTGAAATGGGAACGCGGAGAATCTCGCGCTGACTAAGGAGACAATCTTAAACGTCGTCGCCCGATGGAAGGATGGAAATAAAGAAAATGTTCGGGAGTTACGATACGAATTTTACGTGAAAGACGAAGTAGTTATTCCGAATGTTATGTGTGTGTATAGCCGAGCGCCTAAATTGTCGACAAACATGCGCCGGTGTTTGTAACAATTTAATGACCAGGTTATTATCTTCCTCCCAGATAATTAGGGGTCGGCTATTTCTCATCTAAACGGAAGGTTAACAGGGGCTAGCAGACTTGAACGCTTCTCTATAATGCGTGCCCGATACTCACGTAAAGCTTGTGTTATTTCTCAGTTACAGCTGTATAAGAAAGTTGATCAACAAAGGCTATTGAGATAGTTTACCTATATAGAAAACAACCTAATAATTTCATTTAAATTTTTAAGATGTTAGCCTAACTGCTTATCTCGAAAATTCCTGACCTTGAAAGAGATTTGTCAAACTACACTGGCCGCAATTAAAAATACACCCACAAGACCCCCAGAAGACATTTCATAGACTGATTTTTATGCCAAAATCTAAATATTTCCGTTCATTGCCAGAGACTTTTTAACCATGCCTAAACATTACGTATGCCGTCCTTAACTCTTGCCCGCGAGTGTATCTTTGAGAAGACGCGCCACTAATATCTCGGTAAGTGGGCCGTAATCAAGCGGCGTATTGGTGCGTTGAGCACGAGTTCTACCTCAAGCGCTGACTCCGGCCGACGCGACGGGCAAAATTTCCTTCTTGTACCGCGTGCGGTAGTTGAACCATACCTTGCGGCTACGGCCATCGTTTTACGTATGCGCTGCGCGAAATAAGGCGAAAAAACCGATGCTTCGCAAATAATATAATTGGAAACGACGGTAGGTAAATCGATGGATAAATACGCCGTTGGTCTGGATTCGGCGCTGTTGCCTGTTCGTGTTTCGTTTTTCTTTGTTTTCGGAAATAAAATGTGTCTGGAGCGCTGGATCGCGATGAGCTAATAAGCGTCTATGTTTAAATTTGCTTTGCTTTGTATTAATATTCGTATCAAAATAAACGGAATTTGTCCTGCTATAATAAATACGCGTTTATTAGCTTACTTTTGGTGACTTTTCATTAGACATAAATAAATATATTACTTATATCAATGTAGTATTATGTGTTCTCTTGGATAGACAGTAGATAACGTTCCGCTTTAATAATTCAAAGTCATCGTCGATACTGACACAGTTCCTCGTTTAATTCAATTTTTCTATGTAATTCTTCTTCGTTCCTCCGACAAACTGTCTGCCATTCGCATTAATATTAAACAGTCGTCCTCCGATGGGTCAAGCGGCGACCGCGTTCCATAAATAACGCCGCCGAGAAGAACTCGAATTCCTAGCACATCTATAACATGACGATTTGCATAGGACTCTCGTTCTTCGGAGAGGGAAACGTCGACGGTATGTTTACGTAAATGGGACGCGATTGCTTGTTAATAGAAGTCGATGGTAGACTTCTTCTACGGGTTGCTTTTTTCGACTGTGTTACGAGAGCGCGTCTGAATTATTCAGGAAGAAGTTTTCACTGTTCGATATTGATTTGTGAAAGGAAATGGAAAGGTGGCGAAATGTTTGTGGCTTATGGGTGGAATTTATAAGCTGAATGGAAAATACATTTTTTTTTCATCATATTCCAAATGGATCCCTGCAAGTGAAATACATACATGGAAAGTCTTCAGTACAACAAGGTCTCGATCTCAACATCTTTAGTTCCAATTCTTCTGATGCAGAGGCATTAATATTGAAGGTGACTGAGAATTAGAGCAGTTAAAAAAAGATATGAGCTGAATTCTCTTCGGGGGAGAAAACAATGCTGTTATTCGATCTATCTCATCTATTTTCACAGCGGATAACTTCGCTGCTGTTAGGGTGATGAAGCCCGATGATGCTCACGATGTTACGTATATATGTATATAAAAGATGAAGGAACGGCGAGAGTTAAAGAAGCGAATGGAGAAGAGTAGGGTCTCGGTGGTGTCGTCTGGACACGGGCGCCGATCTGGCGATAACAAGTGACAAACGCGCTGCACCCAACGATCCCCTGTTATATGAATACAAAATACTATTCGTCTGTGTCCTTTTGGACATGTCGACCTCGACGAAAGACCCACGCCCCGACCGGCGTGCGTATACATACGTATAAGCGATGATACAAAATACTTACGTATATTCTGAAGGAGAGAAAATATGAAATAATAACCGTTAGGAGCGAGATCCGAGACGCAAGTTGGAGAAGAACCACGGCCGTCGAGAGAGCTGCGCGGCGGTTTCTTTAAGATTCAGGGTGTATCCAGCGATCTTGACGGTCGTCATCGCTTCGAAAGCGAGCCGTGTTCGTTCTTCGCTCGCTGACAGCGGGAACACGTGCGAAGAGGCAAGAAGAGAGAAGTAATAACCGGGCTCCGGTTGTTTTGTTGCGAGAGCGGTTTTGTACTGTACGATGGAGGGTAAAAACAAGAGCGATACGTGCTAAGAATTCGACACCGCGGTATAAATATAGCTGCGCATCGTGCACTAATGCCTTAAAAAAGGAATAGGAACAGTAAGATGGGAAGTAAGAATCAGAAGCAACAAACGATTGAAAGTAAGATAATGCATTGTAAACATTTCGAAACATTTAAACGCTTTTGAATAACAAAAGATGTTGGAGAAATATACTTGTTAAACGTCAAGGTTTTTTTTTTTTTACTATTTTTCTAACACAAATGGGTCTTACCTTCATGCATAAGACAATGAGAAAATATTAATAATAATACGTACTGCATAAATAAGATAAGGTAAACATGATGTCGGATATTGATCGTTCACATGCCTTAATTAAATTATTTCGATTGGTGCGTGTATATGTACAAGATACGTTTGGGCACTTGTAAACGGCACACCACCGCCGTACAAATAAATACCCGGCATATTAACTTAAACAAGGCAATATCTCTGCCCTATCGGCCATAATTACTCTTCGTGGCCAAAATCACCATTATAAGGAACTAAAATATTGAAGTACGTGACCTCGTATAATCAAGGGAAAAAAGGCTCGAACGAGCGTAATTCTTATGTAAGGTACTAGTACCAGCGATGGTATAAGCGTTCGGTCATGGCTGGCTGGCCACCCCTCGCGTACGCAACGACGGAGCGGCCATGCGGCCATTAATTTTAATATAATCCGGGAATATTCGTTGTGTGTCTACAGGATATGCAAGTTAATGTGGTACGTACGGTCGATTTATGGGAAAAATCATTCTAGATGAATATCACCAAAGAAATAATCGTATTTTCGTATTTAAATTTAACATAGCAATTCAAATCTTTTGACTCGTTATCAAAGTTTTTGTCCAAATCTTTTAAACGCCGCATCCTGTATATCGAGTCGCCCCAACATTACACAGCGACCATTCGCCTGTATCTATACGTATCTGAATGCATGAAAAGCAGGTGAGTATCAACCATCATTCAACGGATGTTCGCGATATTTGTTCCGGTTACTTGGGTCTAGAACGCAAAAAGAAAAAAACGCCATCGTAATACACGCATCATTATTATACAACGCGAATTGGCGCGCCGTTGATGTGTTAGTCTGGATTCGCATCTGATAGCGATGAATCGGATCCCGAGCGAGAGAAGGGATAATTAATCGCGAACAAGGACGAATGTGATTTCGGCGTACGGAAGCGCGTCGATATTATTGTTGTTGCGGTACTCGTATTGTCGTTTATTTATGCGAGCGTTTCAAACACCGTGTTCACCGGGCGATTAAATACAGAAGCGCAGACACTGCAATAATAACAGTCATCAAACACGGCATATCAAAGCTTTGTATTATTGTTAGCGCAAGGTGTCGTGCGAATAACGCGAACGCATGATGATTTAACCGTGCTGTTTGCGAAACATCGAAATAACTATGTTCTTGTGTCACGCATACGCTACATAAATATTGTTGTGAGCAGCCTCCAATGAACTCCAATCATTGCATTTACTCGCTTATTTCCCGTTTAACGATTTGGTAGCTTATAAGTTTCTAATTGGAATTTAAAATGAGTTTGGCCCGAAGTATGTTGTCCATTATCTGCACCCCAAATCCTGCCGGTAAGCACTTAAGGGCGGCCGTCTCTTTTCAATTCTAAGCGTTTCTCAAAACGAATGAAATATTTAATCACGGATTGGCACATTAATCTTTGTTTAACTTAATTTTGTGACGTCACTAATCACGATTACACAACTTTAATTATCGATTAAATCGATCCGTGACTAAGACTAAATCAGAGAACTTGCTGCTAATTGTATAAATTTAACGAGAACTTATTACTTACGAATTAAACCAGCTCGAAATATGTAAATGTGAATTATATTTTAATCTCAGATTAATTTAAATCGGGATTTAAAGATGTTCTGTAATCCGAGCATTATACTTCCACCATCGATATTTTCGTTAGTATCTTGTTTATTATTAATGTTGTTTTTTTTTTTTCGATTTAATTAAAAATGATTGCCTCGTAGATAGAAACAACTACAATAATTTATAGCAATGCGATTTCTATAAAACGCACAGTAAATATACCAATTAGATATAATTTTCGTTGAGTTGATCTAAAAATTAACCTAAACACAGGCGCCGCCACCAAAATTCTTATAAACCGCTCCTTGTTAATTTGTCGATTTCCGTTTGCGCGACTATATATTTACATATCACCATGTTCGTGAACGAACCAAATAAAAAAAAAGAAAACGAACAACATTAAACGAGGTTAGCATCTAATATAAGCCTTCGGCCTTCAAACATCGATCCAATTTGTTAACCGTTTCCGTCCCATTTAAAACGATAACTGGATACTTTGATGGCGTTGCGGCGCCCCAGTCGCATACACACATTACATGCATACGTTCCATGCCCTAGAAACGTCCCGTTTATATCGACATCAAACGACGCGTCAACGTCGTCATATTCGAACAAATAAACATCGCTCGGACCGCTTCCGAAGAGTGTATCGCGTTTTATTTACTCGTCTCGACTCGCGTATTCGATCGCGCGATATGTCAAAGAAGGAGATGGAGACGAACGGAGCAGGAATGCGAGGAAACGGTGTTGCACCGACGTTGACGGGAATATCTGCGTGACGTCATACGGGCGCCCGGCTGCATCGACCGGACCGACAGCTTCGGGACGTTCTTCCTCTCCCGGCAAAAATCGCTCGCATCTAGCCGTGAGGATATACATACATTTGCTAACGTATACATCTGGCTATCTTGGAAAGGGGGAGGAAAATGTTAATCTTCTTTGCCGACCGATATCCAATCGTTCTTAACAATAACGACAAAGGAGCAACATGTTCCATTTTAGAAGTGGGAACTTAAGATTTCTGTGAGGAGCTTAAATCCAAGTCTTTTCTCGAAGAATGCATAAGTTCTGTTGTATTACAGGTCAACATAACCGCATTTCCGCGACATTCAAAAAAATGACCACCTAAGTGAACCTTTTTTTTAAAAAAAAAAAAATAGTAAAAAGAATGATGTGCTTAGATGCTTATCTTCACTTACAATCCATAAAAACACTTAAATTTATCAATTTTTATCAAGTTTGGGTCTCAGGAGGTTATTATTATTGTTATTGTTATTTTATTTATTATTAAATTTATTTAACTTTTCAATTGTTAAATTTATAATTTAATTAATTGAACTTACAACTGGATGCTGATCCAGAGCCATGGTCTAAAGCTAGAAAATTTCGTATAATACGTATTTGCAGCACGAAAACCTTTATTAGTCTTTTTCTCATACTTGCCTTTTTTTTCCTTTTTAATTAACAATTGTGTGTGTAAGTACATTCTTAATGCCGGCTGTATTATATGCACATATAACGTGCATAAACGTTCGTTTTTTTTTTTTATTATTATTATTACGAGTAGCATTTCTCACACGCGTTCCTCTAACTCAATTAGTCGGCTTACGGTTAGCGCTGCGGGGTCGCGCATTTAATCGCCGAGTTCCGTGGTTGCTTTTCGCCGTGGGTTGGACGTGTGGATGTATTTTTAGTACGTTTAATTGTTTTACAGCATACATCAACAATCGTCCTCGTTAAAAGGAACGTGCATTATACCGAACGACGACATTAATTAACATAAAAACGCCAGCATTTCCTAATTAGATCGTGCGTGGGCGTCATCTAAATACCAAAATATTAAATTTATTATACTGGCGGCTTTACGATGTTAGCGTTTATGTTATGGAGGGAATATGAATTTGAATTTGTAAGGAGAAAGTGATGTTATAGATTTTGGCGACGGATCTTCTTTTGTAGTCGTTAATTATTCACTCTCGTTTTCCTTGTTTCGTATTCTTCTTTTGAACGCCCTGTATGATAAAATAAAATTGTTCGATATCGATTAAGTAACTTCAATTTTTTTTTAATTGTTTTTCTTACACCTCGTTACACTCGTCTCCTATTTTTTCCCTTCCACCTCGTCTTCTTTTGCCCCATTGCTTCTACGTGCCGCGTCACCGATGGTGCTCTATGATGTCTTTATCAGTAAAAAATGATTTTTCCGCATCTAGTGAAGTAATATTTACCTTCATCTCAGACCTTTTCATTATCGGGTGAACGAGTCGCTTGCTTATAAATCGTATTTTCTAGAGATCCGGATATTTATTGAGAATGGTTGTAAAATCCGTCAAATTTTCCAGGGCCATTCTCCTCTTATCGAAAGTGTTAAGTACTTCCGATAAGGATATGATGCACTGCTTTTACAATTCTCCAAGACATTCTCCAATAACAGAGTACTTTTCTGCTTCAATTTGATGATCCGATAGCAGTTCTT
Source organism: Oryctes rhinoceros (assembly GCA_020654165.1). Lineage (NCBI taxonomy): Eukaryota > Metazoa > Arthropoda > Insecta > Coleoptera > Scarabaeidae > Oryctes > Oryctes rhinoceros. Next base: position 4,649,033 of record JAIOKQ010000548.1, on the reverse strand, counting down.
GGCCTATTTTAATAGCTTCAGTGTCGAAATAAGAGATTTGATGCTGTAAAAATATCTACAGTAATACGATACTGCCACCCCACCTGGTTAATACTGGTTCTCAGGCGGTTGTGGAATTCCTGCACTTAAGTTCTTGAATTGGGAGATATGTTGAGGGGACTTGAGAAACACCTTCTCTGTATTAACTATGAGTTGGTCGACTCTTACATAGCTGAATTTGATGGTATCTGCACCGATATAAAACGCATATAGTAAACATGTTACGTGAAGGAGCTGGGAAAAATCTACTTTCAAAAAACTTTCAGTCATCAGTAGTGACAAATATGCTTCATTACCTTCGCTGTACACCAACTAAGTTTTTAGTATATTTTACCAGTTGCGCTATAGTTTCTGCCTTCGTATTTATAAAGACGTTCGCTGCACAAAAGAAGCTCCATCAACGTTTCAGAGTAATGTCTTTGTTAGCATTTGTTGCTTCGTCCATGTTCATCCATATTTTCTCATCTTTGGTAATATCTCGTGCGGCAATTTTAGCTTATAGTACAATAAACGCATTGACTCTCACACCACAACGGTTTGAGCGACATTACAAATACTTAATATGAGTATTTTTTACATTTTCCTTGTGTTGTTATTGTCCATACCGCTGCGTGCCAACAAAAATCACCATCTCTAATTATGAATATTATATACGTTTCTTTATATAATTAGAGGACTTTCTAAATTCAAAAAATATCTTGGGAAACGATACTTATTTAGTGATATAACGGGCAGAGAAGTTCGTCCATAAAGAAGACCTTCCGTGCAAGACTCGAATGCCCCTCATTCTTTTAATTTTTGTTATGTCAATGGAGAAAAATTGAAACCGACTCGTTTTCTACTTGCTCGGTAAAAGGCTGCGGAAGATGGGAATTCATCAGCAGGATCATTTTGTTAGATCGTGGCATTCCTTTTCCTATAAAATTACCTAATCGCTGTTATATGTAAGTTCCCGCCTGCCAGAAAATTAAGACAATAAAACTTGAGATTTCCATAAATCCTATGTCGTTGAATGGAAATGTCAAATGTTCACCTATTTTGTTTATTACTGTTTATTAATGCATCAATAAATGACATTGAAGAGCCTCCAAAAATACGAGATCAGGTTGTCCCTTTCACGTACTCGGAAATTTTTATAGCATATTACGAATTTTTATAAAGATGCGCGTTATACAATGCAGAACAGGAAATCGATATGTAGCAATATGTCACGGACAAGAAACGGTAATTGTTGCATCATATGCAGGAATAGGAATAATTTTTCCGGCTTCATTTTAAAGCTTTGGTCCTATAAAACTAGTTAGGTAGGTATCGAAAATAATTAGTTAACGTTTCAAGAACTGTTTTTTTTTTTTTTTAATTGCGGCCGTGTATACGGGGATAAAAAATTATTGCAGTGTTTTCTACATATGCGCAATTGTTGAAAATACATGTCGCTATGAGAAAGAGAATCCGTATAATTATTTAAATGAACACATATTATGCAAGCCAGTTCGAGTATAATAGAGGCTTTCCCATGATGTTTTAAACATAACGTCTGTGTGAGAAGATATCCTTTCTACTGAACAAAACGTCGTTCCACAAACGCAATTCCTCCTATTTTCCATCTATAAAATCCAATTAAGATTCAAATCGCGTACCAATAAATTTAATTAGATTAAAATAAGCGCCAGCTATATGTCGGATACCGTCCAGACGAAACGGATACAAAAAATACATATCCTCCGGCGTTGTCCTTGTTAATCCTCGACGGGAATAGAGGAATGCGTCGCTTAAAAAAGAAACGTTAATTTCCATTCGAACGTATCGTTGCGTTCGTTTCGCATCTTCGACGAAAAGAATCAACCCAAACAAAATCAATGATCGAAATTAAACCCTCTTATAAGTTATCTAGGCTCCTCCCCTCCAGCTACCCCACTCTCGCGTTTCGAATTCCCATTGGAGGACGTTAGCGGGTTCCCTCATCGTCGGCGCGGCAAACGCGGTTGCTTCAAAGCTACCGCGGCGAATGTCGGCACGGTGAACTCCGCAATCCGCTTACCGCTTCTGCTGGCAGCCGCTAGGATCGCACTAGTGGGGCTGACTAAAAGAAGGCGGCGATCCAGTCCGATCTTCAGTTGCCGACAAAACTCGATATAACAGAAAGGTTATGACAATCCTCGATTTCGAATGCGTTGAATCCAGTGTTTACGATAGTCGTCGAACTTTGAGATTTTCGGTGTTGTTCTTCGAGTTTTTGTAAAGGAAAATTGTTTGTGTGTGCTTACTCCTTCGCTTCGAAATTGTGCTTCGCTTTATCGTTGGGAAAATATACAATCGCAAAAATGGGTACGTGGATCGTATTTATTTGATTTTAATTTTTTTTTTTAGGTGGTAATCGATTAAAAAAAATAATTCGAATTTGACAGCTGTCTTAGTGGATTTATTATATTTATTTGGGCGCGGTTAGATAAAGTAATTAATTAAAAATTCGCTTTTAAATGTATTTTTCTAGGATTAAAAAAATGATTAAATTTTGACGTTGTGTAAATTTTAAATATTTTTCTTTTCGATGAAAAAAAAAAGGAAAATTAATCTAATTTGTTACAAGTAACATTTCGTAAAATTACATAAAACAGAACGCCACCTACAAAAATAAACCACAATATACCTCTTGCTCGAGGATCTGCGGTTTAAAATTGTTTGTTATTTAAGTACCTCTCTAAGCGCAATATAATTTATATTAAAAATTCTTGACCTTGTCCGCGCGTGAACTTGTTGTATCTTGCCCGGTGAATATACCCGACTAAATACTATTAGATATTCGCTAAAAAAAAATTACAATAAAAATTAACACTTAAGCATGGATCCGAATGATAAAAAACAAAATTATTGTACTTAACAGTTTGTACACTGCGAGCCGCTACAGATTGTCGTCGGAGTCTATTGATGAATGAGTCAAAGTTACAATTGATATTGTAACCTTGCATTCCAGATGCCAACAGTAGCAAAGCGGCATCATTAAAAAAGCATAGATTGCGATTGCCCAATGCAGTTATAGCAGGCTATAGGCGTTAGTGAAAGCGATAATCAACTAAAACGGATAACCCGCGCTTACGGTTTATTTTCGTTCTAATCGGGTTGATTTCAATTCGGATAATTACATTTAATTGGGCAATATTAGGTATGTAATTATCGAAATTTTATCGATAAATAACGTATTTATTTGCATGCGCGTATATATGTGTACAATAATGAAATTTCGTAAATAAACGCGTGATTGGGCAAAACTAAATTACGGAGAAATCGATAATGGTAACATTTAAATGTATCCATATTTGAACAGAATTGATGAGGTACACATCATTTCGTTTCAGCGACCTGATTATTTAATGAAGTAATTTCGAATCGAACCCCCTTTGATATTGAATATCGCCGCGGTGTTCCGTTACAATTTATTATCTATTAATGTGATGCGAGTGTACAGCTATAATTTTGTCGACGTTTAAAGGAAGGAAAGTTGCTTAATGATAGCAATCAATACAGATTTTCGTAGAATAAGGAAATAGAGTTTGCCGCAAGAAAAGGTTGAAAGTGACAAGAATAAGTGGATTGTAAATAGCTACATGTACTTTTCATAACTTTGTCATAACAACGAATAACGAAATTACTATGTTGGCTACGGTACAAGTTTCAAGGCAACACTTAACATGATTTATTTTTAATATTGTAATGTTAACTTAATATCGCTGCTATCCTTTGCAGCGCTTAATAGGCTATGGCATTGTCTTGTTAAACAGCCATATCATAATTTCTCATCATGTAACTGATTTTAAAAAAGGTTACAGCTACAGTTATTACATCTTTTCTCGTTTATCGTTTCAAGAAACAAATAATTCCTGTTCGTAAACCCATCCGAACATCCTTTTCAAAATCCAATGGTTTCTGTACCATAACGTAACGGTTTTCACTGTTCCTTACACAGATGGTTTGCCTGTTAATAAAACCATTAAGATAGAACCAAGCTTCGCGTGAGAAGAAGGATTTGACCATCATTTACGTGAATTTCACAGCAGTTGCAGTATTACGCTTTCACTAAGCGATCAATGAGCTTGAATTCTTGGACAACACGAATTTCGAAGACTTCTCTAAAAATGACAAATCAGCTTCTTGTGAAAACTTGACTGTTTAGCTGAATGATGTATACGTTTCCCCGCATCCGAAATTACTTTAGCGATTCTTTTATCGGGTCCACCACTACATTCACACAAATTCGGCCGTTGTCTTGATTGCTTTTTGATTCATTCCCGTTGCCAAATTTTTGCTAACATTTCCATCGCTTCTGCCAATTTTATTTCGTTAAAGATATCATTATCCAAATTCGATAATGGTATTTTAAGGTGCAAGCAATCTCTCGATACTTTGGTTGGAACTCGGTGATACGAAATCCAGATGGATCCAGATCTTTGAGATCACTTATACGAGGATGAGCTGGCCAGCTGTCTACCAATAATATTTTTCTTTTCAGTTTTGGTAGTTCTCTATCAACTTCGCTCGTGTTCAAAAATTTTTAGATGTCGTCGTTCTTTTTTGAACACAATTTTTGGACGTTATAACAGAAGTACTTAAAAGTATAAAGGTAATATCAGATCAAAAATACATTATTCCATGCACTTGCCGGAACTAAGGTCCGTTATAAGCGAGCTTTACTGTTTAAGGCATTCTCCATTCTGCTGCTTTTGTCTTTTACGAGAGTAATTTTCAACAATAAATGTTCTGTAGTAAAGATAGTGAACACGAAAATAAAGCTATTCGTGTCTTGTTTTGACATTTACACATAACATTTCCACCGGACACATTGTACAGTATAAAAATAAATGCTCTAGAAGCCACGGCAATAATAGTTACCAATCTCCTGGTGCTCTCCTCGACAAAAATTAAAAAGTTAGATCAAAGAAAGTAATCCCCAAAGCAAATAAGATACACTTTAATGCTGTTAAATTTGCCAAAGGATATTAACAAATTTCAGCGTGCACACATGCAGATAACTACATCTGCAATGCGAACCTTAATGTTAGCCAATATAACAAAAATCCTCACCGCAAATTCACTTAAAAAGACCGCAGACGGGGTTTTCAGCGGCATTTAATAGTATTAAATTGCCCTTAAATGCCTTCTTTCTGGCGCGGCTTCTCGTTTTCCTAGCGCTGGGCAATGCATGCAAGCAAGCATTTTCTTTTGTTTTCGCGTCCGGCAAGAAAGTAAGAAGCGTATCGTAAAGGTTGTCCGCTACAAAAAAGCCCAATACCAGAGCTACACTCTACAAACAGCAATAACAATAACTATAAAGGCGATCCTGATGTTATTTACTCGGGTTCGAATGTCTCTTCGTTGCGTGTCCTATTTTTTTATTCGTCGTTTTCTTTTGCATCTGTCGGTATTATATTGGATACGACGCGCCATGCCGTCGTTAACACGAAAAACATCTGTTGTGCCACAAGGCTAACAGGTAGGTAACACTAATTTCCAATATGATTGAAATTGAAGTTTTTCTCGATTGGTTTTCAACACGATGTGTGCGCATGAACGCTATATTTTAAGTTAGGTCTGCGAGAAATTGTGACATGTTTTATGTAATTCATGGATATTGATCAGTACTGTCAACTCCAAAGTGTAAAACAAGGATCGCCTATCCGCTAAAATTGCACTAAGTTATTTTTACATCAAAAGACATAAATGAATATTACATTGTCTTTATACCTACCAATTTCCTTCTGTTTACATGTTTCTACGTGTTTATGCTAAGTATACATATATAGCAGTTATCAAGAGCGATGTTGCCATCGAACCAGTTTTCCATTTTTTATAGAAAACAGGTACAGTTGTTGATAACACGTCTTTTGATAGCTCTAGGTTTGACGAAACCTAGGTTCTAATTACCTAAAAAGAGCAAACATTTATCGTTCAACTATCCCCAATCAAAGAATATTGTGGTTATTGCTAGAATAAGCAAATGAGCTCTGATGTACGTATTAGGCAGGTTACATCGGAAGAAGTAAAATCATCAAGATGTATTTTTTTCCGTTGGAACTGTACCTTCATTTGTAAAATATATAGGGCGTTATATGCAAATAATTTAAATAATTTTGCTTCGTTAACGATTTAAAGGAAAGAAGTAAAACAAAAAACGTATGAATCTGCATTTCAATGCGAAAAATATGTATTGTCAGTAATTTTTTCGAGCCCATTGGGTATGTTTATGACATTTATGGACGACAGGCAGGTGACAGGAAGCGTGGTATAGACTATGTGTGAATATTAGTAATAAATGGATGTGCTCCTGCCGGAAAAAAAAAGGTTTGGCGTTCATGTAATTTTTTTTGCTAATTTTAACGTAATACGAGAAAAATTTTTAAGTTTTTACAAAAACAATGAAAAAGAATTTTTTTATGTAAATGTATTTTTTTTAATTATTTGGATTTATACTTTTCTGCATGTCTTCGAATTAATGTTCAAAATTTTCTTTCAATTCTGAAGGTAGTATCTCCTGAAAAGCCTCCCAACAACCTTTTTAAGCAATAAAAATCGTTACGTATACATTTTTCAGTTCAGATTCGAGAACAAAGGAAGTCATTAGACGATGATAAATCAGGTGAATACGGGCTGTGCTTCATTCTTCCAATCGTTTTCTTTCGAAGTACGTCATGTGACGAACTGCTTTTGTAGAATCGTAAAAAATCAAACGAAACTCTGTAAAATTTCTATTTTTTTTTAAATAACATTGCTTTCTTTCCTCTTTACTCTCTTTGATTTTGATGCTGTCGTTGTTGTGCAATAAAAAATCTGAAATTTGTACAAAAAAAAACATAAGTCTAAATAGCGCCATCTAGTGATCGTTCGTAGAAACTTTAAATGCTAAAATTTCAATAATAAAAAAAATATGTTGATAATGCGCATCCGCCCAAAAATACCCCGTAAATCATATTTCAAAACACGATTCCATTATCGACGATCTATTGCGCTAATATATACAACCGCGGAACTGATAAGACCAAAACTATGCACTTAACAAAACCATCGCATTTACGTACGGACACGTACGCAATTCAAAGAAACCCTATTATTTCGGACACCTGCTGACTAACACTTACACAAAATCAATACGCAACATATTACGATAAAGAAAGAGTTACCCAAATATCCCAATTGAATCATAGCGTTAGGCATGCGTTCATTCATTCATTCGTCCGTCCCGTGGGGAAATCGATATTACGCGCGATACATACATAAATTTTTACGAAATATTTTCAAGGAGACCCGCATACCTTAACAATATCTTCAACCAAACACATTCTAATAAGTAACTTGTAAGCTGAAGCGTTTTTTTTTTTCTAAGAGAGAAACGTCTATAGATCTCAACGGAATGAGACGTGGACGTCAAACGGGCATTGCTAATTTCGTTTCAGGGTTGTCAACACCTAAAATAGAGAGGAACCACATCGTCAGCTTACCGAGGTAAGAGCCAAGTCAAGAAGCCGACGGAACGAAACAATACAAATAATGGTTGGGTATTTGTGAACGGTGTTAATTACGTTTGAATAAATGTTATATTAAGCGAGAAAGTGTGAAAATTATCTTCTACAATACTTTCTTGGTTTCCGTTTAAGCTCATTGTTAGGATGGTGTCAGATGGACGTGAAAAGGTTAAAATAATTATTGCGCAAGGTACAAACACGTGTAATCCATATTGCTGATTTGAAATTAAACATTTTCAATGAAAACTAAATGCTTTATAATAGTCCATAATTTAGGTCAAAGCTTGATGTGAAAATAAATAAAATAGCCGATTTTATATAAAAAAAAAGAAAAAAATTGGAACACTTATTAACACCTGTCTTCTATGATTCCCACGAATGCGGAATTTGGCACGATTCCACGTGAACGCCAAGTATTTTCAATATACCACATACTGAGTTGAAATAATCCTCTTTTTAAACAATTTAAACGAACACCACGGAACGATGTAATCTTTCGTTGTTTCAATACGAAGCTAAGGCAACGCGTACTAACGAAACACAAAGCGGTTTATTTCTGCGTCAACCCCATCTTCAAACAGCGAGAGGGTTAATTGATGGTTTCACGTTTAAAAATAACCCGAAACCCTGCTCTAACGATACGTGAATTTATTTCACAATCGATTTCCCGCTAAAAAAAGTGACTAACTCCAGTTTCCATATACACATACACACTTTCTAACGTTCTAAAAATACGGCACACATCGGTTTTACCGTGTTTGTTCACGTATACAAATCTAATAAGTTCCGGTTTTTCATGCACTCGCGGACTCAAAAGAACCGGTACCTTGTATTGCGTTGCTACGTTACACAGCTTTACCCTCTAACGTAATAATGTCGGTATGCAAATAAAGGCACGATCCAAACGTAAAAATATTCTATCCGGAGCGATTCCGTTTCTACGCGTAGAGGAGAGCGCTGCGCGCAAGACCACGAAGAGATGATTAAGGGCCGGATAACTACATGCCAAAAAAAAGAAGGGAAAGGTTCAAATTACGGAAGCGCAACTAGACGATGATTCTTCGCAAGCTGAAGAGAATTAAGAGAAAACGCTAGCGTACAATGGCAAGTTCCCCGAATCCAAGTCCGGAGAGGAGCCCGCGAACCGATAACTTTAAACGCCCTGTACACCCATCTCAACCGCTGATTAAGTGTAGAATTTCTATTCATAGAAACGATACGCGGGAGTAAATAACACAAACAGAAACCATTCCCCAGTGTACAACTAACGAGAAGTACTAAAAACCCGACGCGCGCTATGTATGTATTTTTATTGTGAAGTTCATGTGACTCACCGGTTCGTAGAAGGAATCTTCACATACGCTTTTCTCGGAATTACCGGCATACTTGCACGAACTTGTCGTCACCGTTGGACGAATTAAGCGTAGCTTAGCTCTAATCCGGCGGCGGATAGAACGGGTATGGCTCTACGAATCGAATAAACTCCAATACAGTAATTAGTGGTGAAGGCTGACAGATGACAGATTGATTAAATACTTTGCGTATATCGCGGTATCTACATATTGGCGTTACCAAATATCTAAAATAAACTGAAAACTATCTAATCGCAACCAGAAATGGGGATTTTCACGTAAGTCGTTCGTTCCTTATTTGTATATCATCTTTTATAGTTTTTAAGATTAATTTTACGGGAAATTCATTATAACCAATTTGGATTAGAATTGCAACGTTATATTCAGACGGAGATATTAGGCGGCGAGGCGGTCGCCTACTTCCTGGATTTCCCCGGAAATATCTGGAACGTCGAACCGGGAATTGTGCGATAGTCCGCCGTCAGGGAAAAACAATCCGGATTGTCGAATAAAATAAAAGAAATTTGCTAGAATTATTATTCAAAAGCGTATTTCATTCATTTAATCAAGTTAAACTACCAAAAACGCAGAAAAATTGAAAAGTTAAATAAAAATAGCGTGCGTGGGATAGCTAGCTGGTGAAAACTGCTTGAGACGGATCATCTAGCCGCGTTTAAAAAAAAAGTACAAAAATGATAAAAGTACAAAAGGAAAACCGTGTTTTTCAACATTTAATTGCAACCAGTGTGAATCCTTTAAAACGATTGGCTAGCTTTGGATTTTTTAAAATTAATTGTATTGTGAAAGAGATGTTTCCCCCCCCTCCTTTTTTTTTCATTTTTCCGTTAAAATTATACTTTACGCTTATTGGACCGATAATACTACGACATTTTTTTTTTTTTGTGCAACTTTGGGAACTACCAATAAGACGCACGCGGTAGGTTTCAATATAATTTTAAAACATAGCCACAATCAACCCTGGTGGATGACTCAGTCTGTAAGTAAAACTACCTATTCTGAAATGTTCGCTATGTAAACACACGGATTCTAATATAAAAAAGTTTATTATTTTTAGCGTCCAAACAAAAATAACAACACCTTTAAAAACTATTATCACCCGATTTATCTGACATCTTCCTCCTTTAACCTTCTAAATATTGTCCTGCTTGTAATAAAAGATAAAGAAAATAGGGCAATTTCATAACGTAAACTCGGTTATATTTCGCTGCTTTTTTTTGTAGGAAACCTTATAATAGGTTAATTTATTTCAAGCTCCTGAAATCTAATTTTCTATATCTTACTCATCGCGTAGATTTTTCGAGAAATAGTAGATTATTAGTACTAACACTTCCTTTACATGCGACTACATACTTTTTTTATTATTATTGCTTTTGTTTGAAGTTTATTAAAATAAATAAGTTTAAAAGAATTATAGTATTTTTTTACGCCGTACGTGAGCCGGTAGAAATATAAAAGGAGCATACGATCTTCAACAAAGGAGCTGTTAAATTTTATTGGGCTGTTTTCATTTCCTTGATGTTGCAAGATCGGTAATCGTAGAAACGTTGTTCAGGTGCCGTAAATGTTTGATCTAAATATGCTTGGTCCTCCGAGCAGCGTGCACGAGTTGATGCTTTTACATAATCATCCGGTAACTATCAACAGCGGGGTCAAGGTGTTAATAAAGAGTTGGTTCATTTTGCTACTAATTCAGTAAACATTCGACGTGAAACATCAATGACTTGCAAATAAACCGATTATAGAACACGCGCATAAATGATTACAATATTAATATGAATAAATACATTCGCCACATAAATAATTGTGAAATTAGCGCGTGGATTATACGCAGTTATTCAAGCATGACTATATTCGAACTGTTCGTTATCTCTACATCCGATAACCATAATTTTCACTGTTATCTGCCTTTCGACTTTATAAGTATCTATTGTTCCTTCATTTTTTTCACGACAAATTACGCTCAGTTATTTCAAGAATGCGTTGCTATAATATACACGTTTACAGGAAATACTATATGGGGGGATTTCCTAGATAGAGCGTTTGTTTGTACACATTCAAATAAGCATATTTATACATGTTATTCTATCGAAACCGAAGTAATATAAGTGCTTAGATCTGTGTCTTGCTTCGAGTCTATTACGCAATTTTGAAATTAGTTAAGCTTTATTTTTAATCAATCTTATTTATCTTGGCGTATTTGTGACAAACTATCTATTTATTCATTACGTGATATTGTTGACGAAGGATTATTAACATTTGAGTTGATTCCCTCTGTTTGCTGGATTTTTAAAATGCGACGTTTCGACAGATAAATCTTCTGCCAGATTCGACTCACAACCACTCACTTAGGTGGAAGTAACCAGATACCCGCATAACAGAGCCAAGGAGGTATGTTCGGGAAAACATACAGACAGAAAAGAAGAAGAAAAATTCATGGCCCACATCTTGCAAACAAACGGATCTCCCGAATACATACAATTGGCGAGAGCAAGGGACAACAAATACAAGGTGTGAACTGCAGCAAGAACAACGAATACCAACTTGTAAATGTGGACGTTCATGTATAGGAGAGGAGAGACTAGCACATCCGTATAAATAGGAAACGAAGAGCGTTCGCGCAGAAAAAACTAATACTTGTCACAACACGCTTGGATAGAAGATCGCAGAATTAATTGATCAAATTCCTTCGGGACCCCGAGCGCGGCATTAAAAGAGATCTGGTTCGCGCCGAGAACATTACCGCTCCAACAACAGGCGCAGTAAGCAATGAGACAGTTTAAACGACAGCTTCTGCGCAATCCGACTTGCGCGCGCAGAAAGAATGATTATTGCGGCGAGTGTGGCATCTAACGTCATTTGCCAAACATGTTCTTGTTTTTTTTTTTTTTTTATTTACTTGAAATGAGTTTAGCAGGAAGCACTCCTTTTCCGGAGTGCCGAAACATCGGAAATAGTTCTACCGTCAATTTAAACATTAACGTATTTATTGTTGAAAGTAATCGGGAAATCGGATATTTAATTTTATGAAGTAGACCTTCAGTTTATCTGCTTGTGTATAGATTGCACGAACATGATTAACATAAGAAAACGATTTAAGTATCGTATAAAAATGATGATACACTTTACTTTGCTTATTTGAATCATTTTCGCACGATACAAAGATTAAAAGTGTTACATTGCTGGTATTATTACTACTAGTTGTTGTATAACGGAACAAAAACTATTTATATCGTTTTATAATTATAGGTCATTTACGATCCGTGTGTGTATATCTAGTTTATAGTAGTAAATACGTACTCAAACGGATAAATGCTATTTTTAAACGGGCGACCGTTTCCAGAGCTGGTTAACGCGAGATAATTATTGAACAATCAACGTGATTTTTCTGAAGTATATTTTTCCTTTTATCCTGGTTCAGTAGCGTTCGCTACCTTGAGTCGACGCAACGACCTTCGCAAATATGCGGTTACCATAGCGTTAAAGTAGTTAACTTTCTTGTAGAATGGCAGAGAAAAATGCGTATCCATATTGTAACACGGATGTGTTTCAATGTAAGGCATTAAAGTAGTAACACGCGGTAAAAAAGGTACTTTCCATTACATTATTGTTATTATTCGTTTCGAAATTAATTGCATGCGATATTACAGACGTATTAATCGCTTTATTAACACTATGTATATTATATCGCGATATTATTTAAATGTCATTCGGTACGATTTCAGAGTCAAAACACAATATTTCAACGGCGATAAATTAATTTTAATTTAAATGTGCAATAAAAAAATTAAAAAAAAGCATAAAGTCGACGATAAGCGAGATTGAAATCGGGGTCCAGATTTTATATATGGTCCTTCTTACGTTGGCGTGTCAAATGGCATGCAAATTCTGTTTCGTGTAATAATAACGAAAATCATTATAATACCTGACATCATCCAAAACTGAAAGGTTCAGTGACTTCCACGGCACATGTAAGAAAAGATGCATTTGTACGAATTTGCCATCAGATCTCCGGCACCTTCTTAAGATTCAATTTCGATTCTTTTACGACTCTTCAAGCCCACGATTGTTTGACTGACGTAAATGAACTTTGCATGTACATTTTTCTCGTGTTAGGTCACCGCTAAAGATCAAAATTATATATATACATATATTGGTGTACCATTCTGCGTAGAGAAATGATACTATTGGACGTGATGGTATAGCCGAGAGATAAACCAATCGTGAAATAAATATATGTAATACAATTAAATGTTATTAAAATTTCGAAGGGGAACATGTTGATTTGGGGATCGTAGTGATGAATCTTCTTCTTTACGTGAAGGTCACATTTATTAAAATTAAAATTGTGAAAACCTTCAATAGCAAAGAAGTTAATGTAACGTGTAAGATTGCCGATCGCCACACATCGTTTCAAAGCACGGAGTAAGGTTTGATACGACCATTCTCGTTACTCGCTCCCCGTCGATTTTTGAACGATATTTGCTTTTTATTACAGCTGCGGGTGAAGATCTGGCTTTGCATGAATGGATCATCGCGAAAGGTCCCTATATTAGTTTTGATGTGACATCCAACTAAATCGAAAGAAGCAAATTTTGTTTACAGGCTTATTGTAGCAAGACTCCCTTCGTCCTGCGAAGTGAATTCTGGGGGAGCTTGGGCGCGGAAAGGATCTTGCGTCCACGCCAATTTCTCAAGAGTGTCTTCTTGAAAGTATTTTGCAAATCGATCGATGAGCTTTGGGAGGCGTTCTTGAAACGGGAGGTCCTGTGAAACGACGATTTCATTAGAGCCCATGTATTTGCGCAATTTGGGGAAACGATGTTCATCACTAGCCTCGTTGATTTTTTTCTTATCCACAACTGCAGCTTTTTCCTAATCGCTGCAACCTTTTCTAAAAGTTTGAAAATTTATATGTCCTTGCCAAATTCAATGTAGAGCTCATCGACTTTGTTCCACAAGCTACGAGAACGATCTAATTTAGACGTTCTAGGAAGCTCAATTTTTTCCGCTTTTGGTGTATGCTTAATACAGCATATTGTTAGAATGGTTCAGCCCTCTAGTATAGCTTTTGATTAATATCTTTCTTAATTATAGAATTGCCAAAACAAATGTTTATGCTTATAATATTGCTTGAGTAATACGGGTTTTTCAAGAAAACAGGATCATAAACAAATGTTGTCCTTCTATATTATGCTTTTAATCCCACTACAACCTTTATTTCTGCTATTTATTTTACAACCCTCACAGATGTTCAAATCTTCAAATTTACAAGAGTTTATAGTTTTTAAGCTGTAAGCGGTTATAGTAGTGAGATTTTGGAGAATTACATTCGGTAATATCGCACGAACGGCATAGCCAGCTCGAATAGGCAACATCTGGTGACCAAATTTAACACGAACTTTCATAGAACCGTCGCAAAATTTCTCCCTTTTATAGACTTATAAAATACGTAAATATGGAAAAGTTGAATGGAATTTCCAAGTTCTTAAGCCGGGTTACAAACCGCGATTACTAAAATGCGGATCGGCCACGGGGTATCCATAAAATCGTACCCTACCATTGTTGGATTTATGTAAATACCGTTTTTAAATTAAAGTTTACGCATTTCGAAGAAGAAGGAATTGTTAGACGGGGTATTTATTTTGAATTTAAATATTTACTTTAAAAAATACATTCCCTAGTTGTTTTGACATACATTTTATTCGATCTTTTACCTCTCTAAGTTTATGATTTAAAGGTGTTTATAAATACACTTCGTGTGGGAAACCACACAGTTTAGACAGTTACATATCTAATTTACTGGCCTTGCTCGATCTATAAAACAAAGGAATTGGTTTTGACCATTCCAGTAACTTTATTGATCGTTATTTTTTTTTTTACAAGGGCAACTCGAACTCCGAAAGAAAAACAAGTTTGTCTTATTTGAAATCAATTTTATTTTTCCGTGTAATCTCCCTGATGTTATTCAAATAATAAATTGATGAGTAGATGCGTGATTACTTTGAAGGGCAAAAGAACACATTCTTTAAATAGCTCGTTAATATGATATAATATTTTTAAGTAACACTTCTTCGAGATCATCAATAACATTTTTTTTCCCGTATGAGCTCTCGATCAATAATATAATCTTGAAGATCATCATATTCAGCTTTGATTTTGACCACTATGGACGATAACAAGTCGTCGTAGTTTAGGACGAAAATTTCGTGAAAACACTAAATCCTTGAAATTTCTCATCGCAAATCCTGCTCGTGCTACAATTTTTACGCAAAACTGAATGAAGTCGTCGCCTTTCAGTGTACCTAGGACATGGTAACGAAGTTTGTCAGTGACTTCCGCGATTCTAGCAATTGCCGACTTCTCCTGTGTGATGCATCATCGCACTGTATGCCTCCCTGCTTAAATTCAGTATTGAGGAGGAGGTTCTGCTAAAGTAGGAACCAACCTAATACAAAAAAAAATGTTAACGTTATGTAGTGGCCCATCATCCTACTATTCTTTTAATGTTATTGTTTATCCCTAGGTTTAAAAATTTGATTTAATAATTAATAATAATGGGAAGGGACAAGCCAACAGAGTGTACGATAGGTTATTAGGTTCGTCGTAACCATAGAATTCTTTCGTTCTCATAGAACGTGTGAATGATGTACGTATTCGACAGGTTCATTACAACCACCCCCCGTTGAAGGGTGAAACTCAATTACTCGTTTCGCAACACGCGACTAGTGACTGGAGACTATACCGGGGCCATTGGAAAATCCAACACCGACTCTGGTGGATGGACTCCAAGCGCTCCTAACTTTGTTACAATTAGGAGGAGATCCACTTACCGTTGAGCAACCGAAACGTTATTAACTAGTTACAAAAGCATTGCTTCTTGTTTTAAACAAAACCGATTTAGTTCTTCATTCCATCTTGCAATTTAATTTACGTAGTTTTCGTCTCGTTTGGAAAGCGGGTTGCTGTGTAGTTTTCAATAAATTGCTTGTAGATTTTCGTGAGTTATTTTTCGACCTCTCCAGGGTTTGATATACGTTGTTGCTTTCCTGCTCCTTCGATACTCGTTCGTGTGAACCAATTTCGGCGACGTGCTCTAAATTTGGTCAAGCGATTTTCCAAAACGGTTTACGTACGTAGACGTCCATCCATACAGTTCGCCTTTCTTCTTTAATCGTCGCTCTTCTCTTTCCAATCCAGCGTTCTCTTTAGGCAAGGGTCCCGTATGCTCGTGTGCGTCGTAGGTAGACGGTACAGGGTCAACGCTTGGAGCGGACCTAATACGGCTCGATGGTCGTCCTCCGCTTCTTGCCTCACCATCCGGACCCTCTCGCGCGTAGAACACCGCGCAAGAAACACCTCTCGCGAATATATCATCGGTTTCCGTTTTGCGTGGTCCTCCGATTTAGTTTATGGTGCGCCCGTCTCGCAAGTATGGTAACGCTACCAGGTTACGGCGTGGCTTTTGGGCGAGGTGTCACCTTATCTGTAAAGTTGTTGTAAATGTACCGTTTATCAGATGTCTGTCTCCATTTTTTTTTTTTTTAAGATTAACGTTAATGGACACCGCCAAATGTCAATTGAAATTAAAATTATTTAATATTCTTTATGTAATGGTTAAAGCTTTGTTCCGATTAGTTTCCTTGACTTTCTTCATGTTAATTGCTAGAATTATTCTGTCCTTATTCGAAGCAATATGAGCAATATTTTGATCGGACATTGATCACTGGTTTTGTTTTTCTTTCGCGGTTGAATCGATTCAGAATCGCTCTTGTAAGTAACAAAAGATGTTAAAGAAACCATGGTGCCGCCTTCGATGTACATTTAACATATACAACCACCAAGTAGATGAGTTCAAATATTAGGATTAGAAAAGATTCTCGGTGGTGGGCGTCGTTATTCAGTAACGTAAGGATTCTCAATCAAGCAACAACAAGACCCAAGATAAATACGAGCGTTTCGGTTTCGAGAGGAGACCTTTCACATCTACGTCGATGTAGTAGATGCGTAAGTCTCATTCGTCGAACAAAAGGGCCGTCAACGCCGCGCGATCTAAGCAGATCTCGGAACGCGCTTGAATGAACCGAGAAATCGAGTCGAGGCGACGGATGCGCCTAACGCCATCCTCATCCTCGGACGAGAGAGAAACCCACACGCCTACACCAAATTAGACAACTTCACGCGGGCGGTCTGGTGCCGCTCCATATACGGGTGCAGTGAACAGGGAAAGTATTCGCGGGTACGATCAGAAGTTGTAAGAAACGCTGGAACACAGCATGGAATTCCCTCTTCCATTTTAAAAATTTCAATTCTAAATTGACGTTGGCGCGTGGAATGCGCAAAATCAACGTTTTCGGAGAGATTTGTTTTGGCGAAGTTGTTAGGGTGTTTCTTCTTTTACTGTACAAATGCGTACATTCATAGCTTGACTAACGACTTAACTTTTCCTTGTATTGTAGCGCCACTCCGGACTGCTGGAAGCAAGTATTAAGATCTATAAATACGACGAATGCATGCGCATATTTAAGAAGACTTATTTCTCACTGTCTACAATTGCAAATGTGTCTGAATGGATTTAGACGAGATGTAGATAGCAAATGCTACATGTGCTATGTATGCACATCTACCTGCATGTAAGACAACTTATTCTTCCAATGATTATAAAATAACAGCGAATACCAGCTGAATTCTTCTAATTCAATGTTGTTACCGTAACTGCCATCATCATCATCATCGCGTATAGTCGTTGGACCATTTGAACTTACTTGAAAGTGACAATAACCTCAGTCGAGCTGCCAGCCGAAACGCAAATACAACGATATCTTGCAACCTCCCGATACCTTCACGCGCGGCACCCGAGCCGCAGAGATGCGGCGTCCGGCCGTGGGAACCGCGGCATTTCGTCCGCGTGGGCCCCATCTTCCTACGAACGCCTACGGGCCCGCGCCCCAAGTCGTAACTCACCGGCACATGCATTCACGTATCCACCTATGTGTGTACCTTAAAATGAGTTCACGTACGTACGACCCGCGTGTACGTAACGTATAGATACGTACATATCGATCGGTGCCTATAAATGCGTGCAAGATACGTACGAATAAACAACCATATGTTCTTGAATCGGTGATTTTTTCTGTTTACATTTTACGAAAGCGTAAACACTTGTTCCGTGAATGAATGCGGGAAATGTTTGGAAACTGCTCCTCGAAGAAAATTCTCAAAGCGTTCGCATCGGAAATGAAAAAAAGTGACCGGATGCATGAACGATGACTCACCGTTGCGTGGAGGGAGGCAGGGAGTTGGAATTTGCATGTTTGTGGATGGGTATTTTTAAAACTATCTTGTTCAATACGTAATGTCGTATTAGATCTGGAGACTTTTAAATATAGAACATGGTGCAGGTCTTTAATACACTATTTGCAAGATGAAAAAAATCATCTTTTAAGGTAAATCTATAGTCAAAAGTTTAAATATTTATAATTGCTATTATCAAAGATCTCTAACATACGCCTGCCTCGCATACCACAGGCGGAGTTTGAATATATCAAAATTTTGATATTTATCTTCAGATTTTCCTTACGTATTTGTTTACGTTAAAATAATCAAAGATATTGCGGGAGTAACATGACTGTAAAAATAACTCTTTAAAATACAATTTAAAACACAGCTCAGACTAGAAGCAGGAATCTCAAATTTTCGCATTCCAGCGATATAAAAATATCCTTGTATCCATTTCGATGGAAATTCAAGAGAATTAGAGAAATCGTAATAATTTAAACGTATCTCTTTTTATATATACCTTTTTTTCCTGCGATGCAACAGCTGCATCGAAAAACGCCAATTCAAATATAAATATAAGCGATAAAATACATATAATACAGTAACCTAAATTTTAAGCTGATATTTCAATATATAGGGTGTTAATTTAAAATATTTTCGCTTGCGAAACACTTTCGGTCGAACCAGACTATCTTATTTTAAATACAACGGTGCGCTTTATAGCAGCTCAATCTATCGCGTAAATCATGGCACCTTACCTCCAGACAATTTTTTTTGTGGTGACGGTCCAACGGGGTATATAAGCTTTTTCAGTTACCATTTGCACCGCTCTTGTTGCCGTGAAAAGGTAAAATATTTATTTTTGTCGACCGAAATAGAAGGAAATTTTTAAATTTTTACAACGCTCTGTATTTTTCCTATCGTAAGCTTGACCGCTGCGTTCAACATCTCGAAATAAGCAAAAGCTATTGATCAAGAATGATTAAAAAAATGGTTGACGTTATGTAATTTAAAAGATTACAGAAGGAATCTTAATAATTTTCTTTGCAAAGCAATGAAAAGGAAAATACGCAAAATTGAAGTGGTTATTTCTTCGAAATGAGCCAGTTGATCCAGGTCGACGTATTTTTTGCTCTCGTATCTTCTTCTGTTTATAAAACCTAAAATTAGAGTTAATATTTTGTGAGGAATGTAACTCTTTTTCGATTTCTCAATTTTTTTTGTCATTTATTACAACAAATATTTTCAGAGAAACTCGAAGAATTTGGCTTCTACTCAATCTAATTCTGTATAGTCATTCAGATTTTTTACATAACTCGTTAGAAGATCTAAATTTATTTTTAATGCACCGCATAAAAGAAAATAAATAAATTCAAAGTGCCCCAGTTTATAAAAAGCTCCGCCTATGTTTTTGCAATTCTTCAGCTCAGACGTAAACATTACGCTTTCCAACAGGCTTCGAATTTCGCCTATAACGAGCTTAGGATTTACAACCTACATACATCTAAAAAAACAGACCCCACGTTTCACGGTGCTCGATATCTCCTCCCAAGCATTGTTTGAAGTCGTCGGAGTCTGTTTAAGAATTCCTCGGGAGTCCTACCCCCTACAATACGAATTTATTTAACCAATTCTATCAAATTTATAGTGAAAATAAACGAAGTTTGAGTCGCGTATGAAAGTACAATAAGCAAACAGACATTTTCCTGTCGGAACTGTTTGGAATTCTCGCGCCCGTCGGAGCCGCTAACTCGTTTGGACGCCGTGGGCAACGTAACGAAAGTGAAAATGCATACACCGGCGCAGCTGAACAAGTCCCCCCGTCGGTTATGCGGTCAAGATCAAATAATTGACGTGCAGCGACGGTCGGCGAATATTTTGCGCTCAAATCGCATCGTCTAGGATCCGATTGAAAGTGACGGAGCCACATCGGAGGGGAAAAATTAACGAACGAACGAAGAAGGATATGGTCCCATGGCCTACTTCGGTCCGCATATGTTTGTATATATATGTATAATACCGTGTTCTTTTGCGATCGATCGATAGGTACGCCGGCATGTTACGTAAGCGCCATTGGAAAGTGAGGTAATGGGTCTGAGATCTACACTCTAGATATTCCGCATTTGAAAAGTAGAATACCTATACAAATAGTTTGTAATCCAATAATGGTCGAAGTTATTTGCTTGGGTGTCTCTGGCTTGCATAACTTTGAACTTCCAATCACGTTACGTAGTAATAAAACGTTTTAATCGGATCGTAGGGATCGACTCTGGCGAGTGCTGTGAAGAGAAGTGATTGGTTTTTCTAGTTTTCGTTGCTTTCAACGGGTCGTATGTAAAGATGCGGGAGAAGCAATGAAATGAAATCACTTGACGTCAGGGCGTCCTTTACACTTTAGCAACAGCAAGAAATTGTTTAGCCACCATCACAGGTACAAAGAAAAACGAACCAACAGCGCAGATTATCTAAACACCAATATAAGACTTGCTAACAAAATAAACACCGATATGTTGAAAAAATTCTTTAATCAACGTGATAGCTTGTTAGGTGTTAAATGCAGAACACAAACAGTAGGCTAGAATTGATGCGTTTAGTAAACTCGGCACAAATAGCTGTCAATCAATGTAGCTTTTGCCAGATAGTACGTCTTTTGAAAAGTTCGTACGAGATATTTGTCATTCTCGTGTATGCTAAGTTACTCAAGATATAATTTATCTAATTTAAGATGACCGATAGTATCTATCAGCGAAGTTTCTTAATTAATTTTTGTACATGATTGAATTAATCTATCGTCTTTTTGCATTTCCTTCTTTTGTAAATTGGCGCATTACTTCCGATCTTATCTTTCTCGATCTTTATTTTGCATGAACAAACCAATTCTTGAAACGCTTTTCCGCTGCAAGGGTGATATCTCCAAAACGCGGCTTTTCAAGTCCTCAACAGCTCCTTGCGGTGATAAAAATTGTTGAGCACGCATTGTTAGGCGATAAATCCTAAATAAAATTCAAATAATCAATCGATGCTGTGTGAAAATTGGCATTGATGAAGGAAGATGCGACGTTGTCGATCGTTCGTCTTGATTTCATTGGTGACATCTGACAGACAGATTCAGCACTGACTATACTTCGATGTTTAACGAAAGAAGCAAGTATTAATTTTCTTGAACAATTTTTGCAAGATTCGGTTCATTTGCTTAGTTCCCAATTGATTAGCATCGAATTGATTAAGGATGCCTCCATCTCAGGGTAAATCATTCATTCTCTTCAACCATCTTCCACTCAATATCGATATCTCTTTCCAGTAACATTTTTTTAATAGGGCTTTATTACCAAAAGTTAAACAGAGCGACTTCGAGACATTGCTGCTATGTTGGGCTTTTACCACAATCAGAAGTAATTCACAATTTATTTGTACACGCAAAGGGTGCGATCACAAATAACGTTGATTACATCGATTACACCTTTAAACGTTTGGTCCAAGTGTACAAATCGTATAACCGCATCGTATTTTTTCATACTTCATTTCCAATATTATTGTTTCTTACTGGATACATTTATTTTACTCGATATACAAACATACATACTACGTATACACCTATATAAATTACACGGCAAAACGATCAATACACAAGCCACAAATCGTGCATTTCATACATTATTATTCCGATATAAGTTAATTACAGCGGTGCGCGGCCAATTTCTTACGTGCGCCGCGCCGTGGTAAATTTTTCACGCGGGTTTTAATCAATAATGAATATCACCTAGGTAGAGGTACCCATAACAACAACATCGGGCTCGAACGTTCTTTTTCTTCGTTTATAATTATCGAGCTTCGTATATAAGCTGTTTAACGCTTGATCGATCTATCCGGCTGTTGTTCTAAACGTTATTCTCTATTTTTCGGTATTAATTTCAAACTGTTTCGCAAGTACATATATATACGAAATCGCTTCAATTCGTTCGAGGAAGAAGCCAATCGGCGTGCTTATAGTTTTTACTATCTCGAGAGCGTGCCTCTCGATTCCTTCTATTCTAAAAGCTTTAATACGGTGCAAATATGAAAAATTGATACAAAATATCATGTTTTTGAAGATAGCCCTTTAGGACATAAGAATTGTTGTCCTTCTTTGAAAACCAAGCCGAGAATATCCGAAATTCGCAAGAAATATCTTAACTACATCTTAAGAATAAGTAAAATTTATTGTTAATGTTATTACTTTGAGCCCTACTTCTACTTTTTAATTTTAATATTAACTCGGTTTAAAGTTAACGTGGAAATCGTGCAACAGGGTCGCCACAGACTTGGAAAATCAGGGAAATTGGTTGTGTGAAAGTAAAAGAAATCGAAACTAATAACAAGCACGAAAGACGCACATTCACTAAAACGTAAAAATTCTTACAAAATTCTTTTAGTGACTTAACGCGTGAACTCGTAGATCTTCGCAACCTATTTATTACTCTAATATCCCAACATTTAAGGCAGAAACAAAGAATTCCTACCGAAACTCAAGGATAACAATCGTACCATCCAGAGTTTGTGAACCTTGTTCTAATTTATAAATACTCTCGTTTTTTTTTCTTCTCTCTCTCTCTCTGTCTCAGTCGGACCACACGAAAGAGGTCGTTTATTTTAACATTTAACATTAACTACAACGCAGCATTACGACGTCCTAGTTCTGGCTTTTTTATGTAGCTTTTACTAGCTACAGATAGACACGCTGTACTACATCGCCGTTCTAACAAGATTATCACCTCTTCAGCCTACATCATCTTATTTCGCTAATAAGAATTTGATACTATTACAAACTAGGTTAAAGTATGCATTTTTTACACGGAGTCGTTCCAGTCGGCGGTATTAAGTCGTATTTTATTCAAATTTTAGCTAATTGCCTTGATGCGAACAATGTAATTTGCGTAACGCGCGTAGTAGACATGGTAGTGGTGATATTTCTATTCGGAATAGTTTTAGGCCGTTGCCCGCGACCTTTTCAACGAATAAATTATTGGTATCTGTTCTTGAGCCCTAGTTTTCGCGAGTATGGATCTCAGCAACGCCTAGCTGCGTCCTTTTAATTACATTCTTTGCGAATAAAGTTGTGCAATAGTAGCGAGTTCACGCGGCATTATTTCATGTTTTAAATGAACGCACGAATCTGTTAATTGTCTCAAATTGTCGCGAAAGATATGTGATTTTCTCTGGGAATAAGCTACTGGATCATTGTGTAGCTTGGAAATTGGTAATAATAGCAAAGGAAGAACTGAATAGGCTTATATTCTAAGAAGAGGAAGGGCACGTATTCAACCATTGATAGTTTCTTGAAGCTGATAATATCTCTAGAAATAAAACAATTTTTTTGCGATTATACCAGGTCGCTCATGTTTGAAGAAACCTTTTAGATATAGTAACTACAGATTGATGTTGAGCCAGTTTCAGCATATTCGTTTAAGCATTTTGAAATGTTTAAGTAAGCGTTATCCCAATAAATCAAACAGAACTAAATAACGACTAAATCTATTCATTAAATTTGGTGAATCGCGGTGATGTTACGTTCTTATCAATTCCAAGTTTTCCGATTAGATATTATGCCTAATGCGATCATTGAATTTGGTGCTTATAGTTCTTTTCGTTTGATTAATGCACACATGCAATGTTGTAGATGCCGACCTTTCCTTCGTGTCCGGTGTTAGGATCCGGTATTTGTGAAAGCATGTGGCTACAATGTCAACAAACATTTTTTCCCTTCAGCGATTAACAGGTCGGTAGTAAATTTGCAAAGATAACATCGATTAACGATCATTTTACGGGTTTCCCGATGGAATATCAAAGCCGATAGATTACGTAACTTTAACGCTTTCGCGTCAAATAAATAACGCGCGCCGTTAAAGTTTTAGAATAATATTGACCTTATCGAAAGGACGCGTTATTTTATGTAGGTACACCTAATGAATCATTCGACCTACGCAAGACGACCCAACACCGGCCGAAGAAACCGTATAGATTTGCCGCACCGTATAGTCTAGTCCATGATTAACCGAGAGTATACGGTTATCGGCGAACAGTCATTACATGTAAACTATGCGCGCAATTATAACCACTTAATAATTTTCTCACAATAAATAACGGTTGATCCTTTTTCTCCTTCTTCGTTTATGTCTTTAAACGCGGCATTCCATTTGCCCCGGTAAATGCTATGGAACTGCGGCGTTGAACTGGATTTCATTTTATTGATATAACACGCATGAACCGATATGTCTATACATTTGTTTTATTCCGTTTTATACCTGCTATTTTTCTCTTTTACATCGCGTATTAACTAACCACCATTGTGTGTTTTCGCACTACTCTTCCGTAAGGGATAGACAAGGATAGAACGGGCCGATGTGAACCGTCCGAGAATCGTCTATCGCATTTTGTGTATGTATCTATTTTCAAACTTTCACATGGAGATATATTTATGTACAACAGTAATTAGTACAAGGCATTGTTCCATGACGTAGAGCCGTAGCTGCACTGTACGCTACAGGAGCAGCGTATAGTATGAAGTAGTTGTAGATTGTATAATTGTCATGGGTGCACTATGCGGAGATTTTAATCTTCTAATCTTACGCGAGTTCGACGACTTCTAAGTTTAAAGGCTTTTGCTTTTAAGGCTCTTTTTGCTCGATTTTAATGTATTAGAATAATTAGTTCTTGATTATTAAATTTACGATTAACGCTCCTCTTGGTTTCCGCATAAATCTGCAAAGGATGAGATTTTAGTCAAAGTGGTATGCTAACAACTAGAGAAGTACGTAATTAGACGTAATGATTAGATTTTTTCCGCTGAATTTATGCACATATTTCATATACGTATTTATCAGACAATTTTGTTTAATCGAAGATTAAAGGCATCGTATCATTCTTCCTTTCCGCTGGTTCTTAAGTTTGGAAGCAAATCTAGCAAAAAAAATAATGTAAAAATTTCCGCAACTACTCAACGCTTCATGGCAAGGTGTCCCCACCACTTTTTGCCCAAATTTTTGATCCGTTTCAGGTTGTTCTAAAACCGAAAGCGTGGTGCTTACGATTGTCCGCTGGCTTTAGTTCTTGAGCGGATCTTGTATGGGTGTCAACCCAAGTTCTCCTGTAATTTTTTAATGAACGAAATTCATCAGAAAATTCAATTGATGGCATTATAAAGCGTCGCTTAAAACGCAAAGCGGCTTTCCGTCGAGCATAGATGAACCAACAGTGAGATATATCTCAGTTTCAGTTGGTCTAAACGTTTCAAGAAAATCACATCAAGACTTAGCTTAACTACATTTAATACAAAGTTTTGAGTGAAATGATCAGATAAATCTGCGATTTAAGTGTTATTAAGAATTAATTGAATTGTTCCTATAGGTTTCAGATATTTTTTTTTTGTAAAGTTTCTTTACTTAAGTCATAATCAAAGAGATACTTACACCATCTGCATATCAAAAAAAAATCTAAAATACCTTTCTACATTATAATACAATATATATATAATAAGCGCTTGTATAGGAATAAAGACCAAAAAAAGCCACACCTTGAAAAAGGAATCCTTCAACAGAACCGCTTATACCGCTATTAAATAACATAAAAAGTGAACATTTCAAACGCCTACAAATACACCAGATAGGTTAATCAATAAGACCGTGGCGGTTTTTGCGATTCTACACAAGCAGACGGCTGCCATATTCCCTCCGCAACCAACTAGAATCGTAACCGCAAGATCGAACTTGGCAAGAGCGCGATATATTATCTGCCTTATACAAAGAATATCTCTCGGAGGGTCTCTCACTAAAATAATGCTTCTTCTTCTATACTGTTATAAGTCTTCGGCCTTTAGTATTCCGTTTTTTTAGAATCGGAATTCACCGTTTTCTTCGTCTTTTTCTTCATCTTCTTTGGTTGTCTGCTGTATAGACGCCAATAATACAACGGCACAATAACAACAAGAGGCAGATATCGATGGATTGGAGACTTAATAACAAAAGGCGTACTGCGGCGGTGTCTTTCTATCGCGTCGTGTCGGATGGGTCGCGCTGCTGTTGTTACATTCTTCTTTCGACGATGGACGAAGATGACGACGGTGCGAGAGTGGACAAAAAAAAGGAAACTGCACGTAAACTCCACATTAATTTGTTTAATTTGAATCGTACGGTTCATTTACTTTTATTTGATCACCAGCGATTGGATACGGTCAGCCGCAGAGAGCCGGAGAGCAGTCGCAGAGTCCATGGGAAAGTTGGTCGCTGTCTTTTCAATATTGTGCGCCTCACCGCTGACTGGCTGGTTGTTTGTTGTCTGTTGTGTGTTCCCGTTGTGTTATTCCGTTCGGCAGCTCCTCAGTCTTTCGCATGCCTATTATCAACTGTTACCATTACCCGCCCTATTATGAGACAGTTTAACAACGCTTTTTGTTCGTTTGAAGAGAAGTTTAGATGTATTTAAATATATCTCGGTATATGGTTGGATGCTAATGGTTAAATTTATTTTTGGATTTTAAAAATATTTATTTATTTGGTTTAATATTTATTTATTTATTTATTTTTAACAGTTGGTATTATTGGTGATATCGCTTTTATTAAAAATAAATTAATAAACTTAACGAGGTTTCTACCAGACTCTTTCGTCTGATATTTGCAGCGTTCTCTATTAGAAACTAAGGATTTCATTGACGATTGATGTACCTTTAAACTCTTTAGATTCTAAGCTATGAGTTACCTTCGTCCAGCTTAGATATTGAAGAATTACAATTAAATTGGTGCTTACGTCGATATTGCTAGTGTTTTTTGCAAAAATTACATAAGATTGCTTTGATCGTCAATCTAGCGGTCTTTAGATATGCTCTAAAGAAGCAAGTGCACCATGACGATCTGAAAGAAATATCTGCAACCTGCTTGGGACGGTATATAAGAGGAAACAACTGAATAATGTAATGAATGTAATACTTTATTACCGATTTATTTACTATTATTATAAAAAGTATCAAAAAACAATATTTCTTGGGTTTTAATTGTCAAACTCGATTACGTCATGTTTGTCCTACAAACCGAAATTAAATCGAAAGAGGCACAAGTCAATCGACTAAAAACACTTTTTTCCTCCGATTTTTTTTTTTAAGAGCTTCACGCCACGTTACCACTTGTTAGATTATATTAATAACCTGTAACGCGCGATAATATAACATAAGCAAGCTGCTGGTTTTTTTGCTCACCTTGACTCTTCTCCTTATTATACATCACGTTTTCCACAGGTTTTAAAATACAAACACTCGCACACATGTACGTGCTAAGCGCCACATATGCTACGCACACACCTATATGTATATGCCCGCTGTAAAAAAGAAACGAAAAAAAGCGGTTTTATTTTAGGAGCCACGCGCCCAAAGATTACCCGCATCTCTTCGCCCATAGAAACAGAAGAGATATATCATCTGAATAAACGATAATCTTACTACCACTACTACGTTCTTCTTGCCGTGGCAGTGCAGTTCATTTGGATTTATTAGGTCTACGTTTTGGCTCCCTTCCTGAAAAGAAGTATATATAAATACTCGAGAAAAAAACGGACTATGTAGGAAATGGAAGGAGGCCAGTCTTTAAAAAAAGAAGGTGTAAGAGCTAAAGAAGGTTTTTCCATCGAAACCAGAGACATTGACTCGAAAGAAATGGAAAGTGGCCCACTGGCTGTGTTTATTTTAAAAACGTATTATCGTAAACTATGAATAACCCCGCTTAACTTAGCGCTTTATAATTCTAACCTCCGTTAAGGCTCCGGTTTAGTATCGATTGCCGATTAGATACCTGTTTATTTTCTCTCGAGGCTTTTTTTTTAAGCACGATCAATTAAACGCTAAAAAACGACCTGACTTTAAAGAAATAAAGCGATGAAAATTCAGTGACAATGCAACGTCACGCGCGTTAATCTTACTCTACGTTAATGTATCAAAGGAAGAGGCTCGCAGGGGCGCTATTTGAAACGCTAATTTAATAGGCACCTATTTATTTAAACTTGCTGTATACCTCTAGATATTAACACTTTCTTTCTTCGGTTTAGTACCTGTTTAAACTTCGGAGAGTGCAATTGAAATTGATGTAAACATCTAGAGCGATTGAGGTCCGTTCGGAGCGCCATTAATCAACAATAAAAGGAGAAAATAAATAAACGCGATAATTTTACGTAATGGTAATATTTGCGTCCGTCTTTATAATGTTCTCTTTGTGCCGCAACGTCTTGCTTGAAATTAAAGAAAACCGTAAACAATAAAGTTTTGCCCCGTTCTTCAAACTAGTTTTACTTCATCACGCCGTTTTACTGTTAGTTAGTAGAGTTTACTAACTGTTTATCTGGTTCACCTGATTTATAATTTGTAATATTTTTTTTATAGTTTCTGCGCCGTGGTTCTTTTTTTACAGTTGCTTTAAGGAAAAATATACGACGAGAATAGAATAAGCTACGCAAAAAAATCGAGTATTCATGAAGCAATTTATTTATTTATTTTTTTATTAATTTATTGCTATTTAATTGTATTTTCTAAGCAAACGACTTTTGACTTTAATCTGAAAATAAGCAAACAACTAATCGAACCAACCGCTTAATTTATTGGAAATCGCTAATTTAACGTTACTCTACACGTTAGGTTAATGACTAAGTAAAACTTTCACATCCTGACGCATGCATCGAAAGCATTCCCAAATTCATTTGAAATTTGTCATATACTTTTCAGGAAGTACCAACTAAAACCAACGTATTTCTGTGCAGTTGTCGCCGGAAGTACCTCGAGGAAAAAAAGTTGCGCTAAATTTCAATCGATAAAATTCGCTGTTCACAACGATTTAAGTTTTTTTGCATTTCTTGAGAGTTGAAGCATAGAAGCCCAGAAAATAAGTTTTCGTCATGGGAAACGCGTATGAATTGCATAGAACCTCGTATTGGGCTTAACGTATTCAATTAGATCATAGTATTGGCGCGTAAACCATTGGCTAATAGCCGGATATTATTTCATCAGTTACTTAAACCCGCCGCTTATCTTCGCGTATGCGCATGTTGCCGCGCGGTGATCGTGCGCTTCCCCAAATCAATTAGCCCCGGCCGCCGTCAGAGGCTCGGCACGTTTGAAACATTAAAATTATCTATATAGATCTCGCCGGTCGCCGGAACATCACACGCTCGTAAATCTGGCATTACGATAAAAGAATTCGAAAATTATCTGCGCCACGAACGATCTCCGTTCGGCCACGGACTAATTAATAAAATCGACAGTGCCGCGGATCAAGTATGCATATTAGGGTGTCCTTTGTTTATGATGGTCTAAATTTGGAGACGCATGCCTTTTATTTAATTTTATTTCTTTCCTTTCGTGTAAATCAAGACCATCTAGAAAAAACGATGTGTGACGGAGGAAGCAAAATCGGCATTTTTACCTTTTATATACAGGGTGAATTATAAATAAGCGTAAGAAACTTTGACGTCTTGTTCGAGAAGTTATTTAAAACAAAAGAAATAAAAACATGGCTACTACATGGCCTACTCTAAAAGCTGCACTTAACTCATTAATTTTGAGAACTCATCAAATGCATTTTAACTTTTTTTGGTGCTTTTTACGTACAGTAAAGGCTCTAACCCAATGTTTCTCTAATGAATGATTAATATCTCAAATTGCGCCATTCTCAGCTTTCAGGGAGCGATGGCAGTTTTGTGTGGCTTATTGTTTGTTAGGTTAAATAAAATTATTTCATTTAATTTTTTTATTTGTTCATGTACACCTAACCTGCATTATTTTAAGGATTATCGTGCAATGAAAAATTTAAGTAAACGAATTAGAAGGTGACCTAACAAAATGCCCGTTTGATCGAAAAAGGTTGGGAAATACTGAAAGAAAAAAAAATTGACCGAATAAAGTTGAAATAAAAGAAAAACGCAATCATTAAAAATACATTCGCGACTTTCGATGATAAACTTTTGAGAACAAGGGACACCCTAATATATGTCGTACACCAAGAGCATGCAAGTATTCTCCGGTTGAACGGGCCGCCAGGATTCTCGCGTATAATAACATTGCAGCAGTATGCAGGCTTTCGTATAGCGGGACGAGAACGACGGTATGCATATAACTGAAAGAGTATTGGAGCGAACAGGTTTTTAGGTGCCTATAATTGTCGGTAATTTTTGTAAACGTTCTACTTGCTCGATTTTTACGGATAGGGAGTTCGTTTTCGCATTTCGTTAACGTTATCTGCGGATGACGAGGGCCAAAGGAATGTGCGGCGCGCGGTGCAAGTTATAACAGCACGTATTTTAACCCTTAAGTGATGGCGACAATTTTTTTTTTTTTGTTCATTTTTTCAAGGCCGATTTGACTTGGTTGAGGATTTATTCGAATTTATTTTTGTACGAGGTGCTCGGCGTGTACGTATTGTTACTATATTTTATCGGTCTTTGATTGGTGATTATGAGGTTGATTGGCAAAACAAACAAATGTGTAAATATTCCTTTTGTTATGCTCACGGTAAGTCCACAATGTGTTATTTTGGATTCGAACCGCTTATATGTTGCAGGGCTGGCTGGATACAAAGTAGCGAAAGTTAGACTTTTCGAATATAACTTCTATCTTCTGCAATCGGAGCTGCCACAGCTCCTTTCTGCGTAGTGGCATGACTGTCTCTAGCTTACCACTTTCCCCTTCAACCCCATTAAATATTATTATTAGCCATGCAAAGGTTAAGAATAAATGACTACAACTACAATTTCGTATTTACGGCGGCCATCCTGTGGGAATTTATAGAAATCTTATGCCATCCCTCCTTTCATCCAATTCCATTCAAGCGTGTTACGCTTTACTGAGGCTCGGATTTAGCGAGGTGGTCGTTGCGTAATATTCGATACATCTTCTGCAAATAATTTTGCACGATTTCGATAATTATCTCTTTGTTAATGGTACATAAAGTCTTTGAGAACACGCAGATGATTTACTTTAAATCCTCCGGAGGACTTTTCAGCACAATACAAAGACTTCAGTTACGTGTCTCTGAGTCAAATCGGATTGGAAGAATCGATTCCCGTCACTCCCCGTTTACCTATTTCGTTTATTTTCGGAACTACGCCCCGAAAAAGGCTAAAGATAGAGGTCGAAGTTTCCCAACATTCTAAAACTTATAGCTCGCTTATCGTAAGAGATAGAAAATCGAGGTAACCTTTAATGGATCTAACGTATCAAAATCTATAAATGAAGCCCTTAGCTGGTGAGATTTATTGGAAAATTAAGGAAATGGTGGGAAAAAAGGATCACACGATTTGACGATTTAAAAAATGTTTTAAAATATTTATTTCTATGATGCTTCCTGACGCTGTTTGTCCCGTTAATTACAGGAATTACGACAAATTTACGGTATCTCCAATAGTTTTTGAGAAATTTGAGTTCGAATGTTGTTATTTTGTAACGAATTTATTTTGATAAATCCAGACCATGCTTACATATAAACTATATAATTTTTACACTACTGCGATAAGGTTAAAAAAAAAAACAAAACTTTTCTTTTATCCATTAGTCGAGGAGTTGTAGGGCGAACCGGCTAAATTGGTCAATGATTTCCCTCAATAACATTCGACGAAACTCGCTAACTAAAAATAAACAGCGTATCTTAAACACCTATGCCTGTAGTTTCAGATCTATTTTTATCGGTCCTGAATGAAAACAATCTCATCGTCAGTATACATACATGTGTAAACTGGTTTATACAGTACGAGTGCGACGACTGAAAAAGTCGAAAAGTATGTATATACAGTGAAGGAAATAGTAAAACTGTAGTAGTACGTACTTAAACACAATAGTCCGACAATATCTTCCGCTACATATGAAGAAATACGGAGCTTATTTTTTGTATATGTAATGTATTGTCCATCACATGTTGATCTGCGTACGTATTCCTGAGATATTTCATGTAACGTTGTGTCCTTACATTACAAGAGCAACAAATTTGTGACAAGATAGGCCGTTTAGTTCGTGTTGGTGTCTGCAGTTGGTCAAAAGTTAATTGCTCGAGAAATAGCAACAAAATCAATTCTTAACAAATTACCGACAAAATATGCATCTGGTTTGCTGCTTGGCTTATGAAGTAGCTTCTCCAGCTTAATAAACATGAATTTTAACTTATCTGTCTGCTGAAGTTTACAAATTGTTTAATTTTCTTATGCATGCTTAAGGACAAGCCTCTCCCCAAATCTCCATACTTTGCATATTATGTAATGCATGATATTATCTTGTTATTGCACCGTTCTCGATCTGCCGGGTAATACAGAGCGATATTTTTATTACTAACTCGATGAAAGAATACATCATATTAAATCATTACCAAAAGCAGCCGATGCATGAAGAAGTTATACTTTTATATCTCTCTGGTACCGTAACCTGACAATTACAAATAAAAACATAACAATTACCAAGTTTAATTGTTATTTTGCACAAAACAAAAACAAGACTTCTTGTGATTTCGGATGCGACAAAAGTTACACAATCAAAGTACGTAGTATTGGTGATATTGTCCTTGAATGGTTGTCCGTCAAAACCAGAAAATGATCTAATGCTACAGGATTGAAAATTCGCGATATTCCGTTTTTGCAATTAGAATGATTTAACGATGCGTAGCGGCCACTATTACGCTATACAATGCCAAATAAACAATTCCAAACATTTACTGGAGTTTTTAGCATTTAACTATTGAGCAACATGATCTAATTTTAGAAATAAAAACAATTTAATGTTATCGTTAGTGGTCAGGTTGTTGACTTCGTAGACGTCCGCCAACGACTAAAACGCGTTTCGTTTTTTTTTTGCGTGTTCCAAACTATCAACAAATTTGTATTTTTTTCCACGTTCTTTTTTTTGCGCAACGTCTACACGCCTGAATATGTATGTAGAAACATTTGGACATATATATTTATACGTTCATATGTACGTACACATACCGATCTCGATCCTACATACGTACATACATTAATATGGTTACTATTATCGTCGCCGTATTTCTAGGTAGGCCGTGGCGGGAATGTAAGTCGACGCGTCGCTTTCCATTCTCCTGATCCAGTGCGTCTATTTCGGGCGCGGCGGACGTGGAGTTGTTAGACCCCCAGCGGACGGCGCGCGGCCTAAGGTCGGCCGCACACTGAGACGGTTTTGATCGAACGCCGGTTCTCTTAACTAATGTTAGGCAATTTAGAGGCATTCGATTTGATCATCAAGGAAATATTCTATTGTTGTAAGGAAGAATGTGAAGAATAAGAAATTTAGGAAATTTCGAACATCTCATCAAGAAAAAAAGCTTCGAACGAAAACCAAACAATTTGCAGATGTCCAACAGTGTTACCGCTCGCATGTAAACTAAGTGATCATTAGAAAACCATTAGAAGAGAAGTTAACAAAATAATGTGGATGTCGACTGTTCTTTTAATTTGTCTCACTATGTGGCGTATCCGTATTAAAAAAAAAAGAAAAAAAGAAATAAAACAAAAATATCATAATTACCGCGAAAATTATAGGTAGCAACAAGAAAAGCCAATTTAACACCCGCGCGAAATTAAAAAAAATTGTTTTTATCAGCTAACGCCTTGTCCGATGTGGTGTGCACCCGGCCTAATACTACAAAACTATCGGGGTATAGTCGAGCGACGAAACGGTCAGACGGCGGACGAGTGCAGTGCACTGACTCGCTCGCATTTTTAGATCAAGGTGCCAAGAAAATCAGCTGATTTAGACGGAGAGCGCCCGCGGATCGATCTAAGTCGCACAACGAACCGCATTAACACCGGCAGCACGGCCAGAGATGTACGCGCGTTTTCATGTATGTACGTAGATATGTACCTATCCGCTAGAACAAATTGCCCGCGAATGTTCGAGGCCGGTATTAGTAAAGTAGATTGATGAACGTCTGAAATAATGCGGGGCCCGAATAAAACGGAATTACCAAGATACGGATGGAGATCGTTTTGTGACGAATTAGCTAAATTTAAATTAATTATAAAGGTTTCGATAACCAATTATTTTAAGTTCAATCGGCAGCAGACTGACGATGATACGAAGACATAATCGCTATATGTACGTGGGTAATCTAAAAGCAAGTTCTGTTTTATCAAATTCAATTTATCAACGTAGTCTTCTCTAGTTCTTCTCTAGTTGGCATCTTGTTTTGCGAAAGAGGTAATTACGTATGTGACCACCTCCTCATTCAATGAAAATCTCGGGATTTTTAACCTGAAATACAGAAAAAGCCGCTGGGACCGATCTGGCGAATCAGTCCCAACCTCAACTCCTGAATTTTCGCCATGACGGACCACTAAAGCGTGGGACATTGTGCTTTGATGGAATAAATTTTTTTTTGCTTCGAATCAGTTAAATATCACCTGATTGGAGATTATAGAGATTAAAGCCTGAGAACAGAGAACTTAAACTTGCCTAACGATGTATTATAACATTAAAAGGTTCGAAGTTATCTACATTGGAAGCTGAAAAACTCCCAGATACTTATAGTTAACCGCTGATAAAATTTAATGCGTAATACAAACCGATGTTTGACGTTCGTGGCAAAGAGGTAGCTTTTTGTCCCGCGGACTGAGATTTTACGATCTATAATGCGACCGCATTAAACAAACAAAAGAAAAAGAAAAAAAAAACGATAACCTCGGCTTTGATTTCTCAAGTTTCACGGACAAATACAACCGCAACATTACGATTTAAATTGGAACCGCGATCTTCCGCAATAATGTTTACCTTTACGCGGGCTTCTCACGTTTTAACATGTTGTTAATGGCGCACAATCTAATGAAACTATTACGGAATTACGTTCCCCATCTGTGCGTAGTTATGCGCAGATAATGCAACTAACATTCCGCACGTCCAGTTTCGAATCTTTTATTTGTCCGCATATTACCGTACTTACCTCTACGTATAACAGTTACGCGGTGTTCCCTTGAGAACTCGAATGCAGACGAAAGACGCGCTTAATAATTCATGAAATCGTGAAACACCCAACGACAATTCCTCTCGTGGTGCCGAACTCCGTGTCCGACGGGCGTCCGTCGGGAAACCAGCAGTTTTTTCCGTAAACGTCTTGATTTTGCGGATCCGGTTAAAAATTAACTGGTCGCGACAGATTACTGTCGTCTTCCGTCTTGGGAGCGTTCTTTTTTCCCGATCCGGATTTTTTCATTTGTAAAATCCATAGAACTCGTCAATGATTAATACCGATGGTGACTCGTACTTATTATCCTTCACGGGCTCTTGTTTAACGGAACGTCAACATTGTGAGTCTAGCGTTTTGATACATTGTGATAAACACATACAGGATGATTCGGGTAAGCACAAGTGCGAAGGCTCAGAAATTCGAACCCTTGAGCCCCGTCACTGGTCCAATATGGGAAGATTCCTATGCAAATCGGAGCGATAGAGCTCGTCTCGCCGCGTAACAGAAATTCTCGAGACTCTCGCTGAAAAGGAACAGGTCGCACGTTCGACTCATATGCGTATGCGCCAATTAAAGTGAGCAGTTTCTCATAGCGCGGGTCCGTACGTTTTCATGGAATTACTGATTACGATACGTACTTATTTTGTTGATTTAATATTTATTTTGAATGATTAATACGTCGCTAGCGGGATTTTAAATTCAATTAGTAAGTTATTTTATAGCACCGCGTTTATGGACATATACATATAATTAGATGGAATATAATCATGAGAAACTTATATCGACGTTGACTGTACCGATTTTTCATTTCACTTGCCTTTTATCTGTAAGTATGCGGATGTGATTATTTCCTGTCTGCTCGGGGATTTAATTTGCAATTTATGCGGGTGTACACAATTACTCCAAGGTGCGTATCCAATTTCTTTTGATAACTTTACGTTATCACTTAGTTACTTTTTTTTCTTGTTATTTTAGCTGTTATAGTACCGTTATCCGTTTAATATCGTAATATTAAGAATTAAAAAAGGTAGTCATTGTTTTGCATTCAGCTATCGACGCCCTCTGTTGTTGACAGAAGCTGTTGGGCTATGCAAAAGCATAAACTATTATTAGAGAAGACAAAGGCGGATGAAATCGTACCTTTTTTTTCGCAGAGAATAGACAGACCAGCGTTTTGTCGACTTGCGGGGACATCGGTAGGCAACACGAATCCATTCTCATGAGGCGAATAGACACGAATCTATCTAGGCGTTGCAAAAAAAAGAATAATTCCACCTGCCTTTGTCGTCTCTAACTATTATCCTGAACTATTAAAGTTCCCGAAAGCCATAATCAAGGGATGATGCTAATCGTTGCTCCGAGTGCTTGTCTACCTCACACCGCAATTTGCAGCTCATATCCGTAGCTTCCAAACTAATAAATATATCTCCTGGCGCCGTGTAGTGCTCTGTTCGCACATCACAGAGACATCATTCCTAACAACGAACCTTACATCGGGGCTCGAAATATCATTGGTCAAACAAACTCGTATAATTTGAATTCTAATAACATCAATCACGGTGATATTGATGGGTGGTGAATGAAGTGCTAAAGGCCATTAGGTAAAAACAAAATAAAAATAAATGCAAGCGTCAGAAATGAGATATTTCAGAAGAACAATTCTCGTCCATCCGTTATTTTATTAAAGCGGTACAATAATCACTTGTAAAAATAACGTATTGGGGATAACTCGAGATGCTCGTCATCGGAATAAAGCCGCAACATATTAAAAGCTAGTTTGTACACGTCGATAAAATAAAGATAATTCGAAATCTTAAGCGTCTACGTAGAAGATTACTGAATATCTCGAAGCCGCTCAATTTAGTTTGTGCTATTCTAATTTTGGACAACATTAGAAACAATGCTCGTCACGAACGTATACGATGATCATATCCATTAATCGACAATAAGTCACAGCTTTGAAGATCTATTTGAAAGTAGTTGTGCCAACAGGACCTCTATTTTCTTCTCAACATCACCATTTAATAAACAGTAAATACTTTGCCCTTCTTTTATTTATTTATTTTTACTACAACTAAACAAACTGTACCTGCGTCGAGGTTTCCCCGGTCGATCGTCGCAGTAGGCTAAAGTTGCGTGTGATGTCACCGCACGTTTTGACTCACATGAACCTATTGATTTTTCGCCCCGGCACGCAAACGAAGGGGGACCGCCGGTCGGCGATACGGTCAATCATGCGAAGTGAACACGTAACGCTTTACAACCGTTATTGGACGCTGATCATCCCAGTCGCCGATTACGTGTCCGGCAAAAGCGCCCGTTAAATATTTACTTTGATTACCGGGCAGGGGATGCAAATCGATCGTAAATAACGATTAAAAGCGGGCACGAATCGAGGCAGCGATATTATTAAATACGAGCGAAGTGGCGTTAGAGCGCGTCCTTGAGGCCACTTCAAAAGTGAGCGATTGCAATTGTACGATGTTCTCGGTTTTCTTACGATTTCTGTATGCAAATTGGCCGCGTAAGAGGATATTTTGTACGTTTTTGCGTAATTACTTTCACCGTTACATTCTTTTGGGTGCGTAATATCCTCAGCAGAAATCCGTAACGATTTATTTTAAATAGCGTATGACATAAGGAGTTTTCCATAAAACAATCGACGCGTCCTGAATGGTAAATTCCTAACTCTATTACGAATTTATGCGTTCATAAAGATCAATTTCCTACGCGTTCCGCAAGCGTATCATAAAAATAAATATACATGTATAATTTATTTGAGCAAAAATATTCGAGGAAACAATAAACGTACAAATATACCGTTAAACCTACGACAGGCTTAAAATGTTTGCGTATATCATGTGTAATTAGATGTCTTATAACTTGTGATGTCTTCCAATTCTTTCCAATACGATCGCGAAATGTACGTTGTGGATTCTTTGAAGTGTGATTTATCTTTTGACGACATTGAGTGCATTTTTATGTGTACTTTTATGCCACTTATGTTTCCCTACAAAGAGAGATAATGGACTGCAATAAAGTAAAGCAGAAAGAGAAGCGTCTGTAGACATTCTAATTCTGAAATGTGATTCCTCAACGGAAGTTCTATTTTGTCGCATATGGAAATGGAGGAAATCGAGTCTTTAGAAGGCAAAATATTTGGTACTATTTAAAAAAAAATGCGACTTTTAGCTTTATAATATATTGAAAGAGAGCTCTATATTTTTTTAACATTTCTCTACATTCCAGCTCGTGATATTACTAAAATTCACTTAAAATGTTGCTATTTGCGTTATTCTTATTTGTCTTATTTCTTATCGGTACCATATTGGATTTTCATACTGTCAGGAAGAGCTCTTTTTCCGATGTTAACCATGCGCAACATGACAGAAGAAGAGAAACGAGATATGTTAAGCGCTTTTTATTTATCGAACTGAATACGTATAACAACATCGTAGCGTATCGATTTTGAAGATCTTGATGCAAACTCGGCGTTTGTACGCTGTAAGACAAGATGAGAAACGAGAAAGTCGATGATGGTTGGAAAGAATCGAAACGTCGTATGCACATTTCGACCACGCCACTAGATAGAAGAGGTTAAATAAATGTTCCGAACCTTACTCACCGCAAAACTTTATAGTCTGCTTGATTTGAAAAAGCTATTTGATAAATGGGTCACGATTCGAAATTTCACGACTCGTGGAAGTAAGGAGGATGATGAGATGCTTATTCACCTCTTCAACTAATAGTTCATTAACTACGTTCGCGTCCTTCGACTGTTGGTTCTGAACTTGCTCCAAATAAATACAAAGGCCAAATTCACAATAATAAACGAACTAAACGGAAAGAGGTGGCAATAGTGATCATCTATGATCTAATTTCACGTAAAAGAATAAAAATTTGCTTCCGGAAGACACCATAATGTCATCATCAGTTCTATCTTCGATATATTTAAAAGAGTAGCTATTTTTTAACATCTACAAGAACCAGCCAAAAATAATTTTTTGCTAATTTTTACTAAGCAACCCACTTGTATTTGATCTTTACGGAAATAAGCGAAGTATTTGTTCTAAAAGATAAACACTCCTTTAAATGAGGAACTAAATCAAAAATTTTGAGTTTAAAAATTTTATTGCATTTTTTCGAATAAAAACAAATATTTGTAAATGATAGAAGTTGTACTGTTTTATAAGATAAGCTAATTTTACGTTCTCTCTTCATTCTTCCAGATGACCGGCAAACGTTCAAGGAGCTTTAAATGCGCCGTCCACCACAGAGACAGAGAAGTCTCTTCAGAAAACGATTTTCATCTGCTGCTGATTGAGCCGTCTCTATTCCGCAGGTGAGTAGATTTCACTCTCGCTCATCTCTTCTAAACCTTCCCGCTCCATTATCATTCGCGTACACGCGCTTTTTCCACTCATTACATTTACACTTGCGCTCGTCTACGTGTGTGGTGTAAATTCCGCGGATCTCTTGGCAGGAAATGCTCGATTGCTTAGAGGAAGCCATCGCAACAATTCGACAAAAAAGAGAAACGAGTAAGTGACGAACCTCCAAGCTCTAGGTCTTAAAACGGTTGACACCGCGCCAGAAATAGAATCTTATATATGCCCCGTCTGGACGTCTCCCGACGAACGACAGCGTTCCGTACTGTTTTTCTCTTTTTTTTTTGTAATAAAATCGGTAGCGCTGAGGATAAGGCTACGACGTGCGATATAATTTGATACCGAGCTATTTATATTTTAATTCTTTTAATTTTAGATCGACTGTAAAG
This sequence comes from Oryctes rhinoceros, assembly GCA_020654165.1. Lineage (NCBI taxonomy): Eukaryota > Metazoa > Arthropoda > Insecta > Coleoptera > Scarabaeidae > Oryctes > Oryctes rhinoceros. Next base: position 4,609,090 of record JAIOKQ010000548.1, on the reverse strand, counting down.
CGTACTTCTGCTAATATTGCAGCTTAATTGCATCCTTTTTTCTATGTTCTGGGAATATGCAAAGGGCGTTTGTCATTTATTATCGTTCATGCATATATTTCTACAATATATGTACTTCTCACCTTATAAAAAATTTAAGTGGCCGATTGTTAGATTTTCGAAGCAAGTGTTAAACAAAATAGGGGCTCCCCGTCCAAGGATGTGCTATGAATGGTTTCGATTTATACAATGGTGCGCAAATGTACATCAGTAAGTATCCTTGATTTCACCCTAGTTCATTCACGTTGAACGTATAGTAGATAAGAGATTTGTTAAATCTTTGAAACGTCCATCCTTTCACTTGTCCCAAAACAATCACTAGCATTCTCGACGGGCCATCATTTATTACGCTGCGCTTCTGGAGCCTCTTAAAATGTTCATCCTCAACATTCACGAATTTCGAGCATGGAGCACAACGAAAACCTCAGAGTTAGACAGCCCGAGGTTTGAAGCCGGTATATCGAGGCTGAAACGCTATACTCTGCTTTTTCAGTCTCCGTATATCGTAACATTCACTTGGAGCTGAATTTTTGTGATGGTTGATAATTCGTTCTTGAAAAGAAAAGGAATCCAGTCACTGATCTTTAGGCTTCACCCAAAGCATGGTAAGTTGAAGCTGAAGGTAATATCAGCAACTGACTTCGAGTTATTACACACGTTTCAGTTACTTACAAATGTGAATAGACTATATATAAGACCCTATTATTAACAAGCGCTTTCAAAATTTTCTAATTATAGATAATTAAAAGCCATGTATTCTTTCTGGACGATAATCTCACAGCCGCTACACCGCATGAATGAGGAAAGAGAATAACAGTTTTCTAAACTGTGAACGAACGTTCCCTTAACAATCACTATGAATAATTTAATAAGCCAACACAATAGAGCTCAAGCGAAATAATTATTTCCCATTAAAGAAAATAACGTAATTTTCACGCCAAATCCGCATGAACGCTGTGAACGCATCGAAAAAAATTATTTCTATATTAACTGTATTCCTGTAATGCGCAGCACGAGCAGGAGATTATTCCACATACATTAATCTCCTTCATCGTTTGAAGAAATTTCCTTTCTCACACGGATTTTTATTTTATTCAAACGCGTATACCGTTAAAATAAGGCGAAATTAACGATGAGAGGAATCCGTATCATCGTAATCTGTATGCAAATGTAACCGTTCATTAGTAAAACAAACTACCTACCGGCGTGGATACGTGCGGTGCGCTGGGTATTCTTGCTAGATGCGTATAGGAGAGAATTTTCTTTTTCCACGGTATTAGAGTTGAGGAAACTCGCTTTAGCGGAACAATCGTCCATTGTTTTATGGCATTGTTAATTTTTTTTTGTTCTGATGAGAGTTTCGTACGTATGTGTACTTACACCGGAGGAATAAAAAGGAAGTCACGGTAGTTCAGCTTCTCGTGTATAGAGCCTAATAATTGGAGTAGCGTCATCTTTTTATATATCAACATGCGCGCATGTAAAAGAAACATCGACAATTCGCAAAAATCTCAATTATCTCAAAACCTAAGATAAGTAAATATAGAGTTAGAGTTATAAGAGGCCACGCACATTAGCTGCTCTGTTGGCAGGCTCAGTAACCAACGCCAACGTTAACTAAAGAAGGGTTATTTTTTTTTGTTCTTATCGACGATGCAGATTTATGAACAGATGGAATAACGATCCAACATCAAATTTTGATGATCCAATGTTTGAACGAGGACTGTGAAGCCTTGCGATGATTGCGAAGAACTGGACGACAGACCATCTCTTGTGCGGCTTCTTGTGCTTTCCGATCCCCGAATCGCCGTCCCAATGATCGCTAATGAATTGAATTTTGGATGACGACGAGTCTTGCTTTCACGGGGTGAAATGGAAAGCGGGTGATTAAACATGAACGGGAAATGTCGACAAAGTTGAGCAAAAATAAAGAGCATGCCGCTCGCTGCTTTTTTTTTAACATCCGTCTTCCGCGTGAAGGTCTTGAAGCGATTGAAGGGTCTTTCGCAACAATATTTGTGAAACGGTAACGGATCGTGAATCCGTTTGGCTTCTAATCGACTTCGCCCCCTGCGATTCTTTTTTGTTACCAAAGAGCAAAGGGACGACGTGAAAGCGACTAAACATGAAACGAGGCTTTCGAAGAACCTGATTTTTGAGAAGTTCCAGGGATGTCGTGAATTCTTGTCAATCTTCAGTCCAGAATATAGTTCCCATATTGGCAATTAAGATATAGATGTCTATTCAAGCTAGAGCTGATTATAGCAGCACTTCCGATTATATATGTTGCTAGCTTAGCGCATACAGATGTCGCGTAGTTGCAGCATAGGCAGGCAAATGCAAATAATGTGTCTCACCGCTTCGTTAGCGTCGTCGCTATTATCGAGCATCACGCTTCGCTTCTATAACCATGGTTACGGAAAGGTACAGGGTTCATTGATTGGCCAATTTTGCTAACTTATCGCTCTTATCGACTAGCATAACTTGAGCAGCTTATAAAAGAGATCCTGACAACTTTATTAGCATTGCAGAAAATGTCACCCTTTTGATCTTACTACTTAACGTATTAACTAATTAGTTAACTCTATAACGATAACGGGCACTGTGGTACGATAAACGATACAAAAGTATATGCACAAAAAGTGCGATACAAAAGTATCGCACCACATAAGTTTAAATAAATAATTAATCCGGGACGGCCGGAGGAAAAAATCGTGCATGGGCTAATCCAATTACAAGGCACTGCACGTATATTTTTACGTTACATGCTCGTAATTAGTTCCGTATCTGTACACGCACATACGAAAATATCCGCGTAATTATTCGGTTATCATGGCGTTTTCTGATTCGTCACTTGTTTGTTTCTCATTTCGTTGTTTTCTGTGCCGAAACCGTTAAATTGCTATTTGTCTTCGGAAACAATGTACGGCGTACCGTTTTAGACAACAGATATTTCCAGGATTATATCATCGATTGTTTCTTTTTCTCTCTCTCTCTCTCTCTCTCTCTCTCTCTCTCTCCGTGCAATTTTTCGAATACATAATTGTTACTGCTAGGTTATTACGTTATTCATAGATGCGTAATCTGTATGCAAACACCTCGAAGCAGTAGCAGACGTAAAAGAAATTGCATCATAGCTGATTTATGAGTTGGGAACGATTCTTTATAATACCACGGATTGTCATTGTGAAGAGCTAATTTTGTCACGTGATCTAACTATCCAAATCTATTAAACGCGTAAAGTAGCCGCTTTAGAATTATAAGCCAGTAAATATTCTAACCTATAAAATCGGTTCTTTCATATATATGTTCTTACTCAAAAACTAATAAAATTATCACGAAATCTGGATCATATGCTGGCCCAAATTGCTCGTAACGCTATAAATTTTCTCGGTAAAACGGAGTAATATTCGTTTTTTCTGCAAATAAACCGAGTCAGGATCGGGTTTCTGGTCAACGTTTCCTAGATTTACTTCATTTATGTTTGAAAAAAAAAATGTTTATTGATCCGCATTGTAAATGATTGACTTTAATTTTATGTAGGTTCTCATGAGGTTACTTTTAAATAAACAGAATGTCTTATAGTTGCGCCCACATTAATTTACTAAGTTGAATGTTGTAATAGAAAAACAAACTACGATCGGCGTAAATGTAAGCAGGATACAGCGCGAAAAGAATGCGAATTATATTTATACAATTCTTTATGTAACAGGTGGATTTGAAGAGAAAAAGAGGTCGTATTAAGTTTACTTGAATATACGAATACTAATCACGCAATTTTGCGTGATGAGCAAATCTATCGTTTTGAGGTTTGAATCATGCCAGTACTAACATAATTGAGGCATTACCTAATCAAAGAAAAAGTATGAGTCGAAATGACCGCGGCTTAACCACGCTCATCTTATGGTGGTAACATTGTTGCGAGGATGGTATGATAAATACCGTCTGTGTTATGGAAGACAACGCAATTGTTTCGCATTTAATAAATTTATTCCTTAACATACACTTGTTTCTACATTTTTAAGTCATCCGAATAATATCTGTCTGTTGAAATAAATGCTTATTTCAAAAGAAACCATAAGAAGCCATGTCTGTCGAATATGGCGCGCGCATTGGCCCACCAATTTGTACCGTAACTGGACTAGTTTTGCTGACGTAATGGTCGATAAGTGGGCCGAGGTGTTATTATAACTTTTGCGGGTGCTGGAATCATCTTGGCCTTTTTTTGGTGCACGTTCGCCAAAAAAAAAAAAACATTTTGCCAACTGACTGGTTTGTAACATGTCTTAAACTTAAACAACTAAACATAACCAAACATTGCTTTGAAGTCATCACGCGATCCCATTTTTAATTTTTCATCCGCAGATCTCGCCAATAGCTTTCCCATATTCCATTTTTGGCGAAGGACGACATTCAATTGGGATGTTTACCGTTTCAGCAGTTTCTGTAATCTTTACCCGGCGGTCTGCTTTTGTTGATCATGTCGGCCTTAGTCGTCTTACTGAGACGGCCTGGCCGCTCCTTGTCACCAGCGGAGATTCCGCCTCGGTTAAATTCATTAAGCTAACACCATTATAACGCTCATAAACCGTCTCCGGATTCTTTCTGATTTCTCTACACTTTTTCTTATATATAAAAAAAAAAATCGAATCACCGACCGGTATTGTTCTTTTTATATGATTCTACAAATCAAAACATTAATCGATGAACATCTCCGAAATTTTGAGGGATGCCAACTAAAGAATAGTACTTGTAGTCGGTAATGCAGATTTCGATGCAAAGCGCCATCTGTCTCCAAACATAGATACTTCTCATACCATCCTCGTATGCGAATAGATGTTTAATGAGTGATGATAATGATTTTTAAATTGAATAACTCTCAAATTGAAACCGGTAAAATTATAGTAAACGCTATAAAAGAAAATGTTTAAAATCGGCTGAGTGGCAAGTGACAAGATAAAGATAGTAAAGACAATGTCGACAAGACGATGATGACGCGAGATGATACGTAACTTACATCATCAAAAATCCAATTGCATTTATGTCAACGGAACGTTTTCGCAATTAGTTGCTTCTGACTTTAAATTGAATGAATTGTCCCAATCACAAGGTACAACACTCGTATATAACAATACCATTATCAAATTCCTTTCGCGGCAACTCGCTACATCTAAACTAATTTCGCTTTTATTACGATTTAAATCAAACATTAAATCGACGCGAACAGCGAGACATAAGTTTCGAGCTGCAATCAAGGATTTCTTCGCCAATGGCGATCGAACCGACAAACTTAATTCAAACTGCCGCGGTTTAGCTGGAAGAATAATGACACCTCTTTCCTTCTCTGTATTTATGTTTTCCTCTTCTAATTCTACGTTTCTCTTTCATGCAGAATGGTGAGGATAATCGCGGAAGAATTCCTAACGGATGAAAGAGACCGGAAGTACTACGCCGATCATTACACCTGCTGTCCCCCACCGCTCTTTATCATCATTATCACGCTGGTCGAAGTAAGTTGTTGCGTTAATTTATTTTACAGCTTTGGATGTGCACAGGTGAAGGTGAAGTTTGCGAGCTTGCAATAACGAAAGAAATCAGGTTTGATGTACGAAATAAGTTAGTTGTAAACGTAAATAAGCTCAAGACGTTAACATTTTAGTTGAAATAGATCAGAAGATTGTTTAATCATTATTTTGCTATTGGGGGAATATATTACTTGGGGAAACAAGTCTAGTAATACAATATAAGCAATTACAATAAAGGAAACTTGGCACACTGAGACATTTTAACAAAGAAAGTGAAAAAAAAAATTTAATAACATTTTTGTCAACCAATCTACTTCTTTCTTTTTTTCAATTGGACGATTCCAGATGTTCTCGTGTTCCATCGCGTCGTCTCTCTTATTCTCTTATTTTAAGGGTTACTTCCCTATTTAAACCCCCAATTGGCCTCCTCAAGGATTGAATAACATCACTTTCCTCAAGAATAACATAAAATACCATCTCATCTACCAAAATTTTATTTTTGTTTGTTGAGGTCTCAATGAGGTCTCCACTTGTGGAAGCTATTGCAATTACTAGTTGTAATATGTATTAATCTACAGCATTTCAATGTAACGATCATCAGCACTATATCAACGTCCAGTACTTCCAACGTCCAACAAACTTAAACGTAGCTAATCTTAGACATCCTTATAAATGTTATAGCTACCACGTAATCTAAGCACAGCGAGAGTTACTCGAAGTAATAGATACCGTTAACCGCGCCAACCTGCACTAAATTAAATCGCCGTCATATTAGGGTTTTTTACGGCGGGCTCCCATTATATATTTATGTCGCTGTTAAGAGATGCCAGTTTACGGGCGAATTGCACGTCGGCGTCTATCCTTTCGACTGTTGCTTTTCGAGCCGTTCCGAATGGAGGGCGAATTGAATTGAATCCGCACGGTCGTTAATCGAAACGATATTCGAAGTTGGTAGTTCCATTACGAGCTGCCGCTTGGTACTGTACGAGATGGTCGAATGAATTCCGTATTTGTAACGATGAAATGTCGTATAAATGATGTAATTTTAAGTACGTATACGTAGTTGTGCCGATAAAAGTATAGAAACGCAGTGCGACGTTCGCTTGCAAAGCTGCGCTTTGGGATGGGTAATTTATTTTGCACAACATTGTTGTTTAGATCCGATATGGAATTATATCAGTCATTTTTTGAAGAACTGTTGCCAAATTTGGCTCGTTTACAAACGTATTTAGGATATACCGTCATCTCCAGAAGAAAACGTTAGAAGTTTCATAAACTTGATGAGTTTAAAAAACATTGGTCGAGCATTACCAATTTGGCAAAATCGTTAGTCTGATCATTTAGCTTTACATGGGCAAATTAAAGAGTTACCATCGAGAAAAACTATCGATTATGGCATATCTTTAATGGACATGAAGAAACATGGATCGGTTTCAAAGACAGAGCCTAATTACATCAATGATATGTATCTTAAAAGAACAATACGAATTATTCTTTATCTTCTCTATAAGTTATGAGTCTGTTAGTTCTGTATAAGTCAACCAATGTACGAAGTACGCTCAAAAATATTTTTCGATTTCACCTTCTAACTCGGCGTCCAGAAGAATAAAACGATTATTTCTGTCTCTTCACATATCGCAAAAAAGTAGCCAAGTAAACCACCACGTGCTCAGTAGTAACAAAAATTTTGATATTAAGATTGCCCGCGTGCTTGTTATTTAACCTAATTTTCTGTGCGATACTGTATAAAATACAAGTAACTTAACTTTTCCACATCGCTGTACATTTCGTTTATTTTTATTAGCAAATCCACGATTCAATGCACACTTGTTCTTTCTAAAAATACAAATCGTTTATTTGTTATTTTATCGCGTTGAAAAATTGTAAGTATGAGTACATCGCATTTCGTCCGAAAATTTCTTTTACAAACAAAAAAATCCGTAATATTTTGCCGCAGTTTCGGACGGGATCGAAGATCAAACGATCTCATCGACGCTCCGTATTGATTTTGCGAAATTAGCTTCAGTTCGCGTTGCGAAAAAGCAATTCCAGAGTTCAATACGCTTTAAACTCTCGCGCTTATTTGTTTACATACTTTCTCCTTCGGACATCGTCGACTCCCTAACAAGTAGTAAATTGGGTGCGTGTGTTTATGTCTACAATACGCCGGCGTTTGGAAATCAATCTACTCGGCGATGTATTCGCAGCTTCTTCGTTTTGATTTATGTACGTGTACATAGGTTCAAAGTAATTATTTTGTTTTGACCGCGATGACCATATTTCCTCTCTTTCGGTTGTATTCTTTACATTTTCTTTGCATTCTGTCCTTTGGTGCAGTGTTACTTTAATCTTTAATTTCCTGCGTAATGGGAGTTAAAATCTTTAAAGACTTCTCGTCACTTTCCATTGGTCCCAATGCTCCAGAATTTGACCAAGATCCGACTAACCCTACATTTTTTCATATTTATATTAATCATTAAAGTCAATTTTATTAACAATTATCATCAAGATGGTCTCTTCGATGACTTCTTCGCCCATTTCGATGATCTACTCTTAATTAACCTGGTAACTAAGAAGAATTTAACCGATTTCCTAGAAATTCTACCAAACACCTTCTTTAGGCAAGGTCAATATTTCTTCTCGGCTTAGGTCAACCTCTACTTGGTTATAACTTACGATGTATGTACTTTTCTGCTCGATATTGTCGCGTGTTACGGGCTCCTTAATTTTTTACTCGCTCGATACCTTCCTTTTTTCATTTCGACGAACGCCGCATCGAACCGCGTGCATCGTTTCATTCGCACGAAGGAGCGGCGGCAATTAATTCATAACCGCTCAGAGTCAGTGCGCCTGTGATCTTTAGCGAAACACTCGAAATTCCTGCATAAATTTAGAATTAAACGTGTAATTAGAGGTGGAGATAATGAAAACAGATCCTTCGGAGTCGACGCGTAAAACGACGCGTTCGCGATAATCTCAGCGGGAAATGATACGATAACGCCAGGAATTTTGGGGTTATTTCCCTGTTAAAATAGTGCAAGGGAACGCCATAAAAGAAGAAGTAGACAAGGTTGCCCAAAAGCAAAATAATAATAATAATAAAAAAAAACTGAATCTTCTAAAAGAATCTTGGTTGTATAATAGATCACAACATCACTAAACTCATATGTTTATATTATTACCGCTGTCTAACCTTAACTGCCACATTAAATTTTACAAACAAAATAAAACAAAATTATTGATCGTTAATAAGACGTAAGAGCTTACGGCTTATACGAAATATTCATAACATAATCAATACCGCTCCAAATACCTGATGCCTGACTACTAGACGCTAGAATCGGGTTAAATCTCCGAAATCTCGGCAGCGTGACTTATGACAGCATCTGCGCCGCGTCTTTCGCAAATTAATTTTCGCAAAACAACTAGAAGGTCTCCTCTACCTTATGTAACGCCGAACAATGAAAACAATCCATCCGACGCGAAATTTAATTTTCGGCTTACGTTGAGTAGCCTCATCAATCGAAACGAGTACGAAAATAGAATTTTAAGGTAAATAAGTGAATTCGACCCATCCCGTCTGAGCGCGGAACAACCATCCATTCCGAGGGGTGGTAAGCTGCTGCATCTGTACGCATCGGCCTCGATTTAAGAGGGTGCAACTTTACAACGTCGTCGAGGGGGTGTAGATGTGCGTAAGCGTGCGCCCCCCTCGCTCGGGTTCCAAACGGGAAGTTATTAGGCGAAGCAGCCCGGTGTTTCCACAATTCTGGAAACACATGTCTAGTGCGTATTATAGATTAGACGTGGGGAGAAAGGCACGTGCTGCTTTACTCGCACTGAGAAATTTCTATCAACTGCGTCTCCTGGCCGTGCAGGACCGTAATCAGGACATGAAAGTGACCGGATTTCTCAATTAGCGCGTCAGGACGAGACACGATAATAACTAATAATATTTTAATATTTATTTTGTTATTGTTCGATTATTTTCCGCGAGACAGCTGCAAGGAGGGGGTGCAGCAAAGAAAATAAAAATGCTGAAGGTGATGTGGTAAGGGTAGAAACACAAGCAATAACTTATGTGGTCCTAGGATAGAGATCAAGAGCTAAGTGGCTTAGATGGGAGAAAGTCCGTTTATACAAAGATATGCAAATGGGGTACAATCCACCCCGCGGTAATAAGTCTATGAAGCTTCGAAAGAAACAATTGCACAAGAACTGTACAAGTATGGCGGACGAAAGTAGCGACAGCTGCAATAAGACTTACAGACGCGCTGACGGGATAACGCTTATTTAATTTAATCGCTTATTGCGTCGACCTTTTGTCGAACGATCTACGGTGAATAATTGTAGAACTTTCAAATTTATGTTTTGAAAACAAATGCATGTCGCGAAAAGACGACAATGCGGGACAATAATTGGAATAATTGGCGAAAATCGAAACAATGCGAGTTAATAATTGGGCCGTAATCATTCACGATCAACGATCGCGTTGTTGTACGCAACTACTTTTTCCAAGCGTGTACACCAGTCGCGCGGAAGCTCTGCCAGACCTGCATATGTTTAATAAAACTTGTATTGCACATGCGTCGACACGGCTCTCGTATCAATTTCTGAAATTCCCATCGTGAATGTAAACATCTTACAATTATACGGCATTGATGCCTAATACGGTCCTGCGTGAACCTATACGAAAAGACCCGAATTCCTAACTAGATGGATGCAGATAGGGAAACAGTCAAAACAAACGCCGCAGCGTCTGCACTAGTCTCCGATTCTCTCTTCTACGCGTTTCGACCGTTTAAATCGCCCGTTAAAATCTAAATATCGCTTCTCGCTTTAAAAATAGAGCCGGTCGAAACTCAATTTTGAACTTTCGAGCGCGAGTTTCGACGGAAACCTCGTCCGAATGCTGGGCTGCGTCGATTAATTAAAAAAAAAAATCTAAACGCGTAATCCCGCATAGTATGAATCCGCCGAGTTCCCGACGACGGTGAAGATGGACGGCGATGAGAGGGGGGAACGTTATTTATGAATCGGCTCCATCGCCTTATAACAAGAACTTAATTTCCGGAAGGATAAACAGTTTTGATTAACGACTTGGTGAAGCGTTTGTGAAGTCAACACGAGACCTAAACGTCCAATAATATTTTTCTTGAATCCGAGCGGAACGTCAAATATTTTCGAATTATTGCCGTTGATTTTCCGCAGTGATCTTACCTAATTTAACGTTTCAAAATGGGGTCGCCTACATTTAGGACAGCGATGGATCCATCGTATAATATTTTCTTGCTTCATTGCGACAGAAACGAATAAACAAAATATATTTTAGGCAATTGCAAATGAACGTCAACGCTAAGAAGCTGACTAATCCATCGATTTCTTCTTCTTCAAAAAAAAAAAAGGATCATAAGAAAGCGTAATTGGGGAAGCCATGTTTCTTCTTAATTTTAAATAAAAACTTTCTTTCATTGTTCTGTGGCACATAACAAATTAATCAATTGGTTGAAAGTATTCCATAATTCTCTTCCTAATTTGCCGCAGTTTAATTTGTTCTAGTTTCAAATTTATTACGTCGCGACATAACAAATCTATTACATAAAATAAGGTTCCAATAAGAAAACGTTGCGTTTACCAGCTGTAATTAGGCTAATTGTAAGATATGCAGAGAGAAAACACGTTATATTTAGCTGTTGATTCATTCAGTCTCCTCATTTCCTTTCCAATTAATTCGGTACTCCGGCTCTTAGGACCATTAACTCGCGAGAGACGTAATGACACTTCGTATCATTAACTATTCCTGCGTACGGCTTAGAACTTCAGTTAGACATGCAAATATGGCGTCTAAGGTCTAAATGAGGTAGTCGCATAGCTATTTAGTCTATTCAAAAATGAAAGAAAAAAATCACCTGAATAGTTAGCCGTCGGTAAGGTTGGTAACATTGTTAAATGTTGATTTGGTTCGAGATCTTCAATTATTATATTTGTATTCGTGCCAATTTAATAGAATGTCATCGGTTCGTAATTCGGGAGATTCCAACGTTGCCAACGTAAAACAGTTGCATTTATCAATTCTCGACGGGTTTTCCGTGAATATGCGGAAAGGACTTACGTTTAAAAATCCGCCCAATAAATAATCTCTTTACTGAATAATAGGATAAACCACCAGAAGATACGTACGTGACAAAATTATTAACGCGTCCGAAGCCGCAACTTCAAAGGTGCAACGAAGCGAAATAAATGTAGTTCGCAGACATAAATTCCTGTCGAAATTCTCGAAATTATACATTACTACAACAGCAATACGTCCAAACTATCGCAATGTATTATCTTCCAGCGTTTATTACGCGAATATTGCACATAGCTGTGTAAATCTCTATTAATAGTTAATATACAGTGCTGTACACGTCATAGCTAACAAGCGCGAAGTACTAAACTCCTATCCGCAGTGATCTTTCGAGGTTGTTAATTGAAAATAGATGAAACGACTCTCGCTTTATCGTCCGAAGAAAAGAGGAATATATGTATTATTATATTAACAGAGACCTACCATCCTGATCGATTGCGGTATATGTAAATGGACTTGACGTTTAATAACGTCGAGAATATCCATGTCCTAGTCTTTACGATGGCCGAAAAGAACATTTCTTTTTTTTGTTTTGATGTATTAAGAAAATTACGAACCATTTTACTTGTTACTCTTGGAATCGCATCACGTTGTTGTAGCTTCTGCGAACGTTTCTCACATGGGACATCTTCAATGCTCGTTACCGCTAAAATGAACCGGTTATAAATATGACGTAATCATTCGTGCAGCTTAGTTACTAGATCAGTCGCAACTTAACCGTAGTAAATATTACAATTAAAAAGAAATTTAAGCGCGAGCCCCTGTTAGAATCTTGACGTTCATTATTGTGAAATAAATTTGTTGCAACAATTCGTACGGCCCTGTATATGCACCCGTTCTGTCTGCATCGATGTTTGCCGGATTAATAAAGTCCGCTTTTATTTTATTTTCAGCTAGGCTTCTTCATATACTACACCGTCACGACGGGCGAGGTAAATCCCGCAGGACCCGTACCAATAGATTCGATCTTCATTTACAGACCAGATAAGCGGATAGAAATATGGAGGTTCGTGTTGTACATGATGCTACATGCCGGGTAAGCGTTAGACTTTAGCGAACTTAATTCCGTACATCCCGAATAGCAAATGGAAACGATTGTTGTACCAGCAGAGCGCCGTAGAAACTGGCACAATTAACAGTATTCTAATTACCGTTGCGTTAATTTGATCCGTGAAACCAAATCTGTTTTCATCTGTTCGCGACTGCCTCATCCTCCGTTTAATATTTTCTTTTTATCGGTAGTTCTCGATCTCGTTTACCTATTGTATTGTTACGTCCCGTAGTAATAAGGTTCTACTCGAATTAGATGACTTTTTAATGTCAGCTTGTTTTGTGTTGCCTTTTTTTTTCTTCGTGGAGCGGCGCTCTTGTTCCCTCATTTTATGTTATTATTACTGTTGCTATTACATCGCCGATTTTCTTTTCGTTCTTTCTTTATCGGCGTCCTTTTATTATATCTTCCCGTCCTTCTTATCCTAAACGCTTTAAGTATAGACGCGTCTCATCCGTAATGGAGCCATTAAACCCGAGATTTTATTGCGCACGGTTTCTTTTAATTGATTGAGAACGAGCGATATATCTGAACGTTCCCGTCGCGCCGCTGCCTCCGCCGCCTTTGTGCCGCTTCTCTTTTCTTTTCTTACCGTCGGTCTTATTACGCTCGTACAATCTTCGTTGATTTTTTAATATGCCCCATCCTGATTATCTTTTCCTGCAATTCATTGTGTTGTCGTCGATTATCTAATCTGTAGTTATATTGTATAATGACTTATTACGTGTTTTATGAGCTCCGTCACTAATTTCATTCCGTTTTATTGCGTCCTTTTCGAATCAGTAAATAATGAGAAATGTTGGAATTTCGTTTTTTATTACGGAACCTTTGTATTTCTATTAAACTCGAAATTCTGATAAGCGAGGATTGTAATTAAGGTCCCCTTTCGGCAATAACGTAGATACCTACCCTATTTTCGAAAAAAAAAAAAAATCGAATAGTTTTTATATTTCTTTACAGATGGTTGCATCTTGGCTTCAATCTGGTCGTACAACTTCTAGTCGGTTTACCCTTGGAGATGGTCCACGGATCTGGAAGGGTGTGTCTCATATACATGGCCGGTGTACTGGCTGGCTCTCTGGGTACGTCCGTCTTCGACACTGACGTATATCTGGTAGGAGCTTCCGGTGGTGTCTACGCTTTATTGGCGGCTCATTTAGCCAATGTTCTATTGAATTACAATAATATGCAGTGCGGCATATTGAGGCTCGTCGGTATTTTTGCCATCGGTAAGTTACTTAACTTGTTTCAATGTTCGTATTAAATAACATCAACGTTCTCTTGTTACAGCATCATGTGATGTAGGCTACGCGATCTACTCGAGGTACAACGTGGAAACGCTAGGGCCGCCGGTGTCCTACGTCGCACACCTCACAGGAGCCCTAGCCGGTCTAACGATAGGTCTCTTGGTGTTGAAGAACTTCGAGCAGAAACTCCACGAGCAACTTCTTTGGTGGGTGGCGCTAGGGGTGTACGCCGCTTGTACGATATTCGCAATCATCTTCAACATCATGAACCCAACAGTTGTAATCGAATCAGTCGAAAACCTCGGCGACGGTGTTCATAGTCAATACGTCTATAGTAGGTTCGGAGTGTAACCCAAATAAACCTGTCCCAAATTAGTAATGATGTTGTATTCACCCCCTCCAGTCAAACAAAAACAATTGTAGATCGTAATTTCTTTTGCGTCTTAAGATTGTACTGTTTTTCTATTCGATTGTCGAATGTTTTGCATGTTACTAGACAATACGTTGGCGACATTCAATTACTTCAATCGAACGTTGTATTCTCTCTTATTTATACTGTTGATAGTGAAAACAATAATTACATATTATCGTGGTTATTTTTTATTTATTTATCTTTATCGGAATTATTTATAGAGAAAGTAAAAGTAAATAGGACTTTCGTAACGTGCAAAGCATTAAAAAAAGTTTATATTTTATGTATATATCATGTAAATATTATTAATATTATTTATATTTATTCAGCGAAACCAAAGACTGATATGGGAAAAATGTCGTGTAGGTTGCTATTATTTATACTTTATTTAATATTTAAAAGTCTATCATGACGTAATTACGAAGTTATAATAGAAAATGCGAAATCTAACGTTGAATTTTAAACATCGCGCGGTAATTCAAATGTTACATGTTAGAATTTAACTTTTGAGTGTACCCCGCGTGTACGTGAACACGAGAAATTTCTGTCAAACGATGCATTTAATTACCAAGTTCCTATTACAACTTCTCTTTCATTTTTATAACGTAATAAACTGATTCGTATGTTTTCCGCTGATCGGTTGTATTATTTAACGCTTTCTTACTGAACATTTCCATTTCTTTCCAAGTTTGGCAGTTATTTCGATACGCCACCGTTCGATGAAATTAGAACACTCGATGAGACAAGATTCCACCGATATTATTAAATAGGAGAATAGAATACATATATACATATACGTACCGTTTAAAAGTGCTCTAACTTTCGTGAACTATAAGCGCGCATATTATATGTGACTGTAATTATTTCGATGTTCAATTCAGATCGCCTAAAATGTTACGTTGTTGTTGTCCAACATGGCTCATTTCTCGATCAATACGGTTTTCTTTATCCGACGAATCTGTGATTTTAACGATCTGAACGTAATCTTCGAAATAAACAGTTTGAATACATGATTGTATCTTTATACTTTCTTTTTTTATACGTATATTTTCGAGTGATATCCTTAAGCTAGTCATAAAAAAGTGGATCATTAATAGATAAAACTCGACAAGCCTACCAAAGAGAAGTGCTAGTTAAAACAATTCTTTAAAAAAATATATAATTATACAATACCTACCTATAATAATAATAAATTAAATACATATTATTACGTGTAATACACTCACAAAAAAAGAGCCTTAAAAGAGGTAGAAAAATGTTAGTTGTATAAAAGAAATAATAATAACAAATTCACCATTATTATATTATGAAAAAAATAATGTATTTTTTTACAACACTCAGGTAGATTTCCCTTTCACCATATATTAATACCCTTTAAAGAAAATAAAAAAATAAATAAATAATAAGAAATCATGTAGAACATACACAGAACTGAATTTGTTAAACATTTTTTGATATGTCATATTTTTATTCCATTATAATTATTGTTTTTTTTTTTACTACTGTTTCTTGATTCTATTGTAAAACTGCCCGAAAATATCAAATTTAAAATAACTCGATTAAAGAATAATTGCGAAATTTACACCGTGTTTTATTTCGAACCATTACTTCAATAATTTACGATATCCTCCCGCAAACAGGTAAGAAAAATATTTATTTGTAAACAAAAAACCGACATTCAAAGGAAATCTGTAAAAGCTGTATTATTAAATATTAAAAAAAAATCTAAAATCGTAAAAATAATATTATTTTAAGATAGATTAAACTCGGTTTCTAGAGTACCATTAATAATATATACATTATGTATATTTTGATAATATCTTGTTTAAAATGATTAATAATTAAATTTATATAAAAAAAGAAAAAAAAAATGTAATCAGATTTACGCCGCCATCTATACACGATAGGACAAAACTTAAAGTATGTAATAAATAATGTCTTCTGTAATATCCATTAAATAATAACAAAGTGATAAATAAAGCTTATTTGTTGATGCTCGCTGCTGCTTATTATAATGTTTTGCTTCTGTTGTTATATTTTGTAATTTTTATGACGCGGACTGCATTTGCATTACTTTTACTAGTTCCATCTAGCGGAATCTAGCTGAACCACAATTTCGTAAAGCTGGACATTAAATAATAAAATCAACATGAAATGTAATTAATTAATGCTTTTGCAGTCTCATTTACATTTTCCGTTCCATATTATTAACATATATCCACTATGTAAACTTATGGAAGGAATAAATAATAAAAAAATTTAAAATATCAAAAATGTTATGCAATGAATAATAATGATAAATAATAATAGCAAGGACTGTGGCGTAGAATGGTAAACAACACATAAGCATCGACACCACCCATACTACACAAGTTTATTTATTATATAGTAATATATAACAATTCGTCTGGAACGGCCGTTGTTATACAATGAATTTCAACATTGTGATGTCAATTACTACGTGACTTATACAACTGTAATCATAAATTAAATATAATTTTACTTCTAAAAATTATAGCTCTTCATCGCATATAAGCAAGCAATCCCCGTTTATTTATATATCCCGCCCATTCTCGTAATGCCCATTTAAGCTTTGAAGTATATTTCGGACTGGATTAAAAATAAATGACAGCTAACTGCTACTTATTTATTATTAACAAAATACATTAAACTATTTAAGACTACAAACACAATCCTTTACACGTTTTAATGTCTTGCCGCTTCGACTACGTGTAAAAAACTATCCTAAGTAGCTATTGTTGGGGAAAAACCGTCGGCGTTGCCAACTGCTGTATTGCCTAGTACATAACAACTTTTTATGAATATCCATACTTTTTATGAAAAGTATCGTCTCTTCTTACATCAAGAGTCGTTTTATATTAGATTCGTTAAATTGAATATGCTTGCTATGACGGTTTATGAAGATTATTTAATCTTACATCAACAGGTATCACACAGAGTAATATACAAAAACATAACTAAACAACATGGATGACGTATGCCTAAATTCGCCATTTCGTAAATGGTGTCATGAAACGCTTCATTTACACTTCATTGGTTTCATTTTTAAAAATATTTGATAAATTATCAAAAATATTATTAACAGAACAAAACAGAAATTTATTAATTTGCCTTAGATGCCTATTTTTAGATCGAACAATAATTCATCATAAAAGAAGTCAAAATACAAGATGTAATTAACTATGTTACATATTAGGAGTAACATTTTTAAAACACAAAAATATTACAAAATCATATCTTCTATCTTTGTATAACCATTGCACTATTACAACAAAATCATCGTGCTTGAGAGTAGTATTTCTGTTATGAATTATTAATAAAACTAAATATTTAGTATCGCAATACTACATAAACCACAAGCAATACCAAACAGATTAAGAAGTTTTTGAAATTCACTAATCGAAGTAATCGAAGCAATAAATAAGTACAAAACTAATGCGAAATGCAGGCATTAATTTAAAAATTGCGGGCCAGAAACGAATACACCTTCAGTGCATTTCATGAAATTAATAGAGACTAGAGAGACTCGTGTTTTGTCGACTTTTAAGGTAACTAACAGGCAACACCAGGCTATTCTCATGAGTCGAATAAATACGAATCTGTCTAGTTTCTGCTAATTTAGCCCTCAATTCTGCAGGCATACTGTCTGTTCGTTCGACCTGCGCTAACTACTCCGAATGTAAATGCAGTTGGAACCTACATTCCTTACAAGCAGTATAGAATAGGAATGGAAAATAAATAAAGCCATTATTAAGAGGAGTCCTATTAGAGTTCACTCGGAAACTTTTGTATGACCGGTGAAAGAGATTGCAAGAATTGAAAAGTGAAATCATACTGACTACTCTAATGACGTCACTTTACCCTACACCGAGTAAAGAGTGCACCCCGAGCGAGCAAGTATTATTTTGGGAAATTTAAGTCGCTAAAAATTGCAATGACAAACAGCAAGAAATGTATAAAAATGTATTTAAGACATCCAAACCAGGATTTATGCCAAAAATAAATGGCTGTCGTATAGTTAAAATGTAATTATTTTTGATTATTCGTCGAGCTAGAGCCAAAAGTCGAGAATATCAAGCAAGAAGGTATAATAACATAACCTCTATCAATTATAATTTTCTTTTGCTGTTTTCTAGAATGTTTCGACGAATGCTAAATACTGTTATTGAAACAACAATAAATACTCAGCACGAATCAGTTGTATATCCCAGCCCTTTCAGTCAGAATGATGTAACACATTTGAATTGGTTATGTTCAGTGACACCATGCTTTCCGATTAAAGCGAAAAATGTATCAATATTACACGAACCGCAACAATTTTATGAGGCATTATATGAGAAATGCTTAACCGCACAGAAACGGATCACTTTAGTTAGTTTATATTTGGGCACCGGAGCTATGGAAAGCAACCTTGTAACTGCTATGTTGAACAACACATATTTCATCAATGGATCTTTAAAAATCAATATTTTACTGGATTATACCAGAGGAAGCCGATTCACGAATAATTCTCGAACAGCTCTGATACCGTTACTAAAAAGAAACGATATCAATTGTAACGTTTCATTATATCACACCCCAGTCCTAAGAGGGTTACGCAAGAAATTAGCACCAAATAGATGGAATGAATTGTTCGGCCTGCAACATATGAAGTTATATATTTTTGATGATACGCTGATAATAAGCGGGGCAAATTTGTCGAACGATTATTTCACAAATAGACAAGATCGTTATTTTATGATAACTGACAAAAATCTGTGTGATTTCTATTCAGGTTTAGTTAGTAAAGTCCAAAACTTTAGTTTGCAGCTTGATAAGTATGATAATGTCTCCTTAAGTACAGGCTGGACACAATTACCTTACGAAGGTGATAAACATAAATTTGTTGAACAGGCCGGTGACACGATCGAGAACTACTTATTGGATGCAAGAGATGAACAGAATTCCTACCTCAAAGATGGTTATGGTATACAGATTATCAATTGACATCTTAATACAAATATTGAGTTGGTATTTTTATAGATACGTGGGTATTCCCGTTGGTTCAAATGGGGCAACTTGGCATCGAGCAGGATGCTGCAGTTACCGATCGAATTTTAGCCGAAGCTCCAAAAGGAACGCAACTTTATATTGCAACAGGATATTTTAATTTAACTCATCAGTATATGGAAACAATAATTTACAATTCACAAGCAAGATGTAAATTGCTAATGGCCCATCCTAACGTAAGTTAAAATAGAGAATAGAATATTGTAGATTTATACAGCTATGTATCGATCACCTCTTTTGTGATTTGTAAAGATAGTTAGCCACCAATGTCACAATTTTATAGTCAACACATTGGTATTAACAGCATTAATTTGAATGCGGAAGCGCCTCCATCATACTGGAAAATATCTTGAACATATTCCGAGCTTATTTTAAGAACTAGCCTGTTTTTATGTAAGCACCATCTTATTGCTTGTCTTTTTCCAGGCGAATGGTTTTAAAGGAGCGAAAGGGGCAGCTGGCGGCATTCCCGATGCATATAGCTTAATTGCCCAAAGATTCAGAGCGAAGCTAGAAAAATTAGGACAAACTAACCGAGTTACTTTACAAGAATATTTGAAGCCGGGATGGACATACCATGCGAAAGGACTTTGGTACTATCCTCCGGCCGCGGGATATCCTTCTCTAACCTTAATTGGTTCGCCGAATTTCGGCGAGAGATCGGTGAAGAAAGATTTGGAAACTCAAGTGGCGATAGTTACGGAAAACGAGGATTTGAAGAAGGCTCTGCATGCCGAATGTAAAAAATTATACCAGTTAGGATTACCTGCAACTGAGACTCGTATTATTCCGAAATGGGTGTACGCTATGGTTTTCTTCTTCAGGACGTACTTTTAATAAGAGTATCACTTAAATGAATTTGTTTTTATACTAGAATGTATTCATGTTTGTTAAGACATAAGTATTTATTGTGTTATTTATTTTAAATACTTGCAAAATTCCATATAACAAGTGTTGATTATTATGTAGAAACCGAATTGTTATTATATATGATTTCTAATATATTTTTTGTACATATCGGGTGCTTTTTAGACTACAAATATGTTCCTTTCTGTTTTTGAAGATCTAACCAGTTCTTGGCGTAAACGGAGGAGCGCGCACAACATACAAAATAAACATATTTCGAAGTATAGATTCTTTTTCAATCATGTGTTCATGAACACTACGTCCCAACACATAGTTGCCAGTACTTGCAACATAGTTAGAGGTATATTAGAATGAAAGTCTTTTTTTATATCATTCATTTTATTAACAATAAAATAAAAAGAAACTAAATAACCATATCCAATATAATCTGAATTTATGCTAAATACAAACCTCCCTTATCCTACACATCAACAACATAAATATTTTTATATGCCTAATTTCAAATAATAATTTGTACGTTGATTTTTTATTATTACCCAAATATTAACAAGAAAACAAAACAAATTAACAATAATTCTTAATGTTATTGCATCACAATTTCATCCAATCTACCACTAGTGCTGCCATCGGTAAGGAATGCTTAATAATAAACGCATGCGAGTACCCTTTATCACAGACTTGAGCGTCAATATTTGGAATATCTTTTTTAATGTTAAAATAATTCGTTATAGGACACCAACCATCATAAGCCCCGTAATAGATCTTTATTTTATTTATATTTTCCATTATAATATCATTATCCCTCCCTTTCATTTGCGACATTTCTTGCATCGCCATGGTAAGGCTATTATTGATTGTAAATGGATCGATAAAATCTCTTATGGCTCCCATATACTGGCTTGATATACCAGATATTTTCAAATAAGCGTGTAACAGAAAATTTTGTATCAGTAGCGGTAATAAGCTAAACAGTGTACTTAGTACAAGTAATAAACGAAACAAGTATGGTATGAATTTTGTGAATTTTTTACCATTTTTGGAATCACCTATATATTCAATTGTCGGAAACAACAGAAAACTTTTAACTACTCTTGATCGAATTGAAGGTACGCCCAATAGCTTTATGATGATATATGACCCCACAGAATGTCCAATTAATGTAATTCTGGCATTTTCTGGCACATATTCCTCAATAAATGTAATCTGTAACAGCTCAACATAGTAATAAATACGATAATGTAAACATCCTTTTCCTACTTTATGTTTAATTTGTCCCTCTAGATCGTACAATTCCTTATTTCCATCGTATGAAGGCATCTCGATGGAATCACATTTATTATGTCCTGCATGTCCAATACCCCACACAATGAAACCAGTTCTCTTATGTATTTCTTCAAGAAATTCTTCATAGGCATTTACAACACCAGGATTCCCGGTAATCAAAATAATATAATTTAAATTATCCTGTGTTAGTCCTTGACCTGCTTGTTGCAACGTTTTGCCCCAAGTTATAACTTTTGTGGGGACTTTATTTACTGTAACCCATTCCGTTTGCATCTTAACAAAATGGTTGTGGCAAGCAAACTATTACTTAATTTCTTAATAAAACCAATAAAACTAGTTAGACATGTACGTTTAAAGGTTAACAACTTTTTTTTAATAATAATATTGTCATAGAACGGTTACTACTTATGTTAATGACTAGATTGAGGGTACGCTGTGACGGCTTTACTTGGATGGAATTTATTCGGATCAGATTATTCGAATATGAATCAAGCAAACCACCTTGATACAAATCTGCAATTCAAATTGAATATGTTTAGTTGTTTTTAGAATGGGGTAGCACCAACCAAAATAAAAAAAAGGTACTAGACGCAATTTCTTTTCGGCGTTGGTTATTGAATTCGTTGAATCTATAAATCCAGAGCGTATCATCCAAACATTTCAGCGAGGATCGGGAATATGAAGAGACAAGAATATGTTTCTCCTAATCTTCAATCTACCGTGCTAACATAGGCGTAGCTAGCGGGGCAGCGAGAGGCCATGACCCACCGCCCAAATCTCTGAAATAATTTCACTTTTCAATTTTTGCAACCCCCTTCCCCGGTTAATACAAAAGTCCGTAAAATGTAAACTCTGGAATAGGAAATGATTTCTTTAAATGAAAAACACGTTTTGAGAAGATTTTTACTGAGACAAAGGAAATTGAGGTTCTACAAAAATAGATTCTTAATCGATGCAGTCATAATTACAAACAAGATTAAAGCTAAACGGAAAATAAATAAATACTTACGAAAATAAATTACATATATAAGACTAAAATGAAATAATATAATCTGAAATATAAACATATTAAAGCTTGCATATTTCCAAACAGGGAATTTTAAAGTTCGCGGACAATTTAAGTTGGCGCTTCTACATCTTCCATTGTCCGGGAAATTAAAAAAATTCTGCTATGGTTATTAGGTAATAATTATATCACAAAATTTCTGGGGTTCCGTTTCTACTCCTCAAATTATACTTTCCATTATATTGAAAGTCTCTTAAATTATTCAATTTCTTTCTGCTAGTAACGTTTCTTACAGAACCGTCATATGAATTATTGTAATTAGAATTCTTAGAATTAATTTGATTACATTCTGGCGAGCAGTTTACGTTTGCGTTGGCACCATTGCGTGCGGCGTCAATTTCTTTTTGAATAGCACCTTTAACAGAGCTTAGATAATTTATTTCAGGCGTTTTATGGCATTCAGATACGTAAGAAATATTTTCAGACGTGTAGCTGTTAGGTTTCGATTCCAAAGATTCGATTTTGTTTGATATGTGAAGAATCCTCTCATAAATATCCGTCAACATTTTAGTATTCGTAAAAATAACGTTCTTATAAGAAACGGCAGTTACTATTAGTATAACAATATTAATAAACATGCAAGTATATCTCGAAAACCAAATATAAAAATAATAATCAGTCTGTACATCTTTTATATCGCTTGGAAAACTTCTCGATAATAAGTAACAGATTAATCTTTCAATAAACGTATTCAAACTTAAAATCGTAAGCATTATTAAACGTGCATTATTCGTTCGAGGAACCGATGTAAAGAATACAATAAATAAAGACGAAATAGCGTAAAAAACTAACGAATCAAACCAACTGATTTCACCTAGTAACCAAGACTGCAAATTGCTTAAACTATTCGAAAATAAACTTAATATCTCCATTTGATCTTTAGAAGACCTATAAAACTTTTCCATAGTCTTCTCTAAGTTATTTCCATATTCCATTAACCTCTCTTGTAACTTCAAACTTTCCTTTTGATTTTGTAAAATTTGCTCTTGATTCTTGGCGGAATCTTGCAACTGTTGGCCAACCTTCCAGGTATTTTCTGCTATAGTTTCATGCCAGATTTGGCCACGTAGAAACCAACAAATATTCTGCGTATGAGTGTAGAATTCTGTATAAACGTTGAAAGCACGGTCGCTCATTGTATTTATGCAAATTGCGCGCAGATTAGGTTTCTTATTCAATTCACATTCGTAAGTATCATGACCGGACATCAATAAGAAGCAATTAGTTAACTGCAAAGCTATTTCGGCTTGTGTATCCTCTGATAAACTGCGACAGCCTTCGTTAACATTCCTAATCGCTGATTTCCAACAGTTTCCATATTGAGGTAAATTACCGCGTTCTTGTAATAGCTAGGAATGTTAGAAATTCTAATTATTAGCGTCGGTACATTAATAAAGTTAGTACCTGATATTGAGCCCGTCCCTGTTCTTGCATTTCTTGAGATCCTTGTCCGTATACGTAAATGATATCTTCGAAAGCTATCACATAAGCAAAATAACACAGCAAACTTTGTAGAATTCGAAAATACATTTTTATTCACGTATATGTAAGATGAGATTCTTTGTTATCATCTTACATTATCAAACTGTGGTTGCATCTTTGAGATAGACCGTTGAAAACGGCAACATTTTCAAACAGTTCTTTAATTAAACTTAACCTTAAATTTTAGGAGAATATAACAGCAAATTTTATAAGTAGTTTGGCTATTTTCCAATAGAGGGCAACTTAATTTGTACAAATTAAGCAACTACTTTTTCAACAATTATGTTTATATTTTAAATTTTTCCTATCCGTTATTAACATTAATTATGAAACTCTGACAAATTTAATTGACGAAAACGATTAAATGTACAGATATTTTAGCCTACATTTTCGCCAGTTCATCTTTTATCGTTCCTTCTATGAGCTTAACACAAATTAAAAACTCTACTGCAAGTTGTTCTAATTCTATGATCTAGATACAATCGCATGTTTGTTATTGCAAAATAACGAATAATAATTTCGGTTGCAAACTTACTTATGCAACCATAAAATTTCCCCAGCCTACGTAAATTTGCCTTTTTCTTTGAATCGTGCCCCAAAAGCAAAATTTAACAGCAGAGCATGTTGATTTAGGTCAAGGTGCGTTACGCAAGATACGATACAGAGGCATGTTCATCGTTCTTATTCAATTTTTTAATCCCTATACGGAGCCTTTAACCATTTGCGTTTTTAAGACAATTCGTCTCGATAAGCATCTAATGAAAAATTAAATGAAACGAGAAAAGCTTAAATTTTAGCTAAAGCGAAAGCTCCGATATTTGAGCGACGTCCATTCTGGAAAATTACGATATCTTTTAATTAATTTCAATTTAATTTAATTCGTTTTAAGAATATTGCCATGTTTATTTACGTCTGTATTTAATTGACAGCACAATACTCGATTCTTAAAGCTTCCACTGGACGAATTTCCAAATTGACAGCACAAAGCACGCATTCATCATTCGTTTCTTTCCTCCATCCATTTCTTTCCTGGTACTACAATTATTTTTGAAATTTGAAGTTAATTTTAACTTCATAGACGTATCGAAAGGCATAGTCGTGCCGATTGTTATGCACCACGAAGCATCGTTCAAATTAATTCGATTCATGGGACTAAGATAATGACTAAGAGCCGACAAAGAGGACTATCAATTAGCCGGAGATTTAACGGACAACAGGAGGAGTTATTGTTAACGTATAATATACTACGTTTCAAGGCAAAGGATGAAAGGATAAAAAATAAAACAATAACACGTTTCAAACGTTGTCATAAGAGAAATTGTCGCTTCCACTTACGATACTTACGTCGTAAATAAGCCGCTAATTTGAATTTCAAGTTTGTTTCTAGCGTTTTCGTCGTTAAAAATCGATGACAGTGGAAGTATTGTAATTTGTAGATTTAGAATGTCAGGACGTTCCTTTGTAGTAGGTAGCGCCTACGTAATGATAAGCAAGGTTTTTTTTCTAGTAATTGTATATGTATTTTGATTCGTCGAAAGGATGTTAAATGATTATTTCCCAATGTTAAGCGCGAATTTGACTAGATGTCAAAATAGATCAAATTGGTTTATTTTTTGCAAGTTTTTCAACTGTTCGGACCCAGGACGTCCCAGGATATATTTTGGCCTTCCTCTTCTCTTTTTGTTTGATGGTTTAGTGTCGTATATTTGTATTAATTGCGTTTTGTTGTCCATTCTCTGCAAATGTTTCCACTATCTAAGTTGTCGTTTTTCAATGAAATTTGTTATTGATTCGATGTTCAGATCTTCTTATATTTTATATTTTATATCCCTTTAAACACCTTTTGCTCCTCTTAAGTATTTCACTTCCAACGCTTGGACTTTGCTCTTTTCTTGCTTGGTAAGGACCCATGCTCCACAGCCGCACCTAAGAGACCGTCGCTTTTGTTTCTTTGGCCATTGTTTTATCGTTAATGGAACTTTTATTCATGGCATAGTAAAGTTTGTAGGCTTTTTCTATTCGACTGTTTATCTCTCTCTTCGTGTTTACCAGATTTTTCCAAAGTAATTCCTAGATGTATTAATATCTAGGAGTAATAATTCATATAATGAATTAACTTGTTCAATTTCCGTATCATTTACCTTTATATACCTGACTTATTTTTTTTCTTGGCTATTGCCATTATAGAATTATAGAAACTTAAAGCAGAAGCGTATAGCCTTTTAGAAGGTAGTTTTCGCAAAAAGTGTCGCAAGGTTTGTGGTTTTCTCTTAACGTTTATAGGTACTTAGCCGGTCAGAGGTATATATAAGGCATATTATACACCTCCGAGATTATTAGCCAATTAATCGAACAAGTTTTTTTATTATTATTAAGTTATTAAGTTAAAATTAATTAAAATTAGTTAATATCAGTTAATTGAATCAAATAAAACGCGTTCTACATTTGCCAAGACCTTTTAACGATTTTCCGCCAACTTTGATACCAAGCCAGTAACAGAAAAGTACTTACCAATGTTGTTTAGTGTTTTTAAAATAAAATGAATGAAAATCCACGACGATTAAAATATATGTATTAACCGAAAACGAAGTAAGCTGACTTAGGTATGTGCTTACAGCAAAACTGCCAAAACGTTGGACAAGAGCGTTTCTTATTTAATAATTTCCCCGTTTAACTATTGAAAAAACTAAACAAGTAACTACAATCGTTAAAAGACTAGTCAATCCATTGTAGAACCCTGATTCCTTGGTCAAGAACTTGAACTTCGATTATCTCAAGCGTATAAAATAAGCTAAAATCAACAAAAGAACAGCTTAGAAAAACAATTGACATTCTTGGATCAAGTAAAATTCAAATCAAATATTGCGAGATTTCATGATGTTGTTTAGAAGAAGTTTATGATATTTTTGAATCAAATCAAAAAAAACACAATTTTAAATTAATCTTATTATTTTTTGCATGATTTATATCATGCACGATGGTAAAATTGAACGAAAGTCTCTTAAAAAATGATTTTTAAGAAAACAGAAAATTTGTAAGTAATAACTTCTATACATCTTCCGCAAATGCAAAAGCGCTGGAACTTCCACACTTCACCTATCAAATTCGTCTTGTTAATTTGATACAATCAGCACGTTCAAATACGCAGATTAATTACGCAAAAAGCAATGCAGAAGGCGTGACGGTGGTTTTACAATTAAAAACATTTGTTAGAAGCTTCGGAATATATACTTGAAAGAAGTGAATAATATATCCTTATATTCATTTTGTTTTGTTTTGAAGATATGTCTAACTTTTTGAGATAATTCGAGTAGCACCGTTTCCTTTTAAGGATATATCTTAAGCATCAGATAATTTTAAATGAACTATGATTACATCTCCTCTTTGAATATTTACAGCTTCAGCAAAATTATGATACGTAAGTTTGAATTGAATATTTGAGATTGAGTAGTTGAGTATCTCGATATATATAATTAAGAATACATTTTTATTTAGGAAACATTTGGACGAAAAGATACGATCTAGTACATGTGTGATTTACATTATGAAAGTATCTATATGTACTGTAAATACACGGGAAATTACTCATGGTATGTGCCAATTAGATAGATAGATGTTTAACGCAGAACAATTTCTTGATGATTTCAATAAAACACTAGGTACTGATAAATAATAACATCTAATAAAACCAAGGAACATGCCCCAAGCTTCTTACGCTATCATAACATCGTTCCAACAAACGGCTTTTATTAACGTAAGCAGCGAAATAGGGATTCGCGAACACCTGAATCAACGCCTCCGTACACCATCTCATTAATCCAATATAAACGCGTAATCTCGTATACGCGCAAAACGTATACGGGATATTTCGCAATCAATCGTCTCGAGAATTCCCGGAGCGCTTTTTTCGGTGGTAGGGCAAGGTTACGGGTTTAGGTCCGAGACGTATATAACAAACTGGCGCTCTCAACTTGCGTCGTGATTGATCCGAGCGAAAAAGATCTGTTCTCGAAGACGCTAGATAAAAGTGAGGAAAAATCGACGAGATGAAGTGTGCGGTAAGTCCCTATATACATACGTATTACGTAAACTTATCCTGCACCGAAAATTTGCCGATCACCATTCAACGCGAACGCCTAAATTTCGACGTACGCGTTAGCTAGATGTTTTTGTTTTGGTTTTTCGATACGCTAGAGTGATTTCAATGGGTGGTACTGAGAGGAAATGTATGTATCTATACACATGTATACAAAAAAAAAGAAAAAACTCGGCATGAACGGAAATTGATCGTGTGTGTAAATTGAGAGGTTTTTCCTTGAAATTATTTCGACGAAAAGGGTAATTGTCGCGATTTATAATGGTAAATTGTGTTCGGCACAGGATGACTGTGTATCTAATCGATTATTAGATAAATTTCAATCAGTTTCGGTTAATTTGCGAATAATTATGTCTACAATATGTGTTAAGGACGTACATATTGACATCCGATGATTATTAAATATTAATATTCATTAGTCGATGTGTAAACCATTGCCACTCCCAATTATCAATAATTGTTTTGTGGAAGTACAAATGTTTTACTTGAAAAATTAAAATTAAGATTGAAAGAGTATTTATTTTGAATGAATATCTTCCATGTATTCTTCGATAAATAAATAAATAAATAAATAAATAAATAAATAAATAAATAAATAAAGCAGGATTTGTCTTAAGTAAAGGACCTTTAAATTGATCAAACCCAATTAATAAGCTGAAAATAACAACAGGAATTGACCATTCTACAAACGCTTCTGAATTCGAGAAAAGTAGTATATGGTTTTTGTTGTGAATTAAACTATTATCAAATAAAGGTCATCATATTCAATAATTATATTTATTTATTATTTATTACTTATTATTTATTATATTTTTATTTATTTATTCCTTTATAATCTCACAAAAAATCAATATCGAATGATATACAGACTGTCACAATTTAATTTATTTATTTATATTATACAATTTAAAGCGATATCCAGATTAATTCAAGTAAATTCATCAAAATTTTAGCAAAAACAGTCATACTTTATAAAAAGTTTCGTTTGCTACTATCAAGATTTCGAAATAACTTACAGAGTGTTTAGAAAAGGAGACAACACGAAATTTGGCTTTGAATAAAGTACCTTTTACTGCTGCAGAATAATCGATATAAATTTTGCGGCGATTGTCGCAGTTATTTGTAAAATCGATGCTTGTCAATGTTTGAATAAAGCCGTTTAAACAAGCAAAGATTTTGTTTAGTGAAATGTTACGGTACAGGCGAAGTAATAAATGGTAACCACCCCGTATGTTAATTCGAAATTTTGATAGCGGTTGAGTACTTTCCGGAAACAAAACTTTTTATAAAGAATTATTGTTTTTCCTAAAATGCGAAGTAAGGAAGTTTACAAGCGTATAGTTTGGTCTATTCGGGGATACGCTGTATAACAATTTATTGTTTTTCCCATTTGAGAGGGTAAAACAACCAATATATTGAAATTTCAATGTGGCTGCGGATGCGGTACCTTATCGTTGTAAATATTCTCAAAAAAAAATAATTTTCGATTGGTTGTCTTTGCTTATTTTGCGATGTTCAAATTAGCTAAAAAGTATACAGCGTGTCATAAAAACGAAAAAAAAATGAAATCCACTCTTATCGAAATATTACCATTAATTGTGAATTTACAAGATTTAATTAAAAGCAACAATTTAACAATTCTCTTCTTCAGAATGTTCGAGATGCTCGTCTAAAACGATTAAATAAGCTTTTTCCTTTAAATAAAGAATTCTATACCTATCCTGAAAATTCTATAAAAAGTAATGGTGCTATTTCTTATGTATTCGAAGTCATAACATAACAAACCATCGAACTGGACGATTATAAATGATGAATTGGAAAAGAAACATTATCTAGTTAGTTATTAAGTGCACGATAAAAATGTTTCGATAATAACGATCATTAACATGCATTACGCTAGCGAATTGTTGGCTGCTATTGCCGGAAGTATCCGCGTAATTAAAGGAAAGCTTACTGGGTCGTTCTTAATCGCTTCAGTATCAAATTCAAACGATCCGGCAAATATCTTAATCCTCTAGATTTATAATTATCGGCTCATATATGACGCCTAAGAAACGTCCGAGTGTTTTCTAACTATTTTGAAAGGATACGATCGGCCCTAGCTAGTTTGTAATTTCTGTTTTCTGAACAAAACTGAGATATATAAACTTAGTTCCGTTAGATCTCGACAGCGACATTTTGACATTTTTCTGCTGCAAATAATATATCCAAGTGATCAGTTATCTTCCTTCAACGCATATCCGAATGACAATGTCATTTCGAATCTCAACAAATGCCTTTGTAGGAATCGTGCGATGTAAACATGTCTTTATTATTGATGATCTCTAGCAATATTATTGTGTAATTATCTCATATCTATTTACATTTGCGTTCTGCTTTGTATTATTGTTCAGTTTAAGGAGGAATAAGAAAAGACTCTATTATTGCAAAAGAATGAAAGTTTTTACGCAGGCAGATTTTTTTAATCGCGAACAGTTTAAATTGCCACTTCCGGCAATAAACACGTAGCAGAAACTAGTGAATATGTCAACTTAACTTACCCGCGAAATTTCTGTTGGGATAATACCGATTGGACTTGCTATATTCGTTATAATTTTTGGATTATTCTATAAAAATCCTGAAAAAAATTGAGAAACGTCTATTCCAAAATAGTTTTATTATATAGTAAATTACAGGTAACTATATGTGAATGTCTGTACATACGTATTTTAGATATAAGACAACAATGAAAACGTAATCTATTGTAATAATAACTACAAGATATTAACAGAACAACAACCACTTCTTATTTATTTCACGTCCCAAAACAATAATTTAAACAATAAAATCGTTAATAGATAATAACCAATAAAAATACATATCGCATTTGAAGCCCAATCAAGGTACATACATACATTTAAAATGCATAAAATGTGATATTAACGTGATTACTGCATGACTATTAACGTTTATAATCTGCCTTTGTATTTACTTCGCCTTATTTGGAGTATGTTTCCAATAGGGTCTTCTTTAGACGGCAAACGCAACCTTCTTCGGCAGCATCTTATTATTTACAGTGTTTCTTCCTTGTTTCAATTGTTTTTCTATTAATTTCAATTAATTTCAATCCATTTTTTTAGTTATTGCGTTAGATTGAGTTTATGATAGGTTATTGACTTATCACAGAACAATAGCTGTCTTTTTTGACGATAGTCTAGATCATTAGATCATGATGCTATGAATTTGATCCGATTCAAATATACTCTCCAACCTCACATTCGATTCTCGAAGCGGATCGGCATGCGAAACATCGAGAGAGACAGCCATCTTCAGGCGTTCGTAACAGGCGATATATTTATGCAAACCAGAAACAAAACAATTACCCGTTGTTTGGGTGTTGAGTGTTCACAAAGTGAACCAAAACCTAACGGAAGTTGTTCATTGACGAAACGCTTTTGTTTGCCTCGAATCTTCGATGAAAAACAGCAGACATCGGCACATCATCCTTCACCACGACAACGCCAACTCTCACACTGCACATCGAACAGTCGCTTATTTAAACGAGAACAATATTGAATTAATGACTGATTGTTCGTATTCGTCTGACTTATTACTTAATGGCTTCTTCCTGTTCTCTTTTGACAAAAACAAATTGTGTGGTTAGCGGTTTTCGACAACGGAAGGCATTGTTGGAGCGTTTAAATGACGTACTTCTGAGATGCTCACTTCAGATTGAAATGCTTCGACAACTTAACATTTAAAAGAGAATATTTTAAGAAACTAAAGGTTTTTTTTTTATAAAATATGTTTATTTTTTTCCTTTTTCTGGAAATTTTTATGGAAAATTTATTTTGCCAGATGTCGCGTCGTGTAAAATAGAATTATTTTATCATCGACATTTTTCAAACTTCCCCCAAAAGTAATAGTTTTGATACTACCAAGCATGAATAATTAAAATTTAGGTCGTACGTTTGAATTTTTTTAAGCAACAAATACAAAAATTGCAGAAAATATACACGAACAGCAACATCAACAACAACACGCCAACACCCATCTATGTACAACGATTAGAGATAATAGCCGTTTAACTTTAATGAATGGGAATTTAAATGAGAAACTGGATTTAGCGCCAATTACAAGTTGGCGTTGCGTTATAGGTACGCAATAGATACTCTAAATTGGTTGTATTTTCTACGTTCAAATTACAAAATCTTTGCCCGTTGCGGATACTGCGGACATGCACCGCTAGCTGATGCCGAATGACTATTATTCGTCAACCTGCTTAATATTGAAATGAAGTAATGTGAAATTCAAGTCGTCTAATGTTATGACAAATCACGTATCTGCATATATGGGACAGGCGTTAGGTCGTTGTATTTATAGATGATTTCATGAATTATTTACGCGTTCATATAGCAGTCGTAAATAAATTTTATAAAATGTCGTCACTGAAATGATATACGTGAATAGATTTTTTTTTATGTAAGTAGCTTGCTTAGATACGAAAGAAAACAAAAAAGAAATTACAATAGATGGTTACTTCCTCATTGCTTCATGATTCTTATCGTTTTTACGATTATCCTGGATCTGCATAATTTTTCAATTATGCTTATTCGACGGAACTGCGATTGAAGCGTAAACAAAAATGTTGTTCCTTTGTATAATGAAATTTTCTATAATTTTTATTTCATTCTAGATCGTACTTCTATTAGCCGCCTGCCTTGCCGTCGTGAAAGCTGGAGGCTATGGACTTATCGGTACTAGTAGTTATTACAGCGGCGGCGGATCTGGCTTAAATTACGGCGGATACAGACCTGGACACGGAGGAGGAAGTTACGGAGGTTACTCTGGAGGTTCCACGGGATATCGACCAGGCTATAACAACTATGGGGGTTACGGTGGTTACGATGGTTACGATAATTACGACGGGTATAGCGGGGGAAGCTCTTACAGCGGATATCGCCCCGGCTACGGTAGTTACTCTGGTTATAGACCTGGCGGATACGGTGGGTATAGGCCCGGATATGGTAGTTATAAACCCGGTTACAGCGGTTACGGCAGCTACGGTAGCGGTTATAGTGGTTATGGCGGATATGGAGGCTCCGGATATTACGAAAAATGAGTTTAATGTAAGATTAAAGTACTGTATATATTATATTTCATGGATACCAATTAATTTAGTCATATGTACATTATTTCATCACAAATTTATTTGTTTCTTACATATAGCACGGTGTAGAATTTAATCCAACAATTATTGTAGCATTCGAGATGTATTAATAAAATTAAGATAACGTATTACCTTTATTTTTAAATTTCCCGCTATTCTACTCTGTCAAAAATGTCAAAGTCAAATTTTGGATAATTTTGAAAAATCTCAAAATGTTTCCGGTGCCTAGTGATGACTACATTTACAAGTATGATTAGCGTACTTTTACAATTAACGCTGGTATCTGCTTTTACCGCTAGCGGATTACACGAAACTTGTACTTCACCCAAGGTATCTTCCGAAACATTCATCGCGCAGGACGTTGAAGCAACGAAGAGCGCCGCTTATATTATCGAATTCAACGTTACCTGTTCATTTGGAAACGTTTCCAATATCTACGCGGAAACTGAAAGAAGCATAAAACTTGTACCGTCAACCGGGCGAAATTCGTACCAATTAAGTTGGATCGAAGAATTTTCGACTATTCGCAGGAGCGGCGAGAGAGTGATACGTATTTTCGACGCAAATGAATATGTCGCTATCGAAAGGGCCGGCCGCGTTAGTGAAATAGGCGATGGAACGTTGGAACTGTTTAAGTTATCCGTAAACGTTCCCGAAAGGGTGAAGAGGCGCTGGTTGAAATGTGAATTAGTCGCAGCGATGATTTCGGGTATCATCGGATGCGCAGCGTTGTATTTGAAATCAAAATTGGTATAGTGAGAAGTTGTAGTTTTCGTCATGTTAATGTGTTGGTTTACATAAAGGATTTCTTACGTAATTGTAGTTATTGATCAAAAAAAAAATGCTAAATAGGAATCTAGAAAGTGTGCCAAATCCTACGCTTGTTGCCGTTAGCACCACCTACAGATGGTGTATTTGCTACTTTGTAGTGTTATGCAACAAAACGTTCCCTAAAAACAGTTATATGGTTATCTACATTTATTTTTTGTACTATTATTTACATTAATTGCTTTCTTAGCACTTATCGGAGAAGCTTTGTAACAGAATCCGGTGATTTCATACGTCCATTTTTGGAATCTGCACAAACTTCGCGAGCGTGTATATAAAACAGATGAAAGTGAGCCTGCGCTTTCACTTTCACTTTTCAAATTTTCTCGTTATTGTGCTCCAAGCTTTTGACAAGTCGAGAAGTTATATTTGACAGATAGTTGTAGTTAGTGGTCTTAAATGATGTATTTGATCGAGGTAAGTATGTTTCAATCAATGCTTGTCGTTGAGATTTCAAAGAATCAATAGCAAAATTTATACAGGCTTTTGTTTATGGGTTGAGTAATAAGGCTAAGGTTCCTTGAATGATATCTTTACTATTATTTATGCAAACGAAAGCTATACAGGGGGTATTCACGAGATGATTCCTTCCTGAGCAATTTAAAGAAAAAAATTTCAAATAGAAATTATTCGGAGCTCAGCATAAAGTAAAATTGTATCTAAATACGTAGGCCGTTCAGCTTCCGGTGAGCTCGATACAAATTTGGTTTTTTCAATCAAAGGTCTTGCGTATCATCGCCTCTTTGGACGCCATTTTATCAATACTTCCGACAATTTTTTTTTATATCATATATGCTGGATTCTGTTGGAAGTCCATTGAAATCATTGGTATGTTTGGTTCGTCTTACTGCATTTTTTTTATGGAACTCCCTGTATATTTTCAAAAATTTAATAGAGAAGATCAAGAATTTTTTAAAATTTTGTAAAATAATTATATTCATGGAGACCATTTAAGACTTATGAAAGCTTCTCTTAAACGCCATTTAATTAAGAACCGTTTCGAATTAGATTCTCATCGTGATGACAATCTGTAATATCCTACCGCAAATGTATTGCGCACCTTTCGTCTTCGATGACGACGACGACGAAGATGCTTCCGATCCGGATCTAAGGAAGAAACACAAAAACAAAAAGAAGCCGTGCACCCGGAACGACGAAGCGAGATTCTTCTTTCCAATCAACTTTTCGTATTCTAACGTAAATTACAATTACAATTGTGGCGAGGACAATCCTCAACATTCGTACGGACAAGGTAAATACGTGTATCTATACAACTTAACAACTTTTCATATTTGCGCTTTCGTAGCTGGCGATTACCTGATTGGTAGTATTAACAACAAGCCCGGTCACCATAAACCATTTGGACACAAACCACATCATCACGGTGGAAACAAACCGTCAAAACCTGGAGCTACAAATAAGCCAGGGGATGTCGAGCACGATCCTATAGATGATTATGCTTTAAATCAGCCGCAGAAGCCTACCGTTAGGCCTTTTCATGCTTTCGTTCAAAATCACAGCCAAGGCATGGGTATTTTGCACACTATCGTAAATGGTATATTCGGGAGCACTGCTCAAACACCACCTTCTCCCACGATCCCCGTACATGAGATCCAAGAGGATACTAACTTACCAAAATGGAGGCCAGGAAAACTAACGCTGGCTTATAATCCCATAAACGGTCAACATGCTCAGGATTCGTCGCAGATGAATTCCAAAGAGCTATACAGAAGAATCGATCGATTTCTAAGACCTATTTTGGATTTTTTTGAGTAAAAATAGTATATTTGATGATAAATTGAAACTAAGAATTTAATGCTAAATATTGCAATTGAAGAGGTTAGATATAAAATATAATTTATTTAATGTAAATACAATAATTCTAAAATAAACAATAACGTATCATTAGTTCAGTCCTGTTTTGTCTTCGTCGCCATCGTTAAGGGAAACCGAACCATGTTGTTCCTCCGATTCACTTTTGGATGACGTCAATAAAGGTGGAGGTATTAATAATTTAGAGTTCTTTATTTCATGCTGAATTTCCTTTAAATTAACATCCGCGGAATGATTGATATTAAGTGGTTCGTGGAAGTACGTCCTATAGACTTCAGGATTAATGGACGAAACGATCTCGTATCCAGCCAAGAAATTTGCGAAGGCGGCATTTTCCGCATCGTAATACTTGCGTTTCGATGTTGCACGCTTAAATTTCTTTCCGCGAGGCTCTTGACTAGTTTCTCGAAGGATGCCCATGAAAGGTTCGATCATTTCTTTCGTGAATTTCAAGTTGGTGCCGACCTTTTCGTTGCTTGTACTATTGAACTGGATATTGCTGTTGTTATGTGTGCAATTTTCGAGTTGCGTCCTCACATTTTTGAGGAGGTCCTTCAAAGACTTCGCGCCGGCTACTTCTTTTATCGTGTGGAATATTTCGATGATTTCGTGCACTTCGTCAGGATTTAAAGTGTTCCCTTCTAGGTGATTTTTAACGACGTAATAACCCGGATCCTCCGGTTCGTTGGCGTCCCCAAATCTCGATTGTAGTCGCGGTTCCTTCGATTTGGGTTGAATGGTTATCTTCATGGTTCCCACGTCCTTCTGTTGCGGATGAGACAAGCTCAACGCGTCTAATACATGACCAACTTTTACGTAGTCGTCCTCGTGGCTCGTTGAATCTTCTCCTACGTCAGCGAAACGTGGTGTTATTAAGGTTAGTTTGTTTTTGGTTTTCGCTTTTGTTACTTCGGGTACTTTTGCGTATGGAACGAGTAATCTTGGTAAAGACTGCCGTGTCGAACTAACTATCCTTCTAGCGTTTTGGGCTACGTCGTTGACATGTTGCAACGCTTCCTGCCCGGATTCAATACTTTGACGCATTATTGAGCCAACTTTATGAAAGACTCCCCCTTTTTCCAAGGAATTTCCTGAAAATTTTGACGTACCTACTATTTCATTATCGATAGCTTTCTTGTTAATAATCTTGTAATCGGCGGGGATTATCAGGTCTTGCGGAGGTATCATCATCGTGGCTAGTGCAGCATTTCGCATAGACGCTAACATATTGTTAAGATAATACATCGGAGCTTTCTTGTCTTCTAAAGAATTCTTGGTGACGGTTCCAAAGTTCTTTATGGTTTTTGGAACGTCTAATCTTGCGTAAGGATCGATTATTAAGCTGATCAAAGGTAGTTGCCTCCGCGTTCCCTTTTCTGTTGATTTTTTCTGCTTCAAATTCCTTACTTCTCTGCGATATCTTTCCCCGACGTACGGTTGATTGGGCGGGAAATGTAATAAATAGGCACTAACTCTTTCAGGGTAATGCGATCGGTTGTTCTGTATGAGATTTTCGTTCTCGCGAGGTTGAAATATAGTTTCTTGTATATTTTGACGAGCAAATTGTTTGTTGAGGTCTTGTTCATGAATTTGCTTTATGTATTGCTTCAATCTGTGAAAACTGGGACCATAAGCATTAGCTTCGGATTGTTTGTGATTAAACCGTTGAGGTGGAGGATTTCCTAAAATATCTTCAGTGTAGGGTGAATCCAACGTACTTCGACGATTTCCCCAAAGATAAAGTTGTCCATCTCCAAACCTATTGTTTTGTTGGCCATAATTATTGGTTTGGAATAATGTTCTGCTAGGCTGATATGGTTCTTTATTGGTATTCCCAACAAATGTTGGTTCGAAGTGATCAGAAGACACTTCAGAATTTCGTAATTCTTTTCCAAGTACCCTTTCTTTCATATTAACATAGCTAGGAAGGTCCCTTGCTTGATCAAGGTACATCTTGCGTTTTAAATGAAATTCATCTTCTACCATTGGATTAATTTCTCCTTCCACTTTTTCTGTCGTGCTTTCTATCGGTAATAGGACCTCCATTGGCATCTTGGTATAGTCTCCAACCTTACCAAAATTCTGTATAATCGAAGGGGTATGTCCCATATTTCTTGGATCGATGTTGGGCTTAGGTGCAGCGAGAAGCGACAGCAGATCTAGATCATCATCGAGTATTTTATCGAGGAACTCTCCGTTAAGCTTAGGTTTATGCTGGTTGCGGTAATCACCGTTTTCGGTAATGTTTGATTCAGTTTGATTTTTGGGAGTATTCGAAGTGGGATGAGTTTCGAAACTATCTGTGATAATGTTCGATTTTTCCGTCGTAGAAACATTGATATTCTCTAGATTATCTACGCGTGACTTAACAGGAGGCTTGGGCGTGGTTGTTTCTTCGCTAGATTCAGCACTCGAACGCAGTGAAGTTTTCAAATTGGAATCAAACGTTTCTGAATTGCGAGCGGATTCACTTAAATGTTGAATATCTTCAATATTCATGTACCTGCTTTTGTCGTTATTTCTCAACGTACCGAACACTGATTGAGAATCGGAAATTCTTGTAACGTTCGACTTTGAATCAATAGATTTTAAATTGCGTTCCTCGACATCATCGTTTGACTTCTTTAAAAGGCCTACCGGCTGCATGCTACCATTCGGCGAAACATGAGAATTAATTTTCGTCTTCGAAGATGATTCGTTATTATTTTGTTCATTAATTCCTTGAATTGGTTTAAGATTCTTTGATTTATCAAATACTTCGTTGATTTCTCCATCCGAAGGTGATAATTGTTCAAGGGTCTTTAAATCGAAAAATAAAGGCAGGTCGCTGTCAAGTGGTAGCACACCTTGGGATGATGGGGACTTATATTTTCCTACGTTGATATGATTTTCGATGTCCTTCAAGTTTGAAGGCGGATTATCTGTAGCAGATTCGATCATTTGCAAACGTTCATCGATAGCACTTGGCTCCGTTATGTTGATCTTATCGATTCTTGGGATTGTTAAATTAGAATCTGGTAAATTAGCTACAGGCTCTTCTAGCAATAAAATTTGTTGTTCAGTAGTAGCTTGTTTCGGAACATCACTTTGAATGTTAAGTTCCAAAGGTGACGCATTAACTTTAACGGCGCTCTGATCAATTTCTTTATTTCCAGTGTTGAATATCGTCATTGGATCTTCATTTTTAAATATATTTTCTTTCGGCAATCCATAATCGGTTGGATGTGGATCAAGATGTGTTTGTACATCTTCTAAGCTATCTGAATTTAAATTTGCCGATGTTAGAAGGGTGTCTTCATGAGTATACATTGGATTTGACTCGAGCAATAGATGACCTGTGGGATGAAGTTTGGCCTTCGCAATTGCTAGGTTGTGCATCGCCTTAGCTTTAGCAAGATGTAGCTGGGTTAACAATGGAATACCAACGGTATCTTCTTCTTGACAAATTGCGTAACTCCAAAAGGATAATAATGTCACTATGGTAGTTTTCTGGGTTATCTGAAATGATGTTTTGGAAAACTAGAATTTACCAACTATTTTTTAAGTAAATGGATCTATTATGACTTGGGGATGTTTTTCATTGTCTTAGATTAGGACAATGTGTCGTTTACAAAGGAAAATAGACACATTGTAGTGCAGGGCATTTCTTGCAGAAGAATTTGATGTCGTGTCTTGATGATGAAATCAAGGTCTTTGCGTCGTTAATTTCAACTAAATTCAAATGATTCTTCTAAATTTATTCGGAATTAGCTTCGTCAACAAATGTTATGTATTGGCTTTCGCAATCACCAGAGTTACATCCAATAGATGAATGGAGTCCCATTAAAGATTACAATAATTTAGATTAACTTTATCTTGGAATGCGGGGGGCTCGGAGAAGTATTAAATAAGAGCACATTAACCAGCTGTTATAGCAGTAAAAGAATATCGGGCAAAATATTACATTTTTTGGGATAATTTTAAAAAAAAAGTTGGTAAGCACTTTTTAGTCGTTATCTTTATGTTCAGTTAAATTTTTAAAATTCATAATATTGTTTATATTTAAGCATTTTGTAAAAATAGACGAGCGGACCTAAATATTCATACAATTTACTTCTTTTTATCAAATGTAAAACATGTAAATCTAAAAAGGTTTCACCCTTTTTTTTTGGCACGCTGACATTGTTATTTTGATATAAAAATAATAATGTTTGGCACTCAGCAAAATTTTTGTTAAAAAAATATTTTGATTATTAAAAAAAAATAATATTTTCAAGGAAAAGGTTTTCGTTTTTCTCTTAACTATTTATGAATGATTTTGCCGTGCGGAGACATAGAAATTTACCCTTTACTTTACCCTAGAAAGTACACTTACCATTTTGATTAATTTTAACACTAAAATTACCAACAACTACAACATCCACACCACATTTGACATCAATAGGATTTCAAGCTTGTACCTCTGAATTGTTTTGCTTAGTTAGTAAAACATTGTTACTCAGGCTTGTTCCAATTGCGAAACTACATTTAGACCGCAACTAGGGTAAATGAGAGACGAACAATATAATTTTAACAAATTTATTTAAAAATATGTATTATTATACATTTGACACAAAAAAAATTATTATAAGTGCACTATATTTTTGATAATTTTATTACTTCAAATTGTACTTACGATATTAATGTAACATTGTAATTTTTAAAATATCTCCCATCGTAACAATATCGTATAACTATGTGTAGCAAATCTAAATTTCAAATAAGTCGCGATGTCTAGATAATAATTAATAACTTAGTGCATGCACATCTTTTCTCTTGCAACAAACAACAGAAATAGAATGAAAAAACAATCCTAGATCTTAGAAAATAAATTAGCTCTTATTTTGAAAATTGCGTTTCTTACTCTTACATACATATATATATCACCGACGATGGCAAGTCGATATCATTTAAAATAAAAAGGAAAATTATTTAAAGAAAGTACAATAAAAGAGAGATAAAGGAAAATAGAAGGTCTTCTCTATCGGCACCTCAAAAATAGAAATCTTTGCAAATTTCCTTCTTCCATTTTCACCATTTCAATGCACAAAATATACAGATCAAGTGTACGTGAATTGCTAATCAAATATATTATTTGCGAAAACAAAGCACATCGACGTCGAAAGTATTATTCTTGTAAAAAAAGAAAAGGATAAAACAGAAATCAATTTCCCTTTGAAAATAAAAAATAAAAATGCATATCGAACGTCATTTTGTTTTGGTGTTATCTATTTCGGCTTTCGTGATGTTTACGTAATGATTG
This sequence comes from Oryctes rhinoceros, assembly GCA_020654165.1. Lineage (NCBI taxonomy): Eukaryota > Metazoa > Arthropoda > Insecta > Coleoptera > Scarabaeidae > Oryctes > Oryctes rhinoceros. The sequence goes on along the minus strand of JAIOKQ010000548.1, from coordinate 4,567,733 downwards.
TCAATTTGATTTATTTGCAAATACAAAATACTAGATACACCTCTTACAAGTCTGACTGGTCTGGACCTAAAAAAATAAATTCAGTATTAATAAATACCATAAACTCGAAGTTTTATTATATCTGAAAACCTGAACAAAATATTCAAGAGGATATCTCGATATATTTAGAAATTTGTAATTGAAAGAATGTTCCCGAATTCTATTTTGTTCAGATTTCATAAGAAAATCCTATCTTGCATTCTATATTTATTTGCATTTGATATACAAAATTCTAGGCGTACAAAAAATGATTACAATTCCTAATAATAAAAATCACAATGAAACAACAAACATCCAAAGCTACCGCCAGCGCATGCTACAAAACAGAAAATTATTATACAACAATTAAGACAGTAAAGAGATGCGATTATGAGAATGGTACTGACGAGGAGTAAAAGAAAAACAGATGAGTGGTAAGATGAGAAAAGCTTGCGACACGCAGTGTGAAAGAAAATGGTACAAAAAAAAAACATGATAAATGATAAAATGTCGGATGCAGTCAATATTTAATTATTAACATGTGTGTATATTTAATATATTATTCTTTAAATTATAGAAAAAAAAGGTAACAAACAATTTTTTTTTCTTTTTTCGGAGGGGGTTCGTCAGATTTACTGACCCTCCCGAATCCAATAACTACACCAATCTCTTGAAGCAAACTACACCTTTCTTTTTTAGTGTGTTTAGTGTTTAGTTGAACGTTCAACAAGAAACAAAATACAAAAAAAAAAAACTAGTGACCAAGTTAGTGCTTTCGTGTTTGAGATGTATTATGGAAAAAGTAGGTAGTTAAAATTAATAGTAAAATCGTGGTCAGTATATTAAGTTTTAGCGATGTACACCCTTAGCGATTTATCACAAAAGCAGAATGGTAGGTCTAAGGATGTCAATTGATACTTTTGTCCCTAGATTTGCGTAAAAAGTATTGATGGTTGTCTAACCATTAAATTTTCCGTATTACACATAATAGTTTTGTACCATATATACTCTCGTGTAAAATAGGAAGTCTAATTTGCTATCGTTAAGATGGAAGAGCACCTACTAAAAGTACTGTTTTTGTAAGAACAATGAATATCAAAGATTATTTGGGATATTGTAGGATGCTTCCTGTATTCCAATTAAGTCCTCACTTACTGATTATTTTTTCCTCGATATACCCCAAAATAACTTTCTACAACAACCTCTGAGATGTACAAGGGAAGGTTCCAAGATGTCTAAACAGGTTTGACGGACCGTTGTTCCTTTTGGCGGAACCCCACGTTTATCGACGATTTTTATATTTCTTTGTAATTGCACCGTTTTTATAAACAAATAAAAAAATATAAAATAATTTTTTTTGCCCCACTATTTCCCACCGCTTGCGAAATGTGGGTTGAACAAAAAATTATAAAATACGGACAAGCAATTCTTCAATTTTCCCCCTCACTACACTAAACTCGAAAAATCTCAAAAAAAAAAAAGAAAAAGTACAGCATATAATAAATTATAAAAATTTTGATACTAAAAAGCAGAATGTCTTTTAATGTAAAAATAATTAAAATGGTTTTTACACGATCTTAGTGTCTAGTCTACTCATCTTGTCGAATTACAGTCATGTATACCTAGCGTTACACCTGCACGTCCCCAAAAGGGTGTAGATCACAGGCCGAAAAAATCTCATTTATAGTCCGTTTGCACCTTAGAAATCAGTACAGCTCTTATGAAAATCCTGAACACGGTTGTCAGTTCTTATTAAAATTATATTTATAGAATGTTTTAAACTATACAGTCTATACATGGAACATAACCACTTATTTTTCATATTTGTTAGGTTAATAAAGTTTCAAATAAGACACAAATTACAACGGAAGCACGAAATTAAGTGAATTTAACCAAAATACGCCAATAATGTAAACATCCGGTAATCATGGGTTATACAGCTGTCAAAAAAGTCACTAGTAGAACGATCGTGCAACTCCGGTCGAGTTGAAAAGGGATACACATACACAAGCTTCCTAACGATGGAAAGAGAGAGTAATACTCCATAAGATCCAATACTGATTTTTAAGGTGCGAACGGACTATAAAAGGTGCATTTGCTGATGGTGTATTTATATTTTGTTCGATCCAAAATAAGGGCCGTAAATTGTAAAAATCTAAAAGTTATCAAAACCGCAGGTGTCTTAAGCGTGGGGCGTCGCATAAGTAGAACAAATCATTCAAGTTTCAATGCGAGATCCGTGACTGACAAACTTTTGGAATTTTCCCTTGTAACCTACGCGGATTAAAATTAATTTCAGGGACGAAAAGTAACCATGGTATTGCAACCTTTCACCATTTCATTGCATCATTTTCAAGATACAATCAATTTTATCTTGAAAACCCTGCAAGCAGTTCAGCGTTTCAGATTACTAACCGGATCAGATGTTAAAAATTAAAGTATGTCTATCAAATGCAAACAGATACAGTATCTATTGTGTAGGGTGAATAACAAATGATCAAAAACGTGTATGGATACAGAAAGAGATAGAAATGTATCGGTAACATGGAATATGTTCAGTCAGAATTACGTAAAGGTGGAGTTTACTCCAAAGAGAGAGTTCGATTTAACCATTGGTTCCTAATCCGCAAATAAGGCAATATTCTATTAAGCCGAGTAACTTGCGAAGCAAGAGATGAATGTAATAATGCGGCTTATTTGTGGATCACTGTTCCAATGTGTTTTTAATGCCTACCAAATCAAAAAAAAAAAAGGTAAAAGAAACTGCTACATAATTTTATATATACACGGAGCATTTCAAAAAAAATCATTCTCGAAATAACCCAAAAATGTAAATACGTTTTTTTTTTTTGTCAAGTAAATGTATGATTTATTTGTAGCCGTAATGCTTGAATTGATTTCCAAAGCGTTTGAAAACGTTTCATTTACATTTTTAGATTACTTGTAAATCGGCCCGTAAAATTCGTTTTAATTTTTTTACTCGAAAAAAAGAAATCATTAGCTAATTTTAATTTGGTACCTCTAGGGATTACCCAGGAACGTCTAACTCATATTTAGACAATGCGCAATCGTAAAAATCCGCCTCCCTCCTCTTTCAAGAGGCACTTGTCGCCCCATTTGTTTCTAAACTGTGTTCGGGACTTTGACTCTCGGGACGATTTTCGGAAAGGTACATGAGGTCTTTGTTTCTACCGCTCAAGACTCTCGGACAGCGCGCGAGATAACCGGATATGCCACCTGATTTGTTCACTATCGCATGGTCGTGGATCATCTTGAACGCTCTCGACGGCAAGATGTCGCAGTTATTCTCGTACGATAAGTGCGCTTCATTCCAGGAATCGTAATACTGATTGTATTCCGGGTAATTGCTGTAGAATTCCTGGGGCGTTTGCGCCGGGGTCGAATCGCCCGTACTATTTCTTAGCGGTGATAGAAAGTTAGACGGCGGGCTCATTTGAGCGCCCTCTAGTTCTTCCTGAAGTATCCTGAAAGCCGCCGCGTGTAATTTGTCCATGGACATTCCCCTAAAGATTTGACCTTTCTTCCTTCTCAATAAACTCTGAACTAATTCGCTGACCAATCTTTCGCTGACCACGGGTGATCCTGGCGAGTTTATTCCGCTGGACGAGAAGCTATCAGATTCGCTATAATTCTTTAATGGCAGGGTCAAACTTTCCCTTCGACTTTGCATGCTTTCTTTAGTTCCCACATCTTCAATCACGCTATTAACCGTCACGATCTCTTCCATCTTGTCTTCTTCTTCGTTCTCCTCGTTTTCGCATTCATCTTGCAGAAGCTTAAATAACCTAGAGTGCGTAGAAGCTCTTTGGTATCTGGTCATCTTCCTCAATTCAGGGAAATCGGATTCGTTATCCGATAAATGCCTGCTAATATCCGATGTAACACCGGAATCTATGTCGTCTTCGCTTATGTCTTCCAAGGATCTCCTACTTTTTGTCGATTGTTCCTTTAGCGTTTCGGCTTGCGTCTGGGCGCCCTCAATCACCGATACGCGCTCTTTTATGTTCACTGGGGTGTCGTTATCGTTTCTTTCCTTTAGTTTTGCTTGGCTAGCCCTTTGAAGAGCTTCGATTCTTTCCTTTATTGATGGCATCTTCACTTCAGCTTCACTTTCGGCAATTTGGTCTTGCGGTTGGTATTCCTGTTGTGGATTTTGGCTGCAAACCATATTCTGAACGTCAGAATTAGTAGAGCATTCATCACAAACTTCAAAATCGTCCGAAATAACTTCTTGATTTGCTTTCTTGATTTCCGGTTTAATTTTAGGTTTAACTTCGTTTATTTCTTGACGTAGTTCTTCTGGATAAGGACTGCTTTCTTTGTTTTTACTTCTATTGGCGTCTTCTACTTTCTGTTTAATTTCCATTCGTTTATTCTTGATTAATTTGGGACTTTCCATATCAGATTCGTATTCGCTAGATATAATAGAATACTGCTTGGATTTCTTTGTTATTTTCTTGTGTCTAATTTCCTTATATCCATTGGCAGTTTCGATCGTACTTTTATTGCTTTCTTTCTTTACAACTTCCTCTTTTTCTTGTCTAGCGATGATATTGTCTTGAATGCTATTTTCTATTATTTTATTGCTGGAAATATTTTGTTTAACCTCTTCAGTTTTGTATTGGTTATTACCCATGTAATATTGCTTGCTAAGTTTGTTGAAGGACTCCAAATTCTCTATTAAGGAGTTGGTGCTTTCTACAATACCATTACATAGCGTTTGCTGGGTTTGTAATTCTTTGGAGGAGCATTTTTTAGAACCTTCTTCGTTGAATATCATTTCTTGCGAATTTTGATGAACAATTTCTGTCGATGTTTTTCCGTTGTCGCCGTTTATTGATGTAAAAGACTTGCCGGATCTTACGAAATTATCTTCTGTCATTTTTTCACTTACAATCTCTCCGTTTTTAGTTTCTACTGTATAGATCTGGTTGATTTGCTCTTTATTTTCCATAACGAGATTATTGGTCACCTTGTCCTTGTTAACCTCCGTTACGTCTTTACATACAGCCGTTTCAACTCTACTATTCTTGATGACACCATTCACCAGTTCCTCTTTCGTCAATATATTTTGGTCCATCACGAACTCGTTATTAAAGGAATTTATTTTGGAGTTAGTCGTTGTAGTTGTTCTAGAATTTTCGTCTTCCGTAACTGTAGCGTGTATGGTGTCCGTGTGGGATTCGCTTAAAAACTTTGTGGCGTCTTCGTTGTGGATGACGGCAAACTTTTGCGTTTCTTTTATACAAGTTTCGTCAGCTATTTTCAATTCTTCCTTGGTACCATCCAGCTGTTCAATCTCGTTTGGCTCTGATTCTTCTGTCTCTGTTTCAGTTTGAATCTCTTCTACAATTAATTTTTCATTTTCTGAAATAGCGTTTTCCGTAAGACGATTTTGATCGTTAAAGTTTTCCCCGCCATTTTGTTCATTTATTGTGTTTTCGTCTTCTACGATGCTATTATCATAGTTATCGTAATCGTCTTTTCTGTATTTGAAAATATTCCTTCTATATGGCATATCGTCGTCTCTATCCTTGTTTATTTCACTCCAAAAATCAGGACCATCATCATCGTCTTCTTGATCTTGATTTTCATCGATTTGTTCTTTATTGTTGTTATTAATTTCTTGTACTTCCAAATTTTCTTTTTCTATATCTTCTTGATGTTCTTCAAATTCACCGTTCTTGTTGGTGTCCTCTTCTTCTTCAGAAACAATATCCGTGTCTGGCGTTTCTACTTTTGTAGAATAAGATTCATCTATTGCCACCGTTTCGGTTGGCCCCCCTCCATCGTGTACTGCAGAATCGAATCTCGCGGCGTTAACATCCTCCAAACGTGATTTTAATCGATATGGTTCTGCTTCCATCATCTGGCCCATAGTAAAAGTTGTATCAACATCAATTTTTTCATCGCTGTTATTTTTAACGCGTATTTCTGCGTTGATCTCATCATTTTCATCTAGATATACAGTGCCGTTAATGCAGGTTTCGTCACTATCCCTGTCGCTTTCGCGTTCATTACCAGCCGCTACGGTCTCTACGCTGACTGTAGTTGCAACGCTGGATTCCCTTGTATGCCTCCCAATTCGCGAACAATAGCTTCTTTCGCTCTCTTCGTATATGGTGCTTAGTTGATGAGGTATTGCTTCGTCTCCCATATATTCTGAGGCGTCATCGTTCTCCTCAGTGGTTGTAGTACCTTCTGAAACACTATCTTCTTCATCGCAACTAGATGGTATATCGACTGAGTACATGTTGATATCCGGAACAGATTTAATTGCTTGAAGAGAACCGTAACTGTTGGAGTACTTGTTTGGAGATGAATTTCCTTCACCTTCAACTTCCGTTTCCGTATCTGAATAATCCGAATCCGAAGAATTAGCACGAGTGTCCGTCTCAGTTTCAGTTTCCGTCTCCGTATCGATATCGGAGTACTTCTCGTTGTGCTTCATGAGATTCTCTTTCGTTATTATGGTACAAGGTTCGTCGAATTTTTTGGCTTTCTCGTTCAGATGTTGATTCAAGAAATTCCGATTATCTTCAACGTAACAATTATCTTCGAACGCCTTGCATAGTTCTTGGAAATTGTTACATTTTTCCTCGGGAATTTGTATCGTATCCTCTTGGATCGGTCTCTTTTTCTCTGGCGCGATCGCGATGTTGATCTCTCGTTCCTTTCTGCATTTCTCCTCGAATTTGCTGCGAATTTCGTCAAAATTTTGACACTTCTCGGGAGTAGGAGTGCTATCGTCCGGCGTTTCGTTATTGACATCTTCAATTTGTACCGGATTCTGTTCGTAGATTTGATTATACAAAGCCATTTCATCAGTCGACGAGTAATTCATCGATTCTTCACTGTCGCAAGGTACCGACGGGTAAATTGGATACGGATACATAGGCGGGTAACCGTAATAGTATGGGTGGTAATTATATGGATCCCAGTATGGGTACGGAGTGTAATTGGGATCTTCCGAATCAGTGTCTTGACTTTGCGAAGATCTAGTTCGTTCGGCCTCTATGTCCGATTCGTTTTGATAGGGTATCGGATAGAACGGAGAATAGCATCCCCAGAATGGAAGAGGTGTACTTCTAGGGTTAGTTTTCAAATCGTCGCTATTATTCTTAATCTGTTCCACTTCCCAATCACAGTCTTGATATGGCAGTGGATAAAACGGGGAATAGCAACCCCAGTATTGCGGCAGTGATGCTGGCGTCGACCTTGACGCGGAAGACGATCTTGGTGCTGAAGTCGATCTCCTTGCGCCTTCCATATGATCAAATTCATGGTCCCTGCTTTGTCTCCTGGAAGGAGCCTGAGGAGAACAACCTCCGAACGGCAGTGGCGTACTTCTGGCAGTGGCGTTTGGTTTCTTCTCATGTTCAGAATCTGAACTACTATCCTTATTGCCGACCCTCCTCTGTGAAATTTGAGGTGAGCAACCTTTAAACGATAAGGGCGTTTGACCTCTACAGTTTAAACTGATTTTCTTATCAGTTTCCGAATCGGATTCGCTGTCTTTAGGCGGCTTTCTCAGCGGCTTCTGCGGTGAGCATCCCCTGAATGGTAATGGTGTACTTCTTGGATTCGTCGCAACTTTCCTTTCGTACTCAGAATCTGATTCGCTGGTATCTCTTACTTTTCTAGGTGGTTTCTGAAATGGCAGGGGTGTATTTCTAGCGCTTCCCGGTGGTTTCTCGGCGCCGTCCTTTTTGGATAATTCGCTCGTAGGTGTTGGACAAGGAGAGTAAAAATACGGCGGCCAATAATTCGGCCAATACGGTGCCGGTGGCGGAGGGGGATGTGGGTAATTGGCGCTAAAGCCGTAGTAATAGGAGGGGTCGGTTGGTGGTGGGCAATTTTCGATAGAATCGCTAGCTTGATTGCCGTCCGCTACAACAGATCAAAACGAACCAAAACGTTGCAAAATATCTACTTTGTGCGTAGTTCTCGCAAAAATTGCTTCAAGGATTATTAAAGCATTCCTCCTATAATATCTTTTGGATGAAATTCTGCACAATTTTTTTTTTTAATAATCTTTAAAGCAAAATAATTTTGCAAAAAAATCCCCACGCACATGCTACATCAAAAAAAAAAGATTACAGGTAGGCTTAAAAAATCTATTAAGTGTTTTGTTTTTAGGTAAATATTGTTTCGCTTGAAAATAAAAAAGATGTTCATGAGGGGTGAACTCATGAATAATATGAATATGGATCGTTATTACACGGGAGTTAGTCTCGGAAACTTGCAGCATACAGTTCTATGGATATTGTTCTAGTTTCTCTTAGAGACAAGACCAATAATACTTAATAAATGACGTTTCGTTATTGGTTGTTCGTATATGGTATACTGATCATGCTTCGATAATCGAAGTTCGTTTTAATTGGAACTTATTATATAGATTTAATGGGGTGAATTTGATCGACTATGTTGATGTAGTGTGTAGTATTTTATTTCAACGTGTGAATTTGGGGATGATAGACGATGGAAAACGAAATTGGTCCTTACCGCATGTTTCCCCGGTCATGGCTTGAAGAACTTTGAACGATCGACTTGGAATCTTCCCTCCCATATATTTCTTTGGCTCTTGCACGGTCTGTTCACTTGGTGGTATATAAGGTTTTCCAGTTGCTTCGCCTAAAGAAAATAAGGATTTTTCCTTCTTGTACTATTGCATGACAAGGTATCATCTTATCTCTATAATTATTTAAATTTGGCTACTTTTTTAAAGAACGTCTAGGACAAATTCTAATGGATCTATCTTCGTTTATTGCCAAATTATGAAAGTAATCTGTTTTGTGGCTTTCAAGTTTTTTCCATTTTCTTAAATGGAACACCCTGTATATGTGATCATGGCATGAGAACACCGACGTTTCAATTTCCCTGGAGCTTCTTCTGGGCTGCTATATATTACGTCGCTACTGTACGAAGAAGTCCCATGAAATTGAGAGCGAAACGTCGCCATTCTCGTGCGGTTCCAACCCGGAAACTCGAATTCATTTTCATCTTGTCGCTAGCTGTTGTATCCGAAAATAAAGAAAATAAAGTGACAGAAAATCACGAGATCAGTGTTTGAAAAGGGGCTTAATTTGAAAAGTTTTGAAAATTCTACTGTTTTAGACTGAGACCAAATATACAAGATTCCTCGTTCTTTTTTTAACATTTATATTGCCATCAGATAACTCTCTCGACTCTTATTTTATGTTCATATATTCTTACCTTCCATTTGTACTGGAATAGTTCTAACATTCGGACCTTGATTGCCAGCCTGGTTGTTTCTCGGCACTAAAAGTAAATCGCGGTAAGTAAAATTGTGCGATCCTGCCCCCGAAGAGTTAACTTCTGCAAAGATTAGTACCAAGCGAAAGCGTGTGTAATTGTTAGAGGTGTATTATGTTTTATTTTCATTGTTTTGATTGTCTATTTTTTTTTTTTTGAGAAGGAAAGAACACTATGTAGGAGTGTATAAAGTTTTACTACTAATTTATCTGCAATCGTGGTGATGGTGTCGTACCGGAAGAGATAGGCTGGTTAGACGAGTCCGTCATCGATTGAAGGAACTTAAAAGCCTTCGAGGGGATAGTCGAACCTCTATACCTTGGGTCTACTTCGTTATGTAGGAAATTTTCTTCGTCTACTCCTACATGTAAGTTTTACGATAGATCAACATTAATGCCGGACATTCATGCGACGATAAAAAAGCATTAAACAGGTCTAGAGAGCGCGTTTTGCGTTTGTTTCAACTTCGATTATGATATGCGTACCCTCCACCATAATGCGGGTGATTAAATAGGAATGTGAAATATATAATACCGCTAGCGTCTAAAATCCTAAATACCCTAGAAGGAATATGTCCCCCTCTATATCTAGGATTTTCCTCGTCTCGGGAACAAATTTCTGAAACGTATCAACAGAATCGAAGTCAAATTGTCACAGATATTGCAAATAATGTGTGGCATATAGAGCTGCGTAGCTAAAAATGCCATTGCCTCTTTAACTGGCTAGAGCAACATTCTTAATTTTGTGTACTTTTTAAATAAGGAAGACCAAGACATGTTGGACACGAGCATAATTGACCATAAAATACACAACAAGGGCTCGAATCGCTCCGTTCAAATTTTGGCAATGAGGCGCCATCAGAAAGGACTGTTGCAGCTGCTTTGTAGAATTTCATCGTGGTCGTACTTCTATTAGTGATGAATTTCGTGAAGGACGACCGAAGTCAGTTATTGTTGCCATGTTCTAGAACATGATTGAAGAAGATCGGCACGTGACTTACCGTGAAATAGAAGCATCCTTAGGCATATCGAAGACAGCAGCATGCTCGATTTTGCATGAACATTTAGGTGCGAAAAAGATCTGCTCTCGATGGATTCCGTAGAATTTCATCCAAACACAAAAAAGGCTAACGTCAATTAGAACAGATGAACTGCAAAATCCGTATACAATGTCGTAACAGATGACGAATCTTGGACATATTTACGGGAACTATATTTGAATATAATGCATCTTCGTCCCAAATACAAAAAAGATGTCTGAATATGGCTTGGTCTTCGTTATTTTGATTCATATTTGATCAATTTTATTCTCCCCGGCATTTTAAGGTATTATTAAAAACATATTTGCTCTTTGATTTTGATTGTCAATAAGCATTTCTAACAAATTCAATCAATTTAACAAGGCATTTCTATTGGCAATGGCATTTTATTTCCAAACGCTCCAGCAAATTTTTTTCGATAAAATAAATAAAGAACGTAGAGCCAACAGAAAGCAATAACGAAGAAATTCCAGCGCATACATCTTACACGCTCATATTCACCTTGCTTTAGTTTATTCATAAACTGCTGATCGTCCTCGCTCAGCTTCATTTTCCTAATTTGATCGGCTGGCGCTTGCTCGAATTGTTGAGATGTTCTCGGACCGTGCTCGGTGGACTCTTCATTTTCATCATCGTCGCCGTCGGTGTTGGTGATCTTCTGTAAAAGTTTGAAAGAGTTCGATTGAGTTGGTCCGGATTGAGACCAACTGGGTTGCCTTACAAACGTCCTAGAAAATAAAAGAGCGAAAATAATTTATTGATCGTGAGTTGTTAGCAGAAATTAGTCAAATGCCAGCTATCACTTCCTGCTGCAGTGGCTATTCGCGCGAAACTAAAAAGACCAATCCGTACGGCAAAGGTCTCTACTTGAATTAGCGCCAGCCTTCCACAACTAGTCGCATCTAATTAGACCAAAACAAACAAATATCGTAACGACACTTGTATGCATATAACAACGCCTCTTGGAATGTTACCAAAAATCTTTCGAGCGGTTAGATATATTTAGAGACGCGCGGCTTTTTAACCTATATTCTAGAGTTTCCTGATTCCGTTTACTCACTCGAATTACATTTTTTTGAGGGCAATAGTTGCCGAGGAAAAAATCTAATTAGAGAACGAACTGGATCGATTCAAAATATCGATTTCGAAAAAAAAAAAAACTGAACGCTTTAATTTTTATTTTTGGCAATGGATGATTCCGTGGGATGAAGTACGTTTGGTTTAAGACGCTATTTAAAGACAAAGTATATTTCTGAACGTGATGTAAAAATAACCACTAACTCAAATGTGATAGTTTTATTTATAGTCCAAACGCCGATTCTGGCAATAAAAAATTGTATTGTTCAGAATTTAATTCGTAAAAAAGTCGTAGGAACGCTGAAAGTTTAACTGGAATTTCGACTATGTTCATTTATTTACCTTGCTGTTCCAGGGGTGGCCGGCGAAGGATTGGAAGAAGCATTACTATCCTGCCTTTGAACATTATTGCTAGCTGCAGTTGCTTCAATTTGAATCGGAATAATCCTGATACCCTTCGATTCAGATTTCTGGGTTTGCTGTTGATTTTGCATCTGCATCCTTTGTTGCTGTTGCTGTTGATATTGTTGCTGCTGTAATTGCTGTTGTCTCTGCTGTTGCTGCTGTAATTGCTGTTGCCTCTGTTGTTGTTGCTGTTGCTGCTGTAATTGCTGCTGCTTAATTTTTTGTTGATTTCCATCCGGCCCCGGACCAGGATGCTGCAAAACTATAGGTTGCGTAATATACACAGCTTCCACATTCTGATTTTGAGGTGGAGCATCCATTTGTACAGGAATTATAACGCGTCCAGTTATATTAGGTTGAACGTTAGGCTGTTGTTGTTGTTGTTGCTGTTGTTGCATCCTCTGCTGTTGATTCGGCGGCCAACCAGGCGATTGCGGTACACGTTGCTGTGTCGGTTGATTAGCAAAATTCTGTTGGACAGCTGGTGATTGCGGTGCACGTTGTTGATAATTTACTGGAGTTGTAGGTTGGTTTATTGGCGTAGGCTGTGGAGATTGTTGCTGAGGCTCTTCAGCTTGCGGTGGTGACTGAGATCTTTGCGCCCAAACAGGAACTTCAGTGCTAGGTGGCTTTTGATTTTGCCAAGGCCTCGGAGCTCTATGCAGAGTTGCCATTGGCGATTGAGGACTTCCAGGTGATTGGGAAGGAGACTGCGGACTCCTTTGAGGCGGAGTAGGTGGAGATATAACTTTAGCTACTGGAGGCGTGCCAGCGGTTTTTTGATTCTCATTATTTACAGGCGGGATATACAATGAGCCCAATTGCGCTGTGCTCGTTTTCAGCTCCTGGGTTGGTTCTCGATATGTTTCCTGTTTGGGACTTGCCGCCATTTGCGGTTTCGGTTGCGTAAATTGCGGTTGCGTCTGCATTTGGGGTTGAGGTGGTTGCTGAACCGGCGGCGAGACTTGATGGTGAACCATTGCTGGTCGAACTTGCGGTTCAGGCATCGATATCTGTGGCGAGACATAATTTTCTTGATTATTCACCTGAGGTCGTACTTCAGTATAAGCAGGCTCCTCAACGTAAGATCTACGATTAACGCCACCGGTCTTCCTCAGCAGAGCCATCGGGTTTTCTGGTATAATTTTGGTCATGTCCGGTCGTTCGAAGATTCCTTCATTTGTCGCTATACACTTAGTAGGCAAAGGTTCCATTGGTGGCGGAGGTGGAGGTATATTGACTGGAGGAGGCGGAGGAGCTGGTGGTGCTGCGGGAAATACTTGAACTGGTAGAGCTGGTTGCATGGCCGCTAAAGCTGAAGGCGGTAGAGGACCAAGAGGCCCTCTCGGCGGTGACGCTCTAGGCATATCTCCGACTCCAGGTGCGTTAGCGTTTCTTTCGATTCGTCTAGCCATCGTCGGTGATCTAATTTCCGACAGATCTATTCCTCCTGGTGTGTACGTAAACGGTTTCTTATCTTTGGTTAACATTGCGTTCTGTACGACTAATGGCGGTTCTACTCTCCTATCTGATGCCTGAAATAGATATTTAAGCTATGACCAGTTTGTATCTAAAAATGTAGAATATGCGCGAGTTGTTTACTTAACGGTGTGATGGTAGGTAAAAATTTTCCGTTAACATGCAATGTAACATTATATACGTGAATATACAGGTATTCAAATAAAGGCGGTTACTCACTTGACGTGCTACTCCTGGTGGCCCGGTTGGTCCCTGACTTCTGTAAGGAAAATTAAGATTATTTAACATGTTAGGAAGGAAAAGAACTTTTGGAAAATGGAAAGACTATTTATTTATGTAATTTGCCATATCATTCTTATTTCCTTTTTGCAGCGTAGGTTTCATAGACGTGGTCTTACGAAGTTCTAGAAAGATTGATTGGAGGATTGACTTTGATATATTGACTGGTTCTAGATAGTGTCAGCTAAAAGCTTTGGTATCTGTGATTCCACTTTCGTTTCTTTGTAATGATTAATCATTATTTGGCTATCGCGAACCTAGTAGTACCAATGGTTTTGAAGGAGTTTGATATCGGGATGCGAAGAAGTAGAACAGCTGTTCTAAAATGTAAATGTCGCCGTGTTTGCCGGGAACACTTTTTACATTAACGTACTCAACAAATACTTTACCTTGGTATGTCACCACATGTTTACACGCAAAATCCTCATCCTGTAAAGGAATTACAACCCAGCAAGATATATGTTCATCTCTACGAAGTAACATAACATTTAATTTGGTCGCGTTATTCTTTTAATTTCGTATATACGCGAACATTTTTCTTCTTTCCAAGCTGCGCGCGGACAGCAAGAGGGCCACACACCATTCTTGCAGCGTGCATTAAGTATTAAGTAATGCATCTCAGGTGTCAACCGCACCGGATTTCGCAACCATCGGATTCGGGTTGAACGTCCAGCGCAAAACGGTGACGACGTACCGGCGAACTTTTTTTTAAGTAAGCTCGGCACATTTTTCTCGCGCTACGTTGCGTTTTAATTTTAATTCCGCGAAGCAAATAAACGCGCACGTATATCCTTTACGGACGTTTCTACCTTTACGAAGTCTTCGTTATGCTTTTATTTTCGCGTAATCGTAAAGTATGCGATGATATCCGGCGTAATGTGCGAAATAAAAATACGATACGCGAGCGAAAGTATTAAGCCGGAGATGAACATTATCGCGAGGTTAAACGAGGGCAGATATGTACCAGCTAATATGCAGTAGTTACTTAAGAACAGTTTTAATTTTTTTTAAGGCTTCCAAGGTGTCGTTTAAAGCTTTTAATACGTACATAAGTGCACGATAATTTTTATGGAAATCTTTATTTTTAATATTAACTTTCACTTATATATGTACAAATGAGAACGTTCATTGGTCGCATAAAATATCTTGAATATAGATTCGTTAAGTCGAATATTTTATGTTCTTAATAGCTCACTGTAGCCAATATACTAACGCAAAGTAACTAGAATAGCTTGTACACGGAGATACACTGGATAAGCTACCGTCTGTAAAATGCATGGGAGATCCGGCCATTAAATGACAATGCAAACGAGTATTTCCGCTCATTATTTAAATATTTAAAATGATCCTCTGTACGATTGTGTCTTCATAAAGATCTCTACTAAAAAAAAATATATAATTTTCTTTTTCTACGCGTGGTTACCGTCCAACGGGATGCACACGCTATCATTGAAGGAGCAGTATAGAAAGGAAAGGTTACGTTATGTTACCGTATCGAACACAGTGCTACAACGGTGGCTCCGTCTCAATATAGTGATTGAGACGGAACCACTGTCGCCCGCAATAAATATCATTTTAGGCCAGTTGAAGCGGAGATGTAAATGATGCGGCTACACGCAAAAAATTTCTTAAAGTGCTAATAATTCTTTCGTGAAAAATTCAATTTTTTTTTATCTTACTTAGAATGTAAGGTTAGAACTGTTTGCATAAAAAAAAAGAAATTAATATTGACTTTAGTCCCGACCATAGAGTGCAGTAGACACATTATCAAATATTTTCTTTTTTTTTTATTATTTTTATTTAGGATCATTTTTTCCCGAAAGGCAAATTCATCCAATTCAAAAATACTAAATAGGATAGGAATGATCTAAGATGCAAAAGGCCAACATTTTCCAAGTAACTTGAAAGCCTTAGAAGCGCTTACTTATACCTTTTATTGTTTAACTTTTATCATATATATCTGACGACTCCGAACCATAAAATTCGAATAGGACAAACCGCTGAACGTCATCGTGTGGAAGAAGCAACTGCGCCTCACCATCTTGAACACCTTGACGGCTTGTGTGCTCTCAGATGACTGCGATTTAAATATAAGTTCGCCAGTTTGGTTCTATACACTGCGAATACACTGCAATAAATCGCGTAAAGCTGGGACAAAACAACTTGTCTTGATGGATTGTAAATCCTGATGTATCCATATTGCAGAAAAAGATATTTAATAATAAGTGGCTTTTTTCCGAAAGTAATTCTTACACGTTTTAAATGCATTGTTACCAAGCAAGATTATAAAGAAAAAGAAGAGGATATCGTCATTGTTTATTTTAATTAATTTAATTATTTAAAGATTGTCGTTTGTGATCGGAAAAAATTTCATCAACTAATAGAAAAGCAAATAATAACTTTTATTACTTGAAAAACTACACAACATGGTTTTTGCGTAGTTTTTAGTGCTGCGATTTCAACATAAAAGATGAACATAATAAAGAAATAAGATTAGCCCAAAGAATGGTATTGAGCTAGACCGGAACTCAGACGTACATACATAGGTCAAATATGTTGTAATCTAAAGCACGATAAACAACACGATCGATTCGACATCAAGAACTGGTTGTCAACTTTAAACTTGGTAAGCGAAAAAATCTCAAAGATTTAGATGCTTCCGAAAGCGCTTGGGTTCGTGTTACATGATTCATACGCCAAATACGATATCAAAATAAACAACATTTTTGTTACATAATGTTTTGTATTTAATATAGCTTCTAAACAAACTACCCAGCCGATCTCGGTACGCCTTTTAGCTTTAATAATAAATTTAAAATTTTACCTAAGAGTGCCGATGTAAGCTAAACAAATCTCTTACGTTTCATCAAATTTCGTATGTACTTTTCTCTGCCTAACATATTTTTCCAGAAGACCTTATAGCAGGTTTCTTACGGTGATTTCAAAGTTTATTTTCAATTCGGATAACGCCCAATTTCGAATTAAAAAAAAAGAAATATTCAACGTTTAATTTTGTACGACCTTCCAGAGTTAGGAATAGATCAATAATCACGTCGTTACACCCATTTGAACTTGAAGGATAAGCATAAGATCACCAAGATCTCAAGGAAAAATTAGGATAGCAGCAAGAATATGCCAACTATGCGCTTTTGCAGATTCGCCAGGTATATTGCAAGCGATACTTATGTACACAACGATGCAAGGTAAATTCATTGACCGGACTCGCCAAATGGAGAAAAGCGATTTCTTTGTTACAGGTTCACCTTCGAAATGGCTCTTAGGCGTCGCGTGGTAGAACAGGGTACACATATAAGACTTCACACGTAAAATATATTTCGCAGTGTTGTGGTTAAAGGCAGTTTGCTGATGCTGTGGTATTATTCGTTCGCACCTAACCTATTTATGCAAAATTTTACCAAGCGGAATATTTATTTTTATATTAGATAATATTCCGTTAAATTGAAATGAATAATTTTAATTCTGAGTGAATAGGATAGAGCAGTTTTTAAAATAAGACAAGGAAAATTAGACTCAACTTCTATCCGCCTCTGTTTGCAAACCCGCCCACCAAATCAATTCATATTGCGACCAATTGCAACAGCTTTGTTCGCGTTTAAAAAGCGCGACAATTATCGGGGCCGGATGGTCGCTGGGAGTCCGTTAAATATTCTAGAACCTGTAATAATTGGGATTTTGTATAATAAGTGCGACGTTTGCTCGACCCCAAACAATAATATTTCGTTTACGTTTGTGAAATATAAATTCAATAATGCCTCAATTGACAACATATCTTTGAGAGTATTGAAGCCTAATGCACACAATCAATTCGATCATCTCCGATAAGAGGGCAATCGAGGAAAGTGTCTAAGAAGTTGCATTGTTTAGAAATTCGAATGAATCGATGAACACTCTCGTATTTAGCATTTTCTGTTTTGTGAGTGATGCGTAAATTTCTAGCTTTGGGTACTCCAAGCCCGCTTTTCACAACCGAGTCTCCTCTTCCACCTGGCACAATTTGCTTCTTGTTTCCTCTGGCAGGTCCAAATTACTTCTTAAGTCCAATCTACAGTCCTATCAAGAATCATTCTGTCCAAGAAACTTTTCGGTAGTTGGTTAGGGAACTGTATCTGCTTTTTGTCGCTGCTTCCTAGATGGCGTCAAAACACATATTTACTTCGTATTTTCGAAGGAGTGACCGAGAGAAAAAGAGATGTGACTTTCGGAACATTTGGTTTGCATTTTTTTCTCTCTTCGAATTGCTTTTGCCGTAAGCGATTCCACGAATACCGTGACTTGCTTGATATTTACTTTTTTCGATTGTTTAGTAACTCCTTTAACTACCGTGTTTTGAGCAAGCATCGAGTTTTTATCGACACTTAACGAGCCTACTCATGCTAATTAATCCGCTTTGGTTTTCCCTCGATGATCTTCATGTTTTGGTTCTTTGGTACTGTTACACATTCTACTTAGCGCCTTCATGCAGTGTCACACTAGTTTTAATTTGATTATCTGAATAGATGGCGAAAGATCGTGCTTCGGAATGTTACTATTGATAAGAATGTTTTACAGATTTTCTTTCATTTCTAGGGTCATCATTACCTTCAAAAACTTGCATTGCGGGCAAATATTTATAGCCGCTAGTTTCGAATTTTTATTATAAAAGTAGATTAACCCCATTGCTTCTGCAATAGCGCTCGCCTATTATTGAAAGAGAATTTATTAAGGCGGATAGGAATTATGCGGATTGAGGCTGGCCATTCATTTGGGAATCCTAACCAACGTCTTCGTGTGGGGTCGACAACATTTTTGATCCGTGTTAAAAGCGAAAGCGATTTACAACGTTTTCATCTTTTTTGTAATGATCTTTCCGTTATTCTATTCACTGCTCAATCACCGGGATAGCATTTAAATAAGATTTACACGCATGTTGATTTACGAATAAACAAGAACTTATGAGCGTTAGTACTCGTATATCAATCCGTTCTCGTTCCGTTGTTTTTTTTTTCTTTTTCTGAACGTCTCTGCGCGTACTCGAACATGTGTACGGAATAAAAATAGGCACACTTAGCGAATGCACATAAGCAATTATCGCCTACCAATAAAGACCGCAATTGTCTGAATAGTGCGGTGCCAGTCTGCCCGTGCAAGAAAGCCAATTAATCTGTTATTAAATGTTGGATGAAGCGACGACCGCGAACCAGCGAACGACGTTCTTTATTCTTCGTTTTTTTCCTTGCTTTCTCGAGTCTCCTCATCCATGCACATACACATACTTGTACATGCGTACATATAGGTTATGTACAAGTGACGCAATCGTTTGGCGCCTCTCCAGTGCTAGTCGCTGCGCTCTTAATATCCCTGGTCGTTTTTTTTTTTTAATTTTTTTCCACTCCGGTGGACCACTGTAGCGCGCCAACAATGATATATTTAACAACAACAACACGTGACTTCGCTTCGATATACTTACATGCATACATGCGTTTTCTTCCTTTGTTTATGCATGCTGTGAATATCTATACATATTGCCGGCATACAGCGGTGGTCACACAATCGAAAACACCGGGCGTCTCAAAAATAAAGATCGTAGTATGCCTTCATCTTGGAAAAGGAAGCAAAAGCGTAAGTAAAACTTCTAAAAAGGTTGAAAACTTCTAAAGATGTTTAAAGGTTCGAATATCAATCCAGAAATGCTCGATCGGATTGTAAAGGATTCTGTCCTTAATTGTGATCGCGTTACGAGTAAGTCAATCTTTTAATGATTGACCTATGTGTCCGATCGTTTATTGTGCTGAAATTTCCAAACAACCGACAAAATTTTCTCCTCATAAGATAATAGAGTAGTATTTAAAAGAATGATTAGAGATGGCCAATGCAGGTGAAATTATTACTTTTTTGCAGTGACTAGAAAGACTCGTGCCTATTCGTCTCACAAGGAAGGGTTCGAGTCGTCTGCTGATTTGCCCAAGAGTCGATAAAACACGAGCCTGTCTACTCGCTGCAAAGAAATAATAATTTCACGTGCCTTTGTCATCCCTGATGACACTGAATGTTCACTTCGCCCAGTTAACTGTAAACTGTTTCCTTCCCGTCTTATTTCAATATATTCAAAGCGCACAAGCGTAGAATTCTCGCATTGTTTTCTTAAATAATCAACGATTATCCCATTACTTCATACTACATGATTGTTAATTACTTAATTAATGTCTAGTGTATTTTTTTAATAGAAAGAACAATATGTACACAAGCTGTATGAATGAAAATCAAATAGATAGCGTCCTTAATTGCATGGCCACCACTGTACATACAACGACACAAATGTATAATGTAATGGCGAGCACGAAGAACAGAGCGCTTTGTTTGTAGAGTCTGAGGGAAATCGAAAGGAAAAAATACGGAGAGGTGCGGGGAAAGGCAAGAATAAGCGCTATTGAGGACCGTATGGTCGTCGACGAAGAGTGATTTTTAAATATCAAAAATGGGTCATTAATGTACGAGTGGCGCGAAGCAGTTTTTGGGAGTTGGCCAAATAAATCTCGTTTAATATCTAGGCTCATTATGTTTTATGCGCCAAGTTAAATTAATACTTGAAGAGGAGACGGATATCGAGGAGAGATTTCGACATCGAGAATTAATGCTTGAAGCTATTTCGTGTAAATTAAATTGTCAAAGTTCACATGCGCAACGTACATACTCGTATTTGAGATTGCATAAGCTAAGTATGCCACACAAGTGCACATATTTATGTGTGCCGTATTGAAATTATCACGCTTCGGCGTGTAATCAACGCATTGCCTAACCTCAAACATTATTCTATTTATACATAATCGTGAAATCGCGGTTTGTTCTTTTCGTCGGTACAATTAGCATCAATTCCGTTTCAAATACGCAAGTTTGAAACGATAAAGCAAGAGAGAAATATGGAAATTACTTTGCGTTAATAAAGCGAAAAAATCGATGGAAAGCAATATTGCGGTAACAAAGTGGATTAAATATATTTACAACAATGTACGCGTTGAATTAAAAAAATTATCATGCAACAGAGTTTTTTTAATTTTAATTAGATTAAAAATGATATCTACCATCGCTTTAAATGTGGGATTGAGCTAACAGGCATATGATTTACCAAGAAAGAGTAATGAGGAAGAACAACACTATTAAGAAACGACTAAAAAGCAATCAAGGCTATTATTACGTGCACATTTTATTGTATGTATTACATATTCGATAACCACCTTAAATCATATCGGCAATAGTTACCGACAAAACAATATCCTACTGTAGAGGTACGCGAAGTCGCATTAAAAAAGAATTAAACCAATACAGCTGACTATTTTCCATAATCAACTACCGCTCCCATAGCAATAACGATTCAGTCGCAAGGTCAATAATAAAGCAAAATTAATTTATTCATCCGGAAGACTATTGGAATGTTATTACGTTAGGTATGTCAATGACATCTTCATCGACACGAACAAGAGACAAATATTTTCTTTCTTCGTAGATGAAATCTATTTCACCACTTTATGATGTGTCACTTTTCACGACGAACGGTAAGACACGTAAAAGCTGCATTTAATGACCGTTGTATTGTACGTACATTTTTGACTAATAAGAAAGTTGTTAATTGTCATGCTTAAAACCATTCTTGCGGACGTCGGAAAAATTGGGCCAGGAAATTCCGTGAAAGTTAAAGTAAATACGTTATTCAAATCGTATTGTCGTGATTTTGATGACCCGTTGCGAATTTACCATCGTAGTTAACATGTTTTTTTAAGGGAGAAGTTCTCTAGGAAAGTTTTTTAGTGCATGAGCAATGTTAGGTGTTTTGACGTAGTCTCCTTTTAGATTAAACAAAATAGGTAAACGTCTTTTTTCTTTGCGTTAGTTAAAAATATCTGTACGGAATGATCGGGTACCCTCTTCCTTCTACCTGAATAATTAAGACCTTACACTAAGAATATGACGTTCATTCTTCTCAGAAGTTGCATGTTTATTTGAAGTGTATTGTTTGCTCAAGTAAAAATGCCAAAGTAGGTTTAAAAAAAAGGAAATATGCGACATGTTTAAAATCTTTCGATGATTTTATATATAGTATATCATCTTGTCCAATCCAAAGATGAATCCTACCTTTGGAATGGGATTAAGCCATGAAGGAATTGAAAGATATGAAGGTAGATAGTGGAGATAGTGGTCTACAAAAGAGTCACGTTAAACAACCAATAAAGATATAAGAAGGCCTCGCATTAAGCAGATGGGACTTTAGAATACTTACATATTTCAAACATCCTGTTTAACAATTATCCAATTTTACCGACTTTGAGTAATCTTAAACGGTGAAATGTACTTCGTTTAAATTTAAAATTTATGGTTCGTAATTGCAAAACCATCATTATATATTTTGATCTATTTTAAAGCGTTTTTGCAAAATATCGGTGGAATAACGGATGACCTACTCCGGAGCATTTATTTATAGCTCGAATAATTGCAATTTCTTCTCGTGCATTTTTGCCAACCTTAACACGTTAACCTACGGAATTAGCCAATAGGTTATTAAAAGTACGAACCTCAATACCATCGTGCTAATTCCAACGTTGTTCTTGCAAAGATCGATTAGCCGATTCATTTTGTTTCCTGTTAACGGTCTCCTTTAATTCAGCCTTTCCTTTGCCAGAGCGTATTAATTAGGGAAAAACTGACGTTTGTCCGATGCGATCTGAAAGGCCTTAATTTATAGCCGATAAAAGATTTAAAAGTTCCGCTTCTCCTTGTCCAAAGAACTAATTGCTTTCTATCCAAGCGTTCGTTATAGTTGGTACCAATTATAACCGTAGTCAGACGACACATCTATGTAAGCACGTCGTTCCCCAACGTCTCTTGAAATACATGCAAACATAATCGTTGAGCGACGACAATTTTTTTTCCTATTCCACAGAACAGAAGAAAGATGCCAGACGGGCGTGGGCGTGAAATATGTCTCGGGAATTTTAACGTATCAAGCAACTGGGCAACCGTAATATGCTTAACACGCAGTTGAAAAAAAAAGAGAGTGATTTGTTTTCATTTTTTTTTTTGGAGCAACGGTAGTCAAGCTGAAAACACATTAACCCTCTTTAGTTTAGGATACTAATGTAGAATTGGACTTTTTTGTGTGCATCGCTAGGTTGACGGCGGAATTTAGTTCAGGTTATGTTTTTTGGGTACTTTTTTTGTGGTGGCTTTTCGAATATATTTAAAAGGAGATGAGTATTATTCAACGCTTGGTCTAGAATGCGGAAACCTAGCGATGTTGGATTTCCAGAGATGTTTTGACACATTGAAAAGTCTTTCAAACATGAGCTACAAATTTCTTCGTCTTCGTGTAGTTAGTAAGATGTTTGGTGTAGATTTGCATACATCTACACTTATATACAGAACAATGACTAGATCGACATTAAATAGTGAATGTACGCTATATGGTTCGGCGTGCAAATGTCTAGATATAGTTGCTAATAGCTCAACTCGAATATGTCTTGGACTATTGAGCTTCTTAAGAAGAACCTCCACTAGCTCTTAGAAGAAAAAACTTATTTTGTCATTGAACACAGATAATTCGGAGGATCCACCGTTATGGATGATTTTTTCTGAGATTCAAGCTGATTGTAGGGCTTAAATACGAAGACAACGTTCATATACTTAACGAGATATGGAAGTAAGCTATTACTAAATATCTCATTAGCCTAATTCATTGTCGCATGGATAATAGATCACAAGTAAGCTCTCAAGTGCTCATTGGTTTCTAAACATTTTATTGATCCTCGAAGCGTTACTTAGCAATTCCATGTGGCAGGGATTCCATGGCAAGGATGAGAGAAAAGTGCTGGAAATAAGTGAAGGTAGATTCATTGGAATTGTTACGCACAACTATGTAGTTTTACTATCGAAATACAACAAGCAAAAAGTAAGCAGTATAATTCAACAATGAACAGTTGGAATAAGAAAAGTGTAGTGGGGATTTCTTACATTTGGTCCGTCGAGTCGTAAACTTATTAAATGTTAAAAGTATATTGAACATTTTTTGTCTATTGGTAATTGCTCGACGTAAATTATCTCTAAAAAAAAAAAAAAAACTGATTATTTCCAGAGCGCAGTATTAGTGCGTATAAAGTTAGGTCCCAAAATCCAATTAAACGAAACATACGTATCCAGGTATGTAGCTTAGTATGTTTTGCCAAAAATCTTCCATACTTGTTTTACGTCAAACACTATGCACAAAGTAATAAGAAATATTTTACTGCAAGACAAACAAAATATTTCATTCGAAAATAACATTAAAATTCGAAAGGCGATTCGCAATTGTAACCTAAAAGTAGAGGTATTAATAGGGCCATGAGCAAACGTTATAGTCGCAGTGTGAATTTTCCATTTGCGAAGGTTGACAGCGGTTTCGAAATATTCGTTTTAAAACGGTTGCCAGATCGTGAAAACGAACCAAACAGAAACAATAAAAGAAAGCATTTTCAATTTAATTATAGCATCATTCCTCCTTAAATAATCCTCAGTAACTCATCTAACCTCGCTAACGTGGACGTTTTGATGAGTAAATAGGAGCAACATAGAAGGTCGCGTGGACGTTAATTTGCGTCGTTCATAATTGCAGCAGATCTGTAAATATTCATCTTTATCACGTCATAATTAACTCATGTATATGTACGTCGGGGTATGCTGCTGTTTCTTCGCATTAGGTAATGTATAATTGGATTTTAAACAAATGACGAACAATTAAGCACTGCATCTCTTGAAGCCTACATTAAGAAGCGTTCGTTATTTTACCTTTACTGTTTACTTTTTGTTTGCTATATATAAACTGTATTTCAATAATAAAACTGGTTGTTTGTAATAATATGTCTCTATTGCATCGAACTCTCTTAAGCTCTTCGCTCTTTTTGCTTACAAGTACAATTTTTTTTGTTTTTATACAGATGTGTCTAGCGGTACGGCACGGACAAAAATTGGTAATGGTTAAAGTTTAATAAGTAGATATCAACAATCATAACAAGAAGTTTTTTATTGATTCATCAAAAACATATTGTTTTCATGTTGTGTAGTAATGACGAAATTCTACGTTGCCTTTAGAAAAGTGACTTTTGTGCTATCCTCTAGTTAATATAGTCAGAGGAAGCTTCTATAATTGTTCTTTCTAAAGCTACGTTTTGTTAATAGACACGTCGCTATCTTAGCCGACTCCTGTTTAATGCTATTAGGTTAGAAGTGAAATGTTGGGAGGGTCATCAACTCATCATTTAGCGTTGTTTTGTAGTCCATTAGTTAATTGCTTAAAATTGGGAATTTTAAGGAAAGCAAAAAACGTAGTTAATGCTTTAAGAAATTTCATTTGAATTATAAACAACATATATCGTCTCGTACAAAGGCCGCAATGTTTCAGGAAACGTCAAAAAGAAAAATTTTCATTACAACTACAAACGGCCTCTAAAATTACAGAAGAAACACGCTTAATGCTTTATATAAAACTTCCTAAATGTAATTTTAACCTCACATATCCTTGCAAACGACCAATATGTATGTTGTATACGAATACATGCCACGGAAATAGACTCATACATCCACCAATATAATACACTTTCAAGTGCTTTTTTTTCACCTAGGCAGGTCGTCATTACCTACTTAGAGGCCATGCCAAGACCCAAACCGACCGAATTATCGAAAGAAAAATAAATCGTAGTCGTCTACGTCGAAGTAGGCCGTGTATATTATTATTCAAAGTAAAAAAAAAAAGGTTTCGGAAGCAAAAAATACGAGTAACTTGCCGAGATGTACTTCGTGAAATACGATATTTAGTTTACTGCTCGGTTATTTGGGCCGTGTGAGGGTATTTAAACTTATCAGCGTAGGTATTATTTTAATTTTTTTTTTCATTGCTCCTGTTTCCAGAAAAAAAATAAATGTTTAGACGAGGGCTCATCGATCTTATTCAAGATCTCGTGACTCATGTGTATACGTAAAATAGGTATATTTATTATGTTTTTTTGGTGTAACGCTGCAGAAACATTTACAACGCTGAGAGAAGGTTGTTGAATTAACAGAAACTTTTTCGTTTCATTTAATTCGTTTAATTGTCGAATCTTCTATTTTTTTTTTTAATTAATACAACTGTTTTTATTTGAAAGAACAAATAGATATGCCAGCGGCGGCGCGTGAGATCGATAAATGTGTGTTCTATGATTTTAGAAGCTTAACGGAATTTGAATAATCATGAAATTAACAGCTACAACGTACTTGAGATTAATAAAATTCAAAATTCTCTCACATTTACCAACATTCTCTTAGCGTAAAAATAAAAGTATCTAACCTATTCTCATCCCGGAGAAAACCTTAATATAATTCCGAGATGTCCCTTTAGGTGATAAAGAAGATACCTGCTACCTGAAATTCTCTTTGTTCGAAAGCACTGATTAGATTTCTAGAAAGCAATCGGAGTTAATTGCCTTTCCTAATGATTCTTCTGTCATCTCATCAGATAAGAGAAAAAAAATTGGAATAAGAAGCATGTCCCTACGATTAAGAATTTAGATTTAAAGATAATATAAGTATATAAAGATGTGAGAACTAATAAGCTATAAATTGGATCGATTCGATTGATGTAAATCCACGATCATTAATGGGATAAGACACGTTACATTTTAATCAATCAATATTTTGCATTAGATTAAGTAGCGTTCATATTTATACAGTAATCAATTGTAATTCGTAAAACGTGCGTTTTATTCCATTATGCTTTGTACGTATCCGCAATATTAAAAAATAATAAATAAATGAATACAAATTCGCATAGTTAGTAATTAAACTGGATGTAGGTTAATGGAAGATTTTGGTCAAATTTGTTTGTTACTACAGTTATCCACGCGTTGGAAGTATGATTTCACTGCATTTAATCTACATGTGCACTTCATATTTATTTAAATCTTTCAACACACGTTGTTTGATATATGTATGTGTATTTATCAAATGCGGTAAAAAAATGTAACATAAAATGTGATAAACTTCTATAGAAGCGGTTACGAATTATAAATGTGTAGTGCTGATGACGACGTTACGTTTTATCAATTTTCAACAGCTGATTTTGAAGTAATAAGAAAATGTTGCGCGATAAAATGATAAATCACAAGTTTTTCGCTTTATTTTAACTATTAATAATATTAATTGTCTCAGTTCTCTAATGCTATAGTCGGATTTACTAAAACCAAGGTGTTCTATTACATTCTGCAAAATAAATATTTGCTGTTGTTCTTCTGTTATAAGTAGAGAGGACAAAAGCGAGTGAGATCATATCTGTTTTGCAGCGACTAGACAGGCTCGTGTTTTATCGATTCTCTGGGAAACTAGTAGGTAACATGAACCCTTTTTTATGAGACGAATAGACACGAGTCTATTCTAGTCTAGTCGCCACAAAAAAGGTATGATTTCACTCGCTTTTGTCCTCTCTAGTTATAAGCATTTTCTTGAATTGATCTAATCTCTCGCAAAATATAATCGGCAAGCAACATGAAGTTACTTACCGATTATGTTGAGACTTGAAAATGTTGAGACTAGAAATCTTTGTGCTTTTTAGATAGTTTATAGCAGTTTATGGTAAAAAATACAATATGTTTATTTAAACCAACAAAATATGTAGTTGCTCTAACAAAAATTATAGTTGCATTGAATATAAACTCTTATTGTTACATATTTCACTGTATTGTTATTTTAACCATATATTTTTCTTTGCGATAGTATATAAAAAATATGTAACATATTATCTAGCATTTATTATCATAAATTAATTTTATAACATATCGCTTATCTCTCAACGTTTAATATAATTAATATAATATTCGCGTGTAATATATTCAAACTAGTATCTTAGACGGCTGTGTTAACTAATTCCTTTAAACTAACCTATTCTTCTGTTTGTCTCAATAATAATCTAAGTATCTATGAAATTATTTTTGTATATAAAACCATATTAAATTAAGTGGCCCAAATCTATATTTAACAATTTATTTTCTTTATTATTTACAAAAACTGTATCCAAAAAACAAAAACTATTTCCAAATTATATATCTGATTCAGCACCTTTTATATTGTTTTTTCCATCATCCTCCATGAAATTTCAGAGTATATTTTCTTAGACACTCTCGATTATACAGACAGATAGTAGAGGTCCCAGCACGGAGTCCTGCGGAACACCGAAGTCGTTCCTTTCCATTAGTTTCTACTGGCTAAATAATTACTTTTAAAATTTTTTCTCAAGGTACTACCGACTGCATCTACTTATTTCTTAGTTGAGGTACTCGACGCAATCCTTGTTTTTGTAAATATTTGCCCAACTTCTAAAATGGGAGATTGCAAAGGTAACATTTGCAAAAATTTGTTTAAAACCGGCCATTGGGCGATTTGTTTTCAAGAATCAAATTCAATGGTATCCCCGCCACTAAACAAAAAAATCCTTCAATGTTTCGCAAGGGTTCCTCAGTTAAGAAATCTACGTGCAATGGACAAACACCATAAGCAAGACGTTATGGCTCCTATCTACTTGATTTTCAGCATGTATTTATAAGAAATCTAATAGATATCTTTATTGCCGAATCCGCCATAATAATCACAGTCATGGTCTACGATTAATTTAAATGAAACACGGCTTATTTTGTTAATTCAACTTTCCTGTTGGTGCACTCAAAGCACCACGTGCTAAACGCCTATAACGATAACAAACGTTTCACGCACATTGATTTCTAGAAGCGTGAAACTTGGCTGTCAACTCACTGAAACCAAGTAAATCTTCATCTATATCGTCCATCAAAATTTCAAGAAGATAGAAGACCTTTTTCACGTTCAAAAGCACGTCTATTTTCTACCCAATGACGGATGACATTCAATAGAATCTAAAGTCAATAAACTGAAGCATTACTCCAAGTTTTTTTTTTTTTTTGCCGCGTTAATTATTCAAATAACAATAAATCTCAATAAAGAGGGTGGTGTGGCAATAAATTAAACGGAATTGTATGGCACTACATGAAAGATATTGAATAAATTAACATGCAATTAAGTAGGCAATATAGGTTAGTACGTAGACAAAAAGCTGTTACAACGAATACCGATATTATGCAGGAATTACGAGTTACATAATCGAAAAATATGAATATGATAAGTACGTTTACCGTGCCCGTGTGCCACATGAATTACTCCATCAATCATGATCGGGTGGCGCAAATTCATGCACTACTAATCACTTCCACTAAATACGATGCCGTACGAGATACTGCTGCACGGTTGCGGTCGCTGAAATTTACAATTATGCATTGATTGCAAGTTACCCTTCGATACCATATTTGGCTTTATCAATGCTGTAGTGATTTTCGACGTAAATCTCATTGGCAGTGATGATTTCACTTGAACTACTTTCGGGACTGTTGCTTGGATCCGTTTGGAGTTGACGAGTATGTTGCCGCTAGAACCACATACATCCATACTTATCTATCTTGAAAGCAATTAGAGTTCTTTTCGCTTGTTTTCACCGTACATATGAATTTGTCGAAGGTTAACTGCGTACGTTGAATAGCGCTTTCAAGGTCTTGTGCTAGATTGGTCAGTTTAAATTTAATTTTATACTTGATGGAACGATTAATAAGAATGATTTATTAATAAATATACAAAATAAATTGTAGGAAAATATAACTGGCTACATGTAGTACAGAAAGTAGATAAGATACTGCATGAAGTTATTGCGAGGGTAGTTGGCCCCGATAAGAGATGGCGCTAATGGAATGGAAACAATTCCATTTTTTTTTGTAAAAATGACATCGGATAAAGTCCTGTTAAATTTCGCGATGTTAAAGCGCCGATCCATAATTGTTGACGAAATATCGATTCATTGTAGCGCATCAGAGACTAAAGCACAATCCAAGCGGCGGCTGTTTTCGTGACCAGCTTGGGCCAGAGAAGGCCAAAACTACTTTATCGGCCAACAAGATCATGGCCACGGTGTTTTGGGATGTGCCCGAGATAAATAACCGATGTTGATTACCTTGAAAAGGGCGAAACGATTAATGGCGAGTATTACGCGATCTTAATAGATCAATTTATATATACATGAACATGTTACAAATAAAGTCGATCGATGGCAAATATGTTCAGATTCGGCAGGCTTCACCATGAAGAATAAGAATGATTCGTAACGCAAAACACTGGTTCTGTTTCTCACAGCGCAAAACAAACCCGGAACACGTTTAGTATGCAGTGTACGTAATGAATACTAAATTTATTTAAGCATTCACCTCGTTTGATTCTGATTGTCATACACGAATTGCTCGCATCCAGCACCGACGTCAAGACGTTGTATAATCACCTTTAAAGATTCAATATTTTTGTTCAGAAAACAATAAAATCAGATTATTTCATTTCGCTTGTTTCTCTGTAATTTAGAGAATGGAAGATTTTGTTTTAAGCGGTATCAAATGTTTTTAAAAGCTTTTACGAAAGTAAATGTAGTAAATCGAATCATCCCAAGAATTTAGTAAATAATGACCAACTATATGAGCTTCTTACGCGCGTACTTCCCATTATACAAACGTTCAGGTTAGAGAAACTTTACGAACGCAGCGAAAAAATCTTTTCGCTTCTACCTACGCAACAGGTGGACTCTCTCTATTGCAAATACAAATCCACGCGTATATTCCTGCATACATTTGAGAATTTACCATAGTTACCAGGTTATTAACCATTAGCCTCTGGATATAATTCGCCTATTTTTCACTCGTAATTACAACTATCGATGTGTATAAACGATCCATCGATACCGTCTCGAATCCTCGAAAGTATAGACTTTATATCCAATGAATAAATTACCTCGAAAATCGTTGGAAAACGCTCTCCCTAGCCACGTATCTATGTCGGTATAACGCGTATTTACGTAAAACCTATTCCTCATCTCGTAAAATATCTGAACGGTGTTGGGAAAATGACGTCTTTACAGTCAATAAACGATCGTCGTTATTCGAGGAAAACTGCCTATAAATAGCGGACGATTGGATGTTTATAAAAGCGAATTCAGCGATACCAGAACGCACTCCAGAGGCTTTCACGGCGGCTAGTGTAGGTAATTTCAGACCATATGGAAATGGAGAATGCAACTTTTTCGGATATGGATCGGGTATTTATAGCAATTGAGCACGTGAAAAATGCGGTACGCCAAGGGAATTATCGTGCTGCAAAAAGAAAACGGGCACTAACAAAAAGAATCCAAGTGTTCGTTCTTCGGTTATGATGGAGCGAACGCCAGAATCGAAAGCGTTGTAATTTTTGGGCCTCTTCTTATTTGTAACCAGGTTTTAATTGATTAACTTTCCGTACTGGATGTATGCGTCTTTTTCACAACGTTCCTACCTTGATGTAATAATGATGACTCTTAGCTTCCACCTCAAATCTCCGACAGTGTACCTATGTTATCGTGTAAGTATGCTTACGCTTATAGCTGCAATGTCCTTCTCTTCGCTTGGGTTCGGGCAAAGCGTTTTAATTGTTCGTTGGTGCTAGGATTTCAAGCGTAGCAAATATTGCTTTTCTTTCCAAAAATCATCATCAAACTATGCAACCTTGTATGACATTGACCAATACAGCATTTAATTGGCTATCAACGGCATTCTTCTTATCAAAAGTGATGAATAAAATTCACTTAATTGAACTCATACGCCATCGACATCTGTGCGGTTACAAACATCGACCTTTAGACCGTTTCAGACTTGAACTTGATGAAGAGGGAGCAACGCGCGTTTGTTGTATACGTTGATTCGACACGACCGAGCAACCAAGTCGAGACTTTCGCTTTTCGATTTGCCTTCTCTCAGCATTGGCAGCGGTAAAATTAAATATCTATGGCTAAAAATAGTAACGGGCATAAAGTTCAGAGCGGACGCTTTTATTAAGCTGGGCATTACTATTTTAATAACCCTCTCCTTGCTGGTCTTCACAGAACGTAAGTAGATGTATCCACTTTAAGTGGGTATTATGCTTTACAAAGGAATGCCATAGGATGTCAGGACGTTGTACGGTGTCAGATAGTTAAATATACGGAGTGAGTCAGTAAGTAGGAGATGAGACTGGCTTCTAGGCTCTCTTGACGACGTATGTATTTTTGGATCCTTGATATTTTCGGGTCGATGTGACTGTTGGGAAATTTGATGTGTATAAATGATACAACGTGCCTTATTCTTCCAGTCCACTGGTCAATACTTTCGTTGCTGAATGCGACTTCATAAAAATTGATTTATACAAGACCGTAACGAACGATGAGCAACAAAATTCGAAAGAGCCATTTTTGATGGTACAGGCAATATTTGTAATTTCTTTCTAAGAGATCCAGATAATAAGTCAATATTTTTGGAAATTTAGATTTCTCCCTTTGAAACAGATCGTTTAAAGTCTGTAAAATTGATCTTATTCTTCTATTCTATTCTATGTGACGGATGCTTATTCAAACAGATCTCTTGCGTTTAAATATACTTATAGTTGCTTAAATTGTATATATGAACATATATACAAATGATCAATGGCTCCTTGAAAAGGAGAAAATACTTCGTTTGACTGTTGTCATCACTGAAGGACTCTCTAGTTGGATTCACTTAAAATCCGTTTCATTCTGTATATCTTGCACACCACCAGTTACAATACTGAAGATCCGGTGAAAGATAGCACTTCGGAAAATACAGCCTTGCGGAGATTATCTACTAATATAACTTGAACAACGCACATGAAGGTATTAAAAGTGCGCTTGGCGGTCGTTTTATTAAGATTCTATCAGATATGCGTCTGAAAATGCAACCTTGGACATTATTTTTATTGCCAATTATGAGAGAACACTTTATATGGCTATACGTTCTTGCTTCGTTTTTTTCTTTTTTACCTTTTTTGTTTCCTGACCGTGACCTTAATGTACTCAAAGGTTGCTTATATCTAGGTATGCGCGTAAAATGCTGATGTCGATGGCCCACTAAACTTTCTTCTTCTTTCATTGCCAAGTGTAGATTTTATGTTTCTGGATTACGAAATAAATCAATAAATCTTTCCCCGATTTTTTTTTTTTTGAGAGAAAATAAAAAGGTACCGATTGCCAAGAAATATTTTATTCTTATTTGTAAAAAAGAGTATTATGTAAAGGACTTTTTGGATTTCGTCCAGTTGAATATCAAAGTGGAAAACTTAAACTTGCAAAATAAAAATATCCGAAGTGAAGAAGCATTTATCGTGGAAAATTTACAATAATGATGTATAACATATTCTCAACTTAATCAAAACAGAGCCAGTGAATTTTTAGGGATGGATTTATAATCGAGGAGCTTCAAATTGTCAGTATTTCACTCTGAGTAGTCGAGAGGTTTTTCCAATTTTCTCGTGTTTATTCCACTAATCTACTTGATGCTGTATCTACTGTCAGCTTTCCCAGAACCTTCCCAAAGACTAGCACGTTTCTCAAAATATACGTTAGAGTTGTCTCCCTCCCTTGAACCACCTGTTCCTCAGCGTGGTGCTCGTCCCCTTTTCGCACTTCACTGGGTTTGTTGTTCCCTTTCAATGCGTTTTTTGACCGGCTTCTTCGTCGTTTAAATTTCTTGTTTTCTTCCATTTTCATCGTAAAATTAATAGTGTTATGCCGTTTATTCGATGAAAACCATCTGCGCTAAAACCTTTGATATTGAAGCTATTTTACAGCATTCCCCATGGTTATTCCCAAACTTCTTGCAAGCACTTGTACGTTTACTTCCGCTTAGCTTCTCCATATTTGATACCTTTTAGGCGTTTTAGACTATGTTACTTACTAGAATGTACTATTATAATTTTGTTTCCCCTACGTGACAACAAAAGATTTGGCGCGAAAAGTGATAATGGCATCGAAATGTAGCAAAGTTCGCTAAATACAATCAGTAAACAATGTGACTAGCCTAAAGGAACATTTTAAAAGTCTACTTTTACTAAAAGCGCATACACTTGCTTTTAACGAACGGAACCACTTTAAAGCAGGTAGTAAAGTAATAAATAAGGGCCTATAGCTATAGTGATTACGAAACTGGCTCTTGGCAATTTAAATTGAATGCGAAAACTACAATTTGACCGTTAAAAATGTAAATACCCACAGTTTCTTTTGATGATAAATTTGCATATTTTTCAAATATAACAAATCTTGACCTTCGAACACACCGTACACATTTGCAAGCATTTAACGGTTTACAATGGGTTTAGGAAATTAACCGCAAAAATAGTAAGCCTTAAAAGCGATTGAAAGAAAACGACGGGTACATGAAATTCAAAGCAGGCATTTAAATAAAACAACAAACATATTTTAGCCGTTATAATCATAATGCTTGGGAGAAAAGCATTTAATAGCCGTAATGTTAGGCGGGAATAATCACGTAGACACGCGTGGTGGAAGAGAATTAATTTATTCATTTTGTTTTTATAAACATGATCCTCTGCGCTTATGGATAAATAGTGCTATAAATACCAAATCAGTCAAATAATGCGGTTTTGCTATGCTCCGGAAATTGATAAGAGAACAAGTGAATTTTTAAAATGTTAGTAATGATTATGACGTATTCTAAAAATAATTTCAGCAGAAGCCCGGAGAGAAATTTTTTAGTCTAATATACGAGGGTAGTTCGGAAAGTTTGAAATGTTATTTTTATAACAAACATATGCGGCGTATACTAAGCACTCACGCGGTTAAATAACCAACAGACATTGTTGCTATATCAGAGAATTCAATTTCCGTCGATAACATATTTAGCCGTTGATTGTCGAAGAAGTCACCAACGTTGACCCTGATTCAAACTGAAATTGGAAGATAAACCTGGCATACACTTCCAAGAAGTTAATTAATATTTGCAATTAGGATAATCTCCGCCATGTTTTTCCCTTTCCCATATCAACGATCTTCTTATTGCATTCTTCTAATGGACGTCCTTTCTAGACCATGTTGTAGAAGGACAATGGCGCAAACTTGAAAGTAATCGCCATTTTCGGAATTTTTTACACGATTAGGAGGTCGATCAACCATGTGCTCTAATTTGTAACTTTGTTAAGCATCATGCCGATGCCAACATCTGCCCCCAAAAAGTGTTAAAACTATTCAAACGAAACGAAAGTAACTAATCCTAGTTCCGTATTCATGCAACGGCTATCTAAGCTTCGTCTATGGTTAAGAGCCGACGCTAAAACTCAGGCTTATTTTGTTTAAACTGCTTTTCATTCAAGTGCTTGTTTGATCTTGAGTCACCTTGGTGAAGTTTTCCAATGTTATCGGTAATGGCGTCTATCCTTAAGGCTTTGGTACGACCACCAAAATTTGATTACCGCAAGTTACAGAGCAGAATTCTCGCAAACAGCCCTTTTCGATTTTAGAAGAATTTAGTGACGTCTCGATACTTTCACGTTGAGGCTTAAAACTTTTGAAAGTGCCCTGGTATTATTTTCTTCAGATGCGCTTTTTAAATGATAGGTTTCTAAAGAAATCATTTTTAAACAAAGACTGAATAGACGGCGAACGCGATAAGTAAACAAACACTATTAGCCCTGCGGTATTGCCAAAATAATGTCGCCAGCCGGGGCAACCTTCAAAACGATTTCGTGGACTTTAAAAAAAGACCTCGTGGATCCTTGATAGTGTGTGATTTGTACGCGTAATACTAAAATAGAAGTCAGCACATATACAAACGCTGTTTGTTGATAGAAAAACGCTCATGTATTAATTAAAGCTATATTATATAAACAAGCAAAAAATCGATTGTGTTATGTTATTTTAGATTGGAAAATTTTCTTTGGAATTGGTTTATATTTTGTAATAAAGGAATTAGTCCAATATTTGCTAAAATAATAGCGTAAATTTCAAGGTTGGCTTTGTTAAATGTTTATTTATATGAATTAATAAAATTAACAATTAAATTAAATTAAATTAATAAATAATGACAATAAATAGACTTTATTCTGTGATAAAAAGCTACCGAATAACAATGAATGAAGTCAAAATATGTTCTGATTGGCCGAGCACAATTAGATATGATTGAAGAACATATAACTTTCAACTATTCGCTCTCATTGTTGGAATAATCAATTTATACCAAAATCTGTATCCTTCAATACGGAGAAAGCTCCAATTTAATTAACTACTTGAAATAGCAAACAAATAATACAATTTTATAGAAGTCAATGGGTGAAGAAGAAACAGAATAACAATTGCCAAAATTAAACAAGTACATGCTGGAAGATAAAAAGAAACCTAAAAGAAAAAAAATGAGATACGTAAAGGTAAAAAAGACTTTAATTACTTTAATTAGAGGTTATCGCTTAACCTCTTCTTTTCTAGAAAGCTTTATGGTTGTAATGCAACTGTAGCTGGAGTGAATTAAATTTATACAGAAAAGGTACAGAGAGCAATTGTTTTATCTTCGTAAAAAAGCACGATAACATGTAGTAATTTTTCGCAATTTCAAAAGGGAGGCATAAGACATATTAGCAAGAGGTATCTAGTGAATTTAGATACTTAGATCTACTTTCTTTGTTATTTCTTAATTTAATTTTAGAACCGTCCAATACGCACCTTTCGTTTCTCTCCCTTACGAAACAAACAACAGATATTATAAACATTCTTAAATAATTTATACCGGACTATGTAAGTTATAAAAGTAATATACCGGATGTTATAGATGTATACAACAACTCATTGAGCAAAAGAACGTGTATACACAAGGCGTCGTCGCCGTCATCGAAGGAATTAAACAAGTCAACGAGAATTTTCCGAAATCTGAAAGAGAAATCGATTTCGATGAATTCCTCCGTCGTTTTTGAAGATAATCCGAAGTCAGATTCGCATCGCTGGGATAGTCGGACGCATTGTAGAGAACTTTGAATCCATTGCCCGTTCCGATCCCTCCCGAATCGTCGGACCTGGCTAAATTTGGAAGCGCCGGCTATCGGGACCAGGCAGACGCGTGGTCTGCAACACAATTGAGAATAGAATATATGTGTGTACACGTAGCCGATTCACATGTCTCCTGCAACACAAATGCTACTTGTGTATACAGAACGCGTCTAAAAATGCTGTTCGACGACAAGACGTATTGATGCGAGGTTTTCTAAGAAAGGCCGTCATTAAATTGTTAAAGTGTTATGATGCGTTTTCGCAAATATATGATTTTAAAGTAGGAACGTGTTCGTGTTTTGTTTCGGAGCTCACAATAGCGTTTCGCAACATAGATAAGGGATAGGTCAGATCCTTATCATCAATCGGTGACTGTATTCGATCACCGGTTGATGATGACGACGATTCGTATCCTCGAAACGGCTGTCTCGGATTAATTAATTAAACATGTCTGATGCAGAGTGTGCCGATATTTTTGTGTTGCTTATTCGTTTTTTTTTGTTGAAAGAAACCTCAAAGTAATTTCAAACTAAACGGATGCTGTTACGAAGTTTAATCTTCCGATCAGAGCGTCAACTTCTACATCAAGTTATCAAATATATTAATTTAATATGAGATTATCTTCATCGTTCACATACAATAAATTTAGATATTTTCATGATAATGTTGCTAAATCTACTTCTGACGAAAGGTGAAAAAAATGTTCGATTATTTACGAAGCCAATTGAGATATTTTAGAGAACAAAAGGATCGTACTTACGCGATTTTTTAAATAAAAATATACATTGCGTTGGTAATGTTAACTTGTTTTTGTCAAAACCTTACGACACAATAAGTTAAAATTTGCCATTCAAATACTTTTCGGGAAGTACCATTCACTTTGTTCGTTCAAATATAGCATCTTATCTTATCTGATTGGCAACAGGAAATGGGCACAGCCTGTCTTTTCAGGTAAAAAAAATAACTTGGGGTCATTTTATGATGTTTTTCGGGATAATTTCGAATGTCGAATTCCGGTTTGACCGGAAGTATTCTTCACTTTTGATTTTTCGATGGTACACCCT
Organism: Oryctes rhinoceros; assembly: GCA_020654165.1. Lineage (NCBI taxonomy): Eukaryota > Metazoa > Arthropoda > Insecta > Coleoptera > Scarabaeidae > Oryctes > Oryctes rhinoceros. The sequence goes on along the minus strand of JAIOKQ010000548.1, from coordinate 4,530,133 downwards.
GTATTTTTGCGAATCAGCGGATTGTTCTACGTATGATGAGGCCATCCTTATTTACTTGATTATTATATACTTGAGATAAGTGCATTCTTCGAACATTTTTGAAAAATGGACGAATGCGTGTGAACCTTTGTTACTGAAGTTGTACTTACAACATTTTTCGGTAAATACAAAGTCGAACAGCTAAAGTACTCGGTAAAGTATCGCCTCTTAAGTAACTTGAACCTTAAAATATGCTTTCTACGGAAAAATACGAAAAAAAAACAATTGTATATTATTTTGATCCTGAAAGATTTTGAGCCTTTGTCCTCTTTGAGTAAACATGCAAAAAGCTATTACAACAAGACCCAAACGAGAAGTACGGAAACTCAACAGATTTGAAGACTACGCTTGTAATCTTTGTAAAGATAGGAAGACAGTGACCGTGTATGTTACTAACAGTTGTTTGTGAGTTGTAAGTAAATCTGCAGAAATCAGTCGCGCTTCCCGAAATTAACAAAGAACAGACAGTCATTCCTGCAGACTTCTATATGCTTAAAACAGAGCCCTTATTAAGACGATGGTGGTAAATTTACAGCAAAATTCTCTTCGTGTTTAATTTAAGAGTGTAGATACGTATATAGAGATCCTGTACATATTATCAATTTGAACATTTTATTCATTTAATGGACGGACCAAGTGCCCAAGGACCTGTAAAGGGATAATTGTATAACAGGTCCGTCGGTTCGTTCCTTCTTTGCGGTGGTCGGCGTTCCTTTACCCGAAAATTGACCGCAGAAAATCCTCCACGTCGTCTCGCACGTATTATGCCGGTTATATTTTTCGCGCGGCGACCGAAACGAATGGGTTAACTTCGCTGCGTTATTAATAGCGATCCGCATCTGTTGCAAAAATAATCTCGCGAAAACGTGCCGCGGTAATATTGGGCGCAGCAAATTTATTGCGTACGCGTAACTTACACATATATACGCATTATGACGTTTGGAAGTTATACCCGGAATTTAGAGCTTTTAAAATTTTCTACGTTTTTTTTGTTAAAGATCTCTTTTTTCCTCAAAAGTATTTGAGCGATCTACAACATTCTTGGAGAAATTGAGAAATTTGTTTTTTCTCATGTATATATATATATATATATATATATATATATATATATGAGATACGTATATGGAGATTATTCAAGGGATCGATCGATTTAATATTGCGATAGATTCATAAAAGGTATCTTGTGGAATTTTTAAAATTATTGATTGATTTGGAAAATATTTCGAAATGGTAGCCTTCCGGTCTGCCACAGAAAGCCACGTAGTAACAAACACAGCACAATGCAAGAATGTCGAGAATATGTTAGGTGAGATTTGCCTTAACTCCACGTCAACCCTAAATCATCAGCACTAAACGAGATAAGATTATTAACATTAATATTCGAAGTATTTAAGGTACTGCATAATTTCATCCACTTTCACTTCTTCATTGTTTCCATGTCCGATCAAAGTTGCCAAACATTTCTTTAATTATAGTCTCGACTACAATTAAAGAAAGCTTTATTATATTTCACATTCCTGCGAATTTCTTTTGACGTTCGTTTCCCGATAACTTTATCGTTTTCTAACACCATCTAATTCAACATAAAAAAAAGGAAAGATGGGAATGCATTTCAATAATCATTAACGAATTAAGTTATTTTCCGCTATCTACAAGACGAATTTAAAAAGTAAATGCATTTAATACCGTATATTACGCTCATCTACTTTCCAATACCACGATAATAAATTCCAGGGCAGAAAACGAAGACATAATCGCTTTCAATAAAGCGGATTCGTTACCAAAAAAAAGGACATTCCTCGTAGGTTAAACATTTACAAGCTTTCCGGAAGCGCGGGCGAATTTTACAATAATCAGTTTTAAAACGAAGCGTGCAAAAACAGAACAAAAACCTTTTTACGTAGCAGTTGGCCTCAAACCGCAATAATATCTTTTAGAAAATAAAACGTATCTTTCCCGGTAAATTCTTTTTATTATTGGAGCTATCAATCTGCTCTAAAAGACTTTAACGTTGCACGGGGTAAACGAACTGCCGTGCTTACAATATAGATACGAATATATATAGATATATCCAGATGGGATGTGTATATTCGCCAAACGAATCAATTATTTTTAGTTCTAACGACGCAACCAATCTGTTTCATATTTGATTTTATGAACATGACAGAATAACATGGGGAAATGTAAAATTCGCATTTCTCAGAAGGTATGTTTTGAGAAGAAATACAAAAATAAAAAAAAGAGGGAGCTTCCTACCTACATGAATAGTTCATTTATACACGCAAATGTTTCGGAATAAACAAAAATACATATGTTTAACAGTACTGGCTAATTCAAAATAGCATTTTCAGGAATAGATTTGGTTTCAGGAATGTAATATAAAAGAAGCGTGTAAGTTAAAAAAAAATTAATGTTGTGAAGTTTGCTGCATTTTTGATTAATTTTGTATATTTCTAAAAATAACTTTTCTTCTTCTTAGATTTCTTCCTTGGAAGTCATCAATAAAAACTGTTATAGCATTTAAATGAGAGAATTATTTGAAAATTCAAGTCCGACAAGCTTTTATTATCAACCAGATTTACAATTCTTTCCCCATAACTTTTATTCATATTATTAATTTGTAAAAGAAGAAATAAAAAAGTTCCTCCCCGGCGGGGAATCGAACCCCGGTCTCCCGCGTGACAGGCGGGGATACTGACCACTATACTACCGAGGACTGTTAAATATAATGAGCATCTTTACATGTACTACTTCAACACCTTAGAATTTAAGACATCTTAAGTAAAGAATTCGACATGATATCACCATAAACTCTTCCAAATGTAAAAAACGAATTTTATAATGCCTTTGAGTATTTTCGATTCGATAACTTTTTTTACAAGAAAACCAAACTTTTTTTTACACAAAAAACAAAAAAACAGAATGGACATTGTTCAACGTTAAAAAATTCAAAAACCACATAAATAATCAAGAATTCAATTACACAGGCACATGTTTACGATGGAACGGAAACGATCGCTAATCATCTTCGAATATTTGTACTAGAAAAATACAGAAGTTATAAATCGGAAGCACATATTTTTAAACACGTGATAAGAACCAATTATTCATTTCCAAAAGTTAATCACGAATTAATTAATTCTAATCGATTATCGACACGTTCTAGAAATTCTGCCACCGCATTATTCGATAACGTTAACCTTCCATGAAATTAAACGTATTTTCCTTATAAATATCGTCGTTTCGATGTTTATCCAATACACATCGTTAGATAAGATAATTCGAAAAAAGAACTGACGTGATAATGAATTTCTCTATTTGTACATCTAAACAATCTTCGAATTGATAACATTGAATTCCTTATCGTAGCATGGAGTTTTAATTTACAGACGTCTATAGAACGATATACATAGGTTGAGCAAATAGTCACCCTATCGGTTTTATATGTATATATAAAAAAGACAGATTATGGAGTCGATGCGTGGAAGAGGGAAATATTTGCAATTCCTTCTAGATTTTCGAAATGCTTCGTTCACATGTTATATTTTAGGACGATGTAGTGAATAGTATTGTTTTTTCAATCTTACGACGACGTATATTTCGAAAAGATGATTATTTTAACGTGAGATTGTTCAAAAATATCCAAAAACGATTGATTTTAAATGCACGAGTCACTTAGCATCGGAAGTTCCTTAATAACACGGTACTGCGGAATGTACAGAGTGTCGCACTTAAACGCAACAGTTGTACGACGGACGGACATATCTGCAACAATATGGGCAACATTTTTAAGCAAGAGTTGTTTCAGAAGCAAGCTCCACTGCAAAACTGCTCTTACGTCCTTTGTGACGTAAATAACTATTCCTACGGCTCTACTTTGAAAGCCACCTTCTTGTCGTTTACGTAATAGAAATATATTGTTAGAACAAAGCAGAATTAAAGTAAAAACATATTCTTATATATTAAGTAATCTCCTTAAATTGTCGGTGGCGGTGTATTAAACAATATCTCAACGAGTATACTGGATTTGTCAAAATTGTACCGGAAATTTAAAGCAAATAAATGGTAACGGCACATCCATAACTTATATCCATAAAATTATAAGTTACAATTAGTGTTCAAAGTAGAGCAACAGTGTAAGAACTGAACCGTTCTTAATTTTGAGAAAGACCAGAACCTCCAAACGTTTAGAATTTATTGCAAATATCTGCTGTATTGAATATAAACTAAAAGGACGGATCCTTAATGGATAAATAGAAATAGTGGTAGGCAGGTAGATATCCAGCTTAATGAAACAGGGACTATTAGCAAGCGTTGAATGGAGCATTTGAAATATTTAGTTTACGTACATTGAATAGATAACAAGAAAATTGCAAATTCTGAATTTTCCAGAAATTCCCCTAATTAAAGCCAAATTCAACGTTTTGGAAATAAAGGATTCGCGTATCCTTTTCTTTACCGGCAAACAACCGGAGAGTGTTAAATTCTTCCGCTGTACATAGAGATTAAGAAGTTTACAAAAACAGGAGGAGTACAACGTCTCTGTCAATATTTAATTCTCTCTTATCGAGTCCAATTATTGAATCCTTACCAAGTATTGCTCTATTAAAAATCAATATGAGCGTATTATCGCTGCCACTTCCGGTATCTATGCGCATCTCCGCTGAACGGAATGAATCAACGCGTTGATTACGATCTCATTGAAGTGAGGTTTCACTGACGGTCTTCGAGTCACGCCTATGTACACGACATAAGATTATTATTCGTCAAGTGACAATAAAAACATATGTTAAGGTTAAGTACATTAATATTAATGTGATACGCGTACACTACGACGAGACCAATCTTATATAATAAAAATAAATAATAACAATGATTAAAGGTCTCCTTTCTTCGTTTCGAACGGCGACTCATATCCTACGTACATATGTAAATACACGAACGCATCAAATTAAAAAATGAATCATCGCACACCGTTGATTCACCGCTTGCGTTGTTACCGGGAAAATGCTCGGAAACCTTCGAAAATTCGAACAAAGGCGGTTGCACATTACGGATTTATGGAGGCCACAATAAACGTACCGATGTTACCGCGATTGTACCTGCATACGGAAGATATTCTTTTTTATAACATGTTGATCCGTACGGATAAAGTGACTAAATCGTTACAGGGAAGGAGGTGATGGGGTGCGTGGTTTCAAAGTAATTTTCTACCTGATTTCCGTTCAGCTTTCTTTGTGGATGTTTTAAAAGGTACCTTTTTAATCTCCGCACCGGAAGTTGTACAGTCATTTTGGAGGATATACAAGAAACCACAGCCTGTTGTGATAATCCGCAGTAACATGAAATGTTGAAATCACAACGAGGTATTACATAGAATTAAAGATTTGGTTTGTGCGAATATTTGCGGATTTTTACATATTTCGCGTGTACGTAAAATAAATATTTTTTTAAATAGTTTTGCACGAATAGTACCCTATCCAGGAAAGATAGCTCAAGAGTTTGTTGTCATCTGGTCCGATTTATATTAAAAAGATCGATGACAAAGAAACCTTGGGTATCAAGAAATCGTCAGCGAAACAGGAAAAAGGTTGAGATAACTTCGATAAGTCGAATTTTTATCTTTAAGCGGATCGATTAGATAACGGAGACACTCCAAATAAACGATATTATTGCCAAAAGTTAATCAGGGACTATAAATATAATTCCATCGAATGATCTGATGATTTTTTTAAATAGAAAGTATGGCGATTTTCTCCTTTCTAATAGCAGAAGTTGCGAAGTTTCTTGATATTAAAGGTGTGACATAAAAAATGAAGAAAAATCAGTTAAGATGATAGAAAAATGTATGATTTGACGATGAACTAATCATGCTTGCGTAATTTCGCTCTATTTTGTACATTTTTTCGCAAAGTAAAGACTTTTGTCTGTAGACGTCGATCTCCTGAGATGTACAGGTGTTGATATCGGAGAGTTCACGACAATCTTCCTAAGGTTAATGTGATTATCTTAACATATAAAACAAACGTGTTTATATATTACAGGTGCTTCGAACCTCAAAGTAAATTATCTTTGCGCAAACAAACGTAATTTTTTAAAGCTCCCGATTAAGATGTAAATTTTTATTCTATGTTACAATGCACTTTTAACTCTTTTCAAATAAGTTACGTGTTCACATATGAATAACACAAATTCCAAGGAATCTAACGTAACGTACATATGTAAATAGAAGAATTAGTAACGACGCTGTTTAATAAATAGAGCTTCGAAGATTACCACACTTGACCAATTTTCTTCGTTAATATTCGTTAGAATTTCCACTATTTACAAGTTTCGATGTATGTATTTAAGCCATCGCGTCGAAGTAAATTAGGTTGATAATCTTCCACGAGAACGACTGACACGATTTTTTACGTTCATCGTAACAAAAAGCCTCTTGTTAGAGAAATCTTTAATTCCTATGTGCGAGTGATGTGACGAGTCGATCCGTACCCTAATAATCGTATTAACCTCATTTGCTAACGATTATTATTAGTATGTAAGGAATTAGCCTGGTATCGCACTGCCTCAGCCTACGGACTTACAAATACACATAATCGCGATTAGCGTCATTGGTTAAAATTAGAAAGATGATGTGTCGCTGGTACGAATCCAGTTTTCTCCAAGCCTATATGTAAATCTACGCGAATATATGGATCAATTATGCAGTTTTCTCGAGTTCACCCGGTTAGTTATATTCTCGAGGAGAATTTTAGGCGGATATTTATGATGCTAATAGCAACTGTATGGGCGTGATACATTTTGCTTATAGGATTATGCATTGTATAATACGTAGGTATACCGATTTTTCAGTTTCGAACGGAACGCTGGGAGAATACCTGATGGCATGTTAAATTCCTGTAAAAGAAGGGACTGTACAAAATCAGAATGATATGCTGTAGTTATGGTTGCGGATTTAGTTGCTTAATATTGCCTAAGTACTTACTTAAGGTTTTCGAAAACGAACATTCTTAAGCTTGGGACATATCTTAGTGCTTATACATGATGTACTCAACATGAATAAGAAGATGCGAATTGATATACGCAAAATGAAGATTACCACTTCCAACCTAACTATTCTTTTCCTTTTTTTTGTAATTTGTAAATTAATCAGATTTCTTCACTGCATACACGATAAACAGGGAAAAAAGAAAATATCTTGAAGAAGAAATTTTGGTGGAGGCGCCAACTTTCAAAAAATTAATAACGTTGACGGTTAGCCCGGCTTAAAATCTCAAGATATTCTATTTCTAGTTATCTATTTATACATCGGAACTTATTTAATTATACTAACTCTAATTAATATTAAATCCCCGTAGCATACCTTATAATTAAATTTTCAGTTAAAAAAGCTTTACGTGATTAATCGTTTTTTTTATTTTTTTAACAAAAGCAATCTACAGCATATAGAATGGAGTCTTATTTGCATAATTGCCACATTCTTACATGTCTTGCGTAACAGCAAAAGTAAACATTTACGAAGAAGTAAGTGTGTTAATGCGGTATTCTTTCGAATCAGCAGTTTCATGAAATGTGACCGATTGATAAATGATTTATCAAGCGTTGCAGCATTCTGGCGCATGCATTGTGTATGCGCTTCGTATATTAAAAATGCCTATGTAGAACATTGCGTTTAATTTTTTCCTTCGATTATTTTATCTATCCTGTGTTGGAACGCGTTGTATGTACGGTTCACTCAAGGACGGCGATAGGAACATTGCGGAAGAATATTATTGAAATTTATCATTGAATTGAATCAAATAAAGGAATAATTGTTTTGCACGTTATTGGAATGGAATCGGCGTTATCAATTGTTTGTTCACTGACTATATCAACGGTACTAATCGCAACAATTGCTTATTGGATAACTCATCATTTATATTAAATTTTTATAACTAGAAGGAACAATATACAATAGCTACATATAAAACGCGCAAAAATTTGTTGTTATTTCTAAACGTTAGAAAAACAGATGCACTTCACTGTAAACATGTCGCTGATAGTCGATAAAGGTCACTATTACTCAATTTGGCCGATCTTTACTTCCATCGTGTGTAGTAAGAATTGAATGAATGTCGCATATTGTGGCCTTACCTCAAGGCGGTGTTTCTTATATAGGAAATGAGTTGAAGGAAGTTTCCGTAATTCGCGCATAGGGGATTCTGAAGTGAAAATTAATGTAATTTTAAAAATAAGAGAAATCAATATTATCAAACTTGTGGAAGCCAAAAATTTAAAAAAAATGCAAGGATGAGAAAGTACGAAAACGTAAGAAAAAACTGAGATTCTTGTAGTTAATGTGAAAGAGGCGACAACTGACACGCTGACGTCCGGTTAACACACATACACGTATGTACATTCCGCGCGTCAGAGTTGTCTGTGACTTGATTATTTTCCAAATTAAAAAGGAATTAATAATTTATTTTTGTGACATCTTCTTCCTCTTAAAAAAGATCCGCTGCGTTACTCTATAAAACGACGCCAGGGTTTATCAAGTACTTCGTCACAAGTTATTGCATCAGTACCACAACTAGTAATTCCTGTATTTACGCTAGAAGCCCTACATCCTAAATTATCCGGAGGCAACCTTCCAGAATTCTTCTTAAGAAAACCCGTTAGGAACGTTTATCCCGTTTCTAACAATCTGAACAACTAAGGTACTAGTTCATCCTAGTTTACACATTACGTTCTTCCAGTTTATTTGTTAAAGTATTAATAATCCTTTCGTTAAAAATTAAAATTTGTTAATTTAACTTAGTATTTAAGGTTAGAATCGCCTGTATAGAAAAAAATCAGTATTGATACAGATCTAATATACTATCTCATTAGTCCTGGCCATAGAGGGCGGTAGATACATTATCAAATATCTCCTTTTTTATTTTTATTTAGGATAATACGTTAATGCTTGTTTTCCCGAATATTCAAAAAAATGGGAATATTTACATCGTTTTATTTATGCTTATGTATATTCTTCGTTTACAAACTTTCTTTCTGATACCTTTGCACCTTATTGTACTTCTATTATTGAACCATAGTTAAGCAACGCATTGTTATGACTCCTAGCTGTCGATACAACGATTAGTTATAGGTGTTTATCTGTTTTAGGATACACTAATTTACATAATTCGTAAATTGTTTGTTAATGTTCAATGCGGTTGTGTCATAATCCAGACTACATATTTACAAGCGCTACGTGCATATGAATATGTAAATAAACGTAAATAATTGTCTAACAAAGTGTAGAGGGATGACAATTCCCATTCAACTGTGTCAAGGATTCAAAATGAAATGTTTCGCCGGAATTTTTCGTATAATTAACCAGATCTGCCCCTTTCCTGCATTCCGCCTTAAATACAGGTAATTCATTTAAAAAGTTAATTAAAAACCGCCGAACTCATTTAATTTTTTTTGTAAATATTTTAGAAATTTTTCCAGCGCCGAATTCAACAGGTGGCCCATCAAAGCTTCAAGATTCAGTAATTATTTATTCGTTTTATTATACGGAAATCTTCAACAGAATCGTTCGGTGCGTTTTCTCTAAGTTTATACCTATATAACGCGATGAGGTCGTGGGCTTCACAGCCAAGTGTTCAATATGTTTCATTTCGTAGTCAACTTGTTCTTGTCTTTACGACCTTTTCCGATGTAACCAAATAAAAAAAAATCGTAAAAATTTAAAATATATCAGAATTTATCGGTTCGTTAGAATAATTTTTTTTTCTGATTCATTTTCTTCTAAAAAACATTATGGTTGTTATTTTTCCTCTCTGCAAATAAATAAAGCTTTAAATAGAATCGAAGGATCGATAAAAGAAGCGCAAAGTTGAAAAAGAATGTGGGCGGTTTCGAGGATGATTACTCCATGGAACATCTGCTTTTATCTTTATGTTTTTAAACTTATAAAACAAAGAGAAAATAAAAATCTTGTATATTTACACCAAATACCTTATGTTTAAACGGGTGTGATACCCAAGAAAATATGAAATAATTGGAAATGATGCCAACTTAACAAATTATGGTTGTTTTTTCCAAACGCAAAGCGATAAAGGAATGGTGGTTTTCTGATACTCTTATTAATTCACCAAAAACAATAAAGAAATCCTAAAAGCAATTAAAATAGGAATTTGTCACAGCACCAACGCAATAAATGCAAACATTGAGTTCAACAATGGCCGTTTTACGACTTGAGGATGGCGCTACTCACTAAAAATATTTTGATAATATTACTGCGCACCTGCTGAAACACTGAAAAATTCAGTGTTTCAACTTTCTCCCAGCTCAGTTTCGTGATGACCAGCAGTTTAATTGTAGTTTGTGCTATTTGCCACAACGAACGTGATTGTATCAATTTGGTTGGCAATCAAGGTTCGTGATCGTTAAATACTGCAACCGACACTGATAATATAGGAAAAGTTCAACTAGGTGACCGTCGAATCAACATTTACATATGTGCTTAGGTTTCCGGGTTGAAACAGAGGGTTGCTGGACGCAACATTATTTTGAACAACGGATAAATCAATAATTTTTTTGAAGAACAAATGTTTCTTGAAGGATCATCTCATGAACATGTTGCCGTTAAATAATATTATGTGGAACATTTGTACAATAGCATCTTAATCGGGAATTCATGTGAATTAGTTCCACACTTAAATTATCGAAAATTCTTCATCAAGCAATGATCCATCAATATCGGGAACTTTTCATGCGACATTTTATCCAGTTATTTTAATCTATCAAATACATTTATTAATATCTTTAATTATAGGCATTTTTGAGATATCAGAGCTTCGAAATTACTAAAAATAATCAGGTGTTCTTTCTTTATCTTTCTGAATAGCTTTGATATATAAGTCGATGATATGGGGGAAATACGCAATAAATTCCCCGCGGTTAATCTGGCTTCTCGAGTTTCGAAATAATCGCACCTCGGAAAGTATTAAAATTTTTAATAAATGGTGAAACTTTACTTTTTCTTTTGTAAAACATCCGTTAGAGATATTCAGAAAGGCTTCCGTTTGATCTTTTGAAGTTCCTGCTTCGTGATATTTCAGGAATTTGCAAAAATGTAACATTTCAAATATGGCTAGAGATAACAACACGATATGTTAAGATTGAACCAAACATTCAAGAATGTATTGATATACAGGATGTTCTAAATTTGCATAAAAAAATGTAAATCCCACCTAATACGGAAATGGTTGAAACTAGCGCATTAAAAAATGAACATTTGTTTTAGCTTACTGGCAACACTGGTTATACGCTAGTGATTTTGTTTAAGAATATAAAAATATGTTGGTACATCGAGAAAATAAGGAATAAAAAAAATCATTTATAAATATAAGAATAATACTTTATTTATTAATAATTAGTACCTAATATTAAAAACAAATACCTACAATACACTGAAAATATAGTACTATATACATAAAAGTAATCGCCATCAAGAAGAGAGAACAACACACACACATACGATTTAATCCGACTTGGAAATAACTCTTATTCCTCTGTTTTCACGCACACATCGTATAATTTAAATGCAGATACACATACATAGCGTCAGACAGGTTTCTGTCTCTTTAGGAAATAGCATCGCGCGGCCACCAGCTTCAGCGCCGGCTAAGTACGTCCAACCCTCGTTAGGAAGGGTAAAAAAAACGTCTCCTCTTTGTCTTTCATCGGTGTCCTATTCGTTCTCCGCGTTCGGGTTAACTCGTCCATTCAACTTATCCAGACAGCCTTGCAACCTACAACATGCAAAAAGAATTAGTCATGTTATATTGTGCGACTCGCATCGGACGGTTAAGACCGGACTTGCACACAGGATGTTTGAATTGTAGATATTGTTATTGTACCGAGGGGAAATTTTACTACACTTGTAAAAAAATTATACAATTATACAGGTTGTTTTTACTTGTAGGGAAACATAACAGTAGTACTTGTTCGAAGTTAATAGAACGTAAATTTTACAAATGTAGCATGTTGTTAATTTTATGTTGTTTTATGTTTAAATATGTGCTGCTATCGTCATTCAAAATAACAAAATTTTCCAAATTTTATGATCTTCATACGATATCGGGATATCCCGTTACTTAAACACCTCTGGCATCGATTGAATTACTTTCCAACATTCATTGTTTATTATATTCCAAATTAAACATGCTGATCTGCATATTGATATACGAGGTCATATCAATAAGTAGTTTATGTAAATAAGAAAAGCGTCATACATGCTTGTGTTATTGTGTTAGTTGTTTTACACAAACGAACATTGAGAATGTTATTACGTAAACACACGTACATTGTAGAATTAATTAATTGTGTTACTTATCGTGATTGCCACTTAACAACGTCGGACGACGAACAAGTCGTCAAACAAACAATTTCTGTAATCACCAATTTTGTTATTAAAACGCAACTACCTATATTTATTATTTAATCGTAGATCACTACGGGCTACAGACCAATTATATTTGTACAATATACATGTAAAACGTGATACATCTGCTAGTCCAACAAAAATATTGTTTTTCGTTTATGCACGCGTTCGACCATAACAATCTTATCTACGGAGGTATACCATTATTACATGTTTGTGCAGTGTAAATTTTTCTATTATCACTCTTCCGTGGTGTGTACCGTATCATGCGATACGTATACCCCGCATAAGTGCATGCGACGTATACGTACCAACCTAAGCATTCCCGAAAACAAAATATTTACTTTTGTATGTTGTATTATATAAATAAGAATATCAGATGTGTGCGATGATCTTAGGTTTTCCTGGATTTGTCTCACGATGATGTGTATTATCGCCTTTAAATAGAATAAAGTTATATTTGTTTTGATGAGTAAATGCGTGTGTCGGTGTTTTATCGGTAAAACAGGCATAGTAGAGAGATGCTTTAAAAATGATCGTACGGCGAAAAGCAACTTTAAAAAAGGAAAAGAAAAACGCGAAGAAGATAAGATAATTCATACCTAAATTAATGAAAATTTTCAAGGTAAAACGATAACGTCAACAGGAAAATTATTTGAAGAAGTTTGTTTAAATATTAATTTTTTTTTATTTTTTTGTCTTTTTTTATATATCGTTATTCCTAATTCAATATTTTTTTGTGATTTCAATGTACAGATTAGATACTTGGATTATTAAAAAAAAAAAAAAAAAAACATCAATATTTGATATTTTATATAAATATTGAAATTTTCGAACCCCGATAAACATATCTATAAGTATAAAACTTGATCACATTTTTTACATTTATTTTTATTTTTTTTTTTAGGTTTTAATGGAGAGAATGTGTTTTACTATTTGCACGGATCTTCCTCCCAACTACAGCCAAGTACACGTATATGTACGTGTTATTGCTTCTTTTTTTAACAATAGGTTATGGGTCAATTGTGAAGTCTGTTATTTTGGCGGACTTCAAAAATTGGTGTGTACAGCTAATCTGGCTTTAAAGTAAATATTTTATTTGATAAATTTCAGGTTTTTCTGCACGAATATAATTTAGAACAAGATCCACGTCACTTCGGCTCTGTAAAAAAATTGTGTCATCCCTATCACTTTGCCGAAAACTAGTTATAACAACACAAAACCACGTTATTTCTCTAAAAAAATCCCGGCTAAGAATACTCGTACATTGTCCATATATCACATGCGTTTTTTTATTACGCATAAACATCCCAACAACCGGACATCTAAGAATGCATAATGCAACTTGGATATCTAGATATTAACAGCCATTTATAATGTCATTGTTATTCAAATTTAATGTTTATTCGGGCTGTCACCCGGAGGAGGTTAAAACCGAGAATGCAGCAACTAGGAAGTAAACGCGTTTAATACCTGAAAATATTGCGATTGCTTCGCGTTGTATGGGCTGATAGATACTCTTTTACGAAGAATGACAGCTCGTTAGATTATAAATTACCATTATGATTATTTATACAGCGTGCGCAGATGGAAAAAAAAATAGCATGAATAGGAAAGAGGAAAACTGACAATAATAACTGATACAACAATAGCACTCCAAGGCGAGAAAGTCCACGAACGCGATGCTCAGCGTTCAGCTGTTTTCAATGGATTTCTTATTTCTTCCGAACTGTATTGTATTGCGAAAGCCAATACTTTAAGAGAGACATGGATATTTTATCTAGTTTTCTATGCTAATACGCCAAATAAACAAGTCATTTTATTGTGAAGCCGACTTCCTAGACCCACTGCATGGTATTCTATGGCATTTAAATTAATATGTTTGGTAGTATGGTAGCAATTCCAACCGAGCCGTAGAGTCGGCGCTGAGAAGACAATTGGAATAAGATTTTATTTATAGATAAGGTCAACGGGTTGCATGTTCTCGTTAAATAAGTACATCATGTTGTATTAAAATTAGGTGAAATTTAAATTCCTTTCTACGCGTTGCATAAAGAAGTATGTATGTCGAAAATCTCTACCAGCGGAATTTACATATGTCAAATGGTTAAATTATCGTAAGCATTGCGGGAATCTCCATATGTAAATTTTATGTGGATCTAAAATTGCTTCATTTCTTCTCCAACATGGAAAACGGAATTTAGAACGCGCATTGAATATGGTAATTCGATTTTTGAAAGGCGTTTCTATACAGATTTTAAAATTTATTGATTTTTTTTTTTTGTTAGGAAAAGAAAGTAAAAACGCATGCAACGTTGAAATAGGAGGATATGTTACATTTCTTCGTGATTTTGAAGAAATAGAAACGAAATTATGATGTTGGAATTATGCAAGGTGAGTCATTCCGTTGGAATTATGCAAGGCGGACTCGGGAGATTATGTTTATGTGAATGGAGATTTTTTTCTTGTTGTGAGGACCCATTGGGGGCACAGTTTAACATCATATTTAGACCTGTAGGGTGCCTCACAAGTTCACAGGTATTCAAAGTTATACTCTTTTAAAATAAAAAAACGGAAATATGGATTCCGAAGTTAATTCTCCGGAAGCGTATGTTTGAATTTATCAATTTGGTTTTAATTGACCTGATGCTTTCAACATTATTTCAATTTTTAAAGTGGCAGTATAGACGAATATCAATACTGGGATGGAGTTTTTAGAAGAAAAATCTTTTTTTTTCTAAATTTAAAATATCAGAAAATCCAAGGTATTTTTGGCAAATTGACCCTATTAGGCTCGATGTAATTTACGAAAATCGTTTAACTAGAAACAAATTCTTCGAGCTTACACACAACGTTGGCTAGGAACTAGTTATTCTCTTCGATATAACATTTTATCAACGTACATACCGTATATCTTTGCATAAATCATTTGTTCATCCAAATATTTTTGTTGCATTACGTTCACGTATTTACAAATACAGGGATTTAAGCGCTCAAATCCTCTAATTCGGTTTTGTAATCGCGCATCAAACGTATCATTAGTCTGCGGTTATATTTAGAAACCCGTATAACAAATGATTTGTGATCCTATCCGGTGCATAGAACCCATAGACTATCCTATTACAGAATCGTTTCTCTTCCAAGTATTGTTGTTACCTAACCGCTGTCAAAAAGACGAAGCTAATACAGAACGCAAATAGCGCGTGCTGCGTGCGTTGTTCCGCCGAGAAAGTTGACGTAATTTACCAATAAGTAGTAATCATTTAAAAAAATATTTGACATCACGATGGCATGATTCAATCTCATTGGAATACGATAGAGATCGTGAGCCAAAAATATACGACGTGTTACAAAATTTATAGTCGCGCAGTATTTAGGGATTACATCCGTTTTTTAAAACATAATCTAAGGATTAGCTATAACAGGCAGATAAAACATGTTAAAAACAATACCATGCAACAGCTTAAAAACAACGGAAAAACACACGGATACTCACTCTATACTTTCTAGCTGCTTCGCGATGCCTTGATCTTGAACCACCCTATTTCTGGGCATGGTAACCATATTATTCGCTCTATTATTATAAGCTCCCAGCAGACCGCGATAAGTATTGTATACCAATTTCTTCACATTAGGATCGCTTTTATCGACATTTGCGGAGGTATCAGCGACCGGGACGTATGTTGTTGTGCTACCTTCCATTTCCAACGTTTTAGGGTGTTGCGTTAGGAATTTTGGCGGCGGTGGCAAGCTTGAGTTCGACATCGGTGACAGTTTCCTACCGTTTGGTGAACCGTTCAACTGAACGGTTTGTGTAGTAATCACCGGTTTGATTTCTAGATTGATGCTTTTCAAGCTCGGCGGTGGAAATTTCGGTGGCGGTGGAGGGATATCCGAATTCCAATTAGCTAGTGGTGGCGATTTCTTGCCGTTAATTCCATTTTGGGCGATTCTAACAGAATCTACTTCGTGCTCCGAGGATTTCGACAACTGGGCGAAAAGCTTAGGGGGCAAGTTCGCAGTCATAAGTAATGGCGGTGATTTCTTACCAGCAGCCGTTTGATTAGTGCCGTTTATCGATAGTCTTCCGGGAAGTGGATTTTGCGAATTTTCATTGAACCTACTCTGCATTTCGCTGATGAAACTCGGTCTAGGTTGGGCAAATTTCGGCGACGGCGCTGTTGCGGCTGGCGTAACCTTGCTTACTGATGCAGATATTGGAGGAGGGTTACTCGTAAAGTCAGGCAATTTTGGCGGAGGAGGTGGCAGACTAGATAAACTCATTGGAGGAGCGGTGACTACTTCAATTGTAGATTTGAACGTTGGCGAAGGGCTCTTGCTTAGTTTCGGCGGTTTCGAGCTTAATTCGCTTAAAAGAGCGGTTTTAGCGTAGATCATCTCATCCGGAACGATGGGTTGTTTCGGAGGAGGGGGCGATAATGAAACTAGATGACCCGCAGGACTCAACGGAGCCTTCCAATTGTTGCTATCACATTTATTCAAGCTATTCTGTCTGGCCAATATGACCTTGCCAGGGGGTTTTCTGCTTTTTAACGTATTAAATTTCCTACCGAACAGAGCCTCTTTGTTGTCCTCCTCGTTGACCTGTATGAAGATCTCCGTTTTAACGTTTTTCTTCGGTAAGTTAGGCCTAACCGTGCTGTATTTCTTGTTTCCGTAGCTCTGCAAGTAATCGGCGAAGGCCACCGGGACACTATCAGTTTCGGATATCATCGATGGTACGCTGGAAGACGAGGAATTCGTGCTTAAGGCGATCGGAGACTCCGGCTGCTGGTCACTTTTGCTTTCGTTGTATGTACTCAAGAATTTCTGGTATTCTTTGTAAGTCGGCTTAGTCGTTACTGAGGGACTTGTTCTGTTCTGTTGCGCTATCACTTCGAGACTCTTCATTATCGCTTTCTTCTCTTTCTTTTAAAGTGCGAACGTTGCGTCTTGAGAAACAAAGAGGGGACGATATCGAGGAAGACGCACCGAAGAGCGCTTTACTTGCTTGCTTGCCTTAAACGGTATACGCTGCGATGTTCGATACGCGACTAACGACTAACCACAAGCACGAAACCGATTCGTTTCATTGAAATCCGGTGTAGTATGGCAGCTTTAAGTGTGGGGTCGCGCATGTAGTGGGGGTTTTAGCATATTTAATAATATGCATCCCCGTTTCTAAATGACTTTCTTTGTAATTAAAAGATAATATTTGTATTTACTTTCTGTCATTTTGTGGGTGACGCATTTTTGATATGATATTGATCGTTAGAAAAGATTATTGGAACTTGCCTAAAGTCGACATACATAGCGTGTAGATATATTTTAAACTCGTTTTATTTGCCAAAGATAACATATTAACAACATAAGATAACATGTTAATAAAAGAGACTTGTGTGTATGATTGCAGACTGTCTCACTGGGATCTGTATCGATCGATATATGAAAGACTAGATATTGGAAAATTCTGAAAGTTTGCCAAAGCAGTGAATTAAACTAAAATATTTTTAATAATCTTCCGAGACTTCCGCCTATGCCGGAAATAGCTGTCAAATGTGTTATTTTAAATAGAATTTCCTGTATATAATTACATTTTGAATTTCTAGCTTAATTTTAAGGTTTGTTCGATCAAACAGCTTTGTCACTATTTCTACTATATTTGAAATATTTGGCTTTTTTGAAAAACACCGATCACCGATTTCTATAATAATAATTCATGTCTTTTACAGATCAGACTACAGGCTTTCATTTAGGGGATACAAAAGTGTACAGTACATTTAGCACGAGAAAGAGAAATTGTAATAACATAAATAATTAAAAAGAAACAAATATATTGGAAGAATTGGAAAAAAGATCAATAACATAAAGGATAGAGGCTAACCTCATCTTTTCTTTCAGATAACAACTATTCAGATAAACTACTATGATCGCTTCCGCATTAGGATAAATGCCCTGTTTGAAAGACAGGTATTCCAAAAATCACTTTCGTACACGTTTCAACGACAGCTGTTGATTAAGGTAAAGAGGATGCCAGATAACAGACGCGTACTAAAGCTTAGGCCGAACAAGTATACAGAACAAACACGTCAGTAAAATGCTTACAAAAGCGCATAAGGAAGCCTGACGACTTGGAATCAAAAGTTGACAATTCAATAATATAAAGCGTAAATGAAAGTTCTGAGTCAAGTCAAGTGAGGTCTTTAAGTCGGATGACTCTAGGGGTGGAATACGTGATTCATGTACATACAACGAAAAGATTCTTTTCTGAAACGAGGTCAAATATTACGGCAGTTTCAAGTAACTAACGTATGCTGAAATTTCGCAATTAAGTAGATATTTAAAGATAGATTAGGTCATTGTCTTGCGCCGATGGAGGTAGTGTGAATCCATTAGAAAGCACCTAGCAAGATCAATTAATAAGATGTGCGTGCAAGATTTTTGTAACTACCAAATAAGGATAAATATTAAAGTTATACGCCAATACCTCGCTTAAATATGTCATCTTCTTCTGATTGAGCGGCAAACTTCATCAGAAAAAAGATACCAATATCGATTGGCTACGTTTCCAATTTGAGTTACAGATAAGGCAACTGAGTAGAAATACTTACACAAAGATTTAATAGTAACTCTTCTTTTAAGAATCAGAATTTTTAAACGATCTCGTTTAATTAATCATAACAAGCCTAAAAAAACCGACTATGTGCTATTTTATTTTCACGTTTAAATTTTACAATGACCTACACTATATGTCGACGTCATACGGCTAGTTAACCATTGAAAACTGCGTTCTTTTACCATAAATTTATCGAAAAACCGCAATATCTTACGTGCGGTTTACATTCCAGTTATCGATAACACATCCGCAAAATCTAACGTCGATCTGAAGGAATCCGCAGAAGAATCTGCATGGAATTCCGTTGTTTACGTTAATTCCGTTTAGTGGAAGAAAAATCTTTTAGATTCTAGTTTACGTTTGTTTATACACGTCCACAATTTTAAAGCGTAATTTGAAAAGTACACGCAGGTGTTACACAACAAATATAGATTTGAATTAAATAAATGTCCCTTGACCTTTACAGATTATTATTAATCATTAGTAAATATAAAAAAATAATGTTTTTAAATTTTAGGAAAACTAGCCGAAACACGTACTATAACATTTATAACGTGTATTACAAAAAAAAAACGACAAAGCAAGTCATTGATGTCACTTATCAAGTGTGTGAAATATTCGGGGTAATTTCGGACTACCCTAGCACAGCTTAAGATAATCTAAATTATTGCTAATGCTCTAGTAATGACTTCATTGCCTTGTCTTTAACTTAAGTAATTCATGATTAGTCCCTTTGCTGGAAGTTTGTCGATGTTTGATATCCATAAGCCGGTGTGTAAGCTTAACGAATTTTTAACAATAACGTATTGAATATCAAGACATATTATCGGAAATGAACATTTATGAGAACATGAAGAGAGATGCTTTCTTATTATGTACATAGTATGTATATTCATGTTATGAAATCACTACAAAAAGACTCCCGCCATACTTCCACTAGATAAAGCGCCGTAATTATCTTGATTTCGGAGTATCCTACGGCTTTTTCTTAGAAACGTTTAATTTTAAACCATTGACAAATATCGGACAACAATTTGACCTTATTTCCTTGTTGAAACAAATTCATAGTATTGTTGGTGATTCAGTATTGGGAAAAATTTACGCCTCGGCACTAGACGTTCGGTTACTTTCATTAATAACATACAAAAGACAAGACGTTTTGTCTACGTTTCTTAGAATAATATGCGTAAAAAGAATTGCAAGTGTATAATAGAAATAAACAACAAAAATTAATTTTCTGCCAATTTACGAACATCCTCCATTTTAATACCTACGTATTTAGTTGCGGCATTGTTCTTGACGGTGGAAGCTAAATGAGCTGGTGTAATCGTGGCTTTCACATTCTATTGTCAAAAGGAATTCTTTTTAGCATAACCAGTCAATCATTTCGTCCTTTTTAGTGTTATTTACTATAACAACGGAATGCGTAGTAAAGTTTGCTTAAGCTATTTTTCTAGTCATCGCTTTTTATGCCGGATTTGAAGATCAGCAGAACGCTATTTATTAGCTTGGGTCCTTTAGAAATATTCTTAAAAAAGACTTGTTGTACCTTCATCGCTCTGCATGTTACAAGATGTATAACCCTGGGGATGGGTCCTCAAATAAATTGTTGACATTTTTTTTTGTATATTTCTTTTACTTTTCAGGTCTTGAAAAGTTGAAGATGGGCCCCTTCGATTCTCAGCGGCAGATTCGTTTAATCAACATCAAATAGCCTTGGTAGATATTCTTTCAAAAAGGACCTGTAGATAGGTATCTGCACTTGAAATACCAAGTTGAAGACGCATATTCCATCTTCGAGTGAGCCAGCAGAAATATAGCAATTTTAAGGCGGCGGACTGCAATATGAACTAATACTTATTAAACTTTCAGATTTTTGTCGAATTTATACTTTGCCACATATGTATCTATAGCCGCGCTGTATCCAGTATTTTACAGGCGAAATCCCGCTTTGAATTCTGTCCCAAACCATAAATAAGAAACAGCTTCGGTAATCAATCAAATTAATCAAAAGACAAGAACTAATTGGTTGCAAAATAAAATTTGCATTACAAGATTTGATACGGCGACTTATAGACAAACAACATTTACATCACCGCGGCAAATTGAAAAATCTACATCAAGTGAACCGAGTTCGTTTGTTATGGAAAACGTTTCGACATCGTTTCTTTGTACGAACCGCCCGCCTGAACGTATGTTTTTGTTTTCAATAAAAGAATTTCGCACACCGCCGAGATACCAGCCATCGCGTTACTTGATTGTATACGTAGAAGTCGACTTTCTGTTAGCACAAAAGACGTATAACGACGCGTATTTTACGGATTATTTGTTCAGTTCGTTAAACGGACGATGGAACGCATTCCTTCTGGTTATTGATTGCCGATGATGGCTGATGATGTTTTGAAATCTCTCGCCGTTAAAAAATGACGTGAGTCATCTCGTGGTAGGCAGACCTTTGTTATGGCCGGTCACTAGTCCAATGATATAAAATGTATAATGCGTTAGGAGATTATATCTATTAGATGGTTCATTCATGGCTAGATACTGTGCTAAATAGCTCTTTCAAGAGCTGCTTTCATTTAAATGCCTAACGTTTTGTCATCGTAGAAGCATGTGATAACATTTTTTTTTTTTATATCTGGCATAAACCTAAAAAAAATGCGATAGATAACGGTGTCTGTGGCTTTTACCGTTTTATCGTCCGCCTTAATTGCATTTTACGGTTTTTTCTTGGTACGGATTTTCTATAAATAAAGTCATGGTACATATTTTATTTATTCTAGCCGCATCGCAAAGTCTTCCACAGCTAACTTATTCTAAGCGATTGATTAATAAGATGTACATAACTATTTGCACCTTTAGATTAATGATATCTTCAAATAATTATTCAATTAATACGAAATAAAAAATAATGTTTCAATGTTATCACGTAGCAGGGCTGGGATTTAAACTCAAATATACAGAGTGTTCCATTTGTTTGAAATTACATATTTGCCCATAATGACTGAAAATTATTTTGAAGCAATTGACGTATTTGGAAACTTAAAAATACAAAAACCATATCTAATCATCTAAAAATCATATCTAATGTTCTAATATGTAAAAGTTTTATTAACACATCGGGATAAACAAATCAAAATTTATTGTTACTTTTACGCGCGAGTTAATAACAGCAAAAGAGTGATTTAATGATGATTATATGAAAAGGAATTTCGCTGCATTCACATAAATCCACCTCTGCGTATACATCGGCTTCGCTAGCAAAAAACCAACGAACTGCAGACGAAGCCCATCCGTTTTCCATTATGCAATTGTAAGAATTACACGAGGCGCATATTCCGGCCGCGTAGCGCTAATTACATGCGCTCATCCGAGCAGACGTCACGCTCCAAGGAGAAAAGAAAAAAAAAAACGGAGAAAGAAGAAGCAGCAGAAAAGCGTTTCTTCTTCCCGCCCGGATAATGAAACGTTGAAACCTTGTAATTATTATTTTCGCCGGGCTGAGTCATTTCATCGGCCAAACGCATCGGAAATGGCCGTGACGTCAAGAGATAAGAAGGAAAATGCAGCGGACCGATCCCAGGCGTTGCGGTATGTTCGCGCAACATCATCGCCGAATAATGGTTTGGCCGATCGTAATGCATGTATGTACACTACCGCTCATAAAAGTTTGACTTGGAAAGAAGGAACTCGAAGGAACTAGACGCCGATTGAATTTTGAATAATAGTTTGTTATTTCTTCTTGTTTATAACGACTTACTTTTGCTTTTCTGAAGGATAGAAGGTCAAGAGTCATGAGTCAAAGTCAAAGGTCATAAGTGGGACAAAATCATCCTCTCAAAGTTAAAAAAAAAATACTTTCAATTCTTTCTCAGGAATAATATGTATTTAAGCGATAATCTTTCTTTTTAGTTCAAGTCGCCTTTGTGTGAAGGCCTATTTAACTAAACGTTCAATTTTCCAAATGAATTGAAATGTTGTAGTGCACAAATTTGACTTCAGTAACAAGCTTAATCTCTGGAACTTGTTAGTTTGTATGTACGTTGCTTGTGTGTAATGCCAGAGACTAAATTTTAGTAAATTTAACTCGACTATTGACTAAAAATACTTTCCCAAGCCTAACTATCGTATGCGATAGTGTACACCCGAACGGTAGGTATTTTTAAATCCCTGCGGCATTCCAGACGATGTTCGAATGCCGAACCGTAGCCACGGTCTCGACCTATAGCAATTGCTGGAGCATGGACACGCACCTCGGCGGTCCCGTATGGGATCTTTTGTTTATATAAATCGAGAGTGAATCACGATGTAGAGCGAACGGGTTATTACACGCGAAACGCCCTGTATGCCTTACGCAATTAGAATGTTTCGCGTAAGGAGTATTGTATTCGTTGTACGGCGGGCGTAAAAACGCGTTGCGTTGGAATTAACCGTTTCGGAGATCGATAAAAATAAGCCGTACGTATACACCTAATTGTCGCCATGCGAAAAGTAAAAGGTGCGCGCGACCTGACGAATAGGATGCAGGATATCGTACAGGGAGATCGTATCGGTGCGCTTGATAGTTAATAGCGTAGCATGTACATATGTACGTATTTGCGTATTGTAGTAGAACGCGAACGGCGAAATTGAAAACGAAGTTAAATTGTGAATGACCTGAAGTTGACTCGGTTCGAATGGATCGTAAAACGAGTTCGGTATTATTTACCGACGGGAACGACTGGGAAATAGAAATAGCACCTCGTTTTATAGTTTCCCGTTTATCAATGCTATTTGACTAGCGTTAATAATAGCGAAGTCGAGTAATATCCGCATTATGTTTATGTTTATGATATGTTCTGTTTGGGATACCGACAATAAAAAAAATAAAATTAGACGGCCAATTGTAAACCAGATTTTATTCCGTCTCTATATTGTACAGAAAATTTTCTATTTCGCTTTGTGCCGCTGTTCCTATCTTAAAAGAAAGTCGTCCTTCTTCGTTCTTGAGGTTATGAGATGAACCGAACCTCACTTAATTATTACGAGAAAACTCTTTCTAGAGAGGAGGAGGATTCTATCGAATCCTTCGACGCGATGCCGCTTTACATTTTTTGTCAAAAAATAACGCCGATTAAATGAAAATAACACTTGCTTCTGTTACTTACTACAATCGCATTGCGACATGTCTAGTGATGTACCTACTAAATGTTATATAATATACAAAGTATAAGCTTAACCTTTCATGCACTGAAATATAAAATTGTTTTTAAATTTTATTTCATTGCAAAGCAATGTCCGGGAATAGAAATTATGGTTACCGTCTGTAATCGCGGGGCTTTAACGAGTTAATTGCCACATAATTTAAAAGTCATGGATGCTATATATAGACTACAAGTGTGTTGAACTGTGATTAACAAGGTCCATATCCAAGGGTTTACGACTAGCATCCTTTGGATGTTTAGTTGGGTAAGTTCTAAACCTGTATCTACTTTGTTTTGTCATGTTATATGTTGTGACATTTCTTTATTATCTTCCTCTTTTGCGATCATTGTCTCTTGTAATAAGCATTGATTTTGGCACAAACCACGAAGAAATACGTTAAAAAATTTTTGAACGAGCCAATTTAGACTTTGTTGTTATACAATGCAATTTTCAAAGCAAATTGTTTACTAGTAAATCATCAATCGTCGCGTCGGATTTTTCACACGCGATTACGCTTGAATCACCCATACATAGCTCGAAATAAATCAAATATCTTCCCATAGAAACGAGTTTCATGCGGCCGAGCGTAGATATCGTACAAAGCCACATATATTTAGATCAAAATAAAAGAACTGCTCGTTAAGTACATACCATGAATCACATGTAAGATCGTGACGTCTCATTTGTCTCGAAACAATGTTTGCTCTCTTACGGGGACAAATATTTAAAAAGCCTAGTCATCAAGGAGTTATCATCGCTGAAGATCGATCGCCTTCCTTTCGGTTTTACAGAAACGGCAACGACCACCGATCAACCATCGGAGAACGTTTCGAAAATAGCATCGTAGAAGTTGAACGTGCCTCGATCCCTGTTCGATTCTAGCAACGTAGAGCTCTGCTAATTGTAGATTGCACCTCGCTTTATAGTTTTAAAAACGTCAATCCCGTGACGTTCGCAGTTAAGTACGAGGATAAATTGAAAAGTTCGCGTTGTATGAGCATAAAGGAAGCAATAGTGTTAAATCATTGTATTGTTTCCCGCGGATAATGATTTTTCAGGTTGTCCTCTATCTTTCCAGGGGAAATATTGCCACGACAGCGCATTATTACCATTATCTCTCCCGTTAAAAGCGGCAATCCTCAATTCGATAATTGCCCACTCAACCTACAAACTTTTCACCAAATCCTCGTATATGTTCGATTAAAGCTTTCGCGATATGGTTAGGATCGCTAGTTGAGATTAAGCTCCTCCGCGTGGAAGAGGTTTTTGATCTGATCTGATCGGTCGTTGGACAAAGAGAGGTCTTTAACTCGCACACCATCGATCGATGCTCCGATCTAAATCAAAACAATTTCGGTTCAATTAACTATCTGCCTTATTTAATTTCTTATCGTACCGTGGTGATCGTGAACTTAGCAACATGAGGGTCTATTTACAGGATAAGACTCGATCGGTGGATGTCAGATTATAACATACCAGATTAAAGAGTTTCGTCGTAGAAACGAACCTTTGAATGAACGAGAATATACAGGGTATGGCAAAGTATTAATAACCGTAGATGAAATTTTAATACACCAATACACTCTTGAAGTCAAGACACGGTGGAAGAAGCGGATTGAGAATGGATGAATCGGCTCCGAAATAAACGAGGGCTGTTCTATGGGACGCGATTGTTTCTTGGGATAGTAACGGACTTACGAGTAATGTTAATCAACTACCTTGAAAAAGGAGAAACAATACACATGCTATCTGTTATTTCTATACCTATCAAATAGCTTAATTTAACATGAAATTGGGTGTTAGCGTCACTTTGACATCTTCCGCGAACTCCTTTCTTTACTTTAAAACAGTCTTTAATTCACGAGGAAACCCATCACGAGCCTCTCCCAATTTTCGAAGGAACACGATTACATTTCATTTTATTTGTATCAGATCTATAAATCAGGTGAACGCCTAGACCATTATAAATTTCTAAATACACGACCTCTAACAAGTAATCTTCTATGTAGTTTTACAATCAAGATACCGATCACGGACATCACCTTCTTCTAAGCCGTTCGGTACGGACTCGATCTCGCGAAAAAAAAAATTGCAAAATCACCGCGGGTAATTATTTATGGAGGCGATAGAGAGCGCTATTAAAATTCGTCACCTGTATCGTCGAAAAATCTTTCAATTATGGTTCGCTCTAATTAAGTTACAACCTAATTATGAGCGATTTAATCCGATTAATATCGCGAATTGTTAAGCGTGGCCCTCTGGCGAAGAAAACGGACCCGCAACAATTCTCTTAAGCACACATATGAGAAATGATCCATCACGGCGTGTCTTAAGCGGATGACGATGATGACGATGAAGGATGAATTTGGGATGTGAATCGAGAAAATGGGTCCTGTACGTATTACATGATTAGATTTTTTTGCTGGGCTTTGTTAGGTGTATCGGGGATTTCTTTTTTTTTATGTTTTCAATACTAATGAATGAGGTGACAAGCTGATTTGCATCTTTCGAAGAATAGTATGTTGGTCGTCTATTTACATTATTATGTTTGTTAGCTCGCCTCGGCCAATACGTATCGCTAATTCACGTATTTTTTTTTCTCTCAAATGCTAGGAGAAGGTATTGTTGCGATTGCGACAAAAGGGAAGTTATATTTCAGTGATCTGGTTCCGACTGTGTGAAATAGTTTGCTTTGTGAGCCTTTTTATTCATTTTAAAGTAAAATAGTGAAAAAATCTGAAAGGTAAATGAATAAAAGGACTTCGCACAAGCTAAAATATACGAATACAATAGATGTAAAATACTAGAAAAAATTTTAATTTTTGTGTGTTTTCAGCATAAATTAATAAATGACACTAGATATATTATTCAATGCATCAAACAAAGAAAGATAAAATCGACAATTATCAAATACAATTACGCAAAGCAGGCGATTAGTTATTATTAATTGTAAATATTCATCGAATTTTATCTTTTAATTAGGAAGCCGTTTAAGATAGCATTCCATTATTATGGAACTAGCTCCCCACAAACTTTTAAGCCACGCTAAAACCTTAATTTGTCCCTCTTGACGAAATTTCATCCTTACAACATCCTTACCTAAGAGACAAGAGGATCGTAGCGTTACCAGGTTAAAAACTACGCTCCTCTCCTAATTTTCATTAGATTAGAAACATCGCATTCCTCGTGCTCCTTAATTTTAGCAATTTGCATGAAAAAAACTGGAACATTTAACATCAGCTATACTTATTTGACCTTAATTTGTAGCATATTGTTCATAAATCTTTGTAATGAAAGCACAAAAAAATTCTCGTAAATTTGAGATAATAACCTTAACAACTGATTAACGTACAACGTGAGGCGATGAAAGTAGAAGCTTTTATCAAGACTGTAGCAAATCTCTTAATAATAATTCTCGAAAAAGTTGAGCAACGTTCTACACAAAGAAATTGATTTATTCCACTTGCGCTAATTTGAAATTCACGCAGTTTTGGCAAAAAGCTCTTAGTATGCTAACGATGATATTCTTAAAATAGCGAAATATCGTGATTTAGTACATTTATCAGCCTTAGATCTGGCATACGTAATAGATTTTGAAACAGTATTATTAGAATTAATCTTATATACTAATAGCAAGGCTCATACAGTCATTTATCAGTCAATGTTATTTGGCGAGCTAAGAAAACAAGTAATGTTCAATTTAGTATCTTATCTTGCGCTACATTGCGAAAACGTACTTTCCTGTAAGTTAACTGATAATTTTATATGTTTAAGTTGCAAAACGACGCCGCAGAAATCTGTTGAAATTTATTTGCGTCTAATTTCACCGCGTTATGCCTCGAATAACGATGATTTTCGAAAGTACATAAGTCGTGATTCTTTTCCGTCGAATTGGCGATCCCAAGACACGATCTGAATCGTAAAGCAATAATTGATCTACATATTATATGCATTTGGGTCATCGCGGTAATTTTCCTATTGGCTTTTACTGTTATTGTTATTATTGTTGTTGTTATTGTTTGGGTACATTTATAGCTGTTTCGCTTACGATATTTCGACCTTAACACCTAGATGGCGCGTTTCTCAAATGACGGACGCTAGTATTAGAAAAGAATATTTCTTTGAAGATTTGTTTGATGTGGGGTGTGTTGATATCTTGCGTGTTCTCAATGTATTTTTTCGAAATTTACATGCTTTTAGATTTGATGCTTTCCTTTCTTTTTGATTGGCAACATCTCACATTTTGGAATTCAGTTGGTATGAAATTGTTGGCTGCACTTCGTTTATGTTTTAAGTTTCTCACTAAACGCAGATAACTTATTAAAGCTTGTAGGTGACTGGTAGACAAGTTTCTTCATTTGTAACGACTTATGTATCATGTGACTTGCTGTATAAACCAATAGCAGTAGTACCAACAGTACAAAATTTCTCCATAACCAGTGCTTTAACTTTTTCAGCGAACGATTTTAAATGTAGCTGTTATAAAATTCTATATCTTTACACCAAAAAAATGTTGTTTTATCGGTCAATAGCAAAAAAAGAATCATAAGAAACAAACAATGTTTCAAACACTTTCAGTTTTGGATAATTGCTAGGAACCAAATGTGCTTTGAAGTGCATTTGAGATTGTTTTGAAGCTATTATTAGTATCGACCATCAAGTAAAGGATATTTTGATAAAATGACCTTCTCATTTCAAAGCTAAAAATAAATTCGCGTTGAAAATAACTGATTTACTTTTGCAGTTTTGTTTTTAAGGCTGAAAGGATTGAAAGAATTTTCAAGAGCAAATTTTTTCAAATCCTTTCAAATCGGCTGAATATAATGGTTAAGAAGTTTCCAAAAGAGATATTTTTACAGACATTATCAAGAGATTTTTCTTTATTCTTAATTTCCAGACCCCCATACATTTACAACATTTTGGCAATTTATCTTGGTGAATAGCTTTTATTGTAACAAGAGAAAGATTTAAAATTTCTGGAAAGTTTCCTATAAAAAAAAAAATACAATAATCTTTACCTAAAATTTTATCAATTTATTCAAACCGGTGCTCTTAAAGTATATATTTTCTTTCGTCCAAAATAGTTTTCGAATAACGGTGAAACTTTTCGAAAAATTCGCCACGCTTTCGCGCTTGCCGGTAGTGACGACACTTCGGTCAAGCCGATCAAGCGCGTATGACTCCTTTCCAAATTTAGCCATGCATTAGCACCACATCAGGGTCCCGTCGTTTGGTTACGCGTCAAGAAGTATCGATAAAAAGCAAGATTTTATTTTATTTCGGAAAACATTAAGCCCGATGCCTACACTTTTTCCGTGTTATTGGGCAGCCTTTCAAAAACTATTATTATCTTGTCGTATTGGCACCGATTTCGCGGTATGCGTACGAGTGCGGCGATCATCCATTTCGAATATTAAAATACGCATTTTATTTATTTAAAATATACAATGAAAATATAGAATTCCCTGAAAGATTTACTTCGCTCTTAATATCCCGCATTTGAAATATGAAAAAAAAAAAAGAAACGAATTTGATAAGACGACTTACCTCCAAGTTCCTTCTGCCATCGTTTCCTGTTTCTTTCTATAGCCTTACCGGTGGTTTCTTTTCCGTTTCTCTCGAGGTGTTGATCGTTCGGACAATAATTCTATTCTTGACGGAATAAAACACAGATATATACGAAGGAACCGGGAGAGTATGGAACTCAGAAAAAGTATGTTGTATAGTCGCACGGACGCGACGCAAACGACACCGTTTCTACCAGAAAACTGGCGTCGCGACGTTAACACTTGTACTTGGTGGGTTGATCTTGCTGCTTTTGCCGTGTGCGAGGTCCGCTCGGGGCGATTTGCCAACTTTTTTCCGCTCTCGCGAGAAGCATCAGCATCGGCTGTTGTTGATCCGGGAAAAGGCGGTGAACAGACATTGCCCGTTCCACTTTTTCCTTCTTTAATTATTTATTACTTTTACATTATTTATAACTTCTAGGGACGTAACGTCCCCATAAAACAAACGGCGTAAACTGCTATATTCTACATCCACGTTCACATTGGCATACGAGTTTTAGAATATCTGCGACAAGTCAAAATGTTCATTTTTGGCCTGAATATCTTTGTTATGATGCTGTAAATAGAATTTCCACATAACACCATAAATAAGTTTTAATGTAAGCTGTAGTTGCGTGCATTTTTACGCGTGAGTCATTTAAGGCGAAAGAATATATCTTACACACGAAGGAATTACCGATTTTAGGTTAAATGATTCACAATCTGATGCGTTGTAGTTTTGGTATTTGGTAATTTTACGTCCCTTCAACATTTTGATTATTGGGTTTGGTCCAAATAAAACAGTATTCTGCGTAGAGTTACGCAGAATCCTAATAAGAACATGACAGTGTTATTAATATATCTACTAAAGAGTACCGGCCCCGGAGTAGAACCTTGAGGAACGCCTAGCAGCAAAGATAGGAAGCTTTTACAATTTTTATTTCATCATTCGGATCCGCGGACGGTATCTTCACAAATTAAGTTCTACCAGTGAGATATGTCAGAAATCATCGAGCCAGGCTCTGCCTATATATTTAATTAGTCTATTGAATTGTCGCATTGCACGCAATCGAAGGCTTTTTGCGGATCGTTGAATATACCAACAGCAAATCTGAACAATATTTTTTTTATTAATTCATTATAAAAATTTATTAGAGCAGTTGAGGTGGACAGATGAGAATTTCAATGTTATTAATAAAGTTGATTATTACTTTAATTGTAATCAGGGTTGTGACACTCTGAACATTGTCTTCAGAGTGTCTAGTGTACGGGAGAGTACGTATCAAGTCTCATTTTGAACACGGGCAGGTGATTTTCGCGACTCGGTCCTGATTGCAAAGCAACGTGCTGAAACCGTTTCACAATTTTTTGCGCTTGTATCTGAAATAGCCACTTGAAACTTGGAAAATTATAAAAAAATTAGTGTTAATAGAAAATTGAATAAACATGGCATAAATAGATAGAATATTATTGAATTCGTGGAGAAAACAAAGCGTAATTACATCAACAAAATCGTTTCAATTTCCTCCTTTATATGATCCCGATTTAATTTAGGGTTTATTTAACGCAACGGGAAACTATGCAGACGACTGCGTAATAAAATCCATAATCTCTTCTAAAATAATATAACCTACTTACACATTCCTCTAATAGCGTTCGGTTCCTTATTTTTATTATTATTTACATGTTACTCCTGTAGCCGGTTACGTGAACACGCGCTTGACTTTTTCAAGGATAATCGTAATAGCGGTGCTCATTTTCTATTGAACACACGGTACGATATTTTAAAAATAAAATAATCATTCGGGTTATATTTAGTCCTTCCATTACCGACAGGAACAGCTAGCAGTTCGCACATCGACCTCGTTCACTTTGGCCGCGAAGATTGATTTTACGAAATTGCCTCACCACATGCGATCCGAACGAGGAAGTGAAAAACGTAAAACATCGTCTTATACGCAAAACGTATAGTTTCGCTCTACATATTAGCCAACAGATTACCCTAGTTTGCTTAAAAGTGGTTCGAATTGGTAGAAATCGAAATTGGGGAAGTTGATGCGATGAAACAGAAATGAACAGAGTTGGTAATGAAACCTTCAAATTTAGCACTTTTACGCACACGAGCGTTTTATGCGCAATGTAAAATTAATCGGCTGTAAAGAATTACGTGCCAGTGGCGGCCTGTCAATTGCGGCTTAAAGTTTGAAGCCTCCCAAATATCGCCAAACATCTCATTAATACCATTAATGCCATTTACCATTTCTGCGTACACACTATCCATTCTCCAGCTCTTGGAAAATTAATTATTCTTAATAAATATAGAAAAAAATATACTTAAATGAGTCGAACTAAGCGAAAGGGATATAATATAAATCATCTAAGTGCCTAACCAACCCTCGAAATTATTACTAATTTCGTTAATACACATGGCTGAAGTTACTGACAAAAGAACTGAAATTAGCTTCATTTATTACTGCGAATTCGGGCAACGATGTCATCCACTCCGACAGACACAATAAGATAAACCTCTTTCGGTTTTTTTCACTTGAACGGATATGCAACCAGTTGAGCACTATCACTTGGAGTGTCGGGTGTAGAGGGCAGCACCTAAACGCGCTTGTTCGGTTGTAATCTCTCACCACTCTTTACATTGCTTTAGAGTTTTTGCGACCGAAATTATTAATATGTTTAAAACTAGTTTTAGCTTAAAAGTGGTTTTAACGCCATTGAACCTCATTATTAGATAGGATAAAGGCAGGTCGCGACTAGATAGATTCGTGTCTATTCGCCTCGTGAGAATGAATTCGTGTTGCCCGCTGGTGTTCCCGAGAGTCGACAAAACACGAGTCTATCTAGTCTCTGCAGAAAAGTTATAATTCCATCCGCCTTGGTCTTTGATCTTTGATAGTCGTGTCGAATATAAACGGGTAAAGGTATCGAATAATTATTTTTATTTGCGCCCAAAAATTCCACGATATGTTGTAATACGTGTTAAAAAAATAAGTTGTTTACATTAAATTTTTTTTAATAAAAAAATAAAAAAGGTTTTTGGTAAGCCTTCATATATCCACATTAACGCATTCAACGTCTGGATTCAGTTGTGAAAGGTTTTTATAT
Organism: Oryctes rhinoceros; assembly: GCA_020654165.1. Lineage (NCBI taxonomy): Eukaryota > Metazoa > Arthropoda > Insecta > Coleoptera > Scarabaeidae > Oryctes > Oryctes rhinoceros. The sequence goes on along the minus strand of JAIOKQ010000548.1, from coordinate 4,497,216 downwards.
CGTGCACATCTATTATAGCGATATTCATAAGGTTTGTCCATTACTGGTTTACAGTCCTCACCGTAAAGATGCATACTTAACATATCCCGACAATCAAAGATGCCGTCGCAAACGCAATCCTGAAACGAAACGGAATTTAATCTGTTGGGTTTTTGGACGTTTTTCAATCGCCGTTTCCATCTGGGTAGTAGAACAATCACTTTTCATAGCTTATAAAAAAAAAAAAAACTTTCTGCTTAATGTAAGCCGAATATTGGGAATTGGTGTTAAACACCATCAAAATTTATAACAATCTACATTTTTTTTTGTAAACATGTCAATATTAAATGGAAAAATAGAACTCTCGAACGTATCGGCCTAGTTTCTTTAATTAACATAATATGTTGAGTCTAACGTTTCGATGAACAAAGTCCATATTCTTTACAAGATTTGTTTGTCTTATAAGACAATTTTGTTCTCTTGAAGAAGATGATTTTTGGCCATCAAAACGTTAGACTTATATTATGATAATTAAAGGAAATAGGCCACTACGCTCCAGATTTTTATTAATCCATTTAAAGCAAGCTGGCTAAAAAAAAAAAACAACAAAGTTTTCAATTTCATTATTGGTATGTTACTCTACGCCCGTAACCAAAACAATTGTTGACCCAAAATATACCAAATTGCCTAAAATTTACAATATCTTTACTGCTACATACCGATCCAAAATATCGAAAAAACCACGGAGATATTTGATATTTATCTATATGTTAATCAATTTTTGTTAAAAGAAAGACTCCATTGAAGTTATTTTGTGGGGGATCATCCAAGTGAAAAATTTTTCTTAATCATCATTATTTTTAATTAAGTAGCTGGAATTCACAATGTCATCAATTAAACCCTTGTTAGAATTCGGAAAATCCAAGATTATTGTATCCAACCTGTTTCGCAAAATCAAACGAAAACCAAGCTTACCAATTTTCAAATTTAGCACTTGTTATTTCTCGATTATATTTTTATAGCATTCTCGGATTCATTAAGAACCAAAAACCATCCCAAATTTTGGGACTCTCCTCTTGGGCAATTCCTATTTTCTTGTCGAATTTGTAAAAAGCAATTTTATCACTTACATAATTCCCAATATGTTCTGATGTGTATTTTTTAATTGTATGGATAATACAATTGTCATCGGTTATACATTGCGTATACAATTGTCTATTGCTTCCAGCGTTACTTCCAACAGTTGGAGCTTTTGCCTTTATCCAATAATCGTAACTGATAGAGTAATTAGCGCAATTCTGCAGACTATAGCATCCCGTTGTCGCGTGGCATAAGCAAGCTATGCATTTATGAATGTCGCTGTTTATAAGATTAGGTAGAGCTAAAAATAGGCGATGTTTCATTCCGTGATGCTTATCGTTAACTGAAACCGATACTTACAAGATTCAGTTCCGATTGGCGCCAAAATCACGCCCAATATAATAAGCGCGGCAAAACATCCCATTTTCGACGGAGGTTGATGCTTACGACGGAAAGATCAGAGGCGTTCTAATTTGAGTTTTCCTTCAAGAAGACGTATGACTTATGATAGCAATGCATTTATCTCTTTTACCTTTTGACCTCTTTAATGATCAAATACAAAATACTAGATTTACACAATTAGCACATTTTAAGCTATTATCTTTTGGTATTAATCATCATAACGTAATATTTAAAAGTATCACAGAGACATCGTCAGGTTACAGAGGGTAAAAATCTAAGTTAAATAATAATAAACGAAATAGTAAAACAAAGTCAATAAATAGCTGAGGCACTGTATACTTGATACTTTGGTAGAAATAAAAAATTGAATAAGTACATCTATATATAGATAAATATACGAGTATAAAGTAAGTAAACGGATACCGGAAAATTACAACAATTAAAGGAATAGGTGCAACCTACTAAGAAACTCGGCCATACTATAAAATAATTTGTCACGTAGAGATAGCCTCAGTTTATTTTTAAATTGGCGAAGTGTTAAGCAGCCTTTGAGATCATGCTTAATGTTGATTGGTAAAAGCATCCTGCACCCCACTTATATCAAATTAATATTTCTTTTTCGGTGACGGTCCAACGGGATGCATAAGCTTTTTAAAGTTTATCATAACCTCAAGAGGCCTTTTGTGTACAAATTGTGTATGTAAAGTGTTCCACAGTTGTATAGTACTTGTACGAACACTTCAATGTTTTTACTTCCCTTCTCTTCTTCCTGTCCTACCAACGATTTGACTTACGCTACAAAGTGATGGTAGATAAATAGATACATTTAAACATGGTAGATAAAACACGAATAATTTCGAAAAAAAATCTTTATTGTCTTTGTTTTACCGTTGTTTAACATAAGCGCAGCTTTGCTAACTTTCGTGGTCGACAAGCGACTTATTAAAAGAATTTTGCATACGTATCTTCAGATTTTCATGAATCTTCATTAGGGCACTCAGAAGTTGGATCAAGGCGACGAAGACCTCTACTAACGGCGCATCTGTTATACCGGTAACGATAAGCTCTTAAGCTTACCGGTTTGCAGTTTCCACGAAGCAAGTGAATGCTTAATTTATCTCGACAGTCATGCAGACCATCACAATTGCAATCCTAAGATGCGATTAGTAAAATTAAAAAAGAATTACAAAAAGAAAGAAATTAGAAAAAATTCAAATAATCGCAAAAGGGATGACGACCAAAGTTTCAGAAAAAGTGTAATTCCTTAAAATTTGTAAAGCTTCTAAGATGCACACGAGTGTTGTTATCTACTTTAAAAAGAAGATGTAAAAATAAAAGCGAAATGTTTGCGAAATTTTAAAGGGTTAAATTTCTTTTGAAAAATTCGCTTGTTTTGGCGATTCCTATAACATTGGCAATGTTATAGGAATAATGCTCCGATTTAAATTTCTTTTGTAAATGCCGTGTTTACGTCATACGTAGATGTTTATTTCCTTTTTGATAACCTCACATGTTACACCAAAGCGTTGGGTATTTCAAAAAAAAAAAAGAAAAAAAAACAAAGATTGTCGGTATCTCATCTCAATCTCAAAATTTCCTTGTTTTTGCGATTTGCCATTATTAATTTAAAATGAAAAGTACTTACTGGTTCACGAAATGTGTTTATATGTTTGTGGATTGTATTGACAATGCAATTATCATCAGCCATACACTCCAGGTACGTCTTCCGGTTAACGTCGCTCTCAGTTGTCAAGGTTGGCGAACCTGCATTTTCCCAGTATTCGTAGTTGATGGAATAATTAGCGCAATTTTGCAAGCTGTAGCACCCTGTCGTCGCATGACATACGCAAGTTATGCAAGTGTGAATTGGGGAGTTTAGCAGATTAGTAAGGGCTGAAGGAGTTTAATACGAAATCGTTCATCACAATGCATTCGATTATAATTTATGCATCGCTTACCAGTTATAGTGTCAATCGTCGTAACAACAATCAGATAATTAATAATGTCAATGCGAGATTTCATTCTTAAAGCAATTACTTACAGCAGCTCATCCGGATCACTTGCTACTCGCGATTATTTTTAAAAAGTCGTACGATTTACACTTTATCTCGATCGTCTTTGACCTTGGCAGATGTGTTACATTTTGCGCAATTTCCTCTTCAACATTTTTGGTAGTTGTTTTACAATGGATTAATCGATTGGTTTAATTACCACGAGCTTTACCATTAGATTGTAGGGCAGTGTTATCATGGATCCTTTCGCCTGCCATAGAAAATCTACTTTAACATAAAATTTCAGAGCAGGACGCTCTTACGATCGGGCCCCGCAGCCCCTTTAAATAAATAAAAAAATATCGATATTTAAAATATTAGGGTTTTTTGGTTTATTAATTTATTGTAAAATTAAGCAGATAACACTGTTATAAAGCTATGTTACGTAGATTGGAGTCGCTTTTATTGTTAAATTTATTGTACGCTCATGATCTAATTTTGTCTCCCTCTAAGCGATAGGGTACATCAAGGTTGTATCAGTTTTGATACATTCTCTCGCTCAGGAGAAGACCAATCTGGCCATGAGCATACATGTAGAACATGCTCTTGTTTTAGGCAAAGTTGGCTAAAAGAAGTCAAAGTAAAAAATTATTCAAATATAAAATATTAACTAATTTAATACGTACATCTTCATTAACGTTCATTCGGACATTCGAGGTTTGGACTAAGCTGAGGAAGACTCTTAATTCTGGCACAGTTGTTATATCGGTATCGATAAGCTTTTAACTTCACCGGGATGCAGGCCTCACCATGTAAATGGAGACTTAGTACGTCTTGGCAATCGTAACGGCCATCGCAATTACAATCCTAAGATCGAAATGAATTTTAATTTTTGGTACGCTTGAATAGTTGAAAATTGATATTTCTCTTTCGGTGACGGTCCAACGGGATGCATGAGCTTTTTAAAGCTTGTCTTAACCTTTTTCGTGTACAAATTGTGTATGTAAAGTGTTCCACGGCTGTGTAGTATACCAGAAAGGAAATTTGCTCCTAACTGGACTCTATTAACTCGCAATCACGCTCGGGCCCTCTTACCGCTGCGTCACCGAGTAACGTATACTTATAACAACTCCGATAATAAAATGTATTAGACCTTCTGAAAAATGAAGGGTACTTACTGGATTATTAAACGTTTGAATATATCTGTTGATGGTATTAATAATGCAGTTATCATCAGCCATACATTCCGCATATGTCTCTGGATTAACATCGCTATTGACTGAAACAGTTGGTGCACCTGCAGTTTTCCAGTAGTGATAACTTATCGTATAGTTAGCGCAATTCTTCAAGCTGTAACATCCCGTGCGCGTGTGGCATGTGCAGGTTATACAAGTATGGGTTGGAGAATCCAATAAGGCAGGGAGCGCTGAAAGAGCAATGTTGTAGTGCGAGTTGTTTTTTTATCGAGATCACAATTTCGAAGTGAAATCACTTACCAGCTATACCGCAGGTTATTGTAAGAAGTGTAATAATGAGAGAGTTCATTTTTTTTTTTTTTACTTTTCACTCGCGGCAACGCATTTAGATGTCTCGTAACAAACTGAAAGTTAATTGTTTAACTTAAAACAGCATTGCGTTATCTTCATTCTTTTTTGGTTTCCCCAGCTGATATAGATAGTCGTCTGTATACTTTCCACTTCGAAATATTCATAATCAGTTACTACTTCCTTGCAGCGCAGTATTTATATAAATAAAATATGTATGGATAATAAGAAAGGAGATGTTAATTTAATAAAAGTTAATTGTTTTTATATCAATTTTATTTATTCAACAGAGCTTTGTCTAAGATCATGCAAGTATAATATATGTAGTATTGAAGTACTTAACGGAGTTCAAAGATTTACATCGAGACATTCAACAGTGCGATCAAATTCCGGAAGACCTTTCAGTCGTGCGCAATAGTTGTATCTAATACCGTGGCGATTGGGCATCACTTGTCTGCAATTCATACCAAATATGAATAGGCTGAGCTTATCTCGGCAGTCGAAGTTTCCATCGCAGATACAATCCTAAAATGTTAAGCATTTACCTATTCCTGACCTGCAGTGTGAAGGAAATAGCACGATTGATAAACTTCCGACCGTCTCTCAAATGCTATTTTGCTCATATTTTTAATCGGTCGTTAATATCAAACAGGAGGTTATCTTTTTCTAATTCCGGCGACAAAAAAAAAGGTAACAGGATTTGGGTTTTCGCTATGTGGTAAAGAGAAGAGCTATTCTGATAGACAAAGCTAGTTACATCACTTCCGATGCATGCGAATATGAACTTAATTGCGGAAAACGTCCACGACACCAAAAAAGAAATTATTGGGTTAGAACAATTAATTATGTACTAGGCATTATTAAGTCTGTTCAATTCATAAATAAACATTGAATATGTATCGCAGGATGTTTCGAATACTTGTACTCACTTCTTTAGGATATTGCTCCAGATGCTTATCTATAGTGTTTAAAACACAATTATCATCCGCCATGCATTCCTGATAAGTTTCTTTGTTTACATCGCTCTCGGTGGTAATCGTCGGCGCACCAGCGGAATACCAATAGTCATATGTTATGGTATAATTAGCACATATAGAAAGATCGAAGCACTGGGTCCGAATATAACATAAGCAGCTTATACAATCGTGTAGAGGTGTTCCTATATGATTGGGTATCCCTGGAATTGCAACAGGAGATATGATTTCTTCTTAGTTTATGAAGACTCACCAATTTACCGTCAACACCAGCAAAAATAAGTGCAAACGTTAAGTAGACGCCGAGACTTTTTAATGAACGCATTATACGTTGCGGAAATTGAATAAAACGTGTGTAGCAGCAAGATACGAGCGAGAATGTTTTCTTGCATGTAAAATGTAATCTAAAGGCAATGATTTTGTTTTCCCCACATTCCATATAGATATTTGTTTGTGGTTCGGTTGGTGGATATTTATCTTTTCTGCTTTTATTCGTGCAATGCGATAAATATTTATAGGAAATAGATAAGAAAAAAAAAATACAAAAATGAAATAAATCCAGTTTGTTATTTATCGAAAGAAATTATCAACATCGCTCATTGCTATACACTATCCACATACTTGTTATTACAGACGCAGAAAGGACTACGTTTGTAATCTGCCGAACAATTTATTTTTAAAATAACGAAAATAGTTACACCATCGTTTAGAGCGTGTAACACAAACAGTTTAAATCTTGCTTTTTTATGCCTTTTTTTAAAGTTTCTGAGTTCTTAAATCAAACAGTGAAAGGTAGTGTTGAATTTAGGACACTTGACATCTCGTATATTATGCTTAATTACCACATGCAGAGATTAGATCTACTAGAATCCAAATATTCTTCTCCTTTGAAGATATCCCAGGACGTACCTCAATGATCGATTACTCAGTCTTCTACTTTTCACCATCTGCACACGATTACGTTCTAAGATGCAATGCTGTCAAGTCTCTATGCAAATATATTGTCATGGTTTAATTATTCAGAAGTTTATTTATCTGTTTTGATTGAATACATCAAAGGAACGTTGCTTCATCCATCACTGATAGAGAATCGCCATTACAAGGGTCGTTCAATAAGACGTTTGAAAAACAAAGCAACTTCTCTAGATTTCTATTTATTTTTTAACACAATCTCCATTTAACTCTATAAACTTTTCCCAACGTTTCTCCAGTTTTCTTGAATCCTCCAAAGAGTACGACTTCGGAAGGTTCTCAAAACAGTCATCTGTTTGGGTGACTTCCTCGTTCGACGTGAACCGTCGAGCCGTTTTTTCAAATCTGGAAATAAAAAGGAATCGCTGCGGGTCAAGTCCGGTAAATGTCGTACCTATTCGAACTTCATTTCTATAATTTTAGCCATTAAAACTGCGCAGTCGTACACCCACGCATTGTCTTGATGGAAGATCTTTTTCGTTTTCAAATGAGAGTATTTTTACCCAATTTCTTCGTTCAACCGGTCCAATAACGACGCATAATACTTTCTAGTTATTGTTTGCTCCCTTTTCAAGTAATTGATGTATGTACATGATTCCGGAAAAGCATCTACGTATATCTTAAGCCTAGGGTACAATTTGCTAAACAATAAAAAAAAAACAAATTCTGCAAAATATAGAGCCTTTATTTTTTTTTAATACTTCGAATTAAATTACCGTAACAATATATACAGCATGTATATACAAAATAAATTAATATTCACAAAAATCAAGTACCAACTATTAAGCATTAACTATCAATATCACTGGAATGCTATATGAATTCTAGTCCTTCATATTTCAAATCCGATATCCAAGTATCGTTCAGCAATATCTGACCCTTTATCGTGAACGAGGTTACGTAGGTGGCAGTTTTACCGTTCAGCTCTTCGGTTCTCAACGCAACGATGACTTCGTCGTCGGACGAAGGGACGAATTTAAAGGAGGAAAAGCCACGCGTTGGCGTACTGTTAGGTAACTGCGAAAATAAATGCTAGGAAATCTTTTTGGTTTTTCACGAAGGCGATGACTTACATGGACTACCTGTACGTCTTGCATTTCTTCGTTGGCAGTGATCAAGACTGAACAACCCCGACGTTCGTCCATGGTTTCGTTGTACGTTTCTTTACTGCACCGTCTGGGTAGAAAGAACCATCGTTTGTGGACGCTGGACCAAACGCCGCTTTCATGGATCATGTAACCCGGCCAATAGATGCCTAAGATTTCTCGAATCCGGTTGTATTCTACAATCCATGGGATATGTTTGACCTGAAGCATATTCATAAGGTGAACGTAAAATGATACAAATTTGGAAATTTTTTCAGTAATATTTGTTTATTTTGCCAAATTATGACGAATTTGATAGGTGAACGTTGTATTTAAATTTCAAATGTTAGATTAAGATAAAAGTTGAAGTAATGAAGTTGAAAAAATAATATGTAAGAAATCTTGTTTCTTTTTGGAAATATGCAGCGCCTAATTCTGCCCATTCAGGCACGCGTTTTCTTACCAATGGACCATCGACGCGTTAAATACATTGTTTGTGTTAAATACATTGTCGGGGATGCGATTTCAACCAAACATTCGCTTCTGCGATTGTTGTTGTGATTGTCGATTTCTGCGATTAAGTGGGCAAAATAACATATCTATTATTACTTCGATTTATCTCGCAAGCAAAGTTCTTGTTCTTTTTTACTATTAAATTCTGTGCACTCTATCAGTGCCCATAGATTACATTCTTGTCCTTATACTTGGTAACCATGCGCAGGACGTATTATCCCCGCACTTTTACTTCAGATGTATCATGTTACTTGTGACGACATGAGCTCCGCTCATTGGTGGCAAATTTTAAACAACAGCTTTTAGAGACTTGTTTAAGCTTAACTATATCTTGTTCCTTATTTTCCATCAGATGTGGTCGGGAGTTACAGAGCCGTTACCCTTTTTTCTGCTATTTTAGCTGCTTTTCAGGGCAGGACTTGTATGTTACAGAATTATTTTCAACCTTATAGAATTTGATTCTATCTTGTCGCCACAGTAACAGTTGCATCGCGAAACACTTGCGAATAGAATTCATTGCCAAAATTCAAAATTTTCACAAAAAACCCACCTCCCCTCGTGTAGATATCTCCTTGACATATTGCGGATTATTGTTTTCGAAATCGCCGGCAGGTGTCGTCCATTCTTTTCCCATTGAACCTACATACAATTGGTTATCCTTGACGGTGGCCCATTCCGACTTGAAGCCTTTGTTGTTCCTTCAATAAACTTTCAAATTAGCTCTTACGCGTTGGAAAAAAAATCACTTTAAAAACTTACTGTCCATCGCCGTCTGTTAGTAGAATCCAAGGAACCGCTTTTTCAGCCGCAATCTCAAAGATCAATCCGGTACGGTCGTCGAAAGTTAGCAATTTCCCGTTGAAAACCACTAGTTCTGACAGTTCCATACCTCGATCTTTGAGGGCGTAACTCGTGGTCAATCGAGTCGGCTCGTTTTTATCCCAGCTGAGGACCAAGGCATGTCTTTGAGGAGTATAACTTAAGTAACCTTTTTTGAAGTAGGCGTACCACGTGTGCGGTTCTTTCTCACTCTTGGAATTAGTATCTAAATCCGTTATGACACCTATAAAATCCAAAATAAAATAAATACTAACATCGTTGATCTTTGATTTGATTCAAGTGTTCAGTAATTTATTGTGTTGATATAATTAGAGATAATCTTGAGTTTAATCATATGTTGTTTTTCCATAACTGATAAAAATCTCTAAAATTAAATGTTGATAATGAAAGAGCTAATTATTTATATTTTTCTATAATTACAATAACAGCAGAATATCCTTCACTTATTAGCGATAAATTAAAGAATATAACAAGATCTGTTTACAGTTTATAATATCTTACGCACTTACCTATTCGAAATGTATGCATTCCATTTGTAATGATAGGCTTTGTGAGTGGATATGTACTATTGTAAGACTCTTTACTATAATGAGGAGCTGCTAAATTAGATTTCTTAGGTAGAACATACAATATCACTAGCACTGTTAATCCCGTAATGGACACCCACAGTACGAAATTCGTTTGATTACGCAAAGTCCTATTTGCTATCCTGTATGCCGGTGGATTTCTAAGGGCTTTTCTCCAGTCTTTGATGACACCCATCTCTTCGTCATGTAGTACCTTCATTAGTGTGCCAAATTAACACATTATAATTTCATCCAGCTTCGAAGGATTCGTAGTAAACTGTGTAGGATTACATTCCATATTTTACACGTGTCGTTTTGCTACGAAAATTAATTTCCACTTTAAATATATCTACATCTTGAAGTACATAACCTATACATGAACATACGTTGACAACTGACAATTTGACACGAAGCAACTTTAAAATATTATGAAGTTGGTAATAAATAATTTTTAATTAAAATCTGTAATTTTACTAAATTACTTGAGAAAGCAAATGAAATTGTAATTATTATTGATTTAAATTGAAATTAAATAATGTATTACCGGAAACATTCATTTTTTGCTTGTGTATTTACAACAGGAACTTTTGTTGCCAAGTTCACTTAATAAAGAATAGATAGTTGAACAGGAGATAGTTGCTCGAATTATTAAAAAAACTCCAATAATGCAAATAATTCTTTAGTTACATATATTTTCAGCTTTGTATCTTTTATATACTCTGGAGTGCTATAATTCAATATTCTGTAATAGGGTTGGTACTAAACGAATTGAACAGGTTCTTGAGAACGGGTATCGGCTGGTCTCTCAGTAAATTGGTGTTCTGTCTGTTCCGAGTTCAATAATATGGTGCCCAACTCCCATTTGTTGCTCTTTCTTCTTTTTTTATCTTTAATAATGAATCCAAATCACCCACATCTACTAACAACATATCTTAAAATGTGACAGGTATAAAGAACGATTTTTAGAAGTGACAGCTTCTCGGCGCTCTTCTCAAACTATTAGTTCAGTACCAACCCTAACAGCTTGTGTTCGGTTTTGAACTGATATTAAGATAGCAGGTTGTCCAACATCCAAGATGAACACATCATTCTGTTAATTGTGTTGAAAATGGCGGTCTTAGCTGCTGCTCAATTGCTCGATGAGCTTATGGGACGAAATAGAAACGTTGCACCGCATGAAAAAGTAAAAGAATTAAATTGGGAAGACTCGGAGGTATGTAATTAATTACTATAAGCTTTTTGACTTACCCCCTAATCTTCCAAATAATTGTAGTATTGTAAGTACTTCATGGTGAAGTTTTGCCCACATGATCTCTTTGTAAATACTAGAGCGGATTTAGGGACTTGTGCAAAAGTACACGATGAAGAGGCCAGGAAACTTTTTAGCCAGGCTAAGAATCATCGAAAAATCCACTATCAGGAAGAATTTGTCAGATTTTGTTCGTCCATGTTAAATGAAGTTGAAAGAAAAATACAGAAGGGAAAACAACGCTTGGCATTAAGTGGTAAAGGTGAAGTTACATCTCTGTCACCAGCACAAACGCAACGTAATACTGAGCAGATTAACTTGTTAAACGAAAGGATTAATGGCCTAGTGGAAGAAGCAGAACAGGCTGGTACTGATGGTAATGTTGAACAAGCGCAAGGATTAATGAAACTCTGTGATCAATTGAAGGAGGAAAGGGATGCTTTAAAGACAAAAAATGAGAACAGGTTTGTCAATTTTCTATCAATTAAATATTTTGTTATTTATTTATTTTCACAGTCATTGGAGTACAACGGCTGAGATAGCTGCAGCACAAGAAAAGCAAATGGAGGTGTGTGAAGTGTGCGGTGCCTTCCTTATCGTTGGTGACGCTCAACAAAGGATCGACGATCATTTAATGGGAAAACAACATGTGGGGTATGTAAATTTGTGTCACTTTAAATTTAGGTGTAAGCGGTTTTGTAATTTTTAGATATGCAAAATTGAAAATTGCCATTGAAGAAATATCTGCAGCTGTACAATCAGCAAGGGAGGAACGGAGGGGCGGACGAACAGGTGGGCTTGGATCGACACCTACAGTTGATGATAGACGTGATAGAGACCGTAGAAGCCATGAATCTCGCAGAGATAGAGATCGTGATAGATCAAGGGAACGTATTAGAGATCGGTCAGAGCTAAGGTAAATAAATTAAAAATAATGATAAGAAAATGTACTCTTTTAAGATTAAAATCTTAAACTATTCACCATGAATAGGCAGCAACTATCCTAGCGTTATTTTTAATACTGTACTATGTTTTAGGTCTGAAAGGGAGAAAGAAAGGTCTTGCGAACATAGGGAAAGAGATCGTGATAGGGATAGAAAGGAGAGGAACGATAGGAAGGACCGTGAGAAGGAGAAACTCGATAGAAAAGAAAAGGATAGGAGAGATAAAGAACGCGAGAAAGATAGGGATAGGAAGCATCGCTCTGACCGAGATGCTGGTAAGATTTCGTCGAATATTTTTCATACGTGCGTAATGTATTATTATTATCCAATTTCAGGAAGAGATTCCAGAAGCTCCAGACATTCTTCCCATCGTCGTTAATATGGTGCGCTTACAGATAGACCAGTAAGAGTGCTCCCATGCAGGTAGGTGGCTTTCTAGTGTGTACTGGTTCTCTTACAGGTTGCTTTTAACAGGTTAGTGAACGATCTACCTCATTTATGTCTACTCATATACTTATATATCTATATATATATAATATTGTTATAAATCTATACTGTAACCTGTAATTACTAAAGCCAGTCATAGCTATTTTAAGTTAACAGTTTTTTTCTTTTTTGAGATTAAATATATTTAATTTTGTTTATCAGCGAGTCAATACTGGATAGTTTTGTGACTAAAATAAATGATTTTCGATTTATTTCCTTATATACAGGACGCAGCGATGTAGGTAGAAATTTTAGAATTGAATTTATGATTTACATTAAAGGTTATGTAATTTCTGCTTTGCAGAGTCAATGTTACAAAACTGTAGTTTGTTAAAAAAATGATTTTTCATTATCTCAATTGTCAATATAATCAGCGATGGCCGGTGGTGACGTAAATGATCTATGAAGAAAAATTATTTTTGGGGTATACGGAGTGTTTAGTTGCTCTGGTGCGCTGTTTGAATTTGTTATTTTAAATAGCCATTGCTCAGAAAATGTAGTAATGTACAAGGTGTTTAGTTTAAAGCAAACTTAAATAGCGTGCCAGAAAAACTAAACAATTGTATACTCCAAAATAACTTTTCGACCGATGATTTTAGCCAATTTTTATTCCAATTTTTCCATTAAATGAATAGATAAGCTGTAATCCATCGCATACAGATAACTGCCGCACCTGGTAACATGGGCTGAAATCTTTTTGCATCGATAACTATTGGAGAGTGCTACCTACTATCCTGTATTCTTTTATTATAGTTTTAATTTATTTCGTTGCAAATTCCGTTCAGAATGAGATTATGTGAGGCGAAGAGAAGACAAATATCTTGTATCACCATTTTTGTTCTATCGATTTTGACACATTTTTTGAGTTGATCTTTTCAGCTGAAAATCGTGCAGTGGTCGAGTATATGGCCGATGTCACGTTCGATTGCTTGTTATAACCTGAACTTTATAATCGAGGTATTTATGAACAAAACAGTATCAACTGTTCAACTGTTCCTATGTTTTACACACGTGAAAGATATTCTCTATTAAAACACACGAATCACAATCACATACACGCATAACGACCATTCTTTTATTGTCTCGACCTGCATTTGTTTCCGAGGTATTTATTACTATTTATTTTTGTCGTATGATTTCTGATCACAAGTTGTAAGATGGCGTCGCTAGTTAGTGCACGCAAAAAAGGGTGCTTTACGCAAAAGCAGGACTATTTCATTACGTAAATTGTAATATGTTCAACTGCGAAGAATGACGACTCATTTTTTCGAGATTCTTTGCATATTAGTTATATTAACTAAAAAAAAAAAAAAAACGTGTAAACATTACTTTTATTTTATCCATTTGAACACGAACATACTAGAAAATCTAAACGATCTTGTGATCAGGAATGATTCTATTATAGTATTGTGGACAATATAAGAAAGCGCTTGAATTATATCGTGAATACCGTGTTACTCTGTCTGTCATTCTATCACGCTTGGATCTTTGCAGTTGGTACAGCAAAACAGGTGAGCCATTCACAAAAGCCAGTCTAAATTGATGGGTATTAATATCGTCGCAAGCACGTTCAAGTCATCTTGGCCGCGAGTTCCAGTTGCCGAACCTACCGCATGGGGGCGTCGTCATCCAATATATCAAGGTGATCCAGTGTTTCCGTTTTAAGACGTTTGCTTTTCCCCGCACGTAACGTAGCCTTAAAACGGAATCACGTATTTTTTCGTTTACTAAATAATTAATTAACCACTATAATTTGATTTGGATATATTCTTATTTGAGTTGATGAGCGATGAGCGATAATATCTTGTTAAGTATAATAAAAAATGGTGGACATTTTTTTTATTGTGTTTGTATGTAATAGTGAAAATAAAATTTATTGATTGGTGTTATGAGGATTATTTTTAACGATGCTCCTAATTAGCCGTACATACTCCGTTGAAAAATCGACTGCAATGCTTCCTTATACAAGATGCTACCATTGGGGTTTCTCTCCTGCGCAACAGATGTCCGAGTAGAGCGCATCACGCCTGATGGATCGGATATATATATATATATCTGATGCAATGTTACCATAGGCGTAGCCAGAGGGAGGTAGATAGGGACGAAAATTAAAATATGGATGTGGAGAGGATAATAAGATACACATTTGGAATTGTTCACTTATATTTTATTTGAAATACTTACACGGATTTGAAATCCTTCTAACTAATTACAATAATTTACATTTCCTTTTTATTTTTAAGCCATTTGATGTGCTATACATCTATGTTTCTTTTTTTTTTTTCAATAAGAAATAAGTTACAGTTTCTGCTATTCAAGACAGAGATAAAGGCACGGGTAGAAAAGATTCACTATGTAAGAACTAAATAACAAACGGATTCGGTCGCGTTCACTCGCAGTTCCTTTCGCTTACGAAGGTGGTGGCGGCTGAACGCAAAAATTCCGTTTGCCATACACCTATTTGATTCCTTGGTCTAAGTAATTCGGAAATATCTAGGTTTTACTAAAATAAGGGACTAAAATATCACAGACTGCCCCAAAGTTAATTAAATGAAAGAATTGTTTTCTTAGATTTCGTTTGAAAAACGTGACATCGCTTTTCTGTAAAGATAAAATCGATGTTATGTTTTTTGCTTTTCTTTTTTTTTTACCAGAACAGTAACATATAATGTTGAATGCTTTCAAGGAAATTTCAATGTAATGAAATGTTCAGATCACAAACTACGTTTATAATTTACAATTTCGTTTTTTCGGCTTAATTATTTTGTTTTTCTTCAAGAGTAGCAATTTCGGCTGAAATGATTTGAATCGTTTTGAATGAGTATTATTTATTTTTTTTAATTCCTTTCGTTCATCCCTTAAATAGAAGTTGTCTATTTGATGGAAGGCTAGAGTAAGATTGTCATTTTTTTTTTAATTATTATTAAAGAATTGTTTCCCATTTAGTTATTGTTTTAAGTCAAATCCATTAAACAAGCAATCGTGTTATCGTCCTAATTGTTTTACTTTGTCTTGTGGAAACGCATGAAGAAATAAATTCGTTGGGAGAATTTTTTTACCGTTTATCTCGAATTGTAATTATAATTTTTGCTTTGCAACTTTTCGGTTAACAAGATTTAGGAGTAATTTACTCTACAATATGTCTATCTAATAATAGTATACATTTTGTAGTGCTTAGAGACTAACAATTTTAACATTTTCCTTTAAAGAGCTAAACGAACAGCTATTTTTTTTTTCTCTTTTCACACGTTCAATGTGTTATTAATAATTATTAGTATTTATATATATTAATTTGGCAACAGAGAAACTTCAACATTAATTAATAACTTTTTTCCTGCTGTTTAATTAATTTTATTCATGTCTATCACATCAAATTTACTAATATTTTCTTACCTCTTTTTTTCTTGTATGTATAGTACTCTTAAGTTTATTTATTACTCGAAACAGAAATACTTTGCTTAAATTGCGAGGCAACTAATGTATTATAAATTAAGTTCTGACGATTATTATTATTATTATTACACTCGCTACGTTAATTTATTTTTAATTATGAGTTAGAATTTTATGGGAGATTAAAAACAAAATGGCTAGCAGTATTTATGTTTTATGCTTAATAATCAAAGCCGATAGTCAATTAGGATCGGGGCGTGACTCCCAAATATACGTCAGCATTAGTAGGAGCAGGGAGAAGGGGCGCCGCTACGTCTGATCCAACTAAAATTTACCGTTCTTCGCGAAATTTCTACTTCTACTAATACTGACGGATTGCTGTTTACGTCACGCTTCGATCCTTACTGTCTTTCGTCTCCGTTAATATCCTATAGAGTATCAAGTTATCCAATATTTATAAAATTAAAAGAGAAAAAGGAGCATGTGTCATTGTCTAGGATACCGTTGGATAAGGAGTGTGCTGTTTTTGCCGATCGCTTGGTGTAAGTATTGTATTATGTTAATGAATTAATTAAAAAATGTAATTCTACGAGTGTATGGTAGTTTTAATAAAGAATGCTATGTATTTTTTGTGTGCTTCAATTTCATAAACATTGGTAAATCGATAATTTTTTTTCTATTTTTTTTTTCCCTTCCGTAACTATCTCACTCGAAAACACCGTTGGTGAATATTCGTTTTCTAAATGAAGTTTGTGATTCTAAATTTAGTTAGATCGGAAACCTAGTTAAAATTAATAAACAATAGAAGGTAAACGCTTCGATTTTTTTCGCTTATAAAAATATTAAATGTGCCCAAAATATAACGAACAAGAACGATATCTTTTTCTTTTAAATATAGTAATTCTTTTTTCTCTTTTTCTTTTTTCGTTTTACGATAAATATTACAATGAATATATTTAACAAGAAATTCTTTTCTAAGATATGCTTTTCACTTGAACATCACATTAAAAAACGATAAGTCAATTCATATTATCGCCGTGTTCGACATTTAATCGATCAGAATCATCCGGAAATAAGGATTTACCGTTTTTCTTTCCCATTGCATTTGAAATCATGAGTTAATTTTCGTTTTTATATAATTTATATATCAATAATTAAGGCTCTTATACAAATAAGTGTATAAAATGCTAATATTTTACAGTAACTACAATAGTATCTTAATAATTAATCATTTAACTATTATTATTTCTGCTATTTTACTTGAAAGAATGATCATTCTCAACAAAAATGAACAGTTTTCATTTTGTATGCGCCAACTAATAATTTGATTTAATTTAATTTTTACTCGTGATGAGTACACGTTATCGACGATATGTGCTTTATTCATGCCTTCGCGTAGATTCTTTACTTTTCCACCAGATCTGCGTAGATAGCACAATCTCGTCGAAAAAGAAATTATTTAAAAAAATACCGAGACGTAATTTCAGGTAATTTCTTAAAAATACAAATTAGCATCAATCAAACATCCGGAGAGTTTTCTGGTATTCATAGCACCAATGATAATACGCCAACATGCAAATTGTAACGATGGGCGCGCCAGTATTTCGCCATTTTCGATTCAAAAAGAATGCGCCCGTACTCATTAAAAAATCAATTTAGTTAAATTATAGTCGGTCGCGTATTCTAGCGAATTCAAAGAGACATTAAAATCCTTATTGTATTGTTTATTAATTGTTTATGTAAGCATATATTTAATGCTAATACGGAAATGATTTTAGATTATAGACAATAATAACATTGATTATAGACAACAATAAGGTCATAAAGGTCACTACTACTGCATTTAGAGTCAACAAAAGTCCACAAGAATCACTAACAAATGATCGTTAGTAAATTTGTTTTTGGGAGCATAAAGAATCGTTAAACTTGCGGGCAAAATCATCCATGATTGGTCGTCGTTAACCCACCGATTTGCATCTTACTTCACTTGATAGTTAATAATTATTATTAGTAGTTTTGTGAATCAAAATAAAGAGCGATTGAATGTATAATTTATTCGTCAGCAATTTTTCACTATAGTAGCATATACGGATTACAGGTATCGCAAGTTTCATCCGCCGAATCTGTACATATATTCATTAATAAGAACAAATTTAAAAAGACACGTTATTACTATTACTTTTTAAGAGAAATGATTGCTAATTTATATTTGATGGAAAAAACCGTGGATAAGCTTAGCAAACCTGGTGGAATTTGTCGAATTTAGCATCTTTAATATACGTCATCGTTTTTATTGAATATATTCTTAGTCCATGGAAGATTCTATAAAAAGGAGGAAGTTTCGAATTGAAAATCCTACCGTATCAAATTTTAGTTGGACTTTTTCCGATCGTTCTTCAAGCGGAAACCAGTCAAACTCATCAGCGCACATCATTCGCCTCAGTTACACCGCAAATTTACATATATAAAAATAAAACTTAACATTTATCGCTTGTTTCACCGCATATGTCCGCGTTTATTTCTTGATGATCTCGTTGTTCGTCCGTCGATTCACAACTACAAGGGTCCTTTTCGCCCATATTCACTTCGTATATGTCGAATTGATTGATATCCTTCAGATTCTCGTCTCTTTTTCGTCTTTCCGTGATGATCCTCTGGACGCTCTCCTGTGAATCGTGCTTGGGCATCCGCTTGTCCTGAGTGTTCACTTCCGCTCTCGCGACGAAACTAGTTTCCGGCGGCGCTAACGTCGCCGGCGATAGAAAAGGGGTTTCTTCGGTGATGTCGAACGATTTCTGCTTGACGAATAGGTGTTTGGTGCTGCCGTAAAGGCGCTGGAGTGGCTTGTGTTCCGGCGGAACCGCTAAGAGATGACCCGAAGCCTCGCTCGTCTCGTTGATATTCTTCAGCGGGTATTTCTCTTCGTGATCGGGCGTCTTTAGCAACGGTTCCGCTTGATTCAAGGATTTGTAGTCGTCGACGTTCATCCTCCGGTTCCTTTCGCTGTACACGTCGATATTTTTTACATCTCGGAGGCTGTAGATGTCTGATACTGATTCGTCGATGTTTCTGATATCTTCGAGGTTGGTGCAGAGCGCTATCGGTTGCTGACTATGGAGGGTTTGGCGTCTGGCTTGCGGGAATGCGGGATGGCGTTCAATTTGGCATTTCGTTCCGGGTGGATTGTAAGTGAAATTCGATGGTAACGATAAAACCTGGATAACAAAGGAAGATTAAAGAATATTTTAAAGGAGGCAACAGGAACCGTTTGATCGTTAACAATATTTTCAAATATTAAAGGGGCGTTTAATCGACGTATATTGGTCTTTAAATGTTTTTGTATTTTCGAAGGTGTGTTTGTTAACGTGGGATGGTCTATTGATGTTAGTTGTCAAATTAGTCCGAAATTTTTGAATATTACCTTCGTTAGTGGTTTATAATGCGGTTGCATACATTCAGAATCCATCTGTAAAGCAAGACACAGCTCTCTTCGTTCCTCTAGCTCTTGCTTCTCCTGGAATTCCCTCTCCAATTCATTGTCCATTTCTTGCTCTTCTTCTAGATGCTTGTGCGATTCTTCGAGGTGTTTCATTAACACCTGCAGACAATACGTTCGTTTTAAGCATGTAATTTGCGCAAAAGTAAAGCATTTTTTACGAACCGTCGAGTCTCTATAAACACGAAAGCCATATACTCACCGCTACGACAACATTGACCAAAACAAACTGAGCCATTAATACGAAAATAACAAAGTAAATTGGGGCGATAACGTGAGACACGCAACAATTCTGCATGCAATCCGCCGTGCTAACGCAATCCTCTCTTAAGGTGTCTTTCATGATTCCATTCCAATTGTCGCCGGTAGCTACTCGAAAAAGAGTCAAGAAGGCCATGCCGAAGTTCGCAAAATGCGCATGTTCTCCTAAACCTGAACGAGAGATTGGAGTTAATTAAATAATAAAAAAAAAAAACGTATTCGAAGCATTATTATTACCTTGGCATGGATGTTTCTCGGAACATTCTAATCTTCCAAATAACTCCACGCCCAGCGCTGCAAAAATAAAGAACAACAGAAAAAACAGTAGGCCCAAGTTTCCCACTTGCGGTAACGCCTGCATCACCGTATCGAGAAGCGCTCGAATTCCTTTGGCCATCTTCAATAGCTTCAATACCCTAGCTATCCGCATAACGCGCATTACTCTGAGTACCGTGGGATTTATGGGAATTATGTTCGATTTCAGTTCTTCCAAGATGATTCCCACCACAGATAATATTACGATACCGACGTCCAATTGATTCCATTTATCCTTCATGTAGAGGACAAATCCTAACGCTATGAGCTTCATGGTGCTCTCCAGGATGAAAACCGCGGTAAAAAAATAATTGAAAATTTTGAGGATGTAGTTGAGAATTTCTGGCATTTTATAGCTTTCCGTTGCCATCGTAACAACGTTTAAGCCAATCACGGCTGCAATTGCTAGATCGAAATATTTAGAAGTGACGACGTTGTGGATGAATAAGCGCCATGGGGAGTAGTTTATGTAGTACGGAGGTTCATTCATTCCTGAAATAGAGGGAAATAATTCAAGTCAAGCATGCTGTGATAGCTTTCAATTTAAGGACTTACTTCGCCTACGTTTTTCCAATTGCATAGCTCTTTTCGCCGCTCTTCTAACACGTTCTTCTTTCTCCTGTTCTTCGCGACATCTATGGAAATTTTCCACAACAACTCCGACGAACATGTTCAATACGAAGAATCCCACCAAGAGAATAAACGCGATGAAATACAACAACCTCCATTCAGAATAATTGATTTGCGGCTAAAATATTTCCGTTTTAATAAAAGTCCTTTATTTTGTAAGCTTTATCTAACCTCTTGATCCACGCCTACAGCATCCAGACCGCTGTACATGATGTTTACCCAACCATCTCTCGAACTCAGCACGAACAGAGACATTAAAGCTTGCCCTAAGTCGTCGAAATTGTACTTCTGATTGTCCCACTTGTAACCTCTGTTCTCGCACTCGGTTCTATTTTTGACGCCTTTGGTATGCTCGCCCTTGCAATAGTGGAAAGCGCCTTTAAACAGCTAAGGTTTAAGAAAATTATGGAGATGCGGTCGACGGGTAAGTGTCGGCTTACCTGTACACCTAAGATACCGAATATGATGAAGAACGTACAACATATCAAGACGATATTTCCGATAGGTCTTAGCGATGAAAGGAGAGTTTGTACTACTAGCTTTAAACCAGGAGCTCTGTTGATTACTCGAAGGGGTCGCAGGGAACGTAATAGTCTAAAAACCTAGCGAAAACGAAAAAGACAGTATCAAATTGAATATGTTTGTTCTGAAGTTAATTAAAAGCAGCTTCCTTGCGAAGACTTCGTCTGAGGTAATTCTAAAATTGGATTTTTTTTACGAACCCGTAGAATGCCGAATATTCTAGGACTCGATTCGCTGATTAATGACATCAGTAGATCAACTATCGATATAATAACGAGAGATCCGTCCATGATATTCCAACCGGAAGTGAAGTAAGCGTCTGGTCCGTAGCACATACCGCAAGCAATTACCTACAAAACCAACGAATTTTTGATTCAGCTTTACGGGGAATCCGAACTTACCTTGATAACCATTTCAATTGCGAATACTACAGTAAAGAGATAATTGGTAGTTGCTAGAAAAAGCCGTTCGGTACTATCAGGTGGTATGTTGGGACGTTCCATTGCCAACGTGATGCAGTTCATAGCAATAAACAGCAGTATTACGTTGTCGAACCATTTCTGATATACTAACCAGGTGCAGACTTTACGAAGTCTGCAATAGAATATTTACACGTAAGCAATGCGAAAACGATCGGGGATCGTCGCGATTTACCTGTTGTTCGGTGGGAAGATGTACAAGGAAAATTCCTCTCTTTCTTTCATGCATCCCTTCGGCTCTATCATCATCAAAAACTTCCTTATCTTTGAAATTCGTTCCTCCGGATTCTCGGTAGTTTGAATGCAATCTTCCAGTTTTATTCTGGGTAAGGACCGTTCGGTTTCCGATTTTTCGTTTAGGGTATTTACCGATTTGGGTTCTACGTAACTAACTTCCCTCGATATGGTCGGGCTATTGTTCTTGACGATTTGATTGATTTGGTTGACCTTCGCTTGGGAGGACGCTTGCGTAGTCGTCAGAGAATTGTGCCTCGTCAACGTGGGGGTCCAGGATATCTGCAAGAGAGGATATATATTTTGCCTCTGGGAATCTAGCGCGGAAAGCAAGCACCAAAAGACAAAAGGAAAATTCTCATGCAAGCCTGGCGTGATCGTAAAGTTTCCTAGTATATAAAATTAGGTAATAGATATTCTACATGCATACAGGATGTTTCAGTAGTGCGCTATTCTTACGTATCATTTATATTTCGCATAAAATTCGCCATCGCAGCAAACGAGTTCAAACGTTTTTAGTTATAAATTTCTTTCCGTAAGAAAAGTATCGCAAAAACATTGCATTACCGAAGCACTCGTACAATAACTTTTTTTGAAGAGACAACAGCACACGTAGATTACAGTCGAATAGGTAGACATGGAGAAGTAGTAGTCATTGTGGATGCATGCACCAAGGCCATCGTGGGATGTCGTCAACTGTACGAAGAAGCATGCCGCCCGATTACGGGATTCTCATGAGGACGCATCGGTCCCCAACACCATGCGTTATACTCACTTGTTGCACGGAACTACTAGCGTTCGAGCGCCCTCTTAAGGAATTTTGCGGACTTAAGCCTTTGGCGCTTTTATTATTTGGCGTATCGCTTTGCGTATCGTTCTGAATTCTTTGTATTGTTGACTGGAGTAAAGAATCGTTTCTCAAACTTGCCTGGTGATTTTTCGAATTACAGAAAAAAGTTGAATGGGTAAACGATCGGCACGGTAATTAGGGACTTACGTGTCTCGTAACTCCTCCTCCGTTGCATTGCGAATGATCTCTGCCGTTATTCAGCGGGATAGCGTCGGAATCCGATCCGCTACGCTTCTTCTTCCGCCTTAAGCTGGGTCTGGACGATAGTTTCCAGGAGCTCTTCCTCTGCATCTTGCCGTTTGTCTGCTGTTGCGGTTCTGGGGGTTTCGCTTTTTCGATCGGCTTTGTACTAGTAGGAACTGGCACGGATATCTTCTCTGAATAGGTCATCGTCTTTGATCCTATTCGTTCGTTGTGCGTAATGATCTTAGCGGTCATGATAGGCGATTTTGGTTCTTCTGCAGGCGGTCTTTCGAACTGCCGAAATGTCAATGGAGGTGGCGATAACATCGGCGGTTTCAGAAGACCAGGTGCGCCAGATGCCTGGAAATAAGCTAGTATTAATACTAAAACTCTACCAATTATTATTTTTTAGATACTCTAAAAGTAATCTAAAGCCTCTAACGGGTACTTGAACTACTTTAACAAAGTATTTCAAGTACCCGTTACCTTATTTTAAAAGCGATAGGAATACAGTGCTTGAAGCACTAAAAGTGCATAAGGTATTGCAAGAATAATACGTACAGAAGGTTTATTTAGGTCCAGATTAGAAGATGTGCACTCCAATGATGACGAAGCAAATATGTCACCCACCGGCGTGACGCTGTATTTAAACTCTGGAAAATCGTCAAGGGTTGTGCTTGGCGAATCTTGAGGTGTGGCGGCTGTGTGGGTTATGATCGGAGGAGAAGTCTGAAAGAAGAGCGCCAACAATTCTCTTATGTTGAGTTTCTTTAAAGTGCCTGAAGTTTTAACTTACTTGTCGCGATGATTGCCTATTTAGCATGTTAGACTCTTTTTGGATGTTACATTTCGGATCGATATCTTCGCAGATCCCTATACTTCTCGACAAGCAACATTCCCTTCCTCTACTCCTAGAGTCTTTGCAATCGAAGTAGCTGTAACTGGCAGGTTTCATTGGTGTGTTAATATCGTAATATCTCAGTTTTCGTAATTCTTCTGCTGATCGCCAGCAGTTCTTTCTTACATCCTGGAACGAGAATGTAGCGAAACATTTAATATACGAACAATAGTCTTAAACAATTTAAATATATATAAAAAAATTGTTCGGAGTCTACTAGATCATGGAAGCGAAAAAGCTCTAAGCGCTAAGCGAGAAAAAGGCAAAAAATTACGCGTACTTTTTACGATTGTCGATCGATTTTTTTTTTTGACTTACATGGATGTAGCTACTTCCGGAACTTGAAAACGACCTACTCGAGTCGTCCGAACTTCCGCGTAAACTAGCTTCCAGCATGCAAGACATCCTCCTTCTCGCTATTTCTCTTTGCTCGCGTTCCCTTCTTTCGTTACGTTCCGCACTGAATCCTTCCACTAAAATAGCGACCAGGAGATTGAACAAGACGTAATTTCCAAACGTCATCAGGGCTACGAAGTACAAAGCCGCCCAATGGGAAGTTTTCGCCATTCCATTCGATAATACCATATTCCAATCCTCTTGCGTGAGAATCTATACGAATTGCTCATTATTAAAAGGTATCGATCCGGATTTGCCATAGTTAAATGCATGCAATTTTAGTAAAAGCAAAATTGATTGGATAACACTTGTGAAGGAAAATTGTTAAGTTTTAGAGGATGATATAAAGATGACTTTAGCATCGTAGGGTGATACAACGCTACGGTTTAAAGATGATATAGAGATCAGTGATAATAAAAAAAAGGAAGACTTAAAGTAAGAAAAGGAAAGAAAAAAATGTTGGTTTTATCTCACTTGAAAGACGGTGACCGTAGCCCAGAGGATGTTGTTGAAGTGCTTCCTGTCGCACTCGCATCGCTTGTCTTTGGTGATAATCATGTGGCAATCGCAATCCTTGACCTCGTTGTCTACATCATCTGTGTACTTGCAAAACTTACCACCGAAAAGGTACATGCCCAGTATGCTGCCAAAATCCAAGAAAACCGTCACCGGTTTGTTCTACATTTACGTGATGGCAATAACGTGTTTTAAGGATATAATATAGTCGGTAAAAAAGCGATCTGATCCAAAGATTGTAATAAAAAAAAAAAAGGTAATAATATTGCTAGTACTTGAATTCGCTATACGTTAAAAGATGCGTGCAGAATTATCGGAAACATTGGTCGGTGTATATCGCTATTTACGCCAACGTGTTAGATGAAAATTTGGTGGGCAAAACGTCAATCACAAGTGCTTTTATGTTTTTTTTTTTTTTTATAGAAGTTCTGGCTTGAATTTGTGAAGAGCCTTTGTAGAGTTTATTCGACGTTTCATTCTTCACGGCGATTGAGCGAATGCGAGGAAAATTATTTTGTAATTGCTTTGATGGAGGATATTGGCCTTTGATTTTCTTTGTATTTACTGATACGCTTTTTTTTTATCAATATTGCGTACACCGTGACCGGCAAGCTGTAACGTGACTGGCTACATAATGGCAGAGATCCCTCTAGGGCAAGCGCATTTTACAGAGTACGACTTATGGCAAAATGAACACGTTATTTATTTTGTCCGGGAACTTTCCTAGTGACGCCATCTGCATAAATTTCTTAAAACGGACGTTTCTACTCTTCTTTTTTTTATTTAACGTAATTAACTGTCTCCTATGGTTTTCAGTCACTTCAGAAGCGTACCGTGCCATTAGGTACAAGGGCGGCTGCGTATGAAGGGGTACAACGTTTTTATTTATTTATTATGTAGAAATTACGTGCATACGTGGATTTCTTGTTCCATGATCTTAAAAGTAGCAATTTTTTTCGTTCATCAACGCTAAAAGCATCACATTAGGTTACCGTTATTTTTAGCTCAAAAGTGATATTGACGCTTTGTCCACGTTTTTCTAGTTATTGTTCTTTTACAAAAAATAAATAAATAAATAAAATAAAAAAAAGATGTTAGCGATTTTGAAATTAATATCTTTATTCGATTAACAATTTTCAAATTAATTATCACGAGAAAATCAAAGCTAACGTGCTGTTAAAAAAAATTAAGCGTCAATCACAATCACACAAGCTGTTCTTCCTTTCACACTAGATACCACTAACGAACGGTTATGTTTAATGTAAGTCGTATTCTACCCTAGAATCTACTAAAGTAAGTCTACGCCTTGCTACTAAGTAATACTACCAACGAAAGTAATCTAGACACTACTTTGGCATTTTTTCAATATTGTCAGTGTAAGTATTGGTGTTAATTCTAAAGAACTACCAGCAGAATAAAATCTGAGTGTTATCACATTATGGTACGCCTTATCGATCAATAAGATACTATCAGTGTGTGTTTTCGTTCTAGAAATTTTCATCATCTGCGCAAAATTACAATTAACAGGGGTGACAATTTGATTAAAGACTAAGATCCGTATAGATGGGTAACACAGAAGTGGAAAGATATAGAGTGAATTACAAATGTGACACAGAAGGTTAGATAAGATAAGGTAAATGCGAAAGCACCAACGCTAATACATAACAAATACGAGGTGACTTGGTAAGGGTGACGTGAAAATATAAAAAAAATATTCAGAATCGTCATGCGCAATCTATAGAAAACTTCGTCTTACCTTTGAAGTGGAAAAGGTCTTCTCGTCAAACACGGACTGAATAGTCTTTCGCAAACTCGAAGAATTTGCTTTTGCATGGCGAATTCGGTAAAGCAAATAATTTGAATTTACGAAAGATAAACGTATTAAGACTAGTTAGAAAATTAAAAAAAAATAATAAAAAAAAGAACACCACAGGTGTATGATATGGGCTCTAGTTGTTAATAATAATAATAATAATAATAGGTTCATAGGAAGTGACGTGCTAATATTGAGCTTGTCATCACAACATTATGTTAAGTTACAGTTAAAATAAAGAAAAAGAAACTTTTAGTATCGAATCGACGATGGGATTTATCCCTTTTAGAGGCGATTTCTTTTTTTAAACAAGATCAATTTAATTATCTAACTAACCGGCGGGTAGATGGGAAAATACCATTGTCGATTTGCATACTGTAAAAGATCTTTGATCTTTTCGTTCAACGTGAAAAAAATACCTGAAAGACTGTTACAATGGCCCACAATAAGGAGTCAAAATTTTTTCTATCTTTGACATCGTCGTCGTTATTCGAACATTTACCTTGGCTGGTTTTGTCCTCGCAAAACTTGCAACCGAATAGGTTCATACCAAGGATACTAGAAAATTCCCAAAACGCATAAGTTTCACTTGCCGATGTTCCGGCTGCTTTCTTGGTGTTAGGATGATTGGTTTGGGTTTGTTTAGTTTTTCTCTCGTGAGTATGTACATACATATAGACATTGCGATCGTTTGACCGTGTCTCCCCTAGTGCATGTTGTTGTTCGAGTATTAAGATATATGTATAAGACGCATCGATTATCTAGAAAAGTTCAGTACTTCCCTGAAATAGTCACTCTGTTCCCGGATATAGATATAAAAGAAAAGTACAAGTCTTTTGTGTATTTAACAATTAATTTTACGAGATGGTCCACGATATCTCTCAACTAAATAATAAATACTGAACATTGACCAGATAATCGGTAGCTTGAATGAATCGAAAATGGATATCGGTATTTACATGAGATGTTAATTTTGAGTCGTCTGTTGTATTAGCGCACATACCAAATATTTACGAAAATTTCTTTTCAACCTTTTTCCACAGAAACGATTGTGTACTTGGGATCCGTTATTACTTTTATGAAATCGCGTCTCTGCTCCACCATATAAATTTCCCTTTGCACAGCGAAGGTCTCGTATATCTCCCTCGTAAATATTTGGTAAGTGCGTATTATGTGTCCTCCTCGAGATGGAAGTCTAAGTCTTTTGTGCCGATCTATTTACATTGAAGGAAGGTGCAGTATAGCCCGACAAAAGTTAAAAGACTGTCGGTCAGTTTCGTATAATATATGCAGTAAAATATCTGCACGAAGAATCCTCGGCTAAATTCGAGATTTGAAAAATTTAAATTATCCTCGAGCAACTATCCTCATTCCTCGTGCGATATTTTAGGAAAGAGATGAAGGTGTTTGGAGAGTATAGTGATGTAAAAGTGAGTAAGAATATAATTGTATATAAACAAGTATATTTCTATAAAATAAACACACCAATATTTACAAAAAAAAAAAAAAAAATAGGTTCCATATGTACAGAGAACATTAATATCCTAAAAGTCGTCCATATTGTGTAAGTATAGTACCAAAACAAAGTATACTCGACAACTTTCATATCGGGGGAAAAAGGTATAATATGTACAAAAAATATATAAATATATATGTATATATATATATATATATAATCAATTGCCACCCCTTCTCTTTCTCATTGAGTGAAAATAGGTTTATGCATTGAAGTCAGCAAAAGGCCCTGTATATGTGGACAGAAGGAATGTTACCTACGATATTTTTTTTGTGGCAGCCAAAGGAATTTTAATCGTCAACTACGTACAAATAACCACGAAAAGAACTCTGAGAATACGTTTATTCATTGCCGTATTAGATGTTTTTAGTTAGTGTGGTAGTAAAGTAGTGGGTTAAATGTATTCGGTCCTTTGTTGAATGTTTGCGTGAGTGTTTCTGTACAAATAGTAGAAGTGCAATAAATAAGTAAATAAAAAAACTTTTAATTATCGCCTGGTTAACCGTTACATTAACATACATAATTACATATGAGTGATTATCAACGCTCGTAAAGCTATAATTAATTATTCATTTAATTGTTTCGATTAAATTTTAAACGTAATAACACGTAGAAATACATACAAATAAGATACATAGATTTTACAAGGAACTGTTACGGCGTATCCATCAATATGGCGTTCCGCATCAAGGTAAACAATAATTGGACGTCACGACTTGCGTAGCATCTATACTTATTTATTGCACGATCCCCGTTATTATTTCTCAGAAAATAAGTACATAGGGTGTCTCGTCCTGAAATATAACTACGGATATCTGAAAAATTACGCATTGGCAATAACTGAATATTTTCTGCTTTACCAACGGCAGCAGTTACTTAACGCAACGAACAAGTGTGTACGTATGTAATTGTAATACTTTTAATAGAATAAGTGTATGCACATCTTCTTTCTTTCACCGGAAAGCTTATGTACAGCGGCATATTATGACAGATAAATAAGTAGGATAATTTCGCAAAACGAACTTACCTGAATATGAATATGAATAGTATTAACAGCGAAAAGAATACCGCAACGTTGTCCATGGTTCGCAGCATGACGAATAGTTGCCGCCTTAGATTCGGCATGAACCTGACGAGCTTGAGTATCCTTAGTAAGCGGAAGGTTCTCAGAACCGAAAGGCCCGAGTCTGTGTGCTCGTTGCCCATGAATTTTTGAAACAATTCTATCGCGCTGGAATCGAATAAACAAATAAGGAAAGTAGACGTAATTTCAAATAGAGACAGAAAGGGAAATTTTACCTCAATATCACAACTACTCCATCGAATACGTTGAAGCCATTCGCTATATATCGAAACGGCCCCTCGGCGATAACTTTCAATACCATTTCGACGGCGAATATTGCTGAAAACACGATGTTGCTTATCTCCACCGTTGCTGTTAAGGTCTCTGGCTGATCGTGATATTCGATACCCATCGACAGCGTATTGATCAGGATAGCGAGTAAGATCCCTTGCTGGAAATACTTATGCTCCACAAGCTTCTTTATATATTTTCGAATGATATGTCCCGTTCTGTATACCGCCTTGATCATCAAGCATGTCCATACGTACAGTTTTGAGCGTTTGACGTTTTTGTATTCGTTGTCGCAGTGCCACATGTCCTGGCAGCAGGTGAAATCGTCATCGGGTAGCTGCTGCACGTAGATGTCCTCGCCGTTTTTTGGCCGATTACCGATACCTTTGGATAGAGAGTCGAAAAACGTATCTAACGCTATTTGACCTGTTGGTAAAGCCGCGTTGATCGCTCCTAGTGCTAACAATTCTTGACAGGTCATCGCTTCGCCGTTGATGAGATCCGAATAGTCTTGAGTGGATTGTTGTGGTGGTGGCGATAGTTGTTGTTGACTTGGGTTGGAGATCTGCCAGATGTTGCCATCACCTGCAACGAAATAATGAGTAATCTTCGAAGTCAAAAATACACCCGGTATTAAGAAAACAAGAAATTTCAGATGTCTTAAAATCATCAAGGTGATCGTCTCGCCAGAGAGTCTTCATTGTTTGAATTTTATCGTAAATTCTCCATTTCATTGAATTTTATTGCTCTTAAATTTTTCGGCTATCATTTTTAATATTACGACCTTATCAACTATTTATTCGTTCCAAGCATTAAATATCAAAGTGCTTATTACAGTTCGTGAAATAAACGACAACCGAACTGACTGAATCAACTGAATCAATCCGAATATACTTTATGCCCCGCAAGGCGAAATTCGAAATCGGTCCATTGTGATAGACGCAAATGCAAAAATTAAACCCGTTCCGTTACCGCCCTTTCCGAAGTAGGGATCAATAACATCCGACCAAGCATCGTACACCGCGAAATGAACGCTGATGCTATCGCAGATAATACCGAAGCAGTCGATACGCGTATTTGCATTAAGGATAATACCGCAAATGGCTATTATGTACGAGGTCGTTTTTCCTTAATCCGGGAAAAAGGTAAAATGTCCCGGACTCTTTTAAACGAGCGCGCCTTTAATCCGGTCTTAAAACGTACGTTCGCTACTTTTCAGCGTTGCCGACGACTTTATTCGCGGACGAAATTCTCATATATGTGTAGACGATGTTGTTTACTTAAAATTCTGATGTATGCAAAGGATGCTGCGGTATTTGTTTTTGACGGAACTTTCCTACCTGTTTGCGTCATCTTTTCGCTCGAGCAGACGTTTTTCTTGTCCAAAGTTTCTATGCTGGGTATTAGGAGGTTGGGCGAGGTGGCGCTGGTGGGTGAGGCTTCGCCATGTAATAAGACTACGTCGCTGAACATTACGGAAGGTCGTCGGCCCTAATGGCAACAGAAATCAGTATGTGTATCAGCATGTAATAACTATAATAAAAAAAAAGGAGTTGTACGAGCTGGAAGGAGGAATCTTGATGATTGGAAAGGGTTAAAGATTTAATAGGTTTAAATTTGACCAAATGATGTTCATAGATGATTCATTAATTGCAAAATAATATTAATATTTGTTGAAGAGCAAGTGCTTCCTAATTTTTACCATAACTCGAAGATTTTCCTGATTTTTTTTTATTTCGTCCTTCAGTAGTAACACTAAACAAAGCAATACGTACACAATACAGCCTTGCTAATAAACAAAACGATCGTAACGATAAAGAAAGTTTAGATCGTAAGCTATAATCTTTTATCGCTTCCATAAACATAACCGAATCAGTTTCATTACAAGTTTACTACACGCAAAAATTGTTGCAAATAATCTCGGATATTATGCAGCCAAGGATGCTTACGTCATTGTTATTGGTTTGGATGTCTTGGTTAGAGTTCGAGGGAACTTTCAGGAGTCCCGGTTTTCCGCCTCCGATCTCCCTGTCGTCTAGCTTTTGCTCTTTCGCGGCGACGTCGCTGACCGATATGGAGCTAGTTCTCGAGCACGTCTGGGTGTTCTGGACTATTTGCGGTTGTTGCTGTTGCTGCTGTTGTTGTTGTGACGATTGTTGCTGCAATATGCAACTTTTATATAATTTACGATTTTGCAATTGATGCATCCCTTTATCTTTTTTCCTAACAACAAGTATGCGTTGTTAAAGACGTTAGTTTAACAATGAAAACAAGAACAAAACTATTCTTGATTTTTTTGGATTACGAGATTACAAGGAATTGAACGAGTGACGTATGCGGTCCTCTATCGAGATACATTCATCAAGTTACTTCTATAAAAACGAAAAATTCTCGCGACGGATCTCCCCTACTAGAACATTAATTACATCGTCCGTCATATTGCCCGTAAATGTAGCACACGGTTCTTTGCCTTTTCGATTACACCAATACACGAGGCAAGTTACTCGGGCGGGCTGATATCGTTAAAATCGAGTTAATTCGGAGGATCCAGCGCGTCTAACGACCTTTGCGTATTTTAAAACTGCACGCCGCGTACTCCCCCTCCTTTCGCGATAGAAAAAAAAAGAGACCGGCGTTCGCATAAAAAATTCGCTATTGAATTCGCTCGGTGAATCGGAAACGCTAAACGGCGGCTCTTCCTAATGGGCCCTATATACGCGTGGATACGATGAACTTGTCGCTGGATCCCTCGGATCTTCCGCGCTCATCCCGCCGCGGAATCGTTTAATGGGTCGCTTAATGAGTTTGCAAATGGCACGCGAGGTTGGCGTTTGCACGGACGGGACGCGATCCCGACGACATCG
Source organism: Oryctes rhinoceros (assembly GCA_020654165.1). Lineage (NCBI taxonomy): Eukaryota > Metazoa > Arthropoda > Insecta > Coleoptera > Scarabaeidae > Oryctes > Oryctes rhinoceros. The sequence continues at coordinate 4,464,874 of JAIOKQ010000548.1, read as the reverse complement.
AAAACGGGCTGCCCACCAGATAACTAGGTTTATTGTCCATCAATGGCGGGAGTTTCGGGTCCGCAAACGATCGAACGTTAATTGTAATGTATGGGTCCCTATGGTACGGGGCACTTTTATCGGCCGCGCAGCTTAAAAGTTAATAACTTGACGTGTGGGGAAATTTATGAGGTTCGAAGGTCCTTTTTCTCTCGAACGTAGTCCGGGAAGATAAAGTAAACTCTAAACGTGCGGATTAAGTAGCCATTAGTTTACCCGTTACAGATAAAATTGGGTAGTATATTTGTTCAAATTTTAAACGGGTAATGCCAGAAATAATCAATCTGGACATTCATCGATATTATTCCTAATTATCCGTTTGCCAAATCACTTACCACGTGCCTTAATCTCGGACAACACGGATGGTGTTTCTTATTGTAATTAAGTCTTATAGTCTCCCCCGCCATGATCTTCTGTTCGCGCCTCTGCTCTCTCCTGTACTTGAATAGCCTAATCTTCTTCATGAGTCTTCTCTTGCTCCGCCTCCACAGGTGCGCTATATATTTGACGATTTCGGCGTAGCAGCTTGTCGGCTCGCTGTTGTTCGTCGATGAGGCCAAAGTACTACTGCTCTGGAATCGGGCACGTTCCAATCGCATGCGTTCCATTTCGCGCTTCTTCGTTTCGGAAAATTGCGTTGCGATGACAACTAAGCAAAGGTTGATCATAAAAAACGAACCGATCTGAAAATGCACATCAAATTTTCTTCGCTTAGTTTTCGAAGTCTTTCGTTTTAGAGGCGATGGGGATAGCTTACCACAATTAATAACACAAAGTATATCCAATCCCAAAAACTATGGGCGTCTTGGACGTAATACATAATATCTGTCCATCCTTCTAAGGATATTACCTGAAAGAATTTACGTCAAGTTGAAATCTTTTACAAACCAAAGCTACTCTACAATATTAAAAAGGAACACTTTCGTTAAGTTTGGTTGAGGGAATCTCCAGGTTTTAGAGAAAATCGGACATAATCGAAGATATGAAAATGCCCGTGTATCTAGAAGGGTGCAAGAAGTTCATGACGTACAGTACATTAGTGACCATCAGCGAAATTAGCATGTTATTCATCTTTAGTTATTTCAATCATTAGCGAAACGTGCAATTTCGGACGAATTGCAACTGAGAATGAGAACCTCCCCTACACTTCACCGCCGATGTCAATATTTGCCCCATTTACCTTGGTTACATCTTACATAAGATATCGGCAACGAAGTGAAAGACTTACCAGAAAGATGGCGACCCAGGCTAGACCGATGTTATCAAAAGAAATGGTCCCCTGGAAAGGATTCTCGCCGCCCTCTTTGCATAACGTGTAGTACTGATTCCAGTTGACGCAACCGTGAACCTTGTCCGGGGACTGAGCCTGTTCGTAAGTCAAGTTGCAAGTTTTATTCTCGGTCTTGTATACCGGCAGATCCGTGCAATAATGCATGCCGGAATGATCCTTCTTACTACATATGTATTCGGTTTCCTGCGTCGTCTGGTAATACGGCGAGAACTCTCTGGAAAATTAAGAGAAAGAACGCGGATTTAGAGCGGCGTGTCGCCAAAACGTAACGTAACTCTTCCTTACACATATAGAATAGTAGTAATTCTGTGTTTGCCGCCGATATTTACAAAGATACGGGAAGTTTGTACGTGTATCAATTTCGGTATGGCTCTACGGTGGTGTTACGTCGGTGATATACGTGGCTGTGTATGATACGCAAGAAAGCCTTATTTTCATGGTTATTTTTTCGTATCGCGAAGTTTCCTCTTTTTCCGAGCGGGATGAAAGAGAAAATTGAGTTCCGCCCGATTTGTTTGGTAAATATAAACATCCTTCGCGGGAGTATTCGTATTTTATAGCGTCTAAAGAAGGATTTGACCAAATAGACTCGTCAAACTGGAATGAGCACGTATGTATCCTTCTACGTATGGATATGGATAATTCCGGCTTTTACTAAATAGGGGTTGGCGTACTTTTTAACATATTAGGTATTTGCATCATCTTCTAAATCTTCAAAATTCGATATATACAGGGTGATCCAAATAAATGGATTAGTTGCTATCTTCGTTATTGCTAATTTTATAGCTAAGATGAAAATGAAAGCCTGAAAAGTACGAATCGCGTATTGCTTATTTGTGCTTAACCAATCTGTAATATATCTTTTCTATCAAGGGAACTAGATATAAAATTTGCTTTTCTCCTATCCTCTTTTTCTTTAATTACTCACCGAAAAAAATAAGGCTTACTTTATGATATTCGTACGTGCGAAGAAATTGTCAATTCCCAATTCCTATTTAGTAATGTCGTAAGTAGCGTATCTTTACGATATTTCCGTTAAGATTATCGTTTCCATAAACATCTGCGCGTCTACGGAAAGTACATAGATAAAGTTCGCTAACGACGTGATATAACAGCGAAAAAAATACGACGAACGTGAAAGATCGCTGCGGTTAAATTTATCGACTTTTGGATTTATTCTCTTCGATTACTATAAATAGACCAGCGGCGGATCTCGTATGCATCGAAATCGCGTCTCCGCGCCGCAAAGAAATGCTCGCCGCCTTGTGCTACTACTGTTCGACGTATCGTGAATAATAACGACGGGAAATTCGGTATAACGATGACTGACAGAAAATTCGGTTTCGTTGCCAGAAAGTAAAAAACGGTAAATCATTCGCGAAAAATGACGTTGGCGTCTATTCGACCGGCGGGAGGTGAATTGTTTTAACTATGTACGTTTCCGTCGGTTAATTATTGGTGGATATTTGAAAGGAACACGATGAAACGCAATTATTACACAGGATCTTCAGCGGAATATTTACCATATCTCATAAACAACCGTATTTATTATTTCGTTATGTTTTTTGCTGATTTTTTTGAACTACCTTATCATCCTCCTCTTGTTTTTATTTGATCTTTTGTTTTAATATTATTCGATATTTGAAATGTCGTTAAAAACTTTAACGTAGAGAGAATAGAGAGCATTTTCTACAGATTACCAGATTAAAGACATCATTACGCAGACTTTCCCATACTTCATCGCATAGATATTCCCAGACTTCCGAAATACCCTCAAACAAACTCCTGCGATATCCGACGTAATAGTTCGGGCGTCCTCAAACAGGACAGGAGATCGATTCAAATCTGAAGGCATTTTAATGCCGATTGAAATGCGCCCTTGCCTTCGGCGTTCGGAATTCAACATATTCAATTATCGTCCGCACTTGGTCTATTATTGTCGATCGGTGAATTTGTTCGAGAGCGACCTGAACCGTGGTGTGCCATAAGTATAATAGATGGCGTTTCATTGTGGGCGAATAGGCTGAGGCGGCATTTCGGGCACGATTGTTTCAGAGATCCTCTCCCGCTCCGCCAGCAATAGCGTTTAATTTACCGAGCGATTTGTTTTTGTTTCCGTCTAACGCCAGTAGCACAGTGCGGTACGTCGGAATGCAATCCGGGCGATTTGGTCTCCTCATCGCTGCGACGAAGCGGTGGAGATGGTATACCTGCATAAGCTGAAGCGTAATGGCAATTAAATGGATTTATTTAGGTATCGGCAAGATCCTAACAATCAGAGTGTTTCAATATTTCTTTTATGCGAATGAAAAGGGATGAATTGTGGTATTTCTTACGTCGACCAAATATTTTATTATCGCTTTGGAGAACTATATTGTGCTAGTCTTCACCATCTTGACGGATTGTGAAGACGTTCGATGCAATGCTCTGGAATTGTGACTTATTTATTGGGACCTTCCCCGGTTTTAAATAATTATTTTTTTTTATATTTTGTCATAATAACCTTACTTGTTTAACAGTGATATATTTATGGTTTATTTTCGTGCGAGCTTTTTTTGGGGATTTTTCCTGTTAGTGACCCCCTCCTAAATAAATAAATAAATAAATAAAAAATAAATAAATAATAAAAATAATAAAAAAATAAAAAATAGACCTAATTCGTAAAATATTCTATTGTTGCCACCGATAAACGATGCAATCCAGTGAGGGTAATTGGGATCGAAAATGTATTGTTACTGTTTTGTTTTACGGGGATACGCTTTGCACATCGCGCTTGACAAAAAAGGAAAAAAAAAATAGATCATCTCCATACTATACGGCTATCCGGGATAAAACATTTATAACACAAACAACAAAAGAAAGACAAAAAACTGGCGGAATTTTAAAAAATTCCTATAAAACGATGTTCGTAATAGAAACATGCGTTCGCTGAACATTAGAAAGAGATTTGATTACAACCGTTATTCCGCGAAATCCTTTAATCGAACACGATATTTCGCAGTACTATTGTAAAGACTCCGTTGCGTGTATAAATAAATACTTTTTGTCGTGTGTGAAAACGAAGGAAAAGCAACGTCAGACGAAACTTAATAACTTTAGCGCTTTCTAGCATATCTAGAATATTGATTTCGAACAGTAAATCTTGTCGTTATTTAAAATTATTAGTACTTCCGCAGGATTACCATTTCAAAGTCACTTATGAATGTTTATATATTTGAAGACGAAACAAAGTAGGCAAACTTCCAAACTTTTGTGATGTTTTAGTATTACTTAAGAGATTAATACAAAGTCACTTCTGTTACATCCGCCATTTATTAAAGTCTAAAGTTTTCGTCGTGGTACTTTCCGACTTAACGTCTTTTCGCAGATAGCACAAACGCTAGTTTATTTTGAGAAGTGCTAATATTGATCGTGTATTATATATAGGCCGTTGTACCCGGAATAAAGTCGCTCCTAAGGGAGCTCTTCAATTCCGCTTTGTATGTTGTATTACTCCGCTTTATCGTTGTTCGTTTTTTTTTTTCTTATAAATCGCTACCGTTTTATCATGACGATAACCTTTATATTCCTCTTTATTTTGTTTAAGTTCTTTATTGCTTGCATCTTTATTTATTTATTCTCTTGGTTATCCCTTATTCTCAATTCTTTTCTATACGACTTAATCACTTAAACCATTGCGCTGTTATGCTCTGGACTAAGTCTTTATTAGGCATTTCTATTCGTGGTTCCATGGTATTTCTCATCGTTCATTTTTTAGTGAAACACGGGAGTTCAATAGTAACCGTTGCGATTGGTCTAAATTGTCCGTGATAGCCTCAATATCGTAGATTTTCGTGCTTGACTTGTTCTTGAAATTTGCCATTTTTTTTCATTTACTTCTCTCAAATATTAATCGTGTATTCGTCCAAATATATGGATTCAATACAACGGATGTAAACACGATAGATCTTCAATAACAGATAAATATTTTAATGTCTCTACTGCAGTTGTGTAGATTTTGTAGAAATTTATGCACCGTCCTAAGAAGGTAAATGTAAACGAACTCTAAGTACGACCGTTAACCTCTTACAGAAACAGTCAAATTAAATAAAAGCGTCGCGACGGTTTCTTTTGACGGCATTATATGTACAAAACGTTAACGTCGCGTCGTACCGAAATCTTACGAATTTTAATATTTATCTAAGTGCATACGGCAGCTAAAGATGGTTCTGGTTCCGAGAGATACGTAAGTAGCTTGAATATTACGTATTTTGCGGCGGTTAGAGGGATAATGGAAAGAAGATGGGACTACTGTAATAGGAATGTAAATGATATTGTGGTAGCGGGTCTATCTACAACTTTCGAATCAAGCCGTCTCCTTATGGTTGTAAAGATGTGGTTGAAATGCTATATTTTATCACATTTTAATTTAAGCCGTTGCTTTAATATTTAACTGTGGATTTTCCTATATGTTGGTTGTTTTATTCATTGAATAGTGGATTATTTAATGATTGTGGCAATACGAGTGTGACAGTTGTAATCATCTTTTAAAAATTTATGGTTATTAGTGTAAAGCATTTTAAATGTTTATGAGCAACCCATTTTGGCAAGATGCCAAAAACCTCTTTTCTATGTACGGACCATTAAACCAGGAAGAAAGAAAACGAATTTAAGAGAGGGGAGCCAATTTCGCTATGGCGTCATAGCCAATGTTGTAAGACCTGTATTTTTACTAAAACGTACTCCCATCTTTTCATTCGTCAATTATTATTATTTTTTAAGGGTGGTGGCGGCCCAACGGGGTGTATAAGCTTTTTTTCAAGCTTGTCACGATCTCAGGAGTCTTTTAGAGTGTGTAATTTGTGTGTGTAAAGTGTGTTCCATGTCCTTGTCACTGTCACCCCTTCGACGTAGAGGCTGAAGCGCGGCTAATTATACCCCAACTGCGATAATTAAATATACAGCTTCGTAGTTATATATATTCAAACAAAAACTTTGCTGTTTTGGATGAAACATCTGAAAAATCTTCAGTACTCGCTAAAGATACCCGACATTTGTTAATTATCTATTGAATACAATAGCTTCAAACGGATACATTTTGCACATTTCTCGTTTCACAACATCTATTTGCTATACACACACGATCTCAAAGAAACTTTAAGATCGCGCGGAACATAAAATTCTCGCTTGGTGGCTTGTAATTCTTTTATTTAATCAGCGCCGACACGACGACAGAAATAAGGTTTCGCCGTTTACGTCTCGCGTCAAATTAATGTGTAGGCAGCGTCGACATCTGTGCAACAATATACGAGTTCGCTTCCACCCGTTTCACCGCCTCAGCCAATGGTGCGACCGTATCAAACACGGACCCGCATCGCATTAGTGCTTTCGGTGCCGGAGGCTAACATGTAACCGCCGCCGTAGATTGAATCAAAACCTTAATGGTGATGAATGCTCCATATTACCGGAGACACTCGTGGCTGTTTAGAGGGCGTACTAAGAAGTACGAAAGGCGAGCAGGTTCGCCGTGACAAATATGTAGCTATTTTACAACGTATTGCATTTCTACGGTGCTACTATATATAGAGGGCGCTGGATGATAAGAGGGAACATTTATTGTTGGGTTGGTTTAACATGTCGACGACTTACTAGATAGTCCTTAATTAAGGGAAGTGGAACCTAGAGCTGGGGTTTCCGACGGGGTCGGTATCGACCTCTTGGAAATTGATGAGACTTTCAAGAGGGTCAATGGTGATCAAGGAGTCGGTAATGCCAAAAAGCGGCCCGAAGTTTCATGAAAGATTGCAATTTCACCCTACAAATTGAAACTCATAGCCAGGATCGTCATTATTTACGAACCATCGAGGTGTAAATATATATATATATGTATATATAATTGCCGATAAATTAATATATATATAATATATTAATAAATATATAATAATATAAATTAATAATTAATAAATTGCCGATTCTAATTCAGTTTATAAAAATAAAAAGATAGAAAAGAAGCCAAATTCAAAAAGTCGAGCATTTTATTAGAGATACCCGAAAGTACTTAAAAAATTCGCGAAAATTATGTAACTACCGGCTTATTACATTAAACAGTTGGTAAGAATGGGTAACTGGGCGATGAAACATTTTAAAATTGTAGTTTATACGCCGACTACAAATAAGTTATGAGTGTACTTAAAAATCAAATTCCTTCTCTGATACGCACATATGTATGTGTATATTATACGTGAAGCGGTGTAAATTCGAAATTCTTTGAATTATCTGCGGCATTCTTTAATATCCTCAATGTAGGGCGATGTTACATTTACGCGCGTGCCGGTTTATTTTTGAACGTAATAGATACCAAGAACTGTTTCAGTGTTTCAATTTTGCTCCATTTTATTTTTCCATTTGTTTTGATGAACATTTGGGTGCCTGTCCACCCCAAATCTTTTTTTTTCCTTCAGATATGTACCAATCTCATCATTCCATTTAATTCGTGGTTTACTCTTTTTGTTCTTTTTAATTTTCTTTGTCCTCTTAAGCATTCGGCGTATGTCCCAGTCGATTTTCGTCTATTCTTTTAGATTTTTAGACATCAATCTTTTCAATGTATTAGGTTCAAAGCTTTGCTCGGAGAGCAGAGATCTTCATCGAATGACGACGCAATCACATTCGTAAACGCCTATTTTGTGAACAAGATACCAACAACTATATTTGGATGGATTAATGAAACGAAAGCCGGGAAAGATGTATAGACTTACTACAAGAAGACTGTTACGAATTTGACCGCAGCATTCATTTGTGCATATTACACTTTGCAAATTAAAATGAGAACATTGGTTACACCGTTAAACACTTAATAAAAGGCACTTAAATAATATAATTTGTTTAAATTAATTCCTACACGCATCTTTGGAGTTGTAAGCGTAAAATTACTCTTAAAACCGCCCGAATTTGCATCGATAATAACGTCGCCACAAACATTAAAATTATAACAGAGGTTATTCGAAATGTACACAAAACGGTAATGGAAGAAAATAATTCCCCCTATTCCTTTGAAATGTCGTTTCGGGAAAATATCCATCGGCGAGGATTACGAGGGACGAGTACAGGAGAGGAGGACCGTGCCGTAATTTGCGCGCTCGAGACTGAAATCTAATACTTTGGAAGGACGCTCGGATAAGGGTATATACAATAAGATAAAGGATGAAGATTATGACGGCGAAATAATGACGCTCTAGCGTTATTCTAAAAGTCCAATTTTCGTAGCCAGCCACCGTGCGTAATTCAATCGTTGTTTAACAAATTAAACGACGACGGCTGGTTACGTCGACTACGACCAAGGAGCCCTTATTCAGTTTTCGGCGTTATACAATACACACAAGACGGCGTTTTTTTATTTATTTTTTTTTTGGAGAGCGGTCCCGTTCGAATGGTAGAATTACCTTTTAGACGTTGTCCTAAATTATCTTATCGGTTTTTACCCGGATGTCTACGGTAAATTTAATAATCAGTGAAAATTATATACTGGTTGACTTAGTTGGTTGGTTCGAAGTTTTGTTTGTTACTGATATGCGCGATCGCTTTGTGTAAAAAAAATCATTTTACACTCTATTGTGAAGTATTGATAATCTGTTCTGCCGGATTTTAATGGCCACGTGAAGGCTTTACCGCAAGAATGTCTTTAGTAGGTAATAATGTGATATCCTAACAAAATAGTCAACTAAGATAAGTACTTATTTTACTTCTGTTTACTTAATTCTACGCAAATTCTTCGCACGTACACATACCTTTAACTTATATTTGTTAATATAGAAGTGCTTCGAGCGTTAATTTTAAACGTGTTGGGTATGTGTAATGTATCGAGTGGTTTGGTATGTATTTGCTAAAATAAATGTTAAACATTGAATAGAACGAGAAAATAAATATTAGAGAACATACGCAGCAGCTAAAGATTGTATAATATCCTGTAATAAAACGATATTTTATAGCGGATAGGACTAACTTCTTGTACAGTTGAATCCAAGCAAATGTTGTGAATAAAATCCAAATTAAGGCGATTTCACGGAATTGCAATAGACTAGAAGGAGCATCGAGGAATACATTAGTGATTATTATCTAGTTTTAAGTTGAATATCTCTTTATCTTCATGAGTATAGATTTAAAAAGGTAGCGCGCTTTTCTTAGAAAAAATGGTCGCAAATCCATCGATTTAAGCCGACCGAAACAATGTTGATATGTTAATGAATTTATTGGCGCAACTTTACTTGAAATAGCAAACATGTTTGGCCTCTGTAGACAGGAATGCTTTGACTCCAATACCTGCTTCGGCTTATTATTAAATTTACATTTACCACGTATGTAGCTGGGTTGAAGTATGTAAATATAATAATCTTGCAAGAATTTAATTTTGAAAAGAAGCATATATTTTAGAAAATCACGACGGAGTACGTAATCTTTTTCAAATTTAATGAAATATATAATTCAGTGCCAATTAAATTAATTAATGATTAAATTTCATCGAAATAATCGAAATTAGCCTAATTTTACTAATTACGTCTTCATTGGTAATTACGTATTCTAAAAAAAAAAAAAAATTAACCCCCCAGCGCAATTATAAATTAATTTCGAGAAAACAAACGAAAACTAATTTCTCCTCCTCATTTCAATAATTAACTTTATTTTTTCTTTCTTTTGCCGAAAAATACGGAAGAATTTGTTTCCGGTCCTAACTCATTCCGCTTCGTTTTCCCAACTAATTCAAATTACCACTAACAAAGGGGGATGGGTAATAGAGGAAGAACGGACGATGTCGACTACAATCCCGACGACGAGCGGAATCTAATAAGGCAATTTCTTTCGGTCGGAAACACGACGAAGGAAAAGCCTCTAGGCCGTCGCAAACTTTATTAATTCGATTCGTTAACAGGTAAAATTACTAGGAAAGTTGTGGCGGGGTTTTCAAGGCAGGGAAAAGGAAGCGATATCCGGAAAAACGTCTATTTCGAACGCGAGCGCGTGCGATTCTCGCTTATCGGTAAGTTGTACGCTAGGTGCAGCAACAAGTGACGCGATAGTCCTATTCGCTATTTCTTCAGAGCGGAGTAGTAATGAGTTTCGGAGAGGCACAGGCCGAGCACAAGTTCAATACGTTTTATCATGCAGACGACATCCATTCATTCTCTCTAATGTTCAATATATTTAATGTAGTAGGTAGTAATACAGATATTATATTCCACTATCCTTATTATGGGTATAGCGCTGATGGTTAGCAGAGGAAATGGTTTAATTTACGCGTTCGCAAAATATATAACAACTATTAGTGGATACCGTTCAAGTAGTATGACGTTAGATAGTTGCGGCGCCTCCACCAAAATGGCCAATTTGATGTTTGTATTTCAACTTTTTTTTATTCTATTATTCACCTTTAAATGAAGAAACCATAGAAGGTGCTTGGATTCTCACCATCAACTTAATGTATTTAATTTAGCTTAAATTTTAGACACTTTTGAAATTGTTGCCAAATCTTTCACTTTCCAGAGTAAACCGTTTTCTAGCTTTGTCTTTATCTTTAGATGGCGCTATTAATATTTAGCATTATTATTTTCATAAAGTCTGACATTTCTTATTGTTGAAGCGATGACGACACGGAAATCGTGCGAGTAGTTTGTTTACAACGTAAGCAAACTTGGATATATTCGTAGAGCCAGAAACTAAGCAACTATCAACTGTTTAAGTGTTCTTAAGTGAATCAAATCTAACTAAATATGTTTGTTTACAAAGCACCTCCAAGAAAATGATTGCTTCTTCCGTTCGTTGTACTGGACATGTTTTCAGGAGATGGAAGAATAGGCAATGCTGGTATGGTAATGCATGATACAAAACAATTTGTTTGACAGAAGTCCTCGATAAAAACCTTCATCGCGATAGTATTAGCTTTCACACAGCACGTCAAAAAATATTTAAAGGAGGAAAACATCGAATTAATGCCTTATTGCTCGTATTTACTTGATTTATCGCCCAACAACTTTTTTTTTACTGTTAAACAAGGGACAGCAATTTTCATCATCTCAAGAAGAACATGAAAGATATTAAAAGCCTTGCTGAAAACTTATTGTTTGTGTTTTCTTTAACACGGTAAATGACTTTAGCGAACGTACGTAAATATTAGATTGCCTAATCCTATTTTTTTTTTTGCGTTTAATGCTTGCCCCGTAACTTTCGAAAACAAAATATTAACTTATGATTTGATTTAGGCAATAAATTATCTCTTACGAAGGCATATTCGCATCGCTATTGTAATTGGTAACTGCAAAGGTTGTCCATCAAAATGCCATACAGTGGGGGCGCTAGCGCGTTCAATCCGTGGATATATTAAACCATTTTGCTGTTTTAAGCACGAGGATTCTGCAATTGGATATGATACGGAGCGAACACATAAACCTGTCAAAATTCTCAGATGATGGGAGACGGTCGAGTCGAGCCGAATCCGCGTAGGGGTGGGCAATCTCCCCTGGCGTTACATCCGAACTCGCACGAATTGCGGTTTCGGCGGGCTCGGCTTTGTGTGCGCGGCTTTAGACTTCTCACAAAAGAAGAGCGCTTGTAATTAGTTGAGAAGGGTAAAGTTCGGTAGGGGCGACGCGTATTACGCACTATTTATTGAGCCTGTTTTGCAGGAGTCTTGTTAATTAACGCCGTCTATTTAGGAGATGGTTGTTGGGCGACAAAAAATCTAATTACCCGTAATAATGGGTGATTTCTTCAATAGTTTACAATAGTTATTATACAAAGGTATTGTAACTCAGAAATTTATTCGAAACTAACACAATGGACCAAATAAATCGCGTATTCATTACGGTTGTGACACGCGCGTACTACGAGAAAAACTGCTTGTTTGTGTTCCTTTTGATTACTTTTATGTTATTTTGTTCTATGTTAATTTTAGACTGTTCAGAACCGGCGCACCCACCAAATTAGTATCGAGTATTTCAGATGTTTCTACGGCTATTGTAGGCTACATTACATGCAGTAAATAGTAACGTTTTCTTCGATATTCACAGCTTTAAAAGAAGTATTTTACCATACTCTACTAAGTACAAGAAATCATTTGACAAGTTTATGTATGTATGGTCAAAATAGCTTGAAGATTATCGAGCTGAATTGAATAAATGAAAGTAATTTATTTTTATTTTGTATTGTTCAATCGATTTCTCACACTATGTTCAGAGATGCGGCTAAGTTACAAAAAGTAACGCCTTTCTCATGCAGAACACGTTGCAGATGTTTATATATATCGGCAATAACATTTTTTTATTCCATTAAAAAGAAAGGTTGCCAACGATAAGCAAATATCTTTGGATATAGTGCATAAAATATATGTATTTTTGAATTCATCGTCGTATTAATCTCCTTTGTAGCCTGTCGTAAAAATTGCAGGAATTTCCCAATTTCAGATAGATAACGTTCAAGGTGTTTAGACGTTACTTTCCGATCCATACGTGATCTGCTATTTAAGAGAAATCTAGGGATTGTAGTGCAACTAATTTATGTACAAGTGCATAATATGCATTGTCTATAATAGCTCTTAGACGTTCGATTCACAGCAACAAAATGCAGAATCCTTTATAAAATACAGCAGTTGTTATAGATCATAGGTATGCATTGTACCATCTTGCAACAAATCAAGTTTAAATTGTATTTTTGCGTCCTTTCGGCGTTCCTCTTAGAAGGTAACGTATTTAAAATCTATCTTTATAAATGGTACATGCATCCCAAGAAAAGGAAATTGAAGGCCGTAGTAGTATATGTAAGAGGCTTTACGTATACGTATATATTATATAGGACAGAGATAGATAGGCACTAAAGGTATATACAAAACACAAGACACACGTTCATGGTTGTGGTACAGATTCTTACGTCACAGGCACTCGCATTATGTACTCTTTCTTCAAAAAATCCCTGTAACAGACAAATCCCAATCCGTTCAGACTGTTACAAAGTCAGCAACGGTTACAGTAATGCGAGGAATATCGGGTAATGATGCAGTTGTTGCGAATCGCAAAGGGGGGAATTTCAGGTCTTACGTGCGTGAATTTCAGGTAAGTCGGGTGTGTGTTCCTCGAGCTAACGTTAAGATGTTTCTAACGTGTATTAATGTCGGGCAATGATGAATATAGCTTCAATTGTACCGTTTACGCAAGTGAATGGATCTTAGAAGTGTTTAGGTTAGTTAAATAGAAAGCGAATGTTTTGGGGGAATTGTTTTCAGGATCGTCTAACTAAGTTCTACAATAATGTTCGAATTACAAACCTGTTGTAATACAGTTCTATTAAGTTTGATCAAAATATGTTGCACATTTCAAAATTTGCTTTAGGCATATTACTTCAATGTAGTAGTATGTGCTGTAGTTTACATCTACATATGTGGTTTAAGAAAAACGTATTTTTTCGTCCAGTTTGCTGCATTTTTTTATAGTAAGAAGCACAAACATCAAAAAGAGTAGTTATTAAGCCATTTCATCGTCTTTCTTCTTGACACTTTTATCTCCAGTAGTCTTTAGATAAAATGTAAAGAGGAGGCAGACATAGAGGAACTTGCTCATGGAAAATTGTCCACCCCACCCTCTTAAGGATTGGTTTTCCATGAAATGTCTTTTGGTGTTATTGATTTTACGTAACGAATTTTAATGTCTTTTCTTATCCAATTAGATTGGGGAATTTCGAACGATATATTCAACAATAATTGATCCACTTCAACGGCTCTAATGTCTATAATTTTAACATGCAATCGACTTCGTGACGAAGAACATTAAGCATTGTCCTACATATAACTAACTCGGCGATTTATATATTTATACGTATGGTCCTCAGTAAATAACTTATTTTAGCTGTAGAAGTACGCATTAAAACATAGAGAACAATGAGCGATAAAGCCATATTGGAACGCAACTACAAATTGCAACCGGGTTATAAATCACGTAATATTACGTTGGCGTAACGGAAGCAACGCTAAGTACACCATCTGCGGCCAGAACGTGAAACATTGTAAGGAAACTACGGGCTATCGGCATCCTAAAGACGTAATATGCGATGCTGTCCGTTATAAATAGAAAATCAAAAGATATGAGGCTGTAAATGCGTCGACGATAAACCACATACGTGTTGAAATGAATTATTGTTATATACAGTTTACTTGTTGTTTGTAAAACAGTAGCAATATAATGAGTTCAACATAAATATCTAAACGCGGTAAAGAAAATTGCAGATTTATAGGTTCTTTTTGATTTTCCTTTTTTTTAAGGATCGGAGTATTTTTATGGAGCCATTGCTTCGTGTTTAAACAAACAATATCGATATTTCGCAAGGTTCTAATTTTGGTGACGATAAAAGTTTTGATGATTTTGCGGTTGATTGTTTTAACAGTTGAAATGCATGTTGATGAATTCAAGTTTTCAAATCGAACGAAAATATTTGTCTTTCAAGCGAAATTCGTTTCGAATCTTCCAGAAATTTTTCTTTGCTTTGTTCCCGACTTAAGCTAGCAATCTTGAAAATATATCGTGTTACGGATATTTCATTTTAACAAACGAAGTACGTCAAAGAAACGGAATTTGTTTTTGTTTCCGGGACATCTTTATGGTAAGTATTGAATGATATTGACTTTCAACTCATGACAGAGAGAAAGATGAAGTTAATCCTGCCTTACAAGGGAAGATCCTCAGCGATCGGATTGAATGGAAGTTGGCGTATTTGTAGAATTCATCGAGCTTTGTAAAAGGCTGCTTTCCGTTTCGGCTGTTTAAGAAATGAAGGTTATCCTTGAAATTTCAACGATTTTCGGATTTTTAAAATTTAGGCTGTTACTCTCTCTTACTCTCCACCCCGTTGCGGAGAGGGGATTGAACGGAAATACCATTTGCGCTTATATGGATATTCTAAGCTCACTTAATTTAAAGTTTAAGGATACGGTTTTGTTATTGTTATAAGACATTAAGTTTGTTTTATTTGTGTTTGTGTTAGTTGTTTTGTTTTCTTCCAAATCAAAAGCTGCGGATCTGGTTAATAATTAACAACGTTTATTTCAAAATTTTGTCAAAGATTGTTAAATTCATCGAATTTTACAGCTTGTTTCACGAAATGTGCAACATATTCTCAGTCAGTAACCTTTGCGTGCCTGCAAAAAGAAGCGAAAACGTATATCGTAAATGGGTATTGTTTCTCTTTGAAAACATTGAAAAACGGGAAAATCGGTCTCAACGCTTTTCAGCGCTCGTAAAATCTAAGATAAAAGTCGTCAATGTTTACGAGTTCGCGTATTCACGTTGAAACATCTCATCTAACATGCTGAAAAAAGCGCAGAATCCTCGAAAACAGACAGTCTCGTGAAAATAAATCGGGGGAAGGTTTATTGTTAAACAATACCTGTAGACAGCAAGGTAAAAATAATAATAATAAAAAAAAAACATCGAAATACACTTGTAAACAAAAGGAACATTAAATTGTGAGAAATTCGCGAAAATTCGTTGCCGTATATTTTAGGAACACGAAAATGTCGGCCACAAAGTAGTATGCTATGAATCTGCAAATTTTAGTCTGAAAGAAGCAAATAAGTTAGTATTGACGTATGCTTCGCAAGAATGGGGAAGGATAAAGAAACTACGACGTACTTACTGTGGGAATGTTATATTATTGTACACGCCTGTGGGGATGAAACATCTCTGGCGAAGTATGCCTTGCCACAGTTGAACACCCACAATGCCAAAAATGAAGAATACGAAGAAACAGAGTAGCAGTACGTTACCCAGCATCGGCAGCGTATCCAACAGTAGCATCACTAATATTCTCATACCTGTAACAAAATATAGTTAATATATATAAAATTAGAAAAAAAAGAAAAACGTTATATACAGGTCCGGTTAAATGATACGGGTTGCTTTATGGTAGGTAACGTGTCGTTTAAGTGAAAAATTGCTTTTACAGTAATAAAATTGTCAATTTAGTAGTTGGCGACGACGCCCTTTTTGCAAAATTTATGTTTTTTTTTATGTTACATCCGTTTTTAATTGGTGATAAAGGGTTGATTAGCAAAACAACCAAACGTGAGCTTTTTATACTAGGTTGTAGGTCCTGTAGGTAGAGAATTCTAGAAGGTTACCTCCTGACAATTTAGGATGTAGGGCTTCTAACGTGAACAGGAGTCTCAAGAAACAAAAACAAATGAGGAACTACAAAAGTTGGGATACTTTGGTATCGAAACAAGTACATCCATCATTTTTTTTCCCTCACTTTAACGTTTACGCTACGTGTCTTGATCCTCGATATTTGCACTAATGCACCACCGCCCGTCGTAAACGCGCAAGAAGTACATTACTCGGATGCGTAAAAACCGAATGCCGCTGAAAAATCACGTTCGAGAGTTTCCCCGGAGGAGTATTCAATTTCCGGTCCCTTTCCTCCGGTATTAATTAAGAGATGCTCTTAATGCTTTAATCCCTTAAATTTAGAGCGGAGTTAGCGTTTGGAAACGGAACAATGTACCATTCAAGATAAGGAAACAAATGAAGCCGATTAAAAAGAAAGATGATTCTGGAAGCTTTCCAGTACTTAAAATGTACGCGAAACATATTATATGTACTACAATGCAATCCGGTAAGAATTACGTTTAAAGTTTTTTACTTTACCGGGTAGTAAAGTAGACACACACGTACACCTTTACACGTACTTGCCGTGCGGATGGATTCTTATCTAGAGCGGCACCGTAATGGGGGAGGAAAGAGGCGTTTTCGAACTTGTTTATCCGCGCACGTAACATTTTACCGTTTGTAGATAAGCGAAATTACAGTTGTAGTTACCAAGTGTACAGTTTTGCTTCAGTAAATCGTTTAAATAGTAAATTAAATTAAATTCGTTTTATCGCCTTTGAAAGTAAGGTGAAAGGATAAAAAAATATTAAATTTTTATTTAGTCTTTAGAGGTACAATTATTTTAATTTCGCTAACTATATTATGCGTAAAAAAGGAAAACGTGCACTACGTTATTGTTCCCAGCACGCATATTAGTATGACTAGCTTTACGCGAAAATCAGGTCTTGTGATTCCAGCGCGTTCACTGGTTCAATGTCAACTTCTCTCTTGCGGTTGGAAGTTTAGTTTTAGACGTTAAGTTTCGATCTCTTCCTACAATTTTACCGCTGATTTGTAGAATTTCTTCGAACGTATCGTACGTTGAGTTCCATCTAGTTACTACATCCTCCTTCAAGCAGGATGTAGTAATTAGAAGTA
Organism: Oryctes rhinoceros; assembly: GCA_020654165.1. NCBI lineage: Eukaryota > Metazoa > Arthropoda > Insecta > Coleoptera > Scarabaeidae > Oryctes > Oryctes rhinoceros. The sequence goes on along the minus strand of JAIOKQ010000548.1, from coordinate 4,447,285 downwards.
AGGCGGCTTTTGGCTTGTTCCGAAGTTGGACATCTTTTAATCTACTAGCAGTCTGCGGACTTCCTTTGAAGAACTCGGACGGTTTAGATACAACTTCTTTCCTATCAATATCGCTGGAAGAGGGCTGCCCCATTTTATCATATAATTGGGAGAGGATCAAATTTAAATGCTTTACATTACATGTGCTTTTGCCCTTCACCGACGACACAAAAAAGTAAAGTCGAAAAATAAACGATAATGCCACTTCTCAAAACTAGCGACCAATGAACTAACTCCAACACTATTAGTAAGAATACCGAACGCCTATAGGCCATAAAAATGTAATGTTGGTTATTTGTGCGATGTTACGCCCATTTGTAGCAAACAGACTCGCTCGTATAGCACGAGTTGGGAATGGGTAAGCTCTTGGCCGGGCTGAACCACTCGATTTCAACGTGAAGAACCTCATCTGCTAGGATAAAGGAAGGGGAAGCGGACGTGGTTTGAATTCAACGTCAGAAAATTCGATTACTTTGTCGTAAGGGTCCCTTTCCGTAGATATATTTCTTTTTTCCGTAGAAAAAAAGTAGGCCGACTCGCTGGTTGTTGTACGTCAAGAGATATCAATTTAGTTCTGATTTGAGGTAATTTTTTCAGCGTAGGAACTGGAGAAATTGTAGATATGGATCCTTTCAATCAATTAATTTAGCTGTTTAAAAAATACGGAACTTCTTGTCTACTAATTGTAAATTGTAGAGTTCGCTGGCGGTGAGGTATTTTTCGCTCGTTAACGTTCATTAAGAAGTTTAACTGTTCGAGAAGTAATGAATTATTTACGAAGTTCCTCTTCGTTCCGTAAATTACTGTACTTCTGAGAAGCTTCTTTCGCTTTTTCGCTTCATGGCTAACGACACGTTTATTCTTTAAGCTAATTGTTTTATGTAATTTGGAAGCGGCTAGAATGAAAATAAGCTAGCGAATAAAATAGCAAAAATATTTGAATGTTTCAAGAATTTTAAGACGACAAGACAAAAGGGTTTAAGACTTATTTTGACTTTTTCAATGAGATCATGCTTAGAATTCATTAACGGTGCTTGTGGAAGTCTGGATTATTAGTAAAGGATGGTCGTTGAAGTAAATAGGAAGTTTTGGTAGCGGTAAAATATAAGCGATATTACGTATACGTTGCAAAAAAAAAAAAACGCCTAGCCACTGGACAAGCATAGAAATCAACAACTACGGAAGTAATTATTCCAAATTAAGCTATTACATTGATATTAGAACTGTTTGCCTCTCGTATAAACTCTCAACGTTAGTAATTGCCTCAGCTTTCCAGCTATAAACATGTTTATCTTTAATTAGTATTTAAGGCAGGCAGCTTTATAGGGTTGTTCATGAATTTATGAATAAGCGTCTGACATAGTCGAGTTCCTTCCATCAGGTGGGGACATCCTACTTATTGCTTCGGTAAATTAATTACACTTCCCCCCGATGCCACTATCGCTACCAGCTAATTTCCTGGGTGTGGAGTCTGCGCGATGATCGCGTCGCCTGTTTGTTTCTGACATTAAATAATAAGCGTTCGCGTTTCTCGTGACTAGACGATAACAAATACGTATCGATACCGTAATCCAGCTTTTGTTACGAACAAACCTCCTTATTTATTACGTCAAGGTTAATTAATAAGGTGATATTATAATTTGTTCGCTTCTCTATGCGTTAGCCGCAGGTGTGCTATCTTCGGCGCTTCGAAATGATGTGCTTTAATGCTAGATGGGAGACGGGCGTCTTCTTCATCGCTATGGAGCCATCTGGTGTTCATAAACGTTGAATTTATTGCGCTACGATCCTCTGTTCTTTTTCTCCGAAAATAAGTTTCTACTGCAGTGTTAAAACATAAAGTAATTTTTATATATTTTTAGCAAATAAATATTATAAAGCGATCCTCTTACTCAACATGCCCTGCCTTTTGTTTTGTATCGCGTGAAGCAAGTTGTTTCCTGAAGGCCTCAGAAGAGATTGTATAAACGTCTTCGATACCCAAAGGGAGCGCAACTTTCGATAACTTAAACGTTCGGCCACTTCCCGAGACTTAAGAAAACTCATCGAAATCGTTCTCTTTCACTTTTTCGCCAATTTTCTGGACCAAATCTTCAGTAATGACTGCATTCCTCATTGTGAACGTTCGTGAGGCCATCTTTAAAAGTTCTAGTCCATTTCCATACCATTCCATCGGTCATGTTAAATTTAAATTTGAGAATTCAAGCGGTGAAAAGCTGTTAACAAAAATCGGTTACTTGATTGAAATGCTAAGAAGTTCTCCAGCATTAACGAATACTTAGTATGCTGTTAGGGAACACCTAAAACGTTCATTCTCAATAAATATATCGAAATACATTCAATATTCACTTCAGACACCAGCGAAGAATGGCTACTCTAAAAGGCGCACGCCATTTTCCTTCGAATACGCGCTCAATTCAAGACATTTTTCGGGAGAGAAAAAAAATTATCTCGCCCTAAATAAACATTTGCCAAGAATAACGTCGCATTACCGTTACGGAAGTAGAACGGAAATCAAGTCGATACTGTTTTCTTTTCCCCAACATCCATTCATTCGTCGCTTTCTATCCTCCTTCACCTTCATCCATACGGTTACGGGAAGGTATTTCTTTATATTCCGACTTTCAATTCGCCTCAATTACACGGCGACTAGCCTTCTTGATCAAATAGGAGTCTTTCTTACGCGACGACGTTATTGAAAGTGATTCTTCCCAAGGGGAACGACATATATGGGCGGGAAAATATATTTTTGTCTGGAAAAGTACAATAGCGGTCCGATGTATTCCCTTTGAACGTTCTAAAAATGATTCGTAAAAGCGAAGTAAGAAACTTGATCGATTGTATTACATCGCCATAAACAATAAACTATCTAATTACATGCTGGATTCAAGTCCAAGAGAATTTTGGGTGATGATGCGGTAGTTACATGCGAGATTAAGTTATTCCTTTTTACCACGATAGCACCATTTATTCTCCGTCGGAGGTTCGGCAACAGTTTAATTTCAGCACCAAACGGCCATATCTTTGCCATTTTATTGAGTAGAGAAGGAAGAAAATCTATTTCTCACGTAAGATCAACGCGTAAAGTCATAACTTGTACGTATGTGATCTTTTGTAGGATTTCATTATGGGACGTATTCGGAGCAGATTAAATTGAATGGGTAAACCTATATAATGTAGGATATTGATATATTGCTTTTTTCTTAACAATCAAAGTGATTTTCGACTAAAACGTAATTCAAATTCAAGTAACTGTTAAAATATGATTTGAAAATGGTAGTTCATGGACGCAACTTCGCAATATCAAGAGAGAGAGAGAAAAGAAAACAATACAACACTATTACAATTTGAATAATTCCTTTATAATTCATGGCAATCGAGTTGTCTATACATGTACATACGATCCCTAGATGCGATATCACGATGCGCGCTCGTTGACCGCCGTCGAAAACAAAACAGGCAGACCGATAAGCTCGCGTTTTCCGTGAAAAACGAGGGGGCAACTATTGCAGAATGTTTTAGCTGCGGGCATGGCATCGACAGCTACGACGATGATAAACCCTGACTGCGACGTACTGAATGGGCGCATCGATTTCGTCCTGTCGCGTTTCGCCACGCTAATAGGGCAGTTTCGAACTCGGATTAGACGGATCGAATTGAATCGCTAGTTTTTTACATGTTCCGCTCGTTCGTCTCTTTTAATGCTGTTCCTCGTTTGAGCGGGAGCGGGCGGGGTGCGCCTTTTGTTCGGCGCGAGTTTTCGACATTATTTTCAACCGGTATCATATCCGAATTCGGAACAGCGCGATTGAATATTGAATAGTTTGGTATCGATCGAAAAAAATTAAATGCAAACATTTTGCGGACTGTCAAAGAGACAATTCCCGTAAAATTCCCGTTTAATTTCCGTTTTCGTAAAATTTTAGAGAACGAGTAAACGTGATTTACATTCATAAATGTATCCAATGTATCGTGGCCACCCGCTCGCCTTCCTCTTATGAATATTGAAGAAAGGGCGTAATTAGACTTATTTTCCTTTGGATATCCTCTCTTAAACGCCGAAGCTTTGTTCTTTCATTACTTTCATCCAAGGCAGCGAAAAGCAGATATCATTTGCGCCATCTAGAGAATAACGAGAGATCCGTAGAAAACATGGTGACTCCATTCAGAAGCTCAAATATATGATTTGGATTTAATTTCTTTGTCTCCTCACGAAACGTAATTTCGAACAATCGTTTAACAGATGCTACATGTTTCCTGCGCAGGGAGAAGAATTATTTTCTTCTATTATTACGTCATATAAAGATCAGAACTCTTAACACCTTTAGTCCCTTCTCTGGCTCCTCCGCTTGCTCATTTCCAGTTATAAAATAGCCCCTTCTCTACGTTAAATTACTTTTCACCCGGGGCCGGAAAATGGCTTATCAGGGGGGCTACTCGGAGTCGGCCGGCTCCATAAAATTCGTAGTTTTCATTATTCTTTTTTAATTAGGGAGTTTACGAGAACACGGCGTAATTAAAAATGACACGCCGATAAGGAAGCTCTCTCCGTTACAACGGCCGTAGCGACGAATGCGTTCGGCGAAGAGGGATTTTTTCCCCGGCCTTAAGTTTGCGTCGATGCCGTTGAAGCCGGATTTTTCTCCTGACCGCTTAGACTTTAACGTAAATCATTACCGGAGAAGTTCGTGCTTCTGATGTTATATGACGTGGCGAACGGGAGTGTTCCCGGAAATATTTTTTGTTGGAAATTTATAGTGACATATTGCCGAGGCAATATAACGTTTAATTTATATCATTACGTTCTAGAAGATACAAGATGTGTATATACAGCATGTGTAGAAAGTCTAGAAACGGCGAAATAAAAATGTTATTAATGATTTCCGGGGTTCTTGGGAGGAGTTGTTGTTGTTGTATTGTTATTCAACGGACTGTATAAAACTCGGGAAAATCTATATGACAGGGACCAGGGCCGCGACTCAAATATTTAATTTCAAGCTTTATGTAAAAGGTACATAATGGTTCAACACATCGTTACCTCATGTACACAACAAACATTATTTAAAAAAGATATCAATATCGGACACTGAGTTAGCGATTCACGTGAGGGCGTGTGTTAATTCTTTGTTCCTAAATATCGTAATTCGCTGTAACTCATTTTCGTTGAGATAAGGCGATAAATTAAGTTTAAGACGTAAGACCATACCGCTCAAAATTAAAATCCTGCGATTCCAGACAGAGCTCTGAACTGAAATTTTAATGTAATGAAGGGCGTTCCACCTGGATGTTTGCGACAACTACAAGGTTGCAATTTACACAATGAAACAGGTTCACAAGGATTACGTCATAAGGGCAGCAATGCAGCACGTTTATTAGAGATGATACCATTACACATTTAACAATGTGTGGTTTTTTGCTCTTTTCAATGAAACAGAAAACCTCCATCTCGGTTTCGCATTTCAATTTGGCAGCGGAAAATTAACATTAGATTTCGTTCAGATTTTAACAACGGCAACATTCGCGAGGTTTTATTTGTACGGATCTACACCATTATTAATTAGGAAAGTTACGTAAAGGTAACCAATTAAAACTTTGTTTGCTCGCGAACATAATAGCATGATTTCCGCTAATTAGATATAAGCTAGAACTATTTTTACAAACGAATCGCATTTCTTCTCTCGTACCAGGAAAAGCCCTCGATAATTACTTACTTGGTATTCGGTTGATCGCCCGCAGCGGCCTCAGCACTCTGATGGTTCGGATCGCTGAAAGATTCATGTTCTCCTTAACGCAGTATTCGACTGCTCCGGCCAATACGATGAAAAGGTCCAGCCGATTCCAGGGATCGGCCAGATAGGAACCCCTGCCCCACACACCCATCGCCACCATTTTGATGGTCATCTCGAGAGCGAAAAATGCGAAAATAAAATCGTCGAAAAGCTGAAACGATAGGAGAAGAAAATCAATGAAAACCTAATCCTAACCTAACTATACAAAAGTGATACGATTCTCACAAAAAAAATAATAAACCAGTTTTTTTTAAATAAAGTAACAGGAACAACGCTCGATGTACGTGTACTTGTGTACTTTTTCCTTAAATTGTATCTATTTGTTTGATTAAATAATAATCACGTGAATGTTGATAAACATCGTTGATAAAATATCCTCTTTAGGCGAAGGTTTCACTTTAACGATTTTATTAAGGAGCAAACCCTTCCTTATTGTCCAGCGAAGGCTCTTGTTGTGATACAGAATCTATTACATTGTGGAGAAGTTAGAAACTTCACGGAAAAGAATTATTTCCTTTTCATGGAACGTTAAACGCGTAGTAACTTACTGCAACCTTCTTTAAACCAGTAACTTTAGAGCTGCTTATTATCATAAATTATTTTATTTATAAAATAATTTATAAGCTGTTTATTATTATAAATTATTTTATTTATAACAATAAACACTCTTTATTTTGGATAAGGATTATCAATTATCGTTAAGAATTTTGAAAATTAGAGGGCATCTGGCAACACCAAATAAATAAAAATAAATAGAATACTAAAAGTGACACTCAGCCTTACTAAACTAAAGCCTGAAGCTCCGATAGAAGCAACTATTGGTCGGCTGACACGATTAAACGATTACGAAAGTTGTTTGATTAACTTTTCACTCGGAGTAAATAAATTTTGAACGCCAAAAGTTGAAATATGCACCTATCGACGTTCCTCGAAGGTAAACCGACGTTCGGCAGCACTTACGGGAATAAATCCCGTTTTAATATTCAACAGGGCTCCAAATACATATTTCAGACTTAAAAACGTAATACCGTATAATCTTTTATTCTTCGTTCGCTGTTCATGGAAGCGCGAGCTTGAGAGCAACTATAAATTTTAACTGAAGGGCAGCAGAGATGAAATTTATGGGCTACAGCAGCCCATGCTCATATAGTAAAGGTAAATTTAAAATTTTGATTGCTTTAATCAGAGATATGTAAACGAAAAGTTGTTAAATATAAACTGGACAACGTTAAATTAATTTTTAAAGCATTTTAAATTGAATTAAATCCTTTCTACTTCTTACGTAAGTTATTTTGATCAAACTCGGTTTGTGGACACATTATAATGATAAGTCTATAATAATAATAATAATACTAACAAGAAAACACGTAGAACAAAGTTCGCTTAACTCGAAATCGAATTTCGAGAAACAAGTTGCCTGTAAATTGATAATTCTGGGGAAATGTTCTTGGAGATCCGGACGATTTAAATTGCAAATTGAAGCAGCTGCTGAGCGTTATTAAGATGCGACTTCAACCGTGAAATTTCTATGTTAATAGATACGAATGAAACAATCATTACGACTTTGAAAGGTGGTATTGTTTTGGGATCAGTTTCATCTTAATGCAAACGGACGAAGCACAGAATTGGATGGTCCTAATTAATTCGCGCGCATTTGACCTTTCGTATTATTTTAGTTATTGCTTCTAGACGTTTTTTTGATATATTCTACGATCTCTAATGCAACCAACGAAAGCTATTGGACTCGTCGTCAGTTGTCGATTCTTACATTGAAGTCACACCTAATAATCAACGTTGATATGTGCTAAACGAACGATGCTCTTCTAAATTTTTCAAACATCCCCACTCTTGAATCGAGAAGGAGTAAAATTCTGGAGAAATTGTCTTTAAAGCACTTAATTCATTCCCGTGTACTTTATAACGAAAACATCGGTACTTAATTCATGGAAGATGCATTATTACCGGGCTCGAAATATCGTTTTAGAAAGCAAAACAGAATGAAGCTCGTGCAGCCGTATCCTGCTCGTTGAAATGAGAAAAATAAGGTCCGCGTATAGGTTTCAATATTTAACCGAATCGCAACGCTAACATACGCGAAGAATCCAGAGATGATGAATAATTTATTTTGCGATTGTAAATATTGAAACCGCGCCAAGTGTACAGCGTTCGTCGTTCGACCGCCACGTTTTCCTCGAAAACGACACATGCACGTAAACGCTTGCACTCACCTGAAGTATCTTACACCTATTCGTTTTACACGTGTCGTCCATGCACGGCTGGTACATGCCGAGCGTGACACAGTTGAGCAAGATTACCATCATCGATACCCTTTCGAACCATGTACGGCTGGAGTTAAGGAGAAATACTGTTGATATATGTAAATAGATGTTAGATACCATGCGTTGGGTCTAACGGTAAGTGTATGAAATTCATATTTACGTTAATTTTAAATGGTAAGCTGTTGAACCGAGGAATTATCCTTTAATATACGGGCAAAATGCATAATGTATATTCTTGGAGTCGTTCTTCAGAGTTACAATATTGACTAAATTTACAAGAACAAGACTGAAACAAATCAAAATTTAATTGGACCAGTTTTTCAGTATCCTCTTCGCAGAAGGTTGCCGTTAGCAGGTTGAAAGAGGTCTTCATCGCATCTTGAAGCTCTTCTTTATTGTCCTCCCAGGCCTTTCTTCAGTTGTCCTGAAATATCTTGCTTACGCGACGAATTGGTTGAATTACCGTAATAGTAGTATTTGGTCGTGCGTTGACGTAAATCTAAATAAATCAAGAAAAAAAAGAAGCTCCTTCTTATATTCTAGATTGCTTTGAGTAAGCAACATAATATTGGATAATGCAGGTTTTTAGAAACAACACACTTTTCTCATCCCAGGAAATACTAACCACGGTCTTCCTGTTGTTGAACGTTTGTTTGAATTTTGTTTCTTCGGGGTTGTGCCCGTATCCGTTGTTTTTTCGTTTCTGAATTGTCGTAAGGAAGCCAAGCTTCATCTCTTGTCACGATTCATGTCAAAAACTCTTCCGGCTCATCAGCGCAATATGCGTGAACTAGCTTAGTTAATACACAGTAATATCGCTCCAAATATGAATCAGCGTACATACGTTTAATGTAAACGTAATTTTTTTGCTATTAGCGGTACGTTGGATTGGGTGAACGTATTAAACGGTCCAACTTGGACTTTTATAAGTCAATTTGAACCGCCTATAATAAAGTACAAGTTTACATATACCACGCACAGCCGCTCCTGTAAATATTTAAAATATCGAAAATTAATGGTCCCTCTAAAGCTGAAAAATATAATTTTAAAATTAGTTTACGCGTTTATATCATGAACGGTGCAGCCGGCGTACTAGATCGACCTTCCGAAAAGGAATAGCTCGCCAATTTAACGATGAATGTTGTTAATGTTTGCTAATGAAAAGAAAAAAAAAAAAACGATAATAATAATAATAAAAGCATCCGGTGGAACGTAATTTAGTTCGGCGTGTTCTTGGAACATCCACGTTCTTCGATGTTTCGAGCGGAGAATATCTAATCGGAGACCGTCATGGAGTGAATCAATCGGTCGTAATAATTTCGTCGCTGGCCAAATCGCGTGCTCTGATAGCGTGTATATTGCACGAAACTGAAGCGGATCAATTGATTCGGAAACATCACCGAGCAAACAGATTGCGTTATGTGGCGTTTTTAGATGGTTAACGAATCGCGAACAATTTGATAGCTATCAGGCAATCTTTGGTGCTTACGGGTCGAAGATTACGGCATGTACTGTACAATTTCGAATGAAATTGCTGTAATTGTCTCATTTTTATTCAAAATAAAAATAAACAGATGTAGATAAATATTCAGTACTTAAAAGTGTAGCTATCCGCGAAAATATAAGAAAATAAAAGGCCGAGTTTTCTTTATATAAACCTCAGAGGTAAATAATTGAAAACTTTGTGTTAGCATTGTTAATATTCAGTTTAATTTACGTTGGAAAATATTATTTTACTGTATCTTTAATATACGTGCTTTACATCATAATTGGGTAGTTCCCAGATACCCACAAAACAGGTAAAAATTTACACAAATTAATAAACATTATTAAGCAACACTGGAAAACGTATTTCCTAGCGCAGAAATCGGAAAGCAAGCTCCAACATCACGGCGTTGCGTCGTTCCATTCGCATCCGCTATTGAATTTAATAGCAGCGTTACGCGCTAGACGTTCAAACACAGCATGAATTTTAATTGGAGAGAACGTCCTTTCGATTTTTTCTCTTCCGTTCGTTATCCCAACTTTAACATCGCATTGCAATTATTATATTTCCCGGCCGTCCGCGCAGTTTCAGCACGAAATGATCTGATACCAAGCCGGGTTGGTGTCGCCGCAATAACAATAGAGTTTTATAACATCTAGGAGCTGCGGATGATGCCGGAAATTTTGTTAATTGAAGTAAATATCTTTATTCTTTTTATCAGAATTTCGTTTCGAGCAAATGAGTTTTTTTTTTTTTCATCTCCAATAGAGGACGTGTATTTTTCGGTCTGGCGACGAACGAAGATGCCCTCAAGTCTTACCAGGTTTCCAATAGAAGAATTATTTAACAGAGCAGGTTGGTGCAGACAGACGGTGGACGGTCAAGAAATGCGCTATTTAAAAGAAGAACCGAAAAACACAAGACCTCGTACAATGTAAACATATTGCACAGTTCCGTTTGGTTTCTACACGGAACTAGGTTTTCGTACATGAGAATACGGATTTCACTTAAAAATAGCGCAACCACAAGGCAGCGTAAGGACGTAAATTTCATTCGTTAGACATTGAATAAAGCGTAGCGCAAGCTCAAAATTGCTGAAGCGTTGTATATATAAACATAGCAAATGCAGCCTTGTATGCTTTCTTCTGTATTTTATCTGAACTGGAAGCGGAATTAATTTCGTTGGATCCGCGCAGAAACACATCGATGTGTATTTGTACATATTTAATCAAGTAAATCAATGGTTAATTCAATTTGTTTGGATCACTTAACGAAAATAACTGTGCTAGTTCATTTCATCGACGGATGCATATTGAAGCAACCTGTTTTGTTGTATACATGACTGATTTATCAAATAAAGAGGTTATTCTAGCATTAAAGTCGATGTTTTATTGTTGTTCTTTCTTTGATTCAACCAGCACGAATAGAGAGAATATCTGTATAAAAGCAACATGGCAGGCTACATGTTCTCAGAAATTATTGATTTATCAGTATACTATGTTAATCTCCTTCTTTTTGCATTTGATGTACGTATGTATTGAAAAAATAAAATGAAGGAACTTATTTTCACCGTAATTGTTGATTCGCAAATCAACTTCTGTCCATTTGAGTGATATTCTTCGAATTTTTCTGTTACGGTATATCTACGCGATACACGTTGATATACCGTAATTAATAGAAGAAAAATGATCTGAAGAATCTGAAGAATTAGTACAAAATTGCATCCGGTCGAAAGAAGGTGTCAACTCCTGGAAGTAACCGTTTGCTAACCCTACTTACTACCGACCTAAATATCAAATTCTTCCGCAAATAACAAATAACCTAGAATTCTCAAAACAGCGCATGTTGATATGTTTACGCAGATTCACGATACCATCTGTAATCGTTGGAATTTCTTAATTTCTTCGCGCGGCCTGTCCTTAACACTCACTTCAACGCGCAAACATCTCCTACCACGAGTAATTAACGGTGGTTTTCAAACTCGGGCACGTACGCGCGCTGAAGTAGGCCTGTTTGCGCGCGAAACGACGTGTTTAGGCGTTGTTTGTCGGCATGGCGATTAACGGCTCGCCGACTCCGGAACTGCAGTTCTTCTAGCGAAGTCGTTGTCGAAGTTGGAGCCGCGCCAGTCACTTAGGGGAGATAATTCCGACTTCCGATATCCTTCCTCTTAAACTTCGTTACGTTAAGAGAGATGCGCCGAATTCGTAGAATTTTTAGAAAATCCAAGAATCGTTTTAAAATATATTCCTTGTAGCATTCGTCTTTTCATCTTATTTTTTTGGAAATGAAAAATTGATAGTAAATTCATCTGAAAAGAGCTCTCTTGCAACACTATAAATAGGTACTTGATTTAAGCGGAAGCAAAAGACTCGAAAACCTTAGAGGTTAAGGGAAAAGGCCGACGAATGTGGCTCTAGACTAATTAGCAAATGGGTTTCGAGTTTTTCCTTTAGAAATTAGTTAAAGCTTAGCAACATGCTGGAGAACACCTTGTTCGAAAGCTTGCGATCTCTAAGTCGAATATACCTCTACTTTACTCTGAAATGTCAACACCACATCCTTCCTTGCTGCATATTTTCTTTTGTAGATCTGGCAAGATACGCCGATGTTGAGCCGTATTTGTGTAAGATCAACCTTGTAGTAAGTGATTTTGCACTTAACACCAATTCTTTTCAACAAATGGAGGGAGCTAGCTGTAGTCCTGTAAGTGGTCAAAACGAATTAAGTGTTGACAAATCTGCTTATTTCTTTGATGATTTAAACGATATTGATATTGATCAGAAGCTTCGGTAGTCATTTAAGTAATGAGAATGAGTAAATGGTCATCACGTACGCTCGTTCTTCTCTATCTACCAGATATTGGCTGCCTAATAAAACTATCTATCTTTAGATAATGGCGCTAAAGATCTTCTGCTGCTGTTCAAGATGTTTCAGCGTTTGGACACAAATTGTTAACTAGGCTCTTGTTAATTAGAATATCATTTTTTTCTCTTCTTGGATCTATAGATAGTGCAGCTAATGTATTTATTTTAGTTATAAAGCTTATTCCACAATTAATCATTAAAATATTTAGATTGTATGAAATTGCTTCTATGCTTTCTAAGTTGATTTGGGACTTAAGACCCAGAAAGAAATATATTTAAGAATAGAAACATATTTATTAAATTCAGCAACTTTGATGACATATTACGAAGAATCCTCCTTAAGAAATAAGCCAATTCTGAAATTATTCCTGTAAAAACCATCGACGTCTGTTTAGGTTATATACCACTAGAACTTTATATATAACATCGAAATGGCAAATGTACCGTAATGCGATATTTGTCTTCCGATCTCCGTACATAAAATCAATGCCAACGCATCAATCTTTTAACGCCGGCCCGTTTTTTTTTTTTTCAGAATGCGTGCGGAAGCGAGATAGCTCCGACACTATCTACAACGTGACCTTTAATAAAAATGCAGATGGTGCTCGCCGGTCGTTCGTATAAACTACGCTATTTTATAGTGAACAATAAAGGCAGCGGGTATTCTACGAAATGCTAAAGCGATATTTGCTTTTCTTCTAATTCATTTGGAGAGGAGCGCGATACAATTAACAATATAATTATATATAATAAAAGCCTGAAAGAGCTTTTTTTTTGTCTCGTGAATGGCTTCTGTTTTTGTGAATGTATATAGGCTCGTGTTTACTCTATTTTTATAGCCGAATTCAAGATGTGATTACCGCGTCTTTCCTTTGATCTTTCTGAAATAATAATCAATCAGCGATTCCGGACGAATTTTCGAATATATTTCCAGCGATTCCGATGAATAGCGGTGCTAATTTATGTCGTGTTATTCGCTAAACAATGTCGGAACGTCTTGGAAATATTTGCGGACATTAAATTAGTTATTAGATTATCTTGCTTTGTAAATATGCACGAACGAGACGTGATTATTGAAAAGCAATATAAGATATTCAAGTAATAAAGTAAATCAGGATCTCTAGCCGTTTTCGAGATGTTTGCGTTAAGAATCGTCAAATAGAACCAGCGTGAAGCCATTGAATGTGGTATTAGGATAACTGACGGAATCCTTCATCTGTTGGTTTTTTTTATAATTTAAATATCTGCATAATAGTTGTGTGTATTGTTGAAAAGGCTGCCGAAGCTCGTCTGATAGAGCACCAACGTTGCATTAAAATACGGCTCCCCTTCAACTCGGCTCTCGTTTATAAGATCATGTAGACACTTGCCACTAGGTATTACTTGGTCTATAGCCACCCTTAACCATTCTAAGAATGTGAAGATATACAGGGTACTCTCTCGTAGACATGTGGATTTCTGACATTTGTAACGGCGGATCCTTGAATGACCCTTGATATAAAAGCGTACTACTTCTTCAGCATGGCTCATATGTTGAGTTATTTCTTTGACATCTTTGTTGCCAGCTTTCAATTATCGTCGCCTCTTTGTTAGTTTAAAATTGCGCAATATTTACAGACGTCGTAAAGCAGCCGGAAAATAATGTTGTTTAATTTGTTTCTTTCGCAACAAGATTAGCGTTGCAATACAATGGATGCGACTGGGCTTGTGGTCGATAATACAGGTAACCGTACCGTAATAAGTGGTACTTACAAAATCGTAATTCGTATAATCGCATTAAGCTTTAATATTCAGTTCCGGTTGTTCATAAATCTGCAATTTAGTTAATGGTACTTGTCTATTTTAACCTTTGTTAAATACAACGCCAACGAAATAAATTCATATTCGCGCGATAAATATTCAACGCAACGGTCATAATTAAATTAATCTAGCGGCAGTTTCGAACTATCAATATTTTACGGGTAGAAATGTTGCGCGCCCGAATTGGAAATAATAATATTACTTCATCCCGAGCGACATATTAAACTGGTATGCGTCAATTTTAGCATAGGGATTTCTCATTAATTAATATTTACAGTATGGTCCTGGGTCGTTGCCTTTTTTTAAACGTTAAATTGTCTTTTGAATACAGCGCGAGAAACAATGGTATTTAATAGATATGTACTTACAGTCGTAATATTAACCTTTATAGTCGAAGCTTGCCGGCGATTTATCAACTTGTCGAAAAGATAGCGCTAAAATCATGGTGCGTATCGCCGTTTACGGCTCGTCAGTGTACCTTGTGGTGGTGGCTACAAGTTACAAGCTAATTGCCATATCGATTTCTACGGTTACTTGCTTTCGATTTGAAATTGCTGCGGAACGTTTTTTTTTAATAAATATGAAAATTTTACATACTTCTTAAGCATAAGAAAATATCGTAAAGTAACCTTTATTTGATTTATAAACGCATAAGAAGCTTCGATTGTTGCCAGCGCAATTTCGAGAGCCTAGTTATTTTGTTCTTACCCTGGTCACACAATTCTCTATGACAAATCCGTTCGTCTGACGTTAGAACTTACTTAAGCATGCTTACAACTATTAAGAATTTAAATCAAGAATCCTTTAATACGTATTTCCTGAAAGAATATGGATCAAATGAAGAAATTAAGTAATAAAATGCATCTTTTCTAATATTCTAGGAAAGAAGAGTGATGCTATCGCTGGAGTAATGCACGTTTTTTGTAATTTTAAGTCGCCGATTTCGTGGTAGACGTTCCGTTTATTCGTTTTGCCATTCAGTAAAAGCGAATCGCTAGATTACCTTAGATTAAGCAAACGGTTTAGTTTAAAAAGTTCATCGTATCAACGGATATCGGAAAAAAGTTAGGGAAAAATCATTTTTTTGTTGGAAATTTATCAGGAGAATATTTGAAGATTATTTATTTCAATGAAACGTACGTTCGAGGAAATATTACAAAGTATTAAATTTTGTTTATAAAGATTTGTTTCTTGTTTTTATCTTCTGAAAGCGGGCAATTGCGTGTTGCATTCTTTACTAACATTTCCTAATTTTTGAAATTCTCTCATTTCCTATAAATCACTCAACATTTACCTTTCAACGTCATTATCTGTCCGCAAACCCAAACAGATCACCATTACGGTATTAATTTAATGGTGAGCTACATCTAAAATTCTGACAAGTGAAACGGGTTGACTGGACATACAACGCTGGGTATTTACTTGGAATAAGAGGGATTTCGGCGGAGGAGACGCATTTATAAGCTCCGGCGTTTTCAAATATGTAGGTGCGAAGCTGCTACGATGTTCGCTTACCAAACCATCCGGACCGTGATGCAGAAGGCACATTGTGCTCGTTATCTACATGATGACATGTGTTACCTAGTCCGTAACGTCGTTTCGCTTTCTCCTACCTCTTCTCGCCGCCCCAACAAGATGCTTTCGTCTCGCTCGCTTTCCTTGCTTACGACAATAGTCCCGCTGTACCCACCCACACGGAAATGCTGTAGTATTTCATCCCTTTCCCGGACGTAGTATAGAATGTTTTGGCGGCGTACAGCAACAAAGTGGCTCCGAACTGATGTATATTCTATTAGCGGAGTTCCCGATTCGTGTTGTTACAAAGAAGGCACCGCGGTCGATGTGGAATGTCAAACAGCGCATTGCAAAAATTGGAAATTAAGGAAAAAATGGGGTTTTCAGATGCTGCTTTGATGGAAACTCGTGACTTGGGTGTCTCGAACGAAATCAATAAATGAAATTACTCTTGAACGAACAGATATAACCGACCGTTTCGGCGCAGTAAAACTTGGAGATATAAATACTCGTCAAGAAATATTTTTTCCTGTATAACCGGAAGTATCAAATTATTAAAAATATTTTAGTTGAACAAGACACATGAGCTTCAGTGTACTGGCGAATTTTCAGAATTTTCCATTACATCGTCTTTTACATATCGTGTATAAATGAAAGCTAACAAAATCCTCAACTTCACCTCTAACAAAGTTCACATCATCAGAAACAACGCAACCTATGATCTTAATAAATTCAACGTGTAAATTAAATGAAGAAGGAGATACGCAAAAGACGATATTGCAAGAAATAAAACATCATCAGATGACCTCCGTAGCAGTTTTATGACCTAAAGAACTACGTCAACGTACATTACGTCCATCTCCTTCTACGTCCTTACTTCACGTCGAAATCCCTGGTTCCCGTATTTACATAGACCGCTACAGAAAGAGAAGCAATCCGCCGCTACCGCCGCCGCCGCGGCCGGGTACCTGTTGCGACGTTCGCCTGCCGTTCTGAATTTTTTATAACACGCCAAGTCAATACTACCAGCTACAACGGTCGTTATATGTGCACCGAATACAGTTCGCTTTTCCTTCGCCCGCAGCGAAAATTCCTGGGCTAAACTTTTACGAGGAATCGATGCAAAATATTGCGTTAAGCGTCTTTACGGCGTCGTCAAACGCAACGGACGTGACGATAATTTCGGAGATAACAAGTTTTATCCGCGATCTAGATTTCGAACCGGACCCACAAAAACGGGAGGAACAGGACGAGGCGAGCTATTGGAATCGTTAATTAAAGCTGTGGAAGACGATGGCGATAAAATGCCTATTTTTATGGCGGCAGTTAGTTAGGCTGCGATGTCGACATCGTCGGTTTAGAATATAGTTGCGTGTGTGGTTTGATAGAAGTCCTGTAATTGTTTGTATTTGTTGAATTTTCAGTTGGGTTTATATTAACTCTGAATAACAAAGGGGCGAAAGATCGAGCGACGCACGGCAAAGATATAATTAACGCATGACTAGAGTCTATTGCCATATTGATTCTGATTAATTCCCGTCGCGCGACTCTTCGCCCTTATGCTATCATAACGAGCAGATCTTGCAGCGGCGTCCAGCTTTAACTGTTCATTCTACTACGGGCTTTCTCGTATGTATGTAATTGTTACTTCGTTGATGAATTACTAACAATCACTACATGCTTAAATAGACGAAAAAAAAAACGGTGAAATAGAACATTAAAGCAGATACATAGTTAAATGTCCACCCGGTGAAGACAAACACGTTTCGTATCCGTTAAACACGTTCTAAACCAACAGAGTGTCCCATATTCGTTCGGTTTGAATGCCTAATCTAAATGGGGAGTTAGCTGCCGTAGCTGGGTTCCGGGTTATCTGCCGGCGAACGAATTTATAATGGGTTTACCGTACGGATTATTTAAGTTAATTTTTGTTGAATAGAGGACGCCCGAGGCATTATCAAATTACGTTAATAGGATGAATCTATTTGTGCTGAAGCAGGGAATGTCGTGAGGAGAACGGAGCACGCCGATTCCTTTTCCCATCGTACATAGATAGGTACGTACTAGCCTGTAGCGAACGTGTAGGCAGAAATGGACTGAATAAGTGAACCGAGGTCGGATAAGAGGATGAATTCGGTTTTGGCACGTAAACGTGTCAACGCTTGTTAGGACGAAATGGTGTGAATAATAGAGATTATGTTCAACTTTGAATAAGCTACGTGCTAATATACGCAATGTATTCCAATTTAATTTAATTAATTCAATTTAATACAAAATTGAAGAAAATTTTATTCTAGGTAGCATCAGTAAGTTCTTGAACATCGTACAACGTCGTATCGTATGAATTACGCCCGTTTCGAGAGTGTTGAAAATTTAACTAATACCGCCCGCCATATTCTTCGAAAATTAAATCTCGCACATGAAACGACTCAAACGTCCGCATTAACTATTAGCCATGTGAATCATTCGTCTGTACGATTAACAACCTCCTAGCTCGTAAATCTCCAGGTAAGTAAACTGTCTTTACTATTTTAAACAGCTTTTCAGGTCAAGAGCGATTTGGACTAGTTTGCTAGTACGCTATAAAACGTGCGAGCATGAATTCGGATAGGTGATTTACGTGCTGAAATTCAGGGTATCGCTAAAGATTGTTTCTGCGAAGATCTGTATTTTAAAGAGGGCTATTTTAAATACAATCGAGAGGGCTATCAACGGATATCCAAATTGAAACTTCAAATTACGCCTGAGATATTATTAATTATTATTTATTATTATCATTATTACTAATTCTTCTCTTTCTCTATATGCGGATGACACGTCTATTTTTACTTCGGCGACAATCTTTTAGAATTCGGAGAACATTGAAGCGATCCTTCAACGTTCCTCAAGGCATCTCAAAGCAATAAGAAGCTAAGAGACCGCATGATATCTTTCAAGATGGAATTTTAATAAAGGCAATATAAAAAAAAAACGACTCAAAGGAAAATGTGTGCCTTTATGAAAAAAAAAAAAAGAAAAAAGAAACACACGCAAA
Source organism: Oryctes rhinoceros (assembly GCA_020654165.1). Taxonomy (NCBI): domain Eukaryota; kingdom Metazoa; phylum Arthropoda; class Insecta; order Coleoptera; family Scarabaeidae; genus Oryctes; species Oryctes rhinoceros. Next base: position 4,428,476 of record JAIOKQ010000548.1, on the reverse strand, counting down.
GAGGAAAAAGATCGGCAACGGTACGAAATTCCCGCTTATTTCTTTCGTAAAGTTGGCGGAATTATTACGCGTCCTTTTGCCGACTAAACCGTCTTCTTTGAGGTATATTCAAGTTCAAATGTCGAATTCCACTACGTGCGATAATAATACAAGTCAATAAATTATTCGCTAGAACGAGAGACCGAGGTAGGAGCGCATAAAACCACCGTCAAAGGGAAAAAATTCTCGTTCCTTTTTTCTTGGAGCAAGTTAGGTGTCTTAAGATCGCGAACAACCGTGTGTGCGAATATCATTTCTGTCTGGGGACCGACGGTTGATAAATAGGTCTCGGTTTCCGTAATCTTTCCCAGTCCCGCTTCATTAATGTGTTTTGTCATGCGAAACGGGTATTTGAGCAAACCCCAGCAACGCAACGAGAAATTAAATATTTAACTCCGGATGTTTTTAGTGTTAAGAAAGAGCTGCAAGGATATCTAGAAGTAATAAATTAGGCGAGTTTGCGGAGTAACAGAAATATGTACAATATAAAGTAGATTTAAGTCTAATTGATCGATTACTCATTGATTTTTCCATTCATTTTTGACCATGTTACTTGGTATTTCATTTAAAATACAAATAAAAAACGTTGATAATGCCACAGTTAATTATCAAGATCGTTAAATACGTTTCCTTCTTTTTCCACTCTTATTATTACACTTCCCGCGACAATGAGAAAGCAAATTTTAATAATTCTCGCCCCACTACGTCCCACTTTTAGTAAAAACAGCGAGCACACTTCATAACGGCGTTGCAAGCGTATTTACTTTTAATTAACTGCAAGAGATTCCCAGGACCACGTCACTGAATCGATAAGCGAGTTCCGTCGTCGTTTGTGTTGATGCTTACTGAGCAAATGTGCTACGCCCTCCTGTCGAAAGGAAAAGGGGGCGGAGAGAAAAAGGGGAGATCCGGAGTTACCTATCAAAAATAAAATAATTACATTTGCGCGTCTGGTGAGGTTCAAGATGAAGAAATCATTTGTGGCCGCTATCTCAGCCGGCGACGGTTGTAGGTCGCATTTTCTCGCGGCAGAAGCCGCGTAGTTATGGAAAACGCCACCTACTCTATTCACTAATGACCAATGATTTAAAAAGAGTTAATTAAAAAAAGCGAAATGAAATAAAAATAAGAGCTCTATGAATGGTGAATTTATCCGTAAGACGACGGTTTATAGGGAAAAGGAGAAGCTCAAGTACATACCTAATCCTAGATTAGAGTCTTTCGACGTGAACGTTTGGGTCTTCAACGTAGCTCAGACGTCAATCCGTAAAAAAAAAAAACGGATCGCTGTGTTCCCACAAAACTTCGTATCTATTCGTAGTCTATAACTAACTGGGTTGGTCCTCCTTTAAGGCATACCACACCAGGAAGAATTACGTAACAAACATGTTTAAACGGAAAAACCGCTTCAAAATTGAAATTTCTATGTTCTACAACAAATTAGTTTTTGTGATCAAACGTCACATGAACGGACCAATCGGAGAAGCTATTACGTTATGTCACGGTGCGACCTCTATTGAGAAGATGGGAAAACACGCCGCGAAAATTATTACGTTAAGAAATTTAGAAAAGTAAAAATAAAAAGGGACAAAGAATTATCGAAGCAGTAAATATAGTTGAAATGTTGCCAAGCCCGGTCAAATAGAATTTTAAAAACGATAATTCGCACGGTGCGTGATGGGTTGCCTACCTATAAAACAAATTGCATCTGCATCGGAGAAAAGTTCCTAAGATAAACAAATTACAGGCTGGCTCAAAAGAAAAAGAAATTTGACGTCTAACAAATGGTTTCCGTAGTTTCACGGACATAGATAGCAATATGGCGAGATATAATTAAGTAACTGTCCTTCTAGAGTTAGAAGAGATAAGAGATCGAAAAACCACTTTAAACATTTTTAGTTCTTTTTTTGCGACACGAAGCAGTGTTGGTGACTTCTTCCCTCCAATTTTCCCCAGATTTGAATTATATTATCATCTTGTACACGTAGAAAGGTAGATGCTCGTTAAAAAAAGAGGCCGGTAAACTACTATAGGTGCCAAGTTGTAAAAATAAAAATTAAAAAACTTCGAAGGCGTAATGCGCATTTTATAGAATTATTTCCTTAACAGTGCACATTATATGTTTTTGTTCCATCGCCTGATGCAACTTCAGCTTAAATTTAAGCAGGTAAATCTCGTTAAGGTCAGCCAGAACGATTCGAGTATGTATAAAGCTCACCTAATATTACCTGCGGAAATTTATAATTCGAAATGATGGTATGCTGACGGATGTTTTTGCATAGTTTCTTCAAAGGACTATGAAAAATATTTTTCCTGCGAAGAGATATTTCGAAATCGACAATTATCTTGTTCCTTTATTACCGGAAAGGAAAGAACACAAATTACTCCAAATAGTTCGAGCGTTTTAAATATTTACGAAACAAACGCTTTAGAAAGGAACATTTTCAAACAAGAAACATAAAACAACATTAATTTCTTATGATCTCACTCGTCCTAGTTACTTCTTATATGTAGAAACATTTTTTTTTTCATTATTTTATGATGCAAAAATTAAATACGATCAACAACCGAATTGACCAGGGAATTCATCCATTATTTATGGAAAATTGATAGGCGCGGCGAACTGGGTTCTCGTGTCCCGAATTTGTCACCGACGTATCTGATACATGTAGCGTCCAGAAAAACGTTCCGGGTGTAAGTGAATCGGTCGATATTTTCGCAGAGCGTCATATTGCTACGAAATAAATCTTCACTACGTCCACCAGCACCATCTATCATCAATTTTGCTATAAATACAATACCGGAAGGAAACTCACGAATCGGGGCAAAGAATAACAATCATAAAGATTTATCTTGTTCGATGATGTTATGGTTATGGGGAAGCAAGCAGAATAATAATGTACTTTTGAAAATCACTCTTAGGATTAGCACCACGACTAGCGCTGTTCAGTCACGCTGATATTGGTAGCAATGGTGAGAGAGGGTTGTTCCAACGTCGAACGCCATGTTATTTCAGCTTATGAAGTTTAGTCTCCTCGATTATCTTGATGAATCAAAAATAGCCCGTTCTTTTGATTTTTTTTTATTCAAATTCAAAGTCAATCCAAGAACTGCTCGAGAGATTGCTTAAGGAGCAGTACCCGATCTCTGTCGCTGCTTTTTTGGCACTAGACTTGATTTGAGGCATCTCTTTATCCACATTTCAAAGCGTTCGATCAAAACCATCTTTCTACTTCCTCTTCTCGAGCATCTACTAACCCCTACCGTACGAAATTTAATGTACATCTCCTTATCTTTCTCCGGACAATTAAACAGCTTTTAAACCATAACAGTGTTTCTAATTACCGCGCGACGTTTATTTATCGCGCCCGGGTTACCTAACGACCGAAGCGATCACCGCGTTCGCTCGAAGAGGGCGCAAGAAGGGACGTACGGCGCGGCGCCCCCGATATTGATTTAATTAGATTGTAATTCGAACGTAATTACTATGGTGCCCCGAACAAACGCGCTGATTGCATTACGTGAAACTGATACTCGACCAAACAACTGTTGTACCGCTGCGGGCTGCCCAATCTCCGGTCGCCGAGCGTCAAAATATCTTGTCAAGCGTCCAAAACAAACACAAGTACGGAGGGAGTTATCGATTAATGAAGTCGTAAACCAAAACATTGGAAACGCATTATTAGATCATCGAAATGGATATCAGCGTACAACGGCGACATTTTCTAATTGCACGATATGACGTTTACTTTTTGGAATAAATAGAGGAGGTTCTAAAGTATTTCTTTTTCCTTTACTGACGTTTAGACGATCCGTATTGTATAGTTAAAGTGAACGTTAATTAGATTAATTAAGGGTTCCGCAAGGATTATCGTTAGCGCCATCTGCGCGCAACACCGATAAGCAGTTTCAATAAGAAGTCTACTGATGAAATTATTTAGGTGTATATCTGCTTAATGCTTGCTTTTGAAAAGAACGTATTTATCGTATACGATAATAAGAAGGTGTAAAGTAGCTAAAGAAGGAAAAAGAAGGAAACGAGAAAAATTGCTACAAAGCTACCTTTAAACATAATTAAATCATGTAAATCTCGTCTTGACGTACCCTCCGTTTTCTACTAAGTACGTGAAAAAAAAGGAAAAAGTGAAAGGCAATTTAATTTCGTAAAATATTCGTCGAATTTTCCGCTGGTCCTTGGAGAAAGAAAAGGATACTTTGCGTTTCGCGCAGCAGGGAATGCTGCCGGCCGATGTTTATATACAGGAATTATTTTATTTTAAGCTGGGTAATGCTTAATTCATTAATGTAATGTTGCTGTATAACAACCCATAAACCATATCTCGCTTGAGATGGTAGGATGAAAGCGCTAGTATGAAAAATTTACGTGTACTTTCTTTTAAGTGTGGTGGCGGCCCAACGGGGTATATACGCTTTTTGCAAGCTTGCCATAATCTCAGAAGCCTTTTATGTCTTCCATGGCCTTGTTATTGTCACTCCCTCATCGTAAAATGTGAAGCGCAGTTAATTGTACCCGAGCTGCGAATGGTGACTCGGCAGTGTATCGTTCCCACTAAGAAAATTTGTTGATTCTAGCGGGACTCGAACACTGCGCTTATCTCTGCCCGGTCAAGCGCTGGGCCTCTTACCACTAGGCCACCGAACCGTTTAGTCCTCATATTAGGATATAAGCTGAGGGTAGTTAGCTGCCTTTGCCGGAACTGGATCAATTAGGCTCCTTTTAAACCACCATCACTAAGTGCCATCTCTCCAATTACATCCGAACTTCGTACTATCGAGGATGAGGCCATCCTGGGTGTTTCTAGAGACTAGGCTAAAAAAGTTATTGGGTTCAATAATCGCTTGCGTAAAATTTGCTTGCGAACACCAGTAAGTTTAGTTTGGAAACTTCAGTAATACCATATGGCCATCTTAATAAATCTTCTGAATTTCTAAATTCTCTAATCTAATTTGAGAAGCTCTCCTGAAGATCAAGAACTGTAGAGTATCCTCCTAATTGCAAGGTCCTTAAGCGATCGTACGTAATTCAAAATTTCCGGCAATAAAAACGCAAATACGCGGGACGCCTTCAACTTTTACGAGCTACCGTCTTACCATCATCTCACAGGCCCTCTGGCGGGTCTACTCGCCTGTCATAGGTCTATTTTATTGTCTTATACCCATAAACCGTGGAGGATGAGCGGCATCCGCGGTCGAGGATTTGTAATTAGTAATTTCGCCACGCTCCCCCGTTCAATAAAACTTGGCGGTTCGTGAGCGCGAGAACGCTTCTGCACGGTTCGTGTGCTCCCCGCAGTGTTCCACTATTTTATACGTTATTTTACGCAACGTCTTGCGTGATTTTCCGCAACGCGAACGAGGTTATAGACGGGGACGGGGTTCGTTTTACGCGAAACGGTGAAGACGGATGGTTTTGAACTGAAATGATTGCGGCGGTATTCCGGTTATGGCTTACTCGCTACTTGTTCAAAATTATTGAAGAATTAATTCGGATGCTTTAATTGAAAATTGTAATCGCAAGCGATTAGAATGAGAGCGATCGTTTCTGGAATAAATTCATTTTGTGGATGATTTATCCTTTGTGTTGGGGCAACACAAGGAAATTGGATTTTTACGAAAAGTGGGCGTTTTCGTTTATTGGTTCTTCGGGCCTATGCCCAAATGTACCGTTTAAATGATTTAAAATAAAGTATTTCTTCGTATGAGACGTTATTAAAGTGACTGCTCTTCCTAAGATGCGAAATAAAGAAGTTTACGATCCATCCAGGGACGTACTGTACGTAAATCCGTATGTGTACGTATAAATCCGTATGTGAATACTGAAATACAATTCGACGTGAGCTATCTAAATCTTACGGTACACATTTCACAACATTGATTTTATCTGTCAATGATTGGCCTTTCCTCCAATGGAAACCTTATAAATGCAAATAAAATTCAGAATTTTCGGTAGTAAACACCTCGAGGCGTCTCCGCACTGGAGGTGAGTTATAGTCAAAATACTGGTAGGTACGGTATATCGACGTAACAATCTAATTTTACGTGGCCCCGAAGAGCTGCTTCGCCGACGCGCAAGAGAAAGGAGACGAGAATGGAATAAGACGCGATTTGATGAAAACGACGACGTTCGAATTGGCTTTGCAACATAGATGCGAGATCGATGGAAATACGTCTGGCTAATACGGCAACGGATACGAGTTTTCCTGTCGATGAAATGGAGCATTTCGGAGTTCTTTTGATCGAATGAATCCGGCCATTAAATTACATTTTGAGGCGGGAACGTTTTCCCTGCACTTGTCAAAGTTTGGAACTAAATTGTTAATGATATTAGTTGTTTTTATTTCAATCACCGCTTCTGAAAAGTTGCAAAGGAAGTAACGAACTTCATCTTTACAAGCTTACAACTGACAACTATTTCACTTATCACACATCCTCCGATTTTAAAAGCAGAAAACGTATTGGCAGATGCTTCCATTCGGTATAAAGGATTGATACCGAAGGATCAAGGATCTTCATCACAGGAAACTTAATCTTCTATTTAATCATATTTTCATCTTAAATCCGCCACATAATCCAAGAAGCAAGCAAATGGTAAATCGTAAATTCGCCAGAACTACGTATTTGCACGAACAATCGCAGGAATGAACGTTAAAGTTGGTCTTTCACAATGCATTACACGTACGGAAGCAAGACAGGAGGCTACTTAGCTCCAGTTTAAACACACGAATATCTCGTAATAGGCTTACGTAGAGTGAAGATCTGACGTCTCTACATTTATTTCGTCTTACCGAGAATTTGGAATATAGACGCGTAATTAAGTGAACATGTATTAGCTGCTTGATTGTAACGTAACAAGTACTTTGGAAGTAAATATATTAATATTTAAAATGATTTAAATTTGACTAATTAGTACTCGTTTGTTGCTAGAATTTTTAGGTGCTCGGCTATGTTTAAGCGTGTCAGTATTTATTATTTTTTGCTGCTTCGTCATAGATGACTTAGAAAATTGTTCCTTTTTCTTTCTAAGCTTTCGTTTTAACGGAACTGTGAGATTCGAATTTCCATCTTTTACATTTAACATTGTTTTCTTTCCTCGATATTGGTTTGACTCCTAACTTCAATTAACTTGCGAATGATATAATAGAACCAAAGAAGAAGCTGACCCAGCAAAACATGCAACTTAATGCGATTTAATCGACTTTGTCCCGTCATCGTTTTTGCATCCCAGACAACGATCAACAATATCGTTTCAACAATATCTATTCGTCAAAATTCGATATCGCTCGCGTCACCACCATTTTCATTTGCATATTGAATTGTTAGATGTAACGTTGGCCGCGCAATTAAAAGTCAATATTTCGATAGAATCGATACACGTGCCGCGGTGAGGCACGGAGGTGAATTCATTTAACGCATTCCAAAAAACGTTAATTTTTATCGGTGTCCGAGGTGTAATTGCATTTTCGTTATTCAATAAACGGACACGAAGCGCATAACGATGATGACAGGTTTTAATGCATCTTTATTTAAGTGCTGCGTTGCGTAAACATTATCTTCCAATTAGAAGAAATTGCGTTAATTAAATGTTTACGAAGCGATCCTTTTGAAGCTTATAAGCGCGATTTCTATTTATGTAAATATGCCTAAGATCTCCATGAAATCGCTAATATTATTGATTGCATCGGACTATCGGTATAGGTCGATCGCTGACATTCTTATGTAAAAAAATCTACCACGAAAAGTTACTCTCATTACTGGCATGTAACCTTGAACTTGGTGTACTCTATCTCTTTTGTCTTTAAAAAATCTCTCGCCTACCTGGTAATTTCGTCTACCACTCGAGGCATTAGCGAGAACCTACAAGCGATTTTTCTGGATGCTAGATAGCGTCGCGCATATACATATACATCGGTAAAATCGGACCGCGTTCGAAGTCCAGGCAAGTGGGTAGGAAACCGAGAACGCGCTCAAGAGTCCTGGCTTCCCGCATGTATGTTTAATAACGCTCTATATATAGGGCACAGCGCACAGGTAGGATGGAGGTAAACGATCAATAATACCCCACCTGTTCCAGAAAGCCTCCGGCCGTACCGTTAACGCGACTGCTGCCGCTGGAGCCGGCCGGAGCGCGCCGCACCGTTCTATGCGTACTTATGTTACTCCGGCATCTTTCTCTTGTACCTTTTGTCCTGCTTACTACCTTTCGTAGTACGCTAGATGGGGGCCGCGGCGTTAGCTGGTCCTTTTTCGCGACTGTTAAGGGAAGGCCGCATTCGGAATGATGGGGACACGGTGGTGAACCAACAGGTCCCCGGAGGAATCGATAAATCGCTCGTTTTTAACGTATCCTAAGACTGGATGGAAAGCTGTTCTGTACACTTAGGGCGGGAAATGATCTTATCGCGACTCCGTGGACATTTTAATTAAGTTGAAACGAAGTAAATTGATTTGGGTTAATCCTTCATAAAAGGAAGATCTTTTTACTAATTAAAATGCTCAGGATGTAACGAGAAATATTTGAAAACTATTAATATAAGACTATTGAATATTCGCCAATATTCAATAATTTTTAAGATGATTGCTCGTTCTTATTTCATGTACGTGTACATACATACATCGCTTTGAATTATTTGGAGCATCACCGAATCAATTTTCTGCGTTCGTCAACAACGTCCCTCAGTCTCGGAATATTAACGAGGTGTTAAGAAATGTGACGGAAATTCACGGCGTTGTTTGTCTTTGCCTACGTGTGTTACGATTCCTATTAATTACATGTACTTATTTCCATAATACACAGATATCCATATGTAATGCGCGTGTAAAGTTTGCAGTATGCCTATCAGTTGTCGCGAGCGCACGGAACGCAGCTGAGACGGGACAACTTCGTCGAACGCCTAACCCCGGCCGAATCCTGCCGTATTCCTTAATTTAGTATTCCATGCATATGCAAAAGCAAGTTAGGCTTCCATAAATTTGCATGATACTACCTATTACCCGACTCGTTTCGAATTATACGTTGTTGCCCTGTATACTAGAACGAAGAAGATGTTTGCTCGGAATAAATATTCATAATCCGGTGAATATTACTCTTCGTTTTTACCGGCTTCTTATTCGCGTGCGCCTCCACAATGAAAGCCTCTCTATGTACTTCCGCGACGATATTTTATTCCGTTTATTCTGTGCCGTTCTCCTATTTTTTTTTTCTCGGGATGCTATTAATATTACTTACTCTGCGAGAGATGGCCGATTTTTCTCGGGACATTTTAAATTATCGAAATACTTTTCAGTGCAGTCACCCTTGACCTCTTAAAGCAAATATTTGCTTTAACCGAGGAAATTTCTTTTGAGTCCAAAAAATTTTCATATGCCTTTACTATTGATTGAGTGAATTGATTCCAGCACATCACGGATGCTTTTGAAGTACATTTTTAAGCTAACTTTTAATTCACTCTGTATACTCTTCGCCGTTTAATAAGCTGTTGGCCAACGACCCGATTTCCTTTATCTTTGGGATATTTTAGCTCCAGGGAAAGAGACATCTAATGCGTCATTACGAACACTAACGCCGGTTATAGTTTCCAATTTGAGTGGGTTTACTACGTCGGTGAAAAGGCTATTGTCAAAGAAGTTGGAAGCGGTTTCAGTTAGTAAATTTGCGACAATACGTTGAAATCCATTCCATTATTTCGTCACCAAGAATATCGAATTCGCCACCCTTGCGTGTTCCGAAGTTCCTAAGTTACGTACCCGCTCATGTACATATTTAATTCCGAGAATTTCCAGTTCCCGAAACTATCAAACGGTTCCCATTCAGGGTCAAAGTTTGCACTGAACGGAAATTCACCCCCATTAGTCGCGATCTTAACGATCGCGTACGATTCGCACGTATAGAAGTGGTGAATTTGGCATCTCTCGTAGGGCCGTCTCAAGTTCTACGTTCAACGTGGGCGGCCTTTTCGACGTGCTACGTAATTTGCTGGCACTTCAACGGGGGAACCCTCGTTCCGTAATATAGGCGACAACCGGAGTTATAAATACCTATGCACTCGCCGTGTAATTTACTGTGTCAAACTTGCGGAAGCGTCCATTGAAACTTCAATAAAACAGTTCCACCTCGTCCTCGTATGGACGAACGGTAATGATGCGGTAATATATTTATTCTGGGACCGTTATATTACCAGCAGCTCTATTAGACGTCGGCGCGCTGATGAAGTCGTTTCCTCGATTTATACGTGCATACCGAATCGCGGATACAATTCGGAAAAGACGATCTAGCGCATATAAATTTAGCGTGCGCGTACAGAAATGTTTTCCTAGACCAAGCGAATACGTCTGCTTGAAAATAGAAGTAACAGTCCCTTTGAAGACGATAAATGCAGGACATGGAATGAAGCAAATATGTTCATGAAATTACCATATTGGAATTCCCGCAAGTTTACCGAATTAACTCGATTACTTCTTCCACCACGAAAATACGAAGACCCTCCCGATGTTTAGAACTCTCGCCACGTTTTATGCATTCCTTTTTGCGTGCACGTGAAATTGTATTTTTCCTTAAGCACGCAATCTTATTTCGGCGAAACCGGATTTAGAATGTCTTTCCGTCGGAAATCGGATGTCCAAACCGTCTAGCTACTTATAAATCCTCCGCAGCAACGTTTGTACCGAGCCGTATACCTCGTTTGATACTTTAAGGAGTTTCTTTCGAAAGAGAGTTCGTCCAACCGGGTTAGGCTTTTTCGGGTTGTTTTCTTTTGGGGATTATGCGCTTACCGCTCCCGAAGACTAATAATAATACTATTGCGGAGAGCAGAAATGCTACTTTCGAAGAAAGGCAAAGCAGCGAAAATTCTGACATTTATTATCCTAGATTTTATTGTATTTATGGTATAAAAGCTTCCGGATCAACGTCAAAGGTATTGTTTTAACCTTTTTTTCTGTTATATTCCTTAGTTATCATGGCGAACGTCAATGTTTGTTGAATCTCAGCTCTTATTTTTCTAACCAAAATTATACGAATACTTATGTACATCAAATCATTACTTTACTTTATAGAAACATTTTATCTAACCATCTTCTTAACAAGGAAGAACATTAGGTCTTTCCATTACCCTAATCACTACCACTAGGAAATAAGCCAAACGAAACAAAAGACTTCGTCGTTAACAAGAGAATCACCACGGCCGTCTGGATTTACGCGTTCCGCAAACACCAAACAATAGAAACCGTTAACGGACTGCTCAAACTCCCAGCAGATAAATGTCAGACGATGTTCCAGCGTGTGGATGTGTAGTGTTGCCGGCGGCTAATAATACTGCAGCAACCGCAGCGGTTGCATCGTCGCCATTATTGGCTAAAATGAGATTTTCACGTTGTCAGTCCGTTCCTTCTCCGGTTTCGTTCATTACAAAAAAAGCCTTCTGCAATTACAGCCTACCATACGTTCTGTTATCGTCGCTGCGAAAGCGAGGTTTCTTTTCTGCTTCGACGTTGCGAGAAGGCGTCGCAGGAAGAAGAACGCCTGGCCGCCTCGTGCTGCCGAAAACATCGATGACGTTATTAATATAAATCCGGTGCTCCCGGTTTTCATCCATCGAACCGGCGCCGTCGCAAGGATCCTCATTTCCTGTGGGTGCGGATGGGATTACGGAACAGTTGTGAAATAAGAAGGCGACTCCTCGGTATTTTCAATGTCTCTCCGACAAAGAAAAGACGCGCGCTGAAATTGTCTCTTTTTGGAAAATGGCAAGGAATGCAAAATTTATACCAAGACGTACGTACATACAATGGCATTTCTTCCCGATGGGAACCGTAGGTGAACTAATGAGGGGAAAAAAAGGAAGAATTATGTGAAAGGATATCAAATGCTTTTTGGAGAAGCTACAAATATAATACGGCAAACAATGTGTTTTTCAAAGCATTCTCCACATAGATTGAAGGCTTCGACCTATTTATTATCAGCCCCGCTTTGAGTCCCTTGACCATTATATTTTCACGAGATCATTGCAATAAATACATATTGTATCGTATTTCTTCACACCAACTTTTTTTTAATACAGAAATATTTAAATCCAGTGTAACAGCAATACCAAACAATACGGAAGCGGAAAAGCATCGTCCATATCTCCTCCAAAAGATAAACTTTCGCCTTTCGATGTGTACTTGTTGATTTATGTATTCGCCAGCAAGGATTACATCATCGACTTATCGAACAAACAAATACATTGGCATAATGCTCTTGTTACAAGCGCTCTCTAGAAATTCAGCGGTTCCAACGTTTGCATTGCAAATAAGAATGAAACTGTGCGTGAATGGTTCCAGACAAAATATATATATATATATATATATATATATATATATATATATATATATATATATATATATTGGTATATTGGATTTTTAAACCTTTAAACAACCCTAACGACAATGACGAAAGCTCTGCTCACGAAGAAGGTAGCTTGAAATTAGATTTTTTTGTTATGCTGTTATCCTTTAATAACCACAACGTAAACTTTTTATTCGAAGGAAAACAAACACAACAAAAATGCCAATGCCTACGTTTTATTTAACTAAAGACAATAAAGCATATTATTATTATTATATACCTCGCATTTCCAACCCAAGCAAACATAACAAATCATAATTTCACAACGTGACATTTATCAACACGCAACATTACACGAAAAGGAAATCAAATACGTAGACGTATTTGAAAATTTATATCCTCAAACATATCGATTCGACCAGCCACCACCTGCCAGCTTCGACGTCTTAATCTCCGCCAGTTCGTAATGGCGTTTTGGGCTAAAGTCGCAAATCGATAGTTCCATTTGTCATCTCACCCATCGACAACAAACATTCGCCGGGGTGGACATTCGACCGGTACTCCGCTAACGACTAATCCTTTTGAAGAAGTTCATTTCGTCCCTACGCGACAGCCCTCTCCCGTGCCCTCCCGTATAAATCCTTACGAATTCGCGAGGAGCGCCGCAGGGTGGTCGTTCTCTTGCAGGAAGACGTAAGCTAAGGTGTAGCGTACTACGGAAACCAAGTTGAAAAGTCTCCGAGGGTGTCCTTGAAAGAAAGTTTTAAAACGTTTGACGTGTCGCGGAAATCGTTTTCTGGGTTGGAAATTTATCGAAGTGATGCGATGTACGGACTAGTGACTATACTTTTCTATTTTCTTAGATGAAAAGTGAGCTTTCTGTAAGATTTTCCTAAACGGGTAACTGTAATTCGAGAAGACACGCAAATGAATTGATGACCTGAAATATTGTGACGCTTTGGTTTAAATTTTTTGTGCAAGTGTTTTTTCACTTTTTTTGCCCTTCTTGTCCCTTAATTTTTGTTTCTTGTATTGCTAATGATGTTTTTTTTTTCTTTTTTTTTATAAACTGAAAGAAAGGATAATCAATGTTTAGGAAGAGATTAAAATATTTGCAAAAATCGCCTCTATTCATACTATCGGTTAAATTGCAAATTGTAAACGTCCAATGGACAATCCGCTCATAAAATCGCTAGCCGTTTATCCGTGCTGATTTGGGTAAGAGCCGCCGAAAAGAGATCGAAACTTCGCAATACATTTGGGGTCACCGTACGTTTAGTACATTCGCGGTTCATTAAACCGCAACGTCCGCAAATGGCTAGATTCAATGCTACGAGCGAAACATTGTAAATTAGCCATCGACGTAACAGTATCCAACCCATGCTTGATGGGAAACAATTAAAAATTTAAGTCAGTTACTTTTGCCCGTGAAAAAAATTTAAAGACTTCAGCTATCTTCCTCTATTACTCCTAATATCCTTTTTTCCTTTAATTAAATCGGATCCTGTTTATAGACAACTTGTATAATTCCCGTGAGATCTGAGCAAAGATCCACGTCCTATCGCTCCTTCAACGTCGAATAGGGTCGACGATTGTAAATCACCTGACTGACTTTTTAGCGCACTATTCATCATTTTGGCGAAGGCGTCTTCAACGGGCCAAGCTTCCGGAAGTGGCAGGACGGTCGGGAAAAGCCGCACAAAAACATATCCAGAACTCCGCCATCAAATTGATCGATTAGTTTCGCGTTGTATTCCTCAACCTTTGTCCTCTGATGGCTGGCATGTAATGAGGATAAAATTCCGTGGTGTCCAACGCGAAGATAGAGCAAAAAAAAGATACTCGCCGCAGATGGAAAATTTTTCGAAAACACTGTTTTTGTTCGATCGGTCTTAAAGTTAAATGTGCGGTGGTAAGACGTATTGCCGTTTGTTAAAAGTTGCTTATATATAAATGTTAATACTTAACGAAAAATCATTATCGAGACCACTTCACCTACGGAATATCAAAACTAACACCTTGCATATAACTTAAATATTGACGAGACGCACGATTTTAACGCGGGCTCGTAAACGTTGCATATGTCGTTTAATCGGCCATAAAAATTATCCATTTACACGTTGTATAACGACCAGTAGCATAAAATGGAAAATAGATTTACGATTCGCGCCCGAATACGACTCATTTATTGGATAAACCGCGAATTCTAATACGCGAACGTGCGGCAAATCCATAAAACAGTTGTACATATTCGAATAGATGTAGTGCACAATGCGATTATCTGCATGTATCTATTGTATTTTAACGAAAGCATTATTGCACTCACAATGCGTGAAAACTAAGTTATCCCGTCGCTTGCGCAAACGTTTTGCATTCGTGCATTTCACTAATGCGGGATAATTTGAAACTTGACGTGACGTTTCAGCATTGGAGGGCATTCGCTCCTTCCGTTAGTTTACGATGTGCGTAGTACGTAAGTGGATTTTACTGCAGAGGAAAGCAAATGTACACAAACACAAAGGGAATCAAGATAAAAAAATCTGTTTTTTTCAATGTTGCTCTTTTGCAAACAAGTGCAAACAAGTTTCAATGTTGCTCTTTTTGGCAATGTTGCCAACAAGGCTAAACTCAATTTTCCGCTGCACGCCTAAAAAATTTTCGATTTCGTTCAGAAACTTCCTATTTAAGTGTAATTCACACGTAATTTCGATGCAAGGAATAAAGACAAGTGTGAATAATAAAATAATGTTATCAGGTCAAGCAGAATCGATATAATGACCGTGGTCGGGATACCGGGACACGAAGGACATCGAGGGGAATATAAAAGCAGACGAATTAGCCCGAACAAGCTCGTCGATCGTCGAAAATCTACCAATGCACTCGGTGGGAATGGCAGCAAAAGCAATCATTAAGCAATGGAAAGATAAGAAATCTCAAGACTCGTAGAAGATCACTCCAAGTCAGAGACAGGCCAAGCAATTTTTTATTGGACTTCGGCTTACATGTATAGTGGACCTACTAAGCGGAGACAGAAAGCATGTTAGAGCAGTAGCGGGTCTGTTAAGAGGATACTGTATGGTCAAGGAGCACATGAGCAATCTAGACCTAAATGCGACTGTACGGCACTGGCAGGAGTACGACTCTCCCAAAAGCCGAAACCTGTGTAGACGCTCACTCACAAGACTGCTAAATCTAGCAAAGAAAGCAAAGCCCTGATGAGAGAGTAACCACAATAGATCTGAAAAGATCCCAGTGGGATATGTCGAAGTCCACCTCGGGTAATAATCTAATCTAAACCAACCCACTCTAAACAAGCGTTTTGCTAATTTAGCAATGCATACATACATTGACAAGCGTGTATCATCTTCCCATTACGCTATTTAATGCGCAACAAAGAACTTCTATTGTTTCAGCAACAATAAGAGAACTATGTTGTTCGATAAGTGCGTTTCAAATACCACAATGAAAAGTCATAAAGCTAATGGAACAGACGCTACGCCATCCGTATACAAAGAACATCGCTGTTATTTTTTATTGTAAAACATCTCCCACTTTAAATTTACTCCACGTACTTCAACAATATCGCCTATTGAGACGCATCAGCATAAAATATCTTTACCGTACGCTGAAAAGAAACGCACCAAATACTAAAGCGTTATAATAATATAACGTAATTTCGGCTTTAAATCTGATATCGAGCGCGCAAAACAAGTTTATGACCATCCATTAGAAACTTTGAACTGTGAAAGCTATATGTCGTAAAAATTAATACACCTACTTCAAGAGTGGTGAATTTTTATCTCTTTTCTTTTCTTAAGTGTTTGTTATCGATATACTTGACTCTTTTTTTTTAAGTAAATAAGAATAGATATGAAATTTGAATGAAATGATCTACAGATGTATGTTTACTTTATTGAAACTTTTATATCACAAATTAAAATATTTTTAAAAGAGTAAACATGTAATCACTACGTCTGTTGGAGGCTCATGATTGCAGAAGGCGCCTCTTCTCTAACGAGTCCGGATTCATTCTTATGCGGAGAAGACGTAGAGAAGCTTACGTTGAAAGAAACGCGGCTCCACGTGCGACATTGTGGTGTTACGGTTTGGGGTGGGATATCTTTAAGCGGTCGCTGCCAGCTAGCCGATCAATTCGCGAAGGCAGAGAGGTACAGGGACTTGCGTAATCTGCCGGCGTGCATGACATTTGAAAATATCGCAAAGTAAAGAAACTCGTTAGTTAGAAGTTTTAATGATGTTATTCTGAAATGGGAGGGTTGTGGGTGCTCGAACAAACGACTTGGATGAAAGATTCGAGCAATTAAAAAACGATATTTCACGACGTACCTCGTCCGTTGACGTAGAAGATCTGTAATAATAGTGTTCGGATAATTTATACCGCCCGTTATATATCTAGGATATTCAACGTTTGTACCTCGAAGCTATAAATTAATTAATCTAATACATTTAACTGCGAGAAGTGGAAAGCGGGACGTATTTAAATTGTAAAATTGTGGATTTCGTGTTAATCCTCTCAATCCGACATGTAAATTATCGACAGGTAATACGCGATCAGCATAAACTATATGTATGGGAAGTTTATATTATTATTAATAATAGTAGTACAAGTAGAATAGGCATACGTGGAAAATACAAACATGTATATGTATGTGTGTGTGTGACTACATACATAGGTGTTTAGGATATCCTATTGCCCGCTGTAATATATTCGCAGATGAAATACGATATTTTATGGGAGCTATTCTATAAATACGTTCAACGTTCGCGCTGCATTCGATTCCGATCGTTTATGGCTCCATTTTACTGATCTATTCCGTTTGACTAATACATATTTCATCGCAAGTATTATTTACGAGCAAACGGCACCGTTTTATGCGGCATTAGGCGTTAGTTCACTTTGTTGTAAAATCGCAATTGGAAAGAATTCCGCGTTCGGTTTAACAAACGGAAGATCATGAAAAATCATATTATTTTAAGCAAAATGTGCGAATTAATTTAGCAGCAAGTATCTTGAATCATTTGATGCGATTCATTTAAGGTAACTTCATCTGGTAGATATCTCTGACCGTCTATTGACAGGGTCGAATGAAACAGTTCAGCTGTTCTATCCGAATCTATTGTTATTATTTAACAATGAATAAAAATAATAAAGCAACAGCAGGTATTGAATATTTTTACAAATTCATTACAATACGAAAACATCATCGCTTGCTACGATTAAATTAATTCATGAACTAGACGCACATTATATTCACAATATAACGATCTCCTCGTAACTCACACCAGATAATTCTCGGATAACCAGCAGCATTCTAGTTCCCGTTTTAATAGTCCGACTGCCAATGCGTCTTATAAAAACATCTTTTTATTATCGTCCTTAATGTTTGCTAATTCTAAGAGATCAAAGAGATTCTTTCCGTCTGTCGTGATTGTGCGCTTTAATAACGCCTCTGTGGACAGATTTTCGCTTTATTGCGGCGCGTAACTTTCCAGAATGCCGTTACCGTTAATCGGCCGTGGAAAATAATGCGAGAAGTGCCGGTAAAATTCGAGAAACGTTACGTACGTTCGGCAATCGGGTGAATGATTGCTAGTCGTCTCGACGAAAGGATTACGCGAGATGCAATTTTGTTTTGATTTTAACTCCGGTTTTATTCTGGTTTAGTTCGATTGGAATCTGTTTAAACTAGATACATGTTTGAGTATTTGAAAGAAAGAAAGAAAAAAACGTCGTAAATGATTCAATTTTAAGGATTTTAATGGGTGAGTCATGTAAAGGCAGCTCTTCGAGATGTTTAAAGGTAATTACTTAAGTAATTTAAATGCGTTTAAAGTATATAGTGTATCATTTCTTATAACGTTGAATAGACAGCAGTTCCTGTTCCAATTCTAAATATACGAAGTTATACTCTTTTAGTGTATTTTTGTATCTGCAAGTTTACATTTTGTTTGTCTAAAAATTCTCGTGACCTTTTGTAATACTTTGGTGTTTAACATTAATTCAAACGGTTACGTCTTGAAAAACCCAATGAAATCGTTTTATTTTTTTAACTATATAATTTTTACGTATAGGCTGCTTCTCGAAAGACGCTACAAGCTATAACTTCTGTAGTTCTCGTCCGAAGGTAATAAATTAAAAACCAGCTATTCTTATTTCTTTTGTCGACGAAATAAGATCTATCCCGTTGCCCTTACCTATAAGCATAGACCTTACCGTGATTATAGAAATTGTGGCTGGATGTTGCCGACTAAAGAAGCATCTCTGTGGATTGGGATTAAACACAGACCTGATCTTCAGGAACACTTTTTCAGTAGATGCCTAACGGTGTTAATAGAAAAGGGCCCTCCTTCAGTGGATTGATTAATGGCGTAAACAATTGCCCGCTAGTCTGAATGCTACGCTCCTTTTGCTTTCTCATTGTACATTGTTGTTCTAAGTTACAACCTTCCATTTCCTTCTCAAAAAAAAAAAAAAACAAAAAACAAAAACGAAACTGAAACAATTTCATCGCCATTTGTTGAGAAGCAGACGCACCTAATTACACAAGCAAAACGAAAACGGGAAAAGAATCTCCCAAAAACCACCTACAAGGCGAAACATTGTTAATCATATTCAACGATATTTCAACATCATCTCCAACCTCAAATTAATACTTCCAGTTTCTGTTGATATACCGGCATGTTTACGTTCGGGACGCGTGTAGAAAATTATCGGACAAATTACAGACAGCTAATAGGAACGCCAAAACATATTTCGGCCGCTATAAACACTCAATAATTCAACCGCTAATAAGAGATCTTCCCGGAAAATCACCTATGTATGTACGTATGTGTCTGTTGTGTACGTATACACGGCTAGGCGCAGGCGGAAGTCGTGGTTCCAGCGCGCCGATAAGTTCGCGAACTCGTTAATACTCGTACCGAGAGACGAGGGGCGATCTTGAAACGTCAGGAACTTCGTACAACGTCCTATCGTTGGTTTCTTGATGTTGCAACGTTTGCGGGAATATCCGTAGGAGAGATCGTGGATTACTCTTCGGTGTCTATTGTGGACTTTCTTACGATGATCCTCGATAACGAGTAGTAACACGTGGATTGTGGAACACGGGAATTCGCCAAGTTTTCCTTGCCGCAACAGAAATTCTGTTATCAATTTGCTGAGACGCGAAAACAAGTTGTAGGATTATGTTTGCTTATCTAAGCGTTTCACAGAAGCGGCCAGATGAAAAACTAAAAGCTTTGCTTTTGCTAGACACATCTTGCTTATTTATAACGTTACGCGTTTCAATTGATTTTAAATATCTCCCGCTGTGTAAACGTTGAATATTGATCGAATCGGCTTAATATATAAGCCTGGGAATAAAGTAGAACAATAGATAACGACGTGCTTCGTAATGTAGGAATACGTTTATGTTTCAGGTAACATATTTTCTAAAATTAATAACTGAAATGAAACGAATGAATTACAACCAAATAACATCCATTATTTGCGGTTAGAGGATATCCTTTTTATCGATAAAATTAATAATACCAACTTAACTTTATCTAAGCACAAGCGGGCGCCGTAATGTATACATTAGCCGCCGATTCGTACTTTACTAAAATAGTGATGAACAATTCGAAAATGATATTCTGCCGTTCCGAGAACGGGTACAGCGTTCTAACTATGGCAATCCATCAAGTTAAACCGCCTCCTCCTAGATAATGTTCCTGCACATCAATCATTCTCAAATTTAATAAACAATTTTCGTCGAAAACCCGGGTACAATGTTAGTCTATCGGAGAATTATGCAGTTCTCGAGAACGGGAGACCGTAAGATGGTAGAGATTCGTATTCCTCTTCGGTTGAAACTTTTATACAGAAAGCGTTGGAGCGGACGAGTATAACAAATGAACGGTTTTATCTGCGAACATTTTTTTTTGCGTTGAAGGAAGTTTAGTGAAATTTGTATCCGGTGATTTTGATGAATTAAACAAAGGAAGTTGGCTGGCTAATAAGAAATAAATACAGAAAATAGGCTTCTTAAAGTTTGAAGACGATTTGACAAGGAGATGAAAATTGAAAAGGATTACAATAGCAAGGCACCAAGGCTAAGCTTACGCTTTTAATTCTTTTGGTGACTCTTTTCTAAAATCACCAGAAGCAATTCTAGGGACATATCTACATACGTAAATGATGAAATATTAGACGAAATTATATGTAATAAATTTTACGAATGATTTAAAATTGTATATTGTACGGTCTTCATTGGTCATCCATCTAGGGAGCCTTCTTTTCAGCCGAATTTTCTTGTTAAGTAAAATTTTCCAACTTCCAAAGACTCGACGTCGAATCAGAGGCCCGGTGCTCCTTTTTTGCGCTTTTCCGTCTAGTTTTCCACACCCTGACTTGTTGCCACAATGAACCATAATAATGTTCTACAAGTTATTAATACGCTCCTCCAACAGAGCAGTGATAACAGCGCGTTTGTGTTAGTGCTTAATGTTGAAATTATCACTTGTTCTTTGAAGAAGCATCAAAAAAGATTGGTTAAAAAATATACATATGGTTTCGTTCGCCGTGATTCTAGGAGAAAGAAACGGTAGCTTGCAAATTCGGCGATTCATTGTGTTTGTTTATCTCCCAAGCGCAACTGTATAACAGCTCGCAGTTCGATACCATGGTCGGGCCGATATAATCCACTTTAGATTAATTCCCCAGTTAGCAAACGCAGCGTGGCGCTCAACTAATAACCGGTGTCGCGGATACGCATCTGGTCGTTCGGTTAAGCCGTGCTCTATGTACTTACATACATACGAATTCCTTGCTTCGTAATCTTGGCGTCGTTCCAGAAAGCCGGCCAGTGTTCGAGCGGCGCGCAAACCTACATCTGGCTATAACTTGGATATTCGCACCGCGCAAAGCAGCTAGCCGGTGCCGCCTGCGATACTCCTTATTTTCGTAACGGCGCGCGGAAAGGCGGTTCGTTTCCGGTAAAAAGAAGGTCCAAGGGCGAGTAGACGTTGTTGCGGGAGCTGTTTATGTTTTGGACATGACAAGCGTTTAATTCTGTTTGGACAAGGGAACATAAATTGTAATTTTAATTATGTTTACACGTGTTTCTTGGTGGCGTATTTGGACGGCGATTTATTCGTTTATTTATTTATTTATTCTATAATTTTTTGAGCAACCAATGATAATTTGACCAATGACAAATAGTAGAACGCGTTTTTTTGAAAAGCTCCAGGTCATATGTTTTGTGTGTACTTTCTATGTAAATATTAGTATTTACTTGTACAAGTTGCGGATCTTAGGAAGAAACGTCCCCAAATTATATTGCTTGAATAGACGGTCCCATATAAATATTTAGAAACTCTTCACTTATTCACAAGAGGCGCATCTCGAAAAAAAGAAAGGAAAACTGACCGACGCAGTCAATCGTAAAAACACCATCCCGATGTCGTAAAAATGTTCCAGTTCCCATAGATCGTCGTCTTTCTTTTCGGTAACTCGATTTTGACCCGTTTCGGACGTGTAAACTAACTCCGATTGAAACATTCCGCACGCCCGGTAGGATGACGGAAAAACGGGATTTATGCAAACGGGAGAAGGAAACTTGTTGCGCGCCGCTAAATTTGATTCTAAAATATTACCTTATCATTGTACGACGCGGTACTTGTTGATATGACGGCGGAAGAAAGATAAATAGGAAAGAACGGAGGATATGCGAAACAGTTGCAAAGCCGTGAAATAAATTGCGAAATTTTACTTTTCGATTTCGCAACGTGCATATATCAAATAATCGGATGAGAAATGACCTAAGCAATTCTATAGATATATTATCCTCGATTACTTTGAAGCATGCTCGAACGAGCAGGCGATCCTGGAAGGTTATCTACAGCTGAATAAAAGAATAATTGAAATTCAATAGTCTACTGGTCTCTTATGTGTACATATGCACAGTCTACGTACGTTGAATCCATTACGTTCTTTCAGTTGCTAGAAACTAATGCAGGGATTATTATTTACTAATTCATCATAACTGAAATATACGGTATTACATGCTTTACTGTAGGTATGCCGTCTGTTCGATTATATAAAATATAAATGCAATATGTCTGCCTGTATGAGTACTATTCTAATGAGAATTATTGTACCATATGTGAATAATAATATTAAATATAACAAGTAATTTTTGGTTTTATGTAAAATAATGCAAAAAGAAAATGGTTCAATCAAAATGCAAAATAAAGCTACCTTTATGATGCTATTCAATACTTTGGGTGTGGTAAGTAACAGCCTTTCTTAAGGTTATCCTAAGGACGATGGAAACGACGGATTGCTTAAATAGAACAAACGAGAGAGATGTCTCAAACATCTCGGATTTGGATCTTCTAGTAAACGGCAATAATTTCAAAGGTGATTGTAACTAGGAACGTGAAGAAGGTCGTCGAAATCAAGCATCTAGAAGCCAAATGGGTCTTGCATTTAATAGTAAAATTTAGATTAAAGACGCAAAAACTGGTTCTTCAGGACAAGGAAATATGCCGAGTGACAGTTAGCACGGCAACTCAACGTGTAAACCACGACGAAGGCGGAACTAACTGAGCGAAAAGCAAACGATCACGGTAACTCGGCATGTGAGCCATGCCAGAGGTGAAAATCAACGGTGGCCAAAACGTCGAGTTTTTAATTATCCACAATGACAAGCTCCACTTCACTGGAATGAAAAGTCAAAGCAATCATCTCACCGGCTTCTTTTTGACAAATCAAAAGAAAGTTCAAGAGAACCTAGATGAATTTTGAACGTTTTGATATTCTGAAAGCTTATTAGTGGATATAAAAAACTTGCTCAATACTGTTAGTCCGAACGAAATAATATTGTAGCTTTTAATAGGTCACCGTGCTAAAAAAAGCCAATAAAACATTTTATTGTAATACGTGAATTTTAAAATATTCAGGTCTTACCGAATTTAATTCTAGCAAGAAGCGACTAATTTACAAGCTTGTATTTCGGCAAATAATCGCCGATCCAATTTTCCATCGCGTAAAAGTCGGCCATTATTCAATAAACTTATGGCGGCTTTTAAAAGGTCGTTCAGCCAAATGTAGGTAGGTAGGTAGCCAACCGATGTTTGTAGAGGAACCTTTTTTTTCCATCGCTATCTGGAAATTTTATGGTACATTGTTCTGAGTTGGGCAATGTTGTCGACAGCGGCATATTTTCCGGCCCCGGGACACGATATCACTTTAACAAATGGCAGGTTATACATAATATCAGTAACGGGAGCTCCAAATGATAATGGCCGGAGTCGGAGTAAAAACGCCGCGAGCACCGCCGAGCACGCCCGCGTGGAATGAGAGGAGAAATGAAAAGTTTTCGGGTCGTATGGAAAGGTCGCCGAATAAAATATAGAGCCGGCCGATGCTAAATGCGGAATGGAAATTATGAAGTGGAGGAGGATGATAGAACGCGGGAAAAAATGCAAATAACGATACTTTGGAGTTTCGAAATTAAAATATTTTAAAGGTTCTTATCTAATTTAAATAATTGAGATAACAAATGTTAGCTGGGAAATACTTGCTCTCGCTAAATTAAAAATGGGACGTGAAGATAATTAAATAAATCCGCAGCTAAAAGAAACAACTTGGCTAGTTGGGGAATTACGGTCTTGGTTCTTTGGTAGCAGTTTACAAGATTACCATCGTCAAAGTTGTACTGCGTCAAGCTGTTTGCTATCTTTAAAACATGGCACTATACAAAAATTTTACGCGCTTATAGACGTAGACATTAGACGTAGTTGCCTTTCACTTTACGAGCTTAAAACTAGAACGTGATGCTGTGAATGTGCCTTTTCATAGTTGGTAGTATTATCAAGCGATGGTGGTGTAATGGTCAGCATAGTTGCCTTCCAAGCAGTTGATCCGGGTTCGATTCCCGGCCATCGCATTTTTTGTTCTTCGTTTTGCTTTTAATCCGCGATCAACGAAAACCTATATATTGCATAAGTGACAATATTATTTATGCAGCAGACGGCAACGAGCTCGAATACTCGATAGTTACGGATTCGTATATATCCGCATGCGTCCGCAGAGAGGCGATCTCAACATAACTGTCGGGTATTTCAAACTGATACGTGGACTATCTCATTCGTAAATTACTGCATTGCGTTGAACAAAGTTCGGTAATTTATCCGTTGAGTGGAATTGACCGCAACCGGTCTCCTAAACAACCTGCAGCATCCAACAGCCGCGGGTTGTTTAATATATATTTCTAGCGAGGAAATACGAGTTACGCGGTGAATGCTAGTATTATTTTAGCGAAATGTAGCTTTTAAATTAAATATGGAAATAGAAATAGGGAATATGTTAACAATTGATGTTATTTTTTAAAGTAACTATCTCGCGTAACAAATTTTCTAAATATTGCGCCATTGTTTGCCGGTAGTAAATTAACACGTATCCGATGTTTAGACTCTTAAAGCTAATCACCGAGATCTCGTGCGATCCCCATCTAATCTCAGCGTTCCATCGCACTAAGAAAACCTTAACTTCCGTACAATATCGCACTATTAGCGTCGTTATTACCGCCATCAACAACGACGCAAGTTGTTCCGTCCCTCTCACTCCCACGCCGAAAACTAACATGCCCCCATATAGTTATCCGTCCGGAATTATTGAACAAAGGACCCTGGAATACGATCGTCTCGACGTTCCTGGGATGTATTTTCGGCGGGCAAGGCGCGACGGTTCATTATTAATATTAAAGCCGACACGTTATACGCGTTCGCCATGATTAGTTCTAGCCGTTGCTTTATTAGACCCAAATTAATAACTACATACGTACGTACAAAATGGGGTATACTGGCTGGAGGTGCCCGCAGAGCTCTTTGCTAGTTTCTCGTTCCGTATTTCAGGGTGAAAAGGGATAGAATTGGTGGCGGGGCCGGCGTTCTCCCAACAGGGTAGTTCCTGAAGGATTCGGCCGTAATAACTCAGCGGGCATTGATCGTGTTAGAGTTGTTCTGTATGAAATTATTCACGATGTTTGGTTTACGAGTTGCTGTAGACGCTTTATTTATTTATTTATTTTTTGTATTGCAAAAAAGGTAATTTTGATGATTTTATGGAATTTCTTCGCGATTTATCTCCATATTACTAGTCGTTAGCAATTGGCAAAATCTTGTCACCGGTTTTTATTATTAATTATTACATTGTTTAAATCAGCTATCCATACACGTATTATGCTCGCGGCCCTTCCCTTAAGGCCAAATCTTCACCGTGTATCCCTTACTGAAAAAAGCTCATACTGACCCTCTCGCGAAGCCTCCGACGTTGTGCACGCTCTCTCAAATTGATTTTAATTTGCCGCATAGACTTTCAGTGCTTACGAGATTTAACCAACATGTTTATCTGAAAACTATTGGAAGTTGCCAAGTTGAAGCATAATGCCTTGTACATCAACTTATCTTTCACTTTAACATCGTAAGAATTAAAGTAGCAACATCAAAGACGTGAAGCTTTCTTACGTAACATACCATAACTGAGCGATGGTGGTGTAATGGTCAGCATAGTTGCCTTCCAAGCAGTTGATCCGGGTTCGATTCCCGGCCATCGCAGTTTTTTCTGTTTCTCTTTAGTTTTTGGTCTAAAGAATCACGATATTGCAACGTAGCGGTAAGAAAAAAAATTATTCGAAATATTTTTTTTTAATTTAAAAATGTTATTTATTTCTAAAGCTAAAATCTATGACGTACCAACTACGTGTGACCTTACGTGCGATTATCATTATTATTTTCTGTTACGTGCTTGTTTTGACCCAAGAAATTGCCGCTAATTCCTAGCTATAATTTTATACCTTAATACAGTGTTCGCTACACACGAAATTTTCTTACTTCTAGTACGATATGCAATAATATTACTTCTACGATGATTGTCATCAGGAGCACGTTAATGCGGTTCCCGACGTTATTTGCGCTCCATTAATCTTAACTTACGCTTAATGTCTTTTCACCCACCGTTAAAGGAGGAGCATTAAAAACGCATTTCGCGCATCATAATTGTATGTTTACAGCCGTACGTTAGCTTTCAAGCTAAAAGAAAATCATTAAATAACTAAATAAAATTGCATTGCTATTTAGTAAAACACGACTTTGTTTTTCGTTAGGAAAAACAGATTGCGATGGCCGGGAATCGAACCCGGATCAACTGCTTGGAAGGCAACTATGCTGACCATTACACCACCATCGCTTGAGATAGTTTAGAAAGGAAGGATGATCGATTCGTTGTCGCTGTATGAACCGCTATACACATGCCAAGCCTTTCACTTAGATCCTTTCACCAAATGAGTAGATAAATACTTGGTTGGGGAATTTAGTTTTCACGTTTACTCATTAACGAGCGATGGTGGTGTAATGGTCAGCATAGTTGCCTTCCAAGCAGTTGATCCGGATTCGATTCCCGGCCATCGCAATTTTTTTTCGTTCTAACAATTAAATCGTTGATGATATGCGGAATTTCCTGTACAATATCTCTATTTTTTTTTATTTGTCGAGGGCAAATCATATCATATCTCTTGGTAGCCATCATCGAAACTTACTTTGAACCCGACTTTGTACACGTCAAAATATAACTTAGGACCTTTCAATGATAAATCATTCAATTGATTGTATGATTGATTAAATTGATCATTCAATTCATATCTCCACAAGTACTTCACAATTTAGCTAATTCTAATCATTTATTGCCATCAAGCGCTTAACTTTCTTTTTTTTCGCTGGAAAGAAAACGAACTGGATCCAAATTACCAACATCTCGCAGAAGAATACACAGCGGATAGCGCTGCCGTATCCACATATCACGTCACACACAAACGTTAAGGACCAATTTACTCTACACTATGCCTACGTGCTTTTTCCATTTCTTATCTCGCCGACGTTCCTTTTCTTCCTGTTATCCCAGTCGTCGCTCTAAGCTCGACTTGTCAAAAGGACACACGTAACGTCAAAGGCAACGACCTAACAATAAGCTCCTCGCGAATGAAGTGTTGTGTACAGATACGATGAGCGTTCACCATTTAGGCGCAAAGCAGAGCGCTACCCATAAATTTGGAGATCTCACTGCGTCTCTTGCGTTGACAGCGGGTGGGGCGACTCCGCCGTTCGTGATATCCTCCCTTGGCCCGTTTCGTTTACTCCATATTTGAGACTGGCGAGGATGAAAGCATTTTATGCGAATAATTTCGCATTTTGTCAATTGAATTAAACCTATTTTAGCAATCAACGGTGCGAGTCCTGTAGGACCAAACATTCTTAGCAAGTAGATAATTAACTGCGCTTTAATCATGGGAGTGGATGATATTAACAAAGTCATGGAATATTTTACCTCTGAGATGATGAGAAGCTTTAAAAAGCTTGTACACCTCAATAATATGTACATCAATGTAGGTATTAAGAAAAAAGAATAAAAGAATGTGGAAGATATACATACATTTGTCTTAAAACAAACATGGCGGAAGCGATAGCTATCAGCAAAAATGCTTATACCATCATTAACACCAACATCAAACAAAAGTCGAGTTGTAGACAATTACAGCTACATGTTTGATTTAGCTAAACGGACGTTTCCGTATTACGGCGATCTTCTCAAAAGAAAATGTAAACATTACATCTGCTCATTCTAATAAGATTGAAAAGGACAGATCCGTTGCTTCCACACAATCCAATAATTCAAATTTGACAACGTTAGCTATTTTTTTTATTAAAGGAAGATCGTATATTCAAACAAATAAATCATCATTTTTCTCTTTGCGGTCTTCGTCAGAGGTCGCTTCCTACTAATTTAAACCGAGAGAAGCTAAAAAAAAATCGTAACACGAAACAACGAGATCGTCTGATAGCAATTACTTTCGAGGGCGAAATTGTTTCTGACAACCTTCTTTTAAAACATTATGGCCGGCCGTGCATCATTTTGATTGGCTACCCTTTTTCCACGTCATCTTTAAGCGGCAGAACGGCTAACGCGCGCGAGATAAGCGGAAGAAAATTGTCGGTCTGTTCACCATCTATTCCCCATCTAGATAAGGACGATGAAAACGGAGGATTAGGAGCGTTGGCGAGGAGGAAGGAAACGGTAAGATCTGTAAATCGTACTGAAAAATGGAGAATTTCCTAGAGCTGTTACGATAATTACAATTATTTGAAGTAATTACTTAGTTTAGCTTTTTTCTTGCCAAGGGTGGGCATTTATTGAAGTCTCCACGTATGTATGTATGTACATATCAAATAATAGAATATATTGGTTGTTACATGAGAATATCCCCAAATTTCGTTTTCTCGAAATAATCAAATGCAATCATCATCAGCTCAAAATACGTATTTTTTTTTCTCGAAAAAATGTTGAGATATTTAAACGTAATCATCCACTATGTATACAGAAGAAGCAGAATTAACAAGTACGCACGGCAAACAAAACCCTTTCGCAAATTACATACAAACCAACGTTCGCGTACATGGGACATCACTACATACAGCGTAATAAAATGAAACGATCCGAGGTAATGAGTTTTCGGAGATGTATGTATGATGAAGTGAGCGAGTGGACTTCCTATTTCACCCTCCGCAATAAACCCGCAAAAATGTTATTAAATATTCGCACTAAATTTTACGTCGAATGAAAAATTAGGCCGTGGCACTTTTTTTATCATTTCCCTTCAACCCTGGCGCGAATATTCGCGAAGTAATTGTTGCCCGGGGCGAATTCTCCTTCCTCGGACTTCCGGTCTCCGCGAATTCGTACGAATTTTTATCATTATTAAAATTAATTAGCGTTAATGGATGTTTTCGAAGTGAAGTTGTTCTTTTTTTTTTTGGCTCAACCCCGCGTATTATCCTGAACAGTATCTCGTGGGATGATTTAGTAGAAATTTTGAAGAGTTTTATGCGGAAAAAATGGAAATTAATACGTGTTTTTCGAATGCATCCGTGATGAGTTTGCTTGAGGGTACGTTGGACGAGACTTGTTAAAAATATAATGCCGGCAAGACAATAATAATATTAATAATCGTCTATTTTTTTTTATTATTATTCGTAACACGTAGTCATCTCATTTTACTACGTTTACATACACTCGCTAACATATTTCTTGCCATTTCTTCGCATTAAACGAATATATCCCAAGTCTAAAGTGCATATGCGGAATCGAATGTCATATCCATAAAATCAAACAGTTCTGCTTTTAAAGTTTCTACATATTGAGGCTGTTTACGTATGTACATATGTGCCGATACATCAAAAGTACGCGATCTTGAGAATTTTAATGGAAAGCCCCCCGTTGCATCTTAAGTTTCGTTCGAAGTGATGCTGTGCAGTTTACCCTGTGCAGATATATGACCGAAATAGGTTAAAATGAACCGGCTTACCTTGAATTTCGTTCTAATAGCGCATCGTAACGCTGCCGGAACTTCTCAAACTTCTCTAATTTAACCACATATAATGGTTGATTTAGTGACGAAGGTTTGCGGCGAGTCAAGAACTTCTTACTTTATAATTAAACGTGTGGTAAATATAATAGCCTGTTATGTACAGGTGATGCATTACAAAGAGGGAAGCTTCAAATGAGGCAATTAATTAATAACTACTCGAAATAGGGCTAATAACGGAGAAATTACCTTTATTTATACGTTAATAACGTATAAATAAATGTAATATAAGTAAACCTTTATTAATACGTTAATAACTTGCAGTTTCTTGAAGGTGCTTACATGACCATGTCTTCTACTAGCAGATATATGTCATCTTTCTAAGTACTAATTTTTACCTTTTGAAAATGGAAAAGAAGAGGTCCTAGACTTCAACCATTAGGGACACCCGATGTTGGAGAAAATAGCTTAGGAGGGTAACCATTAGAAGTGCTCTTTAGCATCCAACAACCAGCTAACGTATTTAACGTAAATGTTACTAAATAAGAATTAGAGAACGCAAGATTAACATCTCAACAAAAAAAAAAAAATGAGTAACCCTCGCAAGAATTTGAATCACAAAAACAAGGACGGACCTATCCGAACGAACCTAACGAATAGAATTTTTTCATTACGGAAAGCGATTTCCTCAATTCGCCCCTAAATAACATATCCGGGCTCATACATTCATCCCGAAACCTGCTGCTCCTTCTACATAATTCAGCAGCGCATTCGAACGCTTGATGTAGGAGAGAAGAGAAGCACGCGTAAAAAAAATGCGACCCGACAGCGAACACTCGCACACCCGCACAGACGTACGGCGTGGAGGATACTCGCTTCTCTTTGATGATGGATTTTATTTAGGAAATTCACAAAGGACCCTTTCACGCCAAGGTCTCTGACTTTGTGCCTGTATTATTCATGCCGGAGCTATCGTCAGACGCGTTCCTGTCCCGTACGTCTGCTTTTCACAGAGATGCGGACCGTATTAAGCATAATCAGTCGGTTAGCGATTCTGCGGCTGTGTCTGCGGTGTCTTATTGTCCCATAGGCGCCTATCTTTTCCGTTGGGGGTGGATCCGGTAAACAGATTTATCGATTCGCTGGTTATTTCGTCGGAAGTTTCCAAATTATTCAGTAGCGGTGATGCTTTCACTTTTGAACTGTTGAGTTTCGGACCTGAACAACTAGCACTTGATCCTAAGAAAAACACGCTATAAATTTACAAGATATCATAACGTGCGAAACTTAAGTATGTAAACATTTTTGTTGATGTGTTCTTTTATTTATTCGAAGGTCTGCTACACCCGGAGAAATACATTTTCGAATCGAATAAGCCTGTTTTCAACTAAGAAAATCTCTGAGTTAATGTTTAATTTTGTTTAATTAATTGTTTAATTTTTAAAATTGAAAGTAATATGATTAATTAAAGTGGTACAGAGAATTATTCTATCTAGCCTTAATAATATGTCTTAAATTAAATATCGCTGTTTAATGAATCGCGGGATACTTCGCTGTGACGCGAGACGGTGAACCCCAGCATAATATTGCGAGCTGGGAATTAATGATAAATCCACAAAAAAAGAAGATTATACGTCTCAATTCCATTTATTACATTGCAGTATACTCTTTTTATGCCAGTGCCTTAAGCTTATCAAGGCTTATTATCAAATCACAAGGTGTGCTCGTATTCTTTGAGACAAGGTGTTCCGACTAAGAGTAGTGCTTTGGTGTATTTGAAGAAATTTACCCTCGTTAAAGCTGTGAAATATAAAAAGGATTACGTGACTAATAGAAATTCAGTGGAATATTTGCTATTTTAAGAGACGTACAGTTTAAAAACTTGTCCATTACAAATAGCAATGATTCGAAGTCGAACTACTATTTAAAGCTGTTAGTGAAAGCGAGCAACGAATAGAAATGTGGGGAATAATTAGAAGCAACGTCCGAGATGATTCACCGAACGATCTGAAAAACCTATCAACGCGCTATTTAAATAGTCTGAAATATCTTTCGCAATTTCTCGAACTCGGAAAGTTATCGAAATATAAACGCGAAACCATAACGAACTGAATTATTCGACTAGACTAATAATTTTCCGTTAAGCAAATAAATTCGAATTGAAATTATGACCTTACGACGCTGAACTAGTCTCAGCTGCTCTGCTCCTCCTCGCGACAGAATTCTATCTTAATTAAACGGTAATCGAATGTATATTTAACGCGGGAAGCAGTCCACACTTTATATCTAACCCGTCGAAATAATCGAAAAGTTAATTAAATTCCGTAGCGGAAAACGGAGACCCTCGTCGGAGCGATGTGCTCACGCAATAAAAAGAGCCGGGTGATATCCATGAAATCGAGTCCGCAAAACAAACGACAATATTTTCTAATTACGATCGGCCCCCGTGTTTGAGTAGGCGCCTATATTCGAGACGGGCGAAATTGAATCTGTTCTCGCCGGTGAAGCGCGCTGATCTTATCTCCTAATATACCTCAGTTTAACTAACTTTCGTATTGTTTGGGGGGGTGGAACCTTTAGAGTTTTCTTGATACCGTAAGGAAAATGTGGGGTCTAACCTTCCGAAATTTATCATCTGTGATTACTCGCTAGTGTTGGCGGGTAGATTAGGGCCTTATTGATTTTCTACCCCGGTAATTAATAATTAAAATTAATTAGGAACAGAGGTTAAAGTTACTGAAGCTAATGAAATTGTAAGCCACCACCTGCTAATAGTACAACCCACTCTAGGCATGTTGCTGAAGCTACACTTAGGTCCATTTTAGTATCAGAAAGCGGAGTTTTAAAGGATTAGAGGAAGCTACCGGCGATTTCCTTTAAAATTGAAAATGAAAAAGAAGGAAGGAGTGCTACGAAAGGGATTTGAAGATTTCAAGAAAAGTCTCCAAATTATTAGCTTTATTTTATTGCCGAGGTGTACGTTAATACACAAGTATCCTACAACGCTGCATATTTTAACTATAAGTTATGACGGACACCTAACGGTAATTAGACACGCCTCATTCTATGTCCATTTGAAAATCTGCACCATGCTACACGGCTTCTTTCAGAGCTGGAGTCGAATTGTGGAGAGTCGGACATAAAGCTTACGCTAAAGCTACCGAATGTTCGAATGTTCGTTTAAAATGGTGCTTTACACCAACCTTTAAACCATGTTAAGGTGCAAGACCAATATTCTTGATTGATTTCCTCGACGCATCTCTTACGGCTTAAGACACGCTTCATATCGTCTCGATAGCGCTCTTTATTAAATTCCATCACTCCTTAAAGAAAGGATTACTTAAAATTATCCAGTCTGTTTGATTTTAACTGTCGTAGGGGATATTCCAGCTGTTGTTAAAGATACGACAAAATGTAAAATTTAAAATTTATCGTATATTTGCTTTATCTAACGTATTTGATACTCAGTTGTTTTTGAAGCTATGGCAGATAAATAGAAAATTAAATGTAGAGAAACTTCTATAACATCACTGTCGTATCTCTAATAACAGCTAAGATACCTGCTGCGACAGCCAAAATCAAACGAACTGTATATTTCACGAACTTTTACGTATATTTAACAACTTTTCCTATAATAAATGTAAACACGTGTGAATTTTCATTTTAATAATCTTCTTTGTAGACATGCTGTAATGTCGTTTCTTTTGAGAAGATACATAAAGGAAAAGTTCCAACATTTACGTACAACACACTCGCACTCGTATATGAAGCGACGTTTCCCTGTGGGACTCCGGAGAGCGCAGACAGACTCTGCAAATACGTACCAGTTCTAGTCGTCTAAGCCATATTACGGTCTGCGGTCGACAACTATACGCATGTAACTTTTTACATTTACCTAACATACCACAATTGAATCTTTGGCGTCTGAAAGGCTCGTATTCTACGTACGCACAGGGTGATATTTCCTATAGCGGCGGCGTCTCCATTCGAAAGTTTTAAAGACCGATAAAACAAGACATGTATTTCGAAGCTATTTATTTCTTTACTTTCACCGTTTCGTACGGATAGAATTTTTGAGAATATATGTATGCGGATCTTTATTTTTATTTAGCCCGTAATAACATCATTTCAATCTTTAAGAATAAAGAAGAGAATAAAGAAGTGCTTGGTTTTATGCAATTTTTGCAATTGGGCCTTTTTAAAGTATTTGTTTTTGAATGGAAATAGATTTTTAGTAACATAGCTTGAGTTACTTTCAACGAAAAGTATTAAAGAATAGCAATACTTTGCGCGGCGTTAAGCTCAAAATTTTTTCCTAAACGGTAACTTCATAATTGCGCAAAACGGTTTGAAAACATCATCTTATCCCTTAAAACTTTGATACAACATAAAGAAAGAGGAAAAAGGTTCATTAGGAAAAAACAAGGTCAAAGTTCAAACAAGCGGATCGGGGGTAAGGGCGACCCGTTTAATGTAAACCCAAAGCTCTCTAGTGCGAGTCTATTAATCAATATGACACGAGAGTATCTATCCTGGACATATAATCAATTCTAAATTATTTCTACGATGAAGAACGACGACCTCAACTCTTCTCATCCTGACAGAAGGAGGTCAGAATAAAATTTTCATATTTACGCAGTGCACATAAACAACAGTAGTGTTTCCTTATCGAAGTTATTACAGCTGCGTCCTCATCAAATTGTACGCATTAAACCTAATTTTAAATGTTTGTTTCGGATGCATCGTTGCTATAGTTAATGATTGTGCTCTTCAACGCGGTCGTTTTGATTCAATTATGAACACCTATTAGTTCCATGCTCAATTGGCTTAACGTCACTTGTAAATAGAGCTTTAAGATTTTTCAATAAATTTCAAGCTTCCTGCAGCATTAATTACTTAAAGGCTTTGGACCATTCGCGAATATACTCTATTCAATGCTTGTTAAATATCAATAACCGCTAGATTTTTCTAATAATTGTTATTATCAGTAACAAGTAGCACCAATCTACTACCTTAAATAACACTTGTACTAGAAACCTGGCAATTTTTAATGATATCGCCATAAGAGCATAACACTTCTATCCCAACGTAAGATCGGCTATAACTTTAACTTTTAAGGTAAAGTCTTTAATTTACTAATAATTGTACAGAATCTTACGCGATTGCAGAGAAATGCGACATTTTTAAGTAATTTCTGGCGTTATACGTCCCACCTATCTAGCATTAGTTCCTTGAAATTCAGGTTTTCCCACATACATATTACTAGCTTACAATGAAGGTAATGAGATATCCTTCGCTTTAAACAGTTCACTAATGCTTTAACTGCCAAGTACTGAAGAAGAATTATTTGTAACTTCGACTCAGAATGACAAATTGCCTAACAACGTACCGAGAAATTTAAAACGGACGTCCCGTGAATTACGACAAACTATTGATTTTCAGATCGAACTTTGCGACGATAAAGATCCCTCAAACTCAAGGAGACAAACAAAGTCAAGATATTCGCGAACAAGTTGCACGGAACGAAAGTACCTGATAGATGTCCTGTACGCTTGAAGTGTGACGTACGGCTTTACCATTGTGTCGTGTCGCCTCCATCGTCCTGAAGTTCGGCCCGAAAAGTAAGCGCGAAACGAGAGCGTAACGGAGATGGAGCTAGTCCATCAAACCGACTGGCGTAGCCTGCAGATAGACGTCGGTCTCCTCAGGTATAACGTTAACGGCGTACCTACATACATACCGACAACCGAGGATTTCAAGGCAGCTAACAACTTAGGAGGATTAAGATTCCCTGCTGAATCGTGCCGTTCGCCTGTTGGAACTAATCTCACGAGCGAGCTGGGTTTGTCTTTTAAAAGATAAATGCAGGAGTTGATGTTGGATGGCTAAACGGAGCGTGGAAGAGAGGGAGGGGGCGCAGTACCAGGATGCAAGGGGATAAGGAAACTAAATTAGCAGCGGAATATTGGGCACGTAAAACCGCAAGAGCTAACTAAACCATTTAGAGAAATAAGTAACGTTTTGCGCTTACTTGCGCTTGGTTCCTTTGAACTAACTATTCCGTGCAAATTCTATGAATTATTGTGCGGAAACGTTGAAGATGAGGCGGAAAACGAGATGCATATTTCAATGCAGATGTTAAAATATGCATTGTTGTAATTGAACCCGCATTATTCTTAAAATATTTCATTTTAATGATATCTCTAAAGTTAAAGCAAGACTTACAATACGTAACAGGAATAACTTCAAAATAATCTATATCTCTTTAGTTAATACTTCCATAGCTCACACTTTTAGAAGACTACTTATCACGGTAGGCGATAACTTGTTAAACACGATTTCATGTTTTTGAAAACCTTGTTACGATAAACAAATTTAATAAAATAAAAGGTCTAACGTATTAATCTTGTTATTTAATTTTAAACATATATCCATACAACATTTTATAGCTTTGATTGAGCATGCGTAGCTTCATTTCTAGTTTTCCTCGAACTATTGGTTTGAATACGTTGTTCTGGAAATCCCAGCTTGTAAATAGCAACTACAGCAGCACCCCCCACTCCATAATTGTGTTGTAAAGCGTATTTAACGTTGGACACTTGGCGAGCCCCGGCTAGTCCTCGAAGTTGCCAATAGAGCTCTGCACACTGAGCCAATCCAGTTGCACCGAGAGGATGGCCTCTAGAGATCAAACCCCCGCTTGGATTGACCACGTGTTTCCCCCTGTACGTGTTATCGCCCCTGTCGATGTACTCGCACGCCTTTCCTTGTGGACACAAACTTAGAGCCTCGTACATCAACAATTCGGCGGATGAGAAGCAATCGTGAAGCTCAATGACTTGGATGTCGTCGGGAGTAATGCCGGATTTAGCGTATGCCTTGTCGGCCGCTGTCTTCGTTACGTCATAACCAACGACCTTTATGCAGCTCCTTTCGGTGAATGTTGTTTCTAAGTCGGTCGCCATTTCCATAGCGACAATTTCAACCGCTTGTGCCTCTAGTCCATGAGAACGAACGAATTTTTCGGAAGCCAAAATTGCTGCGCCAGCTCCGTCGCTTGTAGGGCAACATTGGAGTTTGGTAAGGGGGCCGTGTATTTTTCGCGAATTCAGGATTTCTTCCATCGTGTACTCTTCTCGGAATTGGGAATACGGATTGTTAACGGAATGCTTGTGATTCTTGTAAGCAATCTTGGCAAAGTGTTCTGGTTTAGCGCCGTATTTTTTCATATATTCCAGAGCTGCGTTGCCAAAAAATTGAACTGCTGGTGGTGCCTTCGTAATTGGCGCTAACTTACTCATTAATATGTAATGTTTATCAAGCGGATTGGTTCGATCGGTTGTTACATACTGTATGCTGCCACTGGTCATTTTCTCGAAACCAACAGCTAAAACGCAGTCATTCAGCCCGCCTTCAATAAATTGCTTTGCCAAATGTAGAGCAGTGGAGCCGGTACAGCAATTATTATTGACATTGTAAATGGGGATACCAGTCATACCAACTTCGTAAATTGCTCGTTGTCCACATGTTGAATCTCCATACACGTACCCGACCGCAGCTTGCTCGATCTCGCTCATTGATACTTTAACGTCGTCCAGTACTTGAAGGATAACTTGCTTGGCCCAGTCGTTGTAATCACCTGATTTTTCGCCGGGTTTAGAAAATTCTGTTACACCAACACCGATAACGAACACACGACTCATGATTTTATTTATGCCTTTATACTAAGCTGTTGTACTACACAAATGATGCGAACACAGGAGCACGCAATATATAAAACGTAGATTCTTTAAAAAGAGAATCGCTTGTCGCGAGAATTATTATTTGCTGATTGTTATAATTATCTATCGTTTATCGATCGCACTCTACACGTTCATGGGACTTATAGTCGATTGCTTTCGTGTTTGTAAACCGGCAAAAACTAGTTGCGTTTCACGAAATTAGTAAAGACTTAGATAGACTCGTGTTTATTCGTGCCATAAGAATGGGTACGTGTTATCTACTCCCCGAGAATCAACAAAACACGAGTCCGTCTAGTATATGATAATTTCATGGAGTGCACCAAGCTTAGTTATATATCGCTAAGTGCTGTGTACTCAGGGAGACTATCTTATCGCAATCTTGTTGTTTGCAAACAAAGTTCGTATATTTTTAATTCGCTTTGTAAGAAGCAACAAGGAAGGACATTTTTACCGTATTTTTACCGTAACGAAGAATGGTGTACAATAAATTTGATTTAAAGAAATAGAAGGAAGCTAATGTTATATTTATTCTACTTAACTCAAGTCGCTTTTAAGAAATTGAACTATTCCTGAAAATGCGAGCTAAACTTCAAGGGGCGTGCCAGATTTATGTATTTAAGCTAGATGCTTTAAGTTAGCTTAAATAGGCAAGCCAGGCACGTCTTTTAAATTGTAGCTAATATTTTTAGGCAATTAAATTGCTCAAAAGCGACATATGTAGCTTGCCTTTATTATCGAAGTATGAACATCACATTGAAATTTTCGCAGCTTTGGTATGCAAGTCTTTTTGAGTCGCTCGGTATATATAAAACATTTTTAAAATTTGCTCCTAGTCAACCTATGTAGCTATAAATAGAAATAAATAAAAAAAAAGATAAAACTAAAAATATCTTACAGTTAGTAGTTGAAATAAATAGGGAATAGTAGTCGCGGTAATTCAGGTATTGAAATTATTAGTTTCGTAATTGTAGTTTTGGTATTGTTAATCAGATTTTTATCAGGAATCAAATGCTTTCTACGCAGTATTTCTATTATTTTCAACAACGTGTACATTTAGTATGTTATCGTTGCATTTTTATAAAGAACGCATGATGGTTAATAAGGATAAATAACAAGAACAATTTCCGCCTTTAGAATTGAGATTTAACAGTTCGGCAAGTGATATGTTACCTAGCAACGAGGACCAACCTATTATTACAAATGAAAAAATTGGCACTATTTCCTAGCCAACGTTGCATAACAACAAAAATAGATTACCGAAACCTTTATTGTAGCATATCGTAATATCTTTTAGCTAAAATATAACATATGTGGCATCGTTGTATTCCTCTTTCGGCAATACATATAAACTACATATACACTTTATTTGAAAAGAATTACATATATATTAAGGATATGGACAACTGCAAATACATACACGAATACATGATCATAGCTTTGATTCTAGTTCGACAATTTTACTGTTCATTCTCCTTAAGCCAACACCTCTATTATGATGCTCGGGAAATCCTAGTTTATAAATGCCAACTACCACAGCACCACCAAGTCCAAGATTATGCTGCAACGCGTATTTCACATTAGGTACTTGACGAGCTTCCGCTAATCCTCGGAGTTGCCAACACAATTCCGCACATTGGGCTAGTCCGGTCGCCCCAAGAGGATGCCCCTTCGATATCAAACCGCCGCTTGGATTCACCACATGTTTACCACCGTAAGTGTTGTCGCCCCTATCGATGTATTCGCCAGCTTTTCCCGGCAGACACAATCCCAGAGCTTCGTAAGTGACCAGTTCGTTTGACGAGAAGCAGTCGTGGAGTTCGACGACTTGAACGTCGTCTGGTCCGATACCAGCTTTCGCGTACGCGCGCTGGGCAGCTGTTTTCGACATATCGTAACCGGCTATTTTCATTAAACTTCTTTCGGTGAACGTTGTTTGGAGATCCGTCGCCATTTCCATAGCGACGATTTCGACGGCTTGCGCTTCTAATCCGTGGTACCGGACGAACTTTTCCGAAGCCAAGATAGCCGCTCCAGCACCGTCGCTTGTGGGACAACATTGAAGTTCCGTGAGTGGACCGTATATTCGCGGAGAACTCAAGATCTGTTCCATGGTGTATTCATCTCGAAATTGGGAGTAAGGGTTATTGACGGAATGCTTGTGATTCTTGTAAGCGATCTTGGCAAAATGTTCCGGTTTCGTGCCGTATCTTTTCATGTGTTCTATACC
The DNA here is from genome assembly GCA_020654165.1 of Oryctes rhinoceros. NCBI lineage: Eukaryota > Metazoa > Arthropoda > Insecta > Coleoptera > Scarabaeidae > Oryctes > Oryctes rhinoceros. The sequence continues at coordinate 4,388,705 of JAIOKQ010000548.1, read as the reverse complement.
GGCGTTACCGAATACCTGAGCTGGAAACGGCGCCTGGGAAGACCCGGCTAATTCATCCATTAGTATGGCGTGCCTGTCCATGGGATTAGTGCGATCGGTAAATTTATTTTGCAAGCTACCTCTCTCCATTTTCTCGAAACCCACAGCTAGGACGCAATCGTTTAAGCCGCCTTCGATGAATTGCTTCGCCAAATATAAAGCGCTGGATCCGGTGGAGCAATTGTTATTAACATTATAGATGGGGATACCCGTCATACCTACTTCGTATATGGCGCGTTGTCCGCATGTTGAATCTCCGTACACGTAACCGGCTATAGCCTGTTCAATTTTACCCATCGACACTTTAGCGTCTCCCAACGCTTTTAAGATTGCCTCCTTGGCCCAATCGTTGTAATCGCCTGGTTTCTTCCCTGGCTTGTCGAATTTTGTCATACCGACACCGATAACGTACACACGGCCCATGATTTCGATTTAATTCTTTTTACTCGTCGATATTCTCTCACTAATTCGGCAGTATTACGCGACTGAAATGAACTACGGAGACCGTATGATATATGCATACGAAAATCCGCAAGTAATGCGTCTATTTTGAGGTCTTTGACATTGACGTTCTCTCGAGATAAGCGTAAGATTTGATAACGCTGTATTATGTAGTTGTGATCGAGTGTGGTGTGACTTTATTTGCTTCTATTGCTAATTATGGTGCAAAGATCGGTTTTGAATAATCTGAACATATGGTTTATTTATTTTTATTTTATTGGAAAAAATGTTCTTATGTAAAACAATAGATCGTGAAGTACGGGAAACATTGCAAGTGTGTCCCAAAATTGGGATTTTCTAACAAAAATTAAATCAAAAGTTTCTTCGTCTTAAAAATGTATTGTTTGCATTAAAGGAAAGTAAATGGACGAAAATGTTTGATTCGTATATACATGTATGTGCGTACACCATAAGTACGAATCAAAGTTCAAGGTTGCTGTTAGATTGTATGTAGAACGCTGGTTTCATTTATAATACATGTAAATACGTGTAGTTACATACCTACACGTATTTACATGCAGTATGTAGATATATGATAATTAATGTAAAAACCTGCTCGTCAACGTTGATTTGCAAGTCAGTATAAACATTTACATTTCTTTGTTAGTTAATGTTATCTTCTTTTGACAATTTTATTATCATTACTCGTACTCGTTCGTAATCAAATAATATTCCGTTTGTCACTTTAACGCAAAGCATTTATCAGTCTCGTTGTTTATCTCGAGAGGCCAAAGTTATATTGCACGAAACAAGGATAGGTCTTTACATCCGTGAATCGGATCATTTTCTGATGTTACAAACAGCGGTCGCAGCTCGCACGATGGGTCGCGTCTTCGTGATCGGCGTCGGCATGACGAAGTTCGAAAAACCCGGCAGAAGACCCGCAGATTATCCCGAATTCACCAAAGAAGCTATCGCGAAAGCGCTTGCCGATGCTAAAGTGCCATTTAGTAGAATAGAGCAAGCCGTAGCTGGTTACGTGTACGGGGATTCGACGTCCGGACAGCGTGCCATCTACGAGGTTGGCATGACTGGAATTTCAATCTACAACGTGAACAATAACTGCGCGACCGGATCAACGGCTCTAATTCTTGCAAAGCAATTCGTAGAGTCTGGGATTAACGATTGTGTGTTAGCGGTCGGTTTCGAGCGAATGGAAAGAGGCAGTTTAAAACCGAAGTATATGGACAGAACGAATCCGATGGATAAACATGTTAAACTAACCGAAGAACTAGTTGGCTTCACAGATGCGCCGCGAGCTGCTCAAATCTTCGGTAACGCCGGATTGGAGCATATGAAAAAGTACGGGACGAAATTAGAACATTTTGCCAAGATTGCATATAAAAACCATAAACACTCCGTGAATAACCCTTACTCGCAATTTCGCGATGAATATACTCTGGAACAAATCATGCAATCGCCTAAAATTTTCGGACCACTTACCAAACTTCAATGTTGCCCAACGAGCGATGGAGCAGCCGCAGCTATTGTCGCCTCGGAAAAATTCGTACGCGCCAACAACTTAGAAGACCAAGCCGTCGAAATTTTAGCAATGGAAATGGCAACTGACCCCCCATCAACACTCCAAGAGAGGAGCTGTATGAAAATCGCAGGTTACGATATGACCAAAATCGCGGCTGGACGAGCGTTCGAAAAAGCTGGAGTTAAACCTACCGATGTACAAGTCGTGGAGCTCCATGATTGCTTCTCCTCTAACGAGTTAGTGACGTACGAGGCTCTCGGATTGTGCCCAGAAGGAAAAGCTGGTGAATTAATCGATAGAGGCGACAATACTTACGGTGGGAAGTATGTGATCAATCCTAGCGGTGGTTTAATATCCAAAGGACATCCTCTCGGAGCGACGGGATTGGCGCAATGTGCTGAATTGTGTTGGCAACTTAGGGGATTGGCAGAAGCTCGACAAGTGCCCGGTGCAACGTTAGCCTTACAACATAATCTAGGATTGGGAGGTGCTGCGGTGATCGCAATTTATAAGTTGGGATTTCCGGAACGTGTTAAAGGAAGAAAGGTTTCTGCTAAATTGTAATTGCCTTTAACGTTACATAATAAAATTTACTTTTGTGTATCTCCGATTAAAGCTAATAAAAGGTTTTTATCGTAATGAAATGAAAGTAAGAAAAGGTGATTAATGATGGTAAGACAATATAGTATCGAATAAATATTACGTTATTGGTAAATAAACATTATTTAATTAAGATATAATAACTCAATTAAGATATCATAGCTACAGACCTGAATTTTAAAATTTATTATCTAATCTTGAGCTTGTTGTTTATTACTTGCTATAGAGATAAATAATTTCTTTATGTTTTGACCTTTGTTACATCGAGTCACATCAAATAAGCATGTCTACGAAAAATAAAAAATAAATTGTACAAACAACATGTTTATAATTGATTCTGCCAGTTAGAAAAAGATCGAAATCACCGCTCAGGTATGTAAGAAGTTGAAGGTATCGCTAGTACCGAAATTGCAGATATTCCGATCACAGTAACTCAACTCAACGCCCATCTATTACATAAGATACATTCCGTTTTGAGTAACCAATAAAACAACACCTAAATTACGGCCTACTATAACTACTCAACCATAATTTCCCATGCCGGCCGTTGAACGATCGGCAAAACAAGCGTAACAGCTTCACTTTATCAGTCGATACGGCCGAATACGTTCGCTCTAAGAAAAACGAGGCCGAAGAAGAAAAACGCAACAGCCCAGCAAGCACGAGACCGTCTCCCGTCCCTTTTTTTTCGTCGGCTTCGATATTTTTTGTTCTTCCATCATCTTATTTCCCGGAATAAGGATAAGGTCGATCCTCTTTGTTCGGCGCGCCGATCGAGTTTATCGAGCAGGTCGACTTCTCCGTTGTCTAAACATTGGGAGTTCGTTCACAATGCGAATTACGTTGCCGAGTTTTCGCCGCAGCTATTTGTCGAATGGATCGGGCCGCTCGTTTCAGTCGTTGTCGTCGGCTCTCGCACCGTCCTTATTAACTCTCCGCAGAACAAACAGGCTGTCGAAGCATCGGTTAAACCGAGAGAAACCTTCACCTGTTGACAGAAGATAACGGTTGCTAACGATTGCGCGAAAACGGTCCCGATCAACTTCGTAGCATTATATCGTAGATACGTGAAAAAAAAAAATCGGATACCGTTGAGTTTCTTCGAGGGATTACGTCGGCCTTTCTTTTCCAAGATTTACAAGAGTAATAATGTCAATGAAAGATCTCGTTTGTGATATGTTAGTAGTGTTAGTACTATTGGGTAATGAGAAAGAAGCCTTTAATCACTGCGACCTTAATAGATCTATTGTAACAAGAGAAGTTGGCGGTTCTTAACAATTTACCTTAATATCTTCGTCCCTCAATTCTGTTGATATCAGGAATAACGACTGATGGCACAAGATGTGTTCTGCTAGCTCAAGATCTTCTAGACGTAAACGGTATATTTGATCCTCAACTTTTCCTAGATTGAATAGGTGATATTTTAAGGTTCCATGACTTGGTCAGAAATTACAACAATAATCTAAGGTCCCTTTTACTGAACGATAGTACTACTTTTGCTGTCTTAAGCGAGCCTGATATGAATACTTTCGCCTGCTTTTGTTCGAGAACATTGCCCCAGTACGACGTCTTTTGATTGTCCTCCCATATTTTTATTATGGGTTTTATGTGGTTCTCTTGTAGGCCACAGAGGGGGCTAGGACCAAAGTAGGGCATGCTGATACGTGATACATTATTAACAATTAAATAAAAAAGCGCAAGGATAAATTCTATCAGGCGAGCGGTTTCGCGTTTAAAGATACATTAAATTGTAACAATAACAAAAAAAAAAAACAAACACGAAAGCGGACATGAGTACTGATTTAATTCACACGTTGATTTATTTATGACGTAGCGACGTAGACATAAGACGCTTGCTATAATCTAATTTAATCTTTCGATCGTCGAGTGCGCGATTCACAAAGTCCTCGATCAGTTAATTCAACATTTCCTTCTTACGAATAACAATATAATCGTGGCATCGTCCTTGTATACATTCATACAAATTGCCGCATTGTTCAAACGGGATCAACATTGCAAATGTTCCGTTACGATTCGCACGTCTCATTGTTTATGAGCACCGCGACTCCGGGGGCGGAACGGATCGGCTCATCAATGGCCCTAATGATCGTCACGTCTATTTTTGAAACGCCACGCGTCCAGCGGAAATTCCTACTACGCGAATAGACATGTGGACGAGCGCGGCGAGGCTGCCGATCCTGCCAGCTCTGCACGGCGAGAGGGCACGAATCCGTCGAGATTTCGTTGTAGTCGGCGTTGCCCGTGCGCGCCATTAACGAACCGATACGGGACAGCGGTTACAAATGTAAACATTTATGTGTTTTTGATACTTCGAATTTATTGCCGCGAGCGTAAAAATACCGAAGGTATGGTGTATGTACAAGCGTACATAGGAGCGGCGTAGAAGCAATGAGAGAATCGCGGGAGTTCCATCTTTAAACGGATATGTTTTTCAACAGAATGCAAAACATGGATGCTTTTTTTTTATTTTAGCAATTATTTCGAGGATTCGCGGATATTCCTTTAAACGTACGCGGTCTTCTAGATTTGCCAATCACACATGGAGGAAATCTACAGGCTGCGGACAGATTGGACAAACCTCAACAGTAATCCTTTCTTTGTTCGTTTTAAGGCTACCTGCTGAAGGCTCGTGTGAAAAGGTAAATGTTTTTTTCGCAAACATTCTATCAGTTTCATCCATATTACGTATTTGTTTGGTCGAAAATGTTCCTTCGTAAAAATTCATTGGCGGCAAGACCGGCAGAATTGAAAGAATCCATAGCAACGTTTAGCAACATTGATTCAAGCTTGCGGATGAGTGTATACTCAAAACCGGGCGCAATTCATGTCAAATAGAGAGATGTAAGAATAGACCATTATTACTACCTATACTAAATGCCAAAAGAGACAGAAACGTACGCCATTTGGCTGTAGGATTAACGTGCAGCTTCGTAACTAAATGCTAAGAAAGGAGAACCTGAAATAAGACCGTAATCTCCAATTAACATCCTAATATTACTTCATTGCGACGCACTACGTAACAGGGGATCTCATGTCAATTCAAAGAAGAACAGTAGGAATTCAAAGCCCGACATCTAATCCGCGAATTCAATTAAAGAAACACGCACAAAGGATTCGATTTTCAGTCGGACACAAGTCGGAGCGAGCTGATATAAAATTTCCAATTAAATCCAGCGTGACGAAGTGACAACTGTTTGTCTTGGTCACGTTGGACTCGGTGTCTTTTTTTTTTGTTTTTATTATTTCGACCTGACCGCTCGCTTCAAAGTGGCGAGCCGCAAAATGAACATGGTGAACAAACACAAAGATTCGCTTCGCTGTTGGCTATTTCGCAACGGTCGCTCCGTGGAAAATCAATGACGAAGTCAACATACGTGCTTCATAACGAGATAGCAGCGTATTCGATCGTACTGCATGACAAAGCTCCGATTTGAAAAGCAGAAGAAAAAAGAAGGAAAAGTAGGTTTTGCAAGAAAACAATTGGAGGAAGTAGTGGAATATGAATGCAGTGCATTCTATGATTTTTAGGTATTCTTTGCTTAAGTTTTAAAAATATTCAATACAAATAATAAATTAGAAACAATCATCTCGATGGTGCCAATTTTTCGAAAATTTAAAAATATTGCCCAATAACAAGCGCAACATTACGGCAGATCGTCAAATGTATTATGGGATACTTAGATATGTTTGTTTAATACTTTCAGCGCTTATTTATGAGAACGAATTGAACTGTGTTCATGGAGGACCATTTTTTACGACGCATCAGATCATAAAATCTAAATACGTTTAGCGGGATTCAAATCAATGAAATGTAATTAGCATTAACGAGGGCGTAAACAGGAGTTATATGACGGAAGAAGATCGCTTCCTCATTGACATGAATAATTGGGCAAAAAAAGAAAATAGTTGCTAAACGAACTGAACTAGTCAATTACAACGTAACTCATTAAATGAGTGTTTGGGTTCGGATTTTGACACCATTAACTTGTTGTATAAATATTAGTTCGGATTCCTGACAATATCTGGCTTAAACGAGGACACCTATTTAACTGCTTTAAATTGTTTGTTAGTAAGTGCTGGAATTTTCGATGATATTTAGAGATTGACTTTGATAATTGACCACTTCGATCTTCACAACAATTCTTCATCCCTAGACTTGGCTCCAACACGGCACAAGATTTGCCCAAGTTCCTATTGACGATTGTTTTGTTTACCGATGGAGAAAATTTCTCGAAAAACTCGCCCTTCGCTAACGTTAATAATGACTCCCTGTTAGCTAATTGCCAGATGTGATACAAGCCTCTCAACCACAAAAATTTATAATGAAGGCTAAAGGTCTTGCCATCAGTTCTTTGACATTCTTCAATACTGCACTAGCCGCACCCAACGCCGTCCTCAATCTGACAAGTACATTTAACTCTTCCATCTCCAACATAGCAACTCAAGCAAAGAAATGGACCATTGCAAGAAATCATTTTCATCGTCCAAATGCTATTGAATTAACATTGTCATCAATGCCTCCATCAATGTCTGAGCTTTTGAATCGTGGAAACAGTTGACTACACTGAAGATAGAGAATTCTTTTATAATTTTTCAATCTTACGAAGCCTTGGTCTTCTTTGTTCCAAAATGAATAAATTATGAGACTATTCATCTTTTTAAGGACGTTCTAAATCGTATAAAATAGCTATAAGGTAACTTTAAATCTAAGAGAAGGCTTCTTCATAAACATCGTATATATTTTCTAAAGAAAAAGATTTGTATAGGTTTAATTAAGTACATGAATATACTGTGGTCAACATCTTTCATATCGATATTAACAATTAACGTGCAAATACCGCTTAAATCATCTATATAGCATCATCATCGTATATCTCAGATTAATATTCGCCCATAAAAATTAGATTCTTATTACAAACATACTGACAATGAAACTACAAAGTTAAAGTATCGAACTCGATACATTTACGTATTGTACCCAAACGTATATCTAAAAATATTAGCTATAAAATCAATCAGCGGCCACCAGCTGTCTAAGACGAGTACGTTATCTCGCAAACTGACGGGCGACTACTTCCCCGGATTATATATCGAGCTCATCTAACTTGTAAGCCTTGGCAAACATCTCTAATCCCTCAGTAATTTCGGAAACTTGTTAATTAAGTGTTGAGGATCTTCTCTGATCATGAATCAGTTCAAAATGTCGTTAGCGAGGGTACGGCGCGGAAGCAATTTAGCATTTCCTTCTTAGATATGCTACTTCGGGCGAAGTTAACATCAACAAGATCTGTTCATATCAAGCAAAGGTAATGGTTAAAGTAATTGATTCGCATGTGGCGCAGAAAGAATTGCTCGTAAGGGTTGTTTGTTTTAGTCTGCGTTAGGTTTAAATGGGACACTCAAGACGGACGGCGTCGGAATAATGTTATTTCCCGTTTTAAAAATACAAGATTTTCACGTTGAATCCACGTTGTATATAGCCGTTACGTCAACTAGAAAAGGACCTTTCAACCATAGCTCTAACTGCATATTTATGATACGGATGGCACAAATTACTCCCGTTAGGGAGTTGTTAAATTGAAAAGAATGTAAATCATTCCGGAGAGGATGCGCGTCTCAACATCGCCCTACGATCGTCATTTGTTATAGTCTCGGTGTGGAAGGATCCGCATCCTCCATCCTTCACTCGCACACCCGACTTTATTAATGATGATGTCCGTCTCATTAAAATTCTGTCGCCCCTTGCCAGAGTACGCAGCAGTCGCATTCGAAGATTAACATAATACGTGTCATCCCTGATCTCCCCGGAGGACTCCGGGCGTCCGAAACGCTCCGGCCACATCGCACAGGTACTCTCGATGTATTGTGTATCGCGCGAACGAAACGGTAATGAAGAGACGAGGCTGGGGAATGTGCCAGAAACGGACATCGGGACAGAGGTTATCGTGTTAACTGGCGACTGGGGAAGGAGCGTATGATGGTTCCGTGCAAAATTGACCGGTCGAGTTCGGAAAAGTTTCGGTTAAAATTTTGCTGTCGGACGCGGTAAAGTAGATTGTGTTCCCAAAAATGGAATTCGACGAAGTTTCGGAAACTTGAACTTGGGATACATACGAGGGTTGTCTGAAAAATTTCAAGCCTCAACGCGAAGATAGGATAACTCGTCTGAAATTCTGCTAACATATGAGCTGAGCTTTCACAAACTTGTTGTTATATTATTACTTAACAAAACTTATACGCATATGTAGCATTTATTAACGCATCAAGCACGTGTCAAAACAGACGGATATTCTCAAACACATACGCCTTAAAAATGTTGAGAAGTTCGTGGAAATAAGACTATGTGCATGTGCACACGGGTACCCCACGTCTTCATCGCACTTAAAATTCGGACGACGCGACGTACGGAATGCTTAAAATATACAGATTTTAACTTCACCGAGTTGTTCGTTTATTTTCAATATCCCAAGCGCATATTACGCCTTGCGACAGACCCGGATAGAGAAGGATATTTCGTTTCTAGACTCCGAGAAAATAAACAATATCCAACTAATATGGACGATTCGCCCCGCGTATATTCAAAGATCGACATCAAAATATTCGGTTTCCCATCGTAAATCATCGCGAGCCATAATGTACGTGTTTAATCCGAGTTCATCGTCGTCATATTCGTCCGTTTTATATTTAAAGAAGCACTTGAACATCTCGACATAGTTGTCTGCGTTTACGTCAAACGAGGATTTACATTTCTGCAAATTGTCTACGTTAAGCGCTGTGAAATTACTTTAAGCATGTGTACAACGTGGAATGCAATTAACATAACAATTTAAGTAATCTATGTATAATGAATGTCATAATGAGGTGGCTGCCATTTATAATATAATGTAATAAAAAATCAAAGAAAACATAGTCGTCCAACAACAGGAATTTTTAGTAATCGCCTTATTATTAAATTATTTAAAAAATAACGACTGCAACGACATACCGGAAACCAGAAGAAGACGATATATGTCGCTGGTAACGTTGACCAACGAAGCGAAATAGACCAAAACAACTTTTCCAATTTTGAACAGCTTTTTCTCGCCTTTCGCCTTTACTCATGACATGCTCAAATACAAGACGGATGAAGACAACTTTTCGTAAAATCGGATGATTTAATTGCTTTTCGGCTCTCACTAACAACAGGAATTTAGTAAAAAGAAAAACAGTTATATAAAAATGAAGCGTTGACCTTATTGTTTCTAACGTTCTGGTGCTTGCTGGATATTCTCTTTTTTCAGCTATCTCAGCACCTATTTCACTTTGTAAAATCTTGGTACGAAATGGAATGATATCTTTTAAAGAAGAAATTTATGCGCGTTTCTTTGGATTAATCGTTGTTGCTTTTGCAGGTTTTAACTAATATCTCAATGTAATTATTTAAATAAATTAAATTATTTTTTTGATTGTCAAGTGAGAATAAAGAATACTAAGCTCAATTATCTTTGCTTGGTGTAGACAACATAAATGGTATTGTCGATGCAATTATAGTTGCATAACCTTGAAAAAATCCATAAATTCGAAAAGCTTTATTGAATGCCTGCGCGACTCGCTATTTTACATCTAATTGCCGTCGCTTTCCACCAATATGATTTGGACAACCGTAAGTATTGTTACTGAAAATTCTCACCTTTTTCGCCCTGATGAGTCCTCTTCCAGTATTTCATCACCATCAATGGCATACAATCTCGCGCTTTTTGCCGTAATCGAAAAGCTAGTCAGTTTTAAATTTGTAGGCCATTCGCTACGCTACAGGAAATGAAAGTTTAACGCTTCACTTCGCTCAAAGTGAAGGACGATCAGAAATAGTAGTCCCGTTGTAAACGATGCCGAACTAATTATCGCCGTGACCGTTTAAGGGAAGCGCAGTGGGGGAACTCAATCTGGACATCATTATTAAGAGGAAATCTGCGAAAATTACGAATATACGAGCACTGTAATTGTAAGTCTATTACGTGAGACTAAGGTCGTTAAAATTTAAACGCTGGACTTCGGATTCGGCTTCAGGCGGAACGAAAGGGAACGGTTCGGACGTGATTGTCCGTTTTAATTTGCTTAATTCCTTTGTGAAGCTGTGCCATCTCCAAAATTAATCTCTAATAAAAAGTAGAGAATTGTATTTTTCGGACCCTTCGTTTAGGACCATTCGTGTCCTCGAAACGGCCGTCCCGAACTAATTATTAATCCCATCTTTTTCAAAAACTTAGGAAGATGTTTGAGAGCCGTGAGCCTTAACAGACCGAGTTCCAAATTCGATTAAATACAGCGATTTTTTGCAAATCTCGAGAGACGGACGAATGTCTTTCTATACATTTCTCTCTGTGCAAGCACAACGAAAGAAAGTCGACTCCCCAGGTCTTAGCAATCAAGTAATACGTCCAACGTGACCTCACGAACGTGCCCGTTTGATTTCGCTGGCAAGCGTTGCGCGCCAATAAATTATGCCGTACAAAATCGTTGTTCCGGTTCACGGAATATTTCATTTCCACAAATCTTTGGACAAGAGCGGTGCTACTATTTACAGCCAGTTGCGTAGATGGAAAATGATTTTTCGCAAGAGGAACGGAAAATCCGGCGGTTAGGCGAGTATCCTTACTTTCACCTGAATGCACTTCTGAGTGTTTACTTGTCGTATCGCTTTTCCCAGAAAATGCAAGAAAAACACTTACGCGCCGGACAATATGGAAACTACTGATTTGGTAAAAGCATTTATTTAATGTATTTTTCTTTTTTAGCGTAAATTAGCAACTTTATTAATTTTAATGGAAAACTGCCATACTAAAATGCCTAAATTCTCCAGAATAAAAGACTCGAAAGAACCGTCGCCACGATGAATATTTCTAGCGTTGAAGACGACATTAAATAATATTCCCTATAAACGTTAGTTATTATTCCACGTCATTTCTTTAGCAGCTGTTCGCGATCAAATCTCGAAAAGCATACGACGCGTTAAACCATCTGTTATTACATTATTAATTTAAATTAACGGGTTCTCGAGAACAAAAACTTCCTCGCCTTTAGCGGTGTAAGTCCGAGAATGAGTATAAACGGGCCATCTACATAAAGACGTGGCCAAACTCGCTGCGAAAATTAAAAAACTTTGGGAAATATGGCTCCTCTTTCGCGCGGCGAGGAATACGAAACGAATGAATAAAAAACAGCTTCCGTTTCTTTGTAGGCTATAGAAAAGTCGTCGCGGCTTCGCAAGTTGAATGAAGAAGAGTTCGCGAAATTCAAATTTGATGGTATCGAATTTGGGAAATTAAAGCCATTTATATTTGTCTGGTTAATGCGAATGTTAGTAAAACGGAACAGGTTAAAATTCTAGGAAAGATCAACAGAATAATCTAAATATATGGAGAGTAACAGTTCTTACGAACGAAATGAATTGGAGCAAATGTCCTAAATACAGAAAGATTGGGCGCCGAGAAAGATATAGTAACGCACGTATACATATTTTGATCAGGGTATCCAAACTTTATCGAAGAACGAGCGTTAGGAACTGCCACGATTGCCAAGCGTCGTTCTTTCGCTTATGCATCATGCGGCGTTCACATCCAGTTCATTTTTATACTTATATAAGGAGGCTTATTTAGCCAAAAAATATGAACACAAACAAGTAAGGTAACCGCATTATATGTATATAATGCTAAGGTATAAATGAACATGCCTCTTTGCGATATTCAGATATTAACAATTATAAAGTTGAAGCCCAGAAAACAGCATCAAAGAATTAATGGAGCAGCGGAAAATTTTGGCTAAAGTAAGAGGAAAGCTTTTAGAGAAAGTTACGGGAATAAGGCTTTACCAGTTACACCACATTATAACATAACAACTGGTGATCGTTAAGAACTATTTGATTAGGCAAAACACGGGCTTTACAGCGACCTCTTTAAATCCGTACGCGTAATCCAGCTATTACGTACATACATCGCACGGTCATAAATTAAAAACGTGACACAGTTGACCGTAACATGAAACATACTCTTATCAACACATTGTCGTGCGAGCCTCAACAACAGGTGGTAAATTGGTCTTTGATTAAGATCTACATCATTCCGTACGCGATAGAAGAGTGCACGCGAATTGGGTACGTAATATTTCGGGAATTTTAAGGGAAACGGAAGGTTGGCTATCCTAAACCCTTGTTCGTTCCCCACGTTTTCGTTCGATTATAAGATTTAGTATAAATGTTTGGACAAGTAAATTATACCGTCCTACTGTTTCGGTGAAATTAGAAGCAGCGTTTACTAAAACTAAGTATGTTAAAATGTTCGGTTTTATTGCAAACAGTTTAGATTAGGTGCCGATAAATCTTAGCAATAGTACCATTTATTTGCTTGGAGCTTCTTAACGTTTATCCAAAATCAAGATGTATAGAATTTCTCTAACATTCATAATTAGTTGTCCGCATGTATTCAGGGATATCGAGCTGCCGAAATTATCCTCCGTTGATTGACTCGTACATCAAATTATTTCACGTGCTAATTTTCAGAAACAAGTGAATAGAATTAGTCGAGCTTATCGACGCTCACTCCATATTCAATCTAATTCACTGAGATTGCTCGAACTTCGCGTAGCATAAACATATGTATTCATGAAGTTAGCTCAATATCCAGGATCTATGTAGTTTGCATGAGTTTATGTAACGTAATCGTCTTGGAGATCATACATACGTAAGCTTGTGCTTAATTAACTTAGCCTGCATATAAGTTAGATTATGCAAGAGCGCTCTATGTACGAGCTATGTTGTTGGGGAGTCACACGTACTTTATGTAAGAGACTTCTTAAGATAATTATGATGGTTAGAGGCTATTCGCAAATAATTCAACCTGAAATTCCTTCGATCTGCCAAAGATGAATATCTTATCTACGAGGGGAATTTCAAAAGTTTTAAGCTGCAATACGGAGACGGTGCTGTTCATAAGAAATATTCGATAGTAAATAAAAATAAAACAGTAATATCCGAGATGGACACTGTTTACGAGGGTTCTGCACCATCATTTTCTATAGTAACATTTTGAGTTGCTCAATTTAAATGTGGTAATACCAGCTTGGTTGACGATGAACGTTCGGTGGGAAGAGACAGCGACCACCAGCAATAACATCGCTGTAGTTTACCAAACGAGCGAAATAGATCTTCGAAAATACCCCGATCTTGCACAACACGTTCCCGACACTTCCTAATTTCTTTCCGTTCTTTATCTCTACTGATCAAAAGGTAAACTTGCTAAAATTCCGTCAGTTAATTTCCGACAGTAGCACGTAAAGTTAGACCTACGCTATGTGTAGCAAACGTCGGTACGGGATTACACTTTGCACAATTAAATCCGGGTTGTAATCTGCACTCCGCTCCGGTTGAATTAATGAAGTTTTAATACGGGATCGGCACTTCAGATTATATCTACCTCTCTCTATATATATGTAACAGTTAAGGTCCACTTAGAGAGTAATTTGTTAGTACCTTGCTTGAATTTTATACAACGGCGCTCCGTTTCATTGAAGCTGATTGAGCTATAATAGCCGCTGGTCTTTCTTCGAATTCGCATTAAAGATTAGTTACTTAGCATTGAAACACAGCATAAGTTCTATATTGTTTCATTTCTAACTTCTATAACTTCTAAATTTATTGGTACTTTCTATTAAAGAAGTTTTGGCAAATTTGCTCCAACTATCCGGAAGCTGAAAGAATTTTACGGGGTGAGGTTGCTGCCACATTCGTGCATTTGGGTGTGTTCTTGCCAATGCCGTGGTTGTATCCTCCTCTAAGTTGGGAGCGTATCCACTCAACCCCAGAACCGGGATTCTGCGCTACAAATCCTACATGCGCCCCATCCTAACGTACGCCAGCCCCTGCTGGAGCACGGCAGCCCTCTCCCACGTCCTATCCCTCAGCAGGGTCCAGAACCGCTGCCTGAGGAGTCCCCGCGACACCAGGATCAACACCCTCTGTCTACTGGGCAATACCGAGAAGCTAGAAGAATATCTGGCGAAACTCAACAAAGCGTTCTTCGAGAAGACTAAGAAAAGCGACTGTCCCGCCCTCAAGAGCGCGATCTGGGGGCAGGTCGATCGGAATGCTGAAGCACAAGACGACCTACGGATACCTAAACAGGCTATAGTGTCGTCTAACTCAGCTAACCGATAATACCATCTTTGTTTCAGATCCTCAAACGAGGGGGAGTCCAAGCGGAAGACTCTAAAAACTAAGAACAACCGCACTTTATCCCAGTAAAATTCTAAAAAGAAAGGTTTTTCCCAAAAAGAAGAACTTTTTCTTAAAAGAATGACGCAAGTTACTGGGAGCAGAATGATGCAGGCGTGATATCGAAATTCTTACAGAGAATTGTTAATCATATCATGTTAATCATGGATTATGAGGGAGTGGGTAGACGACTATGTAGAAGAAGCGGTCGTAATGGAAGGAAACGAAAATATGTACAAGAAACAAAAGCGGGTAGGAGAATCCTTATTGCGACACCTCGTCACCGTAACCACGGAAGAAAATGACACTAAAATACAAACTATACATCAAATCTTACCAAATGCTTCCTGAAACATTAACGTAAAACGAGTAAATAAGTTTATATTTTACGAAAACAGAAGTTCATCCGTTATTGCATACGTAAGGGCGATCATAAAATGTAATACATTTTACTCACGAAATTATTAATACGCACCGTTTAAATTTAAAATTAGTCTTGTTGCTACGCCATCCGTAGCCACTTTTATTCTAACTATACGGGAATAATGCGCCGTTTACCGAACGCATTAATTATAAACGTTGGCAGCATCGCAAATTACTCAAGAGACAAAGTAAAGATAATAAATTCATAGTTAGAACTCGGACACTACCGGTTTCCTTCAGGAAATGAGGTCGAGAATCGCCATGTAATTGAGATATAATTACAGCGAGATATGTTTCGGATGCGTGCATCGTTTACATGTGCAAGTATGAAGACAACACTTACATTCGTAATTCTCTGGAAGTATCAAGCGAACCTATACGATGGGGCCGACGTAATGCGCTATGTCAATATAATTTAACTAATTAGTGCGTCACATATATAGGTAAGTACCGTATATCTATGCGTTCAGCATATATATACATGTAGATATAACGTCGGGGTGCAATTTCCTAACTCTTCCGCAAACAACATCCGCTTTCAATGAGGACGGCTACTATAGACAATAACAATCGACTACACGCATAGCAATAGCGCCATGGAAACGGGACCGGCATCAAGGCATAGTTTAGCACCGATTATTGCGCGATTATACGCCTAACCAGGTACCAATTCGTAAAGCGCAACAGGAGTAAACGTTCCATGGACAAGCTACAAAGGCATACGAAATGGGTGATAATAGGTACTTGGCATTTAATTATCTGTAATTAATCCATAAATCTCAACTTCGACTGTCGCCATCTACCGTACGAAGAAACATTCGACTTGAGATATAATCGAAGTATGCACAAAGAAAGATTAACTACTTTTAATTTAAGTCGTTCAAGATAATGATTGAAATTGGAAGAAATTCAAAAATATCGGGTCTATCGATGTGCGCTCCGGAAAATTTCAAGCCTCCAACATGCAGATGCATTTGAAAGAAGACAACAGCGAAACAGTTCTCCAAATGATGCTAGACGATCGTCGAATTAAGATCGAAATGGCTGATATCGACTGATGATTTAGGGATGAAGCGCTAGCCGCGCGTTAGTGCTCAGCGCTGCGTTAGCTCACTTAAAACCAAAAAACGTAACACCAAAGACCTATTGAGGCAGTTTAGGCGAAATAAGTCGGAGCTTGGACGTCCATTCGAGTCAGTGTATTCGAAACAGTGGATCTCGATGGGCGAATCACACTACGTATCATTACTTAATCTTTTATTTTATATTTAATAGGTCCTATAGATCTCTCTTTACGGTTATTCAACTCTTTCACTGTATAATCAGTTATTTTCTGTTTGATTGTTTGCTGAACAACAGCAATAAAAATATTTACCTATTCATATTACAACTACGTGCTTCAACGTAACAGCTCCGCTACAAACGAAAGATATCTTCCTCCATAATACCTTTTCATCTGTAGCACCGAAGGATGTATCATTTTCAAAATCTCGTTCCTTCGAGCAAAACAATCCCTCCCATTCAAAGGCGCATTTGTTACCTTGAGCAAAAACAATTTTGCGTATTTGTATATTTTATCCACGCTGAAATGGAAAATAAATCTAATGTTCAGCAACAGTCTACTCGGATAACTGAGGAAATTACATTTCAACTTCCTCATCCATCATCTGTAACAATATGCGGATATTAGGGCGAGGTAGAACCGTCCTTAGTGCCAGAACGGAGCTTGCTATCGTCCATTGTCTATCCGCTCGTTTCAATAGTCAAAGGAATCGTCACCTTATTAATGCGTTTTCGTAATCTACACGAACATTTATTGAGTAATACGAAAGGTATTTTGCTAATTGCTCAACGTTGCTTAGATAAGCCAACGATTATTCAACATTCTGTGCACCAAGATTGAAAGTTGAAATCGATACCCATGTACATCAATTAAAACAGATGCAAACGTAGAAAAACGCTACACGTTAACGTTTAACGTAGAAACGATACACCGAAATCTGTGTAATTTTCCAGGGAACTACTCCAATTATCGTCAAAATTTCGCGGCGTTTGCTGCGGGAACACGCGTGTGCTCTGAATACAATGGAGCGTTCACAATGATAGTAACGTTCGTTATAACAATACGTCACGTATGTTATAGTAGTATGTCAGTTACACCTGCTACTAAACGACCCGGTATGAATGGAATCGTTGCCTCACATGCTATTCCTCTCGAAATAATAATACACACCATCGGCTAAATATAAACACCGGCACACCGCGGCGTAACTTACATAGATGGGCCATCACTGCTAACGCGATGCACAACATCTGTGCGAATTACCGTGACATAAGCGATGAGAACGCGTGGGTTATCCGTTGTCCGGATTGTCGTAGTTCGTAGGTGGCTTTTTTTAAGGAACTATATCGACGGCGAATCGTCTAAAATGGCGGGAAGATGGATCTGAAACGCCGCGCGTAACGCGTCACTTTCTGGAAGAACGAGGATGAATCAGTGATCTAATTTATATCGTTAGTACGTTACTTGGAAGGACGTGGTTTTTGCAATATTGTAATCTCGATAAGCGACTATGATGTACTTGGCAAACTAGGCGAAAATATCTTCAATATTGTCGAACTAGCGAATCCTGAAACACGAAGAGAAAAGATAATCGTGAAAATTATTGCTGATTAAAATAAGCGAAGGATTCTGGCTAGTCGAGATACTGTTTACGCTACTTAGAGGCTGATATAAATAAGCCTCTGTTATATTTATACTATTACTGAGATGTTTATGAAAATTAATCCTTGATTCTATTATCAACTTTCCATATTTTATTTTTATTCTGAATAGAGCTTTTAATATCCGTTTAGGGTCGACTGTTCATAGTATTCATAGTTATTGTTAAGGAGAGGAAAAGACTTATTTGTTGCATTTTTTACTTGTTATTCTATTTAAATCTCGTTAGATTACATGGCCAGATCACCAATTTACAAAGGGAAGGACGCCCACCGATCGTATTGAACCTTGGGAGATTGCAAGACCTACCGGAAATAAATAAAACTAAAATAAGCGAGCTAAACAGTTAAAGATGGGATCATCAGTTAAAGTCTTTTAAAATTGTTTTGAATTAACTGATACTTCTCTTATCGCGTCGTCTAGAACATGTTATAATATATTAAATTGCTTGTTATCTTTAAATTATCTCTCCAAAAAGCATGGTATACAACATCCAACTTAAAAATAACTTCTCGAAAATAAAATATAGAGGTCGCATGCAAAACGAACAACGTTGCTAAAATACCTAGTACCGGTATTACTCTCAACTTTACATCACCCACATCATTACGCTAAACGACGTAAGTAAGAACTCGTGGCGTATCCCCGGGATAATGTGCCCCTTTTCCGCCGCCACGTCCTTTTCGCCCTAGCGATAACCGTCCAGGTCGTTCCAGGTTCGTTTCACCCCCGTTACGTTAACGACAGAGTCAACAAGTGCCTCGCAACCTTGACCCGATCATCTCGTACGCTTGTTTTCTGCTCCTGTCCTGCTTTCATACGACGTAGCGCAACCGTATCGCCGCCGTTTACCGGGTTACTCGTCGCGATGGTAGAAAACCCTCGGCAAGTATATCGGCACCATCGTCCCCTATGTTTATCCCAAGTTTTCGTGAGTCGCTGGGTGAAGGGAATTGCAACGACGTCATTTTATATGGGGCATACGTAAAATCGATCCGTTACTCTGGATTATCGTTATTTTGAAAAGGGTAGATTAGTTCGAGAAAGCTTACAAATCCCGAAAAAGCAATGATTACGCTTTCACAGGAAGTAAACATCAGCACGTCATGCGTTTATCACGAATATATTTGTTTCAAACGTAACTATCATCCTGTTGTGAAACATTCCGCATTTGAAATAACGCATTTAATATTCTGCTAACTTTATACAACAGTTTATAAAGTTGCGCGTTGATAGATCATGTGTGTGAATATTGCCAGGACTTGATAAAGGACGTCTATGAGACGTAAAACATTTTTTTTTACGTTGAGACTTAGAAGCCAGGTGCAAAAATAGCGAAGTTATGTACTACGTGGGGTGCAAAAATTTGTTTTGATTTAGCTGGATAGATAAAGTATGCGGGGAGTTCGATAATCACCTGTCTTCGGCAAGAGATGGCGTTAGTGGAATTTAGGTATTTTTCGGAAGGGAAACCTTTAACAAGAATCGAGCTTCGAAGCAGACGCGTTAATTAGTTTTTGCCGTTTAAAATGAACGAATTTTGCGGCTCAGCAACAATGAAACAATCATATGTGGAGCAGCGATTAAATATTTGTTTTTGCAAAAAAAAGAATGAGATAAAAATGAAACTTTACGAAGATTCTACGCCTTTGTGATCAACGATAAAATATTAGACAGTTAAATTTAAAAGCGACATCGTCAGCGTATAACATAATATCAACGAATTCCCAAATATGGAATGTTTGACTTTAATTAACAAAAGAATACCAAAAAAAAAAAACAACAACATGTTGCGCTTCAAAATCAAATGTTCAGAAGCAATTTCGAAACAATGACGTTTGATAGTCGCCTTGATTTGCAGATCATAACAAAATGTCGCTAGATCCTCCGAAATTCGCTTACATGTGCTAGAACAAGATAACACTGTAACGTATAGACCGATGTAAATATGTGCTACGTATACAGAAATTTCCTATTCCCATCGAATTTTCCGTGCAAGCGTCGCAGTTTCATCTATGGACTTATCTAGCGACTCGTTCTTCACGTCCTTAAATTATTAATTTCGCCGCAGTCGTTTCGTGCATTTCCCAAACGACGGCCGAGCTTCCCGTGGGCATGGGATACGTTAAACTCCGTCGTCGAACACTGGTACTAACCGGTCTTTGCGAGCAACGCCAACAAAAGTCTGCGGACTTTGTATTCTCCGGCTGGTACGTAAATTGTATACCGACAGAGCTTTTATGTCGTGCATAACCGCATATGTCATTTCCCTGTAAGGTTCGCCATCGCCCCCAGAAACCGTTAGGTGTGCACGTTTAGATATACGATCATTGTCGTGACCGTTATTGTTGTGCGCGGTACTTGTGGGGCGAAAATATATGCCGTTTGGCTTTTGTTGGTGAACGCTTTGTCGACTTTAGCTTCGAAACACGCACATCTTAGTCTAGAACGCTGAAAACATTAAGCCGGTAAACTGCCGCTTGGTGACAAACAAAGAGATGATATCATTTACAACATAAAATAGTACCATTAAATCGGATAGCGTGAAATACCAATTCTAGAAACGGAAATGCAAGAAGGGGAAGGGGTCTTTCTCTGGGCATTCCAACGAACACAGAAGAACAGATAAAGTGGCTTCAGCTCGTTTGGAACGAGACGATTTCGATTTAATTGAAGTAACATGAACATATAAGTTGGGAGCTGATAGATAGATGAAAATTACGAACGAGGTAAAAATGCAAGTAACAATTATGGACGCCCTCCTAAAGAAAAGGTTTGAAATTGTGCCCGACGGAACATGCTTTTAACATAATTCTAAACCCTCTTCAAACGCAATTATGCTAATCTTAAAAGCGTACGTTGATCTCTTTAAACACAATTTACAGCGTTCATCATATGACTACAGCCCTTCTTCCCTTCCATTGTCGCTGTCACTACGCCAGATCGCACGAAATAGACTTAAGCGTCATAAATATTCATCAAACAAACAAGTAGCGCTAAGAAGTTACGCCCGAATTGCGTCACGGCTCGCTGACAAAGGACAAATTTTCTGCCGCACGTTCCGTCCCATAAAACCTTTTAACCTGGAATTATTCAAAATAAATTATCTAGAAGGGCGCCGCCGCTTTGTTTCCCCGATTGGTTATTGTGGATGCTTCAATATAAACAATCTTCGTTTGTATTTATCAAAATCATTTAATTGCTGTAGCATTAACTGCTTATGCCCTACTCGTGGATTATAAAACATTTCCTTTTGCGAATTATATGAGGAATTAACGGAGAGACGTCCATTTAACATCATCCGTAAGCGCACAAACGGATATTGATATTGGACAGTTTGGGAAAGATAAAATAAATATTCACCATGGCGCTGTTGGCATTTCAAAACCGATCGTTTCATTTCGTTTTCCCTGTTAGTTGAATGGGGTAACGTAACGCAGCTTTTAATTAGATTTAAATGGAAAAAGCAAGACGCTCCGAGGACATTGAAGGCGCCTTGCTATTAGCGAAGGTATAATTAACGTGAGGTGGCTTCATATTCAGGAAATTACGAACGAAAGGCTTGAGAAATAACGAGTTTTTTCCCTATTGGCGCTGGATTAAAACTACTTTGGTAAGATGCGCGTCTACCAGGAAAGCTTGGGAAAGGGAATATTTAATGAGAAACTTCTTTGCCAACTTGGATGCGGAACTTGCGTACGTTTCCTTGGTTTTCTAAAAAAAATGTTTTACCTATGTTTATTTAAGAAGAAAACGAAGTAGATTGTCAAAAAATACGGGATAAAGTGTAATTCCCCTTAAATGAAGAACGTAATGTTAATGCGATTAGATTTCGAGAGAGAATGTAAGCGCAGTGGAGCGACCTGTACGGTGATGAACTAGCAACCTGCTGCGAATTCTACGGCTAGAGACGGTTGAATATGCGCTGTACTCGGGATTTCAACAAGTTGGTGTCGCGGACAGTTCTGTATTCATTAAATTTCATTAAACGGAAAAATTCTTGAAAATGTTCCGATAACACAGTATCCAAAACTTTTGAAACTATAACATTTTTGAGGTAGCTTAAACTATTCTCATAACTAAAGTTCGTTACTTTCCGTGCGCTCCGCGCAGTCTATTCGTATCAGAAGAAACGGTTCGTGTTACCTACCGATTTCCTCGAGAGCCGAGAAAACACGAGTCTGTTTAGTCTTTAAAAAATTGCGAACTTTACTGACAACATAGGAAATGTTTCCGGTCTAATACAGAGATAGGTATTGTTTTTTTTTTTTTTTATTAAATTCAGATGATTTCTTATCATTACAAAAACGTCCAATTACAACCATAAATGTAGAAACCTCAAGCCACGTGAATAACAGTATTAACAATGACTTTATTGCAGTTTCACAAGCAATCAAAGACACGTTCTTTTAAACTTTCCAATTCCATCGCTTGCCTTTCGATTCCCTCTCCCGCGGCGATTAGAAATTAATTCGACTCGATATTGGAACGGTGAGAATCGTAAAGTAAATAATGCGAGTTCGCTCGCTTGCTGTTGACGATTAATTAATACTTCTTCGGCTGGTAAGTGAACGATCGGGAATTCAATTATGAGAGCCGACGAAGGATGGGAAAAAGTTAGATTGAAGGGTATCGAATCGGCGTGTAACGAGCGAGGAGGTTCTACTTCGTTTGGCACGCTGTCAAAATCTCGCAGTTGGCCGTGCGCGAGCGTAAAATAAAACATTTTAAATATTTACGCGTTACAAGCGGTATTTAACGGTGGAGTTATTAAGACGTTCGGTTACGGTTATCGCTTCGAACGTTTCTCGAGAGAAACGCGCTAATGTAGGCTGGAAATTTCGCCGATTTTCCGCTAGAAATGTATGTATGTACATGCATACATATAGGCGTACATCACGTACGTACGTACATAAAAAAACATACTCAACCCGTTTATAAAATTAATTTCGTTTATTAGACGTGCGGGAGAAACATCGCGAAGCAACGCTGTCATATTTATATAACGTTTTGTTAGATGTTGTATTTTATTATCCCGTTTATATGTCACTCTAACGCACTACGCGGATTTATTTGTGTACGTTACTTTTTTTGGCAATTCAATAAAATTTAAATTATGAACTCCGCTGCTAGTTAGATTTTTTCTTTAATAAACGATAAGTATCGAAAACATTCAAACGTTGTTATTGTAATAATAAAAGTAATAATTTTAAACATCTACACGACGATACAAAGCAACAAATCACTTTTTCTTATCCTTCCTATTATTGGTCCTACGAAGTAGGTTAACACCCTTTGATGTATCGAATTTGTTCGCTAATACCCAACGATAAGAAATTGTACAACTTCTGAGTGATAAATCGCATGGTATTAACTATCCTCTTGGAGGAGGTAATGCCTTAATGAATTTAATTAATTTGTTCGGAACAGGATTCTTTCAATTTGACCAAAAGATTTATTCCTTACCTTGTCCGTTTCCCTATTTTTCCGATTCTAGCTAACCTTTTTATAGATTACCTTGATACGCTCTATCTGGTTTCTAACAGCCCCTTCTTCAATCACATAAAGTTCTACGCTGGGTATGTTGGTCACATCTTCGTAGTGTGGGCTGAGAATTCCTCACAATTTTGATGATTCTCTATATTATAACGACTTTTAATATATTTAATATATATATTAAAAGTCAATAAATTGTTTAATAAGATTCAGAGAAATCTTAGAAATCTTTCGTTTTGAACAATAAGGATGAGGTAGATGATCTTAAGAGACCTGTGTGACTACTGCAATACGGTCGAAAGCCTCTGGTGATGGTCTTCGCTCATATGTTAATTTAAAAGAACTCATTACCAATTTTTTAAAATAATATGAAAACCTAAAGATTGCATAATCATCCACAGAATAAATAAATAAATAAATAAATAAATAAATAAATAAGCACTTGTAAATTCCTTTTCCTTTCTAAAAGAAGATAATAAACAAATAAATAAATTTGCAACATGACTGTTAGCAAAAGGAGAACTATTAACGAAATACACACTTCATTCAAAGACCACAAACCCCGCTCCAACAATAGCCTTTAAACATGCATATCTAACATCAAGATGCTTGACTTAACAAAACATTCTCCAAAGGAACATCGTCTATTCAATACCCGCTTCCCCATTCATCAATACGCCCAATCCTTAGCATTTTAAAGATTTAAACTGACAGAAAAAAAAATAACGCATAATCCTCAATACGTCCCGTCCACCATATAAGAAAATCGCTTTGGAAAATGAAGGGGAAAAGCGGAAAATAACACAAAGGAAAAGGATTGTCCGTTTCTCGAAGCGGCAGCCCCGAAGCAACCTTGGCTCGAATCGGCTTTCTCCCGGCTCCCTAGCGGAGACGGCGGCCTTTTTTGATATCCCCGACGTATGATCCTTTATTTGCGGCCGGTACGTGCCGGACGCAAAATGTTTTTGATGGCTTGTCAATACGTATCCCGTTCGCTTGTTTAAAAAGACGGATCGACCCGCGATCCCTTCTTCATATTTCGACGGCTGTGGAAGTAATCCCTTTGACGTTAGGATAAATTCTATATTTTATTTTCAACGCGATCGTTGAAGAGCATATTGAACAGGAACGTTAACCTAAATGTAATTACGTTCGTGGCTAATTTTCAGTATGTTGCTAGCAGCTTTTACAAATATGAAAGGGAAATTGGTTTGACATTTTAATAATTTAAAATTGGAGCTGCGGAAATATCCGCACATCTTGAACATCGTACAAAGGCTGCGTTTTGTGTTATATTAAAACGACCACTTTTTTTGTAGATATTGTAATGTTAAAAATAACACTAGCAGAAACATTCTGATTAGCGTCGTTCAACCATGCGCCTTCAGGTGCGTTCACATCATCGCGGCGCTTTTCTTACGCCGTAGATGCTTCATCGACTTATGTAGTCAAATGTTCTCTTTTTTGCTCTCAACTCTCTGTCCACGGGGATTCTATTGGCCTGCATAAGTTATTTCTACAATTGATCGGGACTCCGTTCGAGGTAATCAGGCAGTTTTCACTAAATTCCCAGCTAATCTCCAAAGAGACATCATTTTGCACGTATTGTTTTAAAAGTAGGTCTGCTTTTTATTTCAAATGTCTGTTTTTATATTTTCGCCATTGCCAATACAGGCTTCACTTTAAAATGTTCGTGCTTTGTCGTAACTAATTTTATGTTCAGTGTAACTAGACTAAACCTACGCATCGCTCTTAAAGCCGAGAGTAACTAGGGCATCCAATCGGCAGCTATAGGATTCTGTACAAGATCGAAGTTTGTTTTGTTATTGTGAATTGCGCTCTCGTATTCTAAACGCCGCCGGCCGATCCATCGCGTAAGATATGTACTGGTTATGCAAGAGCCGCGAACTGCATCGCTTGCCTGGTATTGGAAGCAAATGTGTACGAGCTAACCGAGTTATTGACCTATATTTAGGGAAGTGTATTCTTCCGTTTCCTCCGGGGAAAAACGTTCGCCACGATACATAAACAAACTCGTATAAATGTCGGCGAAAGTATATGAGGAGCTCTCGGGAAGCAGACGTGATGCGTTAGGTCGTCCTAAGATATTTGTGTTATTTCAGAAAAGAAGCGTTCTAGTTAATGCATTGTATAGGTGAAGGGAAAAGGACATACAACCTAAACCCTTGCGATATATATACTTCGCAAGTATCTATGTACGTCAATTAGGATGAGATGTAATTCTAACGCAGGATTATAATAGTTAGCTCACAATGCGATCATAAACATTCATGTTACCAAGTGAAGCGAATATAATTGATGACACTTACGTTTATTTAATTCCACAATTATTATTAAAAGAAGCAGCCATTGTATTATCGAGAAACCCTTTGATTAGCACCACGACCTCTTCTTTTCAAAACTTTACATCCTGCACCTCATTAAAAGCGTAAAAAAAAATCATTCACGTGCGCAATCCGTAAGAGCAGCGTCGAAGAAAACACTAAGAGCGCACTTTTTCCTTCGCGCCTTTCATTAATTAACCGGCACAAACAAGCTCCTCCTCCCCCTAATTAGCAAGAAGTCGCCGATGAACTCCTGGTCGTCCGGGATCACGTGACGGTTCCCTTTATCATCACGGTTCATCGATTTGTTTTGACAGGAAACGGGAAAGCCCTCACTTTGAAGACGCCAGCCCTAATTGCGACCATTGGCTCAGGTAATTCGATTAGGTCGTCGAAACGTAGCCGTAAATCAATCAAGACGCGTTGCTTTCTAGTTTCCCCTTTCGCCGTTTCACACTTAAGCTAGAATGAAGACGTTATTAAGCGCAAACACGAAGTTTGAAATCGATCTCGTCTTTCCTTCAAGTTTTTACAATTTTGATAGTAACACTTACGATAATGGAAAGTAATAGTCCCTTCGCGTCTTATTTGTGAATAGATTGAAATATAAAGTGCGAAACGCTTATAAATAAATCAATTAATTAATAAAGGAAACCGTTTAATATTGAAAATAAAGGAAATTTCTTTAATTTAGTAAGGGGGACGATAACCATTAAATTATCCACGTCATATTTTTTTAATTTGCATATGCGTTGATTATCCAGAGCTTCCTTCAATGGTCCAAAGAGATGGAAACCGTAGAACGGTAGATCAGGATCATATGGTGGGCGTGCGCGTCGTGTCCAATTCGTCTAATTCAATTTTACAAGCTTTATGCTGTCGAAACACGTGAAATCCGTCGAATACTGACTTTAAGGGAACCTAGGTTCTTGGTGCCCAACTTATTCCTATCCCAGAGCAAACTTCGGAAACTGCCAAACGTCGATCGTACTTTAGAAGACCTCGAATGGCATTTATGTTCTGCCCCGTAATCCTCACAGTGTTCGTTGTTATGCCAAGAAAACACACGAAACCTTGACATGTTTGATTCCAAAACTGTGTGGTTAGCTTCACGCCCTCTGGAGTGAAAAACTTAATAATAACCTGTTGCGCAGTTGATGGTTTGGCCATCCTAATACGAAGCCGACTGCTTGTTCTTTAGACTCTTAACACCTCCTCCCATCGCTTCTAGAAGCGATTGAGCACTAGTTTAATATAAAACTAAAGCAGTACAAGCAACACCGTAATCTGCAATATTAAAAATATTTAAACGGTTCTATCCTTCTTATAGCCACAAGCAATCAATCCAGCCTACAGGATTTGCTTTAATTTTTATAGTATTTCAAAATAAATTTCTGCTTCGCCAATTTGGATCGTTTTTCATTCTTCAAACCAATTTTAAAGATTATGATACCCGAAATCATCGATAACGTCGCGACGGACGAATGGAAGTGCGTGAGTTAGCTAAAGCCGCACGAATGATGGATGCGGCGTTCACTCGCTCCAAAACTAAAGAGAATTCGCGCGCGAATAATATATACATCGATAATTTGTTGTTCCAGAAGGATGCAGCATCGTTTTATGACGATGATGGAAACTTGAATGCGCCACCGTGACCCTTGAAAAATTTAAATTTACCCCGATTCGGATCAAACCGTCGAAACAAACGTCCACCCTTCGCTAATAACATTACGGGAAATTACGAAACGGAAATACCGCGCTGCAGACCAATGCGAAATTTCATAACTATATAGAGCGTAGAAGATACGGTATTCCGTACTAACCGAAATATGCATAACGGCGTTGCATGGCACCGGTCCAAGTGCTGTTTACTCAAAAACGTTAAATAAAGGATAAAGTTTGCCGACGAATAATTTAAAACGTTCCCGTATAATGTACGTATACATATTGTAGAGCTTTCATAAACACATGCATACCGCCGCCGCCGTTACCGTGTGCTTGTTTTCGGATACTTGTGCATGATGCTCCAGATCTAGTTCCCCAATAACTATACGGCGGCGTTGAGGACGAGTATTGTTAGTCACTTTATAATATTTGCATATTAATTAATACGTTTGAACAGCTTTCTTCGATGATCTGTTGTCCGTTTATTGAATTTTATATTACTTAGCATAAGGTAAGGCATTTATGAAGATATACTTCACCCTGATACGTTCAAAGTTCCAATATGTTACTATTACGTACTTTTTGAAGATCATCGTCATAAATTTAACAGTAATTTCTCCGCAAGCATATACTTAACTTGTCTCGGAGTATATTTGCCAGACGACGATTTCTCAAGAAAATTTAAATAACCTAAACAACCTAACACATTTTCTTTCAAAAATCTGGTTGCTACGATAGCGCCACCTGGTACTCAAATGATCCAATCTTGTACGTTTTACGGTGTTAATTAACCGATTTATTTTTTCTGTTTGCAACACCGCAATTGAGTAACTCGTATAGATCTGCTAGATATGACAGAGTAACATTTACTTAATACCTAACATACGTTAAACATCATTCGCATTATTGAAAAATTGGCAAAAGTTCCAGTCTCGCATAAAGATGGGATACTGATTTACAGCTTATAGTAAATGAAGCACAATTCCTCAGAAGCTTATTGTCTATAGACGCAATGCCAACTCTTTTATTTCGAGCACATTTCAGCCTAAAATATATGTATCTTAAATTATTGGTACGTGCTGTTTCTACTGGACTCTTTTCATTAGCGCCATCGGTAAAAGATGTATATCTTTTAATACTTATACGGTAAAGAACTCCATGTTGTAGATGATTTTCCCCCGCTAATACAATTCAAACAACATTCGTCAACGTTATCTTCCATTTCAATTGTTTATAGTCAACCGCACTCCTTTACATAATACTGCAGAATTCGGTTCTAACAGCTGGATCCGAGGCAACAACAACTCCATTCCACGTAGACTCCTTTATATATTGAATATACATAACGAATACGTATCTGAATAATTCATAGAGAAAGTTTATTGTTCGTTACTAACACTGACACTGCTGTACTTTGTTACAGCGGAGTTACGCGAATCCCGACTTGCATTTGCTTGGTTGATTTTAGCTGTACGTACATACATTCATCATCGTCGTCGTCCTTACCTTTCTCTGCGTCCATAACCGCGTATCAACGCCAAGTATAATACCTACTCCTCGATAGTTTCGAATGTTTGCGGAGCTGTAATTCTGCAATACAAGAGAAATTCCCTCTGTCTTTGTTGGCTTCGCCATCGATCTTATTTAGAACGGAGCGCGTACGTACGAAGTGAGAGCGTTCTGCCGACTGATATTATTCATCACTTCCTGTTTTGGTTGAAGGAATTATTTGACGGGGTGATTGTTTTGGAGCTCTGAATTCTTCATAATCCACCCGCAGCTGTTGTTTTATTAGCAGCGGATTCGAGGAAAGGGTTTAGTTTGAAATAGACGTAATTTCAATTGAGGTCTGGAAGGTAGGTGTACGAGGTGGTCACATTTTCGAGGTTGGTTTGTTTGTTTAGGATTGATATATGTCAGAGTAGTCTAAAAGGATTCCAACTTAACACAAATACAACAAGTATTTTTTTTTAGATTCGCTTTTATTTTTCAGCCTAGTGTTCTTGCAAGGATTTCCCCAGCGGTGTCGCCCTCTACAAATAGTGGTGGTCATTTTGTTTTGTAAAATAGGCGTTTACGAATGTGATAACTTCATCTGGTGAAAATCTTCGCTTTTCGAGCGAAACTTTCAGCCTACGAAATAGAAAAAACTCGGGAAGGGCTGGTGAATAAAGGCGACCACTGAAATTGTCTTGGTAAAAGAAAAGCATCTTTTTCTTCAAATGCAGATGTTTTCCCGTAATTTTTGCCTTCTACCTTATCAATATAATCCCCGTTTTTGCTTGTGCTTTTTCAAGATAATCTATAACATAACTCTAAAAAGCGATCGCCATCACTTTCCCGGCCGGTAGAAGAGCCTTTGCCTTTCTCGAAGCCGATTCACCCTTCGCAGTCTACTGTTTCGACGCTGCCTTGTCTAGCACAATTAGTTGGCTAATGATTAGTCTTCAACTGTAAAACATCTACAGTTGGCTCAATATCAATGGTACTTTTCTAACATTGAGTGTTAATGGGCTGTAGGTCAGCAAAATCAGTTGATCGTGGATCGACGATCGGAAAATCCCTTTATTACATCGTCTGCTTTCTTCAGAAAAGTTTCCACGTCTATAAAAGCTATCGAAAATTTTTTGATGACTTATTCGACTCAAATACACAAAAATTCACAGTGGTTGCAAACTTTTAAAGTGCTAAGTCTGAAGACAAAGAGTATAAATTTCGCAATTTAGGGCTGTGTGTCTAGTAGCTGTCTTTGTAAAGCTTGATATGAATGCTTCCGCATAATTTTGTCCTGGTATGTTTTGCAGATACGAGACCTGCTTTTTCCCAATTTCGAATTTGAGATCATAGCAAAGGTTTGTCTTAGATTTTCTGCCGATTCCTGTATCGGATCATATTCCTACGTGTATACTTCGCTTTAATTAAGATACTTTCGCCCTCTGTAGTTGTATTTGAGTAATACATTGTTATCTTTTAGTTTTAGTTT
This sequence comes from Oryctes rhinoceros, assembly GCA_020654165.1. Taxonomy (NCBI): domain Eukaryota; kingdom Metazoa; phylum Arthropoda; class Insecta; order Coleoptera; family Scarabaeidae; genus Oryctes; species Oryctes rhinoceros. The sequence continues at coordinate 4,358,183 of JAIOKQ010000548.1, read as the reverse complement.
AATTAATGGAAATGCTTCGCAGCTTCCAACCTAGATCTCGTAGAGATTCTATCCAACGCACGGTTTTATGGTTACCGTAATTATTAGTAGAAAATCTTGCGGTTTACACGTTTACTTTTGCTGGATACGTCGTAATATCGAGGCACACGCAAATACTCAAGCGAGCCAGAAACGCACATTCTCTCTTTACGCAAACAATTTCTTATGCAAACAGTTTGCTTTGAGAACCATCCTGGTTTATTTTAATTCAATTTAGTATTTATCCACCTGTTCTTGGAATCATTATCGCACTCAATTATCTCCTCGCAGAATGTCGGCGCGTTATTTTCTCCGCAATAAAGAGACGAAGGCAGGCGTCTACCTGACGGTGTGCAGACGCACAGCTCTTCTACAAAAAAAAACGAAGGAGAAACAACCCGTTCGAAAGACGATTTCGCTGCGGAAACGGGAATGCAAACGTAATCCGAGAAGTTCTATGCGATGAAATTGCATAATGGAAAAGTTCCAAACCGATTGAATTAACGAATTCTACTTTTCAAGTTGGTTCAATTAATACCCTACGGACAAGGTCTTCCTATGAATCACTTCCTATTTTATAATTTTCATTTCCTTTAAACGTACAATGACTCAACAAAAAGTTTCTAATCTAGAGTCTAACAAAAGGTTACAACGTGAAATACCAAAAATTCTCACCTCATTATTGTAGTGACAAACAAACATCCCGTCCTGGTTAATTATTACGATTCATATCCTCTCTATTAACCGGAATCTTAAGCGGAACTGTCTCTCTTGATGGACAACGTGCGTAAAATGCTAATGGGATTCGCCTCGGCCGCGTTCAACAGGGGCGACGTGCATAGGACAGCATTGCTACAACGGAATCCGACGACACTTCGGTGTGCGTATAAATAACTAATTAGCCCAGTTTTCATGCGAAAGGCTCGGACTTTAATCAGCCGTCGGTTTGTTTCAGCGTGCAGTTTAATCCCCGAAAACATCGAACAATATTGTTCGGTGTTGCTGAATACGGCCTAGGATTTAATTTTAACGTTGTCCGCCGGTATTTGCGAGTAAATGCGCTTTACTGTACTTGTTGCGAATATTAATCTGTACAAAACTACTTTTCGAGGTAAATACAGCGGTGTTAATATGTTACGAAGAACTACAGGGTCTTCAGGTCTACTGATCTTTCAGCCATGAATGGTAGCTTCAGTTCTTGTCGCACAATTTAAATAATTCCTACTGTTCTTACGGATTTTATTTACAATTCCGCTGTATAAATATCAATCCCACGAAAAATTGCATCAAATCGAATAGAAGACGCCAACGCACGAAGAAACCAACCGATTCATTCATTAAAGGCCGTTGACTTTCGTTTCCATTCCTTTCAACTCAATCACACTGCTTCTTCCAAAAAAAAAAACAAAAAAACAAAGGATTATCGGATAAATTTCAACCGTGGAGATATTAAGTTTCAGAGAGTCGTTTTCAGACTAAACGAACACAAAAGCCGATCCCCGGGTGCTTCTGAAAAATCATCGTTTCGACCAGCGTCGGGCCGCCGCTCGCCACCAGCGTGAATTATCAAAGCGATGCGCCGCGAGAGGCCATCACAACGGAATCATATTAGATATTGTTGGGAAAAGGACGGGATATCGATATGGCAGCGAAAAAGCGGAAAATTCGCCTCCATTCAGAGGCGAAAGAAGCGACGAGGGGGAAGAAAAAACAGCTTGCTTTTCAGCAAATCCATTAATTTCCTTTTGTATACGTTAACATTAACTGGACTGAACTTGTAACGCGGTATGGGGGCTACTACATGAGCCGCGCGTGGTAATTAAATCCTGAGTCCGATGCGAAGAGAACAAAGCGCGTGGTTTGTACGTGTCTGTTGATTGTTGCATCATTTACTACGACAACAGAACTGGAAAGAAAGAGCTCGGGAGATCTTGACAGCCGCCAAACGTATACCTACGTATGTACGTTAAACGTATACGCACTCCGCGGGATAAACTGTGAAGGGGCGTGCTTAAGCAAGCGTGGAATTGATTCAGTGTAATGTTTTCGCTTTACACGGTGTAAATGGATGTTAATTCCATTATTAGGCGGTTGATTTGCATGCGATTAAGTGGAGCGTACAGAATTGAAACCAGCCGAAATGTTTTAGCGAGTATACGTATAAGGGTTGGTGTGTATTAATTACGTAGCTTTTGCAAGTATTCGTAGAACGAAAACGAGTTTCCTCTGTAATTAATTTTCGTATTACGTTACTAAATATATGCAGAAATTAATAATATTACTAAGTACAGAGAAGAAACGAACACGATGGGGCAACTACATGACATGAAACGATAAACATGTACATACGTTGTAGATCATCACGCCCAGCGAACGTAGCTCGTGTCACGTACAGATTAATTCTTTTGTTCCAAGTTAGGCGGCCCAATTTGAACTAAAAGAAGATTTTGGACCTTCTCTTCAACTTTTCCAACTTAACCACAACACAATAAGGCACAGGTTGTTACAATTTCCTCCTTCAAAGATTCTAGCTACTCTCCAATTTAAAAATACAGATTTTCGCGTCCCCCCAACATAATCATTGATTATCCGCCGCAAGATCAACGCCCGCCGTAATTTTTTCGATCGATTATCCTCATTCGTATCATAGCGTGCTTTACCCGTTTCAGATGAAAAGATACGGCGTCGGATTTCATTCGAACGCATCAAAATCAAAGCGGTACTCGTCGTTCCGCAATCATTTCCCACCGTAATTATTACTGCCGTTACCGTGCCTATCTCCTATCTTCTTAAAGCACAATGCGCCCGTCATTAACGTTAAATTTCGCTCCGGTATTATTTCCCTTTACCGCGGAATAAAAGATGACGGTCGTGGAGAGGGGGGACGGGTTTAGTCAGCAACTTTTACTAATTAAAAAGCAATTAATGCGGATTTGCTTACCTTACACGGGCGGAATTAGTATATAATTATATTCGCGAAACTTGTTAAGTCGTCGAAATCTTGGCGACGCTAATTGCTCTACCTTTTCAGTGGGGGTAATTGAAGAAATTTCTCTTTTCGGAGGGAGACGAAATTCGCCGCAAAAAAGTGTTTCTGGCCTTTCTCCGTTCGAACAAGCTTAGACTTTCACGAAGCGGCAGCGCTTATTGGATTAAGTAAATTTATGACACCGAAAAAAAAAAAGAAAAACGTGTTTTTACAAATTAGAACGTTTAGTAGTATGTAAGCTTCTAGTTAAATTTCCTTCTATTTCTTTGGGTTTTAAATCATATTTATTTGCGCTCGAAAAGTGGTTAAATATATTAAATCTATTAAATATATTTCAGCGTATTTTTGCAGCGTTTCACCCTCGAAGAACGCACAAAAATTGTCTAAACTTATTACGAAAATACCCATTTTTCGTGTTATTAAGGGTCTACTCCTGTTCTTGATACCAAGAGGGCATTAGGAGAACGTGAGGCTCGTGCAGCTGAAAGTATCGCTAGTGTGAATGAAAGTATGGCAGAAAAGGCCTCAAAACGTCATCGCTTACAGTAAATGGATACTTCGAAATCGTCGCTACAACGAACAAAAGATCTTCGTTTACATCCCAAAATCCCAAATTTAAATAAACCATTTTTTCTTTTGTTATTACATTATAAACTTGCTGAAAGATCTTCTTATTAATTTAATATTAAAAGAGAGCATCCAAATAAAACCCATGAAATCTTATGTTCTTAAAAATGCTTTTAAAACCTGTATTTATGTACATATGTTCAACGGAAACCCGGTCGACTAATAATTAAACAGAACGAACAAACGTTAAAAACAGTGTAACCCTCTAAATTAATGGGATGCGAAACATTAACGTTTAAACATTGAATCCGCCAAAAATGAAATAAATAACGTTATTTTGGAGAGGATGAGAGGCCGTTTTATATAAATTTTATCAACGTCCGCATATTGCATATTCTCGTGTAAGTATACGTACATATATAACGTCTATAAATACAGTTGTATTGACCTATGCCACATAAAACCACGTTGATATTATTATTGATCGATACCATGTTACGACATACGCTTTTGTAATATCGGGCCTATTTAATGACAAGAGGAAAATGGATTTTCTTCATTAGGTTGCATCGGAATGAAATTTTGAGTACAGAATAACAGATCTCCCAATAACTATTAAATCCGTATTGATTGTCGACCTGTATATACTATATTCCTGCCCGTTGTTCTTTTTCTTGGTTGGTCCCGTTTTTAAAATCATCAAAAATAAATACACCGGGCATATTCCTGTTTTTATAAGCCCCATTTTTTTTTTTACAATATCCTCGCATCGACTCTATTCACGTAATCTTCAAACAAGATAATGACTTCCGTATCGTGAAATTGTTGTCATCGGGTCACGTGAGCGTAGCGAGACGTTCTGGCGACCTGCCAAGACATCTCGGGTCGCTTCCGTTGCAACAGACAATCGACGCTGCCTCATCGTCCGCCGTTTAATTTCACTTTCTCTTGGCTCTACGTCCTGCCGGGTATTGTCCCGAATCTGACGTGGAGATATGGAGATACCGCACCGACGAAATCGCTGGCGGAAATAACAATACCGGCAGCAGCAACGAACGATGATACCAACCTTGGACGATTCTCGCAGATATCGAAGCGACGATAGTCAAAGAAAATATATGCGGATTGGTTCGTTTGTGCCTAGAGGATGCTTTTTACTTTATTGCTTTCTCTTTTTTTTCTCCTTAGAAGCAATCTCTTACGTCTACGGTACGATAAGTTATAGTATTCCTCGGAGGTCTTAAGAAGTAGGAGTATTTTTTTAATTACCGGTCATTTATTTCTTTGTACATTTGTCAAGAATTAAATGGAAAGGGTAGAAACCAATTTATAGAAAGTCCGATAAATGCCGTGGAAAAGAAGAATTTGCTCAATATTCAATTTCTCTCAGGCTTATACTTGCCTAGAAGGTCTTGACATGTCAGTAGCGGCTAGTGTTGTTGTAAAAGCAATCTTTAAGAGAGATTGTGACGGCCCTGTGCTAACCTTAGAACAGGCAAATAAGGAACAATATTAACGCCATTCGGAGACTTAACTCATCAGGAATATTGTTGAGCCGCAAGGCGGCTCGCCGCCAAGAACAATGACGTAATATGGCACCTGAAAATGAAACCCTAAAGAACGCATGAAATTCTTCACGTAGAGGGTTACATTTCAAAGACCAACAGTAAGTAATTTCTGCCATATTAAGGGCATAAGAGCATAAGGAGTAGACCTTGGAATACGGTTTCTAGATAAAATTAATTTTATTTTAAACTCGCTCCAGTTACGAGAAAAATCCAAATTAATACTCAGTAAAGGTAAAAAGGTTGGTGAGCATTTAGCTATGACGTAGAGCATGTAAAGGATGTCGAATTTATTTATTATAAGGATAAAATTCTTGGTCTCCAGAAGCAATGAACTTTTACCAACTGGAACAAGTTAAGGCAATATACTTAATGAACTGAACAAGGTTCCATTAGAAAGATAGAATGTTTTTCACGCCTAATTTTTCAGTCTCCTTAGCAGGCCCTATTATGCACGAAACGAAAGAGCATACTTTTGTCTATTGTCACAGACGAAAACAACTGGTTGGCAACTTCTGATCATATTCAGTTATTGCGGATCTCGGCTCAAAATTTGATCCTCTAATTTCTGGAGCCAATTCATGTTTAGAGATAATTATCGCTATTAGTTGATAATGTTTTCCTTCCAAGGATATAGCGACACATGTAATAAACTGTATATGCCACATACTACGTAAATTGTTGATTGAAGGTGTGACGTATGTACGTTATGCATTCAATCTCCATAATAGGTATTGATAGTCGTTTTATATTGAAGATAGTTAACAAGCACTCAGCTGATTGGGAACTGTTTTCAGAGAATCTTATATTCCGTAGACCTACTTGCATACGCAAACATATTTTTCAACAAAAATGTTTTAGCTAGCGGGTACTTTAAGGAACGCAAGCAAATACAATGTTTCTTATATTTGAGGAGCTTAAAACAGCTTGAAACTTAAAGCCCTTGTGCGTACGTGTAATCAACTTAATTTGGAGGTTTTACGAAGTTAACTTCGAACGATTATCTGCTCTAGATTACCTCGTCGCACACAACCGCGAAGAACGAATCGTATACATATGTACATATGGGTGTGCATATTTTAGTTACGCGCCTCTATTAATATATCTGTACGTTAATACGTTCTGCTACAAGCTAGAGGAAGGTGCTTACGGAGTCATAAAACCAGTCACGCAGTCGTAAAACTTTATCGTCCTCGCTTCTTATACAATATCATCGATAAATAAGGATTCTGTTTAATATATTTTAACGGTCGGGTTGGTGATTGAAATGAGGAATTTAGACGTCGGTATGCGGTTCCCTGTAATCGAATTAGCCCCGAATAGTGCGTCCCGGTTTTTTCGATTCGAGCTGGACGATGAGATTGACTAGCGTAAGATGTGTTGACTTTTTTTTAAACGAAAAGGATTCGTTTAATATTCCTCCAATACATTTTTCTAACGGCACAAAGTTACATAAACCGCATAAATTTTACTAGCTTTGTCGAAATTTCATGATAGACGCCATCCAATTGCAAGGCACTGTACATCACATTTACCGAACGAGATGGTTCTAAGCCAGGATATACTGGTAATTTCGTTTGAAAGAAGCCGTTTCATGAGATACATTTCTCTTTTATGAAAAGCTCGTTTATAACGACGGTTTTTGCAGTAATTTTTAAAATATAAATAAATATCTTTTTCAAAGAAACACTATTGTACGCATGTATTATTAAGGCTGCTTATACGCGTTTCCTTTAAGATTAACGAACGAGGATGCTGCACACGACATGTAGAACATGTGAGACCTTTAAGCGTAGATTAGAAAAGAAGAAGACAGGGATATACGATGGATTTATGTAAAGACGTGTTAGGAATTCTTAAATAATCACTAAAAACTACACATAGAAGTTTACTGAAATAACGCTTTTGTCGAGGAAGCTTCTGATATCTGTCTGGGCTGCGTTTCGATAGGAAGGAAGCCAACTTTGGCTTTGGTAGACAATCCTTAAGAATCGAAATCGGTAGAAGAGGGTTGTAATGAAGGAGACATTTTTGCTTGAACCGTTACATTAGGTCTTACGTATTTTGTTCCTTCCATTAATGTTGTATTGAATTGTATTGAAAGAAACACGGTAATTTATAAAAGGGCCAGTGAGTAGTAGGTGTCATCAACACTTTGTCTTAAGTTTACGAGATAATAGGGCTTGTCGTTCGAACGCTTTTATAAAGAAATTAGTGACGAAGAGGACAGGAGATCTCCATTTCTATAGCCGCGCCTAAGGCTTGCTCGTATTATTTCATGTAAAACTGGAAATAGATAAACGAAAGACAAGTTCCAACCAACTTAATCAAATCATCTGGTTGGTTGTAGGAGATGAGGGACTCTCTAATAATGGATTAAACCACTCAATCCGGAAACCAAGAATATAAAATTATTGACGACTGCGCAAGCCTGCATATCACTAAAATTACGTATGCACAAAAGGTACAAAGTATCACTTTACGTAGTCGTTTACAACCAACGATCCCTTAATACCGCGTCTACTGCGGTAACGTCGAAAGTTCTCATTCTCCCGCTTCTCCGTGGAGAACGGATATTACCGCGCTACCGTCCCGATGGTGTCGCTTCGCATTTTCCTGTGTAATCTCCTTCGAAACACGTCGCGCATTACAAATTTCTTGTGTCGATAAAATGCAATGCAAATGCAATCGGGCGTGCTCGTACACGGCTTCTGCTGTACCGCGTTTCACTTTTACAATTAATGCCATCAAATCGAACGGGTATCCAGCGTGGTTGGATACCCGGCGCCGAACGTTCGCGGTATACCGCATCGTTACTGAAATAATCCGTTAAACACGGACAAACCCGAAATCCCTTTCCTCGTCGGTAAAATGTAGCACGTCCGTTGAGTATAATTAACGATTAATTCGAACGGATGAATGCAGAGCAATTTATCGTGATGGAATGTTGCGAAGTTCAAGATGGTTTAGTCGATTTTGCATAAGTAACAAAGCAAAAAGAAATAAATAATCGAGAAAAAGAATAATTTATCGAATTAATCTATTCTATCGTCGATTGTATGAAAGGTGCTGCGTTTGTCAAAATAAAAACGATCTTTCACAACGTTACAAATTACATCCAGCAATACCTGTTCGATATTCAACGTTAGTCGAGCTGACAAAAAGGTAATGGAGCAATATTGAACAGGATAATAGCGTTGCCTAGACGATCGCCTTTTGAATTTATAACCGCCATATCTTCCACGTTCAAAGGAGGAATTAGGGAAGTCGTAAACTCGATAGGCAGCGGCGGCGTCTAAACAACAATAACAATTCAAAACAATAGGGAAGACATGTTGGTGAATTAGCGTTCGGCGGCACCATTTACACGGTACCCGATTAGTTGTATTTTGGCAAAGCCGAGTATTTATATAGTTTTCTATTTACATTTCAGCGAGTTGAAAAAAATACGCGTATATACATGCACACCCGACGTTTACATTCGAAAAAGAAAAATGATTCACCTACAATAAAGAATGTCGGTGGTATTCGCGACGTATTTTGGGTATACTAACAACCTTGATAATTTTATTAGCGTTTCCGATTTTTTACAACTATTTGCAAATACATCCATCCGAGTCTGACGATTCGGTAAAGCGAAGGCTTTTGATAAAAAATTCGATAAGTTGAGGATTTAAATTAAAATTACTGAGAAAGTAACCGCCATTTTTATCGTGGCGTGAAGTCATCAGACATCTTCATGTCGTAACTTGGCTCATCATTTGAAGGGATGGCTCTTCGACATATTATTACCATCTTCTCACAAGTAAGCTAGCAAAGAGTTCAATTGAAAAGTTTCACCTAAATTATGCATCTTTGAATATTTTTTTTTTCTATTGGAGATGCTTTACGCATCCGATATTTTGGCATTATTAAAGGTTCTTGTTACGTGCAATATAGGCAGGCGCATTGACATCTTCTTTCGAAAACAGCGCTCTTACTTGTCACTAATTCGATCAAAAATTTTACACCAATTTAGTCTCTTCGTGCAGCCAACTCATGTCGTTCAAGCAGACTACCGTTTGCATACCAACGTTTAAAAAGTTGATATTATTTCATTATGTAAGGCAGCCAACTAATTAAAGGAACGCCATTTGGATATCGCCGATAGTGGTAGGAACTCATTTAAGCAAGAATAAACCTAGACATAGTAAAATAACATTCCGCAATCAATGCTCAAAATTGCTCTTTTCAATCAAGGCTCTCGTCCAATGTCGAACCGACAAACTTATTCGATTGCTAATGCTCCAATATACTAGTATCCATACCAAAGAAATACTCGAGTCTGGAACGTCAGTTTATCATCCAGAAGCCATCAGCCCAAATCCGCGAGGACTGCCTCAAAGCCATGCTCCAAATTCAAAAAGTTCGACGTCGTAAGAAGAGCAAATTTGTCCGTTATAAATAATGCAGAAAAAGCAGGAGCAAAGATAGAACCTTGCGATACACTCACTATCATTGGAGACAGGGAAGATGTAAAGCGTTCCATAGAATCACTAGCCGATTTGGACGTGATTTCAACACGCCGACGAAATTGAATTGGATGGTTCAGGTTCTTCAAAATTACAAATATTATAAGCTAGATACGTGAAAGATCTTCCTGCATATAGAATGACGTAAGTGCTGAAAAGACTTTTCCAATATCAGCCATTACTTTTGCAACATCTACGAGGCTTTATTTTTAGTAGAACATTACACAATGGTCACGAGCAACCGCCATCCTTGAGAATTCGTTTCCTGCATAAAAAAAAAGAAAAACACACCACTTCAGATGCAATAAATGACGGCATCTGCACGGGATTTTACTGCCCAGCTTTGTATATGGTCCGCATACTTCAATTTTCATTAAGTTTTTTGGCACGCCACCACCATAATGAACGATACATTGCGCGCATACAGAACTATCTTAAAACTTCGTTCTATCCCGATCCGAATGCTTTCGGTATGAACTCATACGTCGATTACGTTGTGGATAAAGCGTAGGTAAAGTAAGCTGTAACAACGCCGCCGTAAGTTTTGTATTTTTAGATGCCAAATTACTGGATAATTATTAAAAGTATTCACCGAATCCGTGGCCAATAATGGGTGAATGTAAATGGTTCTATGACGTTATCCGGAATATAACACGTGTAAGTTTGATGTATCTATTCGAATGCGGCGAAAAATGTGCTAGAACGAGATTAAAATTTAAAACCGCCTCGGCTGCTTAAGGAGCTTTGTTAATTTATTGTGCACCGGTTGCCAATTTTTGCGTAGAAGTTATTGCAATCCTAAACGCTATATTTCTCCATAACGAAGAGCACTATAACTCCATAAACACTAAACTAAATCTAACTAGAACGTTCACATCAATTAGTACGTTGTAGGAGAGCGAAAATACAACAAAAGCCCGGCATGAAAAATAATGTATTTATCAGATTTAAAGTTTGGTTTAGATGTATAAATAGGGAGGACAAAAGCGAGTGAAATCATAGCGACTCGTGTTTTATCGACTCTCGGGGAAACCAGTAGGCAACACGAACCCTTTCTTATGAGACGAATAGGCACGAGTACGTCTAGTCGCTGCAAAAAAGGTATGATTTCGCTCGCTTTTGTCCTCTCTATTTATAAACAACGGATAAACGCTTTATCGCACAATATTGATATTGGACGAACGGCAATTAAAGAGGTTACACGCACGTAAAAACACCTGCTATTTAAAATCCAAACGAAGAATTACACATTGGATGAACCATCAATTCATCAATGGTGGAAATATTCTAGACTCGCAATACTATCACTGTTATTCGGTCTGTGAGGTGACGACAAGCGATAACCCAGGAAGTTCTTCTTAAAAAGTGATAATGGTATCAACATGCCGTGATTTTTTTTGAAATATCTACCAGATTCAAAAAAAAAAAGAAAAATAAGAAAGAAGTCAGAGAGAAGAATCGGAACGCTAATTAAATCCGCTGATTTGTCGAGATGATGTTGATAGATGTAATATGGAAAAAGCTTAGTGCAAGATCAGTTGAACATTTGCTAAATATAAACCAAAACCAAAACCAGCATTTCCCGAGATGCATTGATTTTTTTCTATGTCTTAAACGAAGAAGAATCAAATTCAGCAACCAGTAAAGCATTCTTGGCAAACGTAATTTCGCAACGCTCATTTCTTTCATATCAGAGAAATATGAAATATCCTTTTTTTCGCTTGATTGCGCAATGTTGCAATCTTTATTTAACATTTTATAATTTACGAACTTATTTTTCTGACTTTGATCTCTCCGCGGTAAACATATACAAGCATTAAAGGAGTTTTTTTTTAATCCATGTTTATTGGTATTTCGCGGTTTCATCGCCTTCCTTTATTTTCCAAAGCGTGATTAATCGCATCTCTTGCAGGAAACTGCGACAGGAATCTTTTAACGTTGGAAAGGAGCGTCTCCCGTAAAAATGGCGATTTTGATTTTTGGTTACTGTCACTCAATCTGTATACTTATTCTAATTTTAAACGCGTATACATAAACAAACTTGAACTTAATTCAGTCAATTACATTTACAGGAGAACGCGGCCAAGTACAAATGAACCGACTACTATTATTAACAGTGTTGGTCACCGAAGGTGTATGTAAATAGTTCGAAGCTTATAAAAATAGATGGGATCCGTTGTTTATAAATGTAGAACATTGGCGAAAATGGAGGAACACCTGAGTGTCCGCGAGATAACGCGAAAACGTACTCAAAAACTTATTTTCGGCTTCGAGAAAAAAATAGTTTCGATTCTCTTGGCGTTTAACTTAATGTACTAACTTGATCCTCTTACTAAGAAAAAGATATTAGATGCAATCACCTTTGTACGTCTCGTCCATTATGCAGCAATTTTGCGCGCAAAACTTTACTTTCTTTTATTTTTGGCGTCTGTTTGCTTTTCGAATCTGTTACGTACAACCATCTCGATGAATTTATTTGTATACATTTATAAATACGGCATAACCTGTTGAAATAGATTTTCAGAAATAATAGATAGGTTCGTATAAACGCTGCTATTTTTGACCGCAAGGTCAAGTTGATTCTGCTGGTTTTCTATTTATATAAAATGCTGTAAAAATGATAATGTACATTCTAATAAGTGTTACGAAAGATGATTTCTAGCAACTATTTGAAGTATAATTATTACGGAGAGCCTATACGTTTCGTGCCTTAAGAAGAAGAACTTAATTTAAACGTTGAAGTCATTGAAAAGGATTAGAACAAATCCTTGGCTTACTGTTGGACGAAGATTATTCACTTGTCGCTCCTTCATATCTCAAATATATCGTAACGCTGCATTATTAAACTAAAGATGACAACGAGTAGATAGCCGGGGCACCGTGCCAAGAAGTTTCGATCGATCTATTCATATGTATGCATATGCGTATTTATCAACATCTAAAAGATCTCCATGCTAAGATTTCGCCAAACGGGAACGCAAAACAAAAAAAAAACCTCCCAACAATAACTTACTATCTCAACAAAACGTCATATTTCACGCCGGTTTATCTTCGTACGTTTTACTCGATATTCACATATATGTATGTATGTATGTAATTCCTATATGTCGAGAAACGAAAGCTGCGTCAGTACGTTATCATTTTAACGCCATCCGACGCAACTGTACCGTCATTTAATCGCCGTATTTCACACACGATGCCGGAGCAAAAACGAGTTTGCCGGAAACGTACTTTATCAAGCCTACGAGATTATCAACGCGTAGAAACGTATTTTCTATTTTCGGTAATGTCAACGGTTTCTAAACAACCTTACGTATATCCCGAATAGAATTTTCGTTGTTTTTTTTTCTTTTTTTCCGTTGAACTATTTTTTAATTTTTATTGAAAATCTATTTACTTACACGCCTTGTTGTTTCGCTGCGAATCGTATTCACGATCGACCTTTGACACACGGCGGGCTAAATAGAAAATCGTTCTATTATAGCAACGATCGTGAAAGCCTACGCCAATTCCCTAACGGAATGCAAGAGCATTAACATCGGAAAAAGTTTTAAACAAAGTATCGATTGTGAAGGCGAGTGAAGATCACGAATTCCTAAGTTACCTCCGTCTAAAAGTACCACAGAACGCCTACGGGATCAACAATGAGAAATACGAAGAAGATTTTACATTCGGGATATTAAATTTAAAGTATCCGCCTCGTCCATGCGCCCGAAAGGGATCACCTCAACAAGATAATATCATCGCCAATTTTACTTTTTCTAACGGGTTAGAATTTAAATCGAAGCCGCACAACGACAGTACGCTACGGGTTTATGCCGGGATCTTTACGATGTTTACCGCTTCGAGTTTTTTTTTTTATGACGCCATAACGCGTATGTCAGAAAACTTAAAACTTCAAAACATTCCTAACGGTTACTGCGTGCTTTCTATTATGTCGAGACCTTTTCTTTGACGATTTCGCAGCTACGCCGGACGACAATGGCACGCAGAGAGAAGAACGCTCGCTGCGAAGTATTTTTGCACGCTTTTTTTATTGTATAAATTATGACGAATTATAGAGCCGTAACATCGGGGCAATAAATGTAATTGGTAAAGATTGGCAGCAGAGACCGATGTGGATGTTTTGTTTAGTTGCGAAGTCTGGCGATTATAAAGAAAAGAGAAAATGTCTGGGATGTTGGTTTCGAATTGTTTTGATTAAATTTTGCCAATTTCACTTGAACATCGGTGAATGGTTTAAAAATACCGATCGAGGGAAGAGAGCTGCGGAAATCCAAACGTTCTAAAGGTCGAAAATTTTAGAATCTTTCAAATCTAGTCTCCTAAGAACGACTCCATATACAAAGAATATTAAAAATCAGCGTGTCGTAGAGATTTCCGTTAAAAAATATGAATTTCAAGAACACTTACCTTACACTCCCAACAAATGCTAAAGATATCTTTTTTTGTTTTTTTAAGATATAATAGTATCGTAAAGGATATGGATTGGAGATGAGTGCCAAACACCAACTGCGCGGCCTAGTTGTCTGCGAGAGGTATCCCAAAGCGATTGGCGCAATTCCTGGATACGGTAGATTGGGGTCCACATCGACCCCCGACCCTGATTCGCTCTCTGAAACAAAAGAAACAAGAACATTATAAACGTGGTGTATCCAGCTTAACATTATATTCAATTGTATGCCACGTGTACCAAAAGACTTTTTGTTACTGGTTCCCCTGCGAGGTCACAACCTGTTCGAATCTGTTGTGGCCCCTCCATAACTAAATCGTTTATATTATTTTTTTATATTAAGCTTCTGGTTTCGAATATTTTAGCCGCATTCATGAAAAGTATGTGTCTGCACTAATGAAGCCTCATCCTCCGTTTAACTAAATCTGCGTATTATTTCTTTTGATAGCTCAATTTGTTTCTTAAACATGCAGTGTTCTGTTATCAGGGCCAAGCTGTTGTTGTTTTGTTGAGTTGTTCAATTTTCGTCAATAATTGGCGAACCTGTTGAAATGAGTTCGTTTTCATTAACATTCTGTCAGTAGCTTTCAAGTCCTGGTACTCGGTGCCTAGATTTCTCGATAAAGTACACGAATAAAATATTTTAGATTGAATATTCTATCAAATCCTCATAAATTTCTAAATACGTTAAATGTTCTATCAAATCCTCATAAATTTCTAAATACGTTAATTGTAATTATTTGCCATTACGATTCCGCCGGACGACAACACACGTTTATTTGTTTGCTGTTATTTTGATGGACATATTTGCAACGGTCTACTAAGCTATCTTTCGATTAATAGGTTGTATGTACGTCAATAATTAATACCCGCGCTCACGTTGTTTCAAAGTCAATAGCGAAAATTTCGGCCTTAATTTATTTATTTAGCTGGTTTAGACGTACGGAAAATATAGCCGGACATACGTATGTACCTCACAACAAACACATTTGGCGTATGTACATACATTCGCGCACGCCAAATACTACAAACCTCGTGTTCATTTAAATTAATATCGAAATAATTACATGTACACGGTGTGTCGGTCCATCTGCAGTAGACAGGATTACCCACATAATCCGGTTTTAATTAAAACGGAACCGGGCGAACGGGCGGCCCGCCGATAGTTTGAAGTTAATCTAATGACGAGGCAAAAGCCCTCCAGACAGACGCACTCCTCGTTTAGACAAACTTGGTGCGTATTCACTTTCCTCTTTCTTCATTTCGAGTCTTCCCGTGTCGTATTTAACTAAACGTGAAGTTTCACCATACTCAAATCCCGAACAAATTACGATTAAACGTTAATTTCGCCTCGCGAACGAACGCGAATCCTTATTTGAGCGACGACGGCGGTTTGGGACATCGCCTGCCGAACGATTGCCTTTCGATGTCCAATATGATATCGTTAACGTTTCCGCTTCGTCTAATTAAGTTAGTTAGACAAATATCGGCGGATTCGCGCTGTATTTGAAGAAGTGGAAAGGCATTCGTTCGGAAGAATAATTTTCATGCCTGAAGGAGAGATGGTTTTAATGATTTGGTCGTTTGAGAAAGTCATCCATGTTCGACGCTCGCTCGTTTAACAGTTGTTTATATCGATGTTGGTGTTTCTGTAAAGGTAGAAGGAAATCCAATATATTCTGCTTCATCTCCCTCCTCCAATTGATATCTTTAACTTTATAGCTTGAAAGCACGTCGATACTGTTGGCGTATAAAACAATATTAATTAAACACTTTTCAAAGAATGAAGGATGCGTTAATTGTATTATATTAAAGAGCTTTCATCGAAAAAATACATATGCATCGTAGTATAATCAAATTTACGTTTCTATATAATTTAATGTACCTCTTAAAGTTTATTAGTTCCTTTTATCAATTCGCGACGACTATTTTCAAAATCTTCTTAGCATTTTTCTTATGGCATTTCCGCTCACATAAAGCGACTACATTTAAACGATGGAAACGCGTGCTCCACATTCTTTGATGTTTGAACGCGCTGTTTAACTTTTTAAAGGTTCTTCCGTACTTTTCCGCCGCTATGATTTAGCGAGAATGAAAATAATTACATTTTCGCTATTTCCTCCTTCAACTAACAACCGTAAGTACGACTCCACGTTGTTATTTTGAGGAAATTTCATTATCCCTCGCACACACTCCTCGCTTCCTCAATTACGCCGTGCGTTATAAAACTCACTGTCAAGATTCAATTCCGCAAGGAGGAAGGAAATTTAATAAACGAAAAAGTCTTGAGCGTCGTTTCTCCGTTAATTAGTGCGAACGTGAAATGTTGCTCTAATAACCGAACGTATACCTCGCATTTATTTAATTCCATTGTAAAGTAACGGGTGTTATTGTCTCATATCATCTAACGTAACTTCCTAATAACGCAAGCATTAAATTTCCCTTAACAGGATCGCGGCAAAACAAGGTATTAAAACGTAGCGCGCGCCCTACTTCGAAACCGGTGGAAAATACATCCATAACTGTTTATTAAACCGCAGCAAAAACTTAACCTCGTCGCCCGGATGTAATTGGGCCATTACAAGTTTGTTGTTTCTCCCGTTGTGTGTGAAATCGATATCCATTATTAATAAATTCCATGCCAAATTGTAACTGTCATTTCGGTCTTGCCTGTAGGTGTTATTTGTGCCGCGCGGGTAAGCAATTTAGCTCGGTATACATAACGTTCTGGGTCGATTTCGATGGCTAAGTTCACGTTCCGATTCACTTTGAAACGATTTCGTTTATGTGTCTGTAGGAATAGTACAAAAATTCGAACTAGACCCGAACGATGCCGTTCGTCAATTGTTAGTCGTCGTATGCGACGCTTCGACGACTTAAAAGTGATTTTTCATTCTTCTGAAATAAACTTTTCTAATTGACGGAGGTAGCAGTTTTATTCGCGCATTGATTTTGTTCTCATTCATGCGAAAGAATTAAATCAAGCAACGGTAAAAGCTTATTCCACGATCTAAGAAGATCTTCAACTTTTTCACTGGAAGAGAAGTGTTGAAATCCAGTGAAGACATCGTTAGTGTGCTGCATGGCTCTTCAGCGGACAAATACAACTTCAGGAAATCTTCGTTTACAGCTTAAAAACAACTCAGTTAGTTTGGAGCCTACATCAGCATAAACAGTACGTTAAGTAAACTTGGCACAAGAACATAACCAGCACAAAAGAATGTGTATAGTCTAAACATTAAGAGCCGTAGTAAGAAACGTCGTGTATATGCGAAACATGTTGACATTCATGTAATAATAAGTAGAGCAACGATTAAAAGATGCACGACTGCGATGTCGGCAATGAAATTTTAAGAAATTTAGGACAAAATTTTAAGAATTTCAGGAATTTCAAAGTACAACCGATTGAATACCCATTGAGATGTCTAAAGCAAGAACTACATATGATCGGGATACGGTAACCCGCCATTTCCTCGACTGCCATTCACCATAGGGGATATATCAAAAAGTTTCACTCTGTCGAGAACCCTTCCCTCGCTTAATCCCAATTACTTTAAACATCCTCGCGCAGTCTTAGCAAAAAAGAACACCTCCTCTCGCGCAGTAGTTCTCCCGTGGCGTCGAAAGAAATTTAATATATCCTTCGCACGCCCATCTACACTCGACGCGCAACGGATAACAAAAGTTCCTTTCAGGACCGTGACGGCGGAATATTTTCATTAGGAAACTGGAAACTTGGTCTCGGAGGGTGTTTTATTCATTAAACTCCTATCCCCGGTATACATCTTTTAACGGCGAGAACGGCTCGAAAGATAGTCATGATGATTCGGGGGGTGGTGCGATGCCAAAAAGGAAAAGGCGACGATGCTCTTCGGAATGGATTGCCGGAGGAGCAAGGGAACGGAGCGGGAGGCAAACGAACGAATAAGTAGAAAACTCCGATGACAAACAACTGCACAAATAATTCAGATGTTTTCTTGGGGCGATGTCCCCACCGTCGCCTCCGAGGATCGCTTCGTATTCAGCCGGAAACGACCTCAAATGGTGCTATATCGTACGTGCTGAGGGAGATTAAGCTAGTAAAAATGTTGTTTTAGGATTTTAGTTTGTACTTCCGGAGATATTTTCTCTATAGTGCTGCTATTGTCTGTGGTCTGCGCAAATAATTTAAACTTAACATAATACTTATTACTTTCGTATGTGGAAGACGCAATTGTGAATGCAGTAGATGGCCAATTAATTAAGATGATTCGTTTAGTTGATTTTGGAAGATTAGAAACTATTATAAAGAATTATAGAATTTGTTTGGATCGTGTGAATAACTAATATCATTATTAGGAGAAATGCTTCTTTGCTCCGGTGGACATGCATACAGTAACATAAACGGGAGACTGTTCATCAAACCATCCCTCAAGCAGTTCTCTGGCTGCTTAACAGCGAGATGGCGTGGCGACGCTGTAAGGCAACAGCGAAGGACGGTAGAGATAAAAAAATATTCTCGAAACCACGCTGATGACGCCGGGTAGTTGTTAGAAAATATTTTTCTCACCATTTTTTGCGTTTCCTGCGAATTATTCCATCAATACCACGAGGAAGCTAAGCTATCCTAGCATTATATTCATTTGATTAGTGTTTCTAGGCATTTTCTGATGTGTTTTGTTTATTGTTCTTGTTATTGTATTGATATTGTCAATAAAACGATAAGTTTCTAAAAACTAGGAATTTTGTTTAGAATGTAAAGGTCTTAAATTTTGAGACACGTCAAATTTATATTTTATCTCTATTTGGAGAATAAGTGGACGTTACGTATATATATATATATATATTACATTTAAAAGAATATCGTATTAATATGGCCTTCGGGAGAATTCAACCTCGGCAATATTTTCTTGTTTTATTTACAAATGTAGGGATATTATTTTACGAACAAATGTGTATCGTATGTCTTTAAAGGAGTGTATATTGCTGAACCGTGTAGCGGAATACTATCTTTATTTACCGTTGACGTCAGAACGGAGAGCAGAATGTTATGGACTTGGTCTTAAATTTCAAAGGCACTGTGAAAACCAGTTATTTCTACTTGATTGAAAGTGCTAGGATACGAATGTGACAAAATCAAATTTATAATGTTATCTTATTCTTTCGGGAAAGCAGACTCGATACAGATGAGATACATATGTGTTTGATACTTTTCATTTTATCAACATCCTATTTCTTATATACTATACCGATCTTTAATTGGTGATAATGAAATAAGAGGTTGATTATAAAAACAAACGAACGTATACAATACTCGGGAAGAAATCTGGAACATTACTTCCGGATAATTTAGGATGTAGGGCTTCTAAGAAAAATATTTAGACAAATGCAGCGTATTGATTGAATTAATTGAATTAAGAATTATAGAAGTTATCCCCTAAAAAATATCTTTAACAGAAAGATCAAAAGACCGTCGATACTTCACATCATTCTGACCTAGACAACAACATCATGTCAAGCTTCGGTAGAACGCAATTCCGAATTACCTGAACGCACCTCAATGCATGTGACTGAACGACGCTAACTAGACGTCAATCATACCCATCTACAGCAGTGCTTCGCAAACATTGAAGGAAGTTCAAAACAGGTAAACCGCATGTACTACTACTTTCAATATGCGTGTATTTACGTCCATGACTTAGAGCTGCAACTCTATCAAGTTATTCTGTGATTCCGTCCTTCCACAAAATAGATATACCCTAACGCTCCCCGTGGAACGAAATTACGCAAACTTTCATAAGCTAACACTTACCATCTAGATCGGAGAGGGTTGAATCTCCGCTGTCTGTCGGTTCCGGCTCCCTCGTCGAGTACCGTCTCTGGCGGGCGCCGAGTCCGACGTCCGAACCCGAACGGTAATACGAATAACTTACCGGGTAGAAATGCATTTCTCCTCTTCCGTTCGCCGCCGTTAAGAGTACGCGACGATGATGTCACCGCCGCAGATAATCGCGTCCGATTGAGGATTCATTTTCGCGTCGTTCACCGCCTTTTTCCGCCGCCTCGCGAACTAGAACTCGCCGTGGAACAGCGCGCACTGCGACCGCAACCAGTTTCCACTGTTATTTCCGGAACGGAAACAGCCTTCTTCCTTCGTGTAACGAGCGAACAGTCAACAATCACGATGCGCATAAGTGCGATAGAGATGGGTGAATTCGAACGATCTGCTAACTGCTAACTGCGAGAGAAATAAGAACTTGATGTACTAACTTTTAGAGGCTTTTTAGATTGAATTGTGTTAAGTTTGCAAGGTGTATTTGATGTACTAAGAACTTAGGGAGGTTCCTCACAATTGGTATAAAGTCCGAAGACATCTTATATCCAATGAAATATCTTTAAATTCAGCATCAATTCTCAGCCCATTCATTTTCCCGTTGTTCATTAGTAAAAGGAGACGCTTTATCATCATAAATTGAGTAGTCAGACACTTGTACGAAATTTTTGGGCTTAATTGTTAATCAACATTTGGATTGGAGTTAACATCATGATATGCTAAACTACAAATGTGCCTTTCGTTACAAGTATATTGTAAATTGGTATTTCCGCATATGGCTCGTTGAATTCAAATACGGGGCGGAGCAAGAGAAACAAATCTTGAAATCGTGCCGTACTTGACATCGAAACAAGCAAGCATCTTAATACTGCTGCGGCATCTTGTGCAATATTTGCTAAAAAAATCTCAACTGGTCCGACAAATCATGATCATGAAGGGGACACAAAGATGACCTCAGGGTCGCCATACCATAAAAGGACACATTTCGAAAATGTAAATTGTCTTAATTAAAGCGAAAATTAAAAAAAAATGTTACATTAATGCTACATTCTGCACGCATTAATACCTTGTTTGTCTTTTTTTCATATTTATTATCTTAATTTATTTTCATTACGTAGCCATCCTAGAAATGACCAGTGTAACGTTTTGCAGAGAGGAAAGGAAATTTAACTCTGCATTGCATATATTTAGCATCGCTACAGAGCCCCGGGGGGGATGCTATACATAATTTCATGAAAACGAAAAGAATGGAGAAACAAGCGGTGCGGAGCGGCCGCTAAAAATAGGTCAATGAAGAAGATGTTGGTCGCGATGGGCTATTTTCGGCTTGCATTGCCAAAAACGAGTGTCTGGAGATAATCAGCGAATGCTCTTAACGCATATTTCGAATTGTTTTGTACGAACAGGGCACCCATTGATGATTTATTTTGGAACGTGCGTACGTCAAGTAAAAAAAGGAATTAGGTATTTATTTTTTCCAGTGAACTCATGTAAACCAGTTTTAACGTCTTTAAGGATTTATTATTTTGTCATATCTCAACATATTGCAAGCTCCTCATTACATTAGTGATAACGAAGGCAGTTATACCACAAAGCAACACGTGCTCCATTACAACAGAAGAGTTTGTGTTTAGTTCCATTTGGAATGGTTTGTGCATTACTTATTTACTCTCTTCTTTTTCTTTTGGTATTCGATTTATTTGGTATTATGGTTTTGATATTTTAATAATATTTTAAAGGTTAATAACTTCACATCGAAAACGATGTATTCACCTCGTTAGCTAAAAAAAAAGCAGGTAAAAAAAAAACGAAAAAAAAAAGAAAACAGGCACTTGGAGAAACGTCGATGTTAGCCAAACAAATCCGAAAGAATATCGAGCCATTAATCTAATTTTATCTCCCGACTCGGATCGATTCTATCCTGGAATATTATACAATTGGCTGCCAATATCATAAGTATTGTGTAAAGAAAAACAATCGAAAGTCGGACGTTTTTATTTCATTGGAGGAGCTCGATAATAAATATTTCCTTCGCACTCAATAATTGTTGTTCGTGAGACTAAATATATGGATTACAGCGCGCCTTGTTTAGATCTGAAAAATCAGTAGTCGCATATCTCACGTTTGTAAATATTGACGGGGGCGTTTAGCTTCAGATTTGAGCGCTGTATCCGCGGGCAACCTCGATTGACAAAATCTTCCGAAAAACACCACCGCCCGAAATAAACCTGATATAAATCGAGGAATTTTTAGAAATTCAAGGTTATGTTACAATTTCTCTAACATCTTTCCAATTGTTTACACGAAGACGATTTATAGGACTTTTGTTTGAAATGAAATTTTCAAATCCTTGAAGTGGCATAAATATTTGTATAACAAGCATACCTAATATTTTTTTTCTATAAAATTATAACATTTTAGCGAAAACGAAGTGCAATTGATCTATTTTAACGAACGTTTCTATTATTTTTTTTTTTAGAGAAGTATGCCTGTATAAAGCGGTGGAAACAAAAAAAAATAACATCGTGGAAATTCAGAACAAAATTAAAAGTACGATGAGAAAGCGTTCCATTTAACGTAGAGCCCGTGCAGCTTTGCAGTAAAACTCCCAACCTAGTTTTTTGCGTTCTTTAATCAAAATATTCTACCCGCGGGAGAATGAAACAATTTAGAGCGTTTTAAATTTGCAAATATATTTTGCACGCATACAACGTGTTCACCTAGTACGCGGACAAAAAAATATTCAGATAAGTTCTGAACAACATTAAAATTATGTCTCGCTATACAGAGTGCTCGATTCGACTTGTCGCTGTAAACATCCATCAACACCAAGGCGTAAACGGCAATTCAATGTCTACTAGATCTAACCTTCATATTGTCCAGCAAATTATCAACCGTATAATTCATACTCTTCAAAGAGCAATGAAACTTTTGCAAAGACGTGCAAAGACCAGCTCGTAGTCCCAAAGTTAATGCATTCGATCTTTAATTTTGGGGGTTTATGGAAAACGAAGTGAATGAATAGAATTACGGAGGAATAATGGTTGATTCTATAATGATCCAGACATCAATGTTGCGCCCAATCATTAACGCAAGAATTAGAAAAGTTTATTCCAGAAGAAGCCCATTAATTTGAACTCTTCTTTAGAGCGAAGTGCCTTTTCTTTGCACTCTTTGAGATATTTGTAAAAAAAATTAACATTACATCTCTAAAACAAAAATCTCTAAAACCTTTTTTTTATTATTTTATGGTTCTCTGTCATATGGTTTTCTCCATTAAAGAGAAAAATTGAATCAGCCCGAATCCAAAACAGCAACAATGTTGACGACCATGTTGTAAACGCTAGTTAATGTATGAAATACCTCAACAATTAAAGAATATTGATGAAAACATAATAATATACAGGCCACTCCATTTGAAACAGCAAATTTGAGCTACGAAAAACCGAACACCTTGTTAACTTGGATACATCTTTATATTTATTTTCAAATATTTTTTTTTAAATTTCTTTCTGAATCACTCAGGAATGGAACGATCTTCCGCTTCATCCACTAAGTGGACACGTTATATCTTTAAGAAATTAAAATAGAACGTTCTTCAACATTGTATGAAAATACTTATTTTATCAAACAGCAATGAGTAGGCTATAAAATGCGAAAATCGTTGTTCTTTCTCCTCGAGTAGCTAATCAATACGTATTTTACTTTTTTGCTTGTTAATAACGTATGAGGTATCCGACAATGCTTGCAGTCGCTTTGCTTGAAGTTGAAAAGTCAATAAATCAGAAAATTAGTAGTTCCGTATAGATCGCCATGTGTGTATACGTGAAATATCAATTTTGCCCTACTTGCTGCGACTTATACCGATTCGAAACAACCATGTGGCGATGTTACCATCGACAGCTCTGTATCATAGAATCAAATTGATATTCATAACCGCATAGTTGATTCGGATAACTTCCGTAAGAGAAACTTTGAAATTATGGATGTCGCTAATTTTTTGGGGTAGGCTTCGGAAGGGTTGTAAACGATTTTTCAGAAAAAATTTGTTACAAAATAATGACCTCAAAAACCATTGAAGAGACATCAAAATGGTCTTAATCCATGTAATCAGCAGGTCAAACTGAATAAGGAACCACCATCAAAATAAATAAATTACAAAAGTTCTCGAAGTCGCCAAATCTTCCGAATTTCCATTCATTCTATAGATTTCGATATGTTGAATCCATTAAAAATTTTCCCGATTTTCTATCTCTTACGGTAAGCGTGCTATAAGTTTTTTTAATATCGGAAAGCCTTGATTTCTATCTTTAGCCTTTTCGCCGTGTAATTCGAAAAATAAACGAGATAGGTAAACAAGGGTGGCGGGAATCGATTCTCTGTGTCCAATTTTACTCAAAAACCTATAACCGAAGCGTTTGATTTGCGCTGAAAAGTCGTCAAGGGGACTTAGAGCAAATGTAAACAATACTATTCTTCTTACAAGCTGTTAATCCTTAACAAAGGACGTCGGTAAATCCCAGCACAAACCAATAAATTTATATAGGGACCAATATGCATCTATAAAGCATAAATTAATCTATATCAATTATTATTTAAATTCTGCCAGGGGGGAAGAACCCCGCATATTAGCTTCTATTGTCCTACTCATCCGACCGTTAACTTTACACCTCCGCTTTCATTATGTAGATGCACGCCGAAAACTGAAAAACCGCGCATTCGAATAAAAATTTCGACACGAGCGTCAACGGCAGCGAAAAAACATTCGGACGCTCTCATTGTATTGACAAGGTAATTACGGTGTGGTCGGGCCGAATTTTTAATACCGCCTTTTATGACGTCCTAAAAAGCTTTCGGCGGTAATAATCGTGGACGTTGGTAGCTCGCCTATACGCTTTTTGTTTTATTTCGTCGTATCGTTGATGATCTCTTCGCGTAATCGGCGAAACGATCGAAAATTATTGCGGTTACCGGAGATAAACAGCCTGTTTTGCATAATTTTTGTAAATGGATTGTTTGTCCTGTTGCTTCGTTGAATTCATGAATTAGCGAAATCCGAAATCTCATCATTTGTTAGCAACAGTTGTAGAGGGAGAAGGGATTCAATGGATCACGGACTGTGCATCTACTCTTCCCATTCGACGACAAAGATATGCAGCCTTTAGATGTTTGCTTATATCTTTTAAATCCGCCCTTTAATGCTGCTGTAGACACTTGGACGATGAGAAATTATATATAGTAAGCCCGCTATTGTGCATGAGATAGCTGTTTGCGTTGGAAAAGCACGTATTTGTAAGAGTAATGCGTTTAAAGAGATCGGAATATTACTTCGTCGACCAGAAACCGTAAAAAGAACCAGTCAATGTCATGAAATATTATCGAGAGGAGAGCTTCCTTTGGAAGCCGTTGGAAGTCTTTAAACTAGTTCCTATCACCCGAAAAGTTTCGCGAATTTCCGCTTACTTGAAGAAAACCAAAAAAGATGATTCGACGATGGCACAACGTGAAAAATTTGGATCGAGTAATGAGAAGCCGCAAAAAAATGACGATGCGTAAACGATTCAAAGAAATGTTCTGCAAGGAATAAGGGAAGGACGATGACGTTGTCCATTCTGTACGCTTTCCTATCATCAGCCTGCTGGATTCCCTCCAAAAATTAGTCATGGCGGTACTTCAAGCCATGTCATGAAAAGATTTTTTCAATATATTTAATGCGGCATAAAGAACTCTTGGATGCCTCGTACGCATGTTACTTTAAATGAAAAAGGATTCTAGAGCAAACGATTCCAGGCTAGGATCAACGTAGGTCTCGAACAATGATACTTCTTTGCTCAATTCGGTTAAAGAAACTTGCGCAATTTGCCTCACATACACGGAATCTTTACATCTCATCTCCAGCAAAACGGAAAACAAGATCGGCATACCAAATTGACGACCTTCCTAATCTGAATTTCCCGAGGTCATTATACGGTTACAAAACAAAGAAAAAACGGCCATAAAGAACGTCGGTATTCCACGATTTAAGCCCTTACGCAAAGCGAACACATCCATCTTAATATAAATAACTAAACCAATGAACGCACAAGAAAAACAACCCGAAAGCGGAATGGCAAAAATGATATACTTTCCACTTTTGCGGAATATATAAAAGTTAGCTGAACATTCCTTTTCGCCCAACGGTTCAGCAAGAATACCGGATTTATTATCATTCATGAAGCCGCCTACTTTGTACGGAACGTGCAATGAGAGATACGCGAGTTAAAACCGATTCTGGATGAAACGATATCTTTTTTTTTCGTGAATTTCCAAGCGTTTAAATTTTAGCTAAAAACATCTAACAATATCCTTAGTGGCGGCTATTAACGGTTTAAGGTTATAGAGCGCGAAATTTATGCTACCGCTTAAAATTAATGGACCTGCAAGAATTAATTTCTCCTAGGATCTTTATTTCTATTTTATATCTAGAGCTCTTGTAAATTATCGTTAATATCACTTGTTATGTGTACACCCCGGTGACTAGCATTAACATAGCAAATTAAAGTAGCGACAGATTTGTGGGTGTAGCATTTAATCTTCCAGTTTCATTCGATGCGTAAAATTTCACCGCTAAAGATGATTTGGAATTGAGTATTTATTGAGCAATCGCCTCAATAATAAGAACTGTGTTTTGAATGACAAGGACACACACACAATGTTCAATGTGATTATTTTATTTTAGATTTATTTAAAACAAATTCAATGTTTTATTCGCATTTTACAATTAAGAGTGTCCTACTTTCGATATGTTTTGTTAAATTTCAAAGATAATTCACAGGTCTAGATTGGACTAGGATAAAGGATAAAGTATTGGAGCTATTATGAGAAAATGTAGAACAAATGTGTCTGAAGATACTTTAGCTCAATGTTTTAATAAGTTAAATGGGACATTAAGAGATATCGCTCTCATCAACCACGACCAGACGAATTTGCAAAATGATCTCGGACGCAAAAAATTAATACATCACGGAGGGGTCAGTCGTCAATGTGTGGTTCAGCATCAGAGTTTTGCCACGCATCTGTGGCAAGTGGATCCGAAGAAGTGTTGCCCACTGTATTAAAGCTACGTTTGGATAGACGCGCGGACATTCAAAATTTGCTTTCACTCCACATTTATGCTACACCCTTTTTACATTCCTTTTTCTAATATTACGTGCAAGCAATATAATTTTTCGCCCGTGCCCCTGTTACTTGTTGTTAAACATATAATATTTGCCTGATAATAATAGTTGTTCGGTTTTTAATAAAGAACGAGGTAAATAAATAAGATAAATAAACCTATCTGGCTAATTCGACAAAATATTTAACTAGCAATAATTTGCTTGCCTCGATTAACGAGCTTCTCAATATATGTGTACGTCAAAACAAAAAATATAACAATAAATTTATTTTCTCCGAATAAAATGCCAAAAATCAATGTATGCGGTCGCATATAAAATAGATTAATGGATTGAGCTATTAACCCGAAAGATATTCTATTCTACTTGGTAGAAGGTCTTCGCCAATTTTCTTTCGTTCGCATTGAAATTCGCGGAAAGTCAATTATTTGCTCCATTGTTGATAGACGATATATTCCATGCATGCATGGAAATAATAATCGAGAATCGGGAGGGAAATGTGCTAAAGACCTCGAAAACCGTAAAGTTCATAACGCGTATTGATTGAAACCCGGAGCTTTTTTCTCATAGAAGCTGTAATAAATTGCCTTTCAAGTTCGCGGTCGTTTCTTTACTTAATTAAAAGGTCACGTAAACATTTCCACGATTATAGGGAATAGATTGGAAAAACTTAGATTGCAAGGTTGCGGGCTGTAACTGCTTAAAATATATAAAAGACTCCTTGTGCGGACGTTGAATGTGATCGTTTAATCAAACGGAGATGGAACGGTTGGAATAGCATTAATTTCTATACACGAAAATTATCGCTAATTACGCCGTAGGTATTCCAGACAAATCAATTTAATTACATAGAAGAAATATTTTAGGGAATCGTGGCCGTTTGTCTGGTCGAAAACCGTAAATTTTGGCCGTCGAAATGAAAGGAATTAATGGCTCAGTGGGCAAAATTAATTTAAAGTAATTAATTTTCAGTAGCTGAAAATGTTAAATATCTCATCCAGTAGATTATAAGGATCAGAACGAGGACAAAATTAAGATATTATCTTAGGTGAACACCTTTCTAAAGATTAATTATTGTGATATCGATTAGTGAATGAATAGACCGGAAAGATCCAAAATCAACAATTATTTTCTTAAATTTTAGGAGATTTGATCAATTCATCTTTACAACGTTTACATCGAACAGAGTAAATTACGTCATTCTTCTGAGAAAAATGAATTCATCCATTTTATTGGATGGGAAATTATTTAATAATATTGTTTGAATAAATGGATAAATCCGTTTGATATGTTGGAATATCCTGTAAAAGATTCTTGGATTAACATTATAAGGGGCGATATGACCTTGCAGAACAATATTGCTTTAAATATATTCTGAAAACGCGGATGACAAATTCTCATGACCCTATGTTTCAATGCTCGAATTAATTGATTTTATATTTTAGGAGTGATTTGAGTAAATGAAAAGAAACGATGAAAGATGTTTAGTAAGAATTAAACAACACCGACTGAAATTAAACTAAAGCGAAAACAAAGCTTATAAAAACCATCGTCTGCCATAGTTAAACATTGGACAAAGCTAGAGCAGAGAATTTCTTGAAGATCATCCGTACGTGGATGTCACTGTTCCACATACGGATAGCAAATACTGTTGCTATCTTTACCTTTACCTTTACCTTTAGTGTCCAAAACTTAGAGTAACAAAAAAAAAGAAAACTTGAATGTTTATGAATAACGCTAAAGCTGAATACCAAATGTCTATTCCATATCCGATATAAAAGCTCGTTGCCACTTCTAAGCGCGTGCATCACCGAAGCTTTAGTCACTATATTTATTCTTGCTAGTAGTCTCATTTAAGCGCGTCATTCGCGAAGATATCAAGAAGTTGACTCTGAATAAAAGTCCTGAAGCGTCAATATTGTTAGAACTGCGCTTCAATAAAAAAATTGAACACTGGATTCTTCCTTCGCAAAAACTAGCGCCTTAGAATTTTTTTTCTAAATACATATAACAATGTTTAGAGATCTAAAGGTAGCAGCAGAAAAAACAGTAGCAATGTATTGCGAGAACATTATCAACATTGCTTTATTGCATCAACATCAGCTAAAGAAAACTTTAATAGCGAACAAGTCATTTATATAAGTATTGCGTAAAACGGAGGGGGCCGAGACTGGATTAAAATGATTTATAAAATCACGAAGTTTCCTTGTAAGCAAGAAATACGGGAGCTAACTCTCAGAAATAATATTTTCTAAATTTTACTCAGATGAGATTACTTACTCTTATCTTAAAGATATCTCAACGTACGCTATCACTATTATTCCAAAAAATATTAAGAGGGGGTTAGTTAAATTATTTTTTAATTTTAATAAACAACATCGTTTGAAAAATAACGAAGTTCCTATAACGTACAGAACGATTTCCTAATTTCGCAAGAAAAAAATAAATAAAAATGACATCTTATCACCAGATGGATCTGCTACTTAATGTTAAAAACTGTCCATCACGTCGATGAAAATAATCGTAATTCGGTACTATTTATGAATATTAAATGTGCCATTTAATTCTAACGAAACTTCATTAAAAAAAAAGGCGAATATATTTAATTAAAAGCTAAGCCCATTAAATTTTAATTAATTGCTATTGTAATAATGTAATCAATAATGGGTTTCGAAATACGACACGACATCAAAGAACAAAACAAACGGTTCACATATCTCCTTTAAATAAAATTAACCATATATTACAAGCTTGAAAATATTTTAGATCATCTAGAAGCATCACCGAGAAGATGGCATTTTTAATGCAACGCGTCGAGAATCCTTTCAGCCTGCGAGTTCGAAGATTATAAGGTTGATCGGACTAAGAGACACTTCCAAGATCAATATTTGGAAAATAAAAGGGTATCTGTGTTGTACGCGGTATGTTACTTTGAAATTTGATTAATTTCGAAGACAATGCAAAAATTAAAAAGATATCTTTTGTTTTTTAAGCTACAGAAAGACAATACGTACTTCGAATGAGAATGGAAAAAATATATTTTTTTTATCTTAAAGGACCAGATTCTAAGATGGCTGTTGCAAGATACATTCTTCTTTGGGTATTTTGATATTTATGACGGGATATTTAGACGAAGAAAAAATAGATCTATTATTCATTAATTAATACTTGCAATGCTAAGGAATGCCTCGCCATCAGCGAGAGCGTAGAAACGTCTCAATCAATATTAAGTAACAAGTGATCACTTCAAACACCTTCTTTTTCTAATCGTGCAATCGTACGAAATCCGCTCAAAATTACAATTTACTTGAAATTATCAACATACATGCTGCACATGTAAACTATTTTCGAAAATATTAATAATCTATTCCATTTAAGGGCATATCGCCGCCATGTTTGAAAAATTGATTTACGTCCCTCCTGGTAATCAAAATCTTTGGAAGAAATGCTAAATTATTAAACTATCTACACGTCGGAGGTGATCCATCGGCACCTTTTGGAATGTCGGATTGAATTTTCTCGCGGAAAACGCGATATTTGTGCCTTCACGGTATTTGTATTGATTTTTTCGCCTATATGTACGTTGCAATGTAAATACCGTGAGTAGTAAATATTATTTCACTTTGCGATCTCCCCGCTAGTTCCAGTAAATCTATTGTTCTTTTTTAATCCTTTTAAGCAAAAGCGAACTTGTTGGGAAAAGGAGGTACTTTGAAAGTTTTTCGCGGTTTAAATTCTCACCGAAAACCTGGCTTTAACGCCCGCTTGTTCCTTCTCCTTTTCCTTTTATTTTTTCTTGTGGAAGCAGAAGACTCTCACCTATCTAAGCTATCCCAGCATTGTATTGTCGTATACGAAACTTTAAACCAAACTCCCATTGGCTGATGGTATCCGAAGAATAGAAACGAAACCGATATAACTGATTTCGAGGAGAAAAAAAAATTGAAAAGAGACAAGAGAGGCGCTCGAAGTTTTCCGATGGAAATATTTTTTGTTTAAATATTCGACGTTTTTGACGCACTACAAATTGCTACGTTACAAAGTACGCGGAGAAACATAAAAACACATTTGCACAAGAACTATTACACACTGCTCAGGTATATTTACAAGAAGTTTTCCGAATAAGTTTGCACGGAGCACATGCGGGGGAATTTCTGTATTCCAGAACGAGATCCGTTTTCAAAGTCTGCTCGCGGCGAGCACAAGATTCCGCGGAGGATTTTAAAGAATGGAAAAAATTTCTGCTGTTTTTTTTTTTTTACTATTTCGGCGAATTCCGTAAGGACGCCCGCGACGTTAACTTGCTGGACGCTTACTAGAGATGCAACAGCGTCATGGCATGCTCGATTCAAAGCGCAAGCGCTCCGAATAACTAAACAGAGAATATACAACGCCGAAATTCACCTGGTTGTCCCGGTATACTCGATCTGAACAAATGCAAAAATCACAGGCGATTTTTTCCCCGACGTTTACTTCTACGTCGAACGTACATTTTCCGTTTTTCTCTTCGTTTTTCTCGCTTCCAGACGCGTTCCGTTCGTTCGTCGGAATCTAGTGGGCCGGGGACGATGTTTCGCGCTTGTTATTAGCGGAACGGCGATTGTCGCGCATCGGACGTTCGGCTTTTCAAGGGTACCCGCCACGACGATGATGAAAGCTTGAGAAATCTTTTTCGCGCGAAGTATGCGCATAGGTAATAATCTAAAAACGGGTTAGTTTTCTTGTTTATAACGTCGTAAAGTTACCCAGGTGAACTTTCTAGAAATTCTTTATGATATTAGGAGTCCGGCGTTTAAAAATAGACCGGTGTGTGTTTGTTGGATGATGCTCCTGCTTATGTATTGTACGTATGTAGGTATGTATGTACATACATACGAAATCATCGGCCGATTTTCGGATAACTCTTGATTGATGTTTTCAATGTGTTTTCCGCGGTAATATGTAATACGCCCATACACTGGCGTATCTTGCATGTATTTCACTGTGAACGACTAATGTGCGTTAAAATAATAGCCTACAATCGAATAGTTGAATTATTCGCATACAGGGTACTTAAAAGTTCATTTAAAATTTATTGACTCGTTTATTTTCGGATTTCGCAAGAAACAACAAATGTTTTATCGCGTTACAAATTAAAACACCGAAGGTCGACGTAATGACCGCTATTGTTGAGTAACGATCACTCAAGTACGACGTGAAAACTTTGTTCTAACCCGTTTTCAATTCTTCAGCTGCTTATACAGGCTGTCTTAACTGCATCGGTCGCCGTATGAAAAAGTATATAATGAAAACTTGGCAATACAGTAAAGTCGACATGTTTTTAAGCTGAAATATTTCAAATAATTTAACTGTCGATCGTAACTTCCGGATATGATCGACAGCTCTGCAAAATTTCATTTTTTCAAGTTAAAAAACGCGAATTTTTGCGTGCACCACCTGCTAAACTGCATTTTTTTAATTTCTTCTGCTTTGGAATACATTTGCAACAGGATCGATACAGTCGACGGTATCATCGATCGTCGAAGATACTTCTTCGTCCTTGTTTAAGAACATATTAATTACTATCTTCGCCAAGACAAAAAAATGCCACTAACATCGGCTTGAGGAAGCCCAGAGAGTCTTGAAAAAAAAAACAATTCTCTTCCATTGATCGTTGTTGCTTTCATAAACGTAGGTAGCGACGTATGCGTAAGTTATATCCGCTGATAAGTGATAACTGGAGAGGATTAAAGGCGGATGAAATTATTACTGCTTTGCAGAGACTGGACAGACTCGTGTTTCGTCGACTTTCGGGGACATCGGTAGGTAACATGCATCCATTGTTATGAGGCGAATAAACACGAGTCTATCCAGTCGCTACAAAAAAGAATAATTCAACCTGCTTTTGTCATCTCTATTAATAATTGTTAACGATATACGCCTTGCATTTATTTTGCATTAATTATATACGTCTTGCATTATTTCTGCAAACGATAGGAACGTCTTGCGAAAGATAATATATATAATATTCATAAAAGGGAATAGAAATAATGTTGGATTTAGTATTAACATAACATCGTTAGCGTTAGGTCAGTATTAACCTAGCATAGTTAGTTCAACCTAATCTATTTTAATCTTTGAACCTCAAATAATTTTTTTAACTACTGAAAAAATTCCGTACGTTAACCCGTACTTACATATTACCTCCCGTTTATTCCTAAACATAAATTTGCCCTTTTTTAATATACTGACGATAAAAAAATACCACCGCGCTTTAGTTATTATTCATAAATAAAAATAACTGCTTTTCCATTTTTGTAAAACAATCTCTATTAATACAGCGTTGAAATGTACGCGTTATAAATAAAGTATAAATGTTGGAATTTTTTTTCCTCGATTTTGGCAACTCCTGTAAATTATGCCCGTTTTATTGATTTCATAAATAGCTGTCTAAATAACTAACGTAATGGTCACGTTTTGTTTTTTTTTGTTTTTTTTAATACCGTACTGATTTTGAAGTATTGCCCTTTAATTATGCGCGTTTTAAATATAGTCGACAGGATCCGAAATAGACGGTAAACTTCCGGGGTAAACTGTAACTGACGATGTTTACTGCATTCTTCACATTCCAAAAGTAATAATAGCGATATGTTTATTCACTTCTTTCATAAAAAAATACAAATTATGCCTTGCGAAGGTATCGCCTAAGGTATTCATCAAATTCATTTATCGTTGAACAACATATAATAATGATAACAAAATATTTTGTGTTCCCATTGTCGACAAAACACGAGCTTGCCTAGTCGAAAGGTTCGATCCCTTACCGGGACATTTTTTTCATATAATTAATGACGTAGGGAAAACACCAAACAAATTACAGATTTCCGTAATTCACCGACGGAAGCCGAATTAAGACGCAGATAAGACGTACTTGTTAAATAGAAATATTACCGATTCTCGCGATACCCAACGTGCATCGAATTAATTCGCGGGATAATTCCAAGCGCAGCTCTATTAAAATTCACATATTCAACCGATTGAAATTCATCAAATAGTTAGACGTTACTTAAGCTGATTCTGGTTGGTAAATTGACGAAACGTTGTCCGCGGGAAAATATGCTTTCGGGTACGGAGCCAGGTTACATTAACTACATTTGTTCCAGGGCGAATTACCGAGCGCGCTGACGTTGAATACTTCCCCGGCTGATTTTAATTCATACATAAATGAAGCAAGTGGTGCGGCTAGCAATTAAAACTCGATGAATATTAAACATATACCCGGGAAAACGTGACCGAAACCCTATGTACACGGTTATAACGGCCTGTGGTGGCGAGACGATGAAAAACGGCGGAAATTGTCCCAATCTGCGTCGCTTTTCCAATCCATTAATGAAATATCACCGGCGTTTTTCATTCGCCCCCAATGAAACGGACGGGATGCGTGTATCCTGGCAATGTACGTACCTGCCATGTCCACCGCTTACCTTACCATAATATCGCCGCTGCACGATGTACAAACGTCCGAACAGAATTTCATTAGCCTTTGACGAATTTTAGTATTAGAGATGTGTAATTACGGAATTTTATTTTATTTTTTTTTTCGTTTGCGGTAAACATCTTTTATCAACTTTTCTATTGATTTACGAATACAATGCACGGTGCTTTTATGTGCTTATACATAAATATAGAAAAACTACAGGAGATAATTTGGTACACCTTCCTGTTCACCTTTGCATAAAAACGAAAACGAATCAATGGTGACTAGTGGAGACGTAAATGGAAGGTCAAGAAGAACGCGTCGAGTTCCTCGTGTATTTTTTATCAATAACAATATATACGGCATGCAACAGGAATACGCGAGGGAATCGAAGCCTCGTCCTTTACCTGCCATTAACGCCACTACCAGCTACCGCTGCAAGAAATTATCAACATTTTTATTGCTGCATTTAAATAAATAAGTATCATCTTCATTTCCCTCAATTTAATGCTAAAAATACCTTTAGAGCGTAGCTTTGCTAATTAATGGTCTGCATTCATTTCATTTTACATGAACTAGTTGAAAATCCTATCTCCACTGTATTATTAAATGTGTATGCACTTATATCATTAATCATTACCATTTCTACGCCATGCATTCGTACAAACTTACGGAAACTACAACCAAATTCGTTAGGAGAGAGTTAAATAACCAAGCAATTAGGTGTAAGAGATATGCCTGTTGACTTGTCGCATAATTCAGTAGCTACCGCGAGACAAAGTTCGTTACGTCCATGTTCCCAGCACGCGCTCGAAGATTAAACCATTATGAAGTGCACATTATCTTGTCACATCTTGTATATTAAAACGTAATAGTCGAGATGTAGGTTAATATTTCAATTTTATGTAGAACTTTCGACTTTTGCAGATAAACGCGTAACCGAACTTACCTTACACGCAGAAGAACAAACGAATTAAACAAGACGTAAAATTGCTTATCATATATTTATTTTTGATTAAAATCTTGAATTAACAACAATGCATATTAACAACCCGCTTCTCTATATCATAATAGAATTCAAGTCCATAATATTTATATTTAAAAGATCACATCTCTTGTTACTTAAAAGATCTAAGTATAAGATTTCTTTTCATTTAGAACCCTTCATGCCTGCTTCAGCTTGTAGGGCGTTAGCCAACGCTTCCGCATCGGTTACCGGTAGAGAGCATGTAAAATTCCTGCAAACGTAAGCTGTGGGTTTCCCTTGAATCATAGTCATCCTTTCTAAAGCTTCGTGTTTGGAGTACAATAACCTGGCACCGCCGGATGGTCCATCAAGAACGGCCAATAATCTTCCTGGAAGATAATTTGAACGGACCACATCCAGAAGCGCTTTAGTGTTTGGATCCTCAAGTGGCCCAACAATAAAAACCTTTAACAAATGAATGAATTTATCTAAACTTTATTGTAGATATTATAGGCAGAGGCAAAGGCTACGTAAGAGTTAGAAGCAGTAGTTTCGCGAATGAACTTATTTAGTCGTTAAAAGTTTATTTGTTGGTAGAAATGGTGTCGTAATAATTGAAGCTTAAACTCGAAGGAGAACAAACTCGATTTTCTCTCCGTTACAAAATGATAACAAGGCACTCGTAACGGCGAATCTTTTAAAACGTGACACGAAAGAATGACTCACATAACAAGCTCTAAAAAGTTTTCAATTTACAGTTATGACAGATCGCCTAATGCAAAAGTTTGAATTTAGGGCTCTTCTGGCGAACGTTCCGCGCTTGTTTCAAGTCTCGTTCGAGCGATTCGCCAAGTTATATGGCGGCGTCAAGCTACGTTTCCCGGCAGATGTCGGTTTTCGCTTTTCTAAGAATTATGAGTGTCGTTTCGTTCTGTAAACACTAAGATAACTAAAAAAAAAAAGAGTTATCTCTGTTAGATAAGAACATGGTGTGTCGATAGATACTCAGGAAAAAAAAACGAAGAACAATTATTGGTACGAATCGTTTGAGTGCTTTTTAAAGTATTCGCCGCTAACATTTATACCGTTCCGAAACAACTTTTTCCACTCTTTCACTATTTCCAGCACCTACGGTTTAGAGGCTTACGCAGCTTCTTGAGGTGAAAGAAATCGATGTTTGTAGATTTTTTGTTCGACATTCGGGAAGAAAAGGGAGTCATTAGGCGATAAGTCAGGTGAATACGGGCAGAGATCAATTCGATGTTTTTGCCCTTCAAATAGACGTGCTGTATGAGAGCTGGCATTGTCACGATGAAAGATAATAATAAATTGCCTTTATTAAAAGTATATAGCGAGCTCTAGCTAAATTTAGGCTAAGCTCATACTTAACCAATATCCATTGCAATATGTACATGCGGGCAGCAGAACAGCAACATTACAAAATACAATACAATTGCTGCAATGAAATTAAACAAAAAAAAAAGTTGTTTGAAGGAAATTAACAATATTAAAAGCAGATCTCGTTGAACGCATTTTTCCTCATCTAAAACACTGAAATACGTCACGCGTAAAGCCCCTTTCATTTAATTCACCTTATACAGGTTTCCATTTACACGCTTTCATTCGCCCCGTCGAAAAAAGAAGCAGAATAACAAGTTAATAAGGAACTGAGAATAGAAAAAGATGCTGCGCAATCAAGCCGGACGAAACGAAGCTTCTAACCTAAGAACAGAGGAAGAAGAAGAAGACGCAAAACGCTCACCTGTGGCAGAGATTCCCCATAGTGCATTAGGGCGGAGGTCATCAACGGCAGGGCGAAGGGTATCTCGCGCAATCGCTCAGAGAAGGCGGCCAACGTTCCTCTAGCCTTCTCCCTGTAGTCCGGCCGATTCAGGTAGGCAGACAGCCGGATCAGATTCGAGACAGCCACGGAGTTGCCGCAGGGTTCGGCGCCGTCCTGATCTGCAAACGAAAGAGATCGAAACGATCAGCATTAGAACGTTCTGTACGGCTGTTTTCGAGTGGATTATCTGCCGCGGTAAGAATGCCGGAAACGTAGCGAGAGCATCCGCTTTACGACCGTGTTTTGGGGTTGATTGTTTGATCTTACTTGCAAACTCGGCGTTGAAATCGATCAATAAAACGTGCGAGGTTTGCTCGAAATGTTCGCGACGTTTTTGGGTAATTTCGAGAAAATAAAATATTTATTACTCCTGCGTAATCCTTCGGGAGCACATTTTACATGTCGTTTTTCGCAAGTAAAAAGATGCACATAGCTTTGCGAAATGCTTACAAGCACAAGCAAACGAGCGTATCGATGTGGTGGACAATATCCTGCACGTTTACTAAATTCTACAAGTTTAAAAATTGATGAAATAACCGTGTTTCCTTTGAAATAACACGTTACGTGTCCGACAGGATTTCTTTAAAATACCGCTTTGCTATACCATCTCTTTGTTAACAATATAAACAGAAGCAGCTGGAAGGTGTAGCCAGGACTCTTGTCGAGGAATCGAGCGAATGCTTACGTAGCACACAAATTATTCATAGGCTATTCATATAATTCGAACTGCTTTCAACCGTACCACGGAAGCCCTCATGTGAATTATTTAGCGGCGGTTAGGTTCCTAAACGTTACTGGGCATTTTTTATGAAATGTTAATCCCCGCGTTCTACACAAAATTCCTTGGCGAACGTAAAAATGTTCCGACATAAACGTCGAGCGCGCTAAATGAGCACAGACAGAGTGCTTTGAATAAATGGCAGCGTGTTAAAAATCCTCATAATTCAAATAATGTTATTTTAACTGGCTATATTCGAAAATAGAGGAGTGTCACGATAACATCAACCGCATCTATCAAACGTCTACCCGAACGTGTAGGCCTTTTCCTAATACGCAACAAATCATTTTTTGTATAATTTTCTTTGGCACAGTATTTATAATTGCCGCCACAAATCATTCGGGGCAATTTTCACGTCGGAATATTGAACTTTACTCTTGCATAAATCACGTACGGGTTCCGACCATTGTCAAGTCTCTCTTTTAACCGGTATTCTACAATTCACGGCTTCTCGCGTATTTGTAGAAATGCGCAAATATAACGGACGAAATCTAGTGTCATGTTAAGCTATTCAGCGCGCGATAAATAAACTTTTTGTGGCAAGACGGACGACTCGTAGCAATTCCGCATCGAGCGTTCGCTAAAAACTTCTCCGCTATTCTTAATTTAACTCTCCCTAGTTTTCAACTTAATTAAACCGAGCTATGTTTGAGGTGCGACGTTGCGAGTACTTTCATCAACCGATGATAGCCTCTACCGATGACCCTGTCGAGGGCTGAGGTAAGTTATCGCCCTCTAAACGCAAGGAAGTACCTCCTTAGGATGACAAATAATTAATTTCGGCGAGATGAGATCCATCTCGAGTCGAGTGCAAGTTTGTTGATGTAGAGGACGGAATTTAGATGCTTTAATCTTCGTCGGTTAAGAACTTTGGCCCTTCAGTATAAAGTTAGCTGTGAGATGTATTTTTCTTTTAAAATAAACGTAAACGCAACCAAAATTCCTCGTTTTGTTCTTTCATTTCTATTATTTATAAGCTAGCATTCAATTTAACATATGTGATCTTTTCAAGCAAGAAAACCCAAATTACATCGAAGCTCGAACGTCGTAGTTTAATAAATAAATTTTTCACGTTGATCCATCTAAATGCTTTGCTAATCTCCGACAAGCGAAAATACACAAAGGAAGACGAACACGAACGATAATCTTTGCACAAGTCACGCTATTTTGAAATAATATCTACACATACGTTTTTTCCATTCAATGCTTTGATTTACGATCTAAACAAAAATAACCTCAATCGAGATATTTTTAACGGTCCGCTAGAGGAATTTGGGAACCATAGAGAGCGAGCTGCTAGCTATCGCTCGCGTTTTATGCGTGCCGGCGTTTGATGTGGATCTCTACCGAAACAGGGGTTGATCGATGTATCGATCTGGATCTCACGAGATATTTACTGCCAACATCGGCCAGCATCAATCTTACATTCCGCAGATTATAAAGGTTTTAGACGTTGTAAAAAAAAAAAAAACATTTTCAAACTTTTCTCGCATGGATCCGTTTGTTCTGCCAATATTGACTAAGAAAGAAAGAACATACAAAATAACTTTTTCTCAATGTTCGCAATGGTCATCGTGATAGACCCGGATATTATTCGTGAATCCTTCAATATCATTTCCATTTCCCATTTCAGCCTCTCTAAGATGGATTAGAACACATAATGCACCGTTTGACGATGACCAGAAATAATCGAAAGGTCGTATAACAAATTTCGTCTACACCATTGAACAGAGGCTTGAATGTGGAATCAATAATGTCTTTAGTTTTTCTCCGTAAGACCAAATGAAGGAACAAAGTTGGATGACCAGGTTCAGGTGGACGCCCTGTATACCGGCATCAGCAAATCATTTGATAAGATTAATCATAATAGATGATCTTGTAACTCGCTTTTAGGTTGTAAAACGAAATCGATATTCGCAACAAATAGGCAAAATAGGTCATCAATGTGCCATTATAAATAAAGAAACAGAGGCTTGGAAAAGATGATATAATTTACACAGTTTAGACGATGTAAACATCACAATCACACTTCTTCGTTTTTCCGAAACCGCTTCGACGCAATTGAAAACAATAATTCGCTAAAAATTTGTTATTTATTTATTTTTTTATTAAACATCACAAAGTCTCCAAATATCAGAAGTCATTTACTTTAGTACAATTTATGGCATAAACACGATGTCCGTCTAACATAATTTCTGCCTACATCAATGAATAGCGCATCTGGTATCCGTTGGAATATCTCGAACGAAACGATCCCTCAGTGTCGCGAGCAGTATTTTTCTTCTACACGTGTCATCGTTAAAGTAAGAATTAAGATTTAGAAACATCGCGATGTTTCATTACAGCAGACGTTATCGCTAATTTTTATCTGTCATTTTAACGGCGTAATAAAGAAAAAACGTCGGAACTGTAACGCAATAAACAACTCACCGATGTTCCTTTGTTCGCCGTTATTTTTCCGATAGCTACCTCCAATAAAAAAAAAAAGAAAAAAGGAAGGAAATATAACTTCACTATATTTTAATATTTTCCCGAATAAAAGAACCTCGCAGCATCTGGAATATTTGATGTATTCTCTCTAACGTAAGTCTTTAAGAAGCACACATAGAAACATTAAAATTTAACACTTAGCCTACTCGATTAACTTATGTATATCTAAATACAAAATAGTTTGTAGTTATTGTCGCCGTTGACTTTCATTATTTCAATTAAGCACTGCTGACTGCTGCACTGCTACAGTTTGAAGAACCTAAGATCAAGCGTGGCTGTTTGGAGTGTAGCAGAGACTGCTTTATTGAAATCTTCAACGTCGGGATTAAAATGTTAAAATGAATGAAAATTTATTGAGACCATTTGCCTTCAATAACTGGAAGAAGTTTTTGCAGCAACATTTTCTTTTATTTTTGCTTCTCAACAGATGCCTTGAACTTGATTTGAAGCAAGTTTGCAACCTTTGAGGTTTATAATGAAAATATAGACGCCGCAAACTTCAAATTTAAAGATTAGTTTTCCTTTAAGCTACTATTCGTTGCTAACCTATCGAAAGGACGCTTCATACAAACTCTTTTAGAAGTCATAAATAATTAATTAAAAAAAAAAACTAGATTTGTTATAAAAATCCCAAATGCTTCCTTCTACGGTAAAGACAACATATCACGAACCTTAAAAAAAAAAGCGGAAAATTTGCATTGATTTTCTACGGACGGAAGGTAGTGAAGAAATCTAGTGACCAACGGTCATAAATCACGACGGCGCAGCGGTGATAGCCCGTCGGGATTTACGTACTCTTTTTTTGTGTTTTTTAAGCAAGGCCTGTAGCTACCGTGCGTAATGCTTGTCCGAGATAATTGCCATTAAGTCCGACGTAAAAAAGGGAAAATTGAAATCGAAGGCGCGGGGCGAGAGGAGCGAACCGCCGCCGGCGATGGGAAAATGAGAAAATAAGACGAACTGCGCGGAATGAAAACGCCGCCTCTGATACACCATAAACCATGCCCGAGTTAATTTCCCTGCCATTTTTTAGGCGCTCTCGAGGAGCGCCGGGAAAAAAAGAGGCGAGCTTGTGCAAACAAGAAAAACGGCTTTGCCGGTAGTAGTAAAACATACTTACTGTCGAGCGTAAGCAAATTTTTTGAAATGGATCGAAGATTTCAGGCATGGATTGAGGATATTTTTAGAAATATTCTGTAATTTTGACTGTTGTGACGACGCTCAACAATTTTGAATGCGCTCCTTCGGTTATTAATAGAGAGGACAAAGTATTCCTTTTTTGCAGAGACTAGACAGACTCGTGTTTTGTCGCCGCTCGGGGCAACACGAATCCATTCCACCTGTCTTTGTCATCTCTAGTTATTAAACATACTTTCTGCTCAACAACCTCTGGTCATTAAAAGAAAAGGATATATGCACAAAGGCTTCATATTTACTCGTATACATAGAACGCCACTTCGGACGATTAAATATTGGTCGTCGAATACGGAATACGGAACTATGGCGGAGCACATTATTCAATAAATACCG
Source organism: Oryctes rhinoceros (assembly GCA_020654165.1). NCBI lineage: Eukaryota > Metazoa > Arthropoda > Insecta > Coleoptera > Scarabaeidae > Oryctes > Oryctes rhinoceros. The sequence goes on along the minus strand of JAIOKQ010000548.1, from coordinate 4,316,050 downwards.
CACTCATCATTTACAAAGCTGTCCCGAAAGGTACTTACGATATTAGATCCGGATTTCAGCTACTACCGACATAAATAATGCATTTATAGGACGTCATAACGGATGCTAACCCGTGTGCTTTCGTCCAGGAGCTAAGCCGTTCGGAAAACGCAAGCGGAACTGGTTATTTGCTCCAGCTTCGTCATTTATCTGCCGCCCACCGGACCAATTTTTATGCTAATTTTAAATGACCGTACGTACGCTTAGTACGCTACGTAAGAACTTAGGGTCAATGATTAATGACCCCTTTAAATGTATTCCGATCAAGTCGACAACTTGAACACGATGGAAATTAAGCGTACGTCAAGCCGAAGACGTTTGACTAGAATTTGTAATCGTTCAGTGGGGAAGGATGTAATTTGATTAATTTTGCTGGGAGGAAAGCTAAATTCTGTCAAAATAGGCGATTCGAAAAATATGAGTTTTCTACAAAAAAAAAGAGAAGATAGTATCGCAGAAATGAAGCTTATTGAATATTCTCAATGATAATTTTACTCCAGAAATTCGTAACTTAAAAGTACTTTTACTTTCTCTTCTGGAGAATTTTAAATGAAATACGTAAACCTAATCTGAGTAAGTTTACTACTAGAGAATGGAATTTTTTAGAGGAGACAAAAGAACATGCTCTCGAATATGAAAAAAGTTACGTTTATGCGACTTAAGGAAGTTTATAACACAACGCTGCCTTCTTTTTAGAATGGGCACATTATTTTCGTTATGGGAAATAAAGTTTCCCAATATTTTCGAGTATATAGGGTGTGTCGAAGGGAACGGACCAAATTCGAGGAATGAGTTATAGACATTTTCAAGTTATAGTAAAATTATTAATACATTCCTGAAGTGTGGTCTGTTCTTCCCCACTCATCCTGTATTTTAACTGCGGGTTACTCCACCGAATACTTCGCCACCGACGTAATTTAGAGTTTAGTTTCAGATCTTCTAACGCTTTAAAAACTTTCGACTAAAATGATCGTTTACATGATAAATGCACCATTAGGATGCAGACGCGCAAATCGAAGGAAAAAATAGATCGTAAAATAGACTCGCGTTTGTGTCCTAATAAATTCACCGTCGCGTTGCGATCACGAAGCGGCTAAAGCCGCAGGAACTACGTAAAGCCGCGTTCACGTTTTAATCCGTTCCTTCGCGACATTAATTTAAATCCGAAGCATCCGTTTTAAAAATGATCGGGGATTTCGCGATATCGGCGCTGCGGCGGCGCTCGCTGCGGGGAAATTTAATCGGGAGGTTAAAATGCGACAACGCGAGTCGGCGTTCGCAATTTTAATTTGAAAAGCGAACGCCGTTATCAATGAGAACCTTTGTCGTTCGCGTCCTTTTGTCTCGCCAGGGCGATATATGTATTTGTTGTTTGGCAAAGGGAAATATGAAACCGACGCGTACGTAGGTAGTACTTCGTCCCGGCGTGGCAAAGGAGATAGCGGCGCGGCTTTCGCCCGGTGGGGAGCGATTTTATGGAATTCCCAGGATCGGTTGTTGACTACCGAAACGACAGAAGATGTACATACATATATGGGTAGGAATGCATATCCGCGCTGGTCTAAGGTAAAATTTATTACGGTAATATTTTATCGGAAAACAATCGCGAGTGTTTCATGAACGATTTTAATTTTTTGTTATCCTTCAAATCTTATTCTTTTTCTCAAATGCAAAAAGTTAAATAAACCGCTAGAAAGGTACGTAAATAAAAAAATAAAATTTAACACTAGCTATCACGACGGAGACTTGAAAAACTGCTAATGATAGATCGATAGCATCCTGTATAAATTCTACTACCGCAATCATTAATGCGACCATTAATTCAAAATTCGACAAGACCGCAAACTTAAATTTCCCTCCCTTATTCCTTTTTTCCTTCGCCATCCATCCGCAACTTTAAAAGTCGAAAAGCTGCAGTCGTAATACACATCCCGGAAAAGTTAGATTGAATATTAGCGCGAAATAAATTACACCCATTCATGTCGCGAACGAGTTGTAGGTCCCCATTCGAACACGACGGTGCGATATGGTAGTAGAGAAGATGTGTGGCGCAACCAGCGCCTCGCGCTGATAATTCGCATTTCGTAAAATGTATGTTCGCGAGGATCGAAGCCTAAGATCCTGGGAGATTGCCTCCGTAGGATAGGAGGACGATCGACCGTTAGAGGCGAGATAGAAGGCGGCGTACGCGTTGAAAAAAAAACGAGCCGCGGAAATTAGGAGGCACAAATCTTTGGAATATTCTAACGTACGTGCCTGACACTGCCGGTTACGCAGCAGTCTGCGCCGGGTATAATTTTTAAAGTGCGAGATTTATTGCGGAATATTTCTCCCTCGCCTTGGTAAATATACTCACGCGCGGAAAAAAGCATCATTTTATCGCATTCTACACTCAAAACTGAGCTCGTATACAACGACGCTTAAGAGTTGATAAAAAGAAACCGACAGTCCAAGAGTTAAATTCAAAGAAAGTGATTTAATGCAGACATATCTTTTATACGTTTATTGTTGGTTTCGTTTCTTTCGACGTGCTATGGATGATTTACAAGTAGGAGGAGAAATCAAGGAGAGCACTTCCAGCAATGTCCCGCTTAATATTTCACCCACAATTAGGAGAAATACTTATTTTTAATAACCAAAAAAATTCCAACATAGGTGTCCATAATCGTTGTGGATTATCTCATCTTACTTCGAATATCATGGTGTAGTCCTAAATGTAAAATTACCAACGATCTTTCAGATGTTATTTCTATTTACTTAAAGCACAACGAACACTTTCTTCTTGCCTAGCTTCATTTTAGAACTCTTCCATCAGTCTTGATGTAGTTACGTTACTGTTTGTCGTCACACGTTAAGATTTGCTACTCACGCAACTAACAACGAATGAAAAAATTTTTCTCGCTTTGTAAATAAAAGTAATGATAGAAGAATTTGATATATCCCAGTTGTTAACGAAATGAGCGTCTTAGATAAATCATTGTATTGCAATAAACTAATGTCAAATCTGGCTAAAACGATGTAAGAGAAGTGCAAGGAAAGCCTTCCCGCAGCTTCCCAATATCTTTCAATTGAGCGGACCTCTCTACACACTGTCTTAAGTAACCTTAGATCACTTTGTCCGGAATTAAAGTAAAATACGAAAGTCATCAGGACGCCTTGACAGCAACGAAACAGTAGGCGGATCCTCACTACCACCGTGCAGCTTTTCCTGCGACGATAATTGAATTCTCGGATGTTATCTAGCCGCCTTAGAAACGCAGCGTAATCGTTAATGTGCCACTACTATGCTGACGTATCGTAACAGCGTCCACCACCGAACCCTCTGGATTAAGCTTGGTGCCGGATTCATTTTTCGGTTATAATTAAAGCAAAACATCATATGGAAACCGACGAACGCATGTATCCATGTAGATCATACGTACGCGACTTCAACGTAACACAAGATATACTTAGATTTTCGCTGTGTGAGAAATCGCCTTGGATAAATATTTGGATTCGCCTCTTTGTGTACGTGTGCGTTCGTTTCTTCGTGTTTTCATTCAATATAATACAATAATAGACGTACAACGCTTGATACGCGATAACGAATTAGGCAATCGAGCGAGGGTACACAAGCAATGTTTTTTCAACATGTACCGCAATAGAAGGTGTGTAGGTGTCGATTTTCCTGCTCATTGATAGAATATATGTAAAAAATATTCTGTAAAATATGCTCACATAAGTGCACAAATAGCATACGGCGCAGCTTTTCTTCTCAAGATCTAAAATAACGTCAGTAAGAGCCGCAGCTGCGAGTTTTCGAACACCAAGTCACTGCAACGGCGAAAGCGCAATCATAACATACTGTAACACTTCTACTCTAAGACTACGTTTCACCTTCAGCGTTCAGCATAGAACAATATTCCCAAAATGCTTTTGTGGAATGAAATATATGATAGAAGTCCTTCCACATCCCCTTCTTTATTTAATCAAGCACCAGTTAAACTTGTTCATTGGAAAACATTTTTCCTACAGAAATACTGTGAAGGACTCGCTAATCGATAAGACCGACGTATTGAAGTGGAGAATCACAAAAAATCAAAGCTCATGAGTATTTTATTCCAAATCGATGATCACATCTTTTCGCGTATTTAACCTCCTTCTTCTAATCTTCAACTGTACCGAACAAAGAATGGTCTTCTGAAGATCCCGACGGGTGTTCTAAGAAGCCAGTCTGTATCTACCTAAACCTAGGCAGCTGTAGACAAAAAGCCGATTTGTTTATTGCTTCTATTAGACGCTTTTTACGAACCTACTCACCCAGCGAATGGTAGAACAGGGTACGAAAGAGTTCCGCCGCAATTTTATTTTACGTTGTTTTCAGAAGGTCGCCGTTAGTTAACACGTGGCCGGTGAACGCGAGCATCGTTCACCAGTTTGTACCGGTAGCGTTTCAAAATAGCCCGTGCAAGATCGTCGTCTTACGTGGCGGTCCGTCCCTATTCAAACTGTAATTTACCAACAAAAAAATAGGGAATGATTGAGAAGTAACCGGAGGTCATGTTGAATTAAATGATCGAACCGATAGTTAGAGATGTGTTCAGCCTAAAAGGGCAACTCTCTCTTTCTTTTGATGGAGAACTTCTTGAAAGCAAAGATATTTAAGGATTGTTCTCCGCAACTAAACATTAGAACAAAAATATTTTACACCGCGATGTATTCTGAAATAGCAGCAATCTGAACGTCTGTTCTCCATTCACTTGTGATTCGTACATAACTCACGGCAGTTGTTAATAGGCTGATATGTCGTACTTCGAATTCTCCATAGAAAAAGGCTTTCATTCGCGTAACAACGGCTTAGTAGAATTTAAAATAATTCACAACAAACAGATTCGAACATTTACCGAATTATAACGCCGCAAGGGATCTAAAGAAAGAAAATTAACACATGGACACGTGTTTTTGATACCCCGGCCCGCTCTTGCAAAACGAATTCCGCTTTGGTGAAACGGAAATCAAATCTGCGAAACGTACATCGTACATACGAACGGGAGTTAATTAAAACCGATCGCGGTTCAACGAAAATTATCCTCGCAAAAATCCTATTTACACGTGTTGCCGACGCTCTCACTCTAAAAATACCGAGAGATCTTCTTCATCTGTACGTATAAACCGCAAATTCGCTAAAATATAGCAACGCTCAAAACATTTTATCGCCAGTTTACCTTACGTTACGTACGAAATGTAGATTATTGCACGTAGTTGAACGTCTTTAATTTACATTTTCATGCAACTGTTGAAATTAGACAGTTACACTTTTAAAGAACCGCCGTAATCGCCGTTGCCAGCCCGAAATTATGGTGTAAATAATATTATAAAAAAGAAACCCGTTTTTCAAGTGAACTATTATAAATGTTTGCGAATAGTTGGAAACTTCATCATCGCTTCGTGTCTCCGTTTAACATGTTCTCCGCAAATCATCGTGCGAGATTTGTTGAAAATCCGTATTGCCAATTTAAATGTTAGCACAAGAGCCAATTGTAACTTAGCTGTACTTAATTTACAATTTCATTTTCGGCTCTCAGAACGTCGTGGAATGTTATCAACAAACCAACGGAAGCAAACAATATTAATTTAAGAAACTTCATCGTCTTGGACGGTGGAAGTTTCTTTAAATATTATTTCACTATAATGGTTCTTCGAATATAACCAATTTATGGGTTAAATCTTCGAACTTCTTACTATTTCCATGAGATAACTAGTATCATCAATGAAGTTGTGCAAAAACGTTCGGCCTAAACGTTTACGTTTAGGCACCTGTCGCAATGTTTCTTGGATCGCTTGAAATATCGAAGTTCCCCAACAAGTTAAAATTTTCAGCGATGAAGACAACCGGCAATAATACGCCATAAATGCTACTTGGGATAAAAAGTTTACGATGAGACTCTCTAATTCAGGAGCTCGTCAACAAAAGCACCCAGAAACAAAAAAGATCTGTAACGTACAATAATGGACCTGCTTGTTGTTTCACATATCAACGTCGAAGTTATAAAATTAAGGATGTAACTTCTAAAACCGCAGAAATATGGCGATTCTTCTCTAAAAGTTATAGAATATAATAAATAAAGTCATATCGCCACGTGAATACAGACACGTCAATAAAAACATTTTACTACCAATGTAAATTCTCCCGTTATATACCCTCGTAAATGGGCATGCGTATAAATTAGATGTTTCGTTGTTTATTTCCCTTTTCACGTCTCCCAGTCTAGCCATAAAAAGTAAATATAAGATCCAAAATTAATGAAGTATAGAACGTAAAAAGTTCTTCCCTGAATAGTTCGTTAACAACTTGTTTTAGGACTACTGTTCGTATATTAACGACGTAATAGAACACGGCACCCTAAAGGAGACAAATTCATTAATGTTTCGGTAGGAACAAATGGAAATTATAAATAAAAGTAGGTCGCGCGCTTAGAGAATATATTGGATGGATCTTATACTAGCGTTTAAAACTCAAGCAAACCAATATTTATCAAAAAATTTCAACCACACGTCTTTGCGTGCACCAACTCGGCTTCTAAAGAAATACCGGCAACCCGAAAATTTTTATTTTTATTTTAATAGTAATTCATAGCTAATTGCCATTACATATACACTACCACGAGAACAAGGGATCCGGTAAACACCTTGGCTATGCAAACAAGAAGTTTTGTCCTCGACTAGCACTGAAGGAGGTAATAATAGATTAATAATAATAAGGAGATAATAAGAGATTGTTGACGGAGGTTTAAAAATTGCTGTGTTCCTATTATATCGATCGTAGGATCTTGACTAGAAGCGGTGGGCTGCTTGGGAGTACGACGACAATGTATCGTTTTTCGGGTATCTCGTTTACCGAAATTGTTTTCGATGTGGAAGTCGGTCACATGTTCCCGTTCTTGAACGAGAGCGTCGGACTGAGAATTTGAAAAGGCCCGTTTAATTAATGCGTTTATGACCGCTTGTTTTTGTGGCGGATAATGGTGAGAAAGAGCGTTCAGAAGCGGGGCCTTCATCTGTAAAGGAGCAGCATGAATTTACTCTTACGATAATGCGAGCTGCTACAAACGATAAAGAATTAAAGACCGGCAAATAAGCGCACGACTTCTGCAGTTTTAGGAAATTCGCAATTTACCGTATCTATTACTCATTGTTGGATTATTTCCATTGAAACGCGAGCCACATTTCTTTCCATAAATCTGATTAATGATTGATGAAATTGGAAACACGACAAGTATAAATATTTTTAATTAAGTTAAATAATGTTTGTAGTAACGAGAAAGTAGTGCTAATAGACGATTACCAAAACAATAACACCACAGCGTCTTAAACAAGATGCCTAAAATTTAGATCTCTAAATTCTAAGAACTTTTGTGCTGCCAAACTTGGGCAATATTAAAATGTTAACAGGTAAAAGTGAAACAAAACACTCTTTTTCTTCAAGAGTACCTTGGCTTTTTTGTGCCAGAAAAGAGATATACAGCCTTTAACCCTAATTCGACGGTCGTCTAACACCATTTGGTAAACTTCCCGAATGTTATCAGTAGCAATTATAGATTTTGGACATCAAGCTGCGGCAAATGATGTTGATGTCCAAAATGATGCGGCAAATGATCTCGACTTTAATTTATGTAGGCGTATTACAAGAATTTAATGACGACTCGACATCTTCGCACGCGATCATTATTATCAGAACATCGTTGATGAGAAACGCCAATTTCACGATGAAGATTGAAACTTTTCTAACCGCCGTCGTAATTCTATCCAAAGAATGTGAAAATTCGTTTGAACCCCGGAGAATGCCAAAACCTTCGTTTTATCGAGCTAGAACTCCGGTCCCCAGGCAGATCATTAACGGAATAATAGGGGCCCTGATTGTTAATGCGGGATAAAGCACGAACTACAACGACGATGCCTCAGCTTCGCCAGTTTTTCCCTAATTGGAACTAATCAGCGCAATCACTAACGCATTATCCGGGAACGGCTTTGCGCTGCGAGCACATTTGTACGCGTTGATTTAGAAGATGCTTTTTAGGATGCTCCAAAGGAGAATTCTCCTAAGATAACATGTACGATTCGCGCTAATTGTCCTAGATTTACTACTAAGGAAGAGAAATCCGAACTTTATCTTTATTTCATATGGTTCAAAGCGATCTTAAAATCGAGCTCTGGAAAAACGACATTTGCTACATACTGTCGGACAAGTCCACTTTATCCATTTACAGTAAATCTACGCTATTCTCTTAAACGATTGGCTTCTTCCTACGTTCTCTGCTGGTCTCAAATTGTAGCTTCGCTCAGGACCAGCTGGACATTCCTTAGATTCACCGCATGAAAACCTCCAGATTCGATTTGGTTACATCGATTTTCAATTTTCGTCCACAAAATGCCCCGTTGCTTCGGAAAATGGAGCCGAATAAAAGCAAATTGTTTTCTCTCGAAATTTTACGCAAACAAAAAATTCGAACAAATCCGTTTCCGTTGTAAAAATTACTCGTTTTGCATATTGACTTTAATTCGCTATTTATTGATGTGCGTAAATTGAAAAACGATGTGTTTTTAATTTAAACAGAATGTATTTTAAAATTAAAATGTTTTGTTTTAATTGTAGCTACTCGTTTTATTTGGAATTTCCATCGTTACGTTGTTCGTTATACGGTAACAAGAAAACAAAATAATGCAAAAATGAAAGGAGAGAAGTTGCGAAGGATAAAATAGAAACAACAGATGCAGAAATATATAACATTGAACAAGTGAAATAAAAAAGGAAGAAATATTAAATACCATCTTTAGAAGCAGGAACTGCTAGGAATTAATAAAAACAAAGACAACCTTCAAAAATGGGGACAAAAGAAAATGTAAGAGCTAGAGAAAAAAAAATGATACGAATATTTCTTTCAAAAAAAAAATTGTAATAATTATAATAAAAATATCTATGACTACCAAGTGAGTACCTCTCGTTCTATTAAAACCAGTCGCATACACAGACTCAGCAACATTACTTACAATTAGCTAAAGAAAAAGAAAAGTCTCCTACCTTCTTTTTCCCTTATAAGAATGCTAGGATCCCCTTCTGGACTAGTGAAGTATCCAAAACTCTTACTGTCCCAGAATAGCCTATCCTGTTGGTCTTGTAGAATCTCGCACCACTCCAACCAAGATGAATCCAAAGTAGCTTCGTACAGATCCAATATTCCGCGGATAAGGAACGCGTAGTCATCAACGAACCCGTTGATAGGAGTACCACTGGGAACACGAATCGGTGTAAGTCCAAGATAATTCAGGACTTATTTAGTAATACTTACGTCTGACATATACCACCATCCTCAGCGCGGTAACTACATCTCAGTAACGTCTTAGATTTTGGATCGTAAATATATTTCTTGATAAAATTAGCAGCTAAAACGGCCCTTTCGCGATAACGTTCGCTATTTAAAGCAAAAGCTGCTTTGGCGAAGCCAGATATCATCAAACCATTCCACGACGTTACTATTTTGGTATCCGCGTGAGGTTTGGGACGTTTCTGCCTCTCTTCGTAGAGTACATTATGACATTTTTCTAAAATCTCCTTTAGCTTTGAAATAGATATCTTAAATTTTGAAGCCGTATCTTCGTAGGTTCCAAAAGCGGCCAGCACGTTTTTATTTTTCAATTCGCCGTGAGGATCACTACTCGGATTCACATTTCCATTTTTTTTCACGGAGTAATGATAACAAAAGACTTCCGCGTGTGATATGTCATCTGTTTTATCATCTAACAAATTATTAATTTCGTTGTATTCCCAAACGCAAAAGGCGCCTTCCTGCTTGTGAGGGGCGCCTTCGAATGGATAAGAATCCGCATCCTCCGCACCATAGAACCCGCCCAAATCGTGGCTTAGATCTCTCGAAACGTAATTCAAGATATCCTTAACAATATCGGAGAAGAAATCGTCTCTTGTTATCACGTAAGCGTCAGTGTAAGCCGCTGCCAATTGACCCTGATCGTATAACATTTTCTCGAAATGTGGAACATGCCATTTTCCATCAACGGAATACCTTGCAAAGCCGGTATTAACATGATCGTGGATGCCACCGTAAGCCATACGGCGTAAGGTATGCAAACTCATATTCAGGCAAGCTTTTCCTTGTTCGGAAGCCCTGTCCTTTGAATACATGTGGAACATGAATTCGAAAATCGATGGCTGCGGAAATTTGGGCGCAGTCGAAAATCCGCCATATTCTTTTTCGTACGATTTTGAAAATTGTAGTAGGCATTTCCTAGCGGCTTCGAATCCGGGGACTTGGGCCTCAGGAAAAGCGGATAATTTAAAAATTGACATGTGTTTTAATGCCGTAACGGAACTTTTAGCTGAAAGATAATGAAAAACAGTTGCTAGTCAAGGAATAATATAAACATGGACTTGTTGTACAATTAGCATATAGCAACGATTTTTCGTGTTCCGCTCATTTTCATTTGGCTTTCAAGTGACAATCGTATATTCAGCAAGCAAGAACACGGATTTTTTCTATACATGCCTATTTTAGCAAGAACCAGAAAATTCTAAGCGATATCTGCTCCTGGTCTCCTTAAATGAGAATTTTGTGGATGAATGATAGAAAGTTTCAGAATTACGTAATTTCAGAATAGTAAATCTTTCAAAATGTGAAAAAAAAGTAGTCATACTGAACAATCCCAAAAAATTGAAACTAAAAGAATATAAAATGAATTCCCAACATTTTTTGTTCAAGACGGAAGATTCAACAAACTATGAGCATTGTACGCTGCTTTTCTGTTACTCTGTATAATGTACCTTTTTATAAAAATAAATGTTGTTTTCATATATATTGGATTTGGCAGAAAAAACAAAGTGCTTCAAACGGTTTCGATGACTAAAAAAGTTTGAGAAACGATGTTATATAATATTTCGCAGACATTTAAATCTTTTCAATAATTTTAGATGTCTGCCATTTGCACTATTAGCTAGTTAAGTGGATGCTTGCGCCACGTATTACTGACATTGAGAAGCATAGAGAAGCGTACTTTAATAATGTAGCGTTCTGTCATAGCGCCATCTGTTAGGAGTATATTATTTAAAAATTTAAATGTCAGAATAAAAGCAAATTTAAAATATCAATTACCAGATACCATCCACACACTCTTAAAAATACACATTAAACGACGCGTTTAAACAACTAAGAAAAAAAAATAAATTTACTTACCTTCACTACTTAAAATTGAATGTTGTTCACCCCACTGCTTCGCGATCAAAGTCAAAATTGATTTAAATCCTACACGTCCATATTTATCTTCCGGTGGAAAATATGTACCACCGAACAGAGGCTCCAAATCGGGCGTTAAGAATACCGACATGGGCCAACCTCCACTGCCAGTAGTTCGTTGAGCGAATGACATGTACATCTTATCCACATCCGGTCTTTCCTCTCGATCCACTTTTACGCAAATAAAATTCTTATTCATAACTTCAGCAACGGATGCATTTTCAAACGATTCCTTTTCCATGACATGACACCTTGAATACAATTTAGGTTAGATATTAATTTGTCGGAATGCAAAGCGTATATGTACCAATGGCAAGTCGAGTATCCAACAGATAAGAAGATGATTTTATTTTCCTTCTTGGCTCTTTCGAATGCTTCGTTTCCCCATGGATACCATTCAACTGGATTATAAGCGTGTTGCAGTAAATATGGGGACTTTTCCAAACCTAATCGGTTGGGATTCTGTGCCGCACCGCCAGAAGAAGTTGATGCTTGATCAGACATCCTTCGGATTAAATTGAAGGGATGATCACCATAATTTACACTAAAATGATTGAGATAGCATAAATAATCGTTAATGTTTATTTAAATGATGCACTATAACAAAAACAAAACTTGAAATTCCGATGTACCTCGATATATTCGCCGAATCTAAACGGTTTTTACTCGATAATCCGATGAAATTAAAGCTAACATTAGAAAAATGTTTACGGCTCTTTAGTAATAATCGATTTTTTAATGCGTAGATGAAGCATGTACATCCGATTAATTTTCGTTTCGGAAGAAGAAAATTCATCGCATTTATAAAAACAACATTTTGCCAATCATATATCGTGGTTTACATAATGATTTGAAAAGTTAAAAGTTAATTCTCCAAATCGTTTTCCATGTATATACATTCAGCTGTATAACAGCGCTATATGCAACCGAAATCAAACGGATCCGTTATCGGATTATATTTGAGAACAGTTATTCATATACATTGCATGGTGAAATTGCTATTCCAATTTTACGTTTTATCTCGTGGTTCCAAATTACGCTTATTTAGATAATGAAGAGATCATCAGAGAGAAATGTATGGAAAAGATAATCCCCAAGGGCAAATTTGAAATTCCCGCCGATTGAATAAGAGTAGTCAAAGTAAATTCAATGGAATTAGCAAAGGATTAATACAATAATTATTATTGATTTTTAATTAAAGTAACGGTAACTTGTTATATCGTATTAATCTTAAATTAATATTCTCATAATATTTACATTGACTAACTATCCTGCTAGCTTCGATTTGCGATCTCTTTTTAACGAATACAGCGCGCTATCCCACCATCCTCTACGGGAGGAACTGGTAGGGATAAGCGCCAACTTACCAGAAACAAGTCGTTCAATTTTTCTTTCCATCGCAGTAGTTGAAAGTGGCAAGACCGGTAAGCAATTGCTAATTTTATCATTTATTTTTTTTCTATTCTTTTAGTGAAAATATCCATTTATATGAATTTATTTAACCATTCTACATTCGTACTTTCTTTTATTTTTGAATAATAAGGGAGGATTCCCTTAATTTTTTACGATAAGCCTTATTAATTGGGCAAGGAGTGTTTTGCCAAATTAATACTAAAACATGTCCTAATCATGTAAGGCGAGATCAAGTTCCTTGTTTAATCCCGAAATGCAATGTAGCATATTCGATTCATGGCAAGGAAACATTTTTTTTTACGCAACTCAATCGCATAACCTCCACGTGTATCGCACCAGAAGTTGATATTCGTTTCTTTTTTTAGTAATATCTTACCGCGATGGTAAACGGTCGGATCCCGTCGGTCTGTTCGAAGACCTATGTTACACCACGCCGTCCCTATGAAAAGGCCCGTTTAGATCAAGAGTTAAAAATTATAGGAGAGTACGGTCTCCGAAACAAACGTGAAGTATGGCGCGTCAAATATACGCTGGCCAAGATCCGTAAAGCTGCCAGAGAATTGTTAACGTTAGAAGAGAAAGACCCAAAAAGATTGTTCGAAGGTGAGTTTCCGATTACTTATAGAAAGCATTACATCATCCCATGCGCCACGCTCACAGAAATGACTTGTGTTTCTGTACGAGTGCCAGTATTTATTCAGAAATAACATGGGAATATTGAATTCCGCCAAGGAAGCAGGACATTCCACTATGAATAGTTCTGTGCCAAAGTGTTGGAGACATTTTTGAATAATTCATATTTATTGATGTTTGTAACAAATGGATTTTTCAAATTTGCTTTTTTTTATAGGCAATGCTTTATTGCGTCGTCTAGTTCGTATTGGAGTATTGGATGAAAACAGAATGAAGCTGGATTATGTGCTAGGTTTGAAAATTGAAGATTTCTTGGAACGCCGACTTCAAACACAAGTGTTTAAGCTTGGTTTAGCAAAATCCATCCATCATGCTCGTGTTTTAATTAGGCAGAGACATATTCGGTAATAACTACATTAAATTTCTTGTATTTTCAATGTTTCGTAAAGGCCACTTAGATGAATTATCTAACGCCTTGAAAATTGACTTCAAAGCAGGTGGCAAACCGATGTTGATAAGGTAATTTTATATTCTTGTGATGTAAACCGAGACTAGAGTTGCTGATACGATCATATTACTTAATATCTTATCAGTGCTAAACGATCTCGAAGAGTAAAGATACCAGCTTTATGCCCCAACTTAGTTTTAATCGCATAACTTGGATGGGTACCTTGTGAGGCGACAGTTTTACCTGAGATCATTTAAAGGATGCAGAGTGAATAATGAATGTTTTATTTTACAGAGTACGCAAGCAAGTTGTAAATATTCCATCGTTCATTGTGAGGTTGGACTCCCAGAAGCACATCGACTTCTCTCTCAAATCACCCTTCGGTGGCGGTCGCCCAGGTCGCGTTAAGAGGAAGAATCTTCGCAAGGGAGCTGGTGGTGGCGCCGCCGAAGAAGAAGAAGATTAGAATATATGTTTACCAATTTATTTTGGTATTTTCAAATAAAAACGATTGCAGAAATCTTGTTTTTGTTTTAATTCTTTTAAATTATGAATATTCAAAATTTAATTGTGGAGTAAGCCTGCAGAAACGAGTACGTACTTCGCGCAATTAACGGAGACTAGATCTTGCGAGAAAACAAGTAATTAATACGACATTAAGCAAATAAACAAGTTTGGTCCGCTAATTTTATGAAGCACAACTCATTACTGCAGGCTTAACTGTTGAGACGTCCGGACAGAATTGGATATTTAAATTCAAGAACTATCTATGGAGAAAGACGATCGGATAAATGTTTCGTTTGGTTACGGTTTAACGTTTATAACTAGAGGACAAACCCAGATGAAATTATTACTTTTTTGCAGATTAAACAGACTAGTGTTTTGTCGAGTCTCTGAGACATCATAAGGCAACATTCTCGTGAGCCGAATACAAGTCGATCTAGTCGCTGCAAAAAAGAAATAATTCTACCTGCCTTCGTGATCTCTACTTATAGCCTGGGCTTTTTAAGGAAGCTGTACAAATGTAAGATGGGATAAAAGTATCTAGACAGCTCCCAAGCAGTGTGTACAGGGCTTACTTTTCTATAATTCTACTAGTATGGTCCAAGTTTACTTTTGTACCACAGCTTTGAAGGTTAATGTTTTTTGTGGAAATCTAATGGCCTAAGCGATAATTATTAAACGTAAAATCAGCGTCGCGTTTAATTGTAGATATGTTGATAGTTGAATCTTTGATTGCATAAAAATTTTAAGGCGTTTTTGGTTGAATAAAAAAATTATTATGATAGACAACACATAAGTATCGGCACCCTCCACATTACTCAAGTTTAATTTATTATGTAGTTATATAATTAGTTTGAGGACCGCTTCGAGGACACAAATGGTCCTCTTCAACCAGTAACCTCATTTAATCACCGGTGATGAAGACCATTCGTGTCCTTAATCTTGTATCTTATGTAAATACTATTTAACAATGGAAATTTTACAAGTTTCATTTATAAATCTTACTATGTCACTCATTGCTTACTTATAATGAAATCAAACGTGTAGAGGGGGAAATCAAACACAAATAATTTTTACATAATTTATTGCTACAAAAAATATTTTATTTGACTTCTTTTACCTGAAGACCTGTAACAAAGACAAGCATTCATAAATAACTGTGAAATCTCAAAATATAATGAATTTCGCTCAACTAAGTTTGCTTTTACAATATCCCGAACTTATCAAATTACGTAGTTATTAAAACAGCTAAAAACAACATTGAAATAATATGCACGTAATAATGTTGCTACGTTATATTTCACGCTAAATTCAAACATTAGCATGTGGTAAGCTGCAGCATTCAATATTCGCAGTTGGAAACGTCACACAAATGAAAAGTACCCGTCTGTGTGGAGCTGTTACTGCACTTTAATTGAATTACTATTACAACGGAAAATAACCAATTTACCTGGAGGTAATGACTGCTTAAGTTTTTCCGCTTTTTCTTTTTCAACGATGACCAAAGTATAGAGAAACCTTGAACAGCGGACCTTGAATTTGGTATTATCGGGGTTCTTCTTGATTTTAACAGCTATTAAAAAATATCAAGGTACAATGAAAGATCCTGCATATAACACGAAAAACAACTTTACTTACACTTGGCGTCCTTCCTTCTCGCCTTCAAAAGGAAGTCTTTGATTTCTGTGATCTGTCGTGGCTGTAAACAAAACGCAAATGGAAGCGTGTGACCTCACGTTTAATTTATAGGTTAGCTTACCATGTTTGATTATGCCGTGTCGATTGTAGAAGCTGGAAAAGGAAAGATCTACTATGAGAAAGGATTAAGCATTTAGTATTAAACTATTGTGATTAAAAAAAAATACTTTTGCTTATTTCTTAAATTTTTGTAGGAGGAAATTTTAAAGTACATACCACTTCGTTGACGTGCCAAAACGGAAAGAATGGAAAACAGAGATAGCTTATTGATTTGGGAAGGAAATCAAAGAGGTCTCTACTTGGCTTATTTCAAATAATAGCGGGAAACAGAGTAAAGTATTTTAAGCCCTGCCTTGTACAGAATGCGTATTTTCGTTCGGCAAGGTAACACATTACTTTGTATATTCGTTGCAATTTATCCATACAATAGACCACTAGTTCAGTTTCGTTAATAGTTGAACGGGGGAATTAAACTCACCTTATTTTACAACATTCCTAGGTACTTTTCTGTTGTTGTGTTGGTAGTACAACAGAAGAACCCTGATAAAAAATAGGGTATTGCTCTTATCTAGGATTTTTTAAATAAAATGGATTTGTGTCATTGAAACAGAAAACAATGTCGAAAAATGAGTTATGCATGAGGTATTTACGTGAATTTGATAATGTAAAATTTGATCATCTAAATATAAGTTTAGTTTTATTCAATTGTTTCCGAATCTAAAACGTGTATTACAACGCTCCCTTACATTGTTAAATATATATATGTATATATACTTTAGCTTTGTCTACTTGCTTTTTTTGTTTCATATTTGTTTTTTCTGCGCGCAACAATTATTTTTATTTATTTTTTCTAATTTAAACAAAATCGATTTGTGATATCACTTTGTTAAGCGACCGTGAAGATTCTTACACGTACCGTCTTCTTTAATATCCATCCATCTATTTATATGATTGTCGTCCGTCTAAAATTCTCAGTTATCCCAATTCCTCAAACAATAATTCGATTTGCTACTTAATTGAGGTCTAATGATTTTTTTCTTTTTTACGATTACTCGTTCGATCTAATAAAGGTCCGTCACGACTACGGGTCCCCCATTCAACCCTTCGCCGGCGACTCGAAAACACGTTGCCTTGACATTAAAATACAAAAATTGCTATCAAATTTCTGTTGTCTCTTCGTTTCGGTCGCTAAACGAGACACGGCAATTTTATTCGGTAGCGTAAACTAGAACTATCAAGTTACGGGGATGGGTTCGAAACGTGCAGGTTATGTTTACCTGAACGACGTGCCGACTAGAATCGTAACATGGGGTAAATGGATCGAGGAGCCTTTCGGATGCGATCAAAGTCGAGAATTGATACTGTTCATACCCGGTAATCCCGGTGTAACCGCATTCTACGAATCTTTCCTGGAAACTATTCACGAAAAGGTCGGAACGCCTGTTTGGATCGTAGGACACTCCGGACACGAGAAGCCCGGAAATGCAGAGGATTATAATATTCCAGACCCGAAAGTGCACAGAAGTAAATTCGATTTGGATACGCAGATTAATAATAAGGTGAGAAATGTTTAAATCTGTTTGACCTAGAAAAAGCCGATGTTTTTATTTAAATTTACGGACAAGATCCGGCAAAAAATTGCCAATATCATCTCACGTTAAAATGTCTAGTATTGGGGAAATAGAATGCATCGTCACGTATATTTTAAAATAAAATTAGGAACTTGTTTGATTTTTTTTGTGTTTGCTGGCGTTTGTGTGATTTCTGCGTTTTTTTCGCAGTTATTCTTTAATACTTAGTAGGAAGTACAAAGTTCGCAAACTCTTAAAAATGAATCGATATCTTATTATTATTGTTTAATATTTCCTTGTATATTTACTTTTTTTCTATTACTTTCGAAAATGCAGACGATAACAAGAAGTTATTTACTATTAAGATGAAATGTTTTGGCTTGGTTTAAAATAGTTGTTAGTTTTCAAAGATATATCGTTGCCTTGGCAAAAAAAAAAAAACACAGATAACTTAATTTTTTTATCCAAAATAAGAGTTCGCTTCCATTTAATGTTAATAATAAAAGGAGTTTTCAGAATGATCCTAAAAATCGTTAAAATGATCTACAATAGCTCCCAAATGAGAAACAAGAATTTATATTCTTTTTTGGTTTCCTGTAGATACCATTTTAATAAAGTTTAGCCACTTTTCTCAATAAGGCGGGAAGAACCGATATTAATATTTTTGGCATGGGCGTAGCTCAAGGGGGATAGAATCCCCCTTCCCACCTTCCCTTAATCGCTGAAGTAATTTGTATGCCCCCCCCCGCCCCGACCAAATTCTACCCACGCCCACGACTTTTGATGAAAAAATGATGAGAACCAATAATAATAACGTTCTTTAATTCGTATTTTTGATTTTGATACTGTCTGTTATGTGATATATCCCATGAAGTGTTTCCGCACTGTTAAATAGATTTGTTGCTATTAAATCAAATTTGGTTGGCAATTGGTTTATACCCACAGGACACAGATAATGAATATTGTTGCTAGAAATTTTTTATTGTGTGTAATGCAAATTGTACAGTTTTTTTTCGAAATTCATATAAGTAATCATTAAATGCGCGGGCATTTGGTCAGCAAAGACGGGTGGAGGGATTAAAAAAATAAGAAAACGAAAATGAAATTATTTCAGAAATTCAGATGGAGTTCATGGCCCCTGCCTGGTTTCCTTGGGTTAGATGCTAAATGGTTGAAAATTTTGGTTTTAAGTAAACTCAAATCTAAAAATATTATTTAATTATATTTTTATAAAATTTTGGTGCGAAAGAATAATTTCTACGCAAGATGATTGCTAATCTATTTTTTATGTTGACATTTATTATGCAACAATATCTGGGATCGCCTTTATTGTTGTTGACGGTGAAACTTCCGGATTAAAATTAGACGCAGACATCATCATTGAATAATCTTTAAAATGGACCCTACTCCTACATCAGAACACGCCATAACATATATAACCTCGTAAGATATACCATCGCTCCAAAATAAACTAAATTGATATCACGATTGTGAGTGTGACGACAGATTAATTCTTAACAATACACATATAAGTTTGATTCATAACCATAACACATATAAGTCATCTGCAATTGTTATGGCTATTGCACAACGTTTAATGAAAAAGAAACATGTGTTGGACACCACTTGTAATAGTTACTTATATTTTTAGACTCGTTTTATGGCATTAAATTTACGACTTTCTTTTGGCTTGCTTAGTATTTAATTTTGTTTGTGAACTTTACTTTGGTAGTGTACCATGCCGAACCTGTATTATGTAAACAACCTCCTAACGTAAGATCCAATAATAATAGTAGTAGTTAATTAATAATAAAAAAAAAAAAACTAGAGGATTTTATAGAATAGAAAAAGGTACACAACATGAATTTTCTGTACTGTATTATTGTAACATTCTATATAATTTGCGGGCGTTCTGTAAAACATTATTGTAAAGTATATTTATATATTTATTTTTTTAAGGGAACAGATATCTCTCTTTGTAAGAAATAATGTTTGTAACATTTTGTCAGTATAGAAATATTTTTGGAAGGTCATCGACCAATTGACCTAATGGAGAAGTGTTGCTGCTGCTTTACATTAGACGAGAAAATATATTGAAAGTATTAAGGATTTTCTTGTTTTATTTGCAGATGCTATTCATAGAAAGATATATACCAGCGGACGTAAAGATCCATCTCGTCGGACATTCGGTTGGCACCTACACGATTTTACACCTTTTGGAACGAGCGACCATCAAGCAACGTGTAATCAAAAGCTACTTTCTTTTTCCAACGATCGAATACGTAGGCGACAGCTTCAATGGAACGATCATGACGAAATTGGTCAGACCTATAGTACCTCTAATTCTTTTCTTATCGTGGATCTTCACCATTTTATTCGGTTTCTTACAAAGATTGCTCGTGTATATTTATTGTAAAATTGTTTGCGTAGAAATGGAACTGTTAGATGCTATAGTTGAGTTTGTAGACCCTTACGTTCTCACGAACGTCTTTACGATGGCCTATGACCAGTTTAAAACGGTTAGAGAGAGGCCTAACGATAAGCTCAAGAAAAACTGGGACGGCATCAAGTTGTACTATGGAAAGATTGATAATTGGGTGCCGGATTTGGCGCCTGTAAATATTAAAAAGGATATACCGGACTTGGACGTGGAAGTCTGCAATATCGGCATGGAACATACGTTTGTTCTAAGGCATTCGAAGGAGATGGGTGATGTAGTTGCGGGTTGGTTATCCGCAAATTAGATTCTTTTATTCCGCTGTTGATTGTGTAGTTGTAAAGTAAGACGTACATAGTTTTTATCGGCGGTGACTAGATACTGCATGGTATGACAATGTACTAGATAGTTAATATATTTTTGTTAATTTTGTTAAAAGAATAAATTATAGCTTTATATGGGTGCTTTTATTACATCACAATTGGTAAAAATCTAATGCTAAAAAAGTGAAAACTAATTAATTTATTTATAATTTTTAAATTAATTGTAACTTTAAATCTTTAACGCACAGCGCCATCTCGTTTTCGGATAAATTGTTAAAGTCAAAGTGTGTAAATTGGATCTATCATATCTTATAAAGATAAAATTAACCTACATTTTGGGATCTGTTAGCTTTTCGTTTTTTTTTATTTATCTTCTATTGATACACTACACAAATACTTATATATTCGCTACACATTATAATTGTATCCTGGAGTGACATCTATCGTTATATTTTCAAATTTACATCAATTAAGCAACAGTGTTACCGATATCTTTTAGACAATTTTTCTAAGAATATATGTATATTGAAAATCAATTCTAAAAGGCATTTCTCCTCATTAGTTCATTACTAATAATTTCTTTGCAAACGCGAAATGTGGAGATAAATTGACATTATCATTTACAGGATACTGTAGCCACGACTCTACAGATGGCGCTCGCACCGAATTTCCGGGGCATATTTGTTCTTTTTCGGGGAAAGATTTCAATAAGACACATTATTAAAAACAAAATTTATTTAGTTAATGTATCACTGATTTATGTGAAATATTACATAGGAATGTTATGTACAGAATTTTCCTCTTAAAAATTCTTAAAATATAGACCATTTTTGCGGGTAGGTAAAACGTCGGTTCTCGACGCTGCATCTATTAAAATTAAAATTACTTTTTATTTAGAACACTTGCGCTTCGGGTTAAAAACTTTTTTTACATTTTTTTTTTACTTAAGATAAAAGTTCGACGTGCTTATTGTAACGATAAACTAGGAAACGGAATGATTACACGGAAATAATTTTTACGCGACAATTGATGATACCAGAAAATTGTTCTGAATTATTTACAATTACGATTACGTTTCGCGTAAAAAAAACTACTCGAGATTGGTTTGAGCTGTCTTCAAACAATTTTCTGGTAAGTGGAATCACTGGATAGTGACCATAATGATCGTTAGCATTCAGAAATGGATGTGAGCAAGCCCATAAGAGTGGATTATGTTATATATCTGTTACATGGAAGGAAAAAAGCATTGGTTTCAAGAATAAACGCGTGAATTATATTTTACTTTAATACTAAACTAAAGGTTTCGTATTGATCTCTTCAGGCAAAGTTGATTGTTCTATGTTTCTATCCAGTGCGATCAATTGTCCAATACATAAAACCTAAAATTGCAATACACACGTGATCCTTTGGGATAAAACCTATAATTCCATTTCCACAATTCTGTCATTGTCAGTGCGTAGAGAGGAAGTAACGTTTCCTATCATTTTTTTTTTTTTTTGGCTTACAACGTTTTTATTGGTTCCATTAAAATTCAGTCACTAGAAAACTTATTTTTAATACGTTCATTGGGTAAAATGTTCCGTAAGGGCTTCGTTTCAGATTTTAGGTTAAGGCTTCTTTATTCTTTTTAAATCGTAATTAGTTTTTAGTTTAATTTTCTGTCCCTCCCAGGCTATTATCGTGCTTTTATTGTTCAATTTACGGTGTTTAATCGTCCAGGCAGCAGAATTTCCTGCAGATGCAGATGCATATGCAACACAGGAGTACCATCAGACCTATCGTCGCTATTCCTATGTACAGCCAGTCGTATCTCTTCTCTTCTTCTCTTGTGCAGAGTATTTCGGACTCATCACTTAGATTGTTACCTTAAAAAAGACTTTTCTTATAAATCTTCATCTTTCCATTGTTAAGAATATATTTGCAATATGTGCATGTAATTCTAAAATATTATTCGCAAAAGGCCTTATAGGATAGATAGGTGTTATAGTAAGAAAGCATTCGTCCGAATATTACAACTAATATGTACAGTTAGGGTAAGTTAGAGGTGGAATCGCATAAAACATTTCATACTCTTACCTGTACTTCCTGTTATATTCGGACAATTTATCACCCCATTACAGACTAATCTGGCTGGTATACAAAGCCCCGCTTCTCCCGGACACGGAAACTCACACCCTTCAACCGCATCATCCAGAGTGCCACCTTCAGTCAATTTGGACGTTAAACTACCATCGGTGTTCCGCGGTAGATGATACAACTCGGTCCACGCTATCTTGAAGGCTGCTCGCGTAGGTGACGTAGTTCCTATAAACTGAATTATAACACCCGGATCTCTGCCGTCGGGACTGAGTTGCTCCGCCGTTAGAACCGGCAATTCTTTCGCCAGCGAAACGTTTTCCCCGCATATCGAAAGGTACGGACTCAGCTGGCCTTTGATGAAGAAATCGACGATTCCGTCCTCGCAGAATTTCGACGCAAATTTGATGCGATCGAAGACTAATAATAGATCTCTCTCCCTGTTGACCCTTATTTCCCAAATGCATCTAATTGATTTTGGAGGTTCGACGTAACCGATAGCTTCGTAGTATGGGTAGTGAATATCTCCATCTGTTGTTGGATGGATTATCGGAGGTCCACACAGCGGTCCATGAACAAATTCGTAGGTTGCTTCGAATAACGGCGTATTATGCTTGAAATAGCTTGGGGCTGCGTGGGCACTATCCACTATCAATTGAAGATTTAGCTGTTCCCCTCTTGAAATAACCGTTGTAGACGTCGTGTGTCTATTGCATATGCAGGTAACGTCTCCACTTTGAGCTGCCTTCGATAAAGGTATCGGCGGGTGGGAGCTATTAGCTCCCGGTGGTAGGGGTTCCCAAATCAGTAATTTATCTACACGATCTTCGAGGCAATTAGTGCACAATCCTGGATTATAAGGATGGTCCTAAAAAAAAAACAAGTTTCACCATCGATTTTAATCGATAAATGGCGCTTACCTTGAATCGAACATTGCAAATTGTCAAAATTACTCTCGCGTACAATCTTTTATCGGTGACGAATCTATATAAACATTGGACATCTTCGCTGCTGGTAGTTTGTTTATAAACCAACGTGTTGAGCGGTGATCTAACTTGCCCCTTCTTGAATTTCCACGAAGCGAACACTTCATCGCAAGGTTTACCCGGAACTGGTTCTCCTAATCTGGTATTATTGAAGAAGTCGTAGTGGGCCCAGTAGTATAAAGATGACCTGCGAGAATGAATGAAAAATCGAAGGTGCTTCAATTTAGGACTCGGCTGTGCGCTTACCCGCTATAGCTTCCAGTTTTGCTTTCGAATCTTACGAATAGAGCATTTCCAGTTGAGACGAAATCGTGCTTCTCCATCGCTTTAGAAAACGTGTCGCAAAAGGTTTTGATGATTTTCGAATCATCAGGCCAGGAAGCGTCGTACAAAGTCAGAGATTCACCGCAGTCCTCTTCGATCGGTTGTATTGGAGATTCTATCCTGTTTATTCGGAAGCTGTAAAAAATACAATTCGTTTTGAGAGAGAGAAAAAAATAAATAAGAAGGTAAATCTGAAAATCGCACGTGAGAAGGAAATTAAAAGAGAGAAACATAAAACATTTAACGTGAAATGCGAACACAACGATATCATACGGATTACCATCAATCCAGAAACTAACCTGGGGAAATATAAGCGTACGATCTCACCCTCCTCGCCCTGCATCAAGTACGTGCAACTCGTGTGCGGCGGATACCAGTGGGCGACGGATAGGAAGATGCCCTCGGAGTCGCCCGAGGCTCGCAGACTCTCTGAGGACAAGAGCCAATCACAGGTACCGTTCCTACTGCCGGCGGTGTCTACGTGACCTGGCCAGTTACCGACGTTAAAATGGAATCCGGTATTTAAAAGCGGTCCTGGAAAAGAGAAGGCGTCCGTTAGGGAGTCTCGGCGTTTTGATTATTCAGCAACGAAGCCCAGATTCAACATATGGATATCCAAGTACTTTCTATTATTTACCTAATTGTTTAAACAATTTTCAGTGCGTGTTATTTGTTTTTATTGTCACGGTTGGAGCATAGCCTGAGACGATTTGGATCATTTTTATTTGAAAAGTTTCTCTCTAACTCGCTTAGAGAAGGAGAGATAGCGTATGACGTGTTTATCGCGGCACCTCCGCCGGAATTAAACTGACACCAAATCGAAGTCCCATTTCCAAACAAAACAACGACGGAATTAATTTATATACACACAGACTTACCCGCGGGAGACGATACGAATTCGACGAACAAATCCTGCGAGGTACCAATTATCGAATAGGGAAACTTGCCCATTCCGCAGAACGTACCTATCACCGGGCTGAACTCGTTTTTACCGTCGTATATCTTGATGTAATCGAACGGACAATTCTCCTGGCCTACCGGAAACGAAAACAAGGATTAGATAATACATTTGAAGTGAACCGTATTGTTTGGGGCTGTATGTAGCGACACTTAAGTGTTCAGTTGTTCTCGTAACGGTTGAACAAATTCATAGATTGACGTAATTTGATAAAGTAGGGTGCGATAACGAATTATTAATATTTAACGAATGGTGTACAGTATCAATTGCAACATCCAAATGCTCGTAAATATGAATTATAACACCTTTACTCGTTTAATCAACGGTCTACCTCAATACGTTTTGTTAGCGCAGTAGCTCTACATTAATTATTAATATTAAATTAGTTTCATTAGCTGTCGCAAATGCGATGCGTTTATAATATTCCGGACGTATTGAGGTATTTTAATTAAATAGTTAATGAGGAATATACAGAACCCAAATTAATGATTTCCGGTTATAGATTAGCAGCGGGCTCATTATGCCCGATGGCAAAAGTATATCCATGTACATATTGATCGAATAATTCAGCAGCTTTACGATTAGTAGTAACAGGAGTTGGGCGAAATATTTTACGCAGCATGATTATATTAAAATAGTAAAGTTATATGAAATTATCTTATATATTATATATATTGTAATGTGATATTTGATTTTGGTTGGTGATTATTTGATAACATCGTGAAAACTAATATAAATTATGTAATTATAATTTAATCATAAATCGCTTCAGACTTTGTAATAGTACAAGGTCGCGCAAAAGTAATGTCAATAATTTGAATTGGCTGCCATTTTGTTATAAATGAAAAAAAAGAGCTTTGTTTTTATAAAAAGTTTATCTGAAAGTGTAAAATTGATGACATTAATTGGAAAAAATTACATCGCTCAAATGGCCACCTCCCGAATCGATCCATAACTGTGCTCGTTTTACGTCATTTTGAATTGTTGCTCGCAAAACATCTGGCTCCAGATTAGCGATTTCTGCTGCGATTCAATGTTAGCTTTCAATGCTTGCAAGGTTCGTGGTTTGTTGTGGTAAACGCGAGATTTTAAGAAGCTCCGAAGGAAAAAGTCTGGTACTGTCAGATCTAGCCAGTTTAAACCTCCAAAATGGGAGATCGCTCGACCTGGAAATTGGTATCTTAAAATCCCCACAGTTGAGCGAGCGGTTGTTCCGTCCTGTTGAAACCAACAGTGATCGAGACGCAATGCAGCAATTTGCGGCAAAACATATTCGTTTAGTACGTCTGTAACGCTCACTATTTACGGTTAGGGTAGTGCCATCGAACGAGCACTACGAGGCCGGCCACTTCTTGCGACCTCTCTAGTGGAGCAAGTTTGCATGAGGCCCTCTTACATTTAGAAAATTTCCACTCTACCTATGCATATAAGGGTAACAGAAATGGCAAAAGAAAAAAAAACAAAATGTTGAACTGAGTAAGCATTAACTTGGACGACGCATACCTTCAATTTTCGCTTAAAAGTCTGAACTCATAAAAATATTTCTTCTAATCGAAGAGCCCATAAAAAGATCTCGCCAGTCTACAACATATGCAGCTACCTCTACGTAATCAGTAGATATGACTAAGGCAGATGAAGTTATTATTTTTTTGCAGCGACTAGACATAAGAAAGAGTACCGGTTTCCCGACGAATAGAATCGACGAATCACGAGTCTATCTAGTCGCTGCAAAGAAATAATAATTCACCCGCCTTTAATAAATTATCGTCTATAACGAGAATAAACACTCCAGATGTACTGCCTAGTTTAAAATCAGAACCGGCTAAGTTGAACTGGTCGATTTCGTATTAGCTCTCGTTAAAGAAGAGCATACTTGGCATTGAAAACCAATTTATTCGCATTCATCTAATGATGCCGTCAAAAATGCCCGAGAGATCAACCTAGGCAGGAAACCAAGCTGATTTCTAACCTGCAGATAATAGATTCGGATGCACAGTGAGGTCCTTCTTGATCAACTTGCCTGATCACAATTTTCTTATTATAAGTCAAATGTTATCAATGTTCAATTGTTACTATTTTTTTTTTTAAGTTACATTTTACTTTTGCTCCGAGAGGGCTTAGCTTTCTTTTGTTTTTGATCGAGGATAGCAAGTCTTGAAGATAGCGTGGTCTTTTTCTTTAAAAATATCCGGCGCCCTCTTTCTTTTAACTATGATCTTCGGTCTCGAGATTCACTGGCTTCTTCGTAACTAGATGTTGACACGCATTCGAAATTGAAAAATTGATTCGCGTGAAAATACGAAATATGTTAAACTCAACTCTTCCATACAGGTAGCCCACCATGTTATTATTGCTTCGATAAACGTCAATCTACGTATAGGCTACTCATTACTTTGCATCCGGCACATTTCGCTGCATATAATAATCAGATAAATGAATAACAGTCAACGTTCAAATGGCACAAAAGTGTATTGATTCGTCCGTGACAGGCGTCATACGGTTTCCTCGGTGCGGCGCGCAATTGTTTGTTAAATATCTCTGTACATGCATGTGTGCGTACATGACAGAATTGATATAGAATAAAATAAATTATTCCAGCCGCTAACCTAATTGAAATTTATGGAAGTTCGTGACAAGCGGTAACAGCATGATCAATACTTTATTGCAAAGTGTGCTTATCTGTATTAAACAATTTGCAGCGGCGTCGTTAATTAAAATCCTATGTTTAAGAGATTTTTACAAAGCGGTTCTTCTGAAAGAAGTTTGTTGAAGTTATGCAAGTTTTTTCTTTGTTTTTTATAAAGGCGAAATTTAATCTTTAACGATTTAAAAATATACAGGTTGTTCTTTTTTAAAAAATATACGTTACTGTGCCATCATTTCTCTAATATTAATTTTATGTTTTTGCGTTGAATTAAACATCAAAGCTGAATATAGTCCATTCGAGGTTTCGATTATGGCTCCTGTAACTTCAACCTTAAGAGTGTAATTGCAAAGTATACATTGCATTTAACGTTTATGCTTTAATGAGATTTAATTATTTTATGCATTAGTGCGACTCTCATAAACTTTATGCATACATACATTATTGCGCAGCTTTCGGAGATGTCTACGCCCCGAAAGAAAATAAACGTCTAAATTACGTGCAACGCATCCAAGAAATTCCCCGACTACTCTCAAACACGACGCGAAATTCGCTCTAATCTTCAGACGAGGAGGCATTCCAGACGCTGCTCGTAACTATCGGTAAAGTCTTAGTAAATCGTAAGTACTTCTGCAGTTCTAGCGTGCATATACATAAATTAAAACGGTGCACCTGTACGAGTTCGAAGCAAAAAGATTATAGATACGTACACAGGTATAACCGTTGATTTGCCGACGGGAATTGCGCAGGTTAAAGTTGATTTCGTTAGCGCAATGCAACATTACTAACCAAATAGGAGGCGCGACGCCTTCGGGAATCTATCGTGCTATCGGCGTTGGAACGTTAATAGGATGTTGTCTATCCCGTATTACTAAAACGCAGATGCATCTTCTTTGCAATTCGAAATGCTGCTTCATTCACGTAGAATTAATTTTCAGCTTAGAGCTTAATTTCCGTTAATAAAGCTCGCTTCTGTACGGACGGAGGTTAATTTAATATAATTAACCTCGTTTACCGAAGCAGAGCGAACGGTAGCTTCAATTGAACTTGTTATTTTCAGGGTTAATGCCGCAGCGAAGATATTACGCGTTTTCTTTGAGAAATGTATATTTACGCCATATTCACTATTAAAATTTACGACAAAGAGAATAAAGCTAGTCAGAGGAATAAGCTTGAAGCGAACGCGAATATTGAAATAAACAGAGGAAAATCGTAATGATGAGGTGCGGTTCGTTGGCTGGAAACCGACAGCACCTCTTCGCTCTTCTGGTGGTAGTGGTGGCCTCGGCTCGCGGCTTTCCTAACTGTTGACCAGCTTCATTTTATGCACTTTGTATAGGTCACTTAATCTTGGCTGTGGTTAACGTCTTTGCTTCGTAAGGCATCTAGCGTAGCTCTGTGTATACAGTGCAGTACCACTCGTTTTCTTTATTTTCTTTATTTTGGCCATGACAAAACGTTGAATACCGATATCTAAATGTTTGTAAAGGCCTTCTTTTGTAATCACAAAAGTTCTTCAGTATTTGGAAAGTCGAGGCTGAATCGAACACGTTACTCTAGAATTAATTACAGGACGCTTCACGTACATATATATTACAGCGCCTTACGTATGCACATTAGGAAACCTTTCCCGTGAAAAGTGCATTTTCCCCAATAAAACTTCCTTAAGTAAGTCAAAGGAAGTAAAATTACCATGTAACGTATGCACGTGAAGCGTATAATGGGGTTCCTAGGCAAGAGAACGTTTGGTTCAGCATTCGATGGTATTTCATTTGCATCTCGCAATATGTGTATTTCCACGTATTTACTGCACATCAGTACGTACTATAAGGGCCGTACTTCAATGTTCTATAGCTTCGAGTGTTCCGCTCCGCTTTGCCGATATTAGTAATATCGAAAGCGCGCGGGGTTAAATTTGTTTTTGATTACTTTTCTACTATACGGAATGATCGGCCGTCCGTCTCTCTTTGGTTCTCTCTATCTCTATATCTCGCTCTCGCAACTAGGCACCGACTACCGTATTAAGCCGGCGATTTATTAATACAATGTTGTCGGAGAAGTTGTTCCGTCAAGCGCTCGAACGCTAGGCACCCTACCGACTTCGACCTTTTAACTTTTAATAATCTACCAGGTCGTAAAGTATGACACGGTTCGTTTTAGCGCATTACCATCTTTCAGGACTGCTAAAAAGCGCTACGATCGCAAACCGTGGAATATCTTTGCAAGCAAATACTTTACGCTTTCCGATGCGCTACGCTGCAAAATGTTAAAAGGAGGCGAAAGAGTTTCGTTAAGAAGAAGAAGAAGAAATGTAACTTTTAAATTTCATCAATATTCCGCTTTTATTTTTGAAGCGTTATCAAGGTCATAAATGCGTTAAAGTATACAGCCAAGCCCGCGAATTTAAAGATTTGACGATGTACGTTTTAGGAGTTACGAGTTATGATCATGATGGCGCTTTAGAATAAAAGCGAAATATTATTAAAATTCAAGAGTTACATCTTTTTATGAAACTTTGGTCATCATCGCGGCAGCTTTATTCATGAAGTTAGTAAAGTTTACGTAGGACAGTTCGAGCCGTCAGTGACGCAAGAGGAAGACGCGGGAAAGAATAATAGATAACTCCAGCTTTGTATTCCTGAAACCCGGATGAAGGTTCATTTCTTGTTCAAAATAAAATGTTACACAATACACACTCTCGCTTCAGAGTAACAAACAATGACATCGAGAAGTGATAGGTAAAAGAATTCAAAGAATGAACGCAATTCCATTATTGGAAACCATCAATAATGCTTTTAATCTCTTTTTTAGCTCAGGTGTCTTTAAATGCTCGCAAACGGTTCGTCGCAATATCAATGTTGAAATAACATTTAGTAATAAAGAAGTAACTTAGGTATTCCGCCGGGCTCAGTGTTACGACCTTTATTGTCTTTGATGTAACGTACAACTTGTTATCGATATATGGCAAGATTTAGACGAATGAAGTGGGTAGATGGATAGAAAAGAATAAATTCTTTGTATAGACACTTAATAGACAATAGTAAAATAACATTTAAGAATAGTTGATATGAATTAGTAAGACGAAAGTAAGCGAAAGAACAACTTAACCGCTTCAAAAATACTAATTCCTAAGCCTAAGATTGTACCAATAAAGCCAAACATTGTTAAATTATAACTAACCAATTCTTTTATGCTCAATACAAAACGCTCGGATAACAACAAATTCTTTATCGTCAGATGTATCACAACTATGTACGTCTCTCCTGGACATTTAATGTAATAACCTCCCGTTCTAACGTTGAATTTACGTTCAACACAATAACACGTTATACCTAGAGAGTTGCTGGCTCAAAGTTACGACTATAGCATTCCGTCACCGTTCCGAATTTCATTTGTCCTAGTTAAGGAAGCTGTTCTACTGCGTTACGTGTACGTGTCATATTACATGTGTAATACGACACACATACCTGAATGCTTCCGAGGCGTATGCACACATGGCTGTTTGTGTTACTGCTGCTTTTGATGGTTCGTGGCGTACGGGTAAAATGCGCGAGAAAATACTTCCGCATGTTGCCAGGATTAAGATATATATATATATACCGGGTGGCCAAATAAGAACGGCAGCCTTCTATAAACTTGTGTGGTGATACTTATGTATTGTTTATCACCCTTGGTTTTTGTTGTCTATTAGGTTGTTCGTTGTATTTCTCGTTATATTGTTACTTGTTGAGCATATTACATTCAAAATTGTTCTTATCAGAACACGTTACTTACGCAAAAAAAAATTGTCAATTTTGATAATATAATTGTGGTTATTAAGTGTTATTCCAGGAACTCTGACATGGCGCTGAAGATGGGGCCGTTGGAGAAGGCGATGGCCATTTCATGGGTCCATCGAAAGATGCTCAAGGGAAACGCATAAGCAGTGGGCAAAGGCTAACGACCTATGACAGTAGATATGAAGTTGGTGTAATTAGGTAATCTTCAACAATATTTTAAATTGTGATAAAATGTAACATTTATCTAAATTTTTCTTTCAATATTCATTATTTAATATAAAAATTGAGCATCTATTCAAAGCTAGTACCTACAGGACGAAAAGCTTGGTTTTTTGTCGTTCAAGCTGTAAGATTGGTCTTTCAGGAGCCAGATGTAACAGCCTACCAATGGTCGGAATTGCTAAAGATCGGAAAAGAAAAACAAGAAACCGTAGCCTGCCCATAACTTATTTAAAAGAAAAATAGCCGAAACTAAATTTATTTGAAATAAGAGCCAGATTTCTTAAATCCGGAAAAGAGATTGCTAGATTCATTAACAATTGAAATTAAAATTTAAGCGAAACAATAATATTGAACCTCTGTATATACGGAAATTCTTTTGAAGCATTCTTCACGAGGTCTATTGCGTAATCAGAACATTTTGTATTATTTAGAATTTAACGTTTGCTTGCTACTTCTTCTGCAGTAAAACATATCAATCGAAGGACTCGAGATGGGCATCCGGAAAAAAAAAGATTTCTATTTTCGGCGAGCGCATTCGAAATCCGCCAGATATAAACAAACCCCAAAACAAAACATACAATACGAATAACAAAGTCGAATAAATAAAATCCTTCTGAAGCGCGTCGGACTGAAGAAAAAGAAAGATATTACGCACACGTTGAAAATTTCCTGCTTTTCACAATCGCATCCTCGCGGACGCCTTTGT
Organism: Oryctes rhinoceros; assembly: GCA_020654165.1. Lineage (NCBI taxonomy): Eukaryota > Metazoa > Arthropoda > Insecta > Coleoptera > Scarabaeidae > Oryctes > Oryctes rhinoceros. Next base: position 4,284,007 of record JAIOKQ010000548.1, on the reverse strand, counting down.
TTGGCGCACACAAAGAATCCTTTTGTCGAGACAAGATAAGATAATAAACGGAATCGGACTCCTTTTCCCCCGGCCGAAAATACGGGAAAAATTTAAACGCGGCAACCCTCGTCACATCAGGGCAACGTCATCTGGCATTAAAAGTAGACAGCGACGCGCTTGACAGCTATAAGCGGGTATTCATACTTGATTCTTCATATACTTTCCGTTAAGTGCCTTTTCCGCAACGTTGTCGGTAAAACAGCGTCCGATAAGGCGTTCAAGAAGTGCGAAGTACTTCCTTCGCTACAATACTGGCACGTTTCCTGCGACTATTATTATCATTATGGCGGAGAAACGTAGGTATACAAGGATGCAGTAAAAGGCGAAAGTTATTGTTAGTGGTTCTTTTATGTCAACGTGTTTGTCGGCTTAACTGCTGCTTTTACCGGCATTAATGTGCCGCTTTCGCTACAACACAACGGGTAGAACGGCGAGAGCGCGCGCGTGTGTGTGTGTATGTACGTGGGTGCGTGGGAGGGAAAAATTGAGCGCGCGCAATTTAAATTAATGAAATTACCTAGGAAGCTCTCTCTCTCTATCTTCCCGGGTTAGGTTGTGTTGTTAAAAATATTGCTATTCCAGCACGAATAAAGAAAGACGTTATGACGTGCTTTAGAGGTGCTTACGTTGGACCTGAGGGATCGTCTCGGGTGATTTTTTGCGAATTTAGTGAACGTTCTCGGGATTGTTTATGTTTACTTGCAAAAATATTGGGGCGATTTTCGTAAATTGTTTTTTTTGAAGGCCCTTTCTTCTTGATGTTTATTGAGTGTAATACGGGACCTTGTGAAAGTTACGATCCTAGTTCTTGTTCCATCCGATGTAAAATGGATATTTCTTGATAATGCAAATAACTATTTGTCGGAAGCATACAGTATATAATTTGCAAATTCTAATTATGGATGGCAAGCAATTTTTGCGAAAAATATGTTTAAATTTCAAACATGATGCAGTTGCTAGGATCAACAATAAATTAGTTGTTTAAAGTTCCAGGATGAAATATAATTAATATAATTTTTAATAGTCCACTAGGAAGCTTGTAGTTAAACGTGCATCATTTTGGTTGAAGGCACGTGGTAGGCGTTGTCAACCCATGTAAGAATAAACCTGCTTATAACTTCTGCAGCTCTTATCCGAATTGAAGAAACAGGGACTTGTTTGAAGGGGCATTCAATACAGTTTTAAACGTCGCAATATGTGTATTAATCTTCAAGAAATGCACCAGATATCTCTGAAAATTTAATAACACAACTTTTTCCTTTTTCCAGATAATGAGGAAAACAGCTCAGTATCAGTAACCAATCACATTCGTACCTTTTAATTGCAAATGTTGCATTGTTGATCTAAAATTAAATCGATGCCAAAACTTAACAAAACGCTTTATTCTCCTTCTGCAGGATATAGCCATCGAACGTCCTTTTAAATTCACGTAATAATTGTTGATAATTACAACTAGGAGTTAGTTAGCTTTTTGTTGAAAATTTTCATCAAGACGGAGGACAAATGTAAAATTAAAACGTCCTGTCTATTAGTCCTAAGTAATATTTCAATTACGTCGTCGTTCTACGTTTTCGATTGGGAGCGAAAAAGCAATTCCAATTAGCAATACGGCTACGTCATACGGCGCTGCAATTGCTGTCCCTATCCGGAAAACTGAATACCCGAACGACGAAAGGTTATATAGCGCAAAAAAGCTCGCGCTGAAATAACGCGCGGACGTGAAACGGCGACACGACAAATAGGAAAACGAAAAATAAACGCGCCTACAACGGACGAACACAACGGGCAAAGGTGAAACGGTGCTCGCCGATGAAGAGTTAATTCAATACGTTCGGTTCCGTTAGACAGAATCGAATTCCGTTGAAAAATCGGGGCGGTCAGTTTTAAAATAAACAAAATAGAAATAGAACGCATTATCAGCTTATACTGTTTCGCGTTGTTTCTCCTTTTTTTTTTACCTCTGTTGGTTCGTTCGCATTTTTTTCTCGTTGGAATAGAATTAATCGCGAAAAATGTAATAGATTTTGGCCGAATGAAACATTTTTAAACTAAAATCGGCTTATTTATTCGATTGCGCTGCTTTGGCGTAGTAGCATTGCTTGGACGCGATAAAAAATATTTAAAATTCTCTTTGCTTTTCGAACTGGCGATAGGTGTGTGTGTATAACAGCGGGGAAATTGAACGGTGGATAGAGGCAAACAAATACGATATTTTTGTTTGAAGTTCCAATTATGCTAAAAGTTTTAATAAAAACAACGAAAGAGGTAAAAGATTTGTGGTACAAATCATTTCATTTTTGCGTTCATGCGTTACAATTAATTCATTCAAAACATTTTCTTTCATTCTGAAGGTGGTAGCTCCAAAACATCGTTTTTGGAGGCTTCTACAAGTTCTTGAAGTGATAAAAATCGCCACCCACACACTCTTTTGTTTGACACTTGGGAACAAAAAAAAGTTAATTTTTCCCTTGCACTAATCAACTGTTCGACGTACCGTGTTAAAGCAAGCACTGTCACCATGAAGGATGATGCGACATTCTGATTTGCTTTTCCTGAGAGATGTAGATAGAATGTACTCACAGTAACTAACACATTATAAAATTAATTCTGTAAAATTATGTTAATAATGATACATTCTCTTATCATTGAATTGTGTAAATATCTAAATTTTATTCCAATATAAGCAAATGCTGTGAATTGCAAACAAAATGGAGGGCAATCTCCATTTCTTGTAATACCTTGCACAGCCCGGCTCGCTTTTTTTAAAATGTCGATAACAGAAACCTTTCTTCAAAACGTTTGTATACAGAAAAAAACGTAGGCGTTACACTCGGCTAGGAAATAGGCGGTATTTAACACAAGTGAACGCCTACATGTTATGCCTCCTATATGTGTAGATATCGGAGTGGTAGTAGGAAGCATGAATAAAATACTTTGTATTTTAATGTTGAAAGGAAGGAAGTTATGTTATATGTTTATTTTGTTTCATTTCTAAAATAATTTTGGCTCCATAGTTGACCTTTTTAATAAGAATAGAGACACTATGAGATGTCTTTTTAAAGGCGTTACGTTATTTTCAATTTTATAACCTTCTATGTATGCGGGCGTTCAAATGTTGCAATGTTTGTCTTATGCGGATGCATTAAATTGTTTTATTAAGATGGCAAAATTTATAATTTAATTGGATCATGGATTTTTGAACTATCAATTAGAAAACCTGATTGATGATTTTTATGTTTACGTTACTACCAGAACTCAGCTTTTTCCAATCAACACATGTGATTTTAACGTCTAAATATCGATAGAATTTAAACAATAAACACCTTGAAATTGGAAACATCATTTGTTTAATCGCGATAGTGATACCTTTATAAAAATACTGAGATTGAAACTCAAACGGAAGCTCTTAGTTCTAGAAGCACCATAATGAAAGCGATGTAGACGCGTCGCTGAAGCACTGATTCTAGACGTTTTACACCACAGATAATTGTACAAATTCAAATGTTGTCATACTTCTGGTGCATGGTACTCTTTGTTTTTTCCAAGTAGGCACGTTCTAATATTTTTTCTAAGGTTACATGTAACATAACCTTTCTTTTTCTCAGAGATCATTTAATTAACGAGGAATCTTCTCACGTTTAGTGTACGATAAACAAGTAAAGACGTCTACGCAGAGTTGTAGCCTTACAAACATCTGAAGTGTCGACTAAAATAATTAATTAATCTTTTAAAACGTTAATAAGCGAAATAAAGAATTCCAAACAACTTTTTTTAATGTAAAGTCTCTGTGGAAATTAAACAGCTTCAAAGTTCCAGATAAGCTGCAAATGGATAATATCGTACATCACTGCCCATTGTGATATTATCGGATATTCAAAAGAACCGCCATTGTGCTTGTCGATGAGTGTACTACACTGGACATTTTAGATACTCCCTTTCCTCAACGTTGTAAAACTTCGATACATCTTTGCATAATCATTAGATATAGTGGTAGCTAAAACCGTGAGCCTTTCATTACTTCAACCTAACCGTTTTTGTATTAAGACAAGCTTCCAGATGCTATTTGAATAGGCGTTTCGGTATAATCCCATCATCAAAATTGTTTCCTCATCCTCAACGAACTAATAAAGTTATTTACTTCCGCGCTTCTTGCTACATCTTCGTCCAAGTTTTCTCAACGTATTAACATACAAATTCAGTATCGAATATTCCTTTCGAGATGCATACTTCGGCGAGGCTCTTCCTTCCCCGTCGAAAGTTCATCGCGAATCGTCCGCAACTTCGTAATTCGGTCTCTCTTCGAAATTAAAACCGTATTTATTTTAATATCCTCACATAAATGTAGATGGAGCTAGCGTGCTGTGCAGTTTTTCGCGCACAAACCGCCTCATCAGCGTAATAGAGACTGAAATCTGCATTAGGATGCCATTGGAAAGCTTTCAACTATTTAGATTTTAATTTGGTGGGAGAAGCATGCAGACGTATAGCTTTTAACGGCTTGGAAAATGTATAGATATCGAAGTAGTACATTAAATAGGCTAATTTAATAATATGGTTTTTGTACGAAGCCAACCGTAGCGTCTTAAGTCTTGATGGTGCTATTGAATTATGGCTGAAGCAGTGGCATCGGAGAAATCGGACCAGTAGTGCTTAATGGTACATAGCCGGTTTATCAAATTTTAAATTTTAAAATTTTAAATATCCATCTTTTACAAAAAACTGAATTAATAAAAAAAAAAACAAAAAATAAATCTTGTTTAACAGCACACATGGTCGTAACAGATCAGCAATCACGTTATATTATAATTTTATCCATCTCTGTTTAGACGAATAACCTTAATTCTCCGTCAAGTTCCTCTTTAAGAATAGCCATTCCCCTTAAATTTCCATTAATTGAAAACGAATTTTCCAAACATCTCGTCTGAGCATCCATCCGTGCTGTTGTCCTCAATACGTCAACTTCGTCTAGTCGATTTCCGCCGGAGAAGCGCTATTTACTCCCGATATCTCGTTTATGTTGTTCGTGATAGTTTTATTCTTTCTGCGACATGCTGATTCGTTCCGCACGACGTTCTCTGAATTTCCTTTTTACGACAGGACGTAAGTTAATTTTGGTCGCGATGCCATTGCGAGGATCGCGAAATACGAAAGACGCAAATCACGCGATTATCGCCTTTCGATTACGTTGCGCATGTTATGGGGTGAATTACTATTCTCGGCGGCTAATTATTTTGATTCTTTCGTTAACGTAATTAAGATATCTGTGAGTGGTTTTATCGAGTTTTATCAGACATGAAGATGTTTTTACTTACGCGAACGATACGAATATAGGCTGCGCGTAAGTCTTGGATCGAGACGAATAACAACTAAACGTGTTGCTCCTCGCTTGATTCGCTTTGGTGGCGTTACGAATAGTTTGACGCTACCAAAATACGGAGAGAAAACCTGTTAAGGCGAGAAATGCGTTATATCTGGTAATCGGCAGGCACAACGTAACGGATCTAAGTAGGAAGATGCTGATTTATTATGGCGCTCTAAGATACTAGTTCAAGGCGCTGGAGTATACGGATGCTCCGGACGATGCACTAGAACGATCCTGAAAGTCAGAGATGAAGATATGGATACTGGAGCGTGGCTGTTAAGACCAAATAAAAGAGAACGTAGATTACTTTGTTTTTTTTTTCTTTTAGCAGGAACAAGGTTAACTTGGCGTCATTTGAAAGGTATTTACTCTAAAGATGCCGTTCTAAAATAATCATAAAAATTGTTATTTTAATATAACACAAACGTTTGCTTTCTTTATTATTGCTAATGATAAAGTGTGTTGTGTTAGTCGAATTGTTGCTTTAGCGACGTTAAAAGATTGGAACCATCATCCCTTCTTTTTACGTGGCGCTCTACCATCGGTTATCTTGGAACTAAATCAAAGATTAAATATTTCCATCACGATTACTGAAATGTTGCCTTCTCTTAATTAATAATTAATTAACTTACCAATAGCGTTCTGTGTATAATATTTCTTAAATAATTGTTATAAATCGGGCTGTCGTCGGTTGTTACATGCGAAGTAAACGAGCATCCTAGGTTAAAAGCATAATAATGTTTACCGAAATTCGGTATATGCTAAAATCTCCGTATTCACTATTTTCGTCCCGCTCCCGACTTCCATTTCGAAACCGTAAATTGACCCTAACTTTAGCATTTAATTTAATACAGTAGACCGGTAGGGCGCCCTCATCCCTCTCGGCGGACGCCAGCGTCGCTCATCATCAAATATTCGACGGTGGAGGCGAACTTTAACTTCTCGCCAGACTAATTAATACTAATACCCGTTGACCGCATAACTCACCTGAGGAGATCGGCCTCATGGGACAGGTCATGATGTTCTCGCACCTTTGTCCGTCGATATTGAATTCCTCGTTCTCTATGTAAAGTTTGATGAAAGGCAGTCTGGTGTTTAGATAGTAGCGACAATGCAGGTTCCGCGGGTAGACGCCGGGGTAGGCGGGCGATTGTACGTAGCACGTTTGCAGCCGGCAGTCTCTGAATATCCTTTCGCAGTACGACCTGTAAAATAGGGAGCCGATATTTCAAATGAACGTTACTATATTTGCTTTTGCGCGTATTTCTAAAATATTGCCAAATATGTACGTACCACAAGCGTTTAATTAATGTATTCGCAACAGGAAATCGTAGCTTAAAAGCTCTAATACCTTGTGTTGCTCCGAAAAATCGCTCTAGACATTACAGCAGCATATAAACCCGTACGTGCAACTTAAACAAAAAGGAATTCGATATTTGAATTTCGCAAAATCGAGCAACGCTGACGACGGATACCACGATAATCGCATCAGTTCGATACGAGCGGATAAGTGCATCGCGAACTAGTTTCAATTCCGTTTTATGCATCAGACGTAGTATCAGACAGCGGAATCGCTGGGAGCGGATTAACCGCGGGAACAACGAAAAAATACGGCAACTATGCAGCTTAAAACCGGTAACCGGGAAACCCGATCCGCCGAACACGACGGCAACTTGCTTACGGCTGTTTGTTTTTAATATGGCTGATCTGACAAAGATGTTCCTCCATGAATATTCAATTACATTTGCGGATTTTGCGGCCGCGATGTATGCTGAGGGGGTGGGGAGTACATAATGTGGCGGAGGTGAGGCGATTATATTTCCGCACGGGGAAAGTCGTATTACCAGGCGGCGGTTGTTTTTACATCCGAAGTCGAAGTTTATCGCCTCCGACGTATCAAAACAGATTAGCGAGCTTGTGGAAATGACATGCTTAGGGAGGCTGCGCCGGCCACCCCTTTGGGATAGGCACCGTTACGTCAATATTGTTGGCGGACTAGACAAATATGTAGCAGATTATTTCGAAAAGGTTCGGTAAATATTAGGATTGGCACGTAGTGGGAGATTTTAATCCCTCGAATTTGACACTTAGGACCGACACCGCGAGCTTTACCAAATTTCGGCACGTGTTCGCTTTAAAAAAGCAGCTATTTCGAGATTAGAGACTTCTAACCTATAAAGAATAAAGTAAGGAGAGAAGCAGCTCAAAATACTTCGAGAAAATATAAAATTTAAATTTAGTTTCTTTAAGTGAGAATGTTGGCCATAGTTGTACATTACGATTAACGAGATAGAGCCGCGTGCATCCTAACCAACATGTTCTGAATATGCTTCTGCCAGAAAAGCAGCTTATCTAAATCCAGGCGGAGACACCTGGTGCAGAATCTTCAGCATCGACCGGTGATTTTATTTTTTTTAATAAGACAAATAGTGAAATAGTGTTCTCGACGAGTTGAGGATGAGCCGCTAGCTTGCGCACCACACGGACATGTCGTGAATACCTTTTCATACTTTACGTTTTGGTGAGTAGCTCAGATCATCGTGTTGTCCACGTGCGCCGCGACCTTCACTGCATGTGACTCCGGGACGTGTACTAGATAAGTGGGGAGCTAGCATCGACCGCTGATGGGTACCTGATGTTGACGTAAATGGGAGAGATAAGGACGAGGTTTCGATTCTCTCTTTCCGTTGACACGAGGAAATCGAAGCGTTGTCCTTGCCTTCCCATCGATCCTTTTACAACGCAAGGAGTTACTCCCTCACGTTTATTGTTAGTCCTGCATGCATTCGATTTGACTAATGTAATAAGGGACCGTCATGCCGATGACACACTCTGAAAAGAAGATGGCCAAAGGAAAGTCGCAATCTACCGGATCCCTCAGGTTATCATTGGTTAACTTCAATGTTACTTTCTAGATGAAGATGCATTCATAATTCCAAGTATACTAAAAATTAGCGGTATCTATTGATCAAATTTTTAAGTACCTGGTATATAGGTTATAGGTACGCTAACCTCGAAGCTTTCTTAGCGGTTATACCTCTTAACGGCTCGAAAGTGTATTTCTACCGAATTATTTATAAATAATCTCGGGGGGTTAAACTTTGCGACGTAACACAATACATCAGAATCGACTTTGTAGCTAATAGAAGAACGGGGGATTACGCGATCGTTAAATAATACGCCACAAGTAAATGGATGGCGGCCGTTACGTTAACTAAGTAAGGCTGGCGGTGGTTTTGTTGTCTTTGGAGAGCGTATAAGAGGATTGCGCGAAATTTATGTGTTTTATGAGGCAATAGAGAGACGACAAAGGCCGATGTTTATTTATACGGACCCGCCGTTCGAGCTGGGGGAATTTATTTATATGCTAGAAGAGCCCATTAACTCGAAAGCTCATTCGTCAGCCATTTAGAATCGTGCTTAATCTGATTCGTGATTGTGTTTTTTATCGTCAGTTTATTTGTTCGGAATGGAGTGGTGCCTGCTGGCGTAGGCTTTTCCTAGTAGAGGATTAGATTTATGCCATGTTAATTCGCTGTAGTTGAGCTTGGTCGCGTTGAAGAAAAATTGATCTAATATCTAAAGAATTATCTGTTCCTCATGATGAGTTCTCCCAGCAGAGGTCTCTCAAAACAAGGAAGTATGCGCTTTGCGTTGGTTTGAGACAACAATATCCTAGATCTCTGTCTCGAAAACGTAAGAAAAAAAATCTAAATTATGAATTATGGCACAAAACTATTAACGGGGGAAGTTTAGCGTAGGTTAGTAGGAGGAAAAGGCAACGGAAAGGAGGACAGGAGGAAATGCGGAACACAAGGAAATTAATAGAGAATAGTAAATTATGAGAACCTAAATAGCCATGCACCATCATCCAGATAAGCTTTGCTCCCGCAACATCACGGCGGTGCTTGAGTGATTGTATTTCATGCCTTTCAAGCAACGAACTGTAATCTGCACCACTCTATGTTTGTAAGAGGTAGTTGGTGCGTATTCCAGATTGTTGTTCCTAACATAATAGCTTGATAACTTTACTTAAGATATGTTTTAGATTATAATTAAGAGTTACCGATCATCTTTGCTTACCGTTATCTTCTTTTTTCGAAGAGGAACGAATTTAAATTTAAGCATATTTCATGTATTTCCCTCAAACTTATTGTTATAACCCTGGAAAATCACGATACATAGCATCATCGGGTTGCACGTAACGAAATTAAAAGTTAGTCACTTATTTGAAGGTGTTTATCTAGAAAAATCGTAACTTTTACCGCCAATAAAATGATCAGAAAGCCGTACGACAAATTTACATACTCCATTCTTCGCATGGTCGGTTTTAATCAAGTGAATTGCGATTTCGGGCCGACCGCCGTGCATTATACGGGTGGAGGGGGAGGGAAAAAGGCTGGCTGGTCGTTGGGGAGCGCCCTTACCCTTGGACCACTTCTCCCCTTCTGTTCGGGTAGAGTTCCGGATGTTGGCCGTACCGCAAGTAGACCACCAGTTGCTGTTCTGCCCTGGTGTCAAAACTAAAGTAAGTTTGGTCCGTGAAATTGTCAGAATGAAAGACCACTTTCACAAACGACGTCTCGGACATGAAAGTTTGCGGCTGCTCGCTCTCCCCGCAGAACATGCCCGGCTCTTTTCTGTTGGAGACGTCCGTTTTCGCGTTGCCGTCGACTATCTGCAAAACGAAACGTACGTGTATACATTTGCTCGTTATTCCACCAAAAGGTATGTATAGATTGTAGCTAACTTTGCGACAGATGGAGAATATTACATGTGTGTATGTACCTACATGTTATCATTTATATACAAAACACACGCTTGTTAAAGTTGTTACTTTACTGACGGGGATTTAATTGAAAACGAAGGGATGGTTGTGGAAGAATTAAACGAAGCGATAGATTGTTTTTATTGGAATATTTCTTAAACACGATGAATGGAACTTGGAAATTTCTAAAGAGGTAGTTATGGCATCGAATCAATTAATTTTAAATATTTTCGCCTGAGAAACACTTCCGGTTGCACCGAAAATATTAACCGTTTCAATCGGAAGTGTTCCATAGTTAAAATATTTTTAATTAATAGGTGCGACGTTATAACTATCTATTGCAAAAATTCCGAGCTCCATTCACAATAACATCATTAAAACTTCTAACTAACGAGCTTCGTGAAATACCGATGGTGTTACTTCAATTTTAATTTTGTATATACGCAAAATTAGTTATTATCGCTTTATACACATTGGCCGGATCATTTCCGTTTTTTTTTTTCTTTCGCAACAGCAAGAAGCTCTGGTAATTCACATTTATTAAACAGTAATCCCTAACGCCGCCATCATTTTCTCCGAATTGTGCGAACAAATCCCTTCCGAATATACAATTTGTATCCACTCTATTTCCTGTGGGAGACTTTACATCTGCACGAAAGGATGTTACAGGAAGAGAAAACGGAGGAACCTTATTTTCCGCATACAACCAAAAAGTAAGTAATAACCGCCATTTGCTCCCGTATACGCTTCGGGTAAACCCGAGACCAAAGCCCTAATTATTATATATACCCATATCTACGTCAATGGAGGACTTGCGAAGCCCGCAACATCGACATATTTATCGCGTTTCCACGGATAAGCTTCCTCGGCTCCTATCTCTTAACCCCTTAACTGTAAATAGAATCCGAGACGAGGTGCACATACCGAATTCGTAACGGCCGAAATACGAATTCTGATCGCAGTCGGAGTCGGATTAACGGTTTTGCGAGTACCGGCGGGCTAGGGGACGGCCATGGTTGCGTGTATGCGCGCGGATTGTTCCTAAAACCGGGAGCTGCCCGGGCTACAGCGAAGCCGATGAAATATTTTCGGAGTTCGTGCTCAGAATTCGGCCGGCTTATGCTTTACAGCCCCGTAATGTTGGAACAAACCAGCTTGGCCGGCCGACTGCGGCGGTGGCCAGGCGGGCGGTTCGGGTTTCGGTTCCCGGTTGAATAACGCTCGCGGAGAGGGAAGAAGCGAGAGAAAGAGAGGAATTTATCGTTTTTATTTCGTAGCGTATACGCGGAATGGCAAAGAAGGAAAAAATATTGTTTATCTCGGCGGTATACCGGGCACGTACCGCTGATAACAAGTGTTGCCGCTTGTTTTGGATTGATTTTAATTGATGATTGCAGTGAAAGATTAAATTTCTTTCGTAGAATGGCTTCTCCGCTACTATAAATCAATGTTGGGGGAAAGAGGTCTTGTAACTAACCGAACTTCTCCTAAAATGTAATATGATCGTGTAAAATTTTATTAATCGGATTGTTTCTAATTTAGTAACTTCTTCTTCTTTATGGGTACAATAAGGCAAATTTTATATTACTACGCCACTGTCCTTACTATTATTATTATTCCGAATTTTATTTATATAAAAGATATAAGCTCGAGGCACTTTACTGAAATATCGTTCAATAAATGCCTGAAATAAAAACGTAGGCTTCCACGGCCAGAGTCAGTTGAAACTAAACGCGTTCCGGGTTTGAACCGTGTCATGCCGTTTGGTTAGAATAACAACTCGACGTTTCGTGATAGGCAACACTTAGCACAGTAACTCAACGTCTAAACCACGCCAGAGGCAAAACTAATTGAGCTGGAAGCGAAACCAACTGCAATACATGCCTGCTTTGAATAAGTTGAATTTTATGAAGTTAATAGTCGCAGGAATATGAGAAATTGTAATAAGCACGATTTAGTTAGGCATTGTCTTGGCCGGCTGAGCAAGTACAAAGACGAAAAGGGAACGTAATAAATATTTACAAGGAGGTAATGAACTTAAGCGAACTTTTGCGCGACGATGAAAGCTACGTATCGTCTTTTGCAGCGCAGATGAGTCGTTACTTAATTACTAAAAAGTACTTACTGTGTTGCTGCTCAGTTGTCATGTTTATTACGCTTCACGGGATTAATTTTTCCAGTGATATAGTTAAAATAATAGTTCGCATTTTTTTTTATTTTTCATCATTTATTTAATCACCATTTCTCTGTCGTTAATTTTCCTTTTAGCAGCAAGCGTCAAACACTACGCGAAACGAAACTCAAACGCCGACAACATAATTAATTTCCACCTTTTTCTCATTCATCTCCGTCGTATTTCCACTGTTTTCCTTTTAAAACTGTCTCTCTTTTCCCATGTTTTCCGTTGCACTTCCGTTAAAGGTGACGCCAGATAGGCTAATGTCCTCTGGCGCACGAGCAATACATCACCGAAAGTTCATTATGAAGGCGAATCAGTCACGAGGCGCCGCTCGCTCTTCGCCCACAAAAGACCGACTTCTTTTCATGGCCCGCTTGATGCATTCCGTTCATTAAAATAAACCGCATTTAATTCAAACGGACGACGTCGTTGTTCGGCGATGTTGTGTTATGCGCCGTGCCGTGCCGTGCCGTGTCGGCCCGAAGCGCGGTGCTTATTCTTCTGGCGAGCCCGCGCTTGTTTGCTTTTTGTTGGACTGATGATCGTCGTTACCGCGTTAAGCGGATGTTCTACGACGTGCATATTAAATGCGAATTGTTGTCGTGGAAAAATGGCGTTTTCTTAAGTCGTAGCTCGTTTACGTAATGTATGAGATGCAAAATAAAATTGTAGCGAGTCTATCTAACCGGGAAAATGCTTCGGAAGGTGGTACACCTAGTCTTTGTGAAACGAGGGCTCACTAAATAAGACTGTGTAGAAAATGTATTCCAAACATTATCGTCTTTGTTTACCGGCTGAAGTACCGCCACTTATACTGTTGTAAATAGCCTTATTTAACTACATTTTGAAACGTTACATTTTGAAGAAACTTTAACGTTATATGCAGTAAAATTTTCGTTCCAAACGCTTATTTCTGGAGCACTAAATTGAATTGTCTATGAACTAGTGATTATAAAACTTTAACCGGAGAAGACAAAAGCAAATAACTCAATGTATGCGGCCCTGCATCACCGAAATGCTATCACCTATTTCACAACACTGAACTCAAATTGCATGTACGCACGTTTCGGTCATCATCATCATCGGCAGCAACTTTGGGGAACACTTTGTAGAATGGTGTTATTTAACTGCACCGATTGCTTACGTAAACCTTGGGCAACTTGCCTGCTACTGAAATTTAGCGCAGACTACTTTCTTAATGTCCAAGAAGAAAGTTGGTACGACTTTTCTTCCTACAACAGGAAGTTCGAATCCAAAGACCAAGCGACATCTTTCCGAACACAGCATTTCTTAAACTTTTACACACTTTCGACAAGCAATTTATGATAAGCCTTCGAACAAAATTAACATTTCGCCCCGTCGGGGGCATAAATTTTTACGGTAATCTTCTTTTTACAAACTCTAATACCTTTTTGATTATTCCATCAATTCCCCGCACATAATCGAATGATACATAATATAATGTCTACGTCGCGTTCCCTTCTCTCTTTCTTTCTGCCCGTGGAATGAGGAAAACTTCGATCATTTACTCGGATTTCAGTATGCGAGAACCGAATCGTTTTACGAAGACGTGCAGTCTAGAAGGCAGTTGAGGACGCCATCTGTAGCCCGCAACATAATTCCAATAAAATAACTCCGATCTATACAGGAGAAAATGGGAGAAAGGGTAGGTAGGAAAGGGAAAAGATGAGAGAACCGAAACTACGTGGGCGCAAGAAGGATCGAAGGCGCAAAACGCACCGCTTGCTTATTTAGAAATTATTATTAAGGGGCGGCAAGGTCCCGAAACTATTTTATCTGCATTAATTGATATAAATTTCAGCAAGGGTGACTTTCTCCTTAGCCGAAACTTTATAATAGGATAGACTCTAAAGGGAGAAAGGCGAATATACCTTCGAATATATGCATAAAGAAAGACGAATTCCTGTTTAGTGAAGCTCCCGAGAAAATGGACTCGCCTAAAAGTTATTTTGACTTTTCCCCCGTCGAAATCCTGTTTGAAAAGACGTACTTACGGGAATTTGCGTAGCTTTCACTTTATTAAATGAAACAATTAATAACTAGCGAAGAAAGACTTTTCCGTTTTGGGCGGAGGAGGAACTGCAAGTCGAACGGTGGAAAACTCGCAGAAGTTCGAATCATCGCGATTTCTTCGGCTGTCTAATTGGCGTTGGAAGTAATTTGGGAGGCTCGCCGAATTTAGGTCTTAAAGTTTAAATTCTAACGATTTGTATTCAAATTAAGATGCATTCAGTTAATTAGAAGACTCTAATGAGGAACGGAAAGAATTTCGAGGAACCGTAAACTTTGAGTTAACGTTCACGTTATGAATCTTGAAATAAAAAGGAATTTATTTTTGGACTCATTTTAAAATATTCTCCCAAAGTAAAATTATTATTTAGGCAAAAGTCAAACGATTAATTGAACTAAAGGTACGAATAGCCTAGTTATATAACGAACTATTAAAAGTGGTTTTCGTTAATTAAAGCATATACATTAACGCTCCATCTAAAAATGTCATGGTTGTTACGAGCGGAGTTCTCTCTTTCTCATGTGGAAACCTTGGTGTTAATACTGTTGATTGTTTTTTATAACTGAGTGTTCTTAGGAATAGGCAAGTAATAAGAAGAGAGTCTAGGAACCAGCTCGAAGCAGCCAGAAATATCAGCTTTGCTTTAATTGTAAGAAGAACAACGTTTGAGGTTTGCCAGAAATCATGCCGATTGCATAGTTGAGGACTGGAAGCAAGTTTTCTTTTCGGACAAGATTAGAGTAACTTGGTCGCGAGAGCGTACAGCGACGAACTGGAGAAAAGTATAAGATCCCATTGGCAGTCCTTTGGTGGTTGGGATTAATTCCTTTTGGTTAAAGGCCAGGACCACGTAATTATTTGTGATAATATTATTACGTTAGTACATTGTATGTTGGGACATTAGTATCTGCAAACTTGTCATGCTATTTTCGTTCCATTATTTCCTAAAAAAAAAAAAACAAAAAAAAACAAAAGCAAGTGTCTGATTGCGAGTTAAACTTGCCCACGTGGATAATCCTTATATAATTCGGAACGAGGCATAAGAGAAGTAGAAATGAAATTTGAATAATCCTCAAACTGTTACCATCATGGATTCTGCGTCCATGCATAAGATTTCGGCGATATTATGAAAAGTTTCTCCCCGGTCTTCGCGAGCAAACTCTTTTTGACAGCCGGATTGTGAATATTTGTCGAATAAAATATCAAGTGGGGCGCATTTAAAATTGAAAAAGTTTCATTCGGTAGGAAAGAAATACGCTCCTTTCTTTTTTAAACCGGAGAAGTTTTTTATTTCTCGATTCTATGAATAACTTTTGTATGTATCGATCGATTGTCAACGGCGAGAAGTGATTTAATTGAAAATTTATTTTTTTTTTTGATCTTGAGAGAACGTTGAGTTCTCTAAAGCGGAAATAAATAAAATTGATCATCTATTTTTAGATGTGCTCATTGCTCATTGCAAGAATATCCATCACGATTGTTTTTAATTTAGATTTAATTATTCCTTCAATTTTTTAATGAAGTATTACCTGAATTTCAACGACTATTCATTTCATACAGTTGATCAAATCATATTGTTTCTAAGATTAAAAGCAATGCTATTGGTGAGGGTAAAGTAAGCGCTAAGATGTTAAAATTGGTCCGTCTGATCTATATTTATTAACTGTGCTACTACTAATTACTAATTTCCTTTTCATCCATAAAAACAAAAGAAGAACAGTTTAGGATTTAAATTGGTTGCTTTTTTGTTTGTTTCTAAATAGTTAGGCCGATTCGATCCAAACGTTAGCTTATAATTGAAGCCTCTTTTTCAGCTAAGCGAAGTCGTTAAACTTATTTGATGTCAAGTCTATTTTTAGATGTTGTGTTCTAGCGAGAAAACGCTTTCGCACCGATTCGGGGGAAAGTTCGTAAAAATTCGTGTCGCTCGAGGCGATTTTTCAGGCTTTTCGCCTAGCGGCTGATTTCGTTAGCTCTTGTATCTCACTCACTTCGTAAACAAATTAATTGCCACAATCAAAATGACTTTTAGTGATTGTAATAAGCAATCAGGTTTTCTAAACAGACAATTCAAAACCTATTACGTCAAAATTGATACGATATACCTACATGTTTACATTACATTTCGAGAGGGACGCCGAGCTTTATCTACACCGCTAACAAAAGCTGAGAGAGACAAAAAGCAATTAGATCTTATCGATTTCGATTGCTCCGCGAAGCATTACGACGTCCGCGCTGTCCAATCGCGGTCATTGTTTAATTGCGCATTACCTACATACAAACATTCATATATCATTTAAGCGAAACAGTAAAACACCAACTCTGCACGGAAACAATCGTTAAAAAACGATTTGTATTAATGTGGCGTTTCGTTTTTATCGCCAGCGCGGCGGAGCGCCCGCCATCTGCGGACGAACGCGGAGGCTTTTAATAAATTCAGACGATCAAATTCATCATAATTAGAGTTGGTGGTCGGAGATAAACGGGGTCTGTTTCAGCGATGGCGTGAGCGTTATGCTTCCGTTACTATTGAATTATCGGCGGTTTCCAGCTACTATTCCCTTTGCGAATGCTGGAGAGAACTTAAGGTACTTGCACGGGGATGGACACGGTACGGCTCTTAAACGGATTGCCTCAATTTTTTTAATAAACATTTGAATTCAGCAATTAATTTGATATAGTTCCGTAGGTTTAAGTATTGCAAGTTTAGAGCTAGACTCGATTTTGATCGCTATGCTCAACAAAATAATGTTATCGACGACTACGAAAGTCTACGTAGCAGATAAATCTAAAAATTAATCATATTAATCCATCAACTTGAAATGGGGCACCAATTTCTTTTCAATGAATAATGGCGTACGGTTAACATTTCAATTCGTCCGGGATGTTTTTCTATTTTTGCCCCGAAACCGCGCTACACTTGAACGACGCGAAACGTCAAAAAACCAACCGGAAAGCATTAATATATGGCAGGAGCAAATACAATAACGATAAATCCAACTCCGATCGTACGGTTTGCAATCATATAAAAAATACAAACCGTATCTTCCCTCTTTCTTTTTTCTCTATTTTGCCCGTCTTCGTTGCTGCCGTTCGTTCGCTATTCCGTTGACCTTAAAAAATTGAAATACTTTATTCGGATGATTATCCGATAAAGGGAAAATACAAAGAGGGAAGCGGCAAAATGAGAGTGACGGGCCAAACTACCCGGGCCTCAAGAGCCGGGTATCGGTTTCTTTTCGTTATTTCCGTCGCAATTTGTTAGCATTAACGCTTTGCGGTTAGACGAAGACGTAGGGCTGACGTACGTATATACGCAGGTGTATATACAAGGTGAGTTACAAGAAGCGTTCTGGATTTCCTTTATTACGGCAAGGGATACCGTCCTGTTCAAACCATTTATTCCCGGCATCCATGACTTCGAACTTGTTCCGCTCAATATCGAGCTCCATTCCCAGTAACCCCAACATCAGCTCTATTCTGGACAATATAAGGCCCAATCTTGCCTTCTGCCCAGAAACCACACCATACAGTTACATTTACTGGTCATTATCGTTTCTCCAGTACTTCTCTTCAACATTCTTCACTTCATATTGCATAATGTTGCGTGTTTTGTATCTTTTTATAAGGAAGCCAGTTTAAACGAGCACGAGTGCCTGCGCAATCTCTAAACATAATAAAGATGTGCCTTTCCAAGTGATGAAATTATTGTTGGTTGGCGGTATCTTCATCAAATAAAATTTTTGGGACAGAGAGATGCGACCAAAGAGAGGGGACCGGGCTATATAAGCGCTTGCAACGTCTCATTAAGCATTGATGGAGCATAATCGTTCAATAAACGTATTTGGCTAAACAGCGTTAATCATAACGATTGAAATAGTGGCCTTTTTAACATAATTGTTCTTTTTATCTTATGTTACCTATGTGAGTCGTTTTTCTATCGTTCGTAGCACGAGAAACTCATCCTGTATAGTCAACGTACATATATCCGCGCGGTGCGGTGGTAAGAGATCGAGGCGGGTTTATTCCCGAAAGCTCAACTGTCAGGCAACATCAGGTCGACCGCAGACAAATGAAGACGTGCGTAGCCTCCGTGATCTGCGAAAACACGGGAGTTACATCGGGGGAAATGGGGGAAAATCGCTTTTATAGGTTCGGCGGCGTTCGCCTGTGTATCAAAATCGAATGTGTAGGCCCGCGGCTTCGCCTCCTTTTACTCGTTTTCCGTCCTACGTTTTCTCTTTGTTTTACGCTTGCCTCGGTCGCCCGCGGCGAAACACATTTGAAAAATACTACCGATCTATGGTGTTCGTAGCTCGGAATGGGAAATTGCGGTACGGGGCGTCGCGTAAATATGGATGACAGGGTAGGTATTGAACCATTGAAGAAACAACTGTTGTGTACAGTTGATTAACGAAGGAATCGATTTGAAGCTGTTTTAGCGTATTCTAGTTAATATTAATTTTGGTAATATTAAGTGTATAAAGCGAGTAAAAACTCGCTAACGCCATTTATATTTTTTCTTCTTTCATTCATGATGTTCTCGTTATTTTACTAATTGCTTTGTCATGAGGCCGGGTCAGTTGTTGAATGCATTCTTTTAAATAATTTATTTGTGAAGACTAGACAAGGCGTTTCAAAGAGTGTTTTAGTGTTAATTTTTTTCTTATTTACAAGTAATGTGCGAGAAAAAAATTAATGATGTCACCTAATACGTTGTAAGAGAAAAAGCGTTGTCAAAATCTTCTCTCGGCGTCCAAAGCAATAAGACGTGTTACCGTTCTCTAATTCTAACCGGTTTAGCTTTGCAATTAGTATGCTAAAATATGTGACCTGAGGGTGGTTTCCAATATTTGTTATTAATGAGGCAGTATTATATCAATGCTAGATACGTTCGATAAGCTACAGCCCATTTAATTCCATTCTTCTATTTAAAATACTTTAGCAGCCCTGCTACCGCATAATTAATCTCAACAACACCACTCGTCGCAAAGATAAAAACCACGTCATTCCCGTCATTTATATTCCGCAATTTTAATATACTAACCGACCATTAGTTACCTCTTTCAGCGGACTATCTATCTTCCATTTAAGGTTCGTACGGCATGAAGCTCTCGGTTATTATTTTTTCCTTTGTGCGCCGGTAAAGCCTCTCAGTCGAAGATATCCTCATTAGCCTTAATACCGGCCCCACGTCAACGTCGACAATCGCCCCACGACACCGAACAATCAGCGGATGTACCTATCTTTCTCATATGTACGTGCAGCGAAAAAAAAGGAACGACGTCGAACAGATACGCAGTCCAGATATCCGGAAAGCGTCTAACGCAAACAAACTGCCGCGATTTATCAAAACGCGCCGCAATTAATTCTAATCCTCGGTGTTCACCGCCGCGCCAACGTACTGCCGCACCCCGTCTTCTTCGGTCCTCCCCGCAGTACCCGAAGGAGGATGGTGTTTATATCAAAAACGGGGGAAAAAAGGCACCCCCATGGGCCTAACCTAAAACCGCACATAAATCAACCGGCGCTGTGTTAATCCGTCTCCCGGTACGAATGAGTTGAATTTTTCACGATTCTTTTGCCGGTTTTCCGCGAACGGACTATATAGAATTGTCAGAAAAATTTCAGACGGCGTTTGTTGTATATAAAATTGCTTAGATGTTCGCGTGTGCTGCAATAGACGTGTTATATAGTCGACCGGGGAATTTGACTAAATGTATCTGTTATATGTTATTTTATTTTTGGAAGAAGAAACACATTTTACAACTTAGTTAATTCTAAATATAAGGTTTCGGAACAATTCCGTTGAAATTTCTCACGGATACCATTCCTTCTCGTCTTCCTAGATCAACATGTTCTAGTATACCTATCTGACCTCATCTATTCAAGAGATCATCAATAAATATGGTCGCCAAATTTGTAATTCGTAGATGAAGCGGGGATGAGGCTGTGGCAATAACTGAGGTACTATTACAAATGTAAAGATGTAATTCGAAAGACGTTGACGATTATCCTTTTTATACGGTGTCATTTAATTCAAAGTCAAAGCTATCCACGAAATCACGAAGATGGATTTCCTTCGATAAGCAATCTGGCGATAAATCCGGAATTATTTTTATAATTAACTTCTAGCGCTATGTTGCTTCTTAGCAGTTCTTTTCACACTTAATACCGCAGCTTCTTCACGGGTCTCGAACGTTAGATAAGAAAATTGCCTTGTCAACACGATCCGGTGCTTTAAAACTTCTAAAACGCGACTGCAAAGCGTCCCGCTCGCAAAAATAAAAACGATGGAAAGATATCGCGTCCGGCACCCGCGCCGATCGGATAAATAAGATCCGAGGTTATGTCCATCAATAAGCGAGCTCGGAGTCTTGCAGCCAACGTAACCCACGTCTACGGCGACACGGCGACGGTCATACACTAGATTAGGACTGAGATAGCCGGTAGTTGCCTTGGTTACCGCACGTTTGGGACTAGTTAGCAATCTGCTGCATGTGCGAGTCTCAACGTGGACCAAAACGAGAGCAATATATATATATAGATATATATATATATATACACTCGACAAGTCGGAGTAGTAAGTGAACGAAATAAGAGCACGGGAGAAAACCGCGTCCGTGTATGTTCTATAGTTTGGCGGACCTTTACGTATACGTTCTCTTTATTTAGAAGGATTACTGATGGCGCTTTGAAACCTTCACAAGACCGAGACCCCGCGATTCCCCATCTATCCTTACGGTCGGCGGTACAACCGTATACCGCGGCGTCGAACGTATGTTGACAAAAGACAAATTTAAACATACTCATTAATTTGGGATTACGCGTTCCATTCCACCAAG
Organism: Oryctes rhinoceros; assembly: GCA_020654165.1. Lineage (NCBI taxonomy): Eukaryota > Metazoa > Arthropoda > Insecta > Coleoptera > Scarabaeidae > Oryctes > Oryctes rhinoceros. The sequence goes on along the minus strand of JAIOKQ010000548.1, from coordinate 4,262,779 downwards.
GTTTTACGGCAATTAAGTTGGTAATACCTGCGGCATTAAAGGGGTCCCCTTTTGGTCGTCCCTACACCCATGTCGGCGCCTTTTGCCGCCTGTAACGGCACACTAAGGTACTGTAGTGTGTGATGTACATACGTAAATGCAGCGTAACGTATGTACTCGACGGGCGCAATAAAATTGCTCTATTCGGGACGTCTGGATTTTATAGACCTATTAATATGAAATATTCGTCGTTATGCTTTTACTCGTTGGCTAGAGGTAGGTAAACAGAAGGCAATGGGTGGGTAATTATAAAATTGGAGAGAAGTTCGTTTTTATTCCCGTATTACTCACAGTAAGCCGATATAGCGCCATTGAAATTAATCAAAATTTCCTTATTTTTGTCGTGCACAAAATGAGAACGATTAGAGAGATATGGAAAACATGACAAAAAAAATCCTTTGGAAAAAATATGGAGAGGAGAGAGATGGAAAGTTCCAGCAGTAATTGTAATAGCGGTTATAAAGTTATAAAAGTTAAGACCGCAATCGTATAGCAGTACAAAAGGCTGTAATAATCGCCAGAATTCCATTAACCTTAAATTATATGCTCGGAGCAGCCTGGCGTTAAATTTGCTTTTCAAAAGAAATTACGTCTGTAATGTCGAAAAATTCCGAATCCACTCGTCTCTATTTATCTTTTTAAGCAACTAGTCAACGTTTCATTTGTAGGCACTGCAACCGCAGTCCCGCGATCAAAAACGCCCTTGCCGAGATAGACTGCTTTCGCCGAGAGATCCTTTCTCAAGAACCATCGAGAGAGAACTTTCCGCAGTAGCGGCGTATAACGACTGCCTGTATTCCAGACGACTTCTCAGACGACGACGATGGCGGCGGTACGCTTATATTCGTCGCGGATAATCCAAAGTTGTTATTGATTGTTTCGAGTGGAAGTGCTCAAGGATCCTTGTTTACCGGTCCTCGAAACTTTTTCCGGATTCGGAGCTCGTTATTTTCCTTTGTGCGCTTTTGATCTGGCGGTTTCGCGTACATCGAAAATCGACCGGCGGACCCTTCAAAATGCTCCGCCACACAAAATAATTCTAAAAGTATCTAATTGGAACAATGGAAAAGAAGGCAATTAAGTGGCTTTCGATTTGGGAAAGCAAGGAATTATTTTTTCGATTGCAAGCGAAGTTGAGCCAAATAAAGTACTGCTCTTTTACGGAAACTTATTACTTTCTCACAGATTTTATCGATTCTCCTTTTTTTTACTCGTTATTGTTCATCTTCAGGATTCATGATTTAAAAGTACAATCGAATTGAAGTTAAAACAATAACTTTTAAAGTAGTTGTGGCAGCATGAAGCTTTCAAATGAATCAATATCGGGGCCACCGTTACATTATGTTTGCACATAAAATTGAAATTGCATCGATGTGAAGAGGCCAAGAGACTTAGAGAGGCTTAGGAACGTTCTCTTTTACCGCTATGGGATACTTCACTATTTCGAAAATATAAACATGCAATCAGCTTATGCAAAGATATATTTGAGCGTAAATACTTGCGATGAGTACTTTAAGGTAGAGTTCCAAGAGCTTTCTTGGGGAAATATTAAATTAGCTGTTGCCAGCTGAAACTAGTGATACTGTTGAACTAAAAGACAAAGAAAAAAAAATTGAGGAAGAAAGATATGGAACGTCGAGCTCGTCTACGGAATACATCAATGACCCCGATCAATGGTAGGCTGGATAGGTAGATAGGGCAACATCGAAAATGAGCTTTACGTATTCGCAGATAATTGAGTATTGCGCCTCCACTTTTGGTTATCAAAAATATAGATAGATTTAAGATAAGCCATTGTTTCATGTGTCTTTAAGAAGCATTATCTTTTTTCTTTACTTTATTGATCACTGACTTATAATCTATCAAAGATGAAGAATTTTATCTTCATTGAAATGCTTATAATTCTCAACAATTTTTCAATACATGATCTTCCTTGCATAAACCCTAATTTTCATTATACCGAATGAACAAGACCACGTAACCGAAAACCATAACCAACGTTCCTGGACGATGCACATACGTATCTACGTTTATCTGTCGCTATTTGCACAGGACCTAACCTCAGACAATACTCGCATTACGCTGTACCATACGGGGCGGATCTAACTCGGCGTTTCATTTGTTCATTTAAATCATCCGCATGGACGAGCAATATAAGCCGCGGAACGGCGTCCTAAAAGCTCGGAGAGAGATAGAGGACGCGCATGCACCTATGTACAGTGTATATACCGTACGGCGAAGAACCTACACGCGCTCTGACCCAGAGATGGCCCGCGTGTGTGTAATAAATGTGGAAATTCATCCGTGCCTGTCAGTGGCTTACGAGTACATATTGCCTGCGATTTGCAGTCGGGCGGCCGCGCGAAATGGTAGAACGGGGTTGCAAGCTCTTGTCTGCGACCACGTAGGCATGCCGGCGCGATGTGCGGTATCTTGTGGACGCAACGTGTTGAATAGAATAGCTGGATGCAAGTTGTCGATGATATGCGGACTGGACAAGTTGGAGCAATTAAAATACGTGGGTACATCTGGGTTGGAGATTCTTTTGGAGTTAATTAAGAGGAATTTTAAGTTGATTAAAGGTAAACAATGCTCTTCTTTCCTATTATGGAAGAAGACGAATTCTTTAAGACAAACCGATATGTTCTTTATTTCTTCTCAAATTCTTCAGGAGTGTTCTTGATGTAGAACACGAACAATATTGTGATCTTCCTTCGGCATTGTTAATTTACTGACCTCGTTATGTTAATCAACATCTTTTTAACAAGATTTTTATCCTCCTATTATTAGTCGATGTACGAAGCTCTATATTGTAAGTCTACCCTAGTTTCGGCGTAGCTCTGTTAGAAATAGACATATGTATGAGAGTTCTACCATTTACAATGTTTACACGCTAGGCGTAATTTTGCAATTCCCGAAGGTTGCGACATCATCCTGTATGTTAATTCGTACAGATGTAACGTTACGTCCGATTCCACATGGGTTTGTGTAAATGTAAATTGAACTGCAACTCCGACGGAGACGTCGGTATTCAATTATCGATAATTTTATCGATCGATCTTTCGAATTTTGATGCCTTCTCAATTCCTCTTCCGCCATTCAGACGGTATTACCTTTTTCACTGGTCCATAAATCCTAACGTAAGAGCGGCAATTGCGAATATTAGACCGACGCTTACGTAATCCTCGGAACTTCGGGCTGTACGGCTGCAATAAATAGATGCATATTATGTATACTACACCGACCATAGATCTATCCATCTCGATATAAGCCGGTGTATTTGGCGTATGACTCTGAAAGCGGATCAATAGACAAATATCCACATCCAGCTCGGCTATTTCCACACACACACACACACACACGTATGTACATCCTCTCTTTATCAATTCGCCGAATTTGGACTACGGGAAAAGGACTCCGGCGGCTATCAAATCTACACCAGAACAGTAAATCTTTCCAGCCGGTACGGTTCATTTATCTCCGTTTTATATTTGCGTATCGTGGAACATCTCGGCCTGGCTCTCTGTTTCACGAGCGTCGAGTTTAAAAACTTTCTTTTCCCTTTGCTTTTTTGTCTCGCTCTCTCTCTGTATTCGGTATTTCGCTTTTTTTTTTCTCTCCTAACTCTCGTCCATGTCGACAGCCATCAATGTATTTTGTTCGCTTGAGGTTGAGGTTTCCACCCCAACTTCACTACCATCGGGTATAGAGCACACGGTTTGTTCTCGAGACGGATTCCTCCGCTTTAGAGCCTATTGGTTCACGTGTTCCGCTAGAGAGAACAAGCATTAGGGATATTGATAGCAGTCGAATGTATCATTCGTTTTATTACTTCCGCATTTTCGTCCGCTGATACACGAGGTAGCTGCTCATTTCTGTACGCCTCTTTTTTCCCGGTACTTTGTGGACTCGTGTAGGACGACTTAGGCGGCTGTCATTAAATTTTCAATCGTTCGTTTTATTTTGTACTACGGGAATAAGTTTAGTAATTTAGTTAGGCCATGCGAGCTAACAAAGGCGAAACGAATGCGTGGGTTGTCTCGAAAGGAACGTTTTTATTGTATAGCTATTTATTAATTTTCCTTTTTTTTTCTTGTTCCATTGTACATCGTAATCGATGGGCTTTAGAAAAGAAACTCATATAAAATTTGTTTTTAGATAAATAGAAATAAAAAATAAATAAATAGCGTGTAGAGGTGAAAGCACTTTTATATGTACACTTTCTTGTTGCCAATAGATGCCTCTCCTAGCGAAGTAGCTCGTCTCGGGCTGTTCACTGAAGCAGTTTGGGTTCTGGGAAGAATAATCGGCAAATTTTTAACTTTTGAGGCTCGCAGAGACGCTCCAGGCCATCTTTGTGGACCTCACCAGCGACTTTTGATTCCATCTGGCACGACCGGTTCCAGGTTAACCAGTTCTTTTAGCGTGTTCATGAGCTATGAGAGAAGCTTGGTGACTAAGGCACTGACTTCAATCTTTCAATCTTAATGAGGGTCATTTATTTCATAACGTTCTATAGTTTTTATCAAAATTGTAAGTGGGGTGGAAAGTGGGATAAGCCTCGCAGCTTCCACCTTCAGTCTCTTTAGTCATCTTGACATTGAGCTACAGGTTATCATTGGCTGGATGACTTTCATACATGTTGAGTCTTAATTAAGTGTTCCAGTTCTTTTTTACAGCATCGGTTTAGCTTATTGCTACCAACGTCTTTACAACTAGAAAATCTATAATGGTCGGTATTGGTCGCTTTGCTGTTTAGAAGTAATCGCAAGAATTCTTTCGACACTTTCTTTTACAAAAATGGTAAATTACAAAGAGATCTAAATCATCTCGTTCTATGTCTAGCAAAATAATTCGTTGTATAAAGGCATGCTTCTTCCTTCATTGTGGAGATCCGAGCGTAATGAATTCTCCCATTAATCTTTGTTTTCGTTTTTCAGTTCGATATTTATGGTTCTCCGAGCCTCGGCGAAAATAGGAATCAATTAAAAAACAACGAGGGGTAAATTCTCATAAAAAAAAGAGAAACCAAGTCCGCTTAATTCGCAATTAAGCCATCAACGTAAATCGCCGCGATTATAAATAATTCTTAAAACGCAAACGATTTTTTGCGGTGGTTTTATCTCTATTTGAATTGTTAATTTCATCGTTGAGCGGGGAAAAAGACGCAGATTTATAGGGTTACGCCGACCGAAGGAACTTCTATTAATATGAAAATTGATTTAATCCGGGGTAATTGGACGGTCCGAAAGAAGCTGTCTGAAGGGTTGCTAGGAAGCAGACGTATGAAATATAAAGGGCGAAGATTGCACTGGTGGAGGGAGCGGGTAGGTAATATTTTTCCATCTTGCCTGACGAGAGATTTCTGCGAGAATTTTTTAAACTTTTACGGGACTTACAATTCGCAATATCCAAACTGTTAAATTGTTGCTTAGTTTTCAACCAATACGAAGTGTCGTCATTTGTCAGAATGTTGTCTTTTAAAACGGGTCTTTTAAGAGTTTCTTTACACCGATTGATACGAATCTCTTTTTTGTCCTTTTGCGTGAAATAATGCCGTAACCATCGAGGTCAGTTCTTTGTTTTATTGGAGTAGCCATCGCTTTTGATCGATCTACGCGGAATTCATCACTGTTCATTTCATCACAGTTCATCACAAGCTTATTATAAACGGAGCGATTCGGGTCATTGTTGTTTGTGCGTGTACGTGTTGTTCAAAGAAATTTTTGGAGGTGCATCTATTTGTATTCAATAAATCTAGAATAAAAGCAAGTAACGAGTATCAGAAACGCCCAGTTAAACGCATAACTACTACGTTTCGTCTAATTAATCTGCTCGGCTAACAAACTAGAACCGTAGCTCGCAGATCGTGCAGATACTTTAACCAACGGTAATTCGAGTTCGACTAACAAAGACAGTAAAACTGACAACAAAACCGATCGGAGCTCGATACGCCACCTACTACAACTAAAGTAATTCCGAACTAATTGCTGTCGTTTGTGAACGCTCTATTGGCGAGTCCGTTCGGTATTTATTATTCATTTGTATAACCTTGTTCGTGAAGCGCTTTAACTTACGTACCAAAAATAATTGGAAGGCAAAGGAGATAAAACATAAGCGACTATTAGAGTCCTCAAGCTACGTTAGCGCGTGAATATTTAATGGAACGGGACCACTAACATTTGCTGGAAACGGTAAATGGGTATTGAAAAGGACATATTTCCGTGATAATAGACGGTTCTTATTCTTAGTAGCTAAGTTAGATAATGAGGTGTAATTGCAGTTCATTTGGTGGATTGTTGTCAGAGAGTTGGCCGAGTGTATTGAACATTTATTTTACTTCACCAATGGGCACAATACAGCAAGCAATGTATATTTGTTGCTTCTAGCATTCTTGGTTATCAAGCAACCTACTGCTTTGGCATAGGTTAGGCCATTGTTCAAAGAAAGCGCTCTGATGGCGAGAAGGCGTCTTCAGCTTAGCATTTTTACGAGACAGGTCTTCAGTAAGTTCCGCGCTTTCTTAGCTGGCAGTATTCAGTCTGAATCCCAATAAACATGTAAAAGTCTTAAACGGGAAAAGTCACAGTGACTTTGGCGGTGTAGCAGAAATTAATTTCATCCTAATCTCTTCAGGAAGTTTACAAACTACAAAAGCAGGTCTGTTAGCCGTATTACTTTGATGATGATCTTCTAGAAACAATTGGAATTCTGTGACAGTCCAGTACCGGGCTAGATGTTATACTGCTTTGCTTACAATGTTAAGGCCGGTAAAGCAATCTCTGTTCCCGGGAGCCTTCATTCCTTTAGGCGGAGTTCCCGTTAGCTTACTCCTGCTCCAGCCCCTTTGCTGATTTTTCATTCGTTTGCTAGGCTAAAGACTGGACTCTCCTTTCATTTTTTTTTCATTTGAGTATCAATAAGAACTACTTCAGGATAGGTATTGGAGAGTGAAAGAATGTTTGAAGAATACTTAAGATAGACGCAGACCTTTTTGACGCAGCTACATCATACGCAATGTTAACTAACCAACAAAAAAATATAAACTGTCGAATAATACCTTCGATTGAAATGTTTAAAGGTTCCAGCAACGTTTAGCATTCAATCAATCGTTGGAAGCAACGAAACATTATGCAAAAAGTAAATGTGAACGACCAGCTAAATAGGTATTCAGTATGCGCTAAGTTACTACATACTTACCTAATTACTGCCAACCGAACAAAGTAAACCTCACTTGAATAGAAGTCCTCGTCCTTTATGTTCTGTCTCACGCTCGCAGAAAATCATCTTAGACACATTAACTATCAACAAATACGCTAATTAATTAGGGGTTTCTGGAGTGGCGGCCCGGATGAAGCCGAGAGGTTGCGCGTAACGAGGACCGGCAACGATGACGTTGACAGCGACCTCTATCGACTCCGGTCGTCAAGTCAACCACATCAAAAGACATTCGCGGAAGAGGATAGTACTTGATATATTGCTTCTGTTCGTTCACGATCTCGTCGGTAACTAAGAGAGGAGGATGCGGAGAGACGGGAGGGCGTCGTGGAAATTATCGAGGAGAATTTCGAAACTCTTGCGCCGACATTGCCGTGTATACAGCGCCATTCAGAAATCTAATTCGCGCGCATTAAGGCTGGCGCAAAGGAAAACGATGTATGAATGCAATAGAAGAAAGTTGTTTGAGATATACGTACAATCTGCTTGGAATCATTTTCTATGTAGAACAGTATTTAATGACTTTGTAAATGCTCAACTCAATTTGCTAATGGTAACGCTAAGCTCACGGGCAACATCGTACAAATTTCCTTTCGAACCTGTTTACCGGTTTTCACAAACCCTAGATCTCGAACCTGGGACACCGGACACCGTTTCTTGAACGATGTCTCACGTTCACCCCTTCGCGAAGGCGAGCTTACCACGTATAGGAAACTTTAATTTGATCGAATTAATTTTTGACGTGATACGGAGGACGAGAAAGAGAAGGTTATCTAGAGTGGAAGATGATAACTGACGAAGATGGTACCGCGCCTTGTAAGTTTGCACATCACGCGGCTGCTATCACGACGTGTTTCGCGTGTGTTGTGTTTATCTTACGGATCGGATATCAGCGGGAGAACCTCCTGCGAGCGCGAGGATAACATTGTTTCGGTTTGAGTTTCGGGATCGTCTGATATAGGCGTCATGACGCTCCGCTCCAACGGCGCTACGCAAGGAAGGTGAATGATGAATGAATTCCGCCTTAGGGACGAGAATTCCCCGGGCGTGGAAGTGCGTTAGATGGAACTAGATTAAAGTAGGTTATCTTGTTGTTGCGCCAGGAGTTAGGATGCTTACAAGCAACCTTTGAAAGTACAATTAGACAGGAAGAAGGAAGAATTTAGAAGGAGAAGTTAGGGCCGCGTCAATTAAAGAAATGCAACAACATGTTCATATCAATTTTAAGCGGACAATTTTATTTAGAGCAAATTTCGGTCGGAATGTGTCTTGTTCAAATGTTATTGACATCATTAGAAGTCGTGCAGTATTAATGCATTAATGCGTGTGGCACTATAAAACGTTACGTTAAGTTATTGAAGACACTGCTTGCAAAGCAGCAGATACCTGAATATGTAAAATTATACGAAAAAGATAAAATTCCTTCAATTTAAATTTTACATTGCGAACGCGTTGACAGATATCTTGAACCAATTAGCGCTTAGAGCAGAATCGCTTATTCGAACCGTGCAAGGAATTCAATCAGAATTTCAGGAATTTTCCTATTACGCACTTAATGCATCCAATCATGTTCGGGGCGATAATTTTAGGCTACCTAATAGTTCAACTTCTCTCGTAGCATCGTAAATATCTCCCGCTTGGCTCCGTAGAAAATTTTCAATTTCGATTTAATACAGTGAGCTTATCGCGACGTCTCGAAATATGGATCCCGATAGTTTATTATTGACTTTATTACGGCGTCTATTATGCCTTGAATGGAATTGAAATTTTACGTAGATATCATCGATGATGTAGCTGCTCTCGATATATTTCAAATAGTCTCGATAGTGTTACGCTTGAGAAATAAGGAGCAACGAAGGGCGCGCATTTATCAATAATAAACTTTCCCGAAAAACGGGGGAATATTAAAACTGTCAAGTGAACAAAAATATCAGCGTCACTTCGGCAATAAGAAGAAGGAGGACGCTCCGGATGCTGCAGACAGATGAGAAAACTCTTCTGCTGCACCCCATTCTACCATTTCCATCCCCGCCTACTATCTCGCCTCAAAACCGAATGTGAAGGGAGAAAGATAGACAGTATCGAATTGAATCCGCTGCCACCACCGATAGACAAGAAGTTTTATTAAAAAGTCAGTTTCCGAAGGAGAATAGAAGAATGAGAGAGCGCGTCCGGGCGACTTCATTTCTTTCGTATAAAAATTTTTCGGTATTTTATAAAGTTCGAGAGATTAATGCAATTACCTAGACAAGATTGTCAACGGGAACTCAAGGGTAACGCGAACTAAGCAATAAAATGTTACGTTTAAGCCTTTAGGGGCATTCTTATGAGAACGAGGTTTTCAACATTCTTTTCCTATCCTGCATACGTAAAGTACACATTTTTCCGCAACGATTCTCAATGCGAAATTGAAGTATGGGTGTCGCGGCCTTGAACTTCTCTCTCATAGTTTGTCCCATCTTTTTCCGAGGATTCCGTTTGAATTTCCAGCGGAACCCTCATTTATTTCATCCCTCTTGCCGCCGATATACATCCCCGAAGTGGTGAAATTTCCATTCGGAGGCTCAATAAGGAAATGAGGATTTTTTTTCTCAGGCGCGTGAATATCCGAAGATATCTTTCTGAAACACTTTATTATTGACGATGCAAATACATTTCGAGAAAATGTGAATGTCTACGTTTACCTGCATGGCTTCATTAGATTAATCCTCAAACATATTTAGTCGTATTCAAAATTTAATAGAAATTATATGTACTACGAAATCCCCAGACCATTTCGTGGAACGCCACTGCACGATTGGCGAACAACAACGAACAACAACGGCGGCAACTACGAATTACATCCCTCACCGATGATCCCGTAAGATGGCCGATGGGAGAATACAACGGTGCTACACCGTCCTACATGCCTACGTGCAAGCTATTTCTTGCGGTTGTACAGCGAGAAGGCGACGAGGGTATTGGCTGAGTCTCATCGCGTTATTTCGCCGCGTTCTAAATCTCGGATTATTGGATTTCGTGTTTTCGCGCCCAAAGAATCGTTTTATTTCCCCGGGCTTTTCCAATTATTTGGGTGGCCTGTTAAAACCCGGTTCGCGACGCAGATGGTTTCGGTTAGACGTGTGTGCGGCAGTCGCGCCCTGCGCCGTTGTCACATCTAGTCTACTTCTTCCTGCTACTCTCCTTCTTCTAGTTTCGCCGGGTAGATTGGGACCGCTTTCTCCAATGCTCCTGCCAATCACCTAGCCTCCCAACCGACACGCTTCCACCTGGTTCGGTGCATTTTTCCGTGTATCGCAGCTTACGTAAACGCCCTGCTTCTTCGTTTTAAATTAACTCGGTTAGAATGGGGAATTGGCTGAAAATAAGATGGGGAAGTATTATGGTTGTAGGAGGTAATGCCGGTTACATGGGAGACGAAACCTTCTAGATTAGAGAAATGTTCTGTCTTATTGTGTTAAAAGAATAAATTTTAAACGTCGTAACCTCAAATGAAGATCCACCAGCATATGTTTAAATTACTTTTATTTAAGTTTAATCTTCATCGTAACAGTAGACACCAATCGATGAAAGATTATACCTTAATTGACGTTATTCGCGCAATAAGCAAGAATCTGTCGATTAAATCTTATTAAAACTTAGACACCAATATAAAAACGGATTAACTTATTATTGGTTCGGAATTACCGAAATCGCGTAATTACGCGTCTCGCTTTTATGGCGGAATTGCCTGATGCCAAGTAGGATATTATCTATATATCCACTTTTGTGTTTCAGTTGTAAAATTTTATTGGGTGCGGTGGTATTTTAAGAGCGCCGAGGGCTAATAAAACCTAAAACGATCCGTTTCGACGTTAATATCTAATCTCGCGCCCGGCATTAAAATACATCGCGTTGTTTAACCAATGCCGGACTAGCGTGCAAAACCCGTAGGGCGCATTCCCTTCAATTACCGCTCGGGTAGTTGGAGATGGCTTTTAATGTAATGGTATTTTTAAATTAAATTCTATTTTTTATCGGGCGCGTAATACCTGTAAGCGAAGCAATATCCTAAATTCAAGTTGGAATGTATTGTATGGCCGTTACAAGTTTTAGTGCACCGATTAAGTTAATCGCTTACACGAGCGTATTGTATTTATTTAAACTTTAATCTCAGCAGAGATTTCGTTGTAGAAGGAATTATAAGCAATGAAAATGAAAGTAGGGAAGAGAAGCTTCCTTTGAATATGTGAAAGGAGATGGGGAATAGGACAAAAATAAAAATCTAGATAACATTACCAAACATTACGGCATATGTATGTTCTGTAATGTTGTATGATCCTCTTCTTGATGATGTAATTCATGATGAATCCACATTTTTTCAGGTTTAGTTCTACGTCTTGCGTGGGCCAAGTCAGAAATGACTTAAAATTAAAATATTAGCATTATTCATCTTCAGAAAATACTCGTCACGTCATCGATGGAGTAAGACGAAAATGAAGCAGCCGAGAATGATCATGACGAAGGTGGGAACAAGGGAATAAATTACAATATATGAGTGATGTGCGATCGCAAAGATTAATACAGGCCTCCTCCCATGTAACAATACGTCCCATTCTTCCTTACCTATTAACACAAAAATCTGGAAAAGATGGTCTACTTAGAGAAAAACGAATGGATAAAAGGGATGGCAGACGTTCTCTTCTCTCATTGTAAATTAAATAAATTACATCTACCTACATATATACATACGTAGCACAGGTGTATTGTTCGCGTAATCAAAATCAACCGACGATTCTTAATTAATGTAATTGCAACCGGCGTCTCATGCGGATTTAAGCGTTCCGAAACGAATTTGCGCCTCGCGCCGGTGATCGCGAACGCGAAAGAAGGATAATAAACAAGAGGCGGTACGTCCGGTAGCGGCGTTAGGGGACGTCGCCGTCTCACGTTGGATATTACTGAAATTAAGCGCGGTGCCGCGTGCATTGTCGGCGGAAAGCTTTACTACTATACCGCCGCTACTATCAGAAACTAGAGCGAATATAAACTAACTCCGTCGACTACTAGGGCATGCTATCTTCAAAGTACACAGCTTTACTTCATTTCGCTGCAAGCCGGCGAGTTTACTCCTGGAAGAAATACTTCAATTAGAGCTCTATATTTATAATTATGTGCCTTGCCGTCGTAGTAGTCCCGATTCTTCCGAGTTGCCGGAGTAATTTATTGTTTAGCGAGTTTGCGTAGGGCGTTACACATCGATCGTTTCGATACGAGCGAGCGTTGAGAATGTCGCTGCTTTTATCTCGTCGTAATTTATTTAATTAGCATCGGTATGAAGTCTTGCCTCACCGTCAAAGGTACATGCGAACTATGTGGAATTGTTTGAAGTTTTCCGAAAGGTATAGTTTCCAGTTAATTTGGCAGACTTTTTTGCAAGACTATATGCTCGCTATTGTAACTGTATATGCTAGCATGGAAAAGGTGAAATGTTGATGATTTTGGGTCATACTCTAGCGGCACTTGCATTTTACAGCTACTGGTCGTCCGGACAATATGCAACGTTCTTGGTCTATGTTTGCGCGATTATCTCAGTGCATCATCATGCTACCATTGCTTGTAACCTTCTCAGATCTTTAGAAATATACCCCAGTATCCCCAGTACTAAACGACGACAAACAACGATACTTAAAGCTTATTAGTAATGCGTTTAAAATTAGCATGACGTTGATAAATAAAAAGGGTACGTTACATTTAACATTTTACAGTAGGTAATTACATATTCCACGAACATAACGTTGAATATGCGTCAATTTTATGCGATTAACTGATTAATAAATAATAACCGACATCAATAATTTCTTGTTACGCATCATAATAAAGTTGTTTTATTTCATCAGGACACGAACGGCGTTTTTCCGTGACAGCACTTCTTAGAACGTGATCGAGTTTCTTATTACCTATTACTATTACTTAGAGGGGGTCGTGTCTACGTATATATTATTTAAGCACCCTGCTACATTCATCAAAAATAAATGACCAACTTTTTTATTGGGTTCTATAATGGACTTGGCCGTAGAAAAAAAACATTTACGGCTACCAAAACACGAACATTAGTCATTACTTTCTTTTGCCTACACTAAAACGTAAATATTAAAAATAAGGTTTCATCGTGCTTAAGTGTATTATATTCCGAGAGTTCCATTACGGCCGATACCGGGAAAGAACATTACGTTACAAGTAATTCGGGCGCTTGTTTCAAAGGACAGAGAACACGAAGCGTACGAAGACAAGCGGTTATAAAAAGGAGGCGGATTGAAGCTCTCGTGGTGTGGGCGTTATACATCGATCTGGTAAAAGCAATAACTTGGCCAGAAGGATATTACCGAAAATGGTGGATATAAATATGAAGTTAGGAGTAGGCGACAGATAGAATAAGAAAGGGAGGAAAAAAGACCAAGAAGGAAAACCATCATCGTATGGTGGAGGACAAAAAGAACGAACTCGCTGACCCACATTCATCTAACTGAGTATAATAACTCGAGGAGCGTATAGAAGAAAGAGATATGGAAACGCGCGGCTTCGAGTATACGCCGGTATTGGACGTGGAAGCGTCGTGCAAAAAGTTTCGGGAACCCCGCGAGATTTTCTCGGAGAGATATGTAATATCTCTTGCGCGAGTACTACCCGAGGCGATATTGTAGCTTCTGACGGCAGTGGTGGCGATTTGGGGCTGGGAAAGCGGGCGTTACTTCCTATTCCAACCGCAGAAACCAACAGAACGGTTTTATGTATAAAGTTAGGAAGATTATCGAGAAGTAGATCTATGAAACTATTGTTTTAACATCAATTATTTATTTACTTGTATTTAAGAAGATAGAAAGCGCAAAAATTCATGTATTTACATTTTAACGTCGAATACGGGAGTAGTTCCTTCCTTCCATCTTCCATCTTCGGCATTGTCTTCTTGTAAGTACACTGCATTTTCGGACCTCGGTAAGCAAGTGCGGTACTCAACGTCCGTTTAGCTTCTTCACGCCTAATCTTCAACTATTACGTTCATTTTGAGATTACTATAGTTTCTGTTATATTTCTAACGATTGCTTGCTCGACGTTTTGCCATCCCGAAAGTGTATCGTTAACAAAGTTGGTACGACAACGTTTACATACAGCAAATATGCCTTTCACTGATCCAAAATTTTTATTTTGAGCTGTAGAAGATTCGTTTAAATTACGAAATTAGAAAATAGAAGGAAAATCTAAAACCTCACTGCATCTAGATAAAACCCGCCAAAGTCCAACTAATTCTTACGTACCGCCACTGTTTGACAAGGCTAGGCTCGTAGGTACGAGAAGAGTAGGAACATGTTCGTTTGGCGAGAACCTCCATAAATATGTAACCCGGAGAGACGATTGTGCTGTGGCGACGCGGAATGGGGCTTAGTTATTCTGTGCCGATGTAAAAAGTTAGTGCGTGCCGGCGAACGTAAAATATCCAATCTCTGACTTACTGCTTTACGATGCGTCAGAGATGATGTAAAAGAAATATACAATTTCTTCTCTTCGCCGGTGGTGAACTGCGGCAGAATAAAAAGAACGGCGGGCATAAAAAAATATATATTTCTCTTCGGAGGGTGTCGACGTTGGTCGGAGGCTGTGCGTTGAAACTTTTACGAATTGATGATATATGATATTTTAACGGTTTCTTTTTTTCAATTGGAACCTTTATTGTTTCGCGGAGGTCTTATTCAATATGGTTGAAATAGGAATGCGTTCTTGAATTATACATAGGCTTTCTCCTTGAAGCGTCGTTGAACGGTTTATTTCGAACTTTTTTTGGTCATTACTTCTTTTGGAAATTCGTCAAAATGCTAGAAGAAGAACTGTTATTGAAATTTCCTGGATGATGTATGAAAGACCGAGAAAGACTTATTGTTCCATTCGGGGTGCAGTAAACCTCCATATTGGGTTCACAATATCCGTGTCGGTAATACTTTAGTGCATTTATAGGCGTTTCATGGACAATCTACATGAAATTGTGTTTAGCCTTCTCTATAAATAAAATATCGTAACTTGATATCGACAATTACACCGTCAGTCATAGAACTCCCCGCATACATACATTCCAGAAAAACTATTTAATGTGTACGTTAAACATGTACGTTAATATGTGCTTACAACATAAGCTAGCTACATAAAACTGTTTATTGCTTAGGGACCTGTTTAACGCCGAGGAGGTTTGCGAGCTAATTATTCGCTTATCAAGGCTCCCCCGTGGCAGGAGTGCACGCAACCGTGGACATTATGATCAGCGTTAGCCTTCCGAACAGCGGGCTTCCGTCATGCAATGAATTGTGAAAAGATAGATGCCTATCAACAACTTTTATTGTGGGCCATAATTATCCACAAAGCCGAATCCGTACGTTTCAGTAATAAAGATGCTTTACGTGTATGTTTCATTTAAATACCTTTGAATTATAGATGAATGATGAACTGTAATTGTGCGTAGCTAGGTAAGCACGCATTCACAGAATGTTTTGGGGGGATTATACAGTGACGTTCTAAAATATCTATCACCTCCGAATATTAACTTCGGCCCGAACGAGAAAATGGCAGCGTGTTTTGGAAAGAGGAGCGCGATAAAGGTACATGTTATACGTTTATTTTCGCGCGTGGTGACCGCCCAACGGGGTGTATACGCTTTTTAAAGATTGCGATAATCGCGAGGGTCTTAGTATGTTTGGTGTTCCACGGTGTTGTGAATATTGACAAGAAAACAGAGACTTGATTTATTATCAATTCTCTCACAAATCACCTAATATTTTTTAAGAAAAAAAAAAATAAACAAAAAAACCTTACCAAACAATAACAAAATTAAAAAAAAATAACATAAGACATTGACTTCCGGCCCTCTAAAATCAAAGTTAACAAAACCATAGAAGCTTTAAGTAGGTATAGGACAAATTAATAAAGCTGGCAAAGCAAGGGTTTTGTTGTTGCGTAACATCCGGTCCTACATAAGGCGATACAAACGTTGGGGAAAATAAATCAACTTTCAAACTCACATGACCGACGTCGGCTTAACACCCGGCCTTTTATCGAACATGACGTAATACGACCCGCGTAACTAAAGGTTGTCATATCGCGGTGCACCTCATTGGAATGAACACGGCGACGACACGAGAAATACAAATTCATAAACGAAATTTGCATTTTTATGCGAACTATATCGCATGTTGAACCGGTTCGTAGTTTCCTTTCTAAAGTTTCCGCGCGTGATATATCGAGCTCCCGTGACATATTTAATCAAAAGATTGTCACCGTATGCGGCTAGCCGACGCGACGAGCACTTCGCCTCGGTAAATACTCCCATCGAACTTGTTTGCCTCCGTATTTACCTTGTTTCATGTACACGAACGCTGTATATTGTGCATCTGGACGAAGCAAGCCAAAAGATCGTGTACGCCTCGTGTTCGGTGACTGCAAAGAGCCAAGGATGCGCACACACATACACACATTTTATTTACATGCGGATGGCATGCCATATTGCATGCTAGAATTGGCCGCGACGATGTATTCCGCCGATAAATTTTAAATGAGACGTAATTCACCCCTATTTTGTCCTGCCGACGGCAATTATTATGTTCGTAAGGGTGTTCGTAATGATGGCGTATTTACGTCAAGGCGATCTCGTATTATATGGCGAGAAATTGCGCTTGGCGGATGCTCGTACTCTGTGAGTTATGGGGAAGGATCGATTTTTACATTAGGCTACGGCACGTTAATCGGATATTAGGAATAATCGGTAATTAGGGAACGGCATGTTACGAAAAAAAAGAGTTGTATTCAAAATCTACACGGAAAACGTTGTTATCGTTAGTACAAAAATCGTATCGAGGGTAACGGAACTAGTTCTGTAATGCTGATTATATCGTAAATAGCTACGTAATATCAATTCTTCCTGTAGTTATTGTATTATTGATGACGATTATCAGCCAACCCTGTTAAACTTTTGCCGAATCCAGAAATGTTTTAACCAAAACATTATAGGGACACAGGGCTTGGCACCTTACTTCCTTGTCCAGGAAGAAGTGTTATATCCATGTTTATCCGTAATTAAAAATCAACCGTCCAAGTCGCATTTGAACCCACGCCTTTTGCTAACCATTTGCCTTCGTAACTGGTCTATTTTTTTTTCATTTTATTTTTTTATCTTTGCTCTAAACTATAACTTCCCAACGGGGCGATACCGCCCCCTAGTGGGCGTTGATATCTTCCATGGAAGCGGTAGCCGATCCAAAGGAAGTGACAGAAGAAGGCGAATGTCAACTTGTAGAACAGTAAAGCAGAAAGAAGGTTATAATGTCTCTATTCTTATTAAAAAGGCCAACTATGAAGCCAAAATTATTTCATAAACGAAATAAACAAACATAGAAATTTATTATTTTATTGTGTCTTCTTTCCTTTCAACATTAATACAAAGCATTTTATCATTCAAATCAGGTTTATTCTTCGTATTACCTATACGTGTAGGAGGAAGAAACGCTATATTACATGTAGGCGTTTACTTGGCGTTAAATACCGCCCATTTCCTAGCTTGTGGTGTAACGCCTACACTTTTTTCTGTATAGATTCGCCTCATAAGATCTGTATAAACGAAAGGTTTTTGTTATCGACATTTAAAGAAAAATGACCGGCGTTGTGTAAGGTACTATTAGTAATGGAGATTGTCGCGTTACCGCTCTCCATTTTGTTTGCCATTCAAAATATTTAATTTTATTCAATAAATGTTAAAATAATTTTACAGAATTAACTTTATAGGTCGTTGATGAACTAGGGAGATAATATGGTAAACAAAACAAAAGTATCGGCACACTCTGCACCGAATAAGTTTAATTAGTTAATCTGCGACACCCGTTTTGAGCATGCGCCGATCCTCTATTGAACTTGCGTAAACTTGTGTAGTGCGGAATGTGCCGATCAGATGCTGATGATTATCCAAACGGATTAAAGAAGCGGGAACATCGCTGGAAAATGTATTTTAATTATGCGGAGAAATTAAACTAAATTTGCAGAAAAAGTACCTGTTTCTGTGTTAGGCCGAACATTCGTTTAGGCGGTCTGAAGCAACGTTATGCATTAATAATTACGGTATACATGAAATTTTAATCTTATTTTCGTTTTGAGGTTAAATTTACTCCTTTATATCGTTGACTCGTCCTGTACGCTTCACGAAAAATATCAATTACTTAGACTTCCCGGGTGATTCCTTTTTTTTAAAGAGCCTTGGTTTCCGGGTTGTAATTGCAAGAGTCTGTCGATATTTCGCCCTCAGTTGCATTGAGCACCTTTTAAGTTGTTGCATAGTGTATCGCTATTACGAAAGGTTCGGATAGGAGTTATTTCCAACGAAAATGTAACATGTAACCATCGTCTCTAATGATATTCTTTGATTGATCGAAATCCATAAACAACCCGACAATCTCAATAGAGATGATGATTGGAAACCTCTCCCGCCCCAAATCTTCCAATCACAACCGCTTTCAACGCTCGCGATTTCATTTATTCCATCCATTTAATAATTGTTGCAAAATACGCATAAATCCTTCCCCGGTAAGTTTCTAGGAAGCGCTCTGGTTAGACAATGTACAATAAAATAAAGCGTAAAAAAATAGCTATTTTTCACCGGGAAATAATGTTGCGCGAGTGCATTTCGCAAAACAAAGCAAAGCAACCATTTATCTTTATTCCCGGTTCCGAATTAATCAGAGTACACCGTGAAAATTCATATGAAAAATAAAAGTGGCTCGGTTATAAATGGAGCAAAAAAGTTCGTTTCGCCAAGGCCCGGCGCGGATTTATTGTTATGAATTAAAATTTCATGAGATTCGCGTTTTAATGGATGCGGGATTTAACGGGGCGCCATTAGGCTGTCGGTAAGGCGGAGTTACACGTGGAATTTTTGCCAATATCATAATTTATTTCAGTTTCATGACCCATATGCGAAACGGTCAATAATTAAAGCCGGTCCGGTCTACGAACAGGAAAGGACATCGGCTACGTACAGCTACGCCAGCGGTCGATAGTAAATGAGAGAGGTAAACTTTGTTCATTAAAATTTATAGCCTATATTGAATTCGGCAAAATGTTTCGTGTCTATGTCAAAATTTGCTCTGTTTTATAAGGGATGTTATCATAAAGTTTGAGCCGATAAACAACTGCTTCCGGAAACTGGTTTTAGCTTTGAATGTTGTTTTTTTTTTAATTCTACGAACCTGTTTCGATTAAAACGGCGCTTTTAAATATGCGCGCTTGATTCTGGATCTACCACATGAAAAATAAGCACATGCCATAAAAAAGCTTTGATGCTTTCGGAGCTTACTATTTAGCATTTACGCAAAAAATACCTTCAAGTTCTTCATTCGAAGAAAAAGCCTTCACACCCGGCCATTCCCGCCATCCTAACGGGATGTATAAGCCTTTTAAAGCTTACCGTAACTTCAAGAACCTTTTTAATTGTGTATACATTGTGCGTATAAAGTGACTTGGAAGAACATTTGATCCTAGCCAAGCTCAATCACACAGCGCTTAATTCTACTCATTCAAGCGCTGCCCTTCTTATTACTGAGCCACCGGGTTGTTAATTTAATATTTTTTTTTACTTTCCTTGATATTATTATTTTTTTTTCTACAGCTTTAAGGTCACAATAGTGATTGTCATGAGATCATATTAAATCCATAGCTTCTTCCCAAATGGAAGTTCCACGTTTGAAGCACGGCGTTCAGTATACGCTTGTTATTCTCCTGAGGTCGTAAGTTTGAAACAGGCGACAAAGCTTTTTTAACTTCTTTCGCCAGTGGAAGTGGGACTGGGTAGCAAAGTGATTTAAGGCTTTGCTCGGTCAGATCTCGTATCCTAATGATTATGTTTTTCAGAATTTCCAACAGAAGTTCCAACTTGTTCGGCGATACTACATAGTGCGTCTGTTTTCAGCGCTTCCTAGCACCTATTTAGTTTAATCCTCAGCGTGAGGATCGTCATAATAAATATTTTACAAAGTTGGGTCTACCACGAAATAATCCGAAATAATCTTGGACTCACATTTTCTTTTTTTCAATCCGCTATTCCAGAAAAGCCATATGGAAACTTGTTGACGTTTTTATCTTACGTCGTTTCATTTTCGCTGTTAATGCACGGCAAAGGGAAAAAACCAACGAAACTTATATTTTATGTAAATTACGGCCATTACCCGACGAAATATGGCCCATTATGAATTCGTCGTGATCGCTTTTCAACTTTCCCAAGTCGCGAGATGTGGAACGGAAAGGAAAGAAAGGGGAAAAGAAAAGGAAACGCTCGAATATTATATTGTTCTTTTGACTATACAAATTCAAACGGTGACGTTCGTTCCCTTCACCTATACTCCGCTCCTCCATCTGTTCCCATTAATATATCGCCGATTTGCGTGCCATTAGACGTTACGTGCAGAACGTCTACCATCTTTCGAAATTAAAATCGTTCCTTCTAAATCTTCCATCTCGTACAAACGGTAGATCGTATGGTAAGTTCTAGGTACTTTCGCTAGTTACCTCTACGATAAAACTGTAATTACGGCTCTCTACGCCGGAGTATTTTACGTTTCAAAGTTTCCGCGTATATATTTTATACTTGACGACAGGTTGTTTAATACACAAGTTTTAAGGGTAGGCAGCTCTGGTTCCGCTCCAAGTGTGTTCCGCGGACGAAACGCTACGCCCTCTTGCAACTACGTATGATACGACGAAGTTATGCGTCTGGCGGCTCTTGATGCCGCTTGGCGTTCTCGAAGGAATAAACGTCTAGCGAAACGTAGAGTTCGCGCGGTGTTCGCTTGACGTGGAGTCAAACTAGCTACGTATGTACCTGCAAGTTATAAGCACGAGTCGGATGATAGTTACTGGATAAGTAGCGTTCAAAATGTCAGATATGCTCCTCGGAGTACTCGCCGAATAAGGCAAAATGGCGATATGAACGAGGACTTCTTCTCTATTGTAAAGAATAGCGGAATGGTGAATGCTAGTCGTAGTGTGTATCTAGAGCGCGCCAGAAGGAAGTGGCATCTTTTGAATGCTGCTGTTATATTTAATTGTAGAGAAATAATACTTTGGATACCGGCAACGTCGCAAAAGGACGTGATTGTCGTGTATTGATTGAAGGTTTGGTGTTCCTTGGATTAACTTATTTTTGAAGAAGACAGACGTCTACGACGCCATTTTTGTTAACATCTTTCACTAGTTCTCATTTAATATTGTAGCGACATGAAAGAAAGCACTCTTAAGGAAACGTCTTCATTTGTCTTCATCATCTCTAAAAGGTGTTTAAACATTTGAGTTAAGAGTTGTTTCAGTGCTGTGGCTACTTGGATTTACAAAAATTACGTTGTGTAACCCCATCGATCAATTGATCTGCGGCGGTTTCGTTTTCAACCTTTCCACGGTCAATTCCCAAATAATTAATTGGCGAAAACCGATGGTGCTCTCTAATTTAAGACAGCGACGCCACGTTTACTTCCGATAAATAAGTTCCAAGTTTGCCCGCTTGATGTATATTCCCTCGGCGCGGGGCGGTAGCAGCAGGAGAAGAGACTTCTCCGAACCACTGGGTAGAGTGATCAGTTTCAATTTGTTAAATTGATATCGACTACTCGGTGGAGGGAAAGTCCTGATCCCGGTAAGCGAATGGATAAAGTTATTAATGGCGCACATACGCCGTCCGTGAAGTGGGGCCGGTCCGGGCGCCGGATCGCGCGGAGGAATATTTTTCCGGGGGTTCTCGGACGAACTTTCCCGGAAACTACGGGAGAAATTCGACCGCACGAAGGCGGGTAGAATTCGAAGAATGGTATAATCGAAGGTGAAGCATCTCACTCGTACAGAAAGTTGTCGACGAGATTTCATATTGGCGTGCTCGCGAAATGAACGACCCCACTACGGGGAAGTCGTATGCTGGTATTCGAGCAGCAAGTGCAATCGGTCGTGATTTGAGGACGTGGATTCATGAAGATAGATTCGTAAAAACAGAATTCGCGCCACCTTCCTGTATTGATCTGATTTAGTTTGGAGTGGTATAGTTTCAGCAAAGCGCGGCTTCTTTCTGGATTAAATACATTTTTCGGTAATCTTTATATCGGGTGATCCAAAATGGTTGTCTATGTTACTACCGTCACGAGCAATAAAGTCGCTTCATTGAGATTGTTTCTAGTGACGTACAAAAGGGGTAGGTGCTTTGTTTGGAACCCAAAGAAATGATTGAACGTTTCCGTATTTATTAGTCAAACATATATCAATTTTTTTCATAGCTCTAAATATGTTTATTTGTGCTATTGGTACCTTTGTTGAATTACTCATCTAGGGTATGTAACGGGTTAAAATCTTTAAGTGATCAAACGAAAAGAAATCTAAGAGGACAGATATTGTTGGGAGTATTGATTAGTCTATTACCACGAAGAGTGCTGATTTATTACATTTAATAAATAATATATATAATTTAACTTATCCGGAACAACAATAAAAAATTTAAAAAAAATGGGTGTGGTCCATTATCGAAAAACCGAACCACAACTCGATAGACTTCGCGAACGATTGAACTGATTATTCATAAACGTGTGTGACCTCCTTCTATTACTTACGGTAAAGTCGCGCATGATTCACATGAACATAGATACCAGTATTTATAAGAATTCATCTAATTAGATAACCATTCGATAGACCGATTTGCGGAATAGAAGAACTTAAAGATATTTTAACAAATCGGAAAACAATTGTCGTCGAGTTACTTTGCTTGCCTTTGTATCTTGATTGTATGAAACAAGCACGTAGTTATTGCTGCCTCCACTTGCCAAACAATAATTGTTGAATAATTGATTCTCCGGCTTAGTTCGCAAGTACTACTGCGCGCATTATCTCACTTAATGCAATTGGAATTGTTTATTTCCATAAAGCCCACGTAATACCGACGTCAAATCCTCAAATCCCGCGTGCCTACCGATTTTTCTATTCAAAGTCGCATATTGAATTTTTTATATCATTTTTCTTTACAGACTTACCGAACTAGCAACAATAATATTAATAATAGTAATAATAGCTGTTTTAAAAACGTCGACACTAGCATTTAGATTTTATATTTATCGCAACAATAGATGCATTAAGAATTCCCACGATTAAATTAAAATTCTCAACGTAATAATCCGACTAGTATTGTTGGTAAGATTTAGATTAGTTAATCGAGATCAACGTGCCTGTTTTCTATAGGTACACGTCTTGCAATACGATAAAGCGAAAATATTACTACGTCAATCGATTTAGAATAAGTCCCGTTTCAAAAGAATATCCAGCCAAGGACAAAAGAGTTATACTTAAGAAGAAACACGCATGTTTTCATAAAATTAAAGGTCACTATTACACGCACATGTGTACATAAAGGGCGTCCTCCCGCATAAGCGGGTACAATCTTGCGTTAATACATGCGTTACGCTTGAATAATCCATGAGAGGAGCAATAACATTTTCTATTACAACAAAACCATTTACCACATCAGCATGCAGCGCCGGCCTCTGCCACAGTAACCGGACTGCCAATGCAAACGTAATATATAGCTTATGCAAAACCTATTCTGTATCTAGGCTGGTGAAATAATTACATGGGAAATTTCCCCAGGGCTACCAACTGCCAATATAAGCTCCGAGGATGTACTATGTATACGTACGTATATACGCAGTAACAGGCGCCTAATAAAATGAATATTTCGGTAGGTAACATTACTACGCTACCTTTGAATTGTTACATCCTTAATTTTATTTATCATCGCAGCGTAGATGGGATGGATCACGTATTATTTATTTTTTTTAATTCTTTATATTTCGCTTTTGTCAAGGTCTCTGAAAAATACGTTACGTTTTGTACAGCTTGAAACGAAATTTAAGTTTTAAACATTGGATCCATTCTACCTTTCTCACTTTATCATTGAATAGCAAAATCCTTGATTCTTGTCGGGTAAACTTACTTAATGTTTATCAAATATCGATACATTCTTCACTAGTTTTATAAGATATCTCCTATAGCGCCGTCGCAATCGTCTTCGCAGGATCCTCATCATCCTCTATAAGCAGTGGCTAATTTAATCACGTCGGACAATAGTTCTCATTTCGAATACTAACGCCATAAAATCTCCGCTTCGCATTTATTATTACATCGTTTTGCGCAATGGCGATATAAACTCGTCCACGCGAGTCCATATATTTCATTTAAAACTTCACATAATTAACTTATTTTAGTGTAACCGGATGCGGGAAATGTATTTTTCCATATTCATAGTTTTATAATGCGTCCGCGTGTACATCCAGTGGAAATATAAATTAATATATCTACGGGCGAATATGGCAGCGCGCACACATTCGCACGACGACGTTCCTATCCGCTGCCGGGCTCGTCGTGTGTCGATAATTTCCATCCAGTTTAAGCTCGCAGCATTAAACTGTTTATACGACCGATTACCCGCGCCATAGAGCGACATTATCTCGTTCCTCGATGACAATTTCAATCTTTTCTATTATTGCGATTTTTTTTTATTACTGTTGCTCGTCGAAATTTAAATTTTATACGTCGGCGCTCGAAAAGATGTTAATCGAGTTAAGTCGGTCGAAATGAATCGGGGAAAATTTTCAATTATGGTCGAGTTGACTTTCAACGTTGCTTTCGTCGGTCTCGTTTCGGCGTATTTATTAAAACGAAGCTGTATATTGCGTATTGATAAGAATGAAGATGAACTGCTCAAATACTGAAATCATCCGCACAAATGGCATATCTCATATCGATGCAGTTATAAACAATGCAAAAGCTGAAGTCTGAAGACTGGAGGCTGCTTAATTCGAATTCTTCGCGTTAATACACATCACATCACGAATTCCGATATTCCCCGTCTACCCGAATTATCTCACCTTCAAGCTAAGATATACGAAGGAACCCATCTTACCGAAAATAATACAGTCGCTAAGACTTATGACGAGGAAACCCCGCACGGCCTCCTTTCAATTGAAGCTACTATTATGTCGCAATTAAATTTCGCCGTAGAACAATGGTCTGTTCGCTCCGCGCTTTTCCTCGATGCCGGGGATCCGGCGGGTCTCCCTGACGAGGTGGCGGTTCGTCGCGAAGCGATGAATTTTCTTTTTTCCGGTGAGAAAATACGTCTCCGTTAATTTGCGAAATTAATTTTAATTTCGCCAGACCGGAGGTGGCGGTTACCGCCGCCGCCGTTTTCGGGGGAAATTAACGACGGCTTGATTGACTGCGATAATTTGTGTATAGTGAGGAAACGTCTCTAAATTAAGCGCCGTTTGGATCGGGTTCGGGGCGCTTTTGTTGTGTTTTAGCGTGCGATATTGGCGAGAAAAGGTTTTCGGGAGAGTTCGATTTGCATCCGGAAATTATATTTATATTCTTGCTATAGCATGCTGCCGTTTACATAATTGATATTTTCCATTTGGAGTTAGTATTGAATTTAATATAACGGAAAGGTTTATTAACGCAAATGTTATTGTTATATGATTCGCAAGCGTAAGTTACTTTCAAGAGAATCTCTTGCTCCAAAGAAAGTGAGAACTATCTCAGCGAGCGTAGTACTACCCTGCAGGGCGATGAAGTATATAGAATCTATTTGCAATTATAAATATACAGGAAGAGCTTTTTAAGGGCTTTTCGAAAGCCTTCGAAAGAGCCCGGCACTAGAGGAAACTTATATCAAAAAGTCTCCTATTTTTGGCGTAAAATTCTCCAAAATTTTTTTGAGATACAGCGAAGGTTTTGAAGGTTGAATAATTAAGCTTTCTCCTTAAAAACACATCTATGGATCAACTCAGCCCAATTTGCGCACCTATTCAAAGTATTAGACGT
The DNA here is from genome assembly GCA_020654165.1 of Oryctes rhinoceros. NCBI lineage: Eukaryota > Metazoa > Arthropoda > Insecta > Coleoptera > Scarabaeidae > Oryctes > Oryctes rhinoceros. Next base: position 4,236,613 of record JAIOKQ010000548.1, on the reverse strand, counting down.
TTCATCAGCTTGAAATTCTTCTCCACAGACGCAATCGATTTATTTAGAATTTCACCCTGCATCATTTCCAACTTCTTAATTCATTTTGGACGCGTTTAGGACCCTTTTGCGGTTCAAAATCGCGCACTTTACTCCCCCGAATTCGACGCGACTAGATTCGTTCGCACGTTAAACTCAACGTCGGCGCAATTCACGGATTATAAATTCTCTCGGATCTGTTTCACCCGTTTCTATAGACGGCTTCCGGGCGTCTGGGGATCAATTTTTCAAAAAGGAACGCTCGTCTACACTTACTTTTTGTCCGCTACCGTACGGCGGGTCCGACTTGCATTAGTTGAATTACACGAATAGGATGGATTAATGTCGAGACGCGGAATATAATGGAGTCGGATTTTTCACACGTGCAACCAGAAAAAAAAATGCCTTCCATTCGCCATCTTCCAGGTAGTAAAGGAACGAGACGGGGACGATGGATGGGGTGATTCGGGTAGATGGGGAGAATCGGAAAGTCGAACGACCGACCTGTTCGGCTCCTACGTGCGGAGCTGTACGGGGGTTTTAGGGAAATTGAAGTGGTTCTTTTCTCGTTTTGCTACCGCGTATACGCGGACATTGTAAAGGTTCTCGTACTACAATATGAAAAGGCTTCTTGACGATTTTAGGAGATCGAATGCAAAATCGAATGAATCGTATAGCATGGGCGTAGACGAAGGTGGACGAAACCTGAACGCGTTTTCTATGACGAATCAACTTCAAAAATTAACAGAAAAGGCTTCGTAAAGTTCAAGCGTCTCCAACATTCCGCCCGTATCTACCTGTGAAGACACAGGTGAGGCAACCGTGAGGCAGCAACTAGATGATAGAGGAGATCATACGTGATTCATGTCCATGTAACAGGCCTAAATTTATCGAATAACAAAGAAGAAGGTTATATAAAGGAATATACGTTAACATCCACGAAAATGCGGAACAACTTATCCTTTTGTACTAGTCTTCTTCTTCTTCTTCTTTTCGCCATCATTTTATTAAAATTTGAAACAACGAATTGAAAATATCGTCTAGAATCATCGCGAGAAAGCAAACAGCCGTTCGTAGTTGCGACACGTATATTAACTTTCCGTACAACATCGTGCTGCACGTAGGATTCACGCACACAACACGCAATCAACAATATCAAAGTTAGCGCCGGAGGTCTGGTGGTGCGGCCAACCTACTTTCTCGGCGGTAGCTGGCAATTTGCCAGCGGCTTAGAGTTTATTGGCTTCGTAATTGATTGGTCGTTATATATTGTCCGTGAAAGAGATCTTTATGTGTCTCGTATCTATCGACTGGGGAGTTCTCAATTAAAACATAATGACTTATCGGGATGTGTCGTGGTTACTGCTGTCCCATTACCGCGGTTAACTGATGCCGTGATGGGGAAGAACAATTAAAAAGGAGGTTATGGGTCCGGCGAGTCTGGTCGAATGGGGAAGCGCGCGAGCGAGGAGATATTTCGAATTTAATGGAAGAACGATGTCGTATGTTGAGGTCTCTTTAACTGTTTAAGTTTCGTTATTCGATGAAAGAAAAAAGGAAATAGCTTGCTTATTATTGAGGTTCGGCGTTACATTTTAGAGTGATATAAAAAGCATATGAAATTATTATTCTCTAAATATGAAAACGAATCTAAGCGCTTACTGGATTAATACCTTTGTTTCTCCCGTAGAGATAATGATTCAATACAATAAGATCCTTTTAATAACTAAAAGCAGAAATTCCAGATAAGAGGTTTTTATATAAACATAGATTTAGCAAAATTTTCGTTAGTTAGGTAGCAGCATGATCAAGAGCGTACTTCTATTCGCCCTCCTGGGCCTTGCAGGTAAGCCGTAAGTGATCGAAAAGTGTGCCTAAGGTTTTTTTTTTTACTCCATTATTTCGTATTAATTGGCGGTTATTATATGTGCACCATCTACATCTAATATGTGATCTCTTAAGATATAAGTGCAAAAGATTGTACCACAATACCTCTATTTCGCTCTTCTACAATGTACATAATTTGTTTATAGGGCTATGCGCGGAGCCAGTCGCTCCGGAATTGGAACTCGTAATTCCAGTAAGTGGCGTTGAGAGCGGAGATGACGTTCCGAACAACCTTCCGTATCAAATGGAACCGGAACAGGACTCGATTGTACCGGAATCAGAGGGCATGGGAGAAGATATCCCAAACAATCTACCGTACCAAATGGAGCCGGAGGGTGAAAGCGAGACCTTGCAACTTCCGGATTCCCCAATTTCACCGGAAGAAGACGCTCTCCTTCCTGTAGAACCGCTAGACGATACCGTCCTCGAAATCGTCGAAAGTAACCTACCCTTGGGATTGGAACCGGAATCGAGCATCGATTTACAGCTTCCCGTCGATCCCGAGGAAGACGAAGTCCCAAACAACCTACCGTATCCGATGGAACCAGGAGTCGAAGCTGAGGAAGATGTGCCGAACAATCTGCCGTACCCAATGGAACCACCCGGCCAAGCTGAAGACGTCGCTATTATTCCCGATTCGCCAGCTTCGCCGGAGAGCGATTTGGTCTTTTCCGAAGAACCAGTAGACGACAGCATTCTCGAGATCGTTCCCAACAACCTACCGTATCCGATGCAACCGGAAGGGGAATACGAATATCCAGAAGAGGAGGTCCCAAGCAACCTCCCCTACGAAATGCAACCAGAATCAGAAGGCATGGAAGATTTGATCCCGGACATCTTGGTATTGTAAAAGGAATCCGATTTGGACATTCAGACGCCTAATCCTTTGTTTGTAAATAATTAATATTATTAATAATAAAGAGGGATACGTTTTTAGTAATAATCATTGATATTTTCATTTAAGAAGGTTACCACTGCATTAACATTTAAATTTTCCCGAATTAGAATTAAATGCTAGACAATAGGTAGGAATTAATTTTTAAGTAAACGATAAGTACTAATCTTTCTTGCGAGAGTATTAACCGAAACAATAATTTCTTAAGTATACTATAAACCGTCCGATTATGGGCTAGCTGCTGTCTAGATAAGACGCTAATCTTTGACTTAGAAAGATTAGGTAAATCTACAAATACGATAAGTTTTAAAATTATAAACATAATGTGGGGCGACTGCGCTTGCGAATGTATTACTGTTAAAAAAAAAAGGAAAAACAAATAAAATAGAAAATAAATATTTCTGATGACTTTCATTTCAAACGGATAGGATCCGTTAAGATCAACAAATTAGTGAGCCCGGGACACTCTTCGCATTTCCCTTACAGCCAGGGCGTCACGGAACATTTTACACACACTAAAAGGCTCCTGAGTTCGTGACGAACTTAAAAAAAAAAAGCTTTTAGACCCCGTTGGGCCGTCACTACGCTCAAAAAGAAGTAGCCTACTATAGTATATAAGCCGTAAGCTGCTAACGTGTTACGGTGTATTTGTTTACCAAATATTATGTTGGACCTAGTTATTCCATCCGGCGTACAGGTGTTGGTATAGATAACAGGGTAGTTACGGCTATGGACAACGGGAGGGTGTGAAACTCACGGCATTTAGGGCGTAAACAGATCGAGAATGGTGCAATTAGAAATGCCGCGCGTGGCGTGCACGTACATTTACGATGATGATTTTCTAGCAGGTCTAATAATTAAGTTAAATAAAAATAAATTCTTCATTAATAAAGATTATCACAAATAAATTGTCGATTATTACTTTAACAATAGTATATATGTATTTAGCGGTAAAATCGAAAGATCAAGGAGCGATATGTACTTTTACGAGTATATAAAGATACCTCGTTAAAATTAATTTCGTTTATTTTAACAATAGCCATGATGCTCAAACTAGCAGTGGTAGCGCTCCTGTGTATTACCGGTAACTCACGACTAATATACTAGTACATACTATAGACTAAAAATGTTTTTTCCTGTATCATAGGGCTCGACGGGGCTGTTTTAAAAGACGCCTCGAAAGAAACCGTCGCCGACTCGATCGTTATCGACTTCCAACCTTTGCCAATCGAAATTCCAGAGTTAGTAAACCCAGAAGAGGACGCCGCCCCATGCGTCATCGATGAAGATTTCCTACAGCCGGGGCCACCAGCGGAGGAGATTGAGGAGATCGTCCCGGAAGAGGAGCCGGAAAATTGCGAGGAAGACGGTGAAGGTGAATTAATTTTGCCGAATCCACCGCCCGTTCCAGAATTATTGCCGATTGAAACCGATCCGGTGGACCCAGAAAGCGACGTGATATATGTCCCAGAGGGTGACGAACTTCCATATTTTGCCGACGAAGACGGTAACTTGGTTCACAAGGATCCTAATGAGGAGGAGGATGTACTCTGCGTGATACCGAACGATTACCTCAGACCCTTGCCTGTTGTACCTGACGGTGCTTTGCCGGTTGTTGCCCCACGTTAATTATGATTTTTTTTTTAAGACGATCATATATTCTGTATTACAATCATGTTTTGTGTGAACGTTTATAGTAGTAAAAAATAAAATAAAAATGTTAATATTACAATTCCGTTGTATTTTTAATTTTTTTTTTTTCAATAATTCATAGATATGATAAAACATTACTTAATTAATGTCCTCTAGATTTAGATTTTGTTTGTTATGTGCTCGCCGCTTGTCAACGTTTATAAGTAGGATAAATACCCGGCCTTGGCAAGGAAACAACATTTTTATACGCAAAATTTATTTTATTATTCAACGTAGCCTTCTTTGAAGTCGATACAGTTAGCCCAACGTTCTTTTATCTTTTGTATCCCATCTAAAAAAAATAGATTTCTGCGACTCTGCAAATCTTTGTTCCTGCAGTAACTTCATCGTTTGAGGCAAACGTTTTTCTGCCAAGCTATTTTTTCATAATAAAGAATAGGACCTAATCACTAGAGTCCTAAATCTAGATAACAGGGTGGGTGCATATCTATAACAGACTTGCATATAGAGAGTTTACTGAAGAACTTATTTAACGTTCTATCCAAATCAAGAAAGATATCTAGTGTGTTCCATTCAAAATAATAAATTTGTTTGCACTTCCTCTCTAACCGGAAGTGACATCACTTTGTGGTACAGATCAAAAACCAAGCCTTCTAGTGTTATAGTCGCCTTTTGTTCTTTTTAACAAAAGCTATTTTACTCAACATATAAAACGAAGATCCAATTTTGGGGGAATTTGGAGGGAAGAAGTCATTAATACTGCTTCACCTTCCATTTAAGAAGTACTATTGTGGAACTATTGAAACACTTTCTAACCTAGATAAATAACAACAACAATATATTGAATAGAAGGTTACGATATTGTTTTGGACAAAAATGAAGCATCACCAGGATTGCGAAGTAACCGAAGCGCGTCTATTAAGGATACGGTTCAATCTGAATGTCAATGTGCTTGCTCACTTGAAAAACGCCATCTTAGTTAGTTGCGGATGTAGATCATAGGTTCTCAAAATTTTGCAGTGCGGTCATAGAAATGTTTTCTTATCCTGTATAACTTATAATTTCGCACGCAGCTATGCACATCTCAGCTGCTAAGAACTTTCTGAAAAACACATTTCTGTTCGCTATAGTTATCGATTTAACTGAATCTGTTCGTTGAAACATTCGTAAGTATTACGAAGAATGACTCTGGAATAAATCACTGTTGCAACGTCTGTAACTACGTTTACACTAAACGTTCAAATACAAAAATTTACTAATTTGGTTTAGAGCACGTTACATAATATTTAGAATTATCCATTTTGAATACATCACATAGTGTTCATAAAGTTAAATATTCCTAATTGTATCTACCAACAATCAAAATTATCCGTTGTAAAACAAATTATTTTATTGTGGTAGAAATACGATCTATATCTCTTAAAGAAAATTCACCGATTAAATTTACGATGTTTCCGAATATCTCGTATACTTGCATCAGATAAGCCCTCTCTTAGAGTATATAAGCTACGTTTGTCAGAATCGAAATCATGTCGAAGGTTCGCATTTCTGATAGCAACATGAAGGCAGTAGCACTATTCTTCGTCCTAATCAGCGTTACGGGTAAGAACTCGATTAATTCTTCTTCTAATTTGTTTACCAAGTTAGGATACTTTGTATTTCCAGCATTAAATGCCTCCGTAATACGTCGCGACGGTTTGGTCATAGGCAACTTGCCCGTCGAAATTCCAAACGGTGGCCTCGTTATTGGACACCTCCCAGCGCCATACGACCCGTGCATCGAAGCCCCAGAAGAACCGGTGGTCCCAATCATTCCAGATGAGGATGTCCCAATCATCGATACTATGCCAATTGAGACCGGCGACGAAGAGGGAGAGCCTGACGTTGAATACCTTCCCGAACCGGATGTCGAATTGATAGAAACAGATGAGGAAGGCGTCTTAGTTTTGCCAGATGAACCGATCATCGATACCATGCCAATCGAGACCGGCGACGAAGAGGGAGAGCCTGATGTTGAATACCTCCCCGAACCGGATGTCGAACTGATAGAAACAGACGAGGAAGGCGTCTTAGTTCTGCCAGATGAACCGATCATCGATACCATGCCAATCGAGACCGGCGACGAGGAAGAAGAGCCTGATGTTGAATACCTGCCCGAACCGGATGTCGAACTGATAGAAACAGACGAGGAAGGCGTCTTAGTCGTGCCAGACCTACCGCTCATCGATACCATGCCAATTGAAACTGAGGACGAAGAAGAAGAGAGCGATGTAGAATACTTGCCCGACATTCCAATCGCCGAAACCTTGCCGATCATTCTTGACGAAGATGAAGTAGAACCCGATGTTGAATACGTCCCAGAACCCGAGGTCGACTTGATTGAAGATGGGGAAGAAGAGTTAGTCATTCCCAATCCGCCAGTTGCTGAAATCTTGCCAATCTATCCCGACGAATCCGATGTACCACCTCAGATCCAAATTATCCCAAACAGACCACCATTCAAACTATAAGGATTCGGCCATTAATTTGATTTCCTTATCGTCTGTCTTGTGAGATGGCAAAATTACCGCATCTTTGTTAAAAATAAATAATAGATATGTATATAATAACGTAGTTTTTCTTGTATTTAAGAAACTTTAACCTCGTGCATAGTTGCTTTAAACTGTTCATGAGAAGCACAGCAACAAGTGTTTGTCATAATAAGTGAATATTACGGAGGTTATAAAAGTCTTTACTAATGCGAAAAAGACATATTAATGAGTTTGTGATTGATGCGCTTAGTTTGAGTAGTTTTATCTTTCAATTGTCAATGTTTTTAGATGAAACAAAAATACGGCACTGACTCCTATTTCTTTGCTTCCAATTTATCAACAGAGTGGTATACAAATATTAACGTATTGACCATAAAGATGCGAATGGTCCTGCTGGTCTACATCCAAATCCTGTATCTTAGCGTTGGTTGGAAAAATAATGCCACAAGCTAAGCTAAAAAAGTAATATCAACGGACTGCTGAACTTCATCGTTTCATAATAAAAACATCCAATTCAGTTCGAGCAATATGAAACCATAATGTACTTGGAAATACGATATTCAATGCGAATTATTTAAAATATCTTTGTTAGGAAACTCTTAGCCTGAAATAGATACACGGTTGTAGAAGCCGCTGAGATATTAAAAAAATATTTCGTGCAATACCTAGACGATAAAATTTCTTTCCTAAATGATGGGCTTATGGAATATGAACGCAAGATTTTGTATCCAAATATTGCGTTCGTTGATTAATTGGAACTTTAATTTTACATTTTTAATAATTATGACACGAGTAACTGCAATATACAGGGCGCAGCAGAATTAATATTTTGCCAAGTATTACTAGATTAGACTAGGGGATAACATCTTAGAGAAGCTATTTAATTGTAAATAAATACAATGAACAAAATGATACATGCAAATGGCAATTAAACCGCCTGCAACTTGATAAGTAAGATGTGAAAAGCTGGACAATGGGTGTTTACATTGATTCTGAGGATCTTCTATTGTAGGACCCCTAATTAGCTATTATAAGTTATTTGCCGTGGCTGTCGTACACGCTTCCGATCAAGTAGTAAAGTTTTCGGAGAGAAGAAAAACTGAGGCATTTTAGCACGAAAAAGTTAATCCTTGATGAGCTCTATATGAGGAAGTCTCTAGGTTAGGTGTTCGTCAAACAAGGCTACTAAATATCTCTAGATGTATCCGCTCCTCCTAACTTTAAGTCTTCTTTTCTGGGCGAACCTAATTGTTACATTTTTACCATTGTTCACTAGTGTTTTCCATTCCATTAGGTTATTGAGCTCCTCTTGCAATAGTCTGAGCATTACTTCCACGCTTCGGTAATATCACTTATACGTAGAATGAAGACGTTAGGAGCAAAGAAGAAACCTTGTGGCACTCCAGGCAACGTTAGCCTTTGTGGTGATTCTATGTGATCGTACTGAGAAGATTTAACCTCAAGTATGACCTCACAAATGACAAAAGTTGCTGACGCCATTCCTTTTTATATTTTTTCTCTGAGATGGATACGATAAGAATCCATTTTTTGGGGGTTTTAACTTAAGATTTATTTGATAAAATGCTATGAGTCGCATCGTTTTCTTTAGAGAAGAATCCTTTGAAATTTTTTTTTGAGATTACTTTAAGTTAATACCAATCATCTGGTAAATTTATATCGGAATAAAATGAGAAGAATTTCTACAACGTTCGCCTCAATACTAACCATAAACTTTTATAATAACATAAGAACAGGCAGTACAGATAGATCACTATCCGATTCGTAAAACAAATATAAAACGAACGATTTTTATATCTGGTTCTTGACTAGACAACTAAATAAAGATAAAGCTAATCTTAAGTATACCGATGCGTTGAATACTGATTTTTTAGCGTATGATCGCGATCGCTTGATAATATAAACAAAAACCTAACGCACGTAATTAAGTTGTAGATGATGTAAAAGCACCAAAGATTGAAATTCTAACTTGACGTAGAAGGGCCATCATCATACGGGGAGAGCAGCGATGATTGAAGCGTGTTGAAGCTAATTTTATCAAAAGTAATTTATATTTTTCGATATTTTAGAGATTTTTAATCTACGGATGCTTCTTAAAAAGCCGAGAGATTTTTGTTTATTTGAAATTAAGACAAAAGAAATTAGAAGACGATGTTCATCAAAAAAAAACAATAAAATTCGTGCTAAACGAAAAGAAATGATTCTTGTTTTGAACGAAAACCATGGCTGCAAATATTACAAATCTGAAGAAAAGCTAACATAAAGCAAGCATGAGTTGAATCAGATGAAGCTGATTATCGTAGAACGGAGTTAAATGAAAAGAGTCGCCGCAAAGTATACAGCTTGCTGATCGAGTGAATAGCGAGAAACGTCAGGCGTTCAGGTCAAACGCCATGCTAGCTATTTTTGTCAATTTATCGAAATCGTGGTAATATGAAACATTTTTGACTAAATTGAATTATCTTGTAATAAACTAATGCAGCAAATAATGTAATATAATTGTTCCAATATTAACCGTTGTTTATGTTGTATTCTGCGCAATTATTTCTAGTTTGCGGTTATATTTGTACCAAAAATTTTAAATAATAGCTGCATTGTTCAATTATAAAGTAATAAGTGGGATTTTTCCAGAGGTTTGATTGTAATAATATTGATTATTTACCGAAAACACAACGAAATATAGCAATGTGAGAGCATATAATATGAGTATTATTATATATTGATTTAACGGATGTCTCGTACAATCGTCTCGCAAAATTAAACTTTGACTTTTACGTCAGTTCAATTTCAATAATGCAATCGGGCTTCTCTAATGTGCTTTTATATTCAGGATATATAAAAGTATAATTGTCAAATAGATGTCTATATTAAGATTTAAGAACAATTGCCGCTTTATCGGCCAATAAACACCCATAAAAGAATAAATCTTTATCGCCAATATATCTCATAGGTCACCATAGATTTTGTTTCGATATGAAAGTGGTATATAAAAGGTATTAATTCCGTACAACTTCATCAGTTCCACTGGCCTGTCGAAACAACAAGAACGAGAATGTTCAAGCTTGCTTTAATTGCAGTCATCTGCTTATCCGGTGAGTATTAGAGAAACGGTTACATATTACGTGTTACATTATTACTAATGTGTATGCAGGGCTTCAAGCCGCCGTACTTCCCACCAAGGATGTCTCTAAGGAAAGTATCCTGATTACGCAAGTCGTTCCCCAACCTTTACCGATCGAAGTTCCCGATTTTGAAATCGGACCAGCGCCTGAACAAGAGGCTGGCTGCGACGACGAGGAAGTCATCGTTTTCGTTCCAGGAGAGTTGACCAAACCCGAAGTTGTCGGCCCATCCGACCTTCTAAAGCCTGAGATTGTTGGCCCATCTGATCTTCTCAAACCTGAAGAGGTCGGTCCGTCTGACCTTCTTAAACCGGAGGAGGTTGGTCCATCCGATCTTCTTAAACCAGAAGAGGTAGGTCCGTCCGATCTTCTTAAACCAGAAGAGGTCGGTCCGTCCGATCTTCTTAAACCAGAAGAGGTCGGTCCGTCCGATCTTCTTAAACCAGAAGAGGTCGGTCCATCCGATCTTCTTAAACCAGACGAGGTGGGTCCATCCGATCTTCTTAAACCAGAAGAGGTCGGTCCATCCGATCTTCTTAAACCAGAAGAGACCGGTCCATCCGACCTTCTCAAGCCGGAAGAAGTCGTTCCAGGCGATTTGGTTAAGCCTGAACCGGAAATCGTGCCGGGTGATCTTGTAAAACCCGAACCGGAGATCGAACTCGTCCCAGGCCAAATAGTTAAACCTGAACCGAAACCAGAGATCGAAGATGAATATCCGTGCGTCGTTGAGGAACCGATTGCTCTCCCCGATCCAGCACCGCAACCAGTTGAACCACCGGTTATCGCTATTCAACCTCCAGTAATTGCCGTTGAACCGCCGGCCATCGCTGTTGAACCTCCAGTAATTGCTGTTGAACCACCAGCCATCGATGTTGAACCTCCAACCATCGCCATCGAAGCACCTGAAATTGACCCTAATTTTGTTCCAGAAAACGTCTGGATTACCTCTTAAATTGCTAGGTTTTGTTTGCGCAAATTATTGTATTGTAAATATGATGGCATCAGCGATTAAAAAATATAGTTAGTAAGCTGTATCTGACTCTTTCTTTAAAGAAGTTTAACCTTTAAAGTTCTTTGGTATGTAATACTGAGCAACCATGCCTCGGAAAGTCCAAATATTTACGATTGCACTATACAATTGCCGTAACATCAATGAAAACAAGAATAATCAAAAGAGAAAGCCGTTTCTCGTTACTTCTTGTTACGTATAATTGTAATGTGTACAATAAATATGTAGATTTGCCAATGCTTTAAATATCGATAATTATTAATTAAGGAGTAACTAATGCGGCTTTAAATCTGTTCAAATCTGCACAGGTGTAGTCTTTTTTTCTTTTCTTTTGTTTCTTTAGAGGAAGTGACTAATATACGGCGGGCACGATGGTAAGAGTCCTTTGTGTTTATAGCATTTTAGTATTATTCAAATGTATATGTAAAAAGATCTTTTCATTCTTCCATCGGTTAATCAAATGTTATTTATAGAGGAATGGTTCCGCTCGGAACTTCTTGTGTAATAAAATAGCGCCCCTGCTGTGTTCGCTCATAAAACGCTACTCTTTTGAATAATGCGCGCCGTAAATTTACCCTGTCAACAACACCTTCTGCCCATATTTTAAGTAAACAGCTCCCGATCGTAAACATCAGCACGTGTCGAAACGCGGCTAAGAGATTTTTAAATTAACGTTCACTGCGATCGAGGTAATTACGATGGTCAAACGCAACGTAAAATGTCATCGCGCTCTAGATCCGAACATGCACTTAACTTCGCGTCATTACCTCTCCACGGTATCCTTGTAATATTCGCGTCTATTCATAAAAATCCGCGCTTTGCTTGCAAATTACGCCATTATTCTCTTTTCTCTTGGCTACTCATTTTTTCTTCGACGCGAACCAAGGAAAAAAGCTGGAGCTGGAGATGTAATAATAACATTTATATCTAATACATGGTTGTATTTAAAATATTAATATTAACAACTTAAACGAAATCTGCGTGTATATCGCAGCGTATAAGGCGATTCAAATTAACGCTACTCGTAAGTATGTAATTCTCAGAATCGATGGATATCTCGTTGTTTTCCTTTCCCCTTTCCGTTCCGCAAAGGCACCAGAAAGAAAAGAAAAGCCGAGCATATAACTCTAAGTAAAAGCGAAAAGTTCACGCGGAGACCTTCCAAACATCCGAACGCAGAATCTTAGCTTACGAGTTCCCTTCTGTAACTCCCCTTTATCCATCAAAGACGTGAACGGATTTCCAGGTTTAACACGTCTTCCCCGATCCACCTCGCGCGCCCCAACCGAATTCTCCGGGTTCCACGGGAAATGAAACTCTCGCACTGTTTTTATTGTGTACCCCACACGCGCAAACAATTGCTTTTCATATTTTCCCCGACGACGCGAATTTCTGTCACTTCTGGAGCGAGCGAACGGTATTCAGGTGGCAAAAGGAACTTTTCCTAGTCGTATACACCTTTCTCTGAGCTCGACTTTATTTATTCAAGATTGGGAGGTAGGAAATCTTTTCCTTCTCGAAAGCGTTCGTTTCGTGCGGCAAGTATTCCCTTTTGTCTTGTGCTCTTTGTTCTGGAAGACGTTTGATAATCTTCGAAAATACAGTTGTTGAAATTATCGATCGATTATTTGGGAAAGGTAGGACGATGTGCAATTCCGAGGTTGTAAAATTTGTTAGGACGCTTCTTTTATTGCATGCCATCGAAATATCCTTCCAAAATAGACATTGTAAAGTTTCTGAACGCCCGCAAAAATATAGTTGCCGTTACATACATCGGACATTGATGAGACGGGTCGATCGTTGTTTATTTGTTGTCAATCATTCGCCCGTTTATTTCTAATCCATATACATATATTCCGCTCCGGGAAAAAAAACGGAGAAATAATCAACGAACTACACGGCAACATCGAGCCGTTAATTTGTAAAGCTTAACGAGTAACGTAAAGTACGAAGAACGGTGTATATACGAACTACAAACTAATAACACGAACGCAACACACGTTCCGAATGCTAAAACAATATTATCGATTTTACGTCACAAGCGTTCGGGTCGTGGTTTCGCCGTATACGTAGCTACCGGGCTGCCGTTCGCTGGATACGGGCGCACGAGAAGAAAAAAATGAACGTCGATTCATTTATTATATTTACTTGTTTGACATCGGCTAAGTAAATTACTTTCTGAAGTCACGTCCGCTTACCTGTCAATTTTTTGTTTCCGCCGTTATAGGGCCGCGTTTTATTTGTTTCCCGCTTGGATTTTATTGGCCAATAAGCGGTCTCAGCGAAACGACGAGCGAAAGAGAAAAGATACGAAACAAAACGCGACAAAAAAAAAATCCTAAACGAAATTGTAGCGTGATTACTCAAAGTTGTTTGTTTTTCTTTGATAATTTCGTTCTGAGGTGGATAATATGATAGATCCAAATCAACATAATAGTCTGTAGCTTTTAATATTTTGCTTTTTACTACATTCCTTAATTACTACCGTTATTCGGATGTTATGGCTAAAATACTAACAATCATTTCCAGTGCTTCAATAGAGAACCGACGGTAAATGTGTAGTGGGTAATACCAAAATGTAGACAGAAAAGGAAAGGATTTGCTCGTAAGGGATTGATTTTGATTGTTTCCAATATAGAAGGGGCTGCTTACATCGTAGAACCCCATTGAGACTTGTCAATTGTATTGAAAGGCACCGGAAGCACTCTCTTTAATTTAGAAGTACGACGTAAGGATGTTGAATTGGAAAGCAACTTCTGTGTGGGAGGTTTCAGATGAGTATAACGTTGCTTCCTTGCTGCAAGCATGTTTACGGTAGCAGTACGGAATAAACGTAATTACGTTTTTGATGTAGTTGCATTTGATTTAATGCATTAATAATGGACTAAAGACGAAACCTTTAATTTAGTTATCAACAGTGCAACGCATCCAATAGGTTTTACCGAACAGATTAGATACTTACACGAAACGTTTTTAAAAGATTGAGGCGCAAAACTGTAAGAAACGTCCTTATACAGAAAGACTAAAACAACTTCATACTTCGCGAAAGTATGCGATAACGCAGAGAAACTTTTACATTCGGAAAAGCGTCCCTTTAAGAAAACCGTTCTTTGTTCGAACGCTTGTATTATCGCTACGGACGTTCGCGAAGGCGATAACGCCGAAACTACGACACGAGAATTAGAACTCATTATTTGCTGACAACTCGAATTCCTTGCATTACAACTCGACGAAACAACGGAGTGACATTAGCGGATCCGTGTTTAAAAGTCTCCCGGTGCCACGCCGTCGTTCCTTTTACAAACTTTTCGATCGTCGTCGTCCTCGCTACGGAGCAGCTGGTAGCGCTTAATGAACAATCGACTGCTAGGCTGCGAGCTTTGTGAAGTGGTCGTTCCACTACTACTGCTGTTAAAACGCGCGATTCTAGTCGATTGAATCGAACAATGGCGCGAATAGAGGTCGCAGGCATCGAACGTACATACGTAGATTCGTGTTGTATGTTCCGGAGCTTTGGCAACTGTATTAAGAGCGTCGTTTCGGTTCATTCCGTTCGCGAATAAATAAATCCTTTGATGTTGCGTATGAGCACGCATGTTATTCTACAGTACTTACATGATGTACATACATCAGGTTTAGTGAAAAAATTATTTTTCAAAATTCAGTAGCAGATTTTCAGGATCATTACATTAATTTTCTGTAAACTTGATAAAATCATTTAAGTTGGTACTTGTAGTACGTAGAATAGAAAAATGCAAATGTCGCGTATATTTCTAAATCTCTTTTTCGCGAGAAAACAAAAATAATAAAAAAAAAAACAAGATGGCGCTCGCACTTGATGCACACATACCTCAGAACATCGTGTTACGTATACAAGCAGAAACTTTTATTACTTTTTAAAGCACCGACCCCTTCCCTTAACAAAGAATTACAGCGCCGCTAGTAGCACCGCTAGTACCGCCAGAACTACAAATATATTATTACCATTACCCGAGCGCGAGCTACTTTTTACATTAAAACGGGTAACTTTAATTTTCTACAGGATGAACTTAATGCATTCTGCCTCTCTGATACATTCCGCTCTGCATTTCTACATCTTCCTCTCGTCGACTTCCATCTTCGTTTCGGACGGCGTTAAATGTCGCGTGTAATAGTCAGCCAGCTCCGTCGTACAGTCTACGCTCTCACATGTAAATCATGCAATCGCATTCCAAGATGCGGGATGTAGCGTAATGCCCTTGGAGACAACGCGAGACGCTGACACGAACCACCGTAATGTTGATATAGTGCCTCGCTACGGGCAACGTAATTAATTGTTTACGTGATTTTTATTGCAAGCATCATGTCGCCCGTACGGCTGTATGTAGGAGGGCCACGCCGATATCGGAATAATGGTATACAACCGCGATGTTCTTTTAGCTTTAACGCTTTGTCGTTTGCCAGAAAACATTTTTGGATGACTTACGCTACGCTGAACAAGTTCGCTTCAGTAAATTTTATTCGCGACGGTATAAAAGAATTTACGACGTCTGCTTTCTTTAGTGACTGTTTGGTAGATCTAATGCGACGTGTTTTTTTAATGTTTTGTCGATACCATTTGCCGGGATGCTTTACTGTATTTTACCGCAAATGTATCTAAGTTAAAAACAAAGATACAACAAAGCGGTGAGGGAAATATAATAAAGGAATAGCGCAAAAGTACTTAGCCTGAGTGCTTCCTTTATTAACATTAATTTCAATTTAATTCAAAGCACGCATGCCTGGTGCTGCTGTATGTTGGGATATCCATCCTGGCAATGTTATCGCGAAACTTATTTCATCATTTTATGCGATAATAATGACACTGAAAGATTCTTTGAATTAATAAGAACTGATTGATGTCTGTTATTTGCTGGAATATTCGTTGAAGGCTCCAAGATTTTTATTTGCTACTCCTTTGACATCAAAGAATTTATAGTCACAGAAATATCTGCTTGCATTTAAAATGGGTGTCAACGTATAATGGTCGAATTCTACAAGAGTAGTGGAAGAATTTGTTTCTAATCGGGACGTCCTTTAACTCCAATTTTGAGGTAGCGGTATTGAGCAGTCCAATATTTTGAGTATTCTCTGCAGTATGAAGGATTCTTTATTAAAATTATTCTCATCATTTTCTTGTAAAAGAAGTATAATCTATTTTCGATTATTTGCGCCAGTTCATATCTTTTTTTTTGTGGGAGGTGGGGGGGCGAACTTAGGAAAGACATCAGGAAACAAATATTAAATATTTCATGCGATTTTCGGCTTCAAAGGAATCCGGCGAAAAACACATTCATATTTACCGTCTGTCGGTATTGCAGATATCGCGGCCACAACAAGCAACAAAAAAATAACCGAAAACATTTAGAGGGAACATCTCGTTCCGACATCAGAATTCTTCTCACTTTCGTTTCTACATCAATCATTTTTTCGGATAGGCGGCGGCGGTGGAACGCACAGGCCGCGCAGCGATGGTTTCTTTCTTCCTATTTCGTTCGACCTCGTTTTCTCTCTATCCGGGACCTCCCACTTCGTGCAATATTAATAACATCTCATTACATAAAAATGCCGAGGATCCACAATACGTCTCCGATAAAGGCAAATTGCCCTCGTCATTTTTTTCCATCTCTCTGCAGTTTCGAAAACGAGACGATGGTGATTTTTATTTGTCATCCTTTCCGTCTCTCTTTCTTGCTCTAGTTTCTGTTGGGCATGGACGAATCCTGCATGACGATCTTCTTTTTTCCATTATTTTCGCAATAACAGTTATACAATGGTATAAGAAAAAAGAAAATAGGCGGTTCTTACATTAACTTTTAGGTTCTGGGAAGACGTTTTCCGTTTCTTTTGGACTTCCGCTATATGTTACAGCACACTCTATTAACGCTACCCTGAAAATCTAGAATGCCAAACTCGCACATTGAATTCCCAAATATTTCCCAAAGAATTCTTTAAAAAGTAGAGAATCGATATAAATAAAAAAATATGGCTATCGTGTTTATCTTAAGTGTTTTTAACTTGCGCTGATTTTAAGTTTTATTTAAACTACCCTGTACATAATAATACATACGTCGTTCCAAGTCCTTTTACATTCGTTAATAACTCATTACAGCATGCTGCCAATATATTGCCAACACGACGCCAATATTGGCCAACATTTGTGTTCTATTCGGGTAAGTTCCTCTGTTTTTAAATAGCAGTGCGACCTAAATGTGGTTATTCTGTACGCAGCGAATAGTCAATGGCCTAAAGAGACTAGTTCCGTGAAATATTCCATTGTGAGCAATTGTTTGCTACGTCATTATTACAATACAATCATCGAATATGAATTACAGTCTATCTATCTGGCGCGAATCGATATCGCAGCGTAAATAAATCGAGCCGAATTCGACACGTTCGCATGAGATACGAGCGCGCGAGACTAATCGAGGAGCAACCGTGGCAGTCGTCGCGATTGATTAAATTATATTGAAACTTGATTATGTACTCTGGATTTCGGTTAGCCGGATCGTGTTTGCCGGACGACACACTGAATTGCGCCACTTTTACTGCTCGTAAAAGCGGATGTTAATGTCATGATCGGATGCATACGGATGTTGGCAAACAATGCTACAACGGAGCGCCTTGGAATTCTACGAATAGGAGCGGACCGTTAACTTTCAAGGGTGCGGACTAACAGTGTTCAAGGGATTTTCCCATTAACCACAATGAATCCAAGTGATTGACTCATTCAACTTTGGAAGAGGTCTTTGGCGTCTAGCCTATTTGGTGTTTAAGAATTACGAATGTGGTCGAGCTGGTTCGTTTGAAATAAATGAAGGAAAGGCTTGTACCATAATTTCTATTAACTCCAAATGATCAAAATACACAACAGGTAACTCTACTACGCTCAGGAGCAGGTTGGTCCTCTTGCTTCCTTTACATAGACATAGATGACGTAGTTAGTGAGTTTTTGAGCAGTGATCAACTTTTGGTATTTTGGATTAATTTCTTTTATTCTTTGTATTTTCTCAATTCTGAAGGCAACAATGTAGCAGCCTTTGTGTGCGATGCCTTCCATGGCTTTGTTACTTCCTTCCCCTTGCCGTAAAGGATGAAGCGCACTTAATTGTCAATGCTGACTAGGGAGTGTAATCAGGCTCAGCAAGAATATTTGTTTCGAACCGGACACGAATACACAACGCCTAAATCAGGCCAATCAGGCGCAGACCATATTGGATCACGCACGACTAGCTCTATTCCCCATTGCATTAGCAAATGCCACACGTAAAACAACTATTTGCAAAACCTTCAATATTTGTAAAGCTTACTTTTCATTTGTTCTTCCACACGTTTTATAACTTTCGTTGCTTACTGCACAACATCACCGCAACAACTCCAACCGCCCCCTAAAACGGATAAACGGTCTATTACATGCTTACGACCGTGTTCCAATCGATAACAATGAACAACGGCAAATCGAACTGCACCGACGTAGCTTACGCCCTTCGAGAAGGCGAGATTTAGGATGTAGACGGACTCGGTTGCTCCGCCGCTTCCAATAAATACATGGTGGATCGTGCAGAACGTAGAGCGCGATTTGTTTTAACGCGCTAATACGTACGATATGTTGTAATTTCGAAAAGCCGCCGACTCAATAAAGGGTTTTGTTTGTTAAGCCCGCGCGGTTGTTCCATTATTGGATGCCGGGGAAATGATCCGGCGGTCCGTAAATATATGTATGTGCCAACCTACGTATGTTTTGTATGCATGTAGTATCATGTTAAGCCGAAATGCGCGTTTGAGATCGAACGTTAACGTATCTAGCGAAGCGTTGAGTTACGAGATCTCTCCAGTCGATGCGATGTCTTGTTCGCTGTCGGCTCTTTTGCTCTATTTACGAGGGACGAGTATTTATACAATATTGAAATTATATGGGTCACGTTAGTTTATAATTTTTAACATTTATGTCACATTCCTCTTCATTTATCTCCTAATACTTACATAGGAGGAATAGATCTTATAATGAGAAAAATATAGTAACGGCTTCTCTGATCGCTTATTTAAAATTATTCGGGTGATACGAATTTATGAAAATTTTAATTTTTGCAAATTTCTAATAAAGGGATACAAAGAATAAGCACGCCAATCAGGAAGGCTAACAGATCCAACGGTGTGTATATGATCTAAATCGATCCATTTCAATATCAACAGAAGATAAGGAATCAAGATAAGAAGATAAGGATCAAGATAAGGATCAGGAAGGTCGATCTGGGGGAGCCTAATTTAAACTAAGGGCAGATGTACCATTCACCTCGCCTGTGGACGTCTCGTGCCGACGATCTAAACGAAGCTGCCCAAGGAAGGCTTGCATTTCCTAGGATATGCCGAAGACCTAGTATTAGCAGCACGAGGCAAATTTGCCGTGGTGATATCGAAAGGAATGTAAAATGCTTTAAATACAGCAGGCACAGGAAAGATTAACAGTCTTAAAGACTTAAAGCCAGTTATGCTAAGAGGAGTGTCAAAGAAATGAGATACTTTGTAATATGAATCGATCAAAGGCTCGCATGGAACTCTCACATCAATAGAATGCTGCATTAGACAGATGTTACCCAGATCAGGGCCGCCTATCGCTACAGATTAATTTTTGCAATTCTATCCAAGTTCCAATTCACATCATAAGTTTATATCTGGTTGCGTGTATGTAATTATTTATGCCAAGTAAGACAAAAGTAGATGACGATCAACTCCGGAAGAATTACTAGTTAACTCCTAAATAAGCGGGCTGGTTATTACGTACAGTAAGTTTAAAACAATAGAGCTAAGTAATTTTATTATTTCATTTCATCTCTGACGTAAAATATGAACTCGTGCGGCAT
This sequence comes from Oryctes rhinoceros, assembly GCA_020654165.1. Lineage (NCBI taxonomy): Eukaryota > Metazoa > Arthropoda > Insecta > Coleoptera > Scarabaeidae > Oryctes > Oryctes rhinoceros. Next base: position 4,216,598 of record JAIOKQ010000548.1, on the reverse strand, counting down.
AATTTCGTAAAATCTCCATTTACCGCTATCTATTAGTGCTATTAGCTTATCATCTATACCTTGATATACTATTCTCTATTCGATAATAATAACAGTAGGCTCTAAATACGTACATATATGCATGCAACATAATCATATCAGTTGTTGTTAAACGAGTCCGTTATCAGATCACATTTATTACTCCATTGATTGCACTACATTTATTTAGTACCTTGTTCAGCTCTCCTTTTAAATGACGCCGAAATTACACGCCCGAATTTTATAAAAAAACGAGCAATTTATTCTAGCCGCAACATATTCTTTAATTCAGCTAATATGCGTCGCTATGCCACGCTGCTTATTCGTTATTTTTTGATTTATGTTACTCCGCTTTATTTTTTTTTTAACCCTCATAAATATTTGTCAACGTAATGACGCTGTTGCAAATACGCGTATGTACGCCCAATAAATTATTATTAAAACGGATCTGTTGTAAAATACCAAAGAAAAAAAATTGTTTGCTCTTTGCACCAATACACCATGTTGGAGAGCACGCCTAATCATAGGCATCCCTTTTTTCCCTCGAAACAAAGAACATTATCCGTCGAACGTTCTCCGATTCTGGACAATGTAATCATTGCTGGTCATTTGCCGTTGCCGACCCGGCCACTGTCGATTTTACGATCTCGACTCGTCGACTGATGTCAGCAGAGCGGTATCTATCGACTTTTTCATGCAAATCACGGCGAACGAGGTTCGAGCACATCTGTAAACAGTTGTAATCTCATTCATCGTCTACCGCGATCGCCCGCCACCACGTATAACGTTGTTCTCCCGTCTCTTGTGTTCTATCTTTTCGTACAGTGGCTTGCGTAAAATTGGTAATTCTGTAGAAATTGGGTTTAAATCAGGAAACTTATTGGAAAGTCAATCTTTTAAATATTCGCCGGATACTTTTAATTTGAGATCGCAAGAATAATTTCAATGTTTTCGCAATTTATTCGGACTAACTACGTATTTTTGAACAAGTGTTAATAAATCCAGAAAGGAATGCAGTAGCGAGGGCTACTTGCTTCGTTTCAATATTTTGTGATAGGATTAGGTGATAGGATTAGATTTACGGGAGAACTATTTAGTAAATGTTACCGATGATTTCTCTATGTTGTTAATCAACTGTTCCATATGATAGGACAACGGATGCGTATTCTTTAGTTATAAAGTGGTCTAAAATTGAACCTTGAGGTACACCGAGTGATTTTTCACAACACTGATACAATTCCTTTTTCTAAGCCTCTCGTAAGCTGCTTCCTCTTAAGCTCAGATATCTAGTAGTTAGAGATCTAGTCCACCATAGTCGCAAAATTTTTAAAACATGATCAACAAAATCAAATAAACACAGAATGTGACTGAACGTGCAGCACGTCAATGTCATCAGGGACTCCAAGAGGATGACGATGAATCCGTTACGCTTTAACGAAAAGCTTGCTGAAAAAAAATGGATCGTTACAAGATACAAAAACAAGTTTCTGAAGGCGATTGTCCAGTTCGAACGTTTCTCTTCAACTAAGTATTTAAAGGTAAATATTCCTTACGTGCTCACTGTATATTTGAATCACCTTCGTTTCTTATACCACAAACGTTGAACTCACTACTCTATATCTCGCTTCTTAACAGTTCAACGTCACTCGTTCCCCTATTAGAAAAAAGACAAAAAAGATCGTCGACGACGCCGAGAGGAGACGTGGCCGACTGAGATTCTAGCAAGCCTTTTGTCTCATCAGTTTCCCGACTTGCCTATACACTTCGCTTTTCTTGTGTCCGGCGATTCTTTTTCCTCGCTTTTTTTCTTCCTGCTCCGACTGCAGTCGTTGTACGCCGCAAACATATACGCCAACCGACGTGTTGAGGATGTTTCTTGTGCGCCACAAAAGAATTCCGCCTGGCGTATTGGGGCCGGCCGGGATTTCCGCGACGATAGGCGGTGTGAGATGGTGAGGAGGAAGTTTTACGACTCGCGTGCGTTGAACATGATTGCTTTCGCGTTTTTTTTTCTCGTTGCCTTTACAGCTACTACCGCACTTTTAAATTAATCAGTGGGATGAAACGGCGGTGTACGATCACACAAAACGAATCTGCGCGAGTAATAACCGATAATTCGCACGTTGAAAGCAGATGCTGCAGTAAATCTGCGTTTTTAAGGCGCAGTTAAATTCCGCATAGCTAGTTTTTAAAGCAAATTTAGTTGGTGTATTTCTCCATCCCCGTTTTTACCTGAACGTTTTGATAGAAGATGTCTGAATTATAAACGGACATGTAATTCCGTTAATTCTCTGTCAATTTCCTAATATTTAGCATGAGTTTATATGTGGACAATAACAAGTTTTTATTCGAAAGCAATATCCCAGCTTGAAGCAAACTGGATTCTCTCTTTTCGGCCATCGTCGATTATTAACAAAGCGGTCGAATCTGAAGGTCCGATCTGTTAAATATCAACTCGACCGGTGCCTCCTCCACATCGCAAGATAAAGAAACCCAACTCCGCATATTACGCGAAGAACTTTCCGCATAACAGCGTGCTGTGCCCGGCGCGTGATTATCAACGCTCTGGAGTCGAAAAGTAAAAGCACGCCTTGTTCGATAACCGAAACCTACCCAAATGATTTTCCCGAAGGTGGGTACATAATATAACGACCTATCCGACACTACGGCGCTACTAGAAGAGGAATCCGGAAACGAGGATCAGAATGGTCGGTCTCGTCTTTCCGGGCGCTTATCGGGGGGACACGAGAAGTTCGATTTATTGCCGGAACCGATGGAGATAAAGCTGTTTTGCCTATACGGGGGACGTATTCACGCTGTAATTGGAAAAACGCTCGTACGATCGGAGTATTGGAGAGGCGCGCTAGACGACGTACTATTTCGCAACTGAGCGACGTACTGTAGATAACGAGATGCTTAGTTTGTACGGAGGAGAGTGGATGAAATTCGGTGCACGTATTCTGCATTATAGTGAATACAGAACCCGTAATTTACGGTTATTATGAAGAACCTGAGCGAAGTGGTCGCGGTTAACATCGAGAAGGAAAAAGTGATAGTATTAAAAGCAATTACGTTAGATGTAATTACTCTAAGTGATCACTTTAGCAACTGGTGAATATGCAGAGAAGATGCAGTATTTGTTACGAGAACAGAAAACTAAAGTGGATTATCGACAGTACCTAAAATAATCAGTATTGCTAATTCTTCGGTTCCTCCGATTTCATATCCATTTTCGTTTTTCGATTCTTCGGTTTCTTTCTTTTTTCTTCTAGAATATTTAGATTGAAGATCCCTTGTTGGAACGTTTTTTGCTCCTCTCCAGAACATCAGAAAGAGATCTCGAGAAGGTTTGGCGATGCTTGTCTTTGCCTCTGCTCTTTTCAAGATACAACGCGAAGAAACTTAGAAACTCTCCTTTATTGTATATATATGATACACAAAATACAACGCAACGGGTTGAGGTCTGAAAAGATCTCAACTCAAACAAGTTGAATCAGATAACCACTCAACTTGTACTGCTTGGGCGACATGTTGATTGAGAAATGATATTTCAGATTTCTGCCCAAGAAAGCCTTTTTTTTAAGTGGCTTAATAGTTTTGAGGAGGTACCACGTCTACTATTGTGACTTGCATGAAAATTACTTTAAATATTAAAGCCTAGTTAATTTTGTAACCAAATTACTTACCGACGTCTTTTAATCTTTTTACGTATTACAACATAAATTGAGCAATCTATCAAATATCTTTTGACGGCTACAAGCGTATCTGTTAGAAAAATAAGAGGCGAGATTCGGGAATATGAAATTTGTGTATTTAAGTGTATGGAAATGCAATTTGTGATATTCAATTTGACATTAACCGTCACCTCAAATTCCAATTAAGCGTCGCCTTTAACTAGCGATAATTAAATTTTCCGCGTTACCACGTCAATTAACCTAACTGCATCTTATGTAAATTCGCTCAGATATTACGGCAAATTTTCGTCGTTAAACACACGAGGAGAAAAAAACAAAAAAAAATATCAATTTACGCGCCCTCCCGCTGTCAGGCGGTTGGTTGCGGGCGATTGCGGTTGGAAAATTATTCATAGAAAGGAAATCCTTGGCCCCCGCGATCCCCATTTAATTTCGCGCGCCCATCACTAAACTGCTTCGTTCGCGGTCGGAGTACAAAGGGTGGGAAGGGGGACGTAGTTCCAACGCGAAAGATTGATATTTTCTAATTCACGTGTTCATAAACCTTCCCCATTCAGTTTTCGGTTACGATGTAAATTAAATTTCATTCATTAAATTAATTAGTAATTTATGAAATTTCTCCGTACGGTGGCGCTGGTATAATGGTCGCGCACCCGCTTGATTGATAAGCGCTTTTGTGTTCTCCTTTATTCGGAGGCACCTGGTTTCCGTCTTGCGAAAAATGGAAATTAATAATAATTGCTTCGGACAAAACAAAAGGAATGAAAATTTTAATATCGTTCTTGGAGAACAAAAGGATTCGGTTTTTACGAAAATACGGACAATTCATGATCAAATCAAGTTTTATAAGCGTTCATGTTCAAAAATACTCGTATTGTGCTGAAGAATATTGCGTATTGCGCACTTTTTACCTTAAATATTCCAATTTTGCGTTACTTTGACTCACATTTCCCATCCTTCGAGAGTTCCGCTAGTTTATCCTCTCTTGATATCTTCAAACATAATGTCCATAAAGCATTTTACAAAAGCTAGCGCCAAAATCTTTGCTTGCCTTAGGTACCATTGCTTAGATTTGTTGTATTTATAAATAAACCAATTTTAATATCTCAAAGAAATTATATATTTACCTAATTTCATCGAAAAATCTGTACGGAGAAAGAGTTGAAGAATACCCGGAAAAGCTAGCGAAGCACATTAGAAGAAGACTTGAAGATTGGAAAAGAAAATACAAAATACTCAGGAATGAAAATGTACGGCAAATTACAAAATTCAAAAGAAAAATTAAGAAAGGATGAATATCCAGTAAAAGTACAAGTTTAACCTTTAAAGTGTACAACTTTCTTGACATAAAATCGACGATTATTCTGCCTCTAGGATTACAACGAGCTAATATGCAAATAACGTAACTCGATGAACACGCAAATGCATTTCCTTTCCACGTGAAGTACCAAGCCGTAGTTTAAGGGTCTTCCCCATACTTCATTAGGGAAGTTTCGCGTTTCAAACGTACCTTTAAGCGACGCGCCGTGACGGATTACGTGCTCCACCAAAAAGAAGTAATTCGTATAACGTGAACCTACCCGTTTATCTACTTAAATTATGAACCTATAATCCAATAACGCATCTGCATTGGGTAACTCAAATAAATTCCACTAATTTCGCACAAAGTGAATCCCCTGCCCGTCTATGGTTACTTCAAAGCGTATCAACTCCGATCTGGCGATGAGAACCGATCTTTCCCCCTCGAAGCACCCTCGCCACCTGATTCCGACGTTGTAGTAGTGCCGCTGCCGTTGCTGTTATCCAGGGGGGAATGATGGAAATGCCAGACAAGCGGGCCGCTCTCTCCGCTTTGTAAATATTTATTTCGGATCAATAAGTGGATTTCAATAACGACTGTAATCTTATACGCATTAGATCCGGACCGCGGACTACAAACGATACCCATTTATTCAGCGTTGGGTGGCTAGGTCGAAGAGAAAGCAAGGAGCGGACGAAAGGCAAACGGGAAGGGAAGTTTTGGGATCAAAAAAAAAAAAGGGAGAATGAGTTGCTTTGCCTTTGGAGTCGAAACAACTACGGATACAGTCTTTGAAAAAGTGATTAATGTCTAGTCGTAGAAGCATACGTTATTTGAGCAAATTTGTTATACCTTTCTGTGTTAACATTAATTTCTAGAAGTATTCATTTTAATAAGTTATTGTAATTAATGAGGAAAACAAAAATAAATAAATGGATCTAAGAAAATGATTGCTTATCTTCAAAGAAATAAGCTTAACCGATATCGTCATTATTATATCACACCTCCGTCAATTCCTCACACATCCCATCAAAAAAAAAGGAGAAGTAATAATAATAATAACAAGGAAGAAAGAAACACATCAACGTGTTTGCCATCCGAAAGCTTCTAATTCCATTTTTCCCCTTCGACACACGGAACGGATTAGCGTCTTCGCTCGTTCTTCCTCCGGGTTTAGCTCCTCTTTTCCTCTCGTCCGTTCGATTTCCGAAATCGTCATCCATCGCCTCGTCGAAGGTAAGCATGTGAAGCGCAACCGTCGACAACGTTCGCCGCTTCCCTTCCCTTTCCTACCCTTCGATCTGCTCGTAAAAAGGGACGCGGCCGAATACGCCGAATGAGGAAAAAATCGCAAATCGGCGACCTACTTAAAACGTCGTCGGCCAAATCCGCCGGAAAGGCAACCGGAATGGAGAAGACTAAGGGCGAAAGACGAGGATACCGGATGGAAGGTACGAAGTCTCCTTTCGGCTTTGTCGACCGCCGGGATGTGCGGGATGGAGGAGATTCCTTTGATAAGAATCTTGGGTAATTTCGAACAGGGTTTTAAATTATAGTAAAGGGGAATTTATGATTTACAAGATTAAGGTATTCGTGCAAAAATAATTTTTGGGTAGGCTATCATGCTTGGAAGATTTTTTCCGCGTCCTTTATATTTTTTCTAAAATTAATTGGCGTATTCAAGCTTTGGCCGTCAATGTTTCCTTTAGAAAGCCAATGTACTGTATTCTGCCGAAGTAATGCTATTAGAATCTTATCTTTGGAAGCTTACGTCTTAAGATACATTGGCATGTCAATCCCGATCAATAAAATTAAGATATTCAATTCGGCGCCTGCGATATCCAAGTCCACGTTAAAAATGCTACTTATCAGAGTAGGAGATTATCAATCAATCTAAAAATTCTACGTCGGTAGCAGATGGTTAACATTGTTCTAGTGGTTACATAATATCTGAAGTATGAGCTTTTACGAAAGGATACTCTTACGAAGAGGAATACGATTTAGGGAAATTCCATTTAACGTGTAACCATTTTTTTTTTGACGAGATTACCTCCTGAATAAATACAGATAAATTAGGAGACTCCGTTCATGATATCCAGCTATCCACTTATGTATACACGCTTGTATCAAATAACACTCGAGACCCGATTCCATTTTTAACTCGAGCATTTACGTATTTAAACGAAATTTTCGAGAAAACATTCATCGCCCAACTAGATATAAATAAATAATTATTATTAATTCAAAACATTTCGTTCCTTCCTTTTCCAAGGAAAGATAGGAAAATTTAGGTTCGCGTTTAAAATTCGCGTACCGCACTTAAAGTTCCCACCGCCCACTTTATGTTCCAAAAGCTTTCATTTTCGGGATCGACAAAACGGTACAGGTTGTTATTGCTATAAATTCGAGATAAATGGGACGTTCTTATCTTAAGTACCATTTGCTACAAGTAATTACTCTTAATTAACTCCCGAAAATTGTATAAATCACAAGAACTGCGACGAGCTATTACCTACCCGGCGAAAAGCGCCGGGCTAAGATGATCATACTCGCATAAGGTATCCCTGTCTTGGTTATCTCGCTCTGTTTTTCGGCGCTCGCGCTTCGCCGGATAACTTTGCGGGCGCGACGAGCGTTGAAGAGGGAGATACCGGTGATGAACCTATGTAGCTTTGGGTTTGGGAAACTCGTTGGGTAGGATGGCCTATCCATCCGCCCCCTTACCCTTCTCACCGCTTATATTGCCAGACAATCGATAAGTGATAAATAGCTGATAATGAGGCCGTTAGTTATTGTGCTGCTTCAGCGTTGGGTTTGTCGCGCTGAGAATGTGAAAGCGGCGAATGTTAATAAGTGTCGTTAATGTTACGGAGGGGTCGGAATAGTAAGACGGGTTAGCATTCAAATGGATGGGTACGAATTCCAAATTTTGTGCTTAAAGCACGCGTTAAATCTGAGCTTTTAGTTTCTAACCTATATAACTTATTCTTTGGTTATAAATTTGGAACGAGTGCTGCTTTGTGCGGAGCCAATGAATCGGTTCTAATCAATTTTCGGGCGTTCTTAAAATTGCGGAAAATTAACGAGATAAAATAGAATAAAATGTGAGGTTGTTCTAATGAAAGACCGTACTGTATATACAGCATATATTTAGAGGTAGGTAGAGTCCCAACACGAACAGGTGGAATAATAATTACAAATAATTTCTGCGTGGGATAGGCTGCTTGAATGCGGACCTGAGTTAGGTTGCGAATCCCTGGATACAGCAAAACATTTAACATCTGGTACGCTGCATAGTGAATTGCGATATATTAGCATTATGAGCCGGAGGAGTAAATAACGCTGTTACCTGTCACTTCGATCATTTACCGAGTCATCCTAATTTGGATTTGACGTAGTAGAGCGTAATACCATTAAAAGGCCGATGTATTCAGCGAATGAAAATATACATAAGCTATTATTTCTTCACTGTACAAGATAAAACGAAAAAGTAGCTCGTAGCTTGATTAATCGACTGCCCTATAATGATTATTAGCCACCATTTAAAAGGGAATAATTCCGCGGGTACATCGACGGCTTATTATTAAAATAATATAGTGCCGCGTATAAGTATAGTTATATACCCTGTATATTATTTCAGCTAGTTAAATATAATCGCGTTTTCGTTAATAAAATAATAGCGTGAACGTCATAATAAATTGTTGCGCTGCGTGTTCTGGTTCGGCAGAAATGAAATTAGATTTTAACGAAACAAAACAGCTCATTACGTCGTCGCTGAAACAATTGTTAATCAAAGATATTCATATACGGAGAGAAATGTTGATATTAAACGAAAGCGGATCGTACGAGGTTTCGCTTTGTTGATATTGAGTGAAACCGCGGGATTTCGTGATGTCGTGCTGCGGGAACGGCAATAATTATGGAGGAATTTTAAAAGCGTTGTCAGGAATCGAAGCAAAATATCAAGAACGGATACGAGATATAGGAAAGTTTAATGTAAATATTCTGATATTTCTTCTAAGTTGAGGTAAACACGAGGTAGATCGAATGAACAATGAAGGTCTATCTCTGAGTATTGTAGTTTTTTCTTTCAATATTTTTTTTCCGTCTAGTTTCAAAGACCAAAGGCACCTTCGTCTTATAACGAAATATCTTATAACGTAAATTTCTTAAACGTCAACCTTTTAATTGCGTTCCACCTTGTACATATTTTGGAAGAATTAAAGTCTATCTGTGGATATTCTGGCTTGGGATTGCCTTCAACTTTCAAGGCTAAATAAAATATTCAGATTTTCAAAACCGGAGGAATCATATCCATGCCGTATTCATTATAGCTTAGCTATTTAATTCGTCTCTATACGATCTCCATTTAATCGTAAAGTTAGTGCATAATGAACCTAATTAAAGAACCTCGGTTATATCGTTAAACATTCCTCGAGCACTTGTACAGCACTTTAAAATCAGTTTATAGCTTCGCGTTGTGAAATATGCAACGGGCTCTGAAATAAGATAAGCCAACTAAGTGATAAACCGGTCATATTTCTCCGCTAATTATTTCCACCGCTTTAAAGATCTTTTTGTTATATATATATATACGCTCCAGCAGTTTATGGCTTCAATTATTCCGAAAGTTTCACAGTGTCGCATTAGCGTTATTATTTTTATCGATTTTTGCATTAAGGGCTCCACGTCGCTCGCAAACGGTCGCAAAAAGAAGGTAATACCCCGCCGCATAGAAGAGGAAGAATCGTCGCACCGCTTCCCGGTCGTGTTTTTTCCAGCATTCGCCGCCTATGATCGCGCCAAGTTTCTTCGACGGACGAATTTTCCTCTTTATACTATTTATATGGTAAGGAGGAAAAGTGGACGAGGAGGAAGATGGAGAATCCTCCAGAGTATAAAATTGGTTTACGCTAACTAATTTATTCGATTAGGAAGAGTTTCAAAACTGTTCGCCGATGGCTTCGGCGGCCGGCTGTGCCATTATAAAAATTTTCGATTGCGTTCCAATAAATTCCGAACGCTTTTCGATACGAATAGACGGTTAATAGACGATCGCGGTGGCCTCGTTTCAAATTCGTTTTAAAAATGAGTTGCGGAAGTTCGGCGAAATCAAAAATTCACCGTCAATTTGTTTCAGTTGGTAGGCGTTGCGTCGGTACACTTCGATTCACCCTCTACGTTGATCTATTCGAATTCGAATATTTGACAATCTCAAAAAAATACAGCAACGTAAACAAAAGCAAAACAAATCCAGGATATACAACGAAAAGTGACTAAGTCTAAGGAATCCTAAAAATGCGAACAATGAATGATGCCCAACGGAATGGTTGCTGGCGTTAATATCCAGCCAATCAAATGATTAGGTCTCAAAGAGCTCAAATTATACAAATAAAACTGACCAAGAGGGGAGTACACTTTATAAAGGTTTCGATAATAGCTAGAATTTCTTTGCTGGCAGGTTTTGCATGAAGAAACAAGAAAGCAGATGAAAATATTATTTTTATATGACTATTAGTGCTCCAGCGGGCTGCATAAGTTACTTCTTCTTAGGACCAATCCAGCATTAGCCCGCTCCGGATTGACTCATTCCGACTACATGTCTTGGAAATGTCGTAATGTAGTTGGCAAGCGAAATACATGAATCTTTAAAATACATGTATCATAATAGAAATGTTAATCACATAAATGCGCGCGGAGCTTTAAACTTGCAAAATTTCAATTATGCGCCTTTATAAGTAAAAATTGTACTGCGATTATTACAAAATACACTAACCGTTATGAGTTCATCTTTTACCTAGTACCGTTGAAGGGAAATAATCAACATTCTCTAAAACGAACCGTGCAAATAAAATCTGTGTGTGTATGTGTGCATACGTTCGCGTGTTCATTAAATAAATGTTAAATTAGCAAACTTTACGATGTCGAATTTCCCTGTTAATACCGAGCTCTGCAGAAATTTATTTGTATATCCATCATAGCGTGAAAGCAAAGCTTTGTCGGGGAAGGTAGGACTTCGCGAACTGCATAATTATTAATCCAGAGGGAAGTAGTAACGTAAACTAATGTGGGAATTATACTTGACAGCTATCACCTAACTTACGTTTCGGGGCCTTGCTTGCAGTAACACCGACGATATCCATAATTTCGTGTTAATTCTACGTTGTAATTGCGTTAAAAGTTTGAATCGTGCGAATTTTAGCGAAACAGAATGGGAAATGAAGAAGAAGAAGAAATATATGTAGTGTAATGATTGAGCATAAGACATAACATAATTGATGGAATTATTCGCGGCAAAAGTAATGCGAGACAAATCACTAACTAACGGACATGTTTCTGCCTACCCGGCATCTAATACCGCTATCTCCTTCACTTTCCTTCGAAACGAAGAGCCAGGCGCCGTCTAAAAAGCAGCGACAAAAATCGGACACTGTTACCCACGCCATCTATTGAGCAGCTCTTGAACTACTTAACACGAAATGGTAGCCGCGGAGCGCTTTGGGTATCTATACATCTCGTTACATTGCTTTCGCCGCGTTTGATTCCATCAATTCCATAAGGAGGTTACATTACTATTGTTTTTTTTTGACGTTGTTTCAATAAGGCATAAGTTTATTCATTTTGCTCCTAGCAACACATCCTCGCAGCCTACACGAAAGCTTAGAACATACTTTGCAAAACAGCCTGTATTTATTATATTTGCTTTCAATGACTATGACTACGTACATAATTTATCAATTTCCTTTCGCACAGTATGCGAGTTTGGTAGGTGTAATTTAATTGCAATTTTCATAAACTTGAGCAAAACGTACAGCTGACGAAAGTCAAGGGCTAACATAAAACAAATGTATAAGGATAATATAGGAATGAAACGTAGACACAAGGGAAGTACAAAGATTTTCCAAAGAGAAGGAGGATTAAGTCCGCGTCCCTTAACGTGGGAAAGGCATTAACCCTAATGCGCTTTTAAATTAGTTAGCCACCTCTGGCTAGGACGTAAATGCGAAGATCTTGAGCATGCTTGTCATAACATTCCCGCAGACTTCTTGTGTTATTTCGAGCAATTTGATGATGGGAGGTATTCGACATCGCAATTTTTTGACTTTATTCATCCCAGAGTTTCTTGCAAAATTAACATCATATCACAAGCTATGTGATGTGACACGATCCTGTTGGAACTACATATGCTTCAGTTCTACTTGAGCGACGACGATTACCAGTAACAAAGCTTTATCAAAGGAACATCGCTCAATGATGCCGCTGACTCAAATAGCGTACCACACTCTACGAGGGTGTAATGATCGTTAACGTATGAAATGAGATTTTTAGTGCCCTAATACCAGCTATTTTACTTATTAACAAAACTAGCTAAATCTAAATGGCAAAAATTGGGGTCGCCTGTATCTAGCTGTAAAGCCTGAGTACTTCGATTTTATCATCGTTCATGATCATTTTCCTGTGGCCCTTGCATGAACATTTTCTGGCGTTTTATATACGTTGTTGCCCTAGGCCTTGGCTTATCTCCCAATGTACGCAAATTTCTTGCTCGTGATTTGGTTAACATTCCCAATTGAACGCATATTTGAATAACACTTGAATACGTTCAAAATACTGCCAATTTCAACGCTGCTAACCGCGCTTTTTAAAATAAATGGACTGTAGATTTATATATAAAGCATTTAGGAAGGAGTAATTGCCAAATGAAGCTGTAGGAGTTCTTCTAGAGGAAGTACAATTACATTGAAGTATAGAATACCTCACGTTTTTACAAGAATAAACAAATTTAAATGATAATAAGGGCACGTGGATATTTCTCGAATAGGATGAATTTTCCATTACTCACAGCTCCGTCCTTTATTGTTTCTTGCGCGTTTTATCTTTCGTATCTAGAACAATATTATACGAGCACTTTATTTGCATTTTTAAATTAGTGTCACCATTCAAAACTTAGCCGTGCTGTCGCCCTGAAACGAACACATTTCCGTTGCATATCTCACTGTCATCCCACAATAAAATTAACTGCGAACATATCTGCGAGGCGACGCGAAAAGCAAACGAGTGACGCGCCAGCGAAAACAACATCGCCGCGTATAACGAGTTCAGTGAAAACAAAAAAAAAACGCGGGAAATCCGGGAATTGAGACGGAATGAACGCAGCGCAGGAATTGAGTCTCCCATGAGATATAGATTGAAGACCTTCGCCGAGGAATGTGCTTTAATTGGCGAGCTTTAGTATTCGAAAATGTTAGTGTCGCGTGTGATACTGTTAGTGGCCCATAGGGACAGTATCGGATTGAACGCTGAGCAAAGCCTGATGCGTGATCTTGGTCCTTCTTTGGATCTTGCATCAACGGTAAAAATGTTAAATGCACTTGTCAGATTAAAAGCATCGTCTTCGAGTAGTTGGAACGGTGTGACTCACGCTTACAAACCACGTAGACCGCTTCCCTGAAATGTCGCTTGCCGCAGTAATAAGCGAGACCCTTTAAGGAATTTGGAATAACCTGTAGGTCCGTTAAAGTAAATCGATCCTAAATCTAAGCTGTAAGTTTGCGAAGTAGAAAGACGAGCAGTTGTATCAAAGCTGGATAAGAGACAGACGACACAGTGTTTTCCCGCGATATCGAATTCCTCACCGGCCGACAAAGATATCTCAGTGCGTCACACATCCTCTAGCACTATGCAGTGACGGGGACAAGAGTCTTTTGTACCCGGGCGCTCCGCCAAGAAGTGAGGGAACAAAAGATCCTTTATACCTTCTTCTGTACTCGACGACGTTGCTACTACTTGCCGCTGTTCGTGTCAGATATTGTATTTTAGGGAAAAAAGGGGGATGAATATATCACATTGTTGTCGTCGGTAGCGTTCTTATTGCCCGGTTGTCTTTATTAAGTTCTTTTGTTCGTCGCATAACAAAGTGAAAATTTATTTATTGTTAAGGACGGACGTTTGCGTTCCTTCGGCGACGGAAGCAAATATAAATAGGATCGACGTTAATTAAGTGTACGGGCGGGACGTTGGTAGGTAGACAAAGGAATGTTATTGCTGCAAGTTTGAGGTGGGAACATTGGTGAAATTAAATTCAATTCTTTCCAGGAGATTTTCGATTGCGTGAAAGGGATTTTAAGCACAAACGTGCATTGCTGTAAGATCCACAATTACCTACTTTTTTTCTGAATAGTAATCATATAACCGTGGGTCCATCCATCTCAACGCCTTCTTTGTTTGACGGCGCCGAAATAGAATCTTTTTAAATTATCCAAACACACTTTGTCACGATAACAAACAATAACAGCCACCACAGCGGCAATACGCGAATCTATGAAGTTCGCTGTGGCATAGAATCATATACACTGACCTTTTCAGGATCCAGCGGATAATAAATTTTTGCCTGTCACAACCTTTTCGCGTGCGATGTGGCGGACGACAATGGGTCAAAAGTGCATTTATTTTCGTGCGCGCATATGTGCGGCGAACACTACAACGTCGGATTGACATGCATATTCATGTTGTGACTTTTTCAACAGTTAATTGCGAAAGTAACAAATCTCGTTGGCATTTAAACACCGCAGGGGTTATAAACAATGAACGTTGTAGTATGAATAGAAGCCTACTGTTGTATATGTACGTAGCGCGGGAACAAAAAGATAACTCTGGAATGGTGGGGAAAGTTACACGGCGATATTTGCCAATTACTGCGTTTGAAGAAGTCTCAATACGTGGCATTTTATTCCTCGAATCCTAAAATGATAACTTATCTCTTCCAATAGATCTCTTAAACGTCTCCAAAGGCCTATTGAAGCAGTATAATCGGTAAAATTTGGATACACCTGCACGCACCTGATGCCAAGATACGGTCGAAACAGTGGACTACGAATGTCGGATTGCCTTGGAAAAAGACAAAAACTATTAAATCAGACACGAAGCTGATACCGGGATAATTATGAAGTTCATCAGATTTGCTCCTTAAACACCTTTTTTCCCTATTTGCTCAAAGAACGGTGATTTTCATTGAACTAGAAGACCATCACATTTGTAAACACCTACTTTCTGGAACAATATCCAAAAGGAGCGTACACTTCTCCTTCTCCTTCTCCTTCTCCTTCTCCTTCTCCTTCTCCTTCTCCTTCTCCTTCTCCTTCTCCTTCTCCTTCTCCTTCTCCTTCTCCTTCTCCTTCTCCTTCTCCTTCTCCTTCTCCTTCTCCTTCTCCTTCTCCTTCTCCTTCTCCTTCTCCTTCTCCTTCTCCTTCTCCTTCTCCTTCTCCTTCTCCTTCTCCTTCTCCTTCTCCTTCTCCTTCTCCTTCTCCTTCTCCTTCTCCTTCTCCTTCTCCTTCTCCTTCTCCTTCTCCTTCTCCTTCTCCTTCTCCTTCTCCTTCTCCTTCTCCTTCTCCTTCTCCTTCTCCTTCTCCTTCTCCTTCTCCTTCTCCTTCTCCTTCTCCTTCTCCTTCTCCTTCTCCTTCTCCTTCTCCTTCTCCTTCTCCTTCTCCTTCTCCTTCTCCTTCTCCTTCTCCTTCTCCTTCTCCTTCTCCTTCTCCTTCTCCTTCTCCTTCTCCTTCTCCTTCTCCTTCTCCTTCTCCTCTAATTAAATCCTTTCTGTTACTAATTATTTGTAAACCAAATTATGTTTTTCTTTTCTTTTTTAGAAAAAACAGAACCGTAAATCCATATTACGATAAGTGTGTTTCCTTCTAAGATTCCTACTCATCTAATACATGGGATATCAACATTTTCACGCGTCCCTTGCTTCCTTTTTATGTCAGTCTGGCCGTTCTATCGATTCCAACTAGTCGGGCAAAAAATAAACACGTCCCTCTCTCCATATATATGAGTTTTTCCGCGCGGCAGTCGTAAATCCTTGATAAAATATCTGCGAATTCGTGTTTTCATGTATCGAATTGTGCTGAAACGTTAGGCCGCGAAACGAATTGAATTTTAAGAATTACCACATTTCTAAACCGGCGGCTTCGATAGCGGCGACCCCTAGCGGCCTGGCGCGGAATCCTTTACACCGGACGAAGAAGAAAAAAGTCTATTGTACAAACTATGAAAAAGAAAGCTGCTGTTTCATCAAAATAATCCTATTTCTTGCCGACTGTGCTGGCGGTATTTGGAGTGCGACATGTCGGTCGTTCGGAATATTTTAGACGTCCGGATGGTTCTCTCGGTCTTTCGCCGGTTTTAGAGGAGAGTTTGTGGATGTCGTGCGCGAAACAAAAGAACCGCTTAAGGCTACGGAACCGCTTCTTCTCTTTTTGTGTGTTCGCTTTTTCTCGGTATTTTCTACCATCGATTCATCTTTTATCCCTTTTCTATTTTTTCTTTGGCAAGTTCTCGTCGAATTGTTTTATTCAACGATGTATCTTGATGTATTACTTATCTCGTCAAAACTTTATAAAATTCTATAAAATACAGATTAAAAATTGGTAAATTGAGAAGCAAAGAACAAAGTATTTTTAATCCAACAAATGCGATCCAATAAAAATTTTTAAACAACTGAATTACGAAAATTCAACACCATCTATTGGTCAAATGTTTATCTTATAAGTAAGGTAAATATAAAAGCTGTTCTATAGGAACAGACTGATAACGAGGCAAAGACCAGAATGTAGGAAAATAAGCAAGCAAGATGGTCTGTAATATCTAAAAAACAATGACGAACAAAAATATTTGGACAAAGTATCGTGGACTAGTGCATGACAATATCTATTGGGCCTTTGTTAAGACTGAATCGGGATATCTGCTGCGACGATGATTTGACGTGAAGTTACGACCAACTAACTGTACGGTTACAAATCTTTCTGCGAAGATATCATTACCGATTAAATCGGTTTATACGTCGAAGTTTAATCAATTCTCCCCGTTAAGAGAAAACTTCGCCTGTAACGCTAGATTTGAGAGAAATGGAATTCCGCAATTATCAATACCGCCTATTCATCATCGGCGCTGCAATAGTTTCCCGTCTAACCTCGCGCCAAACCGTCCGTCGGTTCCGGAAAAGTAAAAACACATCTACGTCTACTTGATATACGGCCGCGTCAATTCGTAATGATCGTCGAAATTATTTTAAATCATTCCGGGTTTCGCCAGGATCCGCGTCGGATCCGATTGGCTTTTTATTTAATGAAAACACGCGAATAATGTATGTGTATACGTATAGGCGCGGCGAAGGGAAAGAAAACGAAAAAGAATAGCAAACATACCGGAGTGCCGTCTATAAAACATAAATATATTTGACGTATTTATTGGTTGTAAGAATGCAATGCGTGTAAGGGTCTACCGTCTATTTTTCTTTCTCTATTGATGGCGAACGCTCGGTCAATACAATTCGATTCGACGTTCTTGCAATTTATATTTTTCATTACGTTTGCTATTCTAGTGGTGAATGCATGGAAGAGGCCACATACTGGACGACGACAAAGTTAAACGTATCAGCTGAATTTTACCATAAAATATATTAAAATGTTATATCCTTATTGCTAAAAAAAAAACAAATTGAAAGTAATACCAGCCGGCTTCGATCCTGCACAGGCGACTACTTACCGTTACTCAACAGAATCAAAATGTAACCATTTCTTTTTATCAAAATTGGTGCAACGGACGTGTTTATTATTTAAATAAATTGTTGCTTATTATATCAATGAACACGGATTTATTAATATAAAGAACGTTTAATAATATAATAGTGAAAAATCATTAAAGTTGTTACGCTTCTCGCGAAGTAGCTTAATAAGAAATAGGTATTTATTATATTCATAAATAGGTCTTAATTTGATAAATTAAGTTCGTTGTAGTAATGAATTATATAAATTAATATAATACTCTTTTTGTCGACTATCGTGGGGACCTTTTCATTTTGGGTTCGAAACCATGATCAACTCCGATACACATTTTATTGCCAGTATTTCCATTTGCCTTAATTTCTTTTCTTTAATTGCGTAGAACGTATTACTTTATTAGCTCGCGATTTATCGTCGTCTAGCGAACCGACATAAATGAATAGCGATTGCCGTAAAATCCGCTCACTTTCCAGGGAACTCGACGATATTATCACAGAGACAAAGTAGGAATATTGTTAAGTGTTCATTAAATACCGGAAATGAGGACCGGAAGAATTCACAACGAAGTTATTTAGTTGATTCCCCGAGATCATCGCCGGCTGGAAATGTAATTACTTACCGAAACTCCGCTGACAGAAAAAGGGACACCCGTATAGCTTACATACATAAGCGGAATTGAAAAAGGCGTTCGAAAAGCGGTGGTTGTCGGAGTGTTCGCGGCTCCATCGTAGCGCTAATGACAGCGATTTTAAGGATGGTTACATATTGCACTTGTATAGACGGTATCTCCAGCGATATCATCTGATTCGTTTTATATGCTTCAACGTTAAATAGATGATTGTTGCGGGCTGGTTCGTATGCATGTCGTAATACATTAATCTTCAATATTACTGAAGGATAATACAATAGAATATCAGAAAGGGACTCTATGTGGAGAAACAACCATTGTGCAAATAAACAGACATGCAACTAACAATTTGTCTAGATCAAATTCAAATCTTTCTTTTGTAGATCGTATAGATATGGCGAATAATACATGGGAACATGGGAATTGTTATTTCCTTGTGTATTTGCTAGAGTCGGCTGCAAGCCAAGTATTTGAATTGAATGAAGTTTCCGTTGACGACCTTTAGAAGAATTGCGAAGAAATTATTTTTTCTTTTTACAGTTAAACTAAGTATTTGGGCGAAAATGCTTGCAACGTATGAAACAATAAATTGAAATCGATTGGCAACGTATATTTAGTCGGTGTTGAACGAGGGGAACAACGACATGACATGATTCAAACCCGGAACACGTTTAGTTTCAACAGTCTCTGGCCGTGGAAACCTGTGTTTTTTTTTATTATTTTTAGATTAGCTATATTCACACTTGACTATAGTTTAGTTAGGAGTGGCACACATAATGCTTTGTCGATGGCTGGTGCGCTGATGTGGTGCATAGAGAATCAACTTTTGTTTATATTACTCGCTAACGAAATTTACCAGCAAATTTTTAGGAACTGCAGGATCAAAATCAATTCGTTATCGACACCACTATAAGTGGCGTGGTGAGGAAGTATTGAGGTGAATCTCTGTGCGAATGATAACAGTTGTTCAAATGCTATGTCCGCGTTGTGTCGATTAGGGCCTAGAACGATTACCATGCTGTCTTGTACTAAGTATCGGGGCAGTTCCATTAGCGTATGTAATTGATAGAATTATATGTAGTAGATTTGCGCTAAGTTGTCCGGCCAGTAGATTGACGCATAGCGTTAATCGTGGGAGCTTACTAATGTTGTGACTAAGATACTCTGTATTCTTTTTTTAATACTTGGTTGGATAAACAAATTTGAAGATATACTTGACTTTCGTATTAATTACTTGTAGTTGGAGCGATTGGATGAACTCAAATAAAATACAATTCGGTGGACAACTAATTAGCGTCGGCTCTCGTTTCTATCCTCCCTTTTGGCAAAATCGGCTCTTGGCTAAAGCGAATTAGAAACGGAAAAATGAATTTAGCCTTTAGATACGTCCACCACGCATAACATAACCGAAATTTTCCTCCGCGAACCAATTCGACAACCTTTTAATTTTCAACGGAGGATATTTGACATAGAGAGAGGTACTAAAGTGCGCAACAAACTCATCGGTACCAATTTGCAATCAATAAGCAGCGCGCCCCAAATATGCACTTGTTCTCGGTTTACAATGGAATTCCGCAGCTGCATTTCGGATGACCCACTCGCTACGTACGATCGTGACAATACCGCGAAATGAGAAACATCCGATTTCGAACGTGATTTATTCGCTACTTAATTACGGATATTGGACAATCGCAGGGCAATTTCGCGGCCAGAAGGCCTACAGTGTCATCTGCCGGCGACGATCGATCCGAGTGGTGCTCGTTTTCCGGACGTGCGGCACACGTCGACGATCGTAAAGATGTCCGGAACGTCGTTCGGAACGGTTGCGAAACAAGACATCGATTTGTTTTGCAGCGCACGCCGAACGATGAAACTTTGTTTTTCGCGATGTATGTTTTCGACATAAATTATTCCGGAGGACGTTTTATTATTATTCGATGTTTGTCTTGTCGTCTTTTGCGGAATATAAGGCGTGTTTCCGTTGATCGTACAGATATTAAAACTTGAAGCGAGTATAAATTTTGGTTTGGAAAACGAGTTCGTTGGTCCAGTTACCTGTCACATTTATTTTCTTCTGGCGTTCTTGTCATGTTTGATCGCTTTCATTCCGGAAGTACGCTAGTACGGTTAATTCAGCTGTCTCACCTTTCCAATCTTACATTGGAAAGAAAACGCAGCACGTGGTAATATAAAATTAATGAGGATCTATCGCAGCTTTGTACATACGCAGACATACATCGGCGGTAAGTGAATACAGGGGACACAATTCCGATCAACGGGGGTTCGCTATTAACGTGCGTTGCTATCTAAATATATACACTCCGCTAAAAAAGTATCGCATAAACTAAAAAAGGGCATTTATAAACCAAGATATTTTTATACGTTCACAAAAAGTTTGCCTCGTGTATGTGAACTATAAAAACACTAACAAAATCATGGAACATAGCTTTTTTACGTTTTTTTTTTTCTAAAAGACACATTTAGAAAAATGCATATGTGTAAGGCTTGTTCAGTTGTTTATTGAAAGTCTTCCTATACGGACAAATTTTAAAGTGCGAAGTCAGAGTTCTGTACCAACGCTTTTAAAACTAAAATGAGCAATTTAACTTCAGAACAAGTGGCTGCTATAGTTGCTTTAATCGAAGATGGACGATCTCAAGCATACGTTGCTAATTTGATGAACATCAATCAGTCAAGTGTTTCTAGAGCCGTAGCCAGATATAGGGAAACAGGCAATTACAGTAGAAGACCTGTACCAGGTCGTCCAAGATGTTCTACTCGCCAAGATGATCGCTATTTACTACTACAAGCATTACGTCGAAGACATGTAACTGCGAGACAAGTGCAGAACGACTTGGCTGGAGTCAGAAATACTCGTGCGAGTACTCAAACTATTCGGAATAGGTTACGACAGAGTGGATAAGAGCTAGAGTAGCTGTAACAGCCCCTCGTCTCACTAGGAACCGTCGAGTGGCTCGCTTAAGGTTTGCCAGAGAACATGTAAATTGGAACATTAATGACTGGGCCAATATACTCTTCACAGATGAGTCAAGATTTGGTCTTTACACCTCAGATAGGCGTAACTCAGTGTACAGACGAGACGCTGAGCGCTATTCGCAGTGTAATATCAGACCTAGACCTAATTATGTTGTGGGGAGGCATCTGTTTAACAGGTCGTACAGAGTCGTACCAGTAGACAGAGGTACACTGACTGCCCACAGGTATATAACGGACATTTTAGAAGAACATGTAGTACCATATGCGTCAATTATAGGAAACGAATTCATGTTAATGCACGATAATGCACGACCGCATGTTGCAATAATCGTCCAGGAATACCTTAACGATGTTGGTATTCCAGTTTTAGATTGGCCTGCGGTAAGTCCGGACATGAACCCAAAATGTTGCCCCAGCGGACCTGCATGGACGAGTGGGAGAATTTGAATCAGGCTTATATACGGAGGTTAATGGAATCTCTGCCAAACCGTATGCGAGCGGTCATAAGAGCCAGAGGTGGCAATACTCAGTATTAAAAGCTACTGTTATGACATTTTTCTTTCCAAAATTATAATTTCTTGTTTTAATAAAAATCTCAAGTATGAGTTCTTGTTTTTATTTGGCCTGTATTTTATTTAAACGATCATAGAAATTATATCTTAGAGCGCATTAAAGTATATTTACAACTTTATGCTACAAACAAAAATTATGCGATACTTTTATGATTCAAAACTAAATTATGCGATACTTTTTTGGCGGAGTGTATTTAGATAGCAACGAAAACGTCCCCCATCCAATCGAGAAATCGATACCTTCCTTCAAATTAACTCCTTGATTCGATCAAGAAAGATACGAAAGCAGGTCTTTCTTTACGTGGTGAATACATTAAAAGGGAAAATAACGAGACTAATTTAAAAGTCATCGTAATGTACAAGGAAGGAAAAGGTTATCAAAAAAAAAGAACTGCATTCATTTTTAAGAAAAACCAGGCATTTAATTTTAAAATTCTGATTTGCATTTTCTATTTTTGTGGTAGGTTAGATTAATAATCGTTCGTTTGCATGTTTGTTGAGAAATATGGAAATAAGATTTTAACATCTACAAATACCAGAAAATACTATTTCATGTCATACCAGTTCCTGGAACGCTTATCAGATTTATCGATTTCTTTTCTCTCGGCGGAAATTAAAAGAAAAATAACATTCTACATTGATCATTTAGGTTAATTGTTCGTCCGTTTGGTAATCGTTTGATTAAAAGCGCTTTTCGCAGAAGAATCCTACATCTCTTCGAAGCGCCGTAGCTTAACTCTCCATTTCATTCTAAATTTATCTGACCGCTTCACATTTTAAATAATCTTATAACGCTTCATTTCCATATCGTAACATTAAACGTTCAGAGCGCAAGAGATACACCCGCAGTGAGCCCCAACGGGTTTAAACTTCGCCCCATATCGACGTACTACCTCATCCACCTGTACCTGTCGGTTTCATTAAGGACCGAACGCGGGTGTCGTCATCCGCTTTAATATTTTTGACGTGGGGGTTCGTTGTCGACGTGAAGCTGCGCGTCGTCGGGACAACGTAGGACCGTCAGGAGAGGTGGTAGATGGCAGCAGTCGACATCGACAGTACACGACGTTTAATTAAAATAATGTAACAAAACAGCGACACGGCAAACTTAATATATCATCGCTCGACACATCTGCCGCCAGAAATTTCATGAACAAACTCCCTCATTAAAATCCTCCCTTAATTAATTGAAATTTGTCATGGTAACAAAACGTTGCTAGATCTACTCGTCGTTCTCTCGACGTTCACCCCGCGTTACCCGGTGTTCCAACGTCGCCTTTTTATTAAGCGTTAGTCGTGTCTGCTCTTGGCTTTCTGTGAATTTGCGTGTGAAACGTTTCGCTTCCTTTAACTGCTTATTTTTTATTCTGCGAGAAATATTTACCTTATTTAAAGGATATTCTTTGCCCGCGTTTGATCTTGTTTATTGAAATATTTTTACTTATTAAAAAGAAATAAGGCCTGTATTATTTATGGTGAAGTGGTTATTTACCATTTCTCATGTATCCGAGATATGCAGAGTTTTATTTAATTTGTGTTCGTTTAACAATTTACATCAAATGTAGTCATTAATCATTACCTTCACGTACAATTAGTTCAATGCTTCCATTCATGCAACGATACAGTTCCTCTGAGCTTCTGGTCTGTTTTCAGCTCCTTTTACATTCTCATTGATCCTTCCTATCGCAAGAGTAGGAAGAGGTCTCTCTCCGAGCTTAAAGACTTTTCCAAAATTATGTTAAGTCTAGTCACGATAATCTCAGGGAAAGGATAATATATCTTCTTTTCTTATTTTTGGAAATGAAGGTATCTTCTTCGTAAAAAGTAACTTCTATTGTGCTCCTAATCATAATCTATTACATTAAATATGACTGTCGTTCTGTTATGGCAATGTCCATATTTTACCGTCGCATATCCTCGTTAAACGTTTCCGCATTACATATAAGCGAAAAAAAAATTAATAAACGCAATCAACAGCCCTATAAATGACTTCTTCAAATGATAGCGAATACAAAATTACTCGTGTCTAAGTTAAATGCGGTTGTCCGATTTATTGTCGCCATATCCGTGTATATTGCTTTAATTTATCGTCGGTGTATGCGCTAGCACGGTGCATTGTATGAGCTCGAACGGGCGATATTGAGGAAACAGGAACGAAACGAGTGTTCGTAACGTGTATGCACCGACGTTGAATATTCGGCGAGCACGAACAATCTATAGCTGGAAGACCACCTGGGCGATCACCCAAGAGATGGGCACAAAGCCAGGACTCATTATGCGCCGGGTGGTATCGGACAAACAGAGGAAATTGATTTTCTATATCAATTAAACCCGATACAATGTATCAAATTACGTCCGCCGGTCAGATCAATTCGTATTTCGTAGATCGCGCACCAGATACACGTACGGAATACCATCGCGGGCGCTCTCGCATCAGAGACAGCCGGCGCTGGCACAATTGATTTGTTAGTGGTTGCCATTTTTCTTACGTTACGATTCCGCGTGAACTGCTGCATATCGAACTGAGGTTTTCGAATAAGTTGTTGATTTTAACGAAACGAAACAACACAAAGATTGTTCACTTTAAGCGACCATTTAAGAACCTGATATGATCCTTGTCAAAGGTGACTTTTACGAAAAAGTTCAGTTCTGGTAACCTCTTCTCTCACCGAGATCGGGTACTTTAAAAAAATTCGGTGTCAAAAATTGAACCGCCTGTATATTTCGAAGACGTTCTAATTCACTTGCCAACAAAATTTAATAACAAGAAACCAACAAAGATTGCTGTATTAGTTAAGGGACAGGAGCGACAGGCACCAGATGCAATGAGCATATTAGGCGCTATAAATATGGTGGAACGTAATTATTCAGCACAACATATAGGCAAAAATCGGCATTATGTTAAATTAGATAACCTCATGGTTTCTTCTCTTACATCTTTCGGATAATACGGTTGATAATCGGGATCCATGCATCCTCGAAATAGCTATTTCTGATCGATTAAATTAAGCTTGCATAGTTTGTTGTATTTACATCTCTGTAGAAAGAGACTGATTTTGCTATCTAAATGTTTAAAGATATATGTATATGTTCGTTTGGAAAGCTGATGAATCAAAGGACTAAATAGAATCGGGCTTGCGTATAAACAAATTGATTTCGACTGATTAAGGAAATTATTGATTTTAACGTTCGTTTTATTGGCGCGCTGTTTTCGGGTATTGCTAGTTAATGTCGAGCTTTACCATTCACGATGTACATTTATGGAATTTCGCATCACTACACACATGAAATAAGCTGCATTGACACGCACGTGCGATCGATACTAATTCAATTAATTTGTAATTTGTAAAGTAGTTTTAGACGATTTGAATGAACTAAGTAAATTTAAACATTGTGCGTACGTAAATAATTACGTAGAAATTCAAATAGTTGATTTGGTGAATAAAATTGATGATGTTGTTGATGACTGTTTCAAGTTCCAAACATTCAAGACAAATGTTGGCAATTTAGTAGTTTAAGATTAACCGAGACGGTTAGCAACGCATTCGCTAAATACTAGTTGCGTCTCAACCAATGGATTATTTGGAATGGAAAAAGCAAATGCACAGATTTGCTTTTTCTCCGACATCCTTAATTTGTTATTGCCATCGCCAATAGACCTTTTCGAAGATACTCGCTTTATAAATATTTACATGCCGCGGAGGCTTCCCTCTTGTCGACTATATCTCCGGCTACGATTATAGGATTTTCGCAGGCATAATCCGTTTCGGTTCCATAACGATCGTTCAGCGAAATATTTCACCGACACCAGCCGGTCGTCTGCTATTCGCAGAAGCCATTATAAAACGCTGAAATTTTGAATTTTTCGCCGCGCTAATGGTCGAAGACTTCTGGGCGATTTCCTAACGGTCGTTCGAGAGGATGATTTCTTACGTGTCGTTGATGCAAATTCGAGAAGAACGGCTCGAACCGCTCGTATTTCAACTAGTAGGATGGCTTGCGATCGATATAATAGTGCATAGCGTATGTTGTTCGTTCGTTACGACGTTGTGGACACGGTAAAGAGTTGATATGTTAGAGGCGAACGGCGAAAAGGATTTTTTGCTCGAGACTCACGATCTAATAAGGAACTTGGAATTTGACGAATTCTTTTGAAATATGTAATTATTTTATCGACGACGACCTGTTGAATTCGAACACTCACGCCTCCATTGAGAAACTGATAAACTGGCTGCCAGAAAAGGGTATATCGATTCGTTCGTCGAAGATTGCAAAAAATGGATACGGTTACTTAGCATATGTAACAATTGATGAAAGATTAAAAGGAGGCGTTTCGGAGGCGATCTCCTTTTCGCCAATATATGCCATCTAAAAGGAATGAAAGCTTTTGCTCGCGTCAATAATCTCTAAGTCTTATGTGGGCTAGCAACTGCTGGAAGAGACTAAAACTCAAATAGGGACAATATCTGAAAGTTTTAAGGCCTCGTCATTTCCGCAATAGCCACAACTTTACAACTCCAAAAGCTCCAAAAGGACGCTTTGTCCTGAAGAAGATCCTTCTTATGCTTGGCGATCCTTCAGTTATCTCTATTATAGTGTAATGCCTTGGATTGGATATACAACGAAATTAACTGAAATTGTATCATGGCGAAACTTTTCCCCTTTACCAGTAAAAGCTTCTTCGACTAAATAAGAATCTCCTGTTTACGTGCAACATTTACGCGTTCGGATATTTAAGCTAAAATGCATTAGAAAAACCTCTTCAATGCACTTAAACCCCTCTACGTTACTAACGTACACCATCTCACTTTACGGTTACGACAAGAAGATACAACATCGGACTAAACGCTAACTATAAACCGCTCGCGTTAAAACGAAGCGCCCAAATAGAGTCAATAAGAGTTTTAAAACTCCTAAATACGTTTCTTTGTCACTATCCCGCTACGCTTTCGGGCACCGTAAGTATTTTACGGTAATGCCGAACTGCTTTAAAATGAACTAAATACAATTAGAAAATACGGTCGTTGTTTAACTTCGAAAATTACGACTTCGTTCGGCATATTTAATGAAACGAAGGTGGAAAAGTGGATGGAATGGGAAAGGTGGGGTCGGCGGCAGCGCACCACCCTTTACTACGGCGTCCCCTCTTTGACGCTTACGCTATCGAATGGAAATTCGCCTTCGGAATCGTTTGTTCTCGCCTCGCTGCCGAATTGTTAACACTTATTTGAATATATGAGCGTCAGCTATGTTATCTTGTTCGAATTATACTTGTACGGAGTTTAAGTTTAATCCTATAATGTTGCGTTGTCGGTTTCGAAATGCTAATATTAATGTAGCTAATTCGTGCGTGTGCATCTTTCGAATATAAATTTTAATGTAATGTGATAGTCACGAAACCTTTTGAGAAATAAATTTTATGACTGTAAATCTCTGGTCTACGAAAGCGTGTCTAGCAACAGAGGATATAGGAGGATTACACAAGGATTGCCTTTTTAGTTTAGTAAAGACGCCGCGTATATATTCGAGTTAATATATAGGACCAAAACGAAGAAATTATTCTAGATCTAACTCGTTAAACAAACAAAATCCAACCTCATTATTCCGCAAACAAGCGGACCCTGAAAGGTTTCATCAGCGCCGCGACGACAGTAACATATATACACAAAGGGAACGTTCGCCATGAAGGGATGAATAACGTAAGACAGGCGCTTACCCCTTTTCCTCCGCCCGTTCAACGTACCGGGCAAAGGTATCAACTTGTTGCGACCTGGTCCTCGCTGTATGCCAGGCCAGGATATATAAATGCTGAAGCATTATCCGTGTCAGACACGGAGGGCACTATATTTCTTTCCGGCGCGGGAGTTCGCCTAACTTGTCAGTCCGTTATGCATCACGCGTTTCGCGTTTGTTTCCATCTCTTTTCCGGGGCAACGAGAATTCCTCCGGGGGAAATATGTCACGTGCACATCAAAAGTTTAACGCTCGGAGCTTGCTGCCAGCTCCCGTCCGCCTCCGTCCCGTGTTCAGGAGAGATATGAGATACGCACTGACAGGAAGGGTAATAGGATGAGTTACAGGAGCGAGGGGAAAGGTGTGGCCTGACGGAGGAAGGTGAACAGTCGAAATTGCTTGAAAGTTACCGGGTTCGAGCTTAAAAGTCAGTTTAAGTAAAGTCGCGAGAGCAGAAGTTAGATAAACTTCCTCTCAAAGAGCTTTAGCTACTTATCATTTGACTAATGTAGGTTATTTGAAAAAAGATTGCAAAGCAGAGGTAACTATTTCCTAAATAGGCGCAACAAGGATTATTGTTTAACAATAAAACTTTCCATTAAAAGGAATGATAATTTACACGAGGGTGTCAAATCTTCTAGCACAAAACTCAAAATTTTATCGAGTTAGGCATGTTCGGTTACAATTGTTATTTTATTGGCTGTGCTTCTTCAACGACTCAATAGAGCAAAGTGTTTAAGCTTTCTCAGACCAAGCGGCGTGGAGAAATTGCCAAAAAAAATTTGTTTTTGCAACTAGAAGCAATGTGGACCGATCTCCTATTTAGAATTTTGACGATTTTGCCATTCCGAATGGTAAGTTTCTATTTTTCCATTAAATTTTTCATCCGAACATAAAATTCTAATCTAGCCAAGGACTTCTTTAAAAGTATTACCAGTACATTTTTACATGACATTACCGTATAAACTTGCAGCAAATCTCCTTCTCCGTTCCTCAACCTGGAAGATATTAGGCGAAACCCTGTAACCTATCCGAAGCGCAGGTAAAATTTAATTAGATCCGAGCATCACGAATGACTCCGGCAGGTCGCTAAGCTTACGCACACTTACGCGCAGACGGCAAAAGGATCCCACCGTATGCCAGAAATGGCCTTATTTATATGTTCAGTAAAACTCCGTTAACGAGCCTTTAGCCCGAAATCCCCACTATTGCTTCTAGTAATGGGGGTTTTGCGGCAGTTTGTCACCGGGCCAAACGGAGAGGCACAAAGGGGATGTTCGGTTTTTGCTGACTACCATAAACAAATCCGGTCTCTGCGTTTTAGTATCCGCCTAGTACCTATATAGCGCCGCTACTGGGGCGGTGTACGTTTTGCCAGTTCGGGCCTCGTAAAGAACGTTTACAAGAAATTAACGCCCTCCGTGAGATAACGGGTACATTATTAGTGGCGCCCGGTCTTGTATTGGTGTATTATATCGCATAAGAACCGTTTACGAATAGGGTAAATAAGCGATTCTCCTTATGCGGATAAAATATTTAATACGGTTTCTTCTTAATTGCTAAGGGCTCTTAACGGCTTAACTTATAAGCCGGATTATGGACGCTAAATCGTGTTGCTTTAGCGGTATTAAAAATATACATTCATACATAGACACTGGCTAATCACTAAGAAGAAAAGAATGTTACAACGTTACACTTTCTTTGTTTCAAGTACGACAGCAGGAGACTCAGCGAAGATGTAGCGAAATTAAAAGAACTTAGTTTCAATAACTCCGTCAACGTCGTGGACAGGTCTAAATATTAAAATTGAAAGAAGTAAAAATCCATCTTCACGTAATTTTTACATCTCCGCACTATCGTCTCATCAATGTTTTTAATGAGAATATAGATCTCCTCGTTACCACTGCGCTTTTTCCCGAAGACCTCGGCCATTATCTAATCCGAAAGATGGAAGTTTCATATAAAATTCGAACTCGATTCAGAGTTTAATAAAAGTTTCAATGGCGTTAAAGGCACGCTGCACCATAACTTCCTCTCTTAAAGTATTGTTCCTAAATAACTTCAACCTCGACGCTAACCTCTCTCCGCGTTCAACGAAGTTTGACCGAGCTCTCAGTTAGTCGGCGGACTGCAAGATTGCAATGGAAGAGAGCAGAGATGCTGTTTCTGTTACATTCGCTCCTATTTCGCGGCGGTCCTTCTTCGTCGTTCGCTTTATTATTAAATCATGAAATGCCGTAAGTAGAAAGGGACAAGGAGAGGAATTGCGTGCGGTCCATTGTGCCCGGAGGAGTTTGGAACGTAGTTATATGCACTTCCTATCTTGTCTGGTCCGGTACTGTGCGAACATAAATCGTGCCATGCCGTCGACTGGCTGGAGTATAGAGTAGGAGACGTTCATAAATTTCGACCTGCTTCGCTTTCGGCGCAATTCTTTTCCGTTCGCTTGTTTTTATGACGCCCGCGTATTGTACGTTCTTGCGGTGCGCCCTCTATCTTCTACGAATCGCGTTTCGTATCCCACCGTCTCTATTTACATTTTATTTCCTCGAAACAGGATGTGCACGGAATATATCCGACGGTTTGGGATGTAAGAATCGAAGAAAGACTAGGGCTTAACAAGCTCATGCAGAGCCTGTATTGAATTGCATCCGGAGAAGTTTTGGCTGACAATTGTATAGGTTGTTTGTCACCTTAGTTAGAAACTGGTTCTTTCAGTTTGAGTTACCGCTATTGTTTGCGAGATTTAAAGAATTTGATGCATAACGAATTTCCATTACATCAGCGCCTTCTTCGTTTGTTTATATAACTTTATAATGTTACATACGCGACAATATTAAACATAAAAAGGATTACGGAGGCGAGATATGTCTTTGTTTCTCGGAAATTATCATTGGCTGGGGATGTATTTACTGAATAAAATCCTCGAAGCTGAGTGAAGGGATAAAATAGGGGCTCAACCGATTATTCAAACGAAGCATCGCATTCGGTGCAGGAAGAACATCGCTTTGACAGCCGTCATACGTGAACGTAACCGAACGCATTCGGGTCGTTATTTCTTAACATTATCGCGTATATTTCGTCTTAAAACTAAAAGTATTGGAGGATATGGAGCGTAGCATCTTTCACAATGCCGCATGCCTTTTTTTTTAAATTGAACATCTCTAGAAGCGTAAGCAAATTGAAACATTTCCACCGTCAGCCGCTCTTTTTTTTTATATTACCTCTACCGTAATACGCGCGGCAACAAATAAAAGCTTTCGAGGATTATTGAAAGAATCCGCCCGCATCCTACGTCAGCGGACACGTTTAGCATTTCATCTGTGATTGACGGTCCCCTCTCGTCTACTTTAGTTTGATAAACGCGCAACATCGAAACAATACACAAACAATAATGCGAAATCGATATTCTTCCACGTTTCGCGTTCTTTATTTCCTGTCTTTCCTGCACGTTGACGTTGTCGATTCGGATGCCGGAGCACCGTACGTTAGATCGACAATGGAATTAAATGAAAAACGTCGCGACGCCGTCTACCGTCAATTCCAATTCCGTCAATATTATTATCGTTCAGATGTTTTCCCTTCGCGGAACCGAAATATACCATTATTCTTATGCAGGTGACGCGCGAACTCTTCTCATTTTTTTTTTCGTCTTCGCTATGAAACGCTCTTCGTTCTATCTACTTCAACCTCATTCAACGTCATATATTTATCATTTCCGATGCGCGCTATTCATCGCGTATACAGAGCTAGAGAGGGTGAAGGAATAACGCTCTAAAGCTTCTCGGGATAAGGAGACGTTGCTTGCTTGTTTGCTTGCACTGCTGTGGAAATGTTGGCATACGATATGAACCTACGTTGTTTCAAGTTGGTAACTGACCTGTATTATGTTATGCGTTAAGTTGGAAAATTCAAGATTAACTTCGTTTCACAGTATTCATGTTCTTAGAAATTGCTGCGGATGAATGACAATTACCGTGAAAGGTTCTTCTTCTTCTTCTTCTTGGATTACCAGCATTCTATTAATTTATAGAACATACACTTTTAACAAGGTTTGCTACTCCTTCCTCGAAAGGCAGTTTCAGTTTTCTGCAAGACTACAGTAAGTATTTTTCATATTTCTCCCGTTCTCGAACGACCACCCTTCTAACCGAGGATGTAGCTAGACGATTTTAATGATAAAAACAAAATAAAAAGGAATTTCTGTAGTTAAATGATGAAAACTCACTAAATTGATCATCGCGTTGCTAAATACAAAGATATTGTACGACATCTTTGGTAATTCGCCAAAACTACGAAATAGAAATGCTTTGAAATGTCCTTATATTGTTTAAAACGTGGAACAACCTCTATTTTATAAAACCAGCTACACCGCCGTGTTTCGGAGAGCGCCCTTTGATCTAATCGTGTTAGAAAGCTTTTATCCGAAGCATCAGCCTAAGAACAAATCGATATTCGTCAATTTCGCCGTCGCAAAGATACAATCGCGATGACACAATTTTACACGTTACGAAGTCTACCCGATTCCGGGGTTAAGCCGTATCCTTCTAGACTCTCAGCTCGTCCCCGCTTTCTCCACTCTCGAAGTGCCAGCAACATCCTCTTATAGGTAAGGTACCCTCGCCGGCGTGTAGAGACCGGGCGAAACACAAAAGGAACGAAACGAAAATCCTACCTTAAGCGCGCTAAATCTTCGGAAAAGCCGCGCAAACCAAACGTGGAACGCGCCCGGTCGTTGAATTTTTAATTCAACGGTCGAAATACGCGGAGAAAGAAAGGAGGGAAACACAACGCTACTCCTTCGCCCGCTTGTTCGTTCGGCGGGAGGACGCTTTTCGCTCTCTCGAATAATGGAACGCGTTCCTTGCTTCCATTGTAGTTAGTTGTACATTCGGCGCGGTGTACAGAAGCCCTAGAAACAATAGGAGTGCCGCTACAAATTTATACGTTAATATCGGCTCTGCGGAGAGAAGTATTTGATGTTTGCGCAGCAATTATTCAATTGTTTGGATAATTTAGGCGAACGAGAGGAGATTTTAATTGTTTTCTGCTGCGCACCGCGCAAGGTTACGATTTTAAATTGTTTGCGCAGCGCGAGACGTTGAGATTTTGATATCTTAGGACTTGAGGTGCAAATATTTGTCTGCATTCTGAGTAGCTCTTCCATTATTTAGTTGTGTGTAGTCAGAATAAACGTAGAGGTACGACTAACTTCATCAAATAAGCTAAAAAATGATGAAAAACTCACGTTATTAGTGTTGTTTACAATGTGTAATCTGCTCCTGTTAATAATTTGCATCCTTCTGCTATATTAATTATTTAAGTGCAAGGATCACGCTGATGTGCTTCTTTGGCGATGCGTTTTTTTATAGTTTTTGTCCTGATGGTAATGGTGGGGCGTAAGGACGTGCTTTGTTTATGAAACTTCGGAGGATATAAAGTTTTGAAAAACTAGAGTTACAAATTTATTTTATTTTTCCACGTTGTACGGTCGAGTACTCCTTCATTGTTATTATTACTATTACTCCAAATTAATAGCGGTCACTCAAGGTTTAAAATATATGAATTAGTGCGCATTTCACAGCTTAACATCCTCTTACCGCCAAGTTTTAACGAGATTAACAATTTACGGTTAATACCTGACATTTAAACGGCGCGATTCTCCGGGTCGATGCAGTACGTAATGAATAGCCATCGCCGGGTGTTTTTCCGTTTATAGACCGAAACGTGCATAAGCCGGTAATGAATTATTAGCTAAAGTTGGTGCATAATTAACTTAACTTTAGCGCGTACAACTTACTACCGCTGCGACCTACAGAGTGTTCGTACGTTATATTTGCGCGATACAGCTAACTACATACCTTTACCGCTATATATATTTATCACCCGCTACGTGTATACCATCTTGTTACCAGTGAGGAAAGTTTCTGTTATATCGTCCCCGCCATCTACCGGAGATCTACTGCATTAAATACCTACACATATACGTACACGTTTAAAATTGATTTATTACGTAAAGTTCTACGCCTTAATAAATATACAGTTGGGTAGTAATTTCGCCGTTACCGCCCATACCCTATTAATTTCGTTTAATATTATTTCCTGTTCGCTAATATGCGCCGTTGTGTGACGGTGCGAGCCTCCTAACGGCGGTAATGGCGGAAACGCAAACGAGCCTCGATAATTCGTTTGCTCATGAATATGGATCAATTAGGAAATGGTAACGGGGATTGGTCGGTTCCCCCGGTTAGGTAAAGGAGAAAAAAAAGGAAGTTGAGTATACTTATCAGAAAGGAACGTTGGTTCTGTGCGGGCTTACTTCGGTCGCTGCTTCTGCGAAAGTTAATTTAAGTTAAATATAGTTTTTATACGCAGTTAATCGATCCGGTTCTCGTTGATCTTGCGGCAAGGGTAGCAGAGAGTGAGCTAAGTGTATTTTCTTGTTGGATTAAGCACAAAGAAGTTTGCTTTAATTAGATATAATCCGATACAATGCGATCATAAAGAAACGTAATCAAGAGAGCCGTTGAATTACTATATGCTGATCTATATCTATTGCTGATCTAGTTATCTAGTCAACTACATGCGTAAATTCTCCATCTGTACGTGCGCAAAGCTTTAGCGCAATAATTCGCCCGTTTTTAAGCATGGGTCCTCCTCCGCCGTCCACGAAAACGAATTCGCGGTGGAAACGGTCGCAATAAAATGCAGTAAATACCGGCGGCGACCGACGAACAACAAAACCACTTACCTGCATGTATCCACCGTCACAATAGCTGGCGTTCAGCAACGTTCCCACTTTAAATTTATTGAACTTGATGCGGAGTATCCAGTCTTTCGGGCTGCCTCGGAACGACCGGAAACGATACCAGCAGGTCATGGGTTTCCCGACGCTTTCCGGCGTCACCTCCGGACTCGACACATCCTCGTAGACTTCCACCGTTTTGTTGCAGTGGTCCTTCTTGCCTTCCGCTGCAATGAAAGAGAACGAGGAGAGTTGTTACAAATCGCACTCTATACAATGGTAAAGTGGTGATGTAGCGTTGCTATATCTATCAGACCGCATTTAATTGTAAAGCTTTGCTTATTATCGTTTTGTTCATTTCTGTTTTCTTCTTTTCCAGTAAAAGAGAACTCGAGAACCACAAGACCTGAGGGAGAATACCGCCAAAGAAGAATTCTTCGTCAATAATCGCTATAACTTCAAGCAGATTGAACAAGACGATAAGACCTTAAGCATCTTTGTAAAGTAGCATATTTAAAGACGTATTCTTTTGATTCATGAAATTTAAAAATTTAAAATCGCGTATTTGTCGAGAGCTTCTATCGTGTGGCCCGCTGATTTTCCTTCACTTCGCAGCGCCTATTTCCTCCTCAACGCAAAGGTAGGAAAAACCTCATTCGTCGTCACGGCTTTGATATTTGTTTCTACGACGTTGAATTTAAAGTAGATGTTTAAAATTATATCTCTTGCGATGAGTCTTCTTCGCCTGCGTGCATCCTCCCGCGACCGAGAATGATCTACCCAGGAGTCTCGGCGTGTTTACACAAAATTAAGCGAACAAACAGGCGGTTGCAGCAGGGGAATTTAATTTGTTTGGCCGCGGTGGTATATATATATATATATACCACCATATATATACTAAGTGTTTATAACGACACTACGACAACCGACACGACACGACTCAAACGGAATTGAAGGAAAAAATCGAGAATCTTCATGTTAAATGCAACGATAGCGAATTAGTTCGTACAATTAAACCCGATAACGCGATTCAACGAAGTCTTGTCACCTCGGTGAGAGATAAGGTGGCAAAAAGACGATTTTATTGGTCAAGAATGGGAACTAAAAGAATTTCCAAGGTTTACTCTATTCAACGATTAAGCTAATTGAATATTATTTAACGGAAAATATAGTCCCCGTAGGTGCTTTTGTCTTGAGAACCTCATTATAGCGGGAATCTCATCTTCTCTCCGCCCTCATTTTTAACGTAGATGCCGAGTTCACGTAATATACACACACACACACACACACACCTACACACATAATCGGATTGCGCTTAATTTCCGGGCCCAACTCACGGCAACATCAAATAGATATCCGTTCCACAAAGGTTTATTTATGCGCGAATTATGTAAGGGGATACTTTAAAAGCGCTGACGACGGCGAAACGAACACAATGTAACCTAATAAATGTACATTAAATTATACACAGCTATTGCAAATTTAATAGTGGCGCTCGAGGTACGAGTGCTTTGCCTGTTTACGTTACGGCGAAGAAGCCGCAACGGGGTGGCCGGGCGCGATGAAAAGTAGCTGTACAATGTATCGTAAAAGGTCGGGGCGTCGTCGGACCTCCGCCAGTTTACGATGTTTTTAGATCGCGGCTAAAAGGTAGGCAGGCATGTCTGTCTTTGTTTTCGCGGCTTGTGGAGGTGTACAAAGGGATATAAAAAATATATAATTTAATACGCGTCTCGCATTCCCTTTACGTGTATATTCTCCTTGTGAAAGTAAACCACTATTCATTGATGCTACAAAGATGCTATATATGAAAACAATACTTCTGGAATCTTCCAAATATAAACATCTGGTTTCGAATTTTTTGTTCCTTGACTTTTTCCATTTAAACGGGACACCCTGTATATTTTAACAGATTGTAGATAGATAGGTATAGATAGGTAAATAGATCTTATTTAAATTCCTCTCGTTTTATGTAAGAAGAAAGAGAAATGAATCTTTATTAAACGGTTTGCTTGTTTCCACAAAGCTATAATCAAGCTCGGAGTTGCCTTAGCATGTGAAGATCATTGTGTTCATTTGCCGCTTCATCGTCGGGTAATAAAGTAACAGGCTTGATAATCCTATCAAATCTGTTGAGACTTACCTTAGCGTGAATATTGTTTTTTTTTTTGTGCAACCTCCCTTTAATACGTATCGAATGTATCAACCATAAATACATCGTGCGAAATAACCACATAATACGAAAGAGGAGATAAATTATTTAATAAATTCAATTTAACTTCGCCACAAACTCGATCCCACATAATACCGCAACGCTCGTATTTTAAAACTTTACTTCTTGCCAAGTACATATAACTATATACCAGGAATGATATTCTATGAAATATTATTGGGGCATCGCCGCCCCAGCACTGCCGATGTAACTCGTAAAGCTCGTCTTTGGCGCTTTTTGCCAGGTGCCTAGGACAGCGTCGACCACCTTCGCCGCTTCCGCTCCCGCCGCGTCCGCGACGACATTTTTATAAAGATTGATTCGAACGGGTATAAATCATAAAAATACAGAGAGCCTTTTCGAGGTGCGAGCAGTTCGTTTTCTTTCTCTATTTTCGGGTTTCGGCCTTCGGGTATATAGCACGAATGGTGTGGTGTGACTCGTGGGAAAAGATGGAGAACAGGACGTGATTCGGGGTCGTACTTTCGCACCCGTACGGACCTATCGATAAGGTACACGCCGCACACTTAGATGGATATTTATGACGTAATAAACTGTGTACACTGCTCCTATATCAAAAATATGTACGAAGGGGATATATATCAACAATAGCCGACGAAATAGGTTTACCGTTTCGATACCGGTGGTTAGTTAGCACGGGTGTACGTATATGCCTGCGCTGTATGACGTGGGGTTGTGCAGCTTGCGGTATATAAATGTTTCGCTTAAGTTTATCGCGTTATGGTTGTATCGCGCTAACAGCGAGCATGTTACAAAGAGGAAAAAAAAAGATTAGAGGGTTACTGAAATAGCACGAACTGTTGGAAAAGGGTGCCCTTTTCCATTGTATCGTCGCTTCCATCTGTAGGTCGTCATTAAACCAGAAAGCATTTCATTAAATAATCCGGTATTATTACATTCCTTTTTTTATTATTTGGTGAACGAGTAATGCTCTTATTGTTGGTTAATATGCAAATAACTTATTTGTTTTTTTCTCGGTTTCTTCTCTCTTTCGGTCTTCTTTTGCTACTACGTTTTATTTATTTATTCCCAACTTTTATGTACATCTCATCATCCTCTATATGATCACCTTAAATACGATGCATTCGATTACTCGTCAAAGAACAATCGTGATGCAGCGAGTTTAACGCGGCTGAATACTAAGGCGACGCCTGAAAAACAACGCACAACGCCAAAGACGGAGGATTATTTTGCGATCTACATAATCCGCTTTGTGATAACTTTGTCCGAAAGCAAATCTTAATAAGCGATCCGAATTTTTCCGAATGGTGCTTTTAGAACAACGACTTACCGGCTCCGACGCTGAAAAGCGAACCGGGTTGGCTGGTAGGGAAATCATCGGACAAACGCAAGAAGAAACGGGAAGTAAAGCTCCCTCCCACGCAGCGGGAAATGCCGGCGAATCCGGCGAAACGTTCATTCCGCGCTCGTTGAGAACGTTTTTGCGCCGAACGCAATTAGTAGAAACATTCGGCTTTATTTAATTTAGCCGGCCAAAAGCGTTACAATGCCGGATGAAGGGGATAATAGTTGTTACCGGAAGATTCTACTTCCGGTTCGCCTCTTTTCGCGTTGCCGGCGTTGTGTGCGACTCGATGCTCGGTCGGTTTAATGAAATTCGCGATACGTAGATACATTTATCCTCGTTTTTAATTTGGCGGGAGGCTAATTCGTGAGCAATTTATAACGAAGAATACATCCTTGAAAAGCAGCCGTTGACTGCGCTGCTTGGCGAATTCTGGTATTTCTAAATTTGAAATTGCTTAAATTCCAAGATTGGCGAACGCGTTTCTCTTTAAATCTGTATCAAAGCCGTTCGTTATTCTCGTTGCATGTGCACGTACGCTAACGTAAATCTTAGCCGCGAAGCCTCATAAATAAAATATATTTCTTACACAGTTCATCGCCTCCTCGCGATTTCATATCGCGTACGGGTAACGAAAGTCGACGGTCGTCTTTGATCTTTCGAAGATAAAAAATCGAATATAGCCCGGGACTTATTTTGGCGGCGGGCGTGCGTTATGTATGGACGTGTGCGCGCGGGCATCCAAGCTCTCTCCGGAGGCCGTTCGTTCGTATGGCGTGTACGCGCTTTCGGCTCCGAAAAGTATGGGTAATAATTTATTTGTCACATTCGAATCGGCGATAAATCAAGTATTCAGTACGCTATTTTGCGATCTGGGGTGTCTTTTCGTCGTAAATTATTGCCGCTTTTCCGTCTCTCGCCCGTATACGCGTATGAATTATTTCGTTTCGCGCGCCGACGCTCCTAGTTTGCAGGAATTGCGCGCATTATTAATCCCGATAAACAATTTATAGTGAATATGTATTACATATATGCGGGATAACCGTAATTAGCAACGTGGCTTTTGTTATATGACCATCGTTTTATTTTGTCGGGGCAATCGTTGATTAATATTTCGTTCGTAACGCTATTCATCGTCATAAAATATGTTGGATTTTGCTTCGCTAGTTTAATTCTATAAAATACAGTGTTGAATTCACCTCTGTGATTGTAAAGAATCATATCAGAAGCTACATTATAAACATGTAAAATATACAAGATATATTCGCGCAGGTGGTTATCACAGACGTATTAATGCAATATTAATATACATTGAAATCGCTAAAAATTCAATCAATTGTTCTATTCTTATTACGAATTTAAAGTTGTATTAAATTACGTGCTACATCTAAACGGCTTACTTAAAGCGTTCCACCATTTAGAAGGATTTTCCCAAACATACATACATGCGTTCATCCATCTGTACGCGTAAACGATCATTTATTATATTCAATTTCGACTCGAAACGTTTTCCAACTCCTAAATCACGAAGTAATTACGCACAACATCGCAATTAGGGAAGTATTAACGAATTCCGGCCTCGCTGGATAAACCCACGAAGATTGCGCGAGTTCGTCGTACGGAAGCGTCGCGCAGCAAAAACGTATTAACATATAAATTATTCAGCACAAATTGATGTATTTTAGAGGATCCCTTCATCTACTTTGGCTTTTCCCTAATTCCACATACTGTACCTACGTGTATAATACACGTATATACGTACGTTTTCGCAAGGTGGTAACCGTATAAACCAAAATACCTAAACGTAAATGACTAGTGGTTAGGAAAGGGCGGTCGATGGGTGAACGCCGAATCTTCTAACGTACGAAATGCAGAACGGACTCGATATAATTGTATAAAATCCGAATCTAAGGATTAGCACGGTACAGGGAGTTAGTGTTTCTGTTTCAAGTAACGTGTAATCGGCTTAAAGTAAATGTTTCGGAACAGAATTTTCACGGTTCGGGGCTCTAGGCATCAAATTCATTAGTGCCATGGCTGGGCCGCCTACGTGGGTAACTGCAAAGAGATGCCCTGCTACACTACCTAACAGTTCTTCCCGTTTCTCCCACATCCTTTTCTCACGACGATAACGTCTGAACAGTGGCGGCGTTCGAGTTTCTTGCCACGTCATTTTCCCTTCATTGGCGAAATGGATAGTTAATAAATTGGTATGAGAGAAATAGGTTTTGAGGAATAAGATATATCTTTTCTTACTCCTTCTTCCCTTAAGGAATTACTTAATAAATAAACATGGAAAAACAATTTTTAAATGAAAAAAAAAATCAAGCTTTGTTGAAACAAACAAAGAAATTTTGTTTATAAAACCTCGAAGTAGCTTTAATTTCCAAGGTATGCCTTTACGAGTTCCTCTACTTAGAAAGAAGTGCGTATTTTCTGCATTATATTTAATTTCCTTTGACAATTCGCAATTTAGTTTGCGTTAGTACCTTTAGTATTTTTGGAGCAATCATAACTTGTCTTTTCTTTCTTTTCTTTCGCAACGCCCACCACTTCAGCCTCCTTCCGCGACACCTCACTACCCCCCGACTAGCCGCCTCTGCGTCCTTCTTACCAATTCCTCACCCCTGTGCGCCCTCTACAGATTCGCAACGCCGCAATTCGAGCGAATGTAGCACAATTTGAGTAGTTCCTGCAATTTAATCCACCGAGACTGTACGAAAGGCGATGGTAAGGTCGAAAGTATTGAAGAGTTTCCTTGTTGCCGGCCTCTTCGTGTTCTCCTCCATTCACTACATCGATAAAAATTACATTCAACTGTGCAATGGATTTTTTCTGTCTTCCTTGGGCGCGCGTTCAAGTTTTCCTGTTAGGTCCAACTTCTTTTCTTTTTTCCTCTCAGACGGTTAGTACACGTTCTATACGTGAGAGTCGAGGTTGTACGGCAATTTTACTTAAAAGGAACGAACGGGAAAGAAGAACGAGGAATTTTAGCGGGAGAAAGAGCGAACGCTAGTCTTTTTGTCGGTTGGAAGAGGAGGAAGAGCAAGACATGTATGCCGTTCAGCTATTAAATTTTCATTGTGTATGACGATGGAATTCTCATTAAAGTGCTTGCTCGTGGATGTTTCGCCCCTTTTTCCCTATACTCGTACACGTTCGGAACGACAGCATACTTCGCGTGCTGCTTATCAATTTTTCTGCAACGTTTTCGAATACAGGTAACTAGAATATTAAAAATAAAATTGGCGAAAAGGTTTCGGTCGTTGTTATGTTGGCTCTTGTACCATTGCCTCTCCTCGTACCCACGGGAAATTGCATTAAAACTTGCTTTAGAGGACATGAGTGAGCACACTCGTTCAAGGAGTATAAAATCTCAACATGAAAAAGTATAAAATCATTTATTCGTGTTTTGTTTCACCGAACACAAAACCTTTTTGATGCAGTTACGGTAACAAAGCAAATAGTTAGCTTTACGCAGCTATATTCATATTGTAGTGAAGGCTTTCTTTAAATATTTGAGTTAAATTTTGTACGTAACGGTAAATTTCAATAAACATTCCTAAATTCACGCACAAACACAAAACATGCCGTCGCTCCCGTTAAATGATTAATTTCGAAGGAGCAAAGGAAACGAATGAGAAAAGTACTCCTCGCCTGTTTGATATTCCGAAATAATACGCTCAAACTGGCTTGGATATTTTTCTTATTATTTCATTTACGTAGGCGTACGGTGGCGGTGAACCTCGCCGACTACGACGACGAAGACACAATTCCAAATCGCACGACATTCGTAGCAATAAGCAAATCAAGGTTTACAAACGCGCCCTCGGATTTTCATTTGATTTGCCCCCGGCCGGTCTGCCGAGGCGATGAGGATCGTGGCACGCGGTGTCCCGCAGAAACTGACTGGAATTTCAAATTAAAAACGGCACGAAATCCTTTAATAAACGTGCCGCTTCGCGCGGCGCCATCGAGGCTGGCAGGCAACATCGCCTGCTTTTCTTCGTGGAACGATTCGTTCTCCTAGGGGATTCGAAACATCGATTCTCGGGCCCCGAGACGCCGGGAATTATGACGAAGATGGTGGCTCATTTCGCCGCACCTTATTAACTGTGCTCTTCTCTCTCGTTCTCGGATGCGATGATGGTGAGGATATCGCGGAATGAGCTCCGCGCCTCTGTGCTTCGCAATCTCGCGTTATTTAGACACTAAACGAGATAGTTTGAGAAGGAAGAATAAATAAGGCGTTTTTCGCAGCCTGAATATCCGTTTAACGTAAACGACGTTTAGATCCTTCTCCTATTTTAATGTATTCATAGTTTAAACTTGGATAGCGATCAACGCCGCTAGATGGCGCCACTGTATTAATTTCATTGTCATATAGTACATTAATTTTTTGCATTCATAAATGCAAACAACATAAACAACGCTATGCAGTTTTTAATATATAGATCGTCCAACTGTTAAAGCCCTCTCAATGATTTATTTACCTTCGATATTATTTTCCATTTAATTCCTAAGCGCCTTAGCCATTTATGTACGCGGCAACCATCCGTACATCGATTTGCCGATGTAATTTAACCAATTTATCCGAACTGCACTCGAACGAAGTAAACCTTAGAACAGCCCCGCTCCGGGTCCAAGATGAATAAGCGACAGTAATATCCCTACGCTGCGGATGCGCTAAACGATAATTAGGCACATTATTCCTAATGTGTATTTATAGCTGTGTCGGTGTGGTTTGTAAACTAATTGCATGGTCAGACCGCGCGCCTAAATAGATTAGTGATTAATTCAATTGTTTCAGTCTGTCAGCGCTTTAGCCGCTCGCCTCCTCGCGTATCCGTCCGCAGAATGTCTATTGTGCGCGAGGTACGAGACCGCGCCGCGTGTTCAGACTTGCGTCCGTCGTTGTAGACGACGAGGGCATCGCTGGTGCCGTTCCCCTATTATCCTTGCGTTGCTTCGACCGATACGACCGTTAACGACCCCACCGAACTGACTTAATATTAACAAGATGCGCACCGGACGTCGCTAGCGACCCCCGCCAGGGCCGGTGCACGCCGGAATATGCGGGAGATTTACGTCTTGCAGCCGCAGCGTAACGACGGTACGGTCTAACTGGTTTTAATCTAGTCAGGACGGCGGGCATTGTTTATTAAAATATGCTACGACGTTGCCAAAATGCGTTTCGCTGGTCGATAAAACCAGATAGTTAACTTATAAGGAACATAATAAACATTACAAGGAAGGTGGAGCATAAGGGTATCATAAGGCACGAAAGATCGCAATTCATAATACAAAATGTGGGCAATAATTGAGGGTAGTCATTTCGTTGAACAATTTTGACTTATCAGCAGGCTTCAAGGAAGGGTCCAGAAACACGAAAAGAAGATGGATCTGTGATAAATAACGTTTGAGAGCTTAAAAAAAAAATCTAAGATACTTAATCACCTTCGTTTGCTCAGATAGAGGAAATTTGTATGTAACGTTTGGTCTCCTCCTGACCATCAACTTTCTTACTTCTTGTACTGGATTTTGACATTATTGGAAAGAGCTACTTCTTCTAACTGCACGATGTTTAATATGATGACAAAAAATATATTAAATATTAAGCTTTACTTAAAGAATAATATATTCTTCGTTCGAGAGAAGCGCTGAAATGTAATGCAATGAAAATTATCTCTTTTTTGATTTAAAAATACGCCCTTTATTTTTGCAAAAAGGAGGAATGGATTTTCACCTTTAGCAGAAGTACCAATCGATACAGGAAAACTTTCACGTACAACGGAAATTGATTAAGACTAATGTATCCGGATTAGAAAAGAAAGCCAAGAACCCGCAGCTATATCAGCACCGTACCAATAAAGCCCCAACCTTTCATCCAACAAATAGAAAACGATCTGCGATATTATCGACGACGATTGGCAGTTTGTAAAGTGTCAGAACGAGAGAGGAGAATGACGGCCATCTAACGATTCCTTCCAAATTGAAACACACGTCAATTCATCCTTTCTTCGACCTAAAACCGCAAGATCAAGTCTCCCACTACCCTCCTACGGATACTGCCGCCGTTACTGCATCCCATTTTCGACACTTCGGAATCTTTTTCTTCCTTTCAGCCCGTTCCTCCTTTTCGGGTGTGCAGCGCGGAGTGGATAGAAAAGTTTCCTCTCCCCCCGATGTCATTTATTAAGAGGATAGAGCTGACGTACCTACACGACAAACTCTCTCTTCAACCTATTCCTCTTCCTCTTTTTTCTTCCTCGCCCTCAACATTCGAGTCTGTCCATTAATGGGAAGGATCGTCGTAGTTGTCGACGCAGGGGGAGGACGTCGTCCGGAGTATGGCGGGTTGGTCGGTTGGAAGGATGACGGAAAAATTATTACTTGATTTAATTTTTCACTTCGGATTTGCCGACAATGACTGATGGCTCGGCTTTTAGCGTTCCGGCTATCGGAGTAAATGGAGTTCCGTTGAATGAAAACGTTCACGCGTTTTCGGGCTGTTTAGATTACTGAATGTAGTCGTCACTAATACATCAATGTTTACAAGGCATTTTGAGATGATAAAATACGTTATTGAAGAAATTACACTTGACGTTAGAATTTTCCTCAATAGGAAACGTTTGTGTCGAACATTTCTCTTATTTAACAACTATTTACGTATATAAACATTAATAAAATAATTAAAGCAAAGAAGAGAACAAGTAGGCTTCGAAGACCATGTCGCTACGATACCACCCGTATTCTTTTTTAAGAAATCCTTCCTCTTCCAGCAAAAAAAGTCATTATTTATTTTTTTTTATGTAAATAAATATCTTATGAACATGTTGCGGTCGCTCATAGACCCTAATTAAATTATTGCGTCTGCTGTATGTGTATTGCGTAGATGCGCGCATCAGTGTTCACGACGCCACCACCAATACCACCGCCACCGCGTTGATTTGCGCGACGTTTCAGACGATAAACGACGATTTC
Source organism: Oryctes rhinoceros (assembly GCA_020654165.1). Classification (NCBI taxonomy): domain Eukaryota; kingdom Metazoa; phylum Arthropoda; class Insecta; order Coleoptera; family Scarabaeidae; genus Oryctes; species Oryctes rhinoceros. The sequence continues at coordinate 4,171,830 of JAIOKQ010000548.1, read as the reverse complement.
GTCGCTCACACTACGCATACACGACCGACAACAATGTCGGACCGGCACGATAGCTCAAATCTATTTTGCTTCTTTCGTCGACCGGACTGATTGACTGTTGACTGGAGAAATAGTTCACCGTTTAGCACAGAACTGATTGAAAACGTTCCTTCTCAAAACCACAGAACCAATCTGCATTTGCGAGATCAGTCGCTCGAATATGACTCGACATCAATTTCCCGTTCATTATTCATTCGCTTTCCGCGGGCTCCGTATTAGATCCTCCAACTTATCAGAATGTCCATTGTTTTGCAGATGCACTCCCCGTACTATTGTCATCGGACTGGATATGTTCGGTAGCAGTTTTCAGGATGTTTCGCAGAACGGCAAATAAGGACACGGTAAATAACCAAGCGGTAACTACATGTCTTTCGCTTTAGCATGTGTGTACATGAATGTAAGCGACAAGTTCTATCGTAAGGGCAATCTTAAGGTCGGTTTTTCGTTAAAATTATTTCGGCAAGGAGAATGTAATTCACCAACAACATATTTAGAATTCCCCCATTGAGTATTGGTGTTAGCCCCAAATACGTAGAAGCGCAGAAGCCCCAGACGCCGAAATCCCTCAGACATACACGGCCGGGCCGAATGCAGGAAGGGGCTTTACCGCGACCGAGAGAATGTATCAATGATATTTATTGGGTTGGTGCACGCCGCGAATGCGACTCGGCCATATATTCCGAAACAGATGCTTACTTCGGGGCCATGGCTTACCCAAGGCTTATGTCTCCTTAACGGCATCTGCAACCTGTGCTTATTGGATTGTATGAACAGCTTAATTAGTATCCGGAAATTATGTACCGCGCTCTGTGCACACATCACAAAGGATCGAGGATGGGAGAAGCGGCGGGCCAGATGAGGAGGCTGGCTCGGAAAGGGGTTCCGCTTTTAGTATTAGGTTATTAGCGAGAATTTGGGCTTGTTCTATTTATGTATGTTCGCTAGCCGCTTCATAAGGAGGGAGTTCATATTAAATGTTGATATAAGTTTGTAATCAAGAGAAAATTCAAGAAAAAATAGGTAAGGAAAACGCTCACCTGTAAAACGTTATATGTTTTTTTATTTACATGTAATTCCTTTTCATTAATTGGCTTCTTAGGTCGCGTAATTGGTTAAATATCAATCATATTTAATTTATTTTAAACAACAAATTTGAAACAAATATGGATATGAAAATAAATAAAGTGTATGGTACTTATCGCGATGATAGATGGGACTCGTTGACGAGATATCGGCAACTTTTCGCTGGCAGAAAATGGCAGATCTCGCGGCCACCCTGACGATAGCGGCCAGCTTCACTTTCTACAATTAGATAATTTACTTAAACCAGTAGTTTAGCTATGGTTAGCGCCCAGCTGTGATTCTTTACGTCCAACCGCCTATGCTTAGGCGCCGGTCACACGTCTTATCGCCTTGGCTGCTGGGAGAAGACTTTCCTAATTTTACGACGCTCACGGTGACATTATCTTAATTTCTCGGGAAAGTTTAAAAATAAAAGCTTACAAGAAACAAACACGTTAGAGAAGAATTGGAAGTAGAAGTAAAGTCTAGCAAAGGGGAAGACATTAACACCGTAAATGTCAATGAAAAAGCAGTCATGGAATAATACAACAGATAACGTTTTACAGAAGAAAGGAAGAAGCATCGTTCAGAACTACGAAATTAGCAACAAACTGAAAGGACAACGTTACACTCTAAAGGGTGATGTATACGCGCTTCCAAATTTGATCCACGATATTTGCAAACGTTAAAGAAATCCATCATCGATAAGCTATTGACGGTTGCTTCTACCCTAGGCGAAACATCGAACCGGATCCGATACATCAAAACGTGAAAAATCCACCGTCGAGCAACCATAAATAGAAACAACCACTCCGCGTATTAAAAACTGATTAATGTTGTTTGAATCGGTAAATTTAGCGGTCCGAAATAAATTCTACGGCCGCCTCTATGTAACGTGTATAGCGCGCGCGTATACCTACGGCTGAATATTTCATATCCAGATATTTCTAGACGATATTTTTCATCCCTACGCGAGATGTCTCTAACATTCCTCCCGCTCCAGTCGGAGCTTCGCATCCGGTCGCCCTCTCACCACCTATATTTCACCCCCACCCCTTTCAGCAAATGAATTTATTATGCCCATCGGAGGCGGAAGATGCGCGATGCAATTTCTACACTGCTCGTAAAAAGTACCGCGACACCATAAAGTCTCTTAACAAAAAGCAGCTTCGCGTTTATAATGCGAAGAATGTACGAATAAACATTGTATGTCGTAAATATTTGCGTGAAGGAATGTAAGGTTTCGGTTGATGTATGGAACTTTTAGTTACTTTTGGCTTGGACGAGTTTAGTTTTGTGATTTATAGCGACATAGAAGCTCATCGACGATTGCCGTTTCTTCGATTTTACATAAATTATTAAGTAAACAACAATCAAGTGTTTGTTCTGTTCGTTTTCGCCCATTTAGCATCGTTCACGACCAGCTTTGACGTGTAATTGTCGATTAGCTATTATTAATTATTGATGATCGAAGCGGCAAAATATGTAAAAGAACGAATGGCGGATAAAACTAATTTTGCGTGCACATGAATCGAGACATCGGAACATTTCGAAGGAGTCCACAAATTTTCGTCACTGCTGTAGATTACGATCCCATTCCTGCGTCGTTTTCGCGTTACTCGAAAAGAGTAAACGTTTCAGGATATTTGCCGGTAAATATTTTATAAATTAGTCGGGCGGTCGCTTCTAGTCCTTTAACGAATAATCGATACGTCGTCAATATTTGAAAAACTTGCTTTCTCCTGACGGTTGGTACTACCGTTTCGTTTTTCACTCCTGCGTTCGCCGGTTGTAAATTATTCTGTCAATATGAAATGAACCGAACGGGCGTTTTTCGAATGATTAACGTGTTGATATTTATACCCACCACACCCTACGCCTCTCCTCAACGCACCGCGTTTCAGGTACGAGAGAGCGATCGATTCCCATATTTATTCATAGTCGGTAATTTGTTTTTGGTATACATCTATAGACAGTTAGACGCGGAAAGGTATACGTACAGGTTAGGCATGCCTTGTTATTTTTGTGCGATGTGTATGGATGTTTTGCTGCTTGCTGCTTGTAACTGGGTCGTTATTCTCACGCCGCAAACAAATAGCGGCGCGTCGCTTTTTGAATTCGACGGGGGGTTGTGTATTGTGAAAATGCGATCGTGTCGTGCCCGAAAAATATCGTTCTGTTGTTCCGAATAAATTTCGGTTCGCGCGTTTTAACGAGGATATTATTTATGTTGCGTATCTACGCAGGTATTATCGAAACTAGTTCTGGCAAATTCTCGTACATTAATAAACAAGGACGAATTCTCGATCTATGTGAATTGCATGTTCTGCTCGGTGGTTTTAATTCAGCCGCTAAAAGCAGTCGGTTTAAATTGTATCAAATTAAACGAAAAATTAAAAATCGATTAAAATAAATAGTTAAAACTAAACGTGCGCAATCGAATTTTGCCTACAATCATATCGGGCTCTTCAGGAGAGCAAGAGGTGATAGGCAACAGTTGGCGCGGTAACTCGAAGTGTAAGTCATGCTAGACGCGAAACTGAGTGAGAAGCAGATGATTTTCTCTTCTGGCATGGTTCACATGCTAAGTTACCATGATCAATGTTCCACTATCACTAAGAAGATCATATCATATTTATTCTAATATTTATTCGTTCCATCGGTCACAGATTGAACATATGTTGCATTATTTATTCAGACGGAAATGCTCTTTTCAAAAATCATAAAACCGACCTCCCTCCCTCTTCAAAAACAAAAACAAGTTTCTCTCAGATCCCAAAAACAAACGAAGGTATCAAGTCCAGAGAGTTACGAGCTAATGTAACTTAAATTTTTCCTTATCTCGATATCAAATTTCAAGGATTTTGTCTTATTAATTCTTGAGCTATTCGGTCGTTTCCAGACTCTCCGACCATTCTATATAAGTACAAATAATTTGCTCGAAACAAACGAAAAAACAATTCAAAGTTAAGGTAAAATCAAGTAAAACCTTTGTTACCTTATATTGTTCCAGTTAATACAAAAGATGAACGTTATTACATGAAGGTAGCTACATCATTCCAAAATTCGTTTGAACTTCATGCTCCGTGCACATTTACGGAAATCTTATCTTCCCGGACGTTATATAGCCGTAATAACAAGTTAAGCGCGACAATGTCACCTAGAAAAACGACACAATATCTTTTTATCAACCCGAGCAAGTTTGGAAACACCGAATGAAACATTCTTCCCGTCAAGTTAATTCGTATAACTCCTCGCTCTTCTATCTGACATCATTTCTGGTTCTATTCGGCGTCCCCACATGTCTGCTACGGACATAAATTTTAATTCAAGAAATTCGCGCGTACGCTACTACACCGAGACAGAGACAGACCACTTTCTTCCGCTGTCCTAACTTATTTTTCGCATGTACGTCTTTGTTCCTTTTCCAGGTCAGCCTGCTTGGTCCTTGCCGGTCTGATGTATTATGCTGCTCCTTCGCTCGGTCGACTGCCGCGGTAATATCGCCGCTTGCGCCAAATCTCCGAAAATATTGCGTTTTTTTTTTCTCGTTCGCCGCGGCGGGAAGAATAGGAGAGGTGTTCTCGCGGAGGTCACCCCCACCATCAGCGACAATTTATATTTTTCTCCGTCGGTTTATTCGCGTAGTTTACTTAGCGAGTGGATGTCTCTTCCTACGAATGTATTGTAGTTCATGAAGGAGCTTTAGGTATGGCGGTGACGAAATATAAAAGGGAAATGCATGTTTTATGTACAGAAATATGTGTTGGCGTAAATCAGGTGGCAGAAACATTTGCCGGGCAAAGAAGCAGTGAGTATTTCTTCCATTGTGGTTGACGAAAGAGGCGCCCGATGACAGGAAATCAGGAAATGGGAGAAGAGTCAAACATAGAAGGAGAAGGTGTTATCTTTCAGCAAAGGGGATGCTGCCGGATCTATTGACAGGTCGACTTGAACATACATAGCTCCTGTATATAAGCGCAAAGTAGCAAAGCAGTATCGCTAAGTTCAAAGTAAGCTAATCGCTTCCTCTCGTTAAAGACGAACGTACAACTGGTTTTGCTGGCATTTAAGGCCAACCCGTTCGTCTTCGTCAAAAATAGGACTAGCTATTTAGCGTAGAAACTTATGCAATTAGGATAGAGACATTAAAATGTAGACTTCACAATCTAGTAAATACGTGCAATAATAAATGTTGGAGAATAGCGCTAAAACTACTTAGAAAAGAACAGACATCAAGGAAGACGAACTAAAAAGCAAACTTAATAAAAAAAAATGAGGGAGGTTTTTGTTAAACTTTAAAAGTAGGAAATGACGCAGAAATTTTACGAACACTGCGAAGAAAACTAACAAAAGAATGACTAGCAAAAAAGCTATTCAGCTCGTTTTATTCATCTGTTTCGTATCGTTTCGGAGTATGCTTTTGCGCAGATTTTAAGATTGAAGTTCGAAAGTTTCCGGGGAAAATTTTTAATCACTGAATAGCTTAAATTGAAAGTAGCTTCTTTTCTCTCCGAAACATCCGAGCTACTCTCGAGACCTGGCAAGAAGATCGATGTATCATATTTTCCTGTTTGACCTTTTAAAAATTGTCGAGAAAGACATCGTTAATCTCTACATTTTGAGCCAGATTATATCGTATCACTGCATGAATTTGCAGCATACTGTAATTTGCTAACGGTAATGGTATGGCGAAACTATGCAACAGGTGCAAAATTACAGAGGATCCTTTGATAATAATGCCAGTGGACTGTAAAGTGCATCCCATATTAAATCGATGTTATGTGCACATGTGCGATATTAGATCTAACGGTGTGGAGATGGAGTAATGTAAGTGGATTATCTAAAGCACTAGGAAGTTGCCTAAAAGAGGGAAAAACAATGGTAAACGAAGTTTTATTCGTATTTTAAGTTTGTCTTGGTTATTACATAGACGAAAGCAAAACTATGAAGCAAGTAACGAACAGTGTTCTTTTACCGCTGCATCATTTCGTCCTGCTTCAAACTTATTAATTATTCAAAACCTGTTCCGTTTCCATTCATGACCAGTCTCTTAAATATCAGCGAATAAAGTAATGGTTCCCTTAAAAACTCAAATAAATTTAAATCTTCCTCGAGAACATGGACATATCTAGTGAAGAGCGCAGGACGAGTTCGACTTATTCCGCTCTTGCAACGGAAGGACTAGACCACGTCCGTTCGTATCTCATGCACTTACAAGAAGAAACGGGCCAGCTACTCGAGATCGCAGGATGTTTTCCGATATGGCAACAGTCCAAATCACCGCTTCCTCTCTCACTCGTTCGCCGTTGAAAACGGGGAATTTTAAATATATATACTGTGTTGACCCGCGCGCGGCCAAATAGGGAAAAGAACGGACGACCGGGCAATACCGATTATATACGATATTGCATTAGATATATTGGAATGAATGGAACACGGACGAGAAGGACTGGCCCCAAATATGAATTTACGACGAGCGACCGATACGCGAAGAAAAACTGCAAAACTGGGACGGCCGGGAAGGAGGAAGAATATGCAATCCGCCGCTGTTCGATAAGGGAAGCACGTACGACGTACATACGTTGGCGTTTGCATGACGTTCGCGTTGTAAAATGTTGTTTTTCGAATTTGGTCCATGTTGTTGGCGGCGGAGCGGAATCGGTAAACGGAATCGATGCTTTAATTTTTATGGAAATACGCGGTACTTCCACGATGAACTTGCCTTTTATGTTCGGAATGCACTGTTGCAGGTTTAAATTGGTAATGGTTCGTTTTCAATAAAGAGAAGAAGTCTGCACCATAATGGAATGATCACTTTGCTTGAAATTTATTACTTGAAATTTTGTTTTTCTTCAACAACCGAAGTGATGCTTGCTATTACTGTTGTTGGCACATTAGTTAAAATAGAAGAAATTAAAGGACTTCAACATTATACTTCATTCTACGTATTCACATTGGTTTGTTTGCTGCCATGGTTTCATCAGTGTTTACTTCTCTTTACTATTACTCTGTGAACCAGACTGTAACGAATAATTAGAAAATGTAGGAGACCCATTCGGGATAAGCGTAATTTTATGTATCTTAATTAAAGCGCTTTATTGTATCGAGTCTTCCAGCAGCAATGCGAAGCAATGAACATATTATACTTCTAACGTAACCATAACCTCAAGCACCTGCGATAAATTTCTACCCTCAGCAAAGCCAGGAAATTGTCCCTACAGCCCGTAATAATTCATAATTAGAGTACAGAGTCGCCGATAAGAGTGCATAAATTTCGCAAGAGCCAGAGAAAGGACAACGACGAGGTCCAATTATCCTCCAGGTCAAAATAATGAATTAACCCAATAATAACAATCCTCGGCCCGACTCACGTCCGAGAATTAGTCAGAGTTCAAGCATCGGTCATGCGATCAAACAGGGGGGAGGGTACGAGAAGGAGGAAAATTAGGATGGCGAGCGAGGACTTAAATCGGCGGAGTGAGCGGCGGTTCTGACCGGCCGCCACGATCCCGCTACGACAATTAGGACGCTACCGCCGCGCCAAAGTCCCTTTTCTGCGGGATTAAGACCTATGCGCGCGACATGTCGAGACCTTCGAAAGCCCGGATTACAAATGACTTTGACGGAATTATATGCGGAATGTAGAAATATGGCAGACGTAGGTAGGACAAAGAACGGGGAGAGAGAGACGCGGTACGTCTCGTCGGGTGCGCTTAGCGCTGCTGCATTTAGTGCCCGAATTCTGGTTAGTTTTACGGATATAGGGACGGATATATTGTGTCGGATTTGGAACTTCAAGGGATTTCAGTCGAAATTACTGAACAATTTCGAATGCGAGAGATTTTAAAATATAACTAGCGAAGCTAAAGGGAGATAGAGGAAAGGAGCACGCATTGCAATTAGTGAGCATTTAACCAATGGCAGCTAAGTCTCGGGGATCGGTTCATGGTTATTTCTTTAGTAAATTTGGAATTTGATGCTAAATCAACCGAAGAAGACAGAAACTAACGAAAGAGTAAAGATAATTTTTTTAATTTTCGGACGAGCTCTTAACCCTGAAGATGCAACGCCAATGTTGAGTAAAAAATCCGGCGGGATAATAAAACATTCACCTGTTTGTTTTAGACATTTGTAAGTAGATGCCTCGGAATCTTCTGCCTCAAAGGAATCAGTACCTAATAAGGAATTGTAAAACATAAAATTATTATCAAGCAACGCAAATGGAAGTGGATAGGATACAGGCTAAGACAACAAAGATCAGCTGTGAACATAGTAAAACGCGAGAAAAAGAGGTACAGCACTTGGAAGAGGACAATTCAAAAGGAATTACAGCGATAATAATTAACATAGAATGAAACCATAACGATAGCTAGGAACAGGAGACAACGGAGAGCAGAATAGCCAGCCGTTCGTTAAATCAACAACTTTACTCCGGAGCTTTGCTATTACGAAGCGTTCCGCTTAAAAAAATTAAATTTAAAATTCTTATTCTCTATTTTTTTTTAATTTCCTAGAAATCTGTAATGGCATCTTTGACAACATTGAGTTAAAAGAATCGAGCTTCTCATTTATCTTGGTTTCACGGCAGTCTATTGATACCCGATCTGTATCTAAAGCGAACTTCATTGTACCGTCAAAGATCACAAAGACACGTTATTTTTCTATTATCTTGAAAACCGCGACACGAAAATAGCCATCTTCGTTTTTATTACAATATGCGGCAACCGACGCACCATACCAGCGAAGTAATATACCGCAATATTTTGCACTAATTCTTCCTTCAACGACTTCCAACAATAGGGTAACTGCGCTGCGCTGCATTTCACCCCGTATTTATCCACCTAAATAGAGAGCGCACGGGATTCGCCATCAAAGGAGAAGATTGTATACAAGCAACGACGTCAACGTAAATGGATACTCGATAGACGTTACTTCTGCAAAGATACGAAAATACCCTGTATTGGTTATCATTGAATGGGAGGGCAGGTATTGAAAATAGCGTTTTAAATTTCCTCTGTTCATGTCGTCTTCCTTCTAACGAGCAAAAAGGGGCCATCTTCTAGAATGCACATTTTAGAATACCGGTAGTCGGAAACTAATTTCGAATTTGCGTCGCTAGGTGGCGCACTCCAACCGCCGGTAATACGAATCCGATACAAGATTCGGATTTCAATTACGTATGTGATATAGATGCATCATAAGGCGAGATTTCGGTAAGAATTTTCCACGAAATGACCGACGAATCCCGGAATATATACGTAATAAGCTTATAAGGAATTTGATAGAAATTCACTTTGTAGATGGGATATAAATAACGGTCTTAATAGAGGGAAATTCGGCACGATTGTGGTTGAACGACAGTGATATTAAACTTATTTATCCTTCGCAATCCCCAAAGGTTATACGATTTTCGTCGTGTACCTTTGAAAGCCTTACTTTCATATTGTAAGAGTGATAATTAAGTCATTGCTTTGTAGTTGGAGAATTGGTACGAGCTTGCTTCTTTTTGAGCGCCTGGAAGGTTTATTTGCGTTTTGTGCCGAATGTTGCGAGCGATAAGCGACACGGAAGCTTCTTTGGACGTTCGCGTGTTTAAATTTAATTTCGGAAAGGTATTTATTTCAAGGACTTGGAAAACAAAGGAATTACAAAAAATCCTCACTTCACCTCAATAACTTTGTGGATTACTCAATCGGCACATTTCAAACTGCTGCGGCAGAAATATGTTGTTAAATATAAACAAAATCTAATTGGTTAAGTTTAAATTGTACAATTGAGTTTAAATTAAGTATGTTAACGGGACAGGGTATCAGGTAAAAATTAAAGTTAAAACAAGGTAAATGTTGTAACAGTTGAACCGGAAAAGGATGAAAGACGAAATATCAGATATCTCAGAACAAGTGAAGAGAGTGCTGTTTTTGTTCTAAAGACAAGATAGTATCGCCTAAAGTAACTGTGAGATAATCCTTACTGGCTCCATTGTTGAAACCTCGACTTATTTCAATATTGTTGGCTTTGTTTAATCATTTTTCGTTTCAATCTGAACCTTCTGCTACAGATTACCCGATACCTTTTATTAGACGTTTCATAACGTCCATTTAATGAACGTAGCACGTCGTATCCGCAAGCAAAACTAGAGAAAAGTGCCCGTCATATATCAAATCCATCCTTCAACATCGTCCTCACGCTTCCGGGGATAATTTTAATATTACATCGGTCGCTAAATAGCTCATAAATATTAACTAGAATCGAGAAAAATGCCGCTCTCGCGAGATCCCACGGATAATTAACGGAATCTTCGCGCCTACCAACAATAACAACATTACCTTTTCTAGTCTTTGCGCGCTCATTCTTTCGTCTTCTTTCTTTTTGTTGTTGTTGTTAATTTCGCGAGAGGGCGCGCGCGAAATGAACTCATCATTTTTGATCTCCGTGCGGCACGTCTCCTTCCCTGTCCGTTCTAAACGAGGTCCCCGACGGCACCCCCCGGGCGCATGTAAATTCGTTTAACTTTACACTTTAATTTTGCGTGAAAGGCGAGGCTCCAGGTCAGGCGTTGGAGGCCAAGACGACGTGGGGTGATGGGTTATGTACACGTTTAGGAAAGAAGAGGGTCGTCTTTTCATGACTATGTAGATCTCGACTTTTGTAGTCGGCGGCGAGTGCGGAGATGTTAAAACACAGGCTTTTTTTTCTCTTTAATGGAATAAGGAGACTGTTTTATTAATTGAAATCTGGGATGACGTTGCGATTTGTCTTGCTCCATAAATTATATTTATTTTTTCGAGGTAATTTGTTTCGAAGTGCTACTCGGCCGGGGGCTCCCAAGAAAATTGAATACATAGAACTAAATGAATATTAGCACAATGCAATGCGGGGCGATACATTTTCGACTCTCACCGTGGGGATCTCGTTTATTATCGGAGATAGAGGGTAGATTGAAATTTGGCGAAGATGTTAAATTTTGTGTTTGTTGTGCGCCTGAAGAGAACATTGACCTGTGATAAGTGGCGTTCGATTTTTTTTTTATATAAAAAAATGCTGATTTTCTTTTTTTTTATCTGTATCACCTTTATTTGGCTTTGAAGAGAAACACTAAAAACACATTAATGAATTTATGGTAGCTCCGAACGAACGATTTGAAATAAATAAAAATAAATAAATAAATCTAAAATGAAATGAAGGTCTGATAAACTGTATTTAATATGATGTAAGGCTCATTCTTAGGCAAACACCTTGAAAATGAGTTTTTCCTTGCTAAATCAAAGAAAGGTGCTAGAGATAAGAAAAGAAGGTCGGCATTTTTTACTTTTTTTTTCCGAAAACTTGTAGCACATTGAACAAACTGAAATTGAATTGCTTGAACAGTTCCCTGAACAGCTTGATAACTCCAACAGCGCACTGAATAGTTTGAATAACTCCCTGGTCAACTTAAGCAGCTCCCTGAATAAATTAAATACTTCCCTGAACAGCTTGAATTAATCTTTGAATAACTTGGATAGTTTGACAGCTGGTTGAACAACTTCGTGAATAGCTCAAGAAACAGTAAGCAGCTTCAACAGTTCCATGAACAGCTTGAACAGTTTGACTGTTTCCTTAACAGCTTGAGCAACTCCGTGAGCTGCTTGAACAACTTGACATTTTCTTGAAGAGCTTGAACAGCTCCCTTCTCTAATATTTGTAAGTTTTCCTTTGATATCTGATGTTGGTTGGCATTCGCCTGTATAGAAGGATATGGATTGAAGCAAAATCCGATTTGTTGACGAAACTATCGATATACCGAATCAAATAAACGAATATATACGTAGTCACTCTAAACAACCGACAAAAATATAATTGAACGATTGAGCGGATCACATTCAAACACCAATACGTAGCAAATTCAATTACATCGAATACACTTGCAAATATAAATATTATTCCAGCACCTTGCTATAGCTATACGTGCATATATCTTCCGCAATACGTGTACACATACGCTCCTTTTGTCCCATTTTTATTTGCGAATCGAATCGATTCCGACTTCCCGTATACCGGAAATAGAAATAAAAATGTGTAATAGATAACATAATTCCGCGTTATATTTCAAGCGTCTCATCTCGGCTCCGCGAGAAGCGATTTTCGAAATGTATTCATTGCATATTTCAGTGCCGGGGACCGCCGCATAGCCTTCGCCGCTCCGGATCGGTAGCGTAGCGTATCCCGAGTAGGTTTCGAGGAAAATATCGACCAGATTTTTCAGGAGAGCGCTCTAGCTTCGGCGTATATTCGCCGGCGGCGGCCGAAAGCAACGTTTCTACCTCCACATGCGAATTTACAAGCCCCCCTACATGATTTACTAAATGGGCTAACTTGTCCCGCGAAACGAAAGTGGTTCGACGGTAGGGGGCGCTTCATTCGTACATTTACCTACGTGCATACGTCTAATGGAAAAAGAAGGAAGAGGGAAAAATGGAAAAGCTTGTAGGCTGAGGCGAGCGCAATACTGATCGTTGCAAATTTCAGGCGTTTCGTGTCTCGCGTTGTAGTAGGCTTTGTTCGAATTTGACACGTTGACGTTTATACGCGACGTCGACTAGATGGTATGCGCCTGCCAATCTACGTGCTGGTTAATTCAAGCGCTCGGAATAAAAGCGCCATTATTTAGATGCAATGTTGCTCGTTATTTTTTCGGTTTCCAAAAATTGTTGCTTCAGAATTTTCTATTGTTATCGCCGATTGTGATATCAAATAAGAAACGAAAACAAAGAAAAGAAAAAGAAAGAAAAGGCCCACGTTTGGAATTTTTACGTGGTTTCAGGAAATGAAGTAACGGCTTAAAAGGTCAAGTTTCCTTTACTTCAAACCGATACTTCGCTGTACTTCAAGACCTTTATTGGAGTCTCCATAATTTCGATATAGAAAACTGGAATTTTTTAATTTTTGCAACCAATAAAGGTGAAAAAAATAGGTATCTTCTGCAACTGCGACGAAGCTTTTGAAAGAAAATCAAATATTGGTTTGAAATGCAGTATCAATGGGAAGAATTATAGGTCCAATATTTTTTCATTTTTTCGCAACCTTTTCTAAGACGACGATCTAAGAGATGAATACTTCCAACAAGACAATGCCATAGCTCATAGCCACTACAATGTACCTGTTACATGAATATTTTGATAACCATCTGATTGCTTCATTGTCTCCTAATTGGACGGCATTTAAAACAAACTACATAATCTACATTCTTTTTTTTTCTGCTAACTAGCTAGTCATCGGCTACTATTTCATATTAATTTAGCATTGAACTTAACGCGAAAAGATTCTGCAACAATACTTCAACTCAATCACCCCACTATACATCTCAACTTAGGGTTTAATCAAAATTTATGACGTATGACGGAGCAGGAATATAGTAGCACGTTTTTCGGCGCAGGCATGTTTCGAATTGCGTTTTCCCTAAACATCGCTCCTTTTATGGCGAGATGTCGTGAAAACGAGCATATCGCGTCGTCCGTTCGCGTGATACGATCTCGCTTGGAAATACTCCCGCGTCGGTTACGGTAATGTAATACGTGTTTTAGACGCAAAAATGAGTCCCGTTGTACTAACGAGGCCCTCGCAATATATGATACGGTTGCATTCGAAGGTAGAAGGAAACGCGACAATACCGCCGCTCGGAAATGAAACTCGAGCAGGTTGATAGCAATTTAACAATGGAATATAATAAAGTTTGTATGTCGTCATAGCATTCTGCATAGTAGGATTGGTGAATATAAGCGAAGTAAATGAGGGAAGAAAGCGTTACTTCGTAATTGTGTAACGTTTGGTTCTCACTGTATTACGAATAATATCCGGGAACACTTAATTCCTTTGAGTACATCCGTTTGAAAAGAATCAACAATTACTTGTGTACGATGACAATGAGTAGTGACAAATAACATTCGTGATGATGTTAAAATTCATCGAAAATTCCTTTCGCTTCCATAAAGATGATGTTTAAATTTTTAAATAAATATAGTGAAATTTTGAGGTGAAAGTAAAACTTATTTCTTGGACGCTTAACAAAAATGCTTGACTTGTTTACATGTATAAGACGAAGAGGAAGAACATATTCGGGAAAAATTGAAGCGAAGAAATTACCAAGACTGCTTTATTTCGTAATAAAATTCAACTAAATGCAAACAAATACGAAAAGGAAACACTTTCACGTACATACGTGTATATTTATTGTTATTTTCACTTTTGTTTAACTTCGAAATGTTCAAAAACAAGTTGCCACCGCGACAAAACGTCCTTAACTCGCGAAACAATAGTACGTATATTCTCGATGTTTTTGTTTCGCATACAGTAAATACGACACGAGGTTAATACACTTACAAAGTCAGTTACTAACTTGTTTAGGTAAATTTACTTATACATCTGACACGGTTGAAACATAAACAAGATATTTGTAAAGCAGATATACGATATACTACTACCGCCAGCACTATTACTAGGTACTGGGTACATAAAGAAGCCCTGCTCCAAATATCTTAATAGTATTTGCGAAATGTAGATACATACACACTGATCCTTTGGGATAGTGTCACCATAAAGCTGTGTCGTGTAAACTGAAGATCGTATGACAAGTGAGATGTGTAAATAGATAAATTACGTACGACATGCTCGCATTTCGTATAGAGGCAGTTAGTTTCTGTAAATTCTCGTAAGTTTTCCTAACAATGAATACTTGAAGCTGCTCTTATCTACCCATTTTGAAGCTATGATTTATACGGCTATCAAATGGAATTTATCAAGCGTAAGCAAAACACACGTAACAGTTATTTCCAATTAGGTCAGCATTGCCTATTGTACGCTTGTTAGACTGCAAAAAACGTCTGCTCTGTTTTATCGCAAAATTATGCTGTTGCGGTAGGTGCGTGGGAATCGATCTTCATGTACAGGTCGTTTACAATAACAAGCATATTCTAAAATATAGCAATGCTGTATCTCTTATTGTCACTATGTGCGATATTTTCATTATAAAAACATTTTAGAATCCGGGATATAACATTAAAACTGCGTCGATTTTATCTAACATAGCTTCCTCGTGACAGTAACGGAATTACTCGCAGCAAAAGCAATGTGAGGCGCTTAATTCTTGTCGTTCTTCTCCAAACAGCTGGCATGTGTTTCTCGGCATTAAAAAGCGGCAATAGATGTCCAGCTCGTCGTCTCGAAAGAAAACGATACTAATTATGAGGTAAATAGCGGTGTTGGGTGGAGAAAAACACTCTCGGAGCTACGTTGATGACGCAGCGTAAGTAGAAACATGTCCGCGAGCTAGTGTGTTTTTCTCTTTCATTACATTGCCTTTGCGGCCAGTGTTCAATATCATAAGGAAGCTATATTACCATTATTTTCTGGTTATTATTGCACATATGTGTGTATAAGAAAAACAATTGTTTTAGTTTTACCAGACTTATAACAGATTTTTTTAATATAACATGTTTGTACAGCCTGGTCAAAATTGCAATAAGCGACCTATATAATAATTGAATAAAGTACTACAAAGCTCAATGGTACATCTTATCCCGTGGAATTTCGATATATACAGAGACTACGTAATGGTCCAGCGTCTAACGAATCAAGGTTATCAGCATCCTATTTAATGCTTCCCTGAAAGCTTATCACTGTTCTCTTTTCTCAATTTCGCGACTTTACTTTCGGTAAAAGCGATACACAAACTTGTATTAATAATGCTCTTAGAGGAGAAGATATGTTCGCGAAATACATATCCACAAGGTTTCATTAAAATCTGAATCTGACATCTGGGAAACCTTCCTCGTAAGTCTACACCTCCATCATCCCACCGTCGTAAGTAACTTTCATGTCGTCAAAACCAAAAAAAAAATAGGACTCCATCGAGATGTATAATAAAGGACAGGATGGAGTTGTGATTGAAATTGTAATGGGAACTTGGCCAACAAGCTTTAACGTTACGCGAAATCCGTTTAGCGGCATTAAGCTAAAGAGGCTTAACGGAATGTAGATTCCCATTCCGACACTATCATCAATCAACGGGGACGGTTCGCCGTCATCCGTCCGACGAAACTGTCACTTCTTCACCTTAATCTCGTGGCAGCCTCGCCTATAACGGTCTCCGGATCCGGACCAACGTAAAGCCTACATGCTCGTGAACAGCTTACAAACCTACTTCCTTCCCTTCAATAATATCGCCATCTAGGATATACTTATTGTTTAATTTATACAATAGGCGTTGAAAGGGTTTAAGTCATTTCATCAAAATTTTGTCTTTATGCACCTCATAATCGAGTAAAATTAAGAGCTTATCGATGTTAAATGCACACAATAGTTGGGATACCTTTAATAGCTCTTTAAGTTTAAAATAGATACGCTGGTTTTTTGGGAAATTTATGAAAAAATAAAATGAAACAATCGAAAATTCTCTTTATCACCATTGGTAGCGATAGTTCAAATTTTTGAATCCGAAGCAGACGTATTCCGTACTTTACCGGCTCCTTGTATATATTTGCACATCTTCTTCCTTCAAATGGATTGCTTTGTTTGCAGTATTCGACTTTAGTTCTCGAGATTTGGACCGAATTTTACGTATATTTTACTGACAGAGAGGAATAGAGGAAAGATGTCGAGGACTCCCGAAGATCGATATTAAAAACGTATTTCGATAAGCCGCAGGCGTATTTTCTTTGGACGAACGCCAAATAGGGAAAAAGTGCTCGCAGAACGTGGAAGCAGGAGGAAAGTACCGCTGGCGCGTAGTAGTGCCGGCGACAAATTCGGAATTGTTTACAGAGCCAAAGGATCGTCTTTCCCGACGGTCGAAATTCGCGGATAAGAAAATAAATAGGACGTTGCGAAGTTTCGAGGGGGCGCGAAACGTGAAGAGTGCGGAAAGATAAGGACGGTTTTGATTGATGGATGGATATTGCGGCATGCTGAGAACTTTTATTGTGATGTTATTGGACGCGTCCGTCATGTTAAAATGTTTTTCGTTCGTCGGATAGGGAAGAGATTTTAATACGGGGCGGACGTAGCAAAAACTCAATTAAGTTTTATTGAACCAGCTATCTGGTTCGAGAGGGTGTTTTTAATCCTTGCTTTCGGCCCAATTTTCTTTTTTCGACATGATACGTCCCTCCACGTGCTAGTTATAATTGGTTTATTTTTTTTAATTTACGATGCCGTAAAATTACATAAGATACATCTTAGTTGAATTAACTTCAACATCTTTTGGAGAGGTAACATGACTATTGAATACCTGCCGAGTTTCATTCAAATCTATGAGTTAAAGGTGTATATTATGATGCATCTTTTACTTCCATAATATCTTTCAGTCTAACCTCCGATATCTTTAGCAATTCCATTAAGCTCTTAAGCTTGAAAAATTAACTCGAACTTAACGAACCGCTCAGTCTGCAGAAACCTCGGAAATCAACCCGGGACGCGGCGTATATGTCTCTATTATCAAACTTAACAACATAGATTAATTGTCTATTAACCGCTTCCTCGCGAAATTATCACAATAAGTCTAACGTTGCCGAAGAGATACCGTTGGCGCTGGCAGTAATTATCAATGCTAATCCGGACTGGTGTAGCGAGAAGCGGAAGGTGCAGGGATGGAAGCGCTAAGAACGAAGCGGCGCCCCACGTCTTAAATTATGTAGCCGTGTGCAGGAACGTCTAAGTGAATAGGAGTTCGTTCGAAACTGCATTGATTCCCACTGACAACCGCGCTAACAAGCTGCTAAATAGGTTAGCGTTCCTATTCAATGCGGTTACGGGCTGAAACTTTCGTGAATACCGCTGCACCTGCGCAGCTTCGTGCCCAGCCAGCTTCTAAACCATTATTACGGGCACTTTTAATGGGGAAAGTCGTACCGGTAACTGAAAATTCGATTGGTACGAGGAATTATCGGGATATCCCGCTTAACGTTTGGCTTTAAACATTCAATAATGTTTGTTTAATTATAATTTGCAGCTACTGGTCGGTGAACTTGATCATTACTTCTTAACCAGTCGCGCTAGTTAATAATAATAATAATAATGCATAATGCGTACGGTAGCAAATTGCTTTATGAATTCTTAATAAATCAATCAGTTAATTGCTGCAGTAACATTTGTAGTGCTTTATATTGTTAATAGCCGTCAAAGCTAGAATTTATTCGATATGGACTGATGATTTGTTCTGTTCTTCTCATAGCTTATGCAATAAATTAATTGAAGCATATAAATATATAATGATATAAGATCTCTGAGCGTGGGAAGAAAACCGGAAGTAGATAATGAATTCTGACGAATGAGTATAGTTATGAGTTGAACAGGTATGCCATCTACATTATCTTGTTATCCCCATCCACGAATCCTTTTTTAACCTATTCTGGAGCTGTTTAGCCTGTTCTAACAGCTCTTTAACCTTATGCTTAATTGTCTTGTTTATGTATTAAACAAATGAGAAACATTCTACTTCCGCAGTATACACCTAAAACAAACTAAATAGAAGAACAAGTGTGCATCAGTCTAACCCAAAATGTCCGTGTTCTCCTGATTTTAACGAAACCTCAAGATAAATGTAAAAGGAGAACAAACGAATTGTCGTATATCAACAAGAAAATCTTAACGCGCACTTTAAAATTCGATTACATTAATTGCGAGAACGTATTGTCGAAGCGACAGCAGAAAGTACCTCTATTCACGCTCAACAATCTCCGAAAAAGAAGCGTTCCCCCCTTCATATTCTCGGCGCAGCTAAATTTAAATGATATTCTTCCTTTATTCGACCTAATTTCGAATATCCCACGACGTGGCTTTCCTTCGTTTTTTTCTTCTTTTTTTTAATTTTAAACGACATAAATTTGAGGTAATAAAGGTCTCCTTGTCATAAATTTACCAACGCAGGTTTTAATTTAGAAGCGATGCCCGCACAGGGATCGCACTTCAATTTTTAATTAAAATATTGGATAAGAAAGCGAGGAGGTAACGCTGAAGACGTCGAGTAACTAAACTAAGAGCAAAAATAAACCTGTGATGCGGAAGAAGGGGAAAGGATGAAAAAAATCAGGGCGACAACACCTGAGGATTATCTGATTGCTTGATTATCTTTTTTCCATTATTATTTATTATGTGCCGCTTTTATTATTTTTAATATATTTTAGATTTATAGCCGCTTTATTAATTGAAAAAATTTCAATGAGTTTGAAATATGCGTGCGCATGAATATCTTCAACGAAACTATTCCTCGAAATATGAACGCTCCGCAGTGATTTATTATTATTTGTAATTATTAATAAAAATGCAATTAATTATTATGTTCGAATGAACATACGTGTACATTGTGTATCCATCCCTGGGATTTTATTGGAAATATTATTTGTTTTTGAAGCGCGTGCAATTGGCAATTTATGTCCCGTTTCTCGTATTTATCACGCTTAATTTCAAATAAAATCCTAGCGTACTCTCATCACTTTGTTTACAAATATCCTCTCCCGGATCTACGTACACCAAGTATCTATTTCAACGAGGGAATGTAAAAGTCTGCACCTTGCTGGACGAATTCATTCATAGAAACAGAAATGCTCGCAGAAATTAATACTAAAGATGTTGTAAAACCTACATTGCGAAAATACTAGCGAATAAGGTAAATCTTTAGTAGCTACTTTTAATAATATAATAATAATTAAGAGTCTTCGATCTTCTTTATATGCGCGTTTGGCGTAGCGTGATAAGTGCTTTTCGGATTTTGCAACGATTCATTATCGAAATCCTCTTTTAAGGATAGCGTTCATAAAATGGAATTTCGATAAATAAGTCTTCGATCTTATTTGAAGATTTGTTTAAATATTGGAACAAGGATTGATAGTTGTTTACCTTAAGAGGGGCATACAGGGGACTTGGTAAAGAGGCTCAATTCGGTATATGATGCAATATTTAAATTGCGCAACTCAGTGGGTGCGGATCTCTTGATGATATATTGTTAGAATAACGTATTATATTCACAAAAGAAGTCAGGTGTATCGGTTGTTTAAGGGCACGGGGTAGTCTTAACTTGTTGTTTGGGCACATCAAATTATACATAATCTTCAATTATTATGATTAGAGGAGTCAACAATTTATTTATTCCACATTAAAGGCATACAAAGTTATAAAATTCTCCTAAATTTGAAGCAATAAAAGTAATAATTCTTTATCCTAACTTCACTCTGTTGGCATAATGGCCGTTATGTTATGAAAAGTATATTTCCTAATATATGGCATCGCTGATGTCTTTATGGATTTACAGCAACAAAGGGTTATTATTATTATTAATAAATTCGAAAACTTGCCCTTCTATACACTCGTATGAGGCGTTCATACCTAATAAATTTCATTGAAATCGTTGAATCGGATTAGTAATATTTTCTCGTTAATCAAAAACGATTGCTCGTAAACCACTAAAAATAATAATAAATTCAATCGACTAAATCCATTTCGTTAATAAATAAACGTACTAATAATATATTAAATCAGAATCGATTTATTAACCCGTATGTTAAAAAAGCGTTAACTGTAAAACAACGAAATACCCAAAAAAAGAAAACAAAACCCATCAATCGATGCAAAACTATTCAGGAGGATTTGAAAATTTCATCCGTGCGTCCCAGCGTCCGCCACGTTTATTAACCCGAGGGATGTTTTTCCGATGGAACGAACGGAATCCGTTATTTAAATTTTATAATAGATTTATGTATGTATTCGGCCTGTTATTTTTGACGTGCCGCGCTGCTACGTTCTCCGTCCATCGCGAACGCTCGATGACTGCAAAATCTCTTTGTTTTGATACGCAAGTAGATTAAACGCTAACATCGAAACGTAACAAAATAATGACGGCATTTCGAAATCGACGACAGCGCCCGAATTTGCGAATTTAATCGTATAAATGTTGGATTACGAAGATTCCATCCGATTAATACAAACTACATCCACCGACTGTCTAGTTATGCATATATAATAGGTTGCATGGAATTCTAGTATAAATTGTTTTTTTTTTGTTTTGCTCTAGAGGCTATGTCTAATGATTGTTGATATCTTGGGTTGTTGAATAAGAACAAATCGAATAATTATTATCATTTTTACCACTCGCAGAAAATAAATTCTTTAGCACCGATAATGTTACTTCAAACAGGATATGCGTGTGTTTTTTTTTTAACCACAGTAAACCTCTGTTCAATCTTGTAAAATTCAAATTCTTTCAGTGATTTGAAGAATTCTAATCATGCCTATACATAATACATCGTATTCAATCTAAACCATGTTCATTCTTGGAAAATTTCCATTATACATCATCCCGAATCGCGAGCAAGAAACCAATCACGTAACAAACTCGTTCTTTATCTCTACGGCTTGCTTCCCAAGCTCTCTCCCAACTGCCAGATAAGACTAGATAAGTGGTGGTCCGGCACAGCTCAATCGCGATCGTAAGAGTACTCCAACGGATCTCCGTAGCAAATTTTCCCCGACGTAGGTTCAAGCGAGCGACCGCTACCGCTTTGTCCGTAATACCTTTTTCTTTGTAATCCCGTCCCCTTCGACGGACCTACAGGCGCAGGCCTAAATTTGTTTTATTTCCGCTCGCATGGCCATCCGAGGGCGAAAGTAATTGATAAAAGCGATCGAATTTGTCAATTAAATTACGCGCTACGCAACGTTCCGTATATTGAAGCATATTGGGTCGAGAAAATGTTTACGTACTTACTCAAAAGGAATGGACGCACGAGGGTTCTTTCTATTTTCCTTATAAGCTAACTTAAAAAGATTATGTTGTAGCTTTAGAGAACAACCCTTAACGCGCCGCTATCCGAAATACATCCAAACTTATATTCAAA
The DNA here is from genome assembly GCA_020654165.1 of Oryctes rhinoceros. NCBI lineage: Eukaryota > Metazoa > Arthropoda > Insecta > Coleoptera > Scarabaeidae > Oryctes > Oryctes rhinoceros. The sequence continues at coordinate 4,149,865 of JAIOKQ010000548.1, read as the reverse complement.
ATAAGACGTAGGATATTCTTGGAGGATTCTAACGCACTAAATCTTTACTTTCCTCCGTCCAACGTATCTCTCTAATTTTAACTTCTAAGTCCACATCCCCGCAGCCGATGAACGGCACTTACGTTACTCGAATACTTACGCTCCATCTAAAACTGTAATACAAACTGAACGGCGGATATCGTGCAACTCTAAACTATGGCAAATATTACGGGCACGTTATTCCGAGTTAGCGCGAACTGCATAGTTGCAAATTGTTTATTGATTTTAATATCGCGTCGGTTCATGATATACTTTCTTGTCGAACTTGCGAGCGTTGCTTGCGTCTCGCGTTTGTTCGCCGCGAAGATGGAGGAGGAAAACGGCGCAGCCCATCGCAGATAGGAATGCCGCTACGCGAGGGAAACTTTAAAAGTACGCGCCGCTATAAATCTCCCGTCGGAAAGGACGAATTCCCCTCTTCTCTTCTCCTCCGCGGGCTGATACCCGATACGTCTCGCCGTGGGCATCGCGACCGTTTACAATTTCCAATTAAGTATTAATCCCCGCGCACGGCCGAGTAATTTAAAACATAAACACAATTTCATTTAAACAATCCGAGTGTGCCGGAGAGAGGGAGGATTATAGGGCGTCGCACGCAACGGCAATAAATAACGAGTTTTAGTGGTGCTTGCACTACACCTTCGCCGATATTTTGTTAAAATATTGCTTCCAATGTATGAGTTAAGTTCGAAGAAACTTTAATAATATTTCATCTACGTACACGGCGCGAGTACCTTCGAGAAAGAAGGAAGTTTAAGAGCGACGAATGAGAAGCAATTTTGTAGAGTGATCACGAGATATGTGTAATACTTACTACCTGAATTCAGCAGCTTGCATTTTAGATGGCTATTTTTCGTCTATTATTATTATTATTATATCTATTACTATATTATATCTGTCTAACCTTTTTAGACATAGTGTAGTATTACAAATGCCGACATGAGGAAAAGCGTTCAACCATCGGAGCGATCCCTTTTCTGACCAATTTTCAAGTTATGCCTCTATTGTGCTTGTCCCCGGCGTTTGATTAGATAAATCTCCAGCTCCCGGGAAATGGTTAATTAACGCATCTTCGCTCCATATTTTTAGGTCCTAAATTATCATCTAATCGGGTAGGAAAAGTTCATAACTTACGGATGCCCATACTCGCTAGCGTCAAGACATTAGATCGCGTACTCCAATGGCATATCACAGTAATACGAGGGAAAGAAGCTTACATTGAAAATTTAATTTGTGAAAACGTGAAATTTGCCTATTTAAATGTGTTTCGTAATTGGCCGTGATTTTACATTTAAGAAATGCTATCGATAACAAAGAACCGAAGGGACACCGAAGTACTAGTTCGACCCGCCACCGCTAAGTGATCTATTTAAAAAAGAAGTTTCAAGCGTTGAAGTGCTAGGATTTGGTGCGTAATGCTAATGCGTGCGCATTAGCTAAATTGATTAGTTCTGGTCTTAATGAAGTTAATGATGGCACACTCGATTCGGAGAATAACGTTTAGAAAGTTGAAGGTTCCGTCTGGCAGCAAGGAAAGAACTTTTTGGTAATTTTCCTTTCTAAAGGCAGGATTTGATTTCGGAGATTTAGCACGTGCGAGATTATATTTTAAAATAAACGGGAAGTAACGATGTCTTCTGTAAGGCGTAGAAGGCCAACAGGGCCTTTGGATGGTGCAGCAATTCATCAGAAGATAGAGGTCGACTGGAAAGGTTTATGACAGTGTGCGACATGACCCTGAAATTCTGGCATGGTTTGGCGATTAGGGAATCCAGTTTACGCCATTACATCCTTCAAGTTCAGTGTTGTAATTTCATAAGAGGAGAGATGGATGTCAGTCAGTTATAATATTGTTCGTAACATTTAACTTAGTTTAGAAGGGCATAAAATCCTGTAACTGACAGAATTTACAAACCGAGCGCAATGTTATTAGTTACGATCCCGATACTTGCAAAATGCCAAGAATTTCGCGAGTACGGAAAGCCGACGCGCGTATACTATCCATATATATATATACGAATAATTTGCGGAGGTATTTCGGGGAATTATATTTCAACTTCATCTCGCTAGATGACATCGGGCCAACTACTCTTCAACAGCTAACGGCAATACGTCACATGCACCCGATATACGCACGTATACGTGACTCGAGGGTACATCGAGTTGCCTAGATAATCCGAACAATCCCTTTTAGAAGGCCGACAGGCAAATTTCAACGCTATCACGGCCTCGAATCCTCGTTACCTCGATTGGCATTAATTTTAACTGCGAAATGGCCGAAACTATGCGAAACGATTCCACTTCCGTTTTTTTTTTTTTTTTTTCTAGTAAAATACGTCGATTTTGTATTAGCTTGTTATTATTTTAAAGCGTGACGGTTGAATCTGATAATTCACAACGTTAACTGGGAAATATAGCCCGAGGGCCGAATAGATAAAATTTTTTTGGTGCTACTCCAACTTAGATTAAAACAGTTCCTTTCGTTCTGTTATGTTTCCCAATTCTTTCCAGTCGCACGACTATTTTCTCTGGTTTCCAGTACTTCAAACCGCTGCTTAATCTCTCGTCCGATTTTATAAAATCTTCAATTGCTCCCACTCAAGATCGTGTTGAAATTAATTTTCGAGCTTACCTCATGCATTATTCGAATACTAAACTTTAATCGCTGGAGATTTCTGGCCGCGCCAGATAAATTAATTATACGACCGCGTAGCTTACAGTAAGCACAACTTGCAGAATGGGAAAATATAATTTTAAACGTGCTTCCGCTAAGACCGGAAGTCGTAATTAAAACCTAATCGCATTAGAAAATTAAGTAATTAAATGAAAACTTAAGCTTTTTATGGGCTTGTTCAAACGTTGCCGCCGTAAAAATAACTAACTCTCCTGCGCCTCGTGGAAACCGACCTCGACCTTCCGGTTCGCCATTTCCGGTTCCTCGACGCGCTAGAACTTCCCTCTTGATAAAATATCGCTTAATTAAAAGGGATATAAAAGGCTTCCTTTCGGAAAAAAAATACCATATTTTCAGTTTAAGTGTACATAATCGGTCTAATTAACTGATGTTATGGTGAATTAGTGGCGGCCATTTGGTGTGAATGATGCATGTATGTATGTGAAGGCGCCTTCAGCTCTTTTTCCTTAAAGTAATAGAGGAAATTTGAATTATTGCTATTGCTTGCCATAGTAAACTAACTCTTTAAGTTGGTAGACCAGCAATGATTTTGACTAGAAGAACATCCTTCGAATAACGGACGATTCACGTTCGAAAAGGACGAAACGACCATGTCAGATCTTAAATTATAAAATTATAAATACTTGAAATTTAAAAAAGTGTAAACATCAACATCACATTAGTGAAACTAAAAATTTTCAAAATCATTCAGAATAAAATGCCGATGATAGAGACCTCCTGTTCAAAAACGGCTTTTATTCAATTGAGGCAATCCTTTTGGACGATAGGAAGGCAAATAAATGAAAATCGCATAAAAAATATTCCGACTCGTGTTTTGTCCCGTATTGTATGTTCGTGCGTCCGCTTGAAAAACCATTTACCGCAGCAAAATCGCAAAGAGCACTCGAACGATGAAAGCTTTACAAACTAATGGATAAATTAATTAACCGTCGATCTTCCTCCCTCGCTTTTTTTTCGTCGCTGTTGTACCCTCAGTGCCTATTGCTCAATACATCTGTAATGTACAGCGACTATTCGAGAAGTTGTGCCCTTTTGCGTATTTATAGTGAAGTAACATAATTATTCCTCGAAAAGCGAATGGTAAGGCGTTGACCGGAATTTACCAGAAAAATTCGCCATTGGGCTTTGATACGACACGAACGCATGAAGTTCTTATATGATATGCAGGTTTCCGTAGCCGTCAAGAAGGCGCGTAGGACCTTGAATGTAAGGTAGATACGTTGGCTTATGTATGAAATGATGGTTAGATGAGAGGATGTGGTAGGTTGAGGGTTTAGTTCTTGAGGAAGCAAATTAAGTCCAAAAGGAAGCCTTGAATAAGGAAATTGTTAACAACGCATTTCTGGGTGTTTTAGTGTTTGATCCGCTACAACAGAGCTTTGCTAATGTTCATTCGATTGCATTTTTGATCCCGCGTGAACATGCGCGGCACTCAACGAAGAGTTAGCCTTTTTATGCCCAAATCTTCAGTCGATACCTACTTTCGAAATCTCCACAGCTTCTCTTTAACCTTAATTCGACGGTTGTCTAGCCAATATTTTATGTGCTGTTGTTTCTTTATTTCTTTTTTAACATCAGTCGTCATCTATCTAATTACACAATTTTTTTAAAGATGTTAGATCTATATTTAACAAAGAATTAGAGAAACACAAATAGATAATGTAACGCATAATATATTGAAAGCAGCGTATGTAAGAAAAGGATGCACATAGCCTAGCGTGGATATACGCATCCACACATACATACCTGCGCTTACCAAAATTTACGGAACGCCAGCGGCGTATCCGAAATTTTTATTAACGGTTGAAATTTTAATTAATTTTTACAATATCGACGGGCGTCGACCATCCTTTCCCTAACAATAGGAATTCCATTGTAAACGATTGTGTACGAGATATTTGATTCGGATGAGAGCGAATTGACGATGTACTGGCGCGGGGGACCGGCGAGGGACGGCGGGGGCCATCGGTCGACGGACGCATAGTAGGAGAAGAGTGGCGCTTCCAATTTAAAATTAAATAAATTTGCACTAGACGCGACGGTAGCATCGCGTACATCCCTAAATTGATTTGCTTCGTGGATATTGATATTCAAACAATGGGAACAAAATTCGAATTAATAATAGACGTGTCGCGGAAGCGGAGGCGGTGATCCAGCATCAGATTTACGCGAAAATAATTCGCATTTGGTGAAGATATTTCCGTAGTATTTACAACGTTCCATTCAAGTTTATTGGCTGTATATTGTTTTTTTTTTTTTTAATCTGAACACTGAGTTATGAGTTTATCAAAGCATGTTTTCAATTAAAAAATATATAGTGACTGTTCCTAAGATAGCTTAGCTTCCTCATGGTGTTGAGGGAATAATTCATGGCAAACGCAGCTTTAGCTGCTCTCTCCTTTAGGAGAGAAAAAAATAAGCTAACAGACGAACACGTTTCTGCTAATCTGGCGTCATCAGCGTGGTTTCGAGAGTATTTTTTATCTCTACCTTCTATCGCTGTTGCCTTACGATTAATATCAGAATTTCAAAACGACAAGCTCGACATTTCTTGCCGCCCTCTAAAGTTAAAGAAACTGCCGTTCAAGGAGTAGCGACATAAACCGGATACGGTTCTGCTCGAGGGATAGTTTTAGCCTTCGAGCAGTTCTCTGGCTGCTTAACAAGGAGATGTTTCTTTGGCACTAAGGGGCGCCCAGAAATGTCGAGTTTGTCATTTTGAAAGTTCTAGCATTAACTGTGAGACAACAGCGATGGATGGTAGAGAAAACAAATACTCTCGAAGCCACGCTGATGACGCCGGGTAAGCAAGAATATGTCCATGTGTTAGTGTATTTTTTTTTCTCTCTTTTGTTGTGTTTCTCATAAATTATTGCATCAATATCACCATCAATTTCTGATGTGTTCCGTTTATATACTTAGCTATAGCTAAAATAAACCTCCTCAAAATCAGGCCAAACTTTTAATTCATTTTCTAACTTTTTGGTAATTTTTGAAAGTCATATATGTGAGAATAGTCCGGAAGGTTTCAAGCCTCAACATGAAGATGGATTACCCAGTTTAATCCGTTAATGACGAACTTATGAGCTGCCTTTGTGGTTTTTGTCTTACACATCTTCGGCGTTTATTGTTTGTTACATGTTCAACTACCATCAAGACGAATATCTGGAGATGTTTTGGGATTTGTTAAGTATGATAATGGTCTTCTGGATGACTTCGATAAATTCCGTAATTATTTCAGGTAGATCTGCATAGTTTCTCTTTTGAGCATGTTGAACAGGCGAAAATATAGCCACCGCCCTTTATTACTATCCAAATCCAAAAGTTACGCCTTAAAGGCTTCTATTGTCAAATATTTTTCTCAGATCGGTAGTAACCGTTCCTACTTTATCAAAACTTCGCCTCGATTAAATTCAGAGTAAACTAAGTGCGCTAAACGCGCAGATTTTAAAAAGTTCGTTGGTGGCGACGTTAAAGTGATCCTTTTGCCATATCCGTACATTTCCAACTGAAACTTCCATTCAAAATCTACCAACATTGTATTTCCTCGACTTACGAAAATCTCGGCGAATTTAATTCCTCAAAATACGGTACGAAATTCGGACTCTAATTTAATTTTATTTCGGAATGCCGCGCGCAGCAATCGCGTTATTAAATATGAAAAGTTGAAAGTCGCCCGGCGACTTCGAATTTAATTATATATTTCTGAAGAATTATTAAGAGCGAAACTTTCGCCTAATTTCCAACTGTCACGTCGCCCGGCACCGCCGCCATGTTTCCACGTAAGTAAGGAAGTGTAGTTAATGTCGCGGAATGAACGAACTGGTCCCGTCTCATCTGGAACGGAACGGGATTCCGATGGCAGGATTTGATATTTTCGTATCGTAAATTAATCGGTTACGCTCTATGTATTCAATACGATGCACGCGTATTTTGCATATTTGTAGATTCGTCTGAATTGTGATTTACGAGTTTCGGGTGCGAATGTTAATTTAAATTCAATATTATTGTTGTACAGAGGGAGGGTAAATTGCACATTAAATATGTGATTTATGGTGACAGATGGAAATTTACCTAATGCGATGGGGAGACGCTTTTTGCAGCCTGATTTGCTATAGATGCAATTAGCGAAAAATTCGATTTTACGCTAGGCTCTTTTTCTATTTGAGCCATTCAATAGAAATAAAAAAAAAAACTTATGCATCGCAGCGTCCTCGATAAGGAAATTCGTAAAGGAACAAAGGTATTAATGGACATAAAAGCAGAGAATAGCTTCCATCGAAGCCGAAGTTCTGTTTGCTTTCGAAAAATCCACCGAAGAGAATAGAGAGCGAGACCGAACGAAAATTAAAAGTCGCTGCAACAGACGATGTCGAACAAAGACTCTCAAGGATGGCAAGCATAATACTACCTTCCACTTAAGCGGATCGCAAAGTACTAACAGCAAGACATGATGTATATGTAAAGACCTAGTCCAAACTATAAAAATTATAAAGAGAACTGGTACAATCTCCGATCTGCCGTACAATAGCAACGATTGCCTAGAACTTTATAATATATTCCAATACTTCCCACCACTTAATTGACAGGACCAGGTATGCTCCGTATAGACGGCGGCGAGGTTAATAGCGCCCCATCATCAACGCTCTCGAACAAAGCGCCAAGCCATCGGTCGATGGTTTTCCTATTGCTTTTTATGATGTATGCGTTCGGCGAAGGTTTTAAACAACTTGTCAACGCATTATGCCCGGCCATGATATACGCAGCTCATTTATCATCCCGTCCTCGTGCCGTCAGTCGTTCGCTCATTTCGGTCGATACCTTCCTCGTCCATCATTCCGCGTTCCGATGGGATCCCATCTCGACGACCCACGCAACGGCGCGAAAATGCGACGCCGACGATGACGACGCTCGCCGTACTTACGCGTTCGCTAAATAGCTTCGGATAATTAACTGCAAGCAGAGATGCGCTCAAACAAGGGTGGAACGATAAACTGGAGGATGAAAGGGAAACGTTCGCTTTAGTTCGCGACGCGTTATCGCGGAAACGTCTCCTCGAGGGCCTCGTTTGGAAGTTCAAATTTGATGTTTTCATTTGTCAATACAGAGACGTTATTATGTTTCGACGACTGGGAGTGAGTAAACAATTAATTATCCGAGATAACTTCGTCGGTAGCTAGCTAGTAGAGGAAAATCGTACCTAGCGACTACGGCTGCTACTAATTAAGTTATTACCGATTTTAAACTTTAAACTACGACGATGATTTGAAAACTTATGACGTATATCATTCCCTGGTTGACATGAATTTTTGATACGTACTCACAGTAATACAGGGTGTTATTAAAAATATATTAATTGATATATAATCAATATAATCATACAATATATTGGCGTTAGCAATTAGCCGATAAGACAGACTCGTACTTATTAGTGAGAATGGGCTCATGTTATCTACTCGTTACTGGAAAGTCGACAAAGCACGAGTGTGTCTAGTCTCCACTAATTTCATGAAGCGCACGGAAAGAGGAGAACTTAAACTTTGGATTTCCGAGTAATTGCATGAAAGTGCCGACGTTTCGCTCTCAATTGTATGGAGCTTCTTCTAGGCTGCCCCCATGTTACGTCGCTGCTTTACGAATCATTCTTCGTACATCTGCGACGCAACATGACGATGAGAAAACCAGATATACGATTCTTTCAGTAAAACGTCTGCAGTGTTGTGTGCATAAGTGTAAACAGTGACAAGCTGTGACAAACAGTGATAAACAGTGACAAACAGAGATAAGCTGTGTCAAACAATGACAAGCTGTGACAAACAGTGAAAAACAGTGACAAACAGTGACAAGTAGTTACAAACAGTGATAAACAGTGACACACACTGACATATGCTCATTGTTCCTTATTGCTATGATAATAATACGTAAATCACACAATTTATTGCTTTCTATTAACAATATATAAATTAAGAACAGATTTGGTGAAAATGATTCAAGGGCACATTCACTAGATTCGACAAGGTGCTGAAATAAGCATGTTCCCGTAACCCGTAACAGGAATGGTGGTCGGTACCTATTACGATGCATCGGACGGATTTGCCTTGTTGAAAATGAATGTTAACGTTGGTTAAAACTTTCCTATGACTGCGGAAATTGCAAATATCGCAAACCTATTTCGAAGAATTCACGAGTTTGTGATTTGCGAATTACCGTTGAAACCAGTCGCATCAAATTACAAAATTTGCGATTAATTGCACCGTCTGGTCACGTTGCTCCCAGCCGCGGATTACGGCACGCTCGGAGCATACGTTTTCGTTCTTTCGTTTTTTGGTTTTTCGACATATATTTCTTTTTGAACTACTATTCGTAGGTAGTTGTCCATGTATCCGAATATATTGACTTTTTTTTACAAAATCAACTCTAATTACATATATGGAGCGGCGAGAATGAATATAATTCAACAGGTTCTTCAATCAAACGACATGTCAAGATCGCTATCGCACTAATTTGTATTAGCGTGTGGTGGGCGAAGTGTTTTGCGGCTTTGTTAACTGCCTTCGCTCGGTACAACACGTAAACGTACACGCAGTGGTATACGTAATAAGCGGAATTGATCCGGCACATAAAGGGATATTATTTAAAATACGTCGATGATACACGAAGAATATTGAAACATAGGCGAATTGTAAACACGAATTTTTATCATGTTCGCGCTGCATCCGTACCCATTAAAAATACGCGCATTAGAAATAATGGAATCGGAAAAACTCGCATCAATACACTACATAACAAAAAACGACTCCTCCTGCGTACTACTTTTTTTCCGATAATTACCTTCGTTGCGAAGCTAGACCGCCCGCCGTCATACCATTCGACATAATTTCGGCGTAGAACACGTTCCGCTCCGATGTCATCCGTCAATTTCGGTCAAAGTCTATTTGATGTTCATCTACCCGTCCAAAATTAATTTAGAATTACGTATTATTGGATTGTGCGGAGGGTGCGAAGCGAATCCTGTTGCTAGGGCGACCCTTTTTAAATTAATTTTTCAGTTCAATACCGTGTCGGTTCGCTTTTGTTGTTCCAACGTAGTATACATATGAACGGTCATGAAAGTACATATATTGAAACGCGTTATAAAGAGAACGGCTTCAACAAGCAAACATATTGTTAAATGAACGTTTTTATTAAATTGCATTAAAGGGAAGAAATATTGTGTTCATATTGGGGCGGACAAGTCTGAATTTGTCTATGCGTCTTGTCGCATCAATCTCTTCAATGAGAACAGTGGAACCATTTAAAAACATTTAGGATGGGAATGTAGTTGTAACGTGCTGTTAAGAATACTACATTGCTCGAAACATTTAAGGGATATTTAAGGGATACATCCATTTAAATAATGAATGCAGCACCTCGCAAATATTTTTATAGTTAACTACAACGTTTTTAAATAAGAAGCCGAATCTAATGACAAGTTTGAACTTGTTTGTGTACATTATAAAGCAACTAAGACCCTAGAGTAAATAAATATCATTACTCTATAAGAAGTTTTATTGATAAAATAACAAAAAATCAATTGTTAATAATATTTGACTTCTACGAATGGCAATAGATACCTCATTGGCATTGATCGAGTCAGGACATCAACAAATTCTTGTAGTAGATTATCCTATTCCTCCATCAGAGCATTTTGAAGTTCCAACATTGTACGTCTTGCTGCAACATGTCTTCCTAGAGCATCCCGAGCATATTCGATAGGATCACCATCAGGAGAATTTGCTGAGCAGTCTTATTCTATTGATTCGCAATTGTTCAATCCAGTCTTAAACGATATATACATAGCACCAGCGTACGGAAGAACAATGGTTCTCAAAATTTCATCTAGATACCTCTAAGTATTCAGATTGCCATTCTATATCACATGACCTACTGTTAGGTATCGATCATCTCTTGGTGTTGGAGATCCTGGACGTTCTTGTCATCGTCTTCTTTGAATATCTCCAGTTTCTAAAAACCGATCCTACAAACGCGTTATCGCACTTTGGCTAACTGCAAAAACATCAGCCTAAGCTTGCTGTCTCCGTCAACCTTCCAATCGAACTACCGCTCTGCGAGCTTGTGCATGAGCCCAATCGCGTTGCTTTTCGAGACGCGCTTATATACCCTCAAGATGCTGCGATTCCCAGAGATGCTGCACTGAAGCGCTGTACAAGTTGAAACTTGTCAACGTTATTTAAAAAGGTTTATAGTTGGAATATAAACATATTTGCGTGTCTTATATTATTTATTTATTTATTTCATTATTATTCTTCCAAATATTCTCTAATTGTTTTGAGCTGTGTAGTTTAGACGATATAAGAACATAGAATTTGCCGATTTACTGCATCAAATTGCGTCAGGGTTGCATAACCCATCCCAATGTTTATCTTTTTTTGCTTGTGTGTAAACCCGAACTAAATTAAAAGTAAATGTATATATTATGAGCACAAATTCCTATTTATCCATTATTTATTTGCATAGATTTCGCTAGCTAAACATTATTTAAACAGATCTCGGCGTATTTATAAAGCTATTCAATTAATTAAATTTTATTGGCGCTCTGACTATAAATCCCAATTTACAATGCAAAAGTATCCCTGGTTGTAACGCCGCTAAACAAACAATAACGGCCCCCGCAATAAATAAACTAATAATAATAATGCCAAATTGTACCTAATAAAATTCACTAATTAAAATAACATTTTAATTTTGGAGATATTATTTTTACAGGCATACGTTTATTGACAATTATTAATTGTTTAGTAACAATTAATAATAACAGTTACGAATCTCTCGGATTTTCAAAAATTGAATGGTCATAAATTTAAAATTCAGTGATGTGATGCAGCTGGTCGCTTTTGCTTGCATGAATTGTTTTATTTATATAGCACCATTAATTATAAAAATTAAGTTATCAAGATATCTGTAAGATTCATTAATTTATCGTGTTTCTGCTATATAACTACGGAGGCTTTCAAAGGCTGACCAATTTTACCCTAGCTCAACGTACAATACACTAGATTGTATTTCGGCTTTTTTGCCCCTTACAAAAACGTTAAAGGGTTGGTACCGCGTAACTATGTTTACGCCGAAGAGAGAATGGTCCTGACATTCTTACTTATTAGTTAATTTCATTTCGTCGACCCCGGCTTTTCTTATTTGTAATTTTAATAGTTACGACAGACAGTTTTTTTTTTTCACTTTTTTGCACGCAACAATTCGTTAAGAACAATAAATGTTGTAAAATTGGACGTAAACATCTTCGCTATAGCTGATCGGGTCACCACAAACGAGATATTAACGGTAAGTCAGGCTCGACGATCTCGCGATATTTTTCGATCGTCATTGTTTTATGACGCATCTTTGCGTTCATCGGAACCTTCCGCAACGCGATGTAACGGAGAATTTAATGGTCGAATCGTAAAACTCGAGCGACTCCGCAAACATATACACAGCCATTTGCATATTGCAACTTGCATTATAGGAACGCCATCTATCAAACTAAACGGGGGAAATAAATGCGACGTAGATGAGAGATACATTCCATTTCCATGTACAATATAGCTAATGCTAAGAGCTTATGAAGATAATGAGCGCATAATATGGGATCTGAAACGTATTGTGGAGCATAATGCCGCGTCGCCCGTGATATTATCCCCCGTGTTTGATACGTCATCAATCAATTTGCATTGTACTGCCAATGTGTACTGACACAGTACATCTCCACCGATATTATAATCTTGTATGACACGGTAATGGTGTTACGCCGTACATATACGGGGGTAGATAAGGGATGGCGAGGGAACCGCTCATATTGACTTAAGATTAGATCTGGTCTTATTGGATGGTGCGATTTGTGTAGGGCGTAATTAATGGAAATTCATTGTAAGCTTGCAAGATACAAGACGAAATGAAGTGAGTAACGTACGAAGGTTTAATGTTAATAACTATAATTGGATGATTATCATTAAATCGTTACAAAACAATCTATACGTTACGTTTCGTTTGGATGATTTTGCATAACCTAACTAAAATATTGATATTTTCTAGAGATTCTAAAATACATACTTGCCCATTTAAGAATATTGAAAAGAATGGCGGCTGCAGCATGTGGTTGAACCGCATCTTTGCGCGTTCATTTCACGCGTGCTTAAATGCCAGAAACTCAGCAACGCGGTTGGCCGGTTTCAAAAGGATCAGCGAGTGGCAAAAGCTAAACTTCTTAGTCAGGCTTTAGCGATATCAACGTCCATCATATTAACTTTCCCGCAGTTGTCTATCGTAGCGATCGCAAATTGTGAATTGTGAAGAAAACAACAAACAACAAAAGAAAAAATGTCAAAATTCTAACTAAGACAAACGCCAGCGCATGGCGCGGAATTCAATAATTCAATTTCTTGCCATGCATGCGGAGCGCATCTTACGTCCATTTAGAGGCCGATGCCGCAGTACGTGCATAATTTACCGTTATTCCTGCGACCGCAACGTTCTGATCTAGAACTCGGGTAAATACGGAGACGGCAACGCCGTCGTCGCTTATTTTAACTATCCTTTCTCTCGTCAGCGATCGTTCCGTCCGGCCGTAAAACGTCACTGCGCATCGCCATCGTCGTCGTACGAGCAACGACGAATCTCGCTTGCATATAAAACCGCTGATGTATAAAATATGAATCGAAAGTTTCGTGCTTTATGAAGAAAACAAGATAGCGCGCGTCGCCACGCGAACTGGCGTGCGGTGATTTGGCTCCGAAAATTAAATTAGATTGTTTGTCGATGCGGAAATATTTCCGAAGCGGAGAGGAAAAAAGTATTAATTTTACGATGACGGTGTATTAAAAGGAGATCATGCGAGATAATGATGGTTTCGTGTCGTTTTAGAAATTTTCAAGCTTGAGTTTTAATTAAAATAAAATTCTGGATAAGATGGATAAATATCAAAGCAAAATAAGCGTATTTATTCAATGAACATACGTAAATTACTAAATGGATCCTCTCTCCATATATACGTCTTCTCCCTTGTATTTTAAAGAACTTTCAAAGTATTTACTTCTTGATTTGTACTTGTTCGCTCGGTATATTGTTAATTTTTGATCTGTTCGGTTCCCATCAATCATTTGTTAGATCTAACTAACGAAGCTTCATAAGAAACAAGCTCCTCGTGAGGCCAATTGAATACTTGCTTTTCTACCCCGCCACATCAGTTTCAATTGTTACCCGTTCACAGCGGTTCGCTCGGTAATCGGATCAAAAGCGACCGCTACCATCCATAATACATCATCGGGAAACATTTCTATTAGAGCGGACGTTCGTTAATGCATTTGTAACGCCGCTATAACATTATCGTTATTGTTATTATTATTATTATTGTTGTTGGAGCACGGCGCATTCGCACGGTTCCACACGTTGTTGTCGTATCGGCCTATAAAATACACGTTGACGCATAAACCAACTCCGTTTAATTAAATTTCCTGTATGTGTCGCGCATTGCCCGCCCGAATTAAATGTTAATTTTAATTAAAATCCGCAGGCATGCTGCGTAGCATAATTAATGCTATATGCGCGCATACAGCACCTTTGCGCACATCCGCGCATTATATCGTCCAAACGAGAAAAAAAATGAATTTCGGGGTAAACTCATATGCGTTTGTTTTAGATTAGGGATCGCTGATATAAGACGTTTGCACTAAGCTTGAATTTATGTCTTTTGTCGCAAGGAAAAGTAGCCGATACGAACTTCATTCAACCGCATGTTTTGCTTCATTACAATCTTGCCATATGCGCAGCTCCAGTTCCTTGACGTAACCCCTTACTCTGCAATGCTTCAGACACACGTCTGCAGCAAAGAAGCAGCCAATCAGAGAGTTTCTATGTCAAACTCTAATCAGACGTAACATTCACGTATTTAATTATATTTAACTACGGCAAAAAGACTGTTGATACATGTGCTTCCTGTTGGAAGACATCTCTTGCGTGTAAATCTTATAGCACCTTGTATATTGTTGACAACGAAATTTCCATTGCTACTGGTCGTCGAGATCATAATAAATGTTATTAATATAAGTCTAGACAAAAATCCGGTTCAAGCAGGGACCATTGCGGCATTTTCTAAGACATGTGCCGACAGGAAGAGTACTCAAGTATTCGCTCTTAACAGAGAAAGATCTCTCCGTAAGATATAAGGACACCATGCTTATCAAGCCAAAGCTAAAGCTTAACCTCACCAGCACGTCGAGGCTTTCAATTGAAGTACTATCATGAAATCCTGGTCCCTGCAGATTCTATATAAACAGGTATATAAAATCAAACTTATGAATGCGACACGATAATTAACAGGACGATGTTCCGAATCAATTTCATAACCTAACGTACGATCTTTAAAATTAGCAGCTGGGATGCAATGCATACGAAATCCCTGCTTTAGTCATTTTATCCGATTCGTGTTGTATTTCCGAGAAGAACCGTACAACATTTCCACTGCACTGAATAATGAAATCGCACGGGAAACGCCATTATTTATAGCAGTCGGGGATAACCTCGGTACAGACGGCAGAATATATGGATATTTAAGTTTTCCGTACCGCAGAAGAAAGGAAAGATCAAATTGCATCTGTTTCCCTCGACGACCCTATAGCTAGTATAGCGTGTTTACACAGGCGGGTTTTACTCGTTCACGCGACGTTATTCTATGCGGATTTGTTAGTTTGATGTTATAGCCGGGGGAATATACGGAATTATACGAGAATTAACGCATGAGAAATCGAGAAATTTACGAAATCAATGCAAATGTCGACTAATCAAAGAAATATAATGGCTAAGATAAGTTCTTCAAGGTATTAATGGAATAATTCAAGAGAAAAAAAAACACTCCAACACACGGACAAGTTTCTGTCTATCCGGCGTCATTAGCGTGGTTTCGAGAATATTTTTTATCTCTACCTTCTATCGCTGTTGCCTCACAGTTAATGCCACAATTTTCAAAGCGACAAGCTCGACATTTCTTGGCGCCCTCTTAAGCCAAAGAAACGCATGTCCGGCGTTCAGAAAATAGCGATGTAAATGACTGCTTAACACGAGATGGCGGCGCATGTAGCGCTTTGAAAAACCGCACATGTGAATATTCCGACGGGCTTGTTCTGCAAATGTCGATTATATTAATGTATAATTGGTGTAAAGTACCATGATATTGATATAATAAACCTCGAGAAACGTATGAAGAAACCTTCATCAATCCCAGTAACCCATCATTGCATGGAAAAGAATCTATTGTCTGTAGCTGCTTGGCTCTAAGCTTAGAGCCACAGCCAGGATATCTTGAATGTAACAGTTTAGTATTTAAGGCTATACTAAAGAACTTCTTTCAGGTTGTTCGTCTATGTTTTTTGTTGGTTTAATAAAAAACCGTTGGTCAAACACAAATCATTAACTTTTGTCTGTGCTTTCTTAGGCACCAAATCTAAGGATCGTAAATTAAAGCTACAATCGGGAATATCGTTAAAATTTGATGAAAAAGTACCCAGAAAACGGATTCTTTAGAGCAAGCCTTTAGAAAAGAAAGGACACGATATCTTTTTGTTCTTGTTCTTCTTGGAATTGGGAACACATCCTTCCACTTCAAGATTTTATCTTTCTCTATAAAATAACTGTTAAATAACTATAAAATTTCATTCATCTTATACGGGCTATTAAAAAATGCTTGCTAAGATCATTTACACGACTTTAAAGCAAAGTAATGTATAATAGGAATAATAATAGGAAAAAACAATATTTAGCTGCATATAATCGATAAAAACAAGAAAGCTCAGCACATTACGTGAACGTTAACAACCGAAATGTGAATTATAGCAGCACGAGATATTGAAATAAGCTGCGCCGCTGTTGTCTCTCTGATGATATTCAATATCGAATGTATTATACGGTGTATCTACATCCTCTTTCGGTAGCAAAAGAGATGGAAACGCGAAATCCGCATCTCTCCTCAAAAATGAACGGATGCATTGACGTATTACTATACAGCCGCCTGCGATATATTCGCGATAAAGTAATTGAAAATTGATCCCCTGAATAAAATATGCAGCAGTTCCCCCGGCTCTGCGATGATTATATTGTTTGAAAGCGATGCCAATAACACGTCAGGACGATCTGTGTAGGTATACCATCTATGCTCGAAATATTCCATTGTATCTGCGAGAAAAATACTTGCTCATATCAAGTGAACTGTCGATAACCGCTCAACCGTCAACGTTGATCCGCTCCGAGTCTGGAATAGTGGGATGAAAATGATGTAATTGAAAAGGAACGTCGAGAGAAACTGCAGCTATATGAATTATTTAAACTATAAGTGTTTGCGTTAATGAATATTAAAGAAGATAATCGGGCGGAATGAAGCAGTCGATGGAAGAAGAGTTGGGAACTGAATGGTTGAGAAAACGGGCGTTCCTTTAGTCAGGATCTCTTGCAAATTTTATGATGCTTTTACTCTTTCCTAAATAAAATTTAATAACTTGGAGGTTCAAGATGTTAATTGCGAATTGTTTATGAGAAAGGACTTAACGGCTGGATGCATCAGCATTGTTAGTAGACTTAGACGTAGCAGCTTCGTTTTGGAAGAGGAAAAAGTGTGGAAAATCTTTCCCGAGTCACTTTTGCTAATATCAGCGTGTGTTGCTTTTACTAAAGCTATTCACTATATAAAGTTACTAGTCATGGTTCTGACGATTTTCCGAAAACTTACATTTGATAATTCTAACCTCCAATTTTATTAGCGGCCATTTTAAATTGAGTTAAAATATGAATTAAACAATTGCCGCCAAGAATGTTTGTATCCAAAATGAAAGAACGATTAATACTAAAGTAGATGACATGCTATCGATCAACAATTTGATCTATACGAAGTTATTTGGTCGCTTAAAAAAAATCCTTTTTTAAACATTCCACATATGTTTATATAACGCGTTGTATACAACCCACCAATACAGGTTTTCTTAGAATTATTGATTATCTTCGAACGTTGTATTCGCCCTCTTTTTTTTAGTTAAATTGTAAGTCTAGAACTAAAATTTTTTTAATTTTCTACGGTATTATAAAAGAAACAGATATCTTTGTTTGATTCTCGTTTCATATTGGATTACGTCAGAGAACACAGCGCAATGCTAACAATCAACAAACGTCCAATCAGTAACCTTATACAGTCAAAGGGGAACCCGAAAAAACGAAGAATCAAAAACCTGAAAGAACGTTCGTTCCAAAAACAAAAACAAAAACAAAAAAAACAAAACAAAAGACGAAATAACGAACGCGGCAACGACAATGGCGCTATCGCGTTTGTTTTCCATGATAACTTAATATACACACATTGCTTCAATAAAGCCGCATTTCCAATTCCCATCCACTTCTACGTCGTAATCGTATTCGGCTTCGTTAAAAATTCATACTCAAATGTCGTCCTTCATTTTTGCAGCGTAGGCGGGGGCCGGCAGGTGGGGACGGGGTGGTCGAGGAAGGCGTGGAAACTGCTCATCATCTGTCCAATTTGCAACTTTTTCCCTCCTTTTACTTCGGTCGCCTATCTCGATCTCGTCCGCCTCCATACGACTCCCTCCCCCCGTCCCCCTTCCCACTATCGCCGTAGTACGGTGGGAAGTGCAGATGTCAAATGATCGGAGGCGGACCGGTAATGAGTTTAAGTACCTATGTCTGGGTTCTCGATTCTTAGACGTCCCTCTAACGAATTTAGGCAAATAACCTCCGTAGTTAGGAGACAAAAGAGTGTGCGTTGCCGTTATTTCGAAAGATGGAAATTTGATTAGCTGATAAGCTCTGAAATGATGACGAGTATAGATGTGAATATGTTACACCATCGTTTGATTTTGTGCCGAATAGAAAGCTAGACGGACTAGCGTATTTTCTATCAAATTAGTTTGATTTGCTCCAATAAGTTCTATGATCGTAAAAATAAACAATTTTTAAACAATAATCATTTATTGCAAGAATTACAAGACGTTTATTTAATCCAACAAAATATATAGTTGCTCTAAGGGAAACTGTTTTGTCGTCACATATTTTACTGTATTTATTACTTGTATGGACTATATTTTCTTTATGTATTCATCACTAGAAAGGACAAAAGCGGGCGAGATTAATACTTTCTTGCAGAGACTAGACGGACTCGTATTTTGTCGACTGTCGGGGACCCAGTAGATAACACGAATCCATTTTCATGAGGCGAACAGACACGAGTCTCACTAGTCGCTGTAAAAAACGAACAATTCCACCTGCCTTTGTCATCTCTATTCATCACCCTATTTCACTGTACTAAACATGTATCCAATACGAAAGATGCTCTAATTTTTGGAAACGGGGACTTATATTCATCGTAACTTTAACGTTTGCGAAGTAGGCAAACATGAATAGCCGTACTCCTCAAAAACGCAGAGTAATTTCGACTCGTGAACGTGAATTTCATTATTGGTGTGGCGCCTACCGAGCAAACTTTGCGGCGTTTGGCCGCTCGTCTTGACGAGACAGGCTAATCATAGAACAGCAGCAGACATGATCGGCTCTGCCGTAGTCGTTCGATGGAGAATATCGCTGCTGTGGCTGAAGATTCCTCGAAAATCAACTAGAAGATGTACCACACAATTCGGTATCAGCAAGCGGTCATTATAACGAATTTTATCGTCGGCTTTCGTCTTATTACCGCATTTATTCTTATTGCTATTTTGGTATTACTGGTAAAACTATCAGGTTAACATTTTCTCTCTCAATATTTTGTTGTATTGGATGTCTGCTTAACATATCCGCTACGCTGTTTTCTGATATCTTCACATATTCACTTTTTTTATGAGAATCCAAATAGGTTCAACGCTCAATATTGAGTACTGCTTCTTGTCATGTAGATTCTAAAGATTTTACGCCATTGAAATGGAATTAATATTCTCACGCTTAATGGGCGACATTAAAACGATAGTCAAAGAACTTCATTTATTCATCGTTTGGTGTCGTCAACAAGCGTTTTTAATCATTTCGAAGTCAATTTCCCCTTTTTATGTAAGAAAGAACAAAAAGTAAATAAACATAAGTTTTCAATTCCGCGCTATTGTCATCCGTTTTCGGTCCCTACGCGCAATTTTATCGCTCAGACTAATAAAAATATTTTGACTGCCACCTCCGCTGGTCCCGGGAACGTTTAAGTTTGCTTAGAAGAATTTTTTATTAAGCTACGGAGACTACTTTCCTCTTCGTGCCTCTTTATCTTCGGGACCGCCCGAATGGAAATGTAAAAGATAATAAAATGATTATATCCGTGCCGTTCACCTCCCTGAAACGGCCCCTTTTATAGTCGAAAATGTATATTTTTATATACGTCGGAATGAAAACGTTTTTGATAAATTTACACGCGAATTTATAAGATTTTTATTGCGCTTCCTTTTCTTTATTGTTTTTTTCTCTCTCTCTCTCCCAATCTTTGGGAAAAGGGGGGTAGAAATAAGACGGGATTAATTTAAACGCTTGTTTAAATGCATTACGGTATATTTAAATGAAAAGGTATGAGAAATGTTATTACCTCGCGGCATGCAAATGTCTGATGTTCTCGTTTTTTTTTTTTTTTTTTCTTTGAAATGAGATTTAGAGCAGAAATAAATAAAAGAAATAGGTAAAATGGGTAAAAATGAAAAGGAAAAATGTTTTAGAATATTTGTATTTTGTTCTTTGATTTAACCAGAAGATTATTTAAAAGCCAACCAAGGCAATTATTGCAGTGATATCGCTTCACCTTACTCGGATATTTCCTTAAAACAATGTAATTAGCTCCCCTTCAACCATACACAGCAAACTAATATTCGTATAATTAACATTTAAATATTGATTTAAATAACCCGGTTTTTCTATCTGTAATACTATGCTTGCCAGGTTTGACGTTAAGCGTCACTGCGAAGTGTCATCGCGATATATCCGCAACTTTGAAACGTGTGCGTTCTCCAGCGAATTTGACGATTGGTTACATTACAGAATTAAATAACTGTCTCCGGTAAGAAATCGAACGCGACATCTCCCGTTTGCTAGGTGAACGTGCCTATACAACGAGCAGATTTTCACGTTTCATCGACGAAAGCCAGAACGTATTAATTAAATTTACGCGTCTTGTTTTTCAAGGATTTGGATTTTCGTGGTTGAAACCGCGTCGTAATTGCACGAGAATAACACAATTCTACGGAGCTTCTTTTGGGCTACTGCGTGTTGCGTCGCTGTTGTACGATGAATTCGTCGGAATTCTTATGCAATAACGACGAGGTTTCATGTCGGAAACTCAAATTCTTTGAAAGAAAACAACGACCGCGGAAGTCTACAATATGGGCCATCTTCGGCTGGAGATATACCTACCGAACAAAATCCCTTTGGAAGATATAAGAGAGCCACGGATTGGAACTCGGTTGTACCATTGATACCATTGATAATTCGCTACAATTTCAGGTAAGGCGAAGATAGGACGTGGATGTGCTTGGATAAGCAGCGCTCAACATAGTGACTTTAACAACATAACATTACAATACA
Source organism: Oryctes rhinoceros (assembly GCA_020654165.1). NCBI lineage: Eukaryota > Metazoa > Arthropoda > Insecta > Coleoptera > Scarabaeidae > Oryctes > Oryctes rhinoceros. The sequence goes on along the minus strand of JAIOKQ010000548.1, from coordinate 4,128,543 downwards.
TTCTGTTTCTTTATTAGGCTCTCTGTATCATCATGCTTTTATGTACTTTTAGGTACTTTATAATGTTTCTTTTTGTAGAATCAAATAATAATCATATAGTTCATATAATGAATGGTAACTGGTTAATTAACAAATTAGATTTTTCCCAGAAAACTGGTCAATATTAGCAGCGAAATGTTAAATTAAATACGTTCGAATAATGACGCACGTATAAATTCACCATTCGAAATCTGACTATTTTGCCGTTATCCCATTTGTATAGCTGCGGTCTGTTTGATATGCGTAGTAAATCAAATTACACGGTTAATCTAGATATGTGTTGTCACAATACGCGGACGAGTATATAGCAATTAATGCAGTATTTTACTCGACCACATCGAATAAAGATTGGATGTGTAAAGACAAAAAAAAAAAACAATATGATTAATTACTTTTTCGATAGCCTACTTTTATGCATATAAAACCGGTACATAAAGAAAAGGACTGAACTCTAAACGCCTCGCACAGATAAACATGATAAATACGTCCGCTAGCCACGTTGCATAGTAGATGCGGTGATGGTTACGCTTCAATATCGTATCAAAGCTCGTTAATAGATTGACCGTATTTAGCTCGCAACGTGTTGATTAATTTTTGACGTACGCAAGTCCATTAGGATCATGTTTCATTGGCTAAAATTCGGGGCCGCGAGCGCCTTCATTGTAATAAAACATTTCTATATGGATAATCTACATATCTCCATCTATATAACGCTTTCATACGTAATACGTTACATTTTGAGGCATTCAGGCTCGATACCATTCGTCTATACGCCGTTTTAGATAGATTTCGTTACCTCGTGATATCTTCCGCAGAAAGCATTGTTAATGTTAGATAATGCTCCCAAACGATGAGTTAATGTCAAAAAAGGAACATCTTAATTTTGATTTTAGTTTTGGTTTGGTTTTGGTGTTGGTGTTGGTGTTGGTGTCGGTGTTGGCCTTGGTCTTGGTCTTGGTTTTGGTCATGGTCTTGGTCTTGGTCTTGGTCTTAGTCATACTCATGATCATGGTCTTGGTCTTGGTTTTGGTCTTGGTCTTGGTCTTGGTCTTGGTCTTGGTCTTGGTGTTGGTCTTGGTCTTGGTCATGGTCATGGCGTTGGCCTTGGCCTTGGCCTTGGTCTTGCTCTTGATCTTGGTCTTGGTCTTGGTCTTGGTCTTGGTCTTGGTCTTGGTCTTGGTCTTGGTCTTGATCTTAGTCTTGGTCTTGATCGTGGTCTTGATCTTGGTGTTGGTCTTGGTCTTGTTCTTGGATTTTAATTTTGATTTCGATTTTAATTTTATTTTATTTACTACTACTAACACTTAATACCAAGATAAGAAAGAAAGCCCATTTAAAAAGCAATTATCATTTCATCGAGAGAATTACTTCCCTCCATCTGCAAATGAAGCAAATCGCCTTAAAAAAATTCTATAATAGGGAGAAACCGCCTCCTAATTATCGTTAAGTACCAATACATATCGACGTCGATGATTTCCACTGCATTCCTCTCGAATGCAAGAAAGAAATCGACTTGCTAACAAGAAAATGAAGCAAAGCGAGCATGAGACGATCAGAAAATTCGACGCAAACGTTTATTAGATCGACATGCATTTAGTAAAAAGAAAAACAGCGGAAGCAAATTGCATTTTTCCTTCTCGGACTTTGGCGTAATGACGGAATTCATTGTTCGATGAAAATTTATCGTTGCCGCGCATGTAATTTAATAAACGGTGTGCGTTCGGTACGATTACGCCGGCAAGAGGAAAAGGGGAAGACGGTGGCGAAAACAAGAACGGAGCCGACGAAGGAAAGTGCCAACTTGAATCGAATGCAATCAACGAGAATAATGTAATAGGTTCTCCTTTTGTTTTTCGTTTGTTCACCCCGGCCACCGCCAATCTTGGCCCCGACCGCTGATGATCTCGTTTCCACTAGAGCACGCGATGGTGACGCCGCGGTGCGGCGATGACGAAAAACATATCGGTTCCGGACAGAACAACAGAGAACCGAGCGCAAAATGGGAGTCATTCAATCGAACAATAGGAAAGGAGTGGGTTACTTGATCTCCCATTCCTAATTGGGTGCTCTCCTTGTATTGTTCCCACGTGGTAGTGGAAATTTAACAAGGAACTTCAATCATAAATGGCAATTATATATAATAACAATAATCACGGTTATTTCCGTGTGGTGGGTCTATTAGCGAACCGATAATAATGTCTCCTGTCACCGCTTCAACTCCGATGCCTAATTCATGAGCGGATTACGCATTATACGCAAATTGCTTCTATTTAGGCGAACTATACGATTGAAGCCTTTTATTTGATTAAAAGGTACTCTTCTCATCGTCGTAGATTCAGGAAGATGTGCGCCTTTTGCATTAAAGCTCACGGGATGACCGCTTAATGCGATTTCCAATGTTTACCTTGGAAGGCTGATCAAAATTGCATTGCATGAATTATGTTGCTTACAAGAATTAACCTTGGCATAAAAAATGCTTGATTCAATTTGGGTCCGCACCATGGGCGCTTATTATTGAAGATTGGCGGTAGTTTCAAATTTAACAAGGTTGCCAAATTTTATTTATTTGGTAAAGTGAAAATAGATCTACGACATTTTTTCTTCCAAAAAAAACTACGAAGTTGTGGGCTTTCTTATTGAAAACTTTTCAAATAATTCTCTCACATTTAGTTTATTTATTTATTTTTTTCTACTGCCGATTTTTAACCTGATTTTCATTCATCCTACTTCTTGCAAAGTAGGAGCAAATTGAATATTAAACGTGAATTTCCAAAACAAAATTCCGGAAACCCGGAGGCCAACATTCAATCTAATCCGCTCGCGTCATATACGCAAGAGAGAACGGGTTCGCCTTAAAACGTTTCCGGCATTAAGTGGACGCTCAACAAAAGGAAAAATTAGGTCGCCTGGGCAGACCTGGGGTGTACGAGTGTTTCGCGCGCGATATTTGCACGTTACTGCAATGAAAAGATGTCGGCCGTGGGTATCGGGAAAGTTGAGCAGAGTACCGACACCGTCGCTATGGTGTACGGAACTATGTATTTGCGGAACATGCAAAAGCTCGCCCGGCGTACCAGCCAACAAAGTACAACAAATACTACGGTAACGGTGAGCTTGGTTGCTGCCGTTGGTGGCCTTCTTTGTTCGCAGCGCATGCAGGCCTCGTTTTTTCGCCTGAAAGCGCGAATGTATGGATGTAGTTTTTGAGTTCGGATTTTATTCCTTTTTGATGGAGATGTTTTGCGTATATCGCGCGAAATATGCCAATGAAAAATGCTATGTAGGAAAAACGCTGCTGATATTTGCAGTACGTTACTCCATTTTCAAAGTAATGTTTCCACAGAAGCTCCTATTTCGTGGGATGAAGCGTGAAATTTTTTCTAGTTCAAGATCGATAAGGAAGATCTTTAAAGTAAATTCGGTTATTTTTTCCATTTTCTACTTAAAAATACTTTTTTGTCTACAGGTTGTTTATTTTCTATTAAAAAATTTAAGAAAATCGAGCAGTTCATATTTAAAAAGAAATCGGGTAACTTTTGTTTATTTTTCTTTTGTTTATAAAATGAAAAAAAAGATATTTCCATACTTTTAGCTTACCCCGTATGATTTATTCCGTTTGTCAATGTCGATTCTGTCGACACATGATTTTATCGAATGCAGATCTTTTAATGCTTATTTTAAGGCACTTTTTCTTGATTTATTAAATTTATTAGACATTTTATACTTGACGTTTCGACACACTTCTTTGTCTTCCTCGGTAACAATTTGTTTGTGTTAAATATAAAAATAATTAGAGAAGATAAAAGGTGTGCCGAAACATCGAATAGAGCTTTATTATAAAATCTCTAATGTACTTAAGGAAGAACCGCTAGAATTTAAAAAAAGCGAAACGTTAACTCAAACATCGACTGCACAACAACATTTCTTCTATGGATTACGACCGTGAAAGCCTACAGTCGAATTTGCATCCTTCTTTGACCAAAAAATCTACTACCTCCAACTATATCTCTGCAACCATGTCGATATCGAACAGATCCGCCACGCGATCCGTATAACTCCGCGCAAAATTCACTTTACATTCTGTAGCGGGATGCGACGGTAATGTCGGCGCGGATCTCTGATTTAAATTTCTGTCGACGTGTCTAATCCAAATATATGACCGGAACGATCTCTGGATCCGTTCGGCGGCATTCATTCCCGCCGCCGTCGCTGCAAATCTACAATCATTTACCACGTCAGAGAGTTAAGCCCGATACAAAATTGAATCTTTTCGTTCCGTTCGGCGTACGTATACGTAAAGCGTACATTGAGATACTTGTTCCGCTCGTACTCCTGTCTTGCTCGAGATGTTTACAGCTGTTCGCCCCGGAACGTAATAAACATCGCGACGCACCGTGGTTGAAAATCGGAAAAATTCGATGCGAAATTTGTACCGCTCGGAATAATTGTTACCAATATTCATGCGGGGGAATTAGACAAATCACAGGATACGTTGGTTGTGTCGAACACGATGGAGATTCGAAGCGCTTGTCTTCGCATCTTAAACTTCTTCTTGAAACCAGAATCCTCCGCCACGTAAAATTTATTCAGGCGAACGTAATTGTAGCATATGCAACTCGAAATCTACTTTACATATGCACCTTTGCGCCTGTAACGCGGCTGCAGCGGCTCTAAGATGAAAAGTCGTTTTCATTCCTGATCCGCGAAAAGTTTATTACATGCGCAGAAACGAAGTTCGAATCCATGAATGCTTAATAGGACATCGTCATTCGCGCGGCATATCCCGATTGTTACCCGTATTTATTCATTATTTAACGTCGAAGAGGAAAAATCGAATAGGCGATGCATAAACGCGAAAAACAGGAAACGAAGCGTATATATTTTAAAGGAAAAACTTCAATTACGGCGAGTACGTTGTTCGGATAATAAGAAGAGGAATTTTTAATTAAATTTCTCGATAATATGAATGCTTCTACGGCCGTACAGCCTCTGATATTTCTCGATAATTTAATCAATTCGAAATAATACAGTTAGAAGGAAAAATATCCGAAGGGAAATATGTCTAAGAGCCGATAAAATCCTTTAGAACGGGGCGGAGATACTCGCCAATATGAGGACTGTAAAAGCTAGTAGGTTATTAGGAAATATATTTCAATTGCCTTTTATTTGCTTAAATGAAAATTTGCACTTAACTGGCTAGAGTTTCCCGGAAAATGAGACTGCCACTTCACGAAGTGAATTGGAATTGTTAGTAGATTGTTAAGTTAAAGTAGACTCGCAAATGGTGCCCATTGCAATAAAGGAAAATTATAGTGATTCTTCATTGCTAAGAGCAAATGGAATATTTCGGAGCAAGCTCCTTTTCTTTTTATATCGAGTTAACTTGTTAGATCTATTGTGCGACTTTGGTGACTATCTATTAACAATCGTAAATAATATGCTTTAATACTATTAAATATGTATCATATAACTTCGAAACGAAACAATTAAATGTTGGATGGTCGAGCTTTTCAAAGCGCTTATTGAGATCCTTCGGACGAAGCCAAAATGATGATATTTTTCAAGGACATCGAAAAAGAGGTTGAAATTTCGTCAATCTAACGGTGACTTATATCTCTATATTAGCGGAATAGAATTTCAACCTGCTTATTTAACCGTTTAAGAAATATGGGCGTTTGAATTTTGTCACATAAGCAAATTACAGAAGAAACCATGCGCCGGATCGCATTAAGTTGTGTACCTAAAGACTTCGATTGTTCTAACCGTTAGGAAGTTATGGGCAAATCTTTAGTTGTCAAGCTTCGAAGCTCTCCAGCGTTAAAACGGTTACAGGCAGAGGAAAATACATTCACATTGAACCTATAAATCTGCTGAATTTACTGCAAATAGTTGCATGCCATCCCATGTATTTTGACGTTATACTCCAGTTGGCCCCATGGCGAGTTGGACTCATGGCAATACAAGCAACAGCGCTAGCTGTGGTACTAACAGTGCTAATTATACAAGCAGATTCGTTATAATTTAATAAAAATACAACGTCGAAATCGAGGGTTATTAGCGCCATGTGGAATAACGTTCATTCAAGCGCGACTTAGAAACCTACGTCAGAGCGTTCTTCTTTCTGATCTGGCCTGTGACTGTCCCTGGGCATTTTCGTTCCTTTCTCTTCCCGACTCCTCATTTTACGGTTGTCGATTCGAGCTTTCGTCGGTTTGTTCCGAACTTTACAGGTTGCGTTACGATATTTTCAAAGAAAGTTGATTAGTTGAAATTTAATTGGAGGAACTCGCGGACTCTCCAATCTTGAACATTAAATATTTTATTTAGGAAACAAATTCCTGACGAAATATAAAATTAATTTATCCCCCACCCAGGTGGGAAACAAAAACGAAACGAAACAAAAAAAACTTAATAACGATCTATTTAAACATGCACGCGAAATAACCACTCTATGAAGCATGAATTTTCATTGCGAATAAAACGTCCGCTTTTCCATGGAAGAGCGTGTCGACACGAAGTTGCCGCCGTTCGCGCGAAACAATCCTATTTCCAAATAATAATAAAAAAAAGAGGTAACAACAGTCCTACAGTCGCCGCCGACAAAAAGCAATCTGTTTAAGTTGAAAGAAAAAATTAATCATAACTTTATTACGCATTCATGAAAGTCCGGCGTGTAACGGCCATAACAATGGCACACCGGAGGTGTTAGGACTAAATTAAAAGTTTGACCGCAGCAGTAGCCCGACGTCCGTCAAAAATCGAGCGCGAGCCTTGTATTTCGCGAGTGCTCCGTGTATTTACGTTGCGAGTTGGAATGTTCCAGACAGTGCGAATTAATTTATTCACATTCAATTCTGTTTTAGTGGTTGTATGTTTTTGCACGGGCTGGTATATTGTATTTTGTATGCGGTTCTATAGTAGAGTCCTTCCAATTTAACACTGTTAATTTATACATTTGTCAACTGCTTTGTTCGCGATTATTAAAACGATTAGATTTGTATTGTCCATATATTTATACGTATATGAATTTATTACACAGTGTGAGTCCGAAGGAACCCTTCATATTTCATTTCATTCATAATTCAAATGTTATCCAAATTTTGTTTGTTCGAGAGTCATATTATCATGGCAAAGTTTCCTTCACGCATTATTCCAACTTCTTTTAGTCCTTCAATTCATTCATGCATGCCTATTGCAGCGTTTTTAACGCCTTAAAATAATACATCCCAAGTGTCGACTTTTACCTCTTCTTTGAACCAGTGCCACAAAGAATAATACAAGGACTGGCGATCTTGCTACCAAAATTATAGGACCTCCACGAAACCTTGTCTAGCTTAAGTGACGAAATGTACAAACATACGTGAACTCGATCTTGCTGATAACTAGAGAGAACAAAGGCACTTCTTTGCGGAGACTAAACAGACTCGTGTTTTATCGACTCTCGGGGACATCAGTAGGCAACACGAATCCATTCTCACCGTCCTATCTAGTTCCTGCAAAAATGGAATATTCCACCTGCCTTTGTCCTCTCTACTGATAAAACACCTATGCTTCACAATATTTAAAGCAATATCCTCCAATAGTCCTTGTAATTTATTTTTTGTAGTTAACAACGAAGACGTTGTTAATTGATACGAGATAAGTTGTCGAGCATGTGCGTAAAATTCGAGTTTTTGGTATTATTTGGTAGTAATTTTGGTAGTAATGCAAAGGGGCGCTTATTGTTAGTCTTTACTTTCAAATTATAATATATCAATATTACTAATTTTACCCTATTTAAATAGTGACACTTCTCAATAAAATAATTGGTACGATTTTATACCATTGATGAAGCATAATTAATGTCAATTGCCAAATGCAATACGTTGAATGATGAACGTCCATAAATAGAATAACAAAAAATACGCTAATGTAACACTTTTCTTTATCTAAGTTGGTCCAAAGAATGAGTTTATCACTTCGATAATTGGCTTTATGAACACGTATTTGCTTTCAGATACACACTATAATTAATAAATGGGTGTTTATTACATTAATAAATAAGTTTCAATTTGATAAAAGTAGTTTATTGTCGTAATAAATTTTGTTACTTAATATGATAGCTTTTTATTGACACGAAGAATTATTTAATGCATTTATTTTAAGTATAACAATATAAAAAGAAGAAATTACGTCATACGGCAGATTTACGTTGCAACCTATGTATTACATATATTACTACATAGTATCGAACTCAATGTCCTAATAGCACCATTTAACCAATTGAATCGTAAAGTATATAATACTTATAGTGTCCTGACCTCAGGAAATAAACAATCAGTACTAATATTTTCAAATTGGGCAACTTCAGTTCTTATGTACAACATATATACTACTTTAAGTTACATCGAAACAATTTTCAGATAAAACCGGACATAAGGATGATAATGTTTGTTTATTAAATAAATAATTTCGTATTTGTCGGAAGCTAATAAGCAAGTTAGATTTTTTTACTATTTAAATAGGATGCGACGCTTGCTCCTCTAGAAGGAATTGATTTTCTATATTCCTGCCGCGACCGTCTTCCAAGGCAATGTCTAGAGGCGAGTAAAGCTATTAATTCGACGCATACCGGACATTTCCAGCCGCGGACGTCTCTCACTCGGAATAGAGAGCTTATACGCATAAAGCTTGTTTGTAAACGGACCTTGTTTGCATGCGGACAGCGTGTATTGTTCGCGACTAAATCAATATTTATCTACACTATCCTCGGAGAAATTATATCAATACATGACAGGTTGTAGCAGCGTATTACTTTACTTTTAACAGAATTAGCGATCTATGCGGTTTAAGAACTATTTCAATTATTGTTCGATGTTCGATTTAATCTTGATATTCAACGTATTGATTGACTTCCACGTATTTATTAACTTGTTTAGTCCTTAAAATCTGTTTACATAGCTTTCTGTTTGACATCGCTTCTATGCTTCATCTTCCTGCAACTAGCTTCTTTATCTTTAGGATATTCATGCCTTTCCCCTGGAGGTATTTTATTTTCTACACAACGTCGTTGTTTGTTGTTCGTCTTCTATTGCAGTACGTCCTATTTAAGCTTGAATTTATAATAATTTACAAATGAAAGTTGATGAGAGTGTTTCAAGCAACTAGTCGGGATAGAAAGAAAAGAATAGAAAACAAAAAATTGAAACTGGAAAATTAAGAAATTTAAGTTGCCATTACTATGCGAACGCTCTAAATGCTTTTATGTGCTCAAGTCTTAAGTTTTCACATGATCTTTATTCGACAATGTACGAGGGTAGTCCCAGAATTATTCGCTTTGATCGAAAAAAAAACAAAGAATTTGGGAGAAATACCTTTGTTTCGTCATTTAGTACGATACACTTTTCTCAGCGATGTTCAATTGCTTCGACTACTTGTTATACCGAGATTAGTCCAACTCCTCAAAATAGCTATCAACAGAAGATCTCCATCTCTTTATTGTTGGTAAACCATTCACCATCCACCCATTCTTTCAAGTTTGGGAAAAGGAAATTATCTGACGAGGACGTTTTGGGAACCTTTCAAATAAAAGCAATGTATTACATAATGATTCTTCTATGTTTACAAATTCACTGACAGCGTCAAACTTCAAACTTAAGCTTTATATAGTTGGTACTTTCGACCGTAATACCAGACGTTGCTATTTCGGATTTTCGACAAAAAGAAAAGCCGATGGATTCGAAGAAAATTTCTATTAACAAAATCCAAACTCTTTATTTAACGTAAATTATATTTCTTCGTCCGAATTCGCCACCTTCACATCAACATTAATAAGACACGAAAGCGGCTAATCTTGAAGTTTTCCCATCGACCTACGGCACCGCCGGAAAAAGGTTCTTTCATGCCAATACCTGTACGCCATATGAACGCGAAAACAAACAAGCAAAAACAAAAACGAGGATGTCGCGTAGTCAAGGGAGACGTCGATATCCTTCGCGACACGTTCGCGTTTAGCCGGGTTCGGGAACGTTCACCTTGCGTAGCGTCTTAATTATGTAAATGATTTTCTTTTCAGGAGACGAGGGATCGAGACGGGCCCAACCGGCAGGTAGACGGGAGCAGGGATGCAGACAGGTAAAGGTACCTACCTCTACATTTACTTAAGCGAATTAATAGAAGCAAATCCGGATACGCGGCAACGTTGCGGGTAAATATTTAATTAAGCGGAATATCAGATGGTAATATTTTAACGGGAAGATGCGGCGGGGAGCGTTTCGTTTTAATAAATAAAGTTTTCCAGGTTCCAGATGCGGTAGTGGTCGTTATTGGTGCTTTTTTTAAGGGAGGGTGAATTATTTCTTTGTAATCTGTGCGGCACACCTCTTGCATTCGACGAACAATTAATTTTTTAATCGAAACACTAAGACCTTTTCAATATAAAAGGTGTATTGAATCTTGATAAATAGTAATAATTAATAGACCTAGTTTCCTCCGATCTTTGAATCTTGCTGTTCTGAGGTTCAAATGAGCATCAGAAATATTTTGTTACGAAAGTCGGCGGACTAATATTAGATCGAATTCTCCTCTTTACGCGGTTTTTATACAGCAACAATATGAACGATGTTGACCTATTTTTCCTCCCCTTCTCCTTTTTCTTTTAACGTTTCCGCTTCATAAAACGCTCCTTGTTATTCCCTACAAGCATAATTAAACACGAAATATACTTTTTAGATCAACAATGTACGTACGCGTACGTTAGAGAAATCCATAATCTACGATGTATATTTGTTCCTACACAAATACCTTCGCCTATTACTTCGCTTTATTCTGTCGGTATGCAGATAACAGACATTCCCTTCGAATTAATTCTTGCGGTTTCCACATTCAGTTCGACATTGTTAGGCAGTATGTACTGAGTGCCGCCGCCGCCGTATCTAATTTTCGCGTGCGGATGCTCTTCCTACGGCGTCGCGCCGCCGAAGCAGTTCCTCCTAAGTGCGAGCGGAACTCCGGGCGGTAGCGGCGCTGCTCCGGACGAACGGCAGAAACAATTGGTAAGAATCCGAGCGCCTGCCGTCGATGCTTCATTGTTCGCAAATTATTAATATAGTTATGGAATACCGCGAGGCACGAAATCCACTTAACATTGTGTTTCGTATCTCGCGGAGGCAGTCTATTTCCTCCCAGATACGATGCCGTACACTCACGGCGTTCACAGAATAACCCTGCAAACTGCCGCTACGCCACGTAATGAAGATCATACAGGCTGCTAACAACAGTAAAACTATGTTCTGTTATTGGTTTATTGCGTGCATATTCTGTTCTCGTGGACCACTAGCCACTTTACCACTTTAAAGTTTTTGTTTCGTAAGTTGGAATTGGACAAAATCAATAATATGTTCGGATAAAAGACAACAGCAGGAAGAAATAGAGTCGTCCGTTTGAAGTAACGAACGTATCGACCCGGAATACGGTCCTGTTCCCGCCAATAGCAAATCGCGCTTTGATTGGTTGGCAAAATTTATACACTGTGATTGAAAAATATTTACAGGGTTAGTTGCTACAACGCAGTACGTATTGTATCGTTCAGCCAACTTCTCGCATTTTGAACCACAATTACCGTATCCATAATTACTGCTTTGGTTACAATATACGTTTATCCCGGTGCGGCAATATTTATTATTTCGTCGGCTCGAACTATCCGGAATTGCGACATTCACTGAGACCGGTTAATTCCTGCGTACAGGTTTAATACAATTCCGTTGCGAACGCACGATTCTCATATTACAACAGACAACATATGAATATACATACGTATGTACATCAAAATGCGCGGGCCGTGTCAAGTCGCAGCATTACCACCAGGAGCCGCAATTTGTAACTGTTAATTAGTCTTTAATTAGCGTCAGCGTTGCCACTCGCAATGTACGCATCGGATCGTAATTACCTGCGCAAAATCAACACGACGTCGTTTCTTTGTGGGATTTTCGAACGACCGCAATCCGCGTTGATCCACATTTAATTCGACATGAAACAAATTCCCGTCCATTTAGTCGACTACATACGAACGCGTCCATCTACCGTACCGACCGGATATGTATGTACGGTGATACGTAGAATGCGCACACGTACACGCGCCGTTAATTATTCGTACGAGTGCACTTAAACAGCAACGCTATTTACGCGTAATTAAATCTACTCTATTGAAAGAGAATGATTTAAGCCGTAGGAAAAATTAATTCGAAGCATTGGAAGGATTTTCGATACATCGCCGGTCACCTTTAGATTTTATATGAGAAAGACATTAAATTGATAAACCGCTTAAAATGATTGTTATTGTAGCATAGAGCTGCTTGGACCAGGATTAGAATCCGTATGCTCAACATTAAAAGGAATTACGCTGCGTTGTTTCACGCAGGAAATTTGGAAATTTTATGCTTTCCTGATACATTGCATTTACATCTGTTCAAAGTCGAACCTTAATTTTCTATACGTAAAATAAAGAACGCGAAACAAAGGTCTACACCCGTCGACGAGGACAACCTCCACCAATCATTCATACACCATTTGTTCTAAATTCCAGAACTCATTTTCCGTTGTCACACGAACTATGAATGATGCTCTTATATGATTTACTATTCTCAGCCCCTTCCCTGGATCTGCTCGTCCTTCGCTACTACCCTCCATACGTGTTTCATTTTCTTTTCTACGTACGACCGATTCCGTTTCTCTCTCTCCCGCCGGCGTACGCGGATTTCGCTGCTTCGGATTTCGTGTATACATCCACTCTACAATCTTTATTTGTGCCCCCATTCACCCATCAGCATATCTGAAATATCTCGCGTCGTGAATTATTATTCAGCGCGATTGCTTTGTCTCCAAGCGTCTTTGAGCACGAATGGCTGAAGGAGGGAAGTCGAGTAGACATGGGAGAAAAGAAAAACGAAAGAATGAACCGCGGTTGCAAATGATGGGATGACTGGAATAAAGGGAAGATGTGAAAATATCTATCCGGGTAGAGCGGAGTTGTTAAGGATGTTTGATTGAGGGTTGTTGTTCTAGGGTTAAGTGGATATCGAAGGGCTCTTCTTCGTTTATTATTCGTCTCAGTTGGGATCAGTAAGTTAAGGAAGAATTGCAGAACAATTGTGAGAGGTAACTAAGTTGTGGCGTGCTTAATTTATAGAAAAATGAAAAATCTACAGGGTGTTACCGAAATAAACCTAGAAGAGGAGATCGTATTGATCAAAATACGTAATTTCAAATCAAGCTATGTTGAAGGCCATAATACAGCTCGGCCTCTTCCTTTCCCATCTTTGTCCAAAAATTTAATGCAATTGTCCTTCAACGCCAATCGAAAAATGGCTCGGAGCATCATCATGCTTGGAACATTTGCTATCTTTGGTTAAAAAAAATAATTCATCTAAAAAATTGTTCTATGGAGAAAGATAAGCAACGCCTCAACGTAATCATGTTGCGCTTTCCTGGCATTTTCATTAGCAAGTTAGTAATTGTGAAAATTTAATGCTTGTGCAACTAGCAATTTGTATTTGCAAGAGCTGCTTCTCGCAGCCTTACATAGGTTGCACAAAGAATCATTATGTGCCAAATCTCGATACGCCCTCTTAAAGGTAGTTACAAAAGGCTGGAAAAAGAATGGAATAATCCACCAAACGTAAACAATCATATAACGCTTTCCTTGATTAGAAAAACCTCAGTCGTCAACTATAAAGTCGTGTACACGCCAATATGCCGCAATATCTATTGCAGAACGACTTGATATAAATGTGACTGTTGGAAGTGTTTATAAAATACGTCTGCCATACCAAGTATAAGAAGTAGGACGACAATGAAATTCAAATTTGCAATAAACGAGTAACATAAATACATTCCTTATTTCCAAAAAAAAAAAAGAGAAACTACTTGACAAATAACCGATTGCGAGTGTAGACCTTAATCTTCTCATGTCACGCGACCTCAAAGGAAGTTTATAAAGTCGTATTTTACGATACGAATTGTAGCTTTCGTCTTTTAAGAACGTCCCTGTTATGTTGTAAAATGTTTAATATTATTTAAGACTCGTTTATCATTATACAAGGTGTATTTGCCAAGCGTTCACCTAAACTTATGGATAAAAAAAAAATACGCAATCGGGCTTTCCTATAGTAGCATACGTCAAACTTACTTCTTTTGATCGGCGAAGAACTCCCACTTATATTCCCCAAGATTAGAGGCAATGTCACCACTGATAATAACAGTAAGGATCGCGCACTAATGTCACCCATTTTTTATCAAGATTCTCGTATTACCTCCGTTTTACCATACTAGAATGTTGAACAGTTATAGCCGCGCAGAAAACGTAACACAACGAGGAGACAAATCGACGTACTCTAGCATGACAGGCGTTTCTTCTCAAAAACGACACCTTCGAAGCTTTGCGACCCGTTCCGCTTACGAAATTCAAGCGGCATTCTTAGTCTCCTTTTTCAGACAGAATTCCACCACTCCGTTTCACTTTACCCGCTGGAACTTGAGTGTATCGGTTTCGTCCTGTGGATGCATACACTGCATTGCGACCTGCGGAATTTCAACTCCGGCGATTCTAATCTTCCCGTCCTGTTTTCTCTATTTTTTCGGGAAGGAACGTGAAACATGTACCAAGTCAAAATTACCAGATTTTAAACGTTTAACAGCATCATCGTAGGCGTCTCGCACAATATTTATTTATTCTGCACGTACTTTACCTTAGATGTTTTATTACATTGTACTAGCACGTTTACTTTATATTTACAAATTAAAATCGAACTGGATCATTTTAGACATGTTTAGATCAGAGTTCTATCGAAGCTTCGAGCTCGTTCCTCGCCAAAGAATCCCGCAAATTTCCCCTCGGCCTGTTAAGCGTAATCGGAGGCTGCCGATTCAATTCTCAAATTCCTTTACATGGGCAACCGTGTACGGCCAATACCTGCTCCTGCTAGCGGCAGGACTGAAACTACCAACCTCGATCGGCTGAAGCTGGAACTTTCAGATGAAGCGTAAACGGCCGAGGTTGGCCGCTTAGCGCCGATCGTCGTTCCGTGCCTTTATTTTGTGTTATTTCTTAGTTTTTATTGTTATTACTATTATTATTATGCAGTAAAACCGGGGGCGACATATTTTTCTCGGTTGAGCAGTCATTTTTATTCGAAATACAATATAAATTCGTGTGATCGCGTAACGTTTTCTTGAAATATCAAATGTTTCGGGGGATTTATTTAATTTTATTTATTAATTCATTTATCTCCTATTGTATTAAGATAAAAAAAAAAAAACATTGGAAGGTAAATATCTCTTTTAATATGAAAAACATAAGAAATTCATCAAAATATATATATCATCGAAGCAGTAAATGTTAAAAAACAAGCCAAATTAACCTTCGATGGAATATAGACCAATACTTTAAATTTAAGCAGTGAAAAGCAAGAAATTATATTGATTCCACCTGAAAAAAAACTAAAATTTTTATTGTTGTAAACAAAACAGATAATTTCAGGTATCAAGATATCGTAAAATTTCAGGTGGAAGATTCTGTATTGATTATTAAGAATAATGGCAATGTGCTGGTGATTTATATCATGGTCTCACATCTTGAAGAAGAAAGTTGCCACATCTAAAAATTCAGTGCGGACTATTGCAAAAAATACGAAAATAATGAGCCGTGTTGTGTGTATTGCTAAGATAATTAATGAGAAATGAACGAACTGGTTTCTAAAGAGATGGCTTGCTAATGTTACTAACGTTCGATTCATTTTTATTAATTCGAGACAAGGTCTTAGTCCGCCTTGTAATGAATAAAATTTCATCGTAACAATAAAGAAACGGCAACAAAGCAACTAGCACCAAAAGTAAACAATGAGATTAATATTCGCAGTAAAAATCTAGTTGTTGTTTCCTTCTAACCTTCCTGCGCAACAAATGACTTTGAAGGCGAGTGCTGTTCGAATATTGACCATTATCGTAAATACAAATCGCTTATCACGCGGATTAAATCAACGATTATGGCTTTAAAACGCGGATGATGTTTAATATTGATGTAACCACGACCTGAGATCCAATTCGGAGATTCGAAAAGAATGAAGCGCTAGGATCGTCCACTTCACGTACGTACATACGATTCACGACACCTCCGCACATAGAACAATACGCGGCAACAACAATACAAGCCTTCTCCTTCGCGCATAAATGCACGGCCCGAAACACGTTATGGCGTGCGTATGCATGCACCATCATCAATTATAATGGACGCTGTGGCGGAAAAACCGGCCAACGTTGCCGTTACGTTGGTGTCGAGGAAAAAAAAAGCGGTCATGAAAGCATTATGTGTGAAAATATGTAAATTGTTTGGGTCAACGTTTTTCATTATTCAGATTTTTCGAAGCGGCCCGTCCGTCATCGCGATGTATATACAATGTGTAGGTATGGCCGAAGAGGGCAACGAAAAAAGCTTTTATAGTCCATATACTCTGTCAAGGTGCACGAGGTTTTATCGACCACGACGAATTAACGGCTCGCGCCGTAGGAGCAAAAAAGACGATTTATTGTTTTATGTTAAAATCGATGGAAATATGTATTGTATCCTCGGCGGGCGTAGTTTAAGTAAGTCATTTATATGCATCGTTTTATGTATTTTTTTCCCCTTTTTCAATTTATATAGACACCAATATATGATTTTAAGGTTTCCTATTTATTAAATGCGTCGATGTTACTTCGTTGCTGTATTTGGTTTAATTCCGTGAGATCTTTGTGAAATACGTTTCTTTATGGTCCGATATATACATATGTGTTCTCCAAGGATCTGCTTTGGGTCCTGTCCTTTTTTCAATTTCCTGATCTGCCTTGTTTTTTTGAACATTCGTGGTTGCTTGACTCTAATACACTGTATCAATGTTATCATTGATTTCATTACATATACAATGTAAATAGCTTAAATAAATGTGCGGAAGGTTATTTGGTATTATAGCTTATTGTTTTCTTTATTGATGATATCTTCTATACCTTTGTATACGGTGAGAATAAAGGATAGTTATTACATCAACGGCACAATGGTATTTCTGGTAATTCATTATCCGCATAACCTGCAATAACATTCCCTCCATTGCTTCTTTACGCTCAACAGAAACGCAACACCCTCATTTGGTAGCGTATCCTGAGATAATTCAAGGATTACGACAAGGCGAACGTCGATGTAAGGCGGAGGCCATTTTTCCAAGCCTCTCCGCACGCCAGACAGTAAATTCGTGGTCGCGACTGTAATTAAGCCATAAGTCAGTACAGTCGACGTACGGCACTTAATTGAGGCTATCTAAGAAACTCATTAATTAGAGGTCTTGTTTGAGAGACGCCAGGACATCGCGCCGCGCTATTTCTAAACCTCGATGGCGGCGCATCGGCGGAGGTGAGCAGTTTATTAAACCGAATTTACCGTCGTTCCGTGCTTACCAAACGTTGGAACGCATGCTGCGGCGTTGTCGTTCTAAATAGGCTAGTACTCACGCGGCACGGAAAAACCCCAACCGATGAACTACGCCGGATATTGGAGTCGTAGCTCGAGATAGGCTTTCGTGATGCGTTTCGTGATGGAGGTCGTATTTTTGCGAAAGTATTAATTAGTTTCATATGCGACAGATATTATTCATACGAGAAAAATGGAGGTGGTATGAAGGATGGAAGATTTTCGTACGTAATGTATACGAGCTGGTTCATGCTCGACCCTCGCAATGGGGATCTCGCTTATTATCGAAGACAGACGGTAGGTTTAAATTTGGCAAAGTTGCCAAGTTTCCAAGAGTTCTTCCTGGTCTCGATGCAAACCGTGGAGTACCTACTCAAGTTTGGTTATTTAAATAAACCTTTTATAATTTATTTCCGGTTATTCCGGATTAAATTCATCGACCCAATTTCCGACATTGCTCTACGAAAGTTTCCACCGAATTTAATCTAGGGCCTCGTCCCGTTCAGATGCCCTCATTGAGTCCTCCTACATCGTCCAGTTAATCCCACACGCAAACTAATAAAAAGCATAAATACAAACATTAACGAGTTTCATTGTTTATTTGATCTGCATTTCCCTGATTTCTACGTTTATTTGCATTTATTCTGTTCTCGTTGTTTATATGTTCGATAACCTTCATTAATTCGAAACACATCGATTTAAACAACAAAGCTTCATAATAATTATCCGTTTTAAGAAAATAGAGCGTAATTAGCACATCGACAATAAGATATAAGAGCATCAACAGCTCTTAACAAGTTATTTATACATTTATCATAATACAGAGAAATATATATCCAATACACAGATTCCATTTAATAATTTTCTTCTGCCAATCGCATTATTATACTCAGAACATACGAAACCGCAGGTCTCGCTTGTCTTCCATATAGTGATCGTAGCACGTCCGCTCCGTTGGGACAGCCACCTCTAGACGAAACAATTGAAGTAACGCGGGCCGAAAACGTCAACAGAAAACGACGGCAAAGTGACATCGGATCGATCCTCCGATTCTTGTCCGCAAATGCAAGTGCGACCGTTTGCGGTCGAAATGCGACGATATAATCCCCAGTAACGTCCAATTTTACGCCGATAAATTCACACAAAGGGATCCGAGATGTCCGTCAGGATGAGCTTTCAGGACGGGAAGACGACATACCCTATCCTTCCCTCCAAACTTCGTTCGATTTCCGAAAGAAGAGAAAAAGAATGTACACATACTGCCATGCGAAGCGACGAAGACGAGAACAGAGGCGGGAGGAAGAGGACGACAACAACAATGGAATAACGTACGAGATTAGAAACGGTGTAGCCTGAACGAGGACGAGGACGAAGTCAAGTTAGAAAATGTAGAGAGAAACTACGACGAGAAGACCGAACAATGGCTAACCGAAACCACTTCTTGCTAGAGTTTTATAAATGTATTTCTTTTTGTTTTGTTTTTCTTTCCTTGGGCATTTTTTCCCTTCCGTCTGCTGTAAGATAAGTCGCCGGACCGACTTCGTCCTTAGAGTTTAGAGGATAGCTACCGCACATACTATGTATTCACGGACAGGATAGAGATATATATGTGCGCGCGTATGTTACTAGGACGTAACATCAAAAGGAAACGCGAAACAAAAAAAATATGAGAAAAGTGGAAAAGAATCTCCGATGGACCTCCAGTTGCTTCAAAACGTAAAAGCTTTTGTTTGCGGGTCTCTTGTGCGTCTTTCGGAGAACACAAATTTCGTATTTAGACTTGATTGGTACTTCCTTCCTACTTTGAAAATAGTTCTGGGCTTGTTTTTCTCGTAAACTTGTTAATCCTTGCTAAAAGAAGAGTAAACTTACTTTATTTCTCGTGAAAAGACTTCGCAGCGGTAAAAAGAGCTTTACTAAACTTGGCCTCACATACAATGAAGTTTTGTCGGTAATTTATCAGAAATTTTGGGCTTATACGACTATATTGGTTAACTTATGGAGATTTTAATTTAATTCCAGATTTAACAGTAACCATTAGTTTTCCATATGTACATTTAGAGTATACGATAGCACTCAACGATATAAAATTCAAGGATCCTAAGAATAACGTTACAAGCTCCTTTTGCGAACGTCGATGATTTTTTTGTGTGTATTGATTGGTAGTTATCGCCACCACATATCAATTGTGTGCGACGCGACTGTAACATAAGGTGTCCTATTTTCACTTTACGCGGATATATAACCTCGAAAAAAAGAACTTGAGGAAAGCCTAAGAGAAAGTCCTCGAGGCAAGCGTCGACTTGATATAAGGACGGGCCCGCTTCTACGTGAATTGAAATATGTATGACCGTCTTAGCGCATGTATTGCGGAAAATCTTTATGTTTAAGATTTTTTACGACAATTCCCTTTTTTTCTCCCGCTCGCAACCTCGTCGCTTTTTATCTTCTCTGTCGCTTTGCTTCGTCCCTTCCCACGTACTTCGCTTTCTTTTACAATCGGCGTAGTTTGCGCCGACACTAACCCGCTCTCGATCCCGTCCTTTTACTCCGGGAAGTCGTCCTACATCCGACATAAAATTTGTTTTTATGAAATCGCGACGACAGGGAGAGCTTCTTTGTGGTGGGAATGTTGAATGTATATTGTATATGACTTCTACATATTCAAAGAGCAAGTGCTGAATTCAGATTGATGCTTAACAGGTTGAGTATATGTTCGACTCTATTTAGAGAACAAACGAAATAGTTTATAATTTCGGTGTTCCGACGAAATATTACAATAAATATAATTTAAATATTCAAAGGCACTTTTTTTATTATTAGAAGGCTTACCAACACGACTAAGCAATAAGAGCAACCAATACAATAATTGTCTTTACATGCGTTAAATGCCCAAATGTATCTTATAAACCTATTATTTAAATTCTTTGCGCATTTCCCAGACGTACGTTTAAGATCATGAATCGTGATTTACGAAACAATATAAAATACAGACCCAGATATAACGGCATCCGTTTCAATAGCTCAAAGCTGGAAACATATTTCAAACATTGGAACTAAATAAATACACATGCACGTAAGTGCTTCCGCCAAAAGTGTTTTCGCAAATATATCTTGCGCAAATTGTATTATTGACGACGCCCATATCCTTCCGTAAAACATAAACGAACGTATATGTTGTCGCAGAAATGAAATCGGGAACAAATATTTGAGTTCATTACTTTGAAGTGAATGAAACAAGAAATGGTTCCATCTACATATCCGTTTATATACGCGCGTTTAAATTAGAAATACCAAAAGATATCACACAACGTATATATTTGTTTTTCAAAGAGGGCAAAAACCGTTATTACGATAGCAGAACCAAAGAGGAGCAATTGTTCTTTGTCCTTTTGACCAATTTAGCCTTAACGTGTGCAGATATGGAATTCGCTACGTAATAGATGTCTAAAAAGAAATGAGCCTACCAAGCTGATGGTATATATTATTCCGGATCTAAGTCCAAATTGATTATTATTGAGTGTATTGAAGGAAACTAAACGGTCATTGATGATCCTTTCAAAAATATTACGAATCACCGACAACGCGGAAATCGGACGATAATTAATTGAAATATGGTGGCCGCCCGTTCAATGGGTGAAACAAGCACAAATTAATACAGCATCAGCAACATGCTTTAAGAGACTCCATGGAACTTCGTCTATTCCAGCCGATCTCTTGTTTGAACAGTCCAACATGATTCTGCTCACTTCGATTACGTTCCATCTGGACTATTAAGGGAACTACACGCGCTACCACAACATTTACCAAAATATTCACCGAAACGGTTAACTAATAATAATGCTTCTAACGCTTTTAGCACCATCGCTAGTCAACTATATTGCGTTGACAACCATTGGTTTCTTTATACGTTTACGTATTAATTAATGCAAGGCCTACCATTGCAATACTTGAAAGTTTTTTCCATTTCGATCGGATTCCCAATGTTAAATTCAATATATCGGATACCGTTCGTTTGTTGTAAGCCGAAACGCGCCTACACGTCATTTATATTGCGCGTATCGTTATTGCCATTGATAATTCGACTCTTTGCCGTTGTCTAACTATTCAATTATCCGGTTTCGGATGATTTACATTTGTTTCGGGACCGTTAGTTTGCCGGCCATTTAGTGCATATTTCCATGCTAATGCGGCCGGGCATTACAAGTTCAATAACTTACGCAACATTTGACCGCCTACATTAGCGCTACTAAATTCCGCATCAAATATTCATCGATATGAATTAAATGGCGAAACGAGAGACGCTACGCGCCGCTCAATTTATGTAGTACTGCGATGCGGCGAGGGTGCGGACCTTCCTTAAATTGTATGGTAAATAGTGCGAATAATTATTGAGGGTAGAAGTCCTGCTTTACTGCGCCATAATGTTCTCAGGTATATACACGTATAGCTGTATAGGTCTTCAAGGTTGCCGCAATTCCTATAAATTACTATAATTAGCCAATATTCAAGGTAGATGCTTAATTGGCTAGGTTTCTCGCAAGTTCTTATCCTGACACCGCACCCAGCCTTCAAATGTATTCCTCTTGGCCAAATTGGCCAATTCATATTACCGTTCTTCAGTTAAATGCGCAATGTTGTCTTCCACAAAATATATATAATACTCGTCCAGATTGAACTTGAGCACTCTTTTCGATCAAGCCATAAAGATACTTTCAAGTCGAATCTCCGCCTCGAACCTGTCAAATTAGGGTGAGCGAAAGAGAGAGACGACGCGATTCCGTCCTCTAATGATCCGTTTTTAATTAAAATTATTGCGAAAATGCTGAAACAAACACCCACCGTCTTCCACAATTAAGAGTGAAGAAATATTTTCCATCTACGCTTAGCCGCCGTCGCTTCGAACCGCCGAAGACGCCTATAGGGCGCGAGCGGAGGAAAGTTTTAGATATCGCCGCGTATTATTTAGGCTTTTTAGATTAAAAATATTTTCATATCAAAATGGTAGCTCCGTAATAGAGTCGATCGAAAAATATGCTCAGAAACGAGAAAGAAACCTCAATTACTATATCTGCATATGTAGAGCTTCCAACAAGTCAAAAGAATTATTGATAACGTGTAAGATAATGATGGCCTTGCAGATACTCTGAGTGTTCATGAAATTTCCATTCAGGTAACTATCTAACGTTGATCTCTTGATGATTAGTTCGCTTTTTGTCATTTTGACCATAAAAGAAGATACCGCATATTAAAGAAAAGTGTTGCAGGAACTGAAATGTTATCTTTTAAAGTTAATCATCCCCCAGGTTTAATCTCCAAAATTAACTTGTTTTCCAAGCACCCCCTCGATGTTAAAACAATCTCCCATAACGTAATGAGAAGCTGAATTGCATCTCGAACGCTTTTTCTAATCCTAACCGTGAAGGCACGTCTTAAAATCGCATCTTACTTCTAACCAGCCGCACCGCGACTAAATTGACTGTAGGAAAGAGAGAGATACAACATTTCCATACTCTAATGATCCGTCTTTAATTAAAATTATTCTGAAAACGCTCAAACAAGCCGTCGCCGCCGTCTTCTATAATTAAGGAGAGCTCGGCGAAGAAATATTTTTCGCCTCCGCCTTCTTCCCTTGCTTCCTTTTTTTTTCTTTTTTGGTTGATGGGGTTCGCGTCGAGACGCCGCAAGTGCGCGAAAAGCGTCTGACGGACGGCGGCGACGTTGTGGACTTTGGGTTCGGGTAAAAACTTTCACGTTTGACCATTATAAATTGCGGCGGCGGTGGTAGACCGTACGTTTGGCGTGTTCTCGACCGGGTAGCTATGATTTATGGGATCATCAGCGCGAAGTGAAGTTTTACTTCGCTCGTATGTAATTTCATATTTTGTTTTCGTCACTCGAAGCATTTGCGAAATGTCTCGACGAGCTTCTGTCAACATATTCTTTGCAATTTGATTCGGCTGATATCAACGATGTCATTCTAGTTGAATAGCTTTTCTTAAATGTTGGATCCCTTTAAGTGGATCAAACAAGAAGACGTTTTACTTAAATGTAAGAGCAATAATAAGACATCTTTAGAACGTTTGACTAAGGATGAAAAATCATTATTTTTTTAGCCAACTCAAGAGAATTTATTGAAACATGTCAAGCATGGAAAATTCACCTCATGAATACACAAAAACAAATTTTAATGAGGACGTAGTGGCAACGAAAATGAAGCCGTTAAAAATTCATGTCATAATTAGCCCTGGAACCGTATAAATATATTCGCTTCGCTATCTCTCAATAAAGAATTAAAAAAGGAGCAATTCTTAGCATTAAAAGCGCGCAAATAGCGATACGTACGCATGGATACGTCGGCCTTCGGCTCTACGAAATGAAAATATAATTAGTTTAAAAGCACGCAAAATAAACATTTGTTTGCAGTGCGCAAGCTAGCGCGTACGCCGGATAGGGAACCGCTTTTAAATCTTTTTATTAAAAGTTCCAACGGGCGTTCGATAACAGTTGCAACTTTGTAATTCGCTAATGTTTGTTTTATCGTGGCCGCACACCGCTGCAGAGTTTACGTTTAGCGGACTTGTTTACCGGGTTAGTTTAGCGGGGCCCTGCCGCAAAACAGAACCTGAAATCTACATGCATGTATATTCTCGACGGGCTTGCGCGCCCTCGCGAGAAAAAGAGGGTTAATACAGAACCGTATTTATTTATATTTACACAATCTACGGAAAGAGCAAGCGCAACGCCGTCTGGGTCTGGTGACCAAGATCTAAAATAAATATTTAAATAAACGTCGACTTCGAAAGTCGATCCTTCAATTTTGCCGAACCGACGTATTTACGACGTAAACGAGAAACTTCTACTCTTCCTATTTGTATAATCCTCCTTCTTATTGTATCGTTCGTATGTAACAACGGCACCGTTATCTTCGTTAAATTTTGGGACATCATATAACATTATTCCGCTGGCTAGGAGGTTAATTATGTACATTGCATTACGTTAAACTTGTTTAGCTAACCGCATGGAAATGTGTGGAGCGGCACAAGAACACAAGACTAGTGCCGTTATCTATTACATAAGGAGTCCTTTGGGTGCGTTTAGCGTTAATTTAGCGTTACTCTTCTTATTGCTTGCTCCAGAGAATTGTTTATATTGCCATTAAAGGCGAAATCAAGGATATCATAATACACACTACATGAACTACACAGACGCGTACATTAGTTGCTAGGTTGATGTAGGATATTTTAACAGAGGGACGTGCAAAGAAATACAACTATTTCGAGTAAATACCGTTAAAGTTGCATTTGGGACGAGCAAAAAGATTAGCGAGCGTCGAGTTATCAGCAAGAGAAATAGACCTGCAATGCTTTGAAGTATAACATTCATCACAATAGGGAAGACCAGGTATTTTAGGGAAAAATACCAACTACGCTTGTGTCAAAGAGACGCAGCATAATTGATCAGAGACAAGGTAAAAGAAATATCTAAATTGATCATTAAGAAATGCATTCAAATAAAATATTTGATAGTAGGTGATAAATGATAGAATGTTGATGACAACAAACCATAATTCTTATCTTTGGCGACCTCTAGTTCTTGTTTTCGGCTCTTCGAGTCGCCGATAGAATCCTGGATTGAGATGTTGGCTTCCTTTCCAACCGGAAGAAACGCTTGCTTAGTTACCATAAAATAAAGAAGAAAAATAGAGAGCGGTAATATGTTTTTTTTTTATCTTGGAGAAAGAAACAAGTTGATGTAATTTCCACATCAATGAAATTTTTTTTCATAAAGTCTAGTTTAACTCAAAATAATTTGAACACATACGTAAACGTATTATTACAAAGGAAATGTATTTCCACAATAATTGTAAAAATGTAGATTTGTCCGGTCCTTTATTGGAAACATAAGCGAACAAAGCGGCGCCCCGTCTACAACTTTAGCAATTTCACACGCGAAACCCGCGTATTTTAACGCGTATCAACCCCAGGAACATTCAGCTGCAACAAGCGATGCCAACACTTAATAGGCAAACTTCAACGGTCCGGAGAAAATTTTATTCAACACTTCAATTATTAGACTCCCGGTTTAGTTCGCAAACTGGTCGCGAGAATGCGCCCTCGCGGAACGAGATTGTGTACGGTTCCGCGAGGAAGAGAAACAGAGAGAGAACGGCACGCTCTTACTGCCGTTTTTTACAGCCTGTATTATGAAAAGATGCCGCTCCGCAATTAGCAACTACAAGAAAATTTCACGAGAGATATACAAATTCTGTTCTTTCTTCTTTAGCTCGTCTTTACGAATTTTTAGTAAAAGTTTCTCTTTGTTCGGTGAATCGGACGATCCAAGGTAAGAAGACCGTAATCATAAAGAGAAACGATGTGTTTTTAAGGCTTAGATTAGTCGTCGTGGTCCTATTAATTGCCTTTCAATACCTTCGGACCTCATATCACTAGGCTATTGTTTATGGGACTAGTCCAAAAAATGAAATGAGAGCGACAGGCGTCTTTCCTGTCTTATCAAGCTTTCCACGTGCACGTGTTTCTCCCGACTCACCCTGTATAATTAAGCAATTAAAAAATACAATGTAAACTATATACATAATGCTGAAAGAACGGTATTTCCGCAACTACGAATCCACGGATTTGTAAACCTCGTTTTACAAATGCAGAGAAACCATGAAAATCTCCGTTCCCCTGTCGTAGACGTATGAAAAACGCGCATCACCAGACGGCGCGAAGAACAATGGCAACACCGACAAGAAACAACAAGAAATTATCTCCTAAATATTACGCTAATTAAACCCAGATGGAATAGCGGCGAGATTGCGCCGCGACGGTTGGCGGCACCGGCTTCGTTCGGTTGCGGAGTTATGAGAATGCCTCCGAGGACATTAAATCATCCAATTAATTTAATCGCACACCTCCTAACCGAAACACGCACATACACAAACGTTCCGCGAGCGGATTAAACTTATCTGGAATGGAGTTCTCATTTTTCTCGGTCGTCGCGGAAATGGGAAACGCGGCGGCAAGGGACATTCGACCGAAACGCGAGAGGTACTGCTCGAAATTCAACTCCTATGCATAGTCATGGTTTTTGTAGTAACATCTAAGTTCAAATAAGTTGTTTAATATTCAATTATTATTATTTTTTAATTCAACGTTAAAGGCGACTAGACAAACTTAATGTTCTTTAAACATCCTGGTTGTGATATTTCGGCAAATACACAATTATAGAACTTTGTAATAATTGTAATAAACCTGATTTTCTTGCTAGTTACAGCTCGTTCTTTTAATAAACGTATTTTTATTTATAATTTGTGTCTTTATTCCTTGTGGCCCGTTTAAATAAAAACGGATTTGTAACAAATGACGTACTACCAACCTTAAATGTTTCTTAGACAAACAGCACTTTGCAATAAAAATAAAAGTTGCAGGCCGTTTAGGTGATTGTTTACTAGTTACCAATAATGTCGCAGCGAATCCTCCTTTCCTCTCCCCTGCTCGTTGTGCTAACAGATATTTTAATTAAACCTCTTATACTGGAGAAAGTGCCGAACGAAATTAAAAGATTAAGCTTATGTAAACAAAGTTTCGGTTTTGCTGTTTAACTTTTCGAGAGGTGCCAACTTATTGCGATCGTGTAAATTTAACTTTTAACTCCTTTTTGGCGATAATCATTGACAATTTGAAGTCCGACGAAGTAAAATCGTTGGTAAGAAGTAGATTGCGTAAGATCTACAAAAAAAAAAGCTAGAGACCGTCTACTTTGCTAAGAACAATAAAAAAGTCCAAATTGAGGTTGTATTTCTCTTTGAGGTCTGAGAACTTCTTTACGAGACTTTGTTAATTAAGCCTGCCCGGTCAATATGTACTTTTGTAAGGCAAGTAATTCAGGGACAAAAAAGAGTATTTATAACACGTAGAGATATAATAGCAACCTAAAAAGAAAAATTGATATCCCGCCAATATTTAATCAGAAATATTGTGATTTCGTGAATTGTCCGTCATCAGTGTTAGTACTTCCAAACATTTTTAAAAATGGCTATTATCTACGACAAAGACAAAGATAATTATATTCAGCTAAAGAATAGACGAGAAACCTTCGATGAACTCCTACAAATGTTAGCAAGCAATCTTAGTATTCCTTTACAACACCATAAAAAATGGTGATATTTCACCCTGCATTCACGAAATGTTTATCTCGATATAAGCAGGTATCTGTTTCAAATTCGCATGAAGGGACATACGTAATCGTCCGTACATAACCCATAAAACCGTATTTAGTGCCGCATAACCGGAATGCTCGCTAGGCCTCAAAGGGTTGATAATTTCCCCCTATCTGCGCTACCAAAGCCAATATCTCCGCCGATGTTTCCGACGCAATTTGTTTAAAAACGACTGTACGATCCTGACGGAGGCGTATAAAAATAAAGACGAAACCGTACGTCGTTGGCGTTTCAACCGTCGTGAATGCTAAAGCTCCCATCCGTTATCTGTTTTTTCGCGGTTGGTTGGCGCAACGGCGGCGGCGGCGGCGGATAACAAATGTCGCCCAAGATGTTTTCCCTTACACTTATGGTTGTCACATCTAATGTTTAAGTTATCCGTTGGGGTACGGACATTAATAACGCGTCGTAGAAAGAGATATCACTTTTTCACCCTCGGATTCCACCGTTTAGCATCCGTGTACACATGCGTGGATGTTTATACTGAAAAAAGAAGAATTGAAAAAAAAAAAAACGAAACCGGGGTTGCCTTTCAAGGATGGTTTGCATATACGCGCGGTTTCTCCTTTTTCTTTTTTGGGAGAGTGCTTTAAAGGCAAACGTTCAAATATAGATATACAGCGGTAAATGCTGTTAGGGAGCGCCTCTCGTAAAATATATGGACGAGAATTTTTTTTGTAATAGAATTTTTGTTATGTTTACATGCGGGTCGTTCGAATGGACAAGATTATTCACGTCGGCGATTTACGACCATTAAAACCTCTGAGTTTTGATTATCCAAAGAAGATGTCTGTTATCAATATATTCAAATGACTCGACACAAAAATAATAAATAACTTTAACTCCAACAAATTGTTATTAATTTTAAGCGACCTCTTTCGTGCCTATCAGCACTACATTAACGCATGAACTCTTTGCTACGAGCTTGAAAATTTCTATGTTCTACCCATGCTATAACCATAGCTAATAAACTATAACCATTCTAGACACAATAAAGATAGTAATAAATAAAACAGATTTTCTCCTACAATGCTCATAGGTCCATCCCATCGATGTGTGTAGATCTAATTAATTCGCGATCCATATCTGTCGGGACTATTAGATACTCGAAGTATTAACGCGAAATGTACCAAATTCGATTTCTCAAACGTCTTCGGCGAAACGATGTCATCAATCAAGCGTAAGTTTCTTCCGAAAGTCGCGAGAATAACGAGAAGGAGAAGGAGAGAAGTAGAGAGACTCGAAGATGATTTAGGAGACCATCCATTCCGCCAGGCCTCGGCGGGCTGCGCGACAATGGATCACGCGACGATAAAAAGGAGTGAGACGTTCCATTTGCTCTCCGAATATTGAACTAATATTTTTGAAAATGCGGCAGGCAGAAACGCGAAAAGGAACTTGTAAAAAAATGCGCGTCGAGATGATGCCGGCGGGTGTCGCGCGCTAGCTGAAGAAAAAAATTGCCCCACTTCAATTTATTACTAGCGCATAGATACACGTATGCAAAACTGCGCTATTTCGTAGATAAGGCTTTGGATGGAAATCTGTAAAAGCTCGTAGCAACGACGAGCTTTCTAAATTACGACAATATTTACGCAACTATTAATAAATCTTGAAGATTAACGAAATTTCGTCTTTGGATTCAACACTTTGCTGCACAATACTACAAAAAATAATGATTACCACTATGACGTTTCGAATACTCCAAAGCACGAAGAGGACGAAGCCGAAGAGGAATACGATCCCTTTCTGTCGTACGTGAAAAGGTAATGGGCAAAAGAAAGAGGCGGATTGTCGCAGGACGGCGTTACGCGCACGTGTCTGAAAGCGAGATGGGCGCTAACAGGCAGTCAAGGAAAGAGAAGAATAATTTAGTGCCGGATATGAGAGGCACCTGGATGCTGCGTCGGTGGGAATAGGGAGGGGAGGTGGGGAAAAATATGGCGGAGTGTGTGCTAAGAATTTATGATAACGAATGTTTCGATACGTTTTGTTCTAGAGAACTTATAACTAGGTATATCATTAAGGTACCCTATTGACTTTACAGAACGCGGCACTGTCGCAAGTCCTTGCCTTAAATGAGGCTCTTACAAGCCAGACTGCCGTCACTATTGTATGTACATGAACGAGTCCCCGGTATTGCTGTCGTATTCAATTTTATTACGTAACGCAGATATGGGCGTATGGAAATTGTAGGAAATTGAAAATTGAATTATTGAATTATTAATGGTACTAATTTTCGAAATGCTATTAAGGTAATAAATGAAATGTTTACCGGGAACGTCCAACTTGATTTAAAGAGATATCGATTTTTAGTTTCGATATAATCGATTCTTTAAAGAGTGAATGAGAATCTTGCATCTTATGTACGGTCGTAATTTCTATTTAACTTTTAAATAGGATAAACGCGCGTCTCTACATGGTCGTCTGTTGTGTTAATTATTGATATTGTTCTTAATTGAAAGACATCCATCATGTGAGACATACATCGTTAGTTTACACTTAATTGAAAACCTCAAGATTTTCCTCGGATTAATTCCCATCAGAAGCATCAACAAATGGTACACTCGCGTAGCAATCTTCTTTTTGCGCATAAACACTTCCATTAAAGTTTTTTTTCCGTCATCGCGCCGTCGCGCCATCATCTTTCTCTTCTTATTAGGAAAGAAAGAAGGGACCTTCATTAATACAACGTCTTTAACGTCACCGTCGGGGTCGCAACGAACGATGTAAAATCATTTTTCATCTACGAAATACCGAGAGGAAGAAGAAACAGTGGAAACTAGAAAAGCGTCCCGGTAGAACGAGACGGCTAAAGGAAGAAAGGTGGCGGCGCGAATAGGGTCGGAGAGTAATCAAAACAATTTCTGGTTTCCAAGGGGGGTTTTCTTTGTCACATCAGAGGCGAGAATCTTTTGTTTCGTTTGTCTCTTGTTTTCGACTCTTAAGTGTCGACGTTTTGAGTGATTTCACCCGACGATTGTTTTCGAGGCAATAATTTGTCTCTGATTATAATGACTTCGTCTGCATCCAGACAGCCATTTCTCTTGCGCTTTCGCCGTTACCCCTTTTCACTCTTTGTGTCCCGGAACTTCGGGACAACTCGTTCTGGATAAATTAATACCAGCGTGCAGCAGATGTACAATTTGATAAGGTTTTATCGTTGTCTCGTTTTCCTGTTTCATTTTTTTATTATTATTATTTTCTATTAACCGTGCTGAACTTATTGAAATAAATGAACATTGAAACAGGAAAAAATAATGAAAAAAACATTTTAATCATTGAATGTACTAAAAATCCGAAATATTCATCGTGGAAAACTTTATTTTATGCACCTATAAAAAGCGAATGGCTTGAAATGCAAACATCGCAATTCGTGAAATGGTTCAATTTTATTACTTCCTATTCAATACTAATGGATTTAATGCATGATGCAGATAAAGAGGTTAATTACATTTTACATTTAACGTACTCGCTTGCAAAATAATCCAATATCACTTCTTTACAAAAGCCAATGTATTTTGTTAACAAATCCTCATTTTTATTCTTCTTTTTTTGCTTATGTTAAGTCGGGTGGATACCAAACTCTGAAACCCAAGCCCTATAAATTTCATAAACTTTTAGCCAAAAGCCGGAAGTTGATTTCAACATTGTAATGTCGACCAATTATCTTAAGTTATCACTAAAGACGACCAAGGCAAGTGGAATTATTCCTTTTTTGCGGCGACTACTTAGACTCGTATCTATTCGCCTCATGAGAATGGATTCGCGTTGCCTGCTGGTGTCCCCGAGAGTCGACAAAACACGAATCTGTCTAGCCCATGCAAAAAAGTAATAATTTCATCCGACTTTGTCCTCTCTAGTTATCACCGTACAGAGAGATCTTACTAGTACACTGTGTACACTAGTACACAAATATAGAAATCGGCCTCTACTTCTGAAACAAAATAGGCTCATCCCTGGCATCAGCCCAGTATTCTTGAACCGTCGCCGAATGCTATAATTTGTTATATATTACCTATTATAGTTTAATTCAAGCATAAATCTCACGAGAAAGGACCTTTCGCAATAAAAGTAACTTTAACGGACGAAAAAACCTAATTAGTTTAATTTCGTTTTTGTCGCAAACAACGTCTTTTAACCGTTACGTCCTTATCTCCATATCTCCTCTTTCTGCAGCTATCAAATTGAGTATTTCGGCGCACAATCAGAATTGATAACGCCAACAGCCATTTTCGGCCAGTAACGTTCGTAAATTAGTGCCATTTGCATTCGCCGTTCGGCCGTTTGAGGAAATTGAAAAATACTCATCGGCGCAGCGCGAACGAGAGGACGAGTTCGAGATGGAGCGGCCGGAGTCGCTGCGAATGCCGCTCCACGGCCGGCGATAAGCGCCATCCGCTCGAAAATCGATACTTGATGCTTCTTCCTCCGGGCGGTTACAACAATGGAAATCTCGTGTCACTCGCGTTGTATACCAGATGAGGCCGATGCTAAGAGGCTTCCAAGGGGAAGTTTTCCAACAGTTTGATAAGACTTTTCTCGGGCTGTTTGTTTATAATTGGGTTTTGCGGTGCATTTGCTCCTAATCCCCTCTATCTCGGACCCTTTTCTTTCTCGCCCTTTTCCTTACTTTCTTTTCGCGTTTATTGAGGCTGTTACTGTTTCCTCTCTTCGCTTCCCCTCTTGACATCCGCACCGAATTTGTAGTGATTTAATTTTTTTTTCTTTCCTCTGTTAGGTAGCTGGTGCGTATTTGCGAATGTAGATCTCGTAAAATATGGGGTTATTTATTAATGTCGGAGAATATTTTGTATAATAAAGTAAAAAGAAAAAAACAAAACAACGTTGAAATCCTTTCCAAAACGAAATACAAAGTAATTCAACACTGAGATAAATTTTTCAATTTTTTCTTCTGAAAACATTGGACGAAATTAGGGCATGTCTTGGGATAATGCAATGGACGGATGATGATGTATCATTGAAGAGACTTCAGAACAACCGGAACAATAGCGCAATAAACCTCCAAAGCACTGGGCGACGTACATGTCTCATCAACTCGAGAAAAGAACAAAGAGTAAGGGGAGGAAAAAAATTACTTTCAAAGCAACACTCCGATTAATTTATTTATGACAAAATCATGTTCCATCTTCAATAGCACGCAGAGTGTTGATAAGACTTGCATGACTGGGTGTGCGGATCACCTAGCACTTATTTGAAAATTTGATCTCGTACAGAGTATAAGAAACAAGACACGATGGCGAAGCCACAAAAGTACTTTCCTAATAACTAAAGTTAGATCGATTTTTCTCCCTTTCCAAGAACCTGTACGACGCCATTAAACTAATGAAAATGTTAATGAAAAACTAGGAAATGGAAGGGAAAAATAAAACGAATAAGACGAAAGTGAGAAAACAGGCGAAAGGTCTGATGTGTTCTCTCCGCAAGATGTTTATTCTTTTCCGTTACTGAGATAGCGGAACTTTTGGCTACGTTTTACGTTTGGACTTTTTACAATTAAACTCGAATGGGATCGCGTCTAGAAATACGATAATTAGATGGGAAGATAGTGGCTGCTTGAAGATATCAACTTGTTACAGTGCCTCAGTCTTTAATGTAAGAAACTTTAAGAATGTCGGGTCTCTGGAGGACAAATGAAACTTACAATTTACAATACATTATACGAGGTTCGATTAAATTTTTTTGAACGTGTGAACCAACTCATCCTCTATCTCAATGATCGCAACGCCCTAATTGTATCTTTAATCCATATTTCACTCCATTTAAATATCAAAAAAGGCGCTTTTTGCATCCGATCCCAAAAGGATAATAAATAGCGCGCCTTATTTTACTACCGCGCCTTTTTTCACCGTCGAACAAAAAAGGAAGAACGTAGGAAACGGCAAAAACGTTAATGGCAAACGCGCTTAACTTCGCTGGTACGCGAAGATTCGAAATCTGCCTTTGTAATGCAAAATAACACCTACGACTTTAACTCTAATCCTAAAACAAAAGGCGATTCGTTTATACTAAAACACTCGGACGCGTTTCTCTTTCATAAAGGCAGATAACGTATTTTTCCTCTACTCGTTAGCGCGGCTAATACTAAAAGCGGTCTTTACTTTATTCAGATAATGCGAGGTTTTGTCGTGTTTACATGCGCTGACCGCTAGGTAGCACTTCGGACGACAACACGGAAAACACGCAATATCGCAACCGCTTTTATTTTTCACGAAAGATACATTATTTCACTGGTTTAAAGTACAATATAGATAACGAGTTGCATACATAGAAGCACTTGGATAATTAAAACGCTTTTTGTTTCTAATCGCAACAGATAAATGTTGTTTACTCTTTAAGAACGCGGTACAAAAGAGGGCGTTCCAAATAACTCACGAGTCCCACATAGAACGACAAGCATTCAAGTTAATAGCGGACCAATAACGGTACAAGTGAGTACTTCAAAATCAACGTCACATGATCGTTTCAAGTATTACATTTATTTAAAACAAGTTGTGATAAACAGCGCTCTGCATATAAATGAATGATGGAAGATTTTCGAAATTTACTGCGCTAGAATGCTGTTCCCCGAGCCAGCCCTCGAGCAATTCTTGGAGTTCTTAACAATAACGCAAAGCACGGTTAAAATACTCTCGGAACCACGCTGATGACGCCGAATGGGCAGAAACATGTGTGCTTTTTTTCTCCTTACATTGCGACTGGCGTAAATAATTTCGTCAATACCTTGAGGAAGCTATTTTAACATATTTTTTTTTTGATATCTTGGTAGGTATGTGAAAAAATTTTCACTAAATTGTTCAGGAAAGGAGTTATCTTCCATCGCTATTTAATTTTTGACCTTCAAGGCGGTATATGTATGAAGAATTCCAACACCTCTAATGAAGAATGCAAATAAACAACGTTACTGCAGAGTACTTTATACGCCTATGTAAGCAAAAAAAAATGTACATTCAACGGATATATTCCATAGCCTTGCCATTTTTAAGAAACATAACAAACAACTTTAATCGGTGCAACAAGCATGTTTTTAAAAGCGTTGCTTTTCTTGGTAAATGCTTTTCTGTTAGCGTCTTGTACATCAATTAAACGTAAGTAAAATATTTTAAAGCGTCCTACACAACGCAACATTTTAATTTTATATCTCAAGATCGTTTACAGGACAAGTATCACAAACGCGTAATAGGGGGTGACCCCGCCGGTAGAGGGCAAGTGCCGTGGATGGTCTCCCTCCAAAATTGGTTGCTATACAAAGGTTGGCGTCACATATGCGGTGGAACGATAATTTGTAATAATATCATATTAACAGCTGCACACTGTGTGTATGAACAACAAGCTGATCTTCTGAGAGTTAGAGCTGGTATATTGTATTTGAACGAAACCGAACAAACAGGACAAACTATCTACGTTGACTCGTATAGACCGCATCCGGATTTTTCGCCACAAGAGTAAGCCACTGCGTAATAAATAAATGTTGGAAATAAAAGTATTAATGCTCTCTTTCAGTCTGAGGAATGACATAGCTTTACTGTACCTAAAAGGCGCTTTCGTATACGATAAATATGTATCTCCGACCCAATTACCTGCAAGCACATCAGTAATAACTGGCAATGCTTTGCTAGCTGGTTGGGGATCCATTAGCCTGAATCTAGCAACAGCTTATAATGCGTTACAATTCGCTTACGTGCCTATTATTGATCATGAAGGTATGTGCCCCTATAGCTTCGAAAATTGTTTGATTTTCCTTCATTACAGTCTGCGTTCGATACATGTCATATACAGCGGAAACTATCACGTCCGACCCGTATGTGCCTATATACATGTACCATATTTGCGCCGGATCGCTCTCAACAGGGGCCACGTTCTGCTCCGGCGACTCCGGTGGCGCGCTAGAACGAAACAATATCACTATCGGCGTGGCTTCTTGGACGATAGAACCTTGCAGAAGGGAAAACACTACCGACATTTATACGGCAACCTCTTACTTTTCGGGATGGATCTGGGACAATACCAACGGCTGTCCTACGTTTGTGTTTTGAAGATTAAAATATAAAATTTTATTTTTTCCTAATTTTGTGGTTTCTGCTCTTTTGATTCTTTTGGATACAAGTCGATGAAATATACCCTTAATAGCTTATGTTCTCGAGATCTTCAGCGAGCAGGAGTCGTTTAGCGAAATCCCGAAATGGGGCATGTATAATAAGGTGCGATGTACAGGGAAGAAAGCGGTTAAGATTATCGGATTTGAGCATAGTACAAGTTTGGCGACTCAAACTTTCTCTTAATGTTCCCAACAGGTAAGCTTTTATATTTAGCAACTCACCAACGTCGACGCTATCCTCATCGCACCAGTCATCGAGCGTCCATGTGCGTTTCTCGAACAAACGAGGCAGATATTCGCCGTGAGTATACTAGCACTGCCCCAAGACAAATCGTAAGCTAGCGAACGACAATCAGATATCGCGAAATCGGTTAGAAAACGGTTTCGGATATTTTTCAGCCAATCGAATCCTTTGGAAGAAGCCTTTAATTAACTTCCGCAAAATCTTAGGCGCACAGGCGTTTCCTACTGAGGTCTGCACATGAATATTAGTAATAATAGTAACTATTTATTTAGTCGGCCAAATTCCATCTAATAATAGAAACGGTATCTTGTCGACTTTTAATACTTCCTATCCTTTGGTGTTGAAAAATTCCTCTGACGTGAATTAAATTTTCATAAACTTCCGCCTTCTTGATTAGCATAAAACCGCCCTAGAAGGTAACGCGTAACCTGCTTTAATATCCGTTCCGACTTTGTTACAGTTTTAAGGCGATAAATTATCTTCTACCTCCACAGCGTAGAAGACAAGATTGCGTGTCCGTGAACTTTTATCGCATGTCTTAGTATACATTAATTCCCTTGCTATTTGAACGAGCCTTTCACCTTTCTTCAGAAACTTTCTACTTTCACTTACTAGGTACCGCGATACGCAAGGACATATTGCGATGGAGGAAGAATTAAGTCGAAACTTGAAATTTTTTAAGTATGAATAGAATAGTGCAAATATTCGTTTTATTTTAATTAGTTCATTAATATAATCGCTTGTTTTCATCCATCTCCCTTGGATCACCTTTCTAAATGAGACGGTAGCTGGCCGACGCGTAGTTGTCCATCAAGATCGACAACTACGAAAAAGATCGTATGTTCTTATTGTATTTACGTGCTTCCTTTGATCAGCGTAGGTTAATACCATTCTGTACTTTCATTCATATTCATTTCCAGCAGCGATAACAACTGAAATAGGACGATCGGAAGCGACGCAACGTGTCCTTCGCGTTCTCCGAATTTCCTGCCTCAGCCAACTTATTGAATTTTAAAAATATACGAACACATACGCGACGCTAGCAGTCACAAAAACGGCCGTTACACTCTAAAGTTTAATGCAACTTCGGCGTAACGAAAAAGAGGCGAAAAACGCAGACGAGAAGTACGCAAAAACGAAAAACCTAAGAAAGTCTCGATGTACGTAAGAGAATCTTCGAGAGAGCGGTAAAGTGCCTGGCATTAACATAATTCCCCCGAGTTTCATAAAACAATAAATTTATAATCCGACAAGATTGCCTCGCGGTGTATCCGTTCATTTCGCGCCTTCTTTCGCCTCCTTCCCTCCTCTCGGTTCGGTTCTTCTTTTGTTTTTCGTTATTTTTGCATGCTGCATCGTAGTATCTGATGATATCGCAACAAACTTAGAAGTGTATAATGGCTTTAAAGTTGTATCTTTATCGTTCGCCGAACGAAAGAATAATCGCTCCGTGCTCGGTAAGGCGGAAAATTGGAGGGTTAAATTTTTTAAAGGAACATGTTAGCCGTTTAAGAGTAGAAAATAGGAAGCATGCGTTTGGTAATGCATGTTAATTCATCTCTTCAAATTTCTCGCTTTAAATGGCTGATTACGAGACCTTATTATGTATTGATGTGATAGTGAACTAGGTCTTCAACGTCAGCAAATTGGCTGAGGTAGTTGCTCGTTTCCTTATCTGTTTGCCGCATGTTTAATGAAATTGGAGCTCTTCAAGTCTATTCTCATCTGGTCGTTACGGACAAACCAAGGAGCTCCGATTACCATTCCTATCACCCGATTCTGCCAACCCTCCAGCTTCGTGGATTAAGCCAGTTTGTTGTTTTCAGTTAAAGTGAGTGCCATTCATGAAACAGGACATAATCAATATTATCATCTACAAAAAATTCAAAGCTTGAAGCGCGAAAAGCGTATTTCTTCCGAGCTGGAAAAGCGTCGCAATTAAAAAAGGAAGTCCACGCCAAAAAAGAACCCAAAGAACCATCGCCTCCTTAAAACGAAAATTTCACCAAATTAAGCTCGTTCTCGCCGACATTGCGCGGAATACCCTCCGACGATTTGCTCATCCGCCGTACAAGCTTGAACAAGATCTCGCCTCCGGAATTGCTCAGTCTATAAGCGAATTTGTTATTACAACAAATAAAAGCAAATGCTCTTCGCCTAATTGGGAAAGTTTATGGCGTTAGGAATAGGCCATTGGAAGTTCAACTCGGTAAATCGCCGATAATTTCGTTTGTTTTATTGAAAGAGTTGCACGCTAAGTGTACAACTTTGCTCCCCGTTCGCGTAAAATACTAGCTAGCCGGATCGTTTCATTCCCCGGAACGACGAAGCTCGCCCGCTTTTTGAGGGACAATTTTCTAACGAAGTGTTCCTCGTTCGTTTTATTCCGTTCGAAACGGTAGAAGGCGTAATAGCACTTTTTGTTATTTACGAATGCTAATATCGTCTGCATGTGATTTATTCTTATTTGATGAAAAGGAACATTGTAAAAGTTGGCGAAAGATGTATTTTCTGTAAAATTTAAAGAGCTTACTTGATGGTACTTAAAATGTTGTATAATTGATCATAAACCAACAGGTTACAATTTGTTACAATGCACATGTAGAACGGCAGCTATCACGTCAGCAGTCCCGCAGGAATACCATTACTTCCTCGAAAACAAATTATTTTTAAATTGCAAAGGATGGCGTACCAGCTTGATTGGCGACGAACGTTTGGAACGGTTAAAACCTGCAACTCCTCTTTAATTACTCTAAACTATTGTTTTTTTTTTTTTTTTTTTTAGTAGCCGCTTAAACAATACGTTCTGCTACAAGTTAAAATTACAGAACTTAATGATCCTTTTAACTTGATGTAAGAGGCACGTTTACTATGCGCTACAACTGGTAAACTATCCATTTGAGATCTCTGCGAAAATTCCAACATATGTACGCCCACTCCACATTTCCCCCATTTAATTAACAAAAATTATTGTCGCGGGATTCCAGAACGACGCTGCTTGAGATTCGCGTCGTAACGAATTGGTGAAGAAGAAGCGTTCGGGATACACATTAATTAAATTAACGTAAGAGTGTTCGTGTGTGAAGTTATTAAAGTCACGGAAGGCGCGGGTGGAAGTATTAGGACGTAGACGGCCAGAAACAAGAAGCGGATTTATTAATAAAACACTTTAAGCGTAGTTGGCGATGGCGGCGGCGATAGCGGCGGTGGGGCGGTACGGTGTTAGTGGTACGTGTGGCGTGGTGGTAGTTTTATTTCTGTAGCTGCCACTGGCCCCATTAATTAACGCTAAGTTGTTACACCTGAATTAAAGTCTTTTGTTCGGGATCGCCGGCTCGAACGGCTCCGAGTTTTAACGCAATTTGTTAAATGCTCGGGCGGCTTCGCAGACTACAAACCAATGTGCTAGCAGCTTTATACCGTGGTAAAGTTGGCGCATTTTGATACGGCGGATTTAGACGTTTGAAAAATGAACGGGGAAAACATATGAGAAAAAAAATATAGCGAATCGGATTATTTCGTCGACACACCGCTAATTGTAAGTTTTCATTTAACTCATCAAAGGATGTTTGTTATGTATCAAATTTATTATATCTTTGCGCGAAAGTAGGTTTTGAACAAGCGAAACTACCGTATTTGCTACACGTGGACGTTGAAAGAAAAATTGATTACACGAGGCGATTAAAGGCGAAAATTTTTGGACGAAGTAATTCAACGTCATTATCGTTTGCGAATGCTACGATCAAGTAATTTCAAGATCTACAAGAAGCAAATTTATTTTTTATTTATTTGTTACTAGCATCAATTGCAAATGCCGTATGATGTTTCCCGTAAACTTTTAAATGTTTCCGGGTTGATGCGTTGGCGGATATTTACAAGTTCCGGTTTATGAACACCTTTAACAGATGAGGCTTTTAAAAATAAATATGATTTTATGAGAATTGATCTTTTCTCAATTTTCTATTTTCTTAGTTATACGTTATGACAAAGAATTCAAAAATTACTAAATGATTCTCTCACATCCCTCAAAGATACAGTGTTGCAGCTGTACAACACATGGCTGACAGTGTCTTCCGTCGCCTGACAGAATCTACATGCTGTCTCCTCCATCAGGCTTAGATTATTCCTGCTTCTTGAGCATACATACATTTTCTTAGGAGCCACATTATCGTTCTAACGAACTTTCTGTCCCTGCTCAATAAATTCGATGTAAATGTAGGCCTGTGGCCAATCAAAAATTGTTCAGCCTCAGTGTCTAACCTGGAATACTCTTCCGACAATCTTGAGATTCTAATCTTCCCATTGTTTAACAGCCATTAGCTACCAACTAGAATGAAGAAATCTTCGTCTTCCCCCCGTCTTAACGACTTAAAATCTATTTTGCAAAGAGAAGTCTCTGCTTGGTTATCAACTCAATGCCAAACAGGTTTCGTTGAAAATATTTGAATATAACAGAGTCCCACCCCTCTTCCAAAAGCTGCAATTCGTCTGCTGATTATTCGGTCACGATACGGTAAAAAAATGTCGCCGCCACATTCCTCACGAATTCCTCTTGACCGCACTCCCAAACGATGGTCGCCACAAATAAAGTATTTTCACGCCATTGAAGTGAGCGCAATATATACAAGGTCTATTTACGGCGAGCGGTACAACGAGCCGTGAATTTATAGCACCCAACCCCCCACAGACAGCACACACAGTAATGGAAAGAAACGTACACACAAATCAAGTCCGTAATTAATTTCGGTGTCTAGTGCCAGTTACTAGTGATAAATCCGAGGCGAGGTTCCTATGGTCCGCAAATGGTTTTACTAACTCCCGTCGAGATTTAAATTTACAATGGATACCCGTGAAGAATTAATACAGCACCTATAGCTTCGTTTTTGCCTTTACTTATTCGGGAACAGATCTATTCAATGAGGGAAAGAGACTTACAATCGATAGGAAGATGAATTTCTTTTCGTAATAGAGTTTTCGTAATACAGCAAGACTGGTTGGTGCGTTTGTAAAAGTATTAATTAGCATTGATATTTACGTTTACGTAATAGTAAGATTTACTCAAATGCTTGTGCAGCCACAAAGTAGCTAGCCTTAATCGCATTCTTTTATCTTGCACGACGTATCTTCTTCATCAACTGTAACTAGAACCACTGGTGGGGGTGGTACGGACAAGGAAGAATCTTTCAACAAAATCTAATTACACCGAACGCAAAATCTCGTCTTTGTATAGGCGATTCTAACTTTAAACAATGAAATCCCGAGTACGAACGATAGGCTACGGAAGAATGCCGTGCATACCGAATTGCGCACCGAAACGTGTATAGGAGGTATACGTATCATCGCTACGAGGGAGAAGAAAGCTAACGGCACAATAACGCCCAAGCAGTAATGAGTGCTATTGTGCCCTACGATTAGAGGGTCTTGCTGTCGGTTTATTGTATCGAAACTAAGACTTCAATCGAAGCCGTCGACCATTCAAGTAAGCAAATGAGTTCTTGTACAAAGGTGTGCTACCGGCGACTCCCACTATCCGCCCGAACAAATCCGCTTAACCGTTCCGATTGTGTCAATTCTACTTTCTCTCTGGAGTTTCGCATTTACTCATTCGGTAAATGATGTTGCGTTGCTAACACTGAAGAGATGCGGATTTCAGAATTTGTTCCCTCTAAAAATAAATTGAACTCTACGTCCAGCGAAGCAACGATTTGATCCTTTTTTTCGTTGCCATGTAGATAAAATTTCAATTTCAACGTTTTAATGCCGGCGATCGATAATTCGAAATTTTCCAAAAAATTCTCCAAAGATATATATCTAAGTAATAAAATGACTCGTCCCTATGAAGACTTGTAACCTGTTCGCCCGGCAAACAGGCGTCGTAAGTTCGAATTTTATCAGCGTCTTGAAATTTAATTTCACCATTATGGTATATTGGAGGGTTTACCGTCTAGCGTCATCGCGAAGTGTCATTTATTCCGCGTCTAAAGCATTATTTTTTTTGTAAAATTAAAAAGCAAGCATACCTTTATTTAGTTTTTTAGACGTTTATTAGACGATTGCAAAAGTCTCTGCAAATTATCGATAACAGGCAATTAAACAACAAATAATTCGATAATTATAAAATCTACAAGACACAAATTGATTAGTAACCTATGCTAACAATCTAGCGCTCTAAATGCCAGCGCTATTTGTAGAGAATCCAACCTACGATATATCGCGTCATCATTATTCGAATAGGTGCTCATTCAGCGGACAACAAAAACGGTTTTATTTTTAGCAGTAACCGGGGACCGGCGGCTCGTTATTTATTTAATGTTTTTCAAAGCGTGTCGACGGTGGCAGAGACAACTTGATGAATTATTTAGAGGGATTGCGACCGACCGGCCTTCCCGTACCTGTAAATAAATTACCAACACACAATCCTAATGTCTGCTGACTTCTGTAGAAGTACTAATTTAAATAGATCGAGGACCGGTCGATGCGCCAAGTGACGCTGGAAAAGGATTTGCGAACGAGCTTCTCGATGCCGGTCAAAGTGCAAAAATCGGGTGACCGGATTAGATTTTTTCCGGTAGCGCTTTGCTACCTTGCAAATTTTGATGAGTACATTTAGATCGAATAATATTAGCATTTTAATGTAAAATAAATAAGCTCACCCAACCGCTAACGCCACTTTCTCATAATCATCTACTTTTTTTCCCCCTATTTATACAGCCAACAATAATTTACTGCCGAAGTACAGTCCTTTTTAGTCGCGTAGGGTACGGGTAATGAATTTCTAACGCACGCACACATTAACGGATGAAATTTACGTGGGCCACATAATGCGATATCGTTTATTTGCGCGACATGCCGGCGAGCGTACGAAGAGGAGAATGCGACCGGCCTATGATCCGGCGTCTCGTATTTTACACGCGCGGTCTTTGGCAATGAAAGTGTGATAAATCGTCAAGTAATCAGTCAGGTCGCCCCCTTTAATTATTAGTTCGCCATCGAGTTCATAGAACAAATTTTCAACTTATTACTCTCGCGTTGTAAGTGATATAGGGGGGAAGTTACGTGCGGCTGAATTATGTCTGGTTATGTACCGCCCGTGCGCGCGCTATTGTAATAGCATCGATCAAAACTTCGGCTAGTTTAGGTGCGATTATGTGAGAAAGTCGTGAGATGTTCCGTAGTGCTTAAAATGCCATATTATAGATGACTTTGTAGGCTGTATAACGGGGTAGGTGTAAATGTTGTCGCACACGATGCTGTCCATCGCCTAATCAGGTAGTTCACTTTCGGGCGTTAGTTAACAGCTTTACCATGTTCATCGGCAATAGTTCTGGTGGAGAAGAGATAATGTTCACTATGTGAACTCATCTCGTTAATCAGAAGAGGCAAAGTGATATTTCGCTGTTTGCGGGTAAAGATCGGAAACGAGTAACCCGTTAAACTACGACGTACCGGAATAGTAGACACCATTTCTTCCATTTGCGTTGTTTTAATTCTAATCGTTTTTTCATCAGGACGCGTTGCCCTGTACCGTAACGGGCAAGTGTGCATTAACCTTTAGCCGCTAATTAGCTGCGTTACGCTCAATTTGCATGTATTAAGATCTCCGCCGCAGATAAGCGGAGGCGCGGAATCGCTCGGCAAATACAACAGAAGCGCCACCTCTGTTAACTAATAATAAACAGGGCGATAAGCATCTTTACATTGTATTACGTACGTATTTAACGTAATACAATATTACGCGAAGTGATTGGGCATTATCACACAATTATGCGTTATTTATCCAGTAGTTGCGATGCCGTCGACCTGAATTAATGCGCTTTTCAATTACGCATGGATGTTCGGAGCGAGATAAGATGCTAATGGCTGAAAAAACGCGCATGCTGGACACGTATGCGCGCTCTTTTGGTGAATGTTTACGAGTATTTGATATCGTCGTAATATTATGATGTTGCCGTTATCGTTCGTGGCATTGCTTTGTCGATTTTGTGCTGATTATTATCCGCTGAAGAATTGTATTATTTCATTTAGGCAACAAGGTAATCCTGAAGTATTAAAATTCGTAATTCAAAGTAACAGGATACAAAGTGAAACATTATTTCAGCAAACACTCAATGTCTTCATATGTTTGCAAAATTATTGAAATTTCCGCTACTTAAAAGTGAGCTTAAAAAAAGCTTTCTAATACAACAAATGCTACTTTCAGGAAACTTTTACTTTTCAGGAAACATGTCAGCCAAGTACATACACTACAGCACGAACGCTACCCCCTTTCCGCATCCTATTGACGTCTTTCATCGACGGTTTCCGATTACTACCGTATTCTATGAATAATGCATGATCGAAATGGTATTTTGTGAATAACTTAATTGTATCGATTCTGTTCGTACTAATCTCTTCCATTATCCGT
The DNA here is from genome assembly GCA_020654165.1 of Oryctes rhinoceros. Lineage (NCBI taxonomy): Eukaryota > Metazoa > Arthropoda > Insecta > Coleoptera > Scarabaeidae > Oryctes > Oryctes rhinoceros. Next base: position 4,084,036 of record JAIOKQ010000548.1, on the reverse strand, counting down.
TTTAACAATTCAACTGTGTGTGACATCGACGGCGGCTGATTTGCTTCTAGTACATGACGCGCGGAAAATCGAAATTTACACTGGAAACTACGTCGAATTGGAAAATAGACGAGGTCATTATCTCCTGCACGTAAACCTCAAATTAGGAAATAAATGAATTTACAGAGATACAGATAGACCGACGATAATAGTAATAATAGTCACGGTAGTAGCGGCAGTTATTCGAGTTTTATAATACCGTGTTGCCGCTCATGTTAATATTAACAACAAGCCGGGGGGAAATATACGAAGGATGGAAAATATCTCACAGGGAAATATACAGGATGTTTCATCAGGATTTGCATCGATCGATATTTAAAGCAGCTTACTGCGGAAAATTGTTAAAAGTCGGCAATGTGCTATATATTATAAAATTGTTATTAAAAATAATTTAGTTCGATAGCATCTTGTCGTCTTTAGTATCCTGGCAAGTTTTCAGAATTTTGCAATGTCTAGTCCTCTACGTATTGATTGATGCGATTCGCGGTGAGACTACCCTGACTAGACTACATAGTTGTTTAAACCAATCAATATTACAAGGTATCTAATATTTTATTTTGTTTTTAAATTTCGCGCAGTTCATTAAACAATATTTCATCATTAAAAGCAGGGAAAAGGGGACGTAGAAGAGAGAAAAGCGACTTGTTAATTGTTATAGAATCTCTATATTAAATGAAAGCGTCACAATTATTCTTTGATCAAGAACGGAATTATTAAAGAAATTCCTGGTCCTTTAATTTTATACGGAGAACAGTTTAAGATGGGGAACTCATACGCGACACCTCTGTCCTAAATTACCTTTCATCTGCTTCTCTTTATGTACATTGCCTCGATTCGTTTCAGATGATTTATTACTCTGTTATTATCGCGCCACCTTTCAATCTAGAATATCGTGCGGATTAACTTTCTGAGGATGCTCTTGCTTTAACAAATATACAGCAAAAAAATAGCAATTATAAACATCTTATCTAACGCCTAACGGTGATCAATTCTACAATCCTCTCGTAAAGTTTGGTCACTTACTTGAGCAGCAAATATCAAGACCATCCCATGAACAATGACTTTTAGATTAATCGATTCAAAATTTTCATTACGGAATAATGCGTTTGGTATACGACACGAAATTAAAGAAGATAAAAAAAAATTAATTTATTTTCGCTTTTTTAATGTCGAAAGCCTATCCGTGACCTACTCTTACTTTTTTTGCGTATCTAGGCAACGTTGACAGTTCAATTTTTCTGAGATTACTTCCCGCGTAAGACCCAACCGAAAACCTGTTTATGACATGTTTATAATAAGCGTAAAGATAACGTTCTTGATTAAATACGCCGCCTCTGCGCAATTACAGAAACTCTTTTTTGACGGAAAAACAATTAAAACGTTCGCGTTTCAGTGACTTCCAGGAGAAGAGGGACAAACGTCAGATTTACCATCGGCACCGTCAGTCCCTCTGCATTGCGGCGAGCTTTTTTATACATAAATTTGATGCTTAACATTTTCCTTCGTTCTGTTTTTCTTTTTAAGGTAAATTTCGTTTGTATCAAAATTGCGGACTTAATTCTCGGGATTTGGACGGTGAAACGCGCAATTACGAAAGAGCGTAAGGAAATTAGATGTCACCGCAGAATATTTTGATACATGCTGCTGGTTCATGATAGGAATATCAAATGCAATATGGAGGTACGAGGAAAGGTTCGGTTTTTCAAATGTAATTTTTTCTTACGTGCTTTTGTTTCGTTTTCTGGCAAAAAAAAATGCAAAATATGAAGCGAGCAACAGTATAACTTTCAGAGCTACAGAGCTCTGATCCATTGCATAATGGTGGGAAAATTCCCAAAAAAATATTGCTCACACATTGTTTCACGCTTATAACTCTATTTTTTTAATGAATGTAAAAATATTGTGTATTCGTTGTTGCGAAAATTGCGAATAAATACAAACGGATTTATTATCGGCGAAAAACAATGGTGTTTGAAACTTTGTTACTAAAAGGATTTCGGCTTTGATTAATGGTGTACAAAAAATAATTTAAATGCGTAAAAAACCAGCGTTCTGGCCAAAAGCAAAAATAAAGGGCGGATTATGAGGTTCCGTACAAAAGAAAAATGCATTGCAGTGGCGCTATAGGTTTGATTATTTGATTTAAATTAAATGATTTTTATGCCTAACGGATCGTTGAAAGTCATGAATATACGTAGCGGAAAAACTTATTGATTTATCCTAAACTTAAGCAATTCACTATAAAAGGTCTACAATGAAAAATAGAAGGATTCATCAATCCTTCCCCAGCATATTGTATTTAATAAACAGCATATTAACGCGTGATTAGTGTTGTTCAGCCACGTGCATTAAGGTGCGTTCAGATAACAGGGACAGCACGATGTTCTACACACTTATACGGTCTTTCGGTGCTTAATCTGGCTATTTACAGCCATTCCTCAGTTAAGCAAGACAATCAAAGCTTAAGCTTTGGAAATTCTTCAAAATATCCAAAATTGAACATCGTACAGTGATGAAATTTGTATATGTCATAGCGAAGAAGAGTCCGTTCATACAACCCCAATCTTGCCCTAACCGACTATCGTTTATGTTCAAACTTAATATCGCTGCTAAAAGGGAAAAGATTTAACGCCGATGATGTACGAGGCAGTTCTAGAGCATTTTGATCCGTCGTATTTTTAATTCGATGATCGTCTAGCACCATCTGGCGAACTTTTCCGATGTAGAATTTAATATTCGATTATTTCAATCTCCACAAAAGAACAACCACTGATCGCTTAACATCCTTGAAATACGATATTTAAGATAGAGCAACCGTTCATACACCAATGGCGTAGTTCTGCGAGTGATTTCATTAGTATAAGCATCACCGGCAGTATAAGCGTTAAATTTAGTAACGAGAAAGACAAATGTACAAAAAAAAGATTAAAAAATCGATCCAAATTAAGTACCGGCCGTACTGTACATTTATATCGCCTAATCCGTATAAATATGCAAATAGAACCCGGTATTTCTATTTAGTTAGGTCACCACTTAATTCTTATTCGGATAGAGCAGACGATTTGAGTTCAGGACCCGGCTTTCGGCGGTCGCTGCCGGACCGAGAGTGCTCCTCTTTTTTTGCTTCGACTCGTCCCACCTAAAGACTAATCCCTTTGTAAAACAATCCGGGCCGCCGGATTTATCCCGGAACAAAAACCGCCGCTTGGTCGGTCCGCTCGTCTTTCATCCACCCACCAGATACATATATCCTGGCCGTGACGGATTTGGAAAATTAAAAAATAATTTTCAGGACGATTTGACGGTCGATTTATTACACGGCTTGCCGCTGTGAGGACCTTCTACTGCGTAGGGATTGGGCTATATAGATCGCGTTTCTGTACTAGGAAAGTTTTCATTTTTATTTCGATTTTTTTTATGGCGAAAAAGAAAAAAAAAACAGTAAGGCCTTTGTATGTGGCTAATAAAGCTAATAAATCTGCTATTCTGCGTTTTCGCTTAAAAACGATACCCGTTGAAGTCTGTTGTACCACGCCTTGCTTATCTTATTATTACCGTTACTATTATCATTATTCCCATTACAACGACGCTACGTATTGCGTACTAGCAACCCGCACATATTGGCTCTTCCAACATCCGATAAGTGATAATTGAAAACCGACCAATCCAGTATTGTTGCAACGTTTCGACGGCAATACCGTCAATAACGCGTCATCTGCCGGAAATTATTCTTTTTTTTTTTGTTCAATCCTAATCCGAACGTCGCTCATTTTATCGCCGTACGCGGTTTTCGATTTAACCCGTTCTGGAAAGGGTCTCCAGCATTTCGTCGTACATATATACGCGTAACGGTCGACCCGGAGTAAGCGTCCGCAGACACAATACCCATACAACGCGTACGCATATGTGGAAGCTCGATCGTCCTTCACCCCATAAATCAAGCGGGACTTAATCCGGCACGAAACAGAATATCCATTTAATATCAAATATTCACTTGAAAATTACACGGGATAAGCAATTTATATGTGCGAAACGACGTCGACGGGCGTAATAATGTAAAATCCACGGCCGCCTCGGATCGAGCGCTCACGCGTCGTTCCGAATCTATAGTTCGTGAGAGGCCACCTCCCCGCCACGATACGACCGGCCGCTTCAACTAAATGCCGCATACATCATGAGAAAATTGCTGGTTTATCGCGAAATCCGTTATTACCGCAGCTGTTAGTGATGATTGTTGTTGACCTTCTGTAGACTATGAGTATTAACTTACTCCGTAGGGGGAGGTGGTTATAATGCTGTATTTCAGTCTCATAGAGAGCTCTGCATCAGAGTATGAAATAAGGCATTAGATGGGACGTTAATGGTGTCGGCAGGCAATAATCAGGGGGAAATCGAATTGCTTCATTTGGATTCTCCTTTTTCTTTTATTTGCAGTAGCTCGCCCCACTGTTGCGTTTTGAATGAAGCGACTATATTTCTTGCTATATCCACAGACGAAAAGTCTATTAAAGATATCTTCAACCGCACTCCCTTCCTCTTTTACCGCTTACTTACGTCTTGCTTTCAAATTTACCAACCTTCTTCTCGTGCCTCACGTCAACAAATCCTTCTGTCTACGTGCTGATGGATTAATAAATTGTCGAAATACCCAAACAAACAAATCTCCGAATGTTAATGTCTGATTTTCCCACTACCGTCGTTAGCTGCGCTTATATGATCAAGATAAGCAAAAAGAAGAATTTTGTTTTAGAAACCGAGCTTTCAGCCACTAAAAGGAGATAGCTGGACAAACTGAAGTTACTGAAGAGACTAAAGTTGTAACATTTTCTTGAGGAACACATAGCTGGAGATACAGGTGTTGAAAACTCGGAGCTTTCCAATAAATTACAAGAGGCAATTTAGGAATTTAGGAACCTTTCAAATATTTCTCCAGCAACCTTCGAGTAGAGAAGATACAATAGAGGAAAAGACAGATGACGATTATAGCTATTCACAATGTTGTAAAGAAAGGAACGCTTAAATAACTCAAGACAATGTGAAAGAGTCTTTGGATTCGATTTGGAATTTGGAAAAGTCCATTTACCTTTGCAATAATAAATGTTTATTTCAGGAAAATCTTCTCTAGCTACCGCCTAATCTTCCCTGTTTGTTAGGAATTACATTTAGAAAAGATGTCGTGAAGAAGCTTCCTTTATGGATGTAAAAAGCCTGAAATGCAAGGACGATACCGCGGCACAATTACCTTGAAACAGGTAAGGGCCAATGAAATCGCCCTCTATATATATTCAATTAACAATGCGCGACGTCCGCCCGCTAGTTTAGAATGCGCAACGTTGCATTCACGTTCAACGTAATACGTCTGATTATTACCCAGACAATTAGAAAGGCAAACCGTGGCTTGCTACGAGCATGTACACATGTAGATGAATGCAAATGTATACTGTACCGTGCCCGCGAATTCTGCGCATTCCCCTAATAGTTCTGTCCGGTGTGGTTACGTCGGACTACGACTTCAAAACCGATATACAAATTCGTGGAATGCAACGGACGCCACGACTATATGCATAATATTCGTTTTGTTCCATTCGCGTGCGTTATACGTGAGATTTTCGCTTGGCCATTTTGATAAATTTCGATCGCTTGATATAGAAGGCGATCGAAATTTTTTTGCAGTAACCGTGCGGAGAAACACTAGTGATAGATCTAGTTTGGCAAGATTTTGTTTATATCCATCTGATCTAAAATCGCTCCAAATGTTTAGCCTTTTTAAAATTGATCAAAAAAATGTTGTAACTATCGGTAATTACGTGGGGAACATTATAGTAAGCTTAACGAATAATTTCAGCAGTCCAAGAACTGCTCGGAGGTCGGTTAGAGTACGGCTTTGTAGTACAGAAAATACGCTCGGAATAACGCTGAAGCCGTGAGTAATTCGACCAATACAATGAGAGTAGCTCTATCAGTTGCATTACTTTGTACGTATTTATTTAATCCGCAGAAATCTAATGTTTCTTCTCGACAAAAGCGTATTAAATTAATGTTAACGTCGTAAGACGAATCGGGCTCTCAAAAAGCCATTTGCGATTCGATTATCGCGCGCGGAATCTATTTCGTTTCCGCTTCAATTCGCGCCGATAAGAAGGTGAGTGAGAATTGACATCGATATCCATAAAAGTTCACGGCCGGGAAAGTTAGCCGGCCTTCAATAACCTTCACGAACAAGAATGGATGTGCGATCCGATACCGAGTATATGGACACGTAATGTCGTAAAAATTCAAATTGTTATGGAAAACTATCGTTGACGCTATACGGTCACGCTTAAATTCAATTTCCATCGCTATATTCGAACTTCGCGTATATCAACGGATGATTCTTTCATCTCTCGATTTAGGTTTCTATTTTCTCGTTTTTTTTTTTGGCGTTTTCGGCCGATTGAAGGGTCCGAATAGGATATGACGGACGCATCAAAGGTTTCTTTTTGTCGTATATAAAGGTGCTGCATTCAAATCTATATACAGAACGTTCTTCTATTTAGCTGGTAGTTTACCTTTCTTCATTTTGATTCTAAGAGGATCAAAGAGTTAATATTTTGTTTGAGGATTTCGAAAATTTGATGTTGAAGTAATAGAGGAAGCATTGGAAGTTACATAACGAACCGTATCTAATGTTATGTTAAAAAATGCAGATGTTTAATCAAAAAGAAAGTTGATCTGTTGCATTTCCTCAAATGAAAGCGTCTATTGCTTCAACTTTTTACAACAGTGGAAAAATTTTGTGTAAATTCGCGTTATTTAAAGATGTTGATTTGCTATTCTTCGTAAGTGCGAAGATGAACTTCAGGATCATCGTTAGCTAGATATATTTATATATTTATTATTTTGGGTATAAACAGAGGGAACTCCGCTATATTTACTGCAACATCATATTAGAGGCCGGTAAAGCGTTGCTTTTACGTGAAGTTATTTAACTAAATAGCGTTAATCATGGGAACGACACCATAACGATCCCTTCCTTCGGAGGACGTCTATAACTAACGAAAAATACTTACTCTAGGAAGATAAATTAATCTCTTAAAACCAACAGCAGAGTATTCAGGAGTGTTCTCTCCAAATTTGGCTAAGCTGGCTCGGTATCCTGCATCGTTCGCGTAGAATGCGAAACGCTGTAAAATCATCGTCTACAGGCGAAATGTGAATTTAATTAATTAAAATCGCAGGCAGGTGGCAACTTTCAAAAGCTAAAACGGGCGAACTTCTCCGACGCTAGAGGTCGCAATGTTTAGTCTGTGTTTTAATCCCGTCTCGTTGAATAGTCAGTGATTGACGTAATGCAATCTAGTCGTAACGTCACAAAGAAAGAAGTAGTAAGTAAAACTGACTTTCCGCCACGCGAAACCCTTCAACGAACAGAGCCGGAAGGAACTTGTGCTTTAAGCTTTAATTAATTTAGTTTTGATGTCGCGAAAGATACAGCGGATAGTCTTAACTAAAACTAAGTGCTGATAACAGATGTATTAATACCATCGTTTGAATTTAACTCTTCCTCCTCAGTCTGCTGTTCTAGTATAACTAATTATCCAAAGAGATAAAATATTTGTCATATAGCGCTTGATCTTGGCATTTATAAAGAATCATGGATTTTGCTGTATGCAAATACATAATTTTGTAAGAGAAAAGATATGATCAAGAGCAAAAGGGAGAAATGAAATAGACTCTAGGACACGATATTGTAACTTTGACAAGATCTTGACTTGATGTTAAGACGTACACAACTGCACCACTTCACGAGTACTTCATAAAACACCCTGTATACGATTAATTGTGAGTATATAATTGTTCGTTACATACCCGTCCAGCATACCGCCCAAGCCGTTAAACAAACTTTAAGGAAACTATTTCCGGGCGCAATTTCGAAATATTCCGCCGCATAATTGATATATGATGCACATATATTTCAACATACGCGGCGAGTAATTTAATCCGGAACACACGTCGTCGCCGTACACTGAAAAGAAATCATTATTCCCGTGGCATAAATTAAATTCCCAGCAGCAACGCCGCTCCGGGTGAATTACGAGTCGCGCAAGAGAAGAGATGACGTATAGTGGTGGGCCGCGGCGGCGGCTCAGAGGGTGACCAATGACGCTGGCCAAATGTTAAACTTCGAAACCGGTGGATAGGATTTAATTAAGTCCTTCTGCGGACGAATCGACTCGTAAAATAATTAGAAAAGTCATGCCGGTTCAGTCCACTCGTGACGACATATGCTGAATAACAATCTATTTTAATTGGGAGACCGACGGACGACGCAGTCGCCTTAATAGAACACGAACGATTGTAGCAGCGCGCTCTATCGAAGATCTTGTGCAAACGCTACAAGGCGCCTGCTAAATGTATTCCTTATTGGATTCAAGCTCGATATTCGGAAAAAGATTGACGGTGTAACAGCCAAGAAATTAAAATAAAGTATCTAACGAGGGGCTGTGCAGCGTTTGTATCTAACGTATTACTTTTTTATTTTTTAATTTAAGCGTATGTTTCTAAAAAGTTCTGTTTGAGTTTTAAAGCGTCATATTTAGGAAAAGAAAAAATTAACCTTCTTGATTTTGATTTAACTTTATTTAATTTATTTCTCCGCTTCTATCCATTTTCCTTTGCTTTTATTTGGAATGTTGTTTGTTTCTTTTTTTTTGTTTCTTTTTATATATAATAAATGTTACTTGGTGATCAATTATACAAACTCTCAGAAGGTGTGCCGCAACGGCGCACTTGACATCGTGGAGTAGGATAGATTGGTGCCTGTGCCTAGGATGAAGAAGTGGATATTTGAGTAAAATATACAATTTACAATTCGCGTTCTATCAAATGTAAACTTCTTCGTCTCGTAAAATCGTCGTTTATTACCAAATAATGCCATCTGCAAAACTAAAAAAGGAAATGTTAATCTTAATATAAATAGGTGCACGTAGATGAAGTTCTTTTGATCGATACGGAAGAAATGATTTGAAAGACGACGAATACTCTACATACGGGCCAACTTTTTCGAGTACCTCGTCCCGGAGATACCGAATACCTCGCCATCGTGACTTATTTGTTTTCTCATTAAATTTCGAAAAGTGGAAAACTTCGAGTGTTCTATTTCTCCCAGATTTTATACGTAGGTACTTCTTTTTCCGCGTGCGCATTTCGCCGTACGGAGCGCGCTCCGCCGTTTCGCTAACGTTCCGCACCTAAGACGTACCTTACAAACAAACCGTGGCTTTCTGGAGATTTGTTTGCTTTTAATTAAGAAGTTCCCAGAACGAAAGGCAAAACGTAGCCTCCTTCCTTTTCCATCTTATTGCCGTGCTCGTTCGGCGGCGCTCGTCCATTTTGCCAAATCTCAATTATAATTTTCCGGTACAATTACTTTCCCCTCTCTTTATTCTCCACGAAAGGAATTCGATTTGATTTTTCAATAAAACCGCTTTAATAAGAAAGTACGATGGTCGTCAAGGTAACCGACACTGTATGCCGGAACGTGAATTACTTCAAAAGAAAGAAAACTGGATTTAGGAGGCTTTTTTTTCAATCGAGTCTTAATCATTTAAAAAAATACGTACGACTCTCATATTTCAGCATCATCAGCTTTCATTTCAAATCTGTTTTCGCTTGAAACTAACAAAGTGAAGCTGTTTATTTTTAGCTTATTCAGAGTCCTTAGGAGAAAACTTCTACCGGTACCTTTAATGATAATTCTAAGACAACATCTATAAGAGCTTACGTCGGTCCACTGCAAACGTGAAGCTTTAGTTGGGAAAGCTTCCGACGTAAACTTCCTTATTTCCTCTACCTTCACAGTTAATTTAATTCGGTGAGTATTACTTTACTCCTATAAGGAACTACTGCGTAATATTTTAACGTAATTCTTACAATCTGCCGCGTATTATTAATTTCAACGAACCTTAAACCGCTCAGCATGCAGCGCGACAACGTTTGTATAAACTCCAAATTATTTCAATAATTTATAGCTTCGCGAGCTAGCCGCGTATTCCGTCGCGTAAATATGAGAAGGAAGGGAGGAGCATTTTATTCGCCGTACTCCGCGGTTCGCAGCCATGTACCAGCCGATATAATGCATACACTGTCTCTCCGCCGGTTAAGTGTATTTGCAAGGACTCGGTTCCATTGAATATTAAGCAATGCACTCGAACTACGTACCATGAATAATTGAAGAGGACCTCTCGTTTTGAACTTTCCTAATAAATTAAACGGGGCCTAATGCCTTTTAAGTGTTATATGAACTCGCGTTTGAACGCCGCGCGCATTCATATAACGCTTCGCCTAGCGAAGAAGCCAGATACGGATACTCGGTTGCCGTACTGTATATACCCGCTCGAGCTTATGAATAATTTCGAATACTTGAAGACAAGCTCGAATGGGATACAACGGTACGTTAAAGCGGATTATTTATTATTTTCTTTCTTTCGCGTATAGCAAGCTTCAAACATGTTTACTAGACTATTCCAAAAATTAACTTAGAATTTGCTTGATTGCATCAGAGCATGAAAGAATAATAAAGAAATGAGCGGATACAAGCGGTGGAGAAAGACGTACTTCAAAAACAGGTTAGAAACTGGAGAGTAATAGCAATGGACATGAAAAGGTTGGGAAAATTACATAATTTAAGCTCAAGATGGTCTATGCAAGCTAACATATTGTATATCTGCTCCTAATTCGACATCGTTTAACATTACCGATGCTTTAACATTGCTTTATGCTTAACGAGTACTTAACTAAATCCAGCAAATAATGATCAAAGCAAGATATTCTTGCTTTGACGAATAAGCCTTCTTGCACAGTGAAAATGCTGAAGCAAAATAGAAGGTACCTTATTTCAATTTAAGGGATATTTATGTAACGGACGTGCGTAAGTACAGAAACTTCATTGCAACGAATCCAAAGCGAGGAAAAGAAGGATACGCGTAAGAGAAGGGGTAGCAAGGCAAGAGGCGGACGGTGTAATTTGTAGAACGTCAGCGGAATTCTGTTTTTCCGTTGGCAGCTACAAGTTTTAAAAGCACATTGATGTAATCTTTCTACTTGATTAATGCGATTCCAACTTTAGATCTACATTTTCCACTTCGATCTTTACTAACGGTACTCACATCAACAGCGCGCTATCGCAGCGCCCTCTGTAACGAGTCCGCCTTGGAACGTCTATTCAAGAGGAATCTTTCCCGGAGCGACAGCGCCCAAGAATTTTTGCATAGGACACTTTTCGTTTACCTTTTTTTTCCCCTTTTGTTTGGTCCTGGAAAGGGAAGCGGTACGGATTCATTACGAGAGTAAGTAGTGAAAAATTGCCTTTGAGTGAAATAGATCGTAATAATTCGGTACGCGATCCGTGACGCTACTTCCTCGTAGAAAATTGGGAAAGTTTTCACGCAGCAGTAACAAAATTAAATTAACAAGAACAACAGAAACGAACTTAAATGCATGTACCGTAACACATCTTAGCAGAATCGCTAATAAAAGTAAAAAGATGGCTGCTTTCTAACTTGGTCTCTGTTCGATATCGGACAAGTAACGCCCGAAGAAGGCGACTTATGCTTATACGTAAACTGGCAAAAATAAACCGGATTGGCTCGAGTCTGTAAGGATCATTATTCCTGTTAGAATTGCGCGGCCCTCTTAGAAATTAATTTATAAAATATAGAACCCATTTTCCTTCGCCCAAATGCGAAGGTCGTAAATTTCAACTTCCCGTGCAGCGGAATCGCTCCACGTCGCCATGCAAAACTAAACGAAACAGTCGGTGCTGCACCGTCGACTGTGAAACAAACGCAAGGATCCGGAGTAACGCGCCGTGGTCGGCGCACGTAAATAAGGGAAATTTATGAAAATTCCGGACCATTTACACTTCCCGGGCCGAAATAATATCGTTTCGGCCGTGTGCTTTTTTCAAACCGTCCAACTTAAAGCGATACGTTTGGTTAATCCAAGCGTGCGCCGACCGTATGCTAATGGCGAATGTAGCTACCAGAAAGAAATGTGGTTATCTTTATTGTATTTTGCTTAAAAAAAATGTATAAAACAAATTTGAGCGTTTAAAAGTTAAAGTATATGATTGTTAAAAAGCGTAGATTTCAGCGAATAAGTTGAAAATTGTATTCCTTCGTCCTTCTGCCGCCGCAGATTCTTAAACTATAACGAGAGTCTTCAAATTATCTCGAAAAAATCTTTCCCTTCCAAGGATCCTCTTGATGCGGTAAATCCAAGTTACGGCGAGTTTTCTTCTAAATCTGGACGAGGACACCCCACATCGGTTCTCTTCCATTTCTAGGAAATTCAATCCGAAACGTATCATTTAAGCGCGTTATATCTCGACGATGAAACTTCGTTTTCCGAATTGGCGTAACAACAATATAACGAACACCTTTGTCTACGACGACGAGATGTCGCAGACATCGTCGCAAGTAGAGACGTTCCCTACCCTCTTAATACATAAAATATAACCCGAGGACATCTGGCTGATGGATGCTGCGGCAATGATGATCCCCGAACGAAGGTGTCGCCAGGGATGAGCGCGCCCTGACAGCTCCGGGGCAATGGCCACCCCGATACACTCTCGCTCGCCTCGGAGAGAGCGTAGAAAGAAGGGCGGATTAGCATCGACAACGAAGCGAAAGGGTGACTTGATGGAGAGAAGAGGGAGGAATAAGTGAAAGACGTCGTTTCTGCTTTCGTCCGGGTCTGCGGACGTCACCTGATGCGAACAATAGGTGAGATGAAAGTTTAACGTAAGTCCACGAACCGAAGGTAAACTTTGATGGGTAAGCATTCATTTTAATTGTGGATTAGGATATAGGATTTTCCAAATATTTGGGTTCAGTACGGTAGTGGCTTACAAAAGATGTAAATATAGAGGGCCTTGAAATTTAGAGGGCCACTAACGTAAATAAAAGGAAACTGGTCTTCCAAAAAACTAACATGGAAAAATCAAATTTAACGGAGGAAAACACGAGTGTACGACTTACTTATTGACTTTTTCAATTGATGAAAAAACATTTTAAGCGAAAGCTCTTTGGAATCAAATGGTCTAAGTTCTTTCAAAACCAGCAATCTTGAAATAAATTTTTTAATACTGTGTAAAGGGGCATGTATTTATCGAAAGCAATCACGGATTAGCACGTTAATCTCTGATTAACTTAATCTTGTGACGTCACTAATAATAATTAAACAGCTTTAATCATCGATTACGTTAATTAGTCATTAAAACCGGATGTTACTTTGACATGTGTCAATACCAACGTCGTTCTTCCAAATTTAAAATACTTCGTTTGTAAAACGTGTAAATACAGAGAATTTCAAAAAAAAATTCATCAAGTGAACGTCTTCAATACATCATTTATTCTTTGCAACTAGACAAAAGGAGAACAACAAAGACGCCAATCCTATTTCCCGTAAAGAGCACAAAATACATAACTGTTATTATATAACTTTCTTGCATCAAATCGAATAAGATGTCACACGGTACGCGAATGAACTCGTTACCTGACAAGTGTTATTTGTTAAGGCAAGAGCACGACGACTGAGCAGAACGAGAACGAGAAATGATGAAGAGAAAGGAGCAAAATATCCATCGCCGTAAATAAAAGCGAGGAGCAGATACGGAAATGTACAAGCGACGGCAGCTCCAGCTGGATATGAAACACCATGATGATGTCTCGCGCTACACACTTGCACGGCCGGCAACGACTAACTTTAAATGATGGCAAAAGTTTCGGCCGAAACGAACTATGCGCCGCTAGCTACTACGTACCTTCGTATTTGCCGAAGGGCGGGCGTCCCGACGCTCTAGCTGCTACACTGCCGTTTCTTTCATCGTTAATTATCGTAAACTTTACGGACTAACCGCACTACGCACATTGTCGTAAATCACTCCGGAATGGTGAGCTCCTCCATGCAATTATTTCTGTTAGGGCTGCGGATATAAGTGCAGAGTAAGGTGAACAACTTCGAGTGTATATTTTAGAGAAACCGACTTTCGTAAAGGAAGTATTTCATTGGTGAATTATAAATACTCGCTGTATATTTACATAGTCATGCAAATCGATAATATGGACGCCGTAATAGAAGCCTTGCAGAATCAAATGCTACGGATTATCGCTAACGCTGCTTAGTTTATGAGGAACCACCAGCTCCTTTATGAGCTGACACGAACCACCCTGTCGAACGCGCTTTTGACGCGATTGGTTGAGACGCAAGACTGTCCTTCTTCGAGAGCCACAGCGGTAGGAGATCGCCGACAAGATTCTCGCCAAAAATGACCACCGGAAGTAGATTAGCAGCCCATGGTGGCAGAATAGAATGAATAACCCAGACAGAGCAAGAATGCTGCCGCAAAGTGATAAGAGAGCCCAAGATACTAAGTGAAATTTTCAATAAAAAATCTCTATATTTTAGGCCGAAAACACTTCTTGCATAGGCTTTTTGTAGCGCAAAACTTTCCTTTGCCTCAACAGACAGACCCCAGAAGATAACGTCGTATTGGATACGCAGGTGCACATAGGCCCAAAGCAGCTCCATATTCATCGAATCAACATCGACGAATATGGAGGAGTATACATAAACTTTAAAAAAGACACTTGTATATGAAGCTTAATTATTGATAAGTCGTAAGAATGGAAACTCTATCTGCTACACGTAGTACATTTAGGGAGCCCGCATTAATGCAATTAGCACTGCTTGCGACGCGTATATGAAATTTTGCGCGGAAAATGGCATGCAGATTTCTACCACTAGAAAGTAAGAGATGGCGCATCAGGATTGTGTAGAGCAGTCGATTATAAGTAGAAGTGCTAGTATGTGCTTAATTAAAGCGTACAACGGCGTAATACATATACGAATATATAAGCATTGCCATATATTCGTATAGGCACATATAGGTATTTTGTAAACACAGATTGTTAATCGAAACCTATTTAATAGCTACGGATTTAACAAAGAAAAGAATATTGTGATGAGAACATTGGACGATGTGGCTCTCTGTCGTAATCCGACCGCAATATCGAGCGATGTTTATCTATTAGCCCCATCCTGTGTTTGAAGAAAACGTTAAATGCTTCTCTTTTAAATTCGCGAAAGGAAAATCATAATAGTGTTATGCAGCTTCTCGAGATTACGCAATTCTAATTGAAAGAGCTGAAAATTTTGTGTCACCGCAGGATACCCGCAATCTTTCTTAAAAATCTTTGTGCCAATGCGTCCGCTAAGGAACGTTTAACTTTCGTATTCGCTTAGTTCCTCGCTCTATATTCAAGGCTTCGCATTCATTACAACACTTATTACGTATTTCTAGTTTTATCTTTCCCGCTCGTATTCCTCCTCAGCTTGTTTTACATTTTTCAGCGCCGCATCATATCCGCGTGCATTCCCGACTTAATTACATTATCACGACGCTGCGAAAGTTGAAAAAACCGCATTCCCAGAAACGTTCTCCTCATAATTACACTAATTCAACCGTAGCAACGCTCTCAACTTCGTCTGATAAATTTTAATAAAGCCGTAAAGCAGCTATAGTTTAGCGACTTTACCGCGGCAGCTCAGCCTCGACTCTTTTATCTGTATGACTCTACCGCCGTTTTTGTTAAAATTTATTATTTCTAACGCTTCTATGGCCGTCATAACAAATACGGCGAAACTTTGTTCGAGCGCTTATTCTCGCGCTGCGTTGACTGAATGAAACGAGAATTTCATTGCTGAAGGATTTCAAGGAGGAAGACTTAAATTTTCTTTTGCGATAATTGGCTCAGCTTAAAATTGAAACCGAACGGTTACCTCGTATTATATTCTAACGCACGAGTACCAATCGATCCCCAAAACTGTGCAGGGCCTTGCAGTTTTCCCTGATGAATCATTCGATACTCATGAGCGATCCCGTAAGCAATACAACAACGTTCGGAAAGAAAATCTGGGTCGGACGTGGTATAATTTTCACGCGTTTCCGGGATTTCGGGAAAGTTCTGTTGTAGCATTGTCGAGTTTTTCGCGACAGTTGGCGATGGCATAGTTTGGAAAAGCGGAGTGCGAAGGGTCCTTTCCACTCATAATCCAGGGAGGGCTCCCGCCTACGCTAAATAACTCCGTCGGGAATTGTAGCTAACTTCCGCGACGGCAACTTACAGTCTGATAATACACTGCGCTGCTTACTGCCTGGATCCAATCCTCTGTTTGTTCGAATTTTACACAACTTTTTATTTCTTCTGCGGGTATGTTTTTAACTCTCGTCGAATTCCGCAGCCTTTATGGCATGGCGAGGGACGCGACGGAAGAGAGAAGCAGATTCGTCGTTCGAAAGGGTGAGAGATTGAGAAATTCGGCGCGTTGTTGGCGAACACGCAGCAAATAAAATAAAACCGTCAACAGCAGTTCTTGTGCCGCAAACATTTCGCCAAAGGAGGGAGTAAGTTTTTGTCATGAACATAATAATTGGTTTTGATGGAACAAGAAGAAATTGTAACTTTGAACATTGAACAACGAAAGGAGAATATATAAAAAGTGAAGCGAAGAAGTATTGCGAAATAGCATGAATCAAACCATTTCAATGTCCATCTGCTTTCTCGTACAAGGCGTTTAAGACATCGACGTTGACGAGGTATTCCGTAAATATCTCAAATCATGTTAATCATCTCAAACGGTAAGAAAGATAAGATATCTTAAAATAAAAGATGACGTGAATTGAAGAGTGCTGAGCAAAAGTTATATTTTAATTTTAAAATAGACGTTTAAAAGTAAGTGATCATCTCATTAGTTTTCATTTAGTTTGCAACCATTGCAACATCAGGCGGTACCGTACCGAGCTCACTTTTTCTCCCAATCCAAATTCCTCGCACTCGCCGTTAACATGCAGAACCGATAAAAATTCAATCGATACAATGAAAATCTCTTAAGTTTATAAAGTGAGTAGCGGCAGCAGTATTGATATAAATGGACATAAAGATTATTTGATTTATGTTCTACCAGCAGGCGACGGCAGGATAGATCGCGTTGCTGTTGTCAGCGACGTCACCTTTCGAAATAATTTATTCCAAAACATCGCCAGCTTCACCATCCACGTGATAATATATTTCCATTAGAGACATGGACTGCAAAAATTTCCAGACCGTCAATAGCTTATTTGACGAGAAAGACGACAGAAAGTACAGTGGCGTACCGATAAATAGTAACATAAAAACATAGCTGCGAAACATGTTAGGCGTTTTCAAGTTCAGTGTTAGGACACAATATAAAGGTTAGGCTGCGAACTTACATAAGTATTTTCCCAAAATCCCTGAAGTAACCGGCTACTTTTGTCGGGTAAACCACGATGCGGCCCCCGGAGAATAATCGACTGAAATGTCAAGTAGTAATTCCCATTTTTCGCTTCCGCAACACCACTGGCGAACGAGAGCTCTGGTGAACGCGGCGGGTTTTAACTGAATTGGGTATTTGGTATCGCGCGAGGGGAGTTCCGATATTAGTAAAGGGCCCGATCGCGGGGCGGCTGGCGTCTGAAAACAAATATTTATCGAAGATCGATGTTGCTCCATTCATCATTATTAGCTGGTGCCGAGGAAGAATATACGGTAACAACGTTCAGAATGTCTGCGCGGGCGTACGGTAAAAATTTTTAAAAGTGATAAATGAATTCCTGCCTCGATCAACTCGTGGAAATTCCCTTCCGGTTTCTGAAACCGATATGTGCGCGGTATTTACGCAAACTCGGAATGATTCTCTCGTATTTTTTCGCGCAAATATTTACGATCGAATTGATTCTGTTCTTCGGATAAACATTCAAATATAAAAATCGATACGCTCTTTCGATACATAAAAAATTACCTAAGTTCGCATCGTTATCAAGCAATACGTTGAAAAAATGCCATCAACACAACAGGATACCTTGCAATGTTTTCATGCCCGCTCGTTTTTGGTGTTAAGAAGGCTCTCGTAAGCTGAAATATCTTCTCCAGCAAAAGAACAAAAAAAACAAAAATAATAACTGAGGGACAGCAATTAATAAAGAGAAAACTGGCTAAGATTGTAAATATAACATCACCGGCGCGTATGGTACACACATCCCAGCCCACTCGACCTTTCCTGCCGAATTTGCATTTCACTATTCGCCGACCTAAATCATCACACTAGAATAAGCCATCGAGCTCTTGCATCGCGGGTAATGTAGGGGACTCACGCGCTAAAACGCTCGGTAAATATTGTTGTTAAATAAAGCGGGGGCGTCACGGACGAAGGGGATAGAGAGGACGAACGATAGAGTTTTGGTACATTAGGTACATTCAATTAGGGCAGATTGCGGAATACGCGAACGACGTAGAAGCAATAGAGAGAACGATTAGCAGAAACAACATTACACGGCTGCTGTCATTATCCAAACCGAAATATATATCTATGTGTGTCTGTTATCGTTTAGCATGGGTGAGAGCGCTGGAACGATCCATACGGAGATCCAATCTACGACGGACGGCATGGTAATAGTCCCTGAAGAGTTTCAGATTGTCGGACTTAATTAAAGAAAGGTAATTATCTCGTTGAGTGCGAAAATAGAACACCGCGCCGTCATGTATACATAACGATGCTAGAAAGGTAATAACACGGCTTGCGTCAGACTTGAACGTAAGAATCAATACTATCGATACTACATCTTCCATCAGACGTCTCCATATCCGATCCCGGCGATCCGCTTCATTCTTTCGTCTTTTCGATACATCGTGCATACGTTACACGCCGAGCGCAGACACGTTAATCGGCTGAACGTAGGTTCCATTGTACCGGCGTCGACGGACGGATACATCGAAATGCAATTCGATGTTTTGAACATGAACTACCTAGCTTTTGACGTAATCGTTCACGTAACTCCGATTTCGCATCCTTCACCATGTGAACCGGGCCAAATCGCACGTCAAGTACGCTCCGGTCGAAAGTATTAACGTGATGCTTTTGGCCAGATTTCCGTCCGTACTATACGGTATCATTCGTATGGACAGCGTATCTACACTCGCGGCGAAAACTAAGTTTACTAGATGCAACGATAATCTTTCGAAATGTAAAATTAAGCATTATTGGTGGAATGCTTATAATAACTTATAATAGCTTATATTGAATATTATTATAAGTATAACTTTCAAACGAATAACCTAAGTGTGGTAGGTTTCGTTATGTTTGAAAGACCGGTACTGTCAACCTAGTTTCTAAGAAAGGCAATCAAAACAAAAGAAGCAGCCCAATTGGTTTGACTGATCTTCTCCGAAAAATCACAGAGAATGGTCTTGGTGCCACTGAGCATCGAGGTCTTATAGATGCTTAAAAGACGAGTAAAATTGATCACCAAAGATAAAAATAAAATAAAATAAAGAAGAATCCATTTTTTTTCATTCCTTCCGTACTTTAGACACAATGATGTAAACATAATCTTCGAAGTAGATGTAGATCCGTCACTTAAGTTCTTGCAGGATGCAATATTTGCAGGATTCATCGGAAGATTGCAGCATATGTTGTTGACAGATTGCGAGTAATTCCTGCAAATCTAACGTTACCTACTTTGTGTATTAGACCACGTTATTAGTTACCTACAAACATCCTACCCGTTAATCAATACACGTGCAACCGTGTAAGTTTGAACGTGCTCAAACACACATGGACGCATCGCTTGCGTTATGAACTCGAAGTGATTAAACTATCTTATTTGATTGAATATGGGCGTAACGTTAATGGATTAATGTTGTGGCTGGCGCTTCGATATAATATTGATCTTCGGCATTATAAAGCGATCGTCGCAACTAATTTACATAATGTCGCTGGAACGAGTCTTAAGTATTACGTGCACGTATTGTTCGCGTGTAAATAGTGTTACTCGATGGCGTTTATTTTGCCTTAATTATTCGGGCGGAATTCTTGTATTAAGTAAGGTGATATAACTCATGTTAATTCTTGAAATCCTGTTATGCATGCGTTGTGAGCATTAGAAGCGAATCGAGCGAAAAGAAGTGCTAGTTCCGTGTTAAGCCATTCGTTTTGGAGCATTCCTCTTAAGTTGCAAGATTTCTAAATTATCTTTCCTGTTGGAGAAATATCTCATTAACAAATATAAATGATTCATTTGGAGAAGAAGATATTTCTGTGTATATGTCTTTAGATTTTGTTGATCCTTATCTCGATAAGCCCTCGATCCCCATATATCTGACTGGTCTTCCAGAATCAATCTTTCTGACAACATCGACGTTCGAGACTGTCGGCGTTAAGCTTAATTTAGGTTTTCCATAAAATCGCAGCGTTGCCAGCTTAAAATAGTCTTCTCCTGCATGTTACCAGCTACAGGCGGTAATCATTATTTTATTTCAACATAGTCGACCCGATCTACAACTTCGTAACACCGATAACAAGATTACATTTCAACGAGTACGCGTAGAGCGATTGAAACACAAGAAGAAGCCCTCCTCCAGGAACATATCAACCGCAACGCATTCATAATATACCATTTTCGCCGCCGCGACTTAATTAAACAGTTCCCGAGCTCAAATTGAGCTCGAAACGAATTAACAGCCCAGGTCTGGATTACCTTTTTACAAGAACGCACGTAATTCGAGGTCTCCCTTTGACAATCGCGTAATAAATGGCTTCGATAATTGTCACGAATTTAAATTAATTAGCGCTACTTCGCCAGAGGCACCCGTAAGCATACGTAGGGGGAGCGGTGTACATGGGAAATGCGCGGAAAGTCACCCTACCAAGCTAAATCCTTACGCCGGTTCATAAAATGCAGCAAATACGTTGAGGGTGTAATTCATTGCAGCGATACCGAACATGTTAAGTTGAATGTTAATTAAGTTGGTTGCGGTTGTCGTTGAATCATTTGAAGCTAGGAAAGATATCTTTAAAAGTAGCAATAGAATATTTCATTGCAATTGGTTACATTCAGATTTGAGTATGCAACACACAGTCTGTCTTTGAATGCTTAGGAAGTGAACAAACATGGCACCAAGATGGAGCCTCGGGGGACACCATTTTATCTGCCGCTACTACTACCTCTTAACTCCGAAAAGATAAGTAATTTTTTACAAGGAGCAACGGCCAATAGCTGAAGTAATTGGAATTCTATCCTAAACGTAATTCTTATCTTCGCATCTCTATAACGTACGTCCTCATCCGCGTAGGAAGCGTATCCACAAATATTTGTAGAACGAACGCGTTCCTTCGCTTATCCCAAAATCGAATCGAAAACAATAAACCTATCGGAAGTCCTTCGTCCGTGAAGACCGAATATCAATTTCCATATAGGATATATCCGTAAGAAGGATGCTTGTTCCTTCGAGTGGGATCGGCCGTCATTTTTCAAGCGATAATTTCGCTCGAACAGAATTACACCAGACGTCGAACTGTAACGATGAAGCGCGGACGAAATTCGAGGGTCCGCAAATATAAATTCGATTTAAATGGAGATATAAAAAATCGACACGTTCTTTCATTTCATCGATTGGCGAGAGATCTGGATGGGAGCAAGGAGGTGAGCATCGGACGAAGCTGTTGGTAGAAGGAAGACGTCGAAAGGACGCCCGATCGACCAGTGATGTATCGGTTACGGATTATTGTGCCATAAAACGGGGAAAGAAACTCGAGCATAAACGTCATGGCCGACGCGTTTATCGAATTTTTAATAATTTGCCGCGAAAATCGTGCAGTGACTTAGTGACGATTAATGGTCAGAACATAGCAATAATATGCAGGTTTATTGGTCTAAATGTACGCATTCTCATTGAAAATATGTAAAAAAAAACATTTAGGACAGGGATTAGCTGGCGCCACGATCTGTGAGGCTAGCAAGGATCAACTTACACCTCAGTTATTGTAATTATTACTATTATTATTGTTGTTAAAAGATCTTAAAAAAAGATGAAGATCCTGTCTAAAAAGAGACTGAAATGTGAATGGCATGCCCTTTTTTATTTATTTTTAAGTTCGTCAGGTAAGTCATTTAATCACGTTGTAGAATTCCCTACAAAGGGTATCAACGTTTCGCTTTAACTAAACTAAATGAAGATCCCAAGAGAGTATTCGTCAACGTACAAACGAAGAACGCGTAGTCGCAGAAATCTTATTTACTTGCGAAAATCATATTTCCGGAGGAAAATCTCTCGGAAAACGTACACCTTTAATGTATCGAAAATTTAAACTACTTAAGCGTACATTTCGTGCAGCGCCGTAACGAGAAGACCAAGAAACAAAAATAGAACTGAAAAGCGCTATTCACATCCAACAGCATTTCTGTTCATCAAACAAAGTTTTCTGCCTAGCTACGCTTTATTCCTCGTAGAAAAGGTAACTTACTTTCCTGCAAGTTTCAATCCTTTAAAATCGGCTAACAAGAAAAGACAATTTCTTACGTACGACTTTAACTCCGTTTCCCCAACTTTACGGAACAGATCCTCGCGTGAATTGCACTTACTTTTATTGAAAGACCTCTTGCGCCAGCTAGCAATCGGTCAAAAACTTTTGCCTTCTAGTATAAATTATGTAATTTGGATAAGAGTATGCTCGAACTCGGAAGTTCAAGAAATGCATGATAAATGAACAACTACATTGTTTATTTTACGAAGGAGCGCCCTCTCCGCGATTAAACTATGAGCGAAATACTTTGAATTCCTTTTCTGCGAAGCGTTGCGTTTCATTTCAGGGAAACTTAAATAATGTTCACTTACGTAAGATTCTTACTTCGCGGAATAATATGCAAATTAGATATTTTAACTTCGTTCAGAAGTAAAGCACTTTTACACTGACTAGCGAAAAATAAACTAATTTAGTGTCCACGCCCTGCGAAAAGTATCACGATGATTCATTGTAAGAAGGTAACAACGGACTAACTATAATCAAATAACGTACTTCGTAATAGAATACTTTTCGCTCATCTTAATAAATTACGCCTAGTGATCCGCACTTCTGTCACACCCCGTAGACGCACATACATTCTCAATTCACACGATAGCATCCTCGTACAGTCAATATTTTATGTAAACGAGCCGTTAGAAGACCGTACCGTCTACTAAATCAGTCCGGCGATGCTCGCGAAGCATTAATGTAAAGCGCTAGTGAGGAAAATGCATTGTTATTAGCCATAAAAGTGAGCTGTAGACTATGAATTACCACGAGGCGTTCTGTAGTTCAAATAGAATATATGAAATAATTCTGAATTATGTAGAACAAATGATGCAAGATTAACTCAATGTAATGATGTTCGTGAAATTATAACTCCTGTAAAAAAGCGTACTTTCAGAGCGTGCCGATGTATCTTATTTCGCTTAAGCTGTTCCGACGAAGCTTTGAGAACGTTCATTTGAATGAGTTTTTGAGGGTTAGCTTTTTATGTCGAAATCTTCAATCAATATACGATAAAAGGACGTCCTTTCAAGATGACTGCAGACCTTCTTATTTCTCTAACCTTGCTCTTTCCCATATTAAAGTAAAGCTATTGGAAACTTAGTACTTATAATGTAAAACAAAAGGATATCCAGGAGATCCTAACAAATTATAGCTATCAAGAATTAATTTATTCGAGGCGATAGTACTTGATCCTTTTCCTTCTGCTTCTGATATTAGAAAAGTTACATCGCGAACTCATGCAGTGTCTTCTCTATGTGGAATTAGCATAGAATAAAGGAATTTCACTCGTATAGTAATGTTAATGTCGTTATTAACTAGAATATCCAGTTCCAACATAGCCCGACTCCATTATCAATTACAGTCATTTACATTCTGAGTGGGAGTCAGAACTTCTGAACGTGCTCATTAGCTTAAGTTCACCATTTAATCTGTGAGCAACAAGCCCATTAGATGGATTAGTATGCAATATACCGCCGCTCCTGATGGAATCCCTCTTAAACTTTGATATGTACTTCTTGGGAATTTGTATATATTTATGTTGCGACGAAAATGATCCGAACCATTGTTTGGGGAGATGTAATTCCTCGACAAGGAAATACATTCGTCATTCCTTACGTAAATCTTTGATAAAAGCAATGGACCTAATATCTATTAATAGCAACGGGTATTTTTCGTAAACATTTGCGCTGATGAACTTAAAGGAGGAAATTTTTCCGGATTTTCCGGTTCCTAAAACTTTAATATGTTTACGTCTTCAAACAGCGGATTTCCACAAAAAAACAAAACAGAATTCACGTAACCGGCGAGGCCCCCACATTTGACATTTCAAACGAAGACAATATCCACGACAGAATGCAACTATATAATAACATTCACGGCGGTAATCAAATTTCAGTTAATTTCTCGCACCAACGAGTTCGCCCGCCACCCTCGCCCGGGGAGCGTACGCGCCGGAATATAAAGGACAAAAGAAGGGACGCGGCGCGAAATAAGGACTTTATTACATCGAGTCGCAGCGGGCGAACGAGAAAAGAAAAAAGGAGGACTTCATAAATGATAATAAACACTCTCCACCATTGAATCGCCCTTTTGTTGTTTCAACGCAGAAGCTCCAAATAATAATTTAGAGTCGCCCGCCGTCTTCACGAAGGACACAAGCGTACGTCGCTTACGTACGCCTTCTTTATTAGGGAAGGAGAAGGTCTCCGGGACCGTAACGGCGTCCGGATAAATTGAATTTTTTTTAAATCTTTTATATTGTCGCTCCACGAGGCCATTTAAAATTACACCGCTATGATAATTTTTTTTCCGTCTCCGTGTTAGAGTGACGGAAGGAGATTTGATAGAACGATTATTATCTAATTTCTTTTGAAGGAAAGCGACTGGTAGGAAGTTCTAGTCGACGTGAGTAGAGCTAAAGTGGGTAGATTGGGAGATTCTAGTCGTCCGTAAGTGTCAGTTTAGTTGATAAGAGAAAAAAAGAACTATATCTACTTGAGGTCCTCGCTTCCTTTGTCCTTTATAAAGGAGCAAGGTGTAATATGGCTAATACTAAAGTCATCGGTACACTCCACACAACACAAAGTATTGAAATGTTGCTGATGTAAATGGACAAATTTCCGCTTCGAATTTATAATTATTTTTATCATAATCGGACCATGGCATAGATATCTTCGGTTATTCCTTACATATCTTGATGAACTTATTATAACCAAACGCCTTTCTTTGTATTGAAATAGATAGAGGCTTTTGACTTTTAGATGCCTTATACTTACTATAAATGTACTAATCTAAGCACGAAACTGAATATACGCCCTTATTACCTTACAGCGCAGCTCCAATACAGACAAGTCAAGTTTCGTACGTGCAGGAAATTCACATTCTGCATTTCTATCATTGCGTCACTTTTCCGTGGCCGCTTTTAAAAACAAACATGTTCAGCTGCATATGTGTTATATTTTTTGCTGGGAAGCTATTGCGGCATTGTTTTACAACTGTTTACGTAAGCGCGGGCATTAGTACCGTTGTGCGGTTTACACAGCTCCAGTTCGGTCCGCCACTGTTTAGGAATTTATGTTCTACAATTTGGCGTTGTAATTAAATCAATAATAATAATTTATTAGCTCAGTATATGTACGTATGTGTGGATCGTACATTGTTGTCAGTTCTACTTGTTTCCGCGCAGATAATTTATACCTAAGCTACACGCTATGTATACATATTCACTACTATATTTCGCTATAATACGCTACGTAACCGTTATACATACAACGGCGATAAATAGAATGCATTAAGTGCTGCTACAATGATGTTAAATTTGTCGGCCGGATTAAAGTTCGGTAGTCATCGTTCTAATTTTCTCCGTTGAAATTTATGCTGAAATTAATTCAAAAGTGCTTGCTTTTTGTTGCTTTTAATAGCGTAGAATCCATACGGATTGTAGCTAATCTGCATAATTAAAAAGAAAAAGTCTATGCCTTTTGTTTTTTTATCTGAGAGTGCCCGGAGGAAACCTTCACATAGTTTCCTTCTTTCTAATCTTAATCCAACTTACGCCGAGATGGTGGATTCGTTGATAGTCCAAAACGGTCTCTAATATAGAAGAGATGCATAGCGAGGCTATTGCGCTCCAAATGCCATGAGATTCATCTCACCTTCGCGTTGATAAATATAATTCAACGTCTTTTTTTTATCAAAATCCATCCAAATAAGAGATATCATCTATACGACCTTCAATCGGTGAAGTTCTCCGTCCTTCGAGCGAGGCTTTGAGCCCGGAAAATAGAAGAAAGGTCACTGAGGGCCGGATCTGGTAAATAAAGTAGGTAATTTATCGATTCGTGTATGTTTACGATGACGACCTCTGGCGTGGCGTGTCCACTTGCTTAATTTGGAATCCTCTTTAACCAGTTTCTCCGTGTCTCCTCTTTCTACTTGCTTGAAATCATACTTCGCTATCTTATGTTTTTATCCAAAACGTTTTTGTCGATTTTTATTATTTATGCTTTCTCATAATCTCATTTTTCTATTTCTCCTAACATCGCCCTCGTTATTCTGTTTAATTTAGCTATTAGAAATGCGCCGCCGGTATATGCTTTCGCTTGCCTTAAGATTTCTTTAATTTAACATATCTTACTGCTTTAATCCATTATATTTGCTTATTCAGTTACAATATGCACAGTATCTATATGCAGCTTTTATTCCTATCCACATTATAGTTTACAAGAAAAAAAGCAACGAAAATTAATCAATCTCCGCAGCTCCATTCCGCTACGTTATATTTTACCAGAGTACATATACGTAGGTTTAATTCACGCAAACCAAACACGGTGGTTAACGGTCACGCATGTGAATAGCACAGAAAAACGAATCGGGATTTCGCAGGTTTCTCTCTTATCTAATTTAGATTTGCATCACTAACGTTTACAACCGAAACGGTTTGCCTTTAATAAAGCCGCCAGAATTTGCCATTTTCGTTTTTCGCCTCGCTCTCGGACAGAAAAAAAAACCGGTTCCTTTTTTTTTGCTATTCGAAAATACGAACCGTTCCGCGGAACAACAAATATTATAAAACACCGGGAGCTCTGTAGCGAGCTCAGTGGCGCCCGAGTGAAAAGTTCTATTGTTCATAAATCGCGAACGCAAGGTAACGCCCTCTGTCGCAAAAACGTTTAACTTCCACGACACAATAACCGGTATACCGCGTACAACACGCTCGGCGTCTATATTTTGTTGTAGGTACAGGAGGACATTAATAAATGCAAAAGACTGAAGAGGTCTGGCACTCCGGCGGGTGGCCGGGCGTGAAAAGAAAGGGTGCAGTTGGGTCGCGAGGTCGTACAACGTTCCGACCGATGGGTTGAGGTAATGCTGCTGCTTCCTCGTCCCACCGCGGTCGCCCGTTTCGCCCGCTCGGTTTATGAAATACGATCACTTTACACTTTCTGTAGTACTCGTTGGTGAGGACCTTCGGTAATGCGACGTATTTATTCTATTTGTTTCCCTTTTTGCTACGCCTGAGGTGCCCTTACGGTTCGCAAAGAATGCTGGTGAAACGGATCGAAATTTATTGCGATCTTACTCTGTTCGATATACGTTTTCAATATTGGTCGTAAAAGTGTCTATTCCCATCCATTATTTATCAGGAATAAGGGTCCGGTAAGCGATGTGATATTTCCTAACTTAAAAGAGGGCGTTGATGTGAAGATAGATATTGATTAATGGTAAAAGACTAAACGGTAGTAACTTGATATAGATATAATTTTAATGCTTATAATTACAATGGGCAACAAAATATTGAAATGTTTATGCTTTCGAGATTAAAATATTAATTTCTTAATAAATAACACGATTATGACTAAGAAAATAGTAAATTGGCCAAGGTTTCATTAAAATCTGCTTAAGAGATTTACCTTCTTTTAGCTAGTTGTTTGTAATTGATGAGGGGAATATCTCTGATGAGCGTCCGACAATAATCAGACAGCATTAGCACCCCGGTCTCATTTCTGCATATTGGAAAAGCGCTAAACCCTCGTCGTGCTCGTCACTGAATTACCCACGCCTAATAGGGAACAACTGCAAGCGGCAGTGAAGTGGATCTTTAAGAACATTTTGCAGCCGAATGCATGAATCGAAACCAACATGTCTCCAATCAGTCGCTTATAGTTTACGGCCGTGCCATTTCTAAAGAAATTCTCTGCGATAGATCGCGTACGCAACCTGTATTTCTTTACCTTCAAGCCTTTCAAAGTTAAGATCTCGAAGGAGTTGTTCAATCTGAAGTCCTACAGCAGCGCCCTCTTTAATTTTGGCTAAACTTCAACTATCTCCAACTTGAAACATACTTTTCGGGGCAGGTCTTTCTTGATGTCTTTCTTGATCAATTTCTCTACATAACCAAAGACTTTGTATATAACAGCTGCAGCCTTTCAACAGAACCACTACCTTCGTGTCTTAACTAATAGCAGCTTTACAATGTTGCAAGCCTCCTTCTGCCTGCTCTATCTTGCGCGAACACTTTCGCGATGCCCTCAATACAAACTTAGCGCGTATTCATTAAGTTATAATGCAATGTAATTGCCGTTTCGGCTTTGCCTTTCAAAGTAATTAAATTTCTTAATTACATAAAATTCCTATTAGAGACAATAGAAACACAAGCTCACTGCGTCATTTTGCTACCAGCCAACTGTTTAACCTTTTATACAAATAAGGGCGCACATTTACGCCATTTAATTATTAACGAAATCAATACCAGTTCACTAAGTTTCCCATTTCAAAGTTCGTGGAGAAGTGGCATCGGTCACAATAAAAAAAAAACACTCCGAAGCGGTTAACCGGGCAAAGGACCGGTTGTCCTGATGGCAAGAACCCTAGTAAATAATTGATCAACAATTAGATATTTTACATATTTAAACGGAAACGTATAAAACCCGTCTGGAAGTCAACTTCCACTTTTATGATTTTAAAAGCCCGCTATCCCAGGACTAGGTAGCGGCGCGAAGTCCCCAAAAGCTACCCCCTAAGTACGGTCCTCGCGCTCTTGGCTCGCCTTTTCGTCCCCCCAAACCCCACCCTCCCATATTTCTCTTGTACTCGTTTGGGTCATTACCTCTTTTACCGGCAGCCGCTTATTCCACAACATACCGCCTCCTTACTCTTTGCTTCTCTTCTCCCTTATCTCGCTTCTTAGGAATGGTTCATTAACTTAATGTACGGTATAATTTCACATCTTGACTTAGGTTACGTCCTAATTTCTTCTCTCTTTCAATGACACGCAGTCGTTACGGTCATATTTACAGGATCGGACGCAGAGATATTTTCTGAAGGAAGGAATCTTTATTTTTTTTTTTGATTTTGGAGCTTTTTTAAGCTGTAAAGTTTTATAAGGACAATCGAATGGAAAGAGATAGCTCTGCGCAACTACTTCCTCATCATAACGTCAGCCACTACCGACATTCGGAACTGAGCTGCAAGTTAGTTTACGTGAGCGGAATGAATGTAACGTTCGTGATGAATTGTACAATTTCAATGGATCTGGTGGCCGGCAACTTTCAAATTTTTTTGGACATATGAAAAGAGGATTAGATTGGACAGACTTACGCCAGCGCACTGGCGGCAACCATCTATAAAGAAGGTATTGGATAACACGCTCACCAATATAAGAAATGCCTCAATCTTCGCAGTAAAGCAAATTCGATCCTACTTTATTACCAGAAATAAAAAAGTTTGTTATTCACGCTTCTTTTTCATCGATGATACCATTCAGCACATAAGACGTATTTGGATAAAGGTAACATCAGGCACTAACTGAAATACTTGATCCTTTCGATATCATCAGAAACTTTCTATTTTTAACTTTCGGAAGAAGTTTGCCTGTAACGTTATCCCTCTTCTTGTGAATTGTCATTTTCCAAGCAGAACATAATCTTTGTTGATTTTTATACTTTATTTTATTTATGAAACACCAGGCGTTCCTTCTAAAGCCTTAAAGGATCGCCCTAACCCGGTCCTGCATAATTTGCATGAATCAAGCGAAAGAACCGGGGATAATCTGAAGCGCTCTGAACATGGCTGTTCCCTTGGTTCTTCGTTACCATTCTTCGTGAAATTTATGACCTCTTTAAGAGAAAAATTTATTTAAAATTAACTCGCCGAAGTTGTATGTCAGGAGATCGAATAAAGTTACAAAATAATCCTCGAACTTTATGTAATACTAAACGCTATAAAAGCTAAATTAGTCTAAGTTTCATAATAATTTAGAGGAAGATCGGTTCGGAGCAATCTAATCTTATAAATAATTTTGGCGAAGGAGACGTTAGGATTAAGAAGCTTGCGCAAAAAAAAAGGTTAGAAATGTGAAATTATGGAACTAAAACAAGTAAAAGATATTCAATCACACTGTCGATGCTTCACACAACACCCAACAAATCACGGCAATAAATTCCAGCCGGATTTGTTTTTCTTTTCTTTGAAATTCAATTTACGCAACGTCCCGAAGGTACTTGCCTGCTTTATGACCTTCGCTCCTTTTCTACCTCCTATTTTTTTCCTCTGCCCGTTTAGGAGGTCGTTAATTCTCGTTTTCTCCATTGTGAAAGGTGTGTGTGCTCCGTGTGTGGGTCCGTTGCGTTACGCAAACATATATCAGTCAGCAGTACTTTCTGGTGCGCCTCCGCTGGCATTTTCCGTCTGCAAATTGATATAAAGCAGCGTTCTGCGACCGTAAGTATATTTACTCTCGAGCGAAGGTACATAAAGAAGAGAAAATATCGCAGATAAAGCGAGGTGCAACAAGTGATTGACGAAGACTCAACGACAATAAAACCCTCCCGCTTCGGAAAAATCGAGACGAGGTGGAAAGATGATCAACACGGCGATAATGTTTACATTCGTTAAAGAGGATTTCTAGTACGTGATTAAAATTTGGATCGCGTTCTTAACGGCGTGATTGTAGTTTAAATTAAACCGGGAAGTATTTCATAGGAAAAAAATCGGTTCTTGCGTATCGTTTTGAGAAAATATCTGGATGAGGGCGAAGTAACGCTACGTATTAACCGTAGGAAATCACATTAATATTCGCAAGCACAGCGTCTTTGTACGAAAGGAGACCTAATCTCTCGATACCTTATTACATCGGTAATATTAAGGGAAAAATCGCTTTTGCGCTGATCTTACCGGGACAGCCTGTATGTGATATATTTGACAAAAGTCCCGATGCTATCTACTACGTACTAAAATAAAAATTATTTTGAAATCTATTCAATAATAGATACCGCAGATTTCGCATCCTGTCTACATAAAAATTAATAGTCTGTCCCCGTTAGAACCCAATGTACAAGGCACTAAAGGAATTTTTAATAGCGATTACTGTCAGAATGATGAATTACCGCATAGCGTAAATTGAGCCTAATAGGCAATAGGATACATAATTACAAGATTACGCCCGTAAATTATTCACGATGCATGGTATTAATGATGAAAGAGCCGGGGTTAATACAACATGACATGAATTATAATATTATCTAATCGATAATCATGTACAACGAAAGGTCATACAAAGTGGCGGCCCGTATTAATTACGGGAATAAATGAAAAGTATGACGTTATTTCTCTCCTTTATTTCGCTTTCGGTGTTTGCTTATTTTGATATCCTTCTTCAATACATTATCGCTGTTATGTGAAGCGACTCTTGAATGCAATACGCGCGAGAACTGAACGTTATCAGTCGCAACGAGGTATCTGGTTCAAGAGAAATTTGCTTTTTGAAAAACTTAATTATTTGTAATAATAAGTTTGGTAGATATTCTGGTTTTACAGTGGAAAGGTTTAAAGCTAAAGATAAAGATAAAGGTTTAAAGTTTAAGATAAAGCCCTGAAGGGAAAGTGACTGTTTGTAGCAAGGTTCTGGGTAATCACTAGAGATGACAAAGGCTGGTGGAATTATTCCTTTTTCGCAACGACCAGATAGACTCGTTCCTATTCGCCTCATTCGTGTTGCCTACTGGTGTCCCCGAGGGTCGACAAAGCTCGAGTCTGTCTGGTCTCGGCGAAAAAGTAATAATTTCATCCGGCTTGGTCCTCTCTAGTAATCGCACTAGCGGCAAACGGCAATTTCTTGATGAGCAGAATTAGATTTGGACAATGGCGTAAACGCTACCAAGGATCTGGTCTCCCTCCCAAAATAATAAAGAGGATTTAACCACAATAGTGAGATGAATACATGTAGCGCGATTACTTGATGCCTCATTGTAACAAACACGGTCCCGGCCAAAGTGACTAAGACCGATACAAAATGAATGAATAATAAAGCATTGCGTTCAAACCGCGATAATTTTTTCAAATTGGAAATGAAGTTTGAAAGATATCTACATTTACCAATCTTTCGTGGTAATGTATAATTAATTTATTCCCAACTCCATTAACTTATGAAAGCGCTATAAACTTCCGATATAACGTAAAATACAATACCGGTCTCGAAATTTCCACCACAATAAGTATACCCTTTAACGAAATATAAAAGGAATTAACGCCGCGATCAATCGATCGCGGAGTCATGCAATATCGTCAAAAGAACGGAAATTACGATCTCAATTTCCCCTTTTTTCTCCCCGACCCGCTCTCGGACGCGAGTCGGCTCTTTATTCGCCGCATTCCATTATTGAGAAATATCCACGAAAAGCACACGCAGGGTAAATCAAAGACTAATAGGCTTTAATTATGTCCGCCCTCGCGAGGAATTCGACCGTCGTCGTAATAGTCGTCGCGTTACAAAATAAACAATCCTCGACCGGGACGAGGAAAACGATAACAACGCGGAGAAAAGAAAGAACGCAAACGGAACGGAACGGGTAGAAACGGTAAGTAAAGAGACCGGCGAGCGGAAAGGAGAGAAGAAACGAAAAAAGGGCATACAATCACCTCGGGCACGCAATATAAAAATAAAGGGATTTCTCTTCTGATTTTCCATTTGCTCAATTGGCATCAGCGAGGCGAAATGGCGGCGGCCGCATGAATATAGCGGCGCAAAATAAAAGGATGAGAAAAAAATAGAGAGAATAATAATAATAATAATGAAAAGTGCGGCGCGTGGGGCTACGCTTCTGCATGTCGAAGAATACGAGGAAGGGACTCGGAGGCAAGACAACGAAAGGACTTTTGTATTCCGTAATGGAAAGTGGAGATTTCCCACTCAATACCTTTGCACGTATTATACGAAGAAGGAGGAATAGCGCGATCGAATCAACTCGTTCGTCTCGTTAGGCGTACCAGTTTGGAGGCGGCTGATTACAGAGGTTTAAGAGAAATTTTAGTAAACTACGTTCATCCCGTTTCGTAGTTATTTAAAAGGACGGAACAACGAATTTTCATTCCACATTCTTATTTTCGTGAAGACTCACTTGGTTTTTAGTATCATTAATAAACGAATTACAATCCTAAAAGAATTTTCGGACAACTGGAGCTTCTTTGTTCTTTTTTCCTTTTGCTTGACTTGTTCTTCCTTGTGCTGTTTACTTTTTTCCTATATTTTATGTATTACAAAAGGCTATTATTATTATTAAATTCATTTATTATCCAAAACATCGTGTTTTTGCAATCACTCCATAGATCCAACAGAAAAAAATTTGTCTCCCAATGCAGACTAATGACAATATAAAGCAACATCTTCAAAGTCTTATCCATTTTTTTGTCTTTTATTTGTCCTCCACAGCGTAAGACGTCTGCAAAAAGAATGTGACATATGAAACATGAAAAGGTCAAGAAGATACTACAATATATGGAAGAGACAGCTTCAGCGAAGAGAAATACAAAAAGACAACGTTGCTGAAGCGAAAGTGACGACGCCTGAAGGCGCAAATAAAGAAATGAATGTCACAGTAAATTTGAATACCTCGTAAACGGCGTATGAGCGAAATTATCACTCGTACCATTGACGAAGACACTTGCTTTATATTCGCTTTATAAAAGTAAAACTGGATCAAAATATCTATCTCCACCTCCCTTAAAGGTCCATCCAAATTCTCAAAATTAGATGAACTTCCTAAATTTTATGTGGAAGCAAACTTTTTGATCCCCTATGTACGTATGCGTACGCCACTGATCCCTGATCGCTACGTGTATGGCATTCCTCCCTTCCTGCGCCGTATTTTTCCCCTTTTGTTCCATCCATGCTCCCCATCTGCAATTTGTGTAATGGGAATTGGGCATCGTTGATTTTTCTTCCCGGACGCTCGAAGCGAGGACGATTCGTTGGCAGTCCTACTCCTTCGTGCGCTCTCATCCTTTTATGAAATTATATTCATAAGATTGCGTCGGAGGAGATCCACGTTCCCCCCTTTCTCCCTCGTTTCCGGTTTAATGGGCGAGCAGGTTTCTAAGTGATGGGATCGAATCGGCCATGCCTATTTCGGGGATTTCCCTTGGCGCCGCGTGATAAGCAGGTTAGGAGGATGGACATATTGGCGGCGTATCCACGTTGTGCGAAGATATAAGACGTAGCTACTCAAGTTATTTCTTGTGATTTATTAAAAATATTTTTATAAAGGCTGCCTTTAAAATTCTCAAAGTTCAATTCCTTTATACTTCGATGTCTATCCATCAGCGATCAAGGCGTCGTCTTTACAAGTTAATCTTGATTTTAAACAAGAGGTAAAGATCGCAAAAGAATTAGGCTTGGGAGGTGGAAAGGATCAGTGTCACGCCTTTTTTGTCAAGGATTCCTTCATTAGGTTTGTATGGGCGCATTGTCCTGATCCTCCTTTCCTTTAATCTTCTAGAACTCGGACGGAACGTTTTTTCCTAAATCTTTTCGAAACCTCGAATAAAACCTAGTTGGCCTATCCTGACCACATGGCACAAATTCCTTATTCGCAAAAGCTCCATGCGTATCATGCGCTTGATGCAAATTCGTTGTTCACATGCATCAGCCATTTTGCTGAAGTTCAAAATAACATTGTAAACACAAATACCGGCTTCGCACTGGATTCAATAAAAACCTTGTTCTAATCTTCCTTTTGCCGAACGAAAGAAGAACGGTAATCCTTAAATCTGCATGTTTCGCTGGCATAGTACAATTCGTTAAGGTCACTTAATACAATTCATCTTATGCAATAATTACGTCACATCGACAGTTGAAGTAGCTCTCCAAATATTCACTGTCAATTGAAAATTTAACGTATTGATTCGGTGGCGGCGGGATGCGGCTGTATCTATCTAATACATTCTACCTGCTACTACGTAACGGTAAAGCTGCCGATCTCGAACGAATTTGAATTGTTAATGCGTGATTGTCAGAAGTTCGTTGCTACAGGAATAATACGGACGGATGAATAATGTACGATACGGAGTATCGGCGAGGATCCGCGTATATACCTACATAATAGGTACCGTCGTTGCATTAAAAGTAATTAACCGGATTCGAACGGATGGCCTTTATTAGCAGTTGGACACTTCGACCGGCGGGGACGAGGTTAAAGTTTGACGGGTGAATTTTCGACGGATATAAAATGTTTTCGATGTTTCGTTGTTTATTAACCAGTAAATTTCCGAATAATTTTTTGCGAAAGACTCCAGCTTGCGAAATGAAAATAGTAACGTAGCGACCTCATCCCAAAGTTTTACATTAAGTGAAAAACGATGTCCGCTTAAAAAATTCGACTGAATATGGTCCGAATAAAAAACCTGGAAAAATGTAACGTGATAAATTTCCCTTCAGTGATGGATGGCTGAAAATATGGTAGTTAGGGAGCTGGTGGCTATTTCGATATATTACCATCGTTGATACTACGTAATATGTCGTATATCTTACATCTACGTATTTCAAATTGCTGCATTTTATCGTCTTTTTTCTTAACTTGTTTATCTTCAGTAAAGTCTTCCCTCATCCTTACTATCCGTTATTAAGCGCGTCAAGAGAAAAATCTTCTCAGTGAGTGATCCTTCTAGGTGCGCCGGAACCAACAGACGAAGCGAGTAGCCCCGACAGGAACTCTTTTGTCAACAACATCACGTCGTGAGTAAACCCATGAGTAGGTTGAATAATCAATCAAAGTACTTTCCTCGTCGTTCATATACAACTAAGGATTTCTCCGGCGAGATTTAAAGGAACTCTTAATTTTCGCTGGAAACTTTCTTCTAGCAACCGGTATTGCCATAAACCTCGAATATACCATATTTAGTTATCTCATTCCTTGCATCATATCAAACCGAGACGGCGATGAATGTTTCCTCTATCTCTTCCTCTTACGCCATTAAGCTTTTTGTAATGCGAAACTTCAATTTCTCATTATCGCGTAATTAAATTACTATCTAACAAGAGCTATTTATTCCAGTCTCTAACAACTCACGTTCCTAGCTTCCTATTCTCTAAACGATAAGCTGAGAACATCCCGATGGATGAAGGAAACGCCTAATCGCTAGAATCGAACATCCTCCCTCAACCTCGTTCCCGAAGGGGGAAGAGACCGCCATAATTATCAGGCGTTGAAAAATCGCTGTTTGCAGACAGCAAATTAATTTCAGTTTACGCTCGCTTAAGTAGGCAAATGTTTCGTTATATCTGTATCAGTCAACATCTATAAAGTATTAACTCGGAACCCTAATAATGGCTGAATAAATAGGGAGCCGTAGATCTTATGAAACTATGAGACTCTTCCGCCTCTCTAAATATTAACCGGGCACGAATCCTTAGCGATAAGACTGCTACGAATTCACGTTATGACACGAAACAGGAAGTTTTTTGGAATGGTTGCTCTTTTAATTGGATGTTTTCTTTCATTTTTTCGAAATTTTGAGTATTTAAAAAACATTTTTCAAGCCCGATATAATTATGCATGCGTTAAAAGATACTTTAGAAATTTCGCTCATGTTCGACTCGCTCAATTATTGTTTAGTGGCCGTTTGCATCAACCGACATTAACACACCTATAAAAATTGAAAAAAAAAAAGAATGTCGAGGCGTCTTTAAATTCTTGTAATTATGCGATTCGCCTACGCACCGTCATCTGCCCTCTGCACTGTTCTGCCTATTTAAAATAATATGTAAATACTGATGTTAGGAGCTGCGTTGTGAAATGTACCTCTTAAACAAGATGCTCCCATAAATGCAATGTCGGCCGCTAAAATATAATAGAATGCACGGAAATTGAAATATTTTTTTTACATTCACTGAAGCTTTTATCTAAAAATGTAAAAAGTTCACGGTGTATAATGCTCCTATGAAGACCCGATACGATCGTTTTAATAAAAGTTCTGATTAAATGTGCAAAACTAAAATTTGAAATAATTGTAACTGACGGACTATTAACTATTTAATCAATTGGATAGCTTTATCGAAAAATGATTTTTTTTGTATTACGAACAACTAGAGCATTCAATAACTGTATTTAATACGTTATGAAACAGAAAAGAACTAAATTACTTCATATCGTAAAACATATGAAACGTTTTAATTGAAATATGAAACGTTAAATTGAAACAAAACTCCGGTATGCCGATTTTAAACATAAATAAATGCAAAAAAGAAGAAAACACATTTCCGCAATTCATTTATATTTCAAATGCAACAACTTCGACATATACATATATAAAATAAATTAAATATCAACTTTCAAAATTTACCGGGCTTCGCTTTTAATACATTCGCCACTTTCATATCGATTATCGACTGCTTTACCGCTACTACATTCCCCCAAAAGAAAAAATTGAATTATTCCACACCAAACGGTCTCCATATATGTATTTAACAATTTACACCGCAAGCGTTGGTATTTTGAACAAAGATCCGTTGTTAGCAGGGCAATTACCAAGTTCTGGTAAGTTGTATGTCCGATGGAAAATTAGGCGCTATGCATCGGAGAGGTAAGAGTAACTACCACGTACTACGCGCTGGACCACTTTAATGCCTAATAGTACTTGTATTGATGTGGGCTTATAACGAGCTAAGTCGAAAAATTTCGCGTACGTGATTAATATACATACATTGCCCAGAAGAAATTGAGGATATTTAGAAAAATAGTATCAAAATAAATAAATAATATAAGACACGCAAATATGTTTATATTGCAACCACAACGTTTTTAAATAAGATTGACAAGTCTCAACTTGTACAGCGCTTCAGTGCAGCGCCTGCGGGAACCTCCACAGCTCGAGGATATCCAAGCCTTCTCGACTACAATTAGATTTTACCATTTTCAACCATTACAACGCGATTTGACCCATGCACATGCTTGGAGAGCGATAGATCAATTGGATGGTCATCTGGAATACGTAATCGGCCACAATTTGTTCGAAAAATGCCGCAATACGAAGGTGGGAGTGTAATTATATGGGTTGGGATAAGCGCAGAAGGTCATATAAACCTTTCCTGTGATACAGAATGGCAACCTGACTGCTCAGAGCTATCTGGATGAAATTTTGAAACTCATTGTTCTTCCGTACGTTGGCGTTATGGGTGAAAGATTCGTTTTAATTTTAACATTTCACCCTAAAAGAAAGCATAACCGACGGTTGACGAGTACAGCGAAAAAAAAAAACATAATTAAGAATATAACGAAGCAAAGTGCGAGCGTAAAAACGCTAAAAATACGTCGCCGTTCGTCAAAAATAATGAAAAGTGCCGACGCGCTGACGCTCCAAGACTCTAAAATGTTCAAGTGTGCGCGGCCACGCTGCATCGCAGTGTCGAGCTAACGAGTGATGATGAAGTCCTCCAGGTTGATGCCACCCCGGGGAGTCCTCTCGACCCTCATCTTTCCGACGGAACGGCCCCCATCTGTCCCCTGCAGCGGTGCTCCGGAGAGAGCTCGTCCAGAAAACTTTAAATAAAATAAAATTCTGCCCATGAAGCGCTATCAGCGAAAAATGTATACGTATACGAAGGTATGCGCATACATATATATTATAGAAGTCTTTACACCGCAAATTTGACATGCAAATGTTGCTTTACATAGTTTTACGCTGAATATAACGCAACCGTTGCGCGTTTACGTATAGTTTACGACAGCGATGGGGAATGGCAGAGACATATACACACACAGCACTACGCTTGCGGATAATAAAAGTCCGTATTTAAGGTACCTATTGAAGCATCATATGCATAAAGATTTATACGTCTGGAAGAAAGTTTCTGATGGAAAGATACTCGATTTAAAGCTCAACTTAAGAGAAAAAGTATTTTATCGTTCGTCGCCTTATATTGAGTTTTACGACGAAGTTGATTTACTTCGGAGACGGTGAACTCATTTCTTTGATGAAACGGCAAAGGTGACAGGTTTTCGAGAATTTCTTCGTATTTATTAATTTAATATAATACAAACGAACTTTTGTTTGTAACTAAATATATTTAATCAGGGATCACTGTTTTACTTAATTTTATGCTTTAATCATCTATTAAATTAACATATTAATTAATTATCTTCACATCCTCATGTTTCGCCGAGCAAGATCGAACGTGTTTCCACATGCTCAAAACGCCGTAATTCTTTTCACAACCTTCCTTCAAAATCCCATTTAAATGAAATGAAATGTATCTATTTTATTCGTTATATTTAACTGTGCACTTACGTACATACCTACCGTTATCTGCGACTCTTTTGGTTACCGTTGGAAAGCTTTTCTCGCCAGGTTTGCGATTGTCCGCCTCCTACCGAACGCCACTCATTCATTGCGCTGTCTGCGCGGGTTTTCAAGTCATTTTATTACAGCGTCGTCGGCTTCCTTTGACGCGGCAACCGGCGACATCTTGAAACGCCGGTACGTGTACGAATGAAGTGTATTTAAAGTCGATCAAACTGTTTCCGTTCGAATGATGCGCCGCCTTTGAACACGGCCCCTGTAAAGAATACGCGATGCCTCTTAATATGTATATTCGCAGTGAGATGGTTCAAAGACGGCGTGGAATTTGCCTTTTTATACGTTTCTCAATTATTTTTAGTTTTTGTTCATTTATCACGCAAGGATGGACCAGTAAATACACATGTTTGAAGAAAGGTGGCGTTTACTGGAAGGTTTTGACGTTAGTATCGTATCATCTTTCAAACAGGACCGTACAAAATTTCAGGCAGATTCATAGATTAGCTTTGATTTAACAGCCATTTTTGCAAGATATGATTTTGAATAAATTAGAAGAGAAAGGTCGGCAGGGACCGTAGATGTATCGTACGAAACGGCAATTCATAATTTAGTTTGCTGTCGACTTTCTAATGGCTGGCACTATTGCTAACAGCGGACAATAGCGGATACGACTATCGCTTTCGAAGCAGTGTTCGCATCTCTATAATCCAGATCGTCTTTTCGGCGAATCGTCACGCCTAAAACGAAGCGACGATAAAAAAGATGGAGTCGAATGTGTTCGACGGAAAGCGAAGACGGATATCACCAAGTACTACATCCTATACGTCAATTACACTTGCGCGTATAAATTTTACTAGCGCCCCTATCCGAATAGAAACAACATCCGCAATTCGCCCAACACCCAATTCCGCCATTGCGCCATTCTATAACGTAAATTGAATTTAATCTTCTTGAATAGTTAAAAATCTTTCCAGTCAATCGAGCAAACGCGTCCCAAACGTGCCGGGACTCATTGTTATTTCATCGACGGAGGCAATAGTAAAAAACAATTGCGTTCCTTTTGTAGTTACGCCCCGACATCATGCCGACTGCGAAGACGACGCTCTTTTTACGCCGCTACCGCCTCCGGTCGTCGGAGGTGCTTCCCCGGGTCCTCCGACATCAAAGTACGACGTGAAATTTTTGCAAATGGAACTGAACGACTCGAAATTGCGCTAGTGTATGGCGGCGGCCATTATCCGAAAGGAACGAACGAAGACGACGAGACAACCCGGAATTTAAATAAACCGGAATGATGCAGGTCAATTGTATTTCGGATGGGAATCGTACGCGAAAGGTAGAAATGTCGCGATGAGAATTAGTCGTTCTTTCTTATGTTTTTACCATTCCGAATGAATATAGGGAAAATCTGGTTGTACTGGAAGGTGGATCGTATGTTTTAAATCCTGGAATTACGATTTATGTTTCCTTTGTGGTATCCAGCGAATCGAACGGATGGCGATTCAAGAGGCTGCCGTAATCTATATTTCTCTCCGAGTGCGAACCATCACAGATACTTTAAAAATCTTCTCTGCGTACGCTCCACGGAATGCCGAAGGTGTAGATGGCGTGGATAAAATATTTGGAGGATCAATCACGATCTTCCTCCGTTTTCAAGTACAATCTAAGTTTAAGTTCAGAGTTTACTATCCTAACCAAATTCGTTTCCTCTCGGGGCTATACGCGCATTAAGAGTTTCCGAAACGCCATGTCAAAACAACAACTTTCGAAGACTTGTGTGCGAACGGTTGGGTGTAGCATGCGCCGGATCCCTTCAATATATGCGTGTTTATGTAAAAGTACTCCCTACATAGTTCTTCGTCTACCGACATCGCCTCCGCTCCGCCGCCCTCGGTAACTATTCATAAACTTGCGTCCGAAAACCCTAAAACAACGTTACGACATAGAGTTGTAATGCGAGTATTTGATGGTTTTCGTGAAGTTTCGCGCTTCCCGAGGTCGCCACTGCTCGAGGGCGGCTAATGGTACGGATATCGCAAATGGAATTCTTGATTTTAGCCGATCTTGCTACAAAGTCTTTCGAATCGTATTGCACTAAAAAAAAATGCTAATTTTTTTTTAATTGATGGCTGTGAAATGCGGCCTATACCCGTTTTTCAATATTTCTTATACCTATTTGACTAACAATTTACGAAAGCGCTGCTGTTTCTTGGATGAGCTCATACTTTCTTCCTTTTCGTTTATTGCAAATAGCCTTCTTCTTACGTGTCCTGTCCGAAACTTGTCCTGTAACTTAACTTCTAAATTCATTAAAAAAAAGTTAACTTCTTGCCAAGGAAGCAAGAAGTTAATTATGATTGTGTAGCATGTGTAGTTTTAAAGAAATTGGAACATTCAATTCTTTGTAGGTGCGCTTCTATCTCGCAAGACGCTCTCAACAACTAGAGGCAGCATTGCAAGTCTTATAGGATCACGGCATCAATTGCTTTTGACTTCTACTTCTTCCTATCCATGCTTTTTGCCTTCGCAATCTTGGACTCCAACCTGTCCTTTTTACATTATCCTATTTGACCAACCTAACCTAACCATCTCGCTTCTGGTTTACCTTTTCTTTTAACTTAGCCTTCCCCTTAAGAAAGTACTTTCTTTGCAGAGCATTCGATATACATGACGTAGCCATCTTGCTCCCTGATTCTTTCAGTTATTTTTTACCTCAAAGGTTAGACGAGATCTAGAAGCTAAAAATGGTATTTTATATAAAGAACTCTCCTCTTTTTCCCCCCAACATCTACGAAACCTGGAAATAAATCTATCAGAATGATGAGAATCCTTGAAACCAGCTCTTAACCAACACGTCCTCTAAGATTTACCTTGTTATGGCCACAAATAAATATTTTTGTCTCCTTAAATCCGTTTCAACATCAAAGTCATCAAATAATAATTTTATATTGTGCCACCAGCAAATTAATGCATTTCGCGAAATTTCTCTTGACCATAGCACCAAGTAATTTTCACCACCAACATGCAACTGCTTCCCGCCCACGCACAAAGGTTCCCTACTATACTTCAAGTAATTTTCCATCTTGCGTAATGATGAACAACATGCAAAATTTCACTTAGAACGATTATCGCTGTCGATAGAGCAGAACCTGGAAAATGTAATGATCTAATATCAGATGATATAATGGACGCTTACAGGAAGCTAGCGGTGATTCATCATGGGAAATTAACGGAAAAATTCCGGCGCACCCTGTAATTTGTGTTTGATGAAGCAATTTTTTTCCAGACGTCTTGATTAGTCTACGAATTTTGCACGCTGCTCCGTTATATACAGTAATGTAGTAACGCCCCGATAAAAATCAATACTTTCTAAGAGAAAAGAAAACTCAGTAACAGGTAAACTTGATGATTCGGAAATATAATCAAGTTAAATAAAATAATTAAATTTGCACAAATGTGTACTGATGAGCCGTATGACCTCCACCTTCGTTATTTACTCGTTAATTTCTCTGGCTAATTAAACTGTTGGTCGATCCTTCCAATGATGGTCCAAAATAGCCCTCACAGATTGCTATTTTCAATATACAACGTTGCTTTCATACATCGTAGTTTCAATAGAATATACGCCATCTAGTGTTTGTGATGCGGTGCAATCATTTTTTTTTTGAATTCCTTTTGTACTTCAAATTATGTG
Organism: Oryctes rhinoceros; assembly: GCA_020654165.1. NCBI lineage: Eukaryota > Metazoa > Arthropoda > Insecta > Coleoptera > Scarabaeidae > Oryctes > Oryctes rhinoceros. The sequence goes on along the minus strand of JAIOKQ010000548.1, from coordinate 4,040,823 downwards.
CAAAAAGAGAACATTTTTCAGGTGTATATATATATATATATATATATATATATTGTGTAGCATTAAAGTTATATTTCTGCCTGCATAAAGAAATATGCAAATCATCGCCTGGAGTGAGCGGAAAAGATTCCGACAGTAGCGAAGTCCGGCGCGCGATGGCGTGGTGTAGCATCCAAAGTTGATTTGCCTGTCAACTTGTGCGAGTTAAAAGCATTTGCCATGATTTATTGCGGCTTATTTTCTTTTCAGGCGTACCTCTTGAATTATTCCGGCCCCGGGAGAGAGAACAGGTTTAAGCCGCAGAAAGCAACAGAGTAATATTGATTGATGTCTGTACCGTATAAGAAGAAGAAGAAGAAGAAGAAGAGTAGAAACGCGCAAGTAGCGAATGTTTTGTTGTGTTAACGTGGTGCTGTTAGTTTTTCGTCGCTATGTGTACATGTACCTAACTGTTGGCACTTAAGATGAGCAAAAAGGATTGCGCGAACATGCAAGCTTAGTAGGAATGTGAAGCTCATCCCTTATTTTGACGTGAGCCTGGTTGAAGATGTTAACAAACTTTTCACGTTCAAGCAAGCCCCTTTTGAAATTGTGATTTTTTTTAACAGGAAAAGGATTATAAACGGTACATTTTAACCGATGCGCCAATTTAAAATGTGTTCCGCAAGTCGTTATAGGGTCCGTTCATTTATCACAATTCAGTAGACCTTCAATTTCTTGAAGCATCGAATCATCAGCTGCGCTTGTTGCTCTCCTTCTTCAAGATCCTAACGGCCTAGCAAAATTACTCGCCTTTAAATAACTACGATAAGCACCTTGTACTATTGCTTGAAGCACTCCTCCACGAGACCATCTCGTGGTAAAATACACAAGGAGAATTAAATATTATTTGCATCGCATGCCATATCTACGCTACTGGATTGTTATGTGTAGTCGCGCAAGATTTATTCAAACGTTTTTTTCTTTGTGTCGATATTGATAAAGTAAATAATAGGAGAAGTCAAAATTCCGCGTGCGAATGTATTTAAATGAAATGGTGAACAGAAATCACTGACACATTCATGAAGAGGGAGCCCCTGCTACTCGAGAAGAATATTAATTTTATAGGACAGCACCTGGCCCAGAGGGGTCCGTTTAACGCAGTCCGAGAATCTAACGCGGACCGACGCGTCGTCCCCAGACACGACATCCGACTTTATCTAATAAACTGGAAGATCGGCACCGTGAGGTCCGTTATTTTTTACCGTCCCGCAGAGACAAAAACTTTGCCGGTAAAAGTGAGCTCCGTTTACCGTTTACCGCTTACCACTTCCAGACGCGCGACAATAAAACATTTTAGCAGTCCCATTAAGAGTACCACGCCACCCTTAATATAACCGAAGAAAGATGGCTTCGGTCGGTATAGAGCCAGCAAAAAGTCGAGTGGGAGAAGATGTATTTTTGACGTGTGGCGTGAAGAATCGTCGAAAAGTGTAGAATGGTTTGCTTTAAAGTTGAAAAGAGGTTTTTGCCGTTTTAGAACGCTTTAAGGACCTACTCCATAAGAATCTTAGGAAATAATATATATTAACGTATTGATTGTTTGGCCCATTATTTTATTGTATTTAAACAAAATGTTATTTATGCTAACACGTGCGAACTCTCCTACACAAATGTAAATATACGTATTTCTGGATGTTATTCGGTTTTTTTGCATTATCGACGATTTCGCGACTTTCCGCGATCGGTGTATCTGCCTTAATAGCGTACGTCGGCGAAACGATGCTGTAAATTCGTTTATGATCGGTCTGGGAGGCCGCCCAGGACGAGGACGTCGTCTACTGCGACAACAACTACGACTACGGCAACGACCTAACGACCCTTGCATTTTAATATCCTGCTTATGAAGTATTGTGCGCGGCAGTTTTATTGCTCCTAAGTAAACGGCCTGTACATGTATGTGTGCACGCGTCTAATATTTAATTCCTCGCCTTCTCATATGTCATTTAATCTCGAAACGCATAAATCGCCCATAAATGCGACCGGAAAGCGTAGAAATGCAGTCCGATGCGCTTATTTGAGTTAATAAAACCCGTTCCGAAGCGCTGCGCCGAATAGAATGCTTTGTAAATATAGTCGAGAGCTGTATAAATGAAGTTTATTTCGAAAGTAAATAGAAACTTTTAGCAACGAAATTACTTAGTTGCGCCGCTTAATATATCGATGTTTCGATGATTATCGATCGTCGAATTTAAACATATTTTTGGGCTATGCACAAATAGACTTTGCAAAACCGTTGACTCACCCGATATACTAAACTCGCTTATTTTCATTGTTTAAATTGTTTCAATAGTGCAACAATGCATAACATGTACCGTGTTTTCGTAGAGCTAATAATGACTTACGTGCTGCAATCCAATACGCCTACCATTTACAGCTCAAAACCAACACGGAGCTGTACATATTTGTCAACAGTACGATACTACGATATGCATATGATGTACACACGTACGTCTACCGGAATCGACCATGCTTAGCTGCCAATCAATTCGACGTAAGGCAATTGTTGATCGACAATTACTTGGGAGTCATTTATTGGATCCGTCGCTTATTCCCCCTCGAATTTCTACCGACGGCGAAAACTTACACATGACCGCCATCGGCTAGTTATTGGCGGCAACCGTAAGTCCGACGAGAACGTCGACTTTTTCGTATTGCGAGTGATTATATCGAGATCTCGTTCCGGATAAGCAGGAATGAACGCGAGTAATTGCTATGGCGGAGGCGAGGGAAACCCGACGAAACGGATCTCGCGATAAAGTTTGTCAAATTGACGACGTCGCTGTATCGGTATTAGTTTTCAAGATTTATGATAGAAGAAGTCGATTTAAACCAGAGTTGATACTTCCGGTTGATGGAAAGATCTTCGGACAGGTCGGTATGTCAAGATGGTATTGATTGCGTAAAAGAACTAATTCTTTTTCGCAATCAATAACCGAGTTAGAGCATTATTAAAAAAGGAAGCTCGAATAACGTAGACGTCTTCTTAAAATCAACAGCAACGCATTGTTATTCCAAGTTATGTAGACACCGGCATACATTAAATGGGAAAGGTCAGGGAAAGGAATAGTTTTGCAGCTTGAAAAACAACATAACTAAAATATATCGGAGCTTGTATTACCGCATCTTTAGCTTTTACATAAGCAAACGCCATACCGAAATAAAGTTAAGCAATCCCGGATCACGCATAAACGTTTCTTAACTTGAACTGCTAATTCTCAATCCCCTGGCTTTATGGAGCAACTTTATGAATAGCGAAATCCATTGTTGCCCTGTTAACAGGTTACAAGCGGGGTTATTGCCAGATTGTTAAACGAGATCGCGTATATGAATGCTTTAGAGCCGTGTCAAAGTTGGAATAATCCATAAAGATTAAGAGATTCGAAGCTTGTATGTACATGAGCAAACGCACGGCAACGTTATTCCATCTCGAACAGTTGGAACATCCAAACGAGTTTGTCGTATGCCGTTTACATTTCGAATGATGTACGAATTCATAGTGCACAAACAATAGATTCAAATACGGTTGTACGGAGGATGCCGTGCAAAGTAGGACTTGCGTAATGAAACAGTACGAAAGGAGACGTATGTCGAAAAGAATTATCCCCATTTTTCTTTTAAACAATTTAATCAGTTAACGTATTAACGCACTTACCTTATTTTCTTTTCTTGCTTGCTTAATCTTTGATTGCAGAAATATTTGAAATCCTCCAGCTATGTAGCGAGGCCTTACCCAGGCTTTAACATATCTATACATTAGCATTTTAATCAACCTCATCATTGAACAAGCAAAATAAATGAAAGAAAATTTTAATTCAATTTCAACCATTCATTTAGTTATTTCAATGCCTTCACATCACCACCGCTCGTGAACGGAAGCGACGTCGTGTTTATTATAATTTTTGTTCGCTCAATCATCGCGAAAACGAGAAACATCGTCCCTCCGTCCGTACATTTCCCCACTCCACATCTGTCACATCGTAAGCAAAACAACCGCAGAAGTTTTTAATTAAAATCTTCACAAAGATCGCCATCTGCATACCGGCTACGTTCGGAGTCGATGTTTTCGGTTTCCGGAACGTCGATTCTACAAACCCCGGAATCAAAGTCGGCACCGTCCGGAGTCCGTATCTAGGAAATGTTTGCCCATCACGACGGTCGGACGGCCAGACGCAGCGGTACCGGGCAAAATAACGCCAAATTGCCCATGAATTTTCGATTAGAAACACATCATTTCGGCACGAGTGCACTCGATGTTATTTACCGTTTCGCGTTTAGAATGTGAATTAGCTCCCTGCGAAACAACGTTTATTAAATATTTGTTGGTGTTTCGGAAGCCGTCAGCGCTACTACATCCATCTATGTTACTCTGAGTGTGTACAAAAATGACGGCAAGTATCTGAATGGAACAATCAAGACGTTCTGTGTCCTTAACGTAAAGTGCCAGCAGTATTTAAATTAAAAATAAATTTTACAAGGAAGTTACAAAAGCGTCATATTTGTTATTCGTTCAAAGCAATTGCGAACATATCCGACTTAAGACTTCGGCCAGTTTGCGCAACCACACTAACTGATACTAAATCCAAATGTTTAGGTAAACTAATTGAACTGATATGAACATTAAAGATATCGAATAGTCCAAACTTACAGGCACCTCTACTATCAGTAAGGCGAGAAGACGCTGTCAGTTTCCCGCCAACGGACCGCATCATCACTGTCTATTAATTCAATAAATTATCGTTACTAAAAATTTCTTGCAACATTCAAATGAACTTTTTTTTAGGATTATTCCGAAACTTTTGCTGGGCAGTGTACCATTCATCGTTTCTGCTATTACTACCGCCGCCGCCGAATGTTGTTGTTGTTGCTGTTGCTGTTGTACACGCTCCTGCCTTGCTGTTGTATTACATGGTCCCGTGTAGTGCGTACATTTAGGCGAATGCGTTCGTCCGGGTCGTTGCAGTACGGCAGCGCGGCAATGCGCTACCACGCCACGTCAAATCGACATTTGTTTTAATTCGAATGAACGGCGTTCGCCGTCGTCAATGTGGTACCGAATACAAAACGTGAATTATAAATGAAATTGGTTTATTACCTTTTGCGCGTTTAGAGCTGCCAGATCCGAATATGACACAATGGGGTGCAGTGGTAATGGCAAAATTGATAGATTTTCGATGGATTATCTACGCGCTCGGCGCATACGCCATTAAATTTTGCATTTAATGTTATTATTACGGTTGTTCCGTAAAAATTTCGAAATTTCATTTCACCATGGGACGACAACAACAACAAAAAGGACATGATTGAAGTCGGTCCTTTGTGCCCCACCACGTCTGGCGCTATTCGTCGCTTAGAGTCACCGCTCTAACATTCTTTAAAGGATATCATCCTTTAAAGAAACAGAGAAGATTAAGATCAATTATCTCAAAAACTAAGATAGATAGATGATGAAAATAAACATAAATTCGAGATTATATCAAGAAGATTCCTTAACCACTCCTTCTTCATTTTTCCACTTCTTCATTTTTGATGAACTCCAAGCATGAAATACTGCCATGGTACATTACAGCTTTTAAAATATGGATAAATATCCATTTTTCCCGACTACGTCGAACCAATAACATAAAAGAACAAATGACAAATATCTTTCTACGTTGACAAATTGCGCGCCACCTCCAGCATTATTTTCGCAATCTGAATATCGGTTTTACGGATGAACGTGTACAAAGTACATCTCTTAATTTCGAATCCAATTAAGGGGAAACGCCGCGCCAGAAGAAAGAAATAAAAAGTATCTATACGCGTAGAGATGAATCTCGGAAAACTCCCAGTAAATTATCCTAACATCGTCCGATATTATTCCCGCCGAGACCGCTCTATTCGGGACAAGATTTATTGCGATAAAAAAGGAGGACGCCTCTTAAACAAAAACACGCGCGCACTTACGGCCCGCGATTTTCTTCTTCCTCTAGTTCCGGCCGTTCGTCGTCGTGCTTCCTTTTTGTTTTTGTTCCGTTGGTCATTTGTTCGATTGCGTATTTGTAAACAATCGTGAAACATGAAAAATATATTAGCCAGATTGATTTCTGCGTCCGTAGAATTCGAACGGGCGATTTAATGTCTATCGTATAAATGTATGAAATCGATCCGCTACATAATTCCATCCGACACGTTTTACGACTCAAAAAAAGCCTCGTCCTTAATGGTATTAGCTTCTCTGAATATACGAATAAAACGCGTAAGTTGAAGTAACGATATCAATAAAAATCAAATTGTGTTTAACATTAAGAAGCTCCTTTACTTCCACCGTTATAAGAAACGTCTTGCTTTGTATGATGTTATCTAAAGCTACTTACTTACTCGTCCAAATCAATTTGCAGTTCCACCTTATTGGAACTACAAAATAAAAGCGAAGTAAAGAAGAACCTCTCGATAATAGAAACCTCTTTGGACCGTCCACCAATTCACTCCTTTGGCGTTGATCAGCACGTTTCCAAAAGTTCTAAAAGATCCAAAAGCTCCTCATCTAGCATGGTCCTTCCAATTAACAGCAGCCGAAAACACTTAACAGAGGGCAGCGTTCAGCTGCCCGGCCTTCAACTGCATTGCCCTTGTATAATAGATCTAGGGTGTTAACTTCATCCTAAAGAAGCACTTCTTTCCCAGCAACATTAAATCAGAATCTCAACAACCATGCGAAGATCCCTTTTGGACAGTCTCAACGAGCTTAATCCAGTACATTTGTTCTCCATAAACCATCCTCATTTACTGGTGTTTCAATATTTTGTAGAATCTGCCAAAGACTATAAAAGCTGGAATGTTATCTGTCTCAATCTTTTCTTTTTTCTCCCAGAATTTATGACAATTTCCACAAAGTAATGATAATCAACACCACTTCTCCGACAAGCAAATTTAGAGACAATAGGAAAAGCACTATTGCTTTCGTTGGTTGTACCAATGACGCTTAGACAAGTATCCCTACTCAATTATATCTTAACATTCAACCTGTTTTCTTTTCTTGATAGCTATTTTATCAAAAGCACCCGTTACACCTGAAAAACTCTTTTTCCGCAGGCAGACCCTACACCTCGAAAACATCAGTATTTCGCAACCATTAAACGACTAAACAAGGCGAAACACGAAAAATGAAACCATAAAATCTGTCCAATTAATCTCGTAACGACGGTGTAAACGAAATGGACGGCAAAGGACGTAAATTTCAACGCGAAACAGGCGTACACGGCAACAACGAAACGTCTTTCCACGGCGAGGAAGGAAAGCACATTCCACGTATGCTACGCGTACAGTGAACTAGATTAGAATCGGGATTGTAAATTCTCCAAGCAGTAAATACTTCTGCATATTTATAAATTTAGAATGACTATGCATTACTCAGATACAAGAGTATAGCAAATCTTACCAATGAGTACACTAGAGATTTTCAAAGATACAGACAACATTACTCACAGCGCTCCTCCAGAAATAACTTATCTTTACTGTACATAAGGATATCCATGCAACAATACCGTCTCGGTTGCTACGTACACACATACCTACTTATCTACCTTCAGCGCCGCAGCTACACATATACATCGAAAATCGTAAATTACGGATAACTAGTTGGCATGGCATATAATCTTCATATTTTTCAAGTAATGAAATGTGTGCCTTGGGCGCCGTATACGCTTTTATTTCCGCGAATGCGTGGCCTTATTTATGACTTCCAGCGTTCGCTGCGGGAAATAGCACCTGGCCCATTTCTATTACAATTAGACTGTCCGCGGTCGGTCGTAATGCCAATTTATTTTATGCCTTTAGATTTAACGTCGCCGATGATGTTGGTGTTCCGCTCGTTAGGCGTAAGCGCGTGAGCCTATAAAACGGAGGAATACCACGGCCACCGAGTAGTAGATATCCACTAATTCTAAACGACTTTGTCTTACATACGAAACTTATTAGCATTTTTATTCGCTGGCGTAATTTAATGCTCTATTATTCCAGCTAATGCGGGGATTTGCGAAATTCGGCGATACCGGAAAATAGAACAGATACATCAGCTTGAATTTTACCGGATATAGAATTAATAAATAAAAAGAAAAAATCATCAAAAAATTAAGTAGAATTCGCCGCGGCGCATAGTTTATCTCTCTCAAAAAAAAAAAAAATGTTCAGATCTCCTAGCTTGATAACGAAATATAGTAAACTCCTTATCATTAATATTAACGAGGGACCTCTAACTGCCTCTAATAAATAACCTGGAGACTTCCTGGAGATGTCTCCTTATCTGATTATTATTCAGAAAAGGGGCGTATTTCGCGAATACTCCGCTCGACCGACCGCCTCGGCGAACCTCAAATTCGTACCCAATAAAGGTCGGCTCGTTCGTTCGTACTTTCTACCGAACCCCGGACAGGATGGACGTGGTGAGCCGGCGCGGGGCGCGTGTTTTTCTACTACCGTAGGCCGAGACCCTCGCTAACTAGGCCGTCTATAACTTGTTTCTTGGAGGCACGAAATTGGCGTCTTACTAACTAGGCGGGTACTTGGCTCAAAGCGAAATGGCCTTAACGCGGAACGGAATGAGTTGCTAAGAAGATATGGGTCTTACAAAGGGAACTGGAAGAAACGCACGGAACAGGAGATGCGAAAAAAGAAACACGTACACCTCGAAGAAAAAGGGGAAAATTAGCCGAATTTCTTGTTGTTTAACGTGCTGTTTCGTCTGCGAAAGTGATGAGAAATATATGTGTAAGCGTCGCAAGTGTTCTATTTAAATTGTTTATTTGTTATGAATAGAATAGAAATAAAATTAGTTATTGGCAATTGTAAACTGAACTGGTATGAAATAACAGCGAATTCTATCAAATTCAATAATAAAACTTGATAGCATCCGTGTAACTACGAATTAATAATTACCTATTAATATTTGCAAATAATACGCCGATTGAATTGATACTTGTAGTGTATTAACAGCATTTTTCTCCATTCCAGAGCTTACCGACGCAAGCTGAATACGCGCACATGAAACTGAATTTTATGCAAGTATTTATGAGCATCATTTTCTAGGTCGCACTATCAGAATTACCGGCAAAAGCGTTGAAGTATTTAAATTCCGCGAGGGATAACAATAGCCCCAAAAACTAAATTTTCCAATGTAGGAGAAGACCGGCGAAATCAATTTTTAAGCCGGAATTATGTAACCGGCAACACGATCGCAATTTCCACGCGGCGCAGCGAGTGGAGTGGTAAACGTTTGCGGTCGGATTTTCGGAGTTATAAAGCGGCAGCGTATGGCTACGATATGTGCCCTCTCGACTGTAGTTTTAATTCCGCTACATTAGCTCCGTTTAAGTATACAAATTAGGAGGAACGGAACGCGACGAGCGGAGCAACGGCTGGCTGGATGGCGTGGCGGTGGGAAGAGGATTGATCGCGCGCTCATTGAAGCTTTGATAATAGAATACTATTTATAACTCGTTGATAGGTCGAGCGTTAACTATCCTACGAGGGGACGGCGACCCCAAGCGGGCTTTTACATCGAACGCGGCGAACTTTTCCAGGGAAGCGGGGATATCGAACGAAAATGCGTTTTAATTTTTTTTTTCTTTTTAGTTTCTTTCGGAAAGGTATGCTGCTATTTATCAATTACAAATAACTGATCGTGTGCTACGCTTTTATTTTTAATTAAAATTTACGACGAAACGAAGAAATTCATTCGTTTACTTATTATTTCAAACGACTCTCGGAGATTCGTTCTCCGTAATCAAAACAAGCGGCACCGTCGCTTCGTGGCCATTCAAAACGCCTACAGCCGCGCTTATCGAAATTCCGCCCGTATTTGTCGCGCTACGCCGACGACGATTTAAAAACATGTTTCTCAACATAACCGTTATTCCTTTCACATTCGCCTCGATTCCCTTCCTTCGCCGAGACGGAAGACAAAAGATGACCAAGGCGATATACCGTTCTCCTTTTGAACCATTGATGTGGCCCAGTTCTTAACGCAAACTTTGCGAATGTCTTTCGAAACACGGACGGAGCTAATTAAAGCCAAAGAAAGAAAAGAAACGGAGAAAGCGGAAGAAAGTACATCCTAAATGAATGTCACTGCAGTACCTCTCATCGGTTTCATTTTCTATCTCGTTTTGCCAACTTAATTAAGGAAAACAGCGGACGGTTGTTTGGGATACGTTGAGGACGCGGCGGATGGTATTCTTCCAAGAGGGAAAAGGGAAGAAAATGGGCAACTGAATCATCAAAAGGGAAGTTTGAATTTGTTCCATTCGCAAAAAAAAAAACAGAAAAAAAGAAACCTACGATAATCTCCGATAGATGGCGTATTCTTCCCATGCCACATGCAAGCATACCGCAGCCTAATCCGTGCACCGAATTATTTCATGCTAACGATAACGGCCACCATTGGGGGCGCGGGACATTAAAAGCACGCTTCGAAAGCGTTACGGCGTGGAGCGGGCGAAGCGGCGCTAACCGAACGTGTTGCTTTTATACGTTCACATCTTGCGGAACCACCTGTGGTCATCGATTCCGCACGATGTGACTGACCGTCGGCGGCAGAATTTAAGGGTTTCATTTAGTAATCTCCTACCGATAATAATGGTAGAACGCCGTTAAAAAGGGGGTCATATTTCCAGTCGCACTCCGACCCGAAATAACACACCGGGAAGCGTTTCCGCAACCTTTAACGACAGATGGCGCCGATTGGATTTATCGTTTGATGAAAAGGGGGGATTAGGTATAAAGATGAAATATAACTAAATTTCGAGCTGATTTAAGGGTTAATAAAGGCGATACCTTTGGCGCGCGCTTTATTGAAATTGTGCGCTTCAGTTGTGCCTAATAAAGCGCAATTTGTTTGGTAATTGCTTTCAAATGAATCCTGGCAAGACTGCCGAAGCGGAAATAACAAAGTTCCTTTTCTCGACGTGCCAACACTAAGAAATGGTAATAAGTTGGAAATAGGTGTATACACTGAGGTCCTAAAGTATGGAAAGCTTGACTGGTTATGCTTCCTTTCTTCTTACGACCTATTTATTACTTTGATATTGTCGACGTTAACTAAGAAATAGAAAGCACGCGTGTTTCCGAGAGAATAAGTCCGTTCTAAAAAAAATAAGTTCTGACGTGGAACACCTATCGTGTTTTAGCCTTCTAGCTTTGATATCTCTTTGACTGCAGCAGCCCAAACTCTTTTGCAAGGTTATTAGATCAACTGAAGAATATCGACCCTACGCAATAATAATAACAAACGCAACGCTACTAAACGTATCTGTAATATCGACCCTTTTTATTCACTACAGCACCGCCCTGAAGCGTTAATATTCAGCCCTACATTCGGCCAAGACACCAAGGCGCTCTATAAGCATCGCAAGCCAACCCAAACAAAAACTACGCGAACATTGACAAACAACGAGTGCGTGGGTAGAGAGAAGCGGCCGCATCCAACGGCGCGGCGTCCTCTGCGTTCACGTCTTGTTGACTTCCAGCTCTAATTTGCATTTCAAGTGGACAAGCAAGAATTATAAACGCAAGATTTATGTGTTACCGATCGCGGATTCGGTATACAATTCTATTGTCAAGTTGAAATGTATGGCCGAATCGCATGTCACCGTAGGATAGGCGAGAAAATATCGCGTTTTGGGAATATCAACGAGGATAATGTAGACTAAAGAGGTCGCGTGATGCGCATACAAAGAAATTAAATTTATCGCAAAATATTGTATCTAAACAAGCAATTGTCGATAATATGAGTAATTCGCAAATTCGAAAGACTCGAGGAAAACGCCGCAGTTTATGTAGAGTTCGCCATATCACGTAACAAGCAGCTATCGCGCTTGAATAAGTACCACGCCGATAATTGTTCCCGCAAGACTTTTTCCGCTGGTTAATCAGACGAACTTCGTTATTTAGCCCGAAAAGTAAAAACGAAGGAGAGAGAAATCCCAAAAAGTTTAATTCGATAACAAACTTAACGTCGAGGCCGGATGTTCGGCGTATACTTCTGCTGCCCGGCACCCTGATTGGAGACTATTTGATTTGTTACCCTGTTATTTGTTTCTTTTTACGCGGTCGGACGGTTACGGCTCGTCAACGCCGAAAGGTGGCGTTTTTCCCGTACGACCGCCGGAGAGATCGCCGCTTTCTAATTAAAAATTAGGCCGTCGAGATCTTTTTTACCTTTTAATTATCGGGCTCGGTTGACGCGCGATGTTATTAATGAATTCCCTCGGCGTTAGCGAATATCGGTTCGCTAATAAAACGTCGAGCGGGATCGAGCAAGTGGCGGCGGCGTAAAAAGTTCCTCTTTTTTCAAACCGCACGCGGTACGAGTTAGGTATTATCGGAAACTTTTTCTGTCTACTTGATGGATGATTTATTGATTAATAATATTTTCGCACGCACTGATTTTATTTCGAAGAACTTTGAGGGAAACGAATTTTACATCCGATATAATTTTATTTTATTCAAGGCGCGTATTGCTAGCATCCACAACGCACCTTACTTCCGCATTATTGCTGTAAGATTTGTTAAGATCTATAGAGTAGAAAAGTAGCGCATTATACTCGTAGAATAGTCTCAATGTAAGAAATACACATTACGTCATCATTATGTCAACATAGAGTAGGCGAACTTGAACCGATAAGAGGTTGAGCGACTTGACAACGCCACCTTGTTTAATCACCTATTTTTTTCTTTTTTTAATAACATCCAACATAGTTAATTATCTGGCTTTAATTCGTTTATTGGCTACTTTTCTTTAATTATTTAACTAACTTTTATTAAACTATTAAACTTAAACAGTGACACTTCTATGTCGAATCTTCACTAAAGTTATTGCAGAACTTTTCTGGATCGGTACTCGTGAATAATTTAATAGGCAAACATTCCTTGGTTAGTACTGTGAAGATAATGGCTCGGCCGTTTTGGCGGTTTTGCACCCTTTGAAGAGCAAGCGGCTACATATGTTAAAATTATAAGTTTGCGTTGCTTACAAAGCCACCATCTTCGTATATTAAGCGCAACATACTCGTCGGCAATTACGAACGATTACGAACACCAAGAATGGTTTGGCGGAAAACGGTCCGTAAGACCATAAAGGTTTTTCAAACCGTTCACATCAACCAGATTCAATTTATTATAGCGCAACTTGTATAATCGTGTCCTTTCGCTTAATTTCTTTAAAAAATATAGCTTTAAAAAAATTTTGAAAAACTACGTCTAACGTTGTCCTTTCGTGTTGTTTCCGTGTTGTTTTGCTATGTAAAATAGGAAAGATCTATAAGTGACCTAAACAAACGAAAATACAATTAAAACTGACAAAAATAATGGAGATACCATATCGGCTATTAAAAAACACATCATCGAAAATTTTATTTCATTTCCGCTGAAAGTATCCTATTTCTAAAGGACACTAATTGTCTCTATAGTTTCAATGTTGATGTAGTTATTCCGTCCGTATTCGGAATTCATTGGATCCGCCCAGCTAGTGGTGAATATATGTATCAAACTTTCCATTTGCATGCATACATATTCATGTCCATCACCTAGAATCATATCCCGCAGTTATAAAATTCAATGCCGGAACTGTACAATTTTAATTAAGATACGGCGGGAACCTGCCCTAAATTACGAGCATACAGACCGACTTTCAACGATTGAGAATAACTTCAATTTGACCGCGACACTTTTAATGTATTTTACGTGTTCGCCGTAGTTAAGGAAGAAAGTTTCATCCGCTGAATTTGGTTATCTCGTTCTTGATGTAAGAAGCACACTTATTACACAGCTGCAAATTTAAAGGGCCGCCACCTTTTAAAAGCTTATCCCGTAGGCGCACTATAAAATCGTATTATCTAACAATCGTTTCTTTTTAAACTCGGAAGTTTACATCTCAATAACGGCGTAGCCCTTATTTCAACGCCTATTCTCCCGGACTGAAGTATGATGACGGTAATGATGACGGCGAAGTTGAGGGCTTTCCTCTGGGGCCGAAACTGCCTACTCCGCCGCTTCCAACTTTGTTTCGGTCCCAGAGGCAATTAATCATCGTGAAAGTGCAATCATTAACTCGGTTCGTTTCCGTCGCTCATCCTTCCGCGGTCGGAACAACTGAGACGGCTTTTCAGACAGCGAAATTGATACAAATAGCTAACACATAACCGTTGACATGTTACACCAATAATTAATGAATTTTCGGACAGCGTAAATGGAGTATAGGCGTAGAAAAAAGAACGCGACATCCTTCATAAATGGCAAGTTATTGTTTTAAAATGTGCTTTTCAAATGGAAGTACCTTTTGGTATTAATTCTCCAAACGTAAATGAGGACATTGGATTTAATTGTAATGCCCTCATATATTAATTTTATATGGGTTGCCCTTCCATTATTTGCCCTTCTAGCCAAGCTCCTCTTTACAACCGGCTTTCGCGTAAAGTAATATCTAGAACCACAACGGCCAAAACATGGAAGCTTAATCCTAAAACTTGTTCTTCTTCTCAAAGCAGGATGATGTTAGTGAGATGCTCCGCTAACTGGAGGAGACTCCTCTATTGCGCCAACAATAAAATACGGTTGCCCTTTTTTTTACTCGGGAACAGTAACGTGACTATGAAGTACTGATTTGATTACTTCACATGACGGCCAAAACCGAATAAACCAAGCAAATATCTAATTGAACACGATAAACACAAAAGACGGTTCGCGGCAAAAAAGAATATTTCCCGTTCCCGAGTTCGTCCCTGCAGTCGTAAAATATAAACAAACACGAAGTTGAACGTCATTAGCGCCGGCTAAGGTCGTAAAAACTTCTGACAGAGAGCCGGACGACCCAAAGTCTCTTCCTGTCTCCTTCCATCTGCCTTCTCTTTAAATGACCTGCCCATTAATAATTCATGCGCAGGAAAATAAGTTAAACGGAGAAAATGCGAAACCGCCCGCGTCAGAGACGGCGCAAATTCAAAGGCCGAAAAAAAGAGGGAAGAGGAAACCGCGCGCGGACTTTGCTAACCCGCCGCTCCATACAGGCGCTGATGTTTGAGATGAATGAATACAGATATCTGTTTAAAACTTTCGTCATCGCGGTGTAACTTTATCCGCTTTTTTTTACGCGCAACGCATACCCTCTCCTAGCGGACATTGTTATAGTTACGCGTACTACGGCCGGTGTATGACGTCGGTAAAAAGTTTACGAATGACATCACATCCGTCGAGGTATTCAGCCGTTTATTCACCGCCAACTAGTTATTATGCGAGTTTTTCGATGTGATGTTAAATACGGATGGACATGTACAGGAAGATCGTAGTATTGCCTTTCAATTTTCGTCACAAACAAGCATGGTTTTCCACCCCGCAACCCGTTCATTAAAAATTTCCACAGTTAGCATCTCAGCCTAGTTTTGAAAATTTATAGTTAACAAGAGCATCTCTTCTTTTATATTTAATTATTTTTAGGCTGGTGTTACTTCCTGTTATACCGGAAATCGTAACAAACGTTGACATTTTTAATGGAATGATTATTGCTTAAATTTTTACAACATTAAATTTCATATTTGCCTTTATCTCGGGATCGTATTACAACGCCTAACGTTGGTCTTGCATTTAATTTCTGGTGTTAATATTATTTGGTTACTGTGACGACGTTAAACAAAACATACTGACAACACTGTTTTAAACAGCTTAAACGCGTTACGTGTTAGAGTGTTGACTATTTCTTGGAGCCTCAGCGATCTTTTGAAAAAATGCTACAACTGAATTCTGCAATACGAACACTCCGTATGGTTTTTTTTTTCATAAACTAGTAGAGAAGCTCTTTTAGGTTGTTTTTGTAAACATCCATCCTTCTTTAATAAATATAATTTAAAGTGCATTAAATTTTCAAACAATGCGGCCATACTTCGTCATAAATTTGTAAAGCCGCATATTTCTCAACTGTTGATTAATAAAATATATACGAAATGTAATTAAAGTCGTAAGAGCGGCATTAATTCCAGCATGTATCATATATGAAGAATTCTAAATGGTGAAATTTCAAAATAGACTAATTTAATTGCATATACGACGAGCATATATTTTACATTTTAGGTCGATCAATACTCGCACTCCAAAATTATATTAGCTTCAAAGTAATATTTCCATTTAGCATATGTTTCGCCCACACTTGTTACAATCATTCGAGCTTATTTCGTTTATAAATACTAAATATAACGTTAAAGCAGAAACGTTTGAACAAGAAGGACTATGAAGGGTTTGTTGCAACTACGCTAAGGAAAGCATACATTCAAGGGATAATATGAATAATGGCGTAGCGTTCAAATAAATAGATATAATTTCGCTACCGCAAAATCCTTCAACTTTTTTTTATGTTATTCAACTTTTTACCATGTCTACATCTAAGCTTCAGCGAAATTACTTATGACACCAGCGACGCTCTCTACAATACTATAAAGCTACACAAACGGTAAATGGCTAACGTGGAACTGAAGATGGGAAAAATAAAAAGATCGCTCTAATTGTATTGCTTGCTCTAATTGTAAGACAAAGTTTGACAAAATTAATTCGCTAAACTCACACCTGTCCTTGATCAATTTGAAGGCACTCAATCTGAAATCGAATGTTTTGAGGATATCAAATTTCAAGACCACAAATGCGCTATGATTGAAGGGAATAAGGCAGAAAATAGTTAACTTAAGGAAAAGTACCGCACGGGAACGAAGCGAAAAATGTTCGTTTGTCTAGAATAAGTCTTTCTTCTTGTTTTTTTTTTGGTTGTTACATTCAATAGACTCCTTTTCACGATACTTTTAACTCTCTGATTCGTTCAGGTATCCTACATAGAGATATACAAAAATGTCATTGTTTAAAATCCGCTTTTTCTAGTGAAGTAGCTACAATTCCAGCTACTCTTTAAGCATTTCTAGTGAAAATTACACCGTCGCCAGGGACGTCGTGAAATCTAAATACGATAACGAACGGTTAATAATTCATCAACATATAACGCCCTCTCTCACGAAGACAAATCCAAAATTCAATAGCCTAACCGGCTTTCTAAATTCGAAAAAAGAACCCGATCGCATTATGCGCAGCGTAGGTACCTGTTTTATTCTCGCGCATTTTTATGGCGAGCCGTGAAGATTATAGTAATTGCATTTATTGCATAGTGCGAACCGCCAGTAAAAACCGAAAATTCCCGTTTATAGACGCGAAAGAAGTAAATATGCGGAATTAAAGTCTTTACGGTCCATATTCTATGCAATTTCGTGCATTCACTAGCGTGTTTATTTGATTCTCGACGGTCGTCTTCGGTAAATATTAAATTAGTCGCCGGTAGAAGTTATAAGTTCGGACGTACTTTTTAAAGCTTCAAAATTTACTCGTGTCGTAAAAAATAAATAATTTAATCAAGTTTAAATATAAATGCGTCCATCTGTTGAGACCGGGTTAGTTTTTAAGCGGATCTATAAGTAAACGGACTACAGTTCCTCTTGATTCTTCATTTACGTTGTTATTGTTGGTTCATGCAAACGATACCATCCTAATTACGACTGATTACATGAAATCCTTTTGGAGGAATAACAAGTTGTATCGATTGTTAGCATGCAACTGACTTCAAAGTTATAAATTTAATCAATAACTGCCGTTATTAAAGGGAAGTTTGAAAGCTACCTTTTACTATAATTCACAAAGTGACGTGGGGAATTAATGCGAAGTACAACTACATTCCGAGAAGTTAATTTCATTGGTCGATATCCCTCGTAAAATATTAAAATATTAACAGTGCAAGCGACTTTGAAGCTATTTTTTTTTTATCTCGTACGCGGTATTTTAAATTACCAACGTGCACGGACCTCATATTTACCGGAAAGTTATCGACGACATTACTGAAGTTTTAGATATAAATTGGCCTCCGTTTACGCGCAGGTAATTACAGTGTTTAAAAGTTTTACGGCTGGATTTTATACGGAAATCGACCCCGGCAGAGGAGATATATATGTACGTATGTTATCGCGATGTGACGTGGATCGTATCAGTTTGGAATTACGGATTCCGTTTGTTATTTTCTTCGTCGTCCAGTTGACGGAACGCGCGTAATTTCGGAAGGGATAATATGATTTAGGCGGGGTATTTAGCGTAGGTTTTGCTATATTGTGCCACCTATGCGCTATTTCATCTAACCATCTGGGCTAATCACCTGTCGGAATAAATCTTTAGTTTCAAATAGGCCCAGAACAAGGTGCAGCTACTAGGCGTTAAGTGAATTTTCACCATATTATGCTCGATATTCTTGAAGCTTCTCCAAGATTAATTTAAAATAACGGCAGATTGCTTCATCAAACCGAAATTGTTAATTGTCGTCAATAAGAGGTTTTAGCCGACGTTGCATTTACCGCATTTACATTTGCACGATTAAGAGTCCAAAAGCAGTTAGCGATAATTACTGTGGACCCGTTCAACGGCCAAAGCTCTTCGCTCATAGCTCACGTAGCTTTTCGTCATCGCACGTAGAATTAGCGCCCATTAATTCGCCATTTCCTTCGGCCTCTTGGTAACATGGATATCACCGTTTCGCAATGGTGCATCACCAGGGATACTCTTCAAACTAAATCCATTCAAAAATAATGATATTCGGAATGAATTACCATCCAATACGAATTGAATGCTTCACCAGAGAGGAGAAATCTTCTCTATCTATCTTCTTTATCGTTCTTAGCGCTCCAACGCAAATTGTACCGTTCGCCATTGACATTAAACAATGCGATTTTTTTTCTCTTTTTCTTTTATATAATCAATCATCTGAAATTACAATGTATAACGATGAATGTTCTCCAATAGGATAGACGCACAAACAATCCAGAATTATATAATATCCTCGTAACTTGCAACCCTCTCGACACACGCCCAAAAATCATAAATCCCAACCGTCGCAATGGTCGTTAGGATATATTATATCAACAGCGGCGGACGTCCAGTTATAGGTCCAATTAAAACCGAACATATACGATATTTCATTTTATACTGTACGAACCCGGCATGCACACCCCATATTTGAAATTCGAACTTGCCGGGCACGTCACAGACATCATTATAATGATAATTCCGCGACGACGTCAAATTGAAATCCCGTCAAATCAACCTCCCCCTCTAAAATCCCCGTCCCATCGCCCCATCATCGTCGGTCTCGCTTCGCATCGTTACCGTTCCGTCATCTTCCCTCTCGTTTCGAAACAGTCGCGATAATTCCGTCGACGTGGCGTTTCGACGGATTTGTCGTTGATGAATTCGAAATGTATGTAGTTCGCGCCGGCTTCGTCCAGGAAGAACGCCGAAAAGAGACAAAAGAAGACGGGGCCCGAGCGAAGAGAAGGATTTGAAAAATCGCTTTCGATCCAACGTTCGGATGTGTCGGGGAAGGGGAGCGGCGACGTTGGCGGGGTCACGCGCGATAATAGGTGTAAGAACGCTGTGTAATGAGTGTAAAACTGTAAATCGCCGGCTGAAAGTGTGCAGTTCGGATTGATTTTCGAGTAATTCCCGGCGTTTTTCGGTTCGACGCTATCTAGATGGTTCTTTTACGGCCTTCGGGTCGTTTCTTTCTCTAATTTCTCGTCTCTTTTTTTTGCTTATGCACGTTTCGCACTGCGACGTGTTTAATAGATTAAATTTTAATTAATTCTCGGATTCTTTGGCCATCTCGCTGCTCGGAAAGGCAGTTTTCCTTTTTGCAAAAGATGATGATACGAGTAATGGTGAAGGTGACGGAATAAATGATTACTAGGAAGTCGTATAATTCTCTACAAGAATTTTATGGGTTCTACAAGGTGCTTCCATTTCAAACGGGTCATACTGTAGATACGTACAATATTTTATTTAAAGAACAAAATTACTAAATAAGCATTAGAATAAAGCGTGGCGTTCCGTAATGAATTATGAAATTTACTGAGTAATGCTGACCGTTCTTACAAAGTTACTGAGTAGTTTTAATTTTTTAATTAACGTTGCCATATATCCTTTGAGAAAAAGTGTCCATACTGCCCTCTATACTGCTTTCATATAAATAAATCAATAAGTTCAAACTTCGTCAACGTCATATTAATTTATTAATTAATACACGTTGTGGATACTAGTTCATTCGCGTTAGTATATTACGTCCAATTCTGTATTATATATGGATACATATGTAATAATATAAATTAATGTTTGTTAATCAAATGCATTATCTCATTTGTTGCTTTAATACAATAATTAAACAAAAGCGAATTTAATTCAAGCGGGCTGCTTAATAAAGACAATCCTAAATTCATTGACCCCAACATAATAGTCATTGACCCGCCAATTTAATCTAATTGTTAGTTTATAATTTATTATTTATGTTCCCATAGTCAAAGTTCTAGTATCTGCCTTAATTTGATTGCTCCACGATTACATCCAATCGCGCAAAGAAGCTGTCCAAAATGAGATGATATGATGTTGCCCTATAATATGTGCGAAGCACCAAGCTCCATAATGATCTCCGAATACCCGGACTCCTTCAATCGCTTCTGGCTAGAGTCGGCGAGAACCTTCTAGATCGACCCCCTCCTAGACGCCGAGTAATGCTTGTGACGGATGATATTCTTCTTATTCTCAAGAATGTTGATAGTTGATCATTAGCGAATCCTTAACTCAAAGTACAGATCTATCAAACATGCAAGCCTGTAATAAGCCCAATAATATTTATGAACCCTCCTTGTATATCGGCTATGAAAGCAATTTTCACGTTTCGAAAACGAAGGAGGCACACTTCAACCGACATACGTTTCTAATTCATACCAACCGTCCGCGTACGCCCACGCGGACGTGCATAAATCATTTGTTTTCTGGGGCCCTTGCGAAGGTACGTAGTTACCATGGGGAGCGCGTGAAGAAGTAAAATATTACCACCGGCGGCCGACCAGACGGATGTACTTGGTATTCCGGACCGTCGATTCCCGTACCTACGTTTGATAAACGCAAAAGAGCAAGGAAATCTGTAGGTTTAACGTACGATACGAGGGTCAAATATGCACGCATTTGGTATTCCGGGAATGTTCGGCAAACTTGCCTACTCCCGGGCCGTTAATGAATGAACGGAGGAGTTTCGTTGGTTTCACCGTAAGGGCACGTTGGAAGTTGTTCGCATACTTTGCACTAGTTCGTATATTACATGTAGTCATAACCGATGTTGTTAGATTTACATCGCAAGTTGTTTGGTAGGTTCTTAGATTTTTTTTTTTTTGGGGTTAGCAGGAAAGAGATTGTTTGTCGATTTTGATGTATGATGTCATGACTGCATTATATAAATAGAATAACATATTTCTTAGCTACTTTCTACTCATGCTTTTATGAGGTCTTTGGATTTTACAATGATTTTCTCTCGATCAATATTGGCTGCTATGTTTCAGGAGCACTAAGAAAAAGTTACCTTCAATCGGAAAAAATAGAAAAATGTTACAGAATAAGGGTGATATACAGTGATACCAAACTCACAATTGACGTGAAGAAGGACTCTTGCCTTCAATTAGTTGAAATCAGAAACGTGTCGTATTGAGACTCTTCCAAAATCTGGAGCACAATGCACCACAAATCGAGTAATTGACTCCCTCCTTTTGTGTATTCTTCATTGGAAAAGATACGCGCGCTTCGTTGTGTTTTCACCTTTATAGCTTAGAATTTACAAACATATTAAAAAAAAATAATATAGCTTGATTCTTTGGAAGCGAGAGACGCTTATTTCTATTTTAATTTCCCTCAAAACCAAACCGCACATCTCGCTCGCGCAAATACGTATTCATATTTCAAGTTGAGTTCACAATATAAACGGCGGGACGAAGTCAAAAGCTCGCGGAAAAGCCGACTTATGTAAAGAAGACGTAAACCAGGAACAGTTTTACTTCGCAGGCATCCGAAGCGATTTATCTCGCGCACAATGGGCACAACGCGAACGTACGTATGTGGATACGTTTTATACGGGAAAAGACGAGGTGAATTGCTTATACAAGAGGAATTATAATTTGTTGTACAATAGAAAATGATACCGACACATACACTTCTCGTAGCTTGACAGATGCTTTAACTCATTACACGCGTAATAAATCATCTCAGTTTCGTTGTCGTACGGTTTTCTTCCGTACAAAAGGATTTAAATTTATTTCGCTTTTTACCTCTTCGGGTACGTACCCTTATTGTGTAGCAGGTAAAATTCGAGAACTAAACGCAAACGCATCGCGTATAAATCGAAAAACAGAACCAAGCTATCTATAAGCATGGCTGGTTTTTAATTAACAACCTACATCGGTACAAAATAACGTGAACTTTTTTGCTCGGTGCTGCGGAACGCATAGATGCAGAACACGATTTTTTTTTAGTGGGCGTCTACTTTTTCGTTTATCTAGCGACGGTTCAATGCCTCGCTCTTCTCTACGTAATAGTTGGGGAACACACAGACCAAAGATAGGAGCTATTTGAATTGTTAAACCGAACAGTAATCGGCGTAGATGCGCCATTTTCGAAGACAATATCGACCGTCCACCTGAATATTGATTCAATCGAGAATTATCCTATTAAATCATGCGAAATTTTACATCAAAGCTTTACCGAACGAATTATTTCAAAGGTGAGTGGCAGCTGCCAAATAAAGAAAATTATTAACAACAACTATTTACGTACATCGGATTTTCGGATGAATTTTGAAAATATGTATTTATGCACGTCAATTACGAACGCCGTCCGTTTCGATATCGACCACGGAAAATGAAATGTAAATTACTGGTATTTAATGATAACCTCCCCGGATACATACGTACGTACATACGAAGCAACCAACTTTAATAATTGCGAACATTGAACGCTGTGGATGTTTCATTAATTATGGAACGCGGCCGGTCATATCGACCATTTCTATACGTTAGTGAATGTATTTCTATACGCGAACGTTCCCCGTATGATGGGTGCATATGAGGTGAGAACGGCGGGGAGAAATAGGTTTGGTGATTAAAACTAAATCACGCTTTAATTGGCAGTATTTAGTTCGAAATAAATTAGCGAAGTAGGAGTCCGTTTGCCGCCGTCAATTAGGCAAACCGCCGACGCTATTTACTGCGAGGCTTTCGAAACTGTAATTTATCAAAGCTGCGCTCCGCCTAAAACAAAAATTTCCAACGTATGAGCTAGCTTTTATTAGTTCAACATAAACGAAAAAGATCAAATTTTCTCAGTGATTTGTTTATGAAAATATATTTTAACGGTTGCCCGCGTACGACATCTTACAAATGAAAATGTTCCTTTTACAAATTGACCGCTCATAGCTGTTATCAAATCAAAGAAGAAATCTTACGTAAAAAGAGGAATTGTGAACAATAGAAACTTATTGAAAAATCTTAAACTACTGTAAATAATTGTTTTTTTGCCAGTGCTTATAATACGGTACAAATGTGACTTTTCCCATTATTTTCAGGAGGATATCTATGTCCGCAATCTTCGCATATGCATAGTTTATAAAAACGTTGTGACGACTTTCAATGCTCGTTAATCAAATGAAACATAGCAATTTATTGGCTGAAAAGAAAACACGGCAATTAATGCCGATATTCAACTCACGTATATTCAGCCTATCTTATCTCCAATTTTTTCACCTTAGCGTTCAAATAATTCATGAAAATTCACAGTTTTGGGTAAACGCTAGAACAAAACCAGTAAAGGGCCGTGTGCTGGGGCGATTATATCTTTGCCATGGTCGGACGCTGATGATTTATTTGCGTTTATTTCGGTATAATTTGCACGAACCAGTTCCCCTGATTTACATCGAAGATGTGACGGGTCAAAGCTAATTGCAGACAAACATGCACCCACGTACGAACGTATATTTTATGAAAGTAGGCAACGGTCTCCTCCCGTTTAAAATATGTACACACGTTGTTGTGTATAACTTCACCTATATACCTATACGCATATACAGTATGTCCTAGACTGGGAATCCATATGTACCATGAATACAAAGTACTCCATAAAAATGTTGATGCTTGCTCTTGGCACTCGAAAGATCATGAAGAATGCTCATCAACGAATTCCGAAAGAGTTCCTCGTTTATTATGAAACGCTTATATTTTGGGAAAGGTCGATTAATAATGGAATATTGCACATTATGGACAGCTTCAACGACCGAATCAACGCTATCAGTCGTCCCAATCAACCACCAAAGTGTCCTCGTAACTAAGATCCTTAAATCTTCAAATTTACTCTTCATCTTGCATTAATTTCACGGAAGAAAAAAATTAATCATTTGTTCCATCCCGAAACGCACCAATATTGCGAACATGTCCGAATACAAATCAGGTTAATTATCGGACGTACACGGTAACACCTGTTCGGGCAAACGCGTACCTACATTCCTATCTTGCGTACGGACACGCGGATATTGAAATCTGATAGGACGATAATGCAACAGGAAAACCGTTATTAATTCGCCCATCACCGTTCAGCGCGAACCGAAACGTCATTGGGCGAAGGATAGAAACAACAAATAGGCAATTCAAAGGGAGAGAAGAAGAAAGAGGAGTAGGTTAACATGTATTACGATAAGCAATTGTTAATATCGATTGTTTTAAGCCGGGAATTCGTAATAATAACGACGAGGTGGATATATTTGCGTAAATGGAAGGCTAGCAAACAACTTCAAGAGTATTCTTTGTTCTTTTAAAGCCTGCATCTCGATGAATCTTATTGGATTTAATCAGGTAAATTCACCTGTACTTCCAAGGAATACTTCATATTTATACGGAAGTCTAAAATCTCAAACTACTACTTCAACGATCATTTAATCTTCGTTATATTCAACGTATTTGAGATCTTTTCATGCCTCCGGAGGCGTATCGAAACCACTCATGAAAAATCTTAAAACCTCCGAACCCGAACATCGCAGATTGCAATCTACCGCATCGCCTAAAGAAATCTAAAGGCAGCGTCATCGTCTTTTGTTTCCGTGCATTGTTCAGATGTCACACGACCGTGGAACTCGTTCCGCAGCACACTTGACGCTATCCTAGCGTACGAGACAGTCATCTGCGCCTCTTATCCGTCGTTCTTCTCTTCCCTTGTATCATGCAAAATAGTTTGCCGTGGGATTAGCGGGACATGCAGACAGATATGCGCTTTTAAGGCACTTCCTCTAAAAGGAAACGGCAGAAAGGAGATGACTACCTCGATACGCTCGCGCGATGGAGGTACTCCGGTTTTCGTCAATGCGTTACTAACGATGCCCTTAAAGGGATGCCGAGGAAGAATTATGCTCGTGTACGCGTATAAAAGAGCGGTTTTTTTTTTGTTGCGGGAAAAGTTCGTCGCAGTACTCCGGTGAAGTATACGGTGACAGAGAGAAATACGGACTGTACCATTTAATCAGTTCCCAAAGGATGTCTGGAGAACAAGATACGAAGTTCGTTGAATGGATAAAGCAGCGAGATAGGATACGAATAACAATAACGAAACAGCGATGGTTGTGTTCTAAAATTTCCGGTAAACTTTAGTTAAGCAATTTGTTGCCAACTTGTTAGCTAACAATCGATTTATGAAAATCTCAACGCGATGATCTTGAAAGTTGAAAATAGGCAACCTACGAAATAACTGAAATTTAAAATACTGAAATCCTTTAAAAATTAACCAGCTCTATAAAATTCACGTCGCTGTGATAATAACGTCAAACCATCGTATCTGAAAGATTAGATCGTGAAACCTTGTATATACTGTCATATCTAAAGCATTTTAAATTTTATATTGAGGCAGAAAGGAAATAACTTAACGGTTAATTATATTTAACCATCTCGAGAACTCCAACGCTTTTACGTATCTACGTATAACGTAACGATCCCGGTACCGAGAGAACAGTTCTAACTGATTTAGCATTGCTGCGTGTGCACGTAAAGATAATTCAAGTCACAGACTGTAAATGGATATTAAAGTCGCTAAGATGTAAATTTCATTTCATATTACGTTCGGCGTAGGTAGTAAGGTACATACGTAACGTTTTAGGAAGTAGAAAGATCCGTAGCTATGTAACTTTCCCGGTTAATTTCGTATCATCCTAATTAGATGTTTCTGGAGATATCGCGACGGGGATCAACTTCCATTATTCTTGTTTCTGCATTTATCTTGTATGACGTGAATCCCGGCTGAACCGAGGTTAGAATATCCAAATCGAGGTGTATTGCGTGACAAGTTTCTGCAATTGTCTGAATTATTAACGCATTTGCCAGTCCATTAATTATTCATATCTTCTCTCTTCTCCCGCCGAGTCTCCATATTCTACACGTATCCATGTAAATACGATGTAATTTATATATCGCGGGTAGGTAACGTATATTATATGTTACTTCGTATGGATGCTTTATTAACTATACGTTAAATAGCTGACGAGTATATCTATCTCGGTTAAGAAGATAAAATTTCATTTATGGAAATTCTCGAGTTAGAATATCATCGTTTAAGAGGTTTCCTGCGTATTCATTGGTAAATTGACTTTCTTCTTTACATCCTGCTAGAATTTAGAGGAGAGCCAATATGTACTTCCAGAATGTTTGAATATCATCAATTCAAATTTATTCTAAAGATATCTATGAAGTACAATTTAAGCTATGTTCAGAACCAATTAAAATTTTACCATAATTAACAAGTAAATTATAAAATCTTGTAATGAAAGAAGTTGAGCATTTACAAAGGATAATTAGATGCGCAATAAACATAAATCAAAGCATTTATGAAGATTATTAAAGGAGCCTCTTTCGACATCCCTTCTAAAACATGATTCTTTTGTGAAAATCGCGCAGGTTATAATTGACAAAGTACTTTGTGATTAAGAACAACACGTAAGTCATTCTTTAGAGCTGCATCAACTCATCATTTCCATCGATCCTTTGTTAATTTGGGATTTATCGTAAAGTAACTTTAAAAGCGTTTACCATTACCTAACTCTCCATAAAAATGTCTACGGTTCAACATCGTATTCTTTTCTCAAGATCTTTTTTAAGGGATCTCCACTAACGTGGAGGAACCCTCGATTTATCCATTCGATTGTCCACGCTGCATGGCAGAAGACCTATTCGATGCTAATAGGCTGCTCTAGGCTCGCCAACCAAGCTTGTTGAACTCCATTAATAAGCCTCCTGGCAGAAAATGACGCAGATAATGCTTTGGATAAGTCAATACAAATCCCTGTTACTTTGAATTTAACACGCTTATTGTTAATCAGCCAAACATAACTACAAATAATAAAAAATATCTGTAATTCTCGCGAATTTCTCCGACATTGGCCAAAGAATGTACGTGTATCGCTACCTACTAAAAAATTAAAGGAGTTTCCCGAAGAATCCCTTCTCTTTATTCACGATAATAAGAAGAAACCTATGGGGACTTAAATTGTTAGCGACGAAGATTGCTAACCTTGCACGTAATGAGGTGCCGGCTGACATGTTCTTTGAAAGTCAGCCTAGCGTGAAACCTCTCCACGCTTTACAATCGCGCACGCCGAGTCGCATAAGCAAAGTAACCGTGCCGCACGCCAGACACGAAGGGACGGACAAAAAGGAAGGTATGACGCACACAAAGTCAGGGGTATAACGATGTCGTTTGAAATTATCCCGTTTCGTTTCGTTCCGTACGAATTGCGAGCGAAGGTATTCAGATTTTCAGCTCTTTTCGATTGAAGGGCCGCCGTCGGCCGTAATTCGACGGTCCGCAGCCTCCGTAGACCAAATCGACCGGCCACACCAACGAGACCTCTCCTTTGTATCAAAAGCAGCGCGGTCAAACGTTCTTCTTTAACTTCGCAACCAGTTCCAGACTCTTTTAGATGAAAGGCGCAGAGAGAAAAATTCACGTATTGGAAAATAAGAATTTTCACTTTACAAAGATTTAAGGATATAAGAAAGGAAGTTGTTTGTTACGATCATAGAAATAGCTCTCGGCATTAGCATTTGCGACAGAATAAGATGGCTACATTAAGATGTCGTGAGAGAAAAAAAGCAGGATCTAATCATTTATCGCCTTTGAATCAAAATGTCATTAGTTCGTTCTTATTTCTTTGTCCTTAGTTACAAGTCTATGTTGGAATTGCTTTAGTAACGACTGTCGTTACAAAAGCAATTTAGGCGGGATTACGATAGTTTTTCTCGTACAACTACTTCTTCATTAAGTAAATACAGAAACACTGTAATATAACATGATTTCACTTTTTCAGGCAACCAACCGGAACTGATCGACGTTCAACGGCTTTTCTAAAGTACCGTGGTTATCGTTTTATAAACGCATCAAGAACCAATGACGCCCCTCTTATAGTCGTCATTCGCCATCGAACGACATCAATGACACGGCACCCGTAATAGTTGGTAGTTTAAGGTCGACGTCCCGCCAGGAACCCCGCAGCACAAACACTTAACAATAAACAGAGTTATAAAGATATTCTAATAGCGACCATATTCGCGCCCATCTTCCTCTAACTTTACGACTATTAATATCAAAGTATGAAAGACATCAGCGTCTATTAAAGCGGGCAAAATTGCATCGTATATGTGTAGACCAGCTGCTCGTTAGGGGCGTAATGTGTGTTCGTATCTCAGAGCTTTATGCGCGTCCGTTCGCCTACGTATGCCGACGTGATACGTACAATACGTACTTATCCTCTGTGATCTACTGATGAGAATTCGGTTTGGTAATTAAAAATTCGCGATTTTAGTCTCTTCTTCTTATTTTTTAAGGCTATTGTTCACAACTTATCGTTTTGGTCGGTTGCTAGCTTTGGAAAGTAGAAAAATGCTCCTGAATTTAAATTGGGCGCCAGAAGGAAACCTACGGGAGAAGACAGAACGAAATACAAAAATAACAATCGAAAGACTATAATTAATAAAAAAAAATATTAGTCCATATAACATTAATTTAGATACAAACGAAATTGCCAAAAATATATAGTTTAAACCAAACGACCTGAAGAACCGAAGGGAAATTGGAAATTATCAAGTAAATACTCCGATTATGTTATTTCATAAATTATTAACAAGAAGGTTAACTTACGTGGAAAATGTCTGATCTAATTACCTTTCTACGATACAATTAACGGAGACTAAGTTAATGAGATCCATTAGTTATATTACATTTTATTATTTAATTTGTAATCACTATTACTCGATCCATGCAAAGGAACATTATTGCTTTGTTTAGATTACTTTTACATCAAGTTAATGTAAGTCCACTAAATTAAGCTCGAAAATGATCCTCTAGATTTAGCCCCTGCAACACTACTCATCACTAGCAAAGGCATGACGCAATGAAAGATTCTTTAAGAATTTAATTTAAAAAACTATTGACTATACGCGAAACTACTTAAAAAACGCAAATGCTTAATAACGTCAGCGTTTGAGAGCAGAAAAAGAAAAGAAAATAAACAAGTTGTTCAAAGAGATCCTAATCCGGTAGTAACTCCTAATTGCGTGCTCAAAAAATTAAGGGAGTCATCAAAGCAGGATCGCATTTGCATAGATAAAAAAAAAAAATAGAATCACGATAGTACGAACACACACAATCACAAACATGCGCCGAAGAAGAAGCAGGAGAAGATAGATGTAATCTGTAAATTACAGCGGCGTTGATTACGGCGTGTTTCTAATTAGGGACGAACGAATGAAGCCAGTGTGTTTGTCGTGGAGTAGATGGCGCTTTAGAATTCATGAAACACACTGCCGGCAAATAATCTACGATGCCCGTCCGTAATAATGACACGTTATATAGGGAGACGAGCACAGGCTAGAAACCAATTAAGAGCTGGAAGTAAGACGCAGATGATAGGAAACATTAAAGAATTACAGATCAGGAGTTGCTTCGCGTAGCATCTTTCCGTTTCGGTCGTAATTTTTCGAGAAATGATAGAATTTGGGGAAGGTAACTAGTAAATCAAGCTCCGCAATTTTTTTGCACCGATTCGTCAAGTGACGGAGGCTTTTCCTCATTCCTCCTCTAATATTCGCTATCTCTTATCGTTTCAATCGTCACAGGCTTATGTATTTGAATCGGATGCGTATTATGCTATAAAACGTCAAATAATGTACTGTATACCTCGTACGTTATATGCAATAATACAACTAAGGACTTAAGGCTTCTCCTTCCATGGTTAACTCTTTTCTCGCGTGAGTTACTTACTGTACGGATTGAATAAAAAAAAAGAGAATTGGTAAATTGAAAACATTAAGCAAGTTAACGCTATATTCTCGTGTACTTTTTATTCGAATGCAATCGCAGATGTTTAAAGCTACCTACGATATTAATGCGAATCCAATAGCTTATCTGATCGGACAACTTTGTCGTACGCACAATACCCAACAATCGTAATAAAGCGATGGGGACCCAACTCATTTAAACTTTTAAATACGGTGTAGGTTCCGGAATACAGGCAATATAAAGAGATTATCCCCGATATATGCACGCTAACAGCGTTGAATTGGGGCTTTATATTCGACCGCCTTCGATCGGGATGCTGGCAATTAGTAAATATTTAAAATTGTAGAACCATTATACAGGATCCACCTTATCTCGATCGTCCGCTTTGTTGTTTCATACATCGAGATGCTTTTCTGTAAGTGAAATATTTTAAAAGTTTAAAAAATGCAAAATTCATGTTTAAAGAATATCAATTAATCAATAAATGTTTGCAAAATTTTGTTACAATATCCTAAGCCCTACTGCTTTAAGGAAAACTTTGTTTGTACTGAAGGAAATCAAAGCAAATTAAAGATAAGTCTTTGGATTGTAGGATCAAAATAATCACAACCGTGTTTTTGAAGTGCGAAAATAAGTCTTTTTACTTTTTACAAAACTTTCGAAATAAGTTTTTTTTTGAGGCAAGTAATCTTTAGATGATATGTGAAAAGTATAAAGCAAGTAAGCTTTGGTATTTTCCATTATAATGTGAAAATTATGTATTAATCATTATCTGGTTAGTGCGCATAGGCAACCCATCCAGCTAATACTTGAAATAGAACTTTGGATGTTTCTCTACATAGATGTCAGCACAATGCAGGTAAGCCGCAAACATTGCGATTTTTTATTAATCGCCACTTCTTCGAAGCGAACCCATCGCTCCATAATGTGGGTGTATTACAATGCTGCCGTATTAGAATTTACACAGCACTTAAATATGCTGGCGAATATCAAGCACATTAAGCGCACCGAAAATTAAATAGTTTGCGATATGGACGCATGCGCAATTAACACATTATTCAAATTACAAGATCTACATTATAGGTTATATAGAGGAGTAGGACTATAGTATAAAGCCATGGGCAAAACCACAAATTAAATATTATTTAACCTATGACGATTAGATAAATTATGAAACTGCTAGAAAAGGTAGCGCCCTCTGTTGAAATAAACGCAACACTAATCGTGGAGAGAATGATTTATATGTAAATTAAAAATGCTTTAAATGCTGTGGTTATCGGGCGTTTTCTAAATAATTTACAGAACTTTCAATCTTTTATAGCAAAAATTTCAATACTCAAGCATTTAACATCACTATATCTAATAGACTAGAACTGGTTTGTTTATAGTTGTAACATTATAATACATAAATAACGTCCAACAACTCAAATTTTATCGATAAACAGCTTAATGCTAGTGGCACCTAGTGTTCGTATGGATAATTCAATAAATAACAAGTAAAGTGGAAAATTTATTTATTTCAAAAGTTATAAATTGAAACTCTTTTAAAGCACACAAATGATATACAAATATCTGTATAGTACATAACAGTTCAATTAAGAAATGCATCGGTGTATCTAAAAAAAAAAAAATGTAAACTTAAGTATTGTAGTACATCATACAATCAAATAATTAAAAAACAGTAGACAACAGTAGAGAGCAGAGCGGAAGCGCACTAAAGTTACTGCTTTGTACACATGATCAGAGGAGGCTGGCGGTGACGCAAATAGGAGGTCCAGGATTTCGTTAAGTATTGTTTAGTCTAGTACACGCGTATGCATCACTAACAGTCGCTACTGATTACGATCGCATATAATAAAACATAAATATTGTTAATTCTATGTTTATTTATTGTAATCATTTTCTAATATTCAATCAATATTCCATGAACACTTCCTAGGGCTCCATATCGATCGGCAACAATTAAATGCGCTGTGGCAATATTTACATTTCTCTTTTGAAGCTATAAAAATCCTAATTTCTGCCATTATGTATGGCTGATGTAAACCTGGTTCTCCGCCAATTACTTTCTTTACGAAAATTTAAAATAGACGTACGCGCTTCTCAGTACTATATTATTGTTGCATGTAAATATGCAATACTATACGTAAAATATCGCTCGCCCGCTGTCTTTAAAGACATTCAACGCAAATTAGGAAACTGTGTAAAAATCAGTCAGCCTTTCTAATTGATTATTACGTTATATTATATATTATACAGATTATATTATGTAAAATATATTCTAAGTTCACCAAAAACTATTCTCAGATCGAATGAAATCTATTTCCAATAAAATCGAGTGTCTAGCATATTTTACTCTAATAAAAGAGGTTACTGCCGCATTTTCCTTTAATGGTAAATTTTCCGGCTAGCAAAAATTAGACGAAAGTCATTCGAATTGTCGCACAGTATTGCATACAGAGCGTGTTGAACACATGTACTTTAAAATCAATAAAGTATTAATTACAACTAGCATTTTTAATATTAAAATACACGGGAGCCTGTAATACTAAAGTTCACTTGCTAGTCTATTTGTAAAACTAAACATTGAGAAAAAAAATTGTGTTAGGTTTTTTTTTATTCAGAAACCACAGCGTAGCTATCTGATACTTCAGTTTAGCCAACATTAACTTTTGCTAAAATTATAATTCATCCCCTTCATCCTTTAACGTTGACGATGGTACTGCAACTTCGGCATCAACGTCCATAGGTTGTACAGGAACTGGCACTGCGTCAGGAGTTGCAGTCGGCTCACTTCCTACCAAAGTGGGTAATTGTACTGATGCTGTATTAGTTAGAGTTGTAACCGGATGCGATAATGTAATTGCGGACGTAGCCGCATTTGAATTTTCAGCAGAATTAATCAACGGATCGGACAGTGACAAGAACTCGGAATCAGTCTCGTCAATGTTTTCAAC
The DNA here is from genome assembly GCA_020654165.1 of Oryctes rhinoceros. NCBI lineage: Eukaryota > Metazoa > Arthropoda > Insecta > Coleoptera > Scarabaeidae > Oryctes > Oryctes rhinoceros. The sequence continues at coordinate 4,007,599 of JAIOKQ010000548.1, read as the reverse complement.
TTCAGTCTTAATATCTGTTTTCTCGTTGGCATCCGCACCGGATATGGGTTGAGGTTGAACAGAAGCAGAAGATGAAGCAACAGCTTCGGTTGACGAAAACGTTGAAGATAAAACCAGCGGATCGGAGGGCGTGGGCGGGGGTTTCGGAGCAATTGGTACAGGCGTCGTTCGAACTGGTAATGCAGGAGGGGTATGTGTTATGGCGAAAAATACGCCACCTGCTGGAATTAAAGCAGTATTCACAACTGGCAACGAATTAATTACCGTACTTGTAGCCGGTACACTGGTCGTGTTACTAGCTGCATTACTAACAGGTTCTGCGGCCGCCGTGCTCTGTTTCTTAAGAAGATCATCGAATGAAATTGTACTTTTTCCGCTGGATAATATGTCGGTGATTCCTATCGCGGAATTTGTCGTAGATGCCATGACTTGTTCGCCTTTACTGGTTGCACCTGTAGATTTCCCAACTGGTTTTTCGGTGCATTCATGGTTCCACCTAAGTCCCGCTAATTTAGGTATAGGGAACTGCTGCCGACACGCGAAACAAAGCACAGACTGTTCGCTTTTATGCAAAAATCTATAATGGTCTAATATCTCGATGTAGGCTCGTTCTCCAGCGTATATTTTCGGGCACAATATACAATGATACGTTACACAACTGTTAACGGCTTCGACGAATTTGTAAAGTTCGGGAGATTTGTTGTTTATTTGATCATTTATCACGTTTAGGCTTTTAAACGTGGTATCTTCTGTCGAAACATCTTCTTCGGCCGTGAATTTAATTAACGTGTACGCCATCTTCGGTATTAATATTTCACAAAAGTTAATAGCATTTCCTTCTTTTCTGAAAAATAAAACAATATCAGTTTATTTTATAAATTCTCTAAAAAAAATGTTTGCATCACACATTCTAGATATTTTTAAATATAAAAAAAATAATTTAATTAACGATACACCTGTTTTAAGCAGAATGTAACCATTGTATTTCAAAAAGAAACTAAAATAACAAAGATATGCTTCATTTGCACCTTAATATATTTTGTATATTCAAAAATAAAGTATAACGAAACGAAACGAGAGATTTTTTCACATTTCTTTAATGTACTTCGTGAATTAGTTGAATATCATTTAATATTTTACAAGAAAACATAATCAAAATAAATTTGCCAGTGCAAGGCAAAAAATATCACCTAAGAACCTTTTTTTCTTATCTCTATCGAGAGTGAACTGTTCGTCAATAAAAGCCTTTTTTGTCAGAGTAGATTAAAAAAATAAATACACCGTCGGGAGAATAAACAAAACAAAAAATATATACATGCAAAGCGTGTTTATTGTGCAAGTAATTCAAAAAATTGTCTTATCGTAAAAGAACCCAAAATCAAATGTATAGGGTGTTAGTAAATCAAGAAAACAAGATCCTCATGGAACAGGGGTTAAAACACCCGACCATCAAAAGAGAGGTATTACGTTTGATTCTTTCTCCAGATGTAATCAAGTTGGAAATTCCAAAAAAAAAATTCAAATTTTGTTAATAATTAATATTCGACATTAGTTACATCTAACGGTTTGTTGGATCCACTATACTGGTCCATCAATAATTAATAAACATTTCAGGTTTAAAGTAATATTAGTAAAGGATCTTACTGATTTTCGTGGTTGATAACCATCTTCTTATTCCTAATATACGTTTTTCGGCCTATATTGAAACAAACTGATGTATCAGTTGCCATCGTATTGATTGTTTTCCCCGCCTCATTAACGCTACTAAATATGTTGCTTTCTTCTATATCAAGAATAAATTGGCGAAATACCTCTTCTAATTCTGTAATTTTTACTACGTATATCTGGAATGAGAGATTAATCCTAACGTTAATGTTTTTAGAAGCAAATATTAAACTAATGGTATCAAGACGTTATAATTAAAAACGCATTTTTGGGATAAATTCCATTTTTAAAGTAGAAAATTTCGTCTTTAGAAGGATGTCAAGTTCTTTTCTAACATGTAAAACATTTAAGCTAAAGTTCATAATAATAAAACAAATTAATATCTAACTATGGCAAATTTCACATACTTACCCCTTTTAATTTCTGGACAATTTCCAAAAATTGCTTGCAATAAGCATGAATATAATCAATACTATACACTTTACTCTTCGAATTTTGTTTGCTCTTTCTTACGTAACTTATAAAATCAATTTTTGGACTGCAAACACTATCACCACATTCTGTGATATAACGCTGAAACTCATGCAAGTTACTTCTAGATAATTCAACATCTGGTAATTTTATCATAACATATACATAGGGATAATTCAAAAATTGCGCTGCAGTTAATGGTTTCCAAGGTTTCTCCGCATGTTGTTTAACGATAATATCACCTAAAAAAACAACTTTTATACGACAATTTAAGTATTAAGTATTATAAAAACATACCATCCATTTCAATAAATACTATATTGTTTAACACGTTGGGCTGCCCGGATATAACCAAATTATAAGGAGCATCAGGCTTGTTCCTTTTACCGATGGGCTCCGTCTGCACTTCTTGGGAAACCATACTATCACTCTTTTTATCTACAACCTCCTGATTGAATAGAAGCTCGTTTCGCAAAACATAATTAATTTTAAATATCAAATACCGCTTGAACTTTTCGATATACGCAACTTTAGCCCTTTCGTTTGTGCAAATCTGATCGTACTTCTTCCAGCCTGGCCATCTCTGAATATAATAACATAAACATTCCGATATCACACACTTCATACGCGTTGTTATATTTCGAACGTTGAAGTGCAAGTCGTCCGCGAGTATCTCAAGCACTTTCTTCATATTCAACTGGACTACGCCTCCTTTTACGATTGTATTGATGCATTCGCGAAGATGATGATCTTTTTGTGTCACCTTTCGCAAATTTGGAGTCTCTTTTAAAAATGACTTCTTGGTGGACATAGTCACTAATGTCGTGTATTTAAAATGTTACAATAGAAGCGATTGAACGCTTAAGAGACTAAGTAGAGGATTACATCAAATGTAAAAGTACAACTCTGTATCAGCTGTTAATATGTAATAAACCTTGTATGTATGGGTACATAACCTGGATACCGATGAAGCAATATGGAAGAAATACAACAACACGGCCCCAAATACATCTTACAATAAAGTGTTATAACAGCGATACTCCGGAACAGTTCCGGAGCAATTCACATGTATATCGCAGTGAACGAACAGAGCACACATGAAGCGCAGATAAAAAAAGATTTGTTCCCGTCCGTTTCTATTTGAAATTATCAACACTTGCGAACAAACTGATTCCCTTTGTTGGAACATATCACCCCTGCCGAGCGGTTGTGGCAGCAGGAGTGAGCAGAAGCAGAAATTGGGGTGTACATGTGCGAATACCTGGGCTAAATAATACGTTCCGTGATTGTTCCGGGCAAGTCCGGAACAGTACAGGAAACAAATCGATGTCTGTTCCTTTTCTAGTTGGTTTATAGCCAAGGCTTTGAATTTTATGTTGAAGAATGTTGTTCCCCTCGTTCATGTACTAGAATCTATCCAATTTTACACGTTTATCTGCGTAGTTGATACACTTGTTCATTTTCTACTACACTGTTTCATTTTCATGTTGTAGAGCACAGCGATATATTTGTTTAAAAAATTAAATATGTGTTTTCTCTCGACAAAAATGCACTACATGAAAGGATGCCCATCTAATCTATGAGTAGAGAGGACAAAGCCGGATGAAATTATTCCTTTTTTTGCAGAGACTAGACAGACTCGTGTTTTGTCGACTCTCGGGGCACCAGTAGACAACACGATTCCATTCTCAAGAGGCGAACAGACACGAGTCTATCTAGTCGTTGCAAAACAGAAATAGTTCCACCTGCCTTTGTTCTCTCTATCTATAAGTACTCTTCATATGTAGTCTTGGATCTCAGTAGTAAATCTACGTGCATATCAAGATTTGTGTTTTATTAACCAGTATCTGTATTAAAAGGGAAGTTTAATTTGTAGAAAATTAAGTAAATAGACGGCGAATTCGTTTGCTAGTAGCCAATGATGCCCACTAGAGGCACCAAAATCTGCATATATCATCATTGTTGAGATGACCGTACTATTGAGCCAATTCTATGGTCTGGAGCCTAATCGAGTAGATACCTGCTTTGGCTATTATTGCATTATCAACTATTATCTGTTTTACAGTATATTATTTGTTTATAAAAAAGATATGACAAGTAGAATATTTAAATGTTATTTGATTAGACGATAGAGACCTTTAGTTATATTGTGGTAAACTGTAAAATATAAAGAAAGCTGTTAATTTTGCCTATATAAACTAATTAATGTGACAAAATAGTCTTTTTTCTATTAAACTCTTCACTATCAGGATGCTTACGAATAACTTGCTGATATTTCCATATATGATGCTGAATATATTTGCCATCTTGGTTGAAGCGAGAAATACTATAGGTCCAATTTAGAAATTAAAACTTTCAAAAAAGCTGCCTTATTACGTTTCGATGATCTTCAGAAAGAGGGCGCAAATATTATATCTGCATTTGATATTCTCACGTGTTTACAAAACGAGCATACCGACCGAGTTGTTATGAAATCAGCCAATACATTCGCAGGTGCCTCCCACGTTACACAGTTTTGTGGGTAAACAGACCAAGAGGGTCGATTTTAGCGGTGCGAATTGCGTACGTTCGGTGTGTTATTGTGCGATTTGTAGAATGTCCGCGGTACAAAGGACTCCCGAAAGTGATGCATGGGCCTTATTAGCCTTGAAATCGGCGCCCGCCAGCCCCTCAAAGGTGCAATGGAGCCCCGAGGAAAAGGGCGAAGCTATAGCACGTTTGGAGGGTCGCGATTTTGAGTATTTCGTGCGACAGAATAAAATAACAATCGGCAGGAACAGTTCGAGGGGTGATGTAGATGTTAATATGGGTCATTCTAGTTTTATATCTCGGAGGCATTTGGAAGTTTTCTTCGATCATCCGTATTTCTACATGCTGTGCAACGGGAAGAACGGAGTCTTCGTCGACGGTGTGTTCCAAAGAAAAGGGGCCCCATCGATACAGTTGCCCAGAACGTAAGTTCAGAATTATGTAAACAAAGTGCGCCTTTGCAATGTGTCTTTTTTTTATCGAGATATACATACAACAGTGTTTGTGCATGTTTATATATCGAGTAGGCCTTGAGGTTACAGCACATGGCACCTCGAAGTTGCGTCACGTGTTTTTTTCATTACCCACGATACCAAGACGGAAAAGTCGACGAAAAATCGATAGACGACAGGCCACATTGTTACACCTCACCCCTTTACAAATTTATAAATAAACATCCCATGATTCTAATCATTTTGGAAATCCATGTGAAGAATTTATTGAGCCGGTGACGTCACACTGTATATTCGCTGTTTCATTCTACGCGGCGCGCATCTCTATCTAGAACGCCGCCGTATTTTGATCCTTACGATGGAGGCGATTTTGGACCACCTTTCAGCATCAACCTACACCACCATACTTGTAAATACAAATAAAACCAGTATATTGACGATGGCTAAAAACATTGCAACATTCCTGTGTACATTTCGTTATTTTTGAACACGTGGTTACGTCGTTATGAAAACATGCTCGAGCTGGCGCTGCTTGTGCTTCTCCCATAATCCGATCCCTACTACTTCTGCTCGAGATATTTGTTTATTTACACAATGGGAATGTGCGAAAGGATCTTATAAGATTGTGAAAAATCGAGCAAATCGATTTTTCCCAAATCTATATCGGCCCCTTTCATTTTTGGGATGTGCGGTACGATCGTAATCAAAAATAAGAACGCAAAAACATATCGTTCGCTGTGCGATGGATTTAGAACGTGAAATTTACACTAAATTTGTGTATGTTACAGCTGGCGCCACTTGTTGTCTGTTATCTTTTCGTGTCATCTACGCGGAATATTTGTTCATTTGCACAATGAAATTGTGCTAGATAAATCTCTTGGAAATAAACGGGGCAATTCGATCTAATGGGATGTATTGCTTGGGTCTAAAAAAATCATGATTGGGTTGGTCCACATAAGATCGCCCAGGCCATATCATCCAGCAAATTATAGAAGCATACGAATTTTTTTTGCTCGAGTCTATTTTAATGCCAAACTTCTTGTTCAACTTGACAGAAGAAGAACATTACTAGAAATTGTTTAGAACTCTGCACCAACAATTATACAGCACAACCACTGTTTTTTTTTTTTTTATGGAATCATAGTCCTAAGCCACGAAAGAAAAATAACCCAGTTAAATTTATGCATGCCTTCAAGAATATATATTTGCTTTTAAGTAATGTGCAAGATCAGCACTCCAATTACCAAAGGATCAAGTCTATCCTGTAAAAAAAGGCATGAGTTTAATAACATCGCTGCTTTACCTCACTAGCTAATTTTGTAACAATGTAAAGTGATCGTTCATTGTATTTGAAAGATTTTTTTTATAATAATGTCAAATAACACTATATACTGGTATCTTTTATTTTCAGTCAGAAATTATTGTCGTAACATAGGATTTTGTTGTCTTCATCTTTATTATATTAAAGAAACAAAAAGGGAAAGAAAGAAAGAAAAATATACATTCCGTGAATGATGACTAGAGATGACAGAGGCAGGTGGAACGACTAGATGGACTTGTGTCTATTCGGCTCATGGGAATGGATTCGTGCTGTCTACTGGTGTCCCCGAGAGTCGACAAGACACGAGTCTGTCCGGTCTCCGCAAAAAAGTTCTCTCTAATGATGATCCTAATAGACTTCTTCCAGATCATGTAAAAGGTTTGGTGTGAATCAACAGATTATCTGGAAGCTGGAATTAGGCAGTTTTTTACTAAAACCCGGAATTCCTTTGGTTTCTCCTATTTCTAGAGCAACAGCGGTCAAAATTAAGCAAGATAAAACTATCGCTCCCATGAAAATAGATTAAAGGCGATGCGATCCGCTTCTTGCAAAAAAAAAACAAACAAACGAAATTCGCACCGAGCCTTTTTTTTATATTTTATATTTTAATCCGCCCTAATGACTTAAGCCCAGAGTCGAATATTAAAAACTACAAAGACCTGTGGCCGTATTTGGACGTTTTCACGTTCACCGACACGACACCGACATGCCGATGAACATCAACAAGTAAAGGGAACCCTTCTCACTTCCACTCTGACATGTCGGTGTCTTGTCGTTGCCGTTGCTGATCTGTCGCTAGGTGTTGTTTATAAACTTGTCCCTCATGTTCTGAAACCGATAAAAATAATAAAAACGAACTATCGTCGTGTCATAATCGTGTCGGTGGAATTGTCAAGAATGTGAAAACACCCTTTCATTTTCTTAGATGCTCAGATCAGCGTATCTACCGTGTATGTTAGACATTATCACCCTGTATGGAATAAAGTTCGATTTACAAGAGGAAGGATTTCTGAATATCTACAAATTACGAACACTGTTTATATGACTGAAATAGCGAGAGGCATACAACATAATATTTTCTTGATATGCAAAGGTGTTTGCGTAAAAACCGTAAACAAGGTATAAATTGATAAATATTCATTAGATGGTGGAAACAGCATACGGTAGTCATGTGTCTATAGCAAAAAAGACGGCAACACTACGGCGAAGTAGAAAAAACGAATCACTTTCAATGCTTTACGAAACCGCATTAATATGCACAAAAGCTATTTGTTTATATAAATAAAACGTTAGGTAAGATTATGACTAAACAAGTTTTAAAGTATCGTATACAGACGTATTTAACAACAACTATAGCGCGTCTATATAAGCAGGCGGCTTATATAAAAGGAAAAAGTGAAACAAAACAATTACTGCTTGCACGTATCCAACGTCGGGTTGCTAACTGTTCTCTTGTCATCGTGCGAAGGGTATTTTTAGAATTCGTAGCAGAGAAACGGAAAAAAAATCTACGATCAAGATCATACTGTTTTCCATCACATACAGGCTTTATCTCGCACACGCGGATGGCAAAGCAAATAAATAGAAATGATTTGTCATTGAAGGTAGGTTATTATTTAAGACGTAATATCATATTGAATTCCAGTGAATCATTCCACGTAGGTTCTATGATGACGCTAAATCGGTGATTCTCCGGCTCTTTGTCCCGGAATTTTCTTCTCTGCCTCCGAAATTGTAATATACATTTATTTATGATTTTCAAAGTATTCTCGTCTACATCTATTACCGTGAAAACCAATCTTCAAAAACATTTTTACTGATTCTTCCACGTACACTTATTCATTTCATTTCTAAATGCGGCAACTGCTTCTTCAGCTGGGAGCGTGTACGACCGTTATCTTTCCTCCGTTTGGACGTTATTCGTTTTGGAGAACTTGAGAGGCAAACGAACTGTGTTGCACCGTTCAACATTAACAGTAGAACGATCCTCCAGTGCTACAGTGGAAACGTCTTGTAATTCCCAATTTTCAGGACTAACTTTTGTTAGACTCGATTCTTTCTCCGAGACGTAGTTATTTTGTTTCGAGATCACAACCTACCAACGCTTCATCACCTCTTCACCAAATGATCAATATCCGTTATCAAAGTGATTAAATGTAGAACATGCCGGACTTGTTCAATCATGTTTCGTACAAGACCAATGTGCTTTTTCTGTTAAAAGCTCGATTGTTGTTATAGAAAAAAAAAAAATCAACCATGCTAAAATTCATAATATCACCGCTTAGCCGTAGCTAAAGAACACGACTTGTCACCAAACTCACCAAAAAATTCTTTACACCATGAACCATTCTTGAGCAAAACCTGTTTCAGCATATCACAGTCAGATTCACCGAAAAGAGAACAGCCCTCATATTAACGTTAAATGCGTTCCTCGCAGTTACTCAGTGAACGAATGCTTCTCAACAAATCTGCCATATGCTCATTGAATAAACCAATATTTGAGTTCATTTCCTCCTCCCGAATTTTTTAGAATCCGACGTTTCGGCAGACATTCTCCTGTCGTCTTCAGGGTGGCTCTGATAAGTGCTGTTTCTTACCAAACTGTTAGTTTAAACGCAAGTATATGTGTATCTTACCCAAACTTTTTAATGATCACTTGCGACTGAAATAGAAAATTCGAACCAGAGTTAAGAGTAGGTGCGCAGTAAGGAATAAGACAGACTAAAGACAACTTTTGCGCAATCCTGCATGCTCCTGAAAAAACAATGGCTACTGCACACCTACTTCTGCGCCGGTATATGTAGCTTATAAACAGGTTTTAAGATAGTAATTTATGTCCTTTCTAATAGCTTGCTGGTCAAACGCGAGTGAGCCTTGTTCTACGGCAAAGAATGTTGGAATTGTTCTGGACAGTTCGAATCATCATTTTTTTTATCATTTGTAATTTTGCTTTGTTCGAGCAGCGTACTCGCGTACTAGTTGTAGAATAACTAAGAACTACGGATTCGAACAAATCTATTGAGTTCGTTTCTAAAACTTAGTTCCTTAACTCGAAGAAACATGAGAATTTTTGTTGGTAATAGTTGACGTGGATTGTAAAATGTGGAACAGAATCGGGGAACCGTGTTGCTTACAAATACACATTCTTTATCTAAGATAACGAAAGCTAAAATTTGACCGGGCTACAAGCATACCCATTCAATTACGATATACCGTTGAACAAACACAGGAAGCCGCATTTTTAACACGGTATATCTCTTACCGTAGATACTATTACGTGCGGTATTTCGTGCTTCTTAAATGGATAACCGAGTGTGTAAGATCCGGTGACATACCCTTTAAATATTTTGTGGAAATATTTTTCACCGTCTCATTTTATCCTTTCAGATGAGTGAAGAGTTAAAATTTCCGGTAATTTTTATTATTAAAATAATCGAAGATGGCTCCTGGTGAGATATTTACCATGAAAGGTAGAAATAAGAAGGAGGGGTTCCGAGCTTGTTATAATCACGACGATGATGGAGATTCCTTTGACTTAGTCGATTTAGAACATAAAGACTCAGAAAATGTAGACGAGGAAGGCCGACGTAGTTGACATAAGATTGGGCTATCGCAAATAATCTTGTAAAACGGCCTTTAAACTCTAACATACTTAATAATTTCAAGAAATCGACGATCGTTTGATAACTTGCGAGTATCCATCAGAAGTTGAAATTGCAGCAATTATTAAAGTACAAACATATTTTAATAAAACGTCGGAATCAAAAGAAGAAGAATAGCCGGAAAGGACCGTTGAAACGCCAACAATTCAAGAATTTATATTATCTCATCATTTATATTATCGCATCTACTCATTTCCAAAACAATGCGAAGCAAAAGTTTGATTTTATACAAAGAAGAATCGAAGATTCTTTGTTGAAGAAAAACACAACTCAAAGAGAAATCACGGATTACTTTAAATGAACATTACATATATGTACATATGTATGTATTATGTATTAATATATGTTCCGTATTAAAATTTGTATATATTGTGTTAAATAAATATGTAGTTATAATCCTGATAAAAATCGGTGGATTTATCAGCGCGATCGTTATAAGCTATCCGCCTAAATCCGCCGCTAAACGTCCAAACTTTGAATTTGGCGTGTTTGTTTTATCATCGTTTAAAAGAATTTGGAAGGTATAGCGGACAAGCATTGGTATTCATTGTAAATGTAAATAAACCTCTTTATGCTTTTTCTGCTGATCTTTTTCATGAATTCCTGAAACATTGCGCTTGTAATTGTTTCCGCTTTATTAATATTCTATGTCGACGTAGGATTATGAATTTCCCGCCGGGTAAATTTTGGGAAGGGGATAACATCTTGTTTATGAAATTAAATTTAAAATTAAATTAAATCAAATTTCTCTAAAGAAGCTCTATAAAAACTCCATTGAAGCTTCTGAAATAAAACCGCTTCCTTTGGCTTGCATACTTATGGACATTTTCATTTCATTTCAGAGAATGTCTTCATCCGTAAGCCCTGAAGATGACTTGTCGACATCCATTTCATGAAATCAATTACTTACACAGTACTACAAATAAACGTACCGCATTCAGACGTAATAAAAAGATTCCATCATCAACCCCACGGTAATAAAACAATTAAAAACACGCTTCGCGAGGATGTTATCCGCCCTTCATGGTAGCTCGTAGCGAGTACGCCATCCGCACGGCGGATCTCTCATTCGCATCACGTCGAACGGGAGCAGCATCAGGGTTATAGGAGATGAGTCGCGAACTTTAAGCTTTCAGAAATATACGAAAAGTGGCCGACCGCTCATTCCGAGCGACGTGTTTTCTCCCACGACATTTCTTCCTTCTTCTTGACGCATTTGGAAAGCGCACGACCGGAATGCTAAATTTAAAAAGGCGCCCGACGCGAAGAGCTTGTGCGAAACGTATATGTTCGTTCGCCGGCGAAAAATCTTCGCCCGTCGTAAAATAGATGCATTTGTAAATATGCAAGATCTCGAGCGCAGTTGCGTTGTTGTTTTTTTTTTTTTACTATTATTGTTTTTGCATGTAACAAATCGTTACACGAATACCGTTTTAAAATTTAAGACGCGGATCGTTTGTTTTAAAGGGGTGATTGCAAAATAAGAAAGAGAATTCTTAAATGCTTAGGATGACGTACGTAAAGCGTCGTGTTACGCCCCATTTGTACATGTGGGCGTTGTAAAATGGATTTAAGATGTTAATGTCTTCTTTTTATAAATGTTGACATTCGGTTCTACCAGATCAAAGCTTACGCATTTTAACTTGGTGAGCTTCGATAACTCTATCCTTACCCACGTATTTCAAAATTTGAGCTAAAACGTTAGATATTCCCGTTTTTATATGTTTCTCTTCCTTATTTGTATGTTGACTGCGTTTAAAAACATGTATGCTGGATTCTCAATTAGAATCCACTACAGAGGACGTAGATAATATTTTTTGTTGAAGATTCCTAGATCGATCAGGGCCTAAATTTAATAAACCTCAACAGGACGTCGAAATGTGAGATAACTGAACGCGCAGCGTGCAGACCGTAAATCTTCTTAAAGTGATAAATTTCGTTTTAATTAACTTGTTTATAGTCCAAGAATCGATGCAAATATTGTTTAGAATTAACTAATTAATTATTTTTATGTTGCGTTTGTAAAAATATCTCCGGGCACCACGTCATCAGACGATATACGAAAAATGCACGCTAGCAACAGCGATGCACTCGTAATCATCCGAAGATGCGTAAACCTATCCTCCGAAAGCCATTCAAAGAAAGATCGCGCTATAATTTCGAGGTTTATTTGTAAATAAAGCTGCGCTACGCAAGGTCATCTTCGGAACATTAAGAGAAGTTAAATATATCGACGGAAAGGAGGCTGAGTGTACGTTTTATGTAGTATATTTGTATCTGTTCGTGTGTATGGACTTGCGATCGTTTCGAATTTATCACATGTACTCTACGTTCACAACGCCCGAAGAACACGAACATGTCTACGGACACGTATAAATAAGACTGAGCATTCCGCTGGCCTCAAATCTTGCGATTTATGTATGTCGCAAGACGTATTATTAACTTGATTAGCAATATTCTCTTCTAGGCTCTTCTGTTGTGCGCTGTACTCTATTTACATAACTGCATAGTAGTTGTTGTCCTACACGTACACGTTTCAGTGAAATCGTATGTTCTATTATGTATTACTAATATGTGTAAACATTCGGGAAATTTCTATTCAAAAACAACTACATTATTTCTGTAACTACGCTGGGTGTGTTAGAGAAAGTACATACTTCTTCGTTTTAAATGGAACACCCTGTATATTTTTGAAAATTTTAATGGTCTCCTGAAATATCTATTCAAAATGGTTTTATCTGTTAAAATTCGCGAAAGTTACTTTGGTGGTATTTAAAAATCAACCACAATCTAGCTGTACAGTGACATTTTTATATTTTGTCTCTCCCCGAGACGATGTATCTATGCTTTCTACCACTCGTAGCTGATGGTTTGGAACTCAATTCTATGCTGTACTTGAGTACTTGGCCTTGCCACGCGGAAGATAGTAACGATATTTAATTGTTGTAAAGGGGAGACAAAACATAATTCTGCCACTGTACATATGTCAATTTAATTTTTTTTATATATAAAAAAAATTTAATATCTATTGTTGTTTTTTTTAAATATTTTCATTTTAATCCAATAGACTATCACGGCCTTCCTACATTATAATTTAATGGTTGAAGAACGTGCATTTTCACTGACTTCTAACAGACGTCAATCTTTTTGTGTCCAATATTTCATGCTCCATCCAGAATTAAGAAGAGTTATCACATAACTACATTTTTTTCTTATTTAAACCAAATCAATTCTATTATCTCGCCAATTATCTTTTATTCGATATAATTGGAACACCCTGCATAGATTGCTAGCATACGAATAGATGTATCGGTACGATAACTACGATCAAATCGTTAAATAAATTCTACGTGGTTACAACATAACGACGCTGTATAGTAGTAAATATCGTATGCATACGCAAACATGGATTAAGGCAAGGTCTATTGATTAGCGATGCGATGAAAAACGCACTTATTTCGACATCGTTGCCTTAAATAGACATAATGCGCGTCGTATTTATAGATCGTGGTCGTATTGTACTTTGAAAATCTCGAATTACGTATTAAGTGTTTGTTCGGAGGAAATTTTGCGCAGTCTATCGTGACTACGAATTCGTCTTTGTTTTATTGGCGTTAAATTGTTGTTATTTGAAAATACTACCGGGCGAAATAAAATTAAACCGCTTTAATCTGAAAATGCTCCTTTTTTGCATTGCGGCGATTTGCTCCGGATAATTTAGTCGCAACGGCTTTAATCTTCGGAAAATGGTTTGATTGATGTAAAAACATGAAACACGCTTTCCTGTTTTATTTGCGCACGCCAGTTAGAATGAGCTTAAAATAATCGGATTCCCTTGGCAGGCCATGTTACGTTTTTCTTGGAAGATTGTACAGTTTTAGAATTAGAATGGTACAAACGGCTAATATATAAAATGGAAAGTACGTGGAAAAGCGTATTTTTAGCAATTATAGAAACGACAAATTTCACTCTTACTACGCGGACGCAACTATTAATATTTTACGATTTTCAAACAGTGGGATAATACTGAAATTATATTTTTTTGTTGGTAAAATAATGATGTATATGATGTACATATATGTGTGGATACGGGATGTCTCATCGGGAACCTCATACAAAATCAAAGTTCCATGAGACAAAATATTCGGTAGATGATTTGTAGCTAATAGAAAAAGAATAGGACCCAATACACAGCCTTGAGGAACTCCTAACTTTGTATTACACTCATCCGAAAAAACTTGGTATACTTTTACCTTTTATTGTTTTTTTTTTGGTATTTATTATTTGGTATACTTTTATTTTCCTGCATGATAGATACGATTTTGTCTTATTAAGCGGCAAACCTCAAATTTCGTCTGAAATTATACCTTTTGACGAAGGAACAAGAGAATCAAGTCAGAGAAGATACCGGCTAAGACGATCTCTGTTGTTTTTAATTATCCTGGCATAACTCCTTTTAATGCCTCTTTTGTTTTAATAAAATACATTTGTTTATTCTTCAGGGTATAATTTTGTAATTTTTAATTTTGATATCTAGAAATGTTTAATCAATACGACCAATTACATTAAATGCTAACTTACTCCCGTAGCGCTAAGCTAAGCTACTCTATCGGTGAAATTTATTGGGTAACCGGCAAATAATGAAATCTATATTTAAAATACAGCCTTAATTTTGCACGTGAGCGCAAATGTAGTGAATTATATACTTCGTACATTTTCCATTCAAACTTGAAGGATGTTCGAGTTTATTTTCTCGCCTCTCGGGAGGCTGTCACCGAAAACAACAAAGTAGAAACGCTACTGAGTCAACACGCACCTAAATACGTGCGGCGTGGGTACAAATTTAGATACGGTAATGTGGTAATTTTTCTAGCGCATTGCATTAACGCGACATAAATATAGCCTTGCTTTTGTCAACAAGTGAAACCTTGTAATCTCCCCGCGCTGTATTGTCGAAGATATACACGGATCAATTATTGAAAATGGCGTTTCGAACTTATCCGCGCTAAACGTCTGGCACCGCAAAAATCCGAGATTTTCGTCCTCCTATAATCCGTACTATGCGCTCGTACGGCGAGCTCAATCGGCGAATCGTTATTTGAAACTGCGCGAGACGAGTAAACAACAAGAGCGTTATTTGGGCATCGTGATTTCACTACTATTTAAGTATGTAAATATTTAGTGAGTCGTATTCTGGGATGGGATATGAAACAATAAACAGCGTCCCGTCGCCAAATTATATTTGCCGGAGTTTATTTCCAACGGACGGACATGCATTCGCGACAACACGGTAGCTCACAGGTGTTTAATACGGAATATAATTTGTATATATTAATTAATTTAGAACACTAAATGAGCAACTTTCCACGGTCGCGGTGAAACGAGATAGACTGATCGTAAAACTTTCCAGATTACTAATGTTGTTTGTTGCATTTCGTTGGAAATTAACAAGCGATCACCCCGAGGTGACACTCACCGACCGGATTAAAACTTGGCTTATTTGTAAAGTCCATCGAGTATTGTAAAACGTGGCTTTCCGTTACGGCGAAAACTCGCGTTTCAGGAGTGAAAGTTGCCCCTAAAATTTCGACGATCTTCGAATTTCTACAATTAATGCCGTTCATACGAATAAACGTTTTTCAAAAGACTTCCTCTGCCTAACAAAAATCTTTGTATTTTAAGGAATATTTACTCGAGTTTTTTGTATCTTCATTTTGAAAAAAGAAAGAAATCATAGTGGGCCATATCTGGCTAATGTAGTATTGATTTTGCTGTCGCGACGTCCAATCTTGGGCTGGTAATAGAAAATTTCTTTTTGGCTAGGCGGAACCATAGTACTATCCCGTAAACTACCTTTTCTACTTCGATAATTAATAAATATTGTGTTCCGCGAATTCCAAAGAATTGTTGCCAAAGTTAGATGAAGTGCGGCCCGTGTGCACGTTTGCATTTCCAATTTCCCAATCATACCTCCCACCGCGTTTATGACAGTCCGTAATGTGTTTGGCGGCTTCAATACTTTCGTCGGACATCTGTTTTTATTCCAGACTTGTTCATTTACTCTTTCCCAATAATGTATTAAAGAAATTTAGCTTATATTTCCTCCACGCGATCACATCACAACTATTAATTCTGTGTTAAACTCGCAATAACCCCGGAATTAAACTACGAGCCGCGAATTATCGACATCACTTTAATTTAATTAACGCACATGTTCTTCCGGTTGATCAAGTTGGGTAAATTACCGATTTTGGACCCGCCTACTCTATACTCAAAGATTCTTACTCATAGATTACCACGAAATCTTAGCAAAAAAGTATTTATCTATCTTTTGTGCGGGCAAATATAAAGTTTGAGATAAACAGATTCGTGTAATTCAAGAAGGATTTACGATAAGATACGTCTTCTTCGAAAGGTCGGAGCTCAATTTGGTGGTGCCAGAAATAATTTCTCATCGTGTAGTGAACGTCGCTAAATTATGCCGAGATCGTACTTTAACTTATTATTTCCCGTTTTGGGTATTCGTTACAGATGCATCGATTGGGCACGACACGACATTGATAAAATGATAAGTGATAATTAATTAAGTGTTCTTTTATATCGGGCCTCATCCCGGAAAATCGTTTTGTACAGTCGACGTCAGATATTTACATTAGTCATATTTTATTTAAAAATACGTTAGTTTGTTTGGTTCGGCTCATGTTCAACGTCTTTATAATAACCGAGTATATCGCTCCCTTCACTGATATTGATTTTGTTTAAGGAAAAAACAACATACTACATAATAAAAAAATATTTTATTTTACTAGTTATACAGTGTGTTTAGCTACTGCGTGGATAGAAGACACTTGCTTTACTTTTTGATACTTAATATCATCCTACGGTCTGTATCCGCAAAACACCCCGTACAATACAATTCCTTTTAAATGTTTTAACGCGCTTCCATTTTTTTTTTTTTTTCATTTAATGTTCAATAAAAAAATTATTTGTAATAATACTTTGGATTTAATTTTTTTTCTATACGACAATTATTGAACAATAGATTTGAATAGTTTGGCATGACCCCATTCTTCCATTCCGTTGTCATCTCAAAATCAGCACCTACTCAAATTCAAAAATTATCGCTACTATCAACGGCCGTAATTGAAGCAGAAAAAAATGCCCATTCTATTCTTGCTTCAGCTTGACACTAACGCGTTTTCGTTGAGTCAGTGCGTGCCTAAGCCTCGTTTCAAACACCGAAAATAACGAAAATATTAGCACAAAGATAAATAGTTGTGTTCTCGGCCACCTGGGCCAAAGGCATCCTGTTTATTCATTAAGCTTATAGGTGGCGTTCGAATTGGAAAATTTCCAGCTTTTTTTCCCACCAACGCAATGTACGCTGCGAATGGAAAAGATTGTGGAAGTAAAACATCGTCGACCTTGATAACAAAATTCCTGGCAAGATTGGCATGGGTAATATCCGATTTTGAATTTATAACATTTTATGCATATGTTGGTGGCCACGTTTTTCTTTCCGAATATAAATCTGAGAAGAGCACCTGGGCGATGAAGATGCATGGATCTAAAGGATGATTTATTGCTTGAAAAGAATGTCAGATGTGGCAACAAATTGCTTCCATTGTATTAAGCCGTCACTACTACGACTTCGTCATAATCTCCAATAATTCGCAGGCTTATATTTAATTACAACCATGGCGTGTTTGATTTCAAGTTACGAAAGATCTTGTTAATTATACAGTAAGAAATAGCACCTACTGCGAATGATTAAACTCGCAAGCGTAATTTCGCTCCAACAAAAAAGAAAAGACAAGGTACACCACGGACATATTCTGTCATAATTTGCGTCGTTTTCTGTGGAAAAAAAAGCAACAATTATAATGGAAATTGCGTTTGTAGACTTAATAAACTCGTTAATTGCCTAATTAGTCCCTGAATTATGCTTTAATTATCTTGGTGGAGACGTCATATCTCGTGCTACGTAGGCAGCTCTGTTTTTGGAAATACGAACAACTCCGAATGAAATGTTTTGATTAGGTGCTTCAAAATGATACATTGCCGCTCTTTGTTAAGGTAAGATATACAAAGTGTAGGCGGAATATTAAAAACGATGTTTATTCAATAAAAGAGTTGTTTCTTTTTGGAACTTCAAGAAAATTCTGGAAATATATGAGTTTGCCGATAATGACATCTGGGTATTAAAAGGAGGAACGTTGTCGACAGATCCTTGGGGTGTAGCGTATAATAAACGGAAGATAGATATCTCCAAGCATTGACAGAATTAATTAACGTCATGCGAAAGCTATTAACACCCAATTTCTAGCTAAAAAACCACTGACCTAAGGAACGAGGATTATAGACTAGCTTCAAGGTAGACGATCGTTGAATTAAAGATAGGGAAATACTAGAGGCTGTAGGCATCTTTAAAGAACGTATTTGTCATATATTTGGCTTGAAAAAGGTAACCGCAGGTCGAGTTCCGCGCTTTGTCACTCGAGCTAAATTTTCAAAGCTTTATTGAAGCACACAGGTGCCCTCTTGAAACTAAGCCACAGCTCGGACAATAGATTGCGAGGGGTGAACCGCCTCTAAAAAATGCGAACGATGTTCTGGAACATGATGGCGACTGTTTTTTGAGATGGCCATGGAGTTGCCCAAACCCAATAAAAGAAGGCGTACAGCGAATCATTACTAGGCAAGCTAAATGCAGCAATTGCAAGAAAATTTACCATATTTCAAGAAAAAGAGTATTGTCCCACCAAGACAATGCGGTCTCACACAATTGAGGTTGGGATTGACGCACGCTCTTCAACAGATCTGCCCCTTGTATTTTTTTTTTTCTCTTTACTGGACTCAAAGTTTCGCTGGGAGGAGAGAGATTTTCATCGATTGAGGTGGCGATCGCATTCGTAAACGTTTATTTTGCAGACCAGAAAAGATGCCTATTGTTTGGGCGGATTAGAGAGATGGGAGCGTTCCTTGCAAATTCGTTGACTATTTCTTTGCTTCAAATAAGAAAGGCATCTAATTCAGGATGATCTGCAATATGATCTTGTTATTCACCGATTCTGGGAATTATCGTTCTCGACTTAGCAATTAGGTACCATCTAGCTTTCATTGAATCTGGGAAATCGGAAAAATATTTATAATTTTTATTATTTCTGGTTGCATTACCTGGATGTAAACAGATACTTTACTAAAATATCATACATATGGAACTCAGTAACCTGACCCAAAAAACTAGCTAATTATAACGTTGAGGCTATTATTTTTCTAAAAATATCTGAATTAGAAATTCAATTCTACTCGTAGCATAGCATAAAATGCGAATCAAACGTCATTATCATCCATAAATATACTATTGTATAAACTACTAGAAAATAAGTTTGATATCAATCGAACTTCATAAATGTATTAGGTACTTATCGACGTTATTAATAATCCAAGTATTGCGAAACTTCTCAATTCAATTTTTTTTTTTTAGTATTTATTTAATACAAATTAGAAATAAAGTTTCTCCTCTTCCAAAAATGTATATTTTACAAATTGAATAATGAATTCAACGCGTAAACCGCAATAACATTTATTAAGAGATTAGACGGCTTTGGTAAAGGTTCGTTTACTAATATGTTGGCAACCGTGCCAATCTATGTTTGGAGCATCGCACCGATAAGACCGATACCTGATCATTTTAATAGGTAAGCGTGAATTTTACCGACGTAATGTTCATTATTTGCGTGTACGTATGATTCGTGACATGTACTAATTTACCGAAAAATTCTTATTAAGCTTCTGGCCACAGATAAGGTTAATCATTACGCGTTATTAGATTACAGAAATATTTATCAATGAAGTTGTAACTTTATTTCGGAACATGTAACATACATGTACCTAAATATTTTTAATTATCTCTTATAACTAGAAATGACGGAGGCAGGTATAGTTATTCCTCTTTTGCAGCGACTAGATAGACTCGTGAGAATGGATTCATGTTGACAGGCTAAATAGACTCGTGCAGAATGGATGGCCTCTACAAAAAAAGTAATAATCTCATTCGCCTTTGTCTTCTCTACTCTTATAATTTAGCATTAATAAATTAGCCAGATTTCCTAAAAAATAGTTAACTGTTCGTTCGTTTGTTCGTTTGTTAATATAGTTTTTTAAAACCATTTCACCTCAAACAATTGGACTGTAACATCGCCACTGTTTCTGGAGAAATCTAGAATTGAAAATCAAAACACTAAAGTACTACGAAAATAAACGTTGTTGTTCTATTCGATACAGATCTGTACGTAATCAGATAAAATCATGGGGTCAAAGCTAATTTACTCTATTCAATCAATATTTTTTTGGACTTATGATATTGTTGCCCATGATAAAATGAAACAGACTTGCTAGTAGAATAGAATAAGTATATGCTTTGGAGGCTGCAGTATGCATTGAAGAAATTCCAATGTCTGGAAATAATATGTGCCTCAAGGCTCCGTATTGAGCCCGTTACTCTCTATACACGGCACACCTTTTAATGTCAATGAAAAAATTTGTTTTTATATTGATGATACACATCCATTTTAGTCAAGACCAGTATGCGACGGTGGTTCATTCAAAATAATCTAAAACGAAACAATAAACCTGAATGTGTTTTTGTTTAGTGCCAAAGCAGCTCATTTCGGATTATAAATGGGCTAACGCATTTACATCACAAGAATGTTAAAATACATCGCAACACATAAGATAAGCATAAATATCTCATTTTCACATCTTCTCCTTAGCTTATTCCTGTGATTTTGAAAGAAAGGCATATTTAAATAATAACGTGCAACATCACGCTATTCAATACTATTTAACTCTTTTTTTTAACTCTTATTTAATACTTCGCATAAGTGAAAGTCGGATGAAGGACCTGCTACAACAAACCAATATTCTGACATCACATAGACTTAAATCCACCGTTTATCTGACTGCGTTAATTCATAGAACCACTTTCATCCTCTAAAAGTAATTTAAAATTGATTTGTCATCTGCTTTTAAAGCATTCCTTAAATGCATCACGGTCGTAAAAAATAATAACCGGACTTTCGAGAAATTCTCCCCTTTTCTGCGCTTTATGAAATATCGCGATGATACACACTTCTAGGTACTATGCGGCTTCCAAATTTTACATATGTTCATGTTTACGATTTCCAGCAACTTATTTACGTTCGTTTATTTTGCTGACATTCTTAAAACGCCGAAAATAACAATGCGTAATGCGTGATAATATGAATGTCTTTCGGCGAGATTGCAAAATATCCTATAATCTTTAGTGAAAGGTAACTGTGTATGATGCAAAATTTAAAAAAAATGCGTTTAAAATGGCTTGTTAATAATGGAAGGTGTCACAGTTAACAATAGCGACAACTTATAAATTTTAACCTGTAGGTGTTAGCTGTATTATTAGAAGGGAGACATTACTTTATGCATGTACCTGCTTCGAATATAACCAGGAATTAATTCATTCATTTATCATGTTTACGCGGTAATGTTGGTCATAAACTTGAAAATCTTTACGTTTAATTAACGGTGCATAAGTATCTGTAAAACAGCAATCTTCAAGGAAACTATTATATATTTACTTGAAAACGTTTACATAAGGTGTTACTTCTAAGAAACTTATTGTCGCTTTGTGAATGGTTTCTTTTTCTGTTGTAGAAACCTTCTCCGCCTTTCTCCATCAACCCGCTTGAATTTCTCGTTGAATTCGTAGTCGCCTCTTTATATTTGGGATCGTTTTCATTATTGGTAACCGTTTCGAATCAATTGTTTGCATTTGAGGTGTTCTACGATACATTCAAATCATTTGATTTTTTGATAGAAGGAAGAGGTTTTGCAAGGTAGATTTATTTGCGGGATAGAAGCGTATTGATCTGCCAATATAGCTCCTGTCTAAAATTCAATTTACATGGGACAACTACCGTAAAAGCTTACGATAATATTGATGTTGAACACTGTAATACTCGTTTAGATACATTAAATAAGGGAGAAATTTTGCTGAGCTTGTTACCATTGCTGAGCTACTTTGGAAGATTGTAACGTCCTTTTACGATGTATCATCATCATCATAACCTTAAACTCATGTACCAACCAATGTTGAGGTGAAGTTTCTCAATCGCCCCTGATTTTCTTTTTTTCATTTGTTTCTATTCATTGCTAAAATTTCGACCTCTCCCCACTTCAGTCCTTTACCCCTCAGATACAATCAATCTCATCAGTCCAATCTATCTATCGCATTGTTTTTGATTTTCCTCATTTCCCACGCTTTCTTGCCCAGTCTTGCGTTAGACATTCTGTAAATATGGCCGAACCATCTCCGTGCATTTTCACTTGTTTTTTTCTGTACGCATTTTACGCCTTATCTTTGCACGGCGCCCTCTCTTCCAACCTTAATGCTGTACTTCCCCTTAGTATTTTTACCTCCCTATTTTAGAAGTAGACCTCCACGGTAAGTTAACGTTTAACCACGCCAAAGGCGAAACTAACTGAGCTGAGAGCAGTTGATCACGATAATCCATCGCGATTCTTTCTTGGTAATCCGAAAGATAAACCGGCCATGACGGCGAGTCGCCAATGTATAAAATTGCATGACTTTGGCCACGATAAGCACCAGATTCAATGAGCACATTAGGTAATACACATACGGTAGGATAGAATCGTTAAATGTTGCGCGACATACAAACGAAACCGGGCGTAATATTAAATTAGAAAACCTGAAATTGATAAAGAACGTAAGTTTACCGCAAGAATTTGATGAATAGAGGGAAGTGATCGTTGTGCTTTACTTAGTAACACTGTAATACTTTAGTGTTGTTTGTAGAATTTATTTGTTGCGCTTATAACTATTGCAACAAAAGTGATGAAATCGGGTCAATGGTTTTTTTTTTCCTTTAAAGTATGTAGTATATGCACGGTAAGTCAAATTAGCAAAGGTAGCAACAGCAAACTATTACTGTTTTTGCCGATGATTAACATTAAATAGGATAACAACCGCTGTAATTGAAAAATATAATAATCAACTGCAAACATCACATTGGAAGCAAGTTAAGTTTATTGTTCGTATTATTACCGACGTAAGTATAGATTGAACGTAATCGACGAGGTATGGTTAGTATAATAACCATCACTGACGAATCTACGCTGCGGTAGCGAATAGTAAACGAAAACAACACGTATCAATTTAAATTTTCACCATTGACCTTAGGAATCGATCGGCCTACTGGACACATCTAATTACGTATTTATACAGTTTAGGGAGATGTACGTTCGTGTATGTGTGTGCATCGCTGCTAGTACAGTAGCTTAAACAACCAACGCGCTCTTGTTTTCTCGTTATGCGTAAATATTATGTATTGATGCGACGGAAAGAAGCGCAGATACGCCGCAATGTTCATTAAACTGAGCCCTCTTCGCATAATAAAATGAATTTAAATCATGAAAATAAATAGATGTTAAACACATAAGTTACAACGTACTGCGACAGAAATTAAGTGGCCATAAAAAAAATGAAGAGAACGACAATTGTGATAAACAACAAAATCGACTATATTCATTGTTTTTATTACTTCAAGCCTTCCCAGCAACACATGTGTAGATTAGTTTTTTTAAAGTGCAAATGTTAATCGCCTTATTTATTTGTTATTAACATATTATTCAAATGGATATTAAAATTGTTTAATTTACTTTCATGATTGGCGCAGCAATATGTTTGTGAATACTTTACGGATATTGTAATAAACAAAATTGGCTTTAAAGTCCAATTGTTAAATAGAAATAAATTAAAAATGTAGCATTTTAATATCAACAACAAAAAATATTATGAACACTTCTGCAAGAGAAACAAGGACAGATACATCAACAGTAATATTCATTAGATGCACTCAATTTAATTGCATGATCTTACTGGTCGCTGTGTGTTGGGGTGAAGTCAACATATCGAGGATTTTGTACACGAATATAGCCTTTCCACCACCGATCAGCGGCGTACCGTTAAAAGAAGCTGATCAAGGTTACGATATTTACGTAATTTTGCTATTGTGCAAACGCTACGTCACTGAGCGTCTGCTTCGATTAATCTACAAGGTTTAATTATCGTTTAAGTGTTGGGGATGGACAAGTGTTTGTAAACTTATTTATAAAGCTACTTGAAGATATCGAATATTTTACGAAATGTTAAGGCAAAAAAAGAACTATCCTTTACGAAAGGTAAAGGTTAAAAAAGTAAAATTACTTTTTTAACCTGAAAGGCGCCAATAATGGTCAATAATCCGACCCTCAACTCCAAAGCTATTCTAATTGATTAGAAACAAATATCTTAACTAAAAGCGCTAAAAGTGGTTAATGCGTTAGCAGTTAAATGCGCAAAATACATTGTCGATACGATTGAAGATGTCGGCATCTACGCAGATTAAGATTAAGGTATCTACGCGTGTTGTATTTCTACTCTTGTAGGACTGGATGCAAATGTTTTGGTTTAATGTTGGAATGTTTCAACAATTGTAAGTTCTCCAAAAGGGTGACACGTCTTAACTATTTAAAACATCTGATTATAGCTGAATAACAAACAGCCATATTAAAATTGTAAGAAGGAACATCTACATACTGCGTCATTCAAATTAATAACCGCTTACATTATAAACATACGTTATCGTACACGTATAAACACGAATTTGCAATGTTCCAATGTTTTTGAATGAGATATAATTTTGCGTTATACGTGGCTAATAATTGACAATAGAATTTATTCGACGTGGGTTAAAAAATATAACACTGCACATGTTCTGTAACCATTAATAGGCAAGTCACGATGATGAAACATATAACAACGAAGCAAGGCGCTTTTATACGGTCGATAACTTGTCTAATAATATTGATACTTTGATGTAAATATGTTTTAAGTGAGCGATAAACGACAAACACAAACTTTCACGGCTTTCTTATCTACGTAAACACACGTCTATTTCACAATTGCATTATTCGGTTGTCATGTGTCAATGAAATGCTTCGATCGATCGCTTATAATACCTTAAAAATATCGTTTCTATATCAATCGAAATATCGAACCAAGATTGATTGAAACTTGCACGATAATTGCATGAAATATACAAGAACATTTTCGCTTGCGTTAGGATTGTCACTAATACAAGCAAGTAAACATTACACCGAATCGAACAAATAAAAATTTGATAAAAAAGCACTTGCATTTATCCGCACTACTTACGGAGACAATACCTTACGTTCATGTTGCATAATATAAATTTTCAAATAAGCATTTTATTTTGAAAGTTATATCAATAAGCATGCTTTGCTTGCTATGGATTCACGATCAAAGAGGATGGAATTCACCTTTTCTGCGTAGATAACAACATTACATTTGGCAATATCCAACTGCAGATTATTAATAATTCCCCGATTGGCAAGTAGATACAATCAATGTTTGAAGTTATCGGCGAAAACACGTTATGATCACCCGCAAATCCGTAGTTATTGCATTCAATTTGTTCCAGAGAATCGTTAATGGACTGTAAGAATAATAAAGGGCCAGAATTTGAGCCTTGCGGCACTCCCGATATGGCTTCAAAGAGACGTGATTTGAACTCGTTACAATACGCGTACTGTGTGCGATTGACCAAATAGAAAGAAAACAGCGTTCTCAATGGATTAGAGAGACCAAAGATTGTTAATTTATGTACAAGTAGGTTGTGGTCTACTCTGTAAAAGACCTCGGAAATGTCTGTAAATGTCTGAAATTGGGTGAAAATGGCTGTGTTGGAAATTGTTCTTCCATAAAATCATGCTGATCTATAGATATGTAATTCTCGGCAAGTGGGTGCACGCGTGCGTAGAGAGCAACTTCAAAAGCTATTGCGCAATTATTGAGGATGGAAATAGGACGTAATTTCTAGAATAGGACACTCAATAGATTATATTGAATTATAATATAACAGCATACAAGCTATAACGTGCTATAACCATGCGGACTGGTTGTATGTATGTACACCTCACATGCGTCATTCATTCTAAAATTCCACAGTAAATTGCACCTTTGTATCCAGCGGCAAATCACATTCGCGCTATTACTTGCATAAAACAACATCGTGTGATGTGGTATCACCAACCGACGACCAGCCAACGTACAACCCAATTAATAATAGACAACAAAGGTGTTATCTTATCGCCTATTAAAATTAATAATATAATACGCTGTCTAACAATAAGTAAAAGTTTGTTTACGGTAAGGAGACCTTGATGTAGGCTGCGATTGAGGCGAATTCGCACGCGTTCAATAATAAGCGTTCCTCGCCGTTCAGACAGATCTAAATCCACGCTGAAAGGCTTGAAATTTTAATAATTCAAAATGGATATTTTTAACAATACAAAGCTGGAAGATCGATAGATTCGACGCTTATTTCTACGCGGAGAATTGATAGAGGCTGTTAAAATCTAAAATAATCCACAAGGATATTCGTTGTAAATTGTAAAATAATATATTTGGAAATCGCCGGTCTAACACCATGTAAAATTGTGGCGAAATGGCGATATTTTGAAAAACAAAACAATCTATTTCAATTTTTTTTTTCTGTAATCGTTTTTGTAAAACCCTAAAAGGTATCCCTCGATGACGGGATTTTTAAGTAGCATTTGATAGGTGGCGTCAATTCATTAAAAATTTAATTTGATATATATCAACACACGAATGATTTAATTACTTTCAGCGTTGCATCCTCCTCTGTTTCTTAATCACTACTTCATATGGTCTGATCCTCGCAATTCGGCGTCTGCGATGCAAAGATCAATAGTTTTTCTTCGGTCTTTTAATCTAGAACCTTCTTGCGAGAACTTTTCTAGACCGAGGATACGTCTATATCGGGTTATGGCGTAAATCCGCGTGAGATAAAAGATCCTCTCTTTATATATATCTCTCCAGACAACCTCACACCACCGCAAAATTTCCATCTCCGAGGAAGAGAGGTCTCCTAGCCGCCGTCCCGGTAGTAGGATGTGATAATACGCTAATAATTCGCGATGAGAATATCGAGGACGAGGTCTGCCCGTCGTATTTTACCAGCGCACATGCATTCGCATGTAGTAGGAAGTCGGAGCGGATCCAACAACCTATATATATTATAATATTGCTCTTCGTACTTATCGATCTGCAACAATTGGGGGAAGAACAGACGACGATTAATGCAAGGACAACAACGAAGACATCGCGACAGTGCTTGTTTATGCCTGCATGTATGTATATGTGCACAGTTTCAATGGACTACATAGCGGCTACAGTACGTGTATGAACGTGGCTTTCATGCAGTATCTTCTGACTCGAATTCTGTAACTAATCGATTGTGACACTATTTTAAGGCATTCTGTAAATAAATCCAGACCATGTGACTCCGTATAGACAATTCTTTCTCCATTTTATATTGTCCTACGTTTTAAATATAGCGTGCTATCCGTCCGTACGTCTGCGAACCTTTTATTGCGAAAAAAGGGCGAGGTAAAATACCTGAGAGCAATGTTTAGAATCGCATCTTCTTCGCGTTTTATTTACTTCATTCGCCGCGTACTATTCAAGTTTAAAATGTTTTCGTCTAAAACAATTAGCTTGTTGTCACTATATGCCCAATGGTAAATGTCTTCTCAAGATGCTGGGTTTCTGCGTGAGCCGTGGAGCAAGGAAGCACCACTTTGGGAATTGGCAACGCCTTGCTTCGAACCGGGGATCTGAAGGCTTACACTAACATATTTGGTCTATTACTTATATATTGCTTTTGAAAAGTAATTATAGTCTTTTTGTCATGTCCACGTATGTACTTACCTTTACCATATCGTGGAAATTACTTGTTATCGATCAGGTTTTCCATTTCGAAAGAGATTAATATAATATACGTGTTTAGTGTTTAAGGAAAACGGTATTTTAGGAACGATAGAACTATAACGGTCGAGGTCACATGCATAAAACAATGTCCAAAATTAGACAATTTAGAGGAGCTCAATTATACGCCGCTTGCAACCAAAATACCAAAAATTTAAAGCATATAAATATGTTAATGATACGAGTAGGAAAACTACTGCGTGACTCACAAAATTGACCGAAATTAGGACGAGTTGATTGAATTCTTGCTATATTACTCAATGCTTCTATTTACCGTAACACTAAAACCTATTTGTTTGTAAAGCGGATATTTTCCTTGTTTGTTATGTATTCACTTATAAACAAATACATTTTTTATGTATTTCTATGATTAACAACATTAAATGGTTGATGCTTATCATCATATAAGCACATAAAAAAAAAACAAATTGATTACAAGAGCAAGGTTGAACTAGTAGATATACGACTGAATTTGTTTAGAGATGTTCGTATATGACTATTCGGAACTTACAAGCGTCTTCAAAGCTGTGCAAAAACAAAAGTAGAAGAACTTGAAAGCAAATGAAACAAACTTGGCCTGAAAGTAAGATTAACAGTTCAGCATAATTAAATAAATATTGAAGTCGTTAAACCATGAACCATTTGCAAAATTCAAAATAATTAAAGAAAATATAGAATCAGGCCCGTCTTTGGGGATTGTGGGTTCAAATGAAATTTGGGAAATAAAAACCTTGGCCAAGAAGTATTAGCAGAAACTTGGAGGAACAAATAAAAATCAAAAGATAGAAGAAACTAGTTTCTTTCGTTAACGACGATGGTTGGATTTTAACCGGATATTGCCGATGAAAGTTCTTCTTCAGGATGGCACTAACTAGAGACCTGTTACGCGTTAACCACTAGATTAAACGTTGTTTGCGTATCGGTGCGTTACACTGACATGAAATTAGGAGCGGTCACACTTTGCCAACGTTAATGCAACTTCTTTGGGCGACGGTCTAACCTAAATCAAAGATTCGTTGGCGGCCTTAAAGACTGTCATGGCGTAGCCGCTTCATAAGCCTCCCATCAGACCAGTTACACATTTAGTTTTTAATTTGTTACCTAAGAATTAATTCTATTGCTTCGGCAGTTTCCGACAAAACGATGGCTACGGTAATCTAACATTAAGCTAACGTCGCGACACTGTAATTCTTGATCCGCTACAGATATCAATACAAACTAAACGGCTTGTTCTGTTTTGTTACTAATTTGTTGCCCAACAACTGATTTTGTTACGCCAGCTGAGAAAACGATAAATCGACCTGCTGATTGTTGATCTGGTGCACGCGAAAAATATGTTGTAACATTAATTTCGATGTAGCTTACGCGAGTTGACGCGTCCATAAAACAACACATGACGACCGTTTTAATTATTAAGAGGCAGGATATAATTTAAGCAATTACGCCACTGTAAATATAATAATACCTATAAATAATACGAAATACCGCAAGAGGACGTTGCTATCTACACACGGCGTACTACGGTATATGCGAACTTGTTCGAAATTAATTGAAATTTGTAATTTCATTAAATATAATCGTCATGGAACAGAAGGTGCTTTTTTTTTACTTGCTGAAGGCTAGGGAGTTATTGTACTAGAAGCTGTAAATTCCAGGAGACATTACTTTAATTATATAATAGTGGTTTTAATACACGTAATTTTAACTCTTATCTACGTGTTTTATTGGTGTCGATAGCACTTAAGAATTATCAGGAACGTGTAAATAATTTATTTAAAGAGGAAAATAGGGATTTCCCCGTCCAATTACATATATTACATTTATTGGAATGATATCACACCATCATATTTGGAAGGTACATAAAAAAAAAACGGTAAGAACGAGTGCTATAAGTAGAGCTAGCAAAAAAAAGATGAAAACTAGCTAAAACGATTCCTGTGTTCATCGTGGCTCGCCGATTCTAAAATCGTACCAACTTCATCGGTTTTAGCAGCCGTTTGTAAAAGGGTGTAAACTCAACGCAAACTGATTCCCGAACCACGCAAAAACCGTTAGTCGAAACTACGTATCCATTGCCAATTAATTCGCTCGCACGAAGTAACAAGGAGACTAGAAGAATAAAGGCTAAGAATAGGATTAACCTTCAATAAGAATAAAATGTATAGAGAAGTTACGTATTCACTGATCGATAGAAAACCAATTAAAAAAAATAGACAGATTCGCCTATGTAGCCAACAGAATTTACAAGAGAACGTTGCCGAAGAAGTACAAAACCACCAATAGATGTATAGGTGCATTACCGAAAACCATTAATCTCCAGGAACGCAAAGAAATCAAGGGAACAATGCTGCTATAAAAGATAGTATTGCTAAGATTACAAATTTATTGATTCTTCGACGGGCTTAAGGACTAGGGCTTAGAATGACAATTTTGTATATTAAAAGCCAGAAAAAAACGGATTTACGCCAATACAAGATTATGTTAAGCGAATAACTTTATTTACTCGCTCATTGTACGAGCCCTGACTGCTGTTTGAGCAACTTTAAACGGATCATACTTTTGCTCAAAAAATTATCGTTTCAGATGAAGCTTACTTTTAATTATTGTTGTTAATTGTTGTTTTTGATGAGAAAACAATCAGAGCTCTTTGGATTTGCTAGTGTGCAGGAGGTTGAATGAGCACTTATACATATATGAAAAAAATAAAGCAAAGACTTAGTTTTAATTTTTAGAGAATAATTTCTATAACCTTTCTAGCTGAAACGTCGATCAGTAGGCAAGAATTGGTGAATTGCTGAAAATAAAGTTTAACACATTGCTTGTAATTACAAAAACTGTAACTATATACTTTTTTTAAGTTAAAAACAGAACAAAATTATAATTATTTCAAGAAAAAATTTAATTTCCTTTCCAATTTTAATTAAAAATATTTAAATGAATTTCTACTCGATACGAATCTACCTCGTAACGTTCAATACAACGCATTACCGCCTTAAAATATAAATTATTTCGTGTATATCTGGCATAGAAAAGAAATTATCGCGGTATTCACAAATATTTAAAAATCTCCGGGGGCAATATTGTGTACCTAAGTAACGTAAATTTCAGGAAATATAACACCGGTTTATGCTTATCTTTCAACGTTTATTACGGCGCTACTGATGTGGTACGTCAGTAAAATTTTTAAAAAGAATATTTACGCGTACACGGACATCTGCGATAATTCGGATATTCGTAATTTATATAGTAGGAGAGTAATGAAAGTTCAGGAGGTAATCAATTCTCTTTCGAGAAAATTTATGTCAAAACTGTCGAAGTAAACATCCGCGAAAGACTTGAAGATCAAATAATTTCACGTTTTCCCGAATTTATTTTGGTAAGCTTAATATCCCAATCAGATCTTTACAGTGAGATAATAAAAAGATATATCATCATAAGTTTGCTGATTTTGTTTTAACAATTTTATGTTAAGATATATATTTCTAAACATTAAGCTTTAACTTCAATTAGACTTCATTTACGAGGCAACTTAATGGTACCTGCCTGATTAACATTTTCGGAAGGAATTATCATTTACAAATAAAGAATTTTGGATAGAATCGATACTTCCGAGAATTATATCGAAGAATATGGTTAAAGAACTGCTTTTAGTTTTAATCTCTTCTTGCACATGTTACTTCCCTCGATGTACGGACTTCTCCAAAGGCTTTCACGACGTAGATCATGGAGTATTCCTGGAAAAACTTGAAGATGTTGGGTTTGCTCCGCGTTTAGCATCTCCATTCTATTTGAGACGTATTAACATTTCGTGATCTTTTCCGATGTTATCGGTTGAGGTTGAAATTGTCGTTCTAAGCGTTCTTCATGGTTAACTAAACAAGTACGACCATGTTTAAACTTAGCTGTCCAAAATTTCGATGCGGTAAATAATGGTACAAAGTCCTCGTAAGCAGCGTCCGTCCCAGGTTTGATTTGCGTAGGTGTATTGCTTTTCAAATGTAAAAATCCAATAACGGCTTCGATTTTTCCCATTCTTAAAGAAGCCTTAACGTCCAACGTGGATGAAATCGTCATGTCAAAATCAAAAATATTGCATATTTCGCATGCGTTGGTGGCCGTTATTTAGGCAGCTCATCTGAGAACTTTTTTGGATTGTTTGCTGTCTTCAAATATTCTAAAGCAAACTTAATAAAATTTAAACGTACATCTCAACGTTGCTTGTTTACACCGCATCAGATATTTAACAAAGGACGTGCTTCTGATGTATAGCTACAATGTTGCTTACTTCAATAAACCACGCAACTTAGAGTCGCCACCTACAAACGCATTTCTATGTTCTGACTTATTCTTGGCTTAAACATTTCCCTCCTTGCGGAAGGCGATGCGTCAATATTTTTGTAAATGGTCATGTGGTGCTTGCTTGTAAAAAAAACAAGGAGACACAAAGCGCTTTTCGAGTTAAATGTTTGAAATGGCGCAGTTTATTGCACAAACACCGTTTCCTACTTGCGCTTTTGTTATTGTGGCTCTTAGCAAAAGTCAGAATGTTTATTTATGCATCTTTACAATGAGGTGTGTTGTTCCCAGGCTATTTTCAGCGACGAAACGAAGCGACGTTGTTATTTGTATTTTCCGTCTAAAACCAGTAGTTGTTGTTTACGGTACTTTGCGAACTGTTTGCAACTTAAGATGTGTTGCGGTAGATTATTGCCATTGACCAAAATGCAAAGTATTGGCACGTGTACGATTCGCGCTATTTTCGTATCGTGTAAGTAAATAATGGAATTGCCACAGATAAGGTAGAGACTTGTGCCTTTTAGAGTATTATGCAACGAGAGAAGCAAATATGTTACTTTGTTCTCAGCAGCTACGTATTTTGCTACATTCTATTCCATTATTCCTCGAGCACGTGTAATTTGCTTCATTTTTCAAAATATATTGTTGCCATTAACATTTTTGCACATCGTTTAAATGTTCTTTCGACAAATAACAAGCATTAATATCAAGAATTATTTTGTGTTTTCTCAATTTATTATCTCTGTCGAGCTACTGTGATGTAAATTGTTTATATTAAATGTGAAAAGTGGCAGTCGTTTAGTACAATTTAAAAATTTAGTAAACAAGCTCATCGCATGGTCCGTTCGTTACAATTCCGTATACATACGAGGTGTTAACCAACCGATCACCAGATTTAGAAGGATCAAACTTGATGCCAATGAATAGGTTTGATTAGCTTCAGAGCGGGCAAAATTTTAACAACCTCTAATATATACATAAAAAAAAAGAATCGGCAAACCCTTGCGTTTTCGAATCCTCCATTACATCAGAATAAATCGATGCTATATCGTACGGTGGGAAGCAGGGATGTTTCTGACACATGTCTTCAGCAGGAATCACGACGTATTGAGCTCGCCAGACGACTTATTAAATTAGAGGATGCACCTCCGTCAAGAGATTGCCTTCGATAGATAAGACGAAATGTAATTACTCGTTTCATGTCTCGCATACAGAAGACTTGAATTTAAAAATAACTTATCTGCTATAAATATAATTACAGTTCGTTTAGCTAAAGGCAGGACGAAACGACTTGGACGCTTCGTAATATCTGTTGTTGATACCGCATTGTGTTTAGAAGAGTACGTTGTACAATATCGCGGAATTATAAATAGTCTCGGCGCTATAAATAGAATTACTTGGGTGGCGATTGCTAACCAAAATAACCGGATACGAGGTTATTAATATGCGGAATGAAGGAAAATAATACGGATGAAATTCACTTTTTTTTTCACATTTTTCTTTCTTTATTTCCAGGTGTACTTTTAGATTTCCCAGTACAAATATTAGGCTGATGTTCCAATCGTTAGTGGACGAGAACAGCGAGTCGCCTCCAAAAATGGGTTCCCCCAACAATAGGGTACGCGATAGATCGGGTGGGGGATCGCACCAATCGTCGTACCCTTTACCTCCGTTAAAAATCAGCATACCCGATTCGGATACCTTCGGAAGCCCCTTCCCCTCGCCAACTGGTACGATTAGTGCTGCCAATAGTTGTCCCGCTAGTCCTAGAGGTAAAAAAAATCTCGTTCTAACTTGTTGGAATTAAATATTTTATTTTTTTATATACAGGTGGTCCTAGATATGTTCAAACGGACTTACACATGGTAGCAGCTCAAGTTGCTCACAGCGATGGTAGCCATCA
Organism: Oryctes rhinoceros; assembly: GCA_020654165.1. Classification (NCBI taxonomy): domain Eukaryota; kingdom Metazoa; phylum Arthropoda; class Insecta; order Coleoptera; family Scarabaeidae; genus Oryctes; species Oryctes rhinoceros. Next base: position 3,973,389 of record JAIOKQ010000548.1, on the reverse strand, counting down.
CATGCAATCTAGCCATAGTCCGGAATATAGGCAAGCCACTTCTAATGGAAGCTCTGTAAGTTTCACGTCACGTATAAACTGTTTTAAGAAAAGAACTTGGAGTATTGGAAACGGCATCGCTCACTAACTGGATGTGTGCAACAGTGAGACCAACATAATGATTAACTTATTATCGTTGATTTTTATTTCTAATATCGATTTGAGACAAATCCGCTTAAGTTTATGCTAGGTCTAATCGAGTCGAGGCGTGGCCTCCGAAACTTGTATCAAAATAACCATTGACTCTTCCGCCAAACGCGTCAACTACATTAGACTCAAGATATTATATATACGAGCTACTTGAGTCGATGAAATAATAGACTCGTAGCACCACTATTGCCAATGCACATGCATTCAATAGTACTCGCGGTCCGCTCTTAATTCTATTGTTGCGTCATCAGCGGAGAAGAGCAAGGTAGGGGAATCTTGCAGCGACTAGATAGTCTCGTGTTTTGTCGACTCTCGGGAAACATGAAATCCTCCTCCCATGAGTTGAATAAGCACGAGTCTATCTACTCGCGGTAAAAACGTAACAACTTCACCTATCTCGGTCATCTCGAATCATCAGTCTAAAGCGTAAAGTGTTGGGAGAGCACCAGAGCACGATTGAAATTACGAAAGGTTACGATTAAAAACGACAAAGTTTAATTCTTCTATTACCCTTACCCTCCGACGTAAATATGTCGGCTTTATCCTCCTAGAACAAATGCTTCTATTACTCCAAGTTCTTTGATTCCTCAGTTCTAAATAGGAATTAAGTGCGTAAGTTCGTAGAGACTAGTTCGCTTTCACGTATCAGATTATTAAAAAAAAAAAAGAATGTACGCAGTTTAGATAACACCAAATACAAAAACATATCGAAGTATAAAAATGTCGACGCACCCATTCTCGAGATACTAGGCGAATAACTTATACAGTACGATATAACGTACATTGTGGCTTATGCAACAGGAAGGGTTCCGCAAGGATATGGTGAATATATCCGGAGAATACATGCAAAAATAATATATAAGAAACTTTAAATAAACAGCATAGCGTTTGTTTCCATTCGCGTAGTAGATTAAGAGATATGGTAACGTCATGTTATACTCAATTTTATGATAAATGTTCAGGCTACTTCCTTACGTTTTAGGTGATAACTTATCTTAGTTAATATTAGCCTAACAAGAAAGTTTACATTATTCAAGTGTTACTTTTTTTTTCTAAACCTTTGATGCCACTAAAACAATTGAAAGAACGTTGTTTGTTTGAAAATTTTTATTATTTTTTTTATCCGGAAGACTCCCTTTATTGATTTCCACTTAATTCTTGTTAGACTAATAATAATGAAAAAAACAAGTATCTTGTAGAACGCTATATGCGTAGGAAAGCTTTATAAATGTCTTTAAATTTGCAAATATTAACATTTTTTTAGTTACATTGCACCTGTGCAGGTGATAACACAATATTCTTTTTAATTAACACTATACTTCAATGAATTAATATTTTTCACAGATTCCGCCCGTCGTTATAAACGACGGTTATGGCGCTAGTAGTAGTAAGGACGATTCGAAACCGCCGTATTCCTACGCTCAGCTTATAGTTCAAGCTATAGCCAGCGCGCCGGACAAGCAACTCACGCTATCCGGAATCTATAGTTATATTACGAAAAACTACCCGTACTATAGGACGGCCGATAAAGGCTGGCAAAACTCAATAAGGCACAATCTTAGTCTGAATAGATACTTTATAAAGGTAAGTTGGATTTGAAGTAAGTTGAAATGGCATGAAGGATATCAAGTCCGGCTAACTTATCGCCGTTTTACTCTTGAAGCTACGCAAAAGTGATAAATATATATGAGTACGAAGGAGAGTTCGATATTTACCTGGCCTCGGCAAGAGATGGCGCTAACTAGAAATTTTTCGTAAAAGTAACCTTTAAAAGGAGTCATGTCAATTTTTCAAACCGAACGTCCAAATCGTCCAAATAAAGTCACCACATAAGAAACTATTGAAAAATGAATGATTGGAGATTGAAAGTGCGCGAGTTTGTTGAGGCTGTCGCAATTGAGGCACGTATGTTTTTCTCAAAAACTGAAGGTACCGCAAAATGGTCGTAATCCCTATAATTAGCTGATCAAACTACATACAGAACTATCATCATGATTTTTATCATCAATTGATGTTAAAAACAAGGCTATAATGTTTTGAGAGCATAATAAGCATAATCGACGTTGATTACCTTGAAAAGGGCAAGGCGATTAATGGAGAGTATTATTCCAACTTTTTTTTAAGGTATAGAGAAGGTATAGAGAAACGTTGGACTAAGTGTATAAAGGCAGGCAAGTAAAATAAATTTAACAGATAGAATTGTTTTTTCCTACCAAAGCCAGGTATTTATCAAACTGACCTCGAATATTCCGAGGAAAATGGATCGATTAATCAATTTTCCTCGTTATTTTTAAAATTATCTAATTATTCATGGTAACTTCGCCTAACCTAAATATATTCTTAAAATGGGATTATCGAAATTATGGTGCTGCTTTTTTAACGAATACCTACTCTCATAGGTTCCTCGGAGTCAAGAAGAACCAGGTAAAGGTAGTTTTTGGAGAATAGATCCGCAATCGGAGTCAAAACTGATAGAACAGGCATTCAGAAGGCGACGGCAGCGAGGTGTACCTTGTTTCCGAGCGCCGTTTGGTTTAAGTTCCAGGTGTGTATTTCAACAATGCAGCTTAAAAGTTTATTTACTAATTGCTAAAATGCGGATTAGCTGAAGGAAAATGCTCTTTCTCAATCAACGCTGTAGTTTAATTAAAGAGTGAAGTTGTGTAATGAAAGACGTGGAATAATATTTTTTTTCTGCAGATTATGAAAGTCATCTCGAATCAAAATAACGCGTGCGGAAATCTAATAGAAAAAAACTTTACGCATTTCAACGGCTTAATTACACGTATCACGCAATTGTTTATACATCGGCCCTTGGAAAGATTCCAAAAGCGCTTTTTCCTGGCTATAAATTCTCTTATCTTAAACATTTATTTTTCTTAATGTAGCTTAAGTTAGTTCAATTAGGTCTAATAGTCTAGTATTAAAACTTTGTTATAGCTAAATTATGTAGACACGTTTAAGGATACCAATATTGTGCAATTCCCTTTAATGCTTTCGGACAATTATCTAAATGGGAAGTAACCGATATAACCACGCCTACTGCTTATGCTAAACTGTGACATAATGTAAAGTTGACAACAATATAAGCGCTCTAACTAATTCTTTTGTTTTATGTGGATAGACTCAAAATTATTCAACCTAACAGAAACAAGCGACTTCTTTGTCAAATTCAGTTTTATTTCTCAACACGGCAATGCTTCCACGTCTTTCATCCACTCAGCTAGCAATTGGCGACTTGTCCTGCATAAATAGGCGTTCAGCAATGCGCGGCGTTGCGCCATCTTCATTTTGAGACTTGAAACTTTTCGGACTACTCTCGTCAGAAAATCGTCTGTGACGACGTGTTCGCCTATTGTTAGGCATTTTTGTTTTTTGTTTATCATTAAGTGTGATACAGTTTCATTAGTTAACTCTGATCTGCACCAAATTAGAGAAATTTATCATCGAATTTGTCGATAAATAACATAAATTTCAACAATATGTTTGTATTTGCTTACTATATAAGATTTGTTTTGAAGCGGCGCTGATTACTAACGTATCAAAGTAGTCAAATAAACATTAGATAAAAAAACATTTTTGGTTTTATTCAGCTATTATGTGCGTTCAAGACTTATTTAGTTATCGTTATTTGCGTTTTGATTATACGAAATTGCACACATTACGATTATGCAATTTTAGATATGTAGCTATTGTTGTCATAGAACATCGGCTTTCTAATCTACCGTTTGTTGATACAAATGAAGTGTATTACCGCTTACGCACATAATTGAAGATGTTACACTGATCAAATAGTCGTCAACCACCAACCAAAGGAAATTATAAAATAGGTCGTTATGCTGTCTCTCTTTATTCTAATCAAAGTATTTGCTTTGATTCGTTTGAAATACGAGACGTGTAGACTCTTCTTTACAATTTATCATCTACATGAGAGCAACTACTTCGATCTATTTTTCTACATAATTTCCACCGTTATTAAGGCACTTATCGTATCTAGAGCCAATTTTTGAATCCCATCGTCATATTGGTCTTCCTCGCGATGTAACGACTACTGGAGTATGACCGTTTTGACCCTATTATCGTTGTCGTGGCGTGTAATAAAGAATATATTTAGATATATTTAGTTCAGGAAAAATCGTAAAAACCATGACATTTTTTTGCTATGTTTCTTTTTTTTTATTACCTTCATTTTTTCCTTCAAACGAAACGAATCATACCATATACCAAAGTAAACTATCTTTATTTAAATTTTATGTTATGTTTTTATGATATTCCTTAGAACGATAACAAATACGCCATCGTTAATTTTACGTGCATTCGATTTAGTTCGTTCTGTTTTAGAAGTGCACCCGCCTCACCTAGCCATGTGACTATGTCAGGACTTATGACTCCCGAATGTTTATCCAGGGAGGGTTCGCCGGCGCCCGAGCACATGCTAGAAATTAGCCAATCGGCGCCCGGTAGTCCAGGTAACACGAATATGGCGTATCCCGGTTCCGGTGCCATGATAGGTCATCAGCAAATGTCGGCGCTGGTGGGTACTACGAAGGCAAGACTGTTGTTACCTCATCGAGGTGACGGTGACCATATGCAAAGTTCCTCCAACGGGCAAGATCATCGAGAAGGTATATTGATTTGTTTTTAATTAACGTATATTAATAAAAATGATAGACCTAGTAATGTTGGATTAAAACATTTATCAATGTTTTTATGTGAGGGAATATGAATTTTAGATTTATTCTCGGCTACAACGTATCAGCTGAACTATATTTTTTCGAGCGATGAAAAGCTCATTTCATTTCCCCATTTGATCGTCTCTCTAACTCTGCTAGTTCCCGAGATCACCATATTAAACATAGGAAAAGACCTATTAAATCCTATCTTATTAAATATTTAATTATGCTGCTTTAAATACAATGCATATTTTCTATTTTTAGAAAAGTACATCTTATCTAACTCGGCTGGTATGGAAGAAAGATCGCTATCCCCTGCTGGCTACTCACCTCAACCTGTTATTGTGCAAGCTGCTAATTATTCGCCATATAGGTTTGTACCTTTTTGTACTACATATTACATACATAGCCTATGTTCATTCGAACTTTACCGATACGTTACATGGTAGAATTATCATTAGAATTAACACCAAATTATCGTTTTTAAGTAACTATGATGCCGTCTGAAGAGATGTTCATAATTTAAATCAAAGACTTGCCGTGCAAAGCACAAAGTTGGAAAATGTTAACGAGTAAAAAGAAATTTCTATTAGCTTTACTAACTTTTTGCTCCATAAGCGGAAGACGATTGACATACGCTTACAGCGCTGCCGAATTTTTTAGACGTCTATGAAAAGCAGGAAATTGGAAATGTCTTCGTGTGCTAGCCAGCACTAAAGCGAAATCGAGGATTCACCGATCAATTAGTTAATGCTACCGTCTACTAGGAGCGAAAACAAATTTAATCACAAATGCCCCAATCAAAATTTCGTTAAAAACCTTCCAATGAACTCAATCGGTCGTAGCTCTGCGTAAACGGCTTGAAAATTATAGTATATCTGGGATTTGACGTGAACGAGCTAACATATATATTAAAAAAGCATTCTGCTACCACTAATGTAAACCGATTTTTTTTTTACGAATTCACATGATTGAAAATAATAAATGAGAAATGTTCCTCGTTATAGAATAAGTATGCCGTCACACTCAAGGGAATACTATGAATTTTACTTAATGAGTCATAATAGAACGTATTGGTAAAGGTCAAATGTATAAATGTGTTTAATTAGAACTGATTAAAATAATCTGTGTTTGTTTTTCGTTTAACCTACATTTTACGTCGTATGTGTTTTTTTTTCTTTCGTTGCAGTGGTGCCAATTACAATAACGCCGGATTAGATCTTAAAAGACACGCGGACGATCAAAGCATGGACAGTCCGCTGAGTGGCGGCGAAAACCAAGATAGCCTACATGAGCCGGAAATAAAAAGGCCTCGCTCGGAACAGCAATATGAAATAGAGTAATGCCTCGTATATAGTCACTATATGCGAAATATCAAGTTTACCTATTCTTTTTTAATCATGCTATCGATGATACTATCCGCCATTTAAAAAAAATGAAAAAAAAAAAAACTGACGAGAGAAATACCGTAGTACGCGTATTACACAGAACAAAACCAGTTATAAATGGACATTACCAGCGATAAAGCTAACTTTTCCTTGTATAAGTAGTGAAACTTTATCGTGATTGTTTTAGAGTATTTTTTTTATTGGTTATTGAAATGAACCCATGGACGTTGGCAATTGTTGTTTCTTTATTCGTTTATTCTTTATTTTGAAAATAATTGTTTTTTTTTTTTACATGACTTTCGTACTATTTTATTACGTATCACTAAAATAAATTTTATTTTTTTGTGACTATGTATTGCTTTACATAAAAGGAAAAATTACCACTATTAACTATTTATCAGTATTTTATTTACATCCTCTTTTTTTTCTGCGTGACACATGTAGATTTTCTTTCTTTTTTTTATAAACGGGAATCTTTTAATTAAACATGGTTATGCATTGTGCAAGAAATATATATATATTGAATCTCAAATTCAATGAAAATGAAATTGAAATAATACCGTGTAAACACCATATACATTCGAGACAGATTGTAAAGGGATGAACAAAAAAAAGGTATTTGTTATAAGATATCGTATATGTGTTTTTATATCATAGATGTTTATATACAAATTACCAAAGAATATGTTAATTTATTTTCCCATTGTACATATCGTCATTTTACAATCTTTTTCGATCGTTACGAACTTTTTATTACATTCTTACAAATATAAACATCTCGTGTGTGTATTTATCGCAATATTCCGCCTGCAACAAGCAACAACTTGATATTTCGTACATGTAACGTGATTATACAGGATGTTAAAAATATATAGAATGCCTCTATTGTCTACTTTGCGCGCAATCCGAATTCACCCCAGGAACTTATACTTGTTTATTGGTTTCTCCTTTTATTTTTTATTTTTTTTTGACAGCCTGTGTAATGATAGTTATTCGTTTATTAGTTCCAGTATACCTAAATGATAATAAGCTATACAGATTAAATATATTATATATTTTTTAATTATTTGACAACGGGCTGTAATAGCATTTTTTCTGTTATTTAAATGTCCGTAGTAAAAAAAAAATAGCTGGTATATGTTTACTGCAAACATTTAAAGTTCTACTACTACTACGAGCATTGGTAAATAATAATAAAAGAATTGTTAAATTTTTATTATTGTAAAGAAAAAAGCAAGAAACCCTATTGAACATTTATTGTGTAATAAATAAAAGAAAAATTATATACTATTTCAAAGAATAACAATAAATAGTCCTATTGTTGATGTGGTGATTTTTATTTTAACCTTTATAGTATAGACGACTTTTTCGCGCTAATCAAAAAAAAAAATAGAAATATCATCACAACAATAATAGATGTTGCTCTAATGTGTGGTAAGCTAAAGTATATCGGCATAGCATTCACGAAAGCATCTTAAATCTCAAAATGTGATAGTACCAAATATCAACAAGAGGTGGCGCTGTGATTGGGGTAGTTTAAGAATGTGTATTTGTAATATGAATCGTATGTATTGTATAAAAAAAAAATCAAGCAGTATATACGATAACTTGTGCATCGTTAAGGATCACTTATTACTTATAGAGATTATCAATTCATTCATATCCTTCATCCAAATAAAAATTCTACTTGGTACTCTTTAATTTTTGCGGATAATTTAAGTCGATAGTTCCCGTAGCAAATATTGGCGAATAACGTCCTTTATTATCGGAAGTACCGCCCTGAATCATCCGCGAAATGTTAAAAATATCAAGACGGATGCGATTTTTGTATTAATCTTGTGCTTCTAGAATCGTTAATAGAAATTCTTCGGATTCGCAATGCTAAGGTTCAAGACACCGAAGTTCCTTATGACGCTTTAAGCTAAAAACTCTTCTTCTAAATGCCAGCTTATGTATAGTGAATTAAAACCACTTAAGTGCGTAAACGAATAAGCAATTTGATTGTACATGCTTAAATTTTAAAGTACTGAATGTCGTGCGCCCACAACGTGCGAAGCTCATTCAAATTGAACATGAATTGAAAAAGAGCTGTTATGTCTTATGCTTTATCAAGGTATGCTAGAGCGTTTACATTGAATGGCTATAGCAATAGCATCGTAATCATTACCTATATAAGTATCGTGCGTTTCCTTAGAGAAAGGTACATTTACGTCATATTCTACGCGGACGGACTTGCGTTTCAAATTTCGGTTCGATTCGTTGTTGAATAGTCACGTAAGGTACCTCTCTCTCAAAAACCTTCAGCGTTTAATTGGAAATTTCCAAGTGACGTCACCGATCGATTACTACTTAGCAATGTATGACAAAAAGAATGCTCTTAATAGAACGTCGATGGATTTGTGACGCCTTTAACATTCTAGAAACGTCATGATGGGGATTCTTTTGCTACCTATTTAAAATATTAGAAATCGAAACTTTCCTAACGTAAAAAATAATATTAAGCATGGTGGTACGAGCAATATCGACGATGATTTTTTGGAATTGTTTTTTTAATAATAATAATAGAAATAAGCGAACTCCACCACATTGCGAATAAATTTGGATATGGTTAGGTGATTCAAATCTGGGTGTCAAAAACAACCGAAGAGGTAAAGTGCTTTGAACAGTGTCTCCGCTTAAGTTTTTTGCTTTTAATATAGCAGACGACTTTTACATACTTGCTTTTTGTGAGACGTTAGTTAGGTTAATAGCTTAAGAAAAAAATACCTTCAGTATAACATATGACTCAAATTAAGATTAGTAAAAAGATATAGACATGAATGTAATTAATGATCGTGATACCATATCGTGAACAAACGTAAGCATGATATATTTTGAAGAAAATATTAATAAGGCAATAATATAGACTGAATAGATCATTTTGAATCAATTTTCTACAAACGTTTTAATTAGATAACGAACTATATTTCGTGGGAGAAATAGATGGTAGATGCCAACCGGCGCATAAAACGAATATACAAAGCAATAAGATCCTTCAAAATGAAAAACAAGGAGCATGCAATATCTATTAACTTCTTATTACAAAAAAATTATAGAAAAGCCGTCGAGAAGAAAAATTTCCTTTGTTTTCTTTAAAGAATGCACGTGTTTAATTGATAATTAAATGAAATTGTTGATGTTTTAATTTGTTTTAAGCGACGCACCTTTTAGTAGAGACTTCTCTAATTATAGCAATCGATTCCTTATAGTTTCTAGAAAGGGATAAGATTGTTAATAATGACAATATCACGACTAATATTAGGTGAAAGATCAAATAGAATTAGAGGAAATATAAATGGCATTACAGTGGGTTCACATAAGTATATGAAAATTAGAATAGGATCCTGAATGCAAGAAATGTAAAGCACTCCTTTGTTTACCATGCATTAGAGGCAACTTTCTTCTAAATTTATTAAATAAATGTGCATTTCTAAATAAATTCTCTTGGTCGCTACTTTTTATACATATAACTACTTCGATTATAGTTTATAAACTGAAACAAAGAAAAGAACAAAATGAAAAAAAAGACCACTGGGACCGGCAAATTACGTAGAATACTGATTGGGTGAAATTACTTTAGAAAACGAAAAGATTGAGCGTCCGTTCAGGCTAAACCGTGTGATGATAGATTTTAAAGAGAATGCCATATTTTAATATAATTTAATTGTACGACTTTAGAAATGTAAATGTGTGTGCATTCTGAAAAGTGCGATGAAGATGATGGAATAACTAATGATAATAAAAGAATATCGGCAAGAATAACGATGGGAAGGATGATGTGAAATTGTTAGATAAGATTTTTAAATCGGTAAATGTATTTTTTGAAAAATTAAAAAAGAATATCTCGAGACGTGATACGATTAAAATTTTCCACTATATTTGTCTATGAAAAGTAAGTGTTTACAATAAAATTTAAAAAGTAATAATTACTATTGATTGGTACAAATATTAGGCCGTAGAGAGTGGATAATATAGTGAAGCTCTTACTTCGAAACATTTTTTTTTTTTGAAAAACGAATGCTTTATTATATAAAGGAGCTTGATAAAACGAAAAGGACATTTTGTTATTGTATAAATTTAGGTATGTATGTAAATATATTTCCTTTCTACTTTTATTGTGTTTTTCTTTAGATACTTGTAGTTATCGCTTGAATATTTTACGAAATTTAGAAATATTTTTTTAAAAGACAAAGGATGATTGATAAAAACCTGTGTATATTTATTTGTTGATTTTTTTTATTGTTAGCGACCCTCTAATGTTTTTAAAGGTTGTATCTTTGTCTGTTTCATTGCGATTAAAAAATATTTATTGCATATTGAATTTTCTTTATATCCTAAACTGAATAAATAATAGTGCGCCTGGAAATAAAACAGATTTATTTCGAAAAGTCAAGTATATTTATAAAAGGTAGTATAAAATATTTGCTAGTTTTTCTCAATTGTTAATCTAGCACGTATAAAAAAATATTCCTTTTCAAAACTTACTAATACGCAGAAGTAATATTTTAATAACTTGTTGAGAAATAACAATTTGATTTAATACAATAAGAATGAGATAGAAATAAATAAAATGACAAATGTTTAGATTCTTCTCCATCTCTTCAAAATTTAATCTATAAAGGTCTCCTGGTACGGAGTAAAGTTCACCTTTTATCAATTTATTAAATATTACAATGAAAAACGGTTCTACCCTGAGGCTCCCGTTAAGGGCTTTTACATAGCATTATTGTACATGTACTTCACTTTATAATTAAACTTCTTTTAACTATTTCGCTATTGCTTCGATAAAAATATCATAAGAATAGTTTGAATCACAGCTTTTCTCCTTAATATTAATGATATAGATCTAATTATTCTCTTCATTTAAAAGTTGAAGCAATCGAACATTCTAATTGATACATCAGCAAAGAAATGGCACTTCCCACAATTTGTTTATGATACATTTGCTTGATTGTAAATCTAAAACGAAAAGACACTGAATGCACGGAAACACATGAAATAAGCAGTACAAACCCGTTGTTCATGAACAATCTTCTAGCATTGTCTTGACATTCAGAAACGGCCAACGTTAGATCGTAATAACGATTATTTTTACACCATGTCTTAACAGTCCTGATTAAGGCATGAGCCACACCTTTCTTTTGGTATCTGGAAAGTTGATATTCAACAGCTTGCCACCATTCTTACTATAATTACGTACCTTTTACTAACCGCTAATCTAAATAACCAAGCACCATTTTGGGAATTAATAAATCTAGCCACAGAAACGGTACCAATAATCTGCAAACACTTAATCGCTAGAGAGGACAAAGGCGGATGAAATTATTACTTTTTTGCAGAGACTAGACGGACTTATGTTTTGTGGGCACTCGAGGAAACCAGTTGGCAACACAAATCTATTCTCATGAGGCGAATAGACACGAGTCTATCTAGTCGCTGTAGAAAAGGAATAATTCCACCTGCCTTTGTCAACTCTACTAATCACACAAAGGAAAAAACCATATTACCTGTTTTCTACATTTAGTTAAATCCAAAGAATCCTCGATAACTTTGTGCTCTGGGATAATTTGGTATTGTTGAGATTCTGGTTTTTGCATAGAAAAATATGGCTCGTAGGCTTCAGCAACCCAACACTGTATAGGTCTCTTCCCGTAGGCAAGTTCTGCTGCTTTCATTAAGAATGCACTAGCAACTACTACTAATAATAAGAGCATTACAGCTGGAACAGCCAAAACACAATACTGGAATGGTACCCCCATGAATATGAACATAATCGCCGCAGAAATCACAATTAATTGGAATGTTATCTGAGAAAAGATGTTAAGCTAGTAAAATTTAAAAGGAAAGCTCCATATATATATATATATAGGCGTATACCTCTTTGGTGAGTGCATTAATCCATGCTGGAAAAATGTTGGATAAATAAGCATCACGTACAACTTGATTTATTGCTGGAATGTCAACAGTTTTTGATTCTCTAATTACGATAAAATTGTCCATTCTTAAAAGAAAATAAAAAAATAAAACATTAGGCTAACCTAGAAAAATCAAAAAAGTAAATAACTATGAACACTGATTGTAAGCTTTAATTTAGAGCAAATGATAATTAGCGCTTACGGATACAATTTAATTCCGCTAAATACCTCAAGGGCGCGCACGATATTGTTACTCCTCAGAAATAGAGGTTAGAATAAAGTTAGTTACGAATTTAACCTTAAAAATAAAAGCTAGGTTGTTTATTTAAGAATATTTATTAAAGAAAAATGGAAGAACCACCTATCAAGAAAATAAAAACCGAATACAGCCAGGAAACGAAACCATTTATTAAAACGGAAAACTCCATTCAGCAATGTCCATATTTAGATACGATTAATCGACAATATCTAGATTTTGATTTCGAGAAATTATGTTCAGTCTCTCTAACAAGGATAAACGTATACGCCTGCCTAGTCTGTGGCAAATATTTCCAAGGAAGAGGAACGAATACACATGCGTACACACACTCCGTAGCAGAAAGCCACCATGTATTTCTGAATTTACACACATTAAAGTTCTATTGCTTACCAGATAACTATGAAATTATTGATTCGTCTCTAGAAGATATTAAATATGTGTTGAATCCAACATTTACAGGAAATCAAATAAGAAACTTGGACAAAAGTATCAAATTATCTAGAGCAATTGACGGATCACTATATATGCCTGGTATCGTTGGATTAAATAATATCAAAGCAAACGACTATTGTAACGTGGTATTGCAAGCATTATCTCATGTAGTACCTTTACGAGATTATTTCTTGAGCGAACAAAATTATAATAGGATAAAACGTCCACCGGGTGATTCCTCATTCCTTTTAGTACAAAGATTTGGAGAATTGATGAGGAAGTTATGGAATCCGCGGAACTTCAAGGCCCACGTATCTCCACATGAAATGTTACAAGCTGTTGTGTTATGGAGTCGTAAGAAATTTCAATTCACGCAACAAGGAGATCCGATAGATTTCTTATCTTGGTTTCTAAATGCTTTACATAGAGCATTAAATGGTACTAAGAAGAAGGATAGTTCGATAATCTACACGTCATTTTTAGGTTCTATGAGTATTTATACAAGAAAAATACCACCAACCGATCTTGACGATAAGCAAAAACGTACACTCCTGGCAACGCCCGAATATCAAGAAGTAACTTCAGAATCACCTTTCTTATACCTGACTTGCGACTTACCTCCTCCGCCACTTTTCATTGATGAATTTAGAGAAAATATTATTCCGCAAGTAAATCTTTATCAATTACTAACAAAATTTAATGGTCAAACGGAGAAGGAATATAAAACCTATAAGGAGAATTTCCTAAAACGATTCGAGATTACGAAGTTACCACCGTACCTAATTCTGTACATAAAGAGATTTACGAAAAATACGTTCTTCGTTGAAAAGAACCCTACGATAGTTAATTTTCCCGTTAAAAACGTTGATTTTGGAGAATTACTGTCGCCAGAAATCAAGGCAAAGCATAAAAATACAGTTTATGATTTAATCGCAAATATTGTACATGATGGGGAACCTGCTAAGGGAACATATAGGGTACACATACTGCAGAAATCTACTGGAAAATGGTACGAGATGCAAGATCTGCACGTTTCGGATATTTTGCCGCAAATGATTACTTTAACGGAAGCTTATATACAAATATATGAGATTCGGCCTTAACTATTTAAATTTACTATGTAAGGATGATAGGTTTTATTACTTTGTTTATAAAATAAATTAATCATATAATAGTTCGTGCTTCATTGTAATTTACGCTAATTGCGGTCTAATCATGCAGCGATATTCGATGAGAGTATTACTTTTTCTTATTGCTCATCCGATAAATTACAGGCACTCGTAAAAATTAAAAATCCCAGTTTTATCTGGGAAAGAATCTTGTTTTATTGAAATATTTCTGTTGTATAGGTTGGTAGGACAGTTCTAAAGTCTGTTTTTTTTTTTACTTTAATGGAGTATTTCGAAAACTGATAAGATCTATCTGGTTCAAGTACTTTCTGCGTTTCTAAGAAAGGTAAACATATCCTCAAACAACAACAAAGAAGTGAAATAAAGGAGGCAAGTAAGTGATGATAAAAATTAGTAGATGTCGTAGTTTTATCACATGACCTTTGGCAATGATACAATATTGATGTATTTGATGTAGTATGACGTAAAATGCATCTTCTTGCATGTTTTTTTTTTCTACTTGAAATCAGTCTAGTTTACTCGCAATAATGTAAATAAAATTAGATTTATGTTAAATATTTAATAGCCTCCGCAGAGAAATGTTTCCGATGCGAATCAAAATTAACCCGCCGCGAAACAACGAACTCCGATGTTGTTTCTGCCTTCACGTTCGGACGGCGACAATTTTACTGGGAATATGGCACTTGGTAAGGGAATTTCATAGAAAGAAATAGTCTATTTTAACACCCTCTTTGAAATTGTAGATTCTTCACATATTGGCACTCAGTGTCTTGGCGATTATCATGAGAAATCATCAAATAGTTGAGGAACGAACTTCTTTCAACGATGGAGTTGAACCAGGAAACTTATTACCTACACCGTTGAGTAAAATCAAAGATGATGATATTCCTTATTATTTACCGACAACTCAGGATGGATCGGTGTATGCTCGTAAGATATTTTTCTTTTTTATATAATACCCTCTGGATATTATCCTAAATTCCTATTTTAAAAGAGGTAAAAGTGCACAATCTCTCCCTTGCAAATTTGTTCTTTGTGTTATAATTTATCAAACAATTGTATATTAAAACTAAAAGAAAAACATTTTTAAACGTTAACGTAACTTGCGAATTATCAGAACGGAGCGAAATTGAATCACAAAGATTCTTTCGAAAATTAAATAATATAGTGGTTTCATTCTTTATTAGTATTACAAATGCAGAACTACATTTTTTTATAACGTCCAAAGGAAATAAAACAAGATTAAATTAAAGCATTTCAGCAGTCGTTTCACTTTATTGTAAATAAAAATTTCATCTGCATACTTTTTACCATACGTAAATTGTTCCATTAGCCGATGTTGATATGGGGGCTCTTATGACAGTTTGCACATTGGCCATTACACTCTTGATGGTCTACGGAACTGTGAAAGGCAAAGCCACCCATCTGCTCCCATTCTTCTGCTTACAACTCTTTGATTTTACAATAACTACGTAAGTTTTAAAGAAAGATAACATACTTCAATATTCAACGTTAATTGTGTATATCGTTTAGGTTAACCGCTACTGGATATTTCTGTTACCTACGATCTGTACATCAATTTGTCAGCGAACATTATCATAATTTACCATACCGGAAGGAATTGCTGCAGATGAGCCCTCAATATTTATTCCTATTGTTGCTGACGATATTTTTGGTATCGATGTTATGGAAGGTGAGTATTTTATTTTAGTTACTAGAATATTGGGAAATAAAAATATTTGAAGACATAAGAAGGAAAAAGCAATATTAAGGTAGTAGTAAGAACCATGGCTTACAGAAAAGAAGTCGTTATTGAAGAAGGCTTTAATTTCTTTATCATTATTAATATACAAGTTGTTCTTTTTTTATTGAACAACGTTTAGTTTAATTAGTCATATTTTATATGTTGTAAAAACAAACAAAAACTACATAGAGGAACGTATATTTGTGTAAAAAAACGAGTTATCATATCGATATTTTCCGATAATTGCTCTCTTATCGTTTAGTGAACTTGCTCGAACACTAAAAAAGATGTTTTATTCAGTTTCGAATAGTAGTTTACTTAGTAAAAACAGCCGCAATGAAAGTGACCTCGTACAATGAGTGATTGTATCTTTTTAATACAAAGTTTCTCTATGTCGCATGTAATGCTCATGTACGCTCGCAAATGTGGGTAACTTATCGATACTACCACGCAAATAAGTTAAAAGTTTGTAAATAATAGATTAAAATAAAAGTCAATAAATCGTACATTTTATAAAACTTAAGTAAAAAATCGTAATCGTATGATACGTTTTTGTTCCAAAACAACAATGCAATCAGTCATAGCGCTATAGGGGCATTTCCATATAACATAATATGTTCCAATCTTCTAGAACTGTAAAATTGCAGCTATGGTGAAGATGGTAGAATGCAAATCCTTAACAAGAAAATATTTATCTCGTTTTAGGCTTACTGTATTAGCATCGTCTGGCGTTGTTACAAATACTTAACCCTCCGTCAGGAGAACGCTCGCAGCACAGTTCACTACATTTTACGCGGTGACGTGGCGGATAGGACACCAGATCCTGAGTACCTCTTACCCGACTACGAGGCAGCTTGCGCTAGTTTTAAGCAACCACCACCACCATCTTACCAGGCGGCCGTCGAACAACCGGCCCCTCCAGCCTACCCAGAGGCAACAGCCGGGAATCCCCGATTTGGATTTATAATCACTCAGAGCATTATAGAACCATCGGTGAACGAAAATAATAATACAGTAATCGATAACGTCAATGAAAGAACGCAAACCGCTCAAAATGAGGAAGAAGCCGCCGCTACTGGTTCCACTCCTCTACCTATAAGCAATACCAACATCGACGAAGCTGCGGCTGTCGCGAATCAGCTTGAATCAAGCGATGAAGCTTCTAAAAAAGATGAGGGTTTAGATACTTTGCTTGCCAAAGAAGATCCCGAAGAGTCGATCAATCGTAAAGAAGCAGATGATGTCAAAGAAGAAGACAGTGATAAAAAAGAGGTAACTCCTTTGAAAGAGAAAAAAGAAGAGTAAATGGAATGGTTGATTTATCCTAGATAAAAACCGCACTATTTTGTTTGGTATTAGATCTTCGTGGGTATCTGTGAAAACCCGTACTTATTTATTCCCCTGTATTTTTAATTGTACAGTTAAAATATGGTGATTTTTTATGACGTTTTGGCTAGTAGGTGTAGACTGTATTAAAATAATAAATGTTTAAGTTTGAGCTTTGTCAAGATGCAATGATAAACAGTGGCATAAATGCAAGATTGGGACGTATAATAATATTTATTGCAGCTATCGTTTTAAATGGATGACTGATTTGTTATTGCAACCATTTTTTAAGATAACATTCGTATATTTTTCAATTTACTAGAAAGAAAAGCTAAAGCCTTATTTTCATTTGGTCTTACGTTGAATGTTCGCTGTCATGTGATAGATCTCGACAATGAAAACTTATGAGTATTGTTAAATTCAAAACGTATATCTACAATTCGGTGAAAGATTATGACTTAACACTGGGCGTGGTAACGTAGGGACTATACTTCTATGCAGGGTCTAATAACTTGTATTTTCAATGACAGTTGTAAGGTGTACAAGTGCACGTTGGTTGTGGCAAAGTAATAACTTAACTGACTTAGCATCTTGATAGATATGAAAAAGAAAATACATCTATCTTAATTGTAGATTTTTAAGATAATGAATTGTACTGTAGAAGATAAATTGAACCCCGTTTACTGTATTGTGAAAAAATATTGATCAAATTTAATATCCCTAAATGTTACGAATAATACACACAAAGGTTGTATAATTATAGAAAAGGCACATGAGCTTTTGGTAAGAACTAACAACATCACCTCTAAGAACAAACATAACAATTCCACTCTGTACGTTAAGCTCTAAGAGCATATTTGGTAAGATGATATTTAACAATTCTAGATCGTAAGTCGTGATGCAATGTGTACTCCAAGATAAGTTTATATTTGATAAAGTTTTATTTAAGATTTTGTAATTTTAACGTTACATATAAACAGTTACCGTCTTGTACAACGGGTAAATCGTAGAAAATTCATCGACCAGATTTTTTTTTTAAATGTTGAAGAAAGTAAGGGATCCGTCCTCCATATGACTAATAGTCAGATGTAAGTGCAGTTGCTGGTGGTCGTACAAATATCGACTTGCATATTTTTATAAGTATAATTTTTTTCTTTCTTTCTATTAAAAATCACATTTGTTTCTTACCGAAACACAGTAATTATTTTAAGGCGAATCTTAGCGACGCATTTAAACATTACATATCCAGTTGGGTCATCCTCGCGCGATTTGTCGTCTGAGTTCTTAAAAAACAATGTGATAACAATTAAAAGGGGGCTGCACAGAATGTTCTGAGCATGACGTTTACACGCGTGCACATATCCCTTTCGCTGCGGAAATATTTCAGCATCTACTTAAAATATATGAAATACATGCTCGATGCATCGGGAGAATGTCAATTGTTGGTGTTTGAGAGCTGTGCTATCGCGATAATGTATTCTATTGACCGTTCTGTTAAAGGAGGTTGTGGGAAATTGTGGCAGATATCGTTTTTCCGAGGTAGACGGAATAGAAAATACGAAAAGATGCAGTTACTAAGGGAAGCTACAAAAGATTTCAAATATATTTTTATTGAAGGACATCTAGAAATAAAGTATAATAATTGTTATTATAATCGAATATTTGAGGCAATACATAAATTGCAAAATGTATGTATTGCCTCAAGTATGCCGAAGTAAAAACGTTGCTACACGATATAAATATGGAAAATAGTCGCGTTGTAGAAGCAAAGATAAAATGGATGTATTTCCGATCGGCGATCGATATTAATATTCACTTCGCCCGGTATGGTACTTACCGCGATTCTAGCTCGCCGCCAGAAGATTACAACCCTCCGTATAATTGGCAATCTACTTAATCTTAATCATGCACATACAATATTTCGCTGTTTCTCGCCTAAGATTCGCCTTCAATCGTCAAATAGACGATAGCTCTATCAGTTTTAAACGTGCCAAATTCTAGCCGAGTTTTGGTTCCTTGCACACTTAATCTGAATATAAACTTTTCTACGCTGGGAGTTTTAAGAAAAGGTTGATGATTAAATTGAATATTGTCACAAATTCCTAAGTAATAATGTAGTCTGTCGTACTTAGTAGACGTTTAATAGAATATTTTTGTAGATTAGAGATGTGTATACTACTAATTCCTGTTATTCCTTCCACAAATATATACTTGCTTGAATGTATCTTGAAACGCATAGTTTCGAATTACAAGAGAATATGCGATGGATTTCTAATAGTAAAATTCAAAGGATAATCAAATCAAAATAGTTGATTAACTTACAGCATTTCTTAAATTGCGAAAGCTAATAATAATAAATCGAGCAATTTCTTATTAATTTTGCCTACTACTATATATAATAATGTTGTGAAGACTATTATATATAAAGCTAAAACAGCTAACGTTTGCATATCTTTGTGAATCGAAGTTTTAACAATTAACTAGTTAAAATAATATTTGTATATCTGTCCACATTCCAGTGTACTTAATTATATTTCAATATAAAAATATTCAATATATGTATAGATGAAAACTAATACAAAGATCAATACTTTCAGACTATTTAATAAAGTGAAAAGTATGTAAATACTAGTGATGTAATATATATATAGTATGTCCATAAAATGATGTACAAAATGTCGAAAAAAAAAAACAGGTTTCTACTGACGTCAAAATCAAATTCCTTTATCCTTAATGCAATTATCAACCGTACTTTAAATCGATTAATTAATTAATAACTGACACGTCCATCGTTGTAAATTCCATTTTGTACATACTATGGACATTGGATATTAAATGTTTAAGTTTTTTTTTTCTCTCAACTATAGGCAACTTCTATGTTTGTTTTAATCCACACGTTGAAATATATTAACAAGTGGATAAAATAGGGTAAAGCTACGTACTTCACGGAATTAAATATTTATAAATAACATAGTCTAATCCCGCAAAAAGAAACTTACGATAACCAAGGGTGCGTTACACATTTGATTGTAAAAAACCTCCAATTATGAAGTCCAAAGTATTTGGTCAAATTTTATTTTATGTAGTAATTCTAATTACATGATTAAAATCAAACATGCTTTGTATACAGTATAAGGCACCAGAACTAACGATTTATTTTTGTTATATATTTTATATCTATTGTTTGTTTGTTTTTTTTTTAACTCGATGCACTGATTATTACTCACAACACTTATTACAGTATGTTAAGCGCAAGAATAACATAAAAATAACGCTGACCACATGTATGTATATTTGAGATATCTTTAATTATTAATAGTTATTAGTATAACATTGTATCTAAAAGATTAAATAAATTTCGAAAAATATTTTGCTTTGATAGAATTTTAATCGACAAGAAAATACGTTGGATCGTTCTTCAGAAACTTTGAAATGACACCTTTAACATTGCACGACTTAAAACTTTATTGAAGTATATTTACAACGGTGAATATATTATAAAATTTTACATATTGATTAATATGGAGTATTTCTTGCTTTGACGACCGCGTGTATAGATTTCAGCATGTACTCCCATACTTTGTTCATTTTGGCTAGTACCATTAAGGCCGGATTTCAGTCTTGATCTAGGTTTAACTTCAGTTAACGATCCCAATTTAAGGTCAAACATATACTTGTGTTTGTTACTGTTGTTACTCTTGACTTTGCAAGAGACTTTACGTAGATTTTTAGTTCTCGCAAATGGTTACCTATTTAATAAAGGTGTTCAAGGTGTCACAATGTTATCAGTTATTGTTCACGGATAATATCAACATTTAGAAAATATAAGTTAACAGAAACCCCGTTCGGCGGATGAACGCGAAAACACGTTGATCCTGTTCGTGGTTCAATTCAAGGCTCAACTGATGCTTTATTTAAATCATTACTGAAAAGCCGAGTACAATAGATTTAGCTTTGGAAAATGAGTAGGCCAACATAGAAGGTGGGATCTCTTTTCGCCTGTCTAATCTTTACTTTTTCGAGCTGTATGACTTTGTTGGGAATGAATGTTTTCCAAAAGCGCATCCGAGAAAATGTTTGCATTCGATAGCCTTAACGATGTATTTAAAACATCCACGTACGTTTAGCTATATCGACACCCTGTCGTGACATGCATGCTCACATACTATCTTCGTCCATAAGAATTTGCAACGACACAATCATGAAATTCCTCGAGGTACTCGGGAGCATCAGAAAGCTGATAAATTAACTATATGTATTCTATTTATCAAAACCAGTGTTACAAAACAGTATTTTTTAAATAATTATCTATATACTCTGTTCCATCCTACCACAACTTTCGTTTTTTTTTTAATTTTACAGATTTAAGTTGGTAATTCTGGAAATAAGGAATGTATGCGCTGATTTCCTAACGTTGGGGATATGATACAAAATCGAAGAGTTAAAATTGATTTATTTAGGACTTTCAATTCGTAATCGTAAAATTAATTACACAATTCGTATAACATTTTATTTTGCTTTTTTTTTGATATTCGAGTATGTGGTGTAGTAACACTGTAGACTTAGCTGCGTCGTAGAAGATCAATTGGAAAAAGAAACGAAAAGCAAGACAAAAAAAAGTAATATAAAAGATAGAAGTCGTTGGATAAATAAAAAAGATTTAGGTACCGGTATCACATTAAACAGATCATCCACTTTTCGATTATCCGCAGTGGGTGCGCGAACCAAAGGAAACGCCGAAGTGAGGAATAATTTATGATCACATAAGTTGCAGTATTAATCAAGGAATCGATATAACACCTAACCCAACGCCACCTTCGTGGGCGATCATGGAGGCCGCAAAGGTCCACGTGTCAGTAGCCGGATCGTATACCTCCACGGAAACGAGATTTGAAATTCCGTCGTAACCTCCGACGGCCCAAAGTTTTCCCATGTTCGCAGTTAGAGCTACCCGGCTTCTTTGAGCGTTCATGGATGCAACAAAAGCCCATCTGAAATATAGAAGTGGATAAATTTACGATTAAGTCGGTCTTTACAAATACAAAATATCCCAAAAATTCACGTAGTTGCAATATATAACTCTGACGACTGAACAGTCCTTTTTTATCGTAATGTTCTATGTAACTGTTCAATTGGCATCGAGAAATTCGGAGAGTCAATCCATTGAGGTGATGCAATAGGTTATCAAGATGATGATACCTTTTACTGACGTGTCACTTACTTCAAAATTAGATTACATTTTATAAAAAAGAGTGTCACATTGAACAGATACATAAACTAAGCCAATCATGTTTCATATAACTGCGAGTAATGCAAAGAATCACAAGAATTTTTGGGACAGCATGTAGTATGCTTACTTATTGGTATTGGGATCAAATACTTCAACGGTTTGAAGAAATGAACTGCCATCGTATCCACCACAAGCGTAAAGCTTACCGCCTAGTATAGCAACGCCCAATCTACATCTAAAGAAGAACAAGAAGAGTTATAGTGCATGCATTGATGCAACAGTACAAAACAAATAAAATAACCTTTTTGTTAGCATAGGCGTGGCTTCAGTCCAAGTATTTGTATTTGGATCGTATCTTTCTACCGAATCAAAGATCGAGAGCCCATCATGTCCACCCAAAGCATACACATAGCCTACAGAAAAATATATTGTCGCAAATATACAACATGGCACATCAATTTACCTTGACAAGCAATAACTGCACCGGCACTTCTAGATTTATTCATTGGAGCCACAGAACACCAAGCATTCGTATTTGGATGATATCGTTCTACAGAGTTTAAAGATGTAACACCATCGTAGCCGCCACAAACGTATATTATGTCACCAAGAGAGCAAGCACCTAAAGCACTGAAAAATAGCACAACATCGTTTCAACCTTGTATTTATATAGAATCACGTTAATAAAATCTAGAGTACTCGTCTAGTATCGCTAACCTTCTTTTACATTGCATAGAACAAACAGTTGACCATTCTTTCTTAACAGCATCATACACTTCGACACTAGCTAATCTATCTTTTCCATTATAGCCACCAAAAGCGTATAATTTACCCCTAAGTACAGCGACGCCTAATCTCGATCGCAGCATGGACATTGCCGGTGCCATATTCCACGTATTCGTTTTGGGATCGTAGTATTCGACAGTACTAAGGGAATCCCCTGCAACAGGGGAAATTGCGCTAATATGGAAACTTCGATCCTGTTATAAACAGGTTGCCAACAAAGTCCAACTTAATAGCTACGTACGTATCTAACGTAGAAGAGAATATTTCGCAAATTTACGTTATACTATAGGCGGTATCAGGCATTCAACGTTAATAACTGTCGCAATTGGTTTGGTGGTAAGGGTCATTTCATGCATCAAACGGTTACATGTATTTTTTGTGGGAAACTTATTTGAATGTACGTATAGCTCTATTGTTCTAATTCCAATTGAGAGAAATCTTTTAGTTGTCTTTGTTTAGAATCTCGGAGCAGAATCAAAAACTAACCTACATGTGCTGCCTCTAATTATTTTTTATTTGAAATCTTTTTCTCGAAATCACTCAGATAAACATTGTAAGTTATGTAATGTTGCAACTATAATTAACTATGCTCTAGTAATAAAAAAAGCTACCATGCCGATTTAATCCGCCTACGACATAAATATGACCGCGGACTTCGCAAGCCCGTTGTTTAGTTCTGAAGCTCTGCAGAAGGGGTCTACGTTCTGGTATTAAGTGAAACACTCTAGCTTCATCCAAAAGATCTCTGTAATTAAAAAATAAACATTTTGCAATTGTTGGTAAAAATAAAATAACCGCACTACCAAAGGAAAACTTACCTACATTGGTGCGAGGTTCTAATGAGCTCCTCGGTAGCTACCCTATCAGTGAGATACAAAGGAGATAAAAGTGGTAATCTAACTTGAGCTAGAAGTTCAGGTAAGAATTGAGATCTGCTTTCGCTGAATTTAACCCATCTCATACAAGCTTCGAAAACTTGCTCTTCGCTACAAACTCATAGTATAGGAATTGTATGATTAAAACGGTTTTAAATCTCTAATACCTTTCAACTCTGAGTTCATTCCGCTGTAACAAACTTTTTATTTCGTGCACCGATAAGTTTAGATACTCTTCAGATAAAGAAACTTCGTGAAAACATTGTTCGATATACTTATCCGCAAAATCCACGAGGGTTGTACAACCTAACGTATCGGCAAACTGCCTTATACCTAAAGCATTTTGGGGGTGTAATCTAAAAAATTTAAGTTCGATTGATTTTGAAAATTACAAATGTTATTTAGAACAACCTATACTACCTTTGTAATAGATAATTAGCACAGGCATCTCTTACTTTGTTCAATTGCAAGAACGAAGCACCTATCATTATACTTTGAACGTTGCTTTTATCTAAAACCACCCTTCCTGAATATGCAAAATTGATTAAAGCTTCCAGGGCTCTATGATAGAAGAGAATATTAGTTTTACGCTAGTTGAAACGTGTGCTACGTACGTTGCATCAATGCCATGCATTTTGATTTCGTGTTGTCTACTTTCGACCATATCATTTGTGAACATTGCATGAAAATATGGTATGGTAGATGCCAATACGATTTTATGTGCGCTAAATGCTTGATCATCAATCTGTAATTTTGCAAGTTATAAGTGGAAACGTTAATTCTTATTAATAGAAACTACATACCTTTAAAACGACGTCGCAAAGCTTTCCCTGTCTACGGATCTCTTCCATCATAGGAAACGCCGATGGAAACAGGTCATTTTGTTGAAATACTAAACTCTCATTACTTATTTCGTACATATTGCCCTGACAGTCAGACACATCGCAATTTACTTTGATACAGCGCATTGAACTCATCGTTTAAAAGCGTTTGGTTTTTTAGTTCGCAAAAATTATTTCGTCGAGTACATTGGTTAGGTTTTTTTTTCCGACTTTTTTGCGTCAAACAACAGGAGAAGAAATACGTCAATATGAAATATTCCTATTGCTATATATTGAATGTTAGTAAAGCTTTAAATATTTTCAAATGTTAATATTTCTAATTGGATACTTTCGACAATATTTGTAAGTGATTATATTAAAATTCCGAAGAATTTAATCCGATTTAAATGTAGACATTCGACAATATTATGAAATTTAATAATCGATTAGAGATCCCAGGGATTACGGTATAAACTTGTTCAACAATTTGCCAAGATTTTCAGCTAAGATTTAAATATGATGTTATCGTCAACCTTGAAATTTTTGTCTATTTTTACCGGTATTTATATTTAGAATTGAAACAATGCGTGAATAGAACATTCCCTTAATTCACTATATGATACATGAACTGAATTGAAGACAATAGTCTCAAAAATCTGCATTTCGATTTTTCAGGTATATGATACTTTCATATTTTTTTATTCTACAGTTATTCAGCCTGATTTAAATTAGCGAATGTATCAGGTGTTATTTAAACGCGTTCGCGTCTTGTTTAAGTAATCGTAAACAGTGTAACCTCAATATTTCAGCGTTTAATGATATTGGTAAGGAGAATGATACATTTTAAGTGCAGAAACACGAAATATCCATTTAGTGAAATCCAGCGTTCGTCAGTTACCGACGATCAAGTGCCTTGGACATTCCAATTCAAAAATTATCAACCGGTTGAATATAACTCCTCGGTATTAAAAAATAAACCTTGGGCTGATCCAGACGTATCCGACGCCACTTTTAAACCTAAATGGAATGAATTGGATGGTTCGGTAAATCGTAAAAGCTACGAAGGTGAATACGTTGTGGAAAACAATCGACCCCTAAACCCTAGGGGAAGAACCGGCATAACCGGCAGAGGCGTATTAGGAAGATGGGGTCCGAATCATGCAGCTGATCCGATTGTTACCAGATGGAAAACTGCTAATGGAGAAAAGATCTTACATTCCAAGACAAATTTGTTAAGTATCATTTTGAAGCTATTTTTTAACAAGTGTTCAAATGCAATTAACATAAATAGTCCTTATATAAACACAGTTACAAGAAGCTGTCCATAACTCATAGGCTGCTATAGGAATACCAATTCATGCTGTGCTATTGTGATCACAGAAATAAGTCTTTTAATAAGAAAGTAATGACATTCTCCCATATTTTGTTAATGTTCCTTGTTGTATAATTCTCAAAAGTCTATAACTCTTCTCACATTTCTTTTCGTTTCATATATTCTTTATTATTCAAGACACTATTCACTGAGGATGTAAAATAAAGCAACCCTTCATTCTCGAGAAGATCCGAAGTAACGATTACTAAAAGTCAAAAGATCAAAAAGTGAAATAAACGATGCTTGCAAAGCAATGTTAAATGCCTGGATAAACGAATGCGTCTCACGAAGTCTCAGCTAATTGCGTCAATCGGGAGATCTAAGAGCAGCTTTGAAAAGTACCGTAACTAAGTTCTACTTTTTCAACTTGCTTCTATCTATATCAGAGCTGTTCTTCGATCTGTCGAGCTATACTCGCTTCAGCTGCACCACAAACGAGTACTCGATGCCGAATAGAAAGTAGCAGATATAAATATCAGAAGTAACGATTAAGTATAAGCGCATCTCTCCTTTAGATATTATTGGACAAGTAATGTACTTATTACAATATCTTAATTGCGGATTTTTAATTTACAGACCGATTTTGCAATTTTGTGCGATACAAAGGAGAGATAACAACGAATGGGCGATACCCGGCGGTATGGTGGATCCCGGAGAAACCGTGAGCGAAACATTGAAACGAGAATTCCAAGAAGAGACGTTGAATGGATTAGAAGTAAACGAAAGTAAGTTAAGATATAATGTAGCTATTGTGTACTGAAGTAACCGTTATACATTAAAGGACAGATGGAGAAGGATAAAGAAATGATCGCCGAATTCTTCAAAAGTGGAAAGGAGATATATAAAGGATACGTTGATGATCCAAGGAATACGGATAACGCTTGGATAGAGACTGTGGCGTGTAATTTCCACGACGACAATGGCCAATCGGTCGGAAAATTCTCCCTTCGCGCTGGCGATGACGCAAAAAACGTTAAATGGATGGATATAGATCAATCGCTTGCTTTATACGCTAGTCATATTGAATTTATTCGAATGGTGGTGAAATTGAGGAAGAGTCATTGGTAAATGCTACGACAGGTGTAAGAAAACTAAAGCAGAAAATCAGAAATAATATATTTATTTTACATTTTTTTTTTGTACTATGATATGCACAACAAAAGAAAATAAATATTTTACAAAATATTTTCATTATTCTTCGCATAATATATTCCAATTATCTATCATGTACAATGATTAATTAGCGAAAATAAAATTGTATAATCTATAATTGAAAAAACAAATTCTTCAAAGAGAAAACTATGTAAAAAAAAAATACCAAAAATATTATCTTATTTGCCAAGTACAGTTATCTCCACCAGAAAGCTTTCGAGCCATTCACTACTACTTTAGAATTTCATGTTTAGAAGGTACGGTACCAGGTAAAAGTAACATATACGTGTAACATATTTACAGATGGAAATTCTTTTTCTCGAAGAGGTAACAGTACCTTAAAAGTAATTAATCTTCGTTAAAAAATAGGTAAACTTAGAATATTAAAATGGGTTTGTCAATATTCATGTAATTAATTTAAAATACTATATCACAATATTATGTAGAATTATTTCTCCTTAAACCTTATGGAGTTTATTACTTAAGACTTATTACCTAATTTTTCTTTAATTAATTAAAATATATATTAAGTTATTTTAAGCAGTCCTTGTATTTTATCCTTTGTATTTCAAATCAAATCTGATAAGAATTCCTTAGCGTGTCAATAACACAAAAAAAACAATTACTCCGAACAAGCCCCGGACGAAAATACAAGGAAAAAATATAATTTTCACGATTATCTTGATCTTGAGGTGAAATGCGTTTATATACGTGTAAATCAACTACGTCTTCATCGTTTTCATGAATACATACAATAAAAATCAAGAGATATCAAAAAAAAAATCAATGTGATGCAACATCCTTACAGATTACACTGTATATAAATGACTGTTACTTAAGTATTCTTAAATAAAGCATGCAATCGTTGACAAATAAACATAATCTGAGGTTTATTTAGTTAATGCACTATCACAGTTGCTTTCTTTATCATTATCGTTAATGAAATAAAATTATATAAAAAAAAATCTGCTTCTTTGATAAATCTTGTCTGTTGCAGAAGAAAACCAGATGCTGTGAAATACTTGGTACATATAAGTCAGTTCTTTTTGAAGATTGTATATACGTCCTGCTATTAATTAAAAAAATATTAGATTTGGAATAATTGTAAAGCCTCATAAATGTACAATAACAGTAGTGAAACAAGTAGGTAATTATATCAATTAATAACTGGGGGACAAATTCTGCAATTAAAAAAAAGTGTTATCATTCTTTAAGTTAAATTTGATCCCGGTACACTTCTAAAATTTTACAAGCCCACCTCCATTGTTTGGTTCCGTTAACGATGATTGGAGAACAAACTTAAGACATCCATAACACTAGCGTGATAAACAAAATAATTTTTATGATGTAAATGATACTACAATTTGTATATATTCATGAAACACCAATCAATACCTTCAATTCACAAGGTGACTCTAATTGTACTGCATTGACAAATCTATTAAACCTCAAAAGTTTTTTTTTCCAGCAATATAACAGTTCCAATCAACCATTCGGTCATTCGGTTGATAATGAGTTCCGGGATGATTGATTAAACTTCTGTGATGCCGATGCCTTAGTATAAAGTGCCTGTACTGAATCGGTGCGACCTTCAAAATGGCTCCAATTGCATATGCAATTACGAATTTTTTAAACTACCTTTTAAAAAGGCCTCTTCGCACGCATACGGATCATTTAATTCACGTTTAATAAAATATTAAAGCACATCCGAGGTAATCCAAGAGCATTCCAAATAACATTGCGTTCTTCCAATAAATTCATCAGCACTGTCGTAATCGTAATGATCGCTGGGCTAAGACTCTCGATTAAACTTATTCGTTCGTAAGCAAGTCTAAACGCACATCTCTTTGAATATTTAATAATTGTCAGCACTTTCGTAGAAACTAACAAGTTTTCTGTTGCCAGTGGTTTAGGACAATTAGAATTGTTGAGGGCGGATTGAATGCTGCAAAGTACGAAGAAAATTTGCAGGACAGTTCATTGCTCAGCATTGAAAAAATATTCGGGAAAGATGTCGATTTGGATATCCAACAAGACGACTCTTCGTATCATATCGCGCGTTCAACCAAACAATGGTTTGCAGAATATAAGTTTTTATCTTGGTCAAATAGCTCGGACTAAATTGTGATTAGAATGTATGGCACGAATTTTACGAGCTAAATTAAGACAAATCTGGGACAGTTGGCAAAAAGTACGTATTTGTCATCTACATACATTTACAGAGGCCTAAAGTCACTATAAACAGCTACTTACGATAACATTTATTCTTACAATTGAAAAAAAGAAAGAATAACAGATATACCAATGCAGTACCATCCAACACCTTTCGTCCCTATTTTAAAATCAAAGCGCAGGAAGCGGATATTCTTCAAAAAGAAAAACGAAACCAACTAAAGTACTTAAGCTAATATTATTTACCTAGACCAACCAGTGCTTCATCCATAAGTTCGTCGTCGGTTATGCACGGCGAAGCGGAGTGTGGACTCGGATTGATCATCGGACTCGGTGCGGGTGACTTCACGATGTGAACGCTGACAGAGGGCGAATGCGGGAATATCATCGACGCGGCTAATGACTGCGAACCGATCTTGTCGCCTTTCGAATAATCCAGAAGGCCGTCCTGTTCGTCGGAACCTTTCACTTTCGTATCTTTCTTATCGTCTTTTGGCGCGGGCGCAACGAACTTCGAAGTTAAATCGACACTCTTCGTGGACAAACTTAGTGGTTCGTTATTGGCGGTAGCGGCGGAAAACGACTTGGACGCGGATATTGAGGTGTAGTTTAATTTGTAACCGATTTCATCCTTCGACAATCCGCCAGCAGAGGTCGTTAAGTTTTGCGGGTAATCTCGTTTCGCCTTCTCGTCGCCGTTATCTGAACCGAAATCACTTTGATCCTTGCTCTGAGACGGCAGTTTTGGGCTAGTCGTAAGATTTACGTTGTTCAACGTATTCCTAATTTTACTTTCCATGTTATTTTCGAACATTTTACTAGAAGGCAAAGGCATTGTGTATTTCAAACTAACATCATTTTTAGCCATCATATCGAACATTTTCGAAGAATCGACCGTTTGATTTATATTATTCATCACCTCGCCAGTCGACGTTTTAGCCTTCTTATCCTCGGATGATCTGGCCGATAGCTTGGGAATCTGAAATTTTTTATCGAATTGCTTAGAGAATCCTTCGACCATAAGAGGTGCCGGATAAGGATCTATTTTCGATAGACTTAATTTGAATCCATCCGATTCATCTCTGGCTTGCGTTGGACTACCTTTCCTACTTTCCCTATTGCTAAAAATCGATTTCTCAGAGCTTTTATTCGCTTTAGGTCTATCTTTGGTCCGGCTTAAATCCGTCGCTGAACTCGTTTTACTACTTTTAATTAAGCTACTACTAGAGGCGCTTTTTATACTACCGGCGCTGCTACTGCCGCTGCTTTTGTTCGACGATAAATTTTTAAAATTCCCATAACTTGAAGTTGTCGAGTTAGTCAAGTTCGAACTTGAACTGGATTTGCCTAATTGTTGTGGTTTCTTCGAAGCTGGACCACTGTTAACTCCTGGTTTCAAGCCGGTGTGGGTCTTCGGGGAACCCGTTCCAGAACTACTCGACTTGGTCGAGCTCGATTTCGAATCTTTCGTCCTCGTTTTATTGATCGTTATCTTCATTCCGTCCGAACTCGGTTTCACCATGTATTCGGAATTCTTATTTTCGCCAACTTTATTGTTACTTTTCGAACTTTCTGACGTTTTATTTGAAATTTGCTGCCGATCTTTACTGCTTTTATTATTTATATCGGCAGCCGTATCACATTGCGCTGATTTCAATTTGTCAATGACCGCTAGTAAGCCTTTTCTGTTCCTCGCCTGATTTGGATTCTTCGTTAGGTCGACAGTTCCGCTCGGTGACGGCAAACTATCTTGGGCAGGTATCTCCATGCCGGCGTTTAAATCCAACTGCTTCACTTTCAACGAGGAAGACTTCTTATTTGAATTCCCTGCACTGAAAACACCAGAAGTTCTTTTTTCTTTATCTCTGGAAGATTCCTTTCCCGACGACTTACTTTTACTGGAATCCCCGCTCTTGCTCGAAGGAGAATTCGCGGCACTTTTTAAAGTTGACATACTCGGTTTACCACTGCCACTGGCCGAAGGATGTTTCGGACTTAGACCGTGACTTTTCGGACTGGAGATCCCTGGAATTGTATGCTTAGGAGAGCTAGAAATAGGAGAATGTTTAGGGCTTTGATGCGTGGAGGATGGTTTGATACCGGGATTCAATAAGTTCGGGCTAGAAATCTTTCTACTTTGCGTAGGAGAGGTTGTATACTTTCTACTCATGCTAGGAGAGGTGGGAGTTATACTGGGAAGTGGAGGTGATTCTGCCGGTTTTATACTAACAGTAACAGGCTTTGAAAGAGGATCTTGCTTCGCAGGGATTTTCTCCGGAGGGCCCATGGGACTTTCTTCGCGTTTTCTCTTTCTTTTCTTCTCTAATTTGTTTTTATCATCCGATTTGCCTTTACTGCTTTTCCTGTCACGCGATTTCTCCTCACTTTTCGCTTGAGAAGTCGGAATCGGGGTTATAGTTATGGAGCTAGGAAGAGATGTTGCCGGCGATGTCGAAATCGGTATAATTTCGATTCCAGGCCGTCCTGTCGACTGGGAAAACCCCTGCGATGCACTGGTCGGAATAGGAGTTATGCTAACGCTTGGAGGCACTTTGTTATCTAATTCCAAAGGGGGCGGCGATTTTTTACGAAATTTTGCCCCGCCAAGAATATCTTCTACGTCTCCCAAATCTTCGACACCTTCGAATTCGGGTACGCTCTTATCACTGATCAATTCAGTCGGGTCTAGACTATCGAAATCCGAATGAAACCCCAACGCAGAGTTAGGCGTGGGGATTTCCGAACACGTCTCTTGAGATAAAGGGGTACTGCGCGAAGTAGAATCGCAACTAGATCCATCTAGAAGTTCGGAATCGTCTCCCACGCGACGTTTCGAACTTTTCCACCCTTCCTCGGTTTTTCGCTTCTGCCTTTTGGGTTTCTCCGTAGTACTACTAGTCGTTCCGGCGAGGATGTTCGTTAATTCCACGTTCGTTAGGACGGAATTCGGATCGCTACTCGTGGAAAAATCCGAAAAATTCGCGCTGTTCATTATGCTTTCGTTCAGAAACATCGCCCCTGCATGCGGATGCGACATCATGGGTAAGTTCATGCCGTGTCCGAGGCCTGCGCCGCTTCCAGGTACCTGCTTCAACTTCCCGTCCAAGCCTCCGAAATCTGGCAAGGAAGTTGCGCCGGGATTCCCATTTCGACCTCCGGGATCGCCAGATCCGAGGGGTAAATTAAAATTTTCATGCCCATTGTAGTGATTTTTTCGCGCCGCTTGATTATCCCAATATCTAATTACGGAGCGCATGGTTACCGGTATGGAAAAACAACGGTTAAGGTGTTTGGTGGCCGTATCCGAAACGATATCTGGAGTATTTGGTGGAGGAGGTGTGCCTGGGTTATGTATACGACATATTAGATTGGAAATATCGGACAGGTCTATTTCCGCTGTCGCCATGCTTTCTTCCATGGGATGTTCAAGAGAGATTGATATTTGTGTCCACGAGAGAGCGCTTATTTCAAACATTATCATATTTTCAAAATCTGAAAAACCAAGCGAAATGGTAAATATTAGCCTTAAATCTATTATGGGTGTACAATTAAAAGTATTGTTCTCAATTAAGTATTTTAATTTAAGTTGCAATTCTTGAACATTGAAAACAACTTGAAATGTTATGGCTATGTTTAATATTCAAAAGATATAACATAAAGGAATCCCAAACATTTATGGACTTATTTTGAATGGATAGAGCAAGTTGAAAACAAATATCCTTCGCGATATTTGTAACTACGTTTAATAGATTCTACTATAAATTGCTCCAATTCCAATAAACTAACAACATTTTGGATACAACTAGCTACAAGTAATTTCTTTTTATATGTACATGAGGTTTAGTGTTCTTCTAAAACCCAGCAATAAATATTTATTATTCGCGTACTGCACCATCTACAGTTCAATTAGAAAACTACTTCGCTACTGTATTAGTTGCGATAGTACTATCGCCATCTATTGATTTGCATTGCCTTTTTTATTAGGTTAACCTATTTATATATATCATGATAGTTCTATTAAGTAAAATACTATAATTGGATGAATCAATACTGCAATGAATGAATAAAAGCCACAAACCACATACCCTGAACAACAAAATGTTTATCAAATACTTACCTTGCTTGCTATTCGGTCTAACACAACTTCCGATAATAGTGTTGAACAAAGCTTGTTGCCTCAATATCACCAATATTTGAGCCACATGGCTAGGATGAGTAAATGGGATACTATGCACCAATATACCATCCATATTTTTATTTTCGGTCATGAAATAGCAATGATGTTGGTCAGGTAAAGTCTGCGGGTAGAATAGTAACAATAACTTGTGTTATTTCCTAACGTAGTATACTATAAACTTACCACAAATAAACCTTTAGTAGTACTCGCTTCCAATTTACCATCACTGGAATGAGTCGCAATCAGACTTAACAGAGGATGTGTTGTAGTCAGTTCACCACATTCCAACTCGGTAATTTGATGTATCTGTCTTACTAATGCAATGCACATTGGCATCGGTTTATTTAATCGTAGTACAAAACAAGCCGGAATTGTTACAGTATTTTGATTCGTTAAACTGGCATAGGATGGAGTGCTTAAAATAAATCAGATATATACATATCAAATTTAGACTAGATGTACTGAAAGAATACCTTTTTCCGTTATGATTTTTATTTACAGTGATTAAAGTACTTGTTTGTAACTTTTGTCCTGCAGATCCTTCCATGCAAACAGTCACGCTATAGCCTAATGATTTAGATATAACAGCTTCGATTGTTATAGGCTCCAGTTCACACTTTTCTGTGTTAATTAAATCATATGGAGATACAAAATAGGTTAACTTCATTGGATGGCCCCCTCTACGTTTTTCTAAAATTCCTACTGGCGATTTATGCAACAAATTAAATGGTTCCTTCATGAACATCTGAAGTTGAGCCAAAGTGCTTAGATCAGCTTCAAGAGATTGTAGGGCAGTGAACGCTTTGCATTTAACCTTTTTCTCGGCATTTAATTGGTAAATCGAAGCAAAACCTTCTAATTGGGCAGTGAAATCGGCAAAATCGCCTTTTGAAAGACAACTTACAAGCTCCTGACAACTCTGCTGTTCTATTTTTCCCTCATGATGCACTTTAACATCTAGCACGGCACCGGTTTGATCGAGTATTATTTCTAAGTAAAACATATCTGATGATATGAACAATTCAACACCGGAAGGACCTTGGACAAACTTTAAGCTGAAAATATACCATGTTTAATTGCTCGAAACCACTGTAGTTATATGTATGTACCCTAACTGTCGTGTTAAACTTTCAAGTCTTTCAACCATACTCTGTAACGATGTTACTTTAATAGAGTGCTGTAGTGTATCTAAGCATTTTTGATGTTGACTTTTTTCAACACTATCCAAAGCGTAACGTTTCTCCTAGAAACAAAATCGAAGCATATATAAAAGTAATTAATCAATTTTGGATAGACATAACCTACAAGCATAGCCATTCGGACAGTTTTAGCCATTTCAGTTAGACTTTTAAATTGCGAAGATTTCGAACGTAATTTCTCCATGAGCAACTCGAGCTGCCAGTCCTTGCTCTTATCCATTATCGCTAGCTGTCCAGTATTGGTTCCTGTATATACATATATATACAAAAAAAATTAAAATATGTTCCACTATCTATAGCCTTAGGCTAATACTAACCATTTGTTAACTTATTCATATTCAATGGCTAAATAAACACTTAAGTAAAACTAAATAAACATACAACAAAACCCGAAACTAAAAGCAAAAACTATCACTCAATCGCTCTTCTGGGGCACACATCACCAATAAACAAAAAATTGACAGTTCTTTCGTCGAATCTGATAATGATGGATGTAAATTACATCGAAACTTCCTATTCGATATTCGACGTTCGTACTAATTTTGCTTGATGTTTACCAATAGATTTAAAAACAGAAAAGTATATATAATTAAATAAAATTGTAATTCTACTTGATTATGTGTTAATATAATATAATATGTAACACATATATACTGTGTGATATAATATCAAACCTACTTACATCGATATTCTCTTACCCCAATCGATGTAGTGCTATAGTAAACCTCGAAAATTAGTTAAATATAAATTTGCTTAATTTTAAAGCAATCATTGGAAAAGTGTTTTAAAATCTAGAAAATTAATGATTGTACAACCAAAACAAAATGGATTTTGTTCAAATTTCAGATAAATTGCCCAGTTATCACGTCACTGGTTTTAACAAAACTAAGAGAATGACGGGAAATTGTAGGCATCTTTTTAATTAATAATTTCCATTTCTTGTTTTCTTACTGTTCTCAGTCATAATTAATATATTTAATTAATTTTGTTAATTAATTTTTAGCTGAATAAAAATACATGATTGGATAAATTTAACTGATGAAACTTACAAAATTCTACAGCTTTCTCCTATTTGGTTGATAAGAGCTAACTGGGTCTTGATTAACTTTATGAATTATTAAATTAAGGATGTTGAACATATGAAAGGCGACCTATTTCGTTTAAAGAATTCATATTCAGGCA
Source organism: Oryctes rhinoceros (assembly GCA_020654165.1). NCBI lineage: Eukaryota > Metazoa > Arthropoda > Insecta > Coleoptera > Scarabaeidae > Oryctes > Oryctes rhinoceros. The sequence continues at coordinate 3,937,328 of JAIOKQ010000548.1, read as the reverse complement.
ATACTAAAAAGAGAAATAAGAGAGGTCTTGACAAACACTAATTATTAAAATTAAGTGATTTTGAATTGTTTCATTGACTAATAGTAGATAAAGACAATTTATTTTCTTACAATAAAAATGTTTTAGGGTAGTTACCAGTACAAAATGGACGGAAAGTTTAGAATTACGAAGGCGAGATTTTCAAAGGTATACTACAAATTCTTTTTAGTTTTTTTTTTTTTTAAACAGATATTTTAAACGCATCAAGAAAGCAAAAAAAAAATGTTTAAAAGATCTATTCGTTTTTCAAAAATAAAAAATTGCAAACTTTACCTCTACCTTTCCTAATTCTAAATTTTTCGACTATTTTGTACCAATAAGTTCGTTGATTTTAATTGTGATTATTTAGTTTTTCCAAGTCTATACATATAAATACCCTAAAACTATTTTATTTTTAGACTTTTTCTACTACTAGTCCATAAAGCAATTCACTTTATTTTATTAATTAATTTTTAAGTCAAAAAATGTATTTATTCTCCTTTATTTCACTTTCTAGCCTAGACCTGAGGATGCGTTTTTTTACATGAAGCCGGTCGCTTTTAATATATTTAATAGAGAATTGTGAAACAGTGTACCAATTTATCCGCAATAATTGACGAATTGATTTATCATATTATATTTTTAAACTTGATCAAAGTCAATACGAGTTTAACATATTTTACAATTAACTAAATACAAATTTCGCCTAAATTTTTATTTGTTCCATGGTAGACAATGTCTACGTATATAATTTCCTGGGAAATTTACAATTAGTAGGCAGACAATGCAACCAATAATTACATACCTGCTACTCATCTTAAGGATGTGTTACCTGCGGATGATAGGAGGTATCGTATTATCAAAGTTATGCAAATAAGACGTCTATCGATTTGTCTACTCCAAACGATAATGCATGGTAGCTGAATATCAGGGTCAAATGGCAAAGGAGTAATAATATTACATGCTTACTGATGAGTCGAGTTCTGTTATATGTACATAGCTGAACATGCAACGCAATCCGTATAGGTGTAATGTTCATCGTAGTGCGTTGTTATGATTTAAATATATATAATCCAGAAAAAAAAAACATTCAACTGGCTTTTACTTGTTTTTTTTAACAATCATTCAAACCTGAAGGTGTTTCTTAAATCTATGTATATTCCTGTTTTATGGTTCTATAACATAACAAGTTGCGTTTAACGACAATTTTTTGTTTTGTATTTATTAGTGGAAGGGAGAAAGATCTATTTAATCCAACAGTCTTCTCTTCTCGTTTAAACAACATAATATAAAAATATTTTCTACCCAGTACAATAAATTCTTTTTTTTCCGTACTTAAAAACGTGACGGACGGTTTAGACAAAGTGACGTAATTTGTTATGTTTGGACTGTACCAAAACACGCTCGAAACTCTCGAAAATGTTGAATCGAGTAATGCCCATAAAAGCAATGTTAGATTGTACCGCACTGAGTGTACAAAATCACCTTTTTTATGTTGACAATGTTAGGGCTTTAGATGTTGAAAGTAACACATTCAAGTGTATTTTTATAGAGACGCGCTAAGCTTACAAATTTGGCGATTTTGATTTGACAAAACTGAAAAAAAACTGTTTTGATAAAACCGGTTATAGAAGACGGGTTTTAGATTGCTGCTTTTAGTCACTGCGACCTAAATAGTCACATTGCAACAATAGTCATGTTTTTGTTGAACCAAACTCCAAAACCAAGCCTAGTGAAACTTTGTGACCCATAACAACTTGGACATGGACGACAGAATTGATCTTCAACTCTTTCTTGTATATATAAGTAGTATTTCAGGATAGCATGATTTGTTAGTAAGCCTGCCAGTACTCTGAGATTTCCTTTGGTGAAAGACAGCATTATCCCTGTTGCCTTTGATGAGGCTCATATGAATCTCCTGGTGTGTTTTGCCAGTAGAAGGCCTTGTATTTTCCCTCTCGTTTCTTGATTTCCTATTTTGGCCTATAGGGCTTTCACTTTCCTGGATCTCTTGATGACTTCTGAATATGTTCATGGCTGCATTTTTTGCAGGTTTACTTTTGCATGGATACTTTTAGGAAGCAGTTAGATCAGCCCAAAACTTTTATGTTATGTTAAGATTCAATCGCCACCATGTACCGCTAATCAAAATTACAGCGTATCAAATAAAAAGGAGCAAAACTATTTTGATCTCTCATCTAAATCGAACGATACAATTAGAGTAGATCGATAGAGGATTATTATGCAGAAAATGTAATCGTAGCCTAATATCAATCAAAGTTTGCCAATTAATACGAATCAAGCATGCGAGGTCTGTAACTGCGACGGAGATAAATTAAAAAATGTCAATCCAAATCTAGATGTACCAATTTGTGAGGTGCGCGGTTAATATTAAGTATTAAGAGTGTATTTTATTATATTTACCCAATAATAAACATTATCTAAATATACTCTATCTCCGCTAGGTTCAAGTACATCAACTACCTACCTAACTGTGTACTTTGGCCATGATGACAGCAGATGTTCAGCTCATTAAATATAAAGCACCCAGAGCCACTCGAACGTTACCATTTCGTACATACAGGGGACAAATATTTAAATAACACAATTATTTTAATTGGAAAGTATACACCGTTACGCTTAATTGGAACCACACGTCTCGAAAAACAAAGCATTTTCGTTGGTTTTAATATCCCTCCATGGTAAAAGGTCGATGGAGAGCACTTTATTTTTAAAAAAATACATAGATAGCGATCTCCTCCAAGGAACGATATTTTCGGTGGAAATGTTCTACCTTTCGATTCCCTCGAGGTTCGAAGAAATCTAATTGGTTATCTCATACTGTTTGTTGATCGAAAAGAGGAAGGTATTTTTGTTTATTTAGACGTCCAAGCTATGTATAATTATTTGCTCCTGTTTAATTTGTAAAATGGCGGGTAATTCAATATTAGAGTATAAATCTTTGATGTTGAACGTATTCTTTAACTCAACAAAATTTATTTCTTATTAATTAAAATTGGGCTTTATTTTGATGTTATAAAACTCTAGCGAGACAATGAACGTTCTTTGTCAATATTTGAATAGTCTACTTTACTCGCTAATAAAAAAATAAAGATTCACCTTGCTATATTGTTAAATGAATTAAATCGTGATTAACAAAGACGTATACCAACCTTTAGAATTTTATTTATAAAATTTAATTGAACTTATCAAGATCATCATTGAAAGAATACGGAGTTTCCCATTTTTTTTTTTGCAAAAAGATTGAATAAACTGTTGCTCGAGCTTAAGGATATTAAAAATAAGGTGACATGCCATATGTTTTTTCATTAATTTAGATAAATCCCTGTAATAAAATATAATCTTTAATTGCTGGAAAAGGAACAAGCCACTCAGATTGCGTCGTATCCTTTTCAATAATTCAGAAGGAACTATTGATGAACGATCATCGTTAACTTAGTTCAAAAACAACAATTTTCGAAACGAAAGTCAGCCTCACGCTCAAGATACAACGCTACAACTCATCATCGTGGTTGCGACGACTCTACATTTGAGTGTAGAGTATGCGAAGATATACTACAGAAATGATCCTGTGAAGTATGATCTTATCTTCCTCTACAAAGTAGCGAGTACTTGTAGCGAAATAAGTGAAAAGCGTGTATCGTAGAAGAAACGTCGACATCTGTTGCAAGTAATTGTTACTGGTAACGGAAGCGCTGTGAGAAATAAGAAAGAATATTGAAACTAGGGGATCGGCTACCTGAACTTGGCACGAGTTATGGGTCACGACTAGTTACAAGGGTCGTTCATTAAGCGTTTAGTAAAAGAGAAAAACAAAGTATTTTCTATATTTCGGGAGGTTTTTCCACGCGTAGCGTTGCTTGCTGAGCAATTTTTTTCAAATTTTGAAATAGTTCAATAACGACGCAGGATACTTTCCAATTATTTTTTCAAGTAATCGATGTAGATCACCTTGCCGGCCGATTTCATCGTATTCGCCTTCTTCGGAGACCGTTCACCTTCAAGGCCTCGCTGTTTTGTCTGTTTCTTTACCTCCGGAGATCCATGTTTCGTCCATGGCGTTTATGCATCTATGGGAAAACTTGCTAGAAATGCGACGGGAAAGCGCGACACGATTACGTTTATTCTCCATTAAACGGCACCCATCTTGCGGAGAATTTTTTTCATAACCAAGTTTTCGAGCAAAATTAGAAACAGTGTACCTCATATCGCGTCAAACTATTTCGCTCATTTAGATTCGTCGATCATTCAATACCATATCGTGAATTTTGTCCGTCATTTCGGAGGTCGTCGCTTCCACTGGACGCCTTGAGCTATCATCGTATAATAGCTCTTGAGAAATCGTTTCTTCGTTATTTGCTACAAGAGATATATTACGTACGTCTATTGAATTCGTGGTAATTGAATGGATATTTTTGCTTAGCTAATACCCTTTCTCTTTTATGGCAATCATGAAAAACAATGTCAATATAATGTCGCGCACTTTTAAGTAGAACTTTGTAACTGTTATATTTTCAATAAGAGAAGACAAAATCACAGAAGATAACCACACGTAAATAGCTGCTTGTATATCTTTTACTTCTTTAAGTAAACGGATCTTTTTCAAATGTTTTTTGGTGTTATTAACGCAAAAGGTCGTTTTTAATAGTTTTATGATAATAGCCCGACCTTGAATGTTTAAAAACTTCAGTGTTCTCTTCATTTGAGAATGAGCATTATTTAGTCTTCGTCGATTTGAGCTAGTTTCTATACGTCTATTTATTGAAATTTTTGCTTCAGGCAACTACGATTTCATCGATTTAATTTAGAAGACTACATACTACGTACATTAGAAAAGCGACACACCTGTCGTTAAAATCACTATATTTGCGATTGGTGAGAGCGAAACGCTATTGAAATGGCTGATCTCTGTATTCAGGCATCAGTTCTAATTCTGAGAACTTGAAATATGATCTTGAACCTAACTACCTTTAAAACAAATGACTGATCAAAGATATCAATTAAATATACATAAATTCTAAATAAGGAATAAATCGACAAAAATTATTATAATAGCCACGATTCAAATTAAGTTCAGGTAGTCGACCCCTTAATTTCAATGTTCTTTCTTATTTACGGTGTAGCTTTCCTTGCTAGTAACAATGATTTACAATAGATGTCGACGCTTCTTCTACGATACACGCGTTTCACTTATTTCGCTACAAGTACCCGCTACTTTGTAGCGAAGGATAAGATCATACTTCACAGGATCATTTCTGTAGTATATCTTCGCATACTCTACACTCAAATGTAGAGTCGTCGCAACCACGATGATGAGTTGTAGCGTTGTATCTTGAGCGTGAGGCTGACTTTCGTTTCGAAAATTGTTGTTTTTGAGCGAAGTTAACGATGATCGTTCATCAATAGTTCCCTGTGAATTATTGAGAAGGATACGACGCAATCTGAGTGGCTGTTCCTTCTCCAGCAATTAAAAAAGCTTATGTTTTATTACAGCGATTATCTAAATGAATTGAAAACACTGACATTTACCTTATTTTAATATCTTCAAGTTCGAGTAACAGTTTATTCAATCTTTTTGAAAAAAAAAAAAATGGGAACTTCTTTTTATATTTCAATGCTTGACTATCGACATATTTGTTAACAATGTTTTTTGCTCTTTTTTAACCCGTAAAGCCTTATTATTAAAAATTAGAATACAAGTTTTCGTAATTTCACGTTTCTTTTAAATATTCTATTCAAAATTTCTAAACATGTTTACAAATAACAACATGCTTAACTGCGTCATTAATAAATTCTTTGAAGATGTTTTAACCGTCCCATATATTTATTCTTAAACGGTCCGTTTGTTTCAAGACTGCGAAATAATTGAATCCAACTTACCGTATACGCTCGTATAATAGACATTATACGCTCCGATATATGTAGGTTGTTACGCAATTTTTTCCAAATTCATGCCCCATTTGTACCGGGACGCGTTTTTACGATCATCGGAAGGAAATTTATTTAATAGAGCAACTACGAAAGCTAAGACAAGCACCTATATGTAAACGCGATAAAATTTTCGTAAACCGTAAAATGGGTACGTTTATGGCGCGTAGTTTGCTTCCAATACTTTTCCAGCGTTCTCCGAAACTTGAACGAGATAAATATTAATAAAGAGCTACATTTATCAGAATGTATTGTGTTCGTTTACGGGAAAGAGAAAACATAATATATGCGTGTTAAATACGTGTATAAAATTGTACCCGTATTCAGATGTTTTTATTTTGCATGGGAAGCGTCCGCATATTCTTGTATTTGCTTTTTTAAAGGCATAAGGTTATATACGTGCTATTAAATAAGGGCAATAGTCTCTTAGGTGTTTTGGTTTTATAAATTTTAGTTTTAATTTATCTGTAGTTAAACGATCTTGATTTCTGCAACAACCAACCCCGTCAGCCCGGCGGTTTTCATTTTTTGACTTTTTACAAATGTTTTATTAGCTGGCAACACTGTGTTCTTCTTTCTTATACCAATTAAAACAATTGAAAGTAGAACACAGAAAGTCAAACAAAAATAAGGGAGATAAAAATCCATGAATTAAAGCCCGATTACTCTTAAAAGAGAAACATTTCTTTTAATAAATATTTCTTCATCAATGTTTGAAAAAGAAAAACTAGTAAAAAGAAACACACCAAGCGTGTAGATAAATTAAACCTAAAAAAAGATAACAAATAAACACTGCGTGCTACTCATATTTCAAAATATCAAAAAAAAAAAAATAAACGAGAGAAGTTCCGTGGAACATTAAATGTTTCAGATATCTTCTTTATTGCACGTGTATAAAAAACAAAACGAATATTTTTTTGTTACCTAAATTAAATAATAAAAACTGTATTCATTAAAAATTGATAAATTGGTAAAGTTGAAATTAAATACTAAGTGATTAACAATTATATTGATGGTAATGGCCACGCCACTCAGACTGTGTTGCATCCATTTCAACAATTCATGAAAAAGTGTTGATGAACGATCATCGTTAACTTCGTTCAAAAACGACAATTTTCGAAACGAAAGTCAGCCTCACGCTCAAGATACAACACTATAACACATCATCGTGGTTGCGACGACTCTACATTTGAGTGTAGAGTATGCGAAGATATACTACAGAAATGATCCTGTGAAGTATGATCTTAACTTTTGCTACAAAGTAACGAGTACTTGTAGCGAAATAAATGAAAAGCGTATATCGCAGAAGAAGCGTCGACATCTGTTGCAAGTAACTGTTACTAGCAAGGAAGGCGCCGTGGTAAACGAGCAAGAATATTGAAATTAAGGGATCGGCTACCTGAACTTGGTTTGGGTCATCGTTATTATAACAGCTCTTTGGAAATCGTTTCTTCTTTGGAATATACGCGTAGCTGTTGGCTTCTTAGAAATCTAATAGATTTTGTGTTTAGTCATTTGTTTTAAAGGCATTTAGATCTATATTTCAAATTCTTAGAATGAAATCTATAAATTGCCGTTAATATTACGAAATGTTTTTTGAGTTGTTCTGCGAATTGTTATGAGTTACAAAATATATTGTACATGTTTTTTATTAATGTTATACAGTTAGCTCTGTAGTACATAATTACAGCATATGTTGTACAGCGAATGGCGAATATTTAATTGTTTAATTTTGATTAGCTTGTGAGAACTCTAGATAATGCTTGAAAGAGTCGATTTTCATTCTTGATTGAGGATGCGGTACTAATGAAAATTATTTTCTCCTCCGTCACCTTATAAGGTATATTTACGTTGTTTTTTTTTATTATTTTGCATTAAAGGAGCTGAAAGACATGAATTAGAGAATAGGCAAGTTTAAACTATCAAATACGGTTTTCTTTTTTTTTTTTAATAAAATAAAATAATTAATAAATTTTCAATTGAAATTAGCACGTATAGATACGTACTACTTTGTGCTATTCACTCAGAGTGGATCAAATTAACTTTTGTATATTTCGTATTTTTTATAATAATGTAATAATCCGTCGATCGTTCCTAAATTAAAAATAAGTAAACGACGGATCAGGTAAGGTCTATAAAGGTTGAAGCAACAAAATTAAATAATTTTTCCGTTTCTTTTTATTTCGATAATTTTTTTGCTAGAAGCTCATATTAGGCATACAGTAATTATCATTTATGGTAATATTCCATTGTTGACTATTTTTAATTTAGTTTCAATTTGTTCAATGCTTCTAGCCGGGTTCTATTCGTTAATATCTCTTCGTAAAGCATTCGGGATGAATACAAACATAATTCCTTCCTTTTCTTAGATCCATGAAAGCATAAAATTATCTTTTCTGTACGTTTTGAAACGTTAAGTTAACACGCATCGCTTCTTCAAAGATAACGTTACATTTTATAAAAAAAAGGTAATTGTATTATACATACGCATTTAAGTTCAAAGGACATAGATAATGTACCTTTTAACTTATGAGGCTTTGGGCTTATTTTCAATTTAAATGTAAATTTCCCATTGCCTTTTCATTTCACTTTCTTCATATAAGCGATGAAAGAAATTTGGTGTTCAATTAGCTGCCAAAAGGTAAATTGCAGTAACATGTCTTTTCCATTTCGTTTTACGAATATACAAGCAATAAACGAAAAGCAAGATAATTTTACGCATGACTTTTGTTTGTGCGTTCGCTACGTTTTTAAATTCTCAATAAAATTTAAAAAGAGAGAACAGAGAATACATGCGTACATTGTTGCGAGTTAATTAAGTCAACGATCCTTCACAACATAGAAATTTGCCTTTAAATTAGAAACTTTTAGAGATGCATGCATTATACTGATCGTTTTTCTTAAAACCAAATCTAAGTGAAAAATTAATAATGATAGCGAGGGCTATAGAGCAATACGCGTAAGGATCAGTTCACTCCGATATGGTACTGGAACCGTTGTTCTAAATGCACAACAGTTACGTTACTCTTGAGTAGTATAATATTAGTTGAGTGTAGGCTTTCACGAGCGTAATTCATAGTAGCAGTATGTAGTAGTAAGATCTTTAAAAGACTGTCTTTAGAAATCTTTTGAAGAAGTTAACAGCTTTATTAGTGAAACCTCAAGTCAATCATCGAATACGCGACAACACCCGAAAGACATTTCTATTAAGTATAATAATTGCATCTTTTGACTTAAAAATATTGTTAATGATTTCTTCATGGTATTAATGGGTTCACTCACGACAAAAGTAAGCAGCGCGCGCGAAGAGAAGTGATATAATCCGCGAATAGCGAAGTCAGGTAGAGAAAAATATTCTCGGAGCCATGCTGATGGCGCCGGATAAGCAGAAACATTTTCACGTAGCGTACCTAAGTCAATCAGCCATGATGGCAATGATGGGTGCCATCCATTGAGATATTGAGTGGTGCACTGCGTATTTTGTGAGAAAATCTTGAACAACTTGGCACTTGCTGGGATTTATCTAAAGTTTTCAAATTTCGGTCTAGTTCGTAAATTTATTTACCGCCGTCTGACGTCATATTGCGAGGTATTTTTTTGTTATTATCTGATGTATAGATCCGCAAGTATTGCTATCGGCGGTTTCGGGACGTCATACGTATGCCACGTACAATTCTGGAGCCGATAGCAAGCCTTGTGGCACAGAAAGATATTGGCCGGACAGAAGGTTGGTCTTCCTCGATTCTGCTAGCATATACGCGACACCTCGACCAATCGAACTAAATGGCGTTGATACTCAAAGGAATTATCTTACAAAAATCAGTTACTTGCCCCGCGCGGTGTCAAATACTCGCGTTAAGTCCATGGACCGTGTTTCTCCTTGATTTAAGCTAGCTGGCGCATGTAAACAGAGAATCAGTATCTTAATGGATAACGCTAAATAGATAATAAATTTTTATCTTTTAAATACCATTTCGATAATCACACAATTCCTTGATGTAATCGTGGCTTATAGTTTGTAATCAACAAATGGTTTCGCACTGATAAATGTTAAAGCGTGAAACCTTTTTATCCTCTAATAATGTTTAAAAAGGCAACATCCCGAAAAAAAAAAACAGATTTGGCATTCGTCAATTAAAAAAGCCGCCCGGCACGCAACTGATAATCGGAGAATTAAATTACGGGATTCATCAAAACGATGTGCCATTTGAAAAATACAAAAAAAAAAAAAAACGTGCGAACTACGCGAATTTAATAGTTCCCGTTGCCTCAAACGAACGATTTCCTTTACCGCGTTATTCCCGTCCTCCGCGATATGATTGGTTTCCGCACAATTGTCATCCGCATCGTTAATTATTTTGATTCCTATGAAAAACCGTCAAGTGAGGAATGAATGGACGTTTTAATACAGGCGCTTTAAAAGAGCGATTTTATGTAAAGCTTTGATAATAAGAGTTGATAATTCGCCGAGTTCGAAACCGTTTATGGAGCGCTAATTAATTAAATAAACTATTTTCGAAAAAAATTATTGTAGCTTATGCGCTTCGCACTTTTGCTTGAATAGGCTAAGAAGGAACAACTAAGTTTAATAACGTATTTAGACATACAGAAGAAATTAGATATTCTCGAAATATTTTAATTGTCTTGATATAGAAGCTCTACTTTGTTTGTATTTTTGCTTGCTTTGTTTGGCACCATCCTTTCTTTATCAGCAGTTTACTTCGAAATTCATTTTCATACGTTAGGTCGCCTTTAATAGACCGGGACGACTTTCCATATCTCGCTCGATATTTTCCTGCTACTATTACTTTGTTGTTGATAAAACATCGAAGAAAACAAACTGCAATTTAGTCGAATAATAAAAGATGTATTGGAGGTGTGCTCTGACATCAATGGGAGCTTTCACAACCAATGTGGGAAATAAGCTTTCCGCTAATACACCTACTTTATACCTATACTTTGCGCGTCTCCGTATCATCAGACATTCAACCAACATGGGTAACACGTCCGTTATCGCGACGCGGAGGTAAATATTTTCTTTGGCGTTTTCTTTTCGTCCGCCGAAGCTGAGGTCCTTCCAGATATTTTTACTGTATAACGGAAACAATTAGTTGATTCTGTATTTAACAAGAAAGACATTAAAACAACGACGTATTATCCTTCGCCGTTTAATTAAGGCCTTTACATCGTAAAAGAGGGTATAAGTATATTGCGGGAAAAATTACTTTTAACGCTGGAGAACTTCGAAGGATAACGCGCGGGTGTCGGTGGGTGATCCTAACATTATGTAATTAAGTAGGAATGGACCGTTGCCATTATAAAAGTTTAGCAAAAACGATCTGCTTCGGTCAAGCACGGCTTAGGTAGGAACCTAATGAAATGTCACCGCTCGCAGCTTAGAACAATATGTTCTTCGGCAGGAAACAATTGGACCAACGCGATGATTACATTATTTGAATATCTATGCAAAGGTTGCGGAGAGAATTTGAAGATTAGATTTGCATTAATACGCACGTAGCAAAAGTAGTAAATTTAATATACGAGGGTAAATAAAGATGGCGATACTTGTCAGAAATACTTTGGTCGTTTGCGGCAGCCCATGATAAAAATGGAAAAAATAAAAAAAGAAACGCGTTCGTCATAATGACTTAGGGGATTTAGGTATGATGTTGGGTGCCGCGGTTGCTCACTCAGATCCAAGAACGTTGGAGTCGGCATCTCCTCAAGGCACGGACGAGATGGTCAACTACGAAAGGAAAAGTGATATAGACTACGTTTTGGCTCGATTGTCTTCATCGACTTAAAATAGGAAGAACAACGGCGGCGACAAAGTGTTGTTTCACCAATATAACGCACCGTTTGGTCGTCACAAAAACAAGATCTAATTCTAATAATCTTTACTTTTTGTTGCACAATCAGTTGATATTCCCAACCATTGAATCAATATCAAATACAACAAGAGATATTTTGGAGAAAAGCATATCTTTGATAATAATGTAGCACGTAAAGACTTACTTTATTTAACGATAAAATTAAATCTAAGACAATATAGAAAGAACTTGGATTATTGTGGATTTATGTAATATAATTTATAGAAATATGATAGCCATATTTTTTTTAATTCCTCCATAGCACAATCTATTTAAATAACCCATGCGGAGTGCGTAGCGAATAGGCACTGCCAAGGTGTGTAACCTTTAATAATAACGTTTTATTACGACTCGTATTGTCAACCATACGTATGTGGATGTTGGATCTTAATTAATAACGAAAATAATAATATTCAATGACAGCAAATGTTTCTGTGTTTGGTCTAGATTTATTTATTATACGTCCATCAAACGTAGGGATATTATTGCCGTTAGCTACCGTTCATAATTCTTCTGGGATTTATCTTATCTCGAAACTTTAGCTTAATTTTCTTTCGTGAGGCATTTTAATTGATAAAATATGTAAATGTCATTAAATAAAGGTAGTTGTTCCTGTACATCCGTTTGATTAGATGCTCAAAATTTCGCTATTTCAACAAAAATTACTCATCGCCATGAATTAATCTTGATGGAATATCGTTATATCTATTTGTAACAAAAGTCTAAGGAAACGCGAGCAACTGAAGAGTAGCTCGGTATAAGAACAACGCCATTTATTTAACAGCCCAATCGCTCGATTTTGGTGACGCAGTCCCTTTTAAAAATGTGCACGATTTTAAAACTTTTATAAATATTGCTATAAACTTATACATATTCTTTTAGAACGTATACGTTCATATATACACGGCCTCATTGATTATTTTCGACAACAATATAATAGAGAACCTATCTGGTTCGCGATATTTGAGAAGAGAACCTCTATTAGCCAGGTTTTGGAATGAGGTTCCCAGACATTGAAAAAGACATTTATTGGTTTAGAAATTCATAGAAAATAATGGCGAATGTAAGCCTTTCTTTCTTCTTTTATTAGTGACTAGTAATTAACTTTATTTATTTTTCTTAATATCTGCAATATTTAATGACTATCCAAATTTGTTATGTACGACCATTTTTTTGGGGTAAAAGCAACATTATTTTTAATAAACAAAAAAAAAAAAGAAATTATAACAAAAATGGGGGCTACGAGGCATCCGGTTCGCCGTTACAAATTTCTTCCGGAAATAATTTGGGATTACGTAAAATTGGGACATTAAACATTCAAAGAGAGATGGAAGAGGCTTTCGTACGCAACGCACAAAGGGGACTAACAACTGTTAGTCATTTTACTAAAAATCGCGCGTGAATGCTTCAAAATAAAAGGAGCATCTAATAATCTTATCAAACCGATATTCTCATTTGCCTTTTTAACCTCTTTAAACTGTATCACGGCAAATCGCTGAAAACTTGAAATACGAAATGGCGACGTATCAATATTGAAACGGAATAATTGCTTTTTTAAGCTATACTTTAATTTAGGTCTACTCATTCGGAATGATAAAGTCTGCGGTGCTGTGGATAACATATAAGCTCGCTAAGCAGAGACTAGACAGACTTGTGCTTTGTCGAGTCTCGGGGAAGCCACTAGAACAACGCGAACCCTTTCTTATCAGATGAATAGATACGCGCGTGTCTAGTCCTCTGTTAATTTCGTGAAACGCAACTCGTTCCTGCGAGCTTAATAATATATTTTTTATATTCTATGTACGATGTATTCTAGCGCTGAACATGCCGAAATTAGTCCTACAACATATTTTAAAATAGTAAATACGTAAGGTGTAAAGACGGGTTTCTGTCTTAATATCGTTCGGTTACATCGACAACAGTAAACAAAAGATACGGTCGTTGATTCAAATTCCATTGACTGCATTAAAACGTTCTTCATACAACGTAATCTGAAAAAGTTGTCTGAAAAAGCGCCCTATTTTCAATTAATTAGGCTACGTACTTCAAGTTTGTATATCTTTCAGCAATGCCGAGCTGAATAAACGTAATTTCTAACTTTATGAAGCGTTTTTATTACTGCAGTTCATTTGTTTCCTACGATTTAATTAATAAATATTACGACTCGCGTATGAATAAATTTATATGAGTTAATTTTATTAGGCATCGCCGCGAGTAATTCTGCGTTTTTCAATTAACGTTTTTTACGCCTACTATAGGTCATAGCCGGTTAGCATTGTGCTAGGTTGCCAACTTGGGTGAAGCAGATATTTAAATTTATGGGTATTCATAAATTCCGCCCGTTCATTTTTTTTTGTTTTCCAGAAATATTTGCAACAAAGGTGCCATTCAATATTATCTAGGCGTTCGGAGTTTTAAGATTTCTTAATGTGGTATTGATTAATCTATTGCACTTATTCGTTTGAATTTAATATATTATTTTCGTTACTTGTTAAATGATAAGGTTATCGATTACTTTCTATGCTTATTGATCCCGTTTATTTATACAAACGAAATCAATACATAAAATGAGTTACTTTAATATTTCTTAAAGCAATTGTAATATAATGGATAATTAATTGGTAGTAAGGTGACGAATGGCCGTTACTGAAAACGTCTGATTAAGAAAGAAACATTTTTAATCAGACAGCTCGTGTGTAATCCATTACACGATGCAACGATTTAATATCGATACTATCTTCCCTGTGGCAAAGCCGAACAATTAGATTTAGCAAATAAAAGCACAGAACAAAATTTATTGGGATACCCAACATAAACTAAAATGAGAGTAAGTCTACACGATAATCCAATCGGACGGCTACGAACGGAAGAAAGTATGGATATATCATCTTAAGGGGGGACAAAATATAAGAATATCGCTGTACATACGGAAATACAATAAATGAGTATGTGAATGCAACCCTTTTTTCCCCAGAAATGCTCCAACCTTAACATTTCAATAGAAAAAGAATTTTTTAAATTATTTTTTAACAATTATTTACAGTTGAAGCTTAGCAATATAGAGCTACTTCAGAAAAGAAGATTAGCCAACAACATAGTAAAGGCTCTAAATACATACGATCTTCATGATTCATGAATAGTATCGTAACTGCAAAAGCACCAAATTTTACAGTCCTCAGGTAAAAGATTAATCGGCGGATGTTCTCTACTTTTGAGCAATAAGCTTCATATACGCTTACCCATCAATTCATATCCTGAAAGCTCGATCGCGGAAATGTTGTTTTTCCAGAAAACCCGTTTCGACCAAAGCGACACCGTTTTAATCTCATTGATAAAACGATGGTTCCGTCGCCAAAAAAAAAAAAAAAGCGACGAAAAAACACGCAGACACTTGATGTGTACTTTACCGGTAACCGTCAGGTGGGCACTTATTATTACCGCGTGACGTGTATAATTTGGCTCCACCTACTCGATATACTGTACCAGGATAACAGGGGAGAGAACTAGGATGTATAAAAGGGTCCTCGCCGGCGCCGTTTTGCACCTAAAAGCTCGCGGTGGTGAGAGATACAGATCAACATGTGGCAGCAGGTAGCGTTCGCCGTTCTTCTAGTTATCGCAACTTTCGATAACTTCGATGCTTTTCCCGCTGTAAGTTTTTTGACTTTTACTTGCTTCGCACAGAATATCTTATATTGTCGGAACTCTTTTGGTTATTGATATCTATTTGTTCGTGTACTTGAAATTTCTAAATGACTTTATGTCGGTGTTTTTCTCACTTTTGAGGTATTTTGTTGATAAAAGCAAATTGCTGAATTCCAATTTATACTCTTAATTTCTCCGCAAAATTAATGGAACAAAGATTCATTTTGAGATACTTTGGTAAGTTTTGGATTTAGCGTTTGCCAAAGCAAACGCTAGCAACAGAATTATTCATGAAATGTTTAATTAATCCTGAAAATATTTTCTCCTGAATATATTTTCAGAAGAAAATATATTTTCTCCTGAAAAGAAAATATATTTTTTTGAAACTTTGTGAGCAAGAATAAGTCGTTTTTTTCCACAATTCCTTATTTTATTTATTTATTTTTTGTTAATATCAGATTTTCATCAATAAGCATCTAATGGTTTGAACAAAATATCTTCTATTTTTATTAATTTGCTAAGTTTCAATATTATCAGCCATGAAGCTAGATTTCTGAAGCTGAGATGAAGTATTGCTTAATACACCTTCCGAGCATCTATAACTATCATTTTTTTCCATAAACTAGGTATCTCAGTTTTTCTTTACATGTTTGTATCATATAACGCAGATTTGCATTTAGGATCAATTTCTGAACATTTTCAGAACGTGCTGAAAATCATTTTTCTCGGATCTAATCTTTGTTAATGATCGAGTTTCATTTTACCCATAACTTTTAACGAACAGCATCGTATTTTATGATATTCCCTTTAGTTTTCAGTTGAAAAAGAATTTTTAAAATTTCTTTATTTAGAGCTGCGAAGGTTCATTGGAGGAAACAATGCAAAATTGTTTTTACGCGTACTAAGTGATTTAAAAAAACAAAAAATTACACACTCAAGTTGTGAAAATTTAAAAGGAATACCTTGAATGTTGTTGCATATTTTGATAGTACAAGCTAAACAAATTTAATCTTATGTTCTCTATATATCCAACTCAAGCCGTTTTCGAGAAATTTAGCTTTTTCTGAAAATTTAGGTCAAAATTTAAGAGGTGTGCCTCTCTTTCGTATTTAAGCTACATGTTTTAAATTGCTTTTGTATTTTTGTTGAAGCATGTAAAATGAAAGTAATCCCTAAAAATTATATGCAGTGTTCTATTTGGTATAAGCGAAGCACCCTGTATTCATTATTTTATTTAGATTCTAATTTTAACCTGCTCTAAAATTATATTAAGGTTATGTCCTATATTTTTTTAGTAATTTATCATTTTCAACTTCGAATATTTATTTATTTTAAACATTTCTCTCTGCCGTCCTAACATTATTATTCTAGCGGAAACAATCTCGCTTATACTCAAAATTTTCGCTGTCTCATTTTTACACAATCTCGGCCTATATTATGCGTACAATACACATCTTCCTTTACGCCCTTTATAACCTCTTTGATTTCTCAGTTCAACAGATTCAACGAAATTTTATGTATTTCTCTATTATATTATTGTGTATTATATTTTTATTATTATTGTGTAAGTGCTTCGTTTCCGTCTTTTAGGAAAAGAACAAATAGAAATCAACATAAACTGAATTTCCTGAATAATGGTGTTTTTTTATATCCACCGCCGTTTCTTTGTCGTCGTTGTTGTTTCGCCATTTAATTTGTCTTTCATTTTGTTAGTACAAAAGCATCAAACGTTGTACACCACGTTATACAAGACTTCGAGTCGAATTGCAACAATTAGCTTCCTAATATTGTCTTTGAATCCTCTCAGAGTTTTTGATGGTCAAATATCGCCTATGTTCAGATTAGATCTAGACGTGGCGACCTTCCTAAATAATTTTCTGTGGACTTTCTGTTGACCGTTTTCGACTTTATCATTAAGAGAAAGAGACGAGCCGCATCTGTCGGTCAAAATACGAAACAACCACTCGTTCAATTTCTGCAACTTGCACATCACTAATCCTTGGTCTTCCCAAGCTCGAGAGATCAATTTCAGAGTATTTTAGTGGGAAATCGTCGTAAACCAATTTCTACCACATTCATAACATTGTACGAGACTTATTCCTCGATTTGTGTGAGCTTTCAACAAGAGCAACTTTATTTTAGGAATAAACAATGGCTTTATTTTGATACTTGCGAGGAGTGGTTGCCGTTGTCATTTCGAAACTTTTACAATTATTTCAAATCCCTAAAACAGTTCCTTACTTTACGACAACCCCGTATAACCAAATATTTTATATTTACCAAAAGTTTTAGACGCATTTCGATGCCGGCACATTTTTTTGGATCGCCTTTTATTGACTCGACAATGTATTTGAAACCCACCGATCTTTCCTCTGAACTCGCTATAATATTAAATTGTATCTCGCACTGATACGCGACAAAAGACGCATGTTCTCGTCCCACGAGGCGTTTGATTCTTGGGGTATTATTGAAATTATTGTCTATATCGTTTCACGTAGAAATCGGTGGCTTTTTTATCTTCAGATTGCCTGAATGACTAAGAATAAAGGATAATATTATTAAAAATGCAACCCACGTATTTTAGTTATTATTTGAGATATTCACATCGCTTGTTCGATTGATGTAGTTTCACGTTTCGGTAGCGCATTTACTTGCATCTTCAGGACAACTCATATAAAAGCTGTTTATTATCAAGTTCACAATTTCTTTGTTGACTATTTTGTGAATTTAGAAGGAAACGAACCTTGTAGGGGCTGGCCTGAAGACGTCGAAAATCAACGGTCATTTTCAGTAATTTTAGGTGATTACTTGTTTCGTTTAATCAAACTTTCATCCAAGATCCAAGTCTTGCAAATATTGCTAACAGGACCATGCAAAGTATACCCAATTGTACGATCTTTATGTAATTCCTTTAATTTCTGCTGTTACGCGGTTCATCTTTAAGGGCATATTTATTCCGTTTACATATATTCAACTTTTCCTTCAAAATTGTAGAAAATAATAAATAAAATACGTCGGATGTTTCAGAAACGCCTGCTCGGCCTATGAATGTTTGATACGGTAAATTATAACAACACACGCGTAAACTTGATGCAAGAAGATCAAGAGTGCTGAGAGGGAATTTATGCATGAGAATTTAAACATATTTCCGAACGTTGGAACTATCTTTGCGATGATATATTAAATACGACACCCGGGGATATAAATAACGCGTAAAGTGATAGGTATTCTCCATGTGCTGACGAATAAACCGAACAAGTACGGGCTTAGAATGTTACTTTTTCATTTTTAACGCGTTTCTGGTAACATATTGATATATGCGCTTTTTCACGGGAACTTCATTTAACATTCGTTTCCTTTTGAATATTTTTCGAATTTTTTTGTTTTATTTGAAGATAGAACTTGAATTTTACAAGTAAATAACTTTGTTTCGAATTTGAATGATTTTCTTCTAATTGTTATTAGGAAATATTGAGAATTGAAGTAGCGAATTTGGAAAATCAAGAGTCTCTGCCGATTTGAACAAAGCGGTAACGTACCAATGCATCAAATCGGTATTTCGGAGTCAGTGAGTTGTTTGGAGCTGAAATTTTATTTCTGCTCCAAATGTCGTTTTTGATATTGTTTACGGCTTTTGATGCCCAAGAACTGCTACTTTTCTTCTATTCGCAGTTTTTCCTAGTTTTGTAATAACCGCTAGAACCGCACAGAATTAACGAACGCTGGATATAGCGTACGGTAAGACCATTAACTTTGTAGAGTTTTTAGAGTTAATTTTGTTAGGTGTCAAAAACGTGCGGAACAGAATGGTTCTGGTATTGAACATTTTGTTGTCGACCGCTGTTTTATTTTCTATTTTTGTTACGTTTCTTACCTTTTAGTTATTTTACACCATTACCAAACGTAGCCTAGGGTGGTATCGAGTTTTTCAGAAAAAGGAAAATCTTCATCCTCGGAACCGGCATAAACAACTCACCCTGTATATTCGTAAAAATTTTTCAAAAATAAAAACTTAACTAACAAATTAATTTAAAATTCTAGCTCGCGGTTTAAAATCCATTTATAGCATCGGTTCACCGTATTTCACGCTGCATTTACAAGCACCACTTAATTTTCCAGTGGCGTAGGAAAAAAGGCATTAATTCGATTCGGTAAAAAAAAATGAATAAAAAAAATTATGTTTCGTATGTTTCCAATCGGCACGGAAAACCTTCACGTAGCACGACGTATATTGTATGTAAATCGCATTAATTTGTTCTGTTGGATTATCATTATTAAATGCTGTATGTCCACGTGTACAAAGTTAATCAAAAAATATTTTACCGTATACGAAACGAATTGATCGCGTTTAATAATAATCACGTCACATCGCACAAACGGAAAAGAGTTATTTGCGGGTGAATATCAAGTGGATCTAAAGTTTCCCGCTAAATTATATTCATTATGTTTGAAGCGTCGGCTAAATAAACCGAAAAATTAACAATTTCGTATTTAAATTGGGAATGCGCATTTTATAGATTAACCCTCTTTACGCGAAACGACAAATAGTTTGTGAGCTACAAGGCTTAGGTTCAATTAAATTAATCATGTTGTTCGGATATTTTTAGTGATTAAAATTAAAATTTACCATTTAATATTTTAAACTTGTTAATACGTTAATAAATAACTCGTGGAATTAGCTGCGTTATATACACGATTTATTTTGATTAATTGTTGGGATATTTATTTATTTGGCAAAATCAAGCCAGATAAATATAAATGTTTTTACGAGAACTTTTAATTATCGTTATTTTTATCAATTTGAAATTACTTTGTTTTCTCAAGATTACTTTAGCGAACTTCAATATATAAACAAAAATACTCATTCAATTGCAATAACGAAAATAATAACACAACAAATACAAGAAGTTACACAAGATACACGTTACGTCGCTATCTTAATTCTGTCTCTACTACTCTTTCTGCTTTCCCTTCTTAGTTCCAAAGTTATATTAGCTTTCGAAACCTTCACTTACCTAATCCTTAGCTTCTCTAACATTCTGTGTAAAGTTATGTTGGCACCGCCTATCTCTTGTAAGCCTTCCCACTTCTTTCCATTTCACTCATATTTTCCTTCGGAAGCTGAACGGGTTTCATTCTTGCAGAGTTTTCTAGATCGTTCTCCTTTTCTTTTTTTTTTTATCAAAACACTTGTTTTTTCTTCTCGTCTTTTTTTTCTTTCTCGTTTCGAATTTGTCTAATGTTGTAAGAAGATTAATATTATCTTGAAACTCGAGCCAAAAATAATGCTGCTAATAAAAGACATTTAACACAGATGCGTTGTTCACAAGATCAAATCGCTTCAGCTTTCATCCTCCTGAAATTATCAGTAAAATTAACAAATCATTCTCCATATCTAGTCGCATTGTCAATACTAAGGTATCAATTTTGCTGATTAAAAGCTGCCTATCCTCCTTACAGCTTTGAACGCGCTGGAATATGTGTTAAGTGCAAGTTAAAATCTCAAACTGTACAAGTACAGCTATACCGGCGTAAATTTTACAATGACTGATTCCGGTTTTAAAACAAACACAATGAGCACCTAGTTCAATAGACTTCGTTTGATTAATTTAATCAATTCGTCGCCGGGAAACTTCGATATCAAGTTTAACCGGGGAAAGATCTTGGCCAATTGAATGCGCTTGTTAATAATCTGGATCTTTCTTTCTAACATTGATCCTTTTTTATCGTTTCGTGCAATTATCAAATATTTGCGCGAACTTGAGCTAAATTAACTTCACGGAAGTGATAAAGTTTCATTAAACGATGGATTAATGTTTTATTATGCTTTGATGCTAGATCAATTTTTAATATTAGATTATATGAATAAATCTTACATTTTATCATCTGATCAAATATGAATTTATAAGAGACCGGCTCCCAACATCCTAATGAAAGGTATTGACTGAACGTATTGGATACTACAGCTGATATGGTGGACGTAGAAAATTATTGCTCGTAAAGTAAGTTTGTTAATTTGGTACTGGTTAAACGAAACGAATGATATGCACCAGATTCAATGAGCACATTAGGTGCTGCAGATACGGAAGGACACGATGGTTAATCGTAGCACATAAACGAAACCAGGGATAATATTAACTTAGAAAATCGCTAAAAAACGCAGCCTCGCTACAGGAATTAGGAGCTGACGAAGATATTTACATAAAAAGGAACAGAGATTTTATGAATAGAAAGAGCGGACCGTTGGCTTACTCAGAATTTTTTAGTTGATTAGGTGAACGAAGGCGCGTTTTAGGATGTATAGGCGACAAAAGTAGGTACTATTATTTTTCTACATCAGGGACAGAACCGGCATGTTAGGATTAAAGTTTTTTCTCTCATTATTCAATCATACGGTTGATAACGAGAATCCACGTTTTTAATAAACGATAATTAAAGCATTTTTTTTATTATTTCAGGATTATTATTCCCCACTCCAAGACGTCATTCCATATGGTAAGATCGCACTACTTTTTTCTTATTGAATGTTTGAGCTTTTCCAATAAATGTAAATATTTCCCTTGATTTATACTATTTATAAGGCTGTAAATACATTGTAATAATGTTATGTACTTTTTGTAAAAATCAGCACATTTTTCTGAACGTGAACAAAGCTAACTGCCATATTCCTTTAAGCTGCTTGTACATATTGTCACATTTTTATCACCTGCGCAAACGGTTATCTTTGTCGTTGCAGTTCCAGCGCCAGAAGCCGGAATTCGACTCAGGATGAAACAAGAAATTGTGCATATTTATTTTTTTCCATGTGTACATCACGTTAAAAGGTTTTATGTTTTGTTGTAGCGAAAAGAAACGTAAATTATCTAGAGCGAAATCATACTTGATACGGTCTGCGTATCTTGTCCCTCTCGGTATATTAAATAAGCCTATTCTGTCTTGAATTACCCCAAAGGCTTGAAAAACGGAAAAAAATGGCATTCATTTTAAATCCCGATACCGAATTAATGAACGAAAACATTTGCATCAAAATAAACTTCATTTGCATCGACGCTCGCGGAAAGGTAATTCTTGGATTTCATTGAAAGGCTCATTTGAATAATATTCGTCGATAATTTATTTATAGTCTGTACCGCCAAAAACGTGACACATTACAACAGTACTACAACAAACTCCTCTGCACAACAAGTCTATTGTTTAACAAATGAAGTAACAATTTTTAAAATTCACAAAGAGTAGGAATATCGGAGTAATTTATGCAAAACCTCTCGACATTTTGTTTATAGCTTCACGCTGAAAGTTACATGTACATAGCCAAACAATGTTATTTCTTCAACAGTGTAAAGCAGTGACAATGACTTCTATTTTTTTGTTTTCCTTCCAATATAACACTTTAGAGGGGCTTTGCTTTACATAATAGCGATCTATCTAGCACTACACGTTTTATTAGAAATTCTTATCATCGCTATGTAAATATTATATAAAGAAACTTAGTTACAGCAGGTTTAGCACTCGTAACAATCTCATTACGTCTTTGTAAATAACCCCGCGTAGGTGTTTTTAATTATATTTTCTTAGACATGAGTAAAGATGTGTTTTTGTTACAATCTAGAACAATGGTTAAAACTAACGCGAAGTTTGGATAGTATTGGAGGAGGCAACTTAAATGGGCGAAGTTTAGACAGTATTGGTGGAGGAAACTTAAATGGAAGAAGTTTAGACAGTATCGGAGGTGGCAACTTAAATGGAAGAAGTTTAGACAGTATTGGAGGAGGAAATTTAGTTGGAAGAAGTTTAGACAGTATCGGAGGTGGCAACTTAAATGGAAGAAGTTTAGACAGTATTGGAGGAGGCAACTTAAATGGAAGAAGTTTAGACAGTATTGGAGGAGGCAACTTAGTTGGAAGAAGCTTAGACAGTATCGGAGGTGGCAATTTAGTTGGAAGAAGTTTAGACAGTATTGGAGGAGGAAACTTAAATGGAAGAAGTTTAGACAGTATCGGAGGTGGCAATTTAGTTGGAAGAAGCTTAGACAGCATCGGGGGTGGCCACTTAAATGGAAGAAGTTTAGACAGTATTGGAGGAGGCAATTTAGTTGGAAGAAGTTTGGACAGTATTGGAGGAGGAAACTTAAATGGAAGAAATTTAGACAGTATTGGAGGTGGCCACCTAAATGGAAGAAGCTATTTCAGTCTTCCAATTGAATACATTTACGGAATCGGAAGACCCTTTAACAATGTTGATGGAGGATATTTTGGTAGTCGAAGCCTGGACAGTATTGGTGGAGGTAACTTAAACGGTAGAAACCTAGACAGTATTGGCGGTGGACACTTAAATGGAAGAAGCCTGGACAGCATTGGTGGAGGTAACTTAAACGGAAGAAGTCTCGACAGTATTGGAGGAGGTAACTTAAACGGAAGAAGTCTCGATAGTATTGGTGGAGGTAACTTAAACGGAAGAAGTCTCGACAGTATTGGTGGGGGTAACTTAAACGGAAGAAGTCTCGACAGTATTGGTGGAGGTAACTTAAACGGAAGAAGTCTCGACAGTATTGGCGGGGGTAATTTAAACGGAAGAAGTCTTGACAGTATTGGCGGTGGAAATTTGAACGGACGTGATCTACATACATTTCTCCAACAGCTGTTCCAAAAGAAAGATTATTAGTTTCTTAGTAATTGTTGAAATTTCATTGTTTTTATTTTATAAGCTACAATCTGTATGTTAAAAAAATATGCAAAAATATACAATGCTGAAGACAAACTAATTACTTTGTTGTATTAGGCATATGAACGCGTTTCGTAAACACGCATTTTCTTCAGTTTCTCTTAAAATTCCAGACGAATACAGAATTCCTTTCAGCGCAGACAAGCAAAGTATGGACCACGCATTCTTGGGAGGACCATTGAAGAGAACGCAGGCTCGCAGGTAGTGTCCAAACCGCAAAATAAATGAAATTGCAATATGGGCGAAGCGAAGAACTTGACTATACCATAAAACACTAAAATGTTAAGAAATGCATTCTTCTCGTGAATTTTAAATGTTGTCAATTATTATTCACTTCGCCTTATAGCATTATTAGCTGAAGTAAATCATTTAATTTGATTTTCTTGTAGTTCGATGAAATGTATAATTCAGAAAAGTTAATTGCTATTATTCATTTTGGTATTGCAGTTACATTATTATTATGTATTTTTTATCTTTCTGCAATCAGCGATTTTTGCATAGATTTGGCAAAATTTAAACGGGGCGTTTGATCACTTTTCATTTTTCGAAAAGTTAGAAATCTTCCAAATATTAGCATTCGTTAAATTCATAATTTCGCCTTTAACAGTTGCTTAAGGATTGAATTGAAGATGTTATCTTTATTATTTCAACTAGCAGTCAATTGTCAAGACTTTTTGGATCGCGATCGGCACTAGATTCCCTTGTGGGCTTGGGTTTCGGACGTGCTAGGAAAAATGAAGATCATAAAGAACAAACAAGGTGGTATATAAGATGAATTATAATTGTTTTGTCTTTATATTCACATCTTACTTAAATTTTTTGTCTTTTGTGACAGGTATAGCAGGACATTGAACAGTTTGGTACTTGGAGGAGGTTTCAAGAGATCTGGTCAGAAACCATCAGGGTAAACGTCTATTCTTTTTCTTTTTAATTATATTTAATATGCACAATAATGTTGCAAGCAGAAAGCAGCTTATTTAGAAAAACTGAACATTTATTCGTATCTGTTATACTTGATAAATTATAACGAAGGAAAATTTAATACGTGTTCTAAACCAAGGAACCTCAAATTGTACAACGCGATGTGTTGAGGAACGCTAAAAACTCGGCAGGCCAAAAGGTTAAGATCCGCTGCCATAGGCAATGTGCTTTATTACAAACATCTTGCTATTAAATTGAAGGTAGTAGATGAAAGAGGTTATTTCGGCAGCTTCTCATGATTCTATTAGGTCTAAACAGGGAAAGTAGTTTGATGAAGGCTTTAACGCGTGTGTACCTGCAGACCTGCCTCTACTTGCGTTGTAATATATGTAATGTGATGAGTTCCATACAGAAATAGACTGCCGAATATCCTTATTTGAAACCTGTTAATCGTAGAATTTAGGAAATTTTAATTTTAACTGAATTTTAATTTCATAATATTGTATTATTATACGTGAAATTCGCAAGCTTACCGACTTTCTTGCATTATTTCAAGCAATAAATATTTATCTGCGTTACAGGAAGGACAAGCAAAATCTAGAATTGGAAGAATCCTATTCGAACAAGAGCAACGGAGACGATGGACTAAACGACGCTGATGCCTACAGATCTGCAATATACTATATGTACAAAAACATGTCCCCTCTTTCTTATCAGAACATGTAAACTCCTTCCGAAGCTATTCATTCTGGATTCGGAGGGGTGCAGGTGATGTTTCGCAGCGCTAACTGCTCTTCATCTTCAATTATCTGGACTGTACATTGTTTGTTCCGTCTTCTTTCAACTTGTTTTTCGATTAATCCGAGCGTTTCGAAGATTTTTGTGGCTGGAATTGAAGGTTTTCGCATCTTATCGAAAGTTCTAGGTTTATAAATTCTAAATGTACGTGTATTTTTGATGTATTAGAGAAAAATCCGCTGATATAATAAAAAATAAATGTTCTATTGTTCTTTGGATCGTTTTATTTGGTTCTTTTCCATTGTTACATATGAAAATAACAAAGATGTACGGGATAATACAAAGTAGTTAATATTTTACGTGATTCGGCCGAACTGGAATCAATATATTTTCGCTTCTAGATTTAAAAAGTTGGTGTTCCGAACGAATGTTGATTCCTTTTAGCATCTGATAAAAACTTATCACAGATATCCACATGTATAGCAAATACACTGAAAAAAAATTGAAAAAATATATAGTAAAAATATAAAAAGGAATTTATTGGGCGTCCATCTAAAGATTTTCCTAAGATTTATGCTACTCCCGTTAACACAGCTAATAACTAGCGATTCGATAATCCCGGCGGAAGAAGTTGTTACGTCAGTAGAAACGTTTATTTAAAACCTAAATACCACAACAAAAGATTACGTAAAAAAACACGCGCAAATACATGATTGTAAAAAACGTCAACGACGTTAAAAGGACGAGATATATAAACACAGGTGAAATAAAAACTATTAAAAGCCTCAAAAATGATAATTATTTGTACTTAAGTGGATGAAAGGAACAGAATAAACAACAAAGCGGGCTATACTATTAAATTAGAAAACTTCAAATTAAATTAGAACGTAAGTTCGCTGTGAAAATTAGATGTTAGCGAAACCAATTCTATAAAAAAGATAGCAAATCTGGTCCACTTAGCCAATCAACACCGTTGAATTTATTGGTGTAATATGAACAGACGAGAACCTCTTCTTTTAGTTTCACATATTTCGCATATTTTAGCGTATGTAAGCGGTAAAAGTAGGTTATTATGAAACAAGGGACGTTAGAATGAAAATAATAACACATCGCTCGGTCGTATAGTTAATCCACGACTTCTTAAATTAATCAAATGCTTAATTTACGTAAGATATTAAGTAGTACATATTTAACATGTTACATTTACAAATACTTACAACAAGCAAATCCGCCAACATTACTGTACGTAATCAGAACGGCCAATCCAATGTCTTGCTTTTTTAGAACTATCATCAAGAAAATGAGATTAACTAGCAGAAATATGATATAGAAGAGGTCCAAAACGATGAAAGGCATTAAAAACTTTCTTTTGCACTGGAACAAGTTACTTAGACGATTTGGTGAACATATATGCTTTGGACTTACCGCGAAAGCACCATACAAAAGAAGAATACAAGAAATTATCATCAAATTAAAATATATAACCATTAACATCAAGCACGTTCTTGGATCTGTAAGAAATGAATTCAAAAAAACGCTTTAAATGCTGTAAAGAGTATATTTACCAGCGGCCAAGTTCTTGAAAAATCGACCATTTAAGGATAAATCTTGCGTTAATAATCGTAAATACTTCGTGACGTCTTCCAAGTTATAGAAGCTAATTAGACAGATCATAAAGCAAATCGCGCTTTGTATCTGGAATAAACGTTATTATTTCAGTCATTTTATACGATCATCGACGTACTAATGTGAAAACGCCTATTATCACAGAACCCAATCGGACGGAAAACCAAAAGCAAAATTTTGCAACCAAAACCATGCTGATCTGAGTTCTATAACGCTTGGAATCGACTGAAATATTGAATATTAACGCGGTAACACTAAGCTAAATTGAATCTAATAATAATTAGAGACCATTTGAGTTAGATATTGAACCATTACTGGCTGCTTGCGTGCATTTTATACAATACCACCGGGATGGACGATGAAATTTCTATTAACGTAAGGCTAGTCCAATCGATTATTTGGAATCCTTTTTTTATTCGTACAAATATAGCGTTCCCAGTAATAATTTACTATAGAATTGGGTGTATATGACATGAAAAAATTATTGTCGTCTTACAAGAAGAACCAACGAAGCTGGGTAAGTACTGATAAGTGGGTAGAAATTATCTTTATGTTAGCTTGTACTTGTACTGGACAAATTGTTAATTATTTAATCGTGTACTGTATTTAGATTAAAGGACAAAGACTAAATTTGGTTAGAAGAATAATAACAGCAAATGTAAATATATAATGTATTGGTTTCCCGTTTCAATTATCAAAGTTTAAACATTTACTTGACTGTTTCAGAGGTTAGTTAAATAAATATACAGCGTGTCCACTCTTAACAGGTACTTTCTAAAGTATATAAAATGCTTCCCTTGTTTGTAGAAAATGAGCTAAATTTTCGCGAATAAAGTAATAAAGCTTGGATATAAAAAAAAATGATAGATACACACTTCGCTACGATCAACATCGGTAGTCGAAGGGTGTCCGAAGCAAACGGAACGAGATTACTTTAGTCGAAATCGAATAAAAGGGGAGGGAAATCGAATAAGCGATGCAGTCGGAAGAACAATTCTCTTTGTTTTTTGATCTTGCTGCCTTTGAAAATCTTGACGGTAGCATCTTTATTAGTGTTCGAGTTTACTGGAACGGGATAAAGGATACATTTCTTTGTGTTAATGCCATCGTTAAAAATAGAACGGGAATCGTCTACGAGATGTCTGGAATTGTCGAATTGTGTCTGTTGTGTGAATAATACAAACTTTCTGCTAATTCAATAAACAGCTAGCAAGCATTTTTGCAATTTGGAGGATGTTTGGCAATTACGAAATATTTCTTCGAAAACAAATGAACGTATTGAAGACACTGCCCTATTAGTTACTTACAGATATACGAATGAATAAGAAAACTCAATTTTTAACTTGAGAATTCATTTATTAGAAATTGTACTAAACACTTTATCTTTTACTAACATTAACTAGTTATAAATAATACTTAAAATAAATGGATAAAAATAGTGATACAACATGTAATAAACTGCTATGTAAAACGTAACGGGAATGTGCACCGCTGTAAGGTCCAATTTTGGCAGCATAAGCTATCACGTAAGCTATGTACGTTTGATCATGGACTGTATGGAACAAATGTGCTTGCGGACCTAAAATATAACAAATTATTTTTCTGCGATTTTTGCGATGGAATTAGTTAATTTTCCCAAATATACCTTGAGCATAAACCAAAACATCTGCACCGCTATGCGTTACCTCGTCCGTCAAGACGACAGCTTGCTGCGAGTATTCAAAATCCTCAGTATCCTGTAGACCTGGATCAACTCTAACTACGGTATCATTTTCAACAACAAACTGGTAATTGTTTGGACCACCGGTACCGTATAACAACGATGTATAGTTTCTAAAATCGCCGTATTGCGATTTCTGGGCGACACCTATATATAACATGGAAATATTCTATATAAAGAAATAGCCTTCCTTCCATTACAATTACTCACCAAATACGCTATCACCTCTATTAGCATAACCACTGAACACTAACGAATGGGAATGATCGGAAGTGACTATAACTAAAGTCTCCGAGGCGTAGTCTTCGATCAGTTCCAGCGCTTTTTCTATTGCATCACTGAATCTAACCACTTCGTTCAGGGCTTGCTTCGCGTGTCCTCTGTGATGGCCGAAATCTATCAATCCACCTTCAACCTATACATATAAGTATGAAGACGATAGTTAGTTTCATTGAACGCACCATCAAGATGTAGCCGTTCTCGTTGTTTTGCAGGACTTGAATTGCCTTTTCCGTCATATCCGCCAGGGATGGCATTCCGGATGCGCTCGAATCTCTTGCGTGGTCCATATTCAAATGTCCATTCGCGAAAATGCCTAGAAAATTAACGTAATGCAGCGTAAATTTGCTACGCATGTAAATCCAAGTTACTACCTAGAACAAACTCGGCGTTGGTGTCCAAATCTTGTAGTTCCCCGTTGTTGGAAACGTAAGCGTATGAAACCTCTCTTTGCGCTTTATCATTCCGCCAATCGTTTATTAAGTCTCTGCCATCTTTACTGTAGCACGCCCAAGTATCGATAGGATCGTTGTCGCCTTCAGTCACATTCGATTGCAGCATTTGTCGGCCCCCGCCCATGATTACCTACTTCATCAATTTGTTATTAGTTCGGCAAATAAGCCAATTTCAACGTCGATCGACTTACATTAATGTTCTTTCCTGGTAGATCTTCTACTAATTGCCGAGCGATATCTTTGCAAACCCTAGAATCTTGGGGCATTACCGTTTCGCATTCCCAATTCCGATCGGCTGCATGAGCATAAAGCGCGCTGGGAGTAGCGTGCGTTACTCTAGTGGTTGTGACGAAACCTACAATTAACTACGTGTTTCGCTAGAATGTCGTTAAAGAAACGGTTTTACCCGTGGATTTTCCAGCATCCTGGGCCCAGTTAAGAATACTGGGAACTCTCGCTTGAGGATTTAAAGATCCGTTACAATCAGAGTAATCAACCGTAGAATCCAGACCTGTCGTCTTTTGATTTGCCTTCACGCCGCAGAACATGGCTGTTGCTGTGCTGCAGGAGTCAGCTACGTACTTGTTAGCTGAATAAGTCTGTGTGATAGAATAGATTCTTTAATACGATACAGGTAGATAAGGTAAAAAAAGAATTTTAACATTTTGAAATTGAAGATACTTGCTTTGATAACACCAATATGTGGAAATTTATCAAAAGCCAAGAATCCTTCTTCACCTTTTCCGTAGATTCTGGCCGCCGTGCTGGTGGTGAGGCCCATTCCATCGGCTACGAAAATTATTATATTCTTCGCGATACCTTCATTGTGTACTCTTCGCAGCGCTCTGTCGATGTCGTTTTGTGAAACGGCGGTCCAGTTAACAAGATCTACAAAATTAAAATAATGTTTGTCCAATATTGCCGGACATTTGATGTATGTAATTTAATTTTAAGCTATCTTTGAGGATTTACGAAAAATATCGAGTAATAAATCTTAAAGACCAATAGACTATAAAAAAAAATTGTTGCATTATTAAAAATTTAAGTCGGGTGGTTATAGCGCCCCTATAAATTTTTAGATTTTAATTAAAAAATTATAAAAAATACGGGTGGTGTGGGGTGTCCCGGTCCCCGGTTGTTTAATTTTTCCGAATTTTAGTTTATCCCTTAAACAAAAAAAAAATATCTGTTACAGTCTTATCAGAGTTAGTTCAAAAAAATCTAAAATTCGAGTAAACTGAAGGGGGCGCCGTACCTCGAAATCGGGAGATTCAACCGCTAAAAAAATTATGACACCATGATACTCTTCCAGGCTACAGTTTTATCGAAATCTAATTTTGCAGATTACTGATGTTCCTTTAGAAGAAGTTTCTGATGTTAATATTGTTTGGGAACCATTGCAACAGTAAACAAAACATGCTGATGTTGCCGTTCTTTTGATTATTAAAAAATTTTAAATAGAATCATAATATGGTATCTTTATCTGTTTGTAGACGAAGCACACTTGCATTGGAATACCTACAAATGTTCTTATTTAAGCTTTTTTAGCTTTTACAGGGCAACACATTTTATCTAACGGCAATCTATCAATATACCTCAATACGTAAATATTAGTTTTTGTCAACGTTTCGTCAACTCGGTAAGCATGAAGCCTTTCTTATAAGACGGATAGATACGAGTAAGTCTAATCGTTTCACCTACCTTTGTCATCTCTAATTATAATTGCAAAGTAACACACACACATTAAACAAACACGTGCCGACTTTACATTAACATCTTGATAGCTGCGGTATTTTACAATAATATCCCGGGTAATCGCGGATTCTATTCTACCAAATTAATGTTACCCATTTAAACGTCAAGGTCAATTTCGCTATTCCTCCGGCACATGCAATCACGTGCAATACATGGCAATACTATCTATATTTTTAGTTCATCATCAAGCAATACTTAAGTACATACCTGCTCCATTTGCCGGAACGGTGAAGCATGCTAAGACAACGGTAAAGCTAATTAGGTACAACGCCGGCTTCTCCATCTTTTTTAATTAGTGGCGAACGTTGACACTACTAAATCACTCGCGACATGACTAATGTTAGTGTTTAGCCAGTGACAAAAGTATTCCGATACCTGCGTTTTATCTTCGCCCCACCACCGTGTTTCAAAGTGTAATTCGAAGTAATTAAGGCTATTATAGCTAGAGCGGGCAAATTCGATTGTCCACCATCGGCGTAGCTAAGGAATGGACTCTTGCATGCGAAGCGAGAGAGATATACTATCGCGAACGGTGCTAGATGCAAAATAGTTTTTAAGATGGTTTTTGTGACTTGTATAAAATACAGAGTGTATGTAATTCGATGAAAAAAAAAAAAAAACTTACCGCCTTAAGCATCTTCCGTGAGTTGAATAATTGGAGAAGCGAGATTTAATTTTTCTAAGATAAGGTGCGTTTGCAAAGTTATTTCAGCAAAACCCGTCGACCGCGAGGTCACGTGTTTTCCAATCAGCTGCTTTATCTATACAAGTCCAAATTTAAAAGCCGAATAATTTGTGAAAGAATTAATGCTAGAGTTTTGAAAATAAATGTGTTCAATACGGCTGAATATATAGATATTGCGTACGCGTCGTTCCGCGTAATAATCGGGGTAATCACGCTAGAGAAAATCATTTAAACAACGAAGGAAATGCAGTTGTTGCAGTGCAAAACTTTCGATACTATCGCAACTGTTTATTCGTCTCATGAGAATGGGCTCGTGTTGCCTCCTCGTTTCCCCAACAGTCGAGAAAGCACGAGTCTGTCTAGTCTCTGCTAATTTCGTGCATCGCGAAGCTATGTCTATTTAACATTTTTCGTTTGACTGACTTCTCGAACAAGAAACTTTATTGTAAATCATCCTGTATAATCCGTTCTATTTTACCGAACAAAAATTCTATTGGGTCAAGGTTTAACTATGTTTAAAACAAAATACAATTAAATTTATTCATTTCGTTCATAGTTGAGATAAAAATAGTTATAATCGATTTCACAATTTGCTCATAAGAACAAATTTATTTGGCTGTACATGCGCTAGAAGCAACAATTTGCGAAAGTACTTCTTCGTACTCTTCATAGGTCTTTGCTAACTCCCGTTAGAAAAGCGATAAACGTTGCGAATATTCCCATTATCTGTAAAAATACGAATTAATCTTGGCGCTGTTGATACGATGAGTAAAAAGCAAATAAATACATTTCTCCTATCAAACTGTAACGTCAGTTCTTCAATTGACTAAATCCCTTCAAATTGAAGAATACACTGTATATGTAACGAAAAGATCGTTGTGCTTTCATCAAACATCTTTAACCTAATATTCAATTTTATTTTGTTCAACACTTACTTTTACTAAGATGCATTCATTTAGATACATACCGTGAATAGAAGCCGAAAACTCAACGGGAATAACGAACCTTCAGAAAAGGGCTTTTCGAAGAGTGAAACCTTTAAAAACGACTGGATCTACGAAAGGACAAACTAAATATGAAATTTAATTCAAAAGCAAATTTATTTTGCCTCGTCGTCAACTTTATTCCTAACAGCAAAGTTTATCAACAACGGGATAAACCTTTCGTATTCGTGCAATGTCATGCTGTATACCGCGACCATGCCGACCAAAGCGGAGAATTGTACCAAGATCCACGACGTAGCGAACATGACCAGAACTTCATTGAATCCTTCAATTTTCTCTTGGGTAACCAGCAGGATCAAATGGTAAAGTTCGTAACTGATCCAGACGACGTAAATGAAGACCACGAATAAATTTTGACGATCGTAATAATAATTTACATCTCTGATTAAAGCTGTGAAATCCTTTTGGATATTCAAGAACTTGCTCAGCGCGCCTTTCCTCGTGGCATCCATCTCTAACTCCCCATTGAAGATTACGTAATATTGCCGGATGAATAGAAAAAAGTTCACGTAGAGGAACGAATGACCTACGATCACGATTTTCGGCAGGGTGAATCCAAGCGTGAAAAGGACACTGTATTTGAGATCGTAGTTGTAGAAGTAAATTAGAAATAAAAATATGGATATTGAAGTCAGATATGTTAACTGGAGGATGATGATGTAATTGAAGGTGCTTCCATTTTCGGAGCAATTTAAATTAATTCCATTAATTTTGACGTCGATACTTGTAAATTTAAGATAGATATCTTTAATTCTACTCGAGCATATTACGTTGCTAACGCATAACACTCCGTACACAAAAAATATGATAACGGTGCAAAATACGAAGATCCATTCGTTTACAACTGGATGATGTACGATCTTATCGAAGCAAATGTAGACTTGGCTAGAAAGCAATACAACTAAATAAGTTCCGATGAGTACAGCTTGCAATCTTGGCTTCGACTTATAAAGGATCGCTCCATTTTCCAATTTAATTTGAAAAGGAAAGAGTCCACTAACATTGAGTAGCGTTAAGAATATTCTATAACCATTAGAATACCACATTTCTACGTAGTACGTATACAGGCGTACGTGTTTCTGGGCGTCGGGGTACTTCTCATACAGATTTTAATTAATTGCTGATGCATAAAGAATAATCTATTGAATACAAGCGTAGATCCCTATCGATGCATATACAATGGATTTGTCGTATAAGGCCATACTTATATTATTAAATTGATTGATTTATATCTTATCAGCAATGATATTAAAACAATGTGTGCTATTTTCTATAATTAAATACTTATTTATTAATTGTTTTGTATTGTAGTCAAATGGTTTCGAGTATCATCGCCATCAAAAAATTAAACAAAATAGCACCTTCCAATAGTTTATTTATTTATATCTACGTTTATAATGAAAAGTATATAAAAGAACTACTTCGCTAAATTGCTGTGATGCCCAATACATAACAGTCTTCATATTTGCTAATTTTTCATCAACATTATTGTCAATAGCAAATAATAG
Source organism: Oryctes rhinoceros (assembly GCA_020654165.1). Lineage (NCBI taxonomy): Eukaryota > Metazoa > Arthropoda > Insecta > Coleoptera > Scarabaeidae > Oryctes > Oryctes rhinoceros. Next base: position 3,902,434 of record JAIOKQ010000548.1, on the reverse strand, counting down.
TTAGCAGTCCATCGGACAAATTCTTAGCTTGGTAAATATGATTACCGCGCATTATAGGACATTAAATTGAGAATACTTCCCAAAACGTTTATCTTGTAGTTCTTAATTGCGCTGATATAAGTTAAAATTTAATTTCGGATTCAAAATATCGCGTAGAATATGACAGGTTTTCTACTTAATTGCATATCCATCTGTAATTCTAGATTAAGTTTTAGTTCCTTCTCTTTGGATCGCGCTAGGTTTCAGCGATACCCATCTTGTTGGAGCTCTCTTCAGCTGGTAATTCGAGATATTTTGTGGCGAAAATTTGAATCTATAAATCCTGCTTTGATTAGAAAATTAGATAAACGGAGCTTCTTGCAGAACATCGACTTATTTTTTTGTTCTATTATTTATAACATTCTCTTTAAATGATTTTCTTAAAGGAAAATCCATTATTGCTAAAGTTTATTAAATCAAAATATGCTGGCAGTAAAAGGTAAAAAACATTTATTAGTTATATACAAAGGTGAAGAAGTATCTCCATGCAAAAAGAAACATGATTTTCTTGAAATATATTTAGGTGTACATATAGCTATTACAACATACTGGTAATACAACTAAGATGCGCTTTATCACAGTCGTAGTCCCGTTCGCGTAAGTCAGGTGTCTTATAGGATGTCAGAGTATGCGTCTACCAGATTATCGTCGAGATTAAATTACGTATGCAGGCGGTAAAGCTGAATAAGCTACTGAAACAGGAGCTGCCGCCAAAGGAGCAACTACTGGAGCGGCAACAGCATGGTTTACGGCATGAGCTGAGTAAGAAGTAGCGTAAGGTGCTACGTAGGCGGCAGGGAGGATTCCTGAACTGGAGAATCCCACAAATGTGGCCACCAAAGCGAAGATGACCTGAGGAACGATTAAGAACTTATAATTTTACATCGATCACTTTGTTAATTTACGTCTTCCTTTGATCTTTAGATTTCAATTAATAAAATCTCGATGATGTATTGCGCGAAGAAATTGGCGAATAAGTCCGCGAGATCAGTGATAAAGCTACGATTCCTTGGTTTTTTTTTTTTGTTGCACTATAACATTGCCGTTTTGTATTCTATAATTCGACAATTCGCCATACAGTTCGTAATTGTCGGAATTACGAACTCGAATCATTGGAATTTGGGTAAATCCCAACTTTTCTATTTTAATTTAGTTTTATCTTTTCTCCTTCTTGCAATCATTACAGGAAGATAAAAAGCGCAAAAAACGCATTCATAAATTATTTCTAAAAAAAGGCAGCAAACAAAGCGAGAATAATAGCCGAAATCCGAAGTAGCAAAGACACGATTAAAATATGCATACTTACAAGTGATTTGAAAGCCATTTTCTGTCCAACCTCTTTGTTAACTGCTATAACAAATACTGCGTCTAATACATATTTACCAGCGTCTTTTATACATGGTTCGCAGATTAGTAAACCCTTAAGAAACGTATTAATAGTAGGGCAGAAGTTGTATAACATCGATTTAAAATTGCGTTTAGTTACTTAACAAACGCATCGCTTTGCCACCGTGAATATTAATTGTTGCATAATTTAAACACTCTACTCTCTTTATTTCATAATATTTGTCGTTAGTGTTACGTTTTATAACCCATTGTGCCTTCCTATTTGGTAAACGTGAATATTAGGTACCAAAATAGATAATTTAACAATATAAATGCGCATTGGAAAAATTATCGAGAGTAAGAGAATGTTTTGTATCTTGTAATTTTAAATATATAGTTATTGTGGTACTGACAAACAACGCAAAAGCATCGACACACTGGGCACCATGCAAGTTTAATAAACTAATTAATTCGGCACGGCTGTTTCGAGGATGTGTCCGATCCTCATTCTCAACCGGTCCACGCACGGCCGTCTTTGATTAATTAATTTATTAAACTTGTGTGGTGTGGAGTGTGCCGATACTTTTTTTGTTGTTTACTGTTCGCTACAGTTCTTGCTATCGTTATTTATCGTGGTACCGAAATATTTCCTACCATAGAAAGAATTAAAGGCAAACTAGATTAGATTCCACACTCTTCTATGTAAAAAATTTTATTGAAAAATTGCAAAATTAATACAAATTAAAGAATTAAAGGAGATATAATATTCGAATATTTATTATTTCATACAGCAGAATTCACATTTTAGTATTAATTAAATATCATTCGTGAAATCAGTGAAAAACTCAAACAATAGAACATACAAAACATAATCAACAATACATTTATCATACGTATATTGCCTCTTCGTATTAGCAAGCTACTTTTTACCTAGCGCTTTCTGTGTTTGAACGGTCTTAGCCTTCACTGCATCTTCTTTTGCTACGAAATAGATGCTCTTGGTTATTTGAGTTACGACAGCATTAACAATTACAAACCTTTCTTTTCTAGTTCACGCCTTTTCTGCGCTTCCTCTCGTTGTTGTTTAATAATAGCTAAGCGAGCCAAATCAGCCCTTGCTTGATCTGTTTTACCTTCCGCATGCAGCTTTTGATAATGAGCCTGCGCTCTTTGTTTTTCTAATTCTTCACGTTCTCTTCGTGATAGCTGAGGTTTCTCTGGTGGAGTCTCGGTATCAAGAGCTGCTAGTTTCTTGTTCTTCTTTTGTACTCTATTTGGATTTTCTATTTCTATCAGGTTTGATACACCCTTTGCTTTTCTATTAGCCTAAATTTGTAAGTATTTAATAAAAATGTGATGATAATATCAATGCTACAGGTACTACCTCATCATCGCTAGAGTCGTCTTCGTCTTCTGAATCGTTTTCGCTATCTTGATCACCAGAACCGTCTTCATCCTCGCTACTAATTTCACCTCTTTGCTGTTTCCATTTCCTAGCTTGTTCTTCTCGCCTGCGTTCTTCTTCTAATTCTTCCGGATTAGTGAACCTCCTATTGCGTCCTTTATGGTTTATATGTTTACCTAATCAAGATAAAAATGTTTTCGTGTTAAGACGCAAATATCAGCCATATTAGAGATACATCCACGTTTCACTTGAACGAACATACTCACCAGGTTTAGGCATATTAAATTTATAACGATAAAATTTGTAACAGTAGAGTCACTTCCCTTAAAGGAGGGATTAACTAAACGATAAAATTTAATGAAAAAATATTTTGACGACCACACAAATTTACAATGACGGATACTAATTTCTAGGAATTAAACCTAACCAATACAATGTTACTGTAAATTGTATTAATGTAATATTGATGATATCTTAGCTTTATCTTTCACAGACTTAAATTTTAATTATAAATTAGATGCAATATTATAGTTAGATCAGAATTGAACTGTGTCCCTTTACACTTTAGCAATGTAGACAAGATGTTTGTAGTATTGTTTGCTAACTTCTCGCCATTCCCTTTTTAATAGCTGCTAACTTCACTAATCTATCACTTCTTAGAATAAATATAACCTAATTTTCTTATTATCAAAACGTTATCGAATATTTGGAATTTTTTAACTTCTATTTACGGCAACATCAATGCCGAAAGTTCGTAGAAGTAAGAAGTCCCCACCAGAGGGTTGGGAATTAATAGAGCCTACTTTAGATGAACTAGAACAGAAAATGAGAGAAGGTAACCATCCATTACCTTTGCTTTACAAATACTTTACTTACCGTCACTTTTCCACAGCTGAAACCGAATCTCACGAAGGAAAACGTAAACAGGAATCTTTATGGCCTATATTTAAAATACACCATCAAAAATCTAGATACATATACGACTTATTCTATAGAAGAAAAGCAATTAGTCGAGAATTATACGACTTTTGTTTAAACGAAAATATTGCAGATAAGAATTTAATTGCCAAATGGAAAAAGCCTGGTTATGAAAATTTGTGTTGTTTGAGATGTATCCAAACAAGGGACACTAATTTTGGAACGAATTGTATTTGTAGAGTACCAAAAGGAAAACTGGAGGAGGTAACTAGTTATTTTGCCGATTATTTTGTATATTATATTTGAATGTATTTTATAGGGTAGAATAGTGGAATGCGTACATTGCGGATGCAGAGGTTGTTCGGGATAAGCATTACGTTATTTGAATATTTTATTTATGATAGGAATATCAGACAAATTTATTTTCATTATGTAGGATGGATTTTTAAAATTGGATTAAAATTTATTAGTTGATAGTTTCGATTTTTTTTTCCTATTTTCTAGTTTGTAAAAAAAGAAAAACTGTTTTGAATCAGAAAGTTATTATTTTTATGAACATTTCATAGAAACGACTCTATTAACATAAACAATGAGAACAAAACGTATATTACACTATAAAATTTTAGGCACAATAAAGATGCATTTGTAGTGGAGCCGCGATATTCAATAAGAGGGGCGATCTACTTGGCATTCCTAAAATTTCGCGGATTTAAGTTAGCAGTTCCGACGACATTTAAAAAGGCCAAGTGCCACTCCTATCGAGTTGCCCAGCTTATTATAAATGCACCCGTAGGCACATATATGAATCTTTTCGCTACAAAAGTAATACTTATTCTATATGAATTGATCCCTTTCATGGAAAGTAAAAAAATTACATATCCATATGCGATACTGTAAATATTTAGCTGTATTTCAATTATACAACATGCTTATATTAAATTAACTTAGGTATGTATAGCATAGTTAACGCTAATAAAAAAAAAAACTTTGTTCTTTGTAGAATATTGATCGAAAATAACATATTTTAGTTACCGATAAATAACGTTTGATGAAATTGAATTTTACATTTTCAAAAATTAGTATTCAATTCCAACAGGAACACAAGTTACGTAATAATACATACTAAATCCTATTATAATCAGTAACAAACTAAACTGGTAAAGTAATTTCAGGATTGTACGGTAACGAAGATTTATCCATTAATACATTAGCTATACTGGTTAACAAATCCTTATAAACCAACGTGTTCAGATTCTTACCAAGTTGATACAAGAAAAAGAAATCGCCAAAAGAGATTTTTTTTGTGATGACTAGAGCATTTTTACGAGATAGGAATCTTGCATGTGCCATTAGTAAATACATACGAATTCTCGGAAACAATAACATAGCCGAGCGGTATATCAATTCATACAATGATACAAGTGACAAGAACAAGAACCAAAACCATAGGAACAAGAATAATTTTTCATTAACAATGTTTAGTGGTAAAACACAAATAGCGTCGCGATTTTCAACCGTGCCAGATGGTCCAAATCTATAGTACGTACATTTAGTGAGTTTTGGAAAAACTGCCGTCATTGGATTAATTCCATTGTATGTTGCAATAGCGATTCCATAGCCTGTGAACTGTCCCGTTAGAAACCAATCCATTAAAAGTATCTGACCTATCTGAAATTATAAAAAGATATAAAGGCAATCAATATTACATTTTTCCACATAATAATTTATACTTACAACGTTAAGAAAATTTAACAGTTCACAAAAAGCGAATCGTAAAGCATAGAGATTATGGGAATAATTTCCGCTTAACATGTAACTAATCAAACGGTCTTTATTTTCCTTATTCCATGAAATTGGTATCAATGGACCACCTATATGAAAAATTCAACTACATCAAGTTAGAAAGACAATGGAAATCATATATACCCAAATCCTTGGCCAGCAATCTTAAACGTCCACCTTCCCATGTTTTCCATAGGTACCTCGGAATGTAAAACAACAATGCTTGGAAGCAAAATACTAAACAAACCCATTGATAATATTTTTGTGTAATTATGCCACTGCGTTCATTGTAAAGAAAATCTTGTATGGGTCCTCCTTGCCGAGGGTCCACATCAGGTCCCAAGCCGGTTAAAATATCCTCTAGAAAAAAAAAATTTACATATATGCACAACAATAAAAAGATAACTTACGAACCTTTAAGCGTATTTTTCACTATGTACGTTCCATATATCCAACAATATGTGTTAATTACGTCTTTATTGCTGTATTCGATATCGCAATTGATCGGATCACCGAAGTACTGTTTCGAAGTCAAGAGGATGGAAAACACTATCAGAATAATAACCGTGAACTTATAATGCAACTTAAAAATGTTATTATCCGTGTGTATTTGTTCGAGTTTGATGAGAGACTTAAACGAATTCAGAAAGTCCATCATTGTTCTCGTCGAATTCTGGCGCCAATCAACCAAAAAGCCAAATAATTCGCCGTTCGCGAAGAAAGGATGAGAGAAACTAAGAAGCACGATAACGCAACATTTACAAAAAGTACAATAATGGCGTTTTTGAACATTTGAATTTTTTGTGATTGAAAAATATTTTACTGCGCAAGCGAAATGTGCCGTCACCGTTGCGTTATTGGTAACGATGTTGCCGCTTCCAATAACAATATTTATTCCATATTTATATTCGAATGATTGTGGATTCAGCGATGGCAAGACAGAACAAGATTATAAAATGTTTAATCACAATGTTACTTCTAACAGCTTTGTTCAAACAGAAATCACGGACTAACCGGGCCCAATCATATTCTCTCAAATCACTTCCCGATTCTTTTTAACCAATTGAATCGCGTCTGATTATTTCTGATTTCTGTTTGAAGTCATGAGCGTAACCAAAGGGGATAGGAAACAAGCATGCACCGCAACTGATTCGTGTCCACGAGAGCTTGCGATCTCGGAGAAAATCATCACGGATAAATTACTACTTTAGTGGGCAGGATACGTTCAACAATCAAAACAATTAATAAATATGAATTTGAAAGAACTACGAAATAAGGAAGGGCTGTTAAACAAGAGAGCGGATCTGTTCTTTTTTGTAATTGTACGGTCGCTAATGGTATTGAAAATCTGGAATTTATTGACGACGGCGTAATGAGTAAAATGAAGAAAAATATCAAAATGTCTGGTTGCAAACTTGGCATGCCGGTAGGTTTATTATTTCTAGCTAGATGATGACCTCAAGCATATAGCATAGGTAGTCGTACAGCGCGCCAAGCTTAAAATATCGCGGAAGTAGTAAATTTCTGGAACCGATCTGGACCGTTTATAGACTCGAAAAATAGAGTACCAAGTACTACAGAGAATATTTTTATTTTCAGTTCATTCTTATTGGAACACTTGCATATATTTCAAGGCTATTAGACAGCATAATATCTGCTGTACTCTACTCCACTCCTTTGTGGCAGCTTTATAAATAATACATGTAATTTTTTTTTAATAATTTTAATACAACACATATAAAAGTCATACAATTAAACTAATTTTTTCAAAAGTATTTTCGAACCTGCAGTTTTCTCCTTCTTGATTAGTTGCAGATAGTTCATCAAAGATTCTTTAAGTTTATTTACAATATCTTCACTGCCATTTTCTAGTATAGCAATTAATAAAAAGCAACCGCGATTCATTTTTATCCAGGTCTTAATCTATAAGATGCAAAAATTAACAAAACGAAAAAAAATTAAGCTTTATTGACGTACCACATCCTCTTGTAATATGTTAACTAATGCTTCGCTAAATGTAGGTTTATTGTTTTCTATGGCTTGTTTATCATTTTGTACTAGCTTTTTTAAAGTCATATGTAAACCAGTATGTTCGATTCCTAAAATTTCTTCTTCCTCTTCTTTTATTCTCCAGTCATTATCTACAATTAGCCGCGCAACTTTTCCTAGGGCTCCAGCTAGAACTTCTCCGTTTCCTTTTAAATATCAAAATATTAGGATATCGACTCCGATTATATCAAGAGAATTATATTTACCTGTTTTTAATGCTGCAAGAGCCACAACCGATATAGATCCGCTACTAAACCATGTTCTAGTCTCTGTTGCGATACTTGTTAGTAAAATATTGCTGGAATATCCTAGTATCTCTTTTCGACGTGCTTCTGGAGTTTTTTTAGAGCTAGATTGTTGTCGACCACATTCTAATTCGTTCGTAAAAGTTGGGTGGAAGTGAGTCGAGTGTGCCGGTACCACAAGCCATAGTATGACCTAGAAATTGCTTATGATTAATGATAAAATATAAACAACGTAACAACGAAAAACTAAAGTTAAGGCCTATATTTTGCTTGTATCTTCAAAATATTATTTTAATATTTATGCACAAAATACCAGCCCCCATAGCAATTGCAAAACAAACAAAAAAATCTCACCTTACGACCCCATTCATCCTTTGATATATCTAGCGTATGTTTTAATATTTCTGAGATGATCATTTTATTAACCAAAACAGTATCATCGATTCCATCAAATATTGCTATTAAGACGGTATGGCCATATTCATGTTTACACAGATCCACCACATGTTCCTTTAAAGCCTTCATAATTACCTAAAAAAAAAATGTTAGTAATTTTATGTTTAAAATCATCAATACTACTTTATACCTTTCGATCTTTATTAGTCCCATGCCATATACATTCCATAACGGTTCTAGAACCATCTTTACTGTTACATAAAATCACAGCATGTGACGCAAGCTGACTGATAAGATCATTACGATCATTCTCGTTACACTCAGTTATATACTGGTATAATACAGATTGTATTAACGCTGAATCTAATAGATCTTTATTTAATACCCTCGACAAGTTTGCTTTTACGGCCCCTAAAGCTGCTGCTTTCATGCCTGGAGAATTTTTGTATACATCCCGTAAATGTTTAACACTGTCCTCTTTACTTTGTTTATATAAATCTCCAAAAAATTCTTGTATTAAATGAACTTTTTCTATCGGTTGGGTCCATGTAGAATAAATATATTCAAAAATTTGTGCACTAACAACGTGACTCGTTAATTTAACTGCATTTCCATACATAGCCTTGATGGCTTCGGATCTTGTCTTTGCATTACCATACTTAAATAACCTCTTTATACAATACCGACCGTATTTCGATTGTAACATCAAGACTGTGGATGGAATAATTTCTCTTGCAATATCTTCTCTAATATTCTGATTTCCAAATTTCAACATGTATTGAACAATTCTTGCCATATCATGTGTTAACACAAATTTAACATAGTTTCCTTGGCCCCCGAGTAACTTATGCAATTCATTTACCAGTTTGTCCCTTTCTACTTTACCCCCACTTAGAGTCTTTTTTCGTAGGGTTTCTCCAATTTGCTTCGCCTTAATAACAATCTCGAAAAAATTTTTACTTTGTTTTCTTTTAAGACGAAGCTCTTTTTTCTTCTTCTTAAATTCATTCCAATCCGCTGGCTTTTCCATTAAATCTTTAGAATTCTTTATTCGGTCAGTCACTTTTTGAAAACTTTTAAATTTTCTTCCTTGCATATCGGTGGTTGTGTTTGGCCTCTTGTTAATTAGCATTTCGTTCCTTGGGAGTTTCTTCTTTTTATCATCAATTTGTTGCTCCTTATTTACACTATCTAGACCTGGTTTAGATTTCTTCCGTGATAACCCAGGTTTCTTAGATGCATCTAGTTTTCTTTTCGTCATTGTAGTGAGTATGAATTTCAATTATGACCAAAAAGAAATATATATTTTTACACTTATAACCTACAAACTTCGCTCATAAAATACACCTTGCTTATGCGTGTACCTCAGTTAGGTTAGAATCATAGTTGCAATACTGTGCTGCCATCTCTTATTCATTTAGAGGCTAAATATTCAATTTTTAGGAAAATCAAACAATAAACGTGAATAGGTGTTATTGTAATGCTTTTTCTTTTAATATTATTATTAACGCAGTAAAATCCACATTTAAGCGTATTATTTTATTTAAGGGATTGTTATGAGAACTGGCGGGAAATTCAAATAGGCGATGCATATTTGTTTATATTGCATAGCAGAAGTAGGTAGTTTAGAAGAAACCTTATATAAGGTAGATAATGATTGACAGCACAATGTTGAATCTTTATGGACCATGTTTCTGATATTTTATATTTTTTTCTGAGAATATTGCGGTTTTGTAGTTTGATTAGCGATATTGTAGTTCAGCCGCATTTCGATAGATGCAACTAGCAGCAATAATGCATCTGATGATATAATAACATAAATTAGCTCAAAATTAAAAACGCTTTAGTTTTTCAATTTTTATTCATTTTTGTAAAAGAAAATAAATAAATAAATGCATTTATATAGTACTTTTGTGATGGTTCAGTGTTACCACGTAAAAATTATGTCACTAGATTGGTCCGTGATCGCGTGATCGGTCACTTTACTAAATTATTATCAAGGTTAGATATATCGAAAATTAAATACGTGCGATACCTGATTTCTTTTTCTTTATACATATATATAAATATTAGCAAAAAAGTACTTAATGGCACCCAAACGTCCAGTGGCGGCCGTAGAACAACAGTAAATTGGAGAAATATAAAAAAATCGTATCGACCTAAGTTGATATTATAAAAAACATTGATGCGACGCATTCATATGTCGTCAAGGATTAGTTTACCTAGAATGCTCATACAGGAAATTTCATTTCTTAGATCGTCCAAGATATATCACGTATAGATCCGACCTACACAAAACAATGTTTCCCAACGTTCTAAAACCTATAGCTTATAGCTCGCTTTCCATAAGAGATAGAAAATCGGGGTAACTTTTAATGGATCCGGCCTATCAACATCTATAAATGATATACATCTATAATTTCAAGATTTCTTCTCAAGACTTTAAAGTTATTGGATCAGCTATGTGGTTAGTTCCCTTTTTGTATTCTTCCAATCTGCTGCTGTACTACGAAAATTTGAGCTCGCACTAAGAAAAATATAAGATGACATAAAAAAATTAGGTTCTATGTACGTACTATTGATGATTAATAAATAATTTACCTCCTTAAATTCTTCTCTCTTTCGTATAAGAACTATTTTTATTAAGTTCAATAGCTTTCTGTGACATTCTCCTAAATGATGCATTTGCGTCTAACATTCTTATATTAAACTCTGGAGAGATATAAGTATCCAATACTATCCAATAAACGCATAAATAGACTTTTAACTTAGCCAATAAAACAGAGATACGTATCGAGCTATTAGCTCCCGTTACACATAAGGCCATAATTTCTAACGTCTAATTGGAATCAGTGCGCAGATAAATTGATAGGTGGCCCTCGTTGGTTTTGAGTGGCTACCGTAACGCGGGAATTTGCTGTTTCCGGTGGTCGGGTCCTCTGATTGCGAATCATTACTAGATTATAGATACACCGTGGCGTCCGGCGATTTCCGGAACGACAGTTTATGCGTAAATCACATAGTCGAACGTCGCAGTAATTGTTTGATAATTAGTAAACGTAGAGTACAGCTTAAAAGTAGTAATATTGCAATATGTTATACAACACATGTATGTAACAATTAGCAAGTATTTCAGAAGAATACAGCAGAGTTCTTACGTCGTTTTGTGGCAACGGCTGAAACTTGGATACAACGATATATCCCGGGAACTAAACAGCAGTAAAAATTATAGATGATACATGGCGAGTCGACTCAGAGAAAGTCCATTAGCTGGAAAGGCGTCGGCGTTAGTTTTTTGGGACGTAGAGGGAAGACTACCTCGAAAAGGAAAAAATTATCCATCGAGAATGCTATGCATCACCTTTGGATCGATTATATTCGGCAATAGCAGAGAAATGCCGGTTAAGGTCCAAGAAAAACACGTTGTTTCACTATGACAACGCCCTCGTGCATTCAAGCCGTGTCGCTCGGCTCAAATTGACCAAGTTACCTCCCGCATTCTGCGTTCTCGTCTCCCGGACTATTATTTATTTTTGACGCCAAACATTTTCCTTGCAGGACGAAAATTTGAATCGAACGAAAAGATCATACAGGAAGTTAGCTAGTATTTTGAAGGCATCGAAGAAACCCATTTCCGCAAAGCTGTAGAAACATTGAGGCGAGCGCGTTGAACTTCAAGGAATAGTCTGCAGATAGTTGTCACATGTTCCAGTTGATGTTTTATCGTCTAAAATATAGCAAAAGAAAAGCGCGAATACGATTCTCTTTATTTCGTTTAATACGTTTAATTTTTAAATACTCGTTGGCAAGTATGTGTACTGCAAGGGTTAATTAATTAGATCATGATGGTTGTCTTGCGGGTTCCGTGAAATAATGTCGTCTCTGAAATGGTGCCACCTGAACGTCTCGCTAAACAACCGTCCCGTATCAATCCAACACGACACGACAGCAAAAACATATTCCGTCCGTTATCAACCTACTCCACGCAGCTATTAGAATATTAACTTCTAGGGGTATACTTCCCCTGTACAATTGTCGACAGATATAGATGTTTAGGTTAAAATAACACCATCATCCATCCTTCCAACTACTAAAATTCCGCCAACGCGATTTTCCTGCCGAGGAAATGTTACCGCGTTATTTTTACACCCCATTATGTGTACGATCAGATAGAAAAGCGGCATCGTTAATCATGGAACGCACCATTATCTGTCATGATGACAGCCACCGTTCAACAGTAGGTTTCGGGATGGGTTAATTGAAAAATTTAGGTTGATGTATTTGTACCTGTTTTTGAGGATACCATTTCGTATCGATTATACTTACGCCGATGGGGAAGAGAAACGGAGGGACATTAAAGATACCCGTTTTTTCCGACCAAAAAATTAATGAAATAATTATCGCGATGTACTATTGTCATCTAGGAAACGAATTTCGTCACACCGGTGCCAACATTTTACGACCAATTTTCGGAGAATCGTTGGTTTCTTTTAGTTGTTTTGTAATCCATCTCAACCACTCAACAACTACGCTCTTCTATATGAAATAAATTGAGATGTTCGAAAAAAATAAGTTCTTATGTAAGTAATTGAGGATGACGCACAAGGGACACTGCTTAGCAACAAAAGCGTATCATATTTCACACGATCACCGGAGAACTATATATAACACATCAGAAAATTCGCGGAAATCATGTAAGGAGAGAAAAAGCACTAGCCTACGAACATGTTTCTGCCAACTCGGCATCATTAGCGTGGCTCCGAGCGTCCTTGCTTTCTAAATAGGAGGTATGTATTTCTCGGCATTAAAGGGCGCCCAAAAATACTCGTCTCGTCGCTTCCAAGGGGGAATTTATATAGACCGCGAGGTAAACTGTTCAGGACTTTCTCTCTTCTCGCCAATGGGTTGGACTCACACAAGTGCTCGATTTTACTATGTCGAAGGAGAGCATCGTGCTGTGCATTATTCGACCATGCGCAACCGAAGAAATATTTATCAAGAGTACGACCAGCAAAAAATAATCTTTCCTCGGATCGTTTAAACAACCGTATTGCTCTATTACATGGAACAAGGCTACGGTAAGCCGCGAGTAATATTTAAGAAAATCCGTTTCTGATATCTATTTGGCGGCTGTTCTTATTAAGCGGAATGCGCTGTATATAAAGTCAACATACATATGCTATATACATATATAGCGTGTAGCTCTAGAAGTCATAATCGAAGCGTTTGACCTGAAAGAATTACTTCGGCGAGGGCGAGAAATCTGATACGATAGAAACGGGAAGACACGAGTAACTTAGATAACTATGTGGAAGCTTTCGGTATGAATAAGAGCTTTCATTGTTCGGCGGGGTGACATCTAGCGGATGACAATGTAGTTTATTTACTTTTCGGAAGCAATAAAACATTGGAATCGGGAGAAAAGTTCGGGCGAAAGAGGATTCTTTTCCGTCGGAGTGGTTTATATACATCACGACACTGTTTCGAACTACCAAACCAATATACGAGATTCTGTACGTTTTTCCATTCTAAGTGATGTACTTCGCTTCGACGTTTTGGCTTTTAGTTTTCGGTTGGTGAACGTTTCTCTTTACGAAAAGCTAAAGCGACCTTCCTTCTTCCACGTGTCATTATTTAATTGAGCACGCGTCGTTTAATTGTCGTGTTTACTACCAACGATAATGCTTCGCGAAGGGAAGTCAATATACAGGGTCGATAAGAAAAGCGACGGAGATGATTCGTACTTTGTATTATTCTGAATCTACGTATATATCGTATAATGCAGATTCCGCAAAAATAAAACACTACATTTTTCATGCGCCCTACGGAATCGACGTATTCTATCCAGAGTCCCTTTAGGCATAAATCTCACAAATCCAATGTAAATGAAGGTAATATATAATAGAGTATTACGGTCTCGCACAATATCGAGTTTGTTTTCCTTGTCTCCCAAGAAATTACAGATCGCGTATTACGTTTACTGACGTTAATTGAGGAATGCATTGTGATAACGTTGGTATCTAGGTCGACGCGAATTAGAGTATAGTGTCTTTTTCGCATTAATCGTCGTGTTGAGGAAATTCCCATCGCTTAATGCAATTTTTAAATCTGTTAGCGCTTTAATTCGAATTATTAATGGTGCATTGCTAATGCATCGATTGCATCGGACGATGTAGTTGTACTTATTAATAATGTTTCGCCCGCAATCGGGAGTGTACTAGCCCATTAGTATAATTAAAATTTATGTTTCCATATTTAATTAAGTTTTAAAAGGTACTAATGGTAGCGGAATATGTATGCAACGCATTAATGCGGTACGTCGATTGTAGGTTGCTTAATATGCGGCCGAATGTTCGTATTTACCTTTCGACGACATCGTGAAAATGAGAATAAAAAGCAATTAAGTCACCTACTTTCAGATAGATCTAATAATTTTGTGGTGAGCGAATCACTGCGTTACTTATGACGGCAAAAGGTTCTTAATTCGCATACTCGCCGTCAACAAATTTACTATAGCTTTATCTGACCAAATAAATAACATATGGTTCGGCGGTAAGGTGGTCAAAGACATTTAGATAGAACCAATAAGGCGGTTAATTGCAAATGGAATACAGAGACTAGCATGTCGGTACGCCACGAAAGACACCAGCAACTCTTCCGGAAGTCATCCTGAACCCAAAACCACTGCATGTACATATTCAAAGAGAGGCGAAGCCTATAAGCCACTCACTAACGAATAGGCAACTTCCTGTAATTAAATCAAGTTCAGAGTTCGCGTTATCAGAAAATGTTAAAGGAACTGAAGGCGGGGCCGATAACAAGCAGATCTAGAATCATCATCCGTCCCAAATACGAACTATAAAACGGTAATGCTAGATAGAGAGGAATGGGAGAAAACTCTGCGTATTAAGGCCGAATCTATTTAGTGCTCAAACGGCTTTAAAACAGGGACTGCGGTTGCCGTAGCCGAAGCTAGTGGAGACCAATAATATTCGAAATTCGAAGTGCCCCAGTATTTAAAGTCTAAATAGCAGCAGTGCTGGCGTGTATTGAGTAATTAATTACCGATCTCATCAGCAATAAAGGCACTAGACGCCGCACAGGCGAACTCGAAACTAGTGTGAATGCGTTGAATAGGGAAAGACGAATTAGCCTGAGCAGGCTCGTCAATTGCTGACAAAAACCTAAGGCACGCTGCAGGAGTAGCATATACAATAGTTGAAGCAACTACTAAACGATGGAAAGACAAAAAAATCTCAAAACTGATGGAAGAGTATTCTAGATCGAAGATAGGCCTATATGAAATGAGAAAGTCGATGGTGATCAGAAAGAATTGAAATCGTACGTCATTAAATAGAGGATCGAAAGAGGACTTCTTAGTTTTTCTTTGTAAGACCGAATAAAGGTTCTAGAGGTAAAAAAGAATAAAAAAACTCTTTTCGTTTTTTCTTTGTCGCAGGTTAATTTTCTCTTTGAGGTCCGCAGCAAACACGTCATCTATCGCCAATAACAAACGAGATCCCCATGGCGCGGGTCAAATATGAAATTGAAAAATGTTTGAGCATGCGTTCAATGTGAATGGCACTACAATAGGTGCCTCTCCAATAAACATTTCAATACGGCCTCTGCCACACATTCGAATGGAAATTCAACGGCAAATGTTGGAATTCTATTTTTAACATTCTGTACTTATTTTTAGAACTAAACTAACTACATCGTTACAACACTCAATATATGCGTACGTATGTGTTATTCAGCGCGCCGATATATCGCTGAGTACGCGTGCGCTTGTACATATGGGTGCCCCTATTTTAAGTGGAGTCAATTAATAATAGATGTCAATGTTTATAGTAGAAATTATATACGACATGCTGCACAGAATGTATTGTTTTCGCGAGCACTATACCGCATACCGTAAAATTTATGGCTATGCCAATTAATCGCGTTCCTTTAATGAAAATTAAAGTGTGTATGTTTGACGTCAATTTTATTGTCGATTGCATGCACCGGGTATTTTCTTTGTGACTTAAAAAAACGTGACACGACACGAACATTATTGGTGGATTAATTTACAGGTTCACAGTTTACTATTTAATTGGACGTTGCGCCTTTAAATGTTCAAGATGTATAAAAGTTCTGCTTGATGCTTGTAAATATATGAAACATTCTCACGCTGAAACTATTATCATTTTGAACAATGAGATCGTTCATTTTTAGATTTATTAATCATCTTTAGAACCAGAAATATTGCTAGAAAAAAAACTAAAATAATAGTTCCCCGTCATTTTAACACTCCAAAATTTATTACAGCTGCTTGATCAATCGAGGAAGCGAAGAAAAATGTTTCCCGGCGTCTTTCCGTTATTTGTCCAAAAAATAAACTTCAAAGATGCTTAGCGATGAGATCCAGCGGGCCGTGGTTGACGCTCTGTCACGCTTCACTTGATTCACGATGTTTTTCTGTCTTAATATAAGAACCCTGCGAACTTTCGCAGATGTGACAATTTACCGAAGATAGATATTTATTTGCTAAGTAGACTGTAGCGACGGCGAAGGTAATGGTAGCGTTAGGAAGGAGAGAAGCAGCCCCCAATACGAACGCGGATCGGCCTCGTTTGAGGTTAGGTCTTTCCTGTTTGTATATATATTTTTTCTTCTTATTTCGTTTTCTCGTTTAACGATCGAAATAAACAGCTTTACACCTCTGGTATTCGCGGAGCATATTCATTTTTTTTTTTCTCATAAAATTTGTGTAGGTGTGGCCATTTTTGATTTATATTGCTTTTGCTTATTATTAAAGTAATAAGTTTTGAATGAAACAATATCGGTAATAAATGAAAACTGGACCAAAAGAAACTTGCTGAAAAGAACATGCTTCGGTCAAATCTGCATGTGTTAAAAAATAAATAATTTCTCAAATTTTATCCAGCATAGATCTTCTTACGTGTATATAGCCACCATTTTTTTAGAGATACTTCTTTGCCAAGGTTTTTTCCTAGGTTTGCTGCGTTTACTTTTGCAATTTGAGCCTCGCGATCTTGGTGGTGGCGGATTAATAATTAGCCTTAAGTAAATTTGTTTAGTTAAGTTTACTGTAAATTTTTAAGTTTACTTTGTAATTTGGGGGGGGGTAATAATGTTGTTTGTCCGTACCTTCAAATTCAATAGAAGATATAAATTTTGATTTAATTTAATATGATCGGTACTTACTTTTATTTATACATTTGTTAACGTTGGTTTCCGTCTGAATTAAAGCCGTGGAATTTCTCATATGCCGTCTATGTTGAACTTAAGAAATGGGCCGGCTTCTATAGAAGAGTCCTCATCAGCACAGACGGTTGGTTCCCGATCACGGATCGCTTAGCTCGACGCCAGCAAACGATGAACTTGTTCGTTAGGCCAATTTTAACAAAAGAACAAAAAAGTGATTGCGTTAATCGTAAAGACCTGTTAACGTTATAAAATTAATTAAATCTTCGAGAGCAACCAAGTTTGAAATAGCATCAAAAGTTGCACGAGATAACACATTCGATTTGGATCTTCTCCACAATATTCAAGCGGTGGTGAAGCACAGCTTAGTATCTCCTTATCTTCCCTTGCACAGCAATCGTCGTAGGTGATGTATTCCTCTAAGTCTTCGCCAGAACATACGAATCGTCGATCGCAATAGCACCTTGGTTCCGTGCATTTTAACTGAGAGTTACGGAAGAAACGGGTGCAAGTGGGAGTACATCTGTTGTATTCTTGATAAGTTTGATTTTGCGAGCAGATCGGAACGGTATTCTCTAGTAATTTTTTTTTTTAATCAATCAATTGATCAAGACGGTATTTACGCGAGACGGAATTATCGTTTGCCAATTGAAGGATTAATACCACCAATGAGGTTTTCATGGTGCTAGTTTTCAAAGAATGCCTGGTGTAGTGAGCCGATAGAAAATATGTAGCGGGTAATTTCCTGTGTTCCTGCCGTAATGCGCAATCACGTAGACGTTTTACTATTATAGTTGCAGTTACGTAAGATTACGATTGTTATATTGAGTAATTGAAATCGATATGTTACGTATTAATCTTATCAAAATTTTTCATGGTGAATACTGTTATGCAGGAGTCGATATTTAGACGGAAAGAAAACGATTTACTTTGCTCTTTTTTTATTTATTTTTTTTGTGATAATTCATAGTAAAACGCGCACGATCTTTTCTTATCTTTCCCTGAAAACTCGGAATGGTTTTCGAGGTGGTCTTTACCAACCAGCGAGGCGAACAATGTTTACATTTAGTGGCTGCGCAAACTACCATCGTCTCACTCACCCAGGAGTCCCGCACACCGGGTCATCGCTATCGTGAAAGATACGTGCGTGTACAGAACCCGCGTTCAGCAACATGTTAATAAAATTTGACTACAGTTTTCAGTATTTCATCTACTAAAGACTGAAAGGCTGTTCTTCTTCAACGAAAGGCTGTTTTTTGGAAGATATCTGCGTAATCAGAAGGAATCAAAGGAAGAAGGCAAATAAATTTATATAACTTGTATTGTCACAACGGCTTTTTTTGTTTTATTCAACAAACCACGCCAATAGCAATAAAAAATACGCTATTTATAGCATTCTATCGATCGCCATTAAAGCGCCGATGTTCCTCTACGATAAATAAACGGATCCAGCGCGCGAAATAAAAGACATAATGGTCTTCGGCACTCACGTTTAAAACCGCCGCGCTCGTGCAAATACCATCTATTCCGTCCAGAGTGCGATAATTGTTTGCGTTGAACTCAAACGGTCCGGAATATGAAACAAGAGCGTCGAGAGAAAATAATCGAGAATTCCATCAAAGGTGCTCTTTCACACTTGCCTCATATGAGGCCTCTCTTCTGCGCGGTTTTCCCGCTTTTAACACCGCTCGCCATCGAATAACCAATCAATTTCCGTTTTTCATCGACGTTCGCCGGTTTCCAAATACACGTTCGCCGGAATTCTGATCCATATTTCACCTATTGTCTGGTTTCTGGTTTTGTCTTTGGATATCATACAGGATGATGTCGAAATAACTCCAGGTGGCGACGTTTATCGGGGGCTTGTTTGGAGGCTGCAACGTAATTTTTGTTTATTGAATTTTAAGCCGTCGTCTAGCGGCAAATTCTCCCGCGTCGTCACCTTTTTCGTAGGCAAGGATTTTGATATGCGGCTTTATGAGACGGTTGCGATGTATCTGCTTAAGCTTGATTCATTTTACATCCTCACTTCGAGTAATGTACATTCATCAAAGTTGTTTTTAATCGTATTTGTCAGTTCTGACAGGCTTCAGTAAATACAGTGAAAATGTTCAATGTAAGTAGGTTACGTCATTTTTCATATTGCGGTAAACGCCTCAAACAGATATTTGTACATTAACACCAAAAGCTTTTTACTTTACTTTATAGTTTGCCGTGAAATTACGTCAGTAGGTTTCACTATGTAAATTCAGGTGTCAAGCGCATTGCAGCCGCAGGAATAGGTGTATGAATGCATGTGCGCACATGTGGGATGCATTTTAGCTGCTGATATGTATGTACATAGGTACTATAGCGTAAAGGAGTATTGTTTTTGTCGAGTTCAATAGTTGACTTAACTAAACGTATTTGCTGATTTAATTATAAAATTATTTTATCTTTTTATATTAATTGCATAAAACAGATAACAATAACATATAAAAAGCCGCTGTGGATCTAACCGATCACTTGATGAACATTGGAGACCAGATCTTCACCTTTTTCGAATACCGATCCACCCTTCACAGTCCACACTTTCGACTATGCTCCGATTTCAGGAGGATCCAAGGATTCCAGGAGTGTCCAAGTCTCATCTACAGCTATTAATGAGCGACACCCAACGCGTGATTAGCATCTCATGCCCAAATCTCAGTCGATATATGACGAACACCTTCTTTCGAGATGCCTACCGCGTCTGCTATCTCTCCAACGTTAATTCGACGGGCAACTAGAGATCCTTCAATGATGATTACCATCGGTGTGTCGCTAAATGTACAGTATACGACACTAAGAAGTGACTCGGAACTGCCGGAGGTGATGGAATAGATCCTTTCGTTCGCCAAGAATGTTAACGACGGGCAAGGATATCATTGCCCGACGATTACAATTTGTCTCCTCCGTTGATATTTGAATAAAAGTAAAAAACATATTAAGATAGAAGCGATATTCGGCTTAATTTATGCGGAAACGCCCTGTTCAATTAAACATATTAGACTCAATTCAAGAGGAATACCTTCACGAGTCAATACATAACAGCGAGATAGTACCTTTACATACGTACATGCGGCAAAGGAACACATCTCCGTAACAATAAACACACAAATAGTGCATTTACGTCGCTCCAATATTTATCCACGTCAAGCAGTTTCAGCTTTAGCCGCGTGAATATCGTGAGTAATGGGCAAGGGGAATTCCTCGAACAAACAACGTACCAACCTGAACTTAAATTGCGCTAAACGTCGTCGAAGTGACATATTTTATGCGCAACAGGAAAACATTTTCAACGGATGTCGGTGTGCTTTCAGCATTGTTTTACCGTAATTACTTAGAGAACTAAAAGAAGTAAGGGTCGGCACCTGGCAGAGGTAAAGGTGCTGTCTGACGTAATCCTGTACGAGCGGTAAATCGAAAATTGGAGGTTTCAAAGTTATTACCCAAGGAGAATTATGTACAAGGTTTCACCATATATAGATAAATAGTGTTATTTATTTGTTTTTTCAACAGAATAATACCTATTTTTTTTCAATTAACACGAAAATAAATCACCTTAAATTTGGACTTATCTTAGAAAAATGCTTCTTTCGCGACATACTCCTATTGCGGACTTATATCCAGCTTTTTTAGTAAATGTGCTGACTTAAAACAAAGTATTAACGTGCGCTTGGATTCGCGCGGATCCAAATCAATCCCGGTCAGATCGCTAATTAAGTTCCAGACCAATGAATATGAAGCATCGTCCTTCTTTTTCCCTATTAGAGGACGAACCGGCGCCTACGTTTAAAACAAAAGCCGTAATTTATTTCGGATATTCGTACGTGTCAACGCGCAAAAAACAAATTTACCGTCGTTCGGTCAATACTCCGTTGGCGTTCTTTTGTTCGGGTTTTCGCGAAAGAAGAATATAACAGCATCATCTAACAACGAACGGCTCGACCTTATATAAATGCAAATGGATTCAAATTTTGCCGTACGCGTATGTGCGGCAGATATAAAATACGAAGATGGGCTAATTCGTATTTGCACGAATGACCAAAAATCCCATTCATTAAGCGCGCGGTCTATGGAATGCGCGCCGTGATGGTGATTGTTATTTCGATTCCGCTTCATTTGTTTCGAAAAAGCACATCGCAGTTTCGTTAATAATTCGATTTGGGTAGCATAAAAGTGACAAAACTACCAAACAATCACAGTAGATAATTCAACCACGGTCGTATACGTAAAGTAGTTGTTAAGCATTTAGCGGAATTAGCGATTATTTGCATCGGTATTGTTAAATTTCCAGTTTGGGAGACATCCTCTTCTCGTGCACTCGTCGTGTGTGTTGCCCCCATTTATTTCTATCGTCTTTTATTTTTTTTTTAATATTTTATTCTACTTACCGTTTTACCGTCTTCTTAAGAATTGCTTATTTCGTGAACTTAAATTTTACTTTCTTCGCTTTTCGTCCTTCAAGGCTCAATATTAGGGCCAATATTTTTATCTTCGTATTAAATTTATAAATCCATCCAGATGCTGAGTTATATTTTAGCAATATAGCTCAGAACTCCCAAGAAGGCAGCGTGGGGGAAATGTTTAGTTTAGAACATTTCCCGCCCGCAATGGTTACCGATTCTAAACGCAACGATCCCCGCAGGCTTTTGCTTAAGAAAAGCGAAATTTTAATTTGTACGAACCCATGCATCTCTGTCATATCAAAATTATATCTCGTTTCACGGAGATACGTGAATTTGCTATAATTCCGGCAATCCGTAAGCTAGTTTAGTAATTTACGAAATCGTACGAAACCGTGAACATTTATAATATTAAATAATCAATTTACCTTCGACAAACACGGTGATTTGATCACGAGATTGAGGAGATACCATGCTGCTTTTACAGCGATTCAATTCGAATACAGATGCTGTCGGTATTAGGATCGCGGTCAGTGATAAACGCCGCTTTGACTTATCGACTCCGGCGCTGTATATTTGATGTCCCCTGTTTACAAGATTAAAAATTCCGCGAAAATTTTATTGGAATTGAAAAAAAAATTAAGGTGTAAATTTGGTGGATGTGCCGGCTTTTTCAATTTATTTAGTTATCGTGTTGGCAATAATCTAATAGTTTCACGTAGAGACAACGCAACCGCTGCATGTATGCGTTAGATTCAATTGTTTTTGTTGTAAGTTCATTGTGATAAAAATAATGCAGAGTTAAAAAGTATAGTAAGGAAGAAGTTGCTTAAATTGATTGATGGAAGGACGGAAGAAACGTACTTTAATTGCTAGAGTTTCCAGATGCCATATTTTCAATAAAGTCGCTATGCTTCATTTAAATATTACTTATTGCTCATCTTAGACGCGCAATACATCCTCAACTAATAAATGCAAACGATAAACCACGTGATTGTAAAAATCACCGCAATGAAATGCGCCAATTTTGTCGTAGTGTTAACCGTTTAAGTGGTGGAACATATCATCCGGTGCGCCATGCAGAGCAACAATATTGCAACGTCACTAAGAGCATTTTGTCTCACTAGCGCAGTATATCATCAAAAACGAAATGGAAACGTACTGAATAATCAATTAGGTTCCCCAGTCCGTAACGTTACAATATGTAAAATTTATCAGCGCACTTTAGCGTGCAATAAAAATCCGGAGGGTAGATAATAAAGACGCTACGTTATATATTAAGCTAAGGAGGAAATAAGGTCGTCAAAAATTCAACGTTCATTACTCTAGCTTTGCTGTAACGCCGACGACGACGACGACGACGACGTCAGGAATATTAAAAGATAATAAAAATATATATTTGGGTTGATGGCCTGCCCTTATATCCGAGGGATTATATTTATCCGTACAACATTTTATCGAGGCGAAAAGTGCTCCACTTTCAAGCTGTCACCCCGCTAAATATTAATGGCTGTGAGTTGTGTTAATTTTTAAATGCTTCTTTCTTTATTTAAAATAAACGACGATATAGTAGCGGTGCAACGGTATTTTTAGTCAATATTATCGTAGTCGCTATAAAAATCCAATATATTTGTTTATAAATATTAAACAATTAAAAATTATTATTATTTTATAAGAATAAATATTTTCTATATTATTTTCTATAGCGAAGCCCTGATACGCTTAGATATGGATATAATTCGTCATCATAGTTTCGAAATTTATACGACTTACTACCGTCTAAATCACAGCAACCGTAATTAAAGCAAAAGTTTTCGAACTTTCCACGTACAGGAAGAACACCGTTAACGATCCCAACATCTTCGTATGTACATACGTCGCATCCGTATCCGTAGGTACCTGATCACGCTATTATGTTATTAATTACTGCGTATTAATCAACATATCCGAAGCAATGCAGCGCTCTAACCGAAGCCATCCGCATCAATTTGCTTCCCCAAACGATAGATTTAGCATTTGCCATCCGTAGACGTAACGAAGTTATCCGTTTATTACACACCGAGGGCGACTACCCTTCAAGTTGTTGCAGCGGCTTTCGGACGTACAAGTCGATAAAGTTAAATCGGATACAGTCGGAGCCGAGATATGTAGTTAATAATCTGCCAAGTTTCGACAGGTTGATTGTAGATAAAGTGGAAAGTGGACTTTTGGGAGAGTATAAAATCAGCTAGGGAAAGATGTCGGAGTACTGTAGCGTTAGATAAGATAAGTGTTTGGGCTGCGTTTATCATAGCGAGAAATGAATACATCGGTAGATGGTGGAAAACATTTTTAAATTTTAAACATATGCCATAAGTAAAGGGAAAAGCGGCGTTTAGCGCAACTTTTAATTGTAAAGATGACGCCTTCATATACGTCTCGTTTTAAATCCCTCTAAAAACGTCCAATTAAGCGTAATTGTGTTACGTTGGGTAGATCTCTAGACTTTGAAGCAAACGGTATTTGCAACTGCTGCTAGCTTTTTACTAGTCATCTAGAATTTTTCGGTCTTTGTTTTTAATTTCTTTTTTTATACAAACATTCAATCGCCTATTGAATCAATTAATAATCGATAAGTATTTCGACAAAAAAAAAAAAAAACTGAACAATATTTACAGAAAGATAAAGACCGAAAAATTCCTGAAAATAAGGACACCGACTACTAATGAAGTGATAGCAAAAAGAAACGAGCAAGTGGTCGTATTACTAAATAAAACGTAGATTAGGCAAGCTAGTGATAAATAATATACCTTGCAAACATTATGAAAAAATATTAGAATAGACAAATAGACCGCTTGAGAAGGTCGACAAAATACACGACGAAACATACGTAAGCATATGAAACAATAATTAAACAAAATTACTTTCTTTTTCGGAGACTTCAATATTTTTCGGTACTTATTTAGATAAAAGCTTTCTATTCGAGCAAATCTTGATTAAATCGATGCACTATTTCGTAATTACCGCGTTAGTAACTGCGTCCAAGTAATTAAATCATCCCGATTGAGTACCTCGAATTCGGGTCGG
Source organism: Oryctes rhinoceros (assembly GCA_020654165.1). Taxonomy (NCBI): domain Eukaryota; kingdom Metazoa; phylum Arthropoda; class Insecta; order Coleoptera; family Scarabaeidae; genus Oryctes; species Oryctes rhinoceros. Next base: position 3,877,571 of record JAIOKQ010000548.1, on the reverse strand, counting down.
TGTGTTTCTAAGCGGCCTTGACAACATCTTAGATCCAAGTTGTTTACGTTTACGAGATAACGTTTCCTTCTATGTCTTTCGCGAAAATAATGGAAGAAAAGAAACATTCTTACAAATCGTTTTATCAAAGTATTCGTCATCAAGATTCGTACATCTCTCGAACTCTTCGATGGAAGGTTCAGCATTAATTCTCTTTGGATCTTCCAAAGAGTCTAATACAACGCGAGAAACAAGCAGTAATTTCTTTGGAAGTGCTTCGCGAATGAACAACTTTTGTTGGATTCGGTTCTTTGCTGATGGGAACTTTTAACAATTCTCTATGCGGTTGCAGGTGCTCATCTCTTCTGGTACCGGGTGATTCCGTTGGTGCAAAATTTTGGATTCGGACGAAAGGTGCGTTACGTTACACGAATCAGGCGCATAGGCTGCGTTGATCGTAACGGCGTCTAAAATTCCCGGAACGCCTTAAATTTCTGGCACCCCTTGGAATTTGGCACCTTGGGCTTTTAGCCTTTAGGGTGAATATAATGTATAATTGTTATATAAGATTTCAAAACGTTTTAACATTTATTCTTTATGTACCTTACGCTTACTTTTACAACTTAGGACTTTACCTATGTTATACTGAAACCCAAATTTCTCAAAGACGATCTTGAGTAAATAAATAACGTCTTCATATACATGATGGTATAATTCGAAACGGTATATCTAATACGTAATGTATGTATACAGAGATCGTTATAAGTTATAAGTAAATAGTAATTAATAGTGTTTGGTTTGGCAACTGGCAAACTCGTATTCAAACGATTCGTAGTATCCGTACAACATGCAGATTGCAGATGCAAACTTCGTAGCCGTTGCGGGTTCGGGGACTGTTTGTTGGTTAACGTTTCTTCCGACGCTGGCGCATTCAGATAAACAACCATAAACAAGCGTCTCTAATCGCTATCACCATGTTGTATATATCCCTTTTGCGATATGTAGTCACCGTACCAGCGATTATTTACAATGAGGTTGCATAGGTACGAATATTTGTATATGCCAGTTGTGTTACTTGTGCGAAGCTAGTTTAAATTTTATAAACATTGTGCTTAAAATTATTTGTTTAGCATTGCTGTTCTTTATGTTAATGTAATGCATTTTTTGATTTAATATATCTTATCTATTACAAAAATCTTTCGCCCTTTCGCCACAATGTTCCCGTATTTTTCATAGTTTTACTTTTGATTATGATGACTGAACGATTAGGTAAGCAGAATACGTAACTAACCTTTATAAAGCGGACCTATCCAAATACACGTTATTATCGAAAGCCAATATCTTTCTTTGTATAGGCAACCCAATTAACTATCCGTGAAAGCAATATCCTACCGTGAAAGACAAATACAGGAAAATTAATCAGCTCCCCCAAATTTTCCCGTTAATAGGTATTCGTTGTAATTTTATTTCGATACCAATAATTCAACACGTTTAAACTTTAATTACATTTCGAAGCGGTATCACCGATCGTTGTGTTCAAATTCGTTGGACTGTTGCTTCTGAACGTCGGCAACTCTCAACGATTAAAACCCGGTACGTTGTTGCATTGCATATTAGGCCGGTGTTTATTAACGATGTTAAGTTAAACTTGCCAGGGAAGCAACAAAAGCATCTTTGCATTGTTGAGATTTGTCTTTAGACAGCGACGGTAAGATTAAATCCGATGCATCGATTGGGAAAGCTGGACGTATACGTGATGAAAGAAGTAATATCTGTGTTAAATAAAAAAAATCTGTGTAAAATTCTTCTATTTGTTTTAAATGAAAATTAAACTTTATCATCATCACTTCGGTCACTTCTATTAGTGTATGACTGACTGTATTCGAAATTGGGCGTAATTACCATAAGTCTTATTCGGCTCTCACTTTGCTGTTAGACTGTTTTTTCGTAAACAGGAAACACGTGACATTACATTAATTTTAATTTAAAACATCCTCACGTAATCCATATGCGCGAAATTTGATTCTTTCAACAACAAAGGTCACTTGTTTAAAATTTACTGAGAAACGTACAGATATTTTTCAATTTTCCGGTGATAGCGCGCAAATTGGACCAGGTGTTTGAATTAATTACCAATTCAATGGCAAGATTGTAAAAAGATAAACGACCGTATCATAACAAAAATACTCGATTTTACTTAATTAGCTTCTGGATATAGCGCGATATCCGTGACGATTATACGTTTTGTAGAATTTCGATTTTCATATTCATAAAAAAAAAAAAATGTATACACTTGCGGTTTGATGTGCAACGATAATTCTACAATAAACTTAATGACATCGTAAACTTAAATTGGAAATATTTATGGCGGTTGTTGAGCGCGGTTGCGATATGAGCGAAGTAATTTTCCAGCTTATCCACGACATAACATCGCGCGATACGCTTAATTTTAAAGCGGTTTTGCATCCCAATGATTTATGGTGTTTAATTCATCGTTCTATGTATAACAAGTATGTAATTGCGCTAAAAATATTCAATGTTCAAACGGTCTGTTATGCTTGTTTAAAATCATTCTGAAAAGAGGAGGAGAAGTTGGATGATAACAAGATACATACATCTAAAAGGAGATCTACAGAAAATTGGATCTTTACAGAGAAAGACGGCAGAATGTAAGAGGCGAAGACTACCCAAAAATGAGATATTTTTTTACCATTCTTGTTAGCGTTTGAGACAGTTTTCATTGAGAATCGTTGATGTCTAAACTTAAACTAAGTTGCTAGTCAAATAAAACAAAATATCTCAATTAGATCTTGCTAAATTATAAAAGCTTTAGAAAATAATAAAAAAACATATTATTATTTTGTATAATAACAACTTTTGTCTAATTTATACTTGCCTAAATTACTAATAGCCAGTTGTACCAACACGAAATAAAATTTAATCTTGGATTAAGTTAAAACGGGCGGCAGGATGTGACAATTGTCACACAGATAATAGAAAGGTTTTCACATTTTATCTGGCGTTCTAACTTAACTCAAGATTAAATTTTAATTCGTATCGGAGCAACCATTACTATTTTCTGCGAGTTAACTTCTCTTTTTGGTTACTAAGAAGGAAAGATTTCTTTTACTTCTGATATAAAAACGACACGATTACTTTTTAGACTTACAAAAGGTGCAAAAATTCTGAAGAAATGCTACTACTACTAGATATCAATTGCTTTGAATTTCTTTAATATTTCAACGTCATTTGGTTACTTGAACTTTTTATGTGGATGCCAAGAAAAACCTTTTCATAACTTAATAATTTAGTATGTAACCATTCAATGTAGTTACATAAACAAAATTGAACCCTAAAGTTTTTCCCGATAATCAATAAGTTGTTCTTTGCAAGAATATATAACAAGTGTTCTTTCTTTTAAATCAAGACGTAACCATAGGATAAAGATAGAAAATTTTGAATACTCTCCGAGAATTATCTATGAAATTTAAGTTTGTTTCTTTCAAGGATTTAATATTTTCAGAGATTGTTGTAATTAAGATGGATTTGTTTAAAACGATGCTTTTCAGTTTTAGAGGGATGCCATATAATCTTTAATAAATAGAACAAGTATTCAAAATCAAAGATGGTCTATGTCAAGGATGCCATTTATGGTAATTATGGACGCTGCAAAAGAAGCGAAGGACTGATAGCGATTTTACAAAGCGAGATCATGGATGTTGGACTGATGACGTTGTAGGTATTTGCGAACAAGGAACATGAATAGCAGCGTAACATAAAAGATTCGAATGAAGCAAGCAATAAAAAGCAATTTGTAAGAATAAGAAATCATTAAAATGTACAAAATTAGAATAAGGAACCTTCTGGCATTCAAATAGATAATGGAAGAAATAGTGAAATAGAAGCAGAGTCAAGAATTAAAGCATTGGAAAGACTTACTTGGCATTACTTAGCTAATATAATAAGTTTTAGCCTTTGTCAGAAGAACACGTAGAAGATGTCCATTTCGCGCTATCTTTGGTAAATGACAGAACGTAGAAATAACTAAATTGTTATCTTTATCGTGTGTTTCAACCATAATTCAGTGAAACCAAAGGCTCGAGATATAAGAATATCTAAAATCACGGATAATAAGAGAAGAGCATTACAAAGAATAATCAGCATCGTATGGAGTGAAGCAATTGGAAAACGTGTTTGAAGAATGACATCCCGTAGACAAGCTCGAGATTTCGAGGATTATCGGAATTTAGATCATATAAGGTTTGGATATTTTGTACCATTACGCACGGTAAAATAAAAGAAAAATAAATTGAAAATTGTCTGGGAGAGAGTCATTCAATACAAACACGAAACGTTTCATCCAGGATGCTTAAGAAGGAAGGTGAAATTTCCAGCTTTTGTTATGGCGTGGAGCTTAATGTCTGCAAAAGGTGTTGGAAAACTGCCAAATTTAAACCTACCATCTATTTCTAATAATAAGCGATCCGGAAACCCAGATTTTTCACAATAACCGATACCTATACTGATGGTCTAGAATGAATCAGTTTGTATGCTGATCCCTACCCATAAGGTGCTTAGATGTAAGACTTAATTAGCAACTTTTCTTAACAATTTATTTTTAATTACTTTTATTGACCGTGTACACACCTATTAAGGCATTTCGATTAATATCTGCAATAAAATCCGTTATCGTCTTTCGCTCGTATGATATATCCTTCTACAACACGCTAACCGAGTCCGAAGAGATTATTATCAAAAAAAGCAAACATTATCGCTTTCGTTAGCGGTTAGAACTATTGTAATTGAAAATTTTCCGGAAAAAAAATGACCTAATCATCGCCGATGAGGCCACACCAAAACGTATTCCCCCTCCCCATTCATGATGCCGCTATTCCACGTGGGCTTACTTTTCGGAACTGAACTGACGAATTTTTTTCCCGACCTATCGCAGCCACAGCAGTGCAAGTGGCGTGATTTTGCGGTGACAGAATTAAAAAAAAAAAAACGATCACCTGTTTCTACTTTAGGAAGAGTGGGGGCGAAGCCGCGTTACCTGTGGGTTCTCGACGTGTCGGGCAAACTTTCCCAACTCTCTGAATTTGTTCTGTTCGGTAAGTGAGGGCCGTAGCGAAACTACTCGCGTCAGTCGACTCTGGTTCTTTGGCGAGGTTAGGTCGCTCCGTATTGTCGGCTCTCGCGCACGTGGTCGAGCGTATTTTCAAATACTAACGGCGGCAACTTGATCTTGTGCAGATTCCCTTACCGCGAGGCTAGGAGTATTTTAGCGAGGGTGATATTTTTTCTTCTCCATCGTATTCAACATGACCAATATTTTCGGACAGATTAAAAGCAGCATAGCTGTATATTCGGCACTCTTAATAACACGTGAGTATTACGCTTTTTTTCCCCCCTTATTTACGGCCGGTTTTTTATTTAACATCGATTCGTCGTTTTTTCGCCTATTTCGCAGCTAGAAATATTCCGGGTGTTTTTCTGAAATTGAATTCGAGTTGAGTTTTGTTACTTTCCATTAAATAATTCCATTATTTGCTGTTGATTATTTACATTCTAACTTGTTAATGTTAATTTCTTCATTAATTATTGATATATTTTGCGTCGCCTCCGGCATTATAACTTGTTTGTTGTTGGAATGTATTTTATTGAATTTATTGGATGTATTTCTTAGAAAATCGGAGATAACTCATTTATTTCTTGTTTTCTATATAATAAAGTAAACAATTTAATCTTTGATAAGATGTTTATCCTCTTTTCAAGACAAGAGTTTTTTTTTTTCTTTCTTTAATTGAATTGTATCTTATTAAGATCTCGATGATTATATAACGCACCTCTTATCTCATAAGAGAAAATACCCATAATATTTATTCTCCAAGACGAAAAAAAATTAGCAACTATTTACACGTAAAACTTTATATAAGCACCCAAAATCAGCTATACGCGTGGGACTAATTTGCTGAAAATTGTTTGCCAAGTGTAAACGCGTCCTCATTTAGATCTTTGCCATCAACCAGTCTTTTATTTATTTTATTAATTTTAACATATTCCACATTTAAATTCGTGTATTGAAGTAGTAGGTAATTTGCCACCTCAGAAACCTTGGAAGAAGAGAATCATGGCAAAGGACGTTTCCTTTGCCATGTGTGCCTTTGTGTAACGCAAACTTATCTGAAGTAGATTAAACATTCAATTGTCGCTCAATAGGATGATGAAATTGGTGAAGCTCCCAATAAAACCAATCGAATAAACTAAATCGACGTTCAAGTAACTTGATGGATGCAGATGATTGACTCAATTGACCAATGAAAGAATCACGAACTATTATAACTTGCTTCGATCGCTTAAAATAGAAAGAAGCATTTCAGATCGGTTTGGTGAATCACCAAGGGATAAGGTCGGTATGTATTGTAAAGTACCTCAATATGTACATCGTTTTTCAGGGTGAGTAATGGTGCCAACATGTTGTTGTTGTAGACGACTATAAAATATTTCTTAAGTCGACGTACATCTGTATTAAAAAGAATGTAAACCTCAAGTTTGATACAAGTAATAATTAGAAATACGTATCGATAACGTTACTGATGTAGATATGATCACGGCTTTGAAAAACAATTACGGCTGCACCTTACGTAACGAAAAAAATGCATTCGCGAAATAAAAACAATTAATTTACAGGTCAAGGTCGTTGTTGATGTACGTGTATGTAAGTTGTATTAATAAGCATAAGCTTGTACTTAAGTAACATTTTAGTGCGTTTTTGTTGGCAAGGACGACGTCGTATCTTAAAATAACTGTTTATAAATACAAACTGCTATAAACGCGTACGCAGTGGTTGTAAAACAAATAGTGCAGTGACATTTATCTAATATGAACCATTATAACCCATATATAGTAAACTAGCAAAAATTTGCGAAAATAAAGGATATTATCCTCTAATCCTAGGAAATGTTACAGTTTAAACTGTTAGAATTTTTAACAGCTTATCTTTTCGTATTAAATAAGGAGAGGGCCATCTTATAGAACCTCAAAATATACGTCTGCTTAGTGATCTTAATGATGTGCAAATCTTCTGTTATGTTCTCAAGGTCCAACCTTTGAAGGATATCGCTTTCTATGCACATGATTGACAAACCAGCAAGTCATTCTAGTGACATAGTCGTTCGTAATTGTTGCGAAAATGAACACTCGCTACTGCAACTGAGCATAATACCCTTGTAGTAGCTTCCACCTTTGGGAACGTCTCTTCTAACCTATTTGGCTTTATTAGAGCATGTAAGGCTGAGATACTTGAGTCCGTCGATTCATTTGCGAGGTCTTTCAAGTCCTCCTTTAAATTAGAATTCTTTGCATTTATCACTTAACTGGTCGGAATCGTTTGTTGCTCATTGAGAAAGAAAACTAAAACGTTTTAACTTCAACGAATGTTGCTTTAAATAAGCACCCAAGGATTTTTGTTTTAGTTAATTCGAATTATTATTATTACATGCTTTTGAGCTTACGGTATCCTGTTGGCACTCTTACCACTGTTTTAACTGATTTTGTGTTTCTACCAGGTAGATTAAATACAAAATTAACTTTGTATCCAATTAGCAATTGGTTCGTCGGTTTCCGTTATGCAATATTTTACCGCCATTTCTTTTCTTCTTTCTCCCAATGTTTTCTTGTAGATAACTTTAGGTTTTTATTAGCAATTGACGAGAATAGTCGGACTAGTTCACCTTAACGCTCTCTCGGTGCTCTTCATGTACTGACGGTCGTCTTAGCCAAGTTATTCAGTTTATTTAGTGCGTCCATGCACCTTCACACCAGTTTCAGCAATCTTAGCATTGCTTGACTACCTGAGTAGTTGATCATCTCTTTTTACCGCTACTTTGGGCTTAGGATACTGAATTCTTCTAGTTTAAAAACAATCCAATTGCTAAATCTATGTTGCTTTAGCTTAAGCTGAGGAAACAGTTGTAGCCTCTTACATATAATAAAAATGGGACTAGCATTTTACTTTCCAACATGTCTTTCTTAATGAAGCTCTAAATAATAAAACGAGATAGACCGCGTTTACGTTGTGACTTAAGCCCTTTTATTCGTTTAAATTATACAAAAACATACTTATTACATTACCATCTACGTAAATTACGGAGAACACATACGCAAGTGGAACCATACGAAAAAACATACTTAAAAATACATTAGGAAGCCTATCAATTTAAATACCATTACAACTGTTAATTCGATCCCTAAAAAATGCCTAACGTGGATGAAGTGTATCGTTTATAAACGTAAATTGTAATGTTTACCTGTTTCGATGCATTTTCAATATTGTGTCGTAATTAAATCGATAATAAGATGTTACTTGAAGGTTTTCTTTAAACGTTACGAAAAAGGAAGTGCTGTGGATATTGTGATTGGTATTAAATCATTAATTAAATCGATATTAAACGACCGATAAGTTAATGCTACGTTGGTTCCTGATACGATATTAATGGCACTACATATACATATACATATTTAGTATATTCCTAGTAATTTTTCTTTATTAGAAAACAAATAAAATTACACTAACAACCTGCCATGTGCTTTTTGTAAAAATGCTTGTTTCAATAGTTTAAAGTTACAAAATTATCAAATTTTTAATTTGTAGATGCTACAAAGTAATACTTCGTAACAGCTTATTCTATTTCATTCCGCATTAAAGAAATTCCCCTTTGTTAATTACTTTTTCCATCGGAAATCCTCTTCGTTTTCTCTCGAAAATCTAATTTCTCATTCAATAATTACTTTCGAATCTTAAAGAATTGTTGCGAAAAACATGCAACGACCGTAACCGGAAAATCTGTAAATAAGAACGGTAATAACTTCTTCTTCCCGTCCGGAAAAATAATCAAATTCCTCCGGTTTAACCCCGTACAAAACAATTGAAATAAACAAGTGCTAGGGAGCGTGCGAAAAATATCTCGCCGTTTCCGTTCTCGTTTCTAGTTTAAATTACGCCCGAGCAGAAGACTATACCAAGAACCGACACGCCGGCTGCCCATCCGTGTTGCCTGGGTGCGGGTGCCCACGGCGGCGTGGCACTTGTCATTCTGGATTTCACAATTTCCTTATCCATTCTTTACTTAAATAAATAATCGTCACGGTTGGCGCGCCCGTTTGATTTAAAATTGTTTTTGGGTTGTCGAGTTTCCACTTGTCGGAGCTCAAGATGGATTCCAACGGTCGGGAACGGTAACGAAGCGAGATAGTGTCCTTAAACGATTATCCTTTTCTGTGGTTTCTGCGCGCTGAACGGAAGATGTTGCGATAAAGATAGAAATGCTAAATCATTTTTTTTTTAGCGAGTTGCGAAATTAGCAGAGACTAGACGGACTCGCGTTTCTTCGCTTCATAAGAATGTGAGTGTGTGTACGTAGCTCAGGGATTCGGTTATTGGTGGTCTTGACTTCTGTTGTTGTAGTTCTTCAATTTTTAATTCGTAATTGCCCTATTTCGTATCGTAACCTCGTTACTTCTTTGTTGGACGGTCACTTCTTCTTGCGATGCTTCTCTTCAGTCAATACATTACAACAAAATATTTGATAAAGATCTGTTTCAAGAACATATTAAATTAAGAATACAGCAATGTAATGTGAAGATGGTAGAAGTTTAATTCCTTATTTTCTGCTTCTTGCCTGAATATAAGCGCTTAATATTCTGGATTAACGGGCGCTTTGCGGTTTGACCAGCCCTTGACTTACAACTAGTATTAATAAGCCAATATTTAACAGTATTTTTCCCCAGCAATTGGATCTCTGCTATGTATGTGCTTATAAGAATTATGTTCAACTTCTAAAATGAATATACATCAATTTCACTTAGATGGAAGAAACCTGCAGATAGAACAAACAAAGTATTAAACAGAGAAGAGATAACGACATCCATATCCCCTATACGTAAATTTAGAATATTTTTAATGAGTTCGTTTTTGTTTTCTGATCTTAGCGCCCCGTCTTAATGCTCAAAGTTTATTCTATCATATTACGAGATGCTACGTCAGACTAACGAGCTCTTTAAGTTTTGTAGTTGCTCCGATTTTTTTGTATCAACTTACGTAATTAGATCGTATCAGCCAGGCAACTGCGAATTTGATTTTTTTTCTTTCTCTTTGCGCTTGGGACATGTGGGTATGGTACGTATGCCCCGTAGAGTTCAGAAACTTGGGAAAATGCTAAAAGGTTATTTCTTGTCTTCGTGAATTTAATCCGAATAAAAAGTAAAATGTCGTTTTATTTTCTTTATCCAATTAAAAAAAAATAGCATTTTTGCGTAATTGACAAGGCTTGACTGCAAAAACTTCCGTCCTTGGAGAATACGCCACTAAAATTTTTTAACTCGAAAATATTGCATTCTCAACGTGTGGAAGTAATTCCGTTAACGCTACCTACGTACTTTGTTAGAAAAAAAGAGAAAACTCTGCATTCACTGCTTGACTGACTATTCTGATTCGTAGTAGCGCATTGAATTCTTACGAAACCTTCTTTAAAGTTAATGTTCGCTTACATTTGATTTAATATCCGCCGTTAAAAGCTACGTATATTCAAAAAAACATATCGTGTGTTACATACGAATGTTTTGTAATCTACACTTACACGTTACGGAAAGCTTATTAAATTAATTAAACGACCGGTATTCAGGAAAATTATAAAGGATTGTGGTTGTTTTGTGCGACGTTTGTTGTATGGATACGAACATTTACGTATATACGTAGATATGTTATTTAAAATTTTTGAAATGATTTACGTTACATGTACAAAATGGATGAAAATGTAAAGATCCATTTGCTAATTAAAATGTTTTCTATAGTAACATATTTCAATTAACGCGCTTCATTCAGCCCTATCCTTTCAGAATCATTTTGCCCTAGAAAAAAATCGAGACCATCTAATATCTTTTCCACCTCGGTGTTTATCTTTTCACGTGGTAGAATTACCATTAAATCCTATTGGTGACCCTACATAGTGCTTAGCTTAATTCGACGGTCGTCTAGCATCGTTTGGTGAATTTTCCCGGTGTTCCCGGTGGCGGCTGCAAAATCTGGTAGGACCTAGCTAATCTTCACCGATAATGCAAAATCCGCATGAACAACGTATTTATCTTTCAGATGTAAGAATTCGATGGCGACTCCACATTCGATTTTTTCCATTTTTACAGAAACATTAACAACAATCAATAGAAACGGGTGCTGTTAAGTAATATCTGAGCATTCAATGAGATTGACCACTCTCAAAAGTATCGTTCAACGCATCCGCAATTATATTATCCATAATATTTTTCGCCATGTTCTTGGTTGAAATCTTCGAGATTACCTTCGTAATATCGCCGAAATAGCCAGCATTTATTTTATATCTTAAGCGTTTCAAATTATCAACGAATTAGGAGAGTATGGAAATATGAAATTATTGTTGTTGACTTGTCTACTAAACAGGTAGGTACTAAATATGTACGGTCACTTCAAGGATACTCGCCTATATAATATTGGAAAGCGTTTGTCTATCGTATCGCCACGGAAGTAACAGAATTATTGCGATTGGATATAATTATTGTATTTTATTACACCGCAATACAATTCGAACGCAAAGTTTGGATCTTAGTTTATCTTTACAAGAACGGTATTGGACATCTACCATCTAGATAGTATGCATATCTTATTCTTATTAATCCACGTTGACGATCACCTTTAGACGACCTTGTTATAATCAACAATAAGAAAAAAATACTTTGTTTTAATCACGCCTGTCTCGATTTACATGAAATGAAATGTTTCAATAACCATAAACTATGCTTGCATGAAATTGTTTGATGCGACATTCTAATTAGAAACAAATGTAATAGCGTCGTAAAATAATCTTAGAAATTGCATCGCCTAAAAAGGAATGGCATACGTTGTTCTCGAATCTATGTTAAATGTTGTAGATAAAAAAATAATTTATTTCGAAATTTTATTGAACGTATCTACAAATCTTCAAATATAATAAAAGGAGACAAATATTAACTTGAAAAAAATCGCAATTATGTCAAAATTTTGGTAAATTATTGTCTTATTTGTCGATTGTCGTCTAGTTCTTCTACGTTACGACTTTTTATCAGCGCAATAGCTTCTATTTATTCGTTATTTTTAGTTAGATGGTTTTAGTCCAATTTCGTGTAATCTGATATTCATATATGGTCCTAGTTTGCTTGGTGTTGACATTCTGATGTCCTAGATATGTGGATTTTATGATAAATGTAAATTAAATAAGTATAACATCATGCAGCATGGTCGGCGGAAGAGTGTCAATAAGGATTGGTACTTTTTAAACATTGAGTTCCGATTGGCTCTAAGTCAGTAAAATCGGTGAAACGTTGGTCGACAATCGGGAATTGATAATCAAACTACGCTTGGCGGTACGCTTAGCAATTCAATCGGCGCAGCGTCGGTTGAAGATCAATTATAAACAAGTGTCACCGTCGGTAGACAACAGTGAGCCAATTTTCAGGGTGCCCGGCAAAAGCAGATAGTTTACCCAAAGATCGGGGAAGTATGCGAGAACGTTGCGAGGCGGTGTTCGTCCAAAAGTGTAATACGTTCTCATTTTTACGTGACGCCGACTTCGCTGCTAACGTTGGGGCGCTCGTAAGGTCTTCGTATTCAATTCGTTTCTTTTCTACATTTCATTTAGATTCTTATTTGGTTTACACCCCGTATGTATATATATTTGCAACTAACAGAGATAAATACATCGGTTATTTTTTTTCTTGTTATTGGGGTGGGCAGCTTTATAGCGTTCGTATTTAAATCATTACGGATACATTAAACGATATGGAAACACGTTCATAAATTGTTATTGAATTTTTCGACGTTCGAATTTGATATTGTCCACGTCGGTGAAACCCCGATAGGGCTTCCATTCACGCGTACCGCATCATGTAGTATATCTATATATATATACAAGCCAACGGCAAATTTAATATTTCAATGTCAAATTTGAATTTTTGGGTGAATTTATGTATCCACATTTGGCGTCCGCCAGGGTTACGGTTTCAATTTAATCTAGGTATTTACATACATACATATATTTATCGTCATTATTGTTCGTTCGCGTATGTTTGCCTTGCGGATTCATGGGTATTAATTACACCACCACGATATTTACGTTCTTCGTAAAAATGTTGGAAATTAAGCTGTACACGTATTTAATTCTCGGCCTTTTGGGTGATTGTGTCGCTTTTTAAATTACGCGCTCTAAACGTAGTGATTTAGTATTTGTTGCGTATTATTTTTGGGCGATTGCCAACGTAGAATTCGTCCGATGCGCGTTCCCGCTACAGAAATGCTGAAGATGGGGTGTCAAGCGAACAATGAAATGTAGTACCCTGTAGCCCAGCTTTCCTTATTTTTCATGAGAAAAATAGTATCCACAATGAGGTAAAATACGTATATTCTACATACAGATAGATCTAATCGGATTAAAAGTAATGTTATCAACAAAATTCAAGAAATTTGTCTGTGAGTATCTTATCGCATACTACATTCACTATACAATGCGAATTTTTACTACTACGACCGCAAGTACAAGCCAACCTTGAGTATTATCTCATTGTATGATTCCTGCTAATATCAAAACGTATAGCAAACTATTCTACTGCGTAAATATTCGGAATTATTTATGAGGGTTATAACATTGGAGCGCGTAAAAAACACTTAAAACTTTGTGTGTTCTTCGATATTTTCTTTACGTATGTTTGTGGTTAAAACTTCTTTCTATATATATACAGTGCCCTTGATATTAACAGATACGCGTATGGAGCTGTTTGTATATCACAAGGTCGTCGGTAATTAAGCTGAGGAGCAAGTCTTTAAGCGTTTGTTTGTGTTAGTTCGTAAGACTAAAGTTAAAATTTAATGTTGTTTTTTAATATCAGATAATAAAATAACAAAATTCTCTCATTATGGCCACTATATCATCGTCTTCTACCATTTATGCAATAGGTGAAATTCCGTAATTTGATTGACGGTCAGAACACCCTGTATTATTAACTGCGTTGTCCGTTTATTTTTAAATTTTAATACAACTCTGCATCAAGGGAACCGCTAAGTTTTTTTTATAATTTTAACCTTCATCGAGCACGCGTCTTCTAGATATTTAAATGGACAGATCTCCGATATTTGAAAAACTGGTTCAAACGCAAGCGCCATAAGATTTGTAGATTAAATTTGACGATTGTTTTTTTTTCCACGTTTTCTACGTAATCTAAGCATTTCAAACGACGTACATTTGCGTGTACGTCTAGTAAGGATAACCTTGAAGATACAATTCATACGTGATTCTCATTCAGCATAACTGTGCGATTTCGATTGCTAAAAATAGTCTTACTATGTACGCTACTGTGACGTGATAAAAATTACGGACTTGCGAACGATAATGCTACTTGTTTGGTAGGTTTTTTCAATTTCAATGCGGATTGGGTAACGGTAAATTAATAGTTCGTCAAATATCCTTTTGATTCTGCACTATGAGAGGTAAATGCTCCAACGAATAATCAACAGTTATTCCTATCAAAGATGTTGTAATTAAGCGGTGCTCGAAGAGAAAACAAGCTCATTTCATGAAGATGTACTAATAAATGTTAAGACTGAAGAAATTACACTATTGCTTATTGCAATTATTTACGAGATGACGATTCGCGCGATGTATTTCGTAGAACCTGTTCTTCCCTTTCTGCTTGCCTCGACCTCCATTTTCTCCGCTACCGCTAAAATTTTCGCTGAACCCAGTTTTCGACACATGTACATAAATCGAGCCGAATATAAGAAACGGCACGTTCAATGTTAGCTTCAACATTGGTTGCTGGCTGGAAGTTTAGGAGTGTTAAATCAAACTAGAGGGAAGGATAATTGGCTGATTTAATTCTGGAAAATCACAGTGTGGCAAGCGGCTCCATTTTGCTAAAAGCACATGTTGTCCAAGTCTATGACCATATAATTCCGCAAGAAATAAAAAAGTACCATCATCCTTAACAAAAAGCACCAGACGATCAATTTAAGTGAAGGCAATCCACTTTCATCCATTGCTTCTAGATAATTTTCAAACCAGAAGCAGCAGTTTTCCTTATCCACAAAACCGCTGAGCTAGAGATGAACTTCCCCGCTAAAGATGAAATTCGCGATCATTTTCATATTCTCTGCACCTGCTGCATAACACATGGACGTTTGGTTCAAGTCCTTGAATTATACGCACGTAAGGCAAGATCTTTTCCCAAAAATTCGACACAAACTGACGTCGGCGATGTTGAATGCCTGACATCTCGAAGGAATTACCGCATTCGAATCTTCACGCACCTTTCGAGCTGCTATATTCCCTGTTTTCGCGCTCCTTTGTCGTCTCCTTGGCGCGGGAACGTTATGAGGCGAGTCTGTTGATTCGAATTTTTCCTTCGTCTTGGACTTGGGTAGTTAACAAACATGTCCGAACATGACTTTTGATAGGATATCTGAATGATTTGGACACGTGTATCGTCCCTTTAAGTTCTCCATCTTTGAATACATTGTTTATTGATACATGCTGTAATGTTTCTACAGAATTTTGCACCCGGGGTAAAGTTATTTAATTCATAGAAGACCGTCTGTACTCGCTGCATGCGCGGATAGAGAATTGGCGATAATAATCGTGCGCTAATTAAGTTAGCGTGTAATGGTAAACTTGCCTTCTTTCCACTAA
This sequence comes from Oryctes rhinoceros, assembly GCA_020654165.1. Taxonomy (NCBI): domain Eukaryota; kingdom Metazoa; phylum Arthropoda; class Insecta; order Coleoptera; family Scarabaeidae; genus Oryctes; species Oryctes rhinoceros. Next base: position 3,861,846 of record JAIOKQ010000548.1, on the reverse strand, counting down.
TGAAAATTTCGAATAGAAGCAGGAGCTCTTCCGTAGTTACCAGCTTCATTGTTGTAACTAATTTAATTAAGTAATCCGATTCTATTTTCTTCGCAGTACCTTCGACCGACTATACGTATGTACATACGCGTAACACTCACATGCATTTGAATCAATAAGCATTAGTACGCCACAACCGCCATCTAGGGGCATTAACTTTCTAAAAACGAAACGGAAAACAATGCTGTAAACACAATCGTTCTCGGTACAAGAGAATCCCATTTAAATTAATTATACGAGCCGTTTGCGGCGTAATAATAGACCATAATGTCTAAAGGTGGAGGAAGAAGCCATTCAAACGCATGCATACCAAGTGGAAAAAAATAGGAGCGGGCGATAGAGCGAGAAACAACAACAGAACAACTTGGGGGAAAATAACGCGGCAAGAAAGCCCGCAAGAACGCCCATGATTAATCCTAAAGTAAAATAAAATTCCGTTAAGAACATGGAAAGAACGATATTTACTTCATATTTCTAAAGCTAAAATCAGCGCAGCGAAAGTTTTAAAGCTGTTACTGGGAAGGTTCCAAACAGTCCTTTCTTGCTTCATACAATTCCGCCAAGAGAAACAAGTGATAGCTTTGCGAACGACATAAACGGTATTTACGCGTTTTTAATATTCCTGGAAACAGGAATGTGTACACTCAGAAAAGCCAGAGACCCAACACAGAACCCTGTGGTACGCCATCTAACACTGCCCGTGGTTCAAGAGTTCACTTGTATTTTTATTAAAAAGGTCATCTATTACAGAGTGGGGTGATGGTACAAATGATTCTTACCTAAAAACTGCCGCTAAGAGGTTTTTAAATGAAAGTTGGCAGTACGGTTAATATTTGCCTTTTAAAATCTTTTCACTCCAAAAATCTACCGGCCCAACGTTAAGTTAGTTAGCGGTCTTTGTTGAATTCCGTCGCCTGCACTTCAGAGACCGAGAATTAATAACCCACGATTATGCCGAAAATTTCGGAACTAAAAAGGCGCACCGCAATTGTCTAACAAACCAATCAGCGCTCCGTCCGCTTTCCGAGTTATTCCGGAGAGCGAAAAGATGCCGTGGCGATGCGCGATCCCGTAACGCAAAACATTTCCGGCGTGTCTTCCGCGGCGCCCTACCCTGCGTTTCGCTCTTGTTTTATCATCATTTCATTAAGCGCGAAGCCGCCAACTTTGTTGCTGAACGTTCCTGAAGCGTCCAGGTCTATTATGTTCGTGCGCCGATGATGTCGACGTTGGTTTGTAGGCTAAATGAATTAGCGCCGAGCGAAAAAAGAGGAAGAAGCGCCAGGAAATTTCTTGTTTTAGCAAATATTTTCCGCGCTCAAAACGTAATTCACGCAAATTAGGTGCCTGTTGGCATACTTTTGCAACGCGACGGTGTTTATCGCGATGAAAGATGAATTTCCTCACTCATTAACGTTTCACGCCGGAAAACGCTAGCGCCGTATTTCGCCGCTACGACTTCCGATTATTCAGACTCAGAAGCTTAACGATCTCAGACCTCAATGCAATGAAAATTCCAATGAAAACGATGATGACTTTCGAATGTTTATCGATTTCGTTCGCGTAATTTAAATATTCTAGTTGAATTGAAAGGATTGCAAGGTTGTTTTTTTTTAGCTTATATTATGCTTCTTATAAATCTTCTTGAAAACAATGATGATAGATCTCTTAATCTTAATCTAACAATTAACTTAATAAAAAATTTCTTACATGACTAGTCTTACCTTAACTTTTACCCAACACCTTGGCTTGGTTGCAAAATCTTCCACTAAAGATGATATTGATGATTTGGAGCTCTTACTTCGGGCATTTAAATATTAGGTGGTTAGTATCCATCACAATCACAATCACAAATGAATCTTATGTAAATATGCCGAAGATTGACCAAGTCAAAACTTCAATCTTCCTGTTGTAGAATAAAACCATCTCGAAACACTTCGATTTTTGTGCCATTGCTTGAAGTTTACCAGTGAGCATGTCAATAGTTTTACGGAACTAATATTTTTATGAAAAACAATTGCGTGCATTGAGCATGTGCGCCACTTCAAGAAAAAAATAGTTATCCTTTATGAGTGACAGGAATGGTTATCAAAATTACAACGAATTACAAAAATAGCGGTTTAAGCCACTACAATGGATTAATCCTCCCATCTGTAGGCCGTAGGCGAATTCTAGGAGTTCACTTAGCAGCGAGGCAATGGCAAAATATGTGCTCAACTGTTCCTTTTGCGCTCATTTTGAACGAGTCTCATTCTATGAGGTTTCCTTAATTGTGCATGATAAGTAAGGTAAGGTAAGGTGAGCTCTCTGGCTCTGTCTTCGCTGGACAAATGTCTTAATATCAAGTAGACTTGAGAAGACATCCCAGATTAAAAAAGAGTTCTTGCGAGGCTTGTGGGACAAAACGCATTTTGGCAGTGTTGACAGACGTGTCAAATAAAGTTGCTGAACTTAGCCAAGTGTGTTCAGTTGTCTTCTAGTAATTCAAGCAATTGTTAAATTGCAACGTATTTTTACGGAACCACGCTCGATTGAAGCTTATAAATAATATTTAAAGAAATTGGCGACACAAGCAATTCTTCAATTTGTTTCGCTTAAAATTTTACTTTTGACTAGATAATGTATGAATAATCGTTAATATTCGCGTAAAGAATTTACGTTAAACAGCCCGTAATTGGTAGCACGTTCAGGGAGCCCTAGAATAAATAACAATTAGTGACTAAGAGAGTTACCAAGCATAATGTTACCCACGATCCGCTGGAAATACTAATTATAAAGTTCTTTCTGTTGGGAATCACAGAATTCAACTTTGTTTCGTTTGCGTGTACCGAATTATGTCGTTCGCCTGAGGATTTTACGTTACGTTTGTTTAATGTTCCAGGCGAAGGTTCTCAGCTTTCCGGTTACGTCTTCGCCTCTGACAGGAAATTGAAAAGAAAAGATGTGATACATTTCAAATTGTTAAACGGCATACATAAATTCTTTAGTACTTTAGGGGAACAGTCGCGTACATTGTTATATGGACGAAGACACACGAAGTAAGCGAAGGTTTGAATGAAGAAATGATGAAGGTGTTCAGAGGGCTGTTCAAGGAACTATTCAGCTTCATAAACAGGTTGAACTGCTCCCTGAACGGCTGAAACAGAGAGTCGACAAAATGCTAGTTTGTTCGATCGCCTTGAAAATTTAGACATTTCTTCCATCTTGCCCATCATTATTAACGGGGAATCGATCATCCGTACAAATATAAACGTGCTTTATATTTGTTGTAATTCATCCCTTACGTATCTTTTTCGCTTCGGTGAAGGGGTTGACGCAAAAGTTAACGGCTGGTATGAAACAGACAGGTTCTACAAACTTTTCCCTCGTATTTACATTAGATAATTACCAAGCGTAGAAAGTATCCAGCCATAACCACACATAAAACCGCGTAATTGCGCTGAATTCCAGCAGCACATTTTCGTACTCCTCTTATTTTGATAAAAACCCGCTAACTACCTCGCATTATGTTGTAGTAGGCGATTATTCTCCGGATAGCTTGTTCCGGTTGGTCTTTCACTCCTCTTAAACGTCCATAAATCACCCTCTTCACAGCGAATTCCAGCGCCATTCATGTGTAATCGTAATTAGCGCCGCAGATGAGTGGCGCGAGGAAAGGCTAGAAGATAGTGAGACGCGACGCTCGTCCGCGTATGGGAGAGCGCGGTGAAGGGCTGCACAAGAGAGTCGAAGGTGCGTCCCGTAGTACAACAGGAGAACGAAAATAATTGGAACGGCGCGGCCTTGTTCTTTCAACCGTTAATGATTAAAGTTGGCCGAAAATCCCGTATCCCATACTACTATTTCCGACGCCCTATTATAGTCCGCAACTTTCGACTTAACAAAGTGGAATAAATAATAATTACCGCCCGGCTAAGTTTTGGATGTATTTCTCGCCCAGCCGTTAGAGGGTGTTAATTAGAAGGTCTTTTCTTCCACGGACGACCGAGGAATTTAACATTTGCGCGTGACATCGGATGATTATTGGTAAAGCCGAAAGGGGAAAGATGGATGAAATATTCAGGAAATTGCTGAACTTTTATTCCCGATGTAATCTCAAATGTTAGCCTCTAAGCCTTTCCTCTGGTATTTAGTCTATCTCGCACGTTTTTAAAATGGCTTCATTTATAATTCTACTTCTTAATTTAGTGCCCTTAACGAAAGCTGCATAGTTCAAACAAAATTACTTGAACGTTCTTCTAAGCACATAGCCTATAATTTCATAGATCCCCCTGTGTTAAATCTCATGCATGATTATAACCGTTAATAAGGTTGTAGTCTTCTTTAATTCTACAACACCCATGGCGCATCCAGTTCAGTAAATAGGTTTCGTCATTATTCGCCTTGAATTCGTTCGGTACACATGCGGATAAGTGTAATATGTAGACTTGCATCGTGCGAGGAGGCGAGGTTAACTAAGTTTCTGGAACACAATGCACGATGACAACGACCTCTTCATATTGTACGCTAGGAGAGGGAAGTAGAGGAAATTATTTGAAATCCCATACTGTGTTACACTATCTCGCGGTAGTCTGCATGTGTGCATGTAAAGTAATAAGATCTTTGGAACTGTTCAATTGAGACGAATTTGTGTCGGAAGCTTACGTTGTTGAGTATCTTCAGCAATGGCCTAAGCGATTAAATTCTACTTCTTTTAAGCATGTGCATGGCATGGTTAGTTTAGAAATTATGACGGTATGGTTCGTAATTTCAGATAATTTTTATCGCCGCATAAAATAATTCTCTTTAATTGTGGGAAATGCACCAGAGCAGCTCGCGTTACAATTCATGGCTTATTTCACTGCTTTTAACAGGAGATTAAGCGACAGATGCCACGTATGTTCTTGTTAGTTTCGTCAATAACGGAGCCTTCAGTTTTACGTTAATTTTATATTCGAACGACGCAGAAGCAATCCAAATTTTAAAAAAACACCTTTTTTTTTCTTTTGAATCTATTCATAATATTTACAAATAGTAAATTTCTTTCGAAAACATCATTTTTACGCATTTCCAAAAATATTCTGAACACAACAACCTTCTTCCAAAGTACACATGTAGGTATACATTTTTAATATAGCTTATTTACAATTTAATGCTATTTGGCCGAGCGAACCAATTCCAAAATTCACGCGAAACCGAAAAAAAAAAAACATCAACACGTTCCTCTTCCATTTGCCAATTGACCGGAGCGAAGTGCGAAGTTGTCTTCGGTTTCCGTAAGCCCTTACGAGCGCCAGTCCAAAAATCGATCTCACAAAGTCCGCCGCGATTCGTTGTAGTCGAAGGCGTGTGTGCGTCAGAACGGCGTGATGTTTACACACCTCCTTGCCAAAACGGATGGAATTGTCGAAAATACGTGTCATCTCCGAAACGATGATTGCGAAAATATTTGAGCATGCAATTATTTGCAAATACGCTGTTCTATTCAAAAGGCAATTTAAGGATGTTTGTGAGTACGGAGGGAAAGTTTACTTTTTGGCAACGTCTTGCCGGTTCTTAGTAAACGATGTACGTAAGCGACATCAATGATGAGGTTGCGTAAAAGGTTGCGAGGGTCACTATAAAATTATCTAGTTGCCTTTTTTCCTTGCCAATAGCTTTCGCAATTCCGTAGTCTTTGTTTACTTTGTAGTCGTATCGCTATTCCTAGAAATAGTTCAAATTCATTGGTATTCTTGTGTCTTCTTTAGAATGAAAGGATGTCTTAAGTAGAGTCCCGTTTAATTTTTTTTTTTGCTCTCTAGAAAGAAAACAGTTGATTTCGGCTTATTAATCGCGTAGATATCCCTCGCAGTATTTCCTAATGGCCAATTGTTTGACGTCAACGCAATACATCTGCGAAACTATTGCACGAAAGTATAAAACGGCGTCTGAATATTTATGAGGTGTATCAATGAAACTATGTCAAATTTCAATTAGAATTAGCTGCCCCGGTGGAAGAATCGTAAATTTTTTTCAGGTCAAACACCCGCACATTACAATTTTTACCTCACCGTCGCCAAGAATAAATTAATTCATTTAATTGATTTAATGAATTTCTTGCATTAACGCAACGCTACGTGCGTAAGCAGTGATATTTACGTTATAAAAATAAAAGAATCGTATTTATCGAAATATTTAAATTGTAAATCCTGACATTACATTATTTACTTTCAATCTCTTTCTTATATACATATATATATATATATATATATATATATATATATATATATATATATATATACATCCAGTTAACAGTTAAAATATAGGTTAATGCACTAACCTTTTTTTTGATTGTTACTTGGAGTTATTTAGGACCAAATTGTTTAAAAAAGATACATGCGGAAATAGCTTTCGCGACGCTCTGTTTTTCAAGTAAGTTATGTGGTTTCGCATATCCAAAGCATTTACGCGGAGAAGCAGAACTTTTGTTCCTTCACGGTGTAAGAATCTCAGGAATATACGACCCGCTTTGTATTGTATTTGGCAAGGCCTTATGCAATCGGCGCACACACACGCAACAGTCTACTCTAAGGTACACTCAAGGTACCGCATGTAAAAGTTGGGAGCTGATTTTGAAATATGTTTGGAGGCGCGCTATGTATATTTGGGACAGCAAATAAGTTATATTTCTAGAGTGTAATCGAAATAAACCAACGAGAATTTTCCCTGTTCAAGCCCGGAAAGTATGCGAAAGACCGACTCGATCCTATAAGACTTTCAAAAAATAACGACGAGAAATCTAATGCACGTGCCACATCTGATATTCTCGATATTGTTGTTGTACAAAACTTAACTTTGCTATGACTACAGTACCGAATGATGCTGCGTCACGAATGTATTTGATTCTGGCATTGAAGGTAGAATGTCAGAAAATAAAAAAAGCACTAATGGATGTAGAAGGCTCGTAGTAAGGCTGTATGGCTCGGAAAAACAAAAATTTTAAGAAGCGTTCTTTCTTTTTAACCATTTAACTCTATAACGCCTAGCTAAAAATACTTGTGCAGACGTCCCTAATAAGTAGTTTATACGATAATAAATAATGTCGATATTAACTCCTCATATTTTTACGAAAATTTAATTCAAAAGCTTGCACGGTCGGTTTTAAAATAACAACAACGTACCGTCTTTTTTCCGTTGTAATTTTAAATATAGGTACGGCTGTAGATGGAGTTGATATACCTCGCTTAACTTTTTTTTATACCTTATAATGGTTACACACGATTTCTACCTTCAAGAGCAACGGAAAGCCATCCGCTACCGTGCAATTACGAAATTATACTCTGCCTGGGTTGGGTTGCTAATAGGTAATAAAAATAGAGCACGATAATGGGGGGAATTATTATTTCGCGGATCAAATGTTTGCTACCCTCCAGGCGTAGACCGGGCGAAAGGGTTTAAATGAAAGAAAAGCAGATATTCAAGTATTTTACTACGTCCCGCGCAACGGAATTAATTCATTTTGTTTTGGATGCAAGAATTACATGCTGATTCGCTGTATGGGGAGTTTGTTTGTATCAGATTTGTTGGTTTTCGGTATTAATTTTGAAAAGGAAACTTTAAACAATTGAATCGATAAATTACAAGAAAAACTACAAAGAATTACAAAAAGCTCTAAAAAATTAAGATTATAACAAATACAAAAAAATATAAAAATTACAAAAAAATATAACAAATTATAAAAAATTCCGACAAATTACAACGAATTCTAGGAAATTCCAAGATATTCCAAAAAAGTTACAAAAAAATACAAAGAATTACAAAACCTAAAAAAAAACAAAAAATAAAAAATACAAAAAAATTATAACAATTACAAAAAATTATAAAAATTACAAAAAAAGATAACAAATTATAAAAAGAAATCTAACAAATTACAACGAATTCTAGGAAATTCCAAGATATTCCAAAAAAGTTACAAAGAAGATAAGAAAAACTTACAAGAAAATTAAAAAATACAAAAAATATGAAAAGAATACAAAAGATTATAACAAATACAAAAAAGTTATAAACATCGCAAAAAATATAACAAATTATTTTAAGATATTCCAAAAAAAGTTACAAAAAATTACAAAGAATTACAAAAAGTTCTAAAAAAAACAAAACAATTAAAAATTAAAAAATTACCAACAAATATTTTAAAAAATACAAAAGATTATAAACAACTACAAAAAAATTATAAAAATTGCAACAAATATAACAAATTATAAAAAAATCCAATAAATTACGAACGAATTCTAAAAATATTCCAAAAAAGTTACAAATAATTACAAAGAATTACAAAGAATTCAAAAAAATCACAAAATTCGAAAATACATCAAAAACATCTACTTCAATGTTATCACCTTTTTAAATTTCGCAATTGATATATCGGCATTTGTTGTCACCCAAATTTTTTCAAATTAAATTTAAGACGCTGTACCGACTGAATTGGTTCAACATCGATCTGCTATGTCAATCAAGATTTTCCGATTCTCGTCCAACGTTTAACCGATGTTGCTGACCTAAAGCTAATCGATACACCCAACGTTAGAAAAGTACCATTGGTCTTGTATACGGTTGACCATCACGGATATTGCAGCGACCGTACGATGTTGTATCAACTGTCAGCCAACTAACTGTGCTACTAGGGGAAGACTGATCCGTTTCTTTGTGTAACAATAACTATACTCGTACGATCGTGTCCTTTTTTGGATTTTGTAATCTGTTGGCAATTTAATAATGATAATGAATAAAAGCTTCAACGGAAGAATAGAACGGTTAATATTTGTTGTTTACCAGCAAGTGCATTCACTCGACTGCAATCGGGCAAAGAATCTGCCCGGTACAAAAGTATGTCAACGCGATTAGATAATCAATGTGCCATAGCATCGCATACCTTCATTTAGTTACACGTTCATATCGTACAATGCACAGTAATAAACCACTACGTTCGTCGGTAGCTCTTGGCGTGCCATACAAACAATACGTCTTGTTGATGATAACGAACAATCGGTTTTACTAATCAGTCGCCGTGCTCTAATACCCTCCTCTGATACATACTGGATGGTTTCGAGATCCAAAGGAGCCACGGAACACCACCGCACGGTTGTACCGCTACAGTCTGAAATGGTTGTGTATTACAATGCGTAGGAAATTTGTCTAATTCGCCCTCCTGAAAAGCACGGGGGGGCGGGGGCTTATACACAGCGTTTACGCGTACAAACCCACTAATAAGGTTTCGATGGACTTTGCGAATTTGGGGCGTTTGTTTCCCCGTTCAAGTTCGCGTAAAAGGTAACATTTTGGGATCGGATCCGTTAGTACACCATTTAGTTGCGAGTTGTCCCAGTCCAATGAATGCTCTCAGTTGACTGATGTAATTTTGATATTGTTTTCTTTAATTTGTTATCATCTTATTGGTTTATTTAATTACCGCTTTGATGCGCGACAGACACATTATTTATTACTCGAATGTTTTTTTTTTCGCGTGTATTTTGTCCTTTTTCCTGTATAGGCGCCTATAGAGATGTATACGGCCTTGACCATGTTTCCTCTTGGCTATCTTGCTTCGTTCAAAATTGCAAACTGTAAATGTTCAGTGTTGTTTATTTCTTGTAGATATATATATAAACTAACTGCTGGTAGTTTTCTGTTTTCTGCAGACACGTCGTCTTTACTAACAGATTCTCGATTTCATTCTTCTTTGCTTTCCAACGCATCCTTTTCCTCTCCCCTCGAATCGTCTTCTTGTATCTTTTCCGAAGGTTCAGCTTTTCTATCTTCTTCACTACGATCCTCCTTGTCTCTGATTGGAGAAACGTCAAAATCGTGGATCGTTATATATGTGTATTAAGATGATGAAAAACTTTGAAAAAGGAAGCCTTTCTAGTAATTGTTACATTATTTATTTTAATAATCTTATAAGGCTCTGGATAAAATGGAGGTGTTCATTTATTTGATGAATTTTGCTTAGAGATTAACTGCGTCATTAATTTGTAGGTTACGTTGTTTTGCATTTTTTCCCCCTATTCGGCATGTCTTTCGATAATAACGTGTTTTAAATGGGTAAAAATGATCATGGATGATAATGGAATAAAGATAATTGCCAACGTAATAAAATAATGGTTGTAAACAACGCGAATTTTATTTGCGTCTCGTTACCTTCCAAGTTTGCCAATGTAATTCAAATATTCCAATTTAGAAAGCGACTTCAGATGCACGTCACAATGATACAACATACGTATAGAAAACGAAAAGAAAACGGAGGCTTCAAAAAACGAACTGATCCCTATTAAGAAAAAAAAAAAGCCGGTTTTAAGAAATTTGCTTAATTAATGTTGAAATCGGCGAGGATTTCGTATTATTACTATCGCCGATCACCTCATGTTTCCTTTATCAATCCTACAACCAATCGAAAACGGTTATACGATATGTTTGTTACAAAGCTAATACGCGTTTTCTATATGTTTAATAGCGTTCTCGATATATAGGTTAGGCAATATTGTTGCGATATAAATTTCACGCTATTGCTCGGATGATCACTCTGAATGAATTCAGTAATAGTAGTCGTAGTAGTATAATCTTACCGACGCATTGTCGTTTTCGTGCTAATCGCGATAATCAGTTTATCGGTAATAATACGAGAGAAAAAAATAAATATGTATTAAAGAAATCCGAGTACTTGCGTACACATTTTCAAATGATCCAAATACATCCCATTAAAATATGGGGGGCGTGGATCTCCGTTAATATAGGATTTTGCTTGGAATGTTTTCGATGTGCTAGATATAATTTCAAACAAGATATACTCGACAACGATGATTTGTTATTGCGGATTTAAATTATTTTCGGCTGATAGATTTGTTCAAATAAAAAATACATTAATTATTTCAAGGGAGCCGTTCTACGCAAACGACCTTGCATTGCCAGCAAATCGAAAAAAAAATATTTAATTTAAAAACAAACGTACAAAAAAAAACAGAAATTGTGACAATAGCACATGTTAGGAAAAAAAAGAGGAAAGGAACATAAAACAGGTGAAAAAACATTTTTGAGAACGACGGAAAAATTGAAAGATGAAATGCTCGGTAGAATTAAGAAGGTAAATAAATGTAATATTTTGCGCGTTATATAAGACATTCTTCAACAAACGAGAAATTTCAAAAAAAGAAAAACAGGCAAGAGTATAGCGACAAAGATACATCTACTGCAAGGAGCCGTGCGTTTGAGACTTTCTGTGGCTAAGCGAGAGAGATTGCACGCGGCGTCGAGATTAGCGTCTAGCATTTGTTGGTTTGATTCCTTTTTAAACGTACATGTTTCGATGATGTAATGTACATTTCTCCAACGAAATCCGCACGCTTATCTACGTATGCGAATAGTGAACTATCTAAGAAGCAAAATTACGGCATGTGAGATGAAAATACGGAAAATTAAGCGTGTGGCGAGATTAGATAAAGTGAATAGTGAAACTATATGGAAAGAAAAGTATGTTGGACGAAAGATATCCAGATGATATGAGAAAGACGGGAATTAAGAGAAGAAGTAATTTAATCTACGATGGCTGGCATCATGAATACGCTGGGTTCTAGAACGCTACACAAGTGCGCTTGTTCCAGACAGGCTATGCTTCTTTGCCTGCCTGGAACGATTCGCCCTATATAAATGCAAGTAGGTAGTCGCCGGCGAACGTATTTAGCCGATTCGCAAGCGAGCATCTCTACTCGAACCAATTGAATGGCAAGTGTGGCAAGTAACGATGAGAATATCTAAGCTTAGAAATTCTGATCAATTAAAATTGATCAAATCAATTAGCACTATATATCGACCTATACAGAAGAGAATAATGTAAATATTCAACAACTTTGCGAGGGTAGCGAGCTTCGGCTAGTTCGAAATTCATCAATGGTAATTTGGCGTCCACAAATGGCGATGCTGGTGATTTTCGTGTTAATTAATATTTCGATGATTCAGATTAACGGTAGGTCTCTTGCCTAGAATGCTTTTGTGTTGTTCGCCATAGTCCTCGCTGGATGTGTTCTTTGATACAAAGTTAAACGTTAGAAAACGGTAAAATACACAAATGTATATATATTTCTTTAATGTATGCATGCACATGTGATATTATGTACGCAAAGCCTGCCCTTACTATCCGACGAATTTGCCGGCTCTAATAATGAAACATTGTTGGAAGCATAAGCCAGCACCATCATAGTTACAAACAATGTGTATATAGATAAAACAGGAAAAAAGCTGAAAAAAACGTAAAGCAAACAAGCAATCCTCGTTTCAGCTTTCCAGAAAAGTTTGTTAATATAGTGCATTTTAATATAAACGCAGAGCTAGACGTTAGCTGCTATTTGGACAGATTAAAGAGATGGGAAAAGTGTGTAGATTTACAAAGAGAGCGTGTTGGGAAATAATGGTGATTTTGACAGAAAGAATCATGTTAGCCTTCAAATTTAGCTAAGCATCATTACCAAATAGCTTTAAAGTAGTATATAATATAAATTGGAAGCTATTGAATGAAGTAGTCATTAGAGAGAACAAAGGCGAGTGGAACCACCACTTTTTTGCAACGACCAGACAGAGTCGTGTGTTGTCGACTCTCGGGGAAACCAATACGCACACGAACTCTTTTTCATAAAACGAACAGACACGAGTCCGTCTAGTCGCCGCAAAAGAACAACAATTCCACCCGCCTTTGTCCTTTCTAACAATCAATCATTTAATCCGATATTGCTATTGCGATGGGTGGCCATGCGAGAAGGTAAATTTCAATACGAATCTCTTTAAACACACACGCTTCCGTTATTTTCCTCTACGTGTTTCGCGGTTACAGGAAATCGACTACATCTGTGCTTTAGTCACCTTGGATCACCAACCATCAATACTCAATCTAGATCAATTTCTTTACGCTAGGAAGGTGAAGTGTGTAATAAAAGGACAAATTCGAGACGTATTTTTCCGTATTTGCAACGACCAATTTGTCGGCGGTATTTACAACGATACTAAAACAGCGAATAAATATTTATGATTTGGTAAAAATATTCCGCACAAAAATTCCGTAGAGCATTGCGTGTTTTCATTGAATATTGAAATAGCGTCTATTTCAAAATTTGTTGAACAACCTTCTACCTGTTTATTGGTTTTGTTAAATTATGCTAAACGAATCGTTATTGTGCGTACTCTAATGCGGAGAAAAAAATTCTCTTCCTCGCAGTGTATTGAGAGAATCGAATTTAGATCGGGTGACCTTGCTTTTGAATTTTATAACCACACTTGTTTATTTACGTCCGCGTATATACGAGCATATTTCGCAAATTCAGCTAATTAAGTAGACTAATTAGGTTTGAAATAAATTTAGATAATTTTTTTTTGGGAATCCATTAATGCCGAATACTATCATCCAAATACTAATTATTAACCTTCAATTTAATAGCTTATTTATAATAATTATAATACACTGGTTGCAATTCGAAATGCACCACCTCTCCCATTGTCGATGTCGTTCCGGACGCTTCGTTACAGGAATACGCCTACCAGCTTATAAACAATTGACCCCTTTCGAACGTGGACGGATTGTTGGGCTACATAAAGGGTGTCAGTTTTCGGTACGCAGGCGCGCGCAGCAGGACTACCTCATGGAAAGATTTAATTTTGAAGCGTCTTTACGCGTTTTTACGCACCGGTGGTGGAACCATTACATACCGACTTTTATTGCGAGTACGTTTAACTAAATCTGTTGGTGGTGCATTTTTAATTGCAGGCAGTGTACATAGTGTAGTATTTTAGAAGTATTAGTATTAGTATTAGTGTACAATTTTAATATTTATAAACAGATAAATATGGAAAATTTTGCCTCGGAACATCCTGGTACGTTTTAAAGAATACAACATTTAGTAAATTGCTAGAAAATAATTTGTTTCCTTCATTTCCCTTTGAACGGCCAATTAGAGGCAAGCAATCAAAGTTATCCACTTGCTGCATTACTTTAATGAGTTTCCCCGTTTACCTTTGAAGATGCAAACAAGTTGGAAGTAGATATGCACACGAAGAATGAATCTGAATCGAAAATTGTTCCCGTGTGTAAGTTTTCATCTGTTTTTTCATTTGTTTCTTGTACCTTAGATAAGCCTTAAACAAACATTTTAAACACTTCCTATTCTAAGTATATTTTCGGATTCTAGAGGAGGACCATAAATGACATTACGGTAATTAAATGTGGATAAACAAGCAGATCATAGAAGGTTTTATGCAGATCTCCTGGCATTACAAAATATTACTTTAAGCCTTTGGAGGGAGATTCCGCCTATTATCGCTATATCTAAATGTTCAGCCAGAATCAGTTATGAAAACTTTCTTTCTTTGACATTTTTTACATTTATTGTCTGCTACTGAAAAAAAAACGAGATGCTTCTTTTTCAGAAAGAATAATTTTAAGGTGCCTGAGACTAACCATAGCTTATAACTTGTTTAAGAAACCTACAACTTCAAGGTGATGTAATTTTTTTTGATTTGCTCTTAAAGCAACTTTCTATTTGTAGCAAAAGCCTTCTACAGGATAGCGGCTTTATATTTTCGTAAATATTGAAAATCGAGGATTACCTTCCGTAAATGCAATTATTTCGCTTGAATCGTGCGTTCCAAAGCGACGCAACTGGGTTTCTTTTAAGCTCTTTTAATAAGAGATTATTGGAATGGACTACGACAAATACCCGATCAACGCAACGTTTTCAGGTGTTTCTCGATTCTACCTACGCACTTATCGATTAAACGATATTTTTTGCATCAACATCTGTGCCACTTTAACTCGTTACTGTTATCATATTTACGTTTTACGTGGATCAACAGCCGTTAAACGTACTGGTGCAACTAAAATTGCTCTTGAAGCTCTAATATGCTCTAATAGGTATTGTATCAGTATCGATTATTATTAAATGATGTATGATCTTATATTGTTGCTGTCACAAACACAAACGGATTTATCAAAGTATCAACACTTAAAATTCTTCGATAAGAGACTCATCGTTACACGTTTATGGCGAAGTAGCGCAATAATTGTGGAAACCGCGCAGAATTGTGGTTAGTAACAAATGAGTAAGAGGGACAATAATCGCAGAAATAAATAACGGCGGTTTAAAGGCGCGCTTATGTAGTTATCGAAAGAAACGCTGAAGACAACATGCAACGGAGTTGACGTCCATGTCAGAAAATGCAGTTGGCCGTGCGGGAGCAGACGAAATAGTGTTACTTTTCGACAAGGCCGATATGTAAACCGCACACAGCGACTACAGGTACGTTAGACCTTAATACTACAACCGGATTGTGAGTAAAATTAAACTCCGCGTTACAGAAGTGAATGCCAAACCAGCGATCCTCAACATGCTCGCACCTAACAGCGACGAAACCCAATGAATGGCACACGTTAACGTGCTTGCATTAAGTCCCGTTTAAAATAATATAAAAATCAAGGTGTATACGTAAAAAATTAAAAAAAATGCTCAAATTTCTAGAGATTCGAATAGCTTTTTCTTCTAAATACGGCAAGGAAAAAGAATGCACTGAACGTTTCTCCAACGCTGATTAGATGAATTATGTAATTGAGTAATAAGCAGATGATTATGATCGAGGTGACTAAGCGGAATAAAGTTATTTGGTTAATTGTTAGGTATCAGCCTTTTGTGAGAAAGATCGTCTACTTGATCAAGAATCGCTCGGATCAGGCAGGTTTATTTGTTTTAAGAGCCTTTTTTTTTTAGGAAAAAGGTAAAACATTTTTAGTTGCAATTTTTACGGAAATTCTTTGTACTTGTCCCAAGATTGTTTAAAGACTTTTCCAAATTTTCATGATTGAAAAGTTCATTCCGTCGGAATTTATGCAAGATTTCGGCGAAGTTTCTTTTTTGTCGTGCATCAGCTTTACCTACGTCATTTTTTAACATATTTTTAAAATTCCACATATTAGTTCTCCTTTTATTTAAGGAAAAGGTGACATTTTGCGTAGATTTTGCATAATTGTTAATTTCTATTTCAATGACCTAAAAACCTTAATCCGCCCATGTTAATAAATCACCTTTACAAAAACCTTACAAAGAAATAAAATTTTTGCCTTGTGTTATTTGTGCAAATTATGCATAAATTTTTATTAGGTTACACAGGAGGATAAATCGTTAGTTTTCGTTAAATTTCACGAAGGAGAACTGCTTTAAACGTTTCACCGTTTGAGCACCTATTTAAAGTAACGACGTATTCGATTTTTACTTTGATCTTTGTTGATTTATTGATCTGCTTAAAGAGGAACTCCTTACCTTGTCGTACTTTTACACGAAACACACAGCACAGAAACGTGTTGGAATAAGCGAAATCAAATATAAGAATCGATCATTTCTCCTTACTCCACATCAAGCTCCTCGTCAGGAATGTTTTTCTTTTTTTCCGGAAATTTACGAATTCACGCTTTCTTAAATATGCCGAAATGTCTCCTTGAAACATTTTATTATTAATTGTAAAACCTCCTATTTTTACCTCGATCCTAAATTAGACACAATACCTTTCAAAAGTGAAAATAGGAATTATATAACTGACAATTAATTAATTTCTGCTTGCCTCGTTTTCCAACATCAATTAGAGCAACCACCGATACCGCCGCTAAGATGCTAAAGAATCAATTAAAATATCAATCATCGAGCAACGAACGAACTTTGTAACAGATGAAATTGTTGCTCAATTCAATTCATTAAAATATAATCGGAAAACAGTTGAAAAAAACCCGATTTCCTAAAGGATCTTCGCGAACACCAATTAAATTGTTCATAAATATACCCCGGCGAAATTTGATCTATCAATAAATTTTGGCAAGGTTTCTCTCTTTATTTAAGTTATTTTCCGTTAGCTGTTTTTCCCAAAGGCTACACGAAGCAGAATTAAAAATATCTAATTAGCGGTACCAGTTAGAAGGCTTCGGAATATTACACATGCTACGTTCATTATCGATTGCATCGCAACATTAGTAATGTTATTCTAATGAATAGTACAGCAATTAAAAAAGGCATGTGTTACTTTTCTCATCGGAATAATTCGAGCTCTCTTCTGTATGCAAGGTATATATTCGGTTTTAATATCGCCGCTTTATAATCTGAATTGTACGTTTTTTCTATTAATATTTAAATGAATATAACGATACGACGCCCAATAAAACTAACCACGAGATTTTCGCAATAAAATATAACGAATACCATATTATTATTATTGCTGGAACAGGCGTAAATTCGAAATTACTTAACTTGTAATTAAAAGTTTTAAAATGCTGTTTGTATTTATTTATTTCAAAAATTAAAAACGCCACGTCTCTACGTGGATGTAATGCCGGGATGCTCGCGAACTGCACCCAGTACCTGTTGACTTAAGTACCTACGTGAACGTGAAACCGTTGGGGCTGTTTTTCTGGATATTATAGAAGCCTTGGACTAAGTATAGAAAGGCACCCTAATACATAATAATATGCTTGATATAGGCTTCAGCATTAATTCGATTAAATTCCATTCATCACATCTGGTAGAAAGGATCTCGTAGTCAATGAGGACGTAAAGATTCTGAGACATTGAAAATTCCGGAAATACAAGATGTGGTACTGTAGTCCACGTTCGACGTTATATAGGTGATCGGTTGAAAAGAAGGGATCTCAGAATAAATGAAAATAGAAGCATCACTATACATTTAACAAGACGGGGAACACTCCCACTCGGGGAACATCAACGTGCAGCCTAAGTATTTGAGGCTTATCCTCCGTCGTAGGTTTACATGGAAGCTTCATACCAATTAAATACGGCAGATATTTACATGGTACTATTAGTACGTGAACTGTAAATGCTTTAGTTGGTAGAATTCAACCAATAAGGTAGAAAGTCAGGTGAAAGTATTCATGACAACATCGCTAAAAACAATAAAAAAGGCTGATATCTTTAAAGAAAGTGGATCTGAAGATAGTGAGAATATGCATAGACGGAGTGATAGGAAGCCTTAGAGCAAATTAAGGGAAGTTGAAGATCAACTATACGGGAAATTTAGAAACCGGCCATTAATCATAGACAGGTTATTAATAGCTTAACAGGTGATCTTTAACACCTACTGAATTGAAGAATGAAGATTAAGAAGAAGAAGAATTAAGAAACAATTATGTTAACATATCTATAGGGTAACTTTGTTTATATTGAAATCAATTGTTTATTGAAATTTGTTCAAATTCGGGCTTTCAAATTCGAAGTATGCAGTTTCTCATTAACCTACAGTAGCCGATAGGATTGTACTTGCCGCTTATGTAAACGTCGCCGAATGTGAATTTAGTGAGCGGAAATACAGGTAATAGATCGACTGTTTGAAACGTGTAACATACTATTATTCGAATGTACCGAGTTACCAAGTTACGTTCGAAAATGAGCTGCGCAGAACACGAGCAATTCTAATTTTACCATTAAATTCATTGTCACGACGTACGTAGGATATACAGTTATAGCAGAGCGAAGCGCGTTCTTTTTTAGGATTAACGACATCAAATGGCCTATACGATATTCCCTCACATATTAAATTAAACGCGATCTTTCGCTCTCGATCTCGCAGTAAAACTTTCTATGCATATGCGAAAGCATCAAAGATCCACACGTCGATATGTGTACCTGTACACGATATATTCGAACTTTCAAAAGCGCATTCAAAGCTCGTCGTACAGTTCAGTAACGCCTATATGGACGCAACAGATGATCCCGTCTCGGAATTCGGTCCTATTTTTAAACATGCCGGTCCTCTCTACCATGTTCGTCGTATGCTGCAACTCTTTTGGTACCGCTGACGCGAATAATGCAAGTACATAATGTGGAGAGTGGAAGGTGAAGGCTTCGGGTATGACGTTGAAGCGTGCGGGGCAGATAAGTCGAGGCGAGCCCCACGAACGCTAGCTTCCGATTGGTCGAGAGAGTATCGTACGATACTCAGCGTAATCGAGGCGCATAGTGGGGTCGTCCTCTACGCACACATCTGCTTCTTATAGCGTTGGGAATATCAATTGCTGTGTATCGGGTTATAGTAGGCTTAGTAGGCTGCCAATTCGTTTGTTATAGAGCGCGTTCTCGAAAACGATTAACGCTCTCGGGTCCATCTGTCTTCTAATGAAAAAAAAATTAGTCTGGATGAATCATCGTATGTTAGCTAACCATACTTGGATCGTACGATATGGATGACGTAACTTGTAATGTTTGCTTTTGCGGAACGGCCTTGCGGAAGCACATTTTTTCCATTATGCAAGTCATTGTACATACATATACGTACATATATGTATATAACAATCACTACCAACCAAAATAAATATTTTTCGATAAAAAATCTCCAAATTGTTTTATTTTTCTTTTTATAAAAATTGAAAAGGCAAGAAAGAAACAAATACAGCAAAACAGAATTGATAGCGGGACTGTAGCTTTGCCATCGAAACGTGCGTGAACAGTCGAAGAAGAATTGGTTCTTCATTTTTGTTTAACAAATAAAGAAAATAATAATATAATTTGTATAATTCAATTAATAGAAATAATCACCTTTTCCAAGTTGACCCGGAAGAATTGCGACCGTGGAAGCGTATTAACAATATCTGAAGGGAATATCGAAAATTCAAAAGGTAATTTAGGTCAATAGAAAAACACCTTCACGCCCATTCGCCGATAAAAAGAGAAACCATTATTATTTAATCGTTACTATTCGCTCATACACAATGACATAATACCCGACGATTACACGAGACCATAGCTGAAACTCGCGTCGAAATATAAATACCAGACGGCACGAGAACAATATTATACGATATAATAATGTAATATGTAGCGACGCGAGGTAGCACGTAGCAGTAATTACTCGTCCTACAACGTTTAGCCGAAATCACGCAACGTTACTTAACGTAAGTTTTAACCTTTACATCTCCGCTACGTAAGCTGAAGACGATCCGTTTATTTATTCTGGAATTCCCCGGATCGAGTCGGAAAGATTTATACGCAGCTGTATGTTTCTGTGTATCTTTTTAAGCGGCATAAAACGTCTGGGGAGGAGAAAAGGAATATAAACCTCTTAGCTGATGTTTACGCACGCACCCAACAACGCGTTAGTGTTTCAAACTCATTCATTCATCTGGAACGCAGTAACAATGCGAATACTTAAGGTTAAGGCATTAGAGATCAGGATCGGATCTAGGCGAGGATATCCGAAGTGCATGACCGGAATGGAGAAGAGAGACTTAGATTTATTATCGGATTTACGTTCAGGAATTGAAATATATGTTTGTTTTTAGATGACGTCGACAGGCAAAATGATTAGATTTAATTTTATTTTCTTGTTTGTTTAAGTAAATCTTGAAATTCCAAGGATTCCGGCAGCGTCTTTTAACAAGTTACTGCATGATTGATGAATCGTATAAATACTTAAATACCTTTGTCTGGTAGATGTGGGTTGGTTTTCTGTATGATAACTTCCCCGAATAGGATAGAATATTCTCTGATAGCCAAGCTGCACTGCTAGCTGCAAAAGCGAGATAGACTTATGGCTAACTGCGAGAATAATCCTATTATCTGGAGCAGTAACAACAAGCTTATTGTCGTCTGGTTAACGAGGTGCTCGTTACCTTTGCAAGAATTAGATCTTCAAGCGTCGCCGGGATCAATAGTTTTAATTGGCATATCAATCAAATTAGTTAAAAAAATCATGGAATAAAGAATTCTTCCAGTCCTTACACGATTAAGTACCTCAACCTACAGGGAGTTCGTTCAATAGGAGGAACAATTATGTTAGGATCACTCAGTAGTATATTTAGGTACTACCCCATCGTTTGCAGATTCGCATTTCCTTTGCTTAGCACTATTTTTCTAACATTAAAGTCTGTAAAGCTGAAAAGTAAATAAAATAAAATAAAGAAATAATAAATAATTTACGGTCATAACACAAATTTTTAATTTTTTCCTAAGTACCTCGCAACTTAACCTGAAGCGTATGTGTAACACACATAATAGTTACTTTTCAGCGAAGACCATCCGTGCAACTTAAAAGGATGAAAGAGCCCTCGACTAAATCGAAGGAAATCAAAGCTAAAAGCGTCTCGCATCGTCGCCGAAGCAGTCGCTAACAATCCGTCTCTAATTGGATCTTGCTAAACTAGAATAGACTTAAAGTACAGCTCGAAGGCGGCCGGTGGAAAGTGGATTTTCTATTTATAGAAGCCATCCACCTGTCCGAAGGAGGAGGTCGCGCAACAGCATTCTTGCGCGCTCTCGCGCCGACAGCAACGGTCACCGTCGGATATCTTCATGCGTTTCAATGAGACGAACAGAACCGTCGGCGGTAAAAAGTTACCTAATGAGATATCATCATCGACGGCGCGCAAAGTCCGACGGTAGCGTGCTCGGCGGGTAACGGAAAAGGCGTTCCCGTCGAAAAATGGGACCTTCTCGAGTCGAGAGTGAGATAAAAATCGCGCCCGGAAATCGTCCATTACTTATGCCACGACGGCTCGTTGTAGTACTCGTGAAAAATTGATGCATAATTTTTAGATATGTGATAAATTACAGGGACTACCGATAAAAAAAAGTGGGAAGGAGATAACGGAGATACGTCGTCCTGTAAGATCAAAATGTTAAGACTTGATTTTTATTCGACGGTGTAGTAGCACTTACACTACCGCTCAAAAACATGGGATCACTAGATATATCCTGATAACGAGCTAGGATAATATAGGATGATCCTTATTTTCGATATGTTATTTATCCATATCAAAAATATCCTTACGATATGTTCCATTTCAAATTTTAAGACTTTAATTTAAATAGACAATAATATAACTGCTCATTATATGAGATACCTAGAATCGTTCAAATAATCAACGGGGTTATTTGAATTATTTATATATTATTACTTCTGGTTATTTACTTGGCGTAGCAGCTTTAATTTCCACGTTGCCGACGCAAAATGGAGAATAAAATTTCTTTAAATATCGAATATGTTATTTTGTCGATAAAGAAAGAGCTTTTTTTTGTTTCGTATTGATGTCAAGCTTGCGGTACCCGGAATTACGCGTCTCAACAATATAATAAAGAAAACGATTAAAACAAAATTTGAATGTATCTTCCAGGCTAATTTAATTATAATACCACGGCTATCTAATACAATCAATAATTACGTCAAGACTAAGCCCATCCTGAAGTAGATATTGATTAAATTATATTCCGCCTAATCCTCTTAAAGCAGAAACCTGCGGTTTTCTCGATAGAGAGCTCTCTATAACGTCGAACCGGATGTTAAATCGTAGGAGATGGTAACAATTTGGTGTTCAATTTGACTATGTAAGTTCATTAAGTCTGAATATGTGGCTGTCTTAGATTTTCCGGTTTTGTGCATGTCACGTTACGAGTCTCAATGTAGAAACGACATAAAACAAGTTGAAATGCTAGGTAACTCCTCCGCTTAACTGTTGAGTCCACCGCAAACACAAAAGTGTAATCGGAAACTAATACAGTAAGCGGAGAGCTTAACAACCAAGTTTTCTGCAAACTTGTCCGTTGCGTCCTGGAATTCGTTAGCGCTAGAGATATTTGCTTATTTCGGATCTAGTATATAATTTTTAAGTGCAGCCACTTACGTTCAGAGAGCATCGTGTATTATTCGTATTACGGCTGTTGTTATCGTTACTAACATGAAAGTTTTCCTTCGTGATTGTATCGATTCAAAGTTCTTGCATCGTGAGATTTTAATAGATTTTCCGTAAAATTCAAGATGTTAATGTGGCGCTGTTGATCAAATTAAAAACGGACGTGAACTTTGTTGTTTCGAGTGGAAGATGTTTTCTACACGGGCTTCTGAAATGTACGTTAAATAATGTAGCATACCGTCGGTCTGAAATGAGTTAGCTTTGAGAAATTATCTTTCTAGAAATTTTGAAGGATGCAATCTAAACATCAATATCTCCTCGTACGGAATGCGTTCCTTTCGCGTCGGAGAAGCTGGGATTGGTATTTGCACATCCAAGGGACTACTTTGGAGGCGGCAGAGATGAATGGAACCTCGCTGCAAGTCGAAAACTATCTCGTATTTGAATAAACCTTTCATTTCTGAAATTATTTAACTGGAACGAGATAAAGGAAACTGTGAAAATACTGAAAATATAAATAAATCAACTTCATATAAAAATAAGTAGAAATTACATAAAATTAATTTTTTTTCATTGCTACGCTACAAATCTTCTTGTGCAATGAACTCAGTTGTAGTGCTTCACGGCTTTCTTTTTTTTATTAATTTTCATAAGCTTCATTCTAGCATTCTAGAATTTATATAACCGTGTGCAGCACGGGCAATTCATAATCGCCGAAATCTGTACGCCGTTATTTTCGAAAAATATGATATATGCGTATGTACGGTCAACACGGTTCGGCGCAACAATATCTATTCATGTAAGCGTAACCGTCTGCTATTGTTTTAGGAATGTAATATGAAAATACAATCGACCGTTTCCGTTTGTAGTATTGGAAATCGACAACGGTACAGCATCCGCTCGAATATATTTGCGATAATAATTAACGTGATACTTGTAAATGCGTTTGTCTGGCTTCGCAAAATTATTCCATCGATTTATTATTATTACAGTGTTATTAGCATAGATCGGCTTCTGATTGTGGCGTCTATCGCTCGTATTGAATTAATTGGGCTTGTTAGCATTTCTATCGTAAAATAGCCGCCAATAACGAAATTATTAATGTAAGTTAAATGGTTACATTTTAGACGCACGTCACTCCTAAGATACATATATTGCACGAATACAAAGTCAAAAGCGTCGATTCTGGAGACTTTATTATTAATTTTACGAGAAAAAGTTCTATTCAAAAAATGGAAGAAGTAATAATTGTAATTGCGACCTTTTCTCGTTTTTTTTATTTCCTCAACATAGTCTATCACGTTGTATTGAGCGAAAGCAACAGAATGCGTTTATTCTATGCAACCTTGTATGAAAGAATTTCGTCTTCGTTGCTTTGCTAAATTTCGTAGAACTGGCGCAGTAAGTTAGTGGTAAACTTAAGAAAAGAGCTGTTGAAACTATTATGGAAGGGGCGTAGAGATTATTCATTTAAAAAGTCGATTTGAGACTAATTTCCATTTGGTACCAGTCAACGTATTCTTAGTAGAGTGTTGTGCAAGAAGTCGAGCCCATTGCTCACGCAGTGAGGTTACAATACCGCTTGAATGGTGACAAATCCTTCTTCTCAAATAAAGCTCGCTTCATCTTGTAAAAGATACAAATAAATTAAAAATTATACAAAGGGCCGCGTTCAGTAGAACACTTCAATATAAAAATATCCTGGCGCTTCTTCCATAATATGATTTCCATATTCTTTTAAGGATGTTCTTTATATTCATAATTGAATTGTAATCCTATTTATTCATCATCTTCTCACTGGAGAAAGCGCGCATACCTATGTAATTATCGAAATACGTACGGTACGTCGTACCCTTCGATTGCGCGAATAACAAATTGTCAAAGTAAATTTCTCAGCGGCGAGATCGTATTAACCGCTTGAAAACGAATCTTATGTCTTGGGTAGCCGGTCCTTTTGTTCGCGAAGCCAATGAAGTGGAAAAGGCAATTTGCGACTTCAGAACTCAAATAGCGTTTTTAGCGACATCATTTCTTGTTAAAAATCCCAGAGAAAGAATTGCTCCAATTACAATTTCCGTCGGTCTTGTCCTAGATCACCGCAGCGCGCTATTGCCGGGTAATTTTACCGCGCCAACCCTCAGATACACAGACACACATATATATATATATATATGTATATATGTGTGTGTGGTTTGTCCACCAAGTTGTTTCGGAAAAATTAAACGAAATATAACGAACACGTCTGTCCACAATATTAATTAAAACCTTTAATTAGATTTTATTACTTCATTTTATTCTTCGGTCTTTTTTTCTCAATTACGTCGTTGATTACTTGTATATATGCTGCAATTTCACACAGCACACACGGTAGAAAACGTTAGATTGCCTGGAAAAGGAGTAAACTAAGAAGGACCGCATCTATTAATCGACTACATCAAAATTCATATTAAACGTAATAACGGCAAACATCGGGTCAACTAAAATTGCTTTATTGTTTTTCAAAGTATTCCTCACGAAAATTGATGCCTTTTTTTTTTATTTTGAACCAACTATTAAAGCAGTTATACCAGTCACGAGTTCACATTTTAGACATTGACTGCTTCTTCCGGCCACTGGAACCATTGACCGTGTAGACTCATTCCTGATATCAAAAAGCGTAAAAAATCGTTGTGGGAAAAAGACAGAACTATGCGAAGGATGACTTAACGTGTCTGTTCTCTTCTACTCTTTTGTGCTCTAAAAAATTGTCGTGGAGGAGAATGATTCGTCGTTGTGAATTGGTTCTTCGCAACACAGCAATCACCTCTGGTAAACAGACGATTGGCGTTAACCATTCTTCGATCTTCTAAAGTAATTGTAGTAACGTAAGCGAAAATTGATTTGTAACCATTTCTTCAGGAAAGAATAATTTTTATTGGCTTCTCGTCACCTTGAGACACCCGCAATGATTCGTTATTATTAACGGTACTTTAAATACTACCTGAACACCCGTTGTTCACCTGGATCAAAGCGTTTTCTTCACCAATTAACTCGAGCCACGCGAGTTGATCCTCCACAATCACTTCCGCGCAGCAGCTGATTTTCTATGTGACTGCTGTCTTTGTCGATCCTGTCCTGGGAGCGTCGTTGCGACCGGAACATTCACGTTCGTTACCAAGAAGAAAAACTAACTCGACGAAACATTATTGTTGAGGTAATCCTCTCTCCTCCTAGGAAACACTATTAAAATAAAAATAAAGGCGAAACACTTTATTACTATCGGACAATGCAATCTCTGCCGAAATGAATTTCAATCAATAGCCACCAGCTGAAAGCTTTTAATTTCAAAATCGCGCTTAGAAAGTTTCACCAGATGGCGTTGCACGCTTTAACAATTACGTTGCGTAATAAAACACTGCGTGATGGAAGTTTTCCAAATAAATATCGGAAAACGGGATGTAAAAGCGATAGTATAATGTCGGAATTGAATTACTCCGCGGAAAAGGTATTCAACGTCCAATTTAGGATATTAAAATTGGAAATTTTAATTTGAACCGTGTATTTAAACAACTGACCGAGAACGAAAATAATTCTATTTAAATTAATGTTTTTGTTTCTTTTTCAGGTAAGTCCTTCCCTCATTTGGGATAGCCATTTCAATAACACGTAAGTTATGTAAATATCTGCATGTATACAAGATATTTAATATTAAATAGATCGTATGTGCTCAGTACTGAAACAAAATTCGTGTATGTTGGTAATGGAATCTTTTAATTTAGCGAGCTTTTATCCATAGCAGATATTTTATTTAAAAGGCAGCTGATATTCGGAATACAAAGTAAATATGGAAAACCATAAACAGAAACAAATACCTAACAAAAACAAATTATAAACACGAATAAAGCGACCACAAAAGATCCATTTTAGTCTTTTACCAACATCTGCCCGAAAAACAATTGTTTTTTTTTGTAATAAAATACACACGTACTCTTAATCATAAATCTCATTTCACATATACAGGTTATTTGCTTTGATTTTATACAATATGCGAATATTCTTTTAATTAGAAGCGCGTATATCAGTAAAGTTGTTACCGAATGTGTTAAAGACGGCTTGGAGGCTCCTCACAGGAATCAATAGGCCTTTAGGAGTCAGTTCGTTATTATAGATGAACCGTGGATACACCATTACATGCCATAGAATGGTCCTAACGTTGGGTGGATTGCTAACTTGAAGACCGTTCTTTTCTTAAATAATCTTCGTTAATTATTTAGAAAAGGATCAAAATATTACATGTATCTCAATTGGACCACTTGAAAACCAAGTTGTCTATATTTTGCTCACAAAAATATTCTTAAAGTTGATAAAGATAAAGTTGAGTTACTTTTTTCAAGTTCTCTTTTACCGATCCAAGAATATTTTTATCTGCGCGAGTCCATAGTTTAGAATCATACCTTCGTTGGATCCTATCCTATCCTAAAGCTCAACATTCAGACATCGTATATCACCACTTATTATTTTCGATGTAACGATTTAACACTTAATTCTGAGCTTATATGTAGTACCAAAGCCGTAAGATATAATAGAAAAGGATGACGCCAATTTTTCCATTTATTGTAGACAACAAAAATTTTCACTTCGTATACGAAAGAAACCGTACGTTCGCAATCGTTACGCACGAAATTCGGCCATTCGAAGAATTCTTCCGTTCTGCAACACACATAAACACTCGCACACAAAGCACACCGTCTCGTATTTATAAGAGCAATTGAGAAAATTGAATAGAGGGCGTGCGAGGAAGGGCGGTAAGCACGTCCGATAGGTGCTATACGCACACATCCTCCCTCGAAACGACTTAATTCAAACTTCTTCCGGCGGAAATACGCAAGCAGAGAAAGAGACGCGCACGCCGCCGGTCCAATTTCGCCTCGCATTCAGTCTAATAGGTTATCTTTAAATAGATATCGGCGGCTGTTTCTGTTCAGTCTCTTTTAATAGTCCCATATATAGGCGGCCGTATATGGAAAAGTGGACGGGTGGTTTCGAGGTTGTTCTTGTGAGAGTTTCCTTTCATTCTCTGCACGGATGTATTCCTCCGTCTGCGTCCCTATCGATTGTCTTCTTAAAACGGACGATGGATGAACGGAAAGTTGGGGAAAACGAAGGATTTTCAATCGGAAAGTGTTCACTCGAAGTGGTGTTTTCCTCATTGGAACGATTAATAGGTTCCAACAAGCGTTTCTTTTTATTCGCAATTCTACGTCGTCGTAAATTCGCTTCTTAAGAGTGTACGAAGGTCTAAAGGCCACTTGAAAAATGAATGTCTTCCCCATTGTTTTTTGACATATGTTCTAGACTCTACGCGACGAAAACTATAGTTTTTGGAACATGAATTTTCATCGTTAATCACCTTCTGGTGGATTACGTGGAAATTGTTCTAATATAATCTTTTTATCCAAAAAATATTTGGCTTGAAAGGCCGACACAGTCTGGCTAAGGAAACATTATTTTGATATTTTTCCCTATCAAATAATAATCGTTTAACGTACTGCGTGAGAGCTGATGAATTTTGTATATCATTCAGCAAAGGACGTCTGTATCTCATGGTAAGTCACATGTCGACCATCCTCAGTCCTATTGGGCCCAGACGCACGACTTCCTTTAAAAATTTGTAAAAGACGATTTTCAGCCATTCGAATCCCAATGCTATTATTCGCAAGTTACGAAATGATTTTATTAACCTTCGTCTTTGTAAAGCCGTGAACGACAATGTAGACACCAAACACTCCTGTGGTTATGATAAGCCATACGGCCTTACATACCCCATTGGGCCGCTACCAGATGTATCAAAAGAATTGAATTAAAAATGTAATAATTTTTTTTATTTACAGGACTTCAGTAACTAAAATTAAAGCGATACGCGAAATTTACATCTAAATAGAATGTCGGTAGGTAGAACATGCGCGAAGCAAAAAATCATATTAAAGCTGACTACAGAATAGCCAATTGAAATGTTCAATTTCGTCGGAGTGAACAAATAGAAAAATTATTAATTCGTACGGTATACGTACGGTAAACTGAATAATTAGGACACAAATTGACAGTTTAATTACTCCCGCCTCTGAATTATCTACAAGAGGAGTATACCTGGCAATGTCATCGTAATTCGTAATCATCGGTCAATAAGAGGATTACTAAACGGGCTACCGTAACTTATGATAGGTGATGAGCTATTATTGCTACGACTTAATGAATTTATGGATACTAAAGCCTAATCAATATGACCTTTCAACGAAGAGGAAAAGATTGCATCTGGTGCAGGGGACGAAAAGACCACTTTGAATTTCGTAATAAAACGTTCTTTATCGAGAAATATTTTTTCTCGCAAAAAATTCAGTTGTATAAGCCTAAGTGCTCGTGTTTGTAAATACACGCACAGTAACATTTGATGTATTCATTCTCATAGAAGCACTTTGCAACATCGATTAGCTCGGAAAAAGTTCGATAAATCGCCACGCATGGCTGGGACGCGCTCTTTTTGCGGAATACATTTCGATACTCCAGCATTCGTAATAACGGCAAGGTGGACGTTCAATCATACCGTTAATTAAGCGCTGCATTTACAATTGATTTTAATTTCGACTCGGTACGACGCGATGTTTTAATAATGAGAATATGGCTCCTAATTAGAAATTAATATGTACGGAATTTTAATAACGAGAAATTTTTTATATATATGCTGGTTTTCAAGTAGCGGCGTATGCCCTAATCTTAAGAATTTTCTTAAAATTGACTGAGACTCTTCATATAATTTCGTATCATACACCTTTCTCAAGTGGTATGGTTGTCGAGTAACTAAGTTAGTCGTGTATCAACAAATAAAAGAATTAATTTCAAAAATAACCATGTTTTATTACAAAAAAGGACACGTACAAATGATATTACAACGAAGCAACAAATAAGTGTTGCTGCTAAAAAAGGAGTCTTTGAGCCATTAAAATAAATGTGTAGAAAAGAAATTATGCGTGACAGCGTGGTAATAGGTGGGTGCGATCTGTTGGCGGGAAAGGTGCAGCGTCTTCTTGCTCTTCCGTCGTCCGGCGCTGTACGCCAAGTGCCCGACCGCTCCGCCGCCCTTCTAGCCAATACGCACGCGCCAATAAATGTTTTCTTCGCGAGATAAAGGGAATTTATTACTCTTTACTCGACTTCTTGGCAGTTGGGATTTGATACAGTCAATTGCCGATACTTAGGCGTTGGGCTTACGTTCTCTCGCCTTGGCCGCTGGAAGAAGACTTTTTTCATAATATTCCTATGACGCTCTGGTAGATTCCATCATCTCATTCTTCAATTGGAGTCATCTTGCATCAATCTCAATTCGCATAGAATAACATATGGGAAAAATCAGCACTTTTCTCTTAGTCACTTGTATGACTCGGCCGTCCTATCACAAGTGTCAAAACTATATCTAGTACGTACAAGTATATTTTGAATGTTTTTCAAAGAAAAACAGTAAGGTTTTTAGGTTAATTTGAAATAGATTTGTTTGTTGCGGGATTTAAACTGAGAAATTTTAAAGAGACGTAAAAATATTGAAGAATTATAAGAACTGTGACCAGATAAAAACTACTCTAGATTTAACATTTGTATTTTACGAAGACATCACGATAAGTTTAACTTCTTTAAAAGCAAATTTCTTGATGATCGAATGTTAAACGTCCTTGCTACTAGATAATTAAGCAAACTATCGACGTTTTTCGAATCGACAAAATGAAAATCGTATATTTCACCCGAAGTTCGATAGTGTATATAAAGCGGAAATGTGAGATAAACCGCATCTAAGCCCAGTACGTCCAATATTGCGGCTTGAACGCGAAAATCCTAACGTACACACGTAATTTCCTTTTTAAAGTGTCACCATTTAAACT
Source organism: Oryctes rhinoceros (assembly GCA_020654165.1). Taxonomy (NCBI): domain Eukaryota; kingdom Metazoa; phylum Arthropoda; class Insecta; order Coleoptera; family Scarabaeidae; genus Oryctes; species Oryctes rhinoceros. The sequence goes on along the minus strand of JAIOKQ010000548.1, from coordinate 3,831,231 downwards.
ATAGATTTCCCGAGAGCCTTCCGTACGGATAGGAGGTAACATAAATACTAAAACCGTCGTTCAAAAGGGAAAATATAGCGAAAAAAGACGAACTAATCTAAAGAACACATAACCTCAACAATAAAACACACAATTCCCCGTTATATATGGCTCATTTTATTACATATTTTCAGCGAAAAAATCCGTCGATATTGGAAATAAAACCGTACGACGTGCTGTTCTTAACTCCAAATCCCCATTAATACACATAAAACATACTTTTCACCGATGTAATTGGAAAATTTTATGTGTTCTGGGTCATTAGAGTGCGCGACGATGGTTATTTTATTTATGAGAGGTTGGCAGATCGGAGACGACGATTGGACGTATATCTGACGTATATCTTAATTCGAATATCAGCGACGCTCGTCCAGAACGGATAGATATTTTGGTTCTAGTCGCTGTTCTATCTCTTTTTTGCGTTTCATCTTCTCTCGTTCTCATCCGGTAGCGTTCGATAGTGTTTTGTTTTCGAAGCGCGGTGAAAATATCCCTATTTTCTTATTGAGATTTACTGCCCTCATAATTCTTTGTTCGGGAACTGCATAGCCTTGTTTGAAAGCGGATTAATTTTAATATTTGATGAGATTTCGGTGCGAAGTTAGCAGTTGTTGTTTATACTTCTCTCCGCGGTAGGTAAAAAGGTTTTCTTTTCAAGAATTTTTAGATTGAATACGTTTCGCTGACCATAAATACGGACGTCCCGTTTAAAAGCTCCTAATTAAAGCGTATTTCATGCGCGATACTTGCCGCTTTTACCGTATTTTTTAAATTGTTTTACCGAGGTTCTCGTTCGGATTCACGTCGGATTATATGTAAATTATGGAGTATTACTCATTGCAGATGGAGAAACGAAGAGATTTGTTGAGAGAACTGCAGTCATACTCATTCAGCCGTATAAGTTCCGATATCGCCATAAACTGCCTTTATGACGAATTGGGTTCGGATGATCTCGAAGTCCTGATCGGCTAGGTCAAGCATCAAAGATTGTACAAGAAATGATATGTTTGGTGTTAGGTGGCAACACTTTTGAATCGTGTAACGGTCACTAAATATTTTCGTTTAAATTTATCGGATTGCAGCGTTGTACGTTCGTTTATTTTGGAGAAGTTATGTATCTCAAAATACAAGGATAAATATCCTGAATGCATAGCATACGTTGCCGGGCGTCGCTTCCTGCATTTTGTCTTCATCCGATTTGTCGAATTAATCTCTTCGCCGGTATTGAAGGCGTATCGGTGTCATTTGTTCCATGGTTCTTACACGTATCGCTGCTTGCATATGCCCGTTCATTTTTATATTTCGTACGGTATAAGCTTCTGATATCTTTTAGTCACTTTTTGTGTTGGTGGTTGCGGAGATTTATCGTATTTGTTTTTGTTATTTGTGCTTATTTTTCCATGCTCTTATGTGCGGGTGCCTTCGTGTTTTACGCTTATGTATTTCCGTATTGATTATTATTGTTATAAGGACTTTTCTTCATAATATGTAAATTATTAAAAAAAATATTAAAAATTAACTGAGATAATGCGCTGATAATTACTTTGTATATCTCTCACCCTGTACAAATTATATTATGCTTGTAACCTGCGCCACCTGTCTGAAAATCAATGGATATTCTACAGGATTTTCTTACAACGGTGCTGTTTTTCTTTTTTTCGTGTATAACCCTACCGCATGAAAGCAGTGCATCAACTTCCATTCTATCCTCTATACACTATACAAACAAATCCTTTGGGATTACGCGGAATCTGTAGCGGTATATATAACTAGTACAATGTAAATATAATCCGAAAAAACAAGAACCACGCACAAAGAGCGAGCACCGATTCTCTCGGTTCGGTGTATAAGCGCGAGGGTCGGGCACCGTGTCGCTAGTCCAAACTGATTAACGTCTGCCGTGCGGATTGCTACCCGTCTACTCTGGTAAACTCGGTACCGAATCAGTGTATACACCAATGCATATTACGTGTACACTGCGTTCGTTTTAGATCGATTCGCGTCTGATATTTGGATAGCAAAAGAGAATGTCAATGTTACTATTCGCTGTTTGGGACTTTTTTAGGATCTCTTTCGAATCTGGTGTGTTATAGCTTCTCGCGGAATTTAATCAAAAATTACGCGGGAAGATCAATTTTATTTTGATTTATTTACAGAGGTAAATGCTATACGTTTTCAAAAATATTGTTGGACGATATTGTTAAGCAGCATTGCGGTGCTCCAACACATAACAGTACAGTGATTGGATCTCGTGCTTCAAGATTATAGAGGTCTCAATGGAGGCCCCTTAAGGTGGTTAACTTGATCTTACGGCCCGACAGATCTTGGTTATTTCTTTTGAGGTTATGTGAAAGGTATCATTTACGTCGTTCCGCCGAGGGAGCTCGGATCCGAGAGAAAGACAAACAAAATAATTCAAGCTTGTCGAAATGTAACTTCTGAAATAGTACGAGCCTCTTATAAACGAATGAATTAATCAGGAAGCGTGAAGCCTGTGTCAAAGCAGGAAAGGGAAGTTTCGCAAATGCTTAGAATTTTGGTTTTTCTAATTTGCATTTCGATATCCTATCATTGCTATGGAAACCAACATAACCACAATGTACCTGCGACGACCGTATCAGGACATATACATACCGTTCCCGATAAATTAGTTGACCGATTTCTCGACCAAATTACGTTGAATAAACAGACTTCCAATCGTTCTAATAAATAGACACTTGCTCAATTTAGCTTCTCTTATCTTTTCGCAACAGAAAAATTCGCATTCGATGCGATGTATATATCTATGATAAGAGTAATATTTCGCCTTGTAGGTAACTTATTGAAATAAGGAACTCAAAGGAGAACTTCGTAAGTGCTCGCGTATTCGAAGAAATTCTCAAATCAAGCAGAAATCGACTCCGGTCCCGGCGCAAATCTGCATATTTCCTTTTTGTCGCCTACGTCTCCCGAGCGAATCGCGAAAATGAACGTACCGTATAGAACACGTACGTGCATAGTATATTTCGTGCATATACACCGACGCATCCACCGTTCTCCCCCTGTAATATATCACAATCGGCTTAAACCGTACGATGCGTCAAAGGACAGCGGGCTAGACATCTCTCTGGCGTACAGGAGACTCATCATTCAAATGACCACAGATTATTCACCGGGGGGTACTAGTTCTGCCAGCTCACTTACTATTACGTACCGTCCTTGCGCCATGCATTAGGCGTGTATGAATTTCCGCATGCCTACGTCAAGTAACGCATGTGTAAAGGTCGTAAATACAGGACGTACAAACACGGTAGCACAAAATATGATGCGGTGGTTGTACGGAATCTGGTGTGCGAATAGCTTCCGCTTAATAACCGTCCTCGTGACCTAAACGTTTTTTGAAGCTTCGGGAAGTTTCCATCATGAAGATCGAATTCGCATTCATTACGCCGAGAAATTGGCGAGTATGTTTTTTTATTGCCGGAATTATCAATTTAAATAGTTAACTATTATCTACTCAACAAACTTTAAGCATCTTAGTCTTAATGATACAAGGTGCTGCGTTAAAAAAAAGAAATTAAATGCAAGCTATACCATTATAAACCAGTTTACTTATCACATTTACCTTGAGGATTGAATATTTTAAATACGACACGTTTCAACTGCATGTTGCACGTTTCCACGTTTTCTTTTTTTTATCAAAAGTATCACGTGACCGGTAATCGGTTATGAGGTTCGACTGCCAATAGAAGCGAATTGGACAGCGCTCTGATAGTTGACGCCGGATTTTCTTGACCTTACGTAGCATTGCCCTAGTTTCCGTCTCTTTTTTTATTAGCCGATAGAGTCTTTAGAAATTTATGAAAATGCGAAATCGTAGCCGTGATTGGAAGACACGGTATATCTGTTCGACAAAATCCAATATATATATATATATATCGAATACGTTCGGATTTTTCAGCCTGGGCTACAAATGACAGGTAATTGGATTTTAGCCGAGCCGTTGCCAGATGAGCAACGAATACACGTGTGGGGCGTATATCCGGAATTGGATATTGTCAGATATTATGAAACGGGTGGAAGTTGTTGCGTATTTACAATGTAGAATGAACCAAATCTATGCGTCTATATTTGCTATGCCCCTACTGCACGCAATTGAAGCGCAAATAAAGTTGATTTGTTTTTGATTTACGCAGCGGTTTGATTTATGTCGCAGAATAGATGGACGGACGGTGTACCTTCTCATTATTATTGAAATTTCGTTTTTTATGGAAAACAGCATACGGCGAAATCTTATTAGCCGTTGATTGGTGGTTAATACAACTACTGTTTCGCACAATTTTTAGCAGTCATGATAGAGATGAATTACAGCGATGCACTATTGGATCCGGTCGGAGCTTCTTAAAAATCTACGAATACTTCGTTTTTTGACGTAATTGGTCCAACTGCTGTATTTTCGATAATTTTTATAACACATTTGGAATCGAAATATGAAGCTACCTAACAGTGTATAGGGTGTTCCGCAAAAAACAGAAAACTATGTTCTGTCGCCCGCGCCCCAGTCTCTAATCCTGATACTTATAAATTGTTTATTCGTTACAACTGTCATTTGCAACATGTTGTTTATTAGCTGTAGTAACGTGATCAAAATAAAATGGAAACCCCTGTAGCTGAGCATATGGAATTGCTATCCATGTAATGTAATAATAAGTAATAAACGAAATACAAAGATACTCTCTTCTTTGAATTTTTAAAGCTTTAATACCTCAATTAGCGAAATAGTTGCCAATTCTACCGTATAACCACTTTTATATTTATATTAAAGCCGGAATTTTCTTGGTAGGTAAAGTATGAATTAATTTTTTTTTCACGTTCATTATTTACGCAATATAACGACAGCATTTTTTTGCAGATATTTAATTTGCTGTGATCTAGCCGATATGCCTTATATAAAATGTTGATTGTACTCAATTCAGGTAAATAAGATTTGTATGTGGCGATTACGTGACCTGGTTTAAGTACATAGGGCGTAAGAAACGATAAAGCAAACATAGGTAAGTATGTGTATCCTGCGTGTTCACTGTGTATTCACGCCGGTATTAGAACCAGGAAAAAACATTTTGTAATATGATCCTTTTTCGCGGTATACGAATTAGGGAAAGCCTATGAAAGGTACCAACTTTTAATGAAATAACCAGGAACATAAAATTATTAGATTATTAGCATCACTTCCCTGAAAAGTGTTATAGTTTTAATGTTGTCAAAATGATTATTTGGCGATTTCAATTTTTCTTTTTTCTCTTTTTTTTTGTTCTTTCTTCTTTTTTTTCTTAACATTTAGTTTTATTTTTATATAATAAAGTTTATCTAATTATTCTGGACAATTTACGTTTACTTTTGGCTAAATAAATCTCGCCCTTCTTCAGTACATTTGTAAAAAAAAATCCCATTTCGAGCCACTTTCCTTCAAATTACTCCTAAAAGTTCTTCATTTCGTCGAAGCAAACATTCTCAAGTGAAACATTTACGCATATCAAAAGCCTTAAACCAAATCTACCGCAAAACCATCCGGAAAATTCGTCTTGATTCATAGCCCCGCTTTCCATCTATTTGTACTCCAATCTGCCGATCCGTCAGGGTATACCCGAAGAAAACTCTCTCACGCACTAGGCCGGCGACGAGATCCGAAAACGGAAAAGATGAAGGACGAGGACGAAGTAAGCGCTATTCCTCCTTCGCGTGCGAAGTTTTTGCTCCTATTAAATTTCCGAGCAGTCGCGTCGCGCAGAAAACGCATTAAAGAGTAATGCGTGATGTTATCATCCTTTCACTTCTTCATCCGGGCCGTAAAAGAGACGGCGGCGGCGTTGGAGACGTTTGAGATGGAGCCGGTTCTCCTCGCGAAGAGAGGATTCATTTTCGGAACGGGTTCCTCGGGTTTCCTTTCCCGAGTGTTAAACGCGTATTTTATTGCGCCGGAGTTGATAAATTCTTCCATGTACATACGTAGTAGGGTACACTAGCCCTCCTACATCAACAAAACGAGTGTGTTCAGTTTTACCGTTTTCTATTTCCAGTTTACCGTTTTATACTTCAACTTTAGTACCGCTACTCCGTGAAATTGATGCCGAAATTTTGAGAGGTTTCGACGTGGGCGAATCAAAATATGTACTTCGTTAGATAAACAATGTACGACCTCCTCCTGACAATGTTTATTTTTAGATTTCGAAACCTGAATGAAGAACATTTATTCCACCGCTCACACCATTTTGTTCATGTAGCTTTATTCGAACGTAAATTATACGAACAAACTTTAAAGTAAATCACACATTCGGAGGAGGTGAACATTCTGTTTAATGTTCGCTGGCTGAAGAGATCTTTTTGATTTCTTCCGTACGCTTCACGCTGAGAATCTGAATAATTAAAAACATTTGACAATACCAACAAAAGGGGTTTTACTCCTTGTTTCCCCTTTCTCTACTTCGATGCATGTTTCTCGCCCTACGATTACGTGGGTTAACATTTGAGTAGTTCCCTTGGTGCTACTTTCTAAAAGGTTGTTGATCAATGTATTGGCCCAAATTGCAATTTCCAGGAAGAAGAGAAATTAATTTACGAAATTACGTATAAATATCACCCATACTAGAAGAACTTCCTAATCTTAGAAATCAACTGACCGCGTTCAAAATCTTGTTCAGTGATCCTGCCAGTTAGCAGACCTTAATGTAATCAAAAAAATTAGTTAGGATCAAAATGCACGTCACACGCTAGACCGACTAAGAAATTGTTCAGACCTGGGATTAAACCACAAATTCTCTCCCATCGAGCTCCACAGACAGAATCAGAAAGCTTCTAGAGTTTAACAAAAAGATCTTTCAATCACTATGATTGATTAATGAAGTAACCACACAGAATGTGGTTCGATCCAAAGAAGAGATGCCATAAGGAATTTTTAGGATATGCTAAAATTGACTAAAGGTTCATTACTGGATAGAAAAGAACCACTTTTCGAGTATAGGTTTCATCACTTGATCTATTGACTATTTTGCGATACTCTAAATAAACAACCTCCATTCTTAGTTCGTAAACTTTCAATGGAATATGAAAAGACAAATCGCTCTCTCACAAAAGGATCAGTTTTTTTCTTTTTTTCATTTCGTTACTCTTGATAACAAACACTTCTATATCCAGAATAATCCTATTGAAACATAGTACCTATATTTACAATCGATACACACAGAAAACGGTCTCCCCCGAATCGACGCCATCAACGTTCTTGCGTTTAAGATCGATTGCAGGGAGTTTTCCGCTATTTTTTTTTTGTTCTGATGTTGAAAAAAAATATTGGTCGGCGATTGTTTTGTGCTGCTGGCATGAATTTATCGCCTCGCTGTTTGCGTTTCGTGATATTCAATTAACTGGATCAGCTTAATGCCTACAGTCTGTATTTGCCCCAATCTCGGCTATTTTTCCCCCGCGATCACTCCAACCTAAACGTCACGTTTGAAGGTTAAACATTTTCGCCACAGTTTCTCTTCCGACTGTGTCAAAATTTTGTACAACGTTAACGGGGGGAAAATGCGGCGAGCTTCGGTGCAACTCGAAAGCTTATTTAAAAGATTTAGCCGCATTCAACGCTGAGTGTCGTCCTATCGAAAATCGATCGCGATTATTTATATACACGTTCGTCTTCTAGATATCAGCGGTGCCTCATCTCCATATTCGATAAGCTCCTTAATTCCTACCATTAATATCTAGCGAAATGTCAGGTACGACAAGGCGAAGTTCTATTTCGAGAACTTTGTGTAATTATAGGGGATCCCGTGTAGAGGAACGTTGATACTATGTCCTCGTCAAATGCCACCGTACATACAACTGAACCATTACTGTTTAGATTGACTGAAAATCAAATGAGGCTTAAATGTGATTTGCTGTAAAATGTACAAAATTATTAATTGAAAACACGATAGCTCCTATATATGCACGTACGTACATATGTCTAGAAAGTATTAGCATTTCTTTTGTTGAGAACATTTGTTTATTTTTTCTTTTGTTTTCTGCGAGTTGAAAGGGGCACTTGTTTCCAAATAAGTCGTTTTTGGCGTTCCTTAAAAAAAAGAACGAAATTTATCCATAACGAATAAAAATTGTTATTACTATCAAACTGCCGAAAGAGAATCAACAATTTCGTGATATTCCCACCAATAACATTACACTGTGGTAGGTACATACGTTCGCTGACTGTATTCACATATTGGTTTCTAAGCGTTTGCATTACGTTCGTATTGTTTTTGTCATTGACCCATTTGCTTTGCTTCACAAAAAGCGGCCGGCACGTACATGTGACGGTACCTAAGGAAAATGTCATTACAATTTTCTGTTGTTGACGTAGATACAACCGTAGTAATTCGAAAAAAAAAAAGGGAAACGGCATGCGCCAATGTATCACACAAACGAGTGCTGTTTTCGAAACGTATCTAACGTATACACCGTCGATAGCACGATTTGGGGAAACCGCGCCGGCCACAACAAACACGTACTTAATGAAAATCAAACACACGCCGACGCGGAAACGGTAAAAAATCGAATCGAAAGGGATGAAAACGAGTCCGTCCCACGCAATCCTCCTTATCCCGTATTCCGAGAGCCCTACTCGCCCCCGAACGTTTCAAATTTCGCTTCGCAACCGGCTAAACAATGTTGTAAATAATGCCCATCATTTAAACAATTAACGGAGTGGCAGCTTTTAGCGTGTTAAGGGGATGTACCGGCGTAATGTATAGGTCTACAGGGGTTGGAACTACAGCTTTAGTATCTTAAAGTCTACGGCGCCCTAAATTATCGTAAGGGCCCTACTGCAAACTAAACAAGATAATAGACGGCCACGGACGAGATCTTGTTAACAGAACTACTACTTCCTTTGAAACTGTATTGTATTACGTGTTTGTGTAATATTATTTATGTATGCACGTCCTAATATTTGAATTACAATGAACGGACTTGTAAAAGTTTCAGCTTAATATTTATGGTCAGCGGCGGCGATAAGTTCAAATTTAACTTCTCCCTACGGTCGAAATGTAATTAATAGAATCCGATCGATACGTCAGTAGATGATGGACGAAAGCGTGAGATCTGTCCGTCCGGTAACAGGGACTTGTCAGATCCAATTCCTCGTTGGGATCGACATTCTTAACAAATGTAATTGCATCCTAGAAAACCATAAATTTGCAAGATTTTGTTGGGCACCGACTGGTGAGTAAGGATAGTAGCTCTAAGATAAACCATGAGGAATATTCCCTTATTTTCATACTTCTTCCGTGATTTACGGATTCGCTGAATTTTCCCATACGCTGGAGTAATATAATAAATATAATTCTTATCGAATTCCCTTCATAAGTTCGATGCATATCTTTCGAAAAGATCGACCCGAATCAGTCTGTGTATTATTTATGAATATGTATCTATTATAAATTTATACATCGATAACCAGCTTTATTCGTTTTTCGAAGAGTAAATATGGCTCGCGTGCCAACAATACACATCTTTCCGTAAACGAACCCACTCTTCATATTTTATACGACCGATACACACCATCTCTCCCCCTATATCGATCGGGATCTCTGCACATTCGAAATTCAACGTGGGCCCTTAATAGCCGATACGAAAACGGCGATTTTTTTCCTAGCGCCCGGGGAAGCTCCGGAACGGTAGTATTAAGCTAAGTGAAATTATAATCTCCATCCCGGTGAGTTAATAATAGAAAATAGAGCAAAGGAAGTAAAATAATATATATGCAAATCGGGAACCGGGTGCTATTATACGAAGTCCGTGGGACCGGTATGATTATAATTGGATGCTATTAACAAGAGGTGGAATACGTTGAGAATTTCCGCAGCTCTTGTTCTCTGTCTTCTTGTTTTTTTTTTTTTTTTTTTTTTTAATTAAGTCATCTCCAGTCGTTTTCGAAGTTTCTATAGAAACCTTACTTTCGCGAAGAATTATTACCGTTGTTTGGATGCAAATTCATTTTGTTGATGCAATTATGAATAGAAACTGAAGGTGCTTGGTATCCTTGCAAATTAGTCGGTGAAGTATTCTTAGAGTAATTCAACGTCAATTGGTCCAACCTCCCTCTCCACCGGCGCGCAGACATTGCAGATGGTAAAAGCTTAAAAAATATCGAAATTGTATTTTATATTCTTTAACAGGGCCTGTCTAATTAAAAATAAGGACAAGATTCCCGTACGAAGTATTATTGACAAGTTGTTCACGAAGCTAATACCGTTTAATTCGATGCGTCAGTCTTACGTTTACCCCCCCCCAAAAAAAAGAAGAAGAGAGAAACAAATGGAAAATATACATTAGAATAAGTCTACGTCGGTAACGGACATGAAAACACAAACGATCCCTTGGTCAGCCCTTAAACGTATGAATTGATGGATAGGTCTTATACGTATCCGGTAATTCATTATGTACATATGTAAAAGGGGAGATTTCTCATGCAATGTGTCTCGAGTAAAACGCTTGTCCCTAGGCAATTTATACACTAAGCAACCCCGCACCATTACGCGTTCTCGATACCTGGCAGAAGTAACCTATCAGTATTTGACGCGCACCACTGGCTAAAGTAGGACTTACATTGAAACAACAAACGAGAAAAAACACGTCGTAGCCAAGGTTTTCGCTCATTGTCATTAGTTCAGTTATTGTAGAGAGACAAAAACATTTACGTATATATACAGATACACGTACAGCAATGTCCATTTCCAAGATATTAGGGCTCTCGTACGCCCCTCACTTGCACTAAACTGTAATCTGGTAGAGTCCCAATAGTTGTAATAGCTTCCCAATTAACATGCATAAATTACGTATTATTGATGCAGAGTTGTAAGCAATTAACACAATCCTCTAATTGCAGCATAGCTAATTACAAAACGAAAGCGGTCCTTTGATATAAACGCTAAAGTTTTTAATTTAATTTAATTTAAAACCACAATTTTTTTATTTGTTGGTGCCACGTCAAGTTAACAATTAAAAATGTCATTACCTCCGGCAAATCAAAGGCACATACGTATCTAATTTCAAAGCGCTATCCTTTTAGCTGCATAAAAATGAAAATTTCGTTAAATCGACGTTATAAACTTGATCAAAGGAAATCACGCTAGTCTCACAACGTCCTCTGAGAAAATGTACGAATTAGGTTTTATAAAAATCGCGACAATAGCTCCGAAATGTTGATACGGTTACAAGAACGTCTGTTATTTAGTAATCGCCAAACTTATCACGTTAGAACAAAGTTGTTAAGAACGCGATGTTTCCGCGAAGTACGTGAAAAGCAAAGCTACTTACACGAAAAATAATCTGGAACGGATAGTACGAAAGTCGAAATTAAAGCGTATCCGTTCGCAAGTAGTTCCAGCTCGATTGCCTGTGTTCTACTTTATTAAAAAGTTCGCAGTTTTTATTCCTAACAACAAGACTCGCCTAAGAATAGACACCAGTTCTCTTGTCACGTGTTTGTAATATAACGTGCTGCGCCCTTTCAAATAGCGAAAGACAGACACGGAGAAATAAGAAGAGCTAAAATCTAAAAATAAATAAAAATCGCGTCGTTATATTATAGTGTCGACCCGATTTTCTACCCTACTTGCTCAATCCTACCCTGAACATATAATAAAGCAAAAATTTAATACGCGTACATACTTCCTTCCAGAAAATAATTACGGTTAAGACCGAGAGAGGGCGTCAAAATAAACAGAAGAAGGAAAGTGTACACAAGATAAGAAGGAAGTACACTAGAGGACAGTTACATGTTTGCAACGATGTAATAAAAATAATAAACATTTCTCCAAGAGATGGGATGAAATTAATCCCTGCCACCCAGTTAAAGTCACGTATCGGAGGTGACAACAGTAAAATGACTACGGATGCCTACAGAGGACCTTCGATGGAATTCCCCTCGTTAAGATGAATCCCAAGGATTCCTCCAATCACCCAGAACTAAAGCCAAACTAACAAGTGGCTGCCGAGACCGAGGAAGACTTCTACACTAGCATGAACCTCTTCAGAGAAATTTGAGATTAGTTTCGAGCAATATATTAATTTATATTTTGTTGTATTTCTAAATTTGAAAGTAATTTGATTTGTTTTTTGAAATATTTACGTATAATAATGTTTGAACAAAGTATAAGTAATTATAACTTTTATTAACTTTAATACGACTTTAAAATTTCCCCTAAATTAAAAAAAAAATATTCATTAAAAACGAGCTCCGGCTAATATTATTACAAATATTTCTTTCTCTAAGAAAAGCTATTTAAAAGTACGAAATTCCGCTAACTTTTACCATCTTCGCGTTATTTAACAGTGGCGCGCAGTGTAAAAGAAGAAAAAGGAAAATGTATATATATGTATATATGGCCGAAAGGAAGGCGTGAATTTATTATAATTAGAATTCGCCTTTAATTTTCGGATGTCCGGTAATCCTCCCGATGGCCTCGTAGCAACCCTGGAAATAACCGTCGCCTTCGTCGTTGCGTTACTTCGTTTTCTTATTACACGGCAACGTCGTGGTTTTTCGGTGGCGTCAGCGCGCGTTGCATCGGCGTTTCGGCGGCTGCCGGAATAGGATGGAGATGGTCCGATGTTGCCGCCGGAAACATTACACTACTACCTTCCAGTCCTTTCCTCGAGGCGTGAAAATAAAACCGGGCGCGATAATTGATGCTACGGTCCGGTTTTATTTGTTGCTGGTTTCTTTTTATACTTTATTATTTAACATCTATTTTGTACCAGCAGTGAGTGTAATATGCGCGAGGATATGTATTTTTAACGTGTGTCTGTACGTCGGCCAACTTTAGTTTAAGTTTAAGCCCCTATAAATTCTGCAATTAAAACAAACATATACTGATACCTCTTTTATATGACAAGAAGAAAAATCGCTAGAAATGTAGTGCAGTAAACCAGAAAACAGTAACTTTTACGATAATTCCCACCATATAGTCGCGTGATAAATTTTTCAAAACACTTCGACGTATGTACATACATGCATATCACAATTAACAAACAATGCGCTTCAAGTACGGATTTACATTGCGCGAATACGTGCATTCCACCGTTACAATCACCTCCGTCCGCCCGGCCTTTCGTAAACCGCTCCACTATGATTTATTACGTACGTGATAGCACCTTCATAATACGAAAGGCATCCACCGTCAGAATTTGACGGTATAAGCGCATCGGCGAAACGGACAAGAGATTCCTATTCGTACGTACAGATATCTACATACATTTACACACGTACGTATCTACGGCGAGATGAGATTCGGTGCGTTGATGGTGTCGCACGGCTATTACCGATTGTTAATCAATTGAGGCCGGACAATTGTGTCTAGCCAGCGACGGGCGTTTGCTGCCGTTGTTTCGGGGCTCCGTATTAGATTATCTCGCCGCTTTCGATGCGCCGATGAATTAATTCGGCCGGCGATTGGAATACAAAAGGCAGCGGGCAGCGTTTCGGCACGCATGTTTAACGCACTCGCACGTAATGGAACACGTCGATTTTCGATGCTTCGAAAAAATGGGTGGTAGCGGCGAAGCAGCGGGTATACAGTGAATATTAGAACGGAGTATTATGATATTATGCGCCAGTTACAAGTACGCATTTATCACAATATTAAATATTGAGATAAATTGAAGAAATATTGAGATAAATGGAAAAAGGAGGTCCAAATCTCAGAAAACTCTTTAATAAGCTCAACGGCTCAGTGGTCTAATTGTAATAAAGCCTGGGTCTGATGAGGGGGCGATAGTACATTTTTACATAAACCAATAGAAATGTTACAGGGTGTATCCACTTCCAGTAAAAATCAATTAAAACAACATCAATTGTCTTTATTAGTACGTAATACATAACAAATTCTCTCGCTGAAATCATCCGGCGACTTAATTCTGACACAAAGCGCGCTATTGTAGAAGCTTCTAAAAAAAGCTACGTTTTTCACAAATGATTGCTTCGCGAATCCAATAAGTGACATAAAAGTAAGCTCTTGCCCGTTTCATCCCGTCCCAGATAATTTTTTATGTTTATTTACGTATTCCCATTGAACTCGCGTTTTATTTAAATGGTAGTTATGAAATGTGAGCCACGTTCTCAAACCACGTACAATAACAACATTTTCGTAACCATTTTTAAAAAAGCAATCGAAATTTCGAAGTTGGAATGAATCGGAAAATGCTTCGTTATTAGCCACGCTGCGATGTATCCGCTGATATCGATACTACAATGTAAATATGGATTTTATAGTTGCCTATATTGTGATCACTATCAGCGCTATCGATTCGCCAAATACGATCACATCCTCATTTGTACATATCTAGAGCTACAACATTAGAAGTACCATATAATGCATTAAAAACATGAGTTTGGTATGATCAAACTTTTTTATCGTGGACACCTTAAATTATAACATTTACCGGCCTTACGTGGACGTATAAAATTGTTATGTTAGAACTTACCTATAAATAAATCTAACGGAAGGCTATGCATTATTTAGTCGTTGCACTAATGGATGGATTTTTTTTAATCTGTACGTTTCCTACAAATAACAATATATATGGCCATATAGTAAAAGCTTATTGATGTCAGCTACAGCTAGTATGATAATTTTCAACTTATGTATTTTTAAACCAGTATTTTATCGCAAAAGTTAATGCAAAACCCGCAGCGACTACGTGCGAGTGATTCATAATTAAATGAAAGCTCCGCGTTAAAAAAGCTACCGGATTCGACCAAAAAACTCTCGCCACCTGGCCATGGTTATTATAAGACAGATAATTCGACAACTTTTATTTGTCTCACAAAAACTTTGGCCTAATTATGAGCGTTATTGCCGGAAACCGGCAGTTTTTCCAATAAAGAGCTTGCAATTAAAAAGATGACGTCGGTTTACGAATAGTCTCAAACCAAACAAGGTATCCGGAAAACCGAGAAAGGTCGGCCGAAGAAGCAGTGAATATGCCTTTCATTAGCCCAAAGCGAAGTGGACGTATCCACTCAAAAATGGATGAAACCAACAAACGCTGATGCTAATCTCAACAATACGCTCGCCTAAGTTACAGTACCTGTTGCTCAGTAACAGAAACTCTTAAACGCAAATTTATTCACGGCGCATATGACGTAAATTTACATTTGTTTGACAAAATGCACCATACTCGTCAAACATACATCACAATCCGGCCCCTCCGCCATTTTTCCAAGAGCTATCAAAGCGTACTTCAGCGAATATCTGTATATCGCGGCTTTATTGCAACCTCAATGTTGAGATCGCTATTTAAAATGTATTAAAACGCAAGAAATAGCTACGTTTCATATTGCGAACGATAATATTTAGCTGATTGATTTTCAATCAACTCCAACGTTCAACATCGCTAAATTTATGCTTTCAATTCTAATGCAACATTACATATCGTGCGTATGTTGTACATCGAAACCGCTTTCCTAATTACCCTTACATCGATAGGGCATATGTTGTAAATATGGAGAATTAACCGTTAAATATATCCTTAGATCTCGTTAAGAATATTATTTCATGAATAAAATTACTTTACCGGTTAATCGCGTAAAGCGACGCCACACGTGCTGCACGTTCAGGCGGTCGTAAAGGCAATAAAAAAACGAAATAAATAACAAATAAGAGCGCGGCATGTGCCGCCCTTAAGATACGGACGAAATAGCCTCTAATCTCCATAACGTGTATTACTTACCAACTAAAAGAAATACGGGTTTTCACGACGCAAATTACCGGTCAGCCGCACAGTTCGTCGACGTACGCGGAAAAGCGAGGGAAATGAGACTCTTTATTTTCTAGGAAGCCGTTAATATGCAGATATAATTTGGTGGTTTGAGCGCTTGCTTGATTAACTTCGTGCCTCCGATAAAGTATGATGCTTGAAGGCAAATTTTAATGAAGAAGTTTAACATGAAAATGGATCTGCGGTTCTAGTAGCAGAGGCAAAGTGTTAATATAGCTACTTCGAAAGTTAATTTAGGTACTTAAAGATGATATTAACACCTAAGTGATATTGGGCAACTTGTAAGTAATGCACCTATCTAATTTTATCTTATTGTCTTATTGCCAATGTTTTCTGAAGGAGAACTATCGATTTCTAAGGCATCAAGGAATTATCCGTAGACGACACCGGCGCCTTCGAAAGTATCTACAAATCGCTGTATTCTCGATGCTGAATGGTGATTCTCGTAGTCTCTTTTCTTTGATATAGAGATTCGACAAGTATCAACTATATTCTCTAATTAAAAAGAAAATTAATTTTACTTAATGTTACAGTCATTTATTGTTGACGAACGATACAGAGATTGGACAAAAACTTTATAATTCCTCCTTATTAAAGAATTTACCGCAAAGTGGCCTTCTTTACAACGAAAATTTCCGATGTTATCAAACGATCTCCTAAAAGCACCCGTTTTAACTTCAAACATTTTCGCAATCAATAATACAGAATGCCTAATTCGCGATATCAGAACGCATTAATTAGTACCAGTCGTAAAGATACCGAAAACTCAAAGGCAGAAGAAATATCAAGGCGTGTCGCCTTAAAAGTAAGTCGTCGAGGAAGGCATGGGCGCGACAACGGCTTGCGGCATTACAGTTTATGAACTTCGGGACAGGGGAGAAAATTATAAGAAAATTGGGCCATAAAACAAAAGGAAGTGATGAGATATGGTTGGACGAATTCAAAAGACGAACAAAATCGTCCGTCCTTTAGCCAGGCCCGCGCGAAAGGAGAAAATATGGTTGGCGCGGTCTTTCGGAAAAACGAAACGGGGAAAACGAAAGAAACAAAAGTTGTGAGACGAAAGAGGAGAAGATAGGAACGTGGAGGCGGAATGCTGGGGAGCGAGAGCGGTTGAGCGAGAATGTGAGAAAAGCTCGCAGGCGCGGAGTTTATTTTATTTATCGAGACAATGAAAAATATTTTTAATCTGGTAGCAGGGAGAATGTTCGCACGGAACGGTTTGCGTTTTTCCCGCATGTGTGAAAAAATATGTTCCTTTCTTCCTAATGTTTCTTTCTAAATCGTTTTATTGCTCTAGCATGCATAACTCAACAAATGCATGTTATTTAAACTATATATGTATATACATACATATATGGGTGGTTCCATTGGGAAATACAACATGGAAACTAAGATATCCGGAAAAATATAGAAAACGGGGCACTGGTGAGATTAATTGGAATGAACAATTATTAAAATTTTATAAAAACATTTATTTGTGCATCCCAAATGAAAACGAAATATTTTTAATCAGCTTCAATAAGCCGTAAACTGTCCTGCCGACGTTTCGTCCACACTGCGATAAGATATCTTCAGGGTTGTTACTGTACACTAATCGAGAACTATTCACTCCAGAACGGCTAATGGAACGGAAAAGTTATAGATCAATGAATCGTGGCGGTTGTTAGGAAATTTAATCTGTTGGGATTTTCAGGTATGGGGTAGCCATCGTCGCGATTTAAACTGTTAAAATGTTTGAAGGTTCCTAACTTTCAACCAAATCAGCTAGATCATCCGGTTGGTCGTTGGATGTGATAAATTAATTGAATTTTCAAAACACATCCACGATACATCCACTAGTTTAGGCATGATTGAAACGAGCAAAATGAACAAAGAAATTCCTATTTAAATTAAAAACCTCGCTTTAGCGGCAAAATAAATACCAATAAATCTTACCGGCATTGTTGAAACACGCCGAATAGTAAAACGCCGGGGACGAGAAAAATTGAAATTTCATTCCTTCGAGATCAAATTGAGCGAAAATTTCATCCTTATTTACGCCGCAAAGCGCAAAGAACACGGAACGATTGACAAATCCCAAAATAATAATAAAAAAGCCCCGCTGTCGACGTTCCGTGTTTACATTAATTCCCGTTAAAGCAGTCTCGCGAGGTATTTTCTAGACTTTCATGAATACATTCGCAAAATGTATAATGCATGCACGTTCCATTTTTCGATCACAAAGAGACGTTAATTTTGTGGCTTTTTTCGTTTTCGAGAAAATTAGGGGTATTCTCCTTTCGTTCGTCGTAAAATACGACGCAAATTCTATTATGTTCGTGTACAGCGTATGAGTACGTCGGTCACTCGGGAAATATCGATATTTTCAAAACGCCGAACTGTGTCCTCCACATAGCATTATTGGTACGTTGAATCCCAGTTTATGTTTTAAATCTTTTGCATTTTTCTTGCCAAATTTGATTTAAACGGGGAAAATAAAGCTCTTGAGTTGCCTATTTTCTTTAATTTCTGTAATATTTTGAGCCTAACGTTACAATGGAAAAAGGCCATCTTCTTCAAGAGAAAAAGTGTTAAAAAAATCATAATACGCGATCGTTATGAAACATTTAGCTCGTATATAGGGTATTCCATTTAAATTTTCACAACTTGTGTAACTTTCTTTAAGTCACCCTAGACATATTAAAACATTTTTAAAACTTGCTCCCATTAAACCTGTATAACCCTAAACAAAATTGTTTTATCGCATATAAGCCGACGCGTATTCTTTGCACCATCCCTGTATAACGGTGGCGATATCCAAAAGTATCTAAGGCAAGTTATTATAATACCTACCTAAGATGCCGATGATAGAGGCTTTTTTGGCGATAAAATTCATATGTTTCATTGTATATGAAAAATGAAACTAACTATTTATTTAACGGATATTCATCCAATTTAATGAATGCAAATATGACTCGAAACATAGCGGGTCAATTTAAAATGCGTTTTAAACTTATCACTGAAACATACACCAGGCGACTTGATTTTTTTTGTTGACGTTTGAAGCTCGTTTAATTTAATCTTCATTTGCATACAAATTGTTTTTTTTTTTTCGTCTTACATATTTACCGTGCAATCCAAAAGCTTCTGTGAGTGAATAATGAAAAATTTAATATCTGCTTTTATTAATAGTTTTTTCTTTCTTTCCATTACAGGTAAGTTATACGACATTTCGGCGAAGCCCATTTATATAACGCCGTCAACCTAGTAATTTTCGTTTGTAAGTAAAACTCGTTACGTGCATGTCGCTAGTGTAGTTATTTAATTTTAATATTAATAACTTCACTGTCAGCTACGTGCTAAACAAGGTTAAACTTCCCATTGTTAAAAGCTAGCGGAAAACTAGGACTTGTATGGAAATGACATGTTATTAAATTACTTATAGACAAATGGATTGATTCGAAATTTTCGGTTTTCCAACAATAATAAAACGGATACCGTTCGTCCCGCTCGTAGACTAAAGCTATTATCAAAATGTATTGTTCCACCCCAATTATATCGGATGTCTAGTATAGTCGGTCGTAATTGTAATTGTAATTATTATTAATGGCTGCCAACGGAATAAATCCAACAAATTATTACAAAATAATCAGCCATTAGGGCGGAAACGATCATTCGATTTTCCCATGAACACTCTTCATTAGTATTCGTAAACCGCTAATAAATCAAAATCAATTTATAACCTACATACATAAACATTGGAACAATACGTATACATATCAAGCAGAGACGTATACAATTTTTTTCAAATAGTGAATGTGTGAATACATTAACGATGCACATATGAAGGTACACTGATAAGTTCACAACTTAACGGGGAAATTTTTCGAAATAATAACAACGTAGGTTCCCATGGCTATAGTCAGCTAAAACTAAACATATTTCACGGTTAAACGAAAAACGAGTTGTCTTATACAAATACATATACTGGCGTCTGAAATGTATGGAAACATATTAATTAATATTTTAAAAAAGCCATCTTTTATTAGCAGTAATTGTCCGAATGGATGTACCATTCATCCGAACAGCATTGATTACTTGTAGAGTGATTAAACGTATTTTAGTTCGCATTCCTTCTTGCAATTCCTTCGTACCGTAGGTTCAGTAACGTATAGAGATGACTGTTTTGCAACGACTAGATAGATTCGTGTCTATTCGCCTCGTAAGAAAGGGTTCGTGTTATCTGTCTAGTCGCTACAAAAAAGGAATAATTCCATCTGCTTTTGTCATCTGTAGTAACGTGTGCTTTAGCTTTTAAGTAACTTCGCAAGAAGCAATCAAGTAGGGTTAAGTCGAGAGATCTCGCTAGCCAATCCACCGGTTTGGAAACGTCTCCTCAAAATATCTGCTACATCCACGTTTTCTGGTTGGCTAAATCGTGATCTTCGTTATTGGTGCAGGCTACTAGTAATTCAGGAATTAGATCGTCCATTGAAAGCTGCAAATACGTTTCTCCCATTAAATTATTATTAAAGAGGGTTCCACAACTCGGATCATATCGGCATTATTTCTTTACAAAACGGTGAATGCCGATCGACATCGTCTTCGCACAACTGACGAACTAAAAGAATTTTACTTATCGGATCGTGTATATATGGTATCATGGGTACTAATATAACTTACGTAATAACTTCTGTCTGTAAAAAGCAAAGTACGACAAATTTTCGCAACTGTAACTGTGAATTCATCCTAACACTTCGCAAAGAAGGAAACAATACCGACAACTTCGCGAAATAGTTCTTTTGTCCACGTCGCGATGTTTAAGACGATTAAAACTTTTTAAAAGTAATTGCCCCACTTTTTATTGTAGCAGAAACTACGGAAATTTAAGAAATTAATGAACTTAAGTTCGTGTCGCGTCTTACGAAATCCATTGTGTAACTAGCTCTATAAGCCTGGCAGGTGTATTCATATTTCTTACAGATGTCGCTCATTGTTAATTAACCGTTATTAAATTGAAATTTAACTTGTAAATGGGATCCAATGAATATTTCAGCGACGTTAATTAGAGAGTTATTAAGGGCGTAATTTATAGTTCAATATGAAAGCGATTATTACCGGTTTAAGTTGGAGGAAAGTGTGAGAAATATTTGAAGATACGACATTAAAAGTATTATGGCTAATCGGCTTCACATTTCGATAACTCCTATTTCGGCCACCGGTTGGATCCGAAATATAGGAATCCACCAGTCATTATAAAGCTTTCGAAAACAACAGAACGTGCTATTCATGTTCAATTACACAGCACCATGTCGCTGATGTCGAGCAGCCTGTCAGGCGAATAATTACATAATCTAATCCTATATCATCTTGGACAGCGGCATGATTTATACAACACGTCTTGTCGCAATTTTGACATATCGCTTCCCCCGCTTTCCCCGCGCGCGCCTCTTACCCTCGAACGTCAACGTTTCTTTCCGCCACGGAAACATCCATGTAAGACATAAAGCCTTCCGCAGATCCACATTTGACACTGTCACATCCGCACATTCCCGGACAACAGTAGCGAGTAGAACAAATAACGCCTCTCGCACCCAATAACGAAAAGCAGAAACAGATCCTCCTTGACATATGTACGTGTGCGCGAAGCCCTAAGAGCTGTGGCTTACGTGTACATGTATGCCCTCGTTCTCTGCGGATTAGACGTAAAATAATCATTGTTGGGCGCGTGCTGGTGGATAGATTTAATTTGCCCTAGAATGCGTCTTTCCGCAGCTAACTGGAATTGTTTACATCAGCATTGCTTGTGGAATTTTCTTGTGGAATCTCTTACGTTAAGCTTACGTAAATATTTTGGTATCATCTGATGTTATTTAATTTCGGACAAATACAAATTAACAATAAATTGCGCCTTATTTCCTGTTAAAGAAAATGTCTAACGGAACCCCTCATACGAGGGTGGTTTGGGAAGTTTCATGTATTAAAAGAAACATTGCAGCATGAAACGCAAGTCGCCTCAAGAGACTAAAGAAGAACTTAATAAACATCTGCACCCTTGATTGCAACGGCTTCTAAATTTTCGAAGCGAGGATATGGTCCACAAAGGAATCGTCCTCCATCATGGCAACTCACCAACTCGTTCCTCTCGATTTTTAATCGCGAAATCCACGGAATTAGGATTCGAATCTTCGTACTCGTATTTTACGGGAAAGATCAACAAACCGGAGCAGCGTCGGGTGAACAATATAAGACCAAGAGGAGACTACATTGAGTAATATAACTTTCCAATTTTCCGCGAACTTTTCAAACCACCCTCGTCTACGCAGCAACCACATCTAGCTGATATCGTAGTAAAATATTCCGTTTCAAATGTTAATGAGCCGCACTTTACCTATTCAAAACTTGGTGTTCAGTTCGGTTTATCCTCGTGTTCGTTGCGCGTTCACCATGCATCTGCAAATTAAATTCTTAAGCGTATATAGACGCTTAACGTACAGTTACGTGTACCTAGTACGTACGTATCATAAATGCATCATTTTATTTGTTGCACATCGACGTTGCGCCGACGTTGTAATCAAGACGCCCGCTCCTCGATTATTCATGAGCTCTTTCCGAGTTTCCTATTACGAACCGTATACGCCGACGACGGTCCCTATAAATACCTACACGTACACGAACTAATACACGTATCTATACGTATGGCGCGTATAAGTCCTAGTTGTTAAACTTCGCATCCTTCCATCTCGTCGTCGTATACTTCGTCCGCCGTACGAAACGGAAAGCTCTAGGGTGTAGTATGCGCTCCGTGTGTGTAACCGCACTCCGCTTCAACGGAAGCGTGTACGAGGATAAGCCGCACAGCCGAACCTATGCCTCCTGCGAAGGCGAGAGAGAGGCCGAACAACTCGCGTGTACTATTAACGGCAATCGAAATATCTGATCTAAGTTGTTATATCGGTGTCTGAATTCTCTTCTTCGTCTTCTTATCTGAAATCCGTTCCATCTTATTGACTTCACATTATCAAAATATATTTGCCTTAGAATTAGCGTAATATGTATGATCTTCGGCGCAGAACTTGGTCCGGACACTTCGACTGTTCCGCATAGTACTCTATACGGACGTACGGCGATATAAAACCTCCTCGTCCCACACTTTCTCCTCAAGCTGCACCCCGTTTTGCAACATCGCCGTACCTATACACCGCCCGCTCCCCGCCCATATACAACCATGTTTATGATGTCAAAATTTAATTCTTCGGCTTCGCGGCGAAACGAAGAAGAAGCGAATTGGAGCAAGGAGCTTAAGAGGCATGCGTTCGCGTGGGATGGTGAGATTTGTAGACAATCTGTACAAACTGAAAGTTCGCGTATGCTGGCATCACAATTTAAAGCTCTTTTTTTGTTGTTAAGGTATATATTACAATGTTGTACTTTGAATTTATACAGTTGTTGCCATTTATGTGATCTATTATAGTAATTGTCAAAATTCACAGGATCACAGATCCTACAAATTTTTGTAGTAACATTTGCTACAACTGTCAAGTTATTCTATTTTTTTTTCCTCGGTAGAGAGAGTGTTAATAAAGCGTTTGAAAAAAAAAAAAAGAAGAAACAAAGCGTTGCCACCAACTGTTGGCGTTAATTCTACACTTTTCAGATGCTTTAAACGAACTCAAATTGTTCTAAGAAGTCCTACAGCATCTTCAAAATAAATCTTCAATATTCCAAATGATTCGTATTTTAAGTTTATTCCATATGATTGACTCTTTTCCACAAATTTTCACATTCTTGCTTTACCAAGACTTTACCATTCTTGCTTTTCTTGCGTTTGACCAAATATTGATTACATTTATCACGTTATTATTCCTAACACTTTATTCTTATCCTTAGATATATAGAAAATAAAGATTTTGTACACAACTTTGAAGAAATAAGCTTCAACTTCATCCTTACACTATCTTCTCCTGATTCTTTAACTTTTAATTTCGCTATAGTGCCCAATTATTTAACAATAAACTTACGAATACCTCGTTAAACTCTCGCGTTTCGCCGAAGTTTTCTCCGCCGAAATTAATTTCGCGCTTCCGATCTACCGAGCGGTACCTTGGAGGTTTCTACATCGTCTATATTCCATTACTCTTCTTCATAGTTATTTTCCATTACGTGGGTATTACTATGACGTCTTATAAATCACACGTAAAAACGTCAGGTTACGACAAAAGCGTACAACTTTAGCAACTTCGTCGTAAACTACGGTAGGACACGCTCGTGAGCTTCGCCTAACGCTAGACGGAAGAAAATGTCAAATAATATAGCCGGTACCGTACGCATTTGAATTGCTAATATGCGATGCGTGATTTTCATACGGTACATAACGCCTGGCGACCGGACCAGCGTAGTATTGAAAACGGCTTCGCGTGATTTAAGGCAGATCTTGATCGGGTTAACTATAAATATAATACCGGCGAAGCTGTTCGGCAACTCTGCGGAGAAAGTTATTCAAATCAATGTATGCATGTATGCTGCCCTTATAAGACTAGAAGCTTCCCAACTTTAATCCTGACTTATAAGAAGAAGTTGTTATATTGTTTTAAAAGAAAACACGTTCTTTTTGTAACAATCCCTTGTCTTAATTTTTCTCCTCTTGTATCATCGGAAACGATTTAATATTTACATAGCGACGTCTATCGGTTTATTTTATCGTACCTTAAGGAACGCCATTTCTACCCGTACGTGTACAGCAATGGTGACAGCGTCAATAACGAATGGTCACGTAGATAAGCCATCGCAATACCCAATATTATGGCAATAATCGTCAAAAAGTGCACCGGTAATTGGAAATACCGGGCCGGAAATCCAGTTGCTCCATTATAGCCGTATATTCCGTACGTATCGTACGGTACGACGGATAAATTGGTCGACGATGCCACGAAATAATAAATATAATTAACGGCGGGAGCGAAACTATATAGTATTGCGGTTCGGACGAGCTTTCCTCCGTCATCGAAATCGGAAAACGGCGCGCGATGGCGCTACGGTCAATGAAGCGAGAACACGTTCCGACAGGTATATTTTGCGGTCGAACGCTCATTTTGGAACGTATCATCGCAACCATCCGGCCAATTTCGATTGTTCATTTACGAATATACGGTGCGCCATATCTCGCGATGAAAGAAGTAAATACGTTTTACCGGCCGGGTACACCTCCACAAAGATAAACTGAACTAGCACATAGAGATAGGATAAACTTATCATACGCTAGCTTAATCATTACTTGTGATCGTCATGCTGACCCTGATTCTTCATTCGATTTTTTTGCCTTTTTCTGGTTCTTGCTAAATCAATCTAAAGTTTTCCGACGTAATTCCTAATAAAGGAACACAAAGATGAAACTTCCCAGACGTTAAAGTCGTTGATTTTCTACTTCCTGTATAGAGCGTATATGGGATGGGCGCAAGGATTTCGCAATTGTTTTTCGATTGTGTTACTGGGAGGAAATGAGGAAACGAAATAAGTCATTAGGGAAATATAGCGAGACAGGTCGCCCGTGTCAATTAGGTTAAAAGGTTTTTCAGATTCGCTGTGAAACGTATCGAAACTTAATTCGTCCCGATGTTTAGCAATTTACGATGTAAATTCGATATATTCCGCCGCTGCTATTGTTCTGTTAGGTAAAAGGAACCGGAATAATGAGCAAGTTTCACGCTAACGTTGTATCTTTATTGCGGAGTAAAATATCCACGAAATATCCTTGATGGCGCTATTAGTATTGTTCTTCATTACGGAAAATAAAAATGATTGATGTCGCTGTCGATACGAAGTTATACATGCTAACATTGCTTTTATACTTAGTATAATGTTAAGAGAATCAACAATAATAATTAAAATCATGCCCAAACATGTTTCACGCAAAGAACGAAGGCAAAACCCGTTTGATCGTACGCACTACTCAAGACGGCTAAGTGAAAAAAACACGCGGATATAGGTTATTCAATTTTGAAAAGACCGTCTATATATCCTTGAGAACTTTAAAAATGTACCATTTAGCAGAACACATGAGATACATCACCATTTGCTGAAACGACCGGCGTTGTCCAGAAACACTGCGCTTCCAGGAAGAAAGACGTATAACAGCGAACACCGCACTAACAAAAGATGGTGCACAAAAGATCGAAACAAAGAGTAGCGATTTCTTCAACATGTACTACGCGAATTACAAGAATTACGTCCACATAAAGTAAATTTAAGGTAATAATTTTCTTTCATCTCGCAACTTCTAAATTACCCCTTGACGGCGGAATAAAAGGAAAAAGTTTTGCTGTTAATGTAAGACAGGCGCATAAAAAAGAACGCGACCATTGAAAACTTTCCCGTCGTCAAGAATTACGACGTTATTTGGTATTTTTCTTTTTTGAATGGGGCCCGCGAGAGAAAAATTCTATTGAATTGAACGCAGGAATTAGCTAAAAAGAAAGATGACGATCCTATTGTGCGTTTCTTTGTTATCAATTTTTCGAGTTTGTTCCCGTAATTGGCGTTATAATTAGAGCTGTTTTTGTGTCTTAGAAGGAGACGTTCTTGATACAACGAGTCTTTAAGCTCAACGAGTCGAGAAGGAGAAGCTCAGACAAGGTTGTTAGCGTAGAACTGGAAAACCTCGAGCGATGTTATCTCGTTCCACCAACGTAATACATCTAAAAACGCTAATTACAACCCAACTTCAATGACGCTCGGATCTCGTACCCTATTAGCACATGCCCTTTTTTTCCTGTGCGCAATCCCGGATTAGGTTTCTCCGACGCTCCCTCCACCCCCTCAGACGTCTTCGAGCGTTGAAAGTGAATTATCAGAAACGAAGATAAATTGTCGAATTAAATTTGCTACCGACTGAACGCTTAGCTCGAGAATCTGGTCTCTTTTTCGCAAGAAGGGCGGTTCCTTAATTTAATGCAATTCCATTTTGCATATATTTGCATTAAACTGATTAAAAATAATGGTTGTTTTATATAGCGCGGCTTAAAATTAAGTTACTTTCGTGCGGCACGGCTTCTTGGGCTACGTATACCTTTTATTTATGTACGGTACGACATTTTTACGTTCTACCCTCGCCACGTATTGCAAGAGATCCCTCATCCGGACGGTTACCCTTTCCGACAAAGGTTGCTAAGCGATTTAAGGTTTCTGCGTTTTCTCTGGTTTCTGGCAACGCGAATAATAAGCTTAGAGATCCCTTGAGGTAAAGCTGGTGCGCAAAAAATGTCTAAGTGGATGTAATGCTATAGCCTTAACGAGCTCATCAAACTCGTGCAGGAAAAAATTTAAGGCAAATAATTAGATATTCTATCGGAGAAAGAAGTAGTAAATAATCATCTCAAATATCGTCTACTTACCTTCATGCCTGTTTCAAATTTACTCATAATACTTACTCTGTATTCAATGGTCCTGGAACCGGTAGGTTGGGAGAGCGAACTTACTAATTTATGTACGTTAAGTTAGAATAAAAGTAGCATGGTTGGAAAAATAGTATAGTTAGTCTTATTAGTACAATCGTAGATTACGTAACCATCGAATAATAACAACGGATATAGTATTATATCGTTACATAAGGAGCGTAACCCGCCAATAACGTTTTACCGGAATCGCGATTAATTCCTTCCATTTATCCGATAATCTACAATATATCGCATTACGGCTCGGTTGAGCAAAACCTACATTTGTCGAAGTTCGCAACTACTCCGACGGTAGCGTTAGCGATCGTGAGAGCCTTAAAAAAGGGCGTCTCAAGAAAAGGCATAATCGGAACTTTACAAAAGGAGGTTCGGTATTCGTATAGCTCATATTTCATACGAGATTAAGATCGGGCCGAACTTGGCGCGAAATCTATAACGTCTCTCGTCTTTCGAGAATCCGATCGATTGCTTTCGGCGTGGAAGTCCTTCGTACCGACGCCTCGTTAGCGCGACAAGCGCAAAAGGGAAAAATGGAGCGCCTATTAGAAAAGTTTTCAGCGAACATAATCGGCTGATCGGCGAACTTCAAGTACGAACTGCGATTTTGAAAAAGATTTCAAGTTGGAGCGGTTGAGTGCTCGTCATTAGAGGCGTCCGAACTACTAAGATGATCGTGATTGATGTAATCTCTCTTGAGATTAACGACAATTTTGAAACTGCAAGGAGTTAATAGCACGCACTAATTGTTTTATGTACGTATATAACTTCCGAACAGCAATCGGCGAAATCTAAAATCTAAAAGAAGCGAGTATAACGGCGGAAGTCGCTCACCATTTTCGAAGTACGTTGCTTTGCGTCGGGTCGCAACCCGCCAAATTGAAGAAGGATACGAAAAGGTAGATAAGTTAGCTCAAGGAACAGCGATCATGTCTTTCAGTGGGCTTAACCCATTTTGGAGGACTAAAAAGCTCTCACCACCCATCGATGTTTTTTTAAAAAAATTTAGTTTTTTAAAAAATTGCCGATCGAGTAAGGCTTTCAATATTTTCAAATCTTCATTTGTCCTCGAGATATCATTTTAAATGTCCCGCATGTCGTTCTACAAACAAAAAGGTCTTATCTTATCAAACGAAACAGTTTTCGAGATGATACCAATCCTCAATAAAAAAGTTAAAGAAATCGTCGATGCTCACTTGTACATTAACCCAATCTCTCCCATAGGATCGCGTTTAGTTTAAAGAAATATATCTAAGTGACATGCGAAACTATCCTGTCCATCACACCTAAACTCCTAAGAAGAGTAAATGGCACTAAGCGCCGCAGATATACGCCGGTACCGCTGCATTTTTCACGAAACCCGGAGTGCGCTCGTCCGGTAGAAAGATCTTATTTTTCATTTTAGCGCAAATTCAGCATTTATCTCAATTTGAAATTCCAAATAGAAAGGAGCAAGAGCAAAGCCACTAGTACGCGCGGTGGTAATTGCATTCTATAAAAGGAGGAACAAGTTGTTCGACCAACAATTTTTCCCGAAGCTTAACGAAATGGAGGTTATTCCCGTTTTAAAAATTCACGCTTCCGTTAGCGATTAATAGGATTTTAAGATTTCGAACTCGTTTTGCCTCCGGGAGAAGAGATATTCGCATATTCCGTCCGGCATAACAAAGCGCGCGATATGTATGTGGTTTCTCTTTTTACTAGAAATATGCATGTTGGAGTTAATAAACGTAAATGGAAAACTAAGCGGGACAAAGGCTAGACTATAATGTGCAGAAAATTAATGCTCTAACGCGTATTTTTTTTGTGTGCATTGCAGCCTATTTCAAATTAATTGTTTTGCCCTGAAATAGCACCCACAGCGCCACAGATGCATATTTTTCAACTAAAATTTGCATCCACCAGAGGACATATTTTTATTTTCTCGGCGTTTAATATTTAATCTGCAATTTTTCGTTTACGTTAATAATTTTACCTGATAATTTAAAAGAAAGCACTCTTATTGGCCATGTGGTTTTATCCAATAATTAAGGTGATAATTTTAAAATGAAACCTCCTTTTGTTACAGCGCTTAAAATTAAAACGCCATTTAACAGATTAAACTGAACCGAATTGGTTTTTTATTTAAAAACTTGTTTTAAATAAACAAACGGAAAATCACTAACTAGTTAATTAAATCTTTGTCGATAAGAACATGCTGGAAATACGTGATATTAAGTCCTTAACTCTAAACTGGTATTAAACGTGAGACGTCTCCTTTGCATCTATTGAAACCTACAATTCTTCAATTGCCTTCATTTATATTTCAACATACTTTGCTCTTTATGTACGTACGTCCCTTTTAAAAAAGTAGAAAGTAAACATCGTTTTTTTAGTTCCGATAACTGTCCGGCCCGAAACTTCTCGACGGAAAGCGTCCTCCAACATACAGTGCCTTTCTTCGGCCGAATGTGTTTCATTTTAAATTTATAGCGCAGCGGATAGGAGCGTCGGCGGTAGAGCCCTGCCGAGTTTTAACAAACACATATCAACCGAATGGATTATTTAAAAGTTTCGGACTTGTGGAGAACTTCGATTCGAGAGAAGTCCCGAGGCGTCAGGGCCAAAACGGACGGGAAACTCCAACAAACACAAAGATACACATTCGAATACGCGAGTATTTTAAATATTTTAACGCGACGATGTCCGTGAACCCGCTCGAACAACATTAGTAATGTCGCTCGTGAATTTTTCAACGTGGACATCGGCTCTTTCCATAATTACCGTTGAATTTTTAGTGGACCTGCGAAAGCTGCCGATTTACACGGAGATACTCCCGCAGATTATGTCGAGCAAGTTAGAATTAAGTTACTACGGTACTGATAATGTTATTTTACATTAACGGCCTGCGTCCTGCAGGTTGTAGGTGCAGGTGCAATGTTTCTTTTAAGCATCTTCGCATGTTTATCACAGCTACTTGTGCTTATTATTGTTGTTTTTCTAGTCGTAATCGTATTTGTATAAATTCGATTTTCTTTTTTGAAGAGACGGATTACGCTCGCATAAAATCGACCGAAGTAATATTAACGCGGAGTAAAGTTCCGTCGCAGTGCCTCCGGGCTGTTTCTTTTTAACGGTAACAATAAGCAATTACCATAAACCACCCGGTACAACGACGTCCGACATGCTCAAACTTTGTCCCAAATTCAGAATGTTAAATTAAATTTTCGGATGCTTTATTATGTAGCGGCGAATGCTGCGCGGTTCGGGTTGTTTGTAAGGGATTTATGTGATGTTTCCTCTTACCAAGGAAGAAAGGGCCAAGAAAAAAGGAGAAGAAATAAAATGCGTACTAGAAAGAACGTTATAAATGAAGAGGGATTCTCCGCATTCCTGCGCGGAATTGTTATGCTTTTCGAAAGCTTTTGTAACTCGAAAATGCTATAATACGCGAAAGTACCGTACATCGCTACCATTACACAATAGGTACTGTTGAGATGGGATTTCAATATCTTTTTTTTTTGTTGGTTTTGTAAAGTTTAAGCTGATACCGCGGAAATGATAACGTTTCCGGATATCAAACCTGATATTTTCAAGTAAAAGAAGAACATAATTGTCTGTTACGCGGGATCGTAGCTTCTGCCGACGTTTCGTCCTCTTCAAACGTTATCTTTAAGATCAAATAAGGCTAATACTATGTCAATACCAATGTCTGTTTTTATCGTAAATAGTTTAAAACATAAACCTAATTGCTTCACAAACGTATTTGTTCCATTCTACACGTATGTTTAGACTTAGAAAGCGATTAATTAATTACAAAAAAGAAGAAACAAATACCGTTCAGCTACTATTAAATAAGCAACGAATAAATAAACCTCATTAACCTCACATACAAAAACTATTATTGCAACGTTGCTCGTACCGTGGAAAAGTCGAAAGTTCATAATATAGCGTAACATATCACTTCAGCGCTTTAATACTTATTAAACGCAATATTTCATCGGGTTCTGTGCACGCTCGAATAACGCCGGCTAATTATCAAATTTTAGTTTTGCGACTCTTTCATCAGGACGGTCGGTAATTAATTAAAACTTTTAAGCTCGGTTCAAGTAGGTAGGATACTTTAGGGTAGCAACGAGGTAACTTGTTGACGTAACCCGTCGAAATGCACAAGCGGATATGGAAGGGCAATTTTGAAGGAGTACGGAGTCGCTTTATTGCCAAAATTAACGTTCGCCCGCAAAAATATACATCCGTCTGTATGTACCTACACTTGCATGCGAACACACGAGCCCGCCATATTCTGCGGTGAGCTCGTTTTCAGCCGAACGAACTTCATCAGCGCGCAAAACGTCAACATACGACGGCAAATATACGACGACGTAGTAGGTGGCGCTTTAATCAATTAGTTCTGTTTACACGATAAATTTTTACGACGCAATGCTTCCCATGTGTAGATATATGTACTGTACAGTTGTCTGGGTGTATATCCGAACACCTACGATGTAAGCGACACGAACAATGGTTACAAATGTTTTCGGCAAACGTATAAACGTACTCAAAGGTAATAAATTATCATAATTTCAAACAAAAAATTGATTTTATTACTATTCATATATTGGGCTCCTTCTCTCTGTCGCCGCTATTAATTATTATTAAGTAGTCGATATCTTCTAGAGCTGTGGTATCCCGAGCAACTTGTAATTCAAGCTGGAGAGCTTCGAATGGTTGCGGTGAATTCAATACGTTCCTCAGTTTTCTTCTTATAATGTGTGTATAGCAAAAAAAGGTGGGGCCATAGCAAGATATTAGAAGCTCTTGTTCGAACAGTCTTCAAGCTGTTAAAGATGTGAAAGAATATGGGGTTCCACCACTTCATCGGCGTAATGCTGGGCGTTCATGATGCCTCTTACGGCTTACTTCTGTTTGTTGCTTCTTCTTGTGTTCAACTTCTGTTGAAAGCGAGTGAATATCGTGAAATTTCCCGCGTATTCGTCTAACCTTGGTGCAATCACCATGCATCTCTATGTAAAATCTCTAACTTAGAGTAAGCTGAATTGAAGAAGTTTCGTGAAATACGCGCAGATTCAAACGCTGGCAACTGTACTAATGCACATATTTACCAAAGACCTGCCTGACTACCTACAATTCGAAATGAAATTTTGAATATTTGATGGCGAACAAAAAACTAACTACGAAGATTGCGGCTTGTGTTGATTGCAAACATCGACGGATGTGCAACAAGTTGCAGTGCCGTTTGTTTTACTAATATCTGAGTGAAAAAGTCAGATACGACGTCGCTGGTAACTTTGTATCGGTACTTTTCAATCGACTAGAGGCTTTTTGTTGCTCCTACAATATTACTAACTTTCACGGTAAATAAAAACATTACTGAATTACACATCCTTTGGGCGATAAGTTAGTAAATCTACTTTACCATCACATCCTAAATAAACTTTTTCAGAAGTAAAAATGTGAGTCCAGCAAAAATAATTCTTTTTCACGTAGTTAAGCGTGTTATCTACCAGAAGAAGTGCGAAAATCGCCTTAAACGTCCGAAACATCTAAGCTAACACGATTTCGTCGCAGAACTTCCTCTCGCTTCGGCTAAAATTCGTGAATAAAGTGAAGTGGAAAATGTGTATAAGGAGCGACGGAGCAAAGAAACACGCATTTAAAAGTTTTTCCGCCAGAAACGGACCCGCGCACAAGAATTTCATTTCGCAACTTATGGATGGAAGAAACCGGTCGAAGTAGTGATGAGTGAAGTCGAGAGAAGCGGCTCGTGAAGAACTTCCGAAGCGAATTCACGACCTATCCCAACTTTAATAGTCCCTTGATTTTTATCAAGACGTCTCTAGACGACGGGGATACGGCGCGCGGGCGGGGAAAAAGGGCGTCGCTATATTTTGTGACTTTTTCCCCATGAGGTCAACGCGAAACAACTTGCGATTGTGTCGAAGAAGAAGACGGCGTTTGAGGAAGGAAGATGAGGCGACGAAGTAACGGAAATCGCACGTACTAAACTATATTTTACTTTGCTGTTCTCTCCTTCGTCCTGTACCGTTTCAATTAAGGATCAGATCCCGAAATGGAAAAGTTACTGGATAATATCTTCGGAAAGCCGGCCCGGATAAACCCCAGGACATCGGTTGTACGGCACACAGCGGCGAGAAAAAAAATCATTTAAAACTCAGACTTTTCAGTTTCAATTACGTTCTACCATCAGGGCCTTGCTCGTTTCTTTTTTTTTGCTCTAGTTCTTTTTCCTTTTTATCACCCCCTCTAGATCGTTGATGGCAACAAGGAAAAGAAGGGGATTACATTTACACGTACTTTTACCTCCTCATTTCCGGGAGATTAAAAAACTTATTCGGGCAAATCGAATGTCAAATTTCAATTTTACGCTTTTTACGTTTTCTACGTTTCATCTTCTTGTATCATTCTTCGTAATATTTTCAAAACGTAAATAGTTGTAATGTACACAAAACAGGTTGTATAATGCAATGGAGCTATATTTAGATAGGAAAGAAGTAAAAGGAAAAGAAGACGCCCAAGGAAAAAATGGTTACAAGAGGTTGAAAATGCATGTAGAAGAAGGCAACAAGGTATTGGGAGGATGAAACAAGGGATTGAAGAAAATCAAGAAAAAGCCAGGAGCTGTAATTATTTAGATCCATTTCTTCCTCAGCGTCTCGCTAACAGATGTTTTCCTCCATATATGGAACTAAACAGTGCACTCCGAAATTCCGCGTGATTAACCCCCCCACCGATATTCCCCTTTGTAATAAAACACATTGACCTAAACTGAACCACCATTGATCGTCCCTCGACATTTCCATTGGTTCTCGCTTAAAAAAGAAAAAAAAAACATGCAATCTGTTACCGGCTTTCTGGTAGCGACCGTTTCAATTTAATTTTATTTCGTTCATTTCCACCCATTACTACTTACTAAATTACTTGCATTGTACATACTTTCCGGAACAAAACACGTTAATTTTTAAAACGGCTTTCTGGTAACGCCCACTGGGACCATACAAAAGGAAATACATTCCGCCCGTTGCTTCCGTGAAAAAGATTTCGCGAAAATACGTTGTACTTTGTTTTCGGGGTCGTCGGTATTTTTCATTATTTTACTCGGGGACTTACCGACGTTAATAATTCCATCCGTGCACGGTAGAGCACCTCTCTCGTATCGTTGTGAGTGGAAAAAACGTTTACAGGTGTTTTCGGTTGGGAAAACATAAGATTTTTATGATTTAATAACATAGGCAAACATTACCAGCGATGTGTTTTTTTGTTTTTTATTAATTATGTATACGCATGAGGAAAACATCCGGATAAAATCTCTGTGTACGTATGTATATTATTAGGCGGATCTGCTGCTGTAGATAATACTGAAATATTGCTTGTCCTTAACAAATTAAAAAAAATAAAACATTTATTATTACGAAAAGGAAGTTAATTTAACTATTTTACACTCTTAGTCGTTAAACTTTTTATTGTAAATTCAATCTTGGCATCTACAACCGAAAGCGATCGATTAAATTTAATTTTTTTGAATCCGGTAACTTCAACTAAACAACGACAATTGATCTAAACCAAATCGGACCTGCCACAACGATCGTATTACGTAAAATTTTATAAACCCAAATCTGCAAAAACAATGGGTTCTCCAACGTAAAAATCTGACCTATTTACGCTCCGTATGCTTCTATTTCCCTTCTCATAAAACAATCGCAAAATATATCCGCGGCCGATGCAACGTGTCGCTCCGGAAATATATACTGCCACGCCGCGTCGTTCCCCGGAGTCTACTTAACCGGAATGAATTCGCTCCATATCAATTGTTGCTCTCATAAAACCGTAGTTATTGCAACAAGATGCAGTTTTTCACCCTCCCGCGACCCTTCTCGGGAGTTCCTAGCTAGCGAAGGGGGGATCCTTTCGTTCTATCCTGTTGTGTCCCATACATTTAAAACTTTAAAACGTTCGAGGAGGGACGTCTAGTCCCGAATGAATAACGTTTCAATTATTTCAATTTTAGTTCCGCGGAATGAGGTAAACTTGCGTCGAATATTAAGTTTTGCCGTGTTACACCGCTCAGTAGTGGTTTATTTACGTGACGCGGCCGACTCATAGATGTGAACTAGGAAGATAAATTATAGAAACGACAATAGCTTTATTGTATTCAGTTGCTTATTAACTTGAATTTTTCAAGGGTAGGCAACCAAAACAACAGCAAATATACGTACAGAAGGGACGAATATTGGGCAACCAAAAGTAATAAATTAGAAACTATGACAATGAAAGGTACCAACAAGACGGGAGAAACTGTATTTATAAAGCTATTAAGAGACATTGGATTCTCATTGGAAAATTCTAAGAGTAAAATCCTCTTAGGAGGAAAGTGGTTAGAGGAAATAACGTGAAGAACTTCATGCTTGAATGAAGTTTAATTAATGTATTTTCGCAACCACGAAAGCTTATCGAACTACTGAATCTTGATTTGGTTACAAGTAAGCCTGCAGAAACGAGCTTGGCTTCACGAAATTAGCAGACACGAGCTTAATCGTCTCATATGAAAGCGTTCGTATTGCTTACTGCTTTCCCCGGGAGTCGGTAAAACACGAGTCTATTGAAAGCGTATAGGCTTGGTTACAAGCAAGAATGTAATTAATCTCTTTACTTCTGATCACTGGGACCCGATTATACAATTACCTACGGTCATGACATCTAGAACTGAAGCGAAGCACTTACTTTTTATTACATAGGTTCGTCCCAAAAATTAAAAAAATATATATTTGCCCCTTCCACGACGACATGAAACCGAAGCTACTTTATTACTAAATTTAGCACCGTTCTAAATTCATAGAACTATCTGCCACATCGGTCTGGTTATCGAGGACAATAAAACTTTTCTCTCTAATAGCATTGTTTGTAGAAAACTTCTTTAATAACCACTCCTAGCTTTCCTATTTCTGCGAAACTACGTGTTTCGTTTCGGACTTTGGCAGTAAGGCTTTAACAGAAGGAGACGTAATAATACGGCATTTATTTGTTCTTTCTGTTGCGTTAGCTTTTTCTCTGATTTAAAGCATCTAAGAACTGCTTTTTCGCTTTTATGTATCTATAAAAAGTATTGGAAAATTACATGAACATTGTTCGCTTGACATCGCCTATACAAATTAGTTCTTTCGAATTTTTCCCGGAAAATTGTACCTAGACTGGAACTTAATTTAGTTTTTTCCAACGTGACGCAACTAGATTAATAAAAAAGCTGAATTCAAAAGACTCTTATCTTCAAAAGGCTTCATGCAATAATATCTGAACGTAATAAAGCGAAACCAAACGTACTTTTTTTCTAATTGGGATTAGACCAAATGATCAAAGGTTTTATATCGGCGCATAAACCTATCTTCTTATATCGATTTGAGTACGGTGACATTCCCAGACGTTGCTTTTAGATATATTTTTAAAGTTAAAAAAGGAAAATGAACGAAGCCCGGTGGGAATTACTGCACGAATGGAATTTTTCTAAACTAAGTAGGTAAATGAATTTACTGCATCATAAGCGCAATATTACTATCGGAAGTAATGCCGTGCCATTAAAGAAAAAGCACCTTGCACAATCGTTTTTATTACGCAACTTTTCATATAACTCCATATCGTTTGATACGGAAACGCTGCGAGTAGTATTTTATAGCCTATTCATTATTCCAGGTCTTAGCCTAGTAAAACTTCATAAATTATATCGTTTTAGGAGGTATTAGTTCTCGTTTCGAACATTTATTATTATTATTATTATCATTGTTACTATTATTATTATTACGTTTCTTCATCATAAAAAAGATTATAGGTTAACGCAAACTCAATATTTCACATGATACTACAGGCACTGAGTAACACATCTTTCTAGAGCTTCTGCAGTAGCTTTGGAGCGCACTCTAATACTTTCAAGAAATTGTGACTGTTTAGCCGCATTAATTGTGTCAAAAAGACTTGTCGGAACAACAGTTTGCTTATTCCAATCCAAATATTCGTCAAAGCGCATCCCTACAACGTCTACAACCAACAAGCATGATACCTTCGGCCTATCCAAATTACGTTGTTTAATTCCGAATAAGAGTAGAGTTAGTTTGCTCTTTATTGTTAACCTGATTCGCTTGAATTAGTTATTCATCTCATCAAAGATGACGTGAATATCTTCTCGCAGCATTTTTGTTAAAAATTTAAAGTAAACGATGTGCATGACCTAGAGCTGATCAGGTATTATTGCTTCTATTGCAGCGGCTTGACAGACCCTTGTCTATTCGACTCGTAAGAAAGGGTTCGCGTTGCCTACTGGTTTCCTCGAGAGTCGACAGAACACGAGTCTATCTAGTCGTTGCAAAAAAAATAATTTCAGCTGCCTTAGTCAAAATGTTAAGTGCTACAAAATTTTGATGTGACCATTTTTTTTTATTGCAGTGATGTCCAGGGTTCGAGCCCACAACTGTTCCGCGCAACAATTCCAATTCTGCATGAGCGCTTTGGACAACGTTACTGACACCGGTTTAACGTTCGCAACGAACAAAGCTGAGCTGGATAAGATGTGCCCGTAAGTAAATCTATATTTATTCCGATTAGGTCATCGTGTCTAAAACCACCAGAAAAAAACCAAAATCGCTTGAGAAAGTAAAAATTCACATTTTCATTACCGCCGTACCAAAACAAATTCATTCGTCAAAATAATACCGTCCGTCGTACCGAACTCTAACCGCGACCACTCCGCACGACCTCCAATAATAACAAGAGCGATGGTTATCTCTCGTTAACTACCGCGGAAAAACGTCGAAATCCGGGGAAAATTTTCCGATTCGGAAAAGATTACACGTTGATGATTTATGTGACGCAGTAGATGGCGCACCAATTTAAAATAGATTACTGGACGAATTAGACCGCGTAATATATTCGTGAATGGGAAGTCGACGAAGGAAAAGTGAAAGGGCGCACGCCGTCGGAATGGATTTTTGCCCGACAGTATCGTTAATTGGTTTTTGTCAAAGCCAATGGCGTTTGAAAATTATTAATAAATTATCTGGTTGTAATAATATACGTGAAGGAGCATGTAACGGGATTGGCGTTTGAACGAATACGCAATTTGTGGAAATCCGAATTTTCAGGTTGCCGATGTTCCCTCGTTACTGGAAAATAAGTCTAACTGTTGTATTGTCAAGTAGCAAGTTTTGCAAATAACCGGTTTCGTTTTTGATGTATTGAGGCTCTGATACTGAAAAAAAAAGAACACCCCCTCATACGTTACACCTCATGCAATTTTTTATTAAAGCCTTGAAAGCGTATTGCATACATGATCTACATATACGTGCCCGCGTCCACATATTTATATTCACATTAAGCGGATATGGGTGTTTCGCGTATACGATACGTGCGTATAAGTTTTATTGCAGTAAAAAAAAAAGGAAAAAAACCTACGCGAACATAAAATTCTTTCCCTATAAAACTCGCAAAGTTCACGCGGACACCCTTTCGAGGGCTCCGGATCGTCGTAACTTCACATGCAACTCGCATAAAAGGATTGCGATCGCCCGTACGATCGAATCTCACAAATCGACGTCGTAATTTTTCCTCGCGTTCCGCAGGCGAACACCTTTCCGAGGTTCATTTGTCGCGCGGTAATGCACGCGAAAGAAAAAAAACAAAAGCTCGCGAGCGCAATTTCTTAACTATGCGAGACGTGCACTTTGAGAACTATAGAATATGTGAAATCGTACAAATAAGGGCATTGTTCTCTCGATAACGGTCGTACGGATAGGGATTCATGTAATACCAACTGTGCACGAGACCAAAACATTTATTTAAGACGCTTAATATCGAAATTTAATATAAAGTTGTTTATCGAGTATATTATTTTTCTAAACAAACAGGAGATATTTGTATTTAGCAAACTCGTGTTTGATTCGGCGAAGTTACTGGAAGCACCGTTAACCCTAGAAACTTTGAAGTTTTATCGTTTTATAACATTTCGCGAGCTTGATTCAAAAGATACGATTTTTATATTTTATCGTTTGAGGTAATGAGTCATTACTAATGACTCAAAACTGCTCACATCATGATATTAATAGAGCCTGTAAGCTTACGCCAAAACTTATTTTTTACAATTTCAACTTATTCATATTTCGCCGTATGATTATTTAGGTTTTCTGCAACAACAGCTTTCAGAATTTTTGAACGACGTGGCTCTAAAGCTGCCTCAAAATGTGATTTTTATACGTGACAGGAGGCAGGTCCTCACTTTGCATGAATTGTAAGGGATTACCTATGTGCGTCCCCTGATCACCGAATTGGCAGGTGTAATCCAACACCTTGCGATTTCTTCATATGGGGTGTTCAGTATTAGTTTACCAAACACATGTGGCCGATGTTAATGAACTAGAAGAATTAATGTATTTCAAGCGACGCAACAAGTAACGCTACGGATGTTATGTAACCCTGTTTAAGTAATAGCAAAGCGTGCTAAAGCATATTCAACCGCTAACGAAAGACAATTCGAGCAAATGTTATATAGAGTGTTTTGTGTTATACATTTTCACTGGTCTGGGATAAAAATAGCAAATTTTCCGACTTGTTTTCTCTATTAACCTTTAGCTGTAAGGATGCGGTTTCGCCCATTGTTTGTCGAGGATAGAATGGCAAATTATCGAAAATCGATTTGCTATATACAAGCAGTACTTTAAAAAATGCGACGGTTAACATTTTCGTGTATAATATCAGTACAGATATTAAAAGAATACACAACGAGGCTGAAAACATCTGAAAAAAACAAATACTTAAAGCCGGCTAAGCCCTTCTAAATTAGATTAGTTACGAAGTGTGTAAAATGTACTGCGAGCTTTTCATTTCATCAATTTCCAGACCATCTATACTAGCTTTGCCTTTTTTTATCAGGTTTAACAGCCTTACGACTGATACTTCTAGGTAGATTCCGGCTCTTACAATCCATTTCTGAGAATCATACGTTGTTGGCAGCACCCGCATATTGCGTGAAAGCTTTCTCTGAACCAACGTTGCTCATATACTTCAGAGACAATACAATGTCCTATTGACAAACCTACTATTAACTATTCGGGGTAGAAAATATTACGCCACAAAGAAGCATTTTCTCAACTCGTTAGAATATCATTGATCTTGAAGTAATTATTTTTACAGGAATAACCTACTTTCCGAAATGTTGGCTACATATGTACACGTCCTCCTTCGTTTGAAATTAACTAAACGTGTATTAGACATCGCGTGAAGTAAGATTTCAACGTTAACGATAGTTCCTCCCCTCAAATTATGCCGTTTTTTTTTTTACGAGTTTGTTTTATTAAAACGTGCGCTGTCGTAACGGTTATTTCGTGTTTTTCGTGAAAGTATCGTTGGATCGCGTTCGAAGAATTGAGTCGTTTCGTTGGGCGAAATTAATGCCATCGATTCGATCCGAGGTCGGAACTTGTTGCAGAGTTAAAAAACTCAATGACGTTACTTTTGGAGAGCTCAAACTTTTCTCTTATCCGTATCTCGATCACGTACGCAAGTATTTGCATCGACATGTCCATCTTTCGTGAAAACGAGACCTGTCTATAGAATTTCGGCTTCCAACGAACATCGCGTTAGAAACTTCACTGACTTGGGTCAGCGTTGAAGATTTAACGGTGTAAACTTTAACAGCATTAAATTAAACAGATTCCGTTATGCAAAACAATATAAATATGTATCTTGGAGCGGTCGTCTTGAGTGTACCGTAGAACGAATGATTCTAGAATAAACTCGTGAAGCAAACAGATCATTTATAAAATTTCCATTTTACTGGCTTCGTGTAAACTGAATACGTAGCAGAAATTAGGAAAAAAAGGAAATTATGCTGTAATTGAATAAAAAGCGAAGTTTCAGGATCAACTTCAGCAAACGTCTTGAAAGAAAAAGAAAAGCTCATAAAGATAACATTCTTCGACAATAACCTACGCGACTATAAAAACTTCCCTTAAGGTAGTGTACCTCTTTAAATCTTGTCCTTTACATATAAAAATATATACAACATCGCGTTATAATCTGAGAAAGACACGCTAATCTATTGATTGCTTCACACAAGGTTGATTTATTAGTTCAATCGATGATGATCATTTGTTTCTTCCTTAATGCTCCGGTCTCATATTTGAATAACTACATAAAAAGCTTATTCAAAACTTTCCACTATTTTATCGTCGTTCGATTTCTGGTAAATCATTCTACGAAATATGAGCTTTCTCGGCCCGATCCTATTTCTTCCATCTACGTAAGTAATAGAAACGACAAATCAGACTTTAACCGAAAGCGTAATCTACCATAGAAGCCTCTAAAATCATTGTAGTTTCAATGAAGAAGATCCTTAAAATATGATCCTTTAAGGTGTTAATAAGAACTGTTGAGAAATTACAGTGATTTCCTCGAAACCTGGTAATGTACGGAGGAGATAGGTACGGTACATCCTTCAAATTAAGTGCTTCAAAATTTCCTACGCTGTAAAATATTTCAAACGTCCCTCGCCCTTTTCTCATCTATTAAACCCGTCCCGCGATTATGAAAAATTTAGAATACAAGCGGCACCTTCCTCCTATAAAGCAAAACGATAATACAATTTCACGCTCCATATGCGAAGGACTTGTTCATTATTCTCGATACAAATATCTTCGCTTCTCCGGAACGCGGCGCGCCAGCCGAACCCGGACGCCCACCAAGTTATGACTTTGCGCGGGACTTCCGTTCGGGCACGGCGGAGAGGAAATTCCGACAAATCTTCGCATTAAAATCGCCCCAAGACTCTCGCCATATCCTCCGCTCTCGTTCGTATGTATACGGCCGAGGACGCATCGACAAGCGACGATGCGATGTTCGCTACCAGGCGGCTCCACCAGGAATAAATTAGAACGCGGAACGCTAGCCGTTAAACGGAACGACTCGGATACCTCCTAGCGGCGGCGGTTATCATCGATAAAGCTGGAATACCATGGTTTCTAGCTACGATTCTTGCCCAGCTAACTGGTCCGTATTCAGAGGTTAAGGTTATTCTTTGGCACAAGTATAAATGTACGTAGCAAAATGAATGATTCTTCGGCAAAAAATTATTTACAATACTTTATAATAATACCACGAAGCTGAAAGAACAAGGCTCAGCGGTGGGCTGCTTTTATCTAACTCTGGACGAGAAGAATTTAAGGATAAAAAAAAATGAAAATTCTGCATGCACGAGTTCATTAGAAACAAAACGAAGAAATACAAGAGCATGTTCCATAGCACACGTAAGCGCAGTCTTTTGCTTTCTCCAAACTTTTATCAAAATAAAGCTCACCGAATCTCCGATAGAGAAGCACGTATTTTTTCTAAAAGGAGGGATTCAATGTAAATCAGGAAGCATGGATAAATGCTAAATATTTGAAGAAAATTTCAAAAGATAAATTGAGTCACGCCATTTACTTGCACAAACTTAAGGAAACAACATAGGTGAATTCCTTTGAATTAAACGCCAGAAATGATCGTATTCACCACGTCCTGAATGCGGTTCTGTTAGTCGGATAAGGATTCTCACGATTTCTCCCTTCGCGTTACCGAATATTATTTCCGGACTCGAACGGTCTTGGCCGCTCTTAGAATTTGGAATCCACGCTGGCGAGCAGAAGACCTAGCGGCTTGTGTACTCCGCTAACTATTTGATTTTGAGGAGTTAAGCACTGTCTAGTTCGTATGTATGTACAGCAGATGGCGAATTAGAATAAACTGGATGATAGATAATCCGCGCAAAATGCAGTGCTGGAGTATTATTAACTCCAACAACGTCTACATTGAGAATGTAATAATAATATTATTGAGCGTAGCGTTGTGCTGTTAATGTATTTATCTTGGAGTGTTCCATGTTCACGAAGTACTTGAAATAATGCATAAGCTACTTCAACTATTTGCAGATATTCTATCGTTTCGCTGGTGAATATATGGTTACCTTCGTACTTGCTCTCGAAGGAAGCGTTTTAAATCTTTCAGCGTATAGTTGCCATCTTTTGCAATTGCACAGATCGGATAAAATTAACGTAAACTCCAAACTGTATATTTTCAAGTAGGCCTTTTTTAGATATTTTTTGACAATTTTTGCGATTGAAGCACGAATATTTCGAAACATTAATATCAAATTTCAGCAGGAAACTACCGCGCTACATATATAATGCATACAAGCAAATTAGGTTTTCACGCGTACGACACTGACGGCATTACAAACAAATGCACCAACTGGCAATTTTATTTGCAAAACTCAGTCAGCATCCGGTTATCTTCAGGCTAATGAGCTCTTTTTGCCGCGGAGATGTGTGCTGCATGCACGTACGGTGAATGGGACGACCTTCGCCAAGGCAAATGCTCGGAAAGGGTGAGATTCGGTGTTGTGACCGATAAAGTGCCAGGAAATTTCGTTGCTCTTTACCGAATACGGAGGTCAGCCGAGGCCAATGAAAACGCGTGATGGTGCCTCCGCCGACATCGCGTACAAGTTTTACTTTGGAGCTCTTTTTTTTTTTCATTTTTTACTCGCCGTCTCAACGGTTACCACCGCCGCCCGGTTGCTGTATTCGCTTTAACCATCCCCAGGCGGCGCTGTTTATATAAGCGAGTTTACTTTTATCTCGCCGCTAATGGATAAATTTTGTAATTTCTACGATTAGCGAATTGGTGGCAATTAAAACGAAATAAAAAGAATGTTTGTACACCGCAAAGCTTTTTCTTTAATTTAAATGGTAATTAAGCGTTATTGCCCAGTTTTAAACCGACACTTAGGTAGGTAAATATCAAGATGTTTTACGATGAAGCCTTCCAATTTATCGCTTCGAGGAAATGCAAAGTTTGTGTTTGGAAATGGAGTAAATAGAGTTTAGTTAAAATGCTTTAGGCATTTCGTTGCATTTAACACCCGGGAGTGCTAAATCGCCGGGTTTTTCCGTAAGCTGTGACGAAGTTAACGACTATCCCACAGAACCTACAACAACGATCACCATCACCATCTTTTAGATGCAACCTTACAAACCATATTGCGAACCAACATTAGCGTGTGAGATAGGCGTCGACGGTGAAGACTAAGAGAGCTCAAACACCTTGCGATCTAGTTAGAACTAATAATCATTCAAAGCAATGTACTTCTTTACTCGAACATCCTGTATATTTTATCCGATCACTCTTTCCTCAATATTAACTACATCAACCACTGAGAAGTGCTTTTTTTTTCTTTACAGGGATATGAAGAAAGCTGTCAGATGCATACATCACTACACGAGATCGTGCT
Organism: Oryctes rhinoceros; assembly: GCA_020654165.1. Classification (NCBI taxonomy): domain Eukaryota; kingdom Metazoa; phylum Arthropoda; class Insecta; order Coleoptera; family Scarabaeidae; genus Oryctes; species Oryctes rhinoceros. The sequence continues at coordinate 3,786,651 of JAIOKQ010000548.1, read as the reverse complement.
GGAGCTTCGAACGTCACAGACACTTCGATAAGATGTTCAAGAACACCGCCCGTATGATCCATGAATTGTGCACCAACGAACATTACCAGACCGGTAAGGAATAACATCCTCCGCGGTCTTGAAGCGTAAACTTACATGTTTCGTTTGCAGTGTACTTGGAGCATTCGATGTGCATGTCCAAGGCGGCCACAGATCATACCGTTTGCTTAAAGAGATACACCCGAGTAATGGAGGAATTGCACAAGAATGAACCGGAGACTCCGGAAGATATCCCTATTTCTAAGAAGAGGAGGGAGGTGTCCGATGAAAGAATTCAGAGAATCTGCTGGTACGTAGTTACGTAGTTTTTCTTTTTTTTTTAGTGCATATACAGTGCGCGCCATGACGAACGTAAGTTAAAAGCATACATGCATATATTCCATGCCATATCAAAATCGTTATTTCTGGTCCAGAGAGGGAAGCACGCGTTACAAAGCTTTGAACACCTTGTATGTTACTTATCTCTTAATCTTTTTAACGATCGTTTATCGATTTACACGTTACGATTTTAAGACATTCAATTTTATCCATCAAAGCCGTAATTTGTTTAATAACATTTCCATCTTAAGATGCGCACTACCAACATTCACGAGGGTGTGGGGGAAAACCACGAACTGTGAGAATTAACGACCCCAGGGTTCAAATCCGGAAGCTCGAGGCTGAAAGTCGAGCACGCTAGGCACTGCGCTATTAGTCCACATTCAATAATGGATGCGTATATTTTCTCAAGAAAGCTGTATTTAGTTGGGAAACGTCTTCATTGGATATTAATATTAATCGAAATTAACAGAACAACGCGGAAACTTAAAATTATTGACTACAGCGTTGTTAACAACGTACCGTCGAGCAACTGTCAACGTTTCCGCGAGTTTATTCGATCAAGTTTTTCCACTTCGGTTGTTTTTCGCTATAACATTGCCGAAAATAGACGAGAAAAGATCTTTTTAGCTCTAGTTGTGATAAAAAGAAGAAAGAAAAAATTATCTATACACAAGGTTGACTTAGCGCATCGTTAACGCATAAATCGTAATCATAAACACGGAAACTATAATAATACCAACCTGAACGATACGATATCGCCTTATCTAGATTACACGAACCCCCAATTTACCGTTTACTATCGGCATAGATTCGAATACGCCGTATTTAAAACGAAATCAAAATCGGATTACGGCTAACGATCGCGATGGCAAGATGCCTTAACTTCGTCAACGAGCTAACGCTGCCAATTTCTTTACCGCCACACCTAACACTTCTCCGAACTTTCCTCCTTGACGCCGTCGTTCTTTTCCCCGAGGCATATCAGAATCATCGTCAGGTTCAAATGATAACCGCGACGCGCGCGATTTAGCCGAGGACGCAGAATCGCGGGAACGGGAAGACCTCGTTTGCTTATCTCCGCGCGTCCGGATGATGTATTTGTACTTAGGCCAAGTGGAACGGGCCGCTATCGTAATTGTTAACGGCTGAACACCTCCGGGAGAGGTTCGCCGAGACATTAACCCGTTTTTGAACGGCTGAGGGGTCGTCTTCGCGTAGTGTAATAGGCGACGTTACGTTGCGGAACGTCGGAATATGTCGGCGCGATCTGGAACAGTTGGAAAAGTTGCGGTAGGCGCGCCAACTCCGGCACGGGCGTGAAACTTTTCAGGCGACGGGCGACTGCTGTTATGCGCGCCGTGCTCGTTTCGGGGGAAGAATTTAATCGGCCGGCATTACAACGACCGAGAAGCTGCTTCTCATTATTGTTTTAATGTCGGGCGATATTTTATAGATATCATTGTTCTGCGACGGAGAGACGTGACCATGGCGACTTTCCGCTTTAGCATTACCGCTGAAGATTCACGATTTGAAAATGGCGTAAACGTACAAATGCTTTCGTCGTTACATATCTGTACGAACTGTTGAAAGCATTTAAGATGCATCAAGAACTTAGGAGGGGCTCTCCTAAAAAGTTTTGTTCGCTTAGTGACCCATTGTAAAAAAAAATAAATATTTCTAATTTTTGCATCTAATTTCAAATTTATTGAAATAGGTTCAATTTTACATTTCAAATTAAAGAAAGTTTTGCATCATATTGTTTCAATAATAGCAATTATCCTCCAATCGTTTCATAAAGCCCCAAATATGTATTTATGATAGAATAATCTATCTTTTTCCGCCTCAAATATGAACAAAAACATTTAAAATTACAATCATCCAATATATTTCCGTCAGAAATAAAGATCGAATTTATTATCGAAACCGTTACGCAAATAATGGCTAAAATAATAGCGATATCGTATTTACGGAATTCATATTAGTACTTTGCGCGGCCGTCATGGCGAACTGCGTTTCACATCGAACCGAATAAAATATTATTTAATTTTGAATTTGAACAGGCAGCGCATCGTTCGAACGCTTCGGTAATCAATTATGGAATTAAATTTGGCATATGATTGTCGCGTTGTTTTTAAAACAAATACATACTACGATAGGCCATCAATTAATGTAGTTTTACGGCAGACCTAATAATAACCGGTTTAAAATATTCCGTTTATTGTTACCCGTGTTTTTTGTGCAATCTATCGAACGCGAATCGTACGAATATTCGGAACGAAACACACGAATATGCAGTATTACAATCGTTAATTGTTTGTGGCCACGTGATGAATATTTACATTTAGGAATTTTAAGTGCTGCACGTTATGCGCCAATTAATTTATTTGTTTAATTTGTTAATTTAAAATATATAAAAAAAATTGTTTTCGAATTTAATATAATTAATCTCCTCAAGTTCCACTTTTCCATCTCAGATAATTACGTGATAGTTGGCTATCGTTATTTAAAAGCTCTTAGGCAGCTCGCTATTTTGAAATTTGAATAATTTGTGTTTCTGCAGCAACAAGAGACCGTCGGCATACTTCAAATAATGATTTTTCTTCGAAATTTACCGTCTTAAATATGATCCTCCTTTCCTGAGGAGGCGATTAAACGAATCAAACTTATCCTTTCAATTAACCCGTTGATGAATTTAAGCGATCGTTGATTATTTCCAGACGCATACTTAATTAGCGCATAACGAACAAAGAAATCGACGTCAATTTAAACAGAGAAAATAAATAGACCAGGACTTGACACCGTGTACATACATACATCTGAGAATATGGATCCGCACAAAAAAAAAATGTTGCCGCCTCCAGCACATACCGTACATATATTCTCGCCGTTGTTGCGCATTTTGTGTTTATTTGTATTTATAGCACGCCATTGTTATTAAATATTTACGTCGCAGAAATGAAGACGTATGATAAGGGCGCGTATCGTTGATTGCCATGAACGTCGTGAATATAAACACGAAATATGTTAACAGCACTTTTTTACTTACCAACAAGGCACAAATTGCGTAAAGGAGGAGATACAAAATTGAAAATTGGAGACGAACGCATCTTCGTCTTCGTGCTTAAAAAAAAAAGGTACTTGTTAGCTCTTAGCAGTTCGTCTTCTTTTTCATCGTAAAATTCAAAATTTCACCAATAAAGTGCCCGTTAAAGTAACCGATTTGATTATTATTCGCGAAATATTTAACTATATTTGATCAACAACTATCGTCGCAGAAGTCATCGGCATCTCATCTAGCGACTTCACATTGTCCGAAGTAAATGTCCCTCTAGTGCTTGAGAGCTCCAGTAATAAAAACAATATTCCTATTTCTAGCTTATTATCTTTGGGACGTAGGTGGTCGAAGGGAAATAAACAAGTTCCGACATATTTATTTCTAATTCGCAAAATTCTCCAAAGATGCAGGCCTACCCTCCGCCGCGCTCCCTAATCGCTACAACTCTGATAATAATTGAAATTTTGATATCTTCAGGCGCTTAAAATAGTCTCCTAAACATAAATAATGAATGCAGCTGCAAATAAAAAAAGAAGATTTTATGAGAATCTCGTGTTAAGATAGTTATTAGACTCGATGGCAAGCTTCTCCGTGTCAACAAATCAGAAAGAAAAAAAAGAAAAACATCTGCGTTAACGTGACAGTTAAACGCTTAGCTTCTTCACTCTAGCGCGAACATCTCCAAAACAGACAACGTCACCATTGCGTCCCGAGGCAAAAGCGAATGCGACGGCATCATTGCGCTAGAACGTAGGTACATCTGTACACGTGCAAAGCGAAGAATACTCCTTGCACGCGTACAGATGCATGAAAGACGTAACGTTCTTCACGCCCGAAATATACACGTCACACCGTCGGAATATTTACTGCATTTTTAGGTTTATTACCTTAGCGGAAAGTATAAATTGGCCCGGAGTTATGAGTTCGCCGCGCACGGCGGCGCCTCCGCCAATATCGTATTGTTTCGTCGTGTCGCACGCGTTGGCGTATACGGACGGCGGCATCACGTAAGACCTGCCACGGTCTTCGGGAACATATTGCGGGCATCTATACGTATTTATATTGTGCACGTGGATATGCTTGTACATACAATGTATCAATTTTAAATCTAATAGCGCGCCTCGGATGGAAAAATCTGCTGGAATTTAAACGCGCGCAACGATAGATATAGGACGTATACGATTATGTATTTAGGTGCATAAAGTTTATGACGTTACCGCCAGGTGCTTCCGCGATAACGTAATTGTGACATAAAAATCCTAATTTCCCAGCCGTATTCTAGAAAATGGGCTTGTTACACGTTAACGGTTGTTATTAATTAATTGTCACATTGTGTTTTTTATAGATTTTTTTATGATTTCGAATTCGTCCTTTTTTTTTGGGATAACGTTGTTAGAAAATGATTGCCCGTAGATTCCACTAGACGCCGAATAATATTAATTCGGACACACCTCGGCAGCATTCTCTAAAAGTTATCCGCGAACGAACGAAACCCACGATTACATTCCGCAACTCCAGCGAGCTCGTAGGACGCAGCTCGACCTATTGTTCTAGATAAGTTGTCAGCAAATGTTCTACATCATAGATTCGCGTTGCACGTTACGGGGGAGCGTCGCCGCCGAGGCGGGACGAACTCGGACTCTTTATGTCCATTCCGCGAATTCAAATTTATGAAATAAAACTCATGCTAACGTACGTAATACGTAATAAAGTTGCCGCTGCAGATACGGATGCGAGCCGGGGAGTATGCTACCGGTTATACCGCGGCGTTATCGTGCTATTTGTTCTTTTTACAATGAAAAATAGAACGTACACGGGGAAAACGCGCCCCGCGATAAATTTGCATTTATACAAAAGACAAAACCACATACATAATATATATATGCATTCATACATATGCGCGGCGCTGATAGGTCGGTATGCATACATTGCGATCAAATGTTTTTGATGAGGCTGCTTCAAATTTAGCAGCGTCTGTAGGGAATTTATTTTAATAAAGAAGGACGTATGAGGTTTGCGGTGAATTATGACAACAATAGATGCATAACATATCTTGCGTTTTGTCTATGTTCAAAAGTAGAAGTAATTTGACGATTCCCAAAAAAGTATCGTATTTTAAGAATTTTGTTTTAACCTTTTGTCTCGTGGTCGTTCCAGGATGAAACCATTTATCTCTAAATTACTCGTGTGTTCCCATCACAACCACCTATGCTACGTACGTTAAAAATTAGTTTTTAACCAAATCAAACCGCAAAAAAGATTATACAATTGCAAGAGTCGTTTCAGCTATTCGAGAACACACGCTTGATAAAATGGGAGATCCCCCGATACTATAATTGCCATATTATTTATTTAGGATTTAATCTAGTTCCGTTTATATCGCCCTATATTCTTTATCTCATTCCAATATGGAAGCTAGCTAATTCCATAAGTCGATAGAGTGCTTCTAAGTTTTCCCATTGAATTTCGCAATTATCGAAATTACCAACTTATAACTCGTAACTCGGGCAATACTCTACCGAACGTAGTACACTTGATATACTTTTTGTCTTAAATCTAATCGAGCCTGAATTGTTGCCGTAAAAGCTTCGTAACATCCGAGGCGCAATCGATAGTAATCTAACCGCCTCGACTGATTAATATTTTCTATTTCAGCGCTTTCCAGCATTACGTCGACTGTTCGTCCCATTCCATGAGGCGAAAATGCGGTGAAACGGCAGCTACTTTCAGCGCAGAATTTATTAGAAACATGTCGAGCACTATGATAACGGTAAGTACGATATGCATTATGCAATATTTATGATTATGTTTAAGAATTGTTACGTTTTGCATCCAGTTATTAAATTAATACTTACGCAAGAACTTGCCTATTACACTCTGTATACGCCTCGTAAAAATCGTAAATTGAAATCGTAAATATAAATTCCTTCCTTTTGCTGTAATAACCACGACGTTACAGCGTCCCCGTTTCAAAAGCGAAAAGAAAAAGAGAAAGGATCTCCTTTTTCCAGCATTGCCAACGTTGTTCTTCGCACCCCCGCCGTATCCATTAGATGGAGAAAAAGTCGTCATAGAAACACACGCCGGCTCATTTTAGTTCGCATTAACGAAAAAACGACGTCCTAAAAAGACGAAAGCACTAAACAAAAATTACAGCCTCAAGCTGTGCAACTGGGATAACCAGCAAGGCGCCATCTAGCGCTATTCGACGGAAGAACGTAAATCCACCTGTATCCGTGTCCAATAAAAATATTGTTTAATGTTTTATGTTAGTATCTGGATACTTTTTTTTATGAATAATGCAGACCTAGTTAAATTTCTCAAGGATAAAAAGGACGGAAGAAAGTTGTTTCTTGTATTTATTAGGAACCATTCCGACGCAAGCGATTTTATATTTTAGTACTTCGGCTGTCTCATCCCCTTATGTAAAATTGATAACTCTTTGCCTTAATACCTTTCTAAAAATAACGATTTCACTTAGGCATGCTTTCCAATAAAAAAATCCAAATTCATAAAATATTAATTATACAGTGCGTCCATAGATCGACCTAACCATGTTTATAACTTATTTATTTGTGTTCCATTCATACCGAAGGAAGCCTTGTTTTGGTTGCTTGAAGAAGTCTTTTATACTAATTTGAAAATTAATTAAATCTACAGGATGATCAGAAGTTCAGAAGAGCAGAGAATTAAATTAGGATATTATGAACCATTGAAGATAAATGGTCGTAATTTCTGTAATGGGCAGGTCAAACTGCATAAGGAACCATCATCGACATAAACAATTTAAAAAATCTTTCAACTCATCCGATTTTCCAAAGGGTCCTTCTTCCTCTTTCTTTTTTTTATTTTCTTTATTTTCCTACATCTCTCCGACTAACAGCTTCATTTGTAAATTTCGATAGGCTAGTTCCACTAAAAATTATCCCGATTTTCTATCTCTTACAGTAAGCGTAGAATAAAGTAAGTTTTTAAATGTTAACTGGAAAATTAAACGAGATAGGTAAATGTGGGTAGCGGAAATCGATTCTTCGAATCCGATTTTATCCAGCAACGTGTGACTAAAGCCTCTGTTTTGCGCTGAGAAATCTTCAAGGGGATATCACCTTAGTTTAGCGAAGCCATTATTCTTGTCCGATGTACTAATCATGAGCATATTTGTCATAAAATATCATTTTTAATTATTTCTGCTAGAATCGCGGAATAACCGCTAAAACGGTAGCTCTAACTTACACATACACTCGCCCCATCAAGAGAAAGTACCTCCTAACGGCTCCGCAAATGAAAATAATTCCGTGCGATAACATCACATTTCGTGGATAAGTTGTTTTCTTACATCAACCAAAAAAAAGGGAAGGAAAATACATGAAATAAAAGGTTAACGATGTTAGCGTAGGCAGTGCAAATACTTCACAGCGATAAAGCCTGGGTAAACAAAAAAATATTGGAAATTTACTTTGTCGCGATAATAGAATAAAAGAAATACCTATTTTTTTTTTTTCAACGACAAACGTATTTTCGATGCTGATCCTATAAGGAATAACGAGAAATATTCGATTCATGGTCAAATATTCAAGATAAAATCTCCGGATCGTACTTCTAAGGAGATATCGCCCGCTACCACCCACATTACGATTATTCTCCATGAATAATCTAACAACCTAGAACAACGGGCGATCGGCATCGATTCCGTTAGTAAGGATCGTCCCGGTAACAATACCCATTAGAAGAAACAATTCACGTATGGCATTGCGAGCGTTGCGTAAATTTCATAAATATAATTCCATATGTATTAGAGATACACGCTTACTTGTTAGGCATGTAATATGCTATACATGCATGCATATTGAGACCGGCGCTTAGCTACGAAACCCTGCGGGAATTTCAATGGAACGAATAGTTCTATGTACAATGCGATACCATTTAAATGGGGTACCCGTTGTTCCCCAATAATGCATAATAACCGATTTCTAACTGCTGGAATCTTTTTGTTTCCAAACAGCACAAAATGTATTGTTCGAATATTCCGTGTATATTCATTTTATTCCTCAATTCGTAACCGAACGGCTACGCGTTCTTTTGTTCGTTGTATATTCTTGTAACAATGCTCTTATTTTCAGGAAAATTGCAAATTCTGAAGAAGAACATCAATATTGAAAGATAAATATTACCGTGCAACTTGCTTATTTGTATGGAAGATGTAAACATTGATAAAACTCCTTCGGGAAATTATTTAAAACAAAAGATGTAAATTCCATTTATTTTAGTAAAACAGAGATTATTTTCGAAATACAACTTTAATAAATAAATAAAAAATTAAGTTGAACATTATCGTTCCTTTAACTATTATCAGTTAATAGATAATAATCGACGGCCGCACTTCTAATTAAACGCTTTCTAATCTGTCCTTCTGTTTGTTTCAGGATTATTGTACAATGTATGGTCCAGAAGAATGCGGAGTATATTCATCGGCGAAGCAAATGACGATTTCGCTCTCGTTAGCCGTGCTATCGGTGATAGCTCTATTTCTAAGCTGAGAGTTCGGATAGACTCCCGAGATTTTCGTTCGTTTCTGCAGTACAGAGGGATCGTTATTTTGTGTATATGTGATCAAAAGAAAACGCGTAATTTATTATTATTTCGTGATTAAGTATTTATCAAATTTATCAAATTGTGTTCATTCTCGAATAATCTAACAGACGGTAAAGCTTTCTACATCGCGGCGTTGTATTGCATTACTTACATGTATTTCGTTTCTATTTAATTTTGTCGTTTCTCATGTGACGTAATTTCTATTTCGTTAGATTATTTGAGGATTTCTTAATACTCTGATAATATTCGTGTACCGCGCGCACCCGTTTAATCCGGGTAACCGACCAGTTGTAGTCGTTTTCTAGTAGGTATTGAACTGTTTATCAAAATTTATGCTAGAATATTGCGATTTAAATTATACGTATGTGTATATACGAGGAAAGTAAGTATTTTTTATATAAGGTTAGATTTTTTTTAAATATAGGAAGAGTCCGTTCCGATTTAATTATGTTGAAAAAGATAGAATTATATTTTTACGAGATGTTTTCGAAGAACGCTATTGTGTATACCATTCTTCAAAATGACGCTGTAACGTTAACAGGCTAGAGGCCACATCTAATTTATTAAAGCGGTCGCTAAGAGTTTATTTTTGGTAAACGAAACATCAAAGATGGTAATTCCACTAGTATTAATTTTATTAGTTTCGGTAGTACATAGTAGTAAAGTCGCTTAATTTATTGTCTGTTATTAGGAATTTTGAAAATATTTATTACGTAATATGCACGTATAAAACTTGTTAATGCCGATATAGACTTTTTAATTGCCAAAGAAAACTATGGTGTACATTTTAGAAGTGTAAAAAAAATCTATGCGTTAGTTTAAATCCTTTAAATCACAGAAATTTATTTTTCATATAATTGCTAGGTGTCTTTTCCCCGGCTAAAGATGGCCCCAAAATATATCTAATCCACAATTAAATTTTTATAAAAAAAAATACATATATTTAATCGCTTGGTGTTATCCGTAAGCATCAACGTTACAGACCTAACAATTAAGAAATAAACGAAATTTTATATTTGCTAACGGTTTCACGTCGTAGTAACTTATTTTTAATCTCTTATGTGATCTATTTACCTAACGTTGGCAGCTCTGATTCTCCCCGTAAAAACCCGTTATTATCACTTGTAACAAGTTTGTAACATCGGTTCTAGTCTCGACAACCAATATACAACCCACACGAACAATGATGTTTCAATTATTTTTTGTAATTAATAGTAATAATTACGAAAAAGATATCGATGGTGTATATTGTCCTTTTTCTTTACAATAATCGTTGTTATAGCGTGGTTTTAATAATTTTTTAAATAATATTTAAATAAGCGTATATCCATGAAAACTATAGTGTAATGACATTGTCGAGTGTTATATGATCGGCCGTCCAAACAACGATATATCATCACTTGCCCTTGTCTATAAAATCTCACGTAAACGAAACTCTACGACTAGTTATTAAATAAACACTATATAAAATTATTGCTGTTCATAATTAAATATTAAGATCTAATGATGTATGTATAATTAGTGTAGAAGCAAAAATCCCGATAATTTGTTTTTTTCGTGTAGGTAATTGTTAGAAATACTTGTTTCGAGGGAACTAAAATAAAGATATAATTGTAAATAGATAGATGAATTTGTACATAGTAAATATAAAAGAACAATAAAACGTATTTCTGAACATAAAACTGAGCGTTTATTTCCCGAATTTTAGCAGATTAATGTGCAAAATGCGCGCAGGCTCGCATACAATGTTACCGTTTGTATTCGGATGAGTAGCTGTCGACGTTCTCCGCATACTTCACCTGAATAGCCACCACTATCATAAGACGAAGTATGTAGGAATAAAACAATACGATAAATACTTTTTCCTACTACCGGACACATAAGTCAACGATTGAAGGGGCGTAAATGCAATTTACGGCTTATTTATCTTAGCTGCAACTGAAAGCGATGCATCCTCGACCGCAAAACGCTATCTACGTCACTTGCATACCTATTATTTTTGAGTCAACTGTGTTTAATCTATTAATTCTTAGCATTCGAATCACATCGAGCAGATACTTATATATTACATTTTTGAATTTGCCACAATGTTAGCACAGAAATTAATTTTTAGCACGGCGGCAACCCCCGGTTAATTGTAATTATAAACCAATCCAATTTCAAATTAGCGCCATCTAGTAAGAATATGCGCAACTTTAGCTCTAACTAATCGTGTCCTTTATCGGTAAAATAGATAACCAGGCACTATTTGAAAAATAAAAAAAATAATTTAATACACTCCTAATTATCAATGCTCTGTTATTTTGCTGAATTTTTTTGCATAGAGTAATGCAACTATTTCAGGTATATCAGGTCTCAATATCGTTCACGTCAGAAATTGTCGGTAATCTTATAACGAACTTTATTCATCCACTTGTTATCAAATACCTACACATCTCTTATAAGGGACCAATCACAAAAAGATATTTCAATTTGCTTATATAGCCATTGCTGGCTTAAAAAAAAAACTTAGCCAAATAAGAATTGCAATACTTAAAAATTGATATAGTGCTTATGTTTATTATTCTTTGTACAACTTTACACTCTCTAAAATTCTGTTCGATTTACAACTGTTACTATCTACCCATAATTCGAAATCATTTCAATTGGCTCCTAACATGCAGAGAGTGCATTATCTGTCCTGTTTTGTTCGTCAACAGGAGCGTCCAAACAAGTATTACATATTTCTTCATAATGTTCATTAGAAGGTGAGACAATCTCAGCAGTAGAAGAAACTTGTGTGGAGCTTTGTAAACAATCAATATTCTGCGTTTTTCCATCAGAATTTTGTTCACAATTGTTCACGTTACCACTATCCTTGTCTTCAGCATCCGCCTGAGTCGTCGAGGTACAGACTTCTTTCTCTTGCCTCTTTTCGCAGTCGTGATTCCACCTACTACCGGCAAGGTGGGCGATTCCGAATTCTTTCCTACATTTGAAACATACAACCGCTTGCTCGCCTTTATGTACCATTTTAAAATGGGTCACTATCGAACTGTATGCGTACTCTCCGACAAAAGACACCGAACACCACGAACACTCATACGTAATAGCACCTTTAATCATATCGTTAAACTTATTCCGCTCGTTAAGTTCTCGTTGTAACTTGGCATTTTGCGACCACAAACTCTTGAAAGTAATGTCAGATTCATCTCCGTCTTCTACAGCTGTAAACTTTTTCAGTGTATATTCTACTTTTGGTACCAGAATTTCGCAGAAGTTTATCGTTCTGTTTCTAAAACATATTAAAACATTTAAATACCTTATCAGATAATAAAGATAAGCAATGATACGAGACCACCCCCAGAAACTATAAACTCTAACCACATTCAAAGAGAAATTATTCTATTCAAGAACAAATTGTTTAAATGTAAATTAACTGTTTACTGTGATAGTAAGATAATTTGCGAATTTAAGCAGTTTATAGTTCCAGAGTTCTACGTGTATCACATACTTTGTTTGACTATTGCTGTATGCCATTTTCTTGTTTCTGACGTAGGTCATCTTTCCAATATTATAACAAACAGTTACATTTGTTGCCATTGTATTGACAATCTTACCACTGAGTGTTATATGTCGTTGCACATCACTTTCTTGTACATCACGTAGAAATTGTTTAATTACTAACTCCAATTCTTTTAGTTTATTTGTATCAACCTAGAAGAGAAATGTTACATTTTTTTAATTATTTCATATGTTGGTTACAGCTACAATTGGAAAGGGTGCGCCTAACCCTCTCAAAAAAAAACGTTTAAATGCTAAAAACTGTCCTTCGTAAGACCGTATCATTTCAATACGGGATATAGTATGAAAAAAAACAATTTATCCATTCTGCTTACCATATATACTCTTTGTGCTACGGCCAAAAATTGTTTACAATAAGAGCTAATGTAATCCAACGTATAAACTTGAACAGCCTTTGTAGAATCCCACTTTTTAACATGATAGATGAACTCAGTTTCCGGACAAACTATACTGTCTTTGCTTTCCGAAATATATCGAATAAACTTGTGGCAACTTGTCCTAGAAAATTCTATATCCAAAAAATTTACATTAACCCTTATATATGGATAGTTCAAAACTTGTCTTATATCTAAATGGCTTAAAGGTCTTCCTTGGTATTGTGTGAGAATTACATCCCCTGAAATATAAAAATCTATAATGCGGCAGATGTATCGAGGCTACCGACTTACCACATGATTCAATGAAACCCATGTTATTTAAGAAGCAGGGCTCGCCCGCTACAATTAGTTGGTACGGTGCTTCTGGTTTACTCCCCTTAATGCACATATCTACATCAGTCTGTGCCATCTTATCTTCAGTTACATCTTTCCCGGGCAGAAAGGATTCTTTGTGTTCAATAATGTATTTCAGTTTGGCAGCCAGGTATTCCCTGAATTTATTGTGGTAATCATTTTTAGCAACATCGGTGGTGCAATTATTATGGTACTCTTTCCATCCGGGCCACACTTTCATATAGTAACATAAACATTCGCACAGAGCACATTTTAAATTAGACGACACGTCTTTTATCGAGATGTTGAGATCGCTAACGATAATTTGCGACACTTTTTTTATATTTAACCGAAGAAGCTGTTTCTTTAATATCGTTGCGATACAATCGTCCAGGTAGGTACTGATCTGATTAGGGGTGGTTGTCTTTCGTAATGTTTGTTGGTTACTCGTCATTTTCATTTATGGTATAATTTCAATGTAAATATAACCTAACTTGGATCAAGAAAGCGCCATACATAAGGCCGGGGATATACATGCTAGCGAAGAAGCGTATCTGGTGGTTGTCGTGCTCGCTTATAGCGCGTTTGCATTTGCACAACTTATAGGATTACCTGTTACAAGCACAATTATATTGTATCATAATTAAGCTGCGTGTTTCCCCCGGGAATCAACAAAACACGAATCTATCTAGTCACTGCTAATTTTATGATGCGTTTCTGGAGGCCTAATAACAATATATTTCTTTTGAAGGAATATAAACAATAAACAGACATGCCCATATCACAGATTGCATAATGTACAAATATGAAACTATCGAGAAGCACTTCAGAGGCATGGGTGCAATCGCCATGTTGTAAATTGGGTTATCAAACAATTGGTTTATATTATTGTTAGTTTTTGTTAAACATTTCATAGATATAGTGATCTACCTTAAATACTTCTAGTTTTATTTATATTCACTAAACGTTTGTTTAAGAGCATTTACGTAAATATTTGATAGCACCTTTTGGTTGGCAGGCCAGAGAGAAATGGTGTGATATACAGCGTTAGTAAAAAGTCCCGGAACGGTCGAATAACTTATTTATAGTTTATATTTATAGTTATTCGACCGTTCCGGGACTTTTTACTAACGCTGTATAAGCAGAAAGTTGAGAATGCCATAATAAATAGAACGTTCCCTACTCCGAACAAAAATAAAGAATATAACTGTTACGCATAAAGAAATAAATCTAATTTTTTCACAATACAGAAGCTAAATGTTTGCATTAAATAAGAGGCATCTTAAGTACCAGCATTTCTAGGCAAAAAACAAACATCGCACTACTCAAACCTGCTAACAGCAAGACGAAAATCGTTAATAATTGTTTGAGATCAGTAAAGTGCTTCGCTTTTTCCATCGATTTTGTGAATTGTTTGTGCGCTTTTAATTCAACGCTATGTTTCACAATACCGCCCCAGTAATTAACGAAGCCTGAACTTTTCGCGTATATCAAGTATTGATTAAATTGGGGAAACACCGGATAACCCTTTCTGAAATACATGCACAACGGATCCCGAAAAATCTTATCTTTTAATACGTAAAGCAAAGAACCTTCGGCCGTTCTGTAACGGGAATGCATGACGTACTCGATTAATATCTTCGGCTTAATCGACGCGTAATTTCTTTCGAAAGCGACCTTGTACAGACAATCTTCGTTAATCAAGCACAGCTCCATATTGTCATAGATGTACCTATCGTTTTTGTCGGTCGAATATTGGTACAACGTTATACTTTGGAAAAAGCCACCGAATTTTAATTTGGAATCTATCATGTCCTGTACTGTACTTATTTGTTTCTCGTAGGAATCCTTCGCCAACATAGAAATGAAGTTCGCGTCGAAATTTGTTTTGTAAATTAAACAGAACATACACCAAGATAAGAAGATTATTCTAACTCTAAAGTTAGTAGGCACCCTAACAACCGGTACGCCGATCAAGATCCGGTAAGCCACTTCAAAACTATACCAGCTACGATTTCCATTTAATACTTTATACGTTATAAAATAAAAAGCGAAAGACATTATAATCAAGGTTAGTAATATGGTTATCCAACATATGATGGAGACCGAGAACAGTTTGTTCCAAGCTAATAATCTTCTAGCTTTTGGTACCACCCAAACTATGTCTTCTCCCATGTGACTGAAGCTCATTTCGAAATCCTTCGAATGGTCGATTCTCGCGTGAATCCCGCCAATTCCCATATCGCACTTACCATCTTGTAAATTTCTGAAGATATTCGTGTAAGTGCCGTTCGATAATTTGTAGCCCCAATCGCTTCCGTTCGATTCGACAAAAATCGGCGTCAATTTCAATTGATCCGCAATCAGCTTAACTAGTTCCGGTTCCATCCCGTAAAGTTCTTTGTTCGAATCTATTGTGTACGGTTGGACTTTTTTGTAATTCACCCTCAATTTGGTGTTCGACCATTCTTCGGGAAGTTTATTTGGATACAGATTTTTCACATTTTCAACACTTCCATTAACGCATCTGCTAACGATTCTTGTTTCAACGCCCATAGAATTGGGATGGTTGGCATCGCGATTGTAATACGGAAAATACGTACCGATCTTCAACACCTTTGCGCTATCGATGCTTAACAAAGCTACATTGTAAACAGTGTAACTAGCGCATGTTTGGTAAATCTTTGTAGTATTGCCGAACGTTGTTATTATCACGAATTTAGCTCTCGAATTCCACATTTCCGCGGACGCTAACTTTTCCAGTTTAACGTATAGCTCTTCGTCGGAAATAACTTCCAATACGTAACCATTAACTCTACGAAAATAGAAGCTTATCGCGTCCGGATCTAAGTAATTGTATCTTAATATGGGATACGATATGTTTATTACAAATTCGTTTAAATCTGCTACTATTAAATCATCCGTTTCAAAATGATTTACGACTATTTTATTTAGGCACTTGTTTATGAACGTATCGTCAACTTTGCTAATCAGCTTTAAATCTCCAATAACCATTGGCATCCAAATTAATACGACGAGCTTCATTTTAAAATGTCTCGATTTAATGTTAAGTGCGGGTCTTTTATAAGACGTCAGAAGAAAAACTAAATATTTGTATTTAATTAGCCATAATGACTGTTTACTTCGAACTGTTAAGGATGCTTGTTAGCGAGAACTGTTGGTTGTAAAAGTATGTAAACATATAGTTATTGTTGTCTATTATTGATATTACTAGCTACTAAGCCATTTAGACAGATTTCGTATCTATAAGCTTCGATTGATTTTCTAGCTTATGGTAAAGAAGGGTTGTTTATATTTTCAAGGAGCAAGCAGCCTGGTGTATTGCATATTTAAAGTGTTAGTTTCAATCAACGTTTGGGAGACCACCTAAGAATTCTGTACTTCGATGTTCTCAGTTCGTCGTGCCTAGTCGAGCAAGGGGGCCAAGCAGAGACATGCACGATGTAAAGTAAAAAATATGCAGAGCAATACTCCGAGCACCGAGTACCTAAGTGTTGTATAACAATGACGTACAAACCTGTTTTATACGGAAAAACCAATAATAATAACGTAAAATACACTTCGTGTTAAGTATGATATAATATTAATGAAGAAATCATCAATTTTCCAGCTGTTTAGAATATAGATGTTCTTAGGCAAGGTTGTTGTCGTCGTAAAGTGCTTTTTGATTTACGACGCGTTCATCATCAAACAAAGCTTTGATATTTTGTTTATTGTTATAGAGATATGGATATTTTTAATAGAACATATGCTGTCCCGTTAAAAAAAATATATATTGATGGGATCATAATCTGTTAAGTTACATAACAAATAAATACATAATAGTAGTTTTTAATTTTTTTTTAAATTAAACTCGCTATACAATAAGTCTACATTTACATATTAACCCTATTAAAGGTGTTCTCGAGCGATAATACTGGTCTCCAGTTAAAAAGCTTCAAAAACCTAAACAAGGTTGACGAATATGATTGATTCGAGCGTGCCGAAGACGAATCTGACAACAAACATTGCTATTTCATCGTAAGCTTGCCGATCAAGATAAAACATGGATGCCATCGATATATTCCAATCATTGTACAGTGATTCCACGAAATGTGGTGTTCCTACGATCCGGAAACAGTCGACGAACTATTTAAATGACCTTTTCGACAATGTTTCCCATAGTGAAGGTACTCTAATTCTTTGCCCGCTAGAATCATATTCAGTTGACACCCTTCAAGAAGAAAATACAATTGAAGTTCTTGATAGTGGCTAAACTATCGGTATTCTAGAAATCCAGATTTAATTACGTCAACATACAATCTGTGTGCGTGTGATCTTAATGATCTGGATCTAGTGATCTGGAGAAACTTTGTCTTCCCTTTTTGTCTTCCCTTTGTCTTCCCTTTGTCCCTCCGTTTGTCTTCCCTTGAAGTTTGGAAAGTTTAGGAAAGGCAGATTATTTTTCATATTTGCTAGTTATTATAATTTGCCCAAAAAGACCATGCACATCTTTATCTACGCCCAAGAAGATCTGTTGTGGAAACAAGCTTTTGGGTTAAGTTGAACTTAAGATTTTTCTTTTAAAGCTTGCTCTACATTACATTACAAGTTTGAAAATCTCTATTACTTTAATTTTCGAAAGAAATCATTACAGGACCTTTTTGTGAAGATCTTTATAAAGCCAACAGTAGAATATCCAGCAATCGAGGCCAATTTTTCGTTTATTACGCAAAAAAAAAATAAATTTAAAATCCTGTGTCTTCAAATTGGTAAAAATGTTATGCTATGCATTAAATGGAAAATGGTCGAACATAAAGTTAATTAAATATTTCAATTCGAAGAACATTATGAGCTAAATTTTTCTTACAAATTTGTACCATAATAGTTCTAAACAAAATACGACACAAGAAGTCCCTAAACCAAACGCCAATAAAATAAAGCAGCTTGATAATTGTGTGAAACTTAAAGAGCGATTGGTTACCGAAGAGGATTTCGCCAATTCCGCGTTACGTTGCAATTTAACAATATACTTCAATCTCGAGTCCCAATATCCAACAAAACCCGAAGTAACAACGCTCATTAAGTATCTGTTGAAAAGAGGAAACATCGGGTGGCCTTTCTTGAAATATATGGTCACTGTAACTCTAATAACTTCATCGTTCACCACATAAATAGGAGATTCCCGCGCGGAAGAGTAATGTCTATTCTCGTAGTACTGGATAAGCTTTTTCGGTTTCACGGTCGCAAAATTTCTTGAGTAGATTACTTCTTCTATGCATCGAGAACCAATTACGCAAGACTCGGCGTGTTCGGATACGTATCGATCGATTTTGTTATTAGGATCGTTAAATATCTCTAGTAAATCCTTGAAAAGTCCCAATCTTAGACGGGCATCTATCATCTCCGTCTGAGTCCTTATCTGTGTTTCGTAAGAATTCGTTAATAACGTAGAGATGAAGCTTGCATCAAAATCCGCTTTCAATATCAAACAAAATATACACCAGCATAAAAAGATCAGCCGTACTCGGAAATAATACGGCAATTTGGTGAGAGGTAACGCTATTAGAATGGAATAGCTGGCTTGAAAGCTATGCCACCAGCCTCTATGGTCCAGTGTCCCGTAAGATATCAGATAGAATGAAAACGCCATTACGAGCAGCATTGCAAAAATCATCATCCACGATGGGAAGTCGAAAATTCGAATTAATTTCGCCCAGGGTTCAAGTAACCTCGCCCTTGGTACGATCCAAACCATATAGTCCTCCATAAAGTTAAAGGCCATTTCGAAATCCATCGCGTTGGTGGAGTTGGCGTGAAATACACCCAAGGCGAAGTCGCATTCACTTCGCTGCACCTTCCCCAACATACTTTCATAGCTTCCGTTTTCTAATTTCGATCCCCAATCGAAATTTTTAGCAGTTTTAAATGCAACTTTAAAATTCATCTTATCAGCTATCAACTTTGCCACCTGAATTTCAACACCAGTTAATTGATTATCTATGAACATTATATAAGGCTCGATGGCTAAGCATTCTACCGTAATTAGGGAATTTGGCCAAATCAACGGAAATTTATTTGGATACAGCTTAGTTGTATTTTGCAAAATTCCATTTCTGCATTCCCCAATTACTTGCGCGTTTATTTCCGGTTCATGAACGTTTAACGCTTCAAATGGAAAGTACGTACTTATTTCTATTAATTGTAAGTACGGCTTTGTAATGTCGAAGATCGCAACGTTATAAATCGAATGGTTAGCAAGAAGATGATATATTTCGTCGTTTTTACGAGTTTCCGTTAAAATCACAAATTTAGCGCTTGGATTCCACATTTGCAACGACGATAAATACGTAATTTTATCTGTTAATAAACCGTATTCGCCTTCGATTATATAAGCATCCGCTCTCTTAACGTAGAACTTTACCCGCTCCTCTAGATTTAAAATTACAATAGGATAAGGTAAACTTAGTTCAACATCTTCAATACTAACTATTACCAAATCATTGCCGTTGAAATATTCTAACGCAAGTGTTTCCAAGCATTCGTTAATCGCGCGATAATTTTGTACGGGTGCTAAATTTGCAGTTACCGCTGTAACGTACAAGAGCAAGCTAAACATTTTGCCTCCAACTTGCAAGCGAAAATAAAATCAGCTAAGTGGAATGCTGTACATATAACAATGAAAAAAAATCAATTATGGGAAAAGATAAAACCCCTTTTAACGTATACAAAGTCAACAGCGATGAAAACGTAAGTGAGAGCTATCGCATTTTTTATATACGTAATACGCATAAGATCACCAAAGTGCTTTTTGATTTATGATAATTTAGCTACGAATTCTGGCAGGTAATAATTAATGTCCGAAGGAACGTAATTAAAGTAAGTCATTCGTTGAAGGTCTGAAGAAATAAAGAATTAAGGGTTTTCGAGGAAAAATTTAAGAATTTCTTATTAAGCAAGGCTTTGGATATTCTTCAGGATTTTGAAAGATTGGAGATGGAAGAAATTCTTCCTTTCCTTTACTAAAGTGAGAACGTTCGATACGAGTGTTAATCAGCCGAGCGTTGATCGGGTACATCCAGTAGCGTAGATAAATTAAAAGTTATATTTTTCAATACGATTGTGATATATTTTTCTGAATTTTTCGTTGGAAATTGGTTTCGTTGGCCAGTACTGCCGTCTCTCTTCGCTTATCTCCTACGCGACGAGTTACGCACATGCGAGACTTAGCCTAGCACCGAACGTAGCGCCATTGACCAATTGTACGCAGTGTCGCCACGTTACTCATTACTAGAGAGGATAAAAGCGAGTGAAATCGTAGCTGTTTTTCAGCGACTAGACAGACTCGTGTTTTGTCGACTTTTCAGGAAACCAGTAGGCGACACGAATCGTTTCTTACGTGACGAATAGATACAAGTCTGTCTAGTCGCTGCAAAGAGGTATGATTTCACTCGCTTTTGTCGTCTCTACTCAATACACTTCACTAAAACTGTCACTATAATATTTCAGTGGTATTGCATCAGCAGTAAAACTGAACTATGAGCATTTTTCAGCAAACACAGAGCAACACTAGATTTAGCAAATCTTCTAAATTTGAGTTGGGCTAAGCGTTGTTTGCACCTAATAGTGATTGGCCTTCTTGTCTGCTCAATAGCAGTCTTTATATTAAATTTTACTCATTTCTAATTTATCCATGTTATCTACTAAGGCCTTTAGAGTTCCCAAAAGAATTTTGAGAATATTGTTCGAAGAATGTATCCATGCTTTTAGGAAAAATTAAGAATTTTCGAAGATACTCTTCTTTACTTTTCGTCACTAAATAATAAAGTACATGAAGACATAAATAATTTTACTTTATTAACACACATAAACATTTTCTGAGTACAATACTTAAACTGAGCATTATTCTAAATGAAACGAAATGCTTAAGGGGAGAATTCCTTAAATATTAATTTTCATAGCACTGCATTTATACCACAATACCTCCAGGCAAAAAACAACTAAAGACAGCAATAAGCCCATTAATAGAAATACGAAGCTGCTGAACAACTGATTGAGTCCTAGAACCTGACTCCTGACTAAGGATGACCTCCTCACATAGGAATTGTGTTTCAGTTTAAAGATGTATCTCAACATCGATTCCCAATAACGAACAAAACCAGAACCTTTCGCGTAAATCAAAAGTCTATTGAATTGAGGAAACATCGGATGGCCTTTTTTCATGTACACGGAAAGCATAATTCTAGACACCTTCTCTTTGACTACATAAAGCAAAGAGTCGCCTATCGGAGTCATATAACGCAAAGCGATTAAGTAATCCATTTCCCTTTGCGGTTTTACGGTAGCGTAATCTCTCTCGAAGGCAACTCTATCTAAACAAACGTTGCTGAGAGAGCAAGTTTCAGCATGTTGGTATATATAGATGTCCTTGGAATTATTGAAATATTTATACTTGTCGCGAACTCTGAAGAAGTAACCTAGCTTCAATTTAGCGGAGATCATATCGGCTTGAGTTGCAACCTGTTTTTCGTAGGAATCTGTCAGTAAGGTTGAGATGAACCTCGCGTCAAAATCGGCTTTCAGTATCAGACAAAATATGCACCAGCTCACGAAGGCTATTCTAACCCTGAAGCAGTATGGAATTTTGTAGACGGCGGATGCAAGCAAAACGGAGTAACTATTTTCGAAACTATGCCAACCGCTCCGACGGTCCAAGGTGTTGTAGGATAAAACATAGAAAGTAACAGACATGACCATTAACGTTAAGAAAATCAACATCCACGATTGGAAATCGAAAATTCGAACTAGCTTCGCCCAAGCGTGTAACAGTCTCGCTCTGGGAACCACCCAGACCAAACTGTCTTCCAGATAAGAGAAGCTCATGTCGAAATCTTTCGCGAAAACATCGCTAGGTGGAAATAGTCCAAAGAGCAATTCGCATCTGTTCGCTTGCATATCACCGAAGGCACCCGTGTAACTACCGTTCGACAAAATGGATCCCCAGTTGCGTTCGCGACTTGATACGAAGTTGATCTTAAATTTCATTTTATCCGCAATCAAGGAGATAATCTTGATCTCTAGACCCGATAATTCGTTGTCCAGAAACATGATGTACGGTTCGATTAGCAAAAATTCAGCTGTAATCGTAGTGTTGGACCAAATCGACGGCAACTTATTCACAAATAATCCTCTTAGATTCGTCACAGTTCCGTTGGTACATTCTCCGATCTTTTTCGGGAATATCTTAAGATTATTTGCGTTAAGATCATCAAACGGAAAGCAGGTACTTATCTCGTAAGATACATCGTCTTCAAGATTAATAACAAGAACATTGTATACGACGAACTCGGCTAGGATATTAAATATTTCTTCGCCATAGTTCTGCATTAAAATGATAAATTTTGCTCTGGAATTCCACATTTTCATGGATGATAAATATACGAATTTCTTCGGCAAATCCTTAGTCGTATCTATTTCTATTAAGTAAACGTCGATCCTCTTAAAGTAAAACGTTATTTCAAGATTAAAATTCAGGACCGCATACGGAATATTCAATTGAATTTCGTCGAAATTTACTAAAATAATATCGTTTTCATTGAAATGTGCCAGAGCAATGTCTTCTAAACACTTATTTATTTGATGGCTTTTTGGAATTGTTAGATGTAAATTTGCAACTGTAAACGGTATAATTATTAAAGTCAGGAGCATGTTCTTCATAGCTCTTAGAGCTAGTGAGAAATTTATAAGAATTGTATCCACAATAATCATCCTTCAAATGTTGTTATCCACGCCCCTAACACTTACCATATGGTTTACTTAACAGCGGTAAACGCTGCTGTAAGTCAAAATTATATGTTATATGAAAGCACTATGTTCTGTTATTTACAAAAAGAAACCGTTCAAGCTTAAGCATAGCATCTGATGCATTTACGAAGGCTCTTTGTATTTGATTTTTGATAATTGTTTCGTTATGATCTATCTTTCGTTAGCTTCTTGGAAATATTACCTTATCCCGGTTTGTCGATAACCCTTGTACCAGTATTGAATAAAGTAGTTGAGGTTTGTCATGGATGATCTTTTGTGTCCTCCATGTGATAACATTTGTCCGAAATAGGCGTAATGTTAAGGGAGCTGTTCAAGCTGTTGACGCTCTTCAAGCTATTCAAGAATTTGTTTGAAGTGTGGAGGGAGTTGTTCCTTAATTTTTGTAATTAAGATAAAAATGAAAATATAGCTTTTTTTTATTTAATTAGCGAACAATTTTAATTTTTTATTGTTAATTATTTTTTATTACTAAATAATTGAGCCAAATTTAGCTATCTCTAGGGATATTTTGTTCTATTGGGTTAGGTTGCCTGATACATTGGTCATACATTAAAATTAAAATAAATTAAAAGCAATATATTAAATAAATAATATACCTTTGTGTATTTACACCTGGTAAACTAATTGATCCAAGACTTTATTCCAATTCCCATTTCGATGATTAAACAACATAACCTTAAACATTGTATCAGCGTATTACCTATTACCACTTTCCCATTGAATACCTTTTATCCAATGTAACTGTTAAACAAGAAATAATTGTTTATATCTATTATGATGAATAGATTAACAACGTCCAAAACAATTAAGACATTACATTATTTTCATACTGAATATTGTGCAGATTCTGTTGAATGGTGTCCACATGAGCCCCATCAAAATATTTTGGTCTGTGCAAATTACCATTTATTATCGGATAGTATAGAAGGTAAAATATCAGAAGCTATAGTAATTACGTAAATTAAATAACTTAATTTCAGATAAACAACAATTGCGAATTGGTCGTATACTGTTATTTCGTATCAGTTCGGTAGGAAGTCTAGAACTTATCCAATCGATAAAAACGGTTGGAATTTTGGATCAAAAGTGGTGTCACAATAAAATAAACGGACACTCAATACTAGGTGTTGTAAATGCAAAAAATACAATTGAAATATATAAATTAATATGTGATGACAGTAAAAATTGGAAATTGCAAATTTTATCACGATATGAAATTATTGAAGAAGAAAACACGTCTGAAACGTTGATTCTATCACTAGATTGGTCCACTGGGAAATATGAATCTGAATCACCTGAAATTATTTGTAGCGATTCAAAAGGAAACATCCACAGATTGAAGCTGCAAAATGAACATCTCGAGTTATGCAGTACTTGGCACGCACATGAATATGAAGCTTGGATTGCAGCATTTTATTATTGGAACCCAAATATCGTTTTAACAGGCAATTTATACTCTTTAACTAATAATAGTAGAAAGTCACTTGGAATAGCCAATGTTTTTTTCTGTCTTGGAACATGATTTACTGTAATTTTAAATAACAGGTGGTGACGATTCCAAGTTCTTATTATTCGACTCGAGAGTGGGGACCTCGCCGGCTAGCAAGAACCTACAACATGAAGCAGGCGTCACGTCCATACATTCCAACGCTAAAATCGAAAATGTTGTAGCTAC
The DNA here is from genome assembly GCA_020654165.1 of Oryctes rhinoceros. Taxonomy (NCBI): domain Eukaryota; kingdom Metazoa; phylum Arthropoda; class Insecta; order Coleoptera; family Scarabaeidae; genus Oryctes; species Oryctes rhinoceros. The sequence continues at coordinate 3,761,870 of JAIOKQ010000548.1, read as the reverse complement.
AGGGAGGTATTTATCTTCAGTATTTGATCAAAATCAGGTCTAGAAATCGTTTGTTCGTAGTTACGATACTTACTTAAGACTGTGGGATATAAGAAATTTAAAGACGCCCGTCAACGACTTTAAAATGCCAGAAACTGTGTGGCGTTTGAAGTGGAATCCCCACAATTACAGTTTCTTGTTAGCAGCATGTATGCTAGACGGTGTGCATATAACGAATACCGATAAGAAAATCGAAATTTTGGAAAGTTATCATGAACACAAGAATTTATCTTATGGAGCCGATTGGAGTTATTTAGATGATAATAGATTGAATGAATTTGAAGATAGAGGAAAATATCTTGTGGCGAGTTGTTCGTTTTATGATCAGATGCTTTGTATCTGGTTCTCTAACTGTATAACTGGTTAATAAAATAAAGAATCTGTTAAACGAATTGTTCATTGATTCACTTGCATCAGTAACATTGATACGTGTTAGACTACATCTATTCCTTGCCAAATTTCAGTAATACTGCTATTAAAAATATTAATAGCAAGAACATTTGTATTTTTCATATAATATACCAGAAGAAATAGCGCCCCCTGTTGAGCCAACTCCAATACCAATTATGTAAAGACGGGTGGCTCCTTTTTATGTAGTTCTAATGGAAGCTTTTATAATGCGAGGTATAAATTACTTACGTAAAAAAGAAATGTTATATCATAGCGATAGTATCTGTAGTACAGCGATCTGTAGAAGCACCAGCAGCAAATTATAGAACATGAGTACAGATGTCGTCGTTCTCCCCTAAACGAATCAAATTGTTCACTAAGGGTGTATTAAAATAAGAAAAGGATAACGTTTACGAAAAAATAAAGACATCGTGTTTTGGAATGTGATACAGTGGTTAATTATCGGTGCCTCGAAGATTTCATGTTGTACCCACTTCGTAGTAACGAAATCGTTCTGTGTTGTGATGTGATTGTTGCGGGCATAACACACAACATTCTGTGCCAAGCTATACCACCGCAATGTTGATCCGCGATACTGTAGCAGGCCAGCGTTAAACGTTTAGAGATAACAGCGTGTTTAATTAGTAAGTACAGCATTTGAATTGAGATTTCGCTATTGCATTTTTTTTTTGATCTTGCGTTGCGCTTATCGCCCTCAATAAGCTTCCAATAAATATAGGTTAGACATCCTATCGGAGATCGGGTTTTAATAATTCCCGTAGCTCTTTAATCCGTTGCAATTGCTACTTAAATTAATATCCGATGTACCGACGAAGAAGTGAATGTCATTAAACGTATTTTGTGCGTGAGGAATGTACGTTTAATTTCATGCACGATCTAAACTCTTGAACTGTTCGATTAACCTCCTGACCACATCCTGACGGACGTTAATAGTTCACGGCAAAAGATATATGTATGTAGACGGCAGTTAGGAACAAGTGCATATTATACAACACGTGTTCATTGGCTTGGCAGACCCCCTTTTAACTCAATAAAAATAGTTCTAATTCTTCGTTAAGAAATTCCTTCTTGATGATATTGAACCAATGCAATGCATGTTTTATCGATATTTGTGCATTTAATCTTCTAATACGTCGCGTGTATGTACAAGGAATGCCAGATACCTACTTTGAGGAATTCTTTTAAAATTTTTGGTACACGTACCAGATCAACAGTAAAGTTTGAAGCTCCTGACATATTCATTTATGATTATTATAGTCGGTATTCCTTGGATTTTTTATCAAGTTTAAACCGTGGTTGGGATGTTATTGAATTTGTTATAGGCTCTTACACAGGACACGTAAGTAATACTTTGTGAAAATTATGTAGTTTTGGAAAACTTTCTGCTAAAGATCTTTAAGCAATATCGGTCATTATATTTTTTGTTTATACATTTTTACATGCGTTCGAACCAATTCTCGAAACATTTTCTCCATTCTGAAGATGGTATCTCGAAAACAACGTTTTTGGGGGATTTCAATAGCTTCTTGGTCGCTAAGCAATACCCGGCATTGTTGTCGTTTATTTTTCATAGTTTTATCGATGACTTTTGTCAAACAAATTATTATATATCATAAGGTATTAAGTACTCTTCGATCCTCCAAAGCAATGCTCGCGACATGTCCAGTACAATGTAAAAAACAAGCGATTATTTTCTTGGATGTGCTTGTACCCAAATAGTTTCTTCACTTGTTAACATTTCGAACTTCCTCTGTTGAATTGAATTTTTAGAGCATTTTCTTGCACCGATTAACACGCGCCTCTTTAACCAAAATCTTTTCCACATCTAAGCACTGCAATTTTCCAGATGCTAGGATAAATTATATGCGGATCTTCTTCAATTAGGTCGTGCACCTTATCGCTGCTTTTAAAACAACAACCGATTTTGGTCTATTTTCGCGAAATTCATTAATGACGGAAACAAAGCCACGACGGAATCCCGTAAACCATTGGTGATTCATTACCAAGACTTGAAATCGTAAGAGACCGTAAATAATGAAAAAACGAAAACTTTTAGGGAAAAAATTGTTTCTTCAAAACGCTCAATGTAAACAATCTACTCGACCAATGTCTTCGCTTTAATGCTTCCGTAAATGTAAATGTGAAGTATGACGAAAATCGTCAAATCTCAATAGCCCCATTTAGTAGTCGCTCGTAAAAACTTAAGACGCCACCCTCCTACGTTGTACGATAACATGCGCTGCTGTGATATTTGATTGTTTAAAGAATCCAGAAGTTGATGGACTTTTGAAGAAAGTTCTGCGCGAGTGGAAAGTATTAATTATCAATACAATATCATTTATTTAGAATTTATAAGAAATTGATTCGGTCAAAAATAGTCTTTTTCCTCTATCAAGAAGTTTCAAGGAATCAGCCTTATACAGCGTGGGCGTAAGATAATTTCTCCTCTGAGCAATTCAGAGGAAAAGTATTGAAATAAAACGATTCGAGCTAAATTTTTTAAAAATTATATTCATTCGTTTCCAAAACCGTTCAGTTGCTGGATTTCGTTAGATTGTTGGAATTTTTAGGCGACTTGAGCATTAAACATTTATACATTGACGGCAATTAAAGACACCATCAAAAATTTCTTGCGAAATAATGTTAATTTGCGCAATTAGTTCTTTGCAAACATTTAACATAATGACCTTAATTTAACACATTTTCAGCGGGTATTTAACAATATAGGCATAAATAGGTTCACTCACTTCCATCAAAAAGTCTACAAAAATCAATAACAAACGATTATTTAAATTATTATCTAAATTGGCCGTGGTGACCATCAAAAATTACCCAAGTTACTGACAAAATTTCCAATTACCCAACTCTGCCGGCAATTTGGTCGCATGCTGTATATCAACAACTAAACTGGATAGGTTGTCGGGGGACATTTAAAAAAAATGTGATGGATTGAAGAGAGGCATGCGAAATACATGAAGTTCCGTTAAAAACCACCTTACCGTGTACCGTGGATGTATATTCGGAGATAATTTTATATATTGCGCGGGGTCCCCAATATTTCAACGCTTTCTCTCGTAAATTGCCTATTAAAAAAAAAATTACCTTCTCGCACGCCGTATATTTACTTTGTTTTATTCATTTAAATTCACCACACGGGATTATAATGGATGTTGTCGTAGACGTAATTCTCTGTAAATATACACATGTACGTGGTACATATTTGCATTAATAATCATTACAATATTGAAATTGAGTACTAAACACGCGTCGAAATTTCTTACAAGTATACTTTCTAACTCCGCTGCCATACTTCATATGGATCATTGTACCAATTCATTTAATGTCGTTGCGGCGAGTATTGCTAAATGATTTCCTTTCCCTTTTACAATTACATTTTCTTTTACTTTACCAAAGCAGGTCTGCGTTAGGTGTTTCCCTTTTATTCACCATACCTTTGAAACCTCTCCCATTAAGGTCTTAAAATTAAATTTAGAACTTGGTACTTTTCTTTGTAGCACTTAACTCCTCCAGTCTATAAATTTCAAGGATTTTTTTTTATATAAAACCCATAAAAAAGGATGAAAATTAAATCCCGTTCATGACTTAATTGTTCCTAAATTTTAACCCGACCATGTTTAAAGCTTAATATTTTAGGTTTTAAAAGATACTCCCGTCTTCTCTTGAAATAATAATTTGGATAAAGTACTATTAGTGCTGTTGAATGTTGTTGCTAAATTGGACCTGTTGAAATGTGCAGAAAAAAAATGGTCTCGTTAATATATAAGCAGGAATACTTACGTTATTATTAGTCAAATATTTATACAGGTATTTTTAAAATATCGCTACCGGTAAGTATAAGCAACGAGATGCAAAATAAACACTTAGCAGCCTTACCGATTTGTGGATGCTAAATATTATAAAATATGTATACGGCTTTTTTTTTGTCATTTCATTGCTTCAGTTAGGAGATGTTGATGCGAATAACAGATGAGTAATCATTGCGTACTACTTGCTCGCTGCAGGAGTGTGGTGCTAATGTGGTGAACAATTTTTAGTGATTTTCGAAATAATTAAGAGTAAGAAGAGATTTATGCAATACTTTCTGTGCTAAAGCACCGATACTCTTTATGCCAAGTGCCCATGGAAAAAAAAACATGGAAGTTATGACTAAACCTTCCAATTAACATTTATTATTTCAAGCTATTCGCGTAGAAAAAACTACCAATAAAGCTGCTGAGAATCACTTTTTTAATCTGGCATCCGTCAGCCCAAACACTTCTTTTTTCAATAACAAGTGATCTCAAGCCGACTTGGACGGCGATCATCATCCAGTGGCTCTCGACCATGTTTAAATAATTTTGACTATTCGGAAACAGGCGACTTTAAACGACAATCATCTTTCTGCTTTTGATATGTTGTATGAAAGTTGCACATGTATAGAAAGCAGACGGATTTTATTCCATTTCATCATTTTTTTTTCACTTTTTCTTCTTTTTTTTTAATCTTAATTGGAGTCACAAAAAGATATAAAAAAGGAGGCAGATATATAAAAGGATAATTCCAAAAACAAATAATCGGATTCTCTTTATTGCACATTAATATTTTCTCCGTCAGTTTCACGTTCACTATTTTTTGTTTCATACGTGGTGGATTCTTCGTCTGCAATTATAAAAACAATAGAATGTTCATCATTACTTATACTAATTTTCAAAGGAGAGAAGCCATGATTGACTTATTCGTTGGCGCATATACCATCACAAAAATATTTTTTTTTAAATCCGTCGCTTAAGAATGTGAAATACAGGAAGTTCGTTTGGGAGTTTCTCTTTTTCAATTTATCGAGATCGCATTTGATATTGCAACAATATATTAAAGGCAGAAACTGCTCGTAAAGATCAGGAACGGAAGTTAGTGCAACACTAACAATTTAGAAGAATCATGTTAATTCAAAAGTAGGTAAATGCCCTTCTATAAAATGTTTTTATTTTAACAAACATGTGCGTATTATATAAAGCACATATACGTAAATGTCAAGTACGTACACCAGGATTGCTTAAGCGATTTATTAATTCGAACCGATCGTTTATGGTAAATCGCAAATAAATAAAATATTATGCAGAGCTTAATAATAGATTCATTACTGCTTTAAACGTGAACATTTCAATTATTTTCACGCTCAACTAACGCGCTAAATCCTTCGCTAAAATGTTTGTTTACATTCCGCGAAAATAAACGAATTAGTTAAAAGTAGCATAATGAGAAACGTCTTGTTTTATTAATTGGACGTAAATTTAATACGTAGGAAATTTACTCCGTTTCTATTTGTTTGTTTACATTAAATATTATATAAACAACCACGTGCTCGTAGAAGTATTGTGATATAAGGCAGGTGCGCACCGTTTTATGACACTATACCCTGTCATGCATACCGTTTCTACTTTGCGGCGATCTGAGCAGCGTATTAACCTTGAATTATTTCATTAACGTCATCGAAGTATTTACCATAAGTCATATTTTTACCGTATTAGTTTAGAAGTAATTATAAATGAAGTATTATCATAAAAAAAAAAAAACAATCGAGGAGGCTGTTTTTTCTTATACAATTTTTATGTTGATTATTAATGTGGAAGTCGTTAAAGTCTAAAGTTACCGTGGTCGAACGAGGTGACTTTTACGAGAAAATCTTCTTTTTATGGAAGCTTTTATTTAAAAATAAAAATATTTTAAATTCCTGACTCCCAAATATTTTATTTTATTTTTTCCTCACTCCTACGTTGTATATACTTTTTCCATTGTAATAATTGTAGATTATCAGAATCAGTAGTTTTTTTCTTTGATAGTCACTTTCCCGTAAAAGTAAATTTACGCTATTAAAAACTAAGAATTCGGCCAAAAAATTATAGTAAATCCTCAAAATGTTATATTTAATACTTTCACATTTCTTTTGGACCACGTTGTATAGAAAGAAGAAATGGTGGACATGCATATTTTAGAGCCAATTTGAAATTGGGGAAAGGCCAACACCGATATTTATATAACCCTTGCCTGGTCAAGGTTTTACTCTTACTCTTACACGTTGCTGTATCGCGAATGTGTTGCATTCCAACGATTTAGATAATAATTATTTTTTCTTCAACGGACGGTGTATTCCATAAAAAGCGATAAGATCGAATAAAACATGGTCGCACTGAAATACGTAACGTAATGCTTAAGCATCGGCAAGGTTAACACTGCGAAGTAGATATCCGATTGCCTGGTTTGCAGGATTTTTCCGAACGAGTTTTCAATGTCGGCTATTAAATTAAATTATTTATAGTTTGCTGGGCATCGGACCTGCCCAAGTGGAAATACAAAGGCGAGCTAGGTACTGTTACAATTACTCCAGGATCCCTCTAATTCGTTTAATGCTTTGCATATAGGCGGTTCTTTTACGAAAATATGTACAAGGAGTGCAAATGACCAAGTTATATTTATGTGCCTTCTTGATACGTTTTCACTCAAATAACTAGGGCAACCATCACCAGTCTTTCTTAACATAGACTCGTGGAGTTCCGATATTTTAACGTTACATGTTTTATCAGAAAATTTGACAACTTTACAAGATTCCAACGCCTTAGAACTTGCAATGTTAATGATTGCTTCCCAGTATGAAAACGTTTGATCTTTCCTCCCAAATCCTAGTATCGACATCCTTCTGAAAATCACATCAGGCTTTCAACATTCTTATTGACTCTCCGATCAGTCTATCAACTTGCTTGTTTCAACTTATCTTTTTGTGATTTAAGATCCAGCATCAAGTAAGATCCTGTGTAAAAAAATACATTGTGACTGGTAGAAAAATATTCCAGATCAGAAAGGAATCAAGTAATTTCCAATTGGATAGCTTAAATTTACAGCCAATTTGTTAGAAAGAGAAAAAAGTCGGTCAAAATAATAACGGACTTATTAGCAGGACACTGCGTTCATAATGTAAATGTTGTAATTTATTTTATTTTATTAAAGTAGGGTTTACTTAGAAGAAAGGAAACACGTATATTTTAATTTGGAGTAATTGGTACAAAGAACTACTGGGTTATCTTATCGTTAAGAAGTTAACAATAAATGATTACATTTTAAACGCGATAAAAACATCCTTTGTGCGCTGTTAACAAGTCAGTATCTTCTTTCATTTATTTCGAGGATGGGATAAGTATTTAAGCTTTTGGTTTTGAACTCTGCAAATAATATCTGCGGAAGTACACAATGAACAAATGCTTTTTCATCGATTGTGTTTTTACGTCGCGACATTTACTAGGAATTACCATAAATACTTTGGAGGGATTCCGTCATACGTGCGTGCATGTAAGATTTGTTGAATTTATCGATCTACCTCACGTTCGTCTCCAATTTCTTAAATCTGAAAGCGGTTTTTGCACCTGTTAACCGTAAATAATAGAACACCTCGGGATTAATGATATCACCATAAAACTATGTTGATCGATGTGCCCTTGAAATCTTTACGAGCGGAACGGTGTGTGTGTACCGGGTGTGATACGAAAGTTTCCTTAACTTTTTATGACTTTGCTCCGATTTTATCCAATATACTGTTTGCACGTATATACGTGATGTGATCAGACAGTGCCTTATTTGGCCATTTCTTCTAAACACAAATTACTTAAAATTTATGAAGTTATTTCATCATTTTATAGCACACATTGAGATACTTATTGGCGCCCAACGACGATACGATTTGTTATATCTAGCCTCTTTATCTCTAAGAAAGATAGAAAACAACGCATGCTTGTGTAATGTTAAGCATCGAACTACGTAATTAATTGACTGTATCTTTTATATAAAATCAACACGCAACGATAATTCAAAAAATCTTGATTTTTTAGAAGTTAGATGAGTGCCCCTCATGTAAACATGCAAGATGGCAGCAACATCTAGAAAAATTCAAAACTCCCGTAATATTTTTAATGAAGTAGAGAAGAATTACGAAAAGATAAAAATAAAGTTTTGCTCAAACTTTAGTCTATTCGCTCAATTACGTATTAATAAAACCTAATTTTCCGAGAACGAGTTTACGTTGAATCTTTATTTTTATCCCGCCTTATATACACACACCTGCGTCGGAAAATCTCGCCGATTTTCCCTTAATCTGACCTTACGTACGCGTACCTATTTCGGGCTATATACTCTTCTTCTTTTTTTCAGCTGGTCGCCATGATCAAGAGGTATAAAATTTAATAGGCGCCAACCTCTCGGTGATCCAACAGTTCGTTAGACATGAGTAGTAGGTCCCATACGACTACTACTACTGCAGCTGTTACGAAAACGTCTACGGGTCACAGAAGATCAGAATCCGGCGGACATCAAAGGCACAGCTCATCAGGTTCGGCCAATCATAAGTCAGATTCTGGTCAAAGTATTGATTCTGAATGTCACAGAGAAAGAAAACACGGCCATTATAGATCTAAATCAGGTGCACATGATAGAGAAAAGACGGAATCAGGAAGCTCACAATGTAAGGATCCTTATGTTTCTTCTAATCTTTGACAGGTCATTGTATAAGTGTTTCTCTGTATTAAATTATTTATGTACATCGTCAAAAATTAGAAAAGATTGTTCGTTCTAAGAAAAAAAATTTTTCTTTCAAAAACTATGGTAAATTTTGTTGTATTACAGTGGCAAATCGTATAGAATTCAGATCTGCGCAGGGACTGCACAATGAAGGACATCCGTATCCACGTCCAACGAGCCTTCATCCTCTTAGAGCAACTGATAATTTTTTAATTAACTCGGATTCCCTTCAACCGGAAAGAGAGCCGATTAAATTCGATGTAAATTTAGTTGGTGCTCCACCGGAAGTTGAGCAACTAGTCAACAACATCAAGCAAGTAGCCGAACAGTTTTTGTACCACTGGAAAACGTTTCCCATAGGTTAGTGATTACCAACAGCTATTTCATGGGATTGTCATACTTATGTTGCTCTATTCTTAAATAATTGTGAAAACTTGACAAACATTTGACGTAAGAATCTAAATTTTCTAAAAAAACATCAAAGTACAAGAGTCAAATTTTATTTCATTCAATTACAGAGATTATGGTGCGAAGTCCCCATAAACAACCTCTATCTTGATTTTAATTTACGTATTGCCTTTTAAATGCGAGGATTTAATTAGCGATCGATATTCGATTTTTTTCATTTTATAGAAACACAATTAATTAATACAAACGACTAATACTGAGCGTTCAATATGGGCGAAATTTTCAAAAATGCCTTCTAACGCGTGCGCAATGACATTACCAGAATATGTTTTGACAACTACTGCCATCTTCATGATGAGACTTGTAACTGTTTGTTACCCTCGTAATTTTTATTTATCGGAAGCATCTTTCTCGACTTTGTAATGGGAATTAGTGCCAAGACGTTGTTTTTAAAAAAAAAGTTTTAAATGAACACTCCTTTTTAAGATTCATATTTGATGGCCCTATTTAGTACGACAGTCGAAAGCCGAAACAAAAGTATCTACACTGTTTGAAAGCACTCAATCGGCGTTACTATTACCTACTCGAAAGTATCTTTTTAATATAAACCAGCATTATTTTTAATGATTTTGATCACTTATCCGGGACAGATCTACCAATAGCATTATTTCAATACGTAATATTATTCTAGTAGTATTAAATATAAAAGCAATACGTGTTTTCACGTTCTTCTAGTTCTTCCAAGTCCTGTTTCTCAAAGCGATTCCTTTCCGACATCTCACGTTGCATCCGATGGTTCTCTCAGCAGGACGAAAAGTAAATTCCATCTTAGAGATCTGTTTGTGGCCCCATCCTTTGACGAACTAGATGCCGTAGCTGTTGACAGTAAAGGAGAGCCCAGGAAATTAACCGGAAAACAACTGGAATATATCAGGGAGAGGGGGTGAGAGCTCATATAAAGGATGCGATAGAATTTCTTGCATGCCGAGTAATTTTCTTGTTATTTAATTACATTAAAATTATTCGAATTATCAGGCGAAGAAATCATGCAAATAATGCGCTAAAACTTCAAATTTGTTGATACGATGAAGTGAACCTTTGCGGATTTGTATGATCTTTTCGCTTAAAATGTACAATTATATTTTGTGCACTTATCTTAGTAATCACGTTGTTCTGTAAAGCCTGCACAAGGATAAGTATGGAAAGCCAAAAAGGCTCAACTCCCAACAGCTTGAATCAATTAGGCGATTTGGGTATGTCAGTGTGATGTGTTCGTAATTTCTTTTAACGTTTTCACTATTGGACTTTATTAGATATCTTTCTTTTTATTCGTTTTGGGTTTCTTACTTTGGTAATCGTTAATTGTTTGTTGTGATATGATTTCCTAATCGGACTAATGTGTAACCTTTACTTTTCATTAAATAGAAGTTAGAAGTAAGCGGGAACTTGCCACAAACCAAAATAAATTACTACCAGGTTTTTTGTAGCTGTATTTTCTAGATTTTCTTGCAAATTATTTATTTGTTATGAACCCTAAAAAAAGAAACGAAAAAAACTTATTCCTTTTACCTCTAGCATCTTTATTTGGCCTTGTATATGACAAGTAAAAAACATATTCCCAATGCCACTTTCGAAATTTTTATACAACGTTTCGATTCCTTTTTATTTCTTGTTGGTGCCGTATTGAATTTTGTAACCGTGAGGGTTATGCATAACATGTCGACAAAAGTTTTCGATAATTCATGAAGATGATGTAACCGTGGAATTTCAAACATTGCAATTGTTGTTTATTATAAACAGCAAAATGTCGTCCGACAACGAAATTAAGTGTTTTTTTATTCATCGAACTTAAATGTACCGCGCACAATTTTCCCCCATGTTTTTTCACACGTGGTTTTATAGAATAATTTCCCAAAATGACGGTCCAAACGTTCAATCTTCTTGCCGTATTATTTTATTTAGAAAATATTCGTCGTCTTCCTACTAACTAGCTTCAGTACTCTGCTCGTCTTAAATTATCACCAGGCTCTAACTAACGTGAATGGTTATTTGGTTTAAAAGACAGTTGATGGTCAGAAAAGACTCAAATGTTATGTAAAAGTGTCAATTATAAATCATTAAATAGAACGTCAAAAGTGGCATTGAAAATGTATTTTTAGTTTGTCTTTGCAAAAGGAGAAAATGAACTTTTTCATTTTTTTCCCGTTTTGTGTCTATTTTTTCTTCGGGTTTATAACAAGCACTAAATTTAGCAGCGTTGCAAAATTTAAATTTATCCTCTATTGCCAACAATAGGTGATAGTCGAAAATGAACCAGCCTGTGTTGGTGAATTTCATGTTTACGTATAACATAATTCTGTTCATGAATTCCTTTAATTCAGTATATTTCTTTTTTTTTACAAATTTTGTTAAATTGAATCTAATTTCTTCCAACAAAAATGATAGAAGGACATGTTTTGACTGTATTAGCGATAAACGTACTCTAAACATTATTGTTTTGAAATTTGTTTGTTTTTGTTAACCAATGACGCAATATAAACTTAGTATGTAATTTGTCTATATTTAGAAATGCGATTTTTAACGAAAAATGTTCCGATATGGTATACTTCCATGACACTTTTTGAATATCAACAGCTTCCTTTGTTGTTAACACCCCAGGTTAATTTAATAATTTTAAATAATCAGGAAATTATGCGTACATTATAAATAGAATAATTGAGATTTAATTGAAATTAGGAAAAAATCCTTTTGGATGATCTAAAAGAAATACAAAATCGAGTAATAATAATTCACAGACATGGTTAAACTTCACACTTTGCTTTTTTTCTTGTTTTTTCAATTTTTTTGATCTTTACATGTTCTTTTTCAGGTGATACTTTTTTGATATAAATGTCTTGTGCATTTTACAGTAACGACTTGTTACGACAGTAATGTTTCCATTAACATATTTACCATGTCAAGTGGTCCTTTAATTTAATTTCTAGAATACAGCATAGTTGCTTCTATGTCTTGATTATTATTAGACCTGGTATATGCTAGTTTTGTATTTTGTTAGCCGAATTAATAACGTATTTCTTGTATTGAAGCTTTTATAAATCAAAACTTATGCAAGTTATAATTTCGTTTTAAAGTTTCCCGAACAAGAGGAGGGCCTGGATGCGTAATTTTTAATCGGGCAAATATTTTAACACCACGAATCGAATCATTATTTGTTGTTTAATGGCGCAACAAATTTCTAAAACTACGATAAAACATTACATCGTAAACCCAAAACTCAATCCTTCATTTTCACGAAGCCTTATCGTTCATTCGTATCGCAAGAGCAAAAAAGTTTAAAGATTGCGTGACTAAAAATTGCTTGTCGAGGTCTAATCTAACGAAATAATGCCAATGTGTTTACGTTTCTATTTCATAATACTATATAGAATAATAGAACGATATTACAAAATACAACGCTGATTTACAGGACTTTCGAAGTTGATTCGTTGAATTTTCCCGGGCAGCAGCACGTTTGGCAGCTCTCGCAACTACTACAAAAAGGAACTGAACGGAGTAGGGAGTCTCTCCTGAACGATTTGGCTTTAGCCTTGCGTTTCGTCGTTGTAACTGGAAAAGGGCGTCTGGTATCGCACTTCTTTAGCGTTTCAGAAGCGATCAAGGGACTTATAAACGGTTTGCTACGAATACTGGATATCTTGATTGGTATTCCCAGTTTGCAAGCTCATAATTTAGATGCTAAAATAAGAGAGGAGCGTAGCAAATACTTGGTAGCTGAGTTAGTTTGCCGGGTAAATTGTAGTCCTTAATTTTAATGGCGAATGTTTAGTTTAATGAGCGCCTATTTTAGCCAGAAAATGAAGACTCCCTCGAATTGCTATGTTCCTATGTTAGGAAACAGTTACGCAGAGCCACTATGGAGAAATTCGAGGTGACTAGGGAGTGTTCCCAACCTCCTGTTTCTGTTCCTTATCGTTTCTTAACACCGGCTGGAGCGGAACTAGATTTGAGGCTATGGGATCGAGGTTTAATGAGAAAGGCTCTGCCTGTACTCGTCGCAATCCTGGAGAGGGAAACCAGAGGATGGTTTCTGCACTTTCGCGAACGTTTGATTGCGGAATTGCGAGCTGAAAAGATGTCCGATGAAGACATCGAAAGGGTAAGCATTATGCTCATTAATTAAATTTTCAAAAAATAATCATAGAAATATAATTCCAGGAAGTAAACGAAGCGGTAATGAAGGAATATCTGCAAAGGGTATACAACAGCATCCTGTCACACCACGATCTTCAGGCATTAGGAGATGGCATCCCTCAACTTCTTGTGCAACAAGCTCGCTGTGTAGTTTTGATGCATAGGTATTTTATTTGATCATTCTCATCCAAATTTTTATGGAAAATATTCTTTAGAGCTGTTGAAAGTGTCCAGCTTAGACTTACGAAGTCACAAGAGAACGTTCGTAACAGGTTATGCAATTCGCATCCTGTGCTATCCAGGATAGGACCTTGGCTTAGAGCGCGATTGCATGCTGCTCAACAGAAATTCAGTCTTGAGAATCAGTGGAGCGCTCACGAGGAAGCTTTATCGTATTGCACTAATCAAAAGCTTAACCAAGCAATATATTTCCTAAACAGGGATTATGCTTTCATGAAAGAGGTTTGTTGAAAGTCATAAGTATGTACTTGGCCCGTTTGATACAAGCAAAGATTTAACTTAATTTATAAATGAAATTAACTAAAAAAAAAAAAGAAATTTACCTAAAATTTGTTATTTAACAATTTTTAAGTTCGCGTATTTAGATTAATATTTGAAATATAACTATAATTTTTCCATAGCTCAGTTGCCTGCGAAGTACTGATTTGGTTCATATGCATCAATATTAATCTCATGATTATCGAAATCAAACGAACCAATTATACATATTAAGGGATTTCTTTCATTCTTTAACGCCAACTTTTCCTTGATTACTTTTTATTTCTCTTTGATAAAGCGAGAGCCAGCATTGTTAAGAGAACTAAGGAAAGTGAAAACACCAACGAGAAGTTTTCTGTGGCCCACACAAATATGGTTACCGACAAATTGGATAATCCGAAGAAGTTTCCAAGGTCAGTCGGAGATAGTACCAACTGTTCTCAGTAAACAGGCTACAAGCATCACGACACCTAGATCAGATCCTAGTCAACCGGTGCGCCCATTCTTTTCCTTTTTCTTTTGATTTTCTTCAATTTATGCTTTCAGGTATTTTTGGTAGAGAAAGAAATAGTGCGAACAACAACGACCAGATGGCCATTATGGAGAATATTCAATTATTTCCACCGAACGTGGTGTTGGACGTGGAACGCCATGTTCTTCTTCGGAATCGTACTTCCATGGTGCAGCCCGGTTGGTTTAAGAGCTCTTTTCTGCATACAACCATTTATGCCCGATCTAGAACTATCCCAAGTAAACGGAACTTTATTCCCCAGAAAAAGTAGTACAACGTCTACACTCTGCTCGCGATTGATCAGCTTATGGAGGCACATTTCGAAGTCCAGAACACATTTTGAAACAAAGCCAGATACTGGATTTATTGGAAAAGGTTTCACTAGACATTTAAATAGGATATGGAACTATATTATCAAAGGGTTGTTCGGGACGGCGGGATTAGTCATCGTCTTTCCGCTAGTTTGCGTTGCTGTTATATTCGGCAGCCTTTTCATTAGTCTTAGTGCCGTGCTATGGATGCCAATATTAACTTTATGCGTGCAGATTATGAATGGATTGATATACGATTTAGACAGCCCCGAACAAAGAAGGAATAGATATTTTATCCTGTTAGAAGCTTTAGTTTGGAATATTGGAATACAGGGATTGTTACAACCAATGGCTGCCATATTTGTTGCGGCGATTTTATGTCCTCTGATATCAGTTATTATATTGGCAGGTAATAACAGATCTTTTAGCATTTATATATATATTTATTTATTATAAATAAGAGAGCATAATGAAGTGGAAGAGCTTTCATTTTAAGAAATATCTATTACGTCATTATAAAGTTGACGTATAACGAATTAAAAAGTAATTCTATAATTATAAGTGATGTCATCTTGATAAAATACCTAAACATCAATTATTTCTATTAACAGGTGGTTTATCACGGTATTGGTTACGTCTTCTTTGGGACGCCAGCATATTCCATATGATAATAAAGAAACGCGGTAGAATTCCAGCGAGCGACAGCTTTGTCGTTAGGCGGATAGCCGGACCCGGCCTTGCTTCAGACTATTATTTCCAAATTAGCCCCGAACAAGCGTTGGCCGCATTCGAAGCGAAAATGGAATGGGATGAATTGGCCGCGTACCAGACGGTCACGGAAAATACGATACTACAACCGCAAAAAGACTTCAGCCAATTCGTCGAGGCGTGCTTCGGAAGTTTCTCATCGCAATTGGCAAAGAACGGGCCGTACAAAATCTTGGAGAAGGAAGGGCAGGATCTCATTGCGATACTACATGAGAAACTAGATAGGAGAAGAAGGGATTTGCAAACCGGACTTAGCGTGACGGTGAAGAGTAAAATTAAACTCAATACAAATGAATTAAAGGTAAATAGTAACTTTTAGTTGTATTAAGTGCGTTTTATTTGCCAGTCGGATCAGTTCGCTTCAATTACGTCATTTGCATCTGATCTCCGTGTCGTACAACAACCGCAAAAACTAAGTAGTTCATAATTTGAGTTAGGTTTACATAAGTTACTTAAGGCACGCAAAGACAAAAATCCGAAATCTTTCCTAATATAAATTATGCGTTAGGGAGTCATAAGCAACAGGGATTTGGCTCGTATTTCAGGTTAACTGCCTTAGTGCCCGAGTGCGATGTAACTAAAGGTTTCTAGATAAAAAAACCAAATTGACTACAATGTTTTTTGTATTTAGATTGCTATACAGCAAGGAGCCCTGATGCTTGAAAGATTTTATCCAACACATATCCTACCAAAATTGGGCTGTTCAGAGGAACAGTTTTGGGATAGCCGAGCTTTGAGCGTCGGCGATTGGGCCGGTCTAGCTGGTTTATTATACTCAGAACTTTTTAGTTTGGATATTTTAACGCCACTCGACCATACAGACACTAGTTTTCGATTGGATCCTTTACCGCAGATCGACTTGTCGAGGTATACAGAAATGGTTCACAGCGCACAATTAGGTAAGAAAAAGAGTTATGTACAGTGTACACGTAAAGTTTTTATTTTTATTACTCTTATTTCACTTGATTTTGTAATAAATCTCTAACGACATAAAATAATTATTTTTCTTCAGGAGCTGGAGGTCCAGATTTACTAGGTAATGTTTATACACCGCGAGGAAATATACAGGTGCATTCACCATACCTCGAAGTGTCCGCATTCAACCCGAGGACGAAATTGTCAGCAACAGGAAAGATACCCGACAAACGAGCGTAAGTCCTATCAAAAAGAACGATAAGAAATCCGCAAACTTAACAATTCACTTTTAGGGAATCAAATACCGCTCTGGGTTCATTGAAAAATTGCACGAGAACTTCACTATGGATGCCATGGAAGAAACAGACACGACCATACTCGCCCGATAAACTAGTAATACCTCTCCCAGTGCCACATCCAGCTCACATTGCTATCACCATCTACAATCGGGATTCGGATGAGCCAATACCTTTAGAATCTGATATATGTCAAAGTATACTGAGAGGTATTGAAGAGAGTCATTCGTCACCAGATGAAAATGGTAAAAATGTGATATTAGGATAATAAAACTTGCCTTTTTTCTTCTTTGTATTGTTACATATACTTCAGGAATAGATAGATTCACATCCATCAACCATTGCTGTTAAATGAAAATCTAAAATGTTTGCATTTTCAAGTTTTTATTCATTTCATTCATTTTTAAGTTTTTACAACTCCTTGAATTAGTTGAAGACTGTTTATCTAATTAAAGGAACGATAAAAGTATCATATTTTGCTTCTTTTTCCAGGTGTAGGACGTTTTCGAGGTGGTGGAGACGGTTTCGAGACGACCAGTTCGAGTTCGGAAACTGTAGAAACACCAAATACTGTAGCAGAAGAATCAAACGAATCCAATCGAAACTCTGGCGTCTACCAGTGGACGTTGAGCAATTGGGGTCAACGAAAACGAAACAATTCAGGAAGCGTCCGCGTGGACTTGGCTAGTCCGGAGGACGTCACTCTAGACAGTGACAGTACAAGAGTTGTCTTTAGCACTTACGGGACAACGGTTTGATAGAGAAGGGGTCCATTGAAAAGATATACGTCGAAGATTGTGATTATTTCGTACATAAATGTAATAACTTACAAGTATATAATATATTTTTTCGTTTCTAGCTTTTACGCGTAACCAACGATGAAGTCTCATACGTCTAAGTGATCTGCTTTTATAACATATGTAGTTTTAATTTTTGTAGTATTAGATTTTTACTCAAATGGTTAGGACGCGATCTTGAAATAGGGCCAATAAGATGAACAAATTCTTTTCTAATAATTGATTAATTTACACTCGAGTACAGAATAATTTTAATTACGTGGAAGAGAAATGTTACTTTAGTTAACTTTAGGACGAATACCATTTGAGTTTTTACAATAATATTTTATTTTTAACTTTATTATATATGTATATGTATATGCGTACCTCAAAAATAGATCACGATAAATTTGATTTTAGAATCTAATGTTTGTCCACCATTCTTACGTAACTACAGACAGAGCGCTGTGTTCGCTACATTTATAAAAATAGCACCAACGTCGCAAATTGTTTGCTTTCTAGCTATATTTTCAAAAAGTGCGCCTGGAAATGCGTCTACTTATATTCCCGCAATTCCCAATGCAATGTTATTGTCCTGTACACGATTGTCTATTAAATTCAATTTCTTCGTTCTCTTATGTTTGACGTAATATCACAGAATGATACCCTAAATTGGAATGGAAAGTACTGGCGATCGCTTTGATGTTTCCGTTAAACGCGTTCAGAAGAGCTTAAAGTACACGTTTGCTTTAATGGTTCGTGTAAATGAAATAATATGTAATGGTATTGGCTATATTTCGCAATAATGAAAGTGTATAAATTAATGAATAAGTCCAAAGAATTTCAACTGTTTATTCATTTTGGGACAGTTTTTACTTGCAACACGCCAGCGTCGACCGAACAAACGTTTTTACTTGGTTATTCGTGTAACTAATACTACTATACCGATAACTACCAATAACCCACAACACCAATGGAATTATACAATATTTGATCAACCTTTCTTTCTGATTTAAGAGATTATTCTGTGGTGATATTCTTGACGTTTTCACATTTTAGCTGTGTATTACGTATCATCATATACTTCAAACGTGTGGTTGAAATGTCCTTATTTCCAAATACAAAAAGAATATATTTTGATCATCGTAAGAAGCAAAAGAAACAAGAAGCTGGATATATAAAAGCAGCTGTAATAGTCTCTAAATAATTTTGATGTATTTTTGAATACTAAGTACGAAATGGTATCGGTAGGTTATCTAAACGAAGATAAACGTAAAATTTAGATATTCATCACCTTAATTAAATTATTAAGGGGATGTTAAAGAGAGTAAACGTAGAGATCTAGATGTGACCTTTTTTAACATTCAGCGTTGTTTGTTCGAAGTTGACAACTCTCTCTACAGAGATGTTTCGCTTTTTTGTTTGTACAAATCGTTGTGTTTGATAACTATATTAGCTTAGGGGCGTAAGATTTAAACAAATAAACAAAAAGAGATTAATGAAACTAGTTATTTATTGTATAGAAATTGGCAGTGGCACGAGTTTGTAGAAACAGTTTTGTTTTCCAAAGATATAAAAAAATGTTTGCACTTTGCATTTTTTTAAATTATAGTAATTCTAAGCGGTAATTTCACGCTTTCATTCACGGGGATGTAGAATCCGTATCTATGCAAAAAAAAGGAAAAATGTAAATTATTATTTGAAAAATCAATTAATGTATTTAATTTAACGATTGTTTGCGACTAATACTTAACGAGCAGTTTCTACAATAGAATTGTACTTTAAAATTGTTCGGACCAATTTAGCAAGTTGTTTGAGTGGGTGAACGGCAATTTCGTCGCTCGCAATGTATACTTACGGCTTAGAATACCTATGAATACTGACAATAAATAATATTGGACTGTCGCTTCGAACAATTTTAAAAAGCAAAGCAACTAAAACAACGGACTCGATTAAGGGACATTGGTGAGTGGTATTTTATTAGATTTGAAGTTCCGAAGACCTAAAAATCCCCGCCAATGAGCTCCTTTCTCTTTAGAAAACAATGTAGGGTGTTCTCTTTTTTAACTTAACCAATTTTCCTTGGTATATCCTTTTCGCCTTCTCTCCATTCAACAGGAAATGATGCTGATAATAACTATACTGTTTTCTAAAGTGCGAACGTCTGATTAAATTTATAAAGTAAATCTGAAATTATTAAAGGATCTTGATAAGATAATATAAGGAGTATTATTATCTTATCAGTCTTATATAAGGTTGAATAAGGTTCAAAATTGTTACATGTCTTTACATGTTACTTGTCTTTCGGTCAAGTTTTATTTATGATTGAATGTACCGCCGACGTATGTACCGATTCAATGAATTCGCATTATATCCGGATTCCATATCTCTTAAGATTTGCGGCTCTCTAATATATCGAACATTTTAAGAAAGTAAATTGAAAGGTTTTGGTTTGTAAAATATTCGGCTGCGTACCGGAGCGTATTGAACGATTTGAAATTCCTTAGAATGTCCGTATATTGCAAATAAGATTCAAAGTCGATCGTTAAAATTATATTTGCTATTTGTTAACGTAGTTGTGATCAAGTAAAATTTTCTTTTGTTATTTCTAAGAGTGAATTTTATGTATCGTTTTAGATTTTTAATTTTTATTTTCTATTCATTACCTTCGCTAGTTTGACTAGTTTATCTAGTCGATTAATCTTATTTATGTTCTCACAGTTTTCTTTTGGTATTACTTCTTTTAACGAAAACATTAACCATGAGAAATATTTACCTATCGTCATCTTAAAGATCTTCAATCACAATTTTCTCCACATTTTGCTCAATTCTTTATTAATTACACCAAAGCATACAAGTTGAACAATACTTATCGTGTTGTGGAGAGGAATACTAAAAGAAAAATCATTAACACTACTGCTTCTCATTTATTTTATTTACTTGTACGAATATTCACTAATTTAAAATATTTACATCGCATAAGAAGCAAGCTAATTTATTATTTTATCTTATATTCTCTTTTATGTATATAATTATTTGTATTTGTATAAATGCTGTAAACATTTTAAAATATTTTGTCCTCTAAAAATGGAAATTAAATGCATTTAAGACTGAGTTTTTGCGTTTTATTGACTAAAGGAATAAAAAAAAATAGAATAGGCGTATCCTTATAGAGAAAAACAAGAAATATGGGTAAAAAATCAGGATGAGTGTTTTTGAGAAAAATATACAGCTTTTTGAAAAAAAAATGCCAGACTGATCGCTTAAAGATTTAGTTGGCCTTTTTTTATTATTTCATACTTGACCTAGATAATATTGCTTAGAGTCTGTTTTATATATCCAATTACTTATAGAAATGTATTTATAGAGTTGAATGTATCAACTGCAAAATATTAGTTGATACAAGAACTGCTTCTTTTTAAGGTATTCCCTGAACCTCAAAAGCTATATTTGAATATGGCTGTAATTGAGGTACAATTACAATTCAGTAATCAACGGAACTACACTGTTAAGACCGTTAACGTAGTATCACATTCTAATTGGCTAGCCGTCTGCAAGCTTACATCGCTACTGCTTAGAACTCGATAACTCGGTGCAAGTTTATGGCAATTGAAGCTTAAATAAAGGAAAAAGGTCGGTTAGAATTGATATTTTTACAAAAACTGAAATTATTTCGGTGATTTAGAGGAAGCATGGGCCCTTCTTGTACCCCCCTCCGACTACGCCCATGGTCCCGTTACCTTCACTTGTTAATTGGATCGGTTTTGTAGCATGTATGGCTAAATTAAATATTAATAAAGTAGATAAATTTGATTTCTAAAATATTTCACGGAAACAAAATGCGAAATAACCTAAAAAGCTTAGATCTTGCATGGTTATGTGAACGAACGACTGTTAAAAAAAAAATACGTGCTATCACTTAAATTCTTAACGAAAAATTCACGAAAGTGATACTTAACACTTTCAGTAATGCAATCGGGCAGAGCTTACGATTATCCTGTTTTTATTTGTTTAAAAGACGGCTCTCCGAAACGTGATCAATAAATGGAAGTCGAAGAATCGAATTAGACCGATTAGTACCGCTAAAACCGTTTCATTATCGCGTATGACATAACAAACATCTGCAATTGGGCGATCTATTTATATAAGTCGTATAAAAACGTTACGATCAGCAGGTGAAAATTTTGACCAAAACACAAACGTCCTTGACGAATCAAACTATTTTACATTTTTCGTATGCACGTGATTCGATGTTTGAATTCCAATTGGCGGTACGTGAGCGTGCCCTGCGCACTAGTTATGCGCGTCAGTGATTACAAAATGCCGTCAGAGTCTAAACCATTGTTGACAGCTCAAACGGAAAAACCGAATCATTACTCGTAAGTGTATTTTTAGTGCGTGTACATAGTCATGACGTAATCTATACTAAATTTGGCCTGATTTGGTGACCATTTTAACGTCGCAACGCCGTTGCTGTTTTAGATATTTGAAAGAATTCCGCGTAGAGCAATGCCCGCTCTTCTTACAGCACAAATGTACACAGCATCGTCCATTCACCTGTTTTCACTGGCATTTTATGAATCAGAGACGTCGCAGGCCGGTCCGTCGTAGAGATGGCACGTTTAACTACAGCGCCGATAATTATTGTACAAAATACGACGAAACGACTGGTATTTGTCCCGATGGAGATGAGTGAGTACACCTTTTTTGGTTAACTGGATCTGTCATTTTTTTACGTCCTGTGGGTGTGACATCTCAAACAAAACATTATTCGATATTTCCTTCTCGCACGCGATACGTTCGCATCCGTCCTGCACTTTCCCGAAAGACGTCTTAATCTTGCGATTTCAATCCTATTCATTCGTATTATTGATAAATAGCCTGCCGAAATTATGTAAATTGTTTATTATAACCCTACTTTTCACCCAAAACAAATTCCTCTGGAAGGGGAAAGTAACTGTGCCAAAGCTTGACATTTCGATCTTTTGTTTGGGTAAATGCACATATCGCATACAATAGCATATGCAAAATACAACCTAAATGTTCCGTTTTTTACTTTGTTTACGTTTTATGCCTTAATTTTTCGTGAATTGTTCGTTTCCATTTTTAGATCGCCGAAACGTAATCGCCGTTTTAAAATTTAATCTTTATTCTGACCTTGTGACCTATTCACTTTCAAAACAATAAAGTGATAGGATTTTTATTCGAACGTGTTTGTATTTTTTTGTTGCCCTTGAATAAATTAATAGGTTATTTAGCTTGTTATATTTATTATGCGTTTACTTTCGAAGTGATGCAACAATTGTGATCTTCATACATCGCAATTTTAACTTTTTCAGAAACTATCTGCGACAAAAATATAGGTTTATTACATCTGCAGTAATTTTTTTTAATCCACCATTTAACCTTCTAATATACATTTTGTTCGACAAATAAGCACCTTCCATCTCTACACTTACACTATGTACACGAAACGTTTGCATGTATCATTAAAAGCAAACAAAAACGTTTTTAGGTGTCCATTTCTACATAGAACAGCAGGAGATACGGAAAGAAGGTATCATCTAAGATATTACAAGACATGTATGTGCGTTCATGACACGGATGCCAGAGGATACTGCGTTAAAAATGGAATGCATTGTGCATTTGCTCACGGAAGTCATGATCATAGACCTCCTGTGTACGACATAAAAGAAATACAAGCTTTGGAGGCCTCCGAAGCGGACGGAAGTTCTGCTAATGGACCGAATGCGCTAGATAAAGAAAGAAATTTAATGAATGAAGATCCTAAATGGCAAGGTAATTGATAGTCATGACATGAAAGAAACAACCGGGACCCAATCAAAATGAAATTGCTACAAAAATTAGAAATTTCAATTAGATGGGTTCTCGTTACTATATGCTATTCTAATAAAATTTACTACGCTATTGAAACTCTGTAGTTAAACCTTAAAAAAAAAAATGCAAATGAATAGTAACACATGATTACTTACAGATACGAATTATGTTTTAACAAATTACAAGACAGAACCATGTAAGAGACCTCCTAGATTATGCAGGCAAGGTTACGCTTGTCCGCAATACCATAATAGCAAGGACAAGAGGCGAAGCCCTCGGAAATTTAAATACCGGTAATTCTCCAAATTTCTAGTGATTACTTTTTGTTACCCTCATTATCTGTTGCATTGTCCAAATTAATATTGCGAAGGACATGATAATAGATTACCTTTATAGGTCGACGCCATGCCCGAATGTGAAACACGGCGAAGAATGGGGTGAACCGGCTAACTGCGATTCCGGCGATCTCTGTTCTTATTGCCATACTAGAACTGAACAACAATTTCATCCGGAGATCTACAAGAGCACGAAATGTAACGACGTTCAACAGGCTGGATATTGTCCCAGGGGTGTATTCTGCGCTTTTGCGCATGTTGAACGTAAGTACATTGAAATACGAGAAATATAACTGGGTTCTTTGCCTAGTAACCGTAAATTTAGATAGTATATAACAAAAAAAAGAAACAATACAGAATTGCTTTAAGTTTATATTTTATTTTCTATTGTTTTAAAATTGCTTCCGATTTGTGTTCCTTCCTATTTTCTTAAACACAGCTTTGATTATATAGTGAACTTATCGTATGAAAATATTTGGGGAAAAATAGTAATAAACTTATTTATCTGGATAACTAATGCTAAATTCTCAGACTTTCATGATTAGTGCTTTGAGCTAAATACGAATCATATTTAGAACACAAATGAACCAACTTCCTTCTAAGGTTTAGTGCTGCTAACCAGCAAAAGTACTTCTTTTTACATTTAATCTAATTGAAAAATCAAGTTTACTGGAAATTATACATTCATTCTCACATAAAAAAGAAAATGATAATACCTCGAAACAAATACTTATACTGCTTTATAACAACCTCAATATTTCTTTAATGGATGTCTTAACAAATTCAGTCATCTGTTGAAATGCATTGTGGTTTCTTAAACTCTCCTAACATATTGGGTATTAAATTAGCAGTGATTCAGTTTGAATCAATAATTATAAACGGGTTTAAAATTTTTATTTACGTACAATCAATGAATAAATGTTAAATTTCTTAACAACTGATTATTTAGAACAATCTGTGATTCGCTGTGCTCCTTTTCTTGTATCCATTGCTGATGATCATTCGGAAGCAGCTCTTAATTTTGTTCGATATATGTCAGTGTCATTACTGTGGTATCATATAATAACGTAAATAATAGCTTTTATTGTAGAAGAAATGGGCGTATCTAGAGAAAACGCTGGATCATTGGACACCGGTACAAATTTCGCTGATATTATATCCAACGTTCTGCCACCTTCAATGGACAAGGTAAAAGAAAAAAGCAGTGATAGCAGTGTAAGTTCTCAAAACCTATCCGCTACGCAATCGTGGTGATTTTAAGGTGACCTTTTTCGTTGCAGAATGGCAGCAGCGAGGTGTCGGAGTCTGCATCTACGTCATCTCTAGGTTCGAACAGTTCTCACAGCAAAGCTCCGGGAGCACAACTAACACACAAACCAATTCCTTACAATAGGCCAAACACATCGTTCAATCATCTTGAATTGAAACAGTTATTAGCAATTGAAAATGATCCTCCTTTAGGTGAGATTTTTTTTGTATAAAACCTGAATTCAATAATGTAACTCATACTTTAAGTATAGAATTTGAAATAGAAAAAAAGAGAAGAACGAAACGCTTGAAATACATTGATGCAAAAGCGATAAAAATGAATACAATAAAACATGCTGATCAATCGAATTTTTTTATTCTATTTTAAATTTTTCGAAAAAAGCCTTGATTAACCAATTCGTCTTTTTCGTCTTTCGTCTTTTAATAATTGCAGATATCTTATAAAGATTCTGGTTCTAAATTGTTTCATTCTAATTAATTCTCAAATATTCGTCTCTATCTTTTTTATATACCTTAACTTACTAGAATGTTCCCAAATCTTGTTTTAATTCATACATGAGTGGATACATAGTGTCTTTAATTTGTTACAGATGTATTAGAAAGAGAACAAAGGAAACAAGCTTACTTGGCATACGGAGGTATTGGATCGTCTTCATTTTTTGGTGACACGATAGATAGCGTAGTTGGTAAGTAGGACGCTATTTCTAGAATGAATCGTTGCATGATTCACATGAAATATCATTTCCTCTTCAGGAAATGCATTAGATGAGTTACATTTGGATAATCCGCTAAACTTGCCATCGTTGGATCGGGACTTGGAGGCAGAGTCCCCCACAGTTTCAAATTCAATTTCTGTCGGTCTCGCCTCAAGTGGTTTACTGGGTAGTTCCGCCCCGGTAAATATTCCAGGCGCACAAAGGAGCGCATTAGGAGCGTTTAGTCCAACCAGCAATAGTCCTCTGCAACTTTATAACAGGTTTTCTCAATCAGATAACATAGATCCATTCTTAAATCATCAGATGCCGTTAAGCGGAAGCGCATCAAAGATTAATTCTTTTTCAAATTTCTTTGACTTCTCCACGCAAAACATCTCACCGAGTTCTAGAAATCACAATAACTTTAGTATATCACCAAGCATAAGTAGTAACATGGAAATAGCCCGTTTAAGAGAAGAACTAAGTACGTCTAGAATACAGCTGTCAAAATGGGAGGACCGCTTGTCACAAGCCAGAACAGCCTGCGATGCTTGGCAGAGAGAAACCGAAGAAGCCAATAGAAAAGTACAAATGACTGAGGGCAAGCTAAACGAAACAATGGCTCAGTATAATAATTTAAAGGCTGAGTACGAAAAATTACAGGGCGGACCGCATTTACACAGTATTAAAAAAGTTTCCGAGCTAAGTAAACTGCCTTTGAGTGTTTTGAAAAATATTCAAGCTCAGCTAAGACAGGATTTGGAGGAGATCGACAAGGTTTTGTATAGGGAAACCGCTTCGAAATGTATGGTTTGTGAGGAAAGGAATAGGACTGTTACTTTAAATTGTAATCACTTTGTTTTATGCAATACTTGCGCGTTAAGTCAGAGTGAATGCCCATATTGTCAAACACCTACAAATACGATGTGAGGTTAATTTGCATAGGTTTGTATGCAATGTCACTGTGTTAAAATTTTATTTTCGATTGCATCATGATAGCAATGAAATACAAGCAGATATCGAATAAGTGATTTATTTGAAGATGTATTACAAACGAAAGAGGGGAAATGTAAGAGATGATTGTACAAACATCAAGGTCCATTGGACGTTCCTCAATATTCATGTTATTTTTGTAAGAAAGTAGCCAGTAATGTTTAATTAATTTGGCTTAAAATTCTACTCTTATGTTTTTTTTTTTGATAATACTCCATTTCTGATCGTGATGTAGAATTATACATACTTTATTTCCTCAATTATAAGCAACGAATTGTGACAATTACTTTTATATACATGAAATGTATGCATATGAAAACATTTTTTCTATTGAAAATTAGTGCAATAATAACAAAACTGAAGGAATTAATATGCTTCTTTGTATCGTACGGATTTGTGATATTTATATACATTCACTCGTAAAATTAATTGCATTGCGTCTATATTAATATTTGTAGGTATAAAATGAATTATATTTATATATTATTTCATAACTATATATGAGAAACAATTTTATCGTGATACGAAAGCGATGTTAAACAAGCTTGGGGAAATGCCTTCCGAGGAAAATAATTTGACTTGATGCCTCCGGAATAGTAAGCTAAAGGATTTAGTAGATCGTAGTTATTATTGCGTAAAGAAGTTCGTCATGATACGGTATTGATTCAATTTTTAAGGCTGGAGTAAAGAATATTCTTACGTAAACTATGTATTTAATTTTACGAGGAATACGCATTAGCATTTTAATGTTGTGAATCGTGCACGCATTCCAATTTACTTCCCTGGATTAAACTAGTCTATGGTATTACATCAACTATTCTGACACGTTTGCGATGTAAATAATCCGCCGCTATTGATTTAATAACAATTTACTTTGCGTATTGATTCTGTTATAAACTGGAATGCCTGTATATTACATCGATCTTTTGCGTGTACCGTACTACGTCAAAGATTATTTTATTGTACATTTCAATAATTATGAAATTAGACTTTTAGGAAGTTTAAAAACGGCGAAGTGTAGTAAAGAGCACATTCCTACTAAAAATCAAGTAATAAATTAGAACTGAAAATGGCATCAATATTTTTTAAGTCAATTTATACTGTATATGCAAAATGATGTGATATTTTTATATACAAAGTACTAAAAGATGGTCTTCTATATTTTTTTGACACTTCCTTATAAAACAATAAAATAAATGAACTAAACAAACGTTCAGAGAAAAAAATATTGATAGTGATAAGTGCAGATTACGTAGCAAAAAAAAAAGAGAACGCGTTGAAAATAAATAAACACAGTTATATTGCATGCATTTAACAAATTTAACAGAGATAATCTTGTAGGTTTGTTGTTAAAACAAATTTTAACGCGATTTTTTAAAATCGTTTATTGTTTTATTTCCTTCTTTCTACAGCACGACGCATTACTATTAATTTCTTAAATCAAAAGGCACTTACCAGGGATATCCGAGAACAAGCTGCAAAAATTCGCATCACTATTTTAAGTAATATTGTGATTGAAAGTGGACGAAATTAATTTTTATGTACGATTTATTTAGTAGTTAAGGAGATAACGTAAGTTAATAAACCTTTTTAAAGGATCGCTATAATTTATAGTTGTGTACTTTTTATGTAAAAGCTATTAGAAGATTTCAAAATTGACACCAAGTACGCTAAGATGATCTTTTTTTTAACTTCAAAAGAAAAATGTAGCAATATGATTAAAATAAACTATTTTTATCCGAATTTTTTTCATCTTTGTATGTTCCATAGCATTTATCGCTTTTACCCTATTGTATTTTTTTTTTGTACTTACGAATCAAATGGTACTTAAGAAATCGAAGAAAATTTAATTCATTTTACGTCTATATTTTAGACCGACCACTTTTTAGTTTTATTGGAATAGTTTTGATTCTATCGTGTTGATACTTGTATAGTATGCTCGGGCATTCATTTTATTTTCCTTTTTATTTGGAAAGTTTTCTTTCCGAAACTGTGAACTTATCTTTGAAACACAGTAACTGTAAAATTGGCTGTGATGAAATAACTTCAGTAGTTTATCTTGTGTTGGTAATTTTTATATATAAAAAAAAATTAGCTATAAGTTTGTGGCCATCGTGTAGAAAAAAAAAAAGAAATAGTTATAATTATTAAATTAAGTAAACTTGGTACTTCCTACCGTACTCTTTTTATCCTTTAAAATCGCAACGGTTTATAACATTTTTTTTTTAAGTTTATTACCTTTAATACTAAATTTTTTGCTTCAAAAATACTCTCATCTCTTATTGATTAAATATAAAAAATACCTACACAACATACAACGGATTTCTCATATGTAATGGTGGAAATTTTGAATTTAGATGTGATCGCATGCTAACCCGTATGTTGAGAGTACATCATAATAGATTTTACATAGAGATTATTTTAAAATTTTATAGTTTAGTTAGGAATAATAAATTTTTCAATTTTTATTTGTTAATAATTATCAAATGTATATGCTGCACCCGCTAAACATATCATCATATTTATTTAGTTTGTAATGAGTGTAGGTTTCTTTTGAAATTCCATGTGATGCTAGTTTATCGGGGGTGTTTTAAAAAAATCGAGCGTGACTTACTTACCATGTTTGCTACATTCGGGACAATCGGTTTAATTGAATAAAAAATTAAAAATTAAATTTTGAAGTCTCTTTAAAATATAATGGAATTGTATTTGCGCGAATTTGTTTAATTATCTATTAAACAAACTCAGCAGTAATAATAATAAGCAAGGAACAAGTATACGAGTATGTCGAAGGAAGATACGACATTTATATTAGCAATACGATATTTATACGAATCAAAAACAAGCAATAACTGTACCGGCGATTGGAAATGATGAAGAAATTAACAAAAAAAAAAGAAACTCGATCTTTTTAAAATACTCCCGAAGTTTTTGGAATTCAAATTCAATTATTTGCTATTGATTTCCTAAAAATATTTACGCTAATAATATTATTAATGATATACGAAGAAGAAAGCTGAAGATTTGATAGTGTGCAGCATGTATTATATTGTACATTTAGCATTTTATTAGGTGTTTTTGAATTATTACTATTATAAAATGAAACAAAATGACTGATTATTATATAATAGCTTCTTTTTCTAAAAACATACCGTGAAAACTATGTAAAAATATATGTCTAATTTTGCATGACCAAATTCACTACTTCAACAATATTTTTCGAAAAATAAAAGTACAATAATTTGGTATATTTATTGCGATTCATACTTATTTTCGGCTTGAAATAGTTTTTCGAAATACATGAAATAACAGAGTTTTTCTATGACTATACATTATAATACTTAGGTAGGTAGTTATTAAATTAAATAATAAAAGTAGTGGGCCTATAGTTATTATACATTTGTAGAATAGATATTTTTGTGAGTCAAAAAAACGAGTTGCGATGAATAATACGTTAC
The DNA here is from genome assembly GCA_020654165.1 of Oryctes rhinoceros. Taxonomy (NCBI): domain Eukaryota; kingdom Metazoa; phylum Arthropoda; class Insecta; order Coleoptera; family Scarabaeidae; genus Oryctes; species Oryctes rhinoceros. The sequence continues at coordinate 3,731,596 of JAIOKQ010000548.1, read as the reverse complement.
TTCAGTGTTTCTCACTCTGCGATAACGGAAATTGCCAATGTTGCGACGATTTTTATCCACGCATACGAAAATATTTTTTTAGAGTGAAACTTTAAATTTTGAAAAATCAGCGTCTGAGAAATACTGTTTTAATTATATAAAAAAAATATGTTTTAATTAAAAAAAAAATTAAATGGGCATTATTTTGTGCATAACTCCTACATCAGATACATTAGTTTTTTTGACTTGACTAAAAATATTGTTTTTAGAATTTTGACTTGTTTTAATACCTATTTGTCCATTGCGTAAAAATTAGACATTCGTTGTATTTTAATAGTTGTTTAAAATTTAATTTATATTAAACAATATATATGTAACGATTGTGTATTTTAAAATTACACATTAAAATAGATTTTCAAATTAAATTTTTTATTTTATTTCTCGCTGGTTTTATTTTTCGCTGTGATGACTTTCGCGTTTCGCAAATCCTTTTGTTTACTACGTACAGTGCGTAAAGATCTCGTGGAAGGTGAACAGTAAGAAAAAATGATTCCGACAAATAATAAATTTTGTGTCACGACGTTCTTTTATTATTCAAAATTTGTCGATATTAGGCGAAGATCTGGATTAACGATTTTACAAACTGCTCAAAGATAAGCTGTTATAGGACTATGCGTACATTTGTATATAGAGGCATTTTTGATTTTGCACAGTTTGTAAGGACATTATTAATTCTAATAGGAAACTGTACAGAATCAATTATTTAACAGTACAAAAGATATAATAAAAGTATTTTGGCAATGTGCATTTGTAGTGTACAAAATATTTTTGAAATGGCTGATGATAGTGATTTATTGTAGGACATGTAGTTGTTTACGAATAAACAGGCATTACTAATATTATTACATTGTATCGCTTTTATAAAAGTAATTCTACATATTATCAATAAAATTATGCGAAAACAAGATGGTTTTAATATAAATTAATAAGAAAATTCCTCATGTCCAACGATCGAAGTAAGACATATATATAGGAGTGACGTCAAATATGTAAAAATTACGCAGCTAAAATCGCGTATATAAACGAGGGCGTAAGTAAAATGCGAGATCATCGTTGGAATTTCGCAAGTAGATGCTTAATGTTATTTTAAAGCCGTAATCGGCGAAGTTATAGTTTTTCGAAAATAATTTCGAAGCACAAACATTTGAAATTTTAGGTTTTCCTAAAGGGAAATATCTTCACCAATCGCGAACTTCGTTATTTCTACCAATCGCGCGCGCCCGCTTTGGGAATTTCCGTCCAATCGTATTATTTGTCCAAGCGTCAGTATCCGCCGAGCGTTGTTCTGGTGTGTGTTAGTTTTTTATATTATTATAAGTGACAAAAAAAGGTGAGTCTTCGCGCTTTTAAAACTTATTTTATCGATGAAATTGCAATCTGACAATACGTGATCGTTTTAAAAGTGATTTGGTGTCTTTGAGTGTATTGCTTAGTTCATAATAGGATAGAGCGAAAGAACTGCTAAATCGATGTCGAAACTTATCTATCCGCCATTACATGTTTTTGTTTGAATCATATGCTTTTACTTGTGTCAAATTAAAAGCGAAAATCTGTTTGTTTATGGTAAATTCATACAATGTTCTCGAAATATACTTAATTTATTATTCATATTGGAATTATTAAATATATTTCTTTGCGGGTTGTCACATCTTATATCGCTTTTTCCTGGGAAACTTTTTATTGTAATTAAAAACTGGGTTTTCTCTACGTTGCGAAACGTTGGAAATGACGAAAATAGAATGGTTAAAATTTATTATTTCTATAAACCAATGAATAATTTTCCAAGAACTTACTGACCCGCGCAGCATACAGGGGTTTTCAAAAGAATTAGCAAATTAATGTTGGATAAGGATTGTTCCTAAGCATAAGTTTTTAATTTACGTTACCAGTACCGGTAATATAGATCAAATTCTCTTGTTCTCTTCCAACTTAAGTTGCCCGAGAAATTAACAATTTTTTACTGAGGTTCTTACTGTGATTGATTGCACATGAAAAACAAAATCGAAAGAAGTCGACAATTGATCAGCGAAAGGATAGAATATGTGAACCCTTTTATAGCACGCTAGATACTTTCAAATAACGTGTTATTTCACGATACTGCTCTACATATAAATGATAATAAATCACAATAATGCTATTCCTTCTTATCGCCCAATTCTACAATTTTATCTTTGTTACCTATTTGACCTTGCACAATTATGCTTTAGTTACATTACTTTAATTCCCCTCTATGTTTGTAGAATAAAGTATGGCTCGTACCAAGCAAACTGCTCGTAAATCTACGGGAGGAAAAGCGCCTCGTAAACAGTTAGCGACCAAAGCGGCGCGTAAATCAGCCCCATCCACCGGAGGTGTAAAGAAACCGCATCGTTATCGTCCCGGTACCGTAGCCCTCAGAGAAATCAGAAGATACCAAAAATCGACAGAATTGCTGATCCGTAAGTTACCTTTCCAACGATTGGTACGTGAAATTGCGCAGGATTTCAAGACCGATCTTCGTTTCCAATCGGCTGCGATCGGCGCCTTACAGGTATTGCACGTTCTTTGTTACGGCATAAACTCGATTAACGTTTTATTTGTTTGTGTTTTAGGAAGCTAGCGAGGCATATCTAGTGGGCTTGTTCGAAGATACAAACTTGTGCGCCATCCACGCAAAACGTGTGACAATTATGCCTAAAGACATCCAATTGGCGCGCCGAATCCGTGGAGAACGTGCTTAAATTGTTCACAATCTAATAATTATACTTAGTTTATTACATATACTTTTCACATCATAAATATTTTCCTTAATATCATCAAGTGGTTCAAATTTTTTTTAAGGTAGTGAAATGTATGCGTTAATACACTTATAAATGGTAATATTCACTGTGTAGCAGTGTCGTGACGATAAATTATTGCGTGTTTCTTATCATTAAACATTTTGATATATTTACTTCTCGTATAACGCTAGGTTTAGTGTGTTTATTTAAAGAATTTAAAAAATATATATATAAATAATTATGTAATAAGTATTGTGCAAATTGGAGTTTAGATATTAGCGTAAACGTTTAATAAGAAAATCAGTGTTTCGTTTTAACTTGAACGTGTTTTAGTTGTAAAGTATCTTCTAGATCAGATATACTTTACAGTTAAAATGCCTTCACTTTAATTGTAGTTGTAGTATCCAGTTAAAATGTATGTATTTTAGTTGTAACACTTTTGTATTTCTAAGATTGTATTTACAATAAATTCTTTCTGGTAATCTCTCGGGTTTATTACTTTTTTCATTTGACACATAACCAGGCAAGTGTCCCATTCATCCTGCTGCTACGTGTATATCGAATGGTAGAATGTAGCCTTGCCTTTTCAAGTCGTTATTGTTCAAATTGTCTTAGTTTAGATGAACCTCGGAGTTCAATTTATATTGAAGATCGTTCTGCTCGGCAATAATAGCGAGTACTTCTCTGTGTTGGAAACTGCAAGAATGACACCTTTCGATTGCGCAAAGTCTCATTCTTACTCAGTTGTCCGATTGTGAAGCCCACTACTTGAAGCAGCAAACTTTGATAAGATTGAACTTAGTCTGTTATGCATGAGGCACGCGTACCTAGTATTTTTGAATTCTAGTTAAAAGATCATTTAATTATCATGCCTTTATTATACACTAAATATTTGGTATTTAATTCCGTTTGATCCAAGACCCGAATCGTGAATATTCGAGAAAAAGCGTCTTACATCTAGAATATTCTACACATAATATTTGTAGGTCTCCTTCACAGGAAGGAAATATCTTAAAACGCTCTGCTTTGTTAAAAAATAGTTCAAAATCTACCAATTAGTACTTCTAGTAGTAAGCATTTGGCCAAAGGCTGCACATGTATTGTTCTCTATTATAGATTCATTTGCATCAATAGACAACTAAATTAGGTACTAAATATCTAAAAACAATAGTCGCATTCTTTCGTTTTATTCAATTTCAAAATAATTTAAGGTTGCATAAAAATTGAATACTTTATATACAATTTATTTACATATGTATACTAAAATAACTAACTACAGTTTTTTAAGTACTTTTGTCAGCTCTTAATTCTTGAAGTCTCACAATAATATCTTTTGTCTCTAAACCGTGTTCTTGATTATATTCCAGCAATGCGAACAGCTGTTGCTCTTCCAATCCAGAAATTCTCTGGTACAAAGTTTTATCCAATTCGGCATCTATATCGCTTTCTTCTCTGAGTATGCAAAAGTATACGAGAAAAATTGTGACGCTCATCATAATTACGTATGGTTCATACCATAATCTTGTATCGACTACACCCATACGTGAGAATTTCGCTTGCCATTTCATTGCTGCTGTAGTTGAATACTTTATCGGTTTGTTCTCATCGTCAAGTACTTCATTTACTTTAACCCTTTTCCTGGTATAATTGGTATTTGTATTACTTAATATTCTAAAATTTCAATTCAACGTATTAACAGGAACGTTTATCTTAATAGATTTACCTTAATATAGAGGTTTGCCTTAAAAAATTTGTGCTGGAGAGCGTCTTAAGAAGCGACATTCTTAAATCTTGAAAGTTTGGTTATTTTTGTTACATGCGGTTACATGTATTGTAAACGTTACCAAATTGTTTTATGTATTTTACTATTATTAAATTTGATTTTGAACAGATATTACAATTTAATTACACCTTTGGAATACAGAGTTTTTTAAAAATTATAAGTAGATAAAAATACAAAGTATTATATATGAATTGCAGTGGCGTATGTATTTCTATGGTAATAATTAATAAATTAATTTTAGATTAAATTATTGTGTTTCTTGAGAAGATAATCGTAGAATGTCGGAAATTAGAAAAAGGCCAATGTATTTATGTATAATTCGTAATTATATATATTTATTTATCATTTTAATTTTGTTTAATATTCAATTTCAATAGAGATCTACGACACTGTCTCCATCAGAGCGCCATCTGTTAAACTTACTTGGTCAGTTTGACAAAAAATTATCGTCCATTTCGTTGTCGTCGTTAAGATGGTAAGTACCTATTTTAATAAATTCGTCTTCTTCTCGAGCATCAATTCACTTAAAAATATTCAAGTCATCCTTTGCATTTGTTACAGTAAAGCTTTAATTTTTAGTAGAATACGATGCATTTCACATCTCAAAATATCTATTTTCCCATTTAACATTTAGGTACCTACACTTTACACATGTTTTACATGATGATTTAGATTTGATATTTATGGTTGCAAACCGAAATAAATATGTGGATATTATTCTAGGGCGGTCTGATGTTACTCATTTCACATTGCTTGGATAATTGGAAATATGTATTTGTTTCAAATATAACATTTTTCAGTCTCATCGTAAATTCAGCGCACCACGTCATGGGTCCATGGGATTCTATCCCAAGAAAAGGTCCCAAAGGCATCGTGGCAAGGTTAAGGCTTTCCCTAAGGATGATCCCAATAAACCTGTTCATTTAACCGCGTTTATTGGATACAAAGCGGGAATGACGCACGTTTTGCGTGAAGCAGACAGGCCTGGTTCAAGTGAGTTTTTTTTTTTTTATTGTTTATTAAATTATTTTTGGGAGAATAAAGATGGAAAGATGTATGTCATGAATGTATAAAATAAATCTTTAATACAATGGATTTTTACAGAAATAAACAAGAAGGAGATCGTAGAAGCTGTTACGATCTTGGAAACACCTCCAATGGTAATTGTTGGTGTTGTTGGTTATATAGAAACACCCCATGGTCTTCGTGCACTAGCAACGATTTGGGCTGAGCATTTATCTGAAGATTGTCGCAGGAGGTTCTACAAGAATTGGTAAGTTTTTATATATATAGTGCATGAGATCCTCGTTGGAATATAGTATACTTTCTTATGATTCTTCCAATTCATTTTCATTTAAAACTAATTGAAATAGATGATTAGAAGTGACTCTCATGCGATAATTAATTGTACACATTGTATTATATCACTAATTTGATTATGAAGCTCTCCAATGGCTGCATGAGAGCATGAACAAGTCCGCTAAGGCAACCAGAACGCCTGCTTGGTTAGATGGCTATGTCGAAGTGTGACAAGAGGGCAAAGTCTCCTCTAAACTATGAGACGAACCCTCGTTCTTGCAGATGTGCTACCAAGAACCCATAAACGCTACTTCCTGTTTTCTCAACTTATGATTTAATCAGGTACAAGAGCAAGAAGAAGGCTTTCACTAAAGCTTCAAAGAAGTGGCAGGATGATCTTGGCAGGAAATCTATCGAACGTGAGTTCAAGAAAATCATCAAGTATTGCAAGGTCGTCAGAGTAATTGCTCACACTCAGGTTTGTATTGTTTTTTATTAAAAGAATTGAATATTTACTCTGTTGCCTACCGAATAGAATCTGTCCATTTAGATCAAAAAGAAAAAAAATTATTGCCGTTCTAACATATGGTTGAGTCATCTCTGACTGATACCAGTTGTGCGTTAAGATTATATGTGATTATCTCTTTGCATAATACATACGTGACACGGTCAGTATGGAGCTTACCCTCCTGCTGTTGGCATTAAGAATTGTTATTAAATGCAGTTCTTGCCATAGTGTCATAGATTATGTACCCCTCGGGAGGTGCGCAGAACATATTCCATATTCGTTGTGTAGCCATTTAGGTAATGACACTTGGACAAACCATGTTCTGTACAGCCTTTTACTTCTATTATGTTTATTTCTATAACTCTTAGGAATAATATTAAATTATAATAAAAAAACCTAAATTGCCAAAAATTTTCAGATGAAATTGCTCAAGCAACGTCAGAAGAAAGCCCACATTATGGAGATTCAATTGAATGGCGGTACTATCGAAGATAAAGTAAAATGGGCGAGAGAAAACTTGGAAAAGCCAATTTCTGTTGGAAATGTTTTCAGTCAAGATGAAATGATAGATTGCATTGGTGTTACTAAAGGAAAGGGTTATAAAGGTAAGCTTTTTCTGTTTTTACGCCCAGACTAAGTATTATAGAAGTTCCCCTTAGTAATTTTGGTTTTTCTAACTTGTCTTGCTGCCATTTAATTAATTGCGCGTTATGATGAAAGAACATGATGTATTGTGCTTGTCTGACACACATTTCTGACGATACCATCATGCTGCCTTCCTACTGAAATTATTTAGCTCAATATTAGAGGTTTTATAAAACAAGAAAGAGTTTTTAAATTAAAAGGCAATTTAATTTAAGGTGTTACTTCACGTTGGCATACGAAGAAATTGCCCAGGAAGACGCACAAGGGCCTGCGTAAAGTTGCTTGTATTGGAGCATGGCATCCTTCTCGAGTTTCCTTCACAGTAGCTCGTGCTGGTCAAAAGGGTTACCATCATCGTACTGAAATGAATAAAAAGATCTACCGTATTGGAGCTGGTATCCACACAAAAGATGGAAAGGTAAGAAAATGAAATTTATTTCAATGTTATATATCTACTGGACTTGTATGATGAATACTTCACGAGCCAAAAGGATTATGAATTAATCTATGATTATGAATGATAGGGCTGAAAATAATAAATTTCAACGTTTTAGTTATTATTTTATATTGTAAATATTCACGAATATTCTTGTATCGTAGGTTGTCAAAAACAACGCTTCCACTGAATACGATTTAACGGAAAAGACCATCACTCCCATGGGTGGTTTCCCGCATTACGGTGAAGTAAATAACGATTTCATCATGATCAAAGGTTGCTGTATGGGTCCTAAAAAGCGCGTGATCACTTTAAGAAAGTCTTTGTTGGTACATACCAAACGTGTTGCTTTGGAAAAGATCAACCTCAAATTCATCGATACATCGTCGAAATTCGGTCATGGTCGTTTCCAAACGCCGAAGGACAAGAGCGATTTTATGGGTACGCTCAAGAAGGATCGTATCAAGGAAGAAGAAAAAGCTACTGCTACTGCTGCAACTACTTCTTAAATACCGTTCAATTTATTGTAATGTATGCGAAATAAATGCAGTTCGTTACAAAAAAATTGTTTTGAAATTTAATTTTAAGTTACCTTTAGAATTGCGATATTTTCCAATGACAATATATACGTCTGATTCAAATATCCATATTACAACTACCAATACATTTCATTGTAAATAAAAATTGATTCAAATTTGAAATAAAAGAAAACGTTTTTTTTTTTTAAGTAAATTACAGAAACGAAAAGGTTAAATCTAAGTTGGTATTTCGTATTCAATGTAAATACATTTAATGATGCCGGGTAAATCTGAGTAATTTATAATTAAAAAACCATTCAAATAGTAAACAAACGAAATGGATATTTATTAATCACAATATAAATGCCTTGGGTAACTAGTCTTATCTAGTCACGTTCACAAAGTGTCTATACTGACAAAAAAGAACGAATTAGCATAACGTACACATTTCTACTGGTTAAACCATTGAAGTAAGGTTTATGCCGCGGTTCATTGTTCGCTTTTGTAAGTTTGTAAGTATCTAGTTAGATATGACAAAATTACAGATAGGATTACTTATATTTATTCTTTGGGCAATCCAATAGTATGCGACTTAAGTTTAATTTGATTTTGTATTCTAGTCAATGCATGAAGCCTTTCAGAGCACATAAAAAAATCTAATTAGGTAAAGCTTCTCTTCGATACTATCATGTAAATATCTAGATATATTAAAATAACTATCATTATTGTTATTGTTATAAGTACTTACCACATAATAAAGTTTATTTACACTTCAATTTTGAATTATCCGTCATGGATAAAAATGATATCATTTACAGAGAAATGAATAATTCGCTTTGTGTTAATCAAATTAATTCATCTTGTGTTAATGTGTAATAACAATAGCGAAGGGTGGGTATATATGTAAGCATTGTTTTATAAAGAAATTCTGCAGACGGAAATAGATTATTTGTAAGACAATATGAAGTGGTTTACTGTAGTACGTACAGATATACTTACATACTATGTTTATTCTATCTAATTGGATTTTTGTTTTTGTTGTAGATCTCTGTTGTAATTGTGATATATCTGCTATCATTGGTGAAAGCCAGACCGGCAATATACGGCGATGACGTAAATTATATTGACAACGATTATGGTGTTTTTGCCGATAAAAAAGGTTTGAGTATTCCGAATAATATGATTAACCAAAAGCAAGGATTCCGTTTTCCTTCCATATTTAAATGATTTTATACGCCTGAATATCAACGAATATAATGTACACTTATTAATTTTAAATAAAATATTTTTATAGTAAAAAAATAGTTGTATTTGTTACCATAATAGTACATTTATATTATGTATAAACTCGTGGAATTTCCGCATATTACTTGTGACCAAAAAAATCTTCCTAAAACTCTCGAAAACGAATCGATCGATTTCGAAAACTAAACGCCAAAATGTACCGTTTCAAAGGACCATTAAAATGAGGTATTACTCGATGCACCTTTCCACTTAAGATCCTGAAGGGATTAGCTCCCAGTGGCAAGGGTGTCAAATTTACACAAGAAGTTGTCCGATAACACTTCTTTCGTGTTTCTGGAAATTTTCCAGAAATTTGTGGTGGAAAGTAAATGAACACCCAGTATATATGGGAAACCCTATGAGGCAAATAAGTATAAGTTTTCGAAATTATTCTATAATAAGAAGCGAGTCTCGGCCTGTGTAATATAGATTTAATCTACAACTGCTCATTCACTTATTTATTAAGGGTTGCATTATTAAGCAAGTAACCTTTTTTGTTTGATATGTCAACTGGCATTGATCAATTTATTTTCTTAGTGGGTCCGGTACACTTCCGAGTCACCATGCGCAGTTAGGGTACAACTAAAAGTGCTTCATCCTTTACGGCGAGGGGGTGATAGTAATAATGCTACTTTACACACAAAAGGGCTCCTGAGGTTATGACAAGTTTGAAAAAAGCTTATACCATTGGGCCGCCACCACACTTAAAAGAAAACGCATGATTATAAATATTTCTAGTTAAAATATTTTAATCAATATCGTCAATATTTATTTGAAATATTAAAATCGATGTAATTTTGTTGAAAAAAAAACAAGGAAAAAACAGGAAAATTACAGGCATCTTTTGGTTAACCACATGTATTAGTTTATAAATAGAAAAAAGTAATTTTGTCTCTGAACAATTCCCCATTAACTATAGTTATAATTAAATTACTGTTTTCAAGAAATAAAGTGAATTTACACACTTAAATATAGCTTTTTCAAGAAATTGATATTAGATTAACACCTTGCAGCCCGCTACACATAAAATAGGAACCACCAACGGAATATTACACTTACAGAAAATTATTAATCAAATTATCTTTAATGGAATCCCAATTAGTCTTTCTTTCGTAAATATGCTTGCGTTGAGGAAGGAATACTTGATTTATGCTGGTATAAAACCAAGCGGTTATCTCAAATCGTACAGAATAAGTTAAGTCCTGAGAAAGATAAGACATAATCTTTAAGGATCATTATGAACATTTTTCTGGTAAGAATTTCATATTTTTATTTCAACTAGATCAAGTATCTATTAATCTACTTATTTTTCAAAAGGGTGAAAATACAACATTCGAAACGTGTTTCATGTAGCTTTTTCTTTTACAGTTACTTATTCTTCTCGTGGCAATAACATCCATGGTGATTGCAAAACCAGCAATCGACAATCGATACTATTACGACTATGATTTTCTCTTTAATCGAAAACGACTTGACTTTGCCCATGCGAAGCCTAATGAGAGACAAATTGACGATTTCCCTTCCGTTTTTAAAAAATAAACTAAGTATATTAAAGCTAATCTACGTTCGCGCGTAATGAGCTATGTACTTTTTTTATATTTTGTTATTATATATTTTTATCATAATCCTTTGTTTTATTTTCCTTACGGACAGTTTGATCTAGGAACAAATCGCACAACGTTTACTTTAGCGAAGGATATCAAAACAAAATTCCAGATATTTACGCAAGCTAAAAAAATCTGGATTATCCTCAAAGGGGGATGTACCCCGATACCGACTAGAAAAAAATTGGTTGTCCTTATACCAAGGTACTCATTGCCGATGTCTCCTTGTAAGATAAAATTGAAACATATCTCCCTGTTCCGTAATTTATATAAGAGAACGTAATATTTAATACCATTCATGGTACCTCTAACCTGCATAGTACTACCATCCATTGTCTACGTACTTGAAACGAAAATAATCAACAGTTTTGTGTGCCGCTAATTTAATTATTACCGAACGACTATTTCTGCGCGTCCCTAGCACCAGTTTTGTGGAATTTGCCGAGATTATTTCGACATTAACGTGGGCAAAAACGTTTTATCGATCGGTACCCTGTGGCGATTGTAGTCAATATGAATCATTGTGTTACGTTTAGTAGAGTAATTAATTATTAGCTTAATTAGTCGCTTCGTCTATTATCACTCGATTTAAAGGACGGGAACTGTAATGGTATATATATATTCTAGCTGTAACGTTTGGAAGCATTCGCAGTGAATTGATATCATCGAGATAAGGTGTCTTATACAACACTCATCAGCGGTTAAATCATGAAGTGGTTCTTTCTGGTAAGCAGAATATTCGTAACTTTTTGGTTAGTTTAAACGAATTTAGTATATTATTTAAGTTTTCGTGGATATGCACTTTTAATGAAAATAGAGTTCGTAAATGGTAGCGTACTCTAAGGAGACAGGTTCAAATTATTCAAAATTTTGATTTTTATTGCCCAGGCTGGTGGATGCAAGACTTTATGTTCTTCGGAACTTAACTATTGCTACACGCAGCTGCTGTTTACTTGGATCCTATTTTGCGTATTATTCAGATCCGTATTACTCAGATCTATATTTAGGTAAAACAGCGAAAATGAACAAAAATAAATAGTTGTACTTATTTAAATAATAACACGGGCTATTGTTGGCACCATCTTGACGGATTTCATTAAATCGACACTGTAAACCAGCTGCTTTAAACGGTTCCAGACAAAAAAATCGAAGAAGTTTAGGTGGGGAGATTTTGAGGATCGAATAATAGAATCTCCACCATCGATACGTCGCGTTTGGGAAAATGTAGATGCAACCATTAAGTTACGTGCTACTGCAGTACCTCTTGCACATTGAAACCACATTTATTGACGTTCAAGAAACTTAATGCTTTAGGATGTTTAGGATGCGTTTAGGATGTGTTTGTCCAACTTTATTTCCTTCGTTGTTCGTTTAATATGATTTAATTGATTATTATGTGGAATAGCAAGTGAGCCATTGATAATATTCTTCTTTTATCCAAAAAAAATGTTAATACTATACTGATTTTTGCAATCATTGTTAATTATTGCTTAAAGTATTTACTACATATAGGTTAGAAAGTTAAAATAAGCTCACATCCATTTGCAACAAGTTGATTAAAGTGGCAAGCAAAGCATGCCATATCTGCGTGAAGAGTTAACATCTTCCTAATCTATCCACTAATTAAAACAGTTTTAAGATTAATTAACACATTGGCTTCCGTCGGCGTTTGAAAAATCGGTTTTTCCGACATCCATTCAACATTTCATTCGGTAAGATTCGAACCTACGCCTTCTGTTCGTCGGACGCAAGCGGTAGCGCGCGCGTTCGGCAAACGGGAATCGTAGATTCGAATCCTGCAGTAGAATTACTTCAAGATTATCTGACCATTTTCTTACAGGTATTCTGCCTGTTGGCGATACTGGCAACACTAGCTATTGCAAGACCAGCTGGCCAAGATGATTACTTTGACTACTACGATTCAAACTTCAACAAACATCATAAAGGTGTTGGAGAATCGCCAGACAAGGACGATGATATCCAATTCCCGTCTGTATTCCAGCAGAAATGAAAACTCTAGTCCTTCTTACAAGTTTTATTGTTGAAGTTACATTATATTATCCTATCTGTTAATTTATACAATATACGTTTTCTTTATTACAGCATTGTGTATTTATTTAATGTTTTGCGGATGAATTGATCAAGGTAAAAGCGTAAAGTAAAAATTTACCAGAAACTATTTAGATTTTGATTGTTGCTAAACTCGCTATAGAGCAATAGTTTTTTTTTTTTTTTACTAATTAGATAAACGGTGTTTTCTATGAGGTAATCGACTGCTGAACGATGCATTAGGTGCATTTGTGATACGTGCAGAAAGAATGACGTCGAACGTTGAATACTAATTGAGAAAAGTACCGGTCATAGATGAGGTAGGTTTCTCTACAATACAATAACAAATAGAAAATTTATAGGTCGCCACACCATATTCAAGGTGAACGTTTACATCATCCACAACCAATTTTAATAATGTTATAGGCATGATAGCGTGACGCTTCGAAAATTTCCAGAGCCGTATACAGGCTTTACATGGACGTTTCAGTTTAATTTTCATGGAAATTACAAGTTTAAATACTCAAAGGACAATTAATTACAATCCGTTAGGAATAGGTTTTATCGATCCTATTGAGATGTCTTCTTATTTCCTCTTTGAAATATGCTTTAAGATCTCTTTGGTAACATGGACGAGTCCGCACCTTTTAACTGTATTTTTTTAGAAGTTTACTTACTTCCTACTGCAATAAAAAAGAACTAAATGATATTCTGGAACACGTATTGGGTTAATTAAGAATAATAAAGTTAATCTACACAGTTCCAATAAAAAAATTTTAGTGTGAGTGGACGGTACTAGCAGTATATTAGCAACGTACATGACGTAATTTTTTTTTTTGTATTCTATTTACATGTACAGCAAAATTACAAGTTAAACGTTTAGCTACTCATCAATTAGAACAGCGTGTGAATGAAGAACTAATCCTATTCTACATAAACTTTTGACAATAATCTTTAATCTAAGTTGATGTTTACAGCGACCTTTAAAAATCAGTATCTTCCAAAAAGGTCTTGATATATTTGCTGTAGTGACTATAGCTCAAATATGTTTATAACTTCTTTCGGTGTAATACAACTTCATTTTGTTAACTTAGAAATTAAGAAGAACGTAGGAGACCTTCAATTTATCGACCGCCCTGATTTTCTTTATGACCCCATTCCGACGAAACTGGGAAGCTTCCCGATTCTTTTCTATCCTTTGCCAACTTGGTCGCTTCGTCCTATCCCCATCTGTCTTTCTTCCAGAATATCCTTTATTGCACTATTCCACGTTTTTCTTTTATTATTTTGATTCCTCTTTGTCCTTCTCCTCGCCCGTTCTATGCCTTCTATGCAGCTTCCACGGCTCTTTCTTTTTCTATTCTTAGCCTAGCCTAAGTGATTCCTTAAACATTTTCGAACTTGTGCAACATAATCCAGATATTAATGGTTGATGATAGCGAGTGATTAATATCATTAACTTGCTACTGGCAAAGTTTAATTGGATTTTTCCATTTCTTTGGATTCTTCATCCGTCCGTATACATTTTTCAAAATTTATTTACATTTCCCGCCATGAACAATAGAGGTGTATTTATTTTGAAAAGAAATTTGGGCCGTTGGAAAACGTCATTTTATATGAAATACGTTCCGACTTAAACATCTAATAAAAGTGTGCGTGGGACGTGTATATTGGACACTAGCTCCTATCTTGCCTCGATACACCTCTGTCCTTCCTTATTGCATGGCAGAAATAACACTCCCCACTTCGACGAAAACGAAGAAATCCGTAGTTATTACGGAGCAGAATTGCGGTGAATCAGTATCTGATAAGCTGCTCGGAAATTATCTAAGGGGAGCAGGCTGCGAAATTTTCTACCATTTTTGAATTCGTCCTATTGTGATACGAACGTAGAATAGCACAGGAAATAATGGCAAAATTATTATTAGCGTGTGTATTGGCATCCTGTCTAGCAATAGGTGAGTCTATTTTTTTTTTTTGATGTACGAGTTTTTCCCAATTTTGTTTATTTGGGCTATTCGCATATTTTTGTATTTCTTCTATCCTTTTTTGTATTTCCTCGTGATTTTTACATGTCGTATATAATTGTTCTACTTTCATTTAGTTTCATACTTGATACTTATTTTTAGTAGTGATCTCATCGTGTTTTCTCCTTCTATTTGTTACGTGAAGACTTATAATTGCACAACTAAACAATTCCATAAAAAAAAAAACATAAAACTAACTATTTTCAATAATCGTAGATTTTTTTAGTCGATTACGGAAAAATCCGTCCATTCCGCAATAAGATCCATCGAATTTTGAAGCTGCTAACTATTTTCATAGTTAACTTTAGTTTCCTGAAATTTCAGCCTGAAGTAAGGATGCGCGTATTTTTCCAACGCCAACATCGAGGAAGGCGTACACAAATTTCAAATATGTGCTTTAACGTTTTAATATTAGCCTAATTGATTGGCAGGAAATAGGTCAGATGTCAATACGTTTCAAAGTTCTTCTAAGATATTTAACTATAATTTTACAATGTTGCCGGATTGTTTTAACAAGGTATTTTTTTGCGTTGTTTTTTTTTATAAAAAAAAAACAATGGACATACTATTTAACGTAGAACTGTAGTTTCGGTATATAATTTCGACCAATTCACTTAAAGATAAATTTATTAAATTGTACGTTTTATTTAAATATTTCAAGAAGTTTTTTTTTTTCGTTCCCTGGAGTATTTTTGTACTATTTTATAAAGAATATACGTACGCCGCTTTTCAATTTTATGTGAATCAACCGAATCCATTAATAATTTAAGATCGGCAATAGAGAATCGAATTTGTTTATCTAACGTAGTACGTATTACCCATAAGTATTGATTCTTTCGAGAAGGTGAATACAATTTTATATCCAGATCGGTCGTCTCAAACAATTATTTACGTAAAGCCAGCTATTTGTGAAAATAGAGATAAATAATCAGGTTTATTCTTGTTAACTTAGAAATAAGAAAAAAATCTGTATTTCATTAAAACGTAGGAGACCTTCAACATATCGAGCGCCCTAATTTTCTTGATGACCCTATTCCGACGAAACTGGGATAACCTAATTCGTGCGGATTAGGTTACTGGCGACATCTCTCAATATTTTATAATTTTCGAAAATAGCAAATAAGAATATTCCGTCTGCCTTTCTCTCTCTTTCATTCAGTTTTTCGTAGACTTTTCTTGTTAGAACGAACGATATTTAAAATTTTGTTGTTACTCGTCGAAACGTGTTTCTTTAGAAGAAATCCGAAATCTTCACGAGATTAAATTCCATTTTTGCTGTTATGTTTTGGTTACCATGACAGTAGTAAACGAAACAGTCTAGACATTGACGATCTTGAACTATTTATCTAACACCTCGAGCTTAAGTATAAAGAGTTAAGGTAATACGTGAACAAGTGAACGAAATAATGTTTATTAACTAGTAAGATACGTGTAAGCTGTTTGATTGCTTATGTCCACAATTGAAAACGTTTATAATAAATTATGGTATCCTAGCGATGTACAAATAAAACGAGCAATTGTGATGCTAATGGTTCTGTTTAGCGAAAAAGAAACAAGGAAATTAGTATTTTAATTAAAGTTTACGCAGGTTAGCTATAAATGCGATGTAAACATTCATACGTTATCGTCTTTTTAAAAACAAAACAAAAACAAATAGATAAAAAAAAAACAGTAACGTGTAACAATTGAAATCGATTACGAACAAATTTAATAATCTTCGTTATAATTGTTATTGCACTATCAATAGCGAATGCTCGAAATTCCTTTTTTCTCCGTTCGAAGATATTGTGCCATCGTTTGCGAAAGCTATTCTTTTTCACTAAAGTTCGGGTGTGTAATTCGAATATTAGACTATTCAATGAAGCGTCTATTTCTACCCGCTGCATGATAAACGAGAAAGTTTCACAACCCAAAACATAAACAAGTGCCAGCCTACTGCAAAAGGTCAAGAAGGATAGAATATGACAATGGTCCGTTTTCTCGTCTTTTCTCGTACGCGCTTAATTCCCGCAGCGACGTTACATTCTTAACCAATTTCAAGTTTTCTAATTTAATAGTATACCTGGTATTGAACGTTATTAATGTACTAGATCGTTGGAATTATTTAATAAATAAGTAGTTAAACGAAATTTAGAGAATTTCATTAAACGATGTTTTGCTGACAAATAACTATTGATAAGACAATGACTACTACATACGTTCATGTCAAATATGTCGTTTCCAATTATCAATGTTCATCGTTTGAAGCATATCTAGTAAGTTGGACAACAAAACATTAATTATCACAAACCATACACCGCCAAAGCTGAAACAAGATGATTCTATCATTATTGGCATTATTGGACAAAGGCAGATGAAATTGCAGCGACTAGACGTACTCGTGTCTGTTCGTCTCCTAAGAAGGGGCTCGTGTTACCCACCGTTTTCCCCGAGAGTCAACAAAACACGAATCTGTCTAGTCGCTGCAAAAAAAGTAATAATTCAACCTGCCTTTGTCCTCTTTAGTTATTGTATAATAGATTTGACGAATATCCGTGTAAAGGTGCGAAATTGAGTCCCAAACGTCCTACAAAGACTATCACATAAAACAGCGAATATTCAAAATGTCCGGTGAGGTTCTAATTCATAGTCGGCCAGATCAAAAATGCGTTGCATAGGATGAGTAAGAGATTTGTCGAGTATTGATAATTCGGACAAGTTGCATAACTTGAAAACGAGTTGGGTAAAAATAGAATAAATGAATGTCTATGAAATCGCCTTCGAATGAAGTTTGCAATTAACTTATACATAATTAATAGTTAATAGACGTGCAGGATCGGGGAATTAATTTCCGAACGAAACGGAAAGAGAGAAGGATGGGTATCGATCTTCGATCTTCTTTCTCGCCCTTCCATCTTATAGTTTACCCAATTAATCAGTTTTTTTTTTGTGCTTTTACAAAAATGTGATAAAAATGCTCGCATATCCAAATCCATATTCTCCGTCTCATTTCGTCCATTTCATCTGTTTTCTTTGACGGCTTAAAATAGGAACATACACTTTTACGTTCAATGTACCTACGTACGTATTATGACGAATCGTTTTAATTTTTCAGCTTTCGCGGAGCTACAATGTTACAAATGCCAGGGCAATACCTGTGATTACGATAAGGCAGAAAATAAAATAACCTGTGGCAAAAGCGCGGTCGGTCTTGATCCAGCCTGTTTGAAATTCGTTTATAAAGGTAAGTTACGAAGGTGATCTGTTGTAATAAGATGCAGGAACCATTTACAAAGACTCCTTAATTAATCATTAAATCATTGTTGTACTTCTTTATTTAGTTTTATTACCAACAGTCGTGAGCATCTCAAAATAATCTTGTTTATTGACGCTTTATAGCTTGTGCAATATGGAGAATAGAACTCATAAGTTATTCTTAATATTACATTTTGCCAATAAACTTGCCATTAAAACCTCAGAAGTAAGATATTTATGTTGTTGCCAAATATCGTTGAAAAATACAAAGGGAATTGCTTGTGAAGACCAATGTGAATGTAAAAGGAAATAAGTAATTTCAAAAAATTTAAAATTTAAAGGGAACACATGTTTTTGTTTTTCGAACATGAAATATTAAAGGCTTATCAAATAAATATTTGAAAGCTATTGATAATAAACGGTAGGGAGATATCTTTGTTCAGATTTTTTTCTCAAATTTCAACGCATCAGAAAAGAAAAACAATAATATATTGGCATCGAACTTGACCCACAAGCACGATATTTTTATCCGTGCAAGATTCAGAATTTAAATTTAGAAACATATTGTTTGCAACTGGCGATAGCAGCAGTTCCATCTTTCTTAATCACTCACAGCTGTCTAATTAAAGAATACATCAGTCTATGCGCAAGCTTATTGCAGTATTTAATATGTAATTGATATGATAAACACTTATAATATTAAATTTCGTACATGTTTACAAAATTTACCACTTCTATCGATGGAGAATACGACAAATTGTTGATAACCTTGTTTTTTTTTGTATTATCAAAACAACTTGAGGTATTTCATGCCAAGCTGTATTGACTTTGCTATGCTGGATCCATAGTGTTCGACGATACCTCAAACGTGCTCTATTGGCCAGAGATCTGACGATCTCTCAAGTCACGGAAGCAAACTTACATTGTTTTCGGTTAAAAAAATGCATAATTAGCGGGCTTTGTGTAATGAAGTAAACACAGCGTGAACTAAAGTACTAGAGTGTACGGACAGAAGCGAATGGAGTGCACTGTACATCAAAAGAGGGTTAGAATAAGTTAGATTAAGTCAGCGAATAGAGTCAATCGAATATAACGGATGGTAGTTTCAACTTAGGTTCAAAAGTAAACAAATCCAACAATACATTTTCATATTTGATAACTTTGAAGGTACAAATATCCGTCAAATCACTTGAATTTGATTTCAACATTTCGTTGAAACAACTGGTTGTTATGTTGTATTTTTTTTTCTTTCAGATAAGAGCGGTGTAGTGACTACCGAAAGGAAATGTATCCTGCTAGATCCCAAAAAGGCCTTCCAGTGCACCGTACCGCAAGGTGCCACGGAAGAATCTTGCGACACGTGCAAAGAACCCTTATGCAACGGCGTCGATGGTCGCAAATTGAACGTCTACAGCTTATTGATGGCAACGACAGCTTCCATCTTCCTCGTTAAATTCTTCTCGTAACCAGCTTTGGCGGTTCGATTTTTGTATTGTAATATCTACTGTAATATGTTCTCTCTTCGAACATCACTGTTAATAGTTAAATAATATGAATAATACGTTATTGTTAATTTGTAGTTATATTGTCTATTGTGTAAATTATAGAATCTATTAATAAATTTACCAACATTAACAATGATAGCTTTTGGTAGAAAAGTATTACAACGATCGGTAATGAATAACAACAAATTAGTTCTGTTGTGCTGTGTAATTGAAAAGGATGTCGGTTTCATATTATTGGCATATATATATATATATATATATATATATATATTGCAAATATATGTGATGTGACGATTGTATATGTGCAAATCTTTAGCCTTTTTCGAGGCGTAATTCGAAAAATAAGATAGGTAGATGAGACTGGCCGGAATCGATTCTCCGAATCCGATTTTACTCAAAAACGTGTAACCGAAGCCTTTCTATTGCGCCGAGACGTCCTCAAAGAGATTTTTTTTACATCAGCTCGTTATTTGCCTCCTTCTCCCCATTTGGTTCTCTTCCACCTTTCCAAAAATTCTACCAAAGCATTTTTCTCTCCCACATTTCTAGAGTTGACCCTGACTTAACTGACATCCATATAAGACTGTTGGTCGATTAATAATTGTACGTTTATCTGTCTTCGTAAGTGTTTAGATGACATTAACCCTGGCATTGCTCTCGGTTTCCTACTTGCAAAGATGAAATGGGCAATTAAAAGTAAGCCTGTTAAATATAATATTTATTAGCGTTATGTTAACATAAAGTATCACAACTGCTACAAGGTACATATTGTATTTGTAATACAATGCATAGTCCAATAAGAATTATTGTTTTTTCGCTCGTACATCAATATGAAAAAAGATTAATCGAAGTATAAATTATAAATCTTATGTAAAAAATCTAATAACTATGTATGTATACATATATGTATATATATTATATATTTTAATAACAGAAAGAGTGTGGAACTAGTGCGCTTATATATATTTAAAATTTTTATTTGTAAACATTGTTATAGTTCCAATGAGGTATATTTGTGTAAATATATTAAATATATACATATGTTGTAAAAGCCTTTACATAGAAAAATATATTCTTGTATAACATATTCATGCGAGAAGATAGCTTCATCGAAAAAGTATATCAATATTTTAAAGGATTATGTCGAATGCACACCAAACGAACTTTTGGTAAACAAAGCATCAAGTCAGTCATGTGACAAGTGTCTGCAAACTGTTTCAGAACATTTTAAAAACAATTGTAAGACAAAAAAACAGAGGTGTAAAATCTGTTTGGCTATTATTTTTAAGCTTATGCGCCTAGTTTTCTTTTCTTTTTAAAGAACATCTTACGCTTCGCATACCAATATCTGTTTGGTGTGATGCCGGCATTAAATAACTGCAGACAAAGGCGGTTCGATTCACTTTTTGACAACGGGGGCGCGATTCAAAGAAATATGATCAAATCTTTTAGTTTACAATAACGTTCTTTAAAAGTTTATTTCATTGTTTTATGGTTCATACGCGGCGAAGTAATTCAAAAAATAAGCCAGAATAGGTTAAAAAATACGTGCAACTAATTTGTTGAGGTGTTTGCTTGCTATTTCCTCTGCCCATTTTTCCCTCATCTAAATCTCTAAAAGTTCTTCTAAATCATGAAAGATATATCTGGATGTAATTACTAGTTTCTGATTGTTCACTGATGTAAATTCGAAACTTCACATCCACTATTTTTAATAAATTTCCACGTTACGCGAGCGTTTATTCTTGCATGTCCTTTCCGCGTTATCGTTGCCCTCACAATATAGCGGCCG
The DNA here is from genome assembly GCA_020654165.1 of Oryctes rhinoceros. Lineage (NCBI taxonomy): Eukaryota > Metazoa > Arthropoda > Insecta > Coleoptera > Scarabaeidae > Oryctes > Oryctes rhinoceros. Next base: position 3,710,114 of record JAIOKQ010000548.1, on the reverse strand, counting down.
ATGTATTTAATTGCAACGTAATGTATGACGTGGTAGGGCGAGAAGATATCCATATGTGCAATCTTATGGAGCCCCTGGCTGCAGTAGATATACGAATAGTCTACAACAATAGCTCTATATTTTCTATCAAGCAGTGGCGTTCCAAGGAGGTTATAAGTATCTAATAAATTATTAATATGAAGCAATGTTGAATTTTATACGCGTAGTGATGAGATAACGTCAGTCATGTGATAAAACCTCCTAAAAGAACTTATTTTTTACGAAACTGGGATATTTGTTTAATTAATGCCATCGAATAAACAATTTAAATCGAAGCATCATAAAGCCTTATTTTTAAAATTATAAATTTTTGGTATACACATAGGAGGTCCCATCACTTAACCGATGATGTATCGTGTAAATATAAATAATATACTTCCTAGAATGAAATGAATGTCTCTAATGTGGAAGGTTGAAAGATTTGAGCACTGGGGACTTTGAGGATGCGCCACTGCTACTAAGCCTTACTAAATATTATCTTTTCTTCTGAAGACCGATGTTGGTGTATATAAAGGAAGCTCGAGCGTAGAAAACATGAAACGCACTATCCTCATCTTTTTGTTATTAACATATAGGGGTCTACATATGAATAGGTAACTAACAGGATCTTATAAAGTACATGGAAATTTAAAGAAAATACAACAAGCATGCCGTAACGAATCCAAGCAATGTGAACGCTTTAAGACCAGTTGCCGAATTACATTTATCGGTGTCGCAAGTAAAGCAATCGATACTGGCGATATTGTTGTCATCCACGGCAAATTGTAAGGCCTTCGCGATAGCCTGACAGTTGTTGATTGGTCCGGTGCTAACCCCGCAGTCTTTCCTGACGTATTCATCGCCGTTTTTAGCTGCAAAGAAAATGCAGAATGAGATAAATACACATGGCAGAAAATGCAAGTGCGCCTTACAAATGCACTAATACAAGAAGCAAGTTACATTCTTAACGTACACCTACTTCGCTCCAAATCAATTAAGCCGATATGGAAAACGCTGCAACTTGCAACGTTTACAGCTTTTGGGGAATATAATTTTTTTGGTAGTTATAAATTTGTGAAAACTTTCGGAACTTAATGATAAAAAAAAAAACAACAAGAAAAATTTACCTTTTGCAATGATCTTGTTGCAATTGTTTGGTAACAGTCCTCCAATAAGGCCAGCATCCGCCGAACAGTCTTTAACGTTTTGAGTGAAAGACAACAGTCCGATGTCGCATGCGATGTTCTTACTGCTATCGCACTGGTAGCATTTCAACGCCAAAACTGCAAGTAAGATTAAAACAAATTAGTGATTTGCAAAGACATTTTGCTTTCTGCAATGACGATGTGATAGGTTGTCGTACCTTAATTAAATTTAAATTTGATAAACCTTAAGGTTAATTTGAATAGTTTTCGACGAAATTTCGACTACTTATATAGAAGTATTAGTATTAAATCTAGTATCTAAGTAAATAGATGAGGCATGATTAGATAATAGTTTGCTGCTTAGTCGACTAGTAAATCCGATTTAAAAGATTGTGCTAATACTAGCCTATTTTTATAAAAAGTCATGTAAAGTGTATCAAATACAATCTTTTGCTTAGTCTCTTTCAGTGCCTTCGTCAACACGGAACATGTTCTTCATCTTTGTTAGTTTTCCGTCATTTTTGAATGTGAAAGTTGCTCCATTAATCTTTCTTTTTTCTATTTACGGTTCAAAAGATTAGATTCTTCAGATTTTCGAAGTCCATCGACACGCATCAAAGAAGTGTTTCAATTCATGGGTTCTAAATCATCTAAACGAGCTAATACATCGTCGAACAGATGTACTTATGCAGCCCTCTTGTCGCCGCTGTCTGGCGGTTTAACATCTTCCGTTTATAACCGGTCACCTATTTCGAATATTTCAATCCGCAAATCAACAGCGTAAACTATTTCAAATAACAAATTCTATTAGTGCTACCTTTATAAGACCATAAACGCGAGGCATTCTGTGGATATCCGTTACTGTAGCTATAAAAAATATATAGCTAGCCTTGTTTAAAAGAAATAATAATGAATAATGTAATTACGCAAAAATAATGTTCTACTCACCAAGGTTATCTATCATCGGGATTGAATCGAGTTAATGTTCGCCTTTCAGAAATAATTATTTGTTTAATACAGGAGAGCCCTCCCAGTTCGACTTAAACGTAAAAAGCTATTTACTCGTTAAAGTTACAAATACTAGATTTATAAACATTCTAAATTATTAATAATATTTGGTAGTTTACGTGTACCTAGTTAACATTATTTTTTTGACTCTCTGTGCTCCGATCTATTGTTTCTTATCTATGTATAAGAGATGACCGCCAATTTGGTTTTTATTTATTCATGAGGTAATTACGTAGTATGCATGGATGTCATACTTATATGTGTACGTGTGGTGAGTCATAAAAGTAGATTATTGCAAACTGAACGAGGAGTTGTATCCATATTTTTAGATTAAAGTTGTGCAATATCCTTTGAAAGGCGATAAGTAACGAATAACCATGATTATCTAAGTTATTGGCGAAATATAACGTTTTTACCGGAAAGCTGCGGGCATATTTACCCTTGGACTTGTATAGTAATCCTGCCGGAGACTCAAATTGTATGAGCACATTGTACCATGTAAGATTTTATATTTAGCAAAAAATTTGAGGTCACAATTATCAGCTTAGTTTCATACTACGACGTCATCGTAATTTCGCAATTACATCTCCAACCTTTGTTCCTGTTGTTTCTTTGCAAGTGTTACGGTAGTAGTTTGCATGTGTCATCAGTAGAGATGACAAAGGCAGGTGGAATTATTACTTTTTTGCAACGGCTAGACGGTTCGGGTCTATTCGTCTCATAAGAAAAGCTTCGTGTGCTTATTTCCCCGAGAGTCTTTTTTAATTTCCATGATTTTGCCTATATATACAGAAATGAATTTATTTTATTTTTGTTACGGCGGATTACGATGTAATTCTCCCAGGCCTATTCGTAAAGAAACTATTACGTTAAGTTGGATATATTCAAAATTCGTTCTTAATATACGGAGTAATCCGATAAGAGCGTCGCCTTGACATAATTTGCAAATGAAAATTCAATGCCCCAGAAAGATCATTCGAGAAATATACGGTATTTCTGAAACCTGACTCACCTTTGCACCTCGGACCTTCACGCTTATTTGTTTTCGCGACGACGTACGAGCATGTTCTTTGTTAAAACAAGAAAAACAGGAAACAAGTGTTATTTTAAGCGTTGTAACATAGCGCAGTTATGATTTGCGGTCGATTACAAATATAAGTAAGGCAAAAAAAAAATATATAACCTTTACAGATAACTTGCCTTTGGTTCGGCCGTATATGTTTACATGATTTTTAGATTGTCGAAGTACCAGTTGCCAAGGTGCTATCGAAGAATCCCGCAATACTGCTGAAAACCGGCGTATATGTATACACCCCTACTTATTGAAATTACGACACTCAAAATAATGAATGGAATTTAATGAGAGAGTTGATTGGTTAGATGGGATGAAATGTGCGGGCTCTGATTTTGTAAATAGAAGGCCTTAACAATTTATTATCGCTCATACTCATAAGTTACATTATCTTAATTACGATTTGCCTAATTTAGAAAGAAAATATGTATTTAATGGGAATATATCATAGATATTAAAAGGACAAGACATTGTCGGTTCGATCAAGTCAAGTTGTTTTAATAGAAAAAATTGGACGGTTGTTTCGACGGTTATCTGTCTTTTTCTTTTTTTTAATCCTTAAATTCCTGAAAAACTATTGAAGATACCGCAAAATAGTGATTCCTCTAACCAGCAGGTCAAACTGAACATGGAACCATCATCAAAATAATAAAATATTTTGATTGAAATATATAATCAAATTGATTTTTAACCTTTTAAAGAATTCGGGTTTCCGGCTTGAAACCGCGTCGCAATAGCACAAGAATGCCGACGTTTCGCTCTCAATTTCACGCAGCTTCTTCCGGGCTATCGCATAGTGCGTCGCTGCTGTATGAAGAGAGGTGATTTTTAACCTATTGCTTCATTAAAATGTTTGAAAAAACCTTGTAATATTGTTATCGCAACGATTGAAGCCAATTCTATTAAATAAAGTCTGCATCCATGGTCGATATCGTTTAATCAATTAACAACTTCCTTTCGAATTTACGCTCTATTAGTGGTGTCAGCGTTGATAGGACGCTTCAATAACGATAAACTTGTTTGCTGCAGAGAAGATTTATGTTGGGCTGGCTTCACCTGGCCCGTTCCGTTAGTTTCACCGTTCTCGTCCTGAAGGCTTTTCTTTCTTTACGTTCTAGTTTAAGGAATTAGATTGTTTCGCGTGCAAATATCGATAATGAATTGTACCAACTAGTGTTGGCGAACACGCCGTAACTATATGGCCACAAATTCTATTAATGGGACACACCTAGCAAACAGTTACAATTAAACGTGTTTCGGGTTTGAACTATGTCATAGTTTATCGAAAACTCGGTACGGTGCTTTTTCGAGGGAGGAAAAGGTGATGGGGCCATAAACAGTAAACTACGCCCACGGCGAAACCTATCACATCTATCAGAATGTGAATCATATTAGAAGTGTGATTCACACGTCGATTTAGGTAACTCTAGCCTATCACTTTTCCCTCGTCGAGTTTTCGATTAACCAATGACACGGTCTAAATCCGGAACACGTTTATTTCTAACCGACTTTGGTCGTGGAAGCCTACGTTATTATCAAAAGTAAATAGTGCTTATACGTTTCAGTTTATTAATATGAAAGGGTCGCTTACTAGCCGAATTTGGCCCACCGAACGAGCTTGACGGGCCGAGAGAGCCGGCCGTTTCACTACACAAAAATCCGGTCCGGCTCACATCTGGCCCATTCGCACCTCTAGTTTGCTAAATCAATTCTAATAAATATATTGCAAAGATTTCGTATACTTTAAGGGTTGAGGAATATTAATCAAGTAATAGCAGACGGCAGAGAACACATCACTGTCTTTTCCAGTCGTTTTAGTCATGACCTCAAATACATTTACCATATAATAAAGGTTTTATATTGCAGCTACTAGTTCGCTTCGCTAAAGGTTGCTGTAGCGACAATTGTCGAATAAACAAACAAGAGGATAATTACAGTCAGCGGTTTTAAATAACCACGCAACCGTTGCACTACGATTTCATTTATTTACGCGGGGAGAGCCTCTTGGAAATAGCTGACTGCACACCGAGTGATTCACAGGACCTGAGCGGCAAATTAAATATTAAAGATCTTGTATACTTTCTTTGTAAGCGACGCGCTTCTTTACTCCTCCTCCTCCTGTTGTTTTATGTATGTTCTTAATTCTACAATTAACATGGCCTTAAAATTAAACGTAGAATCTATAATTGAAGAAAAAATTATATTTTTAGAGATAATAAGCGGATCTAAATTTTTTTGACCAATCATCGATAGATCCATGTCGACCTCATTATTTTAAATCGACATTTTCCTGTACATTTTCACGTTTTTAGAAAGATAATTAAAAGATGAATCCGACAATACCACAAATGTTAGAGCTTCAGCTTTATGTACGTGTGGCTCCAGAAGTCGGGGTAATCCAAAAGAAGCGAAGCGAAGGTCGGGGATCTATAAAATCGCATAATTGTGATAAAGACTACATTGAACCGACGAAACGAGCCCAAAATTCAGAGAATACATCACCCGTTGCCGCTATGGTAAAATTGAATTGGCACATCCACTTAGCCGCTCATCTCTAATTGATTTACTATTGTAAATGGAAGCATGTGCTGTAGGCACAAATCTTTCCTTTTATTTTCGTATATTTCGCATGTGTTGAGGTATGCAGGCAGTGAAAAATCAGTGAATCAGAGTGAAGTGAAGTGAATCAGAGATTTTGTGCGAGGCGGAATATATCGTAGATACGCAGAATTTTCGGCTTGCCCGTATATTTACTTGTTACATGTCGCAACGTCCTGTGCAGGATCTATGAAATTAAATCGTTGTATCGGAACATTGTTATGTGCGACACAAAAAGAAAGGTAAAAAATAGCCGGACGGTTTGATCTTTGATTTAAAATGAAGCTATGAACATAAAATTACTTATTTGTTTAAATCAAATTAAAGTAAACGTAATTTGATTTAATCTAAATTAACCGAGGTGCTTAAAAATATTCGTGCTTTTTCTCTTTAATTGTCTCTATAAAAGACAACAGACAACAAAAGAAAAACATATATACTGGGCTGTAGTGTTTTTTTTTTTTTACTTTAGTCTCGAAGACTTCAAAATAAACGTTTAAAAAATTCACGGTGACTTATATAGTTACATACGTGAAATCAATTATTTTAATTCAGTGACGTTAAACGAGTAAAACGAGACTGTTGTTTCATCGCTTTTGCGGGTAATACTAAATCGGGAAATTACCTGTTTACCAGTTTCGCCATATGTAAGACAGTTACATTTATACAATTACGTAATATCATCAAAAATTATTATTTATCTTTCTGTTCAAATGAAAAGGTAAATGACCGGTATTAACGTTAAACATATTAACTTATGTTTATTAGAGAAAGAATAACAATTTAAGAATGCATCATGATGCAGGTACAAAACTGCAAATACACTCAGTATTAACATCATTGATGTCAATAATGGAAATTCCACTCGCAAAATGTTGTACATAGTATGTGAAAGCATAAAAAAAATGGCCAGGTATGCATACTTGATGTAAATCAATTGGGGCCTCCCCTCACAGCACAGAGGGTTGGATTTTCGATATTTGGATAGAAATAAAACAATAACTTACCTGCGTTGCTCAAACATAACAAAAATGGAATCAGATAGATCACGCCCGACATTATTAATTCGCTGTAACTCTCACTATAAAAGTGTTAATACCGCAGGTAACTTAAGACGTTGCTGTTATTGTGGTATGCTGAACTGTGGGAAGTTAGCGGATCAATTTGATCGGGTAGTCGAGCGACCTCGTGACTGTTCGTGCGTTTACGATCCGCCTAAGATGTTTACTTGTGTTAAACATCATAAATTTTATTTATTAGAAGCAAAACTGTTTATTTCAAAAATTATTTTCCCAAATATTTGTAGTATTCACACTAGTTGAAAGATATGAATATACTCAATTTACCTTAACGTACTATCTCCAGATACATCTGTTTCATTTAAGCTTATGCTGAAAATGTACATCTCTTTAAACGCAAGCAGTATAATTCTTTGCGCTAACAGCTACGTACAAAAGAATTGATTTATACCGAAAAAAAAAAAACGTGGTTACAATGGTCAACTATGTTCAACACAAGATGAGAGAGGGCCAAACAGTCTATCGTTGACTGGGAAACGCGTAACATCTCGTCGTCATGCAAAATCTGAGAGAATGTTCTCTTGCTGACTTGTTGACAACAAAAGTTCTTCAAAAACAGTATTGTTTAACGGTAGTAAGAGTAAATAGTGAGCGGTGGGGTCCCTTTTCCTTTTAGACCTAGCTATTTAAACTTAAAATGTAGAGTTAACAGTTGACAGCGACAATGTCAGTATGGTTTGTTTACCGTTGTCATTGTAACCTAACAATCACTTGGTTGCAATGTCAAAATGTAAGAGTCGTTTTTAACTATAAATACGTATCTGTTAAGTTATACGATGGGTACAAAAGAAATATATGGTGCAAAAATTAAGATAATATCTACTTCGTAATGTACATCTTTATTGTAATTTCCCAAATAATACAATGTCTCCACTGCCCATAACTTTTTACATATTAAGCGTCTTAGCCAGCATAGATAAATAGATATGAATAGCTACGCTAACTTACAATATTACATAATCATGCCATAATGTAAAGCTGTGCAAAAGAAGTTAGCGTCGCTATTAGGAAGATGGAAACTGGCGTGTCGAACCGGTAGCCAGCATTGCATAAATTATCGCTGCAAGTTTCGCAATCCGTTAAATTGTAGTAGTGCAGGTAGCCATTTGTCTCCATAGATTTGCATATTATATCAGCATGCTCGCTGAGTATGCATCCTCTGAAGATTTCGGTTTCATTGCGCTGATAGTCTAAAATAAACGTTATCGTTATTAGTTGCTATGATATTCTCGGTAAAATATAAAAGATCTGGATCCAGCCCATTCGCAAGTCCGGACGTACAATAACCCTAGTAGCATATCTTTGAAAAAAAAAAAAAAACACTTAAGCATTAAGTTTAAGCTTAAAAAACATTTAAGTATGTTCGCATAAATTTAACTTACTAACTTAAAGTTAGTAGTATGAAATTATTAATTAATTTTTAGAGTAGGAGACTCTAGTACTTTTCGAGAGTGAGAGAGTTACACGCATGTACGTGTTTCTTTTGTTGAGAAATGTGAATACAAATGCAATAGCGTTGATGGCGCCATCGAGACTAACAGTATTGATGTCCTGGCTGCAGAAAGTGGGTGAAACGGATGCATCCTCTGTCCTGGCTTTTCGCCACGAGTAATTATTCTTCTTTATATGAAATAATTTTCGTGTGTCACGTCCACGATGAAAGATGCGCGTACAAAAAAAAAAAAAACTCTGTTCGTAAAAAATTAAAATAGCAAAGCTTTAAAGGAAAATAGAAAATAGAGGTTCATTGTAGTTGTTATCAAATATAAATTTTACATTGACCAAGTCGTAGGGTGTTCGTCCCTAGACTTAGTTGAAAATAATTTCAACGATTAAGGACAGCTCTGAAATGTTTCTTTACACAATTATTTTTAAAATCGTTATTCAATTGATAATTTCAAAAGATTGTGTGAGGATGTTAAGTCGGTAAAAGAAAAAAAGGATCTTTCTTAGAACTATTAAAGATTTTACTTACAAAATTGTTTGTACACTATGCATTTTATCGCGCTTTGTCTGATCTCCGCTTCGTCGGCGAATCTATCCCCAAAGATGCTTTGTATTTGCGGAATATCCGAAGAACGGGTGCCTGACGAACATTTCCCTATGAGGTCACTGGTAGCTGACGTTACGTTGAAACAATTTCCCGAACCGACGTCGTTGCATGAATAACATGTTAAACTGAAAGCTGAGAAGAAGGTTAAAATAGGTGAGGTACGTTATTAACATCTACAATATGCAATTTGATTCTAAGCTTGGATAACGCTCATTTCTTCGCCGAATAGCTATTAGTGCGTAACTAAGAAAGGTAAGTATGTCCGTCATAAAACCAAAATATTTACATTATTTCATTCCCCCCCAAGAAAGGAGGTAAAGCGAGACTGAACATTGTCGATACTATTTGTACCTCGCCTGATGTTTCGTTGTTTACGCATATGTTTACCCAATAGACAATCGTATATTACCGTATTGGGCAGTATTAATGCATCTCAGGTGTAGCCTTATGCTGGGCGCGCCGAGATGGTTAAACTACTCGGTGTATGCAAAAAGTGCTACAAAACTTTATTCAGTCTTCAATAAATCATTACATCGTAATAATGTGTACTTTTTAAGTTTAGCATACGTCGGTGCGATGTTTTAATCTAATATAATATCGCTCCCTGAAGGAGCCAATCCCAACATCCGATCAACTTTCTCGTAGCCAAACCTTCAGCCCGAATGCGATAAACACGTTCTTTCGAGATGTCTACGGCCGCTGCTGCAACTCTCATTACCGTTACTTTTTTCCCTTGCTTACTTGTCACTAGAGATGACCAGGTGACATTATTACTTTTTTGCAGCGAGTAAACACACTCGTTTCACTCTATTCGTTTCATTAGGGAAGCTACTTGCTTTCCCTATACTTGCTATAATAGGAGTCTGCTGAGTGTATTTTTCTGTTGAAAGTATAAAGAAAATCGAATAAATGGTTAAAAAAAGCCAAGCGCCGTGATGTATTACCTAGTCTTTTTAAGAAAGATAGAGAATATATACGCCCAATGAATTTTGTTTGAACATTTCAAAAGATCGGCAACCAAACGCACACACGCTGCTGTCCGAAAGATCGATGGTAAGGCTCCGGCATGACTACGTTTAATGCGAATAACATCTTCGCCCTAGTTTAGCGCTTAAATTTAACGTGCGCAATCCATATTAAGTAATTAAATGGATAATATATGAATTTAAAGTAATCATTTTTCATGTATAATCATCATCAAACGGTTTTATCAAAGAAACGTAAAGAAGAAGTATACGAGTTACGTCGTTTACTGATACGTGGTGTACGTTGTTATTCTGCGAAGCTTAAAATGTTGTGAAGTCGATGCTTTGTTTTAAAAGTTTTAAATGAATAAATCACTTCATCTTTGCCAGTCTTTCATACGTCAAAAAGAGTACTTATTAAGTTTGCTCTATTTAAGTGAAATCACTTCTTTTCAATTCAAATCATTCCATTCAAATTACGAAATATCTTCTTTTTTCCCAGACGACATCAATATGAAAATATTTTTGTCTGGTGATGTAGTACATAACATCGACGACCTTTATTTTCCATATATCACAATAGACTAAGCGTCACATTACTATTTTTTACATGAGAGTATTTTGAGGTTGTTTTCTGTAACAAACATGAAAATGAATATTATGACGTCACAGTCATTTTATTATTATTGACGAAATTAAAACTTCCATTCATAAATGTTCGAATTTATTTCCTTAATTTTTATTTTGTCACTATTTTGTTTGTTTGTTTTTTTTTGTATAGCGTTATTCGTATTTAAATAAAATAAACCACTCCAAAGGTAGTACTTTAGAAATCAAGAGATTACGTTAGTTGAGCTTATTAAAGGAAATTATGTGAAATTAAAGAAAAAAATATTATTTCATATTGCTGCAGTGCTATTATTACTAAAGTGAATTATTACTTACTTTGAAAAACTAACGAAAACAGGCCACACAATATAAAAGCATACTTCATCTTGCTTCCGCTAAGTTATCGCAAAAATAACCAAAGGCACACTACTACAAGCCCCAGAATTACATCTTTAAAAACTCGTCCATTATCTGGTTTGCATTGAGACGTTAAAGCAATATTACGATCTTTTTAGTGATTAAGAACAAACAGACCTCGCCCAAAAATGAGCATACATCGATGACAAAACAATTAGACATGTTATTTATTCATTTTTGTTCGCGTATTTCGAACATTAAAATTTTTTTCTTATTACCTGGACACATATTATGAACAACCAGTGTGATAAATAAAACGTTCTGATAATTGATGTGGTTGATTTCCTTTCGATTTTATGTTTTGAAACAACAGTACGGTGCGCTAGAGCATCTTTTGAAAGTAACTTAATAATGTTAATGCCGTGAATACGATTTCGAATAATGATAATCTGAAATAAGGTACACAATGGTTTTTCTTGTTTACACTAGAGGCTTCCAAACTGATGTAGCTTACCAGAGTCATTTTTTACAAAGAAGCAATCCTTTAATTCAAGCCTTCATTGTTCGTCTATACGAATAAATCTGTATATTGTATCTGGATTGTATCTCTATCTGGACATACTCTACAACATCCTCCGACATGCTAAAGCAATCGAACTTTTTATTTAAGCAATAATTTTGGAGGTACGACAAAAAAATTGGGTTTTCTCATCCATTAAAAATGTAGTCGGCCAACATTTAATAAAAAAATACACTTTTCAACGATTTTAACAATAAAATACCTGACGTAATTACTTTTACAAATAAATAATTGATTCATCCCATAATTTCTCCGCTTCTCGTATTTGAAATATCACATTTCGTGTATAGCCTGACATACTGCTTCATACTTGCCCAAACCATTTCAATTGAGTTTAGATCAGGGAGATGCGATGCATCATTACCATATTTATTAAAAACTCCGTCCATTTCATATCTCCTAAATCGTGGTTCGTGCGTTGTATAACACTTGTCACAATGTGTTTCTTCGACGTTTTCATTCATTCATTTTCTTTTCTGCACGTAAACGCGGGAATCTATCTATTACGATAAAGTGAGTTATCAAGGACCATAACCCTTTTTTTGCGTAAATTTGCTCCATTTTATATGGCATTTCCGATAGTCTTTGCCGAAGATGTGTACTAGGAACAAAAACAACTTCCCCGCCGGCGAGAATAATAACTAGAGATGACAAAAGCAGGTGAAATTATTACTTTTTTGCAACGACTAGACACGGACTCGTGTCTATTATAAGAATGGATTCGTGTTGCCTACTGGTGTCCCCGAGAGTCGACGAAACACGAGTCTGTCTAGTCTCTGCAGAAAAGTAATAAATCTATCTGCTTTTGTCATCTCTACTTATGAGAATGGGTATATATATATATTTCGTTGAGGTAAGTAAATAAAACATGTGTTTACCGACTACTTTATTAGGAAACTTATAATTTATGTTCTTACAAAAACTTTTCATATTCTTCACAAGTTGGTTATAGTTTTATGTTAATTTAGTGTGTTGACTAAGATATGCATTTAAATAGCTTATACAATTTTCAACGAAACTATATTAATAACTTTTAGTCAATAACATCGCAATGAAGATCATCAGTATTGACGCGCATATGCTTCCAGCTGAGTTGCAGTTGTTTACATCGTTACATGCATTGCAGTTAGTCAAGGTTGCATCAATGATCGGAGATAGATTGTCTTTTGCGGCGTCGCATATCTTTGTATCGGACTCGGGGTACGGAAGACACGTTCTAATTATGCCATCGGTGCCATCTGAAAAGCGACGGGTTTTACTAGATTAGCGATCTTCCAAAATCTTTATCGGAATATAATCGAATATTTTTCACATTATATTCGAATGAATTTCCAAACAGAAGCCGATTGCACTGTCAACAAATAGTTAGACCAGTGACTAATCACGAAGTCTGCAAAAACGAGTACAGATTCACGAAGTTAACAGAGACTAGACAGACTCGTATTTATTCGTCTCATGAGAATGGGTTCGTGTTGCCTACTGGTCTCCCTGAGACTCGACGAAATACGAGTCTCTCTAGTCTTTGCCAATTTCGAGGAGCGTATAATGATATGCTCTGATTAGGTGTTTAGCAAATATATGTATATCCTTATGAATAACCTTACTTTTGTATTCCACCTCGAGTTTGACGCAATAGTATTCAAATTCCTCTTCCTTAGTATTCCCGTTATTTTTTGCAGTATCCTCCAAGCGAACACCTGGTAGCCAAGGCAGTATGTTATCGAAGCTGCACATTACAGGAATGCTAAGGCTAGTGTTGAATGTATCGTCACATTCCGGTTGACCGGGACTAGCGCATTTGTAACAGTGTGTGATGGCTGCCGTAGCGAGCTCTGAAATTAGTAAACCGTTGTTAATATTTACGATAACGTAAAACTAAGAATTATAAAACAATAAGCGGTTTCATTCACATATAGTTTTTTTAATTAACAGTATCTAGTCAAAAAAATTCAAATAACAGCTTATTTGTCTTGATGCATTGAAGGCGGCGAAACACGTAAAGTTACTATTTATTTTATCGGAACAAGTTTTCGAAATACGTCTTCCTTTTCGATATAATCGTGTTTGTAGCTAAACTGCGTAAAGACTTATAATTAGAGCTCCCCAACTGCGTGGCGCACCATAGGCGTCGATAAGGAACATAAGTAAAGTACATAAAAACAAAAGAAATAAAGAATTTTAAAACGCTTACTTTTGTAATTAGCCGTATCCAATATAGTGAGTGTTAATGCACAAGGAAAATAGTATTAGTCAGCACACGAGGAGGTAGGCACATTAAAACTGTTACCGTAAGCGCAATCCGATTTCTCAAACATCCGAAGCATTAGGAATGTTTCCACAGTCGTGTCTTTCAAGGATGTTCGTCGTTCTGAAAAAATTGTTTTTATATCTTGAAAATGAACGCTCGACGTCTAATGATGTAATACACGCGTAATTAAAATAATCTTTGAATTTAGTCACCGGATCAGTAGAGTTACCTTCCCAAACTTGTCTTAACCTGCTAAAATTTGTATCTTTCTTCATAACACTTTCAAAATTTCTTGTAACGATATCATTTTTTTTGTTATTTATACAGTGTAGGAGTGTATTAACGTCATCTAATATTTGTACTGACTCCGTCAGGGACAGTGCACTATTTTGTAATTTATTTATTGCCTCAAGTACTTCTCTATAATTGTTGTAAACGGTTTGTAAATCTGCTTCAACGGAAATATCTTGGAATTCTTCCTGGCTTTCCTTAATAGCCGCAGATTCGTTGGGATTGAATTGTAAGACGACTGATTCTATTTGCCGGAAGTATTTAAAATAATAAAACGCTGCCTTCAGCCATGTCCCCCAACGCGTAAGAATCGGCTCTGGTGGTTCGGGAATACCGGGACACTGTTTATGAAATTCACTGGTACGTTTGGGAGATTTGAGAAACGCTCGTTTCGTATTTGTTATTAATGCATTTACCTCAGGGAAATTTGCACGAATAGTTTCAGCCGCAATATGCAGAGCATGAAGTTTACAAGTAATATGTAACATCATCCCGTAATGTTCTTGAAGAGAACGACCTACACAACGCATTGTCGCGGCACCATCGGTCATGAAAATTAATACTTGAGTAGTGGCAATTTCAAATGTTTGTAAAGTATCAACGACTACGCTCTCGATAGCGTCGGCAGTACACGATTTTAGTCTTTTACTAGCTAATAAAATTCCCTTTGTAGGTTGACGACGTTCCAGTATACGTACAATCACATTCAAAACAGAATGTTTTTTACGGTCTGTCGTTTCGTCAATACATAACCACAGTAGTTTATTTTTTATTGCAGATCTGATCCTGTTTTCAATTTCGGTACGTACACTTGGCACACATCTCCTTAAGCTTGCTTCCGACGGTAACTCAAAGTCTGGATTATATTTATTCCAAAATTCACGGAATGGTTTCTTCCTGAGTAAGAAAAACGGTAAATTACACGCAGTCAGCATATAAAATAAATCAATTATAAATTGAGTTGCCTCAGTCGGTGATACACCCAGTTTTTTATTTTTGTGTTGCTGACTATTTACATGGCTTCTACAGCCATATTTATCATTGCACATCAGAGGTATATTACAAATTTTACATATAATCTTACTTCCATTATATATTAAGTCAGGAAATTCTCCACAGAACTTTTTCACTTTGTCGGCCTGTGGGCGTTTCTTACTACGCGCGTCCGCCATACCGTCACAACCCGATCGCATACGGTAATAAACTACCGAAATGCGATGCGAGTTATTTGCTTATATATTACATTACATATCCCCCCGGCCACGCCCGGCGGTACGCCTTCTGACTTGCCGCGCACTTTGGGGAGCTCTACTTATAATTACTTCGACACATCTTCATTTACAACATCTAAATTTAACACAATCTCTCATCAATTTATTACTTGTTCTTTTTTTTTATAAATCCTTCTATACATATATGATGTATCGATAACATCCTATCAGAAACATTTTAGTGTCAAGTTTAAATTAAATGATGTGATCGAGTGTGATAGAGATTTGATAAAGAATAACTTTATGCCGTGTACACGTCATGTTTTCGTATTTCGTAACGTCGCCCAAATATTCCGCAATAAAATCTAAGATAAGTAATCTAAGAAATCTAAGTAAATCGAAAACAAGTTCCTAAAAGTTTAAATTAAATCAACCACTTTATATTTAACAAGTGTACTAAGAAATATCTGATTTTTTTTGTTGCCTTTTATTTGATAAGTGCTTAGGTTGGTTGAACATTTATTTCAAAGTTGATCCAATTCATGTGGTTCAATCGATCGTATGCTGTTGTATTAAACCATATGGAGTACTGAGCACATTCAACAGACGAAGTTGGTTGAGTCGACCACTTTTTCATTGCCTCGACAATTTTTTTCTCTCTACGTATAGGACTATGTAAAATACGGAGTTTCCTTTTCGGCTGAGAAACGGTTTCAGAGGGTGAAATCGCCTCTTGAAAATCGATATTTTTTTATAAACATCCAATCGGATATAATAAATGAGAAACCATTTTCAGTATCGTTGGCATAGGTTTCCTCTCGAATCCGGCTCTTCGTCCATTTCCACTATTTCTAACGCAACACCGCTCGATGTGGTTTACACGTCACGTTTTACTGTTCAATTAATTGAACCTGCCCTATTTTTGCCACGATTTTCCAACGAATTTCTGAGTAACGGTTGTTTTTTAATAACGACCCAGTAACAGAAGAGTACGTACAAATCTTGTGATGTACTGGAAAAATTGAATTATAACTAACCGGCACCGAAAGAACCTAAGTTAATATGTGCTAATATTAGAATTTCCCATTTAAGAATTTCGCCATTCAACTACTAACGAAACTAGTTGAGTAATTTATTGTAGACGTAAAGCCAGCATATTTAGCAAGAAGGATTTAAACGACGGTATGGTCAGTCGGGTGATATATTACGTAGAAAATATAATTGATCGGTAGTAAATGATAATAGATATGTGTATATTCGAAATTGGAAAGGGCCAGATGATAATAAAGGTGTATGTAGGTATATGAGCGTTGCAATTCCTTTTTTAGCCGCCTACCCTTCTGTTAAATGTTTGGGTGAACACTGAATATTTTAACTATCATATCAGACTCGATAAAACTTCCGCGAAATATCTTGAAAGAACTCACGATCAAAAACTCAAAAATACAGAGAGTACTACATAAAGCTCCAAGTTTCTATACACAATAAATTACAGTGGAATGGTCTCGCTTTAATTTAAACGCGGGTCCAAACCTTGATTATTATTAATGCTTGCTAATATTTGCGGAGCACTTAAGGATATCATTGTTAATAACCACGGGTGATAACATCCTATAGCACCCTATCGAAAACCCTTATTGAATTCAAAATTTAGGGCGTGCTTGAATGATTTCTTCGGTTACCTAATCTGATAAATCGAAACTAGACATCGTTTCAATTTATTTTGTGGATTTTGATTTTCGATTGGTTTTGTTACCTTTACGCCTTTTCGTACGTTGCGTTGATGTAAAAGTAATGACTCACGCGAGGTGTGTATTGAAACGCCGCTACGTTTACAATGTTTTTCTAACAAGAAACCGTGGTTACTCCCTTTTATTCAAATTGTTGCGGAATAATGAAAACTTCGAGTCAAACAAATTGATTTTATTTCGCCAAAGTACTCTTTTTGGTACTTCTTTCAAAGTATTTTTCCTATTCCTCTAAGTTACATCATACCCCGCATGAAATACACTATTCCAGTGCTTACATTATATTTTCACCCCCGGGAACAGTTAGCGATGCAATTATCTATAAAAATCTAAATTATCGGTGAAATTTGTTATCGCACCAATCAAGAATACTTACGCAAGTAGAAGAGTCCAATGATCGCCACAACAAGTAACGCACTGGATGCCATTGTATTGCTTCGTAATCGGGAACTAACTTAACTAAAATTAATCGACAACGCGAGCGAAAAATTATATCCTTATATACCCATCTGTAATAAATTTATCTCTGCTTATCTCAATATCAAATGCAAGTGCCCCATCTAACAGTGCCGATGTGGTGAAAAATCGATGACTTCTATGTTTGGAATAGTAACATGCCGTTTAGTTGTGTAATACGTGTTACGTTCTCCTAATCTGAAGATAAATTCTGCTAGTCCTTTTCTTGGACTTCATGTCTTTCTTACGACGAGGGAAGATTAAATTGCACCCTAAGGTGTCGCTCATCGATCGGATTGAAACTTAGAAGATCGATTGTTGTCGAACGCCGTTTCCGTTCCGGCGGAATCTCACGTTTAGGAGGTGAAAACTCGAGGTTTCCACAATTTTCGGATTTTTGCTCTTAAATAGTTATTATGAATAAACACATATTTATAAATATGTTGTTATTCATGTTGTCTCTATATCTCTACAGCTATCCTCTCACCTCCTTGGTTTGAACGGAAAAGGATGACGTATTCACTTTTTTATTGGAAATACATTCGGATACTGGTAGCTTCGAAGAAAATTTCACTTAAAGTTAGATGTTAAATTGTTCACAACAAATGTTGATACTTTTCCTGATTTTTGTTGTAGAGGCGCAACTGTATTAGTGACGTTTTCAACCATCAACAATTGTACAACGCTAAATTTTACTTAGAATTTTTACGAATATTAAATTATTATTATGAATGAATCCTGTTGTAGGAAGGTTTTACATTATATCAGATGCGGCAGTAAATGTAAAAAGTCTCTAAAGTTGTACCGTCATCGTCTTAGTATTGGTCTAATAAATGTTACATGTAGGAAGCAACCTATGGTGCGGTTTTGGCAAATAATTCTGCGCATTTTAAAATAAAGACTTATCTAAGTCGTCGTGTTGTGTACTTCAATTTTTTCTTTTAATTAACGGCGTTACAGTCGTTTTTATAGGTTTCTGTTTTGCATATTGTTGATACCGTTGAATCTGAAAACCAAATTCTTTTCTTCTAAATATGCTTTTACGCTTTAATGTTAGTGTAGAAGACATTTCGAAAATTTACGACTCTTACCAATTAAATACGTTTAATCCACAATTAAACAAACAATGTTCGTTACTATGGGCGGATTCGTCTTTATTAGCAACTTTAAAATATTTCCTAAATGCTCCAGAATAAAATATTAGCTCTATGCCCAGCCCTTTAGATATTTTGAAATATTCGCAGAAGTTTCGATTATATCAACCAGGTGAGGTAACAAACAGGATGTGTTTTTTTTTTTTTTCACAATGTAACAATCTCAATCGATAACTTTAAATCTTGCTTGTTTGATACTATCAGTAGGCGGCGATTTAAAAGTTAATAAACGAGTCAATAACATTTCATAAAAAAAAAAATTGCTGGTATTGTCGATCTCGGTGACCAACATCGATACCATTCCACATCTTTTCCTTTTCGACAAATTCTAGATATCCTTAATACACCAATAATCCGGTAGCCAGGAAGACAGTTGACGTCACTCTCGAGCGGTAGCGTACTTAGGGGAACCTTGGGGAGGTTTCCACCGTGGCAGTATCCAGAACGCTCCATTCGGCTGCCAGTAATTATGCTTAATGTAAGTGGAGATGGAATTAAACTAATTCCTGCCGCATCGCTAAATATAGATCGACTTATATGAAGGGGCAGGCAGTGAGATACCTGCGACTGTGCGTAAGGAATTTTCACGCAGTCTTTGCGATTCCGGCTAGACATTCCGGTTAAAGAATTAAAGAATTACGGGATTATCTAGAGACCTATTATGTAGTGACCGGCGAGCTGAAGATGAGGTAATGGAACACTCTCCTTGTTGTTATGTTGGCTGGTGACGCTTCATTGGCGATTACTTCGATTTACTGGCGATTTTCGATTTCATCGAAGTAAGTAAATAAAAGAACGTGCAGAATTATGTTTTTTTTTTTTTACTTTATTATAAAACCTTACGCAATCTACATTTTTATAAAAGTATCCAATATAAAATATAACAAGTTATGTATTTAAATTCAAAGTACTGGTGATGGTATGCACTTCAATATCTTAAAAATGTCCAAATTAAACTATATTAATAGTTTTTGGCCAATAACATCGCAACGAAAATCATCAATAGTGATGCGCATATGCTTCCAGCTGAGTTACAGTTGTTTACATCGCTACACGCATCGCAGTTAGCTACGGATGACACGTTGAACCTGGTAAGTCCGACGCTCTGTTCGGCTTTTATGAATTCGCATACATCTCCAGCGCTGTCCACGTGTTGATGGCACGATCTAATCATACCATTGGAGCCATCTGAAAAATTACGCATTTATTCGCAATTTTTATCGTAATAAATATTTTTTTTTTTGCAAAAACACAAAAGGAGTGAAACTTTCAAGAAAAGCACTGTTCTTGTCTTTTCTCCAGACCATGGAATCCAAATGAAAAACTAAATTTTGTACGTACACTTAGACGATTGTGATAGAAATCTTTTCATTAGAAGACCCTAACTAGGCGTTTATTAAACTTTTTCTAAGTACGTTCATAAAGAAAAAACTTACTTTGATATTGTACGGCGAGCTTGACGCAATGGTATTGGAATGTTGTTGTATTGCTAACCCTTTCACTTCTTTCGATATCTTCCAAGGGATTTTCCGTTGCTAATAGTAGTCCAATTGCCCTGGCGTAATTAATGGAATTGCATTGTATGGAATTCCCAAGGGTAATATCGAATTCGTCTTCGCATTCCGGTTGACCCGGACTCGCACACACGTAACAATGTGTGACGTTGGAGGCAGTAGCTAGCTCTGAAATGAGTAAGGTTCGAATTGTAAATGGAATGTGCTTCGAAACATCTTGAGCAATATCGCGTAAGAAATCACATCATGGGCGAGTTCATTGGGATTTTCATGATTCGTTCATGAAAATCGAATCGTATTGAATGTTAACAAATATATTGTTTGCATCATGCCGGGATGATTTGTAACGTTTGCAACATTAGAGTATCGAGACGGTTCGTAACTACAGAGAATTCCCCGAATGTGTTACAACAGAGTGTATGATCTATAACCTAATCGCAACGCTTTGAGTATTCTCAAAAAGTTCAATTTTATTAAGGCGACAGTAAAGTTTAAATAATGAATCATTGTAGATCAGTCGTATCTTTTATTGATATTTCTGAACACATATCCCGATATTTGCTTTCGCGTAGGTATGTTATCTGCCCATTTGATAGCGTTAAGCATTTCTTATCTGGTTATTTACCTATATACGAATGTAAAAATTATTTTTTTCGAATTATGCATTATGCGCGATGCCATCATTTATTTAGGTAGAACGAGAAACTTTATTTTTCATGTTGTAATGCTTAATTCTTGGCCACTACTCTAACTAATGGATTTTCACCCCTAAAGGTGAAACTAATCTTTGACAACCTTTCTAACTCGATATCGAAATTTTAACAGCATGCTGTTGCCTTTTCTTAATAGAAGAAACACAGCCTCAGGAATCTAATAGAAAATTACCTGGAGAATAGAAGCGTATCAAGAAAATGGGGAATAATTACATTTTAAAACGGAAAAGGTATCGAATATTTACGCTTGTTCCCTTCACGAAAACGCTTGATAATATCCCCCCTTGACATATACATGTAGATTACACATTTATACGTATCTTATCAAACTTTGAGAGATTTCGACGTATATGCGATCATGAATTGCGTTAATCATAATGTACATGTTTACTTTGAAGATATCGTAGAATTTTGCCAACGGTCAGGATGAATCCATCAAATAATCATTGGATAGGTGAACAAGCCAATTGTAACCCAATCTTGTTTCTAAGAAGTCGCATCAAATCTCAAAATGACAAAATTATGTGACAACTTCGTGACTATTGGAGCTTTAAAAACTTTTAAAACGAACAATTTTTGTTTTTTTTTGTTTTTTTGCTTTGGATTAAAAATATGAGTTACCAGAATTTAGTGCGAGCCAATGCTTTAGTAAAATGTTATTTGTGTAAACGTTTCGGCAATAAAGCATTCATTTGCGCTGAATTTATATTCCATTTGTAAGTGTTGGATCGGTAAAACTTTTAACTCGTTAGTTAAAAGTTTTACCGATGTTTATATAAATAGAATGTTTTGGAAATTTTGAAATAAGTAATTATAGCATGAGAATTATTAATTGACTTTTGCTGAAGGAAATGGAAGGTTATGCATACCACGCCTTATCGTTATCGCTACATATATATATATATATATATATATTCAAACTGAAAAAAACTCCTTTTTTTCAATCGGATCGTGGTATCTTTAAACACGTTATTGGACCGGAAAAGATCGATTAGTATTAGAGCTTTATATACCTATTTTTAATAATTTCTACGGACTTTCATCTAAAGCTATAATTGTTCTCTAATCCTACAACCGCGCCCAGCTATATGTATGTATATACATATATTAATAAGCGAAATAATTAGTAATGAAAGTGTGAATTACTTGTAAAAAATCAATTGTTATTACAGTAACCATAAGTACTTACGCAAATAGAAAATTCCAATAATTCCCACGAGTAATGCACTGGACGCCATTGTATTGCCACGCAGTCGTATCAACTTAACTAAAATTTATCGATGAGCGAATAAAATTTATATATATACTTATATGTTTATATATTTGGTATTTATCTCTACCTAAGTCAACATGAGATGCGCGCGGACCTATTAAATTTTTTTCTGGGGAAAAAAATTTAAATAAATATAAATAAAAAAAATCGATGAATTGGCTGTGAAAACTTCAATCATTCAATTTCCGAAAAACTCACGGCATGTTCTATTTGTCCAAATACATTTCGTAGTAACATATTTAGTCACCCTTCATTGTAACTAAATATCACAATGGAACCTGGTCATATAGATAAAAATGTTGCAATATACCGTACATAGTGAGAGGAGTAAGGTGTATGGTTTAAATAATCGATGGTGACTACGTGTGAGTTAATCATCATAAGATTAGAAAAAATAGATAAATAAAAATAAGTCCGTTTTCCGGTCTCGTGCTTAAAAGCACATAACCAGGCCAGTTAAAAATTAAATTCGATAAAACGAGAATTATATGGCACCCAGCACCGCCGCCCCTGGAATTTGAAACTTGCCCTACACATTATTTTACGCTCACGTTTATGCCGCCAAATGAATATCTCGCGCTTTAATGTTGACGGTCCCTTTTTGGTGGAACTGGAAACATGCCAGCCGAGCCACTTCGGCATTTTCAAATTCCGTGTACGCCATCATTTCATGTTCACTTCGTGCTGAGTGGCGTTCAAAAATTTGTTTTTGCGAAAAGCCATCGATGAAATCAGGGAAAACAATCGACGTCGCATCGTCCTTGATCATGGCTAGAGATGACAAACGCACTGACTACGACTGAAACACGAGTCTGTCTAGTCGCTGCAGAAAAACAATAATTCCATCCGCCTTTGTCCTCTCTAATCATGACTATACCGGCTGTTATACTACCTCAAACAAGGAACTTTGAAGCAGATTAAGCTATCTCTCCATAAATGAGGCACCTTTGTATATTTTTAAATACGACGCCGATACGCACTTGTACAAATTGCAAGTAATTGTTTAATCCTTACTACATTATATTTGTGCGATTTTATAGCTTTTGCAATAAAAACGAAAAAAAGAACATAATCTTTCTTACTTTATTTATTTATTTTTTATTTTTCTAATAGTGACATCTTAACTCCTAATTAACGGGATAACCATTATTGCTATTAAGACAAAAGATAACGATATGGCTGTTGATGATGATACAGGAAGTTTTGTTGTAACATCTGTTGTAATTGTATAGGACACATCTGTATTTGAGGATGCTTCACTAGACTTTGTTCCAGCATCTGTTGTATTACCAGATCCGTCCGATGCTATAGTCGATGTTTCCTGGTTATTTGTAGAAGACGGTGACGGATTTGTAGTGATACCCATTGTAGCATTATCAGACGGTGTCGAAGTTACATTGGACCCATCCGCACTTGTAACAGGTGCAGTAGAGCTTGTGGTGGGCGCTGTAGTCGATGCTTCTTGGTCGTTTGTAGATGGCGGTAACGGATTTGTAGGGGTACCCATTGTAGCATTATCAAACGGTGTCGATGTTATATTGGACCCATCCGCACTTGTAACGGGTGCAATAGGGCTTGTGGTGGGCGCTGTAGTCGATGCTTCTTGGTCGTTTGTAGAAGGCGGTAACGGATTTATAGGGGTACTCATTGTAGCATTATCAGACGGTGTCGATGTTATATTGGACACATTCGCACTTGTAACGGGTGCAATAGGGCTTGTGGTGGGCGCTGTAGTCGATGCTTCCTGGTCATTTGTAGATGGCGGTAACGGATTTGTAGGGGTACCCATTGTAGCATTATCAGACGGTGTCGATGTTATATTGGACCCATCCGCACTTGTAACAGGTGCAGTAGGGCTTGTGGTGGACGCTGTAGTCGATGCTTCCTGGTCATTTGTAGATGGCGGTAACGGATTTGTAGGGGTACCCATTGTAGCATTATCAGACGGTGTCGAAGTTACATTGGACCCATCCGCACTTGTAACAGGTGCAGTAGGGCTTGTGGTGGACGCTGTAGTCGATGCTTCCTGGTCATTTGTAGATGGCGGTAACGGATTTGTAGGGGTACCCATTGTAGCATTATCAGACGGTGTCGAAGTTACATTGGACCCATCCGCACTTGTAACAGGTGCAGTAGGGCTTGTGGTGGATGCTGTAGTCGATGCTTCCTGGTCATTTGTAGTTAGCAGTAACGGATTTATTGTGCTTTTCGTAGTGATTTCATCATCTGTAGTTGCAACAGATGGAATCGAGCCTAAAATTTACAACAATATACGTACATACAGCCTATGCATGTAGCGCGTTAGCGGGAGATAGTTCTTTTCTTAAGCAATTTATAGGAGAAGTTTAAAAATAAAAAATAAAAATGATGCACAACATAAAATATCCGCTGAAACGGACAGCGGTCTTATTGGACACTCGATATGCCTTACACATCTGTCAAATTTCAATTTTTTTCCTGGTTTAACAATTTTCTAATTAATAAAAACAACAAAAAAGTGACTCACCTAGAGAACAAAGTACACCGAAGAAAACTATGAAGAGACTTGGACGAACAACAATGGTAATAGCTTGCCCCATTCTGACGTAGGATATTATCGAATTAAACAACAAGGTTCTAATTAATAAATGAAAAGAAACGATGCCAGTATGTTAATTTGTACTCTGATAAACCTTATAAAAGTTAGAGATAATTCTCTCTCTTTAAAATATGTTATATGGTGCAACGGGGAAACACATAAAAACGCATACATCCAACATCATGTTTGCAATTAACTTATGAGAACACCAAGGATGTAGTACCGTCGCAAATTAAACATTGCGAAAGGATTAATTCCACGTTCAGCTTTAAATTAAATAATATACGTAGTGATTACACGGCGTGTAATACAAAAATGTTTCAGATTTACTCTAACAACAATGTTTTTACACAAGAAAATTAGAATGCTTCTCGAGCTACGTGCATTACTAATGTAAGGATATAGGATCTGCAATTTATTATTACTGCATCTCGTGCGTGTTACGTTAGGAAGAATTGTGAAAGACGTTCTATATCAAGCAATAAATCTTAGTAAACAATAAACGTTGTGTAACAATCAACATCTCGCTATGTTGCAATGTTTTTCTGTTCTAGAAACGTTAATCGTCGCATCTTCTTCGCTATCTATCAATCTAGATCATTTAAAATATTAGGTAACCCCTGCCTCGGCAATCTCACGCTCTTTCTACCTTTCGACCAATCATTACCATATCGTGAATTTTCATCATTATCATTTGGTTGGACTTCATTTGGTTCTTCGTTAAAAAAACAAACTCGTACGACCTCGTTTAAATTCAGCTGTGCAATATTACATGGTCGATAACGAAGGCGTAGAGTCCCCGGAAGCTTTACCGAGTGCCACCTTTATCATCATCATTTGTTTTCTTCTTTTTCGAAAACAGATGCTGCTCTATATACGAGTTTTTTCATTGTCGTTAAATCGCACGCGGCGATCTTGTGACCTTTTTGTATCTAACCTGTCACCAGCAATTTCTCCAAGTTTTCTGCTGAGGGTCTTACCAGAACCATTCATTTACCACAACCACAACATTCAAACGCATGTTTTCTAGTTCATCCCTTTAATGTTTTTCATACCACTGCTGTAGCTGTATTTTGATCTTCGCCTTAGCCAATCCAAAAGGATCCTATAGGAAGGTTTAGAGTCGGTCAGAGGGAATGTGTTAAGCCCCTTTTGCCGGTCAATCTACCTTTTCATTAGCTGGTGATTTAGTATCAAGTGTATTGATTATCTGAATACATTTATGTACCATTCCTTAGGTAAGTTGTTAAGCAATTTTAATGTTTAATTTTATATGTTTGTGTGATATGATTTTGTGATTGGAAATAGGAAGTGTTGTTATTCAAATTTAATATTTTATTTGACATCCAAAAACATATAATGCCAAGTGGTCACCTAATAAAATATGTATCTTGCAGCTCTGTAACCGACGCGACGTATATTGTTTGCGAATATGTTGGGCTAAAGGCGATAAACTCAGTTGATTCGCGGTAATTCCATATGACTTGTAAATATGAAGAGCACTCTTTCTATTTTTACTTTTATTACCTTGTATAATCATTAAGAGAGGATAATAAAAAGTAACGTAAATAGGAGATAAGATTGTTTGTTTATATAAGGGCATATTCAGTATTTAACGGCGATTTTTTTATATAGATCTTCTAGGTTTTATGCGAAGCAGAGACCTGCCCCATGTGAAGGTAATCTAATTTATTGTAAAAGATTGTAGTTGGCTGGCAGCTATTGCATTTCACACCTTTTCGTTGATGTGAAGATTAAAATTGCGTTCTTTTCGCGTCTTAGACGTGTACATCTACTTTTAAATTAATAGCGGTGAAATTTCTTACGTAGACCAATACGTAAACAACATATAGGTAAGTGTTAATTTTTTTCATGCGCTATGTATGCAACTCAAATAACACTGATAAGATTTAGTATTGAAACTCGTTTGAATAAGTTCTTTCTGCCAATTAATTCCTAAAATGCCCAAATTTATAGGCCAAAATATCACGAGAATTTTGTAATCTGAATAATTTTTAGTACCGATTCATTTTAAATTTGAAAAAACAAAAAAAAAACAGAAAAAACAATTGTTTTTTTTTTCATCTGTTTAAATTTTTTCGATTGTAATTTGTTTAAATATTAATTACATAATTTAATAAACTTTTAAAAAAGCTACTTCACAGGAAATACGAAGTAATTCAAAATTTAAATTTATTTTCAATGCTTTATAAACACATCTACAGCCTGGGCCTACAATGGTGACTACATTATAAAAATCTACATGTAAGTGATCTTAATACGGGTTTTAATAATATTCTACATACGTTTGGGTATTGCATACGACAATTCTCAGCAATGTGATTCAGGAGCAAGCCTGCGGAAACGAGTTGCGTTGTACGAAATTAGCTGAGATTAGACAGACTCGTTCGTCTCATGAGACTGCGTTCGCGTTGCCTACTGGTTTCCTCAAGAGTCGACAAATCACGAGGCTATCTAGCCGCTGCTAATTTCTTGAAGCGCGCGGAAAGCGTACTCGTCTCTGCAAGCTTACTTCGAGCTTTCGATTTTTTCTACTGAGTTTCGATTATTCCTATTTACATGATACCTTTTCAATTGAATCCTAATAAATCCTCAACCATAATTTATTTTATGAAAAAATTTTTAACATTATTAATGTAATTTCAAAACTTGCTAATCTAACTTAAGAGATAAGAAACTAACGCTAGGATAATTGAAGCGATTGATAGAGATATTGATGTAGCTGAACCAGGATCTTCCGTTGTTGTTGTCGATGGTGTTGTACTTCCTTCTTCGTCGTCTGTTACGCTAGATGTTGTTTCTTCTTCATCGTCTGTTACGCTGGATGTTTCTTCTTCGTCGATGGTTGACGTTATTTCTGTGGTTGTTTGCAACACCAAATCACCGCCATCAACTACATCGCAGTCATCAATAATTATATTCCCCGGTAGATCGACGACGATATCGCTGCAGTCGTCCGCTCTCGTATCAATGCATTGTTGGAACAGCTTAGATCCTTCATTTTCAATATCTATGTAAACGGTAAGATATAAATTGTAATTCAATAAGACGTATTATAGAAATAAATTTATTATACTTTGGATTGGATAAGACGTAAGAATTAACTTTACAGGATAATCTTTTGTACGTTGTTTTGTTTGTTGGCGATATGTGAAAACGGCGTTGTTTTGTCGAAATGCTAACCTTATAATCTTGTTAAATTCACAATATTTATTTATGTTTGCTCCTCATTAATTGAGATAAAATTCACGTGTGCGAAGAGCGGTGCGCGTAAAATAATAGGCATAAGAATAAGCAATAATGATAAGAATAGGCAATAATAATGTAAAATCTACAAAATCGTAAAGGAGAGAAAAAAAAGAGAGAAAATATAAGCTATCGATTTAAATATTTATCTAAATTATCTTTTACTATGATGAATAAATGTTTTATACAATCACAGCAACTTTATGAAGCTTTATTTAGCTTATTCAAATATTTATTAAAGCTAAAATTGTTATTGCATTGAAATATATTTCCGGGATTTCAATTGTCACAATGCGCTATAGCCTTTCATTATTCTCGTGGGTTTTTCCAAAAACTAAGCTGGCGTTTCTTTTATAGTTTATTGTGTTGAACTAAACTGTTTGATTGCTGTTAATTGTCTACAAGTAATGGACGATGGGGTTGCTCTTGTATTTAAATTACTCACAGCATACTGCAAAGCTGATGGTCGGGGATTGTTTGTTCGTTATTCTAGCTTGCCTAACCTAGATTTTATTGCCTTTGATCCGCAACAATTGTATTTCGTTAAATTTTTAAAGGATAAAAGAAGCTTACCATTACTTTCAAAATGATACACCACGGATAAGCATTTGTAAGAGGGTGTATCGTCTACTACATTCCGTTTCCGGTCGCTATAGCGAAATCCTGTTGGCAATTCAGTTCCTTGACTACAATCCATTAACACAACTGCTTTGTTATTAAACGGTGTAGAGCATTCTTCATCCGTGCACGTTGGACATTCAAGGCAGAAACCTGAAAAATACAAATGAACTTTTCTTTTCAAATTGTCAATTACAGCAAGTTTGCAAAAGATAACGATTTAATTCATTAGCGTTGTTGCAGCGCCGGACATACTGATTGTTAGTAAATTGGGATGTGAATATTTATCGTTTATTCTTTTGGTTTGTTAACATGGCATCAAATTCGGCGATCTTATGATCAAGGTGTAAGCCTCGGATATATTCAACGTTAATAATTATTTACGACGTGATGGGAAAAAAGATCCAAATCTTATTAGATCTTCTCCAAGTCTAATAAGTTCGTTTTGCTGATAATTTCACTCTTTTCGTATAGGATGAAAAGGCATTACGTTTGCGCCTGCGGACTAACGCCAACGCGATGGTCCACATGGTGCCTACGCAGTACGATGACCCCGTGTCCACCAAGTTCTCTAGAACGGGACGTACTCAATAAGCCTATTAAGTTTTGCATAGTTATCTTTTCGAAATAAAACGGATAAAGTCATTGTAGATACAATATTAAATAACAAACTCAAAAGAATTTAGATAATTTCAGAAAAAATATGTCTAAGTACACGTTTCTAATTACATTTTAGATGTTCAACGCCATAATTTTGATACTATCAGGATATTATCAATCACGTTGATGTAATATGCCTCTTTCTATTAAGTAAATAAATACATCGGAGGAAAATGTATTACATTCGGGAGCATTTTAATAATAATTTATTGCTTTAGTTGTTGCCTTTTTTGTTTATACGCGAAAAGTACCGGCGGAAAGGGAAGAAGTAAGCCTGAATCGAAAAACTTTGCCTTAACTTGACTTAGTGTAAAAAAAATTGTTTTGAATACAAAAATCTACACCGAGCGCGTGTACTACTTGTTACAGCTTCTCCATGTAAGATACAAGGTTTTTAAATATTCAAAAAATAAATCGAAAGGTTTAAATGAGGCCATGATAGAGGTCCGCTCCTTCCTGCTCATCCAAATGTTTAGTGTAAATGTTCACCTTGGAACCACATCTGTTGCATCTAGTTCAAAGAAATATTAACACTCATTGTGTCGTAGAAAATTAAGCTACGTTTGTCGATCAGTTTGGACTTAATAACCCGTCCAAATGCTCAACGAAAAACGTGTCTAATATGAGGATTGCGTAGTAGCATACGTCGTATATTTCCTTGATTTATAAACTAACAGGGATGTAATGGGTACGATTTTTGATGGCTTTTCTTTACTCTCTATTTGTTTTTATAATTCCTTCATTATGTAAATAAGAAAAAAATAGAAAAAAAATTAAAAATAAAAAAATAAAAATAAAAAATATAAGAAAATAGTTTCTGTTCTTACAATTTGCAATTCTTCGCGGTATCTAACGTTACCAAGATGTTTCTCTCTTTTCTTACAAGACATAATTGATATAAAAATTACAATTACTTATATCATGCACTTAATCATATTTATCTCTTAGGAGACGCACTTGTATACGTCATATTTTTTGAGAGCGAAATGTAAAAGATTGCGATAAAGGATAAATTCAAGTAGCAATAGTTGTTATTGTAATTTGAATAAAATAAAACACTCAACAATTTCACTCGTACTTACTAAGTTTTGACACTAGCATATGTTTTTATCAACCTATTTCTACGATTAAGTAAGACTTTGATGTGGTTCTCCGACTTCTTAACTTTGATATTCGTTCTTTCCCATTGGCTAATTTCCCTAACCGATTCGGTGTCCGTACTGCCTTACGGTGTCTTGAAAAGCACCCACGTGCAAAGTCTCTCCAATTAATAATAGTAAAATAGTTAATAGTTAAATTGTTAATGAAATAGAAAATTCGAATGGATCAAAAATAAATATTAAAAGTTATTGTTGAAACGTGGCATACTAAACTAAGTTGATCTAAACTGTTCAAAGATTTGTCCGTCTTCGTATGTTTGATCTGCACCTTTTCTGGAGAAAAACCGGGACTTAAAGCTTAGCAAGGTTCGCCGAAATTTATTTATTTGTAAGATTTCCCGTTCATGGAAACTCGCTTAAGAGTTATTAAGTGTTTCGCCGTAATAGTAACAAGAAAATTGGTTATATTTATAGTGAACACTCTTTACAGTGAACATTCACTAGTGCAATGCAACATTAAAAGTACTTACCTAGATTAAACAAACTTATTAAACACATTAAATTAAAACCGAATTTAACTAATCTCATTTTTGCGAGTTATAAACCTTCTATTGACCGGTATATCTGAGTTAGTGGTACATGTCTGAGAAGAAACAGTATCTAGCGAAATGAGAACGATACGTAAATTGGAGATAATAATTATCACCAACTCGATATTATTATTATTGAATTGTACTTCGTCGGTAAAATCGAAAGAAATCGAAAAATCGAATCAAATTTCTCCGTTAAGCCTTCGATCGACTTGTTTTACCTTATTACTCGCCATAGTTTGGATAAAGTCGACCTCCGTAAACGAATTAAAACAGACATTAACTTTTTAACAATTATATTTTGTATATTTTTCCAATTTTATTGTTACATTTGTTTCTTATCACAAACAAGACACATTTATTGCAGTCATGTTTTTATATGTGTATACCTTAGATCACTTTATCTGGTGCCGGTTTTTGTCTCAAATTTCGTTACGTTCGCAACACGCGTATTACTAACAGTTTTCTTTAAGGCTGCGATTAGTATCCTGATACGAAATTCGGTATCGAGACGCAATTTTTCGGGGGCATTTGTACAAACGTAACGAGAACGAGCCGAGTGTTATGAAAAATATCATAAACGAACAAGAAAGCAGTAACTTTTTTTCACTTTTTTACTTTTGTTAACAATAGAACTCGATGCAGCTTCTTTTATGCGCAATGTTGTATATATAATACCTGTTTTATATTCTTTTATTCGTAAGACATTGTTAGTAGATCGTATAAAATATATAATTGTACGTTATATACCCAAGAAAAGGCGTTAGTCGACACCGAATTAGAGTACCGAGACCCCTAACCAGTCGTCAAAGGCATTTATATATAAAATGTTAATAAAGTGTTTTTTTTTAAGGTTACTGTATATAAAAAAGGTAACCCAATGTAGTGTTGTTCAAGCATATATAGGAGTATATTTATATTATATTGGTATATATATGTACGATTTAAGATTTTAGGGTCTTTCCATTGGGAATTTTTCATAAGAGATAATCGCTTAAACTAGATTTAACAATATAAACATTAGATATGGGATATACATATGTTGCATTTAATGAAATCGAGGCGTCGTAACGCCTTAATATTTCATAATTGTTATTACTTAAGTTCTTGAGGATCCCAAGTTCTATACTGCCTATTTCCTACGACATAGTTCAAGGCTACATCGCGTCCAGAATAACGTTCGGAGATAATAGCCCTGGGACACGAAATGATTTGCTCTTTACTGTTCATTCCGTATCCTTCGGTTATTTTCCCTGAAACTTCGCCATATAGAAAATACCACGGCCTGTCTCACACTGTATTACACATGCAGATGATGCGCAAAGAAAAGAGGTTAGGAACTGCACTTAATTTTTCGCGACTTTTTAAAGATTTGGTTGAAAAAATTTGGTATAGATGATTGTTAATAAAATAAGAATTTGCATTGAAAATGCAGAATTTTTTTCCCCATTTTGTTTTTAATGTTTTCTAGAACTTACTATTATTATTCACAAGACAATCAAAAAATAAAAAATAAATTGCTTTTTAACAAGGCGGATTCTCTATAATTGTTAATTAAAAATTCGAAGTCATTTCCAACCACAAGACCTGAAATGATACAGAATAAAGCATGTCGGGGCTTATCGCCCCATAAAAATTGTCTTTTAAATGGGTTGCTCACTTTTCTATATATATATTTTTTTTTATTTTTAGATCGGACATCTTTTCTTATAACACAGTTATTTTTCATAGTAACTTATTCCTGCATGCTCGAACCAGGATAATATCTGAACAATAAATAGAAGCATAGAACTTAGGATGTACAATCGAAGATTTGTAAATTTCTCAAAATCCGTGTGTTTCATTTGAAAAATACCCAAAGAAAAACACTATTTACAACGCTTCCGACTCCCAAATCAGAAAAAGATGATCTTTTGCGCCAGCACCGATATCAAGATCGCCGTGATTTCGAACGATCGCATCCTAGCAGCGTAGTTGCAGGCGTCCGAATTGCATAGAGAGCAGTGGGTCACGTTTCCAATGTTGAGACGCTTGCTTTCCTCAGTTACAACCGTACAAATGTGCGGATGGCCGCTATCTAGTTGACACCCTCTGATAACGTACTCTTTTCCACGTACTGCAAGATAAACAAAGTCTTATTAGGGCGGGGCTCCGTAACATTGTTAATAGTTTGTTTGTTTTTGTCGTCAAATATCAATAGATTAATTTATTTTTGAAGAAATCGAGCACACTATTAAAAATGTTAAAAGAACGAAGAGCGTTTAAATGTTACGAAAATATAGAATAAGTTAACGTGACGACCAATAACTCGTCTTTTCAAATGGACCATGGTATCTTCAACTACACACAATAGGATCGGAAAGGAAATTCCACGTAGATTTATATTACCAGCGCCATCAGCGTGGTTCCGAGAGTGCTTCTTTCGCTCCATCTTGTAACGTTGTTTGTTTCACAGTTAATACTGCAACATTCGAAACTACGAGCCAGACACCTTTTGAGGCCTTCTAGCATCACGAAACAGCGATATAAGCCGCGTAATATCCCCTCGAGACTGATGGTGTGCGAAGAAGCGCTTTGGGTAATTACACGTAAAAAAAGAAATACTCTCGGAACCACATTGATGACGCCTGGTAGGCAGAAATATGTGTGTTTCTTCTCTCTTTGTGTTGTTTTTGCCGTAAACGATTCCATCAACGCCATTCGTTATTCATTTATGGATAAATAGATAGATAGACATACCCAAGGTGACTTGCTTCATACATTGCAAGGGTATCACAGGATCGAACGTGTGCAATTCGACATCGAAACGCTCCCCGTATCTGTGGTCTATATTTTCCGCGTACGCCTTCATTTCCATCATAGCATCTTTGTTGCATTTCTTCGTCTCTAGTTTCTCTTCCGGATGAAGGCATCGCGGATCTTCCTGTGAGGTGCAGCTGTAGCATTTTATGTTGCAATGCCCTGAAACAGCAAATAGACGCGTTTCAATAATAATACCGGAAACACCTTTTATTTCCCATGAAGTGAAGTCGTTTCAACCGCTCAAAATATAACCTGAATGAATTTATATGTCGATAAAGTACTTGTTAAAGCATTTTCATATATATATATATACAGCTTCTAACAGACTCTATTGTATAATAATTCAAATTTAACGAAACACTCGATTAAAACAGCTTAAGATAGTAGATAGTCGGGATCAAGGGATTTAAAAAAATTATGAAACTTTGGAAACATGCACTGCACGTATAAATATGTATTACGCGATCTTATTTTTCTGCTGTATAGAAAAAGTTCCCATCGCGGCCCGTATAAACCTTTCTAGAGTTGCGTGCCCATCTCCGAGAAATATGTTCAACATGTCGAAAATGTAGTGGTAGTAGTAAAAGTAATTTTAATAATATTATTAATAACGTGATAAACTTCTTAAAAAAATATATATTTGTTAGTTAGATCAACTTTACTAACAATAAAATAGAACTTTATTACGAAGCACAATGTAAATATTTTTTGATCGGTATTGAGCAAAGATCAACATTTCTTCATTAATGGTATAAATGTTACTGTTAAGGAAATCTCAATGAGGAAGGTGCTGAAAGTTTCGAAAAAAGAATTGCTGAAAATCAGCATCCTTCTTTTTAAGAGTATGGTTGTAGCGACCCATATTTTCACTAGTTTACTAATGGCAACTTGTCTAGTTCTAGAGCTACAGCTAAACAAAGCCGAACAACCTAAATCTGTTGTTACTTTTGCTGACTTCTAAGCGCCCAAGCAACTTTTACAATTAAAGTAGTGAATTCAAAGAAGCAAGCATTTTTTTTTACTTTTGAAAAGCTTTCGCGATCTAATTGATTTGTTGTTTTTATTTTTTTTGTTGACTATGAAAAAGGATTAAATAATTTAGGCGGTGTAGAGATGCAAAAATGTATGATTTCAAAGATTTAACACGAATTTTTGATATTTCGCAATTCAACCTTCGAAACCAAACAAATGCAAATGTTAAAATTACTTACCATATCTAGCTGCAGTGACTACAATTACAAAAATCATCCAATAATGCAATATTATACGATCCATCGTTTTATATATTCAAACTAGTTAACCAATACGAAGATGTAAAATCGTCAAGTTGCTTCAACGGACAATATTCAGCTGCGAAGCGCTTAATTCATATTTGATGTCTCCTTGAAAAGTTTCTAACAAGTGTTTCTATACGCGCAAATCGTATTACAGTGGTCATATAAAAATACAGAGGTCCGTCGATTCGGTGGTACATGTAAGTTGTTGTTCGTCGAAACCCAAATACTATTTCTTCGGATGTATGTCGTCTCCGCACTATCAAAACGGCAGACAGTGACTATGTTCGGCGTGTAGTACTGCTGACCGACTCTGGATGTTTTGAATACAAATGGTGAGTTTTGCAGTGACGACGCCAAACCTGCTGGCGCCTCGAACGCTGCTCTCCAACCCCCTACGCTATTAAAGCAAGACGGATATACCGACATAACGCTACCGCTTAAAGGGGTTACGTACTATTCCGAACTTCGTAATATCAACATATGTAAGTACCCTACATTGGATGGTATAATAAAGAACATTACGTAGGTACACTCTGCACCATGGAAATGCTTGAAGAAAATCGCAAATTTTTGCCTTTAATTAGATTATTTCATTTCGGAAAGCTGACTTTGAATATTTAGAATGTCCTATATTGTTTTCTCCTCTTCAAATCTATGTTTTGTGTTCTAACCATCCAAGTTTACCTCGGTTTTCCTTTTGTTTCCTTTCTCTCTACCCGTGACGCTATTATTCTTTTTACTGGTCTATTTCGTTCCATTCTCACAATATGTCCAAACCAGTTCAGTTACCTGCTCTCTATCTTCTTTTTCTTTGTTGGTATTTGTTTTGGTGCTTCTCGAATTTTTTTTTTCGGTGATCTTAATGTTACTTTTGCAAAATCTAGGTTTTCCCTTTAGTTAAAATTTCTCTTTAAGGGGATCGCTGCCATCTTTTGACCGAAAAGTAAATGTTTTCTTTTAATCTTAATATCACCGTTTTTATTCAATGGATTTTCTTTGCCTTGGTCTTCTGCAAAAATTATTTTTCTATTGAAGTAATTAAGTTAATAGTGCCGTTAACGTTGCTACCTTTAAACGCTTCAGATTAAAACAAAACATTCGCTTTTCGGCCGAAAAACGATAGTGACCCCATTAAAAGGCGTTAACAGTTCGTTGTCCATGTTTGTATCGCATAGAGAACGCGTATCCTAGACGCTAGTATATTTTTTCAGTTAGGCGCTTGCACATAATGTTAACGATAGATATACCACCACTATTGGCTACCGAATATCGCGCACACACAGATATTATCGTCGGATAGGGGGTTTTGTCGGTTTGTGCGGCGACTGTGCTACGCGCGGGGGTGGACAATCCGATCGTCTGCGTGATAATTTCTTTCGCGAATGCTAGCTACGCGCGGGGATGTAAATAGGCTGTATAAGCGAGGGACCGTTTACTTAATTTATTAACGCTTGATAATGGGTAGATTGCGTCGAAAATGTAGGTATTTAAAAATCAATTCTTCATCGCTTCTAATACGCCACTTAAGGGAGGTTTCTTTTAGAATTGGAGAAGAATAGCTTTAATTCTGGTCAGTCCTGCATATAAATCTTCTTCGTAGTCCCTTTCGGGCTTCTTTAGAAGTTTTGTAAAAACATGTGTTTTGCTCTTCGTTACATGCTATGGCGTCGTCTCGCTGCGTTGAACCATTCTGAGCTGATGAATAGTCTTTATTGTAGATTCTTCCTGGGTTACTATTAAGGCTTGCCAACCTCCATTTTTAGTCTGTAACCGTCCTGTTTATTCAAGTTGGTGTTCTTAATTAATACTAGCGAGTTCGTTGGTATTAATGGTTGTTATCGGCAAACATCTTGGCATTGTTGTAGTCAATATTGTGCTGTTTTACTGTCGACTTGACTTTGTTCTATAAACTGAGTGTACTTTGTTCAATATATGATTTTCTGTAACTTGAAGAATTGTAAATTTTGGTGAACGTCCTATAGTCTGTCCTTTACTAATGCTGGTGTTCGTGTGGATAGATAGGCCAAGCCAATTGTTTCTTCTTTAGAATTATAGATTTTTCTTGCGTGTTTAATTCATTAAATTTTTTGAAGAATTCAACGCAAATAAGTATCAATGTTAGCATTCTTTTTCTTTCACTTCCTGCATTTATTTCGTTGCTACATTATTCTTTGACTTTTTATCAACTTTGTTAAGCTCTTACTTTATCCCCATCTTTTTGTGAATTTTCTTACATAAAAAATTAAAAATGTTCCAAAAACTGGGCAATGTATTTATGTAAGTTCTGGTGAATAAAAACAAGAACAAAATATATGGCAATCAAAGTTTACCTGCTACTAACGCAAATTTACGACCGCGATCAGCATGGTGGTATTCAATAAACGAGCAAAAGAGGACAAACAAAATAGACTAGAGAAAAAACAAATTTATATCCGCTTGTGGAAATAAGCGGCGGATTTTTACGATTGGACCTCTTTTTTTTATTGCAAAATCAATTCGTCGCACAGAAACGAGACCTAATACTGTATTTACGCCGAAGATGTATTAGACAGGCATAACTTTTTGAATGGGAAAAGTTCTGCGAGAGATACCATTGTTGGAATGCCGCATTTACCTACCGTTCGCTTTCGCATGCAGAGACACACGCCGATAACACAAGAATGTCAGCTATCATGCAGTACAACATCACGTTATCTTTGCGTATGAAATTTACAATTTATTTCTAGCGCGTGCGATTTCCCCTATTTGCATTTTAGTGTTGTTGCTGATTGTAAAATTTATTAAGCGAATGTGTGCATTCCACTAACAAGTGAATCGTTTCTGTTGTTTAATGTGTAGAGAGTCATCGTTGGTGTTGGCGAATCATTCCCTAAACGATAAGACCGTATCATTAATCATCTTGTAAACGTTTGAATATGAAAATAATAATTCGTAGAACGCAAGGAATAATTTGCATAATTGAAATCTCGAAACTCATTCAATGCATTAATGTTAATGCTAACGTCTTTCTGGCACGATGTCAGCCAGCTATACGCAATGTAGGTCTCAATTTAAGTCCGGTATTGTCTAAATTTATTGATTTTATTATTCAGAGCAAAATTTCAGTTTGCAAAGATGAAGGCTTGCCAAATTTCTGAAACCTTCCTACGTTGGTGTACGTATATGCAGCTGAACAACTTATTGTAAAGATTCATTTTGAGTAGACCAACTACAACAGCAAACGACAGAATCCTCGTTTGAAAAAATAATCTAAATAAAATGCTCTTAAAAAAAAATGTAGACATTAAAAAAAAGAGATAAAATCTTATTGTTCTGATGATAAAGATCAATGGCAGTAAGTGTTAAATGTTGTACCGGAAAACGAGTACATCTGTTCGAATCAGTCATTATGACTAGTTTTAGCCTTGCAGCTAATTAGCATAAATTGCGTTACAAATTTAACTTTTGATGATACTCTGCAAAATAGAAAATACGTGTTTTCATAGCTAAACGTTCATCCAATATGCAACAGTAATGCTTCGAGGGTGCTATCGGTAATTTTTATACTGAACAGTGAAATAGGTGTAAACAGGCACTTTGCACGTGAGTTATACCGTCTTCAAGTATTAATAATTATACCAAAACGACAATTATTAACGTAATTAACAATTGAAGAGTTATCGATTTTAAAACAAAAAGCCAAAAAAACACGTGGTGCAAAGGATGACTCCTAAAAATTCATTTCAAACCTACTATTCAACGTTAAGCTGAGAATGCTTGCTTTTTTTTCGAATTTTGTCCCAGTTTATTATTTTTTTTTAACTTGTTTGCAGCGAAGCAACTATAAACACCTTCCAAAGCACCATCGAACTTTGGAATCGAGCTGTTGAAAACCTGTAACCTGTAACCTTACACTACAAGAGATACACTTGTAATGTACTTTTGCTTCACGAAATAAGGAAAATGGCACTAACGTGGACACCATTATCAACGATCTTGCTTAATTCTACGCAGTAGTCTAGTCAAAAGCTCTTGATAAGTCTAGCATATTTAATATACATACATTACATGTATTATGGTTGCTGAAATTGGCAATTGGTTATATCCTTTCAGAACATTACGGAGCATAGACTTAATAAAATAAAGGGGAAAGGCATTCCTTCCTTTGATGGAAATCTATCTCGAATAGTTTAACTGGAACTACTTCGCCATAATGTTATACCTACCAAGGTCTTCAAAGCTCATTTAAATATAGCTCTGTTTTGAGAACATTGAAGGTCCAAGTATTTAATGATAAGTTCAATAACCAGTATTCGTTAATTGAATTTCGTTGAAATTTTAAATATCGCTTGTTAACTGATACGAAAAGCGAACGATATTATACAAAAATGCGTCACATCGTAACTTGATGTGAAATCTGTTCATCTTCAAACTTGATCGCGCACTTGGCCATTTCAGATTTTTAGATGTTTGTATCTTTACAAATGGTTTTTTGTACGCATTAGCATTATTCATGTACCTACGTACGTTAAATTGTGTATTATATGAGCTGAACAACTTGGGCGGAAACGATGCAACCGATCGTGAAAACGCTGCGTCGTAAACCACGTACCCCGCCTTGGGATTGCTGGACTGCGTTTGCCAACTTTTCTCTTATAATATGGCACACTGCAGATTCTCGATAACTTGTTCGTGTTTGTTTCTCGTCGACGCCATAATGTTTTGCATTAATTATTTCGAAGCTGATTTGATTTATACGCCTGCAAATCTTCGCCAGTTCGTATCGAATAACGAACAAGTCTTCGAAACAAAATTTCAGGAAATTAGACCAACCGAACAACTTACTAGCTAATGAAATCCAATTGTCAATAAATTGATATCACAGTAAACCTGCGAAAGACGCGGTAAATTACATAGAATATTGCGGAAAAATGGTTTTAAATATGGTAAATCTTTTGCCGTGCCATATTTAAAGATGCTGTTTGGAAGAGCTCGTTTCGCCCCTTAAAAGTCGAGCTATTTCTCACTTTTAGGCTTGATCTTTTCTCTCGCATATTTGCGATTTATGTCCCTTTCCTATATGCTTTAGGGCGTCTTAAAATCTCAAAAGGTGCGGCACTTTGGAAAATTATGACTCGGGCATTCACATTTCCGTCAATAAATCATGACGCTGTAAAAGTTTATCCAAATTAATCATCCCAATAGCCGCCTTGGCAACGATCCATAGAAATTTAGAGCAGGATGCAATGAACTCCATGTCTCCTAGAATATCGAACGCTTTCTGGTACCAACTTTAAATGCATCGGATACATAAACAATAATTTTTTACCGTGTTTTTTTTTTAAGAATTAAAGTAAAAAAGCATAACGAAACGTTACGTTGTCACATTGGCGTGGTTTCAGGAATTCGCGTTACTTAATCTTATTGTATAACAACTTTATTTGATCTAAGTTATGTATGAGGCATTGATATGGTATTCTATTTATCAAACGCATATAAAAATATTGCAAATATCCATCGGCGTACTTGAGGTTTTTGATTTTTTATTTGATAGTGCTTATCCAGAGATTATAGGATTATGTTGAATGGCTTCGAAGGTTACAATCACAAGTATAAAGTTATAAATAAGTCTATTTCTAGAATTGCGTAATCTTTTCAAACGGGTGGAACATCTACGAGTTTTTGCTTTATTGTAACTAAAATGATCGTCGTTCGAAAATATTAGATAAGGTTACATACATACATACAATACAACAAAATAAACGTTACCGAAAACCAGTAATCAAAAAATAATGTCAAAATAACTTTCCCGCGGTATTGATGTTATTAGTTACGGCAAAAGCATTGCGAGGAGAGAAAGAACACACTACCAACGGACATGTTCCCGTCATCAGCGTGGTTCCGAGAGTGTTTTTTACTCTACCTTGCACCGCTGCTTATCTCACTGTTAATATCGCAACATTCGAAACACCCGCACTTAAACTAATTCGAGTAAATGTAAGTTAGAGTAATGCTAGTCTACAGACCAACGTTGGTTGTAGCGTACGCAGTAACGATGCACAATACAATCATCAGTTTAACGGTATAAATTAGTAACGAGTGTCGAAATACAATGCCGGCGTAAAGTGTTAAGCCCGTTCACTGAATAAAATGTTCTTCCACTAAATTTAGTGGGATTTGCGCTAAGTTGGTAATAGATGAACGTTTGACATCGAAGAACCGACTAGCAATTACTTTATTAAAATAGCAATTTTCTTTATTGCTTTAATAAAAACGATTTATTAAAATCAGATAAATTCTCCAAAATGTCAACCCTAACTGACTCTTTCCTCCGTCTCACTCACGCACACTTGACTAAATTCTAGCAACGTCCGTGAATATTTGCATATAAGCTCGTTGGAGCTTTTAAGGCACTGTTAGGCAATGGATTTTATAGACGTAATAAGGAATTTCAACAATTTTTTCTTAATTATCGTTATCAAAGATACGTGGACTAGTAGAAGTGACCGCAGAAGAAGCAGAAGAAACTCATATCGCGCAGCCTGTGAAGATATCGCTCCCATAAATAACGCCATCGAAGGTTGTCACGGTAGTTTTGAATCCATGATTAAGACAGCCTAAATAAAGCAAAAAAATGGAGCAAATAAACAACTGGAAATATAGCGCTGCAGAAAAATGTATAAATAGAGATAACGCAGACTGATTAAAAGTGGAGGAGCACGATTACGCTAGTAGAACTCTTATCAATTATTTTCGCGGAATTGCTTATAATTTCCAATCCAAAAAAAAAAAAAATGTAATGCTTGTAGTACATAAGTTGAAGTATTATTTAAATGCACTCTATAGATAAATATAGCTTAAAATGTTTATGATAACAATGAAATAAATCAATTTAATATAAACATACACGTCGTTTTTTTTTTTTTACTATTTGACGTCGATTGCGATTAATAATTGACGGTGAGGTAAGTTGCTTAACTTCTTCGTAGAACCAGTAAACCGAGTGTCAATGATATTAGTTAGGGAACTATAAGATGATGAAGTTAGCATTAATACCACCGATAAGATGAAAACCAATTAACAGATGATAATTAAAGAAAAATAAACATAAATCAAAGATAAAGACGGTTAAATTAGCATTTCCTATTTATCATGGATCAAAAACCTGGAATTCCAATTCTTTAACATTGAATAGTTGTATGCTACAATTTATTAGCTCCAACAAGTAATATACATGCCTACAAACGTTTCTACGCACGAAAGTCTAAAAGCTCTACGCTATCAATTCTATGAGCCGCCGGAAAAACAATGTCTCCTATTCGTCTTGCTGGTATATCTTAACGAGGACGTCATCGGCAACGCGATATTTCTCTGTCCGACGACCGCAGTCGCGGACCGAAAAGAAAAGCAGTCGAAAATGCGATGCGCTCGTTGTGCTGCAAAAGGTCGGAATTAGAATAAGTGGGCGAGGGGAATCGGCACTGTCGCATGCAAACCAACAACCTCGAGCATACCGCGGACGAATATGTTTTCATGTACTTACCTATATATCCGTCGTTGAGGAAACGCGATGTATACAAACGGAGATCTTTATTAGACGTATGTATTTGCGACAGTTATACGCTAAGGAACACCGCGTACAATACTGCGCAAGAAGGTTTTACAAATGACACTTTGTTAAGCAAATATGTACGTATCTGTTTTGTCTTTTTTTTTTAATAATAATTTAAATCATTCTGAAATTGTT
Source organism: Oryctes rhinoceros (assembly GCA_020654165.1). Taxonomy (NCBI): domain Eukaryota; kingdom Metazoa; phylum Arthropoda; class Insecta; order Coleoptera; family Scarabaeidae; genus Oryctes; species Oryctes rhinoceros. The sequence goes on along the minus strand of JAIOKQ010000548.1, from coordinate 3,667,404 downwards.
AATGATCAAAATAATTTTTTGTTATGAGTTGAAGGAACATCTTTCAAAACGACATTCTTTACTGCTGCATATTCTGATATTTATCAAGCATATCGTTGGATTCGCCTTTCCATTGTCTGTTCATATTCTCAGGCAATTGGGAAAGGACGCAGGGAAATTGTTGTTCAAACCTACTCTCGCTTGTTGATCGCATCGGTAAATAAAGAAATTTACTTGTTGGCGACAGATATAATAGCAAGGCAACCCGATGTGGCATTGATATAATCATAGATAGTTCTATAAGAATAACCGCATACAAAATTTGTATTAAAAGTCTTGAAAAATACGGGAAAATTAAAGGTTTCAAGTAATATAAAAATAAGAAAAACCATTTTTAATGACAAATCAATTCCATAAAATATTGTCTTGTCGTTTCCCTGTAATTTAAAAATAAAAAAAAAGAAGCATCGAATTGCTGCTTTATTCATCCTGTATCACCGAACGATTTTTTTGTTACTTAATGACAAACATATAATACGTGAATAACGACCGTTATTGCGCCTAGATGCTGTTTAAACATTCGAAAACCATGTTTTGAAAATACCAAAGCATAAGTACCTCAATTTGAATACAATAAAACGATTTATAGAAATTTTCTTCTTGTTTCATTGCTTTTGTGAAAGCTTAATAGGTAACTGTTGCTTTAAATTATATCATATTTCTGGTGAGAGCGAGCAGAAGGCGCTCCTCCTGCTCCTAGAATCTTACGTGATGCGTTAGTGACTTCAGTTTGACTGAGCGAATAATCAGCACTTAACTAAAATGTTTTCGCCTCCAATTTTGAAAACACTGTCAGTCTATTGGATAAAATTAGGGCGGATATCAATTCGTTATCATAATACCGGTTTTCCTAAAGAGGAACGTTCGTGAAACCAAGCTGAACAATTTGTTTAGAACGAGCAAAAATTATTACATTTGTTCGCAATGAAATAAACATGTTTGCTGAGGTGTTCCTGTAACTACAAATACGCCAACGTATCTATTTTGCTTATACAAGTTCGTCTGCACAGGAGATGCTATACATATGATAATCCACTTGGCCAATAGCTGAATAGACATTCAGACAAATCGAAAGTTCTATATATTTCGTCTTTACTTTTACTGTACTTTCTTACATCCACAAATATTTGAAGTAGTTGTTTTTTAATTGATGGCTGTTCGCTGAATTGTATTTTGTAAAATATCCGAAATGTTTTTGAGATTAATCTATCCCTCACATTATCTCCAAGATTTTTCCGGGCGTTATTTGCTTCACAAACAAATAAACATGGACATTCAATCTCACTTCAGTAGACGTTGACATATCTTGAAGATAAAATCAACACTTTCTAGATTGACATTACGTAAAATTTCAGCAAGCCTTCCGAGTATAGAGCTAAGCTGTTGCATCCTTATTGCCGTACGGTAACAAATAACCAAGTTAAATTAAATCAAAAAGTATGATTTAGAAAGCATAAAAAAATTATAGCGAGCAATTAACGCTCAAGTAGCAATTGGGTCAAGAATTCTATCGATCGAGACGGTCGGACGTAGAAGAATGCACGAAGGGCTATCCTTCAAATTGAGGTTATGTTTTCTATTTGGATTTGGACGACGATCGCCGAAATTATTGGGGAAAAGACGGAAGTTGGCGATGATGTATAGTCAAATATAATAATTCATTTTTATTACGTCGCCTGCGGGATATTAGGAAGGAGGACGGCGGAAGTTTGGAGAACAGCGCCTACTAAATTTATTATCGTCTTTCTTATGAGTAAACACCGGCAGTAGGTCAAAGCGTACAGACGTACAATGTAAGGTATGCGTTTTAGTGCAAAAACAATCCTCGCAGTAACCTGTAACCGAACAGGATCATTTACGCTTCAATAATTACGGGCACATCGTAAGTACGTATGTACATACGTATCAAACTACTGAACGGACGAAGTTAATATCTTCGCCAATCGACGATGCATGAATCAGTTCGATTTAGCTCTGAAAATTTGGAGATACTATCGTTGAAATAGATTTATAACAATTATGAAGGATCATACGCAATGGAAGACCTGTAAGCTTCCGCACTATCCTTAACAGAGTCTGAAAGTAAAATGCTACACGATATACAAGAAACTGTCGCCTTCGCAACGTTAAGACAAATTTGTAAATGTTGAACGATCCTTCTCAAGATACATTAACGTGTTTTCATCACGGCGAACGTCTTTAACCCGGAGAAATGTGGACACATATTTTTGCACACGTTCCAAAGATCTTACTCGATGTATGGTACCTAATTTCATAACTGTTATTAAGAATATACGCATTTTACAATGTTCTTTAATAATATGAATTGTTAATTTTATCATTTGCGACGCGTTAACGTCCTGAGCAGTGATATCCTATCATATACGTGATGTTTATAAATATGTTGCGCATCCATCATCATTTCCGATCGGCATCCGACGCTGAAATTACTAATACGTAAGAAACTGAACCATATATTTAATATTTATATTTTCTATAAAAAAATATACAGAAATTAACAAACATCACACAAGCTTTAACCGACCAAGCTTTTTCTTTAATAATAATATTATTAATACCTATATTGTAAATTCTAAAGGGCAAACCGTCGGAATATACTATTCTTGACAATAATTACTAGCGCCGCTGTTAGCAATAATATAATTGGAGAGGTTGGGACCATGGAGAACGCTGAATTGCAGCCATTTTGATAGCATTCGCATGTACTTTCAAACTTGTACTGCGTATCGTATTTGATGCATTTCGTTTCCTTAGGGTATTCACTAAGCCATCCACATTTTCTTGTGATTATCGTCTTCTCTAAAGCTGTAACTGCAAAACGGTAAAAAAAGTTAAATTTATGAAATGTTTCCGTATTGCAGGCGTTCTAAAAATTCGGGAATGTTGTTATACGTACTTGTTTGAGAAATCTTCCTGCAGAAATACGTTTCGTTTGGACAGGGCAGATAGTAAGGGCTGTTAGTGCTGTCTACAGTAAGAACGTCGCATCCTTTGTCTTGTGTACTGCATTGGAAACAATTCAGGCCTTGAACTGTAAATGTAGTAACGAGTTAGTAAGATATTACATATTACTGTGAGGTGATATAAAATTATTCTAACATTAGAAGTTTTTTTCTTTTTTATTATTTGGAAATTGACGAATCACTTTTATTGATACCTAGAACCCAGAATCATTCTAATGAAGCGTTTTTGTTAGTGCGAATCCTAGAATTTAAAAAGTTTTTAAAAAGAATTTGTCCCATTCACACAGAGTCGTTATAGGTATGTTTTCTTTAAAAAAAAATTAAACACAACATCAAGTCGCGTTGAATATAGAATGTGCTCACACTAACCAATAAGTTAGGAAAAACCCAATAATTTCTTACGCAACTACAGTGGCCGTTAGATAAATGCACATCGCTGCGGGCAATGGTCTTTCGCACATAGAACATTTAAAATAAATATTAAATTTAATTCTTATTTAATTTATTAGAAAATCTATTTTTTTCTATCGATATACTTTTTTTATTTCATTATCTATTATAACCTGGTAGATTTAAATTAAAACTTTGGAGGTATGTATAATGCATTACAATATAGGCAACACATCGTACACATAGATTACTTGTGTAATGTTATTGAGAAATTACAGGTTTGTTTAATCACATATACCTTTCGAATAACAATTTGATATTAGATTTTAATTTTTTTCTCTGTTCTAAAATTAGCACAGCTACATGAGGACACAACTGAAAAAGTGACTATGACATTTGACTCCATCAACCTATAAAAACGCAGCCAGATTTAAGATATGAAGAAAATGAATAGAAGACAAGTTATTTAGCTATTCCCCCAAGATCATTGCTACGCGGAAATTGTCAGACAGGCAAAAGAAAACCGGAAGCTATAAAAGAGCCTAGAAAGAAAGAAGTAGCAAGAAAGTAATTGTTGAACGCATCATACGTTGCGATAATTACATTGGACGTGTTAATTAGTAACATTGCAGTGGTGCTAAATCTCAACAACGTAATATCGTACCATGCTTCGTACGTATTCATTCAATTCAAGTATTAGATTATTAAAACTATTTCAATTCAATAGCACATATCGACTTTAGCCCACTCTAATCAAGCGTCCAAAATTTCCCAATATTATAATCGCGTCGCAGCGATGTACAACATTCGCTGTAACATCCGTTACTTTCCACACAAACAACACTAAGTAGTAACTGCTTATGCGGAATCCTTTGCCTTTATCCGGTTTCTATCGGATTATATGTCGCGCTATCGAAACTGGTTAAAATGCGGTTAAAATTTAATCATATTCTTATTAGACCATGATCAATTGAAATGGATATGTAAATTGTAATTATCGATAAATCGCGACATTACAATCGGCGTGTTTTGTTATTTTCCAGTGGAAGGCGGTTCATTCTTGTTAAGCTTGGAGTAAGATATTTATATAAATATCTTTACGTACACCGATACGTCGAAGGGGTCTTAAGTTTATAGTGTTGCACGAGAGATTCTTTTGTGTTCGTTTACGAAATGATCCACAAATAAATAAATATACAGAATAAATAAATAAATAAATATACAGAATGTCCGGAAATTAAATTTTTCGTATCGTAGGTTTTGCTTCCTTTTCGGTTAATACAATTCCATTTTTCTTAAGATTATGCTTATAATAGTAATGATAAATTCCTTTATTTCGTAATATACCCTAAAATACCGAACAAATGTTGCAGGAAAGAACAAGGAAAATAGAGGGTCGGACAAGTTATTCCATGTTTTTAAATCTATTTTAGACGCGCAATGAACATGGTCCTTTTTTTGCGAGCAATCTAATAAGAAAGAGAAAAAGCTTTAGTTTTATTTAAAAAAAATTAAAAAAAAAAGAAACAATTTGAACATTTTTCCGTAATTGTCGGATACGCTATACAATGAAAATTCTCTATAATCGTGCTCCGCGCAGTGTCGACAACCCTATAAAATTTAAATTTTCCAAATTAAGCACATTCACATTTCCAAGTTAACACGCACCCATCGTCCGTCAAAAGCTTTAAAGAAATACAAATATTTCAAATATGGTTAGGAATAGCAACATAGCGCAACTGGGAATTCGAAAATTCATATATAAGCTGTTCTATTTAAGATGAATGAAGTTGACAGCTCCTTCAGGTATAACCGAAAGTATTAAGTAATCGAAAATACTTTGATTTAATAGCAAATGTATGCTTTGGTGTAGATTTAAGTTTTCAGAATTTTCCATTGTATACAGCATGAATTCTGTAAGTGATTCTGGCATATTTCCTAATATTAAGGATTAACGTAAACTAGCAATGATTCTCTCTAAACAGGGACCAAATACTTGAAACCAGTAACAGAAGACACTTACAAATTATGCTGCTCAATATAAGGATCCGAAATATATAAGGTGAACTAAAAATGTTCTATTCTACTAAATAAAATTTTCGTGAATGACTACGTTTAGGTATAGATGTTACCAACATGAAGTCATCATGGATATTCAGATGGTTCGTTTAGAAAAGTACAGCATTGATATGTACATTTTTTTTTGTATATCCTGTATATACAAAATAATTTTAAATTTGCTTTTTAGGTATATTTTTAATAACAATAATAATGTATATTAAATTTAAAAAAAATGCAGAACTAGTGACGTATAACATTACAAATCGTCCTGAGGTGTAATAATAGAGCCTCCTTGATTACATAAAACGAAAAAAAAGAATCGGTTAATTAATTTTTCAATATTTTTATGTAATTTATGAAATCCCCATTTTGTAATTTTTTTTTTTTTATCAAATTTAAATATATTTTTTTTAATTCGATGGGGATCAGTATTACAACTTTATAATTTGTTTAAACCAGTTAAATTTAATCTCACCTGTAAACACGTAGCTCAACACGAACAGTAACTGCCAAACAAAGGAACAGCCACGTCTCATTTTGTTTTCCTCTCGTGGTGCCTTAAACTAACTGACGATAGACCGTAAGATTCATTCGATATTCTCACTTACGTTACGTACACTTCTGTATAGTAATATGGTATCACGGCGTGTAATGGTCTCCTCCGATTTGGAATTATCTTTAAGCATACATGCATATGTATGTGTTGTTAATTGGTCTATTTTCGTAATGAAACCTACCGCAGTACAATTAAACTACTTATCACGATCTCTGTTTACAGAAATAATAATTTTCTTCGGACGAACTCTTACCGAGTAACATTGTTTTCGCTTACACCTATAAAACTCGTTTTGCATGCAATTTACATCCAAATGGAGTCATAGTAGTACAAGCCTATAAATACGAGGTTGCATTAAAAACTTAATAATACAACGTACAATTTTATTTTTAGATAGTACTAACAGATCTTGTTTTCATCGCTATTAAACTATTAATTAAACAATAGATCACATCGTAAAACCTATTGATTAACGCTCTCTTGCTTGTGATGTCGTTACATCGTCGCGTGGATTTTTGATTTTCTACAAAATTTTCGAATTAAAAATTAACACCTCGAAAGAAGGTGAACAGTTAATAAAAAGTTTCCGTGTACAAAAATATCTCTAGTTTACGCAATTTGAACCTACTCGATATATCATCGGTTAAAACAAACTACACATCACTATAGTTCCTATTGCCATTGGTAAAACAAAGTAATTTCTTGTGAACGGGCTAAATGCCGAATTACATCCATCTTCATAACACTGACAGGTCGTATCGAATTTATGCTGTGTGTCGTACTTAAAGCACTTTGATGAGTTAGGTTTGTTCGTTAACCATCCGCATCCTCTCGTGATCCTGGTTACATCGTCTTGAAATAGCACTGCAATTAAAGAATATATATTAAATGCGAAGTATATGATCGGAAATAACTAAACTATACGCGTAATCGTATCATCAGGTAATTATTTAAGTGATGAAAGGGTAAAGGGTGAGATGGTGAGGTCGCATCGTTCGCACGGACAAGGATGCTAAGAGGGATATTAAGAGACAGATCTGAGAAAGAGAGGAGGGCCCACAAGGCTTGTAGCGCTTTATTATGTGTAAAATCAGGTTTTTTTTCTAGATTTTATTACGAAGTCCACAATATCCAATTTAAAATAAAAATTGTGATGTTAACTTTAAGACAGTCAATTGAATTCTTAAAGACGCAATATTCGTGAGAAACAAGCAAAAATCACGAGAAAGAATTTTAATATTTTAGTTTGATAGAGTCAATATTTTAACAATTTACGGATCTTTCGACACAATACCCCGTAAAATGATAAAATTCTAAAAATATGACGTACTGCAGTGCCAACATACTAAGCTCAAACAATATTTGTTAATACTCAGTTACATAAACTAGTAATCTAAGAAAAGGCTGACGTACGATAAAACGTGAAGCAACTTAAATGTTCGTACATTATATGCATATACACTTAGTAACATTAGTTGTATATAATTTAACAAGGTAGATAATTTTGCTTTTTATCCCAACAATGTCATCCAATACTTATTGTTTGTTGTTAACATTTCTCTGCTTATGTAATAAGCCTTTTCAGTTAGTTTGTAGAAAAAAACAGACTTTAGAAGATCATATACGGGATGGTATCCAATGTGCAATCGCTCTGTATAGAATGACGGGATTACAGCCCGAGGATCTCAGAAGGCATCTCAAAATAAATCATTCGATGTACACTACGCAATACAATTTCGATATTGAGGCCAAACTGAGCGGTCTCAAAACAAACAACTGCTCAGCTCGAAAATGGAAAATTTTGGAACAGGTACAGTGGCCTTAACTACTACTTAGAACTGCCTATAGGTATTCGCAACATATCGCAAGCAGACTTCAGTTCGGGAAAGCTAGTTCAACTCGCATCCGGACCTCTTAGTTAATAAGAAAAAATTATGCGGCAATTAAAAGAAACGAGCAGATTTTGTTTCTTTTCTTTTTAAGTCTAACCAACTCGTATCTTTCACAAATTTCCTCCGAAATTCGGAACGTTACATTTAATTAATAATAATAATAAATTGGAATTATTTATTACGTGTCTGGATGGTTTTCCGGCAGAAAGCTGTTCCATTTGCTACGTTACACGGTAGATAGTACGGACTGTCGGTATCTGCACGACTTAACACGTCGCAACCTGGCTTGAAGTAGTCACATTGAAAACAGTTGATTGCCCGAGCTGGAACAAGATTTCGCTTTATATATATGTATGTACATAAAAAATTAAAAAAATAATCGTAATTATCGAAATTTTAAAGCTTATTGATGTGATGATGTTTTCCTTGCTTTTACAGCCATTGTTTTGTTTCATATTCAACAGGTAATAAAATGAAGCACATTCGATAAAAACAAACACAAATAAGCAACTTTACGTATCGCATTAGCTCTACAATTATAACCTTCAGGCGATCTTTGCAAAACTTCGTGAATTAGATGTAAAATAGCATGTGTACGTCTGCAAATATATTTTATTTGAATAACTTATTAAGGGATCGGCAAGTAGGTAAAGTGTAATATTCCCTTGTTAGCGAGCGTTTGAATTATCTCATCGCTGTATCAATATCCTTTTGTTTCTAATTATAAAATTAGCGTTCTATTGCTAATATATCGGTATAAAAAAAATATGAATTCTTTCCATGTCAATTGTTTATTACAAAAGAATGTGATTCGTTTAATCTACACAGTTTTTGTTTGATAGTTTAAACATAATCGTTATCTTAAAGATAACGATTATGTTTAAATCCTGGCAAAACGGACAGATTGGCTGGCGGAACTCGTCTTTAGACCCTTCAGTTTAGAGGTATTGTTTACGCTTCCTGAAAGGATCAGATCTATCACCCAAGCAAGCTTCTTGAAGACCGGCAGCAGGAAGGTAATTTTGACGTATACGAACAATGAACAAGTAGACACCAGCAAGGTCTAAAAAGAACATTCGCATGGCCGTTCGCCAAATGCTGCCAAGTTGAGAACAAAGCAGTGGAACGTTTCCTCTACAAGTGCCTTGCGCCAGCGTTCAGTAGTGAGAGACTACGCGTTGCCGCTTTTAGGACAATTCCTCTGGGCAACGCGCTAGTCTATGTCAAGGCAGTGGATCGATTGATCGTCTAGAGAGTTTCCTAGTAGAGAAAGGCTTATTGTAGACTTTTTCCATTTCACCTTCTCGTTATTTCTGATAATCATACGGAGAATTATAGATACACGATTCGTTTGGTAATTTTTGCAGATTTTAAGAAATATTTGAATACAACAACTGGGAGAATTTGTAAAGAACGTCTTAATCATATTACGAATCCTATTTGTAAACTTCTTTTAACTTCAATAAGGTAAATTATACGCAACGTTCTTACAATTATAAAGTTGCAAAAACAACAATTGCATCGAATAAACGTTATTACATAATAAGCAGGTTATAACAGTCAAAGTAAATTACCTGTATAGACTTGTATTAGCACTAGAACTAAGTCCACTAAATAAAAGTCACTTATCTTCATTTTGTGGGTATCTGAAAACAAAATAGAAACATTTATACATCATATATTAACCGCATCTTCGGTGTATTCTTAAAATGTACCGTAAAGCACATTTAAGAAATTCATAGAACATTTACGTTTCACTTTAAACGCAACTATTTACCTGTTTAGGTATATGATGACGTTCAAAAATTTAAAGCAGTAGTTTTTTTTTAACATCCAAACAATGATTTTTACGATGATTATTTACAAATAATTTTAACAATTTACTTTTATTGCTATTATTAATTGTTGCTTACTTTCTAACGATAATGAATATATTTTTATCTTGTCGCCAATTAATTTACACCCAATAATACAAAGATAACCCATAGGACGTTAAAATTAATTTTAATACGTTTACTTACTGTTACGCTAATGATGTAGTTATTTCTACTTAGTTTAATGCTTAGTTAAAATAAATGAAAACGTTACTAAAAGTCTGTATCATACGAGACTTTCTTTTAGTAGTTAATACACATAAATTTTGATTTCGCCATATGTTTAATCGATTCCTGACCGATTTGCAATCTTTCACGGCTTCAATATAATCTTATGATTCATGATTCATGAATTATTTGAATCGAAGCAAACCTGTGTAACATAAAAAATTAATTCTTTCTGCAAATCATCATCAGTTTCTTTATTACAGACATTATGTGTGATATTGTATATATTGTTTGGCGAGACAATTTGAGTTTTTTTTCTGTCGTAACGAACAACGTTAATATAATGGATCTACTATTCTAATTCTTGGTAGCGGTGGCTTATTATGTTTACTTAAATAAAACTTCAGCATTTCTTTTTACTTTCTTCAGAAAATATTAATGATTACGTAGTAAAAAACGAAAGTAAAATGTCGTCAGTGATAAATAAGCTTGCAGAAACGAATATATTTTCCGTGCGCTTCACGAAATTAGCGGAGACTAGACAGATTCGTGTTTTGTCTATTCTCGGGGAAACCATTAGGCAACAGGAAACTGTCTAGTCTGTCAGAGACTAGACAGACTCGTGTGTTGTCGACTTTGGGAGGCAACATGAATCCATTTGCACGAATCTATCTAGTCGCCGCAAAAAAGGAATAATTCCACCTGCCTATGTCATCTCTAGTTATCAGTTCAGCGTATAAACGTGGTTTATGATCCGTAATTGATTTGTCTGTTTTAGAATAGAGCACTCATAATGAGCTTTTAGGCAAATAATTGCTTGGCAGAGCCTACTTTCTCATGAAATTAAAGATTCCTATATATAAACCTAACAATAATCAATCAAAGCATAAAAATGCCTTCAATTCCATAGTTCATAGGGTCTCTTCGTTCCACAATATGTTTTGATTTTTTTTTATTTTTATCAGAATTAGACTATATCTTAGTCTAACAGTTTTGGAAGATTTGCAATTGAAAAATAAGCGGTTCTTTCTATAGTTCATTGCGACGCTCATCAAAGTCCGAATCTTTTGGTAGGAAGCTAATGTACGGCATCGTATGATACGTCACTACTTCTATAAAACAGAGTTTTCGAAAAATTCCAGTTGCTTTCAAGATATAAAAATATAATAATACAAGCGGAGTGTGCGGCACTACACAAGTTTGATTAACTATTTCAGAGTAGCTGCGTCAATCTATATCTTCAATCGTTGATCGAATGATGCGAGAAAAAAACTTTAAATCTGGCATGCCTATTCTTGAGAAAGAATATTATTTACAAGTAGCTACTTTTGTCGCCTGCGTACCCTGTAATTAAAACATATAAAAGAAAATACGAAAAGATAGACGAAAGTGTCTCTTGGATGTTTTTTTTTTTAATTGCTGAAACATTTATTGGAACAGTTTTAGTAATATGAACACGTTTCTTAGAATTCGAGCTGCTTTTCAACAACTACAAAGCTGATTTACTTTATTACATAAGCAGGGAATCTGAAGATAAGATTTTCTACGTACTGAAACCAACATCGAAAACAAAGTACGGTATAAACTAGAATAATCTAATGTAATGTTGATTTTAAGTCGACTGATTCACGTGTTATCGTGTATGAATTCTGAAAAGAAACCACTAATTGGTATTGCGCTGATATATCTATTATTTTTATTTCTTATTACTGATAATGAATCGCCAACTCGGAGGTAAGACTAGATGCACATATAAGTATCTTTTAATTAATCTACCTACAAATTAGGCGTTCAATTTTCGAAACGAATTGCATTTTATGTTATATTCTTCAACTTATGCCGAAATGAAATAATTGGAAGGCGCAAAATAAATACTGCAAATGGAGTTTTTAACGATGGAAGATTATGATCTGCAGATGCACTGTATATAGTAAGTATTTAAAAAACAAACAATCGAAGAAAACAAATATTTATGAGAAATTATCTTATCAGTAGAGATGACAAAGGCAGGTGGAATTATTCCTTTTTTGCGGCGACTAGATAGACTTGTGCGAATGGTTTCATGTTGCCTCCCAAAGTCGACAAAACACGAGCCTGTCTAGTCTCTGCGAAAAAGTAATAATTTCATCCGTCTTTGTCCTCTCTACTTATCACTAAGGCTGTAGAAACTAGTCGCGTTTCAAGAAATTAACAGACTAGACAGTTTCCTGTTGCCTAATGGTTTCCCCGAGAATCGACAAAACACGAATCTGTCTATTCTCCGCTAACTTCGTGAAGCGCACGGAAAATGTATTCGTTTCTGCAGGCTTAGTTATCATTGACAACATTTTACTTTCGTTTTTTACTACGTAATCATTTATATTTTCTGAAGAAAGTAAAAGGAAATGTTGAAGTTTTATTTAAATAAACATAATAAGTCACCATTACCAAGAATTAGAATAGAAGATCCATTATATTAACGTTGTTCGTTACGACAGAAAAAAAAACTCAAATTGTCTCGCCAAACAATATATACAGTATCACACATAATGTCTGTAATAAAGAAACTGATGATGATTTGCAGAAAGAATTAATTTTTTATGTTACACAGGTTTGCTTCGATTCAAATAATTCATGATTAATGAATCATAAGATTATATTGAAGCCGTGGAAGTTTGCAAATCGGTCAGGAATCGATTAAACATATGGCGAAATCAAAATTTACGTATATTAATTACTAAAAGAAAGTCTCGTACGATATAGACTTTTAGTAACGTTTTCATTTATTTTAACTAAGCATTAAACTAAGTAGAAATAACTACATCATTAGCGTAAAAGTAAGTAAACGTATTAAAATTAATTTTAACGTTCTATGGGTTATCTTTGTGTTATTGGGTATAAATTAATTGGCGACAAGATAAAAATATATTCATTATCGTTAGAAAGTAAGCAACAATTAATAATAGTAATAAATTTGTTAAAATTATTTGTAAGTAATCATCGTAAAAATCATTGTTTGGATGTTAAAAAAAAAAACTCCTTTTTTATTACTTTAATTAAGTGTATAACTCGCTTTAATTTATCATAAACGACATTTTGTGAGTTGCAAATTTTAGCACTATGAAAATAAATAATTTGTACATGTTCCTTTCCTAATAATTTTATTGCGTTTCAATTAATGATTAAATCAATATATGGACTTACCAAAAAAATATCTTTGTAGCACAAAAGAATTTATCTAATATTTATTTTATACCCCGCATTCACCGAGAAACTTAGTTGCCACCTGTATTTTTATATTTTTGTGTTGTTTCGAACGGAATTATTTAAAATATTAACGTCCAAACATGTAATCTATTCTACGTCACTCTACTCAAGTACATGTATCGACTAGAAACCTACCTATATAATCCTTCTTCCTCCGGGCACTACAACGGCAGTAACTGGGATTGCCGTAGACGCCGATACCGTTCGATGACGGTTTTCCAGCCGTAACCTGTCCGATCCAGAATTTTTCTATATCCATATAGCTTTCCACGGGTTGCATGCAATATTTGTGGCGAATTTGCCTGAAACTGGTAATGCAAAATCGTCTCTACTTTATCTGTTTATGCTATTAACGGAAGCTATATACCGTGTTATAATTACTTCGAAATTGCTGCATACGATTATTAAGACCGATTGGAATGTTCCAGCTTTCAACGCCAAATTATTCAATAGGAAATAATTATGTTACTTTTACGCATCTAGATAATTTTAACAACGGCTTACCGTGTAAAATATATTTTAAATCGCAAGTTTATTGGCGAAAATGCTAACTACTTGCTACTCGATCATTACGTTTGAAAGCGGTCTTGTAGTTATTTGTTTTAAAATAAATTTACTCCAAATTATTCAATTTTTCAGAGACTTAAACAATTGCACACAGATTATTGCAATAGTCTTCATTCAGTCAAGTCAGTTGTCCCGTTATTTTCGTTACATAGCGTGTAAAATTAAGTAGAGAGTTCTGTAGTATAAAGGATATTAAGAAATTAAATATAGCAATCAAAATACGGCAATAATTAATATTTTTTATAGTCTCCTATATTTATTTAATTTAACAATAATATTGTAAGTAGGAGAAGGCACAGATTTATTTATTTTTTATTGCATCTTATCCGAGGTCCTCCTTTTGGAAATCCATATTATATTCATAGAACATTCAATGGACGTCATGTGGATGTTCTTTGATACCCACAGTTCCGTTAGTACGGATATTCTCCAAACATCAACCTGTTTGGAAATGGATCTATGCACATATCCAAACCTGGACATCCACTGAACGTACTATTAACGTAATTATTATGTTATGTGTCAGTTAACATTGAGGATTAGTATTCTTCAGTGCCAGCATAACTAAGCGGGTTTTATGGTTTGCTTAAGCGAAACCAAAATTTGTCCAAGATTGTCAAGTGAATGTGAGAAAATTAACAATGAAAAACAAACATTATTTGGCGATTTAACATTTATATATTTTATATTATTTATTTTATACCGAGCTCGAATCCCGAGCTCGCAACTCTCAAAGTAAGACTTTTCCGTAGTTTTCCAAATTTGGTAAATTCTGAAGGTAAAAGACTGTATGGCCCCAAACATAACTAAGGATCATTGTCGGGCCATTCATCCAGTAATTGGCGAAAGGATGCCTCATCTATAAATACATCGATGACGTCATATTTTACAAAAAATATAAAGGAACAAGTTCAATTCGTCAGGTACACCTATTGCTCGGATGATATTCGAAGACATTTCTGGAAAATAAATGTTTTCATTAACTGTTGGAAAGAGAAGAGTACACATATCTCTAAATTCGTTTCCGTCGCATTCTATTTTCATCCACCACGACGTCAGACTTCATCACAGACACATACCAGTTTGTACTGCGGGCTTACTAGCGAGCAGAGAACCTAGTACAGACTAGAATAATCTGTTAAAACCGATTCAGTTAAATTACGTCCCGATAAAGATTTCATCAACATCAGTCGTTCTTCGTGCGACGAGCTTAACGTTCAAAGTGACGATGCTCTGTCTCGCGATCGCGTGTACTAATTCATACAACGATGTATCTTTATCGATAACATATAATGCAAGGAAGAAAATGCGGGTGACCACTGTATTCGAGAAATAAATGTTCACGAGGAGTTTATAAGGGTAAGTGTGGTAATGGACGAAGGCTGAATTGGTGAAGGTGTATTCGATTATTTTGTGTGTTTTTCATCATTTGCATTAAAACAAATTAAAAGAAGTATTATTCTTATTTTATTGCTAATATTATATTGTCATAAATTGTTAAATTTCATAATATTCATTATAAATAGGCTAAATTAGAGAATTTCTGCAAAAGAACAGTAAAAAAAGGCCCAAGTAATCGATTTCTTTGCTTTTGAGTTGTGCAATTAACAGCATTTTAAAATTATTTTATTTTAGTTAATATTGTATGTGTGGTGTGAAGTGTGCCGATACCTTTGTGTTGTTTAACGTCTTTACAATTAAATATTATCTTGCTTCACTTGTTACACCGGGGAAATTTTTCGATTTTTTGTGTATTGTAGCATTGTTACGTACAATAGATCTAAACTAAAAAACCTAGACAGCTTAAAATGCACCTTTTAAAATGAGCCCCGTTAACATATACAACATCACTCCATCTACTGTATTATTGGTTGTCTATCCGAGCATTCAACTGATTCGTTCATATAGTCGAGATAACTTCACTTTCAAATTACGTCATCGATCTTCAATGCCGTCATAACTAATAAATTCATTATTTCAATTCATTTGTTTATTCATTAAAAAAAAACAACATACAGTACGTTCGGGCATCCTATAATGAGCAGTCGAAGATACCCGAACGCATTGTAGGATTTGCCGTTATACGCTCACTATATAACTTGGAATTCTCTATAATAAATAAATATACAGAGTGAAATTGAGAAAAAACTACTTGTACACTGATATTCGTAAACCTTCTGTATTCAAGGTTACAAGATATTGAAAGATTAGCCTTTTTTTTGTTTGAAAATGTATTTCTCTTTAATACATTAAAAAAATCGCTACGTGGTCGACGTAAGCTTTAAAAATAACATAACATGAGGAAAGACAACGTTTTATTATATTTTATTTGAATACAGAGAAACTCACAAATGGAAATTTTAAAACAACATACGCATTTCTTAATCCGGTAAACTATTAAAAAGAGTTCGTTGTTGACAAAATTAACTAACCTTTCGGTACTCATTAAAATTAATTGGTTGCTTTTGTTTACATGTTTATATCGTACAGAAAGATACGATAATGCTTGTGAAATTATAAGCGACTTAGGACCTAAACCTTCTGATCGTATTTATTTATTATATACTTAGAACGAATTAATTTTTTTTATGTATTAGTATTAAGCACAACGCAAGTATTCCGGTGTGCAAGAATTAGTAGTTTAGTAGAATGTTATTGAAGAATTTTCTTCATTTTGTAAAATTCGACTAAATCGATGCGATGGCCTCTACTTTCTGTTGCATTTAGCACCAACTATCGCAACCTTTAGAAAATTTTGTCATCGTGTAAAGCGATATTGTTCGCAATGATCTAATGAAGCTGTCTCGTGCTCCCTGTAGATTTTTCCTTACAAAACGAATTAAAAGCAGAAGTGTAATGACGAAATATAAAGTCGATAACGGTGTTTAGTTATTTTTTCAAAATCAAATATGATAAAGTCCCGTGATGTTACAGCATATCAATATCGTTAGTTTTCGATTATCATTTATTCCTTATTCATAACATTTAAATAAACTAAAGATAATAGTGTACCTAATTCGTTTAGGCTGCTATATCATCATAATTACTAATTATAAACTGTACGATGATCTCAACTATTGTGAAACTAGCGACGATAATATTAACAAATACGCTTCCTATAACCTTTCTAACTTGAACTTAAATTTTCTACTAGCTTGTGTTACTTGCAATCGTATTGGAAAGGCAGATTAGCCAGAATAGTAGAAAAGCTGATATGTTCCCTGCATTAGTTTAGTTGACAAACAGAAAGTATTATTCTATCACTGGCAATAGGAGAAACCAAAGCTTAAAGAGCTTGGGCTAGCTTTGCTGAATCATGCTAATTTCGCGCTGCCCTATGTGTTTTCTACTTTAAACGTTAATAGGTGGCAATACACGTATTTTATTGTTAATCTGTTGATAACAATCGTTTCTGTGAACTACATTTTACAAATAGTAGTATTACATGCGTCATAATCCTTTCAAAATGTCTTCGTTTTGTAAATAGTGTAAAAACTTCTATTAGCGAGATACTTTCGGCTCTATTCTTAGCAATAATACGTCGCAGTATCTATATTAAATTAGTCTTTTTCTTAAGACATTGTCCGCTATCATTAAAAGTCATAACATTTTGACCCAAAACAACGTTACTGTGTCATTCGACAACTGATGTAAAAAATGATAATTTCTTTCTACATAAGATATCAAGCAAGGATGTTTGTAGATGTACACAAAGTCCATGAAATGATTCGTTATATGCCCGCGTGATTATTACAAATAATCATCATCATTTAAATTCTCCATAAACAATAATAATCTAGAGCTCTAAATTGGAAAAAAAAAACCTGAAAATCGTCAAATTAAATTCAATATATTTTTTTTCTCAAAAATTGAGCAATTACAATTCTTGCATGACAATTACCCCTTTTTCCAAAAGACATATGTTAATGATTAAAGTAACATTAACTAACACTGTGGTTTTAACAAAATTATTATGTA
The DNA here is from genome assembly GCA_020654165.1 of Oryctes rhinoceros. Lineage (NCBI taxonomy): Eukaryota > Metazoa > Arthropoda > Insecta > Coleoptera > Scarabaeidae > Oryctes > Oryctes rhinoceros. The sequence continues at coordinate 3,649,649 of JAIOKQ010000548.1, read as the reverse complement.
TGCATTATTGGACATTGTATTCCTATATTTCCACCCATATCGTTTAAGATATACATATTGAAATCTTAGCTTTGTTAACGATATACTTTTCTTACCTTTAGATCCACACTATTACTCGAGCCGTCACTTATCATGAAGTACCATAAGTCATATTGACCCGAATTAGAAATAAAAATAAATACGTGAAAAATAAATTGAATACATTTATAAATGCTGAAACGTAACCACAGAAAAAGAATTATCTCGTGTTTATAAATATTTATTAATGTCATTAACGTATTCATATAATTAATACATACATATCTTTCACTGTTCATGGATACTAGAAAGATGTTGCGAGTCGAATATTTTATTGGCTCCAGTATCTCGAATAATTTATCTATTGTTAACTCAAATTGCAACTCAAGTCCAACTCACTTCCGTCGGTGCGATATTAATAGTTTAATATCGCAAGTTTACCAATAAACGTATCCAATCATCTTCGAGTAAAAACATACGTGTCCTCGAATGGGGGTATTTTTGTACATTATCTTATTTCTTGTTCTCGGTCATTTATTTTGCTTATCTTTTTATCGGAAAACTCGCATAAAAATATGGTTCAAGATAATTTTTATTTTCAAATTGATTAATAACAATTAATTATGACTTATCAATGGTTGTACTTTTTCTATTGAAGAACTACTTCTTTACGAAGGAAGGAATGTTTAATGCTCAAGATGTGCTGAGAAATATCTACATGAAGTATATCGATGAGAGATTTGTGAAGTTGAATTGTTCATAATTATTTAATCGGTGCATTTGTATTGCCTAATCGCCCAACAGACGAAACTTGGGTAAATTTTTTAGCCAATTTCAATGGATGAAATCAACATACAACTTAGGCAGGAAACCTGGTCTATGCATCTTTCACGAGCCTTTTTTGTTTTCATTTACCCTCATAGAGGGGTAGGAAGAAATGATCCAATACCCTGGCCAGTTCGCTCGCCAGATCTGAACCTCTTGGATTTTTTTTGTGTTGTCAAAAGAGCTTACTGTATGAAACTCAAACTGAAGCAGAAGAGGAACTATTGCTACGAGCAATCAATGCTTGTGAATCAGTTATATCAGTGTATACAATCCACTATTAAGCGATATATGTATGTTATGTATTGAGAGAAGACGTGCTCTTTTTATGACACATCCTTGTTAAACGTTTTATGTCTGGTACATTCAGTTAAGTTCGGCTTAAACTCGAAAAAATATTCAAAAAGTATATTCAATTTTCGCACTTTCTATATGAATTAATTCTTTCACCTGAACGTGTGCGACGATTCTTAGTAGCGCATAAGCGCTATAGATGCGAAGGGGTTGAACGTTAGACACTCGAGTTGGCGCGTTGACATATTCGACTCGTTACATCACCAATGGATAATTTACCGATTAAAAGCCTCGAGCAACTTATTAAATACATTTTGTAATTTCATTTATTAAATAGAAGCGATACTTAATTTAAGATGGACAAAAACAGTTAGGAGTAATATTAACGCAGTGAACCACGCCGATGATAACGTCCTGGTTCGCGTACTGCCGTTGCAACCATCTAATTCACATTCGCAGATATCCACCGAGAAGCGCTCAACACCGTGATTATGCGTGCAGACGAACCTATCCTTTCCTTCAACCACACGTAAAAAATGCGAACACTCTCTTAGTACTATGATCTTTGGTTCACCAAGAAAGAATACTAGAATAAACGCAAAATAAACCAAATAAATAAAACCGTTTTTTTTTTAATATACGATGTCGGTTAAAGGAGAAAGTATTGTTTATCGTAATAATAACACATTTATCCGGCCAGTAAAAACTAGGATTAAATTAAAGTTCCTACAAGGCAATGTACGTGGGAGGTTTGAAAAGTATTCGCGTAGTCTGGTCTTAAGGCTTATACACTTCGTGTAATGCTGATCCAGTTTGTTATTTCCTTCCGAATAGTATTGATTCAATTCTGCGAAATAGGCCTTTCTTTCAGCAATTATATCATCATTTGAATAAAATTCTCTTCTTCGACAGTCAGTTTTTCATATTAAGGAATAGGTAACAGTTGAAGAGAACCAAATCTGGAGATTGTGGGGGATACGGAAGAAGCTCCAATTCCATCAATTTCGCGATCACAGCGAAAAGGAAATGAAGTGGTTCCTTATCGTGACGTACTCTTTTGTAAGTCGATAGCGGACGATCTTAAAAAACAGGTGTCACAACGGTTTTCTTTGATGTAGCGGTGCACCTGTGTTTCATCCGTAGTGACAGCTTTAAAATCGTCCTTTGAATACGTAACAAGATCTCGTTTTCGGTTAATTGCGAGCAGTCGAAGCGTTCATCTCGCAGGCGGCATTCTCATGTTCAAATGTTGCCTTTTCCTGTCGTTTGCCTTAATGTAAATCTAACATCCTGAATTCCTCTGTTAGTTTTTTGTCTTCTTAAATACCAGAATTGTCTCAGGTATGTATTCGCTAAAACAGCGGAGGGTTGAGGAACGTATGTAACTTGGAGAGCCGGTAACCGGTATGGGTAGGTAAATACAGATTAGGAGATCTGTTCGGTTGAATTTAATCCTTCAAAATTATTAAAATTAAGGTGGTACTCAAAATGGTATCAATTCACAACCAAGCATCTGCGAGAATTGCCCTTAAGCTGCATTTTGAAACTATTTGGTCGTCATTTGGTAGGGAACGGCTACCATTTTGAACACAGTCTCAATTCTTGTTGCAATTAAAAGACGTTGAAGTCTCTGAGAATTTGCAGAATACCTTCAACTATTATCGGAATTAATGGAATTGTTTAGAACAATTTCATCCATTAATTAATAATTAGAAGAATTCCCAAAAATCTGAATCTGAATGGTTATCTATAAGGGATTACTAAGGAGGAACCGGGTAACATTGTATGAGTGACACTTACATTTTTGTACAGTTTTTCTGCAGAAATACTCTGGCATCTTTTGACATACGTTACTGTCTATACTCATGTCGTGTGTAGTTGCATTTCTATCACAAACTCTTAAAAACATATCAGTTTTTACATCTAAACACCTTTCATCCAGATCCGATCGACATTGGTAACATTCTCTTACACCTGCAGATCGTGCTAGAAAATATAATCGGATAGGTTTTTTTTTGCAATTGCGTGTACGTTTGCTTCGAATGCACCGGTGAGCGTCAAATTCATTCCCACGAGGTTCCTATTGACATTATATTTTTCATTTAGACGTTTTGCTCACCGGTGTGCGATTGTGTCAACCTTTTGGTTCTAACGTATTTCTAACCGTCTATCTGATACGAACCTTTCTTACAAATATTGAAAATTAATGCCATTAGTAAAACGACATGTCTAAACTTCATTATATATCATCACAAAAGCGAAATCGTCCTCTAAAATGTCAAAACCTTAAACATATTCGAATGTTAATTAGAGTCTTCTCGGGCCGGATGATGCGAATGCGTACCTTTGATTTCTTTCATTTTCGACGCATTAACCAAACTTCCGTAAAACTATAAACGACTTGGAAAATAAATACTCGGTTCTCTTGATTAAGAACTATAAATTTTTCGGCATCGAAGAGATTTAACACGACCGTCGGATTCGTTTACATTCCCCCGATCACCAGAAAATTGCTTGGGAAAACGCTGAAACCGGTAGTACGAAAATATTTGGCACGCGACTGAATACACATATACAGTATCAACGTCAAACTCAGAAACGTCACTATCAAATTTTGCTATTTTCATTGCCGAATACAGAATATTCAGCAAATATATTCAGACCGACCTACGCGACTAAGAGTTTAATTATTTTACGTTGGCATTCTGATTAATAACTGTGTTAAATTGACAGTTGGGATATGCCTAAAACCTAATCGGACCTCTAATTTAAAAAAGAGGACACAAAGTTAAGCTTCGAACGGTTCCTGTTGTTGAACGGAAAAACGACAAATACTCGAGTAATTGCCCGAACCATTGATCGAACAATTCGAGCAACACAAATATCGAAGAAAATCGTTTTAAAATTGCCACAACAACTATTATTACGTCACTTTGCGGCCGGTTTCAAGCCATCAAATAACCGAAAGAAACGAAAAGGCAGATAAGCTGGTTAAAGAAGAAGCGAGGATGTCCTAACTCCTTCTGTGATCTCCAAAAGAGTCGCGTAAAACAAGCAATAAAGAAATAGAAAGGCAATAAAAGGCTTCGTAGTGGAAAAGTGTTGCCAAATCAGGGTCGCCAAAATAGCGTTATCGTTCAGTAAAGGCAACCTTAAGTTACGGTCAATTTATAAATCAAGAAACCAAAACGTGCCTGTGAAATTAAAGCAAACGTAATATTTCGTTTTTTTCCAATCTTAGAACCTGTCCGGCAATCTCTAATTAAGCAGACCTCAACGTTTTTATAAAATCAAATTAAATCGTTTAAATTTGAGCACGCCCTTTTCCACGTTTACCAGTTAGGTAACATTGACAGTGGCCGTTCCTTTTTACAAATTAACTAGATGAAACGGGTCCGGATGCAGCAGATTAACTAATAATTCCGTGCACCTACACTTGTTCGCGAAGCATTTCGCATTAGTTATACAGGGAAGCGTGAAGGGTTTCCGCGCCATCAACGCACGCATTCCGTCGGAACGATAGTTGTATCTCCTACGGTTATCGTTATCGACGTTATGTATTGTATACAACTTAGACCATCGTAAAATAGCGCGTATTTTCTTAATGTAACATATCGTTTGTGAATTTGATGTGTATTATTAATTCATTAATCGCACTACATAATAACATTTCTCCCACCACGCTAGATTCAGCGCATTGAAAATTCTGCGCCCCAGTAAGAATTTTCAGTTCGGGCGAGTATATCTAAGTGTCCGCCCAGAGGGAGATTTGATACCTTTTTTTTTTTAAACGGGAACTAAATTATCGTTAATAGTGAACCTCGTTGTTTTTCTCGCGTAATTGCCTTAAGATGTTAGTTAAACGATATATTGCATTCAGTGCTATTGTGTTTTTTATCGCAGTTAAAGAAGGTAAGGAACGAGAAAATCAAGGATGATATTTTTTAAATGTTACTAATTTATCACCGTGGGCTACGGTGGTAATACAGGGTTGATGTGAAGAAATAATATTTAATCTTTGTACGCCGACGGATTGCTTATGTAAAGGAATACAAGACGAGCGCATGCCTACGCTACGTTGATCAATATTATATCAAAGAACTTAAAATTGTTATTTCCGTATAAAAAAAATATATAATTTGATGAATAACCTATGCAGAACATCGACATCAGAACCTTGTAAAATGTATCACTATCTCTATTTACGATACAGTCACACATTTGTTACACAACCTTCACGGTCGGAATCAATATTTTACTTTAAGCACTGAAGATTACAATTATTGTTGCAAATATCATCGTTTTTGCGAGAAACAATTCAAAATTTTCCAATTTGATTATTATCGTTATTATTATTATTGGCTTTTAATTAAACGCCATCAGTACAAATATAAGCCAAATCTCCGATTCCAAAATTTCTCAATTTCCTTGATTTCCCTGATTTCCTTCATGTTCCACATCCTTCCGTGAAGTTCAGGCTAATTTCCGTTAAAAAAAAAAACGAGCGTATTTTTTCGATAGGATCCGGATATAAAGTGAAATCTTTACCTTCTTTTCTGCCTTGAAGCATCCGTCTCGCAATTAAATGATACCGATTTATTTACTTTAATTATCAAAATTTGTGAAAGGAATGTACCCTATTGTTATACATTATCATGCGACTGTCTCATTATTGGCATTTAAGCCAAAGGTTTTGAACATCGCATAATTCTTTAGTGTTTCATTATGTTTTGTAGCTATTCATATCTGCAGTTATTGGTTAAACAAGAAATGTGATATACATAACAAAATCTATTGTACATTGATCACCTCTTTGCTGTTCTATTTTTAAAGAATTGATTTCCTGTTTTTAGGACAATCTATTTTATGTTTCAACTGCAACAGTTACATAGAACAAGATTGCTCCTTGGAGGTAGTGCCAGAGAAATACAAAACAGAATGTCCGGACAGCACGTACAATATCTGCAGGAAAATCAAGCAAGTCATCGATTTCGAAGTAAACGGATGTAAGTATTTTATTGGACATGCTTAGTAATTTATACAATTTTTCGTTCATATAGATCGCTTTATATATCATAATGGGATCAAAGCCCATTATCCACATTATCAAAGATCCCATGTTTCGTTTACGAATGTCAGACGTAGAATTCATTTTGATTGCTGCTCCTGCACTTCTCTACCTTAAAATTCATTTGATTTAAAGAACGCTAAGCCGCCGGGATACAAAAATACCTTCGCCAAAACCCTTATTGCAACACTTCATTAAGTTGTTATCATCACCAATAAAACTAATGAGTTCACCTGAAGATGCTAGCTTAGCTGCCGAAACGTTCATCCTGCGTTAGTGAAATGTTGATGGTAAAGGTATTTCATTTATTTGATAGATTTTTGCCAAAGTATCGAGGTCAAAAATTGAAGTTACCCTTTCTATTTTCCAGTGCAACCTAACACTAGAATTATAAGGATGTGCGGCAAACAAGACGAAGAGCCCAACAAGTGCTATCAACGTTCAGGCTTCGGGGGACGGCAAGTAGTCTGCGCCTGCGATAAAGAAGGTTGTAACGCCTCGAGTAGCATCTATGTGTCCACCGCGCTATTAATCGGCGCTCTCCTATTAGGCAAACTATCGATGTAACAGTTCCATAAGTCACGTCGCTCAAATCAGTCGAAAATAATGTACCGTGCGTTTTTCGAAAATAATTAAAATTCTATCAGTTTTTTTTTTCTATTTCATTTTTAGGGATAAATCGTATTTATAAAACAATAATGCTAATCGGAGCCGATTCATGTTAACCACGTACTATATATAGGTAATTACGGGCCTGTTTATATGTAATTCATAGGTTCATAGCATATCTCGGTCATTGTTAAAGCGTAGTCGTAATTTTTGAGAGAATCTCCACGTTCTAATGCTCAATATAAATAGGAATGAAGTTAGTAAATGAAACAGCTCGAAGCACAAGATGTAGTCTTCTGTGTAAACGATAATTATTGATATTATAAGAATAACATTTTTTGTCGAAATACTCTACCAATGTTATTGTTTTATTATTATTATCACTAATTGTAGAGAGATATTTGTTATTACTGAAATAATGTTGTACTAATTTAAGGAACAAAGAGATAATGCGGATTAAGCAATAAAACCAGTTTTCCATTTTTCAAGTGTCTTCATTGTAATGCCTATTTCATATTGCACTTCTCGTAAATGTGAATTACGCGTGTTCACCATACATTCGACAAAAAAAAATAGCGGTTAGAACTACTATCTTCTTCAAGTAGACGAACCAGTCATTGAGATAAACATAGGTTTGCAAATGAGCAATTTCGGGAATACGAAACATTTTGCGTTTACATCTACAAACAATAATTGACAAACAAACAATAGGACTAGAAGCTCGGAGAAGATGTTCAATAGTCACTTCCTCCGTTTTCCAGCGACGACATCTCTGCTGCGAAGATTTTTCAATGCGCTTTTATTATCAGGTGATCTTGCAAGCCACGTTACCCATTTTTGTCCAAACATTTCCTTTAAATGCTCTCTAAAGGCGAAAATGAAAAATGCACCGGAGTACTAACATTTCTTTCCTTTGATCTAAAGGAACGCCACCTAAATTATTATTATACAGATATGGCTTGGGTCGAATTAAGCTTGGCTAATATTCCTCGTAAACTCGTCTCTGAGTTCTACTCTACTTGTGCCATAATTGCCCCTTCTGCCTCAAGAATAGGTCGCCGGCCTAGGTCTCTCAGAATCATCGAATTGTCTTCTAAATTAACTGATATCGCGCAATCTCTGGTGCAATCTTATAAGAACACGAGCTAAAGGAATCTGATGATTGGGACGAGCATCAACACGGTTTTTCCGGTGTTCTCATTTGTACAACATGAAATACATGTTGGTTAATTTAATATAATAGTCCATAGGTACTACGAGAAGAAAATAAGATATAAGCAAAAAAAATGCATGAATGCTATAAAAACGAACAATCCTCCGTAACTCCAAAAGCATGTACTTGCGAACTCACGTCCATAAAGTCTTTTCCGCATGATTTGGACCATACTATCCTTCCTTAAGGTTCAAGCATCAAAAGTGATAAATCTGTATAATCTTTAAGGGACAGAATCCGACGTTTCCTTCTATTTTTCGCCAGTATTTTCTTTAAATTAGCGTCAAACCCACAATGGCGATTTTTGGTGACGTATTAAATATGATAGGCGAGGGATATTCCTGTCAAATTCTCCAGAAACTTGGGAGTAATTAAAGTTGTACCTAACGTCATATGCATCGTTCTGATAACCGTCGAAACTGTCAAAAAAAGACGTTTACGTGTTACATTTAAATTTGGCATGTAGCAACGTTCATCTTCTTGTATTAAATGGTCGTAAATTGATGAATAGCTACTGGTTGTGTGATACATATATACCTACTAACTGTTACAAGAACAATGTCGAAGAAGTAAGTAATCAGCGACCGTAATACCGGCTTTTTAAATACGATAAATGTTTGAATAGTTTTCATTTGCTTCGCCATCAATTATGCAATAAAAAATGAAGTATTTAAGCTTCGAGAAAAACATAATTAATAACGAACAAGACCAATGCCTAAATCATTTTATATAATTTTTCTGGTTGTGCGGGCCTTGTGTACTTCAATAAAATCAACCAAGCGATTCGTCGCCTAAATCAAAGATGCAACCACTAGGAGCATATAATTATCAATCATCCAATCAGTATTTAACAGCCGATCGATAAGTTTCCGCAAAACACTAAACATTTAAAAATTGAGTGGAGTTACCAGAAAAACAACCGCTAAATGTCAAACAATTATTAGTTTGTGATGTGTCGTCGTTGTAAGTTAATGTTAAGCTTTTTGTTAGGTGTTCTGTTTAAAAATTCATTCAATATTGTGTAAACAGTTCCTTTCGAATCAACTACATAATATACAAAAACTATACAGTAAGAAACATATTCAGGACTAGTCCGGTAAGTACGAAGAATTTCCGTTGCGATTTTAGTAGGTTTGATGCTTCAATTGTAGCGCTGTATAATTAATAATACTTAGCAACGAATCGATGAAGGTTGCAAACATGCCGTGAGCTTTCGCGTAAAATCCAAATGGAAATGTGAGAAAATTGTTTTGTTTAGAATATAACGCCGTGACTGGTTTTTCATTAGCTTAAACAACATCTTATTCTTTTTTGATTAATTTTATAGATTTTATCAGTTACATAAAACGATCCGTTTTAAGCTTTCATATAATTTTACTTAAATTTATGTGATACCTACATCGTATAGGTAGCTTTCAGACCATTAGTGCAACACTTTAAATTTTCAGAAAACGTTTTTATTCACATGGAGTAACTAAGTGTGTTCATGACAATGCAGAAGCTGGATATAGAAATCAAAAGCAATACAATAGTAAGTGTCGCACGACGATCACTCCGGCGTTTACACGATTAACGTTTTAGGTATATTCATTACAAGCTGTAGAAGAAAGATCGCAAGTCATTGAAAATGTTTCCAGTCGTTGACCAAAACAGACAAGATGCCCACCCCCAAACCGTACACGTTCATATGCATCAAGTGTGTGCTTGCATGCACCAGTATTTTCCTAATTACAGACCGCATATATTAGCTCCTTATCACATACAGCCGGTACCTCGACCGTTCAACATGCAACACTATCAATATACGCAGTTCAATTTGAGCCCTTTCAATATACCGCTTATGCATCCCGGCACTCCGATGGCGCAAGCGACCACCCTAGCGCCCAGTACTCAGACTACTGCGAGTACCTTGGACTTCGGCCCGCCACCGCGCGACAGGAGGCATTTTGAAGCTGCCGAAGCGCCGACTCAAGATCCTCCGTCGGCAGACGTCTCCAAAGAGAACTTCTTCGACGACTGCAACCTGACCATGTCGAATTTGGGCGACGTTTTGCAGGAAGCTCACAATATGTCGTCCTCTGCCGAAAACTTCACGAAATTCTTGGAGCAAGGCTGCATCGTTGCCGAGAAGATCGCCATAAGGAATCAACACAGACCTTGCTTTAAAAATATACAAAATTTGTGCAATAGAACAAGAAGTGAAATCTTAAAACCGAGCAATACGGTGTCCAACATCCATTCGCAAGGTATACCTTGGGCAACAAAGGACTTTATTTATGCTTTTGTACGCCTTATAAATTGTTGGCATATGCTCAAGGGTTACTTGGATAGCAAAGATGGCACGTTGGGAAATATCGATAGAGAATTAACGTCGGAATTCAAAAATTGCTATTTGGATTGGGAAAAGAACACAAAAGAACTAGCTGCGCACATGATTAGGATCTTTACGAATTTAGATAACAACGTAAGCAATCCAAATGCCGTAACTCATAACAAGATCAAGCAGACGCTGCCGCAAGAGTCCACTTCGCCTAAAGTCGAATCGAGCGCAAGCAAAGTTAAGGAAACGACGAAGCTGAATCGAAACGTGACGAATACGGTTGCAGCGGAATTGTCCGACAATTTGCTATTACCGGAAAGTCCCGCAACTCCTCGAGACGAGGATTCCGATAATGAAGGTCGAGTCTACATGAAACCGGGTAGTTACAATGTACCGAAGAAAAATAACGATTCCCCTAACAGTTCACCTTCCATAGAATTTTTCGATACCGCCCAGAACGTATCGGCGCATTACAAAAAGATCGCGAAAAAGAAGGGAGAAAATGGCATGACCTCTGCTAACGATAAGATGTGGCAAGACGCACAGAGTGCCGTTCCATATCTTATGAATAAGATTAATCCACCGCAACAGGTTGAAATTAATGGTAAGTTACTTTCTTTAGAACTTAGAAAACATTTTTTTTTTTACTTTATTTGATGGCTTTTACAGATCGTCCGGAAGATGTCGATGCGTTGAAATATTTCGTTGATCTAAACACGCTGGACCATCAAGCGTCAAATATTCAAGAATGGCTAAACAACAATAATTTCTTTGAACAGCAAAATTGCTCCGATGGACTCAACGACGCCACAGGCGCAACAACTAGTTCAGGGATGTCAATGGGATTCAGCGAGAAGCCGGTAACTGTTCTCCAAAGATCGCAATTGGTTAAAATGGGCTCGTTAGTTGATCAAGATATGAGTTTCTACAGCCAGCATAAGGGATTTTGCAAAAATAACGGCGGCAGGGTAGAAGTTCAATCGAGAACGTATCGAAAGAAAGCCGATAGCTCGGAGAAGGCTTTCGGAAAATCTGCCATAACTAAGAAAAGCTGCCCTTCGACCTGGGAACACGAGAAGGGAGGATTGACGCCGGCAGCTTGGTTAGTAATGGAAGACATTTTAAAGATTCTCGAACAGGAAGAATTTGCGAAACGAGTAGATTGCAGCGATGTAGTGTTAAACGACAAGGTTAGAATCGTATCCTTGTAGAAAGTAAAGTATAACGCTGTTCTTTTAGTCTTACGCGGATGAATACAAGCAGGTAACGTCGTTGGCTACGGTAAGGAAGAAATTAACGAATAGAAAATACAACTACGTAAATGAATTTGTGGCCGATTTGAAGAGCATTATCAACTACGCCGAAATATTCTACGAGGTACGTACTAAACTAAAAATAAATGATCACGTTGATAATATTTAATTTTCAGGCCCACCACGAAATCATGCATTATATAACTCTTTTCGACAGGAAATTGGATCTACTTCTCAATAGAGATTTCTTCGCGTACGATTTTGGCTTCCTATTGGACAAAGGCGACGACATAGGACCGCTAGTCATGAAATCGTGCAGGAAAAGTGACGGCGACGGAGACCATTAATTCACCCGGAACAGTATTCTTATAGCAGGAGTAAATTTAATATTATAAAATGTGAAGTGTGATTCTGTGATAAATTACGTGATAAGGACTTACGTTAAGAGCATCCTAGACAATTTTTTTTTACAGTTGCAATAATAATATTTTCTATATTTGCATTTATTTTGACTTTGTAGGTTGTTTGCGCAAAGTGCTTTAACTTTGGTGATGATCGTTTAAGAATCTATCAGAAGTTTTTTTTTATTTCATTTCAAAACATCCAGCAGGAAGATAAATTTATTTTAGTTGGTTGCAAATTATATTACCTAAAAATGTGAAAAACCCAACCCAAAAACAATGTAATTTTAGAGAATAAGTTCATACTTTGTCTACTTAATAAATTATTTTTGGCTTTATAGCGCGAGTTATTATTATAAGTTTTTCTTTCCGCCATAATTAATTGAAATAAAACAATTAAAATTTAAAGCTTAAAAAAATTAATCATTTATTAGGAAATGATAAATGCTTAAGACGCACGTAGAAAAAGCAGAATTGTTCACGATCGTTCTTATTTTTGTAATAACCAATGTATAAAGCAAAATGTCTATTTCATTCTTCAATTTACATATCACACATTATCTTATACCCTCGCCTAATATGTTGCAACTGCCCATGTACTCCTCCTTGAGGAGTAAGAAAGTAATTATGTCCCTCTGAACTAATACCAGCTGAAGGAAATCACTTGTTGTCGTGGATATTAAAAAAAAAAAAAACATGAACGGAGACAACCATCCTAAGAACGGACGAATTACCACCGTTCTTACATCTAACAGCCCGCAAAGTTTCATTTCAGCCGGTGAGTATCAACAATTTTCGAGCAATGAAACTAGCGAAGCTCACAATTTCTTTCAAAATTTAAAATGAACAGAAAACACATATTTGCGAAACAATCCAATAAAAATGCCAACCAACATGTACGTACATAGCTTTATTCGCTTACATTCAAAATATAAAACAATCGCACCGACGTCCCTAACATAATTCTTAATCTATGTATATCTTAAATAATTAATCTCGGATAATGGCCAATATTGACCTCCATAGTTAAGACCTCCATCAATTCGAAAGCGACAGTCGATTGTTCTTCTCGTCCGTGCTGCCCGATCTATCCCTATCTTTGCCATCCGCTTCGATACTGCATCGTTTCTCTTGCAACTGCGTTTCTGCTTCCCATAAATATTGGTCCTTCTTCAACGTCATACATAGGAAGGCACTCGCCAATACGCCAATAAGGACGAATACGAGTAGCACGCCGAATCCGATCAGGAATGTGGTGGTATTATCCAGTTCTCTGGGATCATTAGTAGGTGACGTTGAATTGGTGGTAGCTACTTCCATAATCCTTTAATATCTGAAAGAATTAATTGGACCTTAGATGCATTTAAACAAAGTATGTCATACGAGCTGCAACAATTTCACGAGTTCAAGAAAATGATTAAGTATAGATCTGCATCAAAACAAAAGAATAACGGAATTTATTTTCGTAATACTTATTTTGAAACAGTCCTCGTTGGGTTTATTATAAGATACAAGAAAAACGCTTTCGTAAATTTCTGATAATTAAGTTAATTAAGGTACGCTTCAACCTCGCCAAGTAAAATTATCTAAAACTAACTCGTTAATTCCCGGTAACAAAGTACTTATTCCCAAGTTTGTTGTACCTGTAAACAAGGAGCAAATAGATGGTGAAAGTGAAGAAGGAACCCGGAAACTCGAGATTGTAGGTCGAGAGGTAGTCTCTGGGGATTATTTTATCGTTAGCCGAATAAAGCTGATATTAATTAGAGGATTTTCAATTAATTTTCCTCTTTGAAGCATGAAATATGTAGATGGGTTGTTTGCAAGAATAATTATTTTTTTCTCAACTAATTGGTAGCGATTAAAAGTTTCCCCAAAAATACGCTTGTATCCTCATTTATTTTAGAAACTTGAGATAAAATGGAATCTATTGTTAAAAATAAATGAAAAACATCAGAAAATTTAATTTGAGGAATTTGTAACTGGGATTATTTAAATTCAATTACAAAGAAAGCTGTTTGTATAAGAGTAATAGTCTACATAAGAGGAAAAACCTTTCGAAGCTTCAGCAAAATACGAAGGCTCTTTAATTCGAGGCGACGCTAAATTCTTACAATATTTTAATGACTTCTTCAGCAAACACCGTCGCCTAATACCTAAAGCCTTCGAGATTCATATCTAGCATGTCACTTTAAAAGATCTTCTTTTTACAATAATACCAAGTGTTTGAAATTACTGCGTCGTGCTGTTGTTATTCTGAGATTCGTAAAGTTTTCAAATCTTGTTGTTTTCCAAGTTCTCCCTTATAACGATTTAAACGCTGCCGGAAAGCGGCTGAGGTTGTTGGCAGAGAGGGAGCATTCTTAGGGATTAGAAAATCGTCAACAAAGTAACTAAGTAGCGTAAGACTGTATCGGAATAGTCTTTGGCTCTACATGAATTCAATCCAATCAATTTTTCGTGAAGATTTATTATCGTAAACGAGACCTGGATTCACCATTGTACATGTAAAACGACGCTTTGTGAAGTTATAATTTTTTTCAACTACGACTGCATAGAGATACATATGTACCTATATATTTTGAAGAGAAACGTTATACAAACACAATTAATCATCAACGGCGACGTTATCGATTCTGTTTTGGTAGATGACGGAATTGTTAAGTGTGCGAAGAGGCATCCCATTTTCCCTCTTTACATTTCAGCAGCGATTCTGTGGCTTCGGCTTTCACCTAACCCATTCACTTCGATAATGAAGTGGATCTACTCATAATATAAGTAATGTATATAATTAAGATAAACAATGACGGCCTGAAAGCATTGTATTTTAGATTAGCTGAATTCAATATGAGTATTATAGAATTGAAACGATAAAATAAAATTTGAATTAATCCCCATAAGTTATCTGACAGTTAAGTTTCTAAAAAAAATTATTATTTGAGAACTAATAATATATAATAAGAGCTATAACTGAGTGAATCTAGTACTATCGCGAAATTGGAATGTTGGCAACAATATTGGGCAGCTAACTTTTGCTCAACTTAGCGAATTTATAAATTCATTTGGCAGATCGACAAACTTCCACTGCAAAACGTGGCGAGAAGAGCTTTACGCGAGCTGCTTCAATTCCATGGATGGAATCAAATGGGATGTACAGCCTTCATTATCTCCGGTTCTACTTGCATGTTGTGTTGTACTTAACGATTTTATTCGACCGTATCTGTAGAATCAAATGTGCTCATCGGATCTGATGTCTATCGTCCTCCTAGTTTAACCAATACACGCTTTATCATAGTTATTACATGCAATTTTATAAATCGTTATTAATTAAATCGTTAAACTAAATTCGTATTAGCCGCGAATTGAAATATACGTTCATGCGTTGATCTCTAAAAACTTTACTAACACCTGTCGATATGCTGCAGAAAGAAAACGGCCGAAAGAGAATGCGATCGTAAAAATTATCCTTTATTTAAAAAACAATTTATCAAATTTATAACGTACTTTGTTCGAAAGCAAAACCAGCAGTTCTAACCTTCATTATGCTTTTTTCTTGGTCTTGTTTTAGAGCTTACCATCTCGCGTTTTATACTTGCTTCATTATAAGTGATAGGCAATAAAGTAAAAGTTAGTACGCAGAACTTGATTAACCACACCATTTTATAACCTTGTTAGATCCCTTCTTTCCATGTAAATTTTACGTAGCGTAGCCTATAAAACCCTTAAAACGTTTTAATAAATAAAAGCCCGCTCGTGGTTTATGGAGATAAATTTTCCATTCCGAACGCCAACCAGAAACTTGACAAACTTTCTTTGTGGATTTGTGGAAAATCAAAGAATGTATTAACGGCTCGATATAATTCCGACTAATTGTTCCCGACAGCATTTTGAAATTAACAAACTTTTAGTCCCTAAACAGAACTAGGGCGTCACTTAAAGAAACGGCAGCATTTCTCAATACGTCGGAATTTTGTTAAAAATCTTACGCAAAGTTTCGTGCGTTGCGTTTAAATTAACATTAATTATAAGCTCTTTCTTCACTTTGCTTACCAGTTTCGGGACACAAACAGTCTGGCATATTCTGCGAGATTTTGACGTAATTAATTTAAAATTCTTGTCTACGTAAGGCGTATTCAAATTGCACGGAATGCTTGTACAGCCATTATGGCACGTTAAATGAAAAAATGTTTTATATAAAAATATGGATATTCGGTGTTTCTAACACGTCTAATTTTCTTAGTCTAACGTATAAACGAACAGTGTTCCTACAATTTAAAATAAAAAAAAATAATAATAAAAAAGTTTATTACGCGCCTGTATTTATATACAAATGTCACTTATATTTATATTACTGACTTCTCTAGATATTCCTTCCTCCTTTATAAATACCGTAAAATGTAACCACAGCACTACAAATAAAAATAATTTTCTTAGTTGGCTGGGACTAAAATGCGTCCACCGAAATAAAAGATACGTATCGCATTGTAAGGAAAGGTTTTTTTTAACAAACGAAAATAAAACAATATGCGGGGTGGGTGTTTACTTGCGCCTTTATGGCGGAACGTATACCAACAATAAGTGTTCTGGAAAAGTAAGTTATGTTCGGGACGAAACATTAAAGCTGCCATAACTTTCCTCGTTTTTCTTTTGGTGTCAGCGTGAAACATCGATAAAAATATTTAGTGTGCTATCTGCCTAAAAAGGAACGGCCGAATAGGACTGACTCTTACTATGTAAATGCAAGGTGAAATCAAGAACATAAGATAGTAGGTCAAACCTAATTTATTATACATTTATTGCTGATGAGTTTTATAACTACTTTCAATGATTATTCTTAAATACCAATAAAAATATTCAGTACATAAAATGGTAGAAGTCCATCTTCTTACCACTAAAAGGACTTTTAATTACAACTGGCGGACGCACTGAATTCATTAAATAGTTAACAAAGAAGCCAACACCTGAAGGAGTTACATTTTTGACAATATTTTGAATACCTCTTTGCATGGGTCTAGCCAAAATTTGATCAAAGAGGAGGTTTCGCTCCGGATTAAAAAATAAGAAATGAAAGTGAAATTATTTCATTCATATTCAGATTTATGGGGGGGACGCATGATCTCTCCCTCTAGCTACGCCCATGCCCCTTAGCCTATTCCGAAACATTTACAGGAATAACCGTTAATTCATTACTAAGTAGTTTATAACAAATCAAGTAGCATAAACCGATGTTCATCACTAGAGAGGACAAAGACAGGTGGAATTATTACGTTTTAGCAGAGCGTAGACAAAGTCGTGTTTTGTCGACTCTCGGGTACACCGGCAGCTATTCTCACGAGGCGAATAGGCACGAGTCTATCTAGTCGCAATAAAAAAGAATAATGCCACCTGTCTTTGTCCTCACTATTCATCACATTTCTTTTCATATCGTTTATATTTTAAATTAAAATCGCGGAAGGTATCTTTCAAGTCTACCAATAACAGATACCAAAACTAACTAAATGTTTATTGTAATATTTGGGGAATTTTAATTCGTGCAGGTTGTTAGTATTGAGAGGTGATCTTTTTAAAATTTCAAATAAAAAACAGTTTAGGTTAGGTTAGAATTCTTTACGACTGTATAGACCGTGTTAATGTTTAACACGGTGTTCAACGTAACTTACTGTTGCAATATACGTTGATATTTAAAGTGTTTAATGAAGTTAGTAAGTTTTACTAATTTAATAACATGAAAAAAATAATGGATAATCAAGAGAGTTGCACGGAAGAATGATAATGGTCAGAGGAGATCCACTAGGAACTTTGAGGTTACTATTTTTGCAATTATATTAATTATCAAATGATAACCAAAGAATTTCTAGGCTTGTAAGCAAATTCTAATGGACGTTATATGGAATAAACCATTACAATTATTCACATTTTTTTATGGTCCTTCATAAATTTGAAGAGGAACGGAATAAAGAAGCGAAGGAAGCTAAGTCGGTGTAAGTAATTGCTTTTTAGAATTTATATGATGTAACTTTATAAATTTTAGTAGAATTGTAGGGCCTTGGTGTTTACTAAGATGTTTAACCAAAGATTAACCAATTTCTAATGTTGCTTGACCAATACACAATTAAATTGTTTAAGAGAATGGTTGGTTATCTTAATATTTGAGTTACTATTAACATACAAACATTTAAAGCTGCAGCAACTTGTTGTAACAAAAGATAAATACTTCTCTCTAACTGCTCTAATTGTGTTCACTCTCCAAATGCTTGATCAAAGAATCATCCACATTCAATTTCTTCGCGGCATCTACTTCTTCGTTTCCAAGATCTTGTATTTATCCACTCATCCACTGATAACTATATCAGTGGATGGATTGGAAGCTTTTAAAGTTTCTCCGCTCTTATAATTATGCTTTGATGCATTGATTATTGTACAAGATCCAGAGAATTAAATGGACATTTATGACAACCTTAGCAATATTTTTTTCTGTTGAACCTTCATTGATTGGTAATTCTGGCTGCCAAATTATTTTTTAATCTTAAAATTTCATGCGGATTTTATATATTTAAAAGTGAAATCCAAGTGGTATGTGTCAGAGACAAAAAGAAGATGGAGAGGTAAAAAAAACACAAAAAAAAAGAGGAGGCTAAATAAATTATGTATCCATCTAATTATAAAAACATTCTTTACTGTATTTACTTGAACAAGTTGATACTAACAAAACATCGACTAAGAAAAAAAAAGAGAACGAAGAAGAAGGAGAACAAAAAACTTTTTTCGTTTCCCTCCTTTAACAAACAATCTCTATTCCAGAAGAAATAACTGTCATTTCATCGTAGTTTTCCTTGACATTTTTATCTTCAGGAGAGTCTGTAGAAAAATATAATAAAAGAAGCAGATATATTAAGGCCTGATTATCTGCCTCGTTAACGTCGTTTTTTACGAAAAGCTTTGTAGAACTTCGATAAGGCTTTAATTTGAAAAAAAAAATGGTTCGCACATCGATAACGTGCCATTAAATTAATTTTAAGATCAGTGCGTTTACACCTGGTACATTTATACCCTTTGAAAAAATACGAAATTTATTTTTATATTGCATTATATAGGTCATGCGGCCGCAATTGCGAACGCCTTCGCAGCCTTTCCTCATATTGGGCCGTCATGCGGGGCAATAAATAACATTTTCCAGTTTGCCTCTGGAGATGAGCGTATTTCTAGATGATGCACTTTAATTAAAAGCGGGTAATTAAATCAGTCACCGGTAAAAAAGAGTTATTTTATACGGACATATACACCTGTTACACTCTTCATATTAATACGAGTTGTATATTGCTTTTATTTTTCAACAGTTTAATGCTACGTTTCCTCATTAAAGTCGTTTCCATGTATTTTGCCAGTAATAAAGATGCCGGTCGCTGACTGTTAGTGTAGCACGCACAATATTGCAAAAAAAAAAGAGTTTACACGTGCATGAACTCTGAACAGATACCCCTGCGAAGTGAATCCCGGCCAGCGATTGGTTTTTAATTACGTATAAATACGATATATGACTCGTTAAAAATTCCTATTGGAGCTTGAAACTCGTCTGGATTTGATAAAATTTCAGTAAGGTCATCGACTAATGGTCATTGTTGTACATATCTGGACGGGCAACGCAGTAAATCTAATTAATAGATTCGTTTCTTTTCCGCAGATAACTTTCTCTTAAAGGCACTGTTAGCAGGCATAATTGTCAACAGTGATCGCATAGAAATCCCCATTGGATGATAATTCCTTGAGTTGTGAGCCGGTGCACCATCCATTCGATGTAAAGCGGCAGCAGACTGAACAAACGGCAATATACCAAGTTTTTCTTCGACAATATTGCGCAGTATATCTAAATAACTTTCGCCATTTAAATTTCTACTGTACAAGTGTAGTGGTTATTTTGATCGGGCCAGAGTACATTGAATTGCTAATTATCGCGAAATGTCCAAAACTCCAAAATCGCGTAAGTCCAAAACTGACTGTTGCGTCCATTGAAGATACCGTTTCTCAGAAGTTTAGCTTAATCTATCCTTGTGATGCTTTTCGTCAAGTTTTCATCTACCTGATAAGCAAGATACGGTAAAAAATTCGGTAAAAAAACGCACCCTCTACATTAAGACGCTTTACACGACAAGAACACTGCTGTTAAAAGTTTTAACGGTTACAAAATTTTTAATAAATGGAAGTTCCCTGTTGTTGGAATCTAATATTAAACAAAGTTAAAATACCCTTCCGTAGATATTTCCCGTTTCCAACTACATCCTGGAGCACCTGGAAAGCTGTAAACTAGCTAAACTATCTCATATCGCAATCTCTATTCCAATATAAATCTTAATTGCGTCAATTTTCAATGTCAACTTCGCGCGCTTTTCCCATTTTCCACCGTAAAAGTTTAATGAACAACACGATACATCGCAGCGACGTCGCTTAAAAACGGACGTCGCGATGGCTTTTGCATACATGCCAATAAAATAGTATACTACGGTCGGTATATCTGATCGTACATAGTCGCACAAAACAATAAAATAAAAAAAAAACCTTGCCTCGATTCGCACCTCACCCGCATTCGCTTCAACTAGGTCGAATAAAAGTAGATGATGGAAAAGTCAAAATGATGTCGCAGTGTAAGTTTTATTGTTGTTACCGTTTTCGTAAAAATCGCTTGATGCAGACAAAGCGGAACATCCTAGGAAGCGTAAAGAATATTTTCAATAAAGTTTGAGAAGGAACGACACGTTTTCACGACTTCAACAAAATTGTTTCTTGCAAGTTGTCCGTTGTGCAGACTATTCATTCTACGATTACATTTACATAGTTGCAAAAGTTATAAAATTAATGAGTTGAATTGCAATTATTTTACTTTTTCAGGTGGTATGTTTTGATTAACTGTAATGGTGACTATCGTTTGGGATTATAGTTAGCTATGGAGTGCAAAGAATTCTTCAATAAACCTCTGCATCTGCGGAAATGGGAGCCTATCTATCACTAGGCTCTCGTTTTCTATCCACAATAAATCCCAAAATAACCTATTTTTCTTAAATGGTGGCATATTAAAATGTTTCAATATTAGCGCTTAAGCTGCTAAGATTACTGCACACTTAGGTGATGGCTTGTTAACACAACAAAAAATTTTTATTGATATTTTTTGCTTGTATAAAGAACAATATTACTCAGTTTAACAATTTCGCCAACATATATTTGCTTTTTTTGTTAATGGAACTTCGTTTTTTTTTGTTTGCGAAGAATAGCTGCTGTTACCACATGATCCCATTGACTTTTTTCTGTTGTTGTTTTAGCGGAATGCAGGCGTTAAGTCGAAAAAAAATACTTTGACCTCTATTTTTATTTGTAAAAAGAATAAAAAAAATTACGCCGTATATAAACGAGACCACTTGTTAATGTTACAAAAACGTTATTGAATCAACAGCTGGTCTTCTCTCGATGTACGTAGAGTATATTTATATTCAATAATAAAAATTAGCAACCAAATACAAAGTTCAACGGAAATTATAATAAAAGTATTACGAAAGCGTGACAAGCTCTGGGAAAAAAGCCTCTATCCTTTTAATGTATTAATACTATGTAACTACCTATTGTCTGAAATGTGTCTATATTGCTCAAACTTTACAGAATAACCGAATGCAAAAAGAAGCCTGGGAAATTGCAGAGTCTAAGCGAAAAGGCGTTTCTTTTGTTAATAGGAAAGGCAAAAAAAGCAAACAATTATAAACAAAAAAACAAACTTATGAGTGCAATCATTGGAGTCTCTCTGCTGAGTGACTTGCACAAAAGGTGTGAATACAAAATACTCAACACACCGCTTTGGGTTATCCCCTTTTTATTGACTTATTGATAGACTTGCAATCCTTATATCTAGCTTGTACCAATTCCACCCTGCCACGCAAATATGACCCGAAGTATTGTACCACAACACCCACCAAAAATCCTTAAAGAAAATTCCCCGCAATGTGAACTCTTCACTACGTATTCGTAAAGAGCATTATTGCGATACACAAAATATTTTGTTTGAATTAAATTAATTGAAAACCTAGTTGCGGTTTAAGCGGAAATGCTCCAAGATAAGATACTTTTTGAAGATGTAACGTTGCATGATATATTCTCCGTGGCTCACGCTACCTCAAACGTAACAGTGTATTTCTATTAAAGGAAAAAGGAAAAATATATATATATCCATCGAGTTTACGTAAATCTGCATGAGAGACCAAAAACAAACGTTTACTTTAGGTTCGTTCGAGATATACATATACAAATATTGATAGAAGCGGTTAAAAAAAAAACTAACCATCTCTTTATATTCCATTTCAATATATCGGAAGCCGCAGGTTTTCATTACATGTCCAAGGATAAATAAATCCTTTTCCTGGAAAATCGCTGAAACATGTTTTTTATTATTTCTGCTTATATTATCCTGTAGAGGCGTAGTATTGGTAAATGGGTCGCCCGTTTTCCCCTTAGAGGCTTTTAAAATGGAAATCATTGATGGAACGTTATCCGGATGTTTCAATAGAGCGTAAGTCATCTTCGTGTGTTCACAAGGTTGTATCTTCGTAAATGGGGATTCTTCAAAACGGTCTTACGTTCAATTGCGGGCATCTTTTAATGATAGACTTGTACTTATTCTTGCAGATAAATCATAAATTAGAGACGATTAATCCTAGCGTCGTTCATTTCAGGTAATATCGTTTGATGAAGAATCTAATATTTCATCGTCTGCCAAAAATACAGAGCGTTCTATTTATTTTATTTCACGAGTGTAGTTCAAATTTAATACCTTGTAAATTTTAATGGAAGCTTCAAATCCACAAACACTGTATTGTATTCACCTCGACCTACTTTACACCCGGTAAATTTCCCAATTTATGTTGTGCCAGAAAAATAACTTAATTAATGATACGAAGAACAGGGAATTATTAAAATACCTACAGAGGAAGGATTACTATCGCACATTTCCCAAACGCCTCCCTGTTTGTGGCTTGAAAGGTTGAAAGTGGGATGATTTCGAAAAGTACGCCTTAGAACGTTAATACCGTCGGCGTCGGTAACGTTAGAAAGATACTTGGGAATAGCGATGAATGCCGTACGCAGTTCTCACAATGAAAAGACAGGATAAACGGCAAAGAGGAAAGAACGGAAAGCGTGGGGTGCAACACATCGTTTTCATATTCTTAAAGTTGTAATTAAATTTCCACAGCGTCGCAGTATTCGAAGCTAGCTCGTTACATGCAGGCTCTGAATTATAATTAGGGCCGTAACGTGAAATTAACTGTTCGGATAACATTATTAGTAATTACCGGCAAGCACTGGACTACGTTGTTGGTGTACGAAATGTCAAGACTATCGATAATTGATTAAAAAAATACCGTCCAATTTGCTATCGTTGTGCGATATTTCTTTGATGTTGGTAGTAGAATACTAATTAATTGGAAGCTTAACTAAAAATTAATTGTACCAATTACATTGTTTTCTACGTTTCTAAAGCCTTATCATCAAGGCCAAGAATTTTAAAATTAATCTCGATAAGAGGAAAAACAACATTGGAGAATTGATAATAACGCAGACAAGAACGTTGTTTAGGCAAACTTCAGGTAGTATAGTTCAAATTGATCGAAATACGTACGGCTTTTCAATTTGAGATACCCACATATTGTTGGTGCGTAAGTGCGTGAAAAGATTGCGTTATATTACGTCGGCTCGCGTTTTAATTATATGCCAGTTTAAATTTTAATGGAAAGAAGATTGACGGTGGCGTAAAATTTCATCGCCGTTTAATTGAATTCTGTATCGGTCGCTACCGAAATTCGTGCAAAACAAGTACACTTGAACATATCTGAATTAATTTGCGTATCTGTCGACAGTCAGGGCGTTGGTGATTTAGACTTTGAGCATCTGAATGCATATCTGATCTTGTGTATCTCATTCGAACAGCTCTCACAGTGCTCCTTCTGAGAGAAATAATTGTTAATAACGATGCTTAAAAGCTTTGTAAGCAGCGCGGGTCTTGAAAGCACGGTAAAATGGAACCTATCTGCTTTTTCTTTAACGTGAATGGTACTATAAGTTTCGTATTCTCTAAATTAAAATAAAATTTTGTTGCACGTAAATTATTTACAAAATGTAGTATGTAAAAACTATAGTTATCCTAAGAGAGATCCCAATATTTTTGTCACTTAGTAACCGAAGGATTTGGGCATGAAAAAAATTAATCACGCCTTGGATGCCGTGTTAACGCATTCGCAACGTACTGACGCAGTTTAGGCGAAATGATTTTTTACGTCGATAGATAACTATAAACAAAACTTGGTTACATCAGTGCACCTCTGAAGCTAAAGCGTAGAATGCGAATCGGCTCCAAAAAGGGCGTCGACTGTTCAATATTATCCGGAAAAATGATGACTGCTGTTTTTTTAAGATGGTCATGAAGGAATAACTTGCCAATCTAAAGACAGAACGAAACAAAAAGAAAATTTTGTTCCAGCAAGACACCTCAGCGGTTACTGCGGTAAAAAAAATAACGAATTAGGGTTCGAATTGATAGACAACCTGGTCATAGCGACTTTTTTCAATTTCGCTTCGCTCGAAGGATAGAAATTTTCATCGAATAAGAAAACTATCACATTCATACGCACCTATTTCGCAGAACAAGATGCCAACTGCTATTTAGATGGATTAAAGAAATGGAAAAATCGCTACGAAGAATTTCTGTGTTATTTCTTTGTTAATTTTTCAGACTACCTACGTAAACCAGCTTTTATTCTATATTTTTTTCTTTGCTTCATTAATCATCTTTAGTAACTCGGAAGATAAGGGTTCTTAATTATATCTGATAATCTTCGTATAATATGTTTAATTTTATTGAACAATTTTCTCCCTAAAAAATTAAGGAATAATGAACAAAATAAACAATATCTATAATTGAAAATATAACAAAACAAAGTATAAAAATAGTATAAGACGAAAGCATTGGAAACAAGCAAAATAAATGAAAGAAACAAAGCACTACTAAGTTAATGTTAGTTGATTTAGTAGCCTTTTCCTTCCATCTAAAAGCTAAAATATAGAGTTTATTTAACCTAAAATGAGTGAAAGGGACCCATTAGTATAATTCTTTTAAACATCGGGATGAAATAATTGAGAATCACTTAAAATCACTAGAATAAGTAAGTAATTCCCGAATAAAGAAAGAATTTGGGAATCGATACTCGCGCCCAAAAATCCAAAACCTTCAAGGAAAAATGTAAAAACTTTGAAATCTACATCCGTTTCACCATAAAAAAGAACATTTTACATCTATGAATCTATGGTCGACGACTACGTGTGGAAATCTATCCTTTTCCTTTTCATCCTACATATTTACGTGGGACGAATTATTTGTTTTGAACTATACTGTAAATTTCGACATTTCTGCTTGCTCGTACAATTGCAAATATCCATACAGGTTAACTGTTATGTTGTGTATTAGAGATGTGGAATATAAACAGAGAAGATTCGATATACCTGTGTCTATTTACGTTGTTAATTGTGCTTTATGTATTCTGAGATAGCCTTTATGTACGGATGTAATTGCTCTAATTCCATTATCGTTTTAATGGTTGTTATTTGAAAATATCTTTAAAACCTTGCCCACTGAATTTTCGTTTGTCAACGTTATATCTGCAATTAACGGACAACTATATATAATCTCTTTTTCACATTTTCCATTACCGCAGCTGGAAATATTCCTCGATTCATTTCTCTTCCTTTCTAACAGAGCAGGTCTTCGGAAATTATTTATTTAATTGAGATCTTTTCTAAATTAATTCTTAAAATTTGTCGTGCCTATAATGACGCACTCTAAAAGCGATTTTTCTCGAAATAATAACGTAGGCTTCCACGACCGGAATCGGTTAAAATTAAACATGTTCCGGGTTCGGACCGTGTTATACTTAAACAAAAACTCGAAAAATAACCACAGTGTGCCTTCAAAATTTTAACTGAAATTTCGTAGAGGTAGACTTATATGGCTTATATATTCAAAGAAATAGTTTAATTT
This sequence comes from Oryctes rhinoceros, assembly GCA_020654165.1. Lineage (NCBI taxonomy): Eukaryota > Metazoa > Arthropoda > Insecta > Coleoptera > Scarabaeidae > Oryctes > Oryctes rhinoceros. Next base: position 3,623,583 of record JAIOKQ010000548.1, on the reverse strand, counting down.
TGGTGTAAAATGTGGGTTGTACAAGGATACTTTCATTTCAAGCGGATCATACTGAGTATAAAGCTTATAACTAGAAACGGCATTGTTTTATTAAAAATGTATACGGGATGTATTATTTAAAACAAGAAAGCATCGCTTTCGAAGGCACCGGAAATGTTAATATGAAAAAAAAAGGATAACTAATAATCGATGTACTTTTCCTAAAAAAGCAAACTGCTGTGTCGTGTTTATAACTCAGCAGCAAATTTCGGTTACACTTTTGGCCAACCATAACGAAGTTATATTACTTCGACCGAAACTTTCTTTTTGCCCTAAGCAGCTAATTTTGCACGAAGGAATTAGATATCTCGGCATAAGTTTGTTGAAGAAGACGCGCTTACTTCTCGATTTAAATTATTTGAAAAATCAATATGGTATCATAAAAAAGAAAAGCTTATAAGCTACCGTTTAAACTAAAATATTTATTACATTAAATCAAATTTAATTCACGCAAGAGAGAGTTTTCATGGTTGGGTGTCTTTCAAACTTAAGTTATTTATCATTCATTTACATGTACATCATTTACATCTACGAAATAGCTATTTTCCTTTCAATTTTAATTACCTTCATTAACAATTGCAAGCTTAAAGAACGAATATATTTACTTTAACGTTGCTTATATATGAATCTCTGTAAGTAATCACATTAATTAAGTACTTACACGATGAACAGCTTCTGCATGTTGTTTTCGGACGAATCGTCTTCGATCGCGGAAACTTGTTGAATTTTTTTATACTTATCGGGAAAAAAAAGGTTGAATATAGAAGCGCTACCGATGTGCGATGGTGGAACGACAACGATCTACTGAAAAGCGCAAAGTTTCTCCTCGAAAAGGCTGTAACTTTAGCGATTGCGCTCCAATATGTATAGACATCAAAAATTGGTAAACTAACAAGGTAAAAGATGTATGTACATTAAAGAAATATACGATGAGTAGATTATCAAGATTCTTATTATAAGTTAAGCTTTATTCATTTCACTTATAGCTCAAAATATGAGGTAAATCCAAATCTACCTTTTAATACTTTTAAGTTTGGACGCATAGAAGAAATGTTTGAAGATTTATACATATTTATTACTATTATTCTTTCTAATCGTTTTCACTTCTCCTGTAGCTTTACTCAGAGTAATTTGCCAACTTCCCAAGTATCCGACGTCGCAGTAACGGAATGATCTGTAGATATAGTCAGGGAATAAAAGTTGTTGGTAAGTTATGTATATCCTAGAACTGATCCTAGAAAAGTACTGCTGGCCAGTAATGTTGCTAAATGTCGCCTACAAATTCTGATAAGCGAATCAAGACCGGTCGTTGGGAAAGTATTTGAAGACTAATAACATGGTTTCAGACTTGCTAGATTCAACCACGTACGCTTAAACAACAAAGCAAGCAAATCCCATCAACTTCAAAGGTGCTTTCAATTCAGACAACGGGAAAAACGAAATGTTAAAAAAAAGATGAATTCCAGAAGGGAAAATGACGAGAACAATACTGGAAACGTGAGATAGAGTCGGGAAAGAAACAAAGAAGTAGGAGAAGAACCGGAAGGCGAGAACATTATAAAATATATAAAGGCACAATGATTATAATAGGTAGGGTACGATGAGAAAGCCGACAAAAATTGTCAGAAAGTTAACAAACATGGTTCGGAAATAGATGAGAAAAAAAAAAACGAGGGAACGATCTAGAGGAAGACATAAATGTGACGAAAAGCGTTTTCGATCAATCTCTCGGCGACTATGTTTATTAGGGCTGTCGAAAACTCGAAATCAAGTACCTGGAATCAGGGGTGCTCAATTATTCGGTTCTAGAACCGGCATAATAAGCAAAACAGCCCATCGAATAGAGAACTTTCTCATAAATCAATTTGTAAATAGAGAAAATAATATCTTTTTTAATAAATTTGTTGAAAAAAATACATAAGGCTAAAGACTTGAATTGCAAAAAACTATGAAATTTACAGAGCTTTTCACATTTAAAATTGTGTTGGTTACAGCTTTATGAACTATTATGTGGTTAATTCTGGAAAACGGGTCTGTATTTATAGCCCATACATCGTAAATATTAATAGAGAAAACTATTCTTAACTATAACTACATTACAAAAAAAAACATACGTATGCCTAATCAATACTTCTTCCTATAAAAATTCTTATTTAATAATACATCACTACAATCTTCTATATTAGAAATATCGTCTACCTATTCAAAATTTTACAAAGTTAACTATTGAATTAAATGATCAAAATCACTCGAAGTAAGAATTAAAAAACTATTAACCAAACAACAGCAAAATGTATTATTTCTCTAATCATCAATTTTAGTTGCCACGGTAAATTCATTTTATCCTTGTACTTCTTCTTAGTAAAGAATGCGACTAAGGGGATTAAAGTTAATTCTAGAAAAGAACTTAATACCTCTGGAGCCCATACATCGTAAATCTTAATAACCAAAAACTATTCCCAACAAACTTACAAACAAAAACTTTACTGAATTCCCAATCAATACTTCGTCCGACAAGAATTCTTTCTATAACCCCCTATGCTGGAAGCGACGTTATCCTTTTATATTTTCTTCTCTCGTAATAACAAGGTTTTGCCGCTTAGGACCCAGCAGCATCCCTTCAGGCGAGGTACGTAGATTAAGGGATTGCATACTGAAATGGAAGATTGTTTTATAGAGGATTTTTTAAAACGGGCTTTGTTTACTTCGTGCATAAACACAGGCAGAGTAGTTTTCCAATATTTTGATCCAATTTATTTACAGAAACGATATTGCCAGGATAAATTTTTTTATATTTGGTTCCTTCTGGTATTTTTCCGTTTATGTTCCACTTTAAAAAAAATCGCTTATAATAAGGATAATACTTTATGAAAGATACCATTTATCTCATTGCATCGGAATGAATAATTAATTATACAAGTCCAAATAAACGTAAAATCATATAGAGGATGTTACGCAGCAAAGCTGACATGAAACATGCAGCCGCTAAATGGACAATAATGTGTAGCTAATTTAGAACGACGTCATTGTCAAATATCAAATACATATATAGCGCGTGCTTTAATTGCTTCAAAAGTGGAATTAAAAATTTGCTTTGTTAGGCCTTTATCGAACAGCGTGTTTATTTTTAGGTTAGCGGAAAGATATGTTCTCATAGGCGCATCTAAAGGAGAATTTTGAGAAAACCATTACTGGGTTGATGACTGCGCATTACCTTCTGAAAGAGCATCTACACAGCCTGGGTTCAGCAAGCGAACCTTGGTGTAAAATGTGTAAATTTTACAACAATGATGGTTCCAATAGGGATTATACAAAAAATTTTAAACTCAAACACCTGAAGAATAAATGATGGCATTATCTTGCGAAGAACAAAAAAACATAAGACAACCTGTAACACCGCAATTTGGGGCTGGCTTTGTAAACATTATTTTGATTGAATCTTCCTGTTTACGGACAATTTAAAAGCCGAAGAAATACGCACCAGCTACCAAAATAAATTGGGCGCTGAAATTCAAGTTGAAAATAAAGCCAGAAACAGCTGTTATTTCAAATTAAAAAACATGGAGATCTTTGCCAAAACAATATACAGTAAAACTCGTAGAAAGCTGGGAAAAAGGTGTTGAGCAATAATTAGTAAAGGGGATGATTAAACGAAATATTAGTTAATTACGCATTAGCTAACAATATGTATTTTAATAAAATAATTTAATCCTAATTTTTATTTTTTCCAGATTATAACGATTTTTTTCTTGTTGATTGGACTATACATTAAAACACGCATCGTAATACTATAAGCAGTGTTTGAGTAAATGTTCCCAAATGTAATTCTAGAAACTCTAATGTTTTAAAATTACATAAAAATACTTCAAATGGAACGATTAAAAGGCTATATTATATCACTACAGAATCGCTATTCATTTTGTAATTTATTGTTAAAAACTCCGCAGTTCAATTTGAAACCGATTAAAATAGACTAAAGTAAACGTGAATCGCTTAAAATAAAAATATTCCATAGTCTACAGAAATAACGAGCGGAATACGACGGATTTGTTTACAATTCCCGTATCGAAATAAAATAAACTCTTCTATTAATTTCTTGGAAGAGATGAATTCAACGGTAATTGATAAATTCGTGCAAATAAAATATATGGATCTAATTTTCTGCGAATTTTAAATGTTTTAATGTTGAGATAATGAAAATAAATATTCAGATAATACAATAATTACGTGATTAACAGCAGTAATAATAAATGCTATCTCAGATTATGCATTGTTTATTTTATTCTATTTGTATAAAAACTTTTCGTTTGACGAAGAATAATAAGCTTTCGCTTCCAAAATAGCAAATTAAAAACCCATCAAAATAATTCCTTAATTAAAATATTAATAGTATTTCTGATTTTTTTCCATTTAAGTCGACAAGTTCTATATATCTATATAAGAATTGTATCAATACCAGTCGTTAAAACCACGGAATAATGTATCTTTTCAAAATTTGCAAAAAAGTCTGCTTCAAAAAACATCATAAGTCAGAAAACTAAAGTTGTCATGCAAAAGCGAAAAAACTTCGTATTTTGCAATATTTAGAATAATATTGATATTATTGTAAATCGTTTAATACCGAAAATAAACGATTTCTTCCTGCATATCTTCATTCATCGAAGTGGAATCCAACGAATTTGGCCATTATCTTGCCTCTTTTTGGCCCTACTTAATGCTCGTCACGCCTTCATCCTAATTCACTTTTGTCTCTACATAATTATGATTCGCTTGAGCGATGTATGCAACTTGGATATTAAAACAACAGAATAATTTATAAATTGTTTATTTTTTTACATACACCTTCAAAAATTAACTAACTAAAGTCATATAAAAAATTTTAATATTACTATAAGTATATCAATTTTTTTATTCTTCTATTGAAGAAACTCACAAATTCAATTTTTACAAATAAAATGAAGTGAAAAATAAAAGAATCATTGAGGTTACGTTCAATATGTACAATATTATCCATGTTCTGTATGGCAGGGATGTAGTCGGTTGGAAATCCGGGCCCACATTAAACAAAGAATAACTAAATATCATTTTAAGAGGGATTAAAATGCATTCGAAGGCGGCGAACCCTTCATTCCTATGTATCGTTTCTCCTGTACTATGTTTAATTGACTACAATTACATATGTTTGCAGTTGTATTGAGAATTAAATTAAAACAAAAGCGAAGAATGCGTTGATATTGGCAGTAACATTCGACATTTATGTACAAAGCAACAAAATAAAATGCATAGGTGATACTTAGTATTTTTCGTTAGTTTTAGAGATCTCGTAAATTCAGACTTTTCGTACTAGAATTTTCAACGACTGTAACTAAATAGCAGCAATAATGGTGGTGTATCTGCGGTACGTAGAAATTATTGTAAAAAAATTGTAAATTTGAAAATAATTGCACATTTTATGTATTTTCATCATTTTCCAAATTCGAATTACGACTAACAGAAAATAAGAAGGAATTTTGATCAATATTATTTATTCGGTGGTTTATTCTGAATCTTCCACAAATTTATCCTTTCTCTTAATTCGCTTGCTGAAAAAGAATAATTAATTGTCTGGATTGAACCAGTTTGGAACATATATAAAATTCTTACCAGGTTGCAGCATATCTTCCGTCAAATGCTGCCTATTAAAGGGATCGGTGCTACTGTTTAATAAATGCCTCATTATTATTGGTCTGTCCATCACGAGACCGCTAGGTAGTAATACAGGATCCGACATCACAGTCATCATAAGAGGATCTTTGAACTCGTCAGGTGCGTCGGCCATCCAATCGTCAGACATCTGGTTATCGAGCAATATCTGATTAGCTTTTGACGCTAACGCCTTGAACTGCTCTATTTCCACAGGTGTCTTGATCGATGATCGTTCCATGCGCAGAGCTGCATCATCAAATAGCTCTTTTCTAAATGAGCGCTACAATTTTTTGGATTAAATAAAAATAAATTTAAAATTACGATAAAATATTGTTACCTCATCTCCTGCCAAAGCCTGGGCAAATTTATCACAGTCGAGGTGCAAATATATATCGACCAAGTTGCTAAGCAACCACCTCGGTTCCCAGCCGTACTTATCAGGATTCCTCACCTTCAGGTTCTTGCACTTCGGACCGCATAGCTGCTGTAAATTGAAGTTGAGCATCGACGCCAATCTGTCGACCAATTCGGGCCTTAAGAACGGTTCTTTGATCTCTACGGTTAAATAATGGAACATATCAACAGTCTCCCTAGCTAACGTCAAGTATGAACGACATTGTCTTTCATCAGCGTTCAATTGGCGCATGCGCGTTTGTTGCTGGTCGGTCGGCAGCTTGTACCAATTCACTTCGTCCTTGATTAATTCTTGCACTTCGTGGATACGTTTTAAACTCTCTAGGGATTCGTCCAAAAGAAATGTGGTATCATTCATCAACATATTAACGAATTTCACAAATTGAGTACCGCTTCGTGACTCGTTCACTAATGCTTGTCTGTGAACTGGAGAATTCCACATACCTAGAAAAATAAATAAATTGTGATATCGCGGAAAACTTTTCGCAATATCTCTATTATGTAGCTCATAAATAAACTGCGGATTGGCACATAATAAATTTAATTCTTGATTATCCATGGGTGTATATCTGTTTAGGAAGGCTAATAAATGACTGTCTTTTATTTGCCAATGGTAAAATTTTATACAAGCTGTAATATTTATTTATGTAAATATGGGAGATAAACAGATGATATTAAGAGTATTTCATTTGCGTGCTGTCGGGCACAATCAGCTGCTCGACCGCGCCATTTAACACTCAAAACAGTCAACGCGCTAAACAGCTTTTAAATAAGATTAAAGCAAAATAAAATTAATGCCTTATTCGAAAAAATAGAATCTTTAGCAATGTATGGTTTTAACCAGGATTACAATTGATTAATAATAAAATTACTTACTTTTTATAATTAAGCTTATATGGTAACGTATTGTGAATTTATCATAAAACTCCGAACTGGATCCCGTTGTCTCAACGTCCGTATAAAATTTCATGAGAGCGCTGGACAGCATGGTTTGCGAGAGTGGGTGGGCCATGAAACGCGAATATAACAATTCAGTTCGCTTTTCGACGGATAGATTAATAATAAAGACGACTTCTACGATCTTAGCAACTAAGTACGGATTTTTTATGCAATTCGATGAACACATTACGACGAGAAGCCATGTTATCAACGTGTCTTCCATATTTTCGGATATTGCTTTCGGATAGTATCTAAAACAGAAGGCGTTGTCGTAAACATATATAATCCCCTTTATTACATTCCTTTTTCATCACTTACTGCAACGCAAATAGTAAAAATTCTGCGATATCCTCCACATACCATTCTGGTAAGGCAGAGAATAACGGTGGTATATCACCGATTAATGGAAGATTTGGCGTTCCGCTGCCAGGGGGCGTATTAGTTAAAGCACTTAGTAGAAACTCCGACACGGACGTATAAAACCCTAAAGAGCGTCGTATTAGATTCTTATCTAGTAGTCCAGCATCCGCGCAGGCTTTTGACCTGAAAAAAATAAAGGAAAGTTACATATGTTAAATGTATTATTTATATATTTACAAGTACTACAGGTTTAAGTTAAGTTTAATTTTTATAATTACTTACTTATTAAGTTTTTTCAGCTGATGCTTCCACCGTTTAATTAAATGCTTATTCCTAGTAGCTAAAGGAGTGGAACGCCATTGCGACTCAGCAGCGACCGTTTCGTCTAGCAATTTTTGTAGTTCCCTGATAATCCTCAGTCTTCTCTGGTACTTTTGAATGGCTGGTAGAAAAGATAAATGATGGCAATGAAGCGTCAGGAACCAGCACTGTGTAGGAAATTTCGGTTCAATCCACGCGTGCGCTTTGCTCAACTCCATTAACCAATCGTTGGTCTCCTGAGAAGTGTACCTTAACCGAGTATCGCTTTTGATATCGACTAACGAGCTGGGATGAAACGGATATAAAAAATCCACCTTGTCCAACTTCACTTTGAAAGCTAGCATTTGAAGAACGCTCAACACGTTCAACATAAAACCGTCGCCGGCTAATACACGCTCTTCCATTTGAAGTTGAGCTCTTTTTTCGTTGTTCTTAAGCAATACCGACATGTACTTCAACATTAAATCGCGACTAGACGAATTCGCTAAAATATTATGAAAGACCTAATAAAATGAACTAAATTAGCAATCATTATTCATGCTAAAGGATACTGTGCGATACCTTATGCAAAACATTCCTACTATTCTCCAATTCCTGCTGTAATGTTTGATTTAAACTCTTATCGCTCGTCGAATTGCCAGAAAAGAATTTTTCGGCAACCTTTGGCTCGTCCTCCGCAAAAACGGATACGGATAAAAATGGTCCCAAGTACGACGTCCTGGTTAATTCCCTTCCGCTTGCTTGAGTGCATATCTCAGGCAGAAACTGAATCTGACGCGTTATCAACGTGCAAATAGGCCTTGAACCGCATCTAATCTCAGCTAAATCATTGAGTGCTTGCAGCGGTGCTCTTTGTTCGTTCCCTACAATACTGGCGTTTTCCATCATTGTGAAAAGCCCTTGCAGAACGGGCGAAAATATCGTAGAAAATGCATCGAAATTCGTGTGAGTTCTAAGGATTAACTCCGTTAGAAAACCTCTGGGAAAGCTTTGTTGCAGTAATGGAGTAATTAGTGGAGATTTCGAGAAAGAATCTACTCCGACTATCACTCCTTGAAGTAGTAAAGAAGTATATTGGATAATTTGACCGCGCAGATCGCTTAAAACGTCCGATAACGGCGGAATACTAGACTTCTTCGGATGATTCCTTTCTTCTACAGCAACGCGTGAATAACAATCCATTAAATAATTAAGAGCTATAATTTGGGGGGAAAGTTCGTTAGTAGTTCCACTGACTTTCATCGGTAAAAGGGGAACGGGACAACTACCTATTGGGCTGGGAGAAGGGCTCAGGTTTTGCGTGGGACTGACGGAAAACGAACTAAGGCTAATATTGTCCGTTTGCTCGGGAGTTTGTACCAAATCTTTGAAAGGGTTGCTTCCTGTCGATATTTCAACGAGGGCTTCCATTAAACACTGAGAAATTATATCCGATATTGAACTACCAGTGTGCTTTAAACCGTCTGCCACTTGCGGTAAAAATACAAAATTTTCGTTTGGTTGAGTAAACGAACATAAAAGCACTCGGGATATCGACGCATGAAGTTGTTCTTCTGATATTTCTGTTGACGAAGTCGTTCTGTTCCTGGTTATTTCTCTCCTAGGTTCTACCTCCTCTACCTGTTAGATAAGAACATAATTAAACAGAGAAAGTAAACAATATCGTTAATATTACTGCTTTGATTGCTCAGTTGCCAACTGTTACATTTTAATGAATCAAAATTTATTGGATATAGTCATAATTTTCCAATAATAAAATTTTTTTCAAAAGACAATTAAAAAAAAGGTCCTACCTCCATATTTTCAATCCCTGAATCAATATCGGTATTTGCACCACCTGCTTTATCAATACAACCACTAGCTTCGTCAACTTCCATATGAATTGAGCTCGTTTCGGAGTCACTACGCTGTGGAGGCTGCCGCGATCTATGCTTCGAACTTGACGGAACATTAATATCGATGGGTTTGCTAGGTATTTGAAATACATTGTCAAACTTTTGTTCGTCATAATTTTCCTTCTTTTCGGTTTGCTCTAATGGCTTATTCTCTAACTTATTATTACTGTTATTTAAAACATCTGCTGTACATTTATCGTCTATGGGTGTCTTGGGTGCATCGAACAGCGGACTTTCTGTTCTAACCGCATTACCTGGACTTTGAGAAATTGGTGTTGTCGGTGGTGATATCGAGTTTGAGGGTGAGTTGTTGTTGCATCCTGCTAAACGTGCTAATCTTCTGCGACGTATCTAAAAATTGAGATTGTTTCGTTAGCGTATCGTCTGGAAATTAGCGAAGTTAGTGTCAGATGGAATTTAGAAAAACATTAAAAATGTTATGGCGCAAGTAAAACGAACGATCTGGCTAATACTTCATCAATATTCCAACAGTAACGTTGTAGAGAAACATGCTTTTTTTTCTGTAAGCTTTACAAAATGTAACTCGAATGACATTTAACCTGTACGTACCTCTTCTTGTGTTAATTCGCTCATTTTCGCATGAAACTGTTAGGTAACTTGATAATTTCTTGATTATTCTCAAACAAAAGGTTGTAGCACTGTGACCAGAATGAGTATACAAAACACACGAACGTCAAATAAGTCACTCACCTCAACAGCTGAGCTTATAAACTACCTTAGACTATTTTGCACCATCATTGTGCCACAAAATGGACATTCACAGTCTAACTGACGATTCGATTTTCGTCTGGTGCGATCGTCCTGTTCCTTCACTGTGCACACAGTCTTTCTTTGTTGTCGTACGCGCGCGCGCGCACCGTATTTTTACTGCCTTTCAAAATTCAAGTTAAGAAGGAGAAAACAAGAAAATCTATTTTAAAAGTGAACTTGGCCGCTAATATCTTTGTTTACGTATTATTTATACGTCTTTGCCGAGAAAACGTGCTCGATGTTCCATTTTTCATGTTTATCTCTTTTATTTTAAGTACGCAAATTAGAATCCTTTGTGAATTCTTCAAGAGGTTAAAAATAAATCGTTTTGCACGTTTATACCAATGGTTTTATGATCATTTTTACTTTCAAAATATACGTAATCGAATATACGGTTAGTCACAGAAGTCTATGCACATTATCTAAAATTGCAATAAAGAAACTTTTTATTATATTCAAAAACCATGGACGTAGCCAGAGGAAGGTAAAGAAGGGCCCTTAAATCTCTGATATAATTTCGCTTTCGTTTCTTATTGCCAGTCATACAAAAATTTCCAAAATGTCAACTTTAATTTTTACCCTGGTGGTTCCGTAACTCTTCGTTCCACATCGTACCAAATGTGTTCAATAAAATTGAGAACGGGCTATTTGGTTGGTGCATGCAGTTCTTTATGCAAAATCTACCCATGTGTCCATTCTTTCACAATATGCGCGCTATCTTGCGGAACATTCATCATGCTTAGCAGTCGGGAGCAAATTCTCTTATTTGCCTTACTTACTATTATTTATTTTATTATTTTTTTTTTATTATTTGCCTTACACCGTACCATTTGATCCGAATATTTCGTATTTAATTTCATCGGTAAAGAAGACGATTTTCAAAAGCTTTGTGAATGTAATTTTTAGGAAAGTCAATTCTTCTCTGCCTGCTTTGTTGGGAAAGGCTTTTTTCGTGCAATCTTTACGACCAGAGCGTGGTTTATTAATAACACCATGACACATTAATAATGTATTAAAATTAAAATTTCAAAAAATTGTTTAAATTGTTGCGTAGCTTTAGCAACAATTTTTGCTACTTCAACATACGATTTTCCTTCGTAATTTTCCATTCTGGCTATGATACGTAGTGACAACAATTTTAAATAATAAATATGGTATTTACTCTTCCGTACTTAATTCGAAATTAACAACTTTCCGAACATGCAGTGCTGTAAATAATAAACAAAGGCTATATATTGATTTTTGTTAGGCTCAGTTTGCGATGTTAAATTTTTTATTTGACCAATATGCAGCAGTTTTTAATATTTTTCTTGTGCGATTGTTGATCAATAGACACACGTACCTTTTTATATAATAAAAACTTAAATTTACCGTTCTTTGGTAAGGTATTGCAATAAAATAGTGTATATAGACCTTTGTGAGTAAATGTAAACATATTAAAGACGATAGGTTAGTATCTCCATAAGAATTATCAATCATTAAAGGGCTATTAACCAAAATTACTTATAATTAGTGAAATATTTTCGCCCGTAATGCTTTAATCCATTTTATCAAATGTAGGAGCTGAATGATTTAGTTGCCTTGTTGCTTGAATTGAAAGTATTTTCCGAGAATTATAATTCTCACTAGAAGCTCCGCCCTATTCATTTATTTATAATAAAAGGATCTATTTATCCGAATTATTGTTTATATTTTACAATAACAAAGAAAACTTTTCTTTTGAAAGGTATAACGTGGTTTCGACGTTATACCTTTCAATAGAAGAAAGTCATGGTCGCCTCGACTACGTAAGAGAATTTCAAAATTGACTATAATATGTCACGTACGTACGTATGTACATAGGTTAAAGGATATTAATTTTCAAGATAAATTTTATCTTTATCGCTACAGAAAGTATTCTGTGAGTTTATAAGAAGGTTGAAAACGGGATGTTTAACATTAGCAATTTTCAGAATAAATAAATAAATAAATAAATAAAATAAATATCGACATATTTCATTTATATGTCGATAACTTATATAACTTATATTTATATAACTTATGAAATTTTGATGAAGGTAGATTTTTTTATCCACTACGTACTAAAAAAAGAATCGGAGTCTAAAATGTAGGTTCAGCTGAGGTATTTCCATTTCAAATGGGTCACATTGTATATTTATTTTTTTATTGTTTAGTTGTGATTTTCAACATATCATTTCAACGCGACCACAATCGATTAAAGTTCTTTTAGATATTCACATGGCGTTCATAAAATCTTCAAAAGAAAACGTGCGGATATTGATTACGAATTTCGTTCGAATCTGCACATTTGTTGAGCGTATTATCAACTCAATTATGCAATGTAGGCCGTAATGATAGGAAGTTGAATGTGGGCTTTCGCGACCGTAATCCATAGTAGAAATGTCGTTCGGGTGTTGTCGCGCATTTGACTTGACGTTTCGCCGAACATGTTGTCAGCTTCTTTTTATCAAATTTCTAAAAACTGTCTTTAGGAATCTTCTGAATGAGCTGATAGGATTTCTGCGATGATAATAAACGTTTACAAAAAAAAAGAAAACAGATTTTTTTTGAGATGAATGACTTTATTATCTCTTTTGTATTTTTCTGATCATAGTTTCAAAATCATATAAAATACAGGCTTACACGGTTATCCTACCGTCCCTATTCCAAGAGGTAACTTCCCAAAACCCTTTATAAAGTCCAATGTTTTATTACGATAAAATACATTTATGAAATACAAGTTAACAAAGGTCCACGAGAAAATAACAGCAACAATAGTTAAAAACAAATTAGTTAGTTATTACTTATTATTTCATTTAACATCGTCTACGTCGCGAGTAACGGCGCCTTCCTTTCTTAATTTCCATTTCCTATATGCCAATTCCGGAATCCACATTACTATAGTGATAAAGGTCACTGCATTTATAACAATTATACAGTATTTAAAAGAACCTAATACGTCCCTAATAAATCCTAGAACATCAACGTAATAGTTACGATAAAATTGATTTTGAAATTTAACGTTAATTACCTAAAAATGATCCACCAACCCACATAAATATGCTATTAAACGTCGATTGCATCCCTGCCGCGGCTGCTAGTCTCTCAATCGGAACATAGTCTGGGATTACTAAAGTCCAATAGACAGTCCTGAAACCCTTGGCGATGCCTAAGAAGAAAGCGCAAGCCAGCAAGGCATAATAGGCTTCGAAACATAATAAAGCTGAAAAAGGAAATTTCCGTTTAAGTTTCCTTAATGACCAATAAAAGCATACTTACAGGATCTTGATAAAATCAAAAGAATTAAAGCCCAAAGGAACATGCTTCGAGAAGATTGGTTGAAAAATTCGCTTACGTAAGGTGCAATAAATCGAAAGCATATGTCGGCTATCGACACTGTGGACATGAAGGTCGCTATTTCCTGCGTTTCCAATCCGTAATCCTGCATGATAAACGGCGTCAATAGAGAAAAATTCATCTCGGCGAATATTGCAAACGACATCCCGACCATGATGTTAACGTAAACGGGATCTTTCAACAGAGTTAGATCGAAGAGGTCCACGAGATATTTTCCGATCCTTTTCAATAAGCTCTCCTTTTGTTCTTCGATTATGGGCTTCTTGTCGTCTTCATCCGGATAGATTCCATTCAGCTTTCCATTTAAATTTTCATTTATATGTTCGGTCCTTATCTCTTCCGATGGTACTGTGGGTTTCGGCATTAAATTTTCTTTATCTTCACTAACGTCTTCCGAATAACGTCTTCTTTTCGAAGACGTTGATCCATAATATGGTTCTATTGAATCAAATCACTTTAAATGTCGCAAATTAGTAGAGTTTATCAATTGTTAGAGACGTAGAAACGAACATAGGAACAAATACATTGAAGAATATCAGAAGCTGAAGTGTTATTGGGTAGCGAGTAAATAAGAACAAAAACTTAAGCTTTTCTTACACGAGCTGACCTAATACCATTACATATAATGACACCAAGAGACTTAACAACATTTAATGATCTCTCCAAGCGATCCGAATTCATGTGAAAAGATCTCACAAAAAGACACAGATATTTATATCGGAACTAATCTATACCATCAGCCACAGAGGAAACGTTGCTTACGCAGAAGAACCAACGGTACCTACCGCTATACAAGGAAAGGATGCTTCCACTAATTGACGGGTCTATCCCATAAATCGACTCTAATTCTAATCGTTCCTCAGACGACATCGGCGAAACAGTACGTTTTTTTGCAAATGTGAGTGACTGAATGCTTTTTTTGTGATCATCCTTTCCTAAATGATTACGTTATTGTAGGAAAATATATCTGACAACACCGACGTTGTTAAGTTGCAATCGACTTATGTTAATTATCTATTTACCTTCGTGTAATAGTGCATCTTCTTCGCAATCCTTAACCACTTTCTCTTTCATGTGCCATTTAACTGGTTGCAGCAATAAACCGCTGAAAAACGTATGAGTTGAAATTCCTGCCACAATCGTAAGGGTACCCGTAACACCATAACTCCAAAGCAAATAGCTGAAAATTTGCGGCATTATTATGGGGCCGATACCGCTAATCGTCATTGCATATCCCATCGCTTTCGCCCTCTTTTCTTTGAAATAACTGCTGATCGCTAGGGAATAAGCCGAAATAGACATTCCCATTCCATAAGCTGTAAAAGAAAGAAGTAACTTCTTGTTTATCGTTAAATAGTTAACTTAATAACACGTAATGAGCCCGTAAGTCAAAATGTATTGGAGAAACGAATTGGCTCTAGCTGTCAGCAGCACTCCCGACGCCGTTAAACAAGCACTGACGAGAGCGACCTTCCTATAACCGAAGTGTCTCAGCAATGGGCCATTGAAGATTCCACAGAACATTGAGATGGCCGCACTGCTGTTCATGATAAGGGCAATGTCCGAGGCGGAAAATCCCAAATCGTTGAACTGATCCTTAAACACCAATCCGAAACCTTGCGCAATTGGAATAGTTATTATCTATGTACAGAAATTAACTAGATTAATTAATTTTCCTTTGTACTTTTACTCTTAAAATAATTGTAAAGGTATTGTATTTGTATTGTAAAGTCTTAAAATAATTGTAAAGGCGCCGACGAACGACTTATTTAGCTGCTTTTAGGCGGACAGAAAATTTACAAGAATAGAATCTGCTTTGTAAGATATCACTTATTGAAAAAAGTAGCAATAAAATCGTGCCATGTCATTCGATACACTCAGTATACGTAATTAAATGCAAATTAAAATTTTTAGAAATAAAAGAAAGAAGTCAACTTACATTACTTATAGCGAACGCACCAACGATCACCCAACCATAACCCCCATCAGGGGGTACCAAATCTTTCGTGACCATAATGAGATAAGAAGCTCCAGACGAAAAAAAAAACGTTACACTAGTTACATCCTAAATCTTCCAATTGTGTTCGAGCGACGTCCTAATACAGCACCTCACAAGTTACAAATGATACGAGATTTGATGATTATGGGCTTAAAATTCTGCCGCACACTATCAATTTTGCTCATAAGTAATATTGGATTAAGTAGGTATACGCGAACGTTATTGATGATGAGTAATACTACCAATGTTTTATATATTAACGTAGCACTTTTAAACTTTTTATCGTCAAAAAAATAAAACAAAACCGACCGTGGAACCTTTGTAGATATGGACCGAAATCAAAACATGCTTGAATTTGGAAGACAGCTTCGAACTGATGCTAATTATTTTTATAAATAAGGCAACATTCAATTCGTTCGTACGTTAACAGAGCGCTCACGTTACCAAAATGCGTTTAATCGAACAACGAAACTTATCCAGAGATGTGGTACCGGAGTAAATAATTTTTTTGGTTGGGAATTTTTACGTTTGGATTCAACTTTTTGGCATCTCATGGCGTCTTTTATTTCAATAGGTGTCATCGCAAATAAATGTTGATTAAATTAATAAGAATCACATTACGTATGTGCATTTAACTAAATCAAAGAAATCATTTCTTTTCAAAATATCCAGTCAGCTGTGATTAAAAAAAAAAAAAAACGAATAAATAGCGTTCCAAGTTGGCCCGGGAAAAGCTCAATTTTTCCTATTTCTCGAGTGTTCCGCGATGTTACTAATCATCAAAAAAATTTACTTTGTGTAGAGATAAAGACATTAAATAGAGTGAATTAGTAATTATTTGGATAAGATTGTAGTAATAACAGAATTTAACCTAAACTCAATTTATGGTGAACTTCGAACTAATTATTAATAAATTAACATTAGCTCGTTAATAGGCAATCGTGTATTTCAGGATAACATCCAAAATTGATGCCGTTACGATAAAATTTATGTATCTATTCGGAGTAATAACGAGAGATTTTAAAGCCAGACATTGGCTTATGTATATAACCCATCAGCGCCAATAATAGTTTTGTTTGAATATAAAATTTTATACCAACAGTACACATTAAATTATCTATTATCAACGAAATGACTTGCGATATTTGTAGATACGTACGTTACTAATGGCACGGTATCTAGGCGAATCAACGAGTACATAAATGAAAATAACTGCATAAGCAACCGTCATCAAAATAAACATTTTAAAATATTTTTGAAGATCAAATTTCCAAAAGGGTATCCCTAAATTTTCATAATATTCTTGATTCTCCTATATCTATCCAACGTACAACTTCAATTATAGATCTCGATACGCCGGATCCGCCAAAA
This sequence comes from Oryctes rhinoceros, assembly GCA_020654165.1. Classification (NCBI taxonomy): domain Eukaryota; kingdom Metazoa; phylum Arthropoda; class Insecta; order Coleoptera; family Scarabaeidae; genus Oryctes; species Oryctes rhinoceros. Next base: position 3,606,432 of record JAIOKQ010000548.1, on the reverse strand, counting down.
GTTACCCCGATTTCTATCTTTTACGGTAAGCGAGCTACAAGTTTTGGAATGTTGGGAAGCTTTGATCCGTATCTTTAACCTTTTTCGGCGTGTAATTCGAAAAATAAACGAAACAAAACCATGTAACTGAAGCCTTTGTATGGCGCTCAAAAGTCCCTTTTGTAAGTCGGAAGTGTTCCGATGGTAAAATCGTATTTGAGTATGTCAAAGCTGTACTTGATATGTCTTGAACGACCCGCAAGACAGCTGTATTTTAGTGGTAGGACGGTATATGAATGCGAATTTTATGAGTCTCATCTATGTTTCATAACATTTGAGCTTCGGTCGATATGATTTTTTTTCTTATTCTCCAATTTGCTGCTGTACTACGGCCGCCACTGGACGTTCGGGTATAATCGGAAAAACTGGCTGTTATCTTCGATGGCTTTTTTCACACCGCTGAAAAAAAGGTATTCGTCTGTATCTAAAAAAATTAATTTTTAATTTTCCAATTGAATAATTTTTCATATATCGATTGATGCAGTTGCCGGTAAGGTACTCTGTATATTACGTACAAATCTGAAGTATATTAATTGCACGAGCTTAATCAAGTAGCTATTTTTAGCGGCTAAAACACTCTGCGGAATTTCGAAGTAAAGGATTTTCAACGTTCGCAAATATGCTACGAACACCCAGAAGGTTTTTTTTTTTTTGTTTGTTTGTCTAGCCAGGATAAGGGCAAAGCCCAGACTCGAAGTTCGCAGAGGTAACTTTGCTACTAAAGTTCTTTCACCTCTTACAGCACGATATCAAATAATTACGGCCAATTAAAGAGAATAAATTGAATGAAACTGATAATTTTTTATGTTTAATTTAATACAAAAATAAATTAAGCATTAAACAATCTTGTCTCTGCTTATTACAACGAAGGAAGATTTTTACGCGATCTAGCTAGCCGCATCTATTTGCGTCTATTGTGTGGGGGCACAATCAACAGAAATATCGGTTTAATTTAATAAAAATAATAGAAACTCGCTTAGCAAGGGTCTGTTCTAATGCGAGGACCGGCACTATTCTTGCCCAAAAGTTCATGCGAAATTTTAAGCATGAATGATGGATTGCGAAAATAGAGCTCAACACAAAGCGAATAGGTTTATTTAAAGTTTTTTCTGCAATGAGGGCATACTGAAAGTTATTTAAACATTTCTGTAATTAAGCTAAGTAGAAATGTTAATAAAAAGAACATTCAGGATGAATTCTCGATGCGATCCATGGACGGGCATGGACATTATAAGACATGATGCTAAATCTTCCGAAACGTATACTACAAATTTCATTTATTTTTTATTAAAATTTATAAAAAAAAAAAACGGAAGCGTTTAATTAAATTTAAACGACTGAAGTCACTAATGCGATATGTTTAATAAAATCATTTCAAGTATTAAATTCAACTCAAAATATCGCTGTGATTGCAGATAACATTTGGTGTTATTTTAATTGCCTACAATTAGGCGCATCTATTGATGTTATTAATACTTATTAAATAAATTAAGGACAAAGTGTCTATGCGAGAATTTTCTTTTTTTTTTAGATCTTTGTAGTTCGTAATAATAAAACAATGACATGCAAGAAACTCAAGACCTACGTCCGCGGATAAATAAAATGGCGATTTTGTAATTTGCTAGTATCCATCCGAAACTTTCCATTTTGTGACAATTGTACATATTGCCTGCTACGCACATATACATAAGTAAGCACCAACTACGGTTAGTTTTTGGCAAATACGACCCTCTGAAAATAGGTTATGCCAAATATAACTCAGTACTTCGACATCTTTTACTTTTTGTGCAAATATCACTACGTTTAGGAATTTTCCTTGTAGTTCACAATGACATTTTTCAACGGCGTCGACACAAACGATTAATCATGAACGTAAATGGTGGTTTTCCACATAGGTGTCATTTGTTAAAATCAAGCTTTTGTAACAGTGTTTCTCTTAGACTGGATCAATCTTATAAATGCCGATCGCACGAGCAGTAATTCATATAAATTCACTGTTTTCTTATATATGGATACACATGCACGAAGAACACATTGTAAACCGCTGAAATATTGAGATATTGTTATTTTTTAACTACGCGGTAATAATATAAAGCGTTACCAATTTTTGGAAGGGCACGATTTCTTTATAAAAGTCAATTTATATTTTTTGCGAACTAACGTTCGGTTTTATCGGTAGTTCACCGGAAGTGACGTTAACTTTCTTATTTTAAATAGAAAATCCTGTATCTTCTTAGGCTATCTGGTCATATTATGTAAATCTGATAATAATTACCGACAATAAGACGAATAATGCCGTGCTTGTACAACAAATTATATTCTTCCAAAGCAATATGTTATCCTATCTACGTCCTGCTTTCCTTAGCGCACAATTCAAATATTTCCGAATGTATAAATGCAATGTTCATTATTAGAGAGGACAAAAGCGAGCGAAATCACATCTTCTTTGTAGCGACTAGACAGACTCGTGTTTTGTCGACTCTCGGGGAAACACGAACCCTTTCTTATGAGACGAATAGACACGAGTCTGTCTAGTCGCTGCGAAAAAGGTATGAATTCACTTGCTTTTGTCCTCTCTATTCACTGCGCTCCATTTTGTGGTAATCATTGCCAAATTCACGGAAAGTTACTTGAAGTTTATCTAACATTGCCAATGCGTAGGTCACTATAAAATCGACTAAATAATAAACTAAAAATTAGCATATCGTAATTGAGATTTTGCAATTTGGCAATCGTTGTCTATCTATGAGCCTTTTGGACCAACTATCTCCTGTGGTGTACAGGAGATAATTTGGCGTTCGTCCCTAGCCAGGAAAGTTACCGTCACTCCGGGTAAGCGGTGGTATTTTTTCAGGTGCAATTTTTTAAGATGGCGACAAAATCCTTGGGTAGATTTTACATTATTAAAAAAAATAGACGTGGCAAAACTTTCGCTCCACCACATTTTAGTAACTATCATGGCGTTTTGGTCTCCACGTGAAATCGCTGTCGAACAAGTTACAACAAAATAATTTAGTTAATCTAATCGGTTTAGTAAAAGCAGTCGGTGTCAGTTAACCCGAATCTCATCCGTAAAAATAACATTCGCGGGAAAGTTGGCAAAAAAGCAAACTTCTCCGAATTTTCCTCTACTCGTGTTAAAAATACCTCTTCTGACTCAGGGATGGAGACCAACCTTCGCCTCCGGGAATCATAGGCGTCTGTTTCCCAAATAAACCGGTATTACGCAACCTTCGCTGTAGTCTTGCAAAGGTACGAATTTTGGAGGGATGTAACGATTCGGATGAGCATTAACGTGAAGACGCTTTTCTAGCATTCACATTAGTACGCCTATACATGTTACGCAATACATGCCTTCTAATTTAATGTTAGAATAAGCAAACATGGCGGGAATTCGTAAAATTGTTAATTAAGCGTTGAATATCGACTATGTTTCACAAAAACTACGCCAAGTACGACAAAAAAAAATATAAGTTTTTGCGTAACTTCGAAACCGTTCATTTGCGGACTCATGTTCGTTAAGAGTTTTTTGCATATTTCCGCCGATATTATCTCCTCTCAATGTTTGCAATACTTGATTTTAACACCCTGTATAGCTTGCTTTCCTTTTCTTATGCATGTATAATCGTATATTATTCATATGGAAGACGATTAACATTTAGTTTCATGAACATTTTTAATTTTCTTGCCATCATTAACGAAGACGTGAAACGCGCCCATATAGCAATAATAAGTATCGCAAGAAAATGCTAACGTACTATAAATGATATTATTCACCTTCGTTCCAACGTAAATAGAAAAGGGTATATTATGCGCCATCAGAATATCCGAAATATTGCGCCGATGAATTAAAAAAGATAACAAAACGAAAAAACCAAGATGTTAATAGACGAAATAATTTATGTAATTATGACCCTAGCGATCCGTTCGCAATTTCTACTACGCGATTGATATAGACGCAAGTGCGAGTATTACACATCATTGTATCGATTATAAACAAAAAACATTACCGCTATTACATTATTCGCGCATATCCGACATAAAATACGCATTATCCATCATGTGCATGCACGTCGAGATGGTCTTCCTTAGTTTTATCTATTAAAAATAGCGATCACGACGATCGTTAAGCAACAGCGTGTATGACGCATCTATTTAGAAGGGTGTCCAAAACACACGCGGGCGATTCTTTGACGGACGCCAATTTCTGACAAAATCCGCCAAACCCGAAATCAACAATTGCGCGAGGTCGCCACACGAAACGCTCGCGTGCTGTACGATCTCAAGAAAATTTCATCAGAAAATCGCCAACAAACTCGCGACCTAGTCGACAAAAGCCACTCTTATTTTGACATTCGAGTAGAACGGTCGCGAAGCTACATAACAGCTAGCAATAAATAAAAGGAAGAGATCGTATGCAATTTAATGTGCATTTTGAAATTCCTCGATACTACTTCTTTCAGTCTTAATTGTAATTTTGCGCGAAGCGAAATATTATTCAAGGAGAGACAGTGGTGCGCGCTTGTTTTCGTATTTATTTACTTCTGTTTTCTCTAATTTTACCGCCGTTGCTTCGAAATCGAATAAATAAGAAGTCGACGAAAAAAAAAATCGTGTCTTCTATCCATCGGCAAGATGTCGTTCCTGAAGAATATCTGGAAAGCGAATTCTAGACATGAAAGTAAGTATGTTTGTGTACATTTAAAAGTGTATTGACTTCGGTTTTATATAACGTTCTAACACTTTCTTCGTAAGTTCACCGCATAATTATTTATAACATTCGTTCGCAATTGCATTCGCGTCTAAGGTAAGGTGCATACGACGATATTACGTGATTATTTAATTTCGTCCTGTTCGTGACTATGCTGACCTAATTACATAATTTTAGATGGATTAGTATCGGAATTTTGAATGTTTATTTGCGAGATGCACTTATGTATATCTATTAATAAGTCCATGTTGATCCCGCGCTTTTTATTCCGTTATCGTTCGAGTGAAAATAGCACATTCTACGAAGATAATTGTCTTTGGGAATTTGAATAATTTTGTTGACTTAAAATAATTATATATAATTAATTAATCTAAACGGATTTAGTTGCGAAAAATGAATACTTTTGATCCGTTAATTAAGATGTTAAATTCAAAATGAAGAAATAAGTCTAAATATGAAAGATTAAGTATTAGAAGATAATTAAAACGACAAAAAAGTGCTTATATTTATTTGTTTTAAATGCTTTCGTTTTTGGGGTCTTTTTATACGAATATTTTCAATATATATATTTTTTTTTAGAGAATTAGCACTATTCTTACCGCGTATGTATCACAAGCTCTAGAAAATGATCAATATTTACGTTTCTATCTGCCAGATTATATGTTTACGAAACCATTAATGCATAATATGCACCTGCACTTATATACTATAAGTAATAAATGTTATTATAGTCACCACCTCCGTAGAATCCTGATGATTAGCCAGTACTTGAAAATTCATATAATCAAATAAAAGCGAAGCCCTTAAAATGTAGAGCACTATCGCTTTTGTAAAAAGAGGAGAGATCGCCTATATTCGACAAAAGCGAGTGAAATCCTATCTTTTTTGCGGCGATTAGACAGACTCGTGTCTATTCGTCTCTTAAGAAAGGGCTCGTGTTGCCTACATTAGAGAGATTACAAAACACGAGTCCGTCTAGTCGTTGCGAAACAGGTATGATTCACTTGTTTTTGTCCGATACAACGCCTTAAAATTGTTTAAACGAGGATGGAAAGTTTCTTGCAAAAATTTTTTGTCATTAATAAATTAAGGTAATTGGTCTTTCACTTCTACAGCGGAGCAAGTTACATTTTGAAGCTCGGTATGGTTTCAATGCTTAATTTAGAATCTCAAACACTGCATATAGAATAACGAACATTAACATACAATATATTTAATAAATCCATACCGAAAGAATACAATTATGTTTGGGGATAGTGAATATCGATGTGCATGTTAAAAGTTTTTGATTGGCCATTATGCGCAAGACAGAAACGTAAAAATAAAATAGCGAAAATTGAGGGCAAAGCTCGCCATTTTTATTTATTCTACAGACAAAAGAAGCGTAGAATAAGCCAAAAAAAAAGAAAGAAAAATTAAAAACAATACTCACGCAGACTATATAACGAAGTATCTACGAACCCTTAGAAAAAGTAAAATAAATATGGATGGGCAGATCTGTATTGCATTTTATACAATAAAGAACCAGGATGTATATTCTTAAGCTAAGAAGATCAATACTTAAATTAATAGCTCCTAGATTTGGGATACGCAAAAATGCGGTCGTGAGAGTAACGTCTAACATTCCAGATATACAAAGATGCTAAAGGTCCATTAGCTTCAAGCTCTTAAAGTAATCCTTATATATGCACATGAGCTTCTCGGTGCGATGCTAATATTCTTATAATGCGTTTCTGTGCTACAAAAGACACGCGAAACTGAAATAGATGAACCCCAAAAGTAAAGTGAAATCACCTAACAAAAGAATTTTGATTGTAAATGACGGTTTTAAACCTCGACATACTAGAAAGACGCAACGATGCTTCCAGTTATATTCTTCGGTTAATTCCTAAAAATGTTACTGGTTGCTTTGGCAATGCAAATATTCGGCTTACTTTTGACAATTTTTTGAAATAAAAAAAAGGAATAAAAGAAGATTTATAACAATTTAATGGAAGATATAATCTCATCTTCTGAATATTTAAATCTCTTCGTATAACATTTATCGAAGTATTAACTTGTAGAAGAGGGTTTATATATGATATTCTAAATGGTTTATATATGATATTCTAAAATAATGGTCTGGAACTAATCACAAATAAATTGGCATATCTTGTGTTTTTCTAGAAATCAAAGAAAGATAAGTTCGTAACGACGTTCAACTAATTATTTCGATAATAGCGCCAAGTTTATTGATTTGTTAAGGGAAAAATGTTAATAAATTAGACGTCTTTCTTGACCGATACCTTCACACAATATAAATTGGAAATTAAATTAAAATACAACTAAATGCACATAATTACGTAAGAATCCAAGTACAAGGTATATAAACAGCCTCTAGCATTGCAAAAAAAAAAATAATAAAAAAGGTCAATTGCGGAAAGTTTCAAAATTAATAGTTTGTGTAAATTGTGGTTTATAATTATTTAGAAAATCGTAACGTTAGCATAGAGAGCGAGATATACGCGACATTCTACAACTATGTACTTCATAGTTATTATCATATTTTTTTTTAACGATAATTATTTGCCTACGTATGAGTTTATGCTCGCGAAGCTTGCACAATTTGTAATTAATACCATGGCTTTGTTCGCATCAAAATGAATTAAAATCACATACGAGCGTAATCATACATTCGAGTTACTTTTTCCATTTATTAGCTCAAACTAACTGTGAAAAATATTTCGTGTTAGCTTTCGTAATTCTTCTTATTACAATGAAATATAACGCGCGTATAGAAAATCGCCTACAACGAGATCCATCTGTAAATATTATGCACGCACTAAATTAAATACTCAATATTTAAAGTGCGCCTATTTATAAACAAGATAATCTTTACATTTAACGGACACGATCGGTCGTCGTTGTTACCGACGAATTCTTTCGATAAACGCAATAAATTTTCCAAAGTCTCCGAGCCGAGATCCAAAAATCGTACGTGTAAATCTCGTTGAAATTTGGCGTTATTATTAAACATTTCCATATTTAACGATTCAAAGATCGAGAACGCTTTGCCAAGCCGTTAACGTGCTGCTCTTATTTTTGTGCATACCATGCGTGCACCGCGAAATCTTCCTATACGCCAGATGGAATTTACAACTTGGCGTTAATGGCGTGTATCTATGGTAGGCGTACGCAAACTTTGTACTTACCTGCAATTGGAACGCGCTCCTAGTGTACCAAATATATAATAGCAATTTGTTTATAGAGGTATAATAAAATATATAAATATAATAAAATTAATGTAGGCTATAATGGTAACGGAACTTTGGCCAAAACAGAAGGTCTTCGTCGTACTTTAACGACGTATTTGCTTCCAAATTTTTGTAATTTTCAAGCGAATACATCGCCAAACAGATCTCTCTCTTTACCCAAGGTATTATCGAAAGCAGTATTTTTTATCTTTCGGATCTTAATTTATTTGTGAAGAGGCGGCGGGAAATTTCTTTCTGAATTAACCGTAGACTCACAAACAACATTCTTACCATGAGTGAGGTTATTTCATCTTGGCAATCGCTCCTTAATGTAACGATTTTTTCTACTATTCCACTCACGCAGGAAGCAGCAAAACTTCGCGTACGCCAAATGCAAGCTAGGGCTACAATTTTCAACTTCACGCTATCACAAGACTCCACGAATAATGGCAATCACGAGCTGCGTCATTTAAGAGTCGAGATATGATACTTTGTTCATTTTAATAAGGCGTGCGAAATGATATTCTGAAAATTTGTGATAGTAAAGTAGTTAACTTGATCCGCAGGGGCACGTTTACCAAATATAGAAGTTGAAATTAATTGATTAATTAGATGCATGTCCATGAATAGTCCGATCATGGCACGTATCCTAGGAAATCCAGAAACTGGTAACCCTAACCAGCGTTGAGTCTTCTTTAGCGGTATTTCATCTGTTTTGTTTGTGTTCTCGTACAAACATCAGTTAATTAACTTGATGTGTCTTACAATTAGGTGAAATAACTTCTGGAACCTTCTGGAAAGGTGCATAATTGCGTCTACTTCTTGTAAGAACGTGGTCTATTATTATTGAGCTCGCTTATTATCTAATATGTAGTTATATCTGTATTATTAATGAATTAACAGGAAGAATACACTGATACTATGTGAAATCTCTTGTCTAATAACTTTCTACTGGATGCGGAACAAATAGTAAAAAGAAGGAAGTGCTCTTATGCGATTCTCAGAAAAAAGACTTTAAATACCTATAAATAAGGTGTATTTCGAATTAACCTCAATATATCTACTTAAAGCTGGGTAAATATTATTTTGTTTAATTATTAAATTACCGTGTCATTGTTACAAGGAAACGCTTAATAAAGGCGTCAAAATTGAAGATTGCTTGCAGATTAAATAGACGTGTTTGCTTTAGTATTTTATTTTTTTTAATATAAAATCGTTTTTAATCTAAACATTTTTGCATGTGACTATACAGGCTGTCCCAAATGATATTTATAGTGTGCTTCTCTCTGGAACACCAAATAAATTTTTGAAAAGTTAAATGTTTTTTTCTTACATTTATGTTGATCTATAGCAGATATGTATATATGCAAATTACTATAGAAAGAATCGAGCTTACCTTGCAGATATTAAACCTTTCCCTTGAAATACTCAATATTTTCGTAAATTTACGAATAAATTTTATTTTTAGATTGCCTCCAAATCCACTCCAATGTAACTCTTAAAGTAGATGGAACTTTGTAAATATTAAAATAGCTAATAGATTCGGATTTAAGGAGAGTCTTCAAATGACTCCTTTCTCTAAAACGCTACAATGTTTTATTTGTCCCCTATAGCATGCTTCATTCGAAAGGATATACGCTCCTTGTTTTGTTCTCTTGCAACCATCATTAGAATTGTTATTTTCTCGGTTTCGGTTAAAATGGCTGTCCTATGTCACTGTAGAGCAGTTCCAAATTGATTTCTTTTGATGCAATAAATAAAGGAGTAACGTAATGTTGCTACGCAACACTCTACACTTTATTTTTCTCTTTTTTAAAATGTTGAAGAGTTTTATAAAAGTTGTAAAAAAAGCAGCTTTAACGAGCGTCTATTTGGAAAAATTAGAGAAAACTAAATAGTACATTTTATCGTAGCCTTAATTGCCCATCAAAAAACAAAATTTTTATATATTTTCGCTTATTGGATTATCTGCGATCCTTTATAGCACAAACATGCGTAAATTTCGTTCCCTCGTACCAGTTGTAGATAAACGCACAATAACCATCGCATACATTCCAATGTTTATATAGAATTATAATTAATAATCGCTCTCGATAGTAAATATAGTCTCTATTTATGTTTTGACGCCGATATATGCAAACCGTGCATTACCGATGACCCTTACGATCGCTTCTCAATAAACCGATCTGGAGTATTTCCCGTTATTACACGAAAAAGAAACGCCATCGACCATACTTTATTGTTTAACTACCTTGCAGCGCAAGAGCGTGGCGGTCCCCTGGCGGAGACGTCTCCGGATCATACGCGTTACCTTGAGCGAGCTTTTCGTAATTATTTGCGTGCATATCGAAGACGTTTCGTGTTCTTACGAAATTCGTATTTTTTATCATTGTTAATTAACGTCTGAAGTTTGCGAAGTTTGTAATACTTATCTATACGTCATTAACGATTTATTAAAAATGAGTAGCGATAACGTTCGAATTTTGCGTTCGTTATCCTTAAATGTAAGTTTAGATAATAACGTTTTCTCTTCGTTCGAATTTCGACTTAAACGAAATCGTAAATAATCCCGATTGAAATTTATACGCTATCAATTGCGATATTACATTTACGGGTCAGTAAGTCCAAGTGTACATATTTTGCGGTGACCCTAAACAGTTATAAATACGTTGCAATTTTTTTTTTTTGGAAACTCGCGAATAAAACAAAATTTTTCGAAACATTCGGATTATATTTTGATTCCATTTTCATTTGGCAATATCCCAACGTCGTATTTTAAGGTAGGGTAAACAAATGGAAATTTCTTAACCTTTGAAATATTCAAAATATAATTCGTACAACTACGATAAACAGCTGTGTTAAGGAGAGCGATACATTTATTTAGTAAATTTATTCTTCGATATAATGTGCTTGTAGTTCCAACTTTTTTCGGGATGATACGATTTGTCGAGTGTAGATGAAGCCTTCTTTTCTTTTCTTCACGATTCGTGATTATCTTTTCTTTCTCCAAATAATACATTAGACTTAATTATGCCAGGATGGATTGACATATCCGTAAGGAGAGCCAATTTGAATCAATATTCAATGATATGTGATTAATAGACCAGAACTAAATAGAACTGTACTTACTAATAACCAAGAAGAATCGGAAGTGGAGGATTTTGCTTATTACTAAGGTTCGCCATTGTCTCTAGGCTTCGCGAAATTAGCAGAGACTAGATAGACTCGTGTTTACTCTTCTCATGAGACTGGGTTCGTGCTGCCTATTCCCCGAGGATCGACAAAACACGAGCCTGTCTAGTCTCCACCAATTTCGCGAAACTTACTTGTTTCTGCAAGTTTTTCGATTACATAGAAGTTGTGTTTTTAAATTAAAAATCTTTCTAAACAGGTAACTACGATTGCTGTTTGTAAGGAAAGTATTCACCAATTTTAAACGATAAAAATTAAATTGCTATCGTTATAAAATGAATGCCACCTAGCTTGTTCTATTTTTATTTTTTTTCTACACAATATATCACATTATAAATGCTCAGATATTATCCCTTGCTTTAACATTTTTTTATTTTGCAGGATAATTCATGTAATAATTGCCTTTATATGAATTCCCGTTTCACTTTTTTCACAATGATAATAATTTTAAAGGCGTTACATGTATCACATGTATTCCGCTTAATATTTCATCATCCTTCTGACAGCTCTTACCTCTATTAATCTATTGAACCCTTCTTCGGAATCGGAATGGCGAAAAAAACGGAGCCTGCTACGAGTCACTGATGCAATACGCACCTTCCCTTGCGTTTTGTTACGGTTAAAGTAAATGCAGCTAGCGTTAGTTGTGCTTGGATTCGTCGTATTGGATTTAATCTTAAATAAGATTAATTTCCGGGAGAATTGCGCTCTACAATTAACTGTAATTATACGGATTTTTAAAAACAGCTAGCCGTAATCCGCATACATTTAAATATGTTAACAAAATACGAACTTCGTATTAATTTCAAATTAATTTCACTTTTGTTTAAGTGAATGAATGCGAAAGCCTTGAAAAGTGCTTTAATAACCTGATAAGATTTACGAACGTTCATAATGAACGTAAAGAAAATATTTTCCAAGGCTTTCCAAGGCTCAATATCTTTTTTTTCCATGTTCCATATTTTTCCATCTTTTTACTTTTTTTTATTATTGTAAGGTTTGTTTGATGATGTAAAACAACTATGTTGCTATTCCTAACCATTTTTATTTTTAGTAAACGATGGACGACAATTAATTTTTCGACGTAACAAACCGATAAAACCTTCCTCCATGTTCCAACACATTCGACGAATAATCCCAAAAATGTTATGTACATTAAATCGCTGTAACTCGCTTCTCATTCGGAAGCAACGAAAGATTTAATACATCGTATTATTCCGTTTTAAGTGGTTACGTTATTAATTTTTCACAATAACCCGCTCACGTTTCATTGAAATCCATGTAATGTTCACGTAGCGTAAATTTCGTTACTTAAATTGCTTCCTAGATATATAATTTCACATTCGCTTCATTTGAAATTATGTAAGATTATTAAACTCACCTTAAATTGAACAAAGGATTGCTTCGATTTTATCCGGCAATCATTATACAGTTGTTTTAACAAGATTATCAATAATAAAATAATTACATGACTTGCTGTATTTCATATGTCCATCTTCTGTATTTAGAAAACAACCAAAAATTATACATATATTGACGTACCAATATTTTCGTTTTTATTATTATCGTTATTAGAAAATGCAATTGTAGGACAAAAGGAAGGGAAAGGGTAGGGCGGAGGATTAAATAAGGAATATTTTGCGCAGTATTCACGGATATTTTGAAGAATATTTTCATTATTCAGTATTAACATTAGCACGTAGCGATTTCGTTATAAATTGAAACAACAAAAGGAAGCAACTGTACTAACACTACATATTTAAAAGAAATAAATCGCCTAACGAACGTGCATTACATGATACCTATTGCAGAAACTAAATTACACAACTAAGCGCAAAATATTGCAGCGCTTTCAAGTTTGAACGTAGAAATATATGTTTCTCTTTTGTTTTTTATTTTTTTCGGAGAAAGCGCGCTAACACTACAATTCGCCCTTGGTGTGTAGAACGTACAAGCCTTGTTCAGAAATGTAATATGCAGTTAACCACAGAATGCTATTCTTTTCGTAACGTAACATGGCAATCCTCAATGTTGCCATTACATTTATTTTTACGGAATGCTCCTAAGTTGTACCACAAAAGCCGCTATTTTTAGAAATATTTAGAGTAGTCATCGTAGCTTTCAGTAATTGCAAGCAGAAATTTTTGCCTTCAAACTTTTTCGTAGATAATCGGGCAGCATTATCTGCCTTAAAGCCTTCACATCTGATACATCTAAACAGTGAAAAGGCTGGCCAAAATAGCAGCGAATACGTGATTCATTGGTCCAAACGTTTGTGCCTTGAACTGAAAAATCATGCCGGGATAAAATCAAACGGAATCTCGAAATATTGGCAGGTTTACTCATCCATCCTACTTTTATGTTTTTCCTTGAAACAATGCGATATTTGGAGTAAGTGGGAAGGAATATGGACTTCTTGTTAATACATGAAGGGAGCATTGTTTCACTAGGGGCAATAAATAAAGAATAACAATTAAGGGTTGGACAATTTGATTATTTAGAGAAGAATATATAAAGTTGTTTAAATAGATAAGAGACCGGACAACGGAAGTAGAGCGATAAATGATAAAATCTAAATTGATATGTGGGAGGCATATACAGAACAATAGTCCGAATTAAAGTTATCTATGGTTGGTGAATGGTGAGAGGAATAACAAAAAATAATAACATGAAAATTAGAATTTGCGATAGAGCTTCTCAGGAGTATATTTGGACATATAAAAGATGCAGAAGGACAATGAAGAAGATAAACCGATAAACTAATGGACGCTTAACAAGGCCCAAATATCATACGAAAGCAAAATAACTACCGAACGCCAAATATCTGCAAAAAAAGCTCTTTTCGAAGGAGGATCCAGGATTAGGAAGAAGAAAAAATTGAAGGCTTGACCCTATAAAGCTTGCGGTGCTGTCGTATATATATTTACTTTTAAGTTAGAATTGCTCAGCGCAGTAAGGCGATACATAATTTTCCTATCAATTGGAATTATATAATGCCAAGGCACGTGCTTCGCGTAATTGAACTATCGTGTTTAGCATAAAGTAACGATTTGACAAAATCCTTTTTAAACGACTAAATTAGTTTGCTACCCCGAATGAAAAACAAATTAATCAATTAATAAAATCTCGCACGCGCTTAGATTGAAGACAACTAACGGAAAACAAAAACAACGAAAACAATAATAGCGAAAGAAAAACGTCGGCGTCGCCTGCCTAAAAGTAAATAAAAGTCGGACTTTAATCTGATCCGTTTTTCGCCGCTTGCCGGGTCGGCGTGAGTGAGAGATATTATCAGGAATGCAGCCCACGCGTTGCAATCGTATCGACTTCAAAAATAGCGCCATCACGATACACTCTATTAGTTCTTTGCTCCGCCGAGCGTCATTCATGCAACGCGCGGATATACGTTTTTCTACGCACGATAGTAGCCTTCCGCCATTATTACGTAGGACCCATACGCTTAAGAGATAGGGAATCGTTTGTTTCTTTATGTTTCGCGATCGATCTATCAATATCTCGTGCATGCGGTCGCATTCGTATCCGCAGCGGTCTTCACTTTTATTGATTACGTCCGTTTTTAGAACAACAAAATTGCGACCCCGCGCTTCGGATGTTTCACATTAGGGTCAGTGTGTTTTCGTCAAAACGTCCGTACCGAAATAGATTCGCTATTTTCATTGCATATCTACCCGTAGTTTACAACGTTGTTTAGGTTCAAAAGTATACCGTTAATAAAGAAAGGAGAATTTTAATCTTTCACATATATTCCTCTTGCACAGATAGACATAATGTTTATGCAGGATATAAATATAATTTAGACATTACAAAGAATACATATAACAGATCCCGGGGGAATTTCCTCCCTAAAATGTTCCCCTCGTTTACGTATAGTAAAGTATACCGATGTCGTTAGAAAGGGTGATGAAATTCAAATATTCATTGCATCAACTACTATATAGGTCAATATTTCTTTGCAAGAGTACAAAATAGAGAAGATAACGTGGAAATTGCAATGCCAGTTAAGAAATAGACAAAACACATTTGCGGTAACAACGTCATTTTTAAACAAAGGACGAAAACATCAAAACAGCTTGTTTTGATTCCAATAATTTCTCTCTTTTTTTTTTTGATAATCAAACTTAAATCCCCAATTATGCACATAACACAGAATTTGCCAGCGAACATCCAGCATATATTGACAGGCCCGAAAACGGAAAGAGTCATGCGCGGAGGTTCGTTGTGATCATCCATTTATGGGTGGTCACAGGGGATTAGATCCAATTGGATTTTTTTTCTGCTTTGTTTTTTTCGAGATGCTGGAATCTGCAGCTGCTCCATTATTGCTTCCAGCATTTCACCCTAAAGATTTAGTGCTTCTAAGAAGTGAAATCCATGTCTGCTGAAGGCGCATTTAGATTATTTTAGATCTATCACTGTTAATTCTACATAAACTAGGACCGTATCTTGTCTCCCAGGATTTCAAGAAACATCTAAGCTAATATAATCCAAGATATCAAGATAAACGTTTAACAACTGAAGCCACCTTGGCAATACCTTGAACAACAACAAAAATCGCCAATGACACCAAGATTAATTTGGTGATGGCGTAGTCAAAACAAATGATTACTATTCCCCAAATCTAACAATCGAGGAAGTTGAAAATCTTAATGCGCATCTGAAAGTCAGTAGGTCACGATCACGTTGCACGCGCTAATTTTTAATCGTTTATGAATGAGTTATTACCAGTTCTGCTACGCATCGGTCAAAGTATATCGGATCGGAAATTGGCGCACTACTTTACATCGAAACGATAAACTTCGTTTGTCCGAACGATATAAAAAAAATCGGTCTTTCGTACTTCACGGTTTTTGCTTGCGCGCGATAAATGAACACCGTTCGTCATCTCTAATCTACGTAGAACGCCACTAGCACGCTTTCTTATCTTTTTTAGAGCTGTCGGAGGAATTGGCCTTGCAGAACATTAAGGATTGCGAAAACGAACTTTCGGAAAACGGGAGATTATCAAACGAGAACGATGTCGTCACTTTTAAACTAAAGTATCTAGGTAAGTTGGCACACGCCGCTGAATGAGTCGATTGCATCAACTTTTTTTATAATACGTACATATTTAATTATTGCAATTATGTGATTTTCACAGGTAGTACGATTGTCGAGAAGACCACCGGTGATAACATAAACGTTGAAGCTGTAAAAAGCATACTCAAGGCTGTTAAAGCTCAAAGGAAGAAGATACCGAGGGTAAATTTAGCCATATCCCTCAAAGGGGTAGCTGTTACGGATCTGCAGGGCAACGATGTATTGAAAATATCAATATATAGGTTTGTAATTTTCATTCAAAGTACATGACTACTTTATGACAATAAAGCGAACGGAATAATGGGCTCACAAGCCTGTATCTATCTGCTTGTACTTTACGTCGCCATGTTCTTAAAGTAACATATAAAATTTATAATTTAATACTTTAGTTTGATGCCCCGATATCCTTGTATATGCAACGAAAATAAAGTACCCTTGTTCATGAATAATTTCATAGGTACTAAGAGCATTATTTTTCATATACGCGTTTCTTGTAGAGCCTTCCATACCTTATCGCGAGCTAATCCAACTTAAACTGATACAGAACTAATGCCCGATTTTGATTTGTTTTCGAGAATTTCAAAAGTGCCATTCTCATTTTCTACCATTTTTTTTGCGTGATTTCCTCGTTACTCCTTTCAGTTCACCTAAACCAATAAATAAATCAACACTTGACGTCGGGTATTTTCTGATGACTTGATGACATTCCCAAAATGTTCATAAGATTTTGTATCATTCTTTTTAGGATATCGAATTGTTCAACTGACGTATCGCATCCACAAATCTTTTCTTTCACGTCGACGGACGCCACTGAAACGACTGAATGCCACGCATTCTCATGTGCCAAAAGAAAGCTCGCCGAAACCGTGGCGCTAACGGTAGCGCACGCGTTTACGACCGCCTACGAGGCATGGAGGATACTACCGTCAACCAAGGAATTCCAGAACGCCATGGAGCATCAGGCGCATCCGCCGAAGATCGAAGAAGAAGAGCAACCGAGCAACGAGGAAGAAAAAGCAGAAGAGAGAGAGGAAACGCTCATAGAATTGGATGAGGATCCGTCTCCATTGATCAAGTTCCCAAGATCGGCACCCAGATCACGGTTACAAATGCAACTTCAAAGACCTTGGGTTAGTAAATACGCCAGAGGATTTCTGCGCGATACCCGTACATATTGCCTTGTGCCATTAGCCTCTCGCTATTCCAACTTTTATCAAATCATTCAAGAGACGAGCAGACTATTATATTTTATATTTGGGTTGCGGTATTTAGCAAAAGTGAGCGTGCAAGGTTTGAAATTTTACAAATTCGACCGTAACCGAATAAGCAAAAAAATATTTGAACTATTTGCCGTTGTTTTAGTCTTTAGCAAAGAGTAATTCGTACACACGCGGATAACAAGAACAAAAGATTCAATGCAAAACTACTATCCTTTTTTGGTTTATTCCAGGTGAGCTTCGATGACGACATGGTTCACAAAAACATCAATTTGCCAGTGGCGTAACTTATGGATCTCCATCGAATCAGACCAAGAAATAAATAGTTAATCAAAGTTAATATAAACCATATTCTAACATTTAGAATGGTTCTATTTATATTAACCTAAATTCGAATAAAATCGACTGAATTGGATTAAAAGTAATTGGTGCTATATTTTGTACGACGCAGAAAAGATAATACATGTCTTTATCTATAAGAATAAGTAATTAATGAAATATATTATATTTTATGTTAACTGGAATATATAAAATGAGAAGTTTATATCTATGCCGAGAGTTAGAGTAGAAAATATTTTAAATATGTATGTATGTACACGAAAAATATTTTGTATTTATCATGCCACATGTCTATTTTCATATATTTGGTTATACATATTTAGAATTGTATTTTTTATTTTTGCAGGTTTGTAAATACAGAATAAAATATTTCTCAAGATTTTAGCTTTATTTCCATCCATTTTCAAATGTTAAAAGGTGCGCGAAACTTGAAGCTAGCTCAAATTTAGAGTTGAACTGAGGTATTATTTATTAGTAATTCTATTTTTGTAAAGAAAAACTTAGTTTAAAACGGAACCACGAAATCTATTAAAAGAAGCTAAAATGGATAAATTCCATGAAGAAGCATCCGTAAATTCCTCGAGATAAAATAAAAATTAAAATTATCGATAAATCAATATCCTGCTAATATCAATGAAGCGATTTGTCCGTTGAATCGGTTGGAGCTATTAAGTCGCTCCTGCGGAGAGCTTCTTCAGCAAATTAAAGCTGATAAATTGATCTAAAATTGATTGATTTGGCAGGTCTCGGTATTTCCGTGATATCTCATCTGGAGTCTCTCGACAAGGAAGTTTTCGTTGCGCGCTGTCGGAAATGCGACTGTATCATTTACGAGTGTGGTTAACTCTATTTCAGGATGTTTAGGGGATACACGTACGTATATAAAATAAATAGTTCTAAGCCGAGGCTTGCGACACGTCCAATCCGATGTTTTTTTTTTTTTCGTCCTGACCGATAAAATAATTTATACGAAAAAAAATGTGCATTGGCGGTAAAAATAGTACATAAGTACGTATATACAAAGTATTTCTACCAACAACAGCAAAAACAAGTTGTTCCTATTTTATAGATGATCAGAATTTAGACAGGATACAAAGGCGGCAAGGTAATTATTTAAAGATGCGAATGATACTTTTAGTTTTTAAAACAAAAAAAACAAATATTTAACAAGTTGGAAGCTATGAAAAAAGTTTGTGACTAGTTAGTTTGTAAGTTCTGTTAAAACAGGCCTTAAATATCTCTAAAAAAACTTGTAAGAGATATTAGCGGATAGTTATTGCGCCTTATATATAGGCAACTTTAATCGCTGCGAATGTGCACTACGATTTGCGATTATCGACATCTATCCTAGCGTAGCGGTAGTAAATATCTATGGTACATTTAAAAACGAAGTGTTCATTAGAGTTTTGAAAAAGTATCGCAAATATTCGGAATACATTATTTTATCTTTAAATTAAATACAAATTTATACATGAACACTTTGAATTTTTAATACCCGCTTTTCCCGTTAATTAGAAATGAAATTAGAAATTAGAAATTATTAATGTCGTGTTTATTCGCCTCATGAGAGTCTGTACTGGTTTTCCCGAGAGACGAAAAAACTAGTAAAACTAGTCTGTCTAGGTTTTCCCTATCTTGCTCATTGCTACCGACAATTAAGACATTTGAAATGGCAAATTTTCTACGAAATCGAACAAACTTTTTCTCTTGCTTTTTTTTTAATTACGCGAAAATAATTTGGTAATTCCCGCAACGGAGGCCACATTCGCCTGTTTCTTAGCGTACTGCACAAATGTAAGTTATTTATTATTACATTTTCGAGAAGTATTACCGCTACCATTATTAACATTTGGTGTTACTCTTCCAGCAATCAAAAAGTATAGTGGTTGAATAAAATTCTACTATTATTGATATCCGTAGTTATGGTTGTCAAGCATTTATTTATTATTTCTGATAACTTAGTGATTACAATTTAATTTATTATCTTATTATTTTGCATAATTCGAATATTATTGAATTAATTTGGTTTTAACATCCTGTATAATCATAAAAAAAAGTTATTACTGTCAGAGTTGCTTCTTTGTACGGGATTAGCTAAGAAGTATCGACGGCTTTACATTACCCAGAAAACAAAGACATTTAAAATGAAAATGAACCGATAGAATAATATAAATTTCAATTCAATAACTAACCCATCTCAATCTACTTTTAAAAAGTCTTCTTATTTAACAATAATATGAAGTACTAGGTAGACGGCGAAACGTAAGTCCGTACTCATTTCTTCAGTAGTGGGGGACTGTCATTCCTAACCTGAGGTTGTTTATTCCTGTTAGTTTGTGCATTGTTGGTTCGGGGCAGTACGTTTAAGAGTTATGTGAAAAATTAAATGAAAGTGCAACATTTACGGAATGCCTTTCGCAAAGAGCATAAATGGATTTCGTTATTAGGTAAGCATTGTCGTAATGCAATTTTTCAGTCATGAATTGAACGTTCGCAATAATTGCGAGAATATTATTGTATTGCGAATCAACGACGAATACATTACTTTATATAAAACAATAACGTTCTTAACTCTTTGGAAGCTTACCTTATTTGCATCGGAAGTTTTGTTGAATGTGCGGTACAAGGTTTTCAAATGCGTATGTCAGCGACAACCAGGTAACATTTTAAAATATATATATATATATATTAATACACGCTCTTAACTACAACATCAAAATACTAGGCGTTCTTTTCAAACATTACTTTAAAAATACATTTTTCTTCTTGCCTATATCGTCGAATTGTACATTGAATTGTATATGTGGTTTGCGTAGATTTAAACAATATTTGCTTATCAACAATTATTCCATGTATTCTTTCTATTAAGCGACGTTAAATACCATTTAAACACAGATGTAAAACGATTGCGTAAGTTTAAAGACGATAATTTCGTTTAAGTGATTTGTTTTCAACTGAGCATGTTAAATTCTTCACACGAACTTCCATATGGTCCCAAGACCTTTGTTAAAAAAAAATGTAACAACGTGAACGTGTCGAAGCGCTTGAATTTTCAAGCGGCCGTATATTGTTTTAAAGTAAATAGATTAGAATATCGTCAATACAACGTTAATTAGACGTTATACGTATCTAATTATTAACATTTTGGTATCACATTTGACACTCTTAATTAATTTTGGAAATTCCAAGAGCGTTGGGCGAACGATGAAGTTTTAAAAACATTTGCGTACATTTACGGCAATTGAAGTTTCGGCTCGGTAGTGTACTGCAATAAGGGACAAATAGAATTTTTTAAATTATTTTAGATAACTACAACATCAGCTCCCTTTAAAACGCTTTTCGTTTTGCGTTTTCCCTTTAGTATTCTCTTCGTTCTTGAGAATAAGAAGTTACAGGGGGTTAGCTCGTGTAAAAAAGGGGGGCGAAAAAGTAGCTGATATTCACCTCTCTGTCGGCAAGCGAGCTGCCGACACAGTACATTTACAGTCAGTAATGGGGGAACAACTTCGCGCTGGATTTTATCAGTCTTCCGCTGGTTGGGCTTCTGTTGTTCCCGGATCATCAAGATTCCTTCCCCACGATGATCAAAAATAACGTTTAGCTTGCGCCTGCGTTGTATTTAGGCAATCAATCGTGGAACAAATTTTGCCACAGCTGGTGTAATGTTCGAAATGTTAGCGAGGATTCTCCCGAAAATGTCAATATTTTGCTCCAATTCATCATCGCCATATGCACTTTTCGAATTGTTCTTGATGTTACTTGGCCATGCCAGACGGGGTCGGTCTTCAAGTAGTTTTACCGCGTTCGAATCCGGACAAGCCACTCTCAGATTCTTGATTTTAGCATAGTGGTCCGTAGAAACGTTGGGCGTGAGAAAAAAATCAACGCAAATAACCTCCGTTTGAAAGAATTTTTTTTTTAAGAAGTTATTTGATAATATACAAAGGTCCACCGCAACCCTCATTCTCAAATATCTCGAGATGCGAGCATAAAATAGCGCTTGGCGAGTAGAAAACGTTGGCAGTATCAAATTTTCAACAATTAAAAAGTTAATGCGGTGGTCGCCGAATAAGCAACTGAGCAACCCTCACAACCATATATCTTGTTTATGTAAGTAATAATCGTGTTCGCGGCGTCTGGTCAAATTTTGAAAAAGTGAGCTGCATCAACGTCACGAACCCCAATTTCAAAATCTTTCTTTTTTTATGTTTATCCGTTAAGGATATTTGCTTCACGATCTTTTCGGGGTCGTTCAGCAGTTCTAGCACTGTTAGGAAGATTGAATTCTGTTACTGGTACTGCGTTAATGCATTCATATCATTTATTTAATTGAAATCGTCATTATTTGATATACTTTTCCTCGTACATACTCGAATCAGGACTTCTCTATTTTCCTGTTTTCTCTTTCACGAATTCTAACGAATATTGAAGAAAATTTCTACGGCGTAAGCGTACATTAGAGAGAATCGGAAACATACATTGATATTAGTGAGCCTACAGAAATGTTCTTATATCGCAAAGCAGATGTATGTGTAAGATAATACAGTGCAAATATAAGAATATGAAAACATTATTATTACGTCATACCAACTGCAGTAATTAATATACACCATTTGTTAATGTTTGTTTAAATTTATGCATGTTTTTTTATCGCCGGAAAAAAATTTGTTTTTCTTACAATCCTACTGTTTACATAAGTTACGAAACGAAGCTGAAATTGATTGAAGCAATTGGGTCGATATATCGACATATCGATGAATTAATAGAACACGTAATGTGTATATAACAACGTATCGTGTTAATCAGTATTCGTTTGCTCTAGAATATTGAGGATTACAGATGCGGATGTGCACGTGTTATTTGAAGATTAGTTCTGTCAATTTATATAATTTTAAATTAAATATGTGGAAAGAAAACGACGGCAGTAAAAAAAATAAAGCAGTTCTACATGCCAGAATTTAATAAACGAGACAAATATTTACATTATTTATTATAATAAGGAAAACGTTTATAGCCACTAATACATATGTACGTAATTTCTATGTATGTACTTTGAAAATCGCTGTTAATAGCTATCTGTAATTCATCAATATTATAACGTATAGTTTAGCTATAAATGGATTTAAAATATATATGTTCTTTATATACTAACTATAACTATATACTATTCAAAGCGCCCCAGTATTTCAAGCCGATATAATAGTAATGTTTGGATGTGTTGCATTAGACGGTGAAGAGCTAACAAAAGCTAAAAAAAAAACAAAAAAAACTACATGAATATCCTCAATAGACTGCGAAGCTGAACTTAGGTGACCATGGCCTAGGTACTAGAACACGAAGGCCATTAAGGGAGTGTAAAAACTGACGAATTAGCCCGAGCAGGCTCGTCAATTATTGAAAATCTATCAATGAATTCGATGCAAGATCACTACAGGTCAAAAACAGGCCAAACAAATTCTGATTGGAGACAAGTCTACATTTATAGCGGACCTACTAAGCAGAGATAGGAAGTCCGTTAGAATAATGGTGAACGTGCTAACAGGACACTTAAGGAGCGCAAGAGCAATTTGGTCCTAACAGAGGAAGCAGCATGTAGATTCTGCCAGGTAGACGAAGAGACTGCCGTCTATGTGCGAATGTGTAACGCTGGCAGAAGTATGACTGTCTAGAATGAGCTCCCAATACCCAAAAGCCGAAACTTATGTAGAGGGATCGCTTACAAGACTAAGCTAAATCTAGCATGGAAAACGAAGCTGATGTAATTAATCTAACGAGAGAGAAATCACAATAGGTCAGAAAAGTCGCAGTGGGATAGTTCAAGAACCATCTCGGGCAGTAATCTAATCTATACATAGGCATTTTCGATGATTGGAGCATTATGGAGCGGTAGATCCACTTGATACGTTCCTTCATGCACTCTAATTCACTAGATATATGTACCGCACCATTATCCATGGCCGTGTGAAATCACACATCTCTGGATGGCCATGTTATGTTCCGATGCTATTTTCAGCAAACCAGTTTCGAACAACTTGTGACGTATGAATTAATGAATTAAATCATTTATTACTGTAGAATCGTTTAAATTTTACTACGATTTCCAATGTTATATGGTCTGTAATCACTTATTTTTAACAATTTAATCTCCTGCGGATAAAATGTACGTCTCACTTAGAATTTCCGCCGATAGAATCTTCGCCATTATTTGTTGTGCGCAAACTTTTGATTTATCGATCGATATACTCTAAATATAGCAAATTTCAATCATTACTCGTTCTATTACTTTGAGTTAATAATGGCGAGTCGTTTCTTTTACTCTCACGAAATGAAAAAGTCCTTTTTCATCTTGCTGTTCTCACAGACGCAAAAAAATTAATTTCTTCTACTGCCTTAGTTAAGGCATTACAAGGATTCTTCTACCCGCCATACTTTGTTGTCAGCTTCTCGAGTTATTTTTCTTAGCCGTCCAGAGCCGGAGATTAGCCGTAGTCTTAAGTCGCTTTTATTTCAAGTAACAAAAGAGAGCTCTCGTGACATATTTAGTTCACGAGTGTATCTGTTACAACGACCAACCTTCATCTAATTTTAAAATTTTAACTTGAAGAACTACTGTGGTTAATAAGAACCGACGGTATTTGATAAAAGAACTTTTGTGGCATTGAAGATATGTTTGATATGATTAAGACTTAGGGAATTCCATTAATTTTATAATTTCTATTTACATAAACCGTTTTTTTTTTTATAGACTCTTCATTAGAACATTTATAAATATAGTTTTTGAGAAATTGATGTAAGTGGTTAAAACCATCGGAAAAGATTCTATTAATTATTTTTTAGCTTATAGAGGAATAAGTATTTTATTTTTTTTAGTACAAAATTGGTTAAAATTTAAGGTATGTAACTAATAATATTATTTTACTATACATTATGTCTTCAAAAATTAATACTGTTAAGTGTATTGCCATGCGAAAGTCTAAATCACTGCTTTAAATAAAAGCGATCGCTTAACACAGATTGGGCATCGATACCGGTAAAAGTATAATATATGGTAAATGTCAAGCGATAGAAGGTCGATTAACCGATTGTGCAAACGGGAAATTGTCTGTCTACTAAAAGACAATGCTTTTAAAGGTAATATATTGAAACGATTGAATACAAATTTTCGAAGAGCAGTAAACTTCAACAAAAATGAGTGAAATATAAATTTACGTTAACCTCTCAGTGTTTTTTTTTTAATCTCATTTTCTTCTGAGCATTGGACACGAAAACAATTCAATTAAAGCAAGGATTGAATCGATAAAGTTGAGAAGATGAATGTCGATATTTTCGGCAAAATAGGATGACCGTTTGTATTTAATTGGCATAGCCTCAAAACACCATCAGTCGCGGCAAATTAACAGGGTGCAGAAACATTTTTCCAAGAAGTACCCTTGAATGAAGCAAAAAACTATTAAATCTAAGCTTTTTTTTACTCAAAACACCGGTGACGTCGTAATATTTACTTTAGCCATTGATGATACAAGAGATAACCACAACATATTCGTTATAACTTATAACCATTACAATGGGAGGATCTTGGCATAAGGAAACCGATCAGGTCAAAAACATCAAGTGCTTACCGATCTATTTTTTTTTTTTGCGAAATTAATGGGATTATCCTCAAAAAGATTGTACGCTGCACGTTAAATGGCTAATACGGAGCTCTTAGCATGGCGTCCTAAGACGGTTAAGTGAATAGCGCAAAAACAACCCGATTCTTCACCATAATAACGCGACAGTATGGCCGTTGTTTCTTATCCAGCGTATCCGCCTTAACTTGTTTTCTAAAGATGAAAATCAATTTGAAGGAGCGAAGATTTGGCACGATAGCGACGTTAAGATCAGTGTTTCATCCTTCCCAGTGATCTACTTTGAAGACGACGGAGGTGGATGAAATGCGGAGGAAGTTAAATATTATTTATTGGGATATTTTAGGAACTTTTAGGGATTGCCTTATAAGAAGATTGGAAAAATAGTCTTTATAGCTATAGTCAAAGTAAACTATTTCCAATTAAATTTAAAGAAAGAATTGACTCACTGTACATCAATACCAATACTAAGATGACGTAAATATTATTGAGATGTAGAACAGTACGTTCCAATTAAAAAACTTACGACCGAACGCAAATGTAATGTAATATCTCCTATAAATAGCGTATACTAATATCTATTACATTTCTTTTATCGGATGAAACGCCCCCTTGCAATGTTTCGTTCTATCGGAACACTAGGAAAACGCTTATTTCTGGTTTATAACCGGCGTTAGCTACAGTTAATCTTTCCCTACATACTATACAGATTATCGCTTATTTTCAGATCTCTTTGGAGACCATACCAACAATGTTAAACAAGCGGTAGGTGATGCCCAGCTGGTGTACCTGGAGCACCCTCTACAAGGGTTTCTTCACCTTGGTCGTAGCACTAATCCTGTTGGAGTACCTGTTTGGATCGATTGATAGTAAGACTTGGGATGTTCGAACAAATTACAACGTAACACGGTAAATAAATTTATGATGTTAACATTTATAATTACAGAAGAAAAAAATTAAGATTGTTGGTTGTGAATGATGGTAATCTTATAAATTAAATTCTTCGTACAAAAGTCACCATTTCAATGTAATTCTGTTAAGAAAAATTAACCTGATGCAATGTTGATTTAACTTGAAAAAATCCACTTTATTGTCGTCTTTTATCAAATAATCCGGTAATAAAAAGGTACCTATTGTTACTAACTCTAGAAGCTTAGTACTATAACTACAATGTTCCTAATCAGTTTTGAACAAAGCTGTTCGATTCCCAATCACATAATCACATTAACCCGATTAATTAAGTTAGTTGATCCTTGCTATCCTCACAGATCGTGATGCCCATATTTCAACAAATTATGTGATTAGGATATCTTTAATTAGATACTCTCATCCATATCCAGATTATCCGTATTTATACGACAATTAATCGATTGAGTACCATCCTTCACAAACGTGAACTGATGAGCCGTATGACGGCGAAACGCGCGTCTGCAATCTGATGATTATATTTTAGTTTTAGTATTATTACCTACAAAAGTATTTAGCGTTATTTTAATTTTTAAAAATTTAATTTTTGAAAAAAATGTTAAATTTGAATGGTTGTTGATGTGGGACACTGTATAATTTATTGATGATGAAATTTGGTTCAACTTCATTCGAACCGTTGCGTATTGCTCTACAAAATATAATAGAATCCTTAAATCCGTAATTGCCAGTCAGACACTTTAAATTCACTTGTTATTAGCAGTAACATTTCGTTTAGTTCTTGTGGGAGAAAAGTCCGGCGTTTTATCAAGACCGATATGCGTTGCTCAAAATTTACAGAAAAAAATCGTTCCTATATCTTTGAGAGGTTGTTATATAGAACAGACATTCCCACTTTTTAAATGTTTAAAAATACATCTTCTTTCGACAGGAATAACTTAGTTATGCAACGCTCGAACGAAAGAATTTAACGAGAGTTGATCTCTAACAATAAAGGCAATTGTATTCAGTAATTGTTCCAACGACTTACTTATTTCTGTCGTGGCAAACTGACAAAATAAATATAGACATGTACTATTAAATTAAAATAATTTCAACAGTTGGATTACGAAGGAAATTCCACGTTAGGGTTCGACATACCCACTTTTAATAGCAGCTTGAAAGTATTTATATTTGGGAACGGTTCATTTTCATGAAAAATTAATATATTCATCGTACATAAAAAGCTTCACTTTGTTGTGAGTTCGAATATTCGTAACTCGAGTTACTCTTCGCACTTTTTAATAAGAACATTATAGTTACTTCGAGTTCCTTTATTAATTTAATCCTGATGTCCAGGTATTTAGTGCACGAACATTTTTGAAGGTAGGAGTGTTCCAGTCCAATGTTCTTTCCTCTGTATTTACTCCGCAATGCAGTAAAATCATAATTATAACTCAGTAAGCATTAAAAACAATTGAAATCTCTACGCGATGGTTGGCTTCAAATTCGGAACACAGTAACTCAATTGTTGATACTTAAAAACTGATCAAACTTCACGTCATCTAAAAACACTATTTTTGCACATTTATTTAACAACATAATAGCACTTAAATCCAATAAGAAAAAAGTACTTTGTTCCGTTCCTTTGCGGTAAGTAACAGAATTAGATGAACGGGTAGCTGTGGGCGGCGGAAAATTCTCAAACTCGAATAAATAATCCCATTTACTTAAGCTCTTAAGCGTCTGGGTCCTTTAACATGGTGGTTCGCGACGCTTCCGAACTTTAATCGTAAAACGGAATAGAATATAATACCATGTGCGTGGCGAAAGCGTAGGTAGATCCTCCACCTAAAGCGAAAAGCTGCGTCATTTGCGAAGCATCATACGTACGAAACCGACGGAACTGCCTCCTTGGTAGTTAAGTCATTAATTTTCAACGAAGGCGTTGTATTATAGAAACGCGACCGATCTTCCCCAAATTTTCCCGGCTGTCCCCGTCTTAGGTCGACGTTGTTCGGGATTGTTTTTGTAGTTAATCGCATTATTCACGATATTATTTCGGCTTTATTCACGAAATTTACGCTTGGAATACTTCTTATTGATGATAATAAAAGAAACAAATTGAAAATGGTTAGAAATATCCTACAGAAGATTTATATTGGCGCGTACGTTTGATACGACAAACAAATACATAGTTGCAGTCCGCTTTTAGACATTTTTATTTAATTTCGTATTAAACTGTAGCTTCTTCTTTTCGACTATCCTTAAAAAAAGGTTTAAGTGGGCTAAATACCACGAAAATTGAACGTAGGGAACACAATGCTCGCGGATGTGGAATGATGGATCGAAACTTGAAATGTTTGTTTCTAAATAGTGGGTATTTGAGAAATATTGAAGAGGGGGTGGTAATATTATGGTCCAACTGACACATTTATTTAAAGAGCGCAAAATACTTGTCGAAGGATTCGTGTTTCGACAAGATAACGAGCAAGCAGGCTGCAAGGTAGTAAAGACATAAAGTAGCCAACAAAGAAGCCGAATTGGTATCTTATTTAATAACTTTTAATTGAATATTTCGCACTACCAAATGTTGTAGCCATAATCCCGTATTTGCCATTTCAGTAAATAAATCGATTACAACATACAGCGTTAGATGTTAATCATGCGGAAGGGTTTATCTTTCGGGACGAAATTCGAAGCAGATCCGTGAAGGCGAATGTAAATCGGGCCGCGTATTGTTACTCAAAAAATAAAAAAAAAAATACAAAAGATCTTTCTTTTTCTATCAGACGGACACAAACGATGGCACCAGTTCAAAAAAGAATTGGAAAGAGGTCCGTGTAAATAATTGGATGTGAACGCCAAAGAGGTCCGGTCAAAGTATAGCGAACACAAATTGTCAACTAATGGAGGTCATCAAACAATCGATATCTAATTTTGTGCGATACGTTAACATGATGACGGTATATTCGCGTAAAACATTACGAACGTCTATTTTTGCAAGCGCCGCGAAAAAAGCCATTTCCTTCTTGGCAAGAAAATTACATTAGAATACGTACGGCAATAGTTGAAAGGGAATTTGCAAAATTTAAAGGCGAGGAGGGATCTGGTTAGAAGCTACAACGTATTAGGTCTTAAAGGAATAACGGGGAAATAAACGATATAAATTTTTAATGATTTAACGCGAAAACTCGCTATTACATACAACGAATATTTTCGATTAAGATTTGGACAGTACCGCGTATTTGCTCTTCGATCTCAAGCATTTACTAGCGTTTGCTGCCATTCATTACGTGCGCGGAGATGCATACACTTTCTTATCATTTAAAAATATTTGCCTAAGACTGTACCCTTCTTCGTCCATGATATCTAAAGAGGAAACTGCAAACGAAGAAAAGAAGGCATTGTTCGTTTGCGGACATTCTTCAAGACGAGGTCCGCTCATAAATTCTATTTTTCACAAATTTACATCGAAAGGAAAGGATATTGTACAAATAATAGAATTTTAATGTCATATAAATTCAAAAGTAACTTTTGTAAATCCAAAGAGAGGAAGCCTCCATGCACTCATCAAGACTGTAAAAGCATTTAACCACCCAATTATGCAATATAATTGTTCTTGGACAGCTGATCAATATCTTGTTTAATAACACACAAGACGGAGAGAATATAAAGGCATGGTACCGGGAGTATTCGATATTCTTTATGTAATAAGCGACAAGACGTATGTAAATGATGGTACCCTTGCAATATTACGAATCGGCAGCAGGTATTGCCAAACATCAACCTTGATTGAAAGTAAGCATAGGAACAACTTATTAGAACCTTCTTGTCTACAATACGACGTAGTCTATAAAATGCGAAACATATCGACAACAAGATGACAATGCAAGGCCCAAAAATTTTACAGATGTCGGTAAATCATTGATACATAATAGAAACAAAGGGACCTGGAACAGAGCCCTGGGGAACACCGCTTCCGACGTGAACGTGGAAACTGAAATCTCCGCGATCTGTCTGTTACGAATATATGATGTATTACATCTCGCAAGCCATATTTCTACATTTTATCACGTATTAACGAGCGATCAACCAATTCAAAAGCCTTTGCGAAGTCCATAAATAAAGGGATGATTTCTCGCCAAAATCTGGTCATGCTCATGCTACCATAAGAAATTCATAGATTCTGTTAAAAACAAGTTTTTTCTATTATTTTAGACACTTCTCTTACCACCCTTTTTATGTTCTGGAACGACCCTACTAGTCTTAAATATAGATGGAAATACCCCCGACGATAGCGATTTATTTATCAGATAAAAGGGTGAATAATAAATTAAAACCAATTTACATACGACTCAAGAACGGGTGCTAGTCTAGTGCTGGTGAAGGAAACAAACATGTACTTGTAATCCTTTAAAGGCACTATCACATCGCTACTTCCTTCTTTTTCGAACATAACATCTACGATACTAATTCTCCCAGACGCCACATCCGATCTAACATTACATAGGCGGTAGACGACATGAGTCAAGCGTCGGTATAATATCATTACGTATAAATTAAGGGAGCAACCTCCTAGTGTGCGCATTCAAACATTATTTATGTTACCGTAGGCGGAGAAGCACCTCAATATGTGTTTGCGTGATAATCGCATTAATTACCGCCGTCTGAACGACGTTGAAGCTTATTATGACGCAATCCGTTTCATTCCCAAATTGGTGTTGTTGCATTGATGCCTGGGAATCTTCTACCCTTGATAGTTGTTAATTTAATGATTCGTTTTGATATTTCGAACGTTTAGCAATGCGGAGCGTCGGATACTTTGAACGGTCCGTTTTTTGTACAGATCGGTCCACCTTGCCCGTCTCTATTATCAACGGTGTTACAATGTAAATTAAGTTAGCAAACTGGTGGTGGTTTTAATACCGATTAGTATGTAATTAACAAGAAACTCTCATAGTAGTAGTATTAGTCTACTGCGCGATATACGAAATAGATGCTTATCTGTTAAAGAAGTAACCTATACAGTGTGTTTATTATCTGAAAAATTAACAATTGTAAGAAATAAAATAATTGCAAGGATTCAATACGACCTAAATGTATACATGGATTACTTAACCATTATCATCCTTTAATAATGGTAGTTCTAACCGTTTCAGTTATCCTCATATATCAAGACTCACCGAACGAATGCATAATCTCCTAGGAAGACACATTAGTAATAATGGTAGTGTAACTAAAATTCAAAACGTCACAACACCAACGTTGAATCATACAAAACTCGCTCAAAAACCTTCGATTGCGGACCATAACATATCCAGTTTCATTAGTGGTATTTTCGATACGAACATTCTATCGTCAACGGAACCAGATTTATCTTTAAGAGTGAACAAATCGAATACAACTATTCTACCGCCTTGCCCTGACGATCCGCCTGATCTTCGTAAGTATAGTTAGCATCGTAGGTATACATGTATTTTGTTAACATTCTTTTTCCCCATATCTTGTTTTAGAAGGTAGAATTAACGTAGTGAAAAATTCAGTGCCTACAACTTACGAACTTGAAAAACGTTTCCACTGGTTGAAACCGGGTGGTCATGGTATGCCAGAAACCTGTAAGGCTGATAAGAAAGTCGCTATTATTATACCATTTAGATGTAGAGGGGAGCATCTCTTGATATTCTTGCAACATATGCATCCCTTTTTGAGTAAACAGCAATTAGACTATACCATTTTCATAATCGAACAAGATGGTAACGATGCGTTCAATAGAGCTCTGCTAATGAACATTGGCTACAAAGAGGCGCTGAAGATTAGAGATTTCGATTGTTTTATATTCCACGATGTGGATTTGTTGCCCGAGGACGATCGAAACCTGTACAATTGCCCAACCCAACCTCGACATATGAGCGTTGCGATCGATGTTTTTAGATATAAGTACGTATTCAGCTATCATTCACATTATTTCTTAAAAAAATGACTTTCTTTTTGTAACAGGTTACCCTACAGGACCATTTTTGGTGGTGTCTCGGCTATAACCAGGGAACATTTCCAATTACTGAATGGCTTTTCAAATTCTTTTTGGGGTTGGGGCGGCGAAGATGATGATATGTCAAATAGGATTAGTTACCATAATTTACATATATCAAGATACCCTCAAACTATCGCAAGATATACAATGCTGACACACAAAAAGGATAAACCAAGCCCGCATAGGTAAGTTAGTAAATTAGCAATTCTAATTAACGAAGAAGTTATATAGTCAAATAAATTTAATCTGATAATCATACTGGGTAACTCGGAATACTGGATAACAAAAGACCAAAGCCTACGAATACTATTTAACCAAAATATTTTCAATTATTTAAAGTTTAAACTAAATGTATTCCGTGTTTAGACCATGTCATAATTAAACGATGTGGGATATTGGCACAATTGATGCTCGGATGCTCTGTATACTTGACTCGATTTTAATTTTTTTCTCTCACATTCTTTCTAGGTATGAAAATTTGAAAGCTGGTCAGAAGAAATTTGACACCGATGGACTGAACTCATTGAAGTATACAATCAAGCAAATGAAAGAGCATATTTTGTACACGTGGATCTTAGTTTCGATCGAACCACCCAGCTGATACTACGGGTAGATCTCACCTAACGTTAGGTAATAGGATTAGATTCGAAAAAGAAATAAATACAAACCTGTATCAAATTAACGCATTGATAATGTTCCCTATGCAAGTCTTTCACGTTGTTGCGCTGCTCCCTAGTTTTTTTTTTTTTTTTTTTGCTAAACATTCCAATAGAGGGACAATAATTTGTGAGGTTGTGATACTCCCTTACCTGTCAAACTATCATCAAGCGCAGCAGAGATCGGTTTATCTAAACTGAATGGACTTATTCGACTGCACTAAAATGATACAACAACGTTTTTGGTGTTCGCGTTCTCCGTCTTTTGTGCAGATGCAGGATTTTTTGTATAACCTCAATAAACGTTGATGATCTGTTTTTTTTTTTCTGAGAACTGTACGTTACACGTATCCTCGCCTTTTACGTTAGTAATAATTCAAAAAAGCAACGGTGCGTTGTTATATTCGCAACTAATACACATCCACAGTAAATTATGTTATATGTAAGTCACGGTATTAGTTTCGTTTCACCAGCTAGTATAAGCGTTATCAAGCGGTTTATAGTATTTATTGAAGCGGCAGACTATCCTGTAAGTTCACATTATTTACATGTTGACGTGTAAAAATTTGAGAAATATGCGGAAGCTTTCGTCAACTATCGTGAAAACCTACATAGTAGTTTATGTTAGTTACAAGATATTAAATACGCTTATAATATAAAAACCAATAGAATAAATTATTTGGTTAATCTATTGAAATTTAATTCATTTTAATAAAGCCGCAATTGTACAGGCTTTATCAAACTCAATTATATTAATGTGAGCATTAGTTACAATTGGAAAGTGATTCTTTATGATCAAACTTTGTTGTCTTCAGCCAAACGAAGAAGTTTCCATGATTAAATCTTGTCTTAAACTAAATGATATTAAACGTCCTTTGAAGTTTTTACATAAACGTTAGAAAAGTACAAATCGCTTGAGCGATAAATCAGTCGAATACGTGCAATGATACAATAATTTGATGTTAAGTTGGCACGGTCATGATGAAGGATAACGCGATGTTGCGAACAGATCTTCGTCAAATTCATCGCTGACTTTTCCGATTTGGCTTCGTTATCAAAAACCGATCGAAGCGATTAGAGGCATAGTTGGGCATTTGCGCCGCCTAGCAATCGCTTGTAAAAATTTAAGATGCGGCCCTTGTACTAATCTGGCAATTTATACCTATAATTATTGACTCTCCATTACTAATTTAATCTTTATGAAAATCCGTCTAAAGACAACGAATATGAACAACAGACGTCGGATCTGGCGAATCATTTCCAATTCGTTCAAGTCTTGTATACAATCTGCCATTATCATTGTGATTTTTTTTTTTTTTTCAAATAATCTGCTTTCTTAAAGATGTAAATGGCTTAAATTGCTATAATTTCCATGGATCGTTACTTAAGAGCTTAATCAATATTATTAATTGCGCAATTACGTCATTTGTAATATTTTCCCTTCTATTCTTCTAATAGTCTCATAATACTTTTAAGATGCCAAATTACGAGGATTAAAAAGAAACATTAGATATATAACTTTCGAATTAATAAAATGAAAGAAATAGCTCTAGTCAGAAGATTTATATACGATTTCTCCCATTAAGCAAAGTAATAAATTATATACAAGGAAAGTGAGATCTTACTATGTGATTAGATATTATTTAGGTGCCAACAGTTAGTTCTACGAATAGTATGTATAAGATACCATTACTATTATGTAAATAGCGTACTTATATATGAGACAAATACAAATTTAAATCGTTCGAAGAAATTAGCGCTTTTGTTATCGAATAGAAAGAGAACGAACGTTATTTTCCTGTTGTGTGTATTTATTTCAATTAACTAATAGTACATGTAATATTATTGACCTGTGATTCGTATCACTATGTACTAAAAAAAAAAATGTGATCGTAGAATATTATTCGCCGGTGCATTTAGCTGTAGTTAGATGTATCACCTTGGTTACTGTGAACGATGAGATTTGTACTTTACTAGTACCCCTTGTTAAGCAAAAATCCTATTTATTATTTTTAACAAATCTTTTTGCCGTTTAAAAAGTGACAGCTTATTAAAAAAAAAACACTTCGTTAACGTGGCTTTTTCGTTCGCAACGAATTTCTGTAAATATTAGTGTATATTTGAATGTTTTTGTATAAAATGTATATTTATTTTTGAATAAAACTTAAAATACTCTTTACTATTTTTTTTTGTTTAAGGGTGTTTAGAAAAATGCGAATGATGCAAGTTTAATACATAAGTTTTGTGAATCGGCATGCGAAGCAACGTTACGTTTGCTCAAAAGAACAAAGAAACCATTCGCCGTTCTATTATTTGTAATGAATTGTTTTTGGCGTCAAGTAACTAGTTTTTAGTTAGAACCTTGAAGTGAGTTCACCGCCGTTATTCACACAGGACTTTATTTAGGTGTGAAAAGGTACATAAAAAAAAATAGACCTACATAAGAGCTATAAAAATATAATTCGTCATAATTAGTTTACAAACTACCGCTATTTCTATTTAATAAATTACAATACAACGAAAATGTGCGAACTAGTAGAATGCAATGTGCTAAATGGAAATGGCAAAGTAGGAGAAAAAAAAAACATTATCGTGGTT
Organism: Oryctes rhinoceros; assembly: GCA_020654165.1. Taxonomy (NCBI): domain Eukaryota; kingdom Metazoa; phylum Arthropoda; class Insecta; order Coleoptera; family Scarabaeidae; genus Oryctes; species Oryctes rhinoceros. The sequence continues at coordinate 3,570,785 of JAIOKQ010000548.1, read as the reverse complement.
TACGAAATATTCTGGTTCCACCTTTTGGCTTAGGAGTACTTGCTTGCGCCTGAAACAGAAAAAGAACACTTGATTTTTAAAAATTAGATAAGGTAAGATAAGAAGTATTAAATACTATCTAACCCTATTTGTTGTCATGTGTATTATTTGCGCCGCTTGGGACATAAAATTCTATTACATCCCGCTAGCAAGGGCATCCGATCTTTCCAATCGGAGTAGTAACGACTCGGATAGTCGGTAGCAACGAAATAAGAATCGCTTCCATTCGTCACAATTTCAGTGTTCGTGTTCACGAACAAATTTCAATCTTTCCGTTCGTCTTTTGACGCTTAGGTTTCTTACTCTACCAAATAGAATTGCTCGTCTCAAACGGCGTTCAATTGATCTCGTTGATGCCCGACTTTATATTTCTTCATTAATTTCCCACTGAATTTACGTTTGCGTATTTTAAAGGCTCCTTTTTAGATAGTTGTTCTCTCTTTTTTGGGTTCTTGGGCACGACAGTAATTTGACTCCCGTCGCCTAACGACTATGCCAATGATCTTACTGCGTGTTACTAGTGGTTGGCGCGTAGCGTATTTATGCTATTAAAATATCTTCTCCTTAGTTATACGTCAAGAAACAAATAGCGGTGCTTGGTAGAAAAAAGCATTCGGACAACATTGATAATGCCGGGTTAGGTAGTGTTGTCTCTCCTCGCATTGCTTTTGCCGTGAATAATCACAAAGAGCTATCGGCGTTATTTTATAACAAGAGAAGTAATGCTTAAAATAAAATAACGTGCTTACCAAATCATAAAAGAATTAACTGTGCATTACACATTACACCTGCAGTGCGGAAAAAACATTTTCTAATTATGTTAGTAAAATAGCAATAGCTAGTCAAATAGATTAGTAAATTAAAAGAAAGTTCTATATAAAAAAAATATTTATTAGGTCGCCATCAAAGATTTTTGACAACAAAAAAAGATGGGTATCAGGATTAACACATCGTTCCATGCATTTTGACAACTATATAAGATATTACGATTTGTTTAATAACCCATACGAGAAACATACCTTCCTTTCCGACAGATACTTAATTTAACAGGGATGCATAAGTATGAATCAAACTTAAAGTAAGAAGAGAAAGCAAACCGTATACTTATTTCGCTGTAAATTGCATTAATCCTGCGCTATTTATGTAAACCGTGGCAGCTATCATCGATACCAATGCTAAGAGATGCTTCGTACAACACCATATATTCGTCACGATCATTCTCATAAAGCAATTTTCCAACGCGATCTCATGTCCTACCTGACAGACACAGACGATTCTTTTATGGCAAGCGCAAGAACATGCAAGCAGTGAGCGCATACATTCACCAGTAGACGTACTACTACAAAAACTCCACGACCGTTTTTTCTTCAAATCTCCTACCTCTGTGCTACTCTTCGTGTTCGAATTCCGTCCACGAAAGAAGAGATTTTTGATCCTGCTAGGCGTCGACCGCTTTGGAGTTTTGATATCGGAATCCTGAACGTCTCTGGGCGGTTGGATTTCATTGCTTTGCAACGATAAGCGGCCTCCGTTTTTGCTCGGAGTTGGAGGTCCGGGTTTTTTGTACGATGTAGTGCCTATGTCCTTTTTCCGGGATTTCTCTCCCGGCAGTAGTTTTGTACTCATACTATCATCGAAATCGATGTTACCCATCTGAAATACAAAAAGGACATTTAAGATCTTGTTAATAGACAAATTCTACGTAAAATACAAATTATTAACTTATTCATTAAATCGTAGACTCTGATGTGAATTTGGTCTAAAAAAAAAGGAAGTACAGTACACCCAAAACGTACCTTAATGTCCTCCTCTTTAAATCGTGATGGGCTTGCAAATTGCAATTCTGCCGGATAAGAAGACTTCAAATGCGGAGGGCACATTGAATTCCTCCATACCAATTCAGATACCCGACTTGACCGAGAATCACCAGCAGTACCGATAACGCAATGACCCTCTTTCAAGTCAGCTAAATATTTGTTATTGAACAATTCACCCTCATCCTCCATCTCTAAATTTTGCCCTGCGTAGAGAAAATGAATAAGAGGAATTAAAGTCGAACGCCAGTTCTCGACGTACCTAAATCGGCAGGTACAGCATTTATGGACGATCTCCTATCTTCTTCGATGACAGCCATACTCCTAGGCAGAGTGGCGTACCTCCGATCGTGCGCTCCGCTTTTCAAGGAACTTTCGCTGTACCCGCTTGCGTGTCGCGAGTCCGAAATGCCTCGCCCGCGGGTATTTTTGAATTCCCTCGCGTCGCATTCGCTTTTTACGGACAACGCGCTCAACGACTCGCGTGATCCTAATAGATCGAATTTTTGGGACATCCTTAGCTCCGCGATGGTCCTCTTGGATTCTTCCAATTTGAGTTTTAATAAATCCTACGGAAATTACATTCAGAGTGAGAGCGGTTGAAAAAAACCATACAATTTATGGGATGTTTATATTTTGAAAGGAGCTATATGGTGAAAAACAAGAAACTCACGTTCTTTTCGATTTCCAGTTTCCTAGTTTCAAGCTCATCTTTATATAAACTTAACTAAAAGAAAAAATTTCATATTAATTCTTTATACACAGATAATAAAGGATAATTACCATTTTTGATTTCATGCTTTCCAATTTGCTTTGATATTCAATCCTTATCTGTTGAATTTTCTTGCTTTCTCTACCTTCGCGATCTTCTCTTTCCTTCTTCAACAACTGTAAATATTCTTCTTTATCACGGCTTCGTTTGTATTTCAACGTATCCACTTCAGTCATCATTTTGCTATTCTCTTCTAATAATTTCTCGTAGGCTTCACGCACTAAGGATAACTCCACCAATTCGTTGTTTTTATCTTCTAATACTTTCCTCAGCATAGTATTATCCAACTCCAATCTTGAATTGTCGGACATCAATCTTCCGTATGCTTCCTTTATCCCTTGGACTTCTTTTTCACTCTTATGAGCAAGTCTATCGTCTTCGGTTTTCACTACTTGCTTCTTTAATTCTACATGTTCTTCTTGTAACTTTTGATATTTAGCCTTCCATTCCGACAATTTCTTCTCAGATTCTTCCTTGGACTGGATATGTTGTTGTAATAAAAGTTTGTAACTTGCGTCTTCATCTATATTCCTGGAATCCGTTGCTAGTAATTTCCTATTTTCTTCTCGCAATTGCCTTACTTTCTTTTCGTAGTTATTCTTGACATTCTCCGTTAGCGTTAGTTTCTGGCGTAATGCGTTGCATTTCTTCCTTAATTCTTCATCTTTCTTTAATTCTGATAATTGAGACGAGGAAGCGGTCTTTAAAATATTTTCCTTCAGTATTTTCGTATTCTTGACATCTGGTTTGTCTAAAACCTCTTCGAAACACTTTAGCTGCTCTAAAGTATCCGCGGTCCTATCTTGTAATTCTTCCAATTTATCCGATACTTCATCGATATTCAAGTCTTTCATAAGAGGTTGCCATTCTACGTACTTTTCCTGCAAGATCCCCTGCATGACCTTTTCGGATATTTGTATATTATTGTAGGCAAGATTATAGGCGATTTTAGAATATCTATTGAATTGCTTTTGAATATCTTCGACGATGTATTCGAATGACTCTTTTTGTTCCTGATGTTTGGCGGAGAAGTCACGATTTAACTGAAGGCATTTCGTTTGAATATGAATTAAAAGCTGCCTTAGCTCTGTAATTGAAATATCTATGGCGCTGCGATCTTTTAAGATTTTATCTATTTTCGCCTTAAACGATCTTGACGTTTCCGCGAATTGATTGTAAATATTGTACGCCTTTACGTTTTTATCCTTCAATGAGATAACGGTTTGATGTAGAACTTCGTTTTCAGTTTTTATGGTATCAACATTGTCGATTTTCGACGAGTTCTCTTCGCATTTGTTCATCAAACCCGTAATTTCTCTTTGCATCTGTTCCTTTTCTTGAGTTTGTTGTTGTAGTAGAAATTGATTCTTTTCGATCGCGTTATTATAAGCTACGGATAATTCCTTCTTTTCCTCATTAAGTGAGGTTTTCTCCTTTTCTAACGCTTCCAGTTTAGTATCTAGCTCCGTTTTATAAATCTGAAATTTAGAAACTGTCGTTTCCAATTCTCTTCTTCGTCCATATGTTTCCACGATATTCTTTTCTAATGTCATAATCATCTCTCGCAATGTATCTTCATCTATTTCATCTAAATTTTCAAAATTTCCAGTTTTTTCATTCACGATTTCGGAGAGTCTTGTCAAACATTTTCTCAACGTTAGATTGACTTGCTCAAGCTTGGATTTTTCGTTTTGAAACTTTAACAATTCTATCTCGAGGAACTTAACGCCAGCTTTCTCTTCTTCCAACAGTTTCTGCAGCTGCAATTTCCCACTTCTTTCGAGATTCGTTTCCTGCTTAGCATTTTCTATATTAATTAACAAATCGTTCTTAACATCGATTGCATTGGCGTGCGCTCGCAGTATATTAAATTCAGTTTCTTTTATTATTTTATGCTGGGATTCCAGAATGTCATCGCGAGACTTCTTCAGACGATCTATTTCAATATACGCTTCTTCCAAATCAACATCCAACTTCAACTTGTCACTCTTAAGTAACGCGAATTTATTGACCGTGTCCGTTAGTTCTTCTCCCAATTCTTTAATGATCATCTCCTTCTCTACTCGAACTTTGTCTATTTCTTGAATTTTACAATTGAGCTCCTGGATCGTCGTTTCTTTGTTTTCAATTGTTTTCTGCAGATCGTACATATTTCTCGAAGAATTTTTAATGTTCTCCTTCAGTTCTTTACGTTCATTCCGAAGTCGAGTGATATCTTCGGAAACTTCCTCATACTTCGATTTCAGTTCCGTGAATTGGTTTGACATTTCACTTATTGATTGTAGGTGCTCCTCTTCGATTTTTTTGAAGATTATTTCATGATTTTCTGTAGATCTTTTAAGTTGGTCTTCTAGCATTTCCATTTGAGACTTCATGGCTTCATTTACCCTCTGCAGATCTGTTAGATGATTATTAAGATTGGAGAGTTCCCTCTGTTTGGCGTCTAATAGTTCCTTATGTGCATCTAGTTCTCCTGTAAGTTTTTCTAGTTTTTCTTGGTTTTGTTGCAAGTCGGTGTTCATAGCAATTTCTTTTGCCATATGTTCACTTTCTAAGCATTTGAATTGCTCCCGGAGGATTTTTAGATCTGCTTCAACTCCCTCTTTGCCCGTCTGTAATATATCATAAGCCGATTTTAATTTCGATATGGTCTCACATTGTTCCGCAATAATCTTTTGGTCGTCATCATTTTGGTTTTGACAATTCAATATCTTTTCCTTAAGATTCGCTTGCTCTTCTATTATTCGTGCATTCGTAGATTCATAGTACTGAATTTTGCTCTGCAATTCCTTCATTGCTTTCTGATGTTGCTCCTGGTTATCTTGAATATCTTTTCGATGTTTTTCATTTTCTTTCTTCAAGTCATCTAAAACTGGCAACAGATCTTTCATTTCTTCTTGTAGATGTTGTCTTTCCGATTGAACGCTATTAATTTCATTCTGGAATTGACTTTTATATTCTTTTAAAGTGGTGTCATTAGACAATATGTATTCTTCATGTCTTAATTTTAAGGATTTGTAATCATTTTCTAATGTACACTTGATATCTTCTAATGATTCTATTTTCTGTAAAAGTTCAGCTTTTTCCACTTCTACCTCACTAAGTTTTACAATAAGCTTCTTAACGTCGCTTTCTAACCTGTTTTGAATTCCAACTTGTTCTTCTAAATCACCCTTAGCTTTAAATAGTGCTTGTTCTAATTGCGAATGTTTATTTTTCAGCTGGTTGAAGTCAAGATTAAATTGTTCCTTGGTTTCTTGAAACTCTTGATCGTATTTCTTCTTCTGTTCTACAATTTCAACTTCTAAAATGATTTTTTCACTTTTTAACCGCTCTACATATTCATTCGTTGTCTTTAATTGGTCCAAATTATGCTGATGATTTCTTTCTAGCTGATTATACTTTGTAACTACTTCGTGGAGGTTCTCGGTTAAATTTTTAATCTGTGTTTCGTATTCAGACTTCATTTCTTGTTGTTCGTCAAAACTGTTCGTGTACTTTTCAAAAGCAACGTTTAATTCAGATTTTATAACCTGTAGTTCGTGAATGTAATTAACCTCCTTCGCATTTAATTCATATATGTTATCATTTAATTTATTAATTTCCTCTTTTAACGCAGATATGTGATTGTTATTTTTGTCAATGATGTTAATTCTTTCATTTTCTAAATTTTGAATGTTTTTATTGGCTTGATCGTACATATCGTACATTCTTTTCAATTCACTTTCATAATGTTTTTTCTGATCGTTTAATTCCACAATCGTTTTATTAAGTTCTTCATCTTTTGTGGAGAGTTTTGAAAGGGTGTCGCTCATATGTTTCGAGAGTTCGATGTTTTTGCTCTCAATAGATTCTTTTAAATTATTTAACACGTTTAACTCTCTCTCTAGTTTCGTTATCTTGTTTTCGTAGTCAATATTCTTGGCTTCCAGTGTATCTATGCAGAATTTATAGGATGTCGCTTCCATGTTTAACTTCTCGATATTCCCATGCAAGTTTTTATACTCCTGCTTTTTAGTTTCCAAATGTAATTTTAAATGCAAGAGCTCCTTACTATTTTGCGAGATGACGGTATCCTTTTGTGCGCACGCCTCTTCCGCATTGGTTAACTTTTCCAAGTTAGATTGTAATTGTGCTCTTAGATTTTCGCAATCGTTGGCAAGAATGTCCTTTTCCGACGTGATGCGTTCACGATCGGAATTCAAATTATCTACGTCCCTTTGTAAATTGTCCTTTTCGGTTTTAACGATCGACAATTCAATTTCTAACTTCTTGATCGTACTTTCCATAAGACTTATTTTACGCGCGAGATCTTCAGTCACCTTGGAATTGGTATCTTTCATCATGTCCATGGTAATTTGTAATTCCGAGAGTTGGCCAGACTTCAAGTGAAGATTTTCTTTAGTCAGCGTTAAATCGCTTTCAATTTCTTGAATCTTAGCTAAAGATTCTTCTAACTGCAAATTACTGATTCGAATCTTTTCCAAGTACAGCTTTTCTTGTTCCATAATCTTTAGAGCGTGCGAAGAGCTTAACTCTTCCACCTTGAGCTCCATGTTAAGTAAAGCTTGTCTTAAATCTGAATTTGTACATTGCAAACTTAGGATTGTTTCATTCTTGTGGTTAAGTTGATCTGTTAACGCTTCTTGGGATTCTTCAAGGTTTCGTACGCTTTCTTTCAAATTATCAACTTCCTTAATACGTTGATTGATTTCCAATTCTTTATCTTTCGCTACCTTTTCTAAATCAATTATTTGAGAGTCTTTAGTTACGATAACTTCCTTTAGTTTTTGTAACTCTTTAATTGTGCCATTAATTTCAATGATTTTGTCTGCTTTGTTTTTAATTTCATGATTTTGTTCTTCAATAATTTCTTGCAATTTTCCCTGGCTAAATTCAGCTGCGATTAAAAGCTTTTTTAGGTTCTCTCTTTCTTCTGAATTCAGTTTTTCTCCATTCTTAAGTATGGTTATTTCTCTATTTAAGACGCTGATTAAGTTTTCATAATCAATTAAGGATTGTTTTAAAGTGCCTATTTCTTTATTCGTTTGGTACCTACTGTCTTCTATCTGCAAAATGAGATTTTCCAAAAACTTATCATTGTATTCAATTTTGTTGCATCCGCAAACTATATTCTCCAGCTTGCGCAGTGATTTCTCAGTCTCTTGCGTAAATTGGGCGTATTTCTTCTTTAAACCTTCCAAGCTGAAATTAGTAGTATTGAATTGCTCAACTGATTCCTTGTATTTAGTTTGCAATAAATCGGCTTCTTTTTGTAACTTTTCGTATAAATTACTTTTATTCGCCAGGGCATGTTGACTTTTTTCCAAGTCTACTTTTAGCAACTGTAATTCACTACTTATGCTGGTATTCAGAGTAAGGTATTCACTACATAAAGAACTTGACTTTTGTAATTCGAAACTTAGAGATGAGATTTCAGAATTTTTCTCAGAATTAAATTTGGAAAGTCGATTGACTTGTTCCTCTGTTTGCATTTTAAGGTACTTCAATTCGTCGTAAGCGGCAGTTAATTCCATAACCTAGTGATAAATAAGTAACATGAACAAATAACAGTTAATCAATATAATTTCTTTGTATGTAGATACCTTGTGCGATAAGTCGTCCTTTTCATTCTTCAAATCATTGAACTTCTGAGATAACCCATCATAATTTCTTCTGGCACCATCTAATTCTGCTTGCAAATCGTTTCCTCTATCTACACATTCTTGAAGTAAACTCTTTAACTCGTCATTCTCTTTCTGGGCGTCTTTTAATTGAACATCGACAATCGTATGGGCTAAGTTTTCGAACAGGACACCGTTATCATTAACGCTTCTACGCTTTGATTTTAAAGGACTGAAAAGTACGGAACTGTCATTTCCTTGATTATTGCTCCGGATTTCATCTAAAAACGCGGATAACTCCGAACATTGCACCTTTAAATTTTCAAGTTCGATCTCTTGCTTTGAATATTTTTCTAATAATTCCTTATTGTTTAATTCCAAAGATTCTGCTGTAAGTTTCCATACTTTCAGTTCTTTTGTGGAGTTTCTTAGCTTAAAACATAAAACTATATTAAACATACATGCTGTAAATGTAAAACATCCGAAGGTTTCATAGAAAAGTTATGTAATAAAATTAATCACGTGCCAAATTTTACTGAAGGATTTAATTCAGGATAAAAAGTATCAAAATTCCAAGATTTCTAGAAAATATTATGTAAAACATTATTTGACAACCAAAAATTAACTATATGTAAGAAAAGTAAAAACGTATTCCAATTTTTTCTATTATATTGTCTTGCGACAGCCAACTTACCTTTTCGGAAATACTAATATTCTCTTCTTGAATATCATCGTGTTTTGTTTGTAACTGTTCTACGTACTGTTCCAAATTTTGAATTTCCAATTTGAGTTGCCTTTCTACATCAGAATGTGATGTCTTTTTATTATGCGGCGGTGTTCTGTTCTCCAAAGTATAGAGCTCGCTTCTTAATTTTGAAATTTGTGTTGTTTTTTCTTTAATTTGATTTGCTAGAAAATCAACAAAAATGAATCATAAAAAATAATATATGGTGAATTAACAGGTAGACAAAGCCTGTTATTTATTTTCCAAACAAAGATGAAATTAAAATCTAACATATACATATGGACCAGTAGCAGCTCGTGATCAAATCCAATTAGTCGAATCATGCATAGTTCAACGAAAATTGCCAATTTGGCAATGTTACGTTGGTTTGTGTAAATGAACAGTCGTCACATAAAATAGAGGCCATATAATGTAGATTACCAGTTTATGACTGATGATAACTGACTCATCCTGTATATAGACAAAACATAAACTATGCAACAACCTCCTACCTAACTTTGTAATATGATCCTTATGTTCTTTCAATTCTTCTTGCAAATCAACCTTTTCGAAACGTTCAATCTCTAATTCTGACTTTAGTTTCTTTATTTCTCGGTCTTTTTCAAGCTTCGTAGGTCTTGCATTTGGACTTCTTAGAAACTCCTGCAAAGGACTTTTGCCAATCAATGGTGAATCACCTACAGGCATCCATTGATATGATGTGGACGATATATTAGACTCGTTCATTTCATCAATAATTTTCTTGAAATGAAAATTGGTAATTTTTGCGTTTACTTTCTCGAGGAAATTCTTTATGTTTATTTGAACATCTGACGGTAACTTATTACATGATGGCACAATCAACAAGTCTTTCCTCTCGATAACGCAAGCAAAATGTAATAGAAGCGAGCATAGTGTCATGACATTCTTGCTTGACAAACTTTGCAAATCGGATAAGTATTCACCATCGAATACGTAATTCGGATATTGTGCTTTGATTAGGTCTATGGCAATCGCTAAGCAATCATCGTATGTGATCGATGCATGAGTTGGATCGCTGAAAAGATAACGTGTAACAAAATATTACGAATAAAAATGTTACTTACAGGATACGTAATAATTTTAAAAAGAATTCACCGTTTCTCAAACATTCCAAATCGTTGATGGGGTCGCATAATTTTAAACAATTAATCTGAAACACAAGACGGTTTCATGCGTATTCGTAACATTACGCTTGAATATGGTTTACCCATTGAATTAATACGTCTTCCCATTTATCGCAATCCATGTTTTACTCAAGAACATTAAATAATTCTGATACACAAACTAACGTCAATCATTAAAGCTACCTAACGTCTACGGAACAGCAACCGTTTATTTTTTTTTTTGAAAATCTAAACATCAATGTGTCCTGTGATTGGCTGAATTACGGAACCGGCCGAATTTCTTTATTTTCTTTCCGAGAGGTTCCGAAATGCGAAATCGGCAGCAATAAAATGAGCGGGCCAACGTGTCTGTATATCGGCACCGTATCCAGTACGTAACATCACGCGCAACGCATCGCAATGTGCTACAAGCCATATAAAGAGCGTGTGGTAAAATTCGAGGAAGTTATAAACAAAGGCACCGATTTTACCAGATTAGTACAAATTGCTGACGGTACATCTGATCCATTATTTATTCAGATGCGCGTGTTACATTTTTACATCATGACCTACGCAACGAGTCGAATCTGAAGGCATATCTAATGCTGCAAACTTTTCAGCACTCTTATCCGTGCTACGGTGGTGAGGATAGTGGTAAAGGAATAAATAAATAAATTAACATTACTCTTACCCAATATTAACTTGTAACTAATATAGTACTATATGTAAACTTAATATTGGCATGCAGACAGATGTGGCCCACTCTAATTAGTAAAAAACTAGCGGTCATTAAAAAGTGATATATTTTCTAAAGAAAGAATATTAACTTCGTCATTTATAGCTACCAAATCATGAATTTAATCCGGTAGTTCCGGCACTAAACGACATATTCTACAAATTCTTAGTGTTATGCGTATAATTCTTATTAGCATAACTACCAACTTAAACCGTTCATGAAATAAAAAAATCCAAATGGAAACACATTCCTGTAATATTTCTAAATTATTGGAAACGTTAGAAGACCGTATATTACAATATTAAATGCGCCTTCCTGTTTAGATGAAAATTTATTAATTTTCATTCATACACCTAGCTATTAGCTTTTTTTTCTTTTTCATGTAAGTTTATAGTTAAATCTCCCTCAATTTATCGATAATTTCGTCGGGTCTCTTAATCAGGAATTTGTAGTTATTTTTAAATAATTCTCTTACTGCGTCGCTATTCAAAAACTCGTGCATGAGAACGTTATTTTCGAACTCCGGATTCTTACAACTGTTATAGACAACTTCCAAGGACTGCCGAAAACTTGGTTCGTCGTTATGCTTTGCTGTACTTTCCCAAGGCATCGCCGCTGCCACCACCGTCAGTAAAACGTCAAATGCTAAATAATACACTTTAGACGGATAAAATTCCGGCTCGAATCCGATATCGACGTTGGAGAATTCCTCTTGTAAAATATGTTGGCAGAAGCTACCTTCTTCTTGATATCTACTATCGTATTCGTACATCAACTTATCTAAATAAGCTAGCTCCGGATCTACGATTTCGTCTATAGTACTGGCGTTATTAGTCTCAGTTGTAACGTTGTTTTCAGTAGAATGCTGCGATTCGATGCAAACGCTATCACATTGATGGACGGTTACATCTATCAGATCGTGAACGACGTCATCGACAATTTCCAATTTTTCGGCTTGCTGTAATTCTATTTGCATTTTATCCTGTAACCGTTCTAATTGTCGTTGCCTTAAGATTGTGCTAAACGTATTTCCGGTTTCCGCATCCCAACAAACCAATTTACCCAAAGATAATTCCAAGGCTTTTACTAAGCCCATACATTCGTCGGCGTCCTTGCAAAATCGCAACAGCATGGCGGTATAATTTACGCAATCGTGTTTTATGCGGAACAGTTTAAATAGTAAGTTTTTCATTTCGCGTAGCCTGAAAGCTTGCTGGGGATCTTCCAGATCAAATTGGAATTCGAACCAAAATTTAACGGTGTGGAATTGATAATCGTAGACGAATTCGTTCGAATCGACATCGTATTCCCTGAACTGTCTTCTGGTTTGTATTAATTGTACTTCGTCCGGAAATTCAACGCACAAATTGAAAACAACGAAATCTTTCCAGTCTATTACTTCCGTTTGTCCGAAAAATTCGTACGATAATTTGTTGATATTCTTTAGAGGGATTTGGCGCCAAAATTCAGGAACGGCAGGCGGCCTTCCATCTTCAACGTTACTAACAATTAAATCTTGAAGAAGGAACGTAAAGGTTCTCTCGGGCATTATTCCACTCGGTGCCAGATCAAATAGGATATCAGTTAAATAGGATAATTGCGCGATAGTAAACGCGCTCGGTCTTTCGTACTCTTGCAGAATTGGTTGCGGTTCAGGCAAGGGATCTTCAAATAACAACACATCTGGATTAATATAAAACTTATCGCCTCTTAATATCAATTCGGGTTGTACCGCCATTTCCTCTTCTACAGCTCTAGATAGTATTTCGCAACATTTTCTTATACTATCGATTTCTCTATCGTATCTCCCTTTAATTTCATGGTATAGGCCGCGAAACATTTTCACACTGGCCGTTAACATATCTTTTAAATCTTCGCTCGCAACCGATTTCAGAAGGTCTAATCTCAACCCTATTCTTTCCAACTCACCTTCTAAGGCACATCGCCATTCGTCTATTAATTTTAAACCGACGTCTTTTACCTCAGGGGAGGGGGCACTAAATTTCGGTAACTTTGATTTACCTTTAGCTTTTCCTTTACCTTCCTCTTTCAAGCTCCTATTCGGGCTCTTTCCTTTGGGATAAAAATATACTTCCATGTCAGATAAAACCCTCAAACTGTTTGCTTCATAGTTGCGCACGGCTTTAGTTGCTTCTTTATAGTTGTCGTTAATAAGCTGATGGTACGGAGAAGTATCGGTAATTTCTTCATCAAATACTAAGCATTTTCTAACAAAGCCGGAATATGTTTGGTAGTTTTCGAATTCAAAATCATCTTTAAACGTGATGTAAGTTAAGAATATCTTTTCTAAAACATCGTCCGCGCATGGCATCTTCGTAATCATAGCTACGTAATAATCGTTTAGCAATTGTAATGTGTCGGCGCTACGGTCGATCTCCAATTGTATAGCGGTGACGTAGACGTTCGTTAATTCGCAAGCCTGCTTGGCGGTCCAATCTTTCATTATAACAGTTTGTCTTTCTTTTTCTGATTCGGTCATGCGGGTATCGCAGATTTGCCACAGCCTCTCCTTGAATTCGTCTATGCGACAGTGCAGTTCCGCTTTAACCTCGTCATCGTCGCGCATATCCTCGGGGATTTCGTTGTAGACCCTTTGGAAATTGTACAAGTGGATTTGTTTATCGTCTGGCCTATCTATGTACTCCAATATGTACCGTTTTACGAACGTTAAGTACGGCATAACCGTCTTCCAAAGTACCCTCCGTCTAAAAAATAATTCCCTAAAGTCGCACACGTAAACTTCCTCGATGTTTTCCCACAAAGTGGCCAGCGCTACCATAAAAAAATCCGGTATAGGTAAATCCACGTATTTCCAGTTGCATTGTCCCGGTGTCGGAGAAGGTTCTGCTAACGTAACCTCCTCGTATTGAAGTATTGGCTCAGGGTATTGCGTTTCTTTATCTGACTTTATTATAATGACATCAGGTTCATCAATAGATTTCTCCTTTTTCACTTTATTTGCGCCTTTCTCTTTCTCTTTATCACTTTTAGGTTTACCTTTTTTCGCACTTTTGTCCTGATCCGGATTTTCTGTTGGCGCCTGAGCTGCATGAGGTGTGGGAGCAGGCGGTTTTTCTTGTTTTGGACCGCCATATACGCTTTCGGATACTTTACCTGCGGTAGGTTCGTACTGATTTAAATCGTTTTCGAGATATAGGACCACATCGCCGAAAATTTGCACAGAAGATTTTGGAGGTATGGCATAATCGCCGATTATCAATTTTCCTATGTGCTTTATAGTTGCTAAATCGAATACTTTATAAAAAAGGTTGTATAAGCAACCTTGACATTGATAAAATCTATCAACATCGTCAAGTTCGGCGAGTTTCTGAGCGCTATTCTGACACGATACATCTTGGATTACTTTAATGAATGCCGTTAAATAACAGCTGTAGTCTTCCACAGTTTCTGGTGGATCGGGATTTGTTAAAATCCGAGACACTCTATATTGAGCGTTTGGATCATCCATTACGTGATTCTGCTTTAGTTCTCGATAATCCAAATTTGCAATATCTTCAATCGTATCATTTGTAGCATTCTTTATTGTTTCGTCCACCGCTGGATCGTTTGCCTTTTCATTCAAGTCCGCATTGAAACTGTTAATAATCTTGTCTTGCGAACAAAATAAAGCTTTGAGCCCAAAAGAGCCGCTACTCGTACTTTCGGTAACATCGACACCATCGGTTTTGGAAATTTTACTGGTAATACTAACCTCCGTTGGATTCGTTTCTTTTTTTAAGAAATCTAAAGGAAGCATAATTGGTTTCGAATTCAATACTTCCTCTAATAAAACCGCTTGCGTGATGTTCGTTGGATAATTAATCAAACACCAACCATCGATGTTCTTCAATTGTTTTAAATACTCGACAAACATTTCCACTAGAAGCTTATCATTAAGACCTTCTCCCAATTGGAGAATGTCGTGAGCAAATTGACCTAGTTTAGCTACGTGTGAAAGGACGGGTTCGTCGCAAGGAAATATCTTAGGTGTTTGCACAAATTTCTGTTGGTACAATGTCTCAACAACCGTTGTAGATACGTCCAACGCAGTTACCTTCTTTTTGTCTTTTTTCCCACCTTTTCGTTTCGTGTCTTTGTTCTTTTCCGGTTTCGCTTTCTTAACGTCTTTCTTCATGGAAGTTTTCTGCAAAGCGTCGTCCGTCTCTTCAACAAATTGAGATTCCGGATACTCCTCCGTGATTTCATCTTTGTAAGCGGCCAAACAATAGTTAATGGCGTCTTCCATTTGTATCACCTTAATCTGTCTTTCCGATAGCAATTTCTCTAAAATGGGAAGAACAGTTTGATCGGAAATAGTGCTGATGCAAGCAGCCACGTGAACTTTTGGTATATTCGGCGGCGGTTTAAGAGGTGGTTTCGGATATTTCGCCAATAGTAATCGAAAAACAATGTGCCCCAAAATGTTCATCGCCATTTCTATATTACACAAGGTATTCTTTTGTGCACAATTTGGTACGTGCACTTCCAATTCCCAGGGCCATTCAAAATTGCAATAGCTTTCGAAACTGCGGATATCCATCGCGTTTTGTCGGTCTATCTCTTCCAAATAAATCTCTTCTTCCGTATTGTCTTGCGGTTCATATTCGATAATTACTTCCTCGTTTGGTACTAAATCGAAAATCGGTTTACTGCTGATAAATAACGCTGCCAAATCGGCCAGTAGTCTTCTTGGCATTTCTTCTTCGTATTCCCTTTTGTATTCGGCACGTCGAAAGACTATATCGATCATATCTTCAAGAATGCACTCGCACATATCCAGTTTTCGTGCATTTTTCAAACGTTTTTTTTCTTCATATATCCGTTTATGAAGTTCTAATACTCTGTTCTTTTCAAAATAATACCTGAAAAGGGACATAGAATTTATATAGAAACAATGCATCCGAAATGTCTGGAAACACCCGAATAATAACTTTGTTTTTTTTTTTTTTGAGAAATCATAAAATAACAATGAACAAAAAAAAAACTGAAATAATATTTTAATATTTTCCTCAAACAAAAAAAACTCGTATGTAACGTGCGAGTATTTTGAAGAGTCATTGAAAGAACGATAACGCCTACCAAAAAAGCAAGCAAAAACTGCCATTTAAATAACATATATGATGTCCGAAGATCATTGTAAAAACGATGTTACCGCTATTAAAAGATATTTTTTTAATATCAATACCTATATCTTTCATCTGCAGATTCCTTTTCTTTAGCGAAGATACGTTCCAACAGTTCGCCATCTTTCTGTTTTCCAATCTCTTTGAGTACAGCTATTCGATTTTCAGCCATCATCTCCTTTTGTTCTCTAATCTCGAACATCTTATTCACCATCTGTTTTTCGTAATACGACTGCTTCAACATCTTTTCTGATATGTGCGCCTCGATTCTTTTAGATTGCATATGCAGAAGTTCGTCCCAAAAATTCCCTAACACCATAGCTTCCATCTTCGATTGAAAAGCCATACCTTGACGCTCCTTATCGTATTTAGTTTTAATATTCTTAAGTATCTTCTTCGCTACCTTTTGATCTGGCATAAACGGAGGACGAGACAGTGCTATATCTTCTTGTTCGATTAAATTGTCGTAAGTTTCATTTAAAGATTGCAAATCTTCGTTGTCGTATGCAATAACTTCCTTAGGTACCTCCTTGCTGCTGGCTGGTTTAAAAGTCATTGCCGGCTTCTTGTCTCTTTTAATCATAAATTCCTCGTAATTGTGCCTTAATCGTTGGCACTGTTGTATCAATTGTTGGTATCTATCCTTGTGCCACTGGACAATATGCTGATAATCGCTTAGGGTCGAGTTTATACATCGCGGTTGCTCGATGTCCGGTTCTGGGAATTCTTTATCATCCACATGCCTGACTTCAAACCTTTCGTCAGCATATCTCGAATTTTGCGTGCGTATCTGCTCGGCGGTGTAATGTAGCGGATCTTTCGCTTGAAATATAAGGTATAATTTATAAAATAACTCGAGCGCAGTCGATACTTTTCCCTGCGCCAGACGCTTCTTAGTTTCGTCATCTAAATGTATGTCGACTTTTCTCAACCAAACCGCAATGTTGTTCAATGCTTCAGCCGTATTTTTTACAGATGTCAGAGACGTCAAATGTTCAGCTGTTATGATATTATAGTGCCTCAGGACCGCCCCAACCAAATAACCATTTTGTATCAGTCGCACAAACGTTTCCGAATAAACCTCGACGATAACGCCGAGTGTTTCGGTTAGCCACTTACCTATAACGTCACTCATTTCTTATACGCGCACTCGTACATCAACTTTGACGGGTGACTAGCTGACTACCAGTCCTATTAAATGTTTATATTGCAAAATCTATTTGGTCGCTTTATTAATTCGAATACCGTCATAAATACGTTAGGTACAGTCATGCTTGGTCAACTTCATATGTAGCTCTTTTAGTGACCTATCAATACGTGCGATCAAGTCTGTGACAGAGCAGTGTTATCAGGAGGGAGGAGGAGTGTTATCACCCTCTCACAAGAGAGGGTGAGGAGCATTGCGCTTCGTACAATATGTTCTACTTTTGACAAGATCAGGTAGAGCAGGCAAGACAAAGAAAAGGGAACACACTGAAGCAAATTAATAAACTGGCGAAGGACAGGAGGGAAGACATTGAAAGAATGGGTAAAAAATTCTTGAAAGTAGCAACACATCACCTCGCCGCTTAGAAGGACAAAAACGATGTGTGACAAGAAGTATTTGACTGGTTGGAAAAAAGCAAGCCGCTTAGGCATCGACGAGATTGAATGCTGCAATTTTAAAATGTAATATAGGCCCAAAATGTGACTTGCTCACTATTCTTTATTAAAAACTTACTTAGTGCCAATATTGGTCAGTAGATGAAGCAATGAATATTTATTAGAAAAGTTTAGAAAATCTTGAAATATCTTTACTTCATATTAATAGAGTGAACAATTTAAGAACAAATCCACTTTTCACAAACCAACTTTGCAAGACTTGCGATGTTTAAATAACTTACAAAGTTTATGACAATCTTTATTACACCGAATACACTTATATCCTTCATGTTTTTTCATGTGCACTGTTAAATTAGTCTTCCATTTATACATTTTTCCACAATGTTGACATTTGTAAGGAGTACTATCACTATGAGACTTTTTATGGTCTTTCAGCTGACTATTTGTTTTGTAAGATTTATTACATATATCACACACAAAGTTCTTCTCATTCGAATGGCTTAACTTATGCCCTTCGAGGTTGCATTTATCCGAAAATGACTTAAGGCAATGTTCCACAGGACAAACGAAAGGTTTCGTATTTGTATGAATACGCATATGTCTCTGTAACTTGCTAGGAACACTAAAACTCTTAGCGCAATATTTGCACTGATAAATATTGCTGTGAATTCTTTTGTGACTTCTTAAATCCCTTTCAATGGCAAACGATTTGCTGCAAAGGTCACAAGAAAAAGGTCTAATTTTTGTATGAATTGATAGATGCACATTTAAACTATTTTTTCGCATAAAAATCTTTGGGCAATGCGGGCAAGTAAATGTTTTCTTATTCCGCGATATTTTCGAACGGTCTTTGTTTGGTAATGTGAGAGACTCAACAATAATATCCTCTTGTAAGACTTCACCCTTTTTAATCTTAACAATATCACAACTCGTTGCTTCTTCTTTTTTGATTAACTTGTTGTACTGATTATCAATGCTGCTGTAATTCATAACATTATCGTCTAGATTTATAAAATTACTAACAGGATTTGCTTGTAAAGATTTATAAAAATCACTCGAATGCCTCAAAACAGTATGGTTCTGTTCGTAACATTGGTAAGTCTTAAAATTATCAGTCTCTGTTTTCTGCTTATTAACTTCTATTGTCCTCATATTTACATCAGTACCATAATTTGTATTTAAACAAATCGGCTCGTTAGTTGTTTGATGTAAATGTAACGAACTATCATAATCCACAACCATAACCATATTAGATGAGCTTAAATGTTCGCTCAAATTGTTCTTACTGTTAACAATAACACCATTTAACTGGCAATCATCGTAATTTCGGTTTTGTTTCTCCAGCCATAAACCTTGATTCGAAGAAAATACCATTGTTTCAAATTTACTATTTGATGTATAGCACATCTCTACGAACTCAAACAAATCATTGAGCTTCATATAGCAACAATTGCATATTTCCTTTGGTTTGTAATCGTCTTTAAATATCTGGAAGTATCATTAATTAGAAATAATTTAGGAGTTAATGAAACATAACTCTCATTACTAGAAATGAAAAACATTTCCTCATTTTAATTTCAATATTACGTCCACTTGTCGTATCAAATATGGGATAACAAGCGTCTCCAATTTGTGCGCAAATTCTACACAAATGTCTTGTCCACACCATATTTAATTAGCATTGAAATAGTTAACGAAGTTTTTAATTTGGTTAGATAATTAGAGGTTATAAAATTTAAAGGAAACATAACAAACTCGAAATAGGGTAGCGGTGCTCCAATCAAATGAGAAAACTATCTCGAGTCCTCTATCGGACGTATACTAAACTAACTTTCACGTTGCATAACGACAAAGCATGGATCCCTCTGACTACGCCCATTCAAAAGTACTCCGGCGAGCCACAAAGTTCGCATCCATGTCCAGCTATATACATTGAATTATTCTTATTCTATACTATTTACAGAAACCTGTAATGTGGTGACAGCCCTACGGGGTATATAAACGAATGTCACCTGGAAACACTTCCTCTTTTAATTAGCAATAAATAACAATATTTAAATTGTTAATATAGTTCATCGGTTGCAATTGTTAAACTAAACAGCAAACACAGGAATGTTTTTAGTATTAGTGAAATTAACCATTGAATGTTTTCGAAACCAGCTTGATTTTCGTACGAATCATTTCGTAAATGCGATTCTTGGTATATCCTAACTTTATTTATATTAGTGACAAAATAAAGGATAACAAAAAAAAAAATAAAACGAAAACTAAATTTATACAATTTTATTTTTATATAAATATTCACAACATTTACACATCATAGTGAGTGGTCACTTATTTGTTATTATCATCTATTCAGTAGCATCGTTATTATTTAGAAAAGAAAGTGTACTTAAAACGCAAAACGTAGATACATAATAGAATTTAACAATGCCGCATATAAAACTTTTAATGTTTCCTTTTTTTTTTTAACAGTCAGTATACTCTGATAAACTCTCCACAGATACTTGGCACAACTAAAAAAAGAAAAACATCAAGTTGCCACAAAATATAAAGATTCCCTTGAACATCAAAATATAAACAAATAAATAGATACAATAAATTAAAAAAAATTGTAAATTGAAACAAATGCAAATGGTGTTCATCGACATAAAACTGTCAACTGTATAAAAATTATATGTACAGAATGTATTTTTAATTCATGCCCAATGGTGATATCTTCAATGCAAACTGAAAAAGCATTCGTAAATAACGTATCCTTATTATGAAACCCATTGTATTTTCTAACATACATCTTTTAATTAAACCAACTAGACGTTTGATCACCAAAGGGCTCCTAAATGAAATAAATTTGCAAATTTGTGACAGATAAATTGGGTGTTGCGATCATGTCTCATTCGGGTATGGATATATCATTCAACTTTTAATTTTTCTATAAAATTAGATACGATTTCAACTTCGGGTAATTTAACTTTAGCGAAATCAATATCTTTATCACCTATAATACTTTCGAGAGATTTAGCTTTCTTCAATTGGGATATATCGTCAACCGTTTCTATAGTATTCTCTACGATTGCTTTCACTAAGCTAGTATTACAACTATCGTTACAGTCATTATTCTCTGATCGAGTTCTATGTCTTTCTTCTCTTTTAGGAACATTGTACGGCTTATATCGAACATGCGGCGTTACCGGGCGAACTTGAAAACCTATAGATACGTTACTAACGTATTTCGTATTTATTGTTAGCATATTCAACATTTCTGTATTTCTATTTTCTTTCAGGTATTCCGTCCTGGCATTGGTGCAGGTCGATAGCATTCCTAATTCATGTAGGGCAGTGTCGAGTTCATTCAAACGAGGTGGTGACTTATACTGGAATTACATTAAAAATAAACAATTATGAAAATATAAGACACAATGACATGTAATTGAAATGACAAAAAAAAAAAAACGGTGTTAACATTTATCTTGTTATCGCTTGTTTTTTTTCTGTTTTATCTAATTTAATACACTCCCTCAAGCAATTACAACAAAATACTTCATAATTGGGCTAACCTAAACATATTGCAACACCACCACCAGAAATGTTTATATTCAACAAGTTATTTCTATCTACTTACCTTTAGCTCCAAATCATCACAGTGCATGATATAAATGAATTTTAAAGCGTTTTATATAAAAAATTTCTATGAAAAAATGTTTATATACAATGCCCTTTTATAAACGTATCAATTCGATCTTCTTTACCAAAACAATGACGAGGATAGGAAGTGCAAAACATGTTGTACGACAGAGATAAAATAAATGTCAAGCCACATTCACACTAGTACAATAACATGATTGCTGAAGTACGAAAAAAAAAAGACACCACTGAAAGTATTTTCTGTATTTATTACTGAATATTCATAAATTTCTTATATAACTTCACTTGGTTTTCGTACAAAAGAAACAAGACGATTCCCTGCGGGCCGTTTCTTATAAATAACGGCGTAAAACCTTTCCATGGCGCGGTGATACCTTCTTTGGTAATTAATTTCCACCATACATCCAGAATTCCTTTATATTCTGGTTTACCGTCGAGAACTTTCATATATTGAATTCTTGAAATTAAGAAAACAAATTATTCGACATATTTCAAAATTAAGAAGAAGGGCATTGAATTTATATACAGCGTGGACGGAATGTAATTTTTTTTATATTTTTTTTACGGTTGAAAACGGGATAAAATTACTACTGCTGAAATTAATAGTAAAAAATACAAGTCATCCTTCAAAAAACAATTGACGACGTCATAGCTTTAAAAAAACAAATGACGTAACAAAATGACAACGATATAAAGTAAAATAATTGAAATCGCTATACCACTTAGATTTTTTTTCAAAAAAATAAATATCAACAAAAATAAACAATTTTAGCTTTCCGCGCCGTATAAGTTTGGCAAATACGCCCTTTATTGCTAGAACTACCAACTTAAAATGACGAAATTTATAAAATGCTACCACAGATCAACATATTTTTATTAAAATAAAGGTAATAGAGATAATTAAATTTACCTCGTTTTCGCGACATCTGGCGGGAGCATGCATATAGTTGAAACAAATGCAGAATTCACACTGGCTACTAGATGACAAGGCGTTGTATCACCTGTTATGTCTAAAAAAAATGTAAATACGAAGAAAACGTCCTTGTGAAATAACTGTTGGGTGTCATTGGGTGACGTAAATGGGAGGTCAAGAATAACGCTTCGATTTCTTCCTATATTTTTTTCTCAAGTACGATGTGTACGATATGCAACGAAAATATACGAGGAAATCGAACCCTTCCATTTATATCACTATCAGCGGACACCGTATTGAGAAATACATTGTTTCGTATTACGTATCTTCATTGCTCAATGATTCAAGCTAAACACAGTGTTGCTGGAAAGGGATGTGTCTTATTATAGGCAACTTACTGTATCCCATGAGTATTTGTTTCGTTTGCGTGTACGTTACAAACTGCGAGATATTAACGGCTACAGCTCGACAAATGGTAGGCACGGTTCCCCTAAACAACGCCGTGAATCCTTCCTCCCTGAAAATCCTGTATAGGGCGTCCGTAACGCACCAGTAGTTCCTTCTTTCCGCTGGCGGCAATCGTCCATCGATGGCCATCCGCGTCATCGCCACATCCGTCGGTACTCCAACGAAACCGCCGCAGATGCCGCCGAGAAGACCGCAAAAGCTCTTCTTCAGAAGGCTGATATTTCCCCCTTCCTGTTTTTGAAAGTAGTCCAGAGCTGATTGGTAGACACCCCATCTTGTACCGGTGTAGGTAGCTTGTCTTAGTATACTAGCGGAGAGCCCTCGATATAGGCCCAGAATTCCTTCGGTTCTAATTATATGCCTGGCGAATTGGAAGGAGTTGGCGTGGTCTCGCCTTCGGCCCAATTCTCCACTGACTTGCATTCGAAATTTAACGACGTCTAATGGAAAACAGACGGATGTAGCACCCATTCTGCGAAGATAGATTTAAATTGTAATAAGGCATATTCTATTTCCGAGATTAAAAAAAAAAAAAAAAAAACGAATCCAAACACGGCTCAACAATTTTTTTTAAGTTGTCTTTTAGTGACCCTCGCAAGTGTTAATGTTCTCGATTACTTTAAAAAAGTTATGATGTTATCGAGTCTATTTAGTCGCTACTAAGTTCGTCCAACGCACGGAAAGTGACGAACTTTGATAATAACTCACCCTGATGTGGATGCGATTATGAACTTCGCATAATTGGGAATGTTTTCCGTCATCTTGGAACACAATGAATCCTGATGCACATTGCTGTGTTTCTCGAGTCAGTTTTCCCCAATTATCAACAAAGAATTTTGATATTTCCAAGTAATCAACGACTCGTCGTTTTCGTTACATTTCTTCGATTAAATAAACGTCAATGTTGACAGCCCTTATCACGTTGCGTGGCTTCCGGCAAAGGACAAGCCCGCCTTAGTAACCAAAAAATCAACTCAACATTTCGAAACAATTCCCATGACAAAAAAACAACGGAACGATTTTTAGATGGAACAAATGTCAACGTGAAGACTCCGTGGTCGTTCATTTTTGGATACTTCCCTCGTAAAATTAGCAGCGGCGTGTGGCGGGCAAGATGGTTCGAGTCGGAATCAACGGTTTTGGCAGGATCGGCCGTTTGGTCGTTCGGGCCTGCATGAAAAAAGGCATCGAGGTTAGTTTGTAATTGCATTAAACATGTGTGTAGTACGCGAAACGTAGAATGTATGTTTGCATATAGAAAAATTCCGCTGCTGCACAGGTTGTTGCAATCAACGATCCGTTCATCTCGGCTGAATATATGGCGTACTTGTTCAAGTATGATTCGACGCATGGAAGATGGGACGGCGATGTTTCGGTCTCCGGAAGTTGTCTGGTGGTGGATGGTAACATTAGAGGAATTTTATCCTGTTAGAAAGTGATTTTGTCTTTATCTTTCTGTAGGCCATAGAATAGAGACATCGCAAGAAAAAGAAGTTAAAAAAATCGATTGGAAGAAATTCTGCACAGATTACGTTGTAGACGCGACGGGTATTTTTACAACATGCGAAAAGGCATCGGTAAGTATAACTTCCTTCTTCTTCTCTTCAAAAATATCTAATGTGCGCCTGGCCTGTGATTTGCCTTAATCACAACTAATATAAGAATATTTTGAAATAATAATACAAAATTCATTTTCAGATGCATTTGGAGAGCGGCGCAAAGCGCGTAATAATCACGGCTCCGTCCAAGGATGCGCCTATGTTCGTCGTCGGTGTAAATCACGATTGCTTCGATCCGGAAATGCAAGTGATTTCCTGCGCTAGTTGTACGACCAACTGCTTAGCGCCACTGTGCAAGGTGATACATGAAAATTTCGAAATCGTCGAAGGACTAATGACGACGATCCACGCCACCACTCCCTCGCAGAAAACCTTAGATTCCCCCGGTAAGAAATGGAGGAGCGCCAGAGGCGCCCTTCAGAACATCATCCCTGCCTCGACCGGCGCTGCGAAAGCGATCGGAAAGATCATCCCCGATTTAGACGGGAAACTCACCGGGATGGCGTTTCGCGTACCTACCCCCGACGTCTCGGTCGTCGATTTGACGTGCAGACTGGGCAAGGAAGCCCCGTACGATTTGATTAAATGTAAGGTGAAGAGGGCCGCCGATAGTTACCTGAAAGGGATCCTAGGTTATACGGAGGACGATTTGGTTTCCACGGACTTCACTGGTGATACCCATTCCTGCATTTTCGACGCTAAAGCGGGGATTCCGTTGAGTCGATGTTTCGTGAAATTAATAGCGTGGTACGACAACGAATATGGTTATTCGAACAGAGTAGCAGATCTGATCAATTACGTAGCCTCGAGGGAGGAATCTTCTTGTTGAAACAACAACGATCCCTCTCCTCTGTAAAAATCGAAGTCTAACGAGAATTATGTGAAATACGAGAGTGGTAATCGTAAGAATTGCTTTATTCGAACATTGTGTATCTGTTTGCCCATGGAAATAAACCACATTCAATACTATCTTTTGCTTTCAGCATTCCTTTTACCCATAAAGATATTTACAAATACGCTTGTTTTTTTCCGACCAAGGTAAATTATCGCTTGAAATATGACTTCATCGCTTGATGCGATCGACCATCTGCCTAGCAAATGAGCAACAGTAATTAAAGCTGACACCAGCCCAATATTTAAATTTATCTATTTGAGAGAACATGGCGACGCGCTGGTGCTTGTAACGACTTTTCCCGTGTTATTTATCACGTTTAAGAATTAGTTTGCGCATCTGAAAGTAACAGATATATACATTTCGGATAAAAATGGCCACTGGTCGTTATTTCGTTGGGTATTGAACGCGATGTTTAGAATACCGCAAGGAATAAACAAGAAATACCAAGAATATAATACAATACGTGACGAAAATTGCCTGTTTAATTTTTCTTTGTATTGATCTTGATGCTCTTTGTCATTTAAAACGAAAATAAAAAAGGAATGAGCAATATTTGTTGAATAGATGGCTGCTGTGTAAGTTGCCAATTGTGAAATGTTTAGGTGAACCTTGAAATTAGCAATGCGAAAGTTGTCGGCACATACATATCTATGCAAAAAGATAAACTGTACGTAATTAGTTTATTCCTCGCATTATCGACGTAATAATAAAACAAAAAAAAGTTTTAAAATATTTATTTTTTATATAAAAGAAGTATATACAAGTGACTTATAAAACAAGACACTAAACAAATAAAAAAAAAGCGTCATCAGCTTGGTAATGACAAAAGCACCATCGAGAACGACAAGATCAGAAATAGTATCACAAAAATGTCGATTCATGGAAAAGAAAAAAAAGAGATATCTTTCCGATGGAGGATGATCTGAATTAACGCAGCTATAAAATATCAAAAACAAGAAAGAAAATGAAACTCCGACTTTTTTTTTTTTTGGGGGAATTTTTACCAGTTTTTTCCCATCTGGTATACGTGCACTTAATACTAATAATAAGTATTTAATAAAAATATTTTGTGATGGTCGTTTTTACTGATGTTAAGCGAGATGTATTGTGTAAAAAAAAAAAGAATTCTAAACGCATCACATCTCCAATTGGAATTGTTCATCGTCCTGGAAATGATTATTTTCCTTCGGTTGGTTCTTCTTCTTTGGAGTCTGCTGTTTGTGTTGCTGACGATTTGGAGATTTGTTTGGCGTACCCTTCTGCAGGCTTTCTGGAATGTCGAAGTTAGGTGGAGTACGAGCAATCGGCGAACTTCTCAAATTCATCAGGAAAGCTTTCTCATACACGATTTTGGTACCTGCAAAAGGACGAATTTACTTAATAACAGTTCAGCTTTTAGTAGTATTTTACATAAACGTTCGTTAACTGTTGATTTTCTCAAATGATAAGCATATGCATATTACAAATCAATAAGTTCGAAAACACGCTCATATCGTAACTTTCTTAACGCTATTAAGGAAAACTCGCGGATTATATAACTAATCTACCAGCTGCTGACTATATTGCTCAACAAGATCTTTGCCCATACGTAATAAGAAAACTGACTTCCTCTACCGCATCGGGAAGACGCTAGACTATAGACGTACGGGTGTTAAACGTACAAGGATTCACTAAAAAGTTTCATGCCTCAACGTGAAGATGAGTGTTGCTCAACAAAAATATCCCAAACACGCAGTTACTTAACAGTAGTTTCGAAAAATGGAAAAATTCGAATATCAAGTCGTCATTAAATTCTTTTAATTTGAATAATAATTTAAAGCTGAGACGGACGCTACTTACAGAGATTCTGCCCGCTTCATTTGCCACATTGAGATTTTAGACAGCTCCAATTTACATTTGTTTATTTGACGATGAGAGATTAGGACGACCAAAAACATCGGAAAATGGTATTAGGAGACCATTGAAACTAAGGTGAAGTAAGCGAAGAAGTGGGCATGAAAAGGCTAATCGCGCTTGGTCATTCAGAACCTACTTGTTGAAGCAGTTTACGCGAAATAAGTCGGAGTTTTAGCGTCAATTGGCTACTAGTGTAAAGATACAACGCAACCAGTGAATTGTGCAGGTGACTCGGATCCGGTCCTACCGGAAGCGACTATTTATTAGAACGGTAGTGAGATAGTTTTAATCAACTGTCTCGAGAAAAGAAAAAAACAATAACGGGTGCATTCTGCGCATCATTAAACTTATATAAAATCTTAACAAGTTGATCCATATTTGAAGGATAAGAAAATTTTGTTCGGCCAACACCAATCTTTGACTCTTCAATAGTCGCCGTGGCAAAAATTCACCATAGTAAATTGAGGTTAGAATTGCCTTACTCTCTAGATTTGGTCGCCAGCGATTTTCTTTCGTATCCTAAGCTGAAAGTCTCGCTCGGCGGACAGGTAGACTGTGTTGATTCAAAATGCCAATTAAGATTTATTTCATTAAAGTTTTTTTTGTTGTTTTTGTAGGTGTTAAGGGGTTATGTACAAATATTTTTAAAAATTCGAATATCCCGCCTACCTAGAACTATCACAGTTGGTATTACCGTTTAACGTTTTTTTTTCTTGTGGTTTTTCCTTGATGTAGGAACAAAAAAGGGACGGATGTAATTCGGCCATGTAACAGGTCACGTACTACGAGACCAGATTGTTATTCATTCAATGTTTAATACAAGTATTAACAGTAGAAACACTTCAAATTTAAGACTACCTGCCTTTAGATATAATATGTTTGGATTTTATTAAAATACAAAATATTTTGCAAATATCACTAATATAAACAAAAATTTGAACGTAACCAAGCTTTATTTGGCGCTTGTTACCTCGAAATAATTCGCAAAAAAACATATTATTTGCGTAAAATTCTTATATACACACGTATCCTTAATAAAAACAAAATAAATGAAACGTTCAAGCTCTGTTACGCGTCCAGTTACCCGATTATCAACATTATACATCACAACAAGCGTAATGAACTATTTTCAAGGACGCGCTCACACGAATCGGTACTACGATGTAAATACGGACACGTGCCAGCATTTATTGGCTTTCTATTTACATTTTTCAAAGATCGTAGGCT
Organism: Oryctes rhinoceros; assembly: GCA_020654165.1. Taxonomy (NCBI): domain Eukaryota; kingdom Metazoa; phylum Arthropoda; class Insecta; order Coleoptera; family Scarabaeidae; genus Oryctes; species Oryctes rhinoceros. Next base: position 3,542,582 of record JAIOKQ010000548.1, on the reverse strand, counting down.
TTCGCGTGAGACAAACACCGACATAAAAATCGAGCATTAAATTCAATTATGTTGGTCGCTGTTAAATGTTTAACGTTTTATTTAGAGCGTGTTCGTGCTTATTACGTGGCTTGAAAACAAGAAATATGTGCGAAAAACGGGATTTTCGATTGATAAAATAGATCGTAGAGAACAGATGAAAATAGGTTCAGATATTTACAGATGAAACGACGATTTCAACCCGATTAAATCGGATTAAAATCAAGAGAGTACGTATTCATATTGCGCCTACATATATTTCGCGAAATTCTTCAAAAAGAAGGCCTCGACATATTGCTTAAGACACAATTACAGATACGTATATCTAAAAAAATATGTCATGGTTGGGTATTACGTTCAGTTTTGTACGTAAGTTATATTTCAAAAGTATTTTGGACTATATACACTACCGTCCAATGAAGTTAGGACAGCTATTAGAATTAAAAAAAAATGAAACCCTTCAATATTCAATACCTTTAGTATTGCCGTAAAGCGCCGTTAGTTAAGACAATAACAAAGTATTTAAAGAAGACAAAATTGGACCGCAGAAAATGTTAGAAACGTTCTTTGGACTGATGATTTTTACTTTACTTTTACTTCTTCTTATTATTCCTTTATGTTTTTATTTTCTTTTGAAATATTGACGTTTTTACCCAGTTTGCAGTAATTTAGTAGTTGTCCAAACTTCAATGGCCGGTAGTGTATAATAAGTATAACTGGTAAAATATATTTTAATTCAACTTTTATTCGATCAAATAGTTTAAGTACGAATTTGAACGGTGAATAATGAAGATAGCAATCTGTGATATTAGATTGTTAATGCTTTAAATCAGAAACTTATCTAATCTTGAAATTTGTCTGTACATTAATTTTAAGTACTTAGGATCTAGACGTACATTTACTGATGACGAGTATTTAGGAAATACATTGTTCTTTGTACCGTTTTAAAAATAGAGCTCGGTATTTTATCTTTATTACTAGGTCAGATTATTAACCTGATTTATTCCAAAATAAAACACTTGCACAAACGAAAAACATAACGTTAGCGCCTGTTCGAGTTTATTTAGATCTATTGGCCGGTACAATTCCGTTGATAATAATACTAATTGCAATGTAATTAAAAAAAAAAAGAAAACAATTCATTGCTATCTGTGACTCGTTTCTTTTGTTCAAAATGGAAATAAAAACATGCACAACAAGTGTGCGTTCAGAATTATACATAGATGCCGCTTTTCAAGTGTACATTGGCAAACATTCAAATACAATTTACAATCGTTCAAAAACATGCATATATCTTTCATCTTGAACCATCTATATATTTAGTTCCCTAGATTTTCAAAATTGATCCGCGCATATAATGAAACCACCGAACTGTTTTTTGATGTCGGAGTTTAACGATTGTTGTGTTACCTACCACCTTATAAAGATTTTTGTTCGCAAGTAACTAATGGACTTTGTACGTACAATTACAACGTAGAACCGTTAAATGGTAATTTTTAAAGCGGAAATTACACCATACTGCAAGAATTACAATCACGTGTTTACATACGATACTTTCATCTCAAGTATTGTTGGTGCGGAGAAAACCCGCAAGTGCTATAAATAAGATATACAGAATGTTCCGTATAATTTATACTCGCGATATGCAATTTCTAAAATGCTAGTTAGGAAGAGCCAATGTGGAGACTTTTCCCACTCGGTATATAGCTCCGATAATAAAGGGCATCCCCGAAATTTCAACTTCTTACGATATAAGACTGGCCTCTACGGTTTCCCGAAGAAGATGTAATTTTGGCGGTTAAAAAAGAAAGTTTTTCGGAAATAAACTCATGAATTTCTCACTTTCTTTGCGATTGAACGAACGATTTGAGAAATTTCCATATCTCTATCAAGCCCCGTTTTAAATCAAACACAAACTGACGACTAAGTAACCTTTTCAAAAATAGCTGAACATCAACTGATGCCCCGTTTTTTTTTTTTTTGCGTACTGATGAGATTATCCACAAAGAGTTACGATTATTGCAGAATTTTATCGTGACGTCTTAAAGCGATTGAGAAGAGATATAAGAAGAACGCTCATGATGTGTGTGAGGACATGCAGCAGTTTTTGGGGAAAAAACAACATTGCCATTGTTTAAATAATAAAAATATAATAATAATAAAATAATTAAAAAGCAAGATCTATAGAAAAAGGAAAAACCCTTTTCGGGTTTTTCCTTTTTCTAAAGATCTTGTTTCTTATTTGGCTTCCAATGTCTGGAGAAAAGATAATAATCCTTCTTTAAATATTGACTGATATGCAACGTTTCCTGGTTTCATTTTTTTCAAGCACCTAATATGGGATAACAGTAATGTGTAGTTTTACAATTTTTTAATGTAATTTAAGATATGCTTTTCTTTTATTTTTCTCTCTTTATTTTATTTAATTAAACCGTATATCATCAATAATCATCAATTACTTGTGACCTTCTTCTTACCATTTAATTAGTATTCTTTATCATTGTCGATGAATGAAAATAACATTCTTTCCTCCAGACTTTGAAGCTAAAAGAAAAAACACAATTCTGAAAATAAAGCGTGAAGATCAAGAATAAAATTCTTTTATCAAAACAATATTTACATTTATTTAGTCTTAGAGGGTATTTGCTCTCCCAAAAGAAAGGTCGCTATATTTCGAAAGCTATTGGATACCGTTTCGTATGTTTTTGTCTTTTGGAATATCTAGATGTATGACTGAAACTCTGGCAATGTTCATCGTCACCAAAGAATCAAAGTTAAAAAATTATAAATCAAAAGGAATTAAACACTGAAAAAAAAAAGAACTAAGATGCCAACGTTCCACATTTTATCTTCTGGTCGTTTTAAATAAAAAACAAAGCAAGCAGGTCTCATCTGTGGTATTTATAGGTTTGGAAGAAGCATAATGATGCCTTTTCGTAATTCTCCTGTTTCATGGTTTCCTTCCGCTTGTATATTGGGAAATTTAAGAACTGTCTCTGAACTTAATCTGCTATCAATTACGTCAATACAGTTATTGATATGTGTAGATCTTTTAATGAATAAACAAAAAAAAATTAAATTTTAAAAAATGTTAAAATTAAAAAAAAAACTTAAATTGGGGCAAAATCAGCGTTGCTTGACTTTCATTTTAGAATTATAGAAATAATCTCATCTAGTTAAGGCCGTGACAATTTAAATAACTCCGATGTGCTAGACATTCAGCACATTAAATAAATATTAAGTACATCGGTAAGAATTTCTTAGAAATTTTTCTGTTCAACGCATATGTTGTCACGTTGTCGGACAGTTTTAACGTAAACAAGCTTCCATCTGACCGTATCTGTTTTGTTTTGATATCGAAACCGGTTCTCAAATATAAAACTAGCTTCGTTAATTATATCTAGATAGTTCGATGCATCCCTTTAAACTTGGTTAAAAATATCCAAATAGCACGTATGCAAATCAATAAGGTCCAATTTCGAAAGACATCTCCAAACACTTAAGTGCGATAGAGGTAGTCGGTGATGATTTATAGATATGCTTATCAAAATTGTCAAAATAACCACTGATTATTAAAAGCAAACATATGGCATCAAGGGAAATTAAATTTTAGAGCTTCTTACGCGAAAATTTTAATTCCTAAAAAATCCTTTGAAAAGGATTTCTCCTTTATCGGCTTTTTTTATATATATATAAAAAAAAACTACTAATCTAAATTAAATTAATTTAAAAAGGCCTTACCTCCCGGTGTTGTAGAATACAAAGTGCCGCCAGGGGTTGTAGAATAATCAGTGGGCAAGTCGGAAGGGTCGAGAAGAGCCACCCTTTTAATCGGAATGGCTTTGCTTTCAACGTGTCGGGCCATAGGTGATGCGGACATTTTCTTCTCTAGAGCACTTTAATTAGCGCCAATGGTCAGGACTGAGTATTTCGATGTGTGCACGTGTTGGAACCACAACGCCGACTGAAGATTACGTAAACGCTGAAAGCGATAATGAACTCCCGCCACCACTATTTACGTTCGGAGTATTTTAAAACGTAATTGAAAACCCACAACATGCTAAGCCTACGATATAGCGGAATACACGCGGTGTTCTGCCGAATAGGAGACGGTTTACACGTGAATTTTTGAAAAAATTACGGGGAAAATATAAGACAGATCGTGGCGAATTTTGGCCAGCTGGTTTTAAATGTTTTTCGAAATATGGTTGATGTTTTTCTTTTATTTTTAGTAGTTTTTATCTCTTAAACACAGGAAATTAGTTCGATTTTTGTTAATTAACTTTTGATACTTGTAATGATGATTGGCAGTTCAATTGTTTATTCGATATCATTGGAAATTATGCTAAAAAGTTACTGTTATCTATGTATTTTTTCGTTTTAGGAAAGAGGAATACGTATGTCTAGTAATTTACTACCTAAAATGTATCATGATTAGAGAGGACAAAAACGAGTGAAATTGTACCTAGCGACTAGATAGACTCGTGTTTTGTCGAGCCTTGGAGAAACCAGTAGGCAACACAAACTCTTTCTTGCGATACGTATAGACGCGAGTCTGTCTAGTCGCATCAAAATAAGTATGATTTCACTCGCTTTTGTCCTCTTTGATCATGATATACAGCAATAAAGGTACTAACAATAAGTTGAGAAAAGAGAGACGCCAAATTATTTTTTATGATGCTAACCTCAATACAGAATTTAATATTAACTTGGTAGAAACAAATCTGATTTCAGATGTAGGTTAAGCGCGCGCACGTAGTCAGCGTTTTTCTGACGTTATCCGGTTAAAATTACCAACCAGTACAATGTTGCAAATATTGTTGTCTCCATTTCCTATGTGCAGCAATATAACCGTATAAAATTATTTTCTTGTCCCTAGACTAGGGAGTTTTTAAGCTGAAGGTCGTTATTGTTATTGTGGTAATCAAATGATTTATTTCCTGTCGATTATATTGGGAGACTTATGTTAAAAGAATTAGGTTTTTGTTGTTTAACAATTAGGTGTAGATATAGACAGCAAATTTCAGCAGCTTAAGCGTTGTCTAAAATAATTTTTTGTTTCATACTTTGGTACCTCACTGTACAATAAACTTATTTACAACTTTTCCTGAAAATATTTGCATTTTACCTACCATATATGTATGATAGATTATGCTATTTCTCTCCGCGTATTTATTCTCCTAGTCTTTTTGTTGTTGTTTTTCTAACCTGAGCGCCTTATACCGTAACGCATTTCGCGTGTATACATATTTTTTTATTTTATGAGGTGAACAGTGAATCATTACAACTTGTTTACAAACCTTTCTAAATTTTTACTTACGTTATATATAGTTTCTATTTACCGTTCGCTTTATTATATGTACGTATATGATCTATGCACCGAAATGGAAAACATGTTTACATGTATAACATGCCGTTTCATTTAACGATTGCGTCGATTCTTTTTTTTTAATTTCAATATTTATGTTAGCGTTCTTTAAAGCTGCGTGAGGCATACACTTACCTTGCGGCGGCCTCGGAGGAGCCAACGCCAGTTCTTGGCCGCCCATCAAAAGTGCTCCGGGGTGTTTGCCCCGCGCAATTTTGACCGCGTTGCTTCGGGACAAATGCCGAAAGTAGCGTTCACATAGAGTAGTGCAATGCGAAACTATACGCGCTTCAACCTTTAACATAATTTTCTGTTAGGTTATAATAAAGCAAATCATTGGTCTCAATTATCAAATTCTTGCGTTAATTCCGCGCTACCGTCTGTAAACGCATTCGTCAAACGCCGAGGCAAATTGATCGCGAGGCGCGCCTCGCGAAGTGTGAACCCCACTTTAGAAGGTAACAGTTTCCCCACATTCACGTGCATTGCGATAAGGAATTGACGATTACGTTCTTTATTGCCTTCAGTAGGTAACCCTTGCCGTAAATTATCTTTCCTTATGGCACTTTCAAACCCTTTATCGTTATTATGTTTGACTTAAACTTTTGAAGGGACTAAACAACTTTGTACTTAAATGTTTTTGAAACTACGTAGTTTTACATATGAAGTATATGTGTGATTGAATAAATACAAATGTGGAAAGAATTAGCACAAGCACAGATTGATAATTATTTAAAACTAGATGCAATATCAACGATTGTTACAAGAACATATCAATATTCAATTCAAATGCGTAGCTATTGCCTTATTTACATATCTCATTCATTCACTTCGGCGTAACAAATCTTACTTCTTCATTTTCACGACTTGTAAGTCCTTGATATTTTCGATTTCCACTTTTTTCGTTGCACGCAAGCAATGATAATTATTTATGTACAAAAAAGACTATAATCCTAAACAAAACGTTTTCTTATAAACAAGATGATGCAATTAGTTGTTTGTAAAACGTCCTTAAGCACTATAATCTCATTTTACCAGCCAGTGAATGGCATTTTTATATATTTAAAAAAATGCAATTTAAATATCATTGACTTGTTTATCTTTCTATGCTGCGTTGTTTATAACTGGGTCTATAATTCAGATTAACCTTAAAAAGTAAATTTAAACATTTATAACATGCATTGTTTAAAAATATGTTTTCGCTTGTCGTGTTTATAAATACGTATCATCTTCCAGAAACGGATGTATCAATTAATATTTATGAATAAACCAAACGCTAAATATTTCAAAACATGACTACCGGCAAAGAAAAGAAAATTCCCCATGCTTCTCAAATCACCGCCTTTAGAAGCAGTGTTATAATTAAAGAGGACAAAGGTGGATGTTATAACAGAATATTAAAGAACGAGCTTCATAAGACCTGGCTTTGGAATTCCTTATATATAAATGGTTTATATTGTTTAAGAAGCATAAAACGCAAAATAGTATAAAGAACTCGTCCTCTAAATTCCCTTGAGGACTTTTCAGCGCAATACAAAGACTTCAGTTGAATGTTTTTGAGTAAAATCGCACTCGAAGAATCGATTTCCGCCACCCTCGTTTACTTATCTTGTTTATTTTTCGAATTAAACCACGAAAAATACTAACGATGGGGATCAAAGTTTCTCAATATTATATATAATAATCTCTCCTGTTTAAGCCTATGTGTAGAATAGTGGTAATTCACGCTTAGCTAGTGTATGATGGAAATTTGACAAGTAAAGCTGGACTTATTAAGTTTAAATCCTAGCATCCGATGTAGTTGGTCGATTCTATTCCACATATTTCTATTCAACGTATCTAGCCAACGAGGAATTCTTTTCGTACGTTAATTTTGGAATGAAATAAAATGTATTAAACATTCTATTTTTAATATCTCTCAGAAAAAGATTTTAACCGCTTATTACATCATATAGAAGGTAAAATTTTAAAGGTCTTCTTAGACTTTTAAACTCTCTTTAAAAGTAGAACACTGTAACTAATTACGTTGTTGGATAGCACCAATTCATGCGCAAGAAAACGGCGATTTTGTTTTTAATATGTTAACCTATAATTTAAAAAAATCGTCGAGGGAAATCAGTAACTATGTGGCGAAATACGTTACGAATTTGCGGTTGCATGCTTAAGACATCTAGAATTAACGCAAGTTCATTACAAAAGTAAGTACGTTGGTCGTAATGTTAAAGCGATAAAGTGGAAAAGTTGTGTTAAGCTATGTGGTTTTGTTGTTTGAATGAGGAAGTTATATTAATTTCAGGAACGCCAATAGGCCACTACCAATACGCAACTTCCAATGCAGGAATTTTATGCTATCTCCCCCACTGTCAATGTTTGTTCAAACTCAAGAAACACCAAATCCGAACAGTCTAAAGTTTCTGCCTGGAGTACCCGTACTTGAATCGGGCCAAACAATGGATTTTCCTAATGTACAGGCCGCTGCATGCTCCCCTCTTGGAAAAATGTTGTTTAGAATTGAAGGAGTTAAAGGCATATTCCTAGGGCCTGATTTTATAACAGTAACGAAGACTGACGAAGATGTTGAGTGGAGATTGCTGAAACCTGAGATTTTCGCGACAATTATGGATTTTTTTGCTAGCGGACTACCGATTTTGAACGAAGGCGTACCAAATTCGGATACCCGTACGCATGTCTCTTGATTTCATTTACCATTTTTAAACTGCTTCTATTTATAGAAATACATGAAGATGATGATGAAATAGTGCAAATGATAAAAGAATTATTGGATTCAAGGATTAGACCCACTGTACAAGAAGATGGAGGTACGCCTTTGTAAAGATAAAACATATAAGATTCATTTTCCTTAATTATTGTAATTATGTAGAGCAGTGGTTGTCAAACCTTCTTTGGTCATGGAAATAAGAACCTGAATTTTCTTGCACGAGAATTCAATGCAACTACGTTTTGAGAATCATTGGCTTTAAACACGATTAATAGTGTTCAATGAACAAATTCTCATTTTTATATATCTTAACACTTTGTTTTTTAATTTAGGAGACATCATTTTTATGGGATACAATGATGGAATCGTTAAATTAAAAATGCAAGGTTCCTGTTCCAGTTGTCCAAGTTCAATCGTTACTTTAAAGAATGGTGTCCAAAATATGTTGCAATTTTACATACCCGAAGTGGTAGCTGTGGAACAAGTCGAAGAAGAAGCTGATTTAATGTCAAAAATGGAATTCCGTAAAGTAGAAATGAAACTAAAGGAAAATGTAGATAATAAATAATGTACAATATATTGTGTATGTTTAGAGTTTCTGTTGAAATTGGCTGTACAAAATAGTTTACATATTATTTAAATGAAAAATAAAATTATAAATATATATGTATCGTAATTACATATTTTTATTTTAAATTCTTATATTTCACAAAAAGTATTGTAATGTCTTATAATTAAAAAAATATCCTAATATTTAATTAACTAGCAGATTATTTTGCATTTAGAGAAAATAATATCTATACAATACGAATTTAAATTAAACACCTTTTCTCCATTTTTCTGCAGATGTAAATTCAGTCATTGGTTTACCACTAATTCCGCAAGTCCCTATACCTACTCGACCATTTACAGTGTCGGGAGATGCAAATATACTTTTCGTCTTCATCCCACTTTTCTTATTTCTACTTGCTTTTGTTGTAAAAGCCAGCCATTTCTGTTTCTCAGTTTCTCGTTCCTCTTCAAGCTCCTTGAAACGTTGCTGTTTTTTTGCCTTTTTCTTCTTCAAATATTCTTTGTTGTTCATCTTAGCTCGCTTCAGCTTCTCTGCCTCGGTCAGAACACGTTTCTGTCCTGTGAATTCTTTTAATTCAGCTAAGGTAGTAACCCCACGATTTTTATATGCTTCAAAAGTAACATTTACCTGACCATCTGGATTGATCGTATCAATTCTTGCTTCGTAATATTGGTTATTATCACTCCATTTCGCCATGCAAATATCGCCAACACGCCACAACTTTTTCTTTTTATTCTTTGCCACAAATTGCTCAACGGCAAGTAACGATTTTGTGATTTCATCTTCTTCGTAATTAGTAGACAGCTCTCGATATTCTGGTTGATTCGCTGCTTCTTCTGCCTTCTGTTTTAAATCTAGCGTTAAGTCAATAACTTCCTCCAAATCTATCTTGAGTTTTTGCAGCTCCTTATTTTCTGGATCTGACAGCAGCGCTGCTTCGACTTGTTGAAGTTGTAGCTTGTAATTTTGTAAATCATCAGCCATATTTGTGTTAGTGATTGACGGAATTATATATTAATGTGTTTAGATTTTACCTTAAAGCCGTGGACCTCGATGAAATCTACTTTTTAGTAAAATCCTAAATAATATTCGTTCGTTAGATGACAATTTTTACGACAGCGCTAATAACGAAGACGTTCAAGCCTACCATAACGCATTCCTTAACCAGAATATAACTGACTAAATACAAAAGATTCACGCTCGCTAGATGGCAGTATTTACCAAACAAATAGGGCTTTCCAAGGTGGATAAATTTAAAAGAGAAATATATCGCAAAGGGGACTTTTGATTGCTTTTTAATTTGAAAAATAACTGAGTTCATTGAATTCAGGTAAATTCGATACCTATGTTTACCGATTTTCTTATTTTAAATGTGCGATGCTACTGTAGTAGTGCTTTCCATCGTTTTTTTATGTTGAAATAGACTTGAACAGTGATACTTTCATGCGTATCTCACATCTAATGTAGCTATGTATTTATGTTTTATAGGGAGTCCGCGACGAGTAAGATATATCAGTACTAAATGAAGTAGTCTGTATTTCCCTTTCTTAGGATCTGGGAAATGTGAACGCAATTTAAACAAGTCCAATATTGCCCAAGTGATTCGACTACCGCGATACAAGATGGCGTAGTTTAGTGACTTTTCTACTTTCCAAAGACATTGTCTCCATCAAGTTAGGTTGTCCAATGTCTGTGGTGGACGGCTCGTTGGTGGTAGTTGGAACAGTGTAAAGTATTTTTGAAGCAATTTTAAATTATCCGTTGAAATAATATCTTTCGTTATCTTTGGTTATCTTTTGTCGACTGAATTGTCAGGAGCGATAGGCGAGGAAACTTGTTTTCACGATGTCGAAGTTAAATAAACATGCTAGGACTTGTTTGTATAGAATGTGATGACTTTTTAAGCAGTTTTTCATTATTCGTGTTTATCTTATACATTAAATTAGTATACGTAATAGTAATGTACTTGCAGACTGCCAGGTTTATGTGACTGAAGGGTATTTATATTTTATCTTATCTAAGATCTGGTATTTAAACTTATTTTTAAAAGTCATTGAGTTATTGTAAATTCAATCTATTCTATTCTTTTTTTTGCGTAGGATATGGCAAATCTTTACTTATCCCATTGGGATGCGGCAGAGAAGGTATATGTTCCAGTAGATATCTGTAAGAAATTAAAGCCGTACCATGTTTCGATCGTAAGAAGTTTATATAGATGTTGGAAAAAGAACGTATGTACTTAATTTTTCGTATATTTAAACTTTGATAGATAATTAAAAGGTTACTTTTGCAGTTTAATGGAGCAATTTTAAATTACGATGAAGGCATCGATATACCTCTAGCAATTCAAGCTCTATGGCAGGCATTAATAAACGCGGATAAAGTCAAATTGCCATTTTTAATTATAATTTCAGATAAAAATATAATACTATGGCATTTTTATTTATCTCGACTTGGTGAAGTTACAATATTGAATAGTCAAAGTAAGTATGTGACATTAACATAGAATACGTACAAAATTTATATTTGTATTATAGATGTTGAAATGGTTTCTAAAAGTAAACATTTCTCAATAATATTAGTACCACAAAGTAATATTAAATTATTGAAAGCATGCGAGGAAAATGATTATGCGTTTATCGTTGTCGAAGACTTTGATCATATTGCTAGGATTCGTTTATTCAAAAGACTATCGGGAAGATTTAACATAGCACTTACGAGAAGAAACTTTATGGTATTATTTCTTAACGATTAGCATATTCAGCAGAAAATATTATTAGCAGTTATTTGCAGGTAAATAGAGATTGTAAGATCTTATGGCATATTTTAAATTGGACAAATCCAGACAAATTTGGAAAATTGAATGAATTCTCGCGGTAAGTTAAAATTCAAATGATATTTCCTACTATTACGTTTTTATTTTTGCAGATTTGATCAAGATCATTTGGAAAATTTAAGGAACCCATACGAGGATGTATGGTATACATATAATTGTGATGTTGGGGAATATGACTTAGATAAAGGAGAGGATGAGAAAGAGGTAATTATTTTAAATTATATTTTTTAACTTTTATAATAACCGCTATTAATTGTCAACATTCCTTTTCTATAATGATTTTTACCCCTTTGAGGAACTAATAATTATTCTTTTATTATATTATTTATACATTATTCTTCCTTTAAATGCTTCTCCTCTATTCACGTCAACTTTCTTTAACATTCCCTACAGCTACGTAGTTCAGTTTTTGCTAAAATATTTAAGATCTGAGACACTAAAATCTTGGCATGCTTTGCACCACACAAAATCTTTGCTTGACTTGATTATTTTGTTTTAACTTACAGCAATTTGAGAAACTATTGAACGAATGGGCAGTAAAACATGACTTCCTCAATAATGATTCGCAAAGAAAATCATCAAGAAAACGAAATTCTAATTCAAAGCCTGGTGTCAAGTCAAAAAGATCAAAAAAGAAGAATTCAAACAAAGATTATCACGAGCAACCAACACAAATTGTTGATAATCGGCAACAAGATGAAAGTGACAAGAATATATGTGAACATGAGAAGCAAATGAAATTAAGAGATATCTCGGATTTAAGTTACTCACAGTTAGTTACGATTAGCCATGAAGCTCCGTCAAGTTCCAATAAAGAAAGTGAAATAAAACCAGCATTTAAATCGATGTTCGTTGAGCGAAAATCTTTTGAGTTTAAAATAGATCGGCAGAATAAAGTGATGCCAAAGGAAAGTAATGATAACGAAATAGCTTCAAGTAAATCGACTAAAGATCATATATTTCCTTCTTTGGAAGACATTTTCAAATTCAAAAAGAAAAATTTAGAGGTTTCAAGTGCAATAACTCCAACTGCAAAGAAAAATAATGCTAAATTAAGTACTCATCAACTCAATGCTAACTCAAACAATGGACAAGCCCCTGATAGTGATCCACCTGATCTAGTTTGTGTATCACTGGAGGAGATTTTCAAGTGTAAAAGAAAGCTACATGATACCCCACAAGCGGCAAAGAAGTTGCATGTAGATAATAGCGCGCCCAAGCCAGCAATCGTGAGTAATTCGAAAAACTTCACATCAGTTCCACCGCATGCCAGGAATGATAATCATTCACATAGGAAGCAGGAATCTTTCAGTTCTAACGAAAGTAGGGTCAAAGTTTTTAATGGTCAATACAAGGGTACTTATAAAAATGGTAAACAGGCTGCTAATGCATGTTCCAAAGAAACACAAACTTCTACTGATTTACTATTAGCACCCAATCTAACACATGAATGCCAGAAAAAGGATATTGCTGTAGATACCGCTGAAATGGGTATTGCAAGTGGTACAGATATAGATGAAGGTGATAGTAGAAACGATAAAAATAATAATCATGGCTTAGAAGATGCAAAGTCTATTAAACAAGGCAAAGATGTTGGTTTAGAGAATATTCAAATTAAAGATAATGTTAAAGAAAGTGAAGATTCAACATCATCAATTCGTGGAAGTCCTTTACAAAATTTAACGAATATGGGTACCGATGATTTGGTAAAAGACGAAGATGGAGGCATCTTGTTATCTATAATCGAAGGGAAATTCCTGTCGCAATCTAGTTCGAATATAAATGAAGATCTTAAAAATAAACTAAATAAAACACATGATATAAATTGCAACAAAACATCGTCTAATTTTGGAAGATATAACAGTCAAGTATTGTTAGAGTCACTTTTCGGTGAGAGTGCTTTCGAAAGCAATGAAAATAATGTAGATGGTACTGAAGACGATCTATTTTCAAAATTAAATCAATCGATAAGCGACACTCAACTGCACAAGTCATTGCGAGTAAAAACTATAGATCAAATCAACGAAGAAACGTCTAGTCAACTTAGTCAAAATACCTGCGATTCAATGAAAATATTATTTGGTGCTGATAACGATGCATGTTCAAATATGATATCGAGAAATGATAAATTGCGCGCGCACAAATACGAAAAACATCACTTACTATCTTCACTCTTTGGTTAATTTGCAATTATGAAATTACTGATTTTGATTTTAATGCGTGCATATAAAGCTCGCCAGTACTCGATAATTATTTGCGGAATTTTATCTTTTATTTTAAAAATGTGCTTTGACAAGCAAAAAGATCCGCTGAAAATCAATGATTTTTACTATTCCTATATTTTAAGAGCTGTACTAAATTAATTGAACTTAACATAATTGAAGTTGATTAAAAATTAATTTGCTGATATTTTTTAAGTAGTCATCATCTAATTTATATTTTTAAGTTTTGTTTTAAAAGTATAATAGTTTTAGACGATTTAAATCCTATCATGTAATTAAATCCATTGTATACGTTTTATTGTAAGAGAGTTTAATTGCTGTGTCATTTTCATTATACTATATTGCATGACCTTAATTTTTTTTAGATTTATATCATCAATCTTCTTCGTACAATTGTATCTGTTTAACAGTGAAATGAAAATGCTCATCAGTATATTGCTGTGAAAAAATTTTAGTAGCCACATGAAATTAACTATACATCAACAACACTTCTTTTTTTATAATATTAAATATACATACCTGCAAATTAGTGTATACAATAATGTACAAATAAAATTATTTTTGATTATTTTGTTCGTTTTGGATCAATTGCAATAAGTTGGAAATCAAAAAAAAATATGTTATTTCAGCCGAACCATTGTTAAACATATTTGAAACTAAAGTGGATAACGACACAATCGGCGTTTTTATTAATCGGTGGAATAACGTTATCCTCTTTACCGCAGGTCCATTACGCAACCCACTGATCCATCGTAAACGATTTAAATGAAATGGCCAGAACGGTACATCCTTCTTATGCGATACTATAAGCGCAACGTTAAAGGTTATATTTTTTAAAGTTATTGGTTTTTGTTTAATAATTGCATGGTACAGCTTGCTTCATTGAGATTTTATTAGTGTGTATACAGGTAAAGGATATCATGTTACTTTCTCACGTCCAGTAGAATTCGTTTGTGTGCGATTCAATCCTTCTTGGTATTGGTCCGCTTCATACGGTGGAATATCCCATGGAGCCCTGTCCACGCGAACTCGCCCGAAATAGTAAGAAATGGTGGAAAACGTCAAAGCGAACGCCAACCAAGCATTAATTTTGCAATACTGTTCGTATGTTATGCTTCTAATATTTTTCAATACGACAAAAGAAATGAATCCAACCGCCTCCGAAATAGTGGTTATTATGGCGAAAACGGTACCAGGAAAGTTGACAGTAATATCCAGGTAACTTACTTTGAAGGATGCATAGTAAGGCCCCAAGGATATCGCGGCGATTATAAAACTAGCTATGTCGATGTATTCTAATGTTTGGTACAGTTGAACGCATATAAAAACGTTGGGTATAACGTAGACTGTAAGAAAGAGGAAATTACTATTAGATTGCGTAACATAACAAATATACAGGTAGCATTGGTATTAAAGGTGTTCGTTAAGAAATTCCCGAAAAGATACAACTTCGAATTCTTAGTACAAGGAAGGTATAGTCGTATCGGCGGCGGTGAGTGATGATATTGCAGGTCTGTGCGTTACAATTCAACTTATTTGTGCATTTCAATATGCGAGGAAAGTACGCGAGGAAGTCAAATCGAATCGACGCGCTCCTCCAATATGTCGTCACCAACCGCCGCTGAGTCACGTACTTACACAGCGAAGTTATTCGCCTAATCCATCTCAAGTTCCATTTCCACTTTACGAGACCGTAATAAATTATTATCCCACTAACAATACTTGTGAATGTTAATCCCAGAAACGCCGGCACCACTACGATATTGGCAAATTCCATCGTCCAACCCAGTCCATCTCTCAATTGCCAAGGCGTGTCCCATAACATCATATGAATAGTGAAATTGACGCCCACCTGCCCCAAGAGTAAAGTCCAAACGCGATCGTCCAGAAATATCTTTTGCAAAGGTATTACCATATGGATCTTACGCGGTACCTTATCGTTTAGATAGTTTTCTTCTTCGTTTGTAATTCTCGGATGCTTCAGAGGATTATCGTAAATAAAGAAACGCACGAGCACGCACCAAATTGCACCCAGTCCGCCCCAAAAATAGAAACTATTCGCCCATAATCTTGGTGTTGGTCGTACCAGATAACTGATAAAATACGATAAAATAACGCAGACAGGGTAGCTTGAAAATAGAATTGCTCCAACTATACTTCTTTCGGTGCGCGGAATCCAACATGCGAACAGTTTACTTACGCACGGAAACATGGCACTCTGTGAAAGAAAATATGAATTAATGGAAATCGAGTTTACACGGCGTAGATGTTGAAATAGCTACGCTATTATAAATTGAGAGTCGATCTTATAGTCGTATTTTGATCGGATATATTCGTTCCGATTATATCCGGTCGAGGTAAGTGAGACCATATAAGGTATGCTTGATTCGGGTACAAATATTGAACAAGTACGCGCATCCTGCCAACACGCGTCATCGGACGCCAATACTTGACTACCGATGAACTAATCGCTATTATTTATACTATTAATCCCAAATATGTTTACCTGCCGAAAAAAAAAATTATGTAAGAATGTTGATATATCCAACTTCTTTTCTCTTCTGCTTAATAACATTCATTCAAGCGAACAATAGCGGCTTACGCGCGTAGGTAGGACAGAAAATTTCCAATTTTCAAAAATTCCTTTTCCGCAGAAAAGAATATGTAGTACATACCTTTAATGTGAGCTGTATAAGCTATCTCAATACCAATGGAACATACCTGACACATGCCTAAAACGACTCTCAGAAAAAAGAGGGTCAAATAGCCTAAGCGGTATAATGTAAGTGGTATAATTATGGTTACAGCTGAAGATACAGCAACGCCCCAGAAAAATACCCATTTGGCCGTAAATGCATCTGCGAAAATACCAGTCGGTATCATTCCAGTAAAATGTCCAAAGGGTAATCCAATTACAATCAAGTGCAGCAAGATATCCGACCAATCGAGACGACTTTCCTGTTAGCGAATAATACATAATTATAAGCTAAATGTATATAAACATGTTTGTTAATTCCTACCGCCATTTTTACTTCCATATCCGTCATATTGGTAATGTTTTCGTACAGTTGTTTGAACGTCACGGCCAAACGAATACTTGACGTATCTCTTTGGCCGCAACATACTAGAATGCCAAAAATGCAAAGGGATACAATAACGTATCTTTGCGGTAACCTACCTTAAAGCACAATGAGTATAATAGACGTGTATATTTTAATTTTTTATTTTATCGAGACACCTACATCCGCAGACACAGTACGTTGGCCTCCACCTTTCATCCATGTTCTTGTTCACCGAGATTTATACTTTGTACCGCAAAATCTAAAAGTTATTCGTTGACAAATGAAGTTTCAGGCATGAATAGCTGACAACACCGCAACACTGTGTAATAAATTCGTAGTCGAAATAGTTGCCAAAGATGGGTGGTCATACGTTTATTATCTATGAGTTAAAAGATATTCAAATTGGGAAAAATAATATTTTGGAGTTAATATTGTTGCATCTAAAAATCATTACTTAACTATATCTTTCTGTAATATGGGGCATGTTAATGGGAGATTGCTCAACCGTCTCTGAATTTTCAGAACTAAATGATAAAAAAATATGACTGAACTGGATAATTAAAAAAAAAAACAGATTTTTATTTGATTTGATTGCTTAGCCGGTACGATACATGAAGGAATATATTTTTATTATTCAAAAAAATATGTTGAAGATAGCAGCGGTGTGTACTGACTAAAGACGAAAATTGGTCAGGATCCAAGCATATGCTATGGCGTGCCTCTGTCCTTTTAGAAGAACTAATATAATGATAGCAAGGACTGCGGCGTAGTATGGTAAACGACATAAGTATCGGCACCCTCCGCACCACATAAGTTTAATTTATTATACATATAGTAATATATAATAATTAATCCGGGACGGTCGTTTCGAGGAGCCGAATGGTCCTCCTGACATTCCGTATAAATAATGTAAATAATAGAAAATTCGATTTACAGAGTTTTCGTCCTTAACTTTAATACCTTCGCTGTGTACATTACAGTAATGAAATGTTCAGTGGGAGTGACTTAGAAATTTACATATGAAGTTGAAAATTCAAGCGTTCGATGTTGTTGCCTCATCCGCATCATGTCCTCGAAGTTTGTTCTCCTTTTGCTCCTTCTTTTTCGATTCCTTAAGTTCCTTATTGTGTTTCTTTACTTCTTCCTCCATTCGTTTACGCTCCCTAAATTCTTCCAGATTATCTAATGGAACGTCCCACTCTGCTCTGCTGGCTCGTAACGTAAGACAATAAAATACTGTGGTAACTCCCGCGCAACCAGAAATGATCCACATAACTCTCTTCCACTCAGAAATGCGATTATTGGGAGCTACGCGGGATATAATAATAGGACACACAAATCCGCTAACGCATCCCATAGTATTTACCATCGATATTACGATGCCGGTAAAATTTATCGTTATGTCCATGTGATTTACCCTAAGTCCGGCGTAGTGTGGCGATTTGGAGGTACACGCAAAAGCGAAACAGGTTACCGCTAACAGTACGCTGCATTCAACGTAAACCATGACTATCAGTGCCGTGCTGGGAAAAAAGAAACCTAAAACATGACAGCAAAGAGAAAAAAAAGAACGTCTCAACGTGCAAAATATGCTGGATTTACGAGTAAACATTATGGAGATTAATCTGTGGAGCAAAGTGAAGGAACCAATACGCTTAAGTGAATTACGAAATGGGGGGAACTACTTTCGGGCATTGTAGGGGAAAACCGAAAAGTATGTGGAGCAATGATATCAATTGGTTCCCGCACTTGAATATATTTTGAAAAATAATTGGCATATTCAAAGCTCTAACCATTCACTACAAATTGGAAAAGACGGTTAATTACCTAAAAACGTAAATACTCTTCTACTCCATAGTACACTCCAGTTTTTATGTTTAAGGCCATAATCGCAGATTCTTCCGACTGCAATACTCGCTAGCCATAGTCCTATGAAAGGCAAAGAAGTAGAAAGCGCGATACTCCTGACGGACATATACAGGACATCGCTAAAGTACTTCGGCATGCTGGTCATAATGAAGTACAATGTGAAGTCATGTCCGATCTCTCCAATAACTAACGACCAAACTCCGAAGTCGCTAAATATTTTCCTCCAGGGTACCTTGAATTTAACGCGGGCTATCACCTCTCGCCTAAGAAATTCTATTTCCGACGGCGAAACGTAGGGATGATCCGAAGGTCTATCGTGTACCCATACGAACACGCTTACGCTCCAAAAAATGCCCGTCGCGCCCCAAAAATAAAACGCGCTTGGCCAGTAACGAGTGTAATTCATGCACATCCCGGTTAGTAAATTTCCTAAAGCAGTACCCAAAGCGTTTGCGGCGAAACTGAACGCTCCCAGTGTAGCTCTTTCGAACGGTGGTACCCAGTGAGCTAGTAACACACCCGTACAAGGGTAAGATACGCCCTATTAAGAAAATATCCCATTAACTATGCGACTATGGATTCTGTCAAGATTACCTGTACAATACCTATCAACACTCTACCAGCGCAAAGAAAATGCCAAGGTAAGTACCAAACCATTACGGGGAATAGGAGGGTTAGGATAGTTGACAACAGCATGCCTGCTAAGTAGGTATACGTTCCGCTAATTAAATCACCAGCAATTCCACCGGGCAACTGTCCGAATAAGTATCCCATAAAGAAAGAAGCTAAGATATATCCTTGTGCCGCCTCACTCCATGGGAAATAACCACCCTGCCAATTAAAGAATTACGATAGTGTTAGCAGTATATAAGATCTTCCGGTCTCAGACATTAACATTGGAAAAATATCTACGTTATTCGAATGAAAAGTTCAACAACGATTGATTATGTTCAATGTTCGCTTCAATAATATCGGAAACAATTATAGTGTTTTAAAATCGGAGTTACTTCGATATGTTCGCCATATAAAGATTCGTTTGTTCTGGGGCATTCGTTTGAATAGTTTTTCGCCGATGGTGGTACCATTCTAGTTATCGCAATGGGTAAGCATTGCCGTTGTCCGTAACCCACTATAATACCTAGTACGCAGAACGTCGACACCACAATTCGCATAGGGATTTTTCCTTAAAAAGTCAAGAGGTAAAGGTAACGTATTATGTTAACATCGTGTCTTCATTTACGTCCGCAAATGCAACGAAGGGGCTCGCAGCGCCAGGGCATGGTACATCGGACACATTAAAACCAAACAATTTGTCACATGTTCGAGTTATAATTTTCCTATTTGAAATTGACATGGGTAAATGACAGACCATATAATGCATCATATATGAAATAATGCATTAAACTGTCGTAGCAGCAAAAATAAAAGCTATATGAGCTTTGTTTTGCTTTTTTTCTTCTTTTAATGTTCACTTTATTTATAAAAAGCGATCTATTTCGTATTCCCACTCTATTGAAAATTAAAACAATGCAATGTTTTGAAGAAGTACACGCAACATGTAATTCATCTAAATATTAATTTCAATAGACTGGCCCTAAATTTGCAATGTTCGGAGGGCGCCTTAAAATTTCAAATACATGCTGCGTTCGTTATTCGCATAATTTATGTAGTAGACAGTAGAAATCGAAGAGCCAGTTATACAAAAGGGGCTCACCGTTGAATGGCGCTTCCCACTGGTTCAACACAGCGCTTGCGTTGTACAAGAGTAAATCGTAGTCCAACGTTCGATCTAAACATCCATTTAATGAACGTAATCTGGCGATCGTTCAATTTGTATCTGTTTTCCTTTATGTTGCCAATAAATGTTATGTTATTGTTATTATTAAATATAAAATCATCAATAAAATGATATTTGTTTCGGTATTCACATAATTCATACATTATGTTATTGCACAATAACGTTAATGTTTTCTTTTGCTTACATTAACGTATTTTTACCGATTTCCAACTCGTTCCTAGTACTTGGTTCAAATGCTACAAACTTTGTATAGTCTCATTTTTAAAATCGATTGAAGCTGTAAATGAAGTCGCCGTAAATTTGAGCTGTTTAATTGGCTGGTTGGTCCAGAAGGCTTACGCTTGACTCTGCGTAGAGTTAGACGGTATATGTTTGAGTCCTGCTAGGATCAATTTACTTAGTGCGTGGTGCACACTATTCGTATTTGGGATACAGTTAACTGCAGCGAGGAGGTGACAGTAATAAAACCATGGAATACTGTACATACAACGGCTTCTGAGAAGCTTTAAAAAAACTTACATACCCCGTTGGGCTGTCACTACCTATAAGAAAAAAGTAACATTGGAGATGTTGCATAAAATTTTATTTGCTTCAAAAGTTGTATGTAATGAATTTCGGAATACCGACATAAACCGTGAGTTTTTTTAACCGTAATGAATGAAGGAATTTAATACCATGGCATTGAACAATGTATAGGTTCTCTATTGGCGTGCTAGGGTTCTTTTATTACATACATACAATATATTTCTTGTTCTTTTCAATATATTTTATTCATAATAAAAACAATACTTAATAATAATAACTAATAACAATAAAAAAATTAGATGTTTGATACTTATAAGTATACACATTGGAGTGATCTTCAAAAATTATTTGTTCTGTTAGAAATGTCAGCAATTATAATATGGATGATCTATAAATTTTTGAAAGCAACTATCTAACCAGAATGTATCTGCACGTTTTAACTTCGTAATTTCGATAGCTGCTCTAAAATATCATCATCGGTTAGCTGTTTAGATTTTGAACTTTCTCCAAGTTTTCCCTTGTCAGGTGCGGGCGCTTCCGACACTTTTCCACTAATTTCTATGCCAATTTCATCTAGTACTTGCGTAACAATGTTATCGCTTTCCTCTTCGTCGCCTGATTCATTAAGGATATCGTCTAAACTGTCGTTAACTAAAAATTATAATGATGAGAGGAGATAATGGATATAATTGAAATCGCACGTACTCATTTCCTCAGTCATATCCATTTTCATTGATGCTTTTCCAAACGAATCTACTGTAGCTAGGACTTGCTCCGGTTTCAATATGCTGTTCATGTCGGCCATAGTTTTTCCAGCAACGCCCATTGCGTCTGCTAATTTTACATTTGCTTGCATTGCTTTATTTTGGAAGCCAATGCCTTGGATTTTGCTATTTGCTTGGAAGGTTCTGGTTTTCTGCTTTCGTAACTGTACTAATTGTTTTGCTAAAATAGTACATCCTTCACGGTTACCCTCTTTCGCTAGCCTTTTAATCTCTAATTCCTGTAAATTGGTAATTTAATTTTTACAAAAAAAAAGAATTGAATTTTGACGCGTTTACCAATAATTTCTCTTGCTTTTCCAATTCTCTACGGTCTCTCTCTATATCTCTACCAGCTTTTCGAAGCTGCCTATCTACCTTCCTCTGCTCCTCTGGAATATATAACATAACTTTATAATTCGAAAAATTCCTTTTAATATTTACCTTTTGGGTCTGGTTTTCCAAAGAAGTTAAACATTTTTGGCTGATGCTAAACTTATTTGAATGTACCAATATTCTATCTAGTGTATGTATGAGTCATCTTTATTTATGTTGATTTTGCACGTCAAATTCGTTAGTAATTAGTGACGTTATCGTGTAATGAGAAATATAAACTGACCTGATATAATTAGTAATCCGTAAAATTTAGCCTACAATACATATCTATTTTTCCGAAATAATTCCTGAATATAACAAATTCAAATTAATTCAGAAAGTGAGGTTAAATCGGTCGGTTAAATTGTCTATTGTTGGTTGCCTAATCGTCAGAGTTCACGGCGCTTGTGATGTAAACTTGTTTGCCAGAATTCAGTCCTTGGAAGTTTCTAAATTCCTAAAAATAAACGTTAAGACATTGTATTCATAAAAGATATGGGTGCCATTTGGATTGTTGCAGTAGATTTTAGACAAAAAAATTAACCATTTTCTCGTTGTAGCTTAATAAAACTGTAATAACATTGAAACTCTTATTCCCTGTTTACGTTGAACTTTTTAAAACTGAATTGATTTAATTTTGAATTAAAATTTAATTCGTGATTAAAGTAATTAGACTTTGTGTTGGTTTAATTCGTGATTAACTAATTAGAATTAAATGACTTTTGCTAATTAATTTAGAAAATTAAAACGAAATTTTGAAATTCTAATGTACGTATATGTATAAGTACTTAATTATTTAAAAGTTAATTATACAATATGATAATTGTACAGCTATCCACAATATTTTTTGAAATAATCGATATAAATGTTACAAATCACAGTTAAATTGTGGAAATTTACAGAAATTTTTAAATTAGTTGCAAAAACTGGTGAAGATTTGGCAACTTTTTTCATCTGATTCTGATGATTTCTATTATTTGGACCGAGCAACACCAGACATAAATGCCGAGGCTACGACTAACGTATTCAATACATCCGAGAGTATTAACAAATTCACAATTCCGCATATTATTTTGCTATGACTTTAATAAGATTATTTTACACTTAAGTAAGTGCCCTTTCGTTATAATACGTATACATGAATGCAATGTACAATGAACTTCAACTAGATATTTATTCTGTCGCCGTTATGGTACTCAAAAACTTCACATTTGGTACGTAACTTATTTTTACAACGCACATATAGCTCAACTATAGTTCGTACCCTATTCACGTGTAATTTACTCGGATTAGCCCTCGTTGGGGCGGCGACACGAACTCCGAATAACCTGTAATCTATCCAAATAAACTACAAGTACGGATCATATATGTGTATGCGGAGATGCGATGAAAATATGAGCGTATTGTAAGAGCCGGACTTTGTTGGTGTCGGTTCCCAAGGGCAAGGCCGCATTCGGACGCCCCCTCAATCCATCCGTACCCGGTAATCTGTCCTCAATTAGGGTGACATGTGCCGTCTAATAATGGCGCAATTTGAATCGAAGGGTTCGGAGACCAAGACCAGCGAAACAAAAAAGAAATTGATGACGGTTTAGGAATCGGAGGGATGAATTCGTTGCTGGTGCGGCCGAATGACACTGTTGCATTAAGTGGCCTTATGCCGCTGCTAGAGCGTGGGATTTGTTGGATAATCTTTCTTTTTTTATAGTCAACAAAGGGAGGTGCACAATTTTATTCTCGGGAAAAGCTTTTAAAATAATTTTGCAAGATGTTGTTTTAATACATGCCAAACTGCAAAAGCACTTAGGGCACAATAACGGTTTAATAGTTTAATAATTTTATAAATTAAAATAGTTTATAACGTGTATTGTTAGATATTTAGAATTTTCATCCTATTTACCAATTTCCTCAAAAAACAAAGCGAATGTCGTATGAATATACGATATTTTTGATCTAATACCTTTGTTTGTCGATTAAATGGCTCATAAATGTAGCGACCATGTCTCAAACAGTTTTATCGTAGCTAATCATCGGTCATTCAATCGAAATTGCTTGTTTGAGAAAGGAACGTTCTCGCATCATTAGATATATTTAACGGATTAAAAGTACTACACATACTTCTGCCTCTTTTTATCTAATATCACGATCTGCTTGCCTCGATTTTAATAGTTTTTATTTGATTGCTTTTTATGATTCAGTTATATATTTTTTTAAACGGTTATAGATAGTTGGATTTACTTTATATACATAGTTTTTCGTGGACAATAAGGAAGCTCTGTGACCGTGGTTTTGATATTGGATAATTCGTAGTGCAAGGCTTGAAGGGCCTAATTAAAAGGAGCACCTTGCTGCTCATCGTATCCTTCGGAATGTAGCAGGCGCAACAAGACTTATGGACGAAAAGAACCAATAAATTGAAACATTCGATATAAAAATAAAAGAAAGGTAGACAATAGAACCACTCGAATTGTATAGTTGCATAAAAAGAGAGATGGAAATGGTCCATTAATTTCCTGATTGCTGAAAGAAGGGGGCTGGTGCCCTCTATCCTTTCTGAAATCTACGCAGTACCATAAAATAATTAACGTATACCACATTTATTCATTTTTTTTTTAGTTTGCTTACCTAGTCTTACCTAATTCTCGTAATGTCTATCTAAATAGATTGTTGGAGTGAATGCCTTGCGTGTTTAGATGGTGTTAAATGAGTAAGTTTTAATTTCAACAAAGTTTGGTCATTTTAAAGAACGTCGAAAGAGTATCTGGTGAGTACTCCCGTATACGGAAGAATAGAGCGAAAATTCAAAATATAACAATTGACATGTTAACCATTTGTTTAATTTTACGATCGTTCTTCTTGAGCTACTCGATTAATAGATGTGTTAATATTGGGAGGAATCGTGAGGTATACATTTGTTCGGACGTTTTCAATAGTTATGAAAAGCAATACGGAAAATACTTTGTTAGTCTTAAGTTATTTCATTTATTAATATCACATTCGATTTAAACATTTGCTGTTGGGGCTGAATCTTGTTTACTTTACTTAAAGTATTCTTTTAATGTATCTAACAACAGCATACGACAAATATACAACATTACTACGTAACTAAAGTTTCAGTGCGTAACATGAAATTAACAGAGAATAAACAGACGAATGTGTTTGTTCGACACATAGTGTTGCCCACCGGTTCGACAAAACATGAGTCTGGTCTCAGTTAATCTCGTAAAACACACAGAAAATGGAGAATCACTTCTGTCTCGCGTTGTACGGTATCTTTCAACCAATACGAACATACGTGTATTTTGCGCAATACAACACATAAGATTATTACGTTAATTATTACTAAAGCCTTTTGTAATGTATGATGTGTGCCATTTTGTTAAGTAATATTGAAACCAATGTACGTGTTACGTGTATGTATATCTACATTCAATATCGCAGATGCCTTTTACCACGACACTTCGATTTGATTTACTTTTTGTTTAGGACTTCAATTAGAGTGCGTTCTCCTTTGCTTATAGTAGCGTTTCAACATCGCAACAATTGTGCAGTTTACTAAGTCTGAGTCAGCGCTAAGACTTCGCTTGCTTACGATGTAATTTACGATAGAGTGATGTAGTTGCAATATTGTATAAACGAATAACGCTCGTTTTAATAATTAATTAACGTAAATCCATCGTCGGCGGAGTAATGGATTTGCCTGTTTTTTCTAAATTTAGGATGCGCGTAACCATTAAAGAACACGCCAATACATGCGAAGTAATATCTAAGTTAATGTTTCTTAAACGGTAATTATTTACTATTGTTTGTCATAAGCAGTACGTCGAACAATCAATTATTGAAGGAGAGAAACATCGAATTAATGTCATTGCTCGAATTCACCCGATTTATCTCACAACCGTTCCTTGTTGTTCCCGAATGTCAAACAAAAAATGCGTGGATAGCGACTTTTGTTACCGCGAAGAGCTCTTGAAGCTTTCAAATACCATATTTAGTAGACGTATAAATCTCAAGAGGCGAATATTTTGTAAACTGTAAATCGTAAATTTTGTATTTTGTCTAATTGTCTTCGTAAAAACTTAAAGGATGTCCCTTGTATTTCATTCCTAAAACGTCCATAACAAGTAGATAATAGAAATCTCCATATTTCTAATCAGATAATTTAATGAAGCAGCCTGTATGCAAATACGGTTAAGAACCCGCTTAGTACCAACCTATATTCAGATGTGATCGTCAACCCAGTAAGACGATCTCTATCCACGAGACATTAGCATGTAGATGATTTTCTCAGACCCGTAGCATATTGTTCTTCAACGACAATAACCATGGGCCAACCTACATCCGTCTTAAGACCGAGGAAGCTCATGTATGCGCGCACCTTTACGAATCTCGTCATTCTTCTCTGGATCACCATCGTCTTCTTTTCGTCTCATCCATTGAATTCGACGACAATGCGATCTCCATCGCAATAAAGAGAGATGGTACGCATAACCGTGCACGTGAATCTCGCAAAAAAAAACCATTGCACTTGCGCGACGAAGGAGACGGATTGATTAGAACGGATTCCGTTGCGTCTCCTCGACGGGAGGAATGCACTTGGTCGAGATATTGCATCGAGAAGGGTCAAATTGCATGGAATAAGGTAGGTACGCGAGTAGGTAGTAGAATGGTTGCAAGAGATCGGCAAGGAGGCGAAGAGCGCGAAGGGAACGGATTCGCGTCGCATTAAAATATCAAAAGCTGAATGCTTTTATCGCGCACAGGTGTCTTCATGGTACGGCTCGCTTACCGACGGTTTTATTAAAAGTGTGGAACAAATGCTCGTTTTACGAATACGTTTAATTGGAGGACGTAAGATGGATGCATTTGTTTAAAAAGCAGGAACGTTAAAAGTCTGTGTGTTCGCGTGAGATGGAATGTGAATAGTTGTAGGCGCTGCGCTTTGTCGTAGGCTCGCTATAGTACTGACAACGAGTCAATAATCGGATGTTGGAGTATAATTAACAGCACGTCATCTTTTACGGTGAGGAGGTGAACAAAGTCACAGATCCTTTTAGGCAAACAAACTTCTTTACGCGTGATGATAGTCCAATAGGGCTTGCCTTAGGAGTACTTTGTATGCCAATAGTGCACGTTAGGTATGCCACGGCTTTGTTATTATGGCATAACTCCGCAGTTACACGTTGTAGGACTTCTTATCACTGGGCTATCACCAAGCCGTTAAGTTAAATTTAACTTCTTATATTTATATCAAGAAGTTGGCGGAATTTGCAGATGTAGAACCACAGCAACGCCTAGAGACAGTTCTTTATTTATTTTTTTTATTTTTTTTATTTTTTTAAATTTTTTTAAGCGGTATCGTGGATAAATTGTATCGTTTGAACTACATATAAATAAAAACTTGTATCGTCTCGAACCGATTCAAGAAATAATCATCATAATCTCAATACTTCAGCATACGCTCAAATTGATCCGTATCGGAAGCTTTTGTTAGGAATTTCTTTCTTAACGCCGTAGCGTTTTAAGTACACCATTAACTTTTCGTATAACCTTTTCTTCGGCTAAACAATGCTTGGCTCTTTGTGCCCGGTCAGAATGAAGAAGAGAAGCTGCTCGACGTTCTACTCCGTTGACTTTTTTAATGCTTACCTGTCTAGTTTTCAAAGAAAGGCCCGAGAGATACCGATCGCTGTTATACATTTATTCTTAAATAAATATTATTCCACACAAAACTCTATTAAATAAATCGCTTGATTTTCATCTCCACGGTATTGTCACGAAGAAAGCAGAAGAGCGTTATAGGTGCCCGTTGTAACGATGTAGATGATATAGTTGTGCTTTGAATATAAAGCGGGTTCTCTTCTGCTTCGGAATTTCATTTATAAACTTAGCAAGTCACAAGAAGTAAATAAAGAATTTTATATTTTGTAAATAAAAGGGTCTCCATTATTTTCATTTTTTTTTTCTCCTGTGAAAAATATATTACATTTAGTGCAATGATACGTTAAAGAATTAGGTTCTCATTGCCGGCAAATGATAAACACGACCATAATCTGAGATTAGCATGTGTTCATAGAATAGGATTAATAAGAAAGCTCTAACTTCCTCTGGCAGCGATAAATCTTTCTCTGGGATATTTGCTTTAATTTTTAGCCAACTATTATTATTGTTATAATTTTCTATAAACTCCCTTGTAGATGTGTGTTACGAGGATATATCAAAATCGAATCATCCGCATTGCACGAACGTCTTTGAAGTCGACGAAGAGGTGTGTAGGAATCTAAACGTATCCGTATGTTCGATCATCCGTGAACGGCTTAGGTAAGTGGCCCGTAAAATCGCCTTTGCTTTTTCACCACACGAAATCGTAAGATCTCGGAGCATATTACCGCTAATGCACGGTATCAAGTAAATAATATTAGGTAAAGGTAGGATACGTCGTCGATTCTATCCGTTTCATCGTATCCGAAGGCGCACCACTTGAAAACCACGTTTGCGGAAACAAGATGCCTTAGTTAATGCGTGCGGCAGATGAAGTATTACATACGTAAAGAAAGTAGCAGCAATGGTAGTCGGATATGGTATGATGCGATTAGGGCCGATGATTTTGCATAATACGGAGGCTATTGTTGTTGTGTCGCGTCTCGCATGTTTTGTACCGGGAATTTTGCCTCTTCGAGTAGATCTTAATGAACGAGCTATTGTGTATCGATGTAAGGCGATTACGGTTTTGATATTTTTGTGGTCGGTGAATTGAGTTTTTAAACACCGACCTAAATGGATTTCGGACTTTCGGTTTTGTACATCGTGAATAAGCGGATATTAGGTAAGTACTTGATGTCTGGTGGTATTGACGATAAGTTGGTCTTTGGCGAAAAGTTTCGGATATATAACAGTTTTGCCAACGATTGATAAAATTACACATAATGCGCTTTTTAATTTTACGCAATTATTTGTGATCCCATTTATCGTTGTAATTCCTTTTTTGTATGTCTGATGACGACCCATCGGGATGCATAAGCTGTGTTAAAATTTCCATTGCATTGCAAACAAGGGATGATATTTAAAAAATTTCATCAATTTGTCTGTTTATATCACGGCCGCTGGACGAGCTATATACCTAAGCTAGGACTCGTTCGAAAGGTCTCGACAAGCCTTTTAAAATAGGGTAAATTTCAATTCTCCAGCTCTAACTATTCGAACGCTGTGGCATCTCAAAGTTGAAACATGAAAATTCCTTTTTTTAACTTTGAAGGCCGAGAAACCGACGAAAGCGAAGAGCTAGAGGCTTCCGCCTGGGCGCAATCGATCCGACTCCGTGTACCGCGGACGAACAGGAGATAATCGACGAAAACTGGAGCGATGTCGATTTTCCGTCCGTTTTTGACGGTTTCCGGCGAAATTTTCGAAAACTTTAAACGCTCATATCTCCTAAGTCGTTAGAAGTAGCGGGCTGAAATATTTATTTCAATACTATCCTTTTAGAGAGGATTTAATAATTCAAATATATTTTTATGCGTCATCAATATCACATTGCCAATTCAATGAATTTCCGTTAGAAGGTGGCATACTCACCGCTCGCAGACAGGATTACATGACTTGCACACTTCGGCTTCGATCAGCACAGGTATCAGAATCGAAGAGAGAAATGAAAGTCATGATTTGAGGAAATAAGAAACTGCCGTCGTATTGTCAGACTTTCGTACGAATCGCAGCAACTTGCAATTTGATACTTGTGTACACTACACGATCGCAGTCGGTCCAAGCGCGCCGAAACCCGCATCATTGTTTCTAATTGAGGTGGAATGGGATTTTAATCAAGGGAGAAGGTAAACGAATTTCAAAAGGATTGGTCCCTCTTGCTCGAAGCTGCACGAGAGATTCCTATCGTCTAGATATTTATTGAGGAACTCGAATAATAGAAGATAACCTTGGATAATTCTTCTATAGCCTATTCATATATAAAACTCATTGGATTGTTTTGTAAAGGAGACATGGGTCTATAATTTTTGCCTTACATAATACAGGGTTTAACTGTTCTCAATAATCTCGTGAATTTTTGTTAAAATCTATTCCCATATATGAATATGTTTAACATTTATCTTTATTATTCATTATCTTTAAACTTATGGAAATACAATATAGATAGAGAAAAGTCGTTTTAAAATTATTTTTGATGTTGATCACAACTATCTACAATTAAATCAAAGAGTCAAACTTCAACGACGTTGTTAAGTTTGGTGATTGGTACACTAAGTTAGTAACGTATAAAGATAGTTAGTAAGACCATTGCGGATATAAGAAAGCATATAGATCATTCGACGGAAATGTCTAGAAAGCCATCACAGAAAACTAATTTGTCGCATGGTACTTGTCTTGGAAAAGATCTTGAAAAATATCCACATAAGATTCTGGTGCTATGCAAGTACTCAAGCTCATTGATTGCGTGCAATATCGCAATTGGTTTGAAAGGCTCGTCCTTCTTCTCAGACGAAGCTAGGTTCCACATTAATGGTTTTATTAACGAACAATCCATGCGTATATGATCTGGTGAAAATCTTCATATCGCGGTACAGAAACCATTGCATTGTACTGAGAGGGTTGGTGTCCAGATAGCAGCTTTTCCACTACCTGTCTTGCAATTTATGGGATATAACTCAATCCACCAGGAACAAGACAACAAAACGAAAGTAAGCACGAGGAAGTTTTGCGACGTTGAACGGCAGACGCAGTCCTGCTAGAATTACCGAGCTATGATAACAAGGCTGATTTCTTCTTATTCGTATGTACAATAAAGAAGTTCACACTGTATTAAATATGTGTCTTCATACTGAATCTAACGTGGACAAATTCTTCACCCGTGACAAATATTCGTTACAATGCGAGCGCGTGTCATAACTGGCGATAGACACGGTTTGAATTAATAATTTAAGAATTAATATGTCTACCAGGAGCCGATCACGTGCAGGTATATGCAAAAATTCGTTTGTTACCCTGTTACCTCACGGTTACTTTACATGCTGTTTTGAATTTATATATCTAACGACTTATACAAGCCAATGAAATACTAAGCAAGAGTGATCTTTGATTTCTAGAAGCAATAAGTTTATTGTTACGTTCGTTCTAACCATTAAAATTTTATTTTATTCAATATAAGGAACTCATAAAGCAAATGAATTGGCCGTAACTGAAATGGAAAGCGTGGGTAGTTAATTTTTATTTCTTCCTTTCGATAGTACGTTTATATTACTTTTGTTTCTGAATGAGTAAAACTAAATGAATTATAAAAGCTACAAAATGATTTGTGTTAAACTGTGAATAAAATTGTAGATAGTCGATTGTGAATCAAGCAATTGGATAAAGAGTCATTATTACTTACTGTATCAACAGTATCAACAGACAGTTTGTTTCTATTTAAGATTATTTCTCATTAACTAAATACACCACGCGATCTATTAGTAGCTCAGGATTCAGCTGCCATCGTAAACCTAAAGAAATTACGCTTAACTTTTATCTTAATCATTATAATAACAATTTAAAAAAAATGTTCGAGACGAGGTTAAAACACTTCGAGATAAATTTTATATTCGCTATTACTTCCTCAAAACCGTAGTTTTATTTACAATTAAAATTTGAGATACGTACATGCTTGTTAAACTAATTAACGGGCGCATTTTTTCCATCGCTTCTTTTGCTTCTTCGAAATATTTTTGGATGTGGCGGAGTACGTATACTAGATCAGACGGGCAAGAAAGATACTTCCCAAGGGATTCAAAAGGATTCACTAGGATCAAAGCAACGCGACAAGTATAGCCAGAATTCGAATATTTCATTTGAAGCTGCTACAAGAGATATCGTCCGCCATGAACCTGTTCGAAAGAATAAAGTGACGGAAATGGCGGTATTTAGGAATATACCAAAACTTCCAAGCGTAAGGGTCTTCTCATCAAAGGGTCTCAGTATATCAGACACTACACAAGGCAATATATTACCGATAGTAACGAATTTTAATGTATAAAAATTAACGTGCAGGTAGCCCCAAGTTTTCCAGAAGATCGATCCAAATTAATATAAAACTAAGCATGCCAATATATTTACACGTAGCAGCCACTTTCGTTTAATTAAAATTGCAAAAATTACTATTTCAATCAAAGTTGGCTTTCAGACATAAAGCTGTAGCTGTAGTTTTTTAACATTCTTTATATTTCAGTTTTATGTCGAGCCCGCAGAAAATACTTCAAACTTATGGCTTCCATTGGTGATTGCTGAAAAATCGATATTTCTTTGATTTTATCTGTGTAATTAATTTCAATTAATGAAATGAAAAACTCATTAGACGTTGGTAAAGTTCGCACCTATGATGCCCGTTTGCCAGACGGACATGTTTCTATTAATGCTGGAACACTTACTGGCATTTCTATTCCTAGCTTTCTGTTAGTTATAAAGTATTTCCATATTACGGCTAATCATCTTTTGTATTAAGCTCTCTTCCTTACCGCAACGACTGCTATGCCTTTAACATTTTTCTTAATAACCAAATATCAAATTTCGATTGGTCATTGCCAAAGTTATTTGCTTATCGATTGCATCTAACCCGAAAATCTATCACGACAGTCGTGCATCCGATAACAAAAGAATGTCGATTCTCATTTTTTATCCCCGTTTAGCGTTTTCACGCTTTGTTATTGTTTTTCGACGTCATTCGTTCTTCATCTCGTTATTTTTCTTTTTTAATTCACGAAAGTCCCGGTAACACGTCGGCGAGCGCGGCGCTCTAGATCCCTCACGTAACGAAAACATCTGCCGGTTTTTTTTTTTTTGATACAACCGATGCGCTGGTTGGGAATTGTATTTTGTCGAATGCGGTCGGATTCGGTACTGGTATTCAATCGTGCCGATCTATTGTTAATGCGGAATCATAAATCCTTTACCTACTTGGGTTTTTTCGAGTCTATTTTTTATGCGATCGGGTTCATATCGTTTCCTGTTCTGTTTGTGATCCTGAAGGTATCGTTTTAAATTGATTTTTTTTTGTTTTGTAGAAGGTTATTAGGTACAAATGCGTTTGCTTGAATTGCACTTACGCCTTATGATGTTGTTTCGAGCTTGAAAAATGATTCATTATCTTATAAATAGGATAATCCTCAAAAAAAAATCAGCGCCCTCAGTCCATCATGTTTCAAAATTAATACGTTACATTAATGTTGCTTTTGTTTGTTTTTCTAAGAAATGCTAAAATCCGTCGATTACCATTCTATTCATTCTTGATATTTGGCGCTCTCTTTTCACTTAAACGACAAGCTAGGAAGAACAGGAATCTAAAGGTATCAAAAGAACAAGTAAATATACAACAATACCAACCAACGATAAATTTTCTAAGATACACATTAGGAGTGGCTTACAGTTGATAACTTAAGAAGATATATAAAGCGAGGGAAATGGAATAAAGAAAAAGAGGAAAAGGCTTGGTAAGAAGAAGTTAAAAGAATAGCTGAAAACAGAAGCATCGGATGGGCGTAAACATTCCTGATTGAAAAAGCTAGAGCACAATGAAAGAAAATTTGAGGAAATTTAAGCTCAGCTCTGCAACGAAAGATTGGAAATCCAGATTAAATAAGTGAACAAGACGTAAATTTAATTTAAGTCCAACCGCATGTGCTACCGACACCTACTCAGAGAAAAGGAATATGAAAATTTTCGAATTTTAGATGCTGACCTTTTCAAAGCTTTCGAAACTAGCTGATTCAATCGAGTCGGCTAAATTCCTTCAATTATTTTTGGCGATCGACAAGCTCTATTTAATTGTAAATTTGATTTTGTAACGATGGAAAGATCAAAAATCTTATCCGACTAAGCGCAGACCTATACGAAACAGGACAACAAGACATTTATTTTCGGAGTACTTTTGTTTGTTTCAATTTTGAATCCTGGATTTCTCTTCAGTATTTTCATTTCGATGCTAAACGTAATGGACGAATCTCGCGTTCAGTTACTCCTTTCGGAAAGAGGGGAAGAGCGTGCGTTATTTACCCACCTAGTGAAGATGCTCTTGCACGACTGGACATTTTCCCACGCGTTCCGTGACGCGATCAGCGCGCACCGCACTACTTCCCTCTTTAAACACAAAAAAAAAAAAAAACGCGCGCACCCAACACGAACCTCGGCGAAGAAGTATGGAACAAGATGCAGATGAAAACGAAGAAAAAGAAACGAAAAAGGAACGAAAAGAGCGGTCGCCGTGGAACAAACGCTAATCGAGGCAATTTAGCGACTCGGTTACTCCTACTAACCGACACTTTATGCTCGCGGGCTCTAACGTGATCGTGTTTACATAACACGAAGAATGATAAATCTTCAACAGGTACGTATGAGTACAAATACGCTAAATTGTTTGTAATTATAGACTTTTCGATGTTAGAAAAACGAAGAAAATTGGCCAAATGGATGTGTGAAAGTAAAAGTAAACTGAAACTAAGTGTATGGCTTACAAATTCTCCTTTAATTTGCTTGAGAATCTATATAGATTACCGGAGAATGTTTATTTATAAATAGACTTTAGAGTAACACATAAACTACAATAATATTGAAATTATTTAAGCTGAATTATTTAAGTTCTGCACTTGCAACTACAGAGGTTTCCTTAACGGATATTATACATAGCTGAAGGCTCACAACAACAAACACTACTCGACTGTACTTTAAAGCGAGGGTCCTCCATCATGTCCAGCGAGAAATTGTCGCGTAACAATTCGACGATTGTCATTACGAGGGGCCCCCGACGATAGAGATCATGCGTCCGCGTCGGCTATACGAGAGCGTTTGGTTGTTTTGTCGGTTAACGAGTTCCCGACTCGGTAATAAAACGGAGCGTTTCTTCGCCTGGAAAAGACAACCACCGTCACGCTCCCGACCAGCTCCAATTTTAACGAAGAACACTGCCCGCTCTGTTCGAACGGAGCTAATAGACAGGCTCGTGTGTATGTATGTTTTGTACGCGCGAACAAGCTAATCGCTTCATGCGATCCGGATGGAAGGAATGAAGAATCTTAATGAAAATGACTCGTTTTAATCGATTTACTGCAATACTTGACGGCGTGCGTGCTTATCGACGCGCATATCCGTTTTCGAAATGTCAACGTTGGAATCCGACAAATGAACTCGTAAATTGGCCATCATCGACGAACCTAATTGCATGCGGATGAAAACTTCGTTTGAACGTTGTACTTTCTCGCAACCTTACTTTGTCGATGCGCTAAGATCGATTTGGAGCGAATCGACAATTTTATTGAATTAACTTGATATGATATCAATTAACATTTACCCACAAACAGTGTAATTTAGATAAGTGCGAAAGTTTCTCAATGAATGCTATCCTAGTTATGCGATGAGGTTGTTTGAAGACATAGCAATGAGCAATGAACCTATTTCTAGCTCCAATACAAGGAATGTAATTTGTTGCTAACGTTATGTATATAGACTAATAAAGAAACATACTTTACAGGGTGTTCCTAAATGTAATCGACAAGTTTTAAGAGGATCTTTTTGATTAAAAAAATTTACCTACTATTTGCTAAATTTGAAGCATCGGAAGTGCCTAAAATAATTTGCAGCTTATGATTTTTAAAAATAGCAGATTTCTGGTCTGAGGATGACTCCCAAGTATTCTTTTCAAGTCTCGGCAATTTGAAGATGAAAATATATCCTTGTTTCGTGAAGAATGAAATTAAAATCGTAACCATAACGTTTTCACGCTAGATTTACCGGCATCCAGCATCATTTCCGGCAAAAAGCTCAAGCCGAATTAATCTCTTCAATTGTTTCTCACGAAGGATGTTATTCTTCCGTAATTCGATTTGGTCAAGATTCTGCGATATAATTTTTTTGTGGAAATACAATACTCCGGCGCGTAATTATTAATGAAAGAAGCTGTTTAAATATAATTTATTTACGGTGGTTTGGGTATTGTTAGAGCTAACACCGTGAAATTGCGTATTTTGTTATTATATAGTAAAGAAATATGTAAAAAATAGGTGCAGTGGCTTCTATCTTACCGTGTAATTATAATTAACACTTCTTAAGTACGACTTTTTAAGCACAGTAGCTTAACGTCTAAGGATTTGTGATCAATATATTTTGGCAAATCATTCTGAACAGATTTACGTTGCCAAGTTATCGATTCGCGTAACTTCGTGAATTTGACGGCCCATATAATCCGTCCTTCTGAGCAAGCCATCCGTACATAATGCAATAACACCAACACGTCGAAGAATGTGCGTGTTGGAGAAAGCACCGTTGGGGCGGACGAAAGTGTGGGAGAAGATCCCAAATTTATACATTTTTCGTGGGTTACGATTATTGGGATCCTGTCCGCTTATTATATGGAAAATTTTGCTCAAATATCTTGGTGTTCATCAGAATCAAAACAATTAGGCTCAAGAGCAGCTGGAGTGAGATCGATCCATAATAGACTCTATTGGCCCTTTTTTCTTCAAAAGTGAGACGAGAGCTCGCGTAGTCGTCAATTGAGATTATGGCTAATAAGATTTTGCCTTTGGCACAATTCGATTATTTCTTGCGTGACTATGCGAAATTTCTATTTTATGTCACTAAACCAGCAACCTGGTTGATGCTTTGGAAACTGAGCTTGCGCGTGTTATTCGTGACATATGGCTAACAAGCTCGAAAGAACGACCCAGAATAGGCCATTTAAAATCTTCTTCGTCCAGAACAATTGCGATGTCTATATACTCGAAACGTTGATGACATGAATAAATCTTTCGTATCATACCAAAAATTTGGTTAGAATTTATTTTATTTGTTGTAATTTTGAATTCTATCGGGCTTAAGAAGTCTTTGTAAATCAACTTCTAAGTTTACCATAAACGACTGTCAGAGAAGCATTTCGATAATTTATGGAACGTTCAGGGAGCTATTCCGTTAACAGCTGTTGTTTGTGTAATTACAAATGTTTTTGATGTATCAATGTCCTAACTACTATTAAGAGGCATCCCCGCAGTTCCTTAGTAAAAAATTGGACTTTAATCATCAAAGATATTGCCTAGCATTGAAAATTTTAATTATATCACGAGATATAGAAACAAAAAACTACAAGTATGTAACCCATCCCTCACCCAGGCGATAGGGTTGAACGCGACGAGATTTATCAGACCCGCCACCTACTGCGTCGGTTAAACGAAAATGCGGCGCGCTTCGCAGATGGCCGTTGCCATCGGAATACCTTTGTTTCACCCGTTCGGATCGAAGGCGACGAAGTCGTAATTCAAATATTTCTCGGATTGTTTTTATCATTTCGTGGATCCCGCTGTCTCGTATATTGAGCACCGCGAGAAACCATGAATCTTAGATTACGTACCAATGGATGAGGATAGGATAGTCTAATTATAAGCCGGTCTTACGATTTCTTATAGACCGGCATGCGTGGCGTTCGAGACTGATGAAGAAGAAGAAGAAAAAAGGATGCTTAACGATTGCATCTATTTATTTTCGAGAAGTATGCTTCGGATATGAATGTTTTCTTAACGGTTAATGCATATTCTTGAACGGCATGTTCTTCTTCAGTGTCATTTCAACATTTATATTGCATCTAAGAGAGGTGAATAATACGAGAAATAGAGAATTGTAGGTTGCTACGGCCATCAAAGCCTAGGAAAATCTTATTTAATCTTCTCCGTTTTTTTTTTTTTTACTTTCTACCAAGAACAAAACGATAATCATCCCGTCCTTTCTCCTTTCATCTCCAACATATTAAATCACCGATATATGTAGGACGGCCCAATGTGTCACTTAACTTGTTGAAATGCCTAACGCGTACGCGAGGAACAGGAAAAATGAGTCGAAGCTCATTAACAATCCTCTCGCGTCGACTATTTGTTAGAATTCTCGATGGAAATGTGTAAGTGTTAGCAACTTCCTTATCTTCATCGTACTTGTAGATATGGGTTTTCTTCTTTTGCCGGCACCGTGGCCTGTCCTCCGTCGCAAGTTATAGGCCGCGCTTTCTTTCGTAGACCGTATTTTTTGCCTGCGGTAGTATCTTAAAAGCGTTCGTATCAAGAACAGGCCGATTCTCCGATTTTGTAGTTCGTATGAAATTCACGTGCTTGACGTTCTCATTTCGTAGAAAAGAGATGTTAAATGATACACATCTTTATTAACGCGTTCATCCTGAGCCTCGCGCGTTACAATTTATAATAATATGAAAGTTAGAATTTCGTCAAGGATTTAATTGGGAGATTGTCTTTGTAGTTCCCAAAAATATTTTTTTGTGGTTACACACACGTGCGTTGGTTTTTATTTCAAAAGTCGATGTTTTCATCATGACATTGTCAAGGTGGAGAAACGATATTAGGATAAATGGTCGATATCAATGCTGGCTGATTATCGTTGGACGTAATAAGAAACCGTAGCGAATTCGACTTTTTCTTTTAGTCGTAATCGTCTTCAGATTGCGGTATTTTAAAACTAAAAAAATAAAAGAGTGCTCGTACGGGAACAGGACGTCACGTATCCCTAAAGCAGTTACTACGTATTTTCCATTTAATATTCAACACTGTTTCTTTCAACCCTCTCACGAGAGCCGGTAAATCAATCCTTAAAAGCAAAGTTGAGTTCTTCTCCGCTTCAGAAAATAAACGCGCTCGCTTCTAAAAAAAGCTATTAGCTAAAGATAATAAATTATTGGTCAATATTAATTCCTCGTATCTCACACCTATGGACGTAAACGCGTGCATAGATACATTGTTGCTTTGTGTATACGGTAACCGCTTAGACGTGCACGACCATATCCTTTTAACCGCCGCTATTCTGGGAAGAGTGACTTTCCTTGTATGTGTCACCGCGGTCGCGTTAGAAACTCGCGTTACAAATTCGACGTACATATATCGGCCTCCAGTTCGGCCGGACGAATCCAAATCGCGCATTGTTCGTTCGCCGTTGTCGTGTCGCCGTACGTATCGGATATTCTGGTTGAAGTACGGACATGCCGTCGCATTTTAAACAATACGAGGGCTCGGCCCAATCAAGGCGAGTAGGTGGACTGGCGGCCCGAATAAATCCTTCCACTACGCGTTGTATTTAAATGATAAATTGTTATGTCTCCGCACTTATGCACGTATTACGTTGTACTTAAATGCGTGCACTGCACTAAATTATGCACTGTAGGTCGTAACTTTTCGGATCCACTGTTTTAAATGAGGATTTATACGAACGACGAGGATGTTATAGTGTGCGAGATGCCTGTGATTAAATTGATAAGATTATCTTAGATTCGATTCTTCCGTCTTGTTTTTCTATTTACAATCTTACGGACAAGTTTTCTCATAATCAACCAGCTTATACTGAAGAATGGTTACGATTTATCGGCCTACTTTCAGGATTAAAAATAACAGAAATAGCTTGACATGATGATCACGTTTCATTTTCAACTGACGATTATTTTAATGATTCAGGACGTTAAGTATTTTTTTTTTCAAACAGTTGGTAGCTCTACATCTTCCGATTAAAGAAGATCTCCGGACTTTCGTCAAGAATAATATTTCCCAAACTCCATGTTCAACTTATCTCGCGCAAGAGTCTTCTTCTTCAATGATTCCTTTGAGAACCTAACTCTTTTTTGTTTGAGAGGAATATTAGGTGTAGATGTTACCAATGTTCCAGCAACTCACTAAAATGGGGCTTATAGTTGGAGAATAAGTACAATATTAAGAAATAAACGATTAATTAAATATAGTAAAGAAGGTAATCGCGTTCGATGTCCTTAGGTGTAAAGTAAATCTTACTCTTCTTCTATTCAGGAGGTGATGGTAGAGACCTGTTGAAACACACATACGGTGCATATAGTGTATCCTATTGTCTTCACATAGTCTTGACATAGACGACCAACTGGGTCCTCGCCTTGTCTTGAGTTTGTAGAAATTATATTTTAAGACTACGTAACTCGTCAGTGAGAGAACTGGCATTGTGTATATTGCTTTCGTGGGCTTGAAATCAATGTTTCCGCCTAATGCTGTCCTGGTATGTTTTCGCAATAGGAGGTCTTCTGATCGTCTTTCCATTTCTAGTTAGTTACTTGGCTCTGTGAGCAAGCCTCCACTAAGTGTTTGGATCAATAAAAAGCATGATTCCTTACTGGTGTTTACTGCAGATTATGCGCTTTAGCTTAACATAAACTTTCATTTACCCCAAATATTTTCCAGCTGTATTTTTAAAACGCAACAACAAAGTCCAATCCAATGGATATGCAAACACTTAACTGGTTTCCACGTCCTTAATTACGTATAACAGTGTTATCCCCTTGAAAACGAAATCATTCATATTTTTCAAGCGATCCCACGTCGCAAGTTTTACAAAAACGACCGATAATATCCTTGTAATACGATATTTAACAAAGATTCCTTTCAATGTGTCCGTCACTTAATTTCTTACGGGACATAAAACAGAATGCGAAGCTGGTCAGTTCGGCGTTTAGAGGTCATTAAGGTCCTCCAGACAGTTTTAGAAAAGAAATGTGCACACGTAACAAATGACACGCCGTTTACAAGGAATTTTGTACGGGAACCGGGTGACTTCGTAGGATTGCTTCTGAAGAAGTTACACTTCATTAAATCTTAATGATTTCGGAATGTCGTATGATCTATTGGAAACGCTTATGGGTCATCGCTGGCTGTTCTATTTAGGGTACATCTGCGTTAGGGTAGCGTCAGTAAAATCGCACGAATATCTCTATATCGTTTCTTTTATTCGTAACCCTTTACCTACGAATAAGAAATATTTTATGGACCTATCTGCTACATATATTTCTTGTGGTGCGTGGGAGTTATACTAAGTTCCCATGGCTTTTCTGTGTTTTCGCAACAAAAAAATCACCTGCTTTTTTCCCGATTTTTCATACCTGTCCGGTTAGATTGTGGTTTCCCATGACGATATTTCAGGTAGCGTCCTCTACATCACATGCATGCATATATAGAAATGAGAAGCGGAGAAAGGTAGATAGGAGGAATAATAGACTTTTGTAATACAACACTTTCGAAGAGATTTTAATGTTATGTTTGTGCATACGTTAGGTGTATATTTACATACGGTATAATATATTAAACCGAACCCTTCCACCTAAATTTATTGTTTGGTTACGAATGAGCCGATGGTGTATTACCTGAATTGTCTACCTGTTTTACAAGATGCAATCTTTAATGGTTATCAAGAGAGGGATACTAGCATTACACGAAAATTAAAAATATATCATTGCGAATTTAACGGACGGCATCGGCGCAGTTAATAAGGTTTTATTTATCGCCGTTGGTTTACGAAAATATGGCGTCTGCTAAATATTAATGTAGACTCGAACTCACTAAATTATTTTTGTAAGGTTACGCTAAAGACAAAGTACATATCACAAAAAAGGATATATGTGCAACTTTCCGTGATGATGGGTGCGGTCTGTTGGCGGGAAATCGACAGCGTCTCGCCGGCGAAGAATACACGGCGTTTCTTCGTCCTCGTTGGCGACCATATTCACTTTATGCACTTAAAACACTATTTAGGCTACGGCTAAAGCCTTGGCTTTGTGCGGCGCCTAGAGTAGATTAAATTCATTGCAATACGATGTAATTTTTTTTCTATATTCTTCGTCAGTGCCTCTTCTAACCACGACGATAAAAAAACAACTTCTTCAAGAGATAAATGAGATGCTTTTTCGACATATCTTACCGTCTTAGCTCCTAGGAGAAATAAGATGCAGTAGTCATCTCTCACGAATCACACAAAATATCAATGCAAAAGGAAAAGAATCAATGTATTCCTCTGAGTCAATTGTCCAACCTTCAATTTTGTGGTTATTCTTTAATTTCATTTTATGGTGATCTATAAAGTAACCCCAACCAGGAATTAATGGTTCTAATAATTGCTTGGATAGTTTCGGTTGATGATATTG
Source organism: Oryctes rhinoceros (assembly GCA_020654165.1). Lineage (NCBI taxonomy): Eukaryota > Metazoa > Arthropoda > Insecta > Coleoptera > Scarabaeidae > Oryctes > Oryctes rhinoceros. The sequence continues at coordinate 3,500,507 of JAIOKQ010000548.1, read as the reverse complement.
GTGTTTCTGGATATTTATTACGTACACCTCTTAAATTTACTTTTAACCACTTACACCAATTTAATTCCATACTTTGCGTAAATTTTTATGCATTTACATTTTGTTTTTTGTAATAATTGTAGGGGTAAAGACATGCCAAACGCCCGTATGTTAATTTAGTAATTAGTTACATATCTGACCAATGCAGTCATCTTATGCTTTGGTGATAGATGGTCGATCGACAGCTCAAAGCTATTGTATTTGCATGAACGTATTTATATTTGAAATACGTCCGGTGTACATCTAGGTATGTAATAATGATTTAACAGTATTTAAAGCAAGGTACTGTCATGAATTGCAAACAAAAATCGTGTTGTTGGTATCGAAGAACAATAGCGACGCGCATGTCATTATTGTGGCATAAAAATTTATTAAAGATGATTACTCACTATGTGGCTTTGTACGTTGGACTGCTGGACTCGTTGCGTCGAAACCGCAATTTTTTTTTTTAGTTCATGGTAATGGAATCTGTTCTTTAAATCAATAGCCGAACTAAAATAGGAAGCTTCAATAAGAGCTTCTAGAATCATGGAATAACTAACGTTAGGTATTTTCGAAAAATCACATGTTGGAGAAGTTTTCAGATTATCGCAAACTGTAATCGTTAAGCAAATACACATGCGTATTTTTAGGTGAATAGATGTAAAATGATGATCTAACCGACGTGTTGGTACAAGATATAGAGTACCAGATGTATTTCAACTTTTAAGTTTTTTCTTTGTTGCAGCGAGTTTTGTTAAAATAAGGAACAATTGCAATGCATAAATTCGTGTATTTTGCAGATCCGACGTTGGACTAACAGTTTGAAAGGCGCTGGTGCCATAATAAGGGAAAGCATGTTGAACATCCAGATGGCGTTACCATCGTGACTACGTAAATATTTAGATACTCGACGTGCATGTGTATGCAAAACTAATACTTCCGCAGAGACTTCTGCAACTTTAAAATGCGCCGCTTGTTTTTTAACGTAATATAAATTAAATATTGATATACGTATATAAACATACTTGAGATGATTCATGGAATTTTTGATCCGGTATGCTTGGGTATTTATTTTTCCTTTTGGTGATAAAGTACTAGGCTGGGGCTTTTACGTTGTGTCTGATACGATTTTTTCCCAAAAACCCTTCATTAAACTGATAACACTGATAAACGCATAAATTTGCGTTGTTGAATGTTAAACATGGAAACATCTGCTGTGGGGGTGTTGTAGGGTAGATAACGTTGCTAATCTGCAATAATGATTGAAAACGATGCAAAGCTGCAGTTGTACGTAGTGAGTTGGACAAATATCTAGCATTGCCACGAAAAAAAAAAAAAAAAACAGGCTTTTATGTTTATTTTCTAACATAGTCCTTCTTGAGTTCGATACATTTAATCCGACGTTCCAATTTCATCATTTCATTCAAATCTTTTTTCGCGGAGCCATTTCTTCACCTTTCCAAAATCTCTGGGGGCGAAATCTGTCGTAGCTATGGCCATCACTTTATTAGTTGATGGCCTTATTTGGCAATAATTGACTACGAAAAATCCACTGTTTTGATCACTGGTATGCTGTGATGAATCCATGCTTCGTCAACAGTTATGAATCGACACATCAGGTAGTGTTTATGATCTTTTGCGAGCAGTCGCGGCACCCGCTTGCGGAAAGGTTCCCGACGTTAAACTGAGTTGTTCAAATGTTATACACTCAGTCAGTTGAGGTGCCCATAATCTCACCGTTCTCGTACACCTTCATTCTCCGATCGTTGATTATCACATCGTGAATTTGGCGAGCACATATGGATGACTTGGCCATTTTTCGTAAGACATACTCGTATGATCGCGTTTGTTTGAGTGTTTGTTTGAAAATTTCACAAGACCCTTATCAAAGGTTACTTTCACGAAAAATTGGGTTATTGCAATTCTAATAGCGACATTTCCTACCGAGGCGCAGATAATTATCGAGTTCCCCTCGTATTATTTAGTGTTATGCGTTTGAAGGCATAATTAGCAACAATGTTAATTTTTAGGTAAATTTCTTTATTGTAGACCGCAAGAGTGGATTACGTCATTATTAGTTAACTTATAAATTATGTATCTAAAGTATTATTTATAAATTCTTTAGGAAAACATTGACGCACATCAAGCCGATTTTTTAAATAAATTATTTAACTACTAAACGAGAAAGTTTATTTACGTACTAACGGTTACTTGTGCGATTAATTTCAGGAAATTTAATTTCTAGGGTATCACATCTTAAAAATAACGCACTGTAACTAATATGTCTGCATTTTCTCGTCTTTACTTCTTATTTGCTGGAGATGGAAATATCTCAAGCAATTAACAAAGACGTGAAACCGTTATAATATGTTAAACACATCTCATGCTCATCTAACTTCTAAATGAATATGCATACACGCATATAGCTAGATGTGTATGTATGTGTAGCATTAAGAAAAGATGTATCTTCGACCTAGACCTTCTACGTTGAGCGGTAGTTTGACCTATGAACTCCCATCAACTTACCTATAATATTCTGAGACCATACGTCCGTCTTTACACGGTGCTAATAGTGGAGGAATGCGTAAGGGTTAGTAGCTTCGGAAACAATAATTAAGCCGTTATTGCATCTATTACGGCGCACGGCCTGGTGCCTTGTGGATGCACGACCCTTAACTTTGGTATTCACTAAAACATTCTGTATTCAATTTTTTCGTTTGCTATCGTGAAATACTATTCGTGGATATACTCTATTCATGCTTATTTTGCATTCATTGCCTTTTTTGAATAAAGCTGTACCAATATTAAATATGTCCTTTGATGCAATACGTCGGAGAACCTGACCATCTTAGCCGTCAGCAAAGAGTCATTCACAGTAACTAAACTGTACGTCATCTCTTTTAATAATGTGTACACTGCTACGAAGTGTCTTCTACTCATCACAAAGAACTAATTCCAATTACGTTGACAATCAGAGTACGTACCGTAAACCGTACGCCGAGCGACACAGGCCAAAAATTACGGTCACCTTATTAAGCTCGCCTCTTAATTATAGTAGGCTTATACCTGTTGCTTTGTAGTGTGATTTATTTCGTGACGAAAGGTGTATAAACGTGCATTGTACTCACGTCGTTGCCGTCTTCGAAATGTTTTATAATTTTAAAATGCATATGTAATCGGCTTAATTGCCGACGACCCGATTTGAGGTCATCTAACTAGAAGGACGCGTGTCATGGAGATCTATATGTTAATTTTATATTAAAAAAAATATACGTTGAATAGAATAGAAAAGTTCTATTGATTGATTTTATTTTAGTTTTTTTTTATTTTAGTTAAATAAGAGACGCGTCTTTTATGTGAACCAATTTATTTTAACAAAGAAAATTAAGCTCGAATCGACCAACGTGCAACGTACAACGCCGCTGCAATTGCCGCATATGTACATCTCGTTGTTTATAATTAACTCGGCGTGTTTACTTTCGGAATTAAATCTCATATGAACAAACGCATTCTGATGAAAGTCAAGTGTACCCACTGCTTCGGTATTCGTTACTGGCAATGGTTTATGTATTCGTTCGGCAATAAGTTCGCCGCATATATCACAAGCACGTTGTACATACTACGTATGATTCTCGTCAAGAGTCGGTGATTTATGAAGATGGAATTTTCATTCATCCGCATGTAAGTATCGACGCGTTCTCTCGTGGGCTTCGCATGGGAACCGGAGACGTTCTTTCGCGGATTGACGGCTTGTCTCGGGGGAGAGATGGGGAGGTTCCCTTCTAAAGAACGATGATGGGTAATTGGTGAATGAAGTCTTACGCATGTATGCGTATACGAGATAATTACGAAACAAAAGATGTAAGAGGTGTTGTTGTAATTATAGAGGAACAAACAAATAGGGCCAAGTTCACTCAACTTTACGTAATTGGATCTTGCTGGGCTGCCTTTAAAATGTTGGCAGGTCGGAGGTGATCATGCTCAATGACAACAAAAATAATTAAAGAAAGGGATTCGCTTGATGAACGTCAACCCGGATTCGGCTCTTCAAATGATGGCAATGCGGTTCGAACATTTTTTTAAGTTCTAATATAACAACGGGTATCGATAAGAAGCTGATAAATTGTATTTTTATAAATATGCTTAGCACTACATGCCCATGACTCAAAATTTTAGTCTATGGAACAGATGTTACCGAATTTTTTTGTATTTATCGGCCAGCTATTAGTAGGTGAATTGGAAGGAAAGTACAAGGATGCCAAAAATTTCAGGCAACAACTCAAGACAAAACTATGGACCTTATCGTCATTGTTATTGACTTTAAATCCATTTATATTCTCCATTTGATCACAAAACAAATTTGAAGCGCTCTACTGTTCGAAAATATATAAAATTAGACGTCATTGTAAGTTCTTAAATGTAACAAAACGTATATTTCATCATTGAACGATAATATTATGTTCGGTAAACAACTTTGAAACGATAAAATCTTCCATATACTGGCGACACTGTACGATATCGCAAAATACAGACTCGCTTTTGTCTGTTCTTACTTTCACTAATTCTCCGTCGAGTATCGGTGTATGTATGTAGGAGCAGACCTCGCACACAACGGTTAGCCCCGTCTTTGTGGTGCGTTCGTTATTCGTCGGATTTCAAAAGAACCGGAGGAACTGACCGAGACCGTGACCCCCGCACTCGCACCGTCCGCACGATTTTCTTCGGGGTGCGCTTCGAAATTACGAGCGCGCAATATCGGAGGCGACCTGACGGCTTTATACAGGCCGAACGAAGGCGAAACTCGTGATCTGGATACGCTCGCCGGTCCGGGCCAGCTTCGATTATTCTGCGTCGTCTCACGTTTCGTTTTCGAGTTCTTTGCTTGTACGCGTCGTTGTGGACACGAAATCTTTAGCCGTCGGACGATTTAGCATTTTATTAATGTTTGTTTCGAATTATGCGCGGTAACGTAATCGATGATGCGATGGAATATCGAAAGGAGGAACGCGTAGAGTGAAATCTCTCAATAACGGATATCCCCCGATCTCCTTTATTTCGTCCAGCTGTTACTGGAATATTACAATTTTTAAAGATGATGGTTTCTGTTGGTGCGTCTGATGTTATTTCTTTAGAAAAGATAAAAACAAACTGTATCAAAAAGGGGTTATGTACGATGTAATATGCACTATGCGGATAGGGCGATATTATAGGATTCTTCGATTGTGGCTTTGTTATAAGGATTCCATTAGTAAAAGGAAGCTACACATCAAAGTTATGTTTTTAAATGGAAGATGCTGTGTATAATAATATAACAAAAAAATACTTTTTTGATATTGAAGATGCAGCTTTCTAGCGCTAAAGAAAGATGCTATCGCGATTGAATTTAAGGAACAAAGGCATTCATTATTAAATTCACGTACCATCAGTAGTTTGAAGAAATTATTTATGACAAATATTAATAATATGTCTTTTGGAATACGTTGCGCAAAACATTAATGAAAACAACTTTCGGGTCGTCATAACGTGGCTAACACAATGGGCTAATAATGCGGCTAATAAAATCTGAATTACGGTCAATCAATGTCGAACTATATCTCGACGAATTATTATTAACCGCATTCCGCGATTCTACTGAAATACGCGCGACTGACCGCAACTCTGACATCGACGATAATTTTATTGCCGAGGACGGTTTCTGCGAAACTCGGCGGCCCAGAATCCCTCACGTCCGAGATCTTCTGCGAGATGCCTTCTTCGTGGCGTTTCGAGATTTATCCCTTCGTAAATCTCCAGTCGGAGAATGCACGTGTTTCGCTGACAGTCGAATACAGAGTGTTTACGATTAGAGCGATGCAAAAGTTTGAATAAGAAATAAAATTTATCCGAAGGACCGGAGATTTACGTAGACCATATTGTGTATCCGAACAAAACGAGATGATTTCGGCTTCGTAATACGCATTCGTGCCGGAGGAGGATTAACGTATACGACCAATAAAGAATACGATAACTTCCAAAGAATGAGTTCGCTCCATATGGGTGATTTTCTTCTGAAAGGGTAAGATAATCCAATTGAAAAGGTCGTTTCGTTGTTTTTTTTTTGTTTTTTCTACGTACAGACATTCTTCCTACAATGCTTTATATACGTACATTATGTACGATGTACATACGTACGTATACTAGCTGGTGTGTTTTACATTTGACAGCTGCATTCATCTGTCATTGAACAAAAACAGAAAGAAGCCCACTCGAGAACGTTTAGCATCTCCCAGTTGTCTTCGCTGCATTGTTTGTTTTTGTGTTCGTGTTTTTTTACGATCGACACGATCGGCCTCGAGGAAAGAATAGGATTTACGGAATAAGAAAATAATTGCCTTGGATTATTGCGTTAAAGGGTACGACAAAAGGAAGGATCCCTACAAGACGTACAAGCAAACAAATAGAGGAAAGTAATAGCTCTTAGAAGACACAGAAAATGGCAGAACCTTCGAGGCGATTCAAAAATCTAGAAGTATGATGAATGGAAAGTTTTATTTAGTTCGAATTATTTCTACGATTAGCATAATATTATATGCATACAGGGTGATCCGAATTAACCGATTATTGTTGCGTGAACATTTTAGTTTTGGCCGAACATTGGCTCGCAAGGTTCTCGCATACTAACCCTGATTTGCGAGCGAACTATGTAACGAACTACACTCCGCCAAAAAAGTATCGCATAATTTAGTTTTGAATCATAAAAGTATCGCATAATCTTCGTTTGTAGCATAAAGTTGTAAATATACTTTAATGCGCTCTAAGATATAATTTCTATGATTGTTTAAATAAAATACAGGCCAAATAAAAACAAGAACTCATACTTGAGATTTTTATTAAAACAAGAAATTATAATTTTGGAAAGAAAAATGTCATAACAGCAGCTTTTAATACTGAGTATTGCCACCTCTGGCTCTTATGACCGCTCGCATACGGTTTGGCAGAGATTCGATTAACCTCCGTATATAAGCCTGATTCAAATTCTCCCACTCGTCCATGCAGCTCCGCCGGGGCAACATTTTGGGTTCGTATCCGTCTGTGAAGGAGGTCCCACACGTGCTCGATAGGGTTCATGTCCGGACTTACCGCGGGCCAATCTAAAACTGGAATACCAACATCGTTAAGGTATTCCTGGACGATTATTGCAACATGCGGTCGTGCATTATCGTGCATTAACATCAATTCGTTTCCTATAATTGGCGCATATGGTACTACATGTTCTTCTAAAATGTCCGTTATATACCTGTGGGCAGTCAGTGTACGTCTGTCTACTGGTACTAACTCTGTACGACCTGTTAAACAGATGCCTCCCCAAACCATAATAGAGCCACCAGCGAAATTAGGTCTAGGTCTGATATTACACCGCGAATAGCGCTCACCGTCTCGTCTGTACACTGAGATATGCCTATCTGAGGTGTAAAGACCAAATCTTGACTCATCCGTGAAGAGTATATTGGCCCAGTCATTAATGTTCCAATTTACATGTTCTCTGGCAAACCTTAAGCGAGCCACTCGGTGGTTCCTAGTGAGACGAGGGGCTGTTACAGCTACTCTAGCTCTTAATCCGCTCTGTCGTAATCTATTCCGAACAGTTTGAGTACTCACACGAGTATTTCTGACTCTAGCCAAGCCGTTCTGCAATTGTCTCGCAGTTACATGTCTTCGACGTAATGCTTGTAGTAGTAAATAGCGGTCATCTTGGCGAGTAGAACATCTTGGACGACCTGGTACAGGTCTTCTACTGTAATTGCCTGTTTCCCTATATCTGGCTACGGCTCTAGAAACACTTGACTGATTGATGTTCATCAAATTAGCAACGTATGCTTGAGATCGTCCATCTTCGATTAAAGCAACTATAGCAGCCACTTGTTCTGAAGTTAAATTGCTCATTTTAGTTTTAAAAGCGTCGGTACAGAACTCTGACTTCGCACTTTAAAATTTGTCCGTATAGGAAGACTTTCAATAAACAACCGAACAAACCTTACACATATGCATTTTTCTAAATGTGTTCTTTTAGAAAAAAAAAATAATAAAAAAAGCTATGTTCCATGATTTTGTTAGTGTTTTTATAGTTCACATACACGAGGCAAACTTCTTGTGAACGTATAAAAATATCTTGGTTTATAAACGCCCTTTTTTAGTTTATGCGATACTTTTTTGGTGGAGTGTATTTTAACGAACATTTCCTGAAAAATGGATCACTGTAGTTGGTCGGCCGTGACGTCACAACGTTTATAACGCTTGGCAATTGGTCTTCAACTGATGCTGTACGGGCTAAATTGGTTCAACATCGACTTGTGCTTATTGCCAAGCCCGATTGTCGACCAATGCTTAACTGATTTTGTTGATCTAAATCCAATCGATACCCAACTATTATTTAAACAATCAATTAGCTTCAGTCCTATGGTTTCTACTTTTAATTTATTTGCCTCTCAGACGTTATCACCAATACCTTAAAATTTCCAGAGGCAAACTATTATCTACCTTCATATGAGATGCCATTTCTGAAAATAGAACGTAAGAACAATTAACTTCAAACAACCCCCCCTTAACCTCACGCGAACATCTTCGGAACTTAGTCATTATCCTTGCATAGTCCTCTCCTTATTCTTGCGCATGATACGCCGTTTGTTTGATAATTACGGTGTCTGGCGCGTCAAGGTTGTTTCCCTCTAATAATTTAATTGCGGCTATAAATATTTCGTAGGACTTTCCGGGGCGAAGGTAACCCGTTATTTGAACGTCAGAGCGCATCGAAATATATCGCCTACCTTGACGTGCGTTACCTCCGAATGTAGTCTACTATTTCGTTCGCGTCTTTGCCGGTGAGCATTAGGCACGAAGAGAAACAACTGTTCGTATTTCGACGTGGGACATTTAATTAGATAATTACGATCGTTCGACGTAGGAAATTCCGGCTGGAACGAAGAACGTAGGCAAATAAGATTTATCGGTACGTAGACGGAAGAAAATAATAGGCATGAAATTATAATACGATTATGGCATTTAACGTTTTTAAAAAGCAGGGAGAAAGTGAGTTGGGTGAGAATTTTTGACCTACAAGTATCTTGAATACATTAATACAGGACGTAGCCGGACGTTAAGGTCAATTTAAGCTTTATATGCGCGGAATTAAGTCAACGTATAATTGATTTTAAAATTAAAAAATCATGTATTTAACATCGACGGTGAGGCTTAAATTCTCCTATTCTCTTTAAAAATGAGAAAAGCAATTATCCAGTGTTATACTCCAGCATCGATATCGATACTCGAAGAAGAACAAAATAAAAGTCGTAAATCTGTACAGTATCAACTTGAGGCATGCCATTAGAAACATGTCATAATTCACTTATCATGCTAATGGCTTTTCGTATTAGAGTATCACGGCGCGGACTTAAAGACGGAATGCGCATGGAATCGATAAAGCGTCTTCTATACTCCGAATTTAGGCCACCGCCGAAGAAACACGCACAACTTGCCAGCGCAACGACATTTAAATAAGTCATAGTTCATCGCGTTTCAATCTCTTTCTCGTGAGGTTATCGCTTCTCCATTGTAAGGCTTGTTGTTGTTTTTTTCTTCCTTCTTTCATAAACAACGTTCATAAATAATACATGGATACAGAGTGTTTGAATAGATCCAGATTTCATGTATCACGTACCTAATTTATATGGTAATTGTTCCTTAGGTATGGCGATATTTTATTGTCCGTTAGATACGTATGCAAATTAAAACCAAAGTAATTAATTAAAAATTAATCAAAAGTACATTAATTATAAATTACAAAATCAAACTATAAGTATCGGAACATAGCTTATCGTCGGTGAAGATCCAAGCGTTCAACTGTTAAGCAAAGTTTCTGGACTAAAGCCTTGCACCGGATAACTATTAACTTTTTTGCAACGTAGAAGCTTTAGCCGCTTTCTTTGCATCTGATGATTGTATGCACGGGTAATCAGGTAAACGTACTCCAATTTAGACCGTAGAAAGGCGAAGCAAAGTAAAAGGATTAGCCGTTGTAGAGCAAAATGGACGAGTTACATATATAACGAAGTCTAACACGATCAAAATTGAATGCTAGATATACGCCTATATTTTTGCCCTTAATAAGAAGTAGAGGTGCGAATGGACCGGGCTAGGCCATCTTGTGTCGGGTTGGGATATTTGAGATGCGGGCCTCACTGGGCTTTCCTAAACTAGGACGGATAGCCCATTCAATCCGCCAAACTCGTTTTACCTGACAAGCACGGCTAAGCAAAAAAAGACTCTTCGTGTTTTAGCGCATCCACGTTACTTGCGCCCATTAACTAAAATAATAAATAGACGGGCCTTTAAATTGCGATTAATTTTTTAATATTGGAAATAAATTATTCTCTTTGCGGCGTTTTAAATAGGATCGAACGAATTTTATCTTATTGTTGGTCAAAACGGGCACGTCGAATAAACGAGATTTAATAGACCGGCAACCGGTGAAGTTGTTAGGATGACGTGCGAGCCGGGTTGGCAACAATGAAGTAAAGGACGGTCCGAGACTAATCATAATGCGCGGAACATGGAAGACATGGAATAATTGAAAGTCACCATCCCGATATGAGTCTTTCGTGATCGAAGCAAATAAAGCTTCTTTCGAGCGGCACCAAATTATAAAAACAACGGTAGAATGTTTGTTGAACGAAATTATTTTAAAAGATGAAACGTAGATGTGTGGCGCTATACTTCCTTTTCGTAAACGATCTGTATATATCAAAGACTCCTACATAAAAAAAAGGAGAAGCAGAAGAGGGAAGCTTATCGTGAAATAACCGAGAAACGAAAGAAAAAAAAAACAAATGATATTTCATTTTGGTGCCGATAAAGCGCTACCGAATTAAAGTTTATGGCTTTAATTTCGAACTAGATAGATTATACGTTATAGTTTATATTTGGCTTAACACTTTAGGAATTCGAAATGAAGATAAGAGGCTTAACGATAATACAACGACTCGATGACTAACGACGTGATGCAGATAAGACAGTTATTACATTTTCGAGAAGGCTTATATTTTAGCTTCACTCCTCGAAATGTTTTAGTGGAACTCGGCTTTTGTAATAAAGTCGTTATTTTCATTTTAATTTCTCTGCATTCTTAGAAATAAAGGGAATAAAAAATAATTACGAGCAGATTTTTAACACCTTTCGCAATGATCTCGTAGTAGCTTACGTTCATCGAATTTCGTATTTGTGTAAGAGCTTCCGCAACTCCTGTACTGTAACAACAAGGTTACCGATAGGTTAAGGGAATGGTCTTCTAAGTACATCCGGGCCAGAGGTGAACAAACAGCATGTGGTCCATGGTTTCTGTACGTTTTGTGTAGGCATCCACGTTCATGTGTGACGCTGTAATCTGGAAATTTGACGACAGGAAGTCTTGGTTCTATTTTCGGGTATTTGCCTAAGAGTGTGTATTTGTAAGTGGAAGATCGTCGGACATTGTGTAATTTGAGACTATGTGTCTTATCGCAATTCAGAATTGTATTCTTGTAAAGCGAAAAGAGTTCGTAAATAGAATAAGGATACAATATTTATACTTGAGTTCGTCGAAGTATAACCGTAAGTACACATAGGATCAAAGGAGATTTCTGAAATCCTCTTACAGGAGCTTCCCGAGTGATGTCTTTAATTCTGTCACAATATTAATTGAAGTAGTTGAGTTGGGGTCCCGAAGGCAGACGGGTCAATCCGACACCGTACGCTAACTAAATAAAGACAGGCAGTTTTCTAATGTCGTTTATTATTTACGAGCTGCCGTATGCTTAAGCATAAACATTGGCGACTTTTCTGAGTGCCGTCGTAAAACGTTTAAAGCCGGTAATTATATACCCTAGTTCACTTGCCGATGCAGTCAAACTGTGCATTGTCGGGATCCAGTTCGGTTATACAACGGGCTTTGTTTACGTCTTGACCGGATTTTATCGTATACAACTTTTGTGTACTTTTAGGTTTAAGTGTTTTAGATCGTTTTACGTTACATAACAAATGTCTGCCAATGAACGTACATATTTAGAATGTGGAATTTCTTAGTCTAACGAGGAACGAGGTGTTGTACAATTTATGAACGGTTACACGTAGAATTTACCGAGAGCACCGATCTTCATATCTTCACAATTACGTACATATGTATATATATCTGTTACGCACCTTCTCGTTCTATTTTGTAATTCCCACAGCTACGTCCATGACGTTCCAGGTCCCCGTTCCAGCATCGCACCTCTTCACAGCCACTTCAGTCTCTTCATTTTTATCTTTTTTTTTATCTTATTTTATCTTTTTATATTCTTTATCATTTTTACTATGTTATGTCCTTTTCTTGAAACTTTTGGAGTATTTAGTTGTACGTTCTTCACAGGAACTCCTATCAGTCTTAGTATTGTTCTATTTTTTTTTTTCGTTCAGCAATTCTAAGGTCCTCCTCGTCTTCTTTCGTCATTATCAGTCGTTTCTGCTATATGCATCATTGTCGGTTTGATCATCATGTTTAGTACATGTTTAGTTTTACTTCTTAAATTTTTTTTTTTATTAAGCATATGCTGCAGTAGCACTTATTCCTTCTACGTAATGAAGTTGTTCTACTATTGAAGAGGATTAATCTGCATATGATCTGCAATACAAAACAACTACTCACTATGCTCAAAAATCTCCATATCTCATTTTTGAGCATAGTGAGCAGGGATTAGATTTGAGATCTTTGATGGTCCTAAAATTTTGTGATGAAGCTGGTGAGAAACAAGTCCCTTTATTATTTTCAAAGGGAAACATTTACTAAGTTGATGGAAGTGCTTAAAGACCAAATCGAATTCAAAATCGTAACTATTAAATGTTTCACGCCCAAGGATAGTCCTGATTAGGAGCTAGATAATAGATGATCAATAATAATGATTACGGCGATCAGTTATTATTCAATACGCGTATCTATCACGCGATAGATTTATGCGATAAAATTTTTCTGAGTAACTCCCATTACATACAAAGTATTAATACTCTTTTTATATCCACTTATGCAGCCCACCAGAACATTTAAACCTGTCATAGCCTCATAAATCAGGATGCGTCCCTTGTCCGGCCATCGACGACACGGTCTTAATCTTTCGTATCTGATCGGGACCACACGAATTTCATTGGCCGCGGGCAGTCCGAAGATAAGGAGCGATCCGGCGGACGCAGCTGAAAGACGAAGAGACAGGTACGAAGACGAAAGGAGTTCCAGGGACAAGCGTTTACCGGATCTCCAGTGAAAAATCATCTCGTACGGCTATTTGTCCGTCGAGCACTTCTAAGTGCCTTTAATGGTCAATTTTAGATTTTTATCGGGACAAGAACTCTGTCGCCAGTCACTTCTGTTTGAAATTATCTCCCGTCGGACGTGGTGGATTGTTTTAGAAGAAGGTTTTTCCGTTTTTATGGTTTCGAAAGAGGAAAATACCCGCAATAAAATCGAAGATATTTCTATATACTTAAAAAAATACTATAAACTTGGTTAGGGAACATTATTCTTTTATGGTTAGCATGGCGGACGCCTATTTTTTTTTTTTTGTCTACCATAATTATTTTTTACGGCGCAATTCAAAAATTTTCAAATAAATAGTTGATCTCAAAATCCTTTTAGAAGGTTAATAAAACTCGTGGAAGGCGCTAAAAGGATTGATTGACTTTATTTTTTTTTACTTAAATTTAAAATAAATGTTCAGAAACCAAGAAATAATGTTTAAAAAAGAATACAATTGATCTGGTGGTAAAAATGAAAAAATATCAAATTCATCGCCAAATTATTGCTCTTCTTCTTTCTCGTCATCGGCTATATATCACTACATACCGAAAACCAAAAGCAAATCGGCAAAATGGATTTTTCTCGGCAAACAAAGAAGACGAAGAGGATTAAAAGCTATGGCGAAATAATTTCGCAACGGAATATGACCCGATTCCACACCTAGAACATCGCTAAAAATATACAAATAACAAAGAGTAGAATAGTAAGTCCCTATACCAATGCTACCATCCTTTCTTCAAATGAAAGGGAAATCAATCTAATTCCATCATCTGCTTCTACGTGCACGAAAGTAATCTTAAACTAAGCGATCGACTACATAATACCGAAGGAACGCACATAAAAAATAATATCAATCAAACTTTAATATCTATCCAGGCGAAAAACGAAAATTTACTGTAATAACTGCAACTTTATGATCATAGGCGGCCCGATTCGATACGTTCCCGCCCCCGAGCGAAACAATGGATCGCTGACAGACAAATTATATCATTTCACCTTGAAACGGCTCTATGATTGATGTTACGTTTTCTAATGGTAAGTTGGCGTTTTTAGACCGAAGAAGCATATTCGGAACCGTTGCTCTATATATTCCTGCGAATGCACGGCCTCATATAGAAATGCATGTTATGTGGGTCCATTCGAAGAATCTACTCTGGAATTAAAAGCTATTATTACTAATAGAAGGCTGGTAATTACTTGTTATAAATATTGCGGTTTTAAGACGCTGCAGAGTATAATTGTACGGGGTAAGGTTATAATTAAGGAAAGATTACAATACTGAAGGTCAGGTTTCACAAAAAACCATTTATGCACATTTATACCTTTAAATTTATTTATTTTTCTTTCGTAAGACCTGCAATCGTTTTTGTTTAAACGAATTTCGATCGTGTGTATAAAATATTGTTTCATCTAAAACTAGACGGTTTCAAATTTGAAACAAACTTTAGCAACCCTTACAATGACAAATGACAATAAAATTTAAAAAAAGAATCACCTATAAAGAAGGTCCGTAAGATTAACGCGGCGATGAAAAGAATAACGTTTAATTTCTTGACGGGGAGAATCTCTAATCCGCCAACCACCATAAATCTGTATTTGTCGGAAGGATTTCGGCGCGGCTAATGCGATAGTCCCGTTTTGAAGAAAGGCATCATGCATGAGATAAAAATACAAACATTTTTCGTAGCCCGCATTTGATACTGACGGACGGGAGGGGTGTTGCGGTCATGGTCTTCGAGGTATCTATAGATAATGCGAGGTTAAAAAGAACTCTAATCCCGTCTATTTCGGTTCGCAAGAGCGGATGATGCGAATTGCGTAATCTATTTTCTTCGCAGATGTCCGCCCCGAGGAAAAGAATGGAAGGGCGATATATCGTCGGATGAAGCTTCTTCGGATCCGTCGTATGCGTTTGTTAAGTCTTTTTTTTTAAGATAGCGTTCATTGTATGTGTATGTGTGTGTGTGTGTGTGGTTTCTTTTGTTACGGCGATAAAGGATTAGCGAAATTGTAACGTCGAAGGACTATTTTCGATTTGCCGGATGAATTCAATTCAATCTTTTAGGAAATCAACACGATATCCGACTTTGGGACGGAGGTTACCTACAGTTTTTGCTATTTTTACGCATCTTCGAATACACGTATACTTCTATCATCTGCGGAGT
This sequence comes from Oryctes rhinoceros, assembly GCA_020654165.1. Lineage (NCBI taxonomy): Eukaryota > Metazoa > Arthropoda > Insecta > Coleoptera > Scarabaeidae > Oryctes > Oryctes rhinoceros. The sequence goes on along the minus strand of JAIOKQ010000548.1, from coordinate 3,484,985 downwards.
AAAAATTACTTGTTGAAGATAAGTATTCTACACGTCAAAAGTTTTCCAATCTGAGTCTTGGCTTAGTCTTTATTATAATTAAATAAAAACCACAACGTTTACGTCTATAGTCATCGGTATTCTAAGGATCGCTTCCCTGATTGTCCCTTCCATTCTTCCATTTCATTCTTCCTTTCCATTGTCTTTCTTGTCTTTGGCGTGCTTACAGAAGCTTTGAAATATTTTCATCTGATGTTATCCCAATACGTTTCGTCAATACGAGATTACTTATAGACGCAATGAAGGTTCGGAGAAGTAAAGGGTAAAAAAATTCCTTTTATCTCGCAAACAGAGATATTATTGGCGCGAATATAGACAATGACGTGATATTATACCATAGTTCTATCATCTAAGTGCTCCACGAAGCAGAGGCGTTAATCCCAACTTAACTAGCTCTTAGTTATTTTTTTATTTTTTTAGAATATGTTAGTTTGAGGACCTGCATGTGCTTGTAAATGGTTGGGTTATGGAATGCTTGGAGCCGTTTCCAATCCTCCTATATTAGAGCCGTCTCTGTACTATTCAGATGTTTCTCCTTCAAACCGAGATCCATCTACTGCCCAGTCAATAATAAGGTGCTCAATAACAACCTTAAAGGGCCGATAAAAATCGTGTTGCCCATTATTCTGCTAACAACATGCATAATTATGTTCGGATTGCAGATAAGTTAAAGCGGAAAAATATCGAGTATTGCTTTAAAATTATGTTAAGTACGTTCAAGAACAACTCTTAAGTTTTGCTAATGGAAACGTTACTCGCCTTAAAGTTAGTACTCGATAAACCAAAAAGAAAAAATGATTTTTATTGGAATTCAACGTAACATTTCTTACACTTGCAACTAGTTAATAAAAAATAGGAATATACCGATGGTAATACATCTTCCTAAAGGACATATTTGAAATACGAAAAAAAAACTAATCAAGGCTGCAGCTGGTACCTTAAATAAACTTTAATGCGAGGAGCATGCTCTTCGCCATATTTCATTTAACGCTTTGCGCTGAGAATATCTCAATGCGTCTAGCTTCTTTCAAGGAGTTCTATTATAGAGATCAGATACGTAAGCAGCTTAACCTATACGTTTCGCTCCAACAATGGATTTTCGTACGGTACGAAAGGGTTTCGGAAATATGAAAAGATTTTCTTAGACTCTTTTTTCGGTACTGAACATCGCTTTTGTGAGCGCGGATGAAAGAGGAACGCTCGTTTTATCCGAGCATAATGTACCATCGAACGGCTTCGGATTTTAAAATTGCGTACATCCGAAGGGAAATAATCTTAAGCTTTCGTGGGTTGCAATCCAAGGTGACCCGTTTAAAAATTCGCTCTACGATTAAAATTAATATATTTTGTTCTAAATACTTCTGTACCTGCTTGTATATAATAAGTAAATAATGGCTATATGTACGCACGCATTTCTTTTTATTTCAAAATATAGATTTCATAACACCAGCTTGCTTTGTTCCAATTTACATTGTAAACGTATAACTATTCTCAGGACAGTAAAACGAAGCATACAAGAGGCACGATCATTATATTTTACGGCGGATATTCTATAACGAAAACAAAAAATAGATACCTATGAAAGAAAATCCATAACAACAATAGCCGTGCCTGAATGTTGAGTCGGTTTCTTACGCGCACACAATGCCCATACAAAAGGCTCCAGCGAGCGCATATTTTACCAGAAATTATTGTCTCTTATGCAGCTCGCAGCATCATCTTTAGTGGAGCAACGTGTAGCGGTCACGCCCCCTGGTGACCAACGACGGCATCGATGTATGTGGGTGTCCACCGTATGTAATAGCGGGAGTGTATGCGTTGCAGATGGCTTGAACGGTTCCGAAGAGAGAAAAAAGGAGAATTTATTATTTTCTGGAACATAAACCTTCAACAATGTTCGAAAGCCGCATTCTTAAATGACCATTGTCTAAAATTAAGCTCCGTCTTACACGGTTGGGTTTTGAAACGGCATTTTGACGTTCGAGCGACCAGATAAATATTAATAAGTTCGAGGATTTATGACGAGCAAGGGGTCTTCCACGTTGGGTTCCTTGAAATTTAATTTTATAGTCAAAGTTTTAGGTGTAAATAATCGAATGGTAGGGATAAACTTTACTGACGTTAGTTCTGCGCTTATTAATCTGGAAAACAAAAGAAATCAAAACGTACCCGATGTTCCCATCAATAGTGACGTAATTTGTAACGTTTAGCAAACAAGTGGGCGTCTCTTTGAATCCACTTGCGATATACGAACGACGCTTCTCGTAAAGTAGAGATGCTATCGGTTCAATTTACAATCGATACAAAGCATACCACTTATATTCAGTGAATGGATAAGTGGAATAGAAGAGACCGTATCATTGTTGAACGAAACGCTGGCGCTTCGCAAACAACCTAAGCAGATTAGCATCTTATCTCATTTGCAAGAGATCGGGGCGAGTCAACTACCAGACAAATCAAATATCCAAGCCGCACACGGTCCAACTTCACGCTCTACGGTAAACAGAACGTGATAAAGAAGCGAGGTTAGTTAGGTATTGCGGAAAGAGGGGATCTTAAGAAAGTTAAGCGAAGGAACCGTACGGGTCACTTCAACAATGATAGGAGATTAGTACAATAGCAACACATGCCTCCATTAGATCGAGGGGTATAACTAACGCATTCATGCACGCCTATTGTTGCCGATTTTCAGGGCTGAGAGGCGACAAAGAGAAGTCGAAACTATGCCGGGACGGGTATCGTTCTCTCTGGGTATGCACGAATGGAGGTAACGATGTCTATACGTTGCGTTTGATGTATGGCGAAGACCTACCGTTCACTTTTTTCAAGTCAGAGACCATAACGATACATCTTATTCGACCGCAATCTAATTCTTCTGAAGTCCATTCAAATTCGTTTCAAACTGTCTTTAAGATTTCCCCCTTGTAGAATTTTTTGCTACTATTGAGGTAAATACCGGTTGTAGATCTCTTCTGCGGAACATGCAACGGATTCTACCTTATTCTTGGTTTAATTTAGTTTTTTTTTTTTTTTGACAATATTGAATCACCACAGGCTGCTTCAATGACAACAAGCTTTAAACCTTACAATGCTAATTAAATTTTGAATTATATTAATTAAAATTGTTTTGTTAAAGATTACGCACGTATGCTCTCATTACTTTCGTAATTCGATAGTTTTCCCAAATAATTTGAACTAGCACAACTATAGGTATTCCTTACATCATTTTCCGTACGGCCCTTTAAGGAACGCTACCTTGTTTTATGTGAATGCGGTTAGAGGACAGATGTTCGATTCCGAAGACTTGCCGTTCGAACATGAAGGTGTCCGAAATTTAAAAACTATTGTAAGAGCAAACATTATAAATGATTTAAGGTGGAATATTGATGGTTCTATTTGGGGCGTAACACCTAACGCTTACAAATTTCTTCGGTTCCATTCGTCCGCGTTTCTGGGGGTCTCGCAGTTGATTTATGTTAATTTTTCGCAAAGAAGGGGGAGCCTAACAGGGAATATACGTACGTTGTTTTATGTATGTGGCGTGGTAGTCAGAGGTCCTTTGATCAACAGAAGTGAATAAAATATTTAATCTTCAAAAAAATGAAGTAAATTTAGTCGATGTATTAAAAATAGTTTAAAAGATATCTGCTTTCATCCCTGCGGTCACACGCACCTTTGTGTATATGTTTCTACTCCATTTACGAATGGGACCCGTACTATAAGCAAGTCCGCGCACACAAAGGACCAACCCGCCAACCAGTGTGAGAAGTAGCCCTATCATAGATTTCCCATTTGCTTTTATTTACAGAAGTCATTCACACTGGTGCAGAAAGGCGGTAATTGTGAGGTCCATGATAAGATTAAAGCAAATATTTGCGATATTCTAATGAAAGATATGAACCATAGTAACCTGTGTGCTTAATAAAGGTATTGCACAAGTTAAATAAGGAGTTATTATTTGAAAGCAGGACAATAATATTTGCATCTTACCAAGAAGATTTATACAGGAAGTTCCTTTGTTTCGTATCGCATCTTCGATAGATAAGCATCTTCTTACCTGTCCCTGCCAATAGACGAATCTAACTTGACTTTTTAACTTTACCGTAGACCTACGTGGACCTTGTAATACAATATCTTTTATTGCTTCTGGTATAGGTACCTTTACTTTCAACGGAAATATTTAAAACGTTTGTAGATAAGTGGTTGAGTCCTCGGACCATTCAACAGGTATTGTATTACGTCTCCGCTGTTTACATCTTCGACGACAAATACAGAAGAAGATAAGGCTTGTTGAATGGGAAATACCAATACGTCTTTGTGAGCGGGTTAATTGTTAAGTTTTTGCTAAGAACGTAGAAATTATTTCTGGAAACTGCTTTCTTATCTTCAAACGGTGATATGATGCCCGAAGCTCTATATCACATTTTGCCTTTTCTTAAACATTTAATATTAATTAAATTCTTCCATGTTTCGATCAGAGCAACGTTAATCTACTTTTCATTTTAATTAAAAGTTTAATTAACTTTATTGCCGCCATTTGATATTATTCAAAGACTCGCGTTTCTTATAGAATTTATTCAACCATTGTATAATACCATTTATACAATATTATGTGACTAATGTCTTACAATTTCGTATTTCAACTCATCCCATCATTTTACGCGATCGAGATATCCTTAACTACGTTTAAGGTGATCAATCTTCACACTTCTGCGGGCGATAATTACTAAAAAATAGATGGGGAATAAATTTTGTGGGTTGATGCGTTCGGCCTCTCTTAATTTTTAATGCATAGGTGTAATCAGTGCCTTTTTCCCGTGCGTTATGATTAATGTCAAACGTCTTCCTTCGTGCTCATTCCATTCAGTCCCTTTCCTACTATTATTCTAAATACAGACAGCATAACCCGAAGGCAACATTTCGTTACAGTAAATGAACGTCGGAATCCATTAGATGCTAATGCTATTCTTTAGGTTAATGGTGAAGGAACGTATTGCGCGTATTATGTGGAGCTGGTCAGGATAATACCTCGCTTCTACGCTAAGCTGATCCGTATCCTTTTTAGATTTGACCGGCGCATGTTTATCATAAAAATTAAACAATTTATGCCTTTTACATCTTCGTGTACACAGAATGCTCGACCTTATCTGTATATTTAGTCGTCAAAAATGCATTTGTTGATGATAAATCATTTCGGGTATACGTATCTCGGATGGGGCAACTAGCGCGCTCTTAAATCGTTAAACGTGTTATCGTCACCTCGAATATATAATCCTTTTAGTTTGGCGAAACACTTAACCGCTGACAGACGCTCCGAAAATAAACTAAAAAGTTCCTCTGAAGCTGAACGCTTCTTTTAACGGCAACGGAACTGCTTTGAGCGAGGAAAAAAACAAACAGCTTTAAGCGGTATGCGGAATTTCACGTAATAAACGGGCGTTATGATGGATATTGAGGTGTTCGGGATGTTTTGCGCGAAGAGATAAGTTTTACGGTAAAAATTAATGCTGTCTGACGTTTACTTTTCAAATATAAACTAATAGAGATCGAAAAAAAATATTTAAATAAAGTTCTTTACATTGTAGATCATTGTAGACATTGTAGATCCAACAGCAGATCGTTTAAATAAATGTTAAAAGAGATGCTACATTTAAGCTTTGTGGCACGCCAGAAGTTATAAGGAAATGCTTTGATGACAATTGAATTAAAGATGTAGGTTAGTTTGCCTTTACATTGATATTTTTGTTATATTTTTTTTTATAGACTTTCGAAGCCTATTGAAAAATATTTAATTATAACGATATAGGTACGTTCACCCCAGAACATTTTCGAGTTTAGTGGACGTATTCTTCGGATAAAAATTACATCCTCAACCCCGCTCGAAATCTGCGTAAGACGGGATATCGATGAATCGAATTACATCCTCTACGATCGCGTAACAAAATAAAACACCCGTAATTTTGCGCGCAACCCTCCTTAATCCCGAAACTAATCCGACGTGTTGGTCACACGGGACGCGTATCGTACGCTCGTGTCAGTTCAATGGTTCTAATCTGCCGAATTCCACTCGAAAGAATCGTTCAAATCTACAGTCGCGGTTCAATGTATGTTAAAAATACAACTTATTGTTTCGTTATGATGCATGTTTGGTCCGTTAAGTACATTAAAGTTAGTTAGAGGCTGACATGTTCCAAAATTAATCTTACCAGAAGTAAGAAAGTTGCTAACAAATTTTTTCTTCGAAAACTTGAAAAAATTCTTTGGTGGAAAGCGACTCACGTTAAATGAATGGGGGCGTTGCTATTTGTAGGGTTCATGCAACATCCTTCAACATATAAGCAGCTACAAACTGGATATTTACAAAAAAAAAGAAATGATAAATGATGAAACTTGAAAAAAAAGATAATGTCTAACGCTTATACTTCCTTATATCGGAAATTCGAGGTTTTGGGAAAAAGCAGTTGCAATAAACATCAAAAGAAAACAATACAAAAAAAGGAAAATGGAAATAATAACAATAGTGGTTGCTAGCAAAATACACGGCAAGAAGAAACAAACAGATTTCTTGAGAAAGTCGATAACCATTAGCGACGGAATGTAACAAAGAAAGTGAACGAAGAACAAAAAAAAGGAATTGTTTTTTCTTAAGACACCAAATCTCAATATTGAAGAAAAATGTAAACAGACATGGCTTTGTACAATATTAGATGTCGCTTGTAGCAAAACATCACATGTACATGTATTATCTATAATTTGGCCAAGAGCTGTACTTCGAACCATCCAACATCCTTCCGCGAGAACGAGCTCAGCTAGGACCACGCCGTCCTCATTCCCTCTCCTTCGCTCTTTCAGTCCGTGTTGTTTCTAATTGTCGCGGAAATGGGAAAATAAGTGAAACGTGTAACTGCGTAAGGGATACGGCGAGCGCAAATCTATCGGAGGCGGCTTGTTACGGGCGAAATCAAAGGAAAACAGAGGCGAGGGTGGCACGGTTTAGAGATGATCGCGATGAGTCAGAGTGGCGTTGCGAGAACAAGCCGAAAAAAATTGCGAGCACGAACGAGCCATGCGTGACGGTACTTTGATGTCGTTTATTTTTTAGGGACGGTGCAATATTTTTAACGCGATCCGCTATTAGGAAGTTTCCCTTTGATGAAGTTCGAGGTAAAAGGCTGACGGTGGTGCTACGGGTGGATTCCTTCAAACTATTTTGTAATTAAGGTGAATTTGTCGCATTCTTCGCGTAAATCAAAGTCTGCTCCCTCGTTACTGTAATTTGGTTGTAGATTGACTATACGAGGAAATTTTGATCTCAATTATCTTAAAATTAGAAAGAAGGGAGCTCTAAAATCCAGCTATCTTTGAACGATGGAAGATATAGGATTATATCTGCGTAACTTGTCTCTGAGTACAATTAAATCCTTTGTTATTTGTTCATAGAACGAAGATTTTAATTGGTAGGTCAGTTTGCACATACGTGTAAGATTTACGCAACTTATCAAAGCAGAAAAGCATTTGAGGTTTTACTGATACACGGTATCGCATGAAATTGTCCGCAAAAATTCTCAACCGCTTATACTCACATACACAGAGTATCCAATTACAACAACCGTCTTTTGTTTCCTCCGGTCGGTCATATAAAAGTTATTCATTATAAACGGTATGCTCGAGTTTCTCTCGTTGGAATTTGTCATTAAAGCTAATGCAGTCGTACATACGTCGAGTAAATAAGAGGCTAACAAACGCAAGAGAAGCGCCTACTTACTGTATCTCGTTAAGAAATTTTTCCAACAAGCTCCTGCGTTAGTAGCCGGCCTTCTGATATTCGAATCAAACGGTTTCTAGTGCAGTTGTTTTCAACGGATAATTGTAATAATTGACGCTGCGGCGTAATGCGTATTGTAGACCGCTGTTTAGAATGTACGTAGAAAGTTTTTGCATGCCGTTCTAAGCGAAAAACCGAACAAACTGCGGCAGTTGGCACACTTTTCCGATTACTTCTTGAGATGTTATTGCAGTTAATAAGTCGCGGCTATTAAAAGTTAATCAATTTGGTCGTTTTTGATTTAGCGAAATTGGTCACAGCATACTAAGCGGAGAAAGGAACTAATTGCTGACGGATTAAAAGAAAGGAAAAACGTTTTAGTTCGTTGTTGTTGTAAAGTCAATCGACCTCTTTTCAAGACCTGTTGTGTTAGCATATGATTAATTCATATTCAATGGCTATCGAGTTGGTTCAAAAATTCGCAACTTTGCAAAATACTCAGGATCTGGTTGTATTCATTCATTTCATAACTCCCGCCCTGAAACTTACCCGAAAAATGTTAGTGTTTGAAATAAATAAAGATGTAAATACTTATTCCTGCCAATGTTACGAAGCAAACATGCATACAGTAGATCGTTTTAAAATGTATTACAAGCGCGGGGTAAAGGGCTCCTATTCTTAAATGGAACGATCCGCATCAGTGCTATTTTCTGCATACGTCGGGTAGATTATAACCCACGTCTCGAGAGCACAGTAAACAAATCTTTCCTCCTCACGAACTTTCGCAGATGTTCGGAAGCTGGGGCTCAAGTGGTTGTGCAAGGTAGCCACCGACCTGCTTACGGGCGCAAACCATACGGGAACGTCGTTGCTATCCCATATGGAGGCGGACTCGCCGGTGTAGAGTAACTATTTCCTCCCTTCTGAGAAGCGTGGGATTAGCTGTTGGCAACGTGCGCTCATTGTTGCCGCGAAACGCCGAACGCTCAACTAATATTATGTAAGATGTGTGGGTGCGGTACACTTGGTGGCGTATATTCGATACTTTTTGATAGTATGGATGTGGAGCTTGTGAGTATTTGTTACATGAATGTTAACATGAGATACGTTTGGAATGACAAAAGATACGGTGGCGGATGAAGCGGCACTAACTAGTATTAACTGATTTGGTAATATTTACAAAAAAAATGATTTCTACAGCGTCTTGCAAAAATGAATATAATTTGCGTAATATTTGATAGAAAATAATGCAATCAAAACATATCGAAACGCATGTTGATGCTATTATAACTTGAGTATACGGAAATTACTTATTCATGCACTTATTTTCATGTGAAATATCTTATCATCGATAGTTGTACATAGATTCAAGTAAATAAAGCTTAAATTGTCAGCTTTAAAGCATACACAACTTCGCTTATATAAACTTACATTGTAAATAGAATCTTTCTGATTGCGCCAGTTACGACAAACTATATAGCCTTACGTATATACATTTGTAAACGCGAAAAGATTTAATTTTAATAATTTGTTTGACCTCGCCACGATCGAAAATATTAACAAATATTTATACTTGCGCATACATGGACTTCACTAATATTTACTCAATATAGGCGATACTAAAGTTAAAATACAGATACTTAAACGTAAACAAACTGAGATTATTTTTGATTTTTTATTATTATGTTGTGGGACATCTGATGTTAATAAAAAGTAGATTCCTCTGTACAGAATTTATCATTCACAATAGGTAACGTTGGTTGAAAAGTACAAGTCTATGGTTTCGGACGGTTTATTACTTTATGCTACCGAAATTAACAAGAATTTATAACGTTATTATTGAAATATCAAATGTTTTCATCTAATTGAAGATAATCCCTGTTTACTCAAACGATCAAAGACGTGGTAATTAAGAAAAAAAAAAAAAACTGATCGAAACGTTATTTTATAAATAGAACGTTTCTCCTTTATTAAATTTGTGTGACTCAAACGCGAAAACACACTTTCGAGGCAATCAAAAATTAACACGTCAATCGGATATTATATTTGTTTCAATTTATATTTAATAGGCGCCCTTTCGCGAACCCTCCGACATGGAGTTGGGGTCGAGATCGTGTTGCCCGAGGGTAGGAGGCTCCGACAGGTCGATATGTCGTATTAGCTTGTACCAGTACGGTCTCAATCGATTTCGTATTGAAGTTAATCCATAACATGTATTTGGAAGATGTCACGTTGAGGTTCTATAAATAATAATTTACCAGGGACGATGATAATATTTGGTGTATTTTCTGCGTATACGTTAGAGATTGATAATTTATGGTACTTCAGCCTAACTACAAGGCAATATTTACGGAGGAAGCGGTATATATTCTATATTTTTATCGTTACATTATACAGAATGTTAATAGGATTGCTGCACGGTATCATACTAAAAATTGACCGAATCTGAAGATAACTTGTTCGGTGCTTTGAAAATGAATGCGTATAAACACGTAGAGTTAATTAAGCAGGTTGCAGCTTATTTTTATAAAGCACCCAATTACCAGAGTCGTCGGTCGCTTGATTTGACCGGCATTGGTGTAAAAATTTCGTAGATTCATCGAATTATATGTAATTTTAAGAGCTGTTGAAATCATGAAAAAAGAACAACATCGGTCAATCATTCGATTCTTTTTTATTGATGGAGTAAAAGAAGTTAGGTGCAGTTTATGTGTGCCAGACAGCTTCAAAGACTACCCTCAGATACTGGTTCAACGAGCGGAACGGTCAAATAGTCCTATCGAGATGACTACAGATGATATGATCAATAAAGTTCATGATATCGTATTAGCAGATTATCGGTTGAAGAATAGAAAGTTCGCTAATATGATAGACATCCAAGCCGAGCGTATCCAAAAGAACCTTCGAAAAAAATTAAATGCGAGAAAGTTATCGGCGAGATGGCTGCCATGTTTTCTGATGATTTGGCCGAGAAACGGAATCGCGCAACAATGTTAGGGCAACACGAATGAGTTTCTGCGATGTTAGATGATAATATGTGGAACATGAGGATATCATTACGGGCTAGAAACCATAGGTCAATCGATCTTTTTGCCGATGAAATGAATATTCCAACAGCCGAGAAAAGTTATGACTATTTCCGGGGATCTGCAAGGCCTAATCAATTGATTACTTTGCAGAGTTTGGAAAAATCCGGAACATCGTCGGACTAGGTGTATAAAGCTGCGAGGAAACTATATCGTGGAACAAATACTCTAAATGCAAGGCTTTCCTTCATCTTCGTATATCTCGACCTTAAAAGGCAAACGCAATATCTAAAACAGAAAAGAAGAAATGCAGAAGAAAAGAAGAAAAAGAAAAAGAAGAAAAATGCCTCAAACTCACAGCTTCAGATAAACATTTATTTGTTTATTTAATTTATGCCTATGTAAGTGACGTTGGATCTTTAGACCCATCCTTCTGGGCAAATTACAAGTGTTCTCTTCAACAGTGAAATGTTAAAAATCGGCTTGTGTATGTAAATTCTCATAAAGGTTTATTTCTTTATCAAACAATACGTCTATTACTAATACCAATGAATATATTGTACATTTCGATCTAATACATCCCCAGACGAAACAGTTAAATCCTCCATAGCTAATTCTAATTATTCTCGGCAACATTTGTCAAGGAAGTCGTATAAAGAACGCAGCGAGACGGCGACGCGGCAAAAAAACCAATATCTCCCCCTTATTTCACCGATATTAATTTCAAGATCGTGCCCGCGCGAGTCGGTTTTCTTCCCTATCCCATTCGTTTTGTAATATGACGGAAATAACTGGAACACAGATGTCTCGCGTCCAATCCCGTCTAAGAAACGTTCTAAATCAAAAAAAAAAAAAAAACATCGTAAAAAAAATAGTACAAGAGGCGTCCGGAAATGCACATAACCCAAATCCCGAAACGACCTACGTCACAACAACTAAAAAACTACTCGAGGATTTGTATTTCCTTACACGAAGGTGGGCTCTCGGCGCGAAGAGGGCGGATCGATAGAATTAAGTTGCTTCTGTAGATTGCGTAGGTGCGTCGAAAGCAAATATTGAGTTTCGTGTTCACTGTTATCGTGAAGAATAGGAAAATCGATGACATTACTTTAGTTGGTATTCAAGTTTTATTTTAAAGACTAGCAAGCGACTGTAGAAAACGGGAGATTTAAATCAAGAAATAGCGGGCTGTGAAAACAAATTATACAGCTAATTGTGGAATGTTTAGCAGATGAAACCATCATTACTGGTCAAGGAATAATCCTCTCCAAAGCAAATCCTTAGCGCTTCCCAAATTCAGAATTACCCGGGCTTAATATATTGCCGAAAAATCTTCGAGAATTTAAAATTATTACATCCAAATCCATAATTTTGTTCCTGTTGTTGTTAAGCTTAAAAAGGAAGTAGGTCACATTCATTTCTTCCAACATCCTTTTCTCAAGAAATTTCCGCCTTCGTTCTGTTTCCTCACTTTTTTTTACAATTAGAAAAAAAGAAGGAATAAACCATCTGTTCTGCCACCGAACACATCATTTATTTTTTTCGCTTCGCCTAAAAAATAATGTATTTCCTTTCCGCATGCGAAAACATTGCACCCACCGTGCGCCTATTTTAGGCTCCCGTCCATTCAGCTTTTCGCTGAAAGTTATCCGTTAGAATTCGTATACTGCTCCTAATATCTTGATATCCATGCATGTCTTAGACGCAGACGCTGGTCTCGTACATACGCGCTGTAACTCGTAAATTAGGACCATTCAATTTGTACATCCGGTGGAGGAGTTGCTTTTTTATCTTAGGTATACACGGAGCTTATACGAACGCTTAAAAAAAACACCCACCACCATATAGTTGGCATCACGAAAGCGCTACCCTCTTCGTACGAACAAAGGCGACGCACATGTGCTTGAATTTCAATACCTCTAAACAGGTGGGGTGCTTTGTGCGTTTGTCTAATAAGAGAAGGACGAAGGCATCACAGATTTATAAAATGTGTAGCACGAAGGAGAGCAAGATAAGATTTGGTTCTATCTTAATATTTAATTTAAAAAATTTATGTTGTTATATGAGAAATTATTGAGATAATTAGATCTTAAAGCGCTAGAAAACTTGTACCGATTTCGGGAAATCTAATATTCCATTGCTTGCTTTCAAATCGTTACGAGTAGGTACTAAGACACGTGTTTAAAAGATACTCTTTTCAATATAGATCTGATTAACTGATTTTGGAACTTTCTTTTTCTTTAAAATCCTCTCTTTCAAATTGTCCAAGGATTTCACCAATCCTAATGTCCCGTTTTTTATCCAGTTTACGAATGGCAACGTGGGGATTTAGGAAACAAAGGCAATGTCACGATCCCTATCTGAAAAGGATAGCGGAGAAGTATTCCGAAGATTTGTTTCAGAGTCGACTCGGCCCAAGCGACGTTCCGCTGAAATTTCAATAAATATTAAATGCGACTTGATTGCGTTTCTGTTTACTTTCAAAGTAACAATGTGTATACGCCGGACGGAGTTACGGGAATATTTCCCATGAGATCCGTAGGGCGGCGTACTCCTAATACACCGTAAAGCTTTCTGCAGTTTCGCAGACATTTATGAAATATGAAGCGGGAGCGTTTTGATAAACAGAATAAAATATTTTTCCGATAAAGATCCAAGATTACGAAGTACGTTGAAACGTAGACGTCGATATTTTTTAATCGATTCAATTACTTAAATGAGCATTAAATTACCGAAAGTTTTATTTTACTTCTTTCTTTAGAATCTTTCACGCAACGAAATTAAGAAAAAAAAAAGGAGAAAAGCGTGTAATTAGCAAATAATTTCATGAAATACGTAATTATATTGCGTTAGATACAATTATTCAGTCCAACAAATAAGCCGTTTTACTTGATAGAACACCGTGTGATCTTTTCTTTGTAAATCCGTATCTGTAACGTAGACTTTGTTGTTTGATTGAGGTTTAATTGCGTGCGTCTTGTGCTCTTCAATAACAGTGAATGTTGCCTCGAATAGACGTTTTCGGCGTTCATCCTTGATTGTGTTCGGCATTAATTCTCCAATTAAATTTTCCAATTGCATAACCCATATCAACTAGATCCATATCGTAAACATTTAATGATGTATCGGAATGTTACGAACACGGTCTAAGGTCGCAACGTTCCGTAATTAATGGACGTTTTTTGCTGCAAAGGTGTAAATTGGCTGATGTCTAAACACTTTCTTCGAAACGTTTGATGGGGTAGCCTTAAGTGCTGTGTGTTCGAATTCCGTTAGGATCAATAAATTTTCTTTGTAGATCGTGGACCACTTTACATGCACAGCTTACACACTGAAAGGTTCCTGAGATTTTCACAGGATTGAAAAAGATTATACACCCCGTTGGGCTGCCACCACATTTAAAAATATATATCGTGAAAGCAGGATATAATTCCTTTTCTGAGCAATTTAACGGAAGAACTTTTATATTTAAAAAATTATAAGGTTGTCGTTTGAAATATATAGAACATCATTCAATATTCAATTAGTTCCTGTGTTGATTTTGCTTATTGATTTTGTTATTGTAAAGTCTCTAAAGAAGCACCGAAAGCAATAGTTGATAAACGGAAGAAAAAAAAGACGAAATCGTTACGTCGTATTAAAACGTAACTATCGAGTTGAATAGAATTAGCCGTTACACTTGATAGAAATTCCTGCGACTTTCAGTTCTTTTCCTCGATAATTACAATAATCACTTGATACTATTATCGTGTCTTCCATCAATGACAGTTGAATTGTGTAAACCTCATTCACGCCTTGCGTAATCCCGTACGTTGTGTACGTTCGAACTTGCTAAAATCGCCTTCTAGTCGTTTACCTTTCATCTCTATTCACGAAATTTTTTTTTTCTTGGGTATTCGCTTTATTTCAGGGGATGATTTCTAGCTTTCTAAGGCAAAACGTGCTCGGGCTTCCCAATCGGGGATCATATCCTCATTCGGCTCGCGCTGGAACGACACGTACTGTTTATACCTTCGACGATCCTTTATGTCTTTATAGGGAATGGAACTGTTGGGTTATTAGCATTTGAATCATGTAACTGATACGGTTGATTCTCCAATTCTAATTCGAAGTCGACTTTTTCGACCGAAAGGCGATTTATGAATAGGAGGCTCGTTTCGATGCTGACTTTCTACTTTTAGTTTAGTTGGTTGGGATAGATAACTTTAACGAGAAGCAAAAATAAGATAATAGTTAATTATTGTTCTATTATGTAGTACGTTATTGCATTATTTTCCTTCGATTAACGGTAATAGAAAGTCTCGTGAAAGTTTAATATTTACCTAGACTTTAACCGCTACTGTGAATTAATTAATTTTTATAAATTGTCGTCCTTTCTAACCTCATAAAATTACGGACACTTTATTTTATTTACTGGTTTCTTAACGTTGGTTAATTAAAATGATTGCGCTATTCTTTCTTCTATTTTCAATGCAATTAAGGAAGATATATACAAGGACTGAGGGGAATTGTTTAAAACGGTCTTGGGGATTGGAGATATTGGAACCTGGATGTCTTTAAGACCTTTTTTTTTTTAAACGAAATGCTTCAACGAATTCTTACGCTTATTAAACATAACGTATATATAATAAACGTTCAAACATCGTGCAAATTACAAAGTTTACTGTTTCATCAACCATCCTTTATAATTCATAACTACATCCAATTAGAAGACCTCGGGGACGGAACTTTGTATTCGACCGTTTCCAAATCGTTTCAAAGCGACCCTTTTTACAATTCGCTACAATATCCTCCCTCCATCGAATTTCCCTGCCACAAACAGACGCCGAACTCGGTTACCTTAGAGGAAAGTATTTGAAACAAGAGCAACGTCGAGGGTAGCCTCCTCGAATTTTCCATTCCTTCATAACTTATTTACGTCAATATAGTTAATGGAAAGCCACGTAGCTACGGGCGCGATCCGTCTGGTTATGACGGACGTATGTGTTTTGATTTTTTTATAGACGCGTCCTATAATTTATACGTACATGTGTCGGTTGTTGCGTTACATGTGCAACAGTACGTTCCTGAATGTGCGTGTTGCATGGGTAAATGCTAGCGTAAATAGGAAGTATGAGGGGTGCGAATCTACTTATTTCGTAGTCACCCTTCTCGATGGAACAATTTTAAGGGTTCTGTACTACGTAACCGGCTTGTTATTAGCTGGATGGGGGAAATGATGTAAATTGATAATTTTTGGCGATCGCCGGGGACATTTGCATCGAATTGATTAACAAGATCGGAAAAATGTACTCGTTGTGACAGAAAATGATAGATTCATTGAGGATCTGCGCATTTGTTATTTTCTAGATTTCCCGTGTATCTCTTCCTTAATTTTTCATTTAATTGCGTATGTCCGTAACACAAATGAAACGTTGCGTCGACTTTCTTTTGTTTTAATTTAATCATTTGAGGTATCAAAAGTTGGAAAGATTTAAATAAGAATGCGGAATGAATATTTGCCAAACTATTTAAGAAAAATGCACCGAGGGCTAAAGAAAACAAGAATGAGGGTAGTATACAGGTATTTTAATTAAATATTGTTTAATGTTCTTGAACTTTCCCCAAAATTATGGAGGGTGGAAAGAAAATTACCGCTTTTACTCAACTTGGTTTGTTCTCAAAGTTAACAAAGAGCGTATTTTACACACTTTCACTTTGTCGGGATGTCGTTATTATTCCCCTTAGGTACATTACTTCACGAATTTTTAACAACTAAGGGAACTCAAGATAATAAAATTTCAAGGAACTCGTCGACTATTGCATTTTTCGTTACGCATGCTGCATTTGTCTGGGATTCTTAGTCATATTTTTATTTAATCCTGCTTGGCATTAAAATTATAATTTTGACCTAAATTTATGGCACAGTTCGCTCCATCATCATTTTATAAATCCGTGACAGTTTAACGGGATCAAAATAAAGTATCCCTTTAACACTAGCAGCTGTTAATAGATCCGCCCCGGCAAATTATTAATCTCAAATTTCTTCTGAGAAAGGGTTTCTTTTTTATTAGACCCTAACGAGCTTAACAGACCAGACGATCTATAGTTTCTTTTTTTCTTACGAAAACATCGCCAAGCAACAACAAAAAAAATCATTACATTTCACGATAAATCACGATGCGCAATTGTTTTGGGGTCACGTCGCCCGACCAACATCGCCATCTGTTTCTGGTCTAATAATTTCTAGAACAGGTGATCTACGGTCGATTTGTTTTTCGTATTCGTCATGGAGACAGGTGCGGGTCGATCGATGGTGTTAATTTAATACGTGTGAAGCGGTACTCGGGGTCCAGCAAGATGAAGAAGGGGTAACTACCGTCGGTGTTTTAAAGGAAATAAAAATGATAATCATGAAGGGAAAAGTTGATGCGCTCGAGCAAAAAAAATAGTATTTTTTCGAGCGCGTTGTTCAACGATTATTTTCGGTATTGCGGAAGACGAGTATAAAATAATAAAATTATTCCTTTCCACTCTTCTACAAGCATATATATATCTTTTATAGTCTTTTATATTGAAAAGAATATATTTCAAATAAACGTATACGATGGATGGGTAAATTGTAAATCTCAAAATATTAAAAATAATAACCAACCAGATCATAAATGAAAACCACATCATTGTGACTCTAAAAATTCACTATCACGTAGTTCGTACTTCTTTTTCTTCCAGCAACGAAATTCCATTGTTTCGCACGCTATTGACGCCGTTCCACTAAATCAGCGCGTCGCGATATTGAGACGTACAGAAAAAAGAAGGTGTAAAATCATCGAAGTACCGCAAATTACTCTATAATAAACGAGCATCGTTAAAAAGGGATCTACGCAATAAAATTAAGCGCCTTGGCCGACGTGGCAGCACGTTTCGATACTTATCCGTCCGCCATTTAGCTGCATTGACGCCCTTAAGCGAAGCAGTGGAACGAATTCGTGTTGGAAACAAAGATAGAAAGGGGGGAGAGAGAGAGAGAGAGGTATTTATGAATTTATATCGTAAAAATGGATGTACGTAAGTTCGGTCATCTGTAAGCTGTTACGAGATCGTACGTGTGACTAGTCAAGTATGAGGATCTTAACACCCCATTTTTATCATTGAAAATCCCAATGAATATTTGCGAACGGCCCTCCGTGCGACTGATAAATATGAATTTAACGTCGTTCTGAGGGCGATTTATGTAAATCTTGTTTTTCCAGAAGGAATACGTTCGTGTAATGCGAGAGCGTTTCGCTGAATAATACATCGAGGAAAAAGAGAAGGAATCATATATAAAACATTATTTATTTATTTATTTACACGGGGAGGAAATCCCTTTGAAGATAATGAAGTTCTTTCAAAATCTTTAAAATTTGTTTCGTAAGTCTCTTTAATTAATTGTAAGCGCATCATCTTTTCGTATTAATTATTCTTTGACGCAATTGGATTTTCTACATTGTTTAAGTAAATTGTTTTCGTCACATAAAACTGTAAAAATTTCGAAGGGATTGGATTGGTAAAATCATAGAAAAAGAGCAATACACCAGCGAGTTGATCTTTTTTATAGAATAATATATGCAGACATCGAGAAATTTATAATCAAAAACACGAAGGTTGTAACACGTAGGTTAGATAGGTTAGGTTTTAAATTGTCCAGTTTATCAGCGCTAATAATAATGAAAACCTATCAACACGTTGCTACGTAACATCTGTATCTGCTTGCAAAATAGAATCACGTACAAGGTGTATAAGATGGCTGCTCGCGCGCAGCCACGAATGATTTCATCGAGGTGCAGCGTTGTACATGCGAATTACGAATGGATTGATGATGGATGTAAGTAATGGTACCCGCATTATACCTGTCAAAACAATACGTTTACGTAACGGCAATTTTCACGTCGAAACGAGGATATGGAAAGTTGTGAACATTTACACGGCAAATAAACGATATGCCGCATAATATTTAGGTTATTTCTTCGAAAGATAAGAAAACGTAGCGGCGTTCCCGCAATTTCAACAATATATGCTGATTCGGAGAAAACCAAACAATTCCATAAAGTAAAATAGTGACTAGTCACTATAGACTAATCTAAACAGAATCGTCCTCGCCTGAATCATCGTGATGCTTCTTTATCATCTTATAAATTTTCGTTATTAACCTCTTTGTTTGACGTATTTTCCATCCCAGTTGAAATGGAAGCGCCCCTGTAGATCCTATATTTTACACTAAAATAAAACGATTTTTTTAATACGTGGTAAAATAATCGTATCTTGTAGTAGTGACTGGAAAACATAGATATTTTGCATGGAAGAAGTGTTTTAAAAAAATCGTTTAATTTTAGTGCAAAATTGGGGTCAACGGGAGAGCTTCCATTTGCTGCATGTAGGCTATAAGGACATTTTGTGTATGGGCTGATTTTTCCAATAACAAATGGCAGAATTTGAAGCGAGAAAAAATAAATAACAATTTAACTAAAAAAAAAACTAAAATGTTCGTGACGTCATAATATCTATTTACACCTACCTTTTTCGTTTCTTTGCTTTAGGAAATAATCAATAAAAAAAAAAACAAAATACGATAATCGAGCATATTAACCTTGTATCGTTAAAACCAAACTATTAAAATTATTGAAACCAAACAAATAGGTGGGTTAATACAAATGCGCTAATGCATGCAACTCTGTTTGTTTAGATTGCATTCGTTTCTAAATTTGTTAATTAAATAAATACAGTTCCGGTTTCAAATCTGCAAATACTGATAACGATAAATTTAAATTGTTCTAGGTAAAACGATCGTATTTATATTTTTTATCGACAAAAAAAAAACGATTTTGTAAACTTTAACTTAACTTAAACTAAGACAGGTTAAATGTCGCACTTACTCATGCGGAAATTTTGTATTATACGAAGTATATTTGTTTTCGTATAAATTTCCAAAAATTACCAGTTTTTAGTATATCGAAATTATAATCTTTTAACTCGACCATAGTGTTTCATAATTTCTACAAGAAAAGAAAACACGATATGTTAAATAATTTACAACATTCAGTTGAAGTGAATAAATGTTTATTTAATGTCTGTTAAAGTTGCAACAGGGCAAAATTCCACGTAGCTTTCAAAACGAAAAAGAGTTGAGCGCGAAAGGTACATATTTACCGTTGGTTTAAATCAAAATATTTATTAATCTGTTAATTCTGCTAAACACATACAAGTAAATATGTTTATGGGAAGAAGATAACGTTGCTACAATTTCTTAATTAAATAAACACAACTGTCATATGTGGACGGAGTGAATCAACGATGCAGGATTTAATCTCCAAAGATTTTTAACAGGCAGAATTTCTTAAAGGTAAACTTATACAGAGACAACCCCTATAATGCAATTTATTTAAATTTAGTGAAACAACTAAAAACATCTTTTTTTTCGATTTAGAATAATATTTTAATCCTTGTTAAATAATCCTTAAAAATAAAAATTGTTATATTAAAAAAAAAAGCCTAACTTCTCGTACTTTGTACCCAGCCAGTCCCGTTTCAATTCGAAAGTGGTAACATTGTGGACCTACAAAAGGTAACAGCTCTGAGTAAAGAAATTAAAAAAAAAATTGACGCGATTGTTTGTCTTGTTAGTAACAAGATTTCATTATCAGTTAGTGTCCGTGACAATGAATGTATCTAATGTGGCACAAGAACGTTTCCCTGGATTGGATATTTTGAACGTTGAAGCCGAGACAGCCGAACAAATGGAAATACAACACTGCATCGACCAATTTTCCAAATTAAAGCTAAGAAGACTCCTACAGGGTCCCACTTCTTCTTTTAATCTTATACGATTTCAACTTCCAACACCTACCTGCAATAGCTAAGCATATATTCCTTTCTTTAATAAGTAGTAGTTGACCAACTACTAACTAACTAAACAAGGAAAGAATACGGAAATGAGAAGGAATTTCATCGCAGAAAAACTTCACAAGTTCACATCAAAGCTGTTTCACGAAAAGAACTTTAGTGGTTGAAAGCCAGTTAAACATGATGGAATAAATCATTTCCTAATTCATGTGCATCGCATCTACGAGTCTCCGTAACTAATCGACGAATCTCTTCGCCAAGTTTTGTACGATGCAGGCGCATATTTCTTTTCTTTTTTCTATTAATATCACGACAACGGTACAAAATTTCGAACTGGTTCCTTTTCCTCTCGATACGAAAAGCTCACGTCTGTGCGTTTCATCGCACGCTATTTTCAGACGCGAACGTTGAAATGCACCCCTCTTAATAAATAATTTTAAAATTCAACTGCGGTAACCGCATAACCGGTTTAGCTTGTTTGAACAGCGAACCCCGTGATTTACAAACTTTTTCTCAGTTGACATAATATATTAAACCGGCAGAAACGGAGTTTTCTCGTTTAATATATTTCAATATCTAAAACGTACAGACAGGCGGCAGAATATAAAATAGTAAACTTTAGATGTTGATGTAAGGATATTTACAAATACGTTGTAAATTTAGTAAAGCCAGTCAAACATTCCTGTATTTTGTTAAATTCAATAGAAAAAAAAATAAAATCGATATTTTTCTATTACCTAATGGATAGATTTACTTCTACGTACATGTAATTGAATTAAACGTTGCGTAAACAACATAATTACCTCGTATATTACCTAGCTTGCAATTCAAACGAATCCCTTTGTTGGCGGTTTTGCGCAACTAGAATTCTACTGATTCATCACCATTACCGACATGCAAACCGAAGCGATGTTTTTTCCATAATACTATCATCTAAAGGAGAACAGCATATACAGTATTGTTTAGAAGAAAATTTCCACCGCTCACATGCTCCCGAAGACATTGAATTCAATTTTTAGGTGTCGTTGTTTGTTGACTGCTTTTCGGATATTATTGCCTTTGGTACGTTTTTGGAGATAATCGACGCTCAATAATCTTTTAATAATTAAAGCTTAGTTTACTACTTAATTAACTTATTTGCTTGCAATTCTTTGCCACACTCCAAAAACTCTCCATTAACGTTTTAGACTGTTTCTGGCGTGTCCTTAAGTAATACTATTTCTATTGGTGTTAGATTTTTTTTTACCTAGTGATGTATGTACGCGAACACATCTCCACGTTTCATCCTACCTAACGTAAATAACTACATATGTTTTTACCTACGAACGTATACGTTTTTGTATTTAATTGTACGTTCTGTATGCAAGCTGTATTCACTCAGTGTCACGATCAACGGCCTCCGACGTTGGATACTCGCTCGCCGGAAGTCCATAGGTGACCGGAAACGGACGGTCTAGATGTAGGAACCGTGCATGCGTGCGATATGACAAATTTTATGTGGAATTGCAGTGATCTATGGAATAATAACTTCGGATGGCCGATGCTGTGAATAAACGCAGGAAATAAGGTAGGAATAGGGGAAGGTCGTTCCTGATTGCTGCGGTACGATGTTTAGTAGGAAACTGTAATTTTGTAGATGTCCTAAATGTTGACTATTGTGATTATCACGTGACCAAGTAGGAAATTTCGATGTTTTTAGTTCAAAATAATTGACCGTAATTATTTTGAGTAACTGATCTTGTTTCAGTATTTCGAATGGCTTCCGTTCAATGTTCACTCGTATAAATTTACGAAGGAACCTAATTTTTTATATTTTTTTACATTACAATGCATTTTCTTATTATGAGTGTTTCTAACTATTAAAATCTGACTTGTTGCATCTCGCGTCAGGTTTCGAGGTTCTCTCTGGCGCACAAATTTAAAGCAAAAATCTTTTTTTTATTTAATAGGGTGGTTCGCAGTGTTAGCTGGAACCAGTAATGTCCATCTTAATTGAGTTCTTCTATTATAGAACCGCTTGTGTACCATGTCAAATTTCTTTTAAGTTGAGATCGATACGGTTTTCCGTGACCACCTCAGAAGACTGGTTGAAATTCCATTGCATCGAGATCGTGGCGTCTATAGTACTCATCAAGCAAACTTATGTTGAAAATTTGAAAGTTTTTAAGATGTCCTTCTGCCAAGAGCAAATGCGTTTTGTTTTAGCTTACTTCTCTATGTTGACGTGCTGGTTATTTTCGGCGAAATTTCTAATGTTGCTGCATATCTTTGAAGAATTGTGGTTGCTATATACCGAAGCATTAGAGAGGACAAAGGCAGGTGGAATTATTGCTCCTTTGCATCGACTAGATAGACTCGTGTCTATTCGCCTCATGAGAATGGAATCGTATTGCCTACTGGTGTCTCCGAGAATCGACGAAACACGAGTCTGTCTAGTCGCTGCAAAACAGGTAATAATTTCATCCGCGTTTGTCCTCTATAGTGATCGATCATCCTATTTTCTTTCATTATAATTCCGCAATTTGATGTTTCACCAAGATTATAGGCTTATACGACCATTCTGTTTCAAAAAGGACGGAACAACACGAATCGAAAGTGTAATTCTTTGTTAAAAAGGATTCTACGTTAAATATTGTTCTCTCCTTTCAGAAATAGAAAAAACACACTTCTCCGCCATAAATTCTCTCTGTTAGAAAGATCCGCTAAATAAATTCTAATTTCTACGACGTGCCATTTCGAAATCTAGAACAAGCAATAACATTAATTTAACTTGAAATTGCAAATCTCTTTTGTACATTTCCATATAAAACCGTAAAATAGCTCCCTACCTTAATTAAATCGTTTCAACGTAATTTACCTACATACATGTGCTGTTACCAAACCTCTGTTCAGTTCCGGTGTGCAACCAACGGATATTATTTTCATGCAGCGTTGCAGGTAAGCATGTTAGGGTTCGATAACCATTACGAATAATTACCCATTTGTTTGCTAGAGATTGGAAGTTCATAAAATGTGATAAAAACTTAATTAAATAGGGGAAACGCGCAGTACGTATATTAATCAAACTTTACATTGAAAGGTTTGTTTAGTTTATTCGGTCAAAGTTAATATTTCCTCTCCTCGTTAGTGTAGATCTTACTGTTCTACAGGACGACGTGAGAAGAACAGATTCCATGGGATCTCTATAAAGGGATGTTTTTTTCGAATATGTGAAACGTTGGAGTGGAGGCTATTGTAACTTATAGAAGATAAATACGTAGACGCATCCTATATAAACATTTACAGTGAAATAAATGACGTGCCCTGTCAATATTCGGGCGAGGAAACATTAAAATAAACATATCTTGTCCCTGAAATAATAAATACTTAATACGTAGGTCAATCAATTTCATCAATTAACTGTTCTTTAATGAATCCGTAAGTAAATAATTTATTGTAAGATTAACGCTAGCTTCGAATTTATTGGGTGGGGTGCATTTTAAGAGTCTCAGAGCAGATTCCCATCTAAACAGCGCTACTTAGATTGATGCGATACCATAAAAAAAATGATGCAACGGCGACGCGCCGCTAAGATGGAAACAAAAAACGCCATAACGGCGCTCCACAATAGCGAATTCTTCTTTGGCTTCGTACCGCATCTACGTGATCCTACAACTCGTTTAGTCCGTTTAACGCAGAGGAAAGCGTACATTTCGTTCGCGTGTCGAATTTGAAAATTTCCGGAATAAATCGGCAATGAGAGAGTAATGGTGCCGGTCCTCGTTCTGGTATTCTAGGATGCGTATTCGGTATTTCGTGCGCTGTACACAACGTTGCGCTTTACAGAAAATTGCATTCTTTCTAATTGTCGTTATAACTGTTGGTTTTACGTTTACGTAACTTTTTACGGCGGTTATAACTCCGCTAACTTAATGTCGTAGGTATTAGTTAGGATGTAATTAATAGCGAAGGAAAATACGGAAGAGATACTTAATTTAGTGTATAAACTGGTAGTTTCAAACAATTATTTAGTGAAAGCGCTTTTAATTATAAGATCACGGTATTAGGTCACCCGCAATAAGTTGCCGTGTATAATTATCAGTCTACCTAATATTTTACGCAAATTTCGTTTTTTTTATGAATATCCCAAATTAAATACTCTGTACGTATTACAGAAACGGTAAGCGTCTACAATTTGTCGACAATTAAGTTTATTATTTGAGTTCTCTAGCGCCTCGATGGTTCCAACGGTATTATGCATTATAAATAAGAAAATAGAGGAGCGTTCTACAATTTTCATATGTACACTTAAAATGTCTTTAGCACGGACAGAAAACGGCTTTCGTGTAGTGCGGAGTGTACCGATATAGTTGTAGTACTATTTAAGTAAGGTCCCGCTAGTTTTTTTTTTATTAAAAAATGTTTCCTTCTGCTATTCATTTCTGGCCATGCCATATGTCGCTTGTCCTTGTCCTGTCCAAGACGATTTCATAAAAGAAAAAGCAATATCATTTAAATACCGTAAGACCATGGAAATAGCTTAAATATTATTTGGAATCGTTGACTATTCTCCTCATTAAAAATTTATCATTTACATTGCTCGCTTGGAACTCTAAAAATAGCATTCGTGTTTGTTCACTTTTTTATAGAACCCATCGACCGTAAAAACTTATTATTGTCATTGTACACGGGTAAACTTGCGTATTATACGTACGTATATTTTGAATACTACGTGCATATCCCTTTCCTGCGTTCGTAATGCCAGTATTGTTTCCGGTTTCACAATCGGCTAAAACTCTCTTTACTTACTCTCTTATCTAAAACGTTAATGGACGATACTGAAAGGTAAATGGACATTTTGGAACATCACGGTTCTTTATGCAATATTTACTTGGATTTGACAAATATTCGGCGATGAGGACCGTTCGAAACGGCCGTCCCGGGCTCATTATCGTATTACTATATCACAAATTAAACTTGTGCGGTGCGGAGGTTCCCGATACTTACGTGTTGTTTACCTGCATTTGACGTACTTTTAAAACTAAAAGATTTTTTTCCCTTTCGGCACATAGGCGAATTACACCGTGGCTCCTATTGGTTACGCACATTAGCGCTGCATTGCTTGCATATCCTGGGCGCAATTACTTTTATAGAAAAAAATTGTTACCAATAAAAGATTCAAATTGACACTAAATTCGTCGTCGTATACGATTAAATTAGGAAAGCGTAATACATAGGACGAAATAACCCAGATACATAAAGCAAGATAAACTAAATTAACGATAATGGAAATTCAACGTAGAGCGTGCTCTAGTACATCGTTTGAATTACAAGTAGTCTCGTATTTGAAATGGAGGAACAACAATAAGGTCAAGTTTATAATAAACCTAGATCGATCCAAATACCTGGCTCGACAGCGTAGCCGTTGCTTTAATAATACTCCATAAATAGACGTAATAGTCCAACACGTAAGTGATACATAACGAAACAGGACGATAAATTATTGAAATGGGAAAAGAGGAGATTATTTATAAAAGCTTCGTGGAATACTAAATTGAGAAGGGAAAGAGAAATTCGTCGTGAACAATTTGGTACGTTTAAATATTAAGAATAAATAAATAAATTAGAAGAACAGAAGACAACACTTATTTATCGTATCGGTCTGTTTCGGTAACTTCGATTAACAATTCAAGAATAACAATAAGTAACATTAATCAGCTTGGCCTGGTTTTATATACAATATTCTGCAATGGTAATTCTTTAATGTTTTACGTAGTGATAATTTTCTCCGTCATAAAATTCAATGGTTGTTAGGCAAAATCTAAAGGTTAATTTCTTTATATTGAAGGGCACTCTTTTCTTTCTAAAAAAAAATGGATTATTTTAGTTTTAACAATCGTTGGTAGCGACTTCTTTCTTCATATTTTCATGACACACTTCATTATGTGGTAAATGCTTTACACAGCAGCAATATGGACCCACTTTCTTTAATTTTGTTAATTAAACGAGACTGAAATAAAGCTGAACAGGATTGATTGTAATAAATGCATCTTAAGTAGAGCACAAGAAGTATACCTGCTGTAAGGAATTGACCAAAACGCTCCTCTCGAAATGCTTGGTCCTGTTTGGACAATAAAGTTTAATATTATTATATTTTATCAACAAATACGTTACTAAATTGCCTTAATATTATTCCCAACATTATCCTGAATAACACTTGCCTCATCTATTTTAAGAAATATGAAAGTAATAACTCTTTATAACGGTTAGAAAAGTCAACAGATGCTGTTTTGAGGTAAAAATGTCGTAGAAAGTTTGTAAAAATGGATTTATTTAAAGCTAGCTCCATCGACGTATCCATGATGTTTAAGATTTCTAACGAAAAATGTTACTTGCGATTGCTCTTTGTAATATCCAATGAAATTTAAGTGAAAACGGCTTGTATTAAACCGATGTAACTCGCTTTTATATACGGACGAAGTTATGTGACTTTCATCGGAACAATCTTAATGGTACTTTTCAAACGGTACGTTTCTTTTTCACTTTTGAAATGATATCCAGCAGAATTAACGCAATTACATTCGAATGCAACGAGAGTCTGGCGAGCATGTGTTTCGTACGAGACGGCAGCGCTGCTCTAATACCGTCGAACCGATATTTTAGGATGATTTAGGAAGTCGTCCCGGTATTAACTCGAGATAAATCACGATGTCAAAGGGAGAAAAAACGGTTTGAAATTGAACAGTCGACGTATAATTAGTTTCTTACTATTAATGTCCGTTCCCGCAATAATAAAAAAAAAAGACGCCGCGCTCTTGAATCTCGAGTGGAGCGGAGTTCTTTTTCTAACTAGGAACACGTGTGATAGCAACGCGTCTACGTTAGGAAACGAGAAAGAGGAAGTAAGTAACCCTTTTCTATTCCTGTACGGTCCCATGCTGGCGATTGTGGTTTAAGCTTGATGAGTTGGGAAGTACCCTTGATATGTGGGACTGATTGGATTCTAGCTCCGAAGTGTTGCATGTAAAAAAAAATTAAAGATTTCATAGCCATGAATGTTATCGGATCCTGTCGCCATTTCTCCATATTGTTTTAAAATTTTCAATTTAACATTATTGTATTGCATAGGCAATGAGTTAGAACAATAAAGTCTAATGTACGTAAAAATTGATTTAAAATAATAATTTTCGCCATACACGTACGCTTCACCATCAGAATAACGTTGCTCGATTCCGCGATAGAGCTTCCTCAAAAAATTTAAACCATTTTAAATATTTGGGAAACTAACGGAAATATTCTTTTAATGCAATGTAATGCTGAAATGTCAGTATTCTCGTCTA
This sequence comes from Oryctes rhinoceros, assembly GCA_020654165.1. NCBI lineage: Eukaryota > Metazoa > Arthropoda > Insecta > Coleoptera > Scarabaeidae > Oryctes > Oryctes rhinoceros. The sequence continues at coordinate 3,456,975 of JAIOKQ010000548.1, read as the reverse complement.
TTTAATTTCAACAAGAGCGGTTATTACATTTACGGAATCCCATCATATTAACGGATCCTCCTTATCCAACCACATCTTGTTAACTTTAACTACCTCGCGTTAGTTATGTAACATCTTTAACGTCCTCTAGAATGTGTATATGCGTTTGAATAAAGTACGAAGTAATCATCATCTTTGAGAATTTATCGTCGGTAGTAAACCGGAACGTAAGGCGTGCGCGGCATTGAAAAGAAGGATTTATACCCTTTTACAATTCCCCATCCCAACAGCACCAATCGATTGATTTACTTACTCGTAACACTAAGAGTTAGCGACAGCTTTGGTTGATTTTCGTAGAAAAAAGAAAAATAGCTGGAGTAATATTCTGCTGTGGAGTGTCACCATTATAATTCCTACGTTAGTGTTATTGGTGCGTTGTAAATTTTACAAAGGGTTATTTACTATTACAGGCAATACGTAATATATTTGAAAGCGAAATAGTGACTAAAGATGTAAATATTTTGACCTTCTAGAAGTTACAACGAGGTAATTACTGTTAAAAGTAAAAACGTAGATATACGGCGTGAAAGTGAGGATGGTCATTTCGAAGAAATTTTTATTGTCGAATGAAACTGGCAAGAACAAGCGATCATGATAAAGCCTTCTTTGTTTTCAGAAACATACAAAAGAAAAGAGTGTCTTAGTTAAATACTGTGATAATGAAGCAGCATTATACGTATGTTAAAAGAAGTTGTTTAAAAAAAAAACTTCAATTGCAATCATACAAAGATAATTAATAGCAAAAGGAAAAATCAAGTATCAAAACTATGTTCTTTTAAATAGGACACCCGTATAGTAGCGCATATTTGGAGGAGCGGGAGAATCCGTTAGGATTACCCATACCTACAGTCAATTTTTTTTGTCTTTACCAAAATAAAGAAAGACAACTTTTTCGTAGACCATCGCTGGCAACGTTTTGGCAACGCAAGATTTTATTTATCGAGAAATATCCTCCTCTCTATTTTAAGCGGAGCACTTTATTTCACTTTTTTTTCGTTAATTAAAGCTTTGAATTGCGGTACAGGCATATATGTATAAAGTAACAATTGGAACTCCCCGTATAAAATATTTTCTTGGTGTCGAAGGCTGATACTTCACGATTTACAACTACAATTGTCAATTTCGTGGTATTGTATGCAAAACATGGAAGACATTGTTCTCGATGCATTTATACATAAAGTGGGTACATTATTCAGACATATTTTGATGTGAGTCAAGCATGCAGACGTACATTGGAGAAACCAATCGATAGTGCACTTTCTATAGAGTCCCATTTCTTCTTCCTCATTTCTTTATGCTTAAAATATAACCTAAACGTTTAGAAAGAAACGTTAGAAATCAAAAAAAATAAAAATTAAATTCAAGCAAAAGCAATCTTATTTAAAGCATGGCGCACTTAGTTCTTTTTCGCAATAAAAAGCAATGTTTTGTATCAGGTCTAGTGTCCATAGATTCAGCTACGCAGCTTTTAATTTTCAATAATTTATTGAAAACTTACTCGGGGCTGCAAGGTCGCGATTGTTCTAAATAGAAAACAGTCGATTACTTACGCGTTGTTGTTACACACATAAAAAAAATGTGAAGGTGTCCCGGGACATTGAAAAAAATTGAATTAAATATTGTCGACAATCTGTAAATCAACGTCCGTAAGTACTCAAGGTTTGGTTTTTTTTTTTTTTTTAGAGAATATTTTATTTTAAAGATTCTATTATACATATTAGCTTTTATTTATAACTATAGAACGTTGGCAAGCATTGCAAAAATGACTTTCCTAATCTGGCTGGAATTATTATTATGTCTTATCGCAAGACCTAGTTTCGTGTTAACTCTAGGCGACGTTATGTGGATTAAGTTAAGAAATAAAACTTCAATATCATACGGCTTTACTTATGCATGTGGTAGATACTGCTCGAATATGCAGTATGTGGGTGATATCTATCCGATATAACCATAGCGTACTTGGATACCGGTAGGTCTGGTGGGGAGCGAAGAAGCACCAACTACCAGATTACGCCAGTTCTTCCGCCAGTGGGTGTTTGACCACCGACTTTAGTATACAGTCAGTCGACAGCCTTTACGCAGGTCGGCCGCCTTGCTTCACCGACAGAGCGGAACATTTAAAGCGAGTTTCATACGAACGTTGGTCATTGTTACAAACAAAATTTTTGTGTGTATTAAAATAACGTTACCTTGGATACTAGCGAATCGATACTAAGCTGCTATCGTTTCAAAGTCATCCATATAGTTATTTTTCCGATTTTGAACGAAGAACGGTTTAGTTGTGTTATTTTGTGGAAAAGAAAAACTTTGATTTTTGTGAAATACGAACAATTCGTAGAGTATTTTGACAGTGATAATTATGTTGTAAATAACAGTGCGTCGAACGATCGAAGAAATAACGAACTGTTTGGGACGACACAAGCATCCATGGCGCACTTCAAGATCATCCTTTTTGTGTTCTTGAACTATTTCGGACTGTTTGGTACCGGATTGGAGCTCCATAACGGAGGGTATGAAGATCTGGTCGTTTCCATATCCGATACTGTTCCGGCCACCAATTGCAAAGAAATTTTGCACAACTTGGAGGTAAGAGCCGTAACGTTCCTTCTTTGCCTTACGTTTCGCCTTATTAATTTGTAAATCATGTCCAGATTCAATTAGAAAAGAAAGAAAAATAATTGTGATACCCGGAGCTGAAGACGCTTAAGTTTTATAACAAGAATTTTGTTAGTTGGTGTTCGGTTTCTTATTTAGAATTATCGGCAATTATAGACGACCAAGAAAGTCCGTTCCGTGGAGTCGATAACAAAGTAATAGGTACTCATTGAGGTCTTTACAACGAATAAAATGTTTAAAAAGGAGTATTTATGGTAATCATGGGGAACGTTTTGGGTTCATTTGTTAAAAATGGTACCTTTACGGAATTAATTGGCTCCAAAAAGTACTTCGCAATCCGAAATTTGGTAACCTCTATTAAGAGATAAAGGAAATAAAAATAATCGTTGTACATAACCATCTCTTTGTAACAAGTACTCGGTTTTGGAAACAAAAATCCTTCAATCCTTCCTTCATTTTAAAGTTGGAGGTAAATATTAAATTTTTTTGGAACTCTAAATTATCTTTTTTTTTACACCTCGGGTGGCTTTAGGAACACTAGTTTCAACATTTTTTCTTATTTACTAAGCTTTTACATTGTAAAATTTAACTTCTTGTAGCTTCACAAATACCGACGACAGGTCATATGCGCTTAGGAACTTCGCCTTTTACATGCTAGCCCAGTTTTCCCTATTTTTTATGACTCACCCTGTATTGTTAATTTTAATGCTAGAAAACGCAGGCAATAGTAACACTTTTTTTTATTAATTGGAAATAAAATTTTTCCAAATAAGCGAACAGTAAATAAAACCGATCATCTCAAATAGCATTAAATGCCGGACTACATTTTTTGTTGCCTAATAATAAACGCAAATCCAAAACTTCCACGTTCATCCATTCGTACTTTACATGTAAATTATACATCGCTAATACCACGTCGCGTCACATATTCCGAACGTAAACATCGCCGTTGAGAGAACGACTTTTTTCAACATTGAAAACAAGGCGACGCACACGGGCATCATAATTAATACATAAATAGCCTAACGAAGTATTCAACGGCACGGCGCGGTCTGAAAACGCGTTTGAGGAAGTGATTTGATTACGGGCCGCGATTGTGGGCCAATTATGGGAGCTTTTATTCGTCAATCATCGGCTAAAAGGTACGTAGAGTCTTTGTGATCAAAGCCTCGGCCGTTCGTCTTACGATAATAATGGATTGATATCGTGCTGTAATGGTGTTTAAAAGCAAGCATCTTTAAGTGTATACAAATGCATTGGGGCGTTCAAGAAGATTAACCGAATCAATCGAACACCTTTTTTTTTACGCGTAGCCATGTATTACCTTTTTTATCTTGAATGAATAAGAGGAAGATATATAAAGGGAACGTATGATTTTGCATTAGCATTGAGATATATATAGATGAGTATTCTTAATAATCTCGAGAATACCGTTATGGGAAAAACAAAAGCTTATTGGACAAGTATTCGTAAACAGATTTGGATTTATCAAGGTAAGAGCTTGTTTTGTCAGACAAGACAGTATCTTTCTTTATTTCGTAATTTTATGTAGCGCACATTATGCTGATTTGTCATAATAGCCTGATTTTCCCTACATTTATTTGTAAACGATAGTCATTCGCTGAAATTTGTTTATATTTTTGGTTTTCATCATTCATCCTATGGCTAGCTTGCTGAATATATGAATGGCTCCGGTTCATAGGTTAATCGGCTGAAATTTTTCGTTAGAGGGGAAATCTACTCGTAAGAAGTTGACTAGTTACTAAAAAGATGGATATACGCACGCATTGCACCAATTATCTTGCTTTCTAGAACCTTGCAACTTTCTATCGATAAATAGGTTTTCGTCATCCAAACAGTCCTAAAACGGTACACAACACCGTTATATTCTTGCTTCTCGCATGCTCCAATTAATGTTGTGAAAATTATGCAGCGGTAGTATCAAGAAACTCCGCCTATCAGTCCGTTCTCCAACGTTTTCTATGCTCGCTTGAACTTGGGGTGGCGCATTATGCAAGTTAGTTAGCGTTATAGCGATTAAGTAACTCTTTTTCGGCTATTTTGATGTACTAAGGTGCTTCATACGTTAAACTTTCCGTCTTCACTTATCCAATGGAATAAGTGAAGTAATGGAAGCTCCACCGTCCTTCCTCTGGAGCAGAGATTACTTTATTTACATCTTCGCTGCGTGACCGACGATTTAAATCAATTTATAATGCGAGAGATGAAAGCTATACGATTGCGCGTATGCATTGGAAGCTCTCGAACTGTGCCTTAGTATTGGGTAACGCATAAATCTGAAAGCAAACAAGGCACGGCTAAATTTATCATTGTGGGAAACATACATACTTCAGATGTATGCGTGAGATGCTGATGTACGATGAATAAACATGCTCGGTAATCTGTATGTGGGTCCACGAGCGGAGATTTAAGATTTCTTGGAGGAGATATGCTCGCGTACATGATTGTGATATTGTAGTTGGTATATTTTCTATATCATCACCAGGGTCAGTGATGGGATTAATTAAAACTGCTAGCCCCCGCGAATTTACATTCTTATGGTGAATATATAAGAACATATAAATTATTTAGTTTTCATTTAATTTTTTTTGTTACTTTGCTTTTGTTGTATATGAACATCAACAAATGAAACCTCAAATGATTGCTATGGCGCTATGCCGGTAGTTTTAGTTTTCGTAAAAGAGGATGATTAAAATTAAAGTGATTGTAACCTAAAAATTAATTAACAATTAACGTGTTGCATAGGATGTCTTAAACATGGTAAAACGAGTTAGTGCATGCATTACTGAATAAAGCAGCTATTTTGAGCATATAAATTGATAGTAATAAGAATATACAAGATTATAGTAAGATCTTAGTTCTTTCCAACGTATCGGCATAATTTGCAAAGTATTTTTGTCATTTAATGAACGTTATAGTTGGCAATTTTATGCACATACCTGCGTAATACTTAGACCTCAATCTAGATTTTATTATTATTTTCGTGCAATGGGTACAGGGATAATGCTTTTGCGCCAAAAAAAGTAAGAACGTTAATTTTTTATTGTGCTGCGTATGACGTTATATTAAGCGAAATTATGGTACAGCAGCCTAGTAAATTTCAATTACTCTTGTGTTTTTTACGTAACCTTGGTTACAGAATTTACGTCATTTAAATTGCGATGCATGCAGAACAGGGTGTACGTGAATAATATTTACTGCATAGTTGCGAAATATAAGTTAAATCAACAGTTAAGAGTGAAGACCTGATGATCTTAATCTCTAAATACGATGATATATCGTGAATACAAGTAGCATTGTCGAAGATATTGCTGAAAGTCGCTATATTGAAAAATGCTCTTAGGAAAGGGGTTCTTTTTCTCGTAGATTCTAAGCTTTAGTCAAATATTACGACTGGTCTTATACATTAAAGCACGAATTTTTTAGTTAATTATTTATGTTGAAGTTTTAAATAATTTTCCAAATAACTTCTTCGAACATTCAACTACTATGTATTTCCTTTAATTTTCATGTGTTTTTATGTTTCCGAATATTTTACTTGTAGATACATTAAAAGCATAGCACAAGAATAGAAATTAGAATTTTAAAGAACAAAGTCTAAAAGAGATGTAACGATAGTAAATATCGTGTAGATATTCATGTAATATGCATGTAGATATTCCATCAGTCATTATCATAATAAATTTTAAATATTTCAAGGTACGCACCGTTCTTGAATAAGATAGAAATGATGAAATCAAAAAAATCGCAAAATCCCATTATTCACAATTATCAGAATTTTTCGTTATTCACATTGTCATCCCAGCAATTTGCATATGAATAAGTCGTGAAAATTTACTCGCCATGCTTGAAGAATAACAACGCTCTCTACGGTTTATTTAAACATTTAGCATCAGGCAATGTTCCGCAGACGACCAAACTTATACAGCGGTTAGCGATTTCATAAACGTCTTAGGTATTATACGAACATGCACCGCTTTGTACAACCTAAATATACACAGTATGTACGCGTAAGTACCTACGTATACAGTAGAAACAAATTCGGAAATTATTGTGCATGCACGAACTATCGTATCCTGACGCGGCCATTCGGCTTTTTTTTTTCTTTTACGTAACCGTGACGGTACGCGAATTGAAGGATAAACACGACTCATCGATTGTTTAGCGCGATGTCTGTATATGAGCGTCGATTATACGAGCGGACCGACACCAGAGAAGAATAAACAATAAATTCTTGGAGTATAATTATTTTCAAGGTTGAATTTTTCTGTATAGCCACAGATACGTTTTATACTATGGAATTAAAGTAAATAATCGTGGTTAATTTTCCTCTCGGCGGCTGTATGGAAGTATAATAATTAGCTTTTTATTTTATATGATGTAATTAATGTGATTCGTTTAATTCAATGAAGATACAGGATGTAATCTACGATGCTGCCTATAAATAGTTCTTTGAATTATACATACCAAGATTTTATATCGATATTGATATAAAACTAAGATAAATACGTAAAAGAACAATGCATTATTTAGTTAGAAGCGTTAATATTGTTGATTTGAAAGAATATTAGAAGTTGATCATTTATCTTCTCAACTCTTGTATCTCTTCCCTTTCCAACAGAGCACTTGGTCTTGCAAAAAAATATTATTTGTATCGCTTTCAGCCTGCCATTGATTTTGGTTTTTTTTGGTTAACTTTCTCCAGTATTTTTCGGTGTACACTGAACAACCCGTTTAGTTGAGATGTTAATTCAATCAAGATCTTTGCCTGAATATATCACATTGCTCCACCCTGTTTCAGGCAAATACCACGAAGATTCGAATAAAGTGCGGTTGGATCAACAAAAGAAACAGTTGTCACAAGTGAATTTCATTAAAAAAAATAATTTAGTGATAGAACTTCCACAATTCTTCTTGCTTTTCTACGCTTGTGAATCCCGGTCTATCTTCGAGGTGTTTTCTTTTTTGAAGAATCTACCAAAAACCCTAAAGTTATAGCGAGACTAGTGTTGTCCGCATCGCAGTCTTCTTCAACAGCAGAGTCTCTCACTTATTCCATCAAAAAAATCATAAGAGCCATTGTATAAGGCAAACATTGTAGCGACAAAAAAGTTCTTGAAGATGGTGTCTTATGCGCATTATCTCTTAGCAGCATCGTTAAACTTTATAAAAGTACCTAGGTTAATTGTATTTTTATAGCAACAAAGTTATGTTATATTCATTTATTTATTTATTTATTTAATAAAATTTTTATAAGATTATTTATAATTTACAAAGTCCATGTAATGACATCGAATTAAGGTACCTGTTAGAGGATAAATTACTATAATTTTCGTCTAAAAATAGGAATAGTTATTTTTATTTGTAAATGTTACCTACTAAATTATTGTAATTGCTATAATTGGAAGTAACACTGGTTGGGATTCAATCATTTATTCATCTCTGTTTACTTTTGCTATTAAATCTATAATTTACGTTTTAGAACATTCTTTTTTTAACAATATTGCAATGGGCTTGGCACAGATAAGTACAAGAAAAACGAAATGTTTGTGTATATATATTTTATATGCGAACAATATTACATATTTACAGTATTAGGTAATTCATAAAAAAATCCTTGCATTTCTTCTCAGAATAGAAACGTTATATCTATTTACGATAGACCTTGATGGTTTATAACGTCTTTTGTATCAAAATTTCTAGCATACTTACATGCACGATGTGGCCTTGCAGTTCCCCATAAGATGCTTAGAGAAGCAAATCATGAAATAAACAATGAATCACGTCTACATTTAATTGTAGGTGTCGAAGGAGTCAATTGCCCGACGGACGTTAAAAATACGTTAAGCTACGCTAGTACCTATTCAACAAAAGGAACATGCAGATTAGTCACGTTACATTGTAACATTAAGATGTAAATTAAATATACGTGCAAATGTATTGTTTGTTTAACTTTGTAAAGAGGATAAAGAATAGAAAATACGAGATTTCTACAAACATTTAAGGAGGTATTTGCGCGATTTTCCTTACCAATGAATTTGTAAGTTTTATGTAAATTAAAACGGGCTGTTAATGTTATGTGCATGTTTCAGTAGCTTTTCGTTGAACAACAATTTTACTACAATACATACAATTTTATTCGGTTTATATACAGAGTGTCCATGGAAGGACTTAACTATACTTCTAAACCTTATTTCAAATCCCTATCATTTTTATCGAGCGCTTGTGTATATATGTATTTAAGAAGATGTTGAATAACTGGCAACAAAAAGAAAACCTTTACTAAGTGCTTTTTCTATTAAGAAGATAGCCGCAATATAGAAGTTATAGGTACCTACCTAATACATTTTAAAAGCAAAATAAACCTATTAATAACAGTAATTGAAATATATTTGCTTATACAAAAGACAAAACATAAACCACGTCGGCGGAACGCGCGTTCTGTCCGTTTAATTATTCATTTGTTTCATTTCTAGGACATCGCACGCATGTCTCCAAGCGGGTCAAAGAGAGAATTAAAAAAAAAAAAACTTCGAACAACGAACGCGTGTTCGCCGAACGATCGAGCATTGAAATTACTTCGCGCCGTCCCATTAAAAGTATCCACGTACGCGAACGTACAAGGGAACGTTCGCGTTTATAAGTTACGACAGCGCGCCGCGACATCTACCGGCCGAACGATTAAATACCATATTTACGACGCCTACCGCGATTTACAACGACGCGGATCGTTAATTAGACGTTTTATTTTTGTTCCCATATCATGGCTCACTATTATCGACTCCTATTCAAACCCGTGTATTATAATAATAAATTTAAGTATTTAGGGTCGTAAAGAGGGATTGGTTTCGATGATGGGCATTCAACAAGATAGTTTTCGATTATAATTTATGCGCGTAGTTGTTATTATAGGATGTACTTTATGGCGAATGTAATAATGTTAGGTATAAGGATGGTACTCATCATTGTGTAATTGGATAGAAAATTGTCCTTCCTTTTTTCGTTTATCCTTTAACTAGTTACGAGACTCTGGTGGTGTTCGAGAAACAAGTGGAAACTCCTAAAGCCTCGCGATGGCATTCGTTTTATAGCCAATTAATTTTATAGTTATACGATTTTAATTAATTGATTCGCGGTACTATTAACCGCTCCTTTGTTTTTATCTATGTCTTCGGCTCGTATATACCTATTCCGCTTAAAAATGCGGGAGTCTCTAAAGAACTGAAAAACGGCATAAAAAACGACGAACACTCTCGTATATACGGGGGCATCTGTAAGAGACAGCGTTGGCGCATGATGCATTTCTTGTGTTTACAGCGTCAGTCTTCGAGATAACGTTTTGTGATCCCACCTTTTAAGAAGAGGATTTCGTCGTCGAGGACGTTCTCGGAATTTTCTTGTTTTCGATTTATTTATTTTTTTAATGCACGTCAGTATCTAAGGTATAATATATGCGACGCAATAGGATTAAAAGAAATTAATTAGGTAAACACGTATAGGAAAGCTTAAAATATGTTAATGATTCGTTATTTTCGACCCAGATTCGTTCTACGTTACACTTGTAGCATGTTACGTACGATGCATGTGTGCAGCATGGTTATACTTGAACAAGGTTTATATAACATCGCTAAAAGATGAGGTCGTGGGATCGTTAAATAATAACGTGTTTGACCTTGCCAAGCCTATAGTAGGTTACTGCATTGTAAGTGTCATCTGTTTACCATGCCAACATGTACTAAAAAGCAATGTTTACTTAATAATGGATAAATCCCGACGAATATTTTTAGATTATTTTATTAAACTAAATTTATAGAATAAATCATTTTTTATTATACGCAGCGTTCATTTGGATCACAGCATATGGGAAGTGTTTATACTATTAATCATCTAGGAAACTATAGTCACAAGAAACGTCCGCTTTTTATAATTAAGCATCGTGCGTTGCGGTTCACAGTAAAAATGTGCCAATTTTATCTTGTACTTGTATGTACTATTAAATTGTCATTGCCCGAAGAAGGGTTCTACCCGAAGTCGCCGCATCTAGAAGTTAGTTAGCATTAAAGTAATTAAGAAGTACAGTTTTCAATCACAATTTCTAATATCGGCGCTTAATTCCATTTAATTCATCGGTTAAGACGAAATTCGCAGTAACGAGGTGCTGAAACCAGCTCAACACTAATAAATGAGCCCAATTATTCGGATCGTTAACCGTAAACTAATATCATTAGATGCCGATTTTTCAACGATTCTAACTGCAGCCACTAGTATCGACCTATTTGACGCGAATCTCGAAAAAGCTTGAACGGTGTCGCGCATATTTTTAAACGGAATACCCGCGTTGAATCGGCGGTAACGAAGAGGTCGCGAGAAGAAAGCGCGACCGAGCAAATAAAGCAAAACGGATTTGAAAAGAGTAAAGAACTATATAAGTATTTCGTTGATTTTTTATCAAGAATTTCGTTTACATGCAAAATTACTTAATTTCGTACAAATTAAGTAATTTTACGAATTAAAGGGTTTTTTTCAACGATATTATTGCTGAGGACATTTCCACCATCTCGCGAAATCAATGGCAATCGCTGCTTAACAAAAACGTCAATAATCCAAACGGATTTATAAAGATAAAAACGGCCGACAGGACGATTTTTTTTAAATTCAATTAGTTTTTTCTCGACGATCCAGATCGATGCACGATACGTTTTCATCGCATCGAAACCGCAATCATCAATCCGCCGTTGCGTTTGTGATTTTAATTTGAGGAAACCGCATGCCTATACCGTCCGTCGGCGCGTCGGGCCCGGTCCGGCTTCGTAATGAAGAAGTACCCTCGAGCGAGGAACAGTAGCCGCACGCTATTACGGACCGTGAAATGAACGGCCGCCGTATATTAAAACGAGATTATGAACGGGCATATTTTCGGCCGTCGATGACTTTATAATGTCGTTACGTGATCGGTGTGAGCATTCGTATTGCACGGAAGCAGAAATTAATTATTTTTTGCTTTGATCCACTTTCGACACAATCAGCCGGCATCTTCTTTAGCTCGATTAACGTGACATTATGCTTTGCTAAAAAGTGTCCCTATTTATAGGATTAGAACAGAATACAGTTAAGGCATTGTAGTTACGAGAACATTTTAAGATAACAAACTCTAAAGAGCACTGATCAACTCTGCAGACTTGATCGGGGCAGAATTGATCTAATCGCTTCAGAAGCGGATCGATTATAACGCCTGATTATTTTATTGAGAGATCCGAATGGTAACCGACAGTAAGTTGTAACTATTTCAAATCTATGTGTGTCTATCGCAAAGTTGCGAAACGGAAAACGCGTTGACTTTTTCCGAATTAAAAAAAGTTTATTGGTTACCATCCAATTCTTTACTGAATTAATATCACACCTGGCCTTCGAAATTGTTTGATTCATAGAGTTTCCCTTATTGATCATCCGCATACATGATTAACTTAGAATTAGGCTATACTGAAAGCGAATGAAGATCATCAGTAAATCAAAGAAAGCGTAGGCCCAAGAACTGACCTCTAAGGAACCAACACACGCCGGTGTAGAAATGTTGTCTTGAACTTCGACGCGTTCTGTACGGCCGCTTAATTGTGTTGGGAAGCATCGATGAGCTAAACCTCTAACTCCACATTGGCATCACGATCTCGTGATTAACGCAGTCGGATGCTTTGGAAAGGTCCGAAAAGAAATTGAAAAATTGAAATTACAAAAAAAAAGCTGGTAATTTTATTAATTCGCAGCTACTTTGGCTGCAGTCCTCAGTAAAAATAGTTTGTGTTCAACAATTCAGATCTTTTTTTTATTTATACCGTAAATACCTTCTCCTGCAATGCTAAGCTAAAATAAACATCATTTTAAAATTTACGATGGTTCTGTTTTTCTTTAATCGCCTTACTGTAATCCTGCAGTGAATTATATATCTTTTGATTATGTGTATCAGAGGCGAGTATCGTAAAATGCGGATTGTATTTCTCGGAACTTAACAGTTCACTTTAAGCGTGAAGAATTTTTACAACGTACACGCCACTCTATTGTTTCCAAATGTACAAACATTGAACAACACTAGACGTCGATATTGTTCCTGTGAATGCTGCCGAGATAAAAGAGTCCCGAGAGTGAGGATGTTTCTCGTCTAGTAGATCACCTACTCGAACGCACTAGAAAAGGCGAAAAGATACGTATCTCGGAACGAGACATTTCGTCATCCACATGTTAAGCGATAAATACCAGACCAAGCGGCCCGTTATTACTAATGGTTTATCGTGTTATCATAAGCGTTCTTAATGGCCCAGTGTGTCAGATTAAAGCAAGAAGTAAAACTGAAATCGTTAGTATACTCCGAGGCTTTTAAAATTCTTGAGCTATAGCCTCTTACGCACGATAAAAAAGTAATTCGAGAGATACATAAACACGTAACGCAGCTTGTGGTAGTACAAATACACGTTACGATATTATTCAACATTACAATAATTACATTACATAGGTGTTGGCTATTTCACTCGAAACGCATAATTATTGATGAGTTCTTCGATGTATGCACCTTACGTAATAATAGATGGAAGGTAATACCGTAATCTTTTTCAAAGCGAAGGAACGTCTAGCCGAAAGCAGACTATTCGTAGTTTTCTCATGCGATGCCGCGGCGTTAATATTACACGACGAGAGGGAGTCGACGATACCGCACGCCGGGTCGTAGCTAATCTAAAAGAGAAAGGATGATCCTTTACCGGCGAAGTTATATGTCAGAAGTTGAACATCTCCGCTAAAGGTCAATTTTGTATACGGATGCAATGGAGAGATCTAAAAATAAAAGTCTCATCAATTATCTGCAGCACGTTTTACACGCCCGTAATCGTTCAATTTTTCTCTTTCTGTGAAGATTTTTTACGGCAATTTTCGTCTAGCCTGAAATATATTTTTTAAAGTACGTCGCCATTTTAACCAGTGATGGTATGTTGCATTATCGTGCATCTTAGTTGTTAAAGCCTTCTATGTGGCTCATGTCGAGTCAACTTATGGCTTTATATATTTCGTTTAAGAGGAGCTACAATGAATTTCTTAGGGGAAGTTCAACAGTCTACTTCATAGTGTGTAACTGCTCAGCAAGCTTCGGATATAAGATAAAACATTAGTTTTTATAGCCACACGCGCTACACGTTAGCTACAGACATTAATTCGAGAATATCATCGTATTATTAAGTTACTTTCAACTTTTTCATATAATGCCTTTTTTTTTAAATTAAAATTTGTGTTCAAACATAACAAGGAAAAAATAATTAACTTTTACAGCCGCTAATGGTCCGTTTTTCTGCTTATACACTTATATCATTTCAAAATAACTGACGACGTCACAATTATTATTATTATTACAACTATTTTAATTTATGCACTCGGGCGTTACAATGTAATTTGGCTGGATCGTTAAAGGCTAGGACGCATGAGAAACTTCGAGTAAGGCGTTAGTTGAATCCGAGAAGAAACCCGTTTCACCAAGCCTAACATCTTCCCGCAACGAACATTCGAAATAATAATCGTCTTCGTAAAGCACATTAAACGAATTAAAAACCGCCAATGCCCGCGTGAAGGTAATGAGTTTTCGATGGCGAAGAAGCGTATCTACATACATACGAGCTACTAGCAAAGAGATATCTTTTTCCGCGGTTGTACACTTGCTTACCAAACAAGGAATGTGACTAATACTTATATTAAATTACCGGTTAGTACCTCTGCGAAACGTAATGGAATAGAAGGAAGCGGGACGTTGACACTGGTATTTATTGGTTTCCAAAATCGATTTGTTACCTTATCTCGATGTTGCATTTGCGGCGCTTAAAATTCGTTGAAATTTCCAGTTTTTTTTTTTTTCATTCTTGAACGTCTCAAGTTTAGAATTTGGACAAGAATAGTATCTTGAGTTTAGTGGATCTTCTCTAAAAATACAGTGAAATATTAGGAGCTATATATTATATGAATTTATATGTCAAGGGCAGAATTTAAATAGTTATAAAGCTGGTTTTGGAATAAAGTTTAATTCGCTTATATATTTGTACGTCTACTACAACGATGCTAATAATGTAGTCACGTGCGTCAACTGTAAATCCAGTTATGTGGAAATGACTTAAGAAATCTATCTACGTGAACCTGGTTCGGGAGATGCTGGAATAAGTTTGGTTAAATAGAAAGAAGTCTAAAGAAACTAGGAGGCTAGTAAAATTTTTTTTTTTTCACAGTTTCGCAGATTTGGAGGTTAAATTAAAAAAAAAGAAAGAAAAAAATAAGGAAAAAGAAAAAAAAGATAAACGCTTTCTCATATGATGTTCCGTATAAGCTAATCATCTTTCATCTTTCTTAATTAGTGAACTGATGCATAAGCTCTAAATAAATTCAACAAATTTTGTTTGTCACCATTCCTCAGATTTTAATCATAAATCATAACGTTGCCAGACATTTTTTATGGCTTCTTTAATTATAAAGGAATAACTTAGCAACCTAATTAGAACATATAGACGGTAATTAGAATACGGCCATCAATTGCTAGCTGATTCCGCTCGGCTTCGAAAATTTCTAAATAAACTCTTTGTTTCTTCATCGTCTCACCATAATAGTGAAACTTCAAATAATCACTGAACAAACAAGAGACGCCTTCTTTAAAGTGGACGGTCTACGTATTGCGTACACGATCTCGACGATGCTCGTACACGAAAAAGGCAACGAAGTTGATGTCTTCGCGTATACTAATTGTCAACACTGTTTTTGTAATTAACGCGCTTCTTACGGCTTCTTCCCGCTCCGTAAAGACTTTAAGAGTAGCACGTCGGTTATGTGGTTGTGAAAGTTGAGACTTCTTTCGGATTATACCATGCGGAGAATTTAAATTCAAACAAATTTTTTTTTTTATAGCCGGGTGTAAGCGTTTTTCGCGCACGGAGAAGACTTTCTTTAATTATTCGCGCTTCTCCGCCAAGCAGTAGACGTGCGAGTGAAAATGCATGTTTTAATTAACGGAAGGGAAGTGAAGAAGCCCGCGAAATGCCTCCTCGTACGTTTAAAAGATGGCGTGATATCATGTTAACGGCATATGTTGGACTCGTGCGGAAAGTCTAGCGGTTAGTTTTTACTTTTTGCATGTATTGGAAGATTATAAGGTTTTTTGGTGTTGCGATTTATTTGATCCATTATATTTCTCCTTTTCGTTACGTCAAAATTGTGGTCGAAGAAGTAGCGTAAAGACATGCTTGAAATCTTCGAAAAGCTATTTAGAACATAGCATTACTCCTGACGTATTTTGTAGAACGTTATATATCATAGGTGACTGCAAAATTTTCACTTTTATGGCGGTCATACGTAATAATACGTATTTGACAAAGTGAAATTTAAAGTTAAACGTTGTAGTTAACATCTTATATTTCGGGCAACTATGGTATTATTAGTATTTATTGGTCATCGCACAGTCAGAGACTTTTAACTAGAAACTGCTAATAGCCACAAGATATTTTCGCTTATCGGCATTGCCCAAATCTCTCTTGTACTTGACAGAGTTCTGCGAATTTTAATCATGTATACCTTTAGTGAAATTTTAACGTTGAATAGGTACCGGTGCTTATCCGGATTAAGATGGATTACAATTCGTTTTTGTTAAGAAAGTATTAGAAGCAGACTCCTTGCTTCGAAGATTACTTTTTAATTTTCCTCGAAAGTCAGTATACATTGTACGTTTAATAGAATAACTTCGTAGATTTGAAGATATTAAAAGGGGACAAGACAAACACCTAAAATAATATGAAACATAATACAGCATCACTTTTAAGCGCGTCAGTCGGTCAACGACGAAATCTGGAATGGACTTAGATTGGATCAAGTTACCTGCTCTACGCCGACATTAATAAAACGACATGTGTACATTAACCTTATGGCGTTTCCTCCCGTCCCGCGTAATTTTTTTACGATTAAGGATAACACTTTTTTGGGCTTTCCAATCTGATTCCCGTTTATGTGGACGTCGTTGATTGGTTAAGAAAATTGTAATCCTTCGCTGTACAATAGGGTCATATACATATATGTCCGCATGTTTTTTTTTTTTTTTACAAATTGATGTCTTGACATTAACTTTGTGACGAATTACAATGAAATACGTACAATTAAAAAAATTAAGAATGGCCGTGGAACCGCTCATAGAGTCCGTTAGCTTGTGCTACTAATTTCAACGTAAAAAAAAATGAAGAATTGATGCAGTGACAGCTCAGTAAGGGTGGATCCCGATACTTACTTCACAATGTCTCTCCGAAGCGGGTTTAAGTCTATGTTTAAGTTCTTTTTACTTAATAGAAAGCAATGTGTGACATGTCCTAATTAAGCTGTGAACGTTGTCCTTATCAAAGTTCCAACTTTAAAAATTTATTTTTCAATTTTTATTCTCCTACATATATCTTTACTTTTGACCATCTTCAGAAGGAGACGTACACAAAATAAGATCTTTACGGCAGAAATCACGACAAAATAGATAAAACGTTAGCCGCGTCAAATTAAAAAAAAAAAAATTAAAATGCCAGGTCGCTATATTTGAGTAAACAGTGGAAATCTTCTTTGCTTGTACGCGTACGCACCACCGATTTATTTTAGCTTTAAGGGCTAAACTCGAAGTGATCCATTGCTTCCGATCGTAAACACGTAATTATATAGCTTTGATTACATCTTACTGTCCCGATTTCGATACCACGCCAAATTAAAACCCAGGCAATTACGTTTTACGAAACGCCGTCTTTTAATAATCGTTTTCTCTAGTTAATTGATACCTCTTGCAAAAAACCAATTAATAACTGACTTAGAAGGCCCCTGCTCGCTGTAATTTCCATCTAATGGGCCGCGGAGAGAAGATATAAGCAGCGCCGATATACGAAAAGAGGTTATCGGTATGTCAATTAAAGGTAGGCAGTTAATCCTACGGAGAGGTTACAGAAACAGAGAGGGAGAGAGAGAGAAGCGGCGAAGCTGCGGATTTATTACATCACATTTACCGCACTTCGTTGATGATACATCGATAGCTCTAAAGAAGAGTTACCAAGTCACGAACTTTGCTCCTAATTTTCTCACGGCATACATGATTAGTAGCTAGACAACGAGAAACGAACGGGTATTCGTTAGCTCTTCCTCATCCTTTACGTTCGTTTATTCAATTCTTACGGTTTATTTTAGATTTGAAAATTTAACGTATCATTTATAGGAAATGGATTTAATGGAAGATACTTGAAGTATAGCTGCAGCTCGCATTTTTCGAATTTAAATGAAAAGGTAATAACTTTGAAAAGAAGAACGTTGGCTGCAGGGTAAATGTACGGGGCCCGTTGGAACGTTTCTTTTATAGGTGTTACCTCAGAAAGAAGGTTTTTACAAGACAAAGTCTAACAAAAAGCGTAATTATGTAATGGTGAAGAACGTATATACCGAATTTTGTCGTTTTGTCGATATAAACAAAACAATTAGAATTTCACAACGTGTAACATGTAAAGTGATAAAGCAATGACGATCCAAACAAGAACAAACATTAACATTACCGATCTCTGACCTACATTTCACGATACACGCATTACCTATAATGGTGCCATCCTCTCTACCGCGGATCGCTACAGCCTGGAGGCAATTAAACCGTATTGGGACGTATCTACGTAGCGGCCACTTGCATACCTAGATGAGCATGTGTAGAAACCTTAGAAAGTCTACGCAAGAGGTCTTGGCTAGAGTAAATTGAGCGCCTAATGTCCAATCTCCTCCTGTATTCGCGTGCATTCATTACAAGGCCGCGATTATATTTATTACTTCGTAGTTATGTAATTTATTATTAATTGCAAATTAGGATGGACGGTATGTAGTGTGTGGACGTACAGTACATCTATATACGTAGTTACTTGGGTGTGTACTGCGAAGATGATGTTTCGTCCGTAAAAATATGCATTCCACAATATGGTTTAACATCATATTATTTGGGTACGCCAAAATATACCTAGCAGCTTTCTTTTAACGGAAAAATTCAGTCCATTATCGAAAAATCATCATGGCTATTCTGATCTTTGATTTGAGCTTTCCCTTCTTTGGTTGTGATGAGATTTGGGCAGACCATTTAAACATCCGAATAGTATTCAACAGTGGAAGGCTTATCACAAGTAATAACCAGAAAATTGACGTCACTTACAACCTGCACTTAAAGATCATCATACTTTTCGCACAAGTTTCCCTCGTTTCGAATTCCTTGGGCAAATTTTGACGAACGGTTGCGTGAAAATTCAACGCTTCCCTGACTATTCTAACTGTTACCCGACGATCAGAATACGCGAGCGATCTCGGAGCCTGCCATTATTTTTCTCAGAGCTAGCCAGTGATATGCAAGATAAGAGAAACGATTACGTTTTCATATTTCATCCATTCTAACAGGGCGAATAAACACGAGTGCATCTAGCCTGTAAAAATTTATCTTCTGATAATAGGGACTTTTGACAAAATGTACTTGCCGAAAGGTTTCCGTCGCACTTGTGCCCAAATCTGAAAGAAAGCTTGATAGGCATCGTTGCTTGAAATTGTTGTCTCAACTCTACTGCAGAACACGAACCGGCAAGCTGATGCAATAAGCAAGCTAGCTTATGTCAGAGGTCGTTGGTTTTCCTGCTTATTTTTCAGGAATAACTATGAGTATCCGTTTGTACTGATCTATATTTCAACGAATGTGTGTTTCCAAGACGTTACATTATGCACATTAGTTAACTTTAGGTTAGAAGTTAGGTTAACTTCTTATAATGATCAACTAGAAAACTCTATAAAAAAAATCTCTCTAATTATCGGCCTCTCAGAAGTAATAAAACTAATAAAATATCAAGTTAATTCACTGTCCCAAATTGCGATGACATATTTGATTACAATACGTTCAATTAGGCTATTGAGTCGTGAGTTCAATTCAATTTCAATACATTGATACAGAACTGTAACTGTACATTAAATTGCGCCATCTTAGGTGATCATCTATTGAAATTTATCGATCGTGCGTATCTAATAAGGATTATGTACATACCTACAACATTATTTGAATAAGCGCGTTTAAACGTAAGGGTATGCATTCGATTTATCGAAATACTATTGTAGATCATATGAATATTAAGGAATGTTTTGTAACCAGCTCCGGGATCAATTTTATTAACCGCAAGTTTTTCTTTGTGGAACATTGCAAAACTAAAGTTATTTATTACTACTCTCTAAGTGGAATCTTCGCGTTTTTAAAATCTAACGTTACGTAGCCGTTAGGTTGGTTATCGAATAGCGAAATATAAATATTATCTGTAGCAATTGGCACCTACGCTACTATTATTAGATATCTTTCTTCTTCTGTGTCTAAATGGCGTAGGTAGTGATGTAACCTTGTTTTTTTGGTACGGTAGTTAAAAGCAATGAGCACCTTCTGTGTACCTTTCTCCTGTAATAGGTATGCTAAACGAGTTAGCTTACTTTGCGTTGCATTCGTCTTCAGTAGTTTTAAGAGCTGCGCTAGATAAATGGCTCGTTGTTTATATAATCGCAATATATCTTTAAAAGAGGAACATAAACGATATTTTATATACGTAATAAATAGCAATAACGAATAAAAAAGGGCTGATAAAAAAAAAAAAGAAATAAAACCTCAATGTTTTATTCTCAGAGTTTTTCGTTACGTTCGGACATTCTTCGCAATGTAAAAAGATTTATTTATTACACGCAAATAAAAAAATATCGGACCAATAACAACAAACAATCAATCTGGTACCTGTACGAAACCACCTGTTATGATTTCGAAAGTCTCTCCCACACCTTACATCAGGTAATTCACCCCATTTCTATAAAGCAGGAAACCGCATTGTGTCCTAGCTTGTAATATGGGGACGGTATCTATAAAAATTAGATCTTACATATGGATTTTTCCCTCAATCCGCAGCTGAAGGCTATTGTTAACGTTGTTCGCTACCTGAATTGTTATTTTGTACTTTGTAACTGTTAATATTGTCATCTTATACGTACCTGAGATGACAAGTTCGTTTTATTTATTTTTTTATTTTACCTGGAATTAATATAGGATAAGGATGTTACAAATCAGGGCGAAGAACTTTAAGTATTATTTAATTATTTTAGATATCTTAAAGAGAAATCAGGGTTGCTACCTATTTTATAGAGAAGGAGAAAATCCGTAACGAAAGAAAATGAATTTCGTTGTTTAGCGGGTAGCAGATCAATGCGAATAAAACGCCGTGAAGGCGGCCCCAAAGAAATTGGGGAGAAGAGCTTCTTAAAGCTCCAAATTAATAACTAAAATCTGAATAAGCAAGAATGTATTTAGCAAGAAAACTTCGTCAACTAAACTTAATAATTCGCTCGGAATATTGCAGCGAAAATGCTTCCTTTATCAGAAAAATTTATCTTTTAATTTACGAGTGCAATCACAACATATTTCTTTCAAATCTTCTAATTTAATGGCGGATTACTCTCATAAATACACCACGGGACTTTTCCAATTATCACCGGGGAAATTATTTTTTTCTTTACCCCAACCACACCCACCCCAACTAAACGATATATCTTCCTTCTTTAACAACAAACAATTTTCTCCCTTCTTAATCGCGTCAGCATACACAGTTCGCTATATTTAATTAATCTTCCGCCGTCTAATATCCTCGCTCCTCAGGATCTTCTCCTTTCTTCTTATCAACGATTTGCATAACTGCCGCGGACATTTTAATATCAAAGACATTCAACCAACGGGATAGTTTTAGTAGGTAGCATCGCGGGACCAAGAACAAAAGACCCGCAGCCCGCCTATCCGAACGGGGAATCGTCCCGGATGCGAGGAACGACATAAGGAAATTCCTTTGATGTCATTCGAAATATGCGCGCCGACCCGACTGTATTTAATTTACAATCGTCCCCTCTATGCGCACGAACGGGAAGAGATGCCTCTTTGGCTCATTTCGATCTTTAGCCTTTCCCGTTGGGAACGACCGGGGTAATCGTGATATAGTGCCAGGTTCGAAATTGAGGGATTAAGCTGTGATTAAGGGGTTCGGTAATTGTCATGTAAAACGGGCAGGGGTCTATTTGAATGTCGGATGCATCATGCGTAATTATTGAGGAATGGCGATTGTTTAATTGATTGCCGTTTTACTCGGTAGAGGGCGCAAAGTTAAGATATTACAACGTATACGAGTGGTTTATTTATCGTAGATCACTTGCAATCTAGTTGGTACACGTATGTATATACACAATTCAAGTAAAGTTACAATTTTTAGGGAGATAACATAATTTCAATTAAATTGAATAACGTTAGCAATACGCCTTATTGTAACCTTCCGCTTGAGAAAACTTCATCGATGGAAGAGCTACGTTTTAGTATCATGAGCTTCCCTTAAACGTTCATGTAATATACTATTAGTAATGCATAGCATTTCTCACTTTCTACAACGTTTAACAATTACTACATTACAACATGTAACCATCTGTTCATTTACATGTGCATGCATGCCTAATTACCAGCAACAATTAATTACAATACAACATACGGCGATTTAAAAGCGAAAGCGTCTTATTCACCAATAGAAAATCTAAACGATTTCTTCATTTCTTTGCAGGAAGCGCTTTCGTCTGCGTCTAAGTATATGTTTTCGGCTTTACACGCTAAGGCGTACTTGAGATCGGCCAGCGTTATTCTACCATTGTCCTGGCCAAATTCCTGCGCGCCTAAGAACGTTCTGCCGGTCAGCGGCGACATTTCCGATATCACCGTACACCCTAATGATCACAGCAGGGGATTTCTATGGACCCAGCAATCCGCTGGTTGCGAACAACCCGGCGATCAAATCTTTATCAGCTACGGAGCGTTGGAGACGAAGGATCCTGTTTTGGGTAAATTTGATTGAAACGCTGCTTCGGGATAGTTTAATGTAATTTTTTTTTTTTAATTTGCAGGACATTCGTTGGTAAAAGAGTTCGCTAAATACCGCTATGGTATTTTTGAGGAGCAAGGATATTTTAACGACCCAGTTTATCCCTTGTGTTTTGAAGATGGAAGTAACGTTAAGATCACAGGATGTTCCGACTTCCAAATAAACGATAACGGGTAAGCTTATTGTTCATCGCAGTTTCCATTTCTTGGGCATCGTTTTTTACATCGTATCGTGTTTGTTGCAGCATCTGCGATGGCACCAGCAGAGATTTTAACATGACCGAAATGGTAGATCCGAGAGCTCGTACCTCCATAATGTTTGCCGCTGACGTACCATGGGTGTCTATGTTCTGCGACGCTGGCAATCACGATCCGTACGCTCCAACCAAGCACAACTTATTATGCAAACGGCGAAACACATTCGATGTGATCTTAACTCATGCAGACTTTCAAACCGAATCTAAAACCGACAACGGCATTATGGATACCAACCCTAAGATCACCTATAAAAAATCAGGAACAACCAGATTCATACTGATCGTAGAAAATACCAACGACATGGCCACTCGAGAATCTTGGCCTTACCTTAGAAACGCTATCAGAAAGTTCACCATGGTAGATTTGCCGGGAAATACCGAGTTGGGCTTGATTCTAACTAACGATACGGATGCCATTGTTGCTTCGCCTTTGACTTCGTTAAACAATCAAGTGGATCGTCTCACGATTCCGTCGGCAATGCCCTATAATCCTGGAGAGACTGGTCAGAGTCCTTGCCTACATTGTGCCATCAAGAAAGCTATGGAAATGTTCGCTGCTAAGACGAAAGTTGCTGGAGCTGCAACGCATGTTCTTATCATGATAGCCCCCGGTATGAATAATAATACACAATTGATGGATGTTTTGAACGAAGTTAAAAAGCAAAAAGTCAGAATCGCCACCATAAACTATCCGATAATACTAAAGCAACAGCCGTTAGACTTATTAGCTAAGGAAACTTACGGTGCCAGCTACTCTGTGATGGAGAGGAAATTTAATGTTCAACACAGCATGCTTTCAACGTACTTCCAATTGACGAACACTCTGTGTAATATCATAGAGACATTTTATACCGGAAATAAGAACGATCTTCCAATAGAGGTAAATCGTATTAAAAACGATTTTAGCAAATAACATTTTAAACGGCCCGCTTTGTTTACAGATTCATCGCAGGGAAATCAGAGATGGCCGAGCTTCTATAACGGGCAGCTTCGTTTTGGACGAAAATATGGGACAACCCAGTCGATTTATGTTGTACATCCACAATAGTTACCAACCTCTAATCAAGAGCATCAAATTGATAAGTCCAAGCCAGCAGGTCTTTACTAAACGAATCGACATGCTCGAAATTAAAATCATCCAAATTGAATCTAACATCACGGAGGTAAATTGTTCGGTTTAGATCCTTCCGACCTTCTCTAAAGTACATAAAATTTTCCAGCCGGGCACTTGGACTTACACCATCGAACCGCTGCAGGGGAATCCTCAATCGCATTTCCTTCAAGTTACCGCGACCGCGAAATCTGGCACGTCCGATGTAATCCGTGCAAAGTTCTGGACGAGAAGGAATCAACCTGGCGGGCCCTTAATTTTACTGACGGAAGTGAAGAAAGGCGATTTCCCCATAATGGCAGCGAAAGTTGAGGTTCGCGTGAGCAAATTGGAACCTAACGGCTCCATCTTGTATCACGATTGCATGGAGTTGTTCGATACCGGTAGCGGAGATCCCGATATTACCAAAGGAGACGGTATCTACAGCAGATACTTCAGCGCTAGTAATACGGGACCTGGAGTGTACAGTTTCGAGGTTACCGTTTCGGATAATGGAAATACCGCCTTTACGTGGCAAAGTTCTTCTGATACTTTCGGTGAGTGAAACATTTATGATTTAAAAGAATAAGTGTTCAACTATGTTCCTTTTTGTTCTTTGCAGAAGATACGCCATGTTGCGGTAGTATCATCTTGAACAAGTCTCACGGTTCGAAAACCTTAGTGCCATTCGAAAGAGTTCCCCAACCGATCACCATGGAAATCACTGCAAACGATATAAATTCTGCCAACAAAATTCCCACCGGTAGAATTCTCGATTTACGGCGTTCCATTGCCACGTCTAAGGCTATCCGATTGTCGTGGACTTCACCCGATATGGGCGGCCACAAAGTGAAACGTTACGAAGTGAAGTATGCATCTAGCATTGCCGATATTACAGAACATTTCGAGACAAACGCCAAGATGTGGGAGTGGGGAAAACCATTAGCTTTGGAAATAGGTAGTGAAACGACGTTTACGGTTGATATGTCCGATTTTCTGGGGGTACCTTTATACTTCGCGATTAGAGCAGTAGCTGAAGGTTCTGGTATGTCAACTATCTCTAATTACGTTAGGTTGTACGTGCCGCTACCGCCACCTCCGTCGACTGTTGCGCCGGTGTTTAGACATAATTTCCCGCCCGGATCTTCTGGAATGAACGAAGTCTACGCGTCAGATGAGGTGATACCTAGCAAGAACGATTCTTCTAATGTAGGTGTTGAACTGATCCTTCCGATATTGGCCGGATGCTTGTTACTGGTAGTGCTTCTCGTTCTGTATTTCTGCTTCTGCGTTAGGAAACGTAATCGAGACAACCACAAAGACAGCAATAAGGCGAAAAAGTTAGAAAACGATAAGATGAATTCGATTACAATAGTTCCCAACAGCCCAGCCAATAACCCTCAACCGCCGCAACAATGCTACGCTAATCAGTTAAGTGAAAACGATCATACAATTGGAGTACCAATTGCCAACATGGGTTACGACGACGAACCAAAGAAACGGTATTCTTTGGTTCACCAGCAAGAACAGCAATTGATCGAGGAGTTGAAACAGCAACAGATAGCTCACCAGCAAAGGAATGATCAGATGAACCAATCAAATAACTACGGTGTATTGAGCGTTATTTCCAACGGAACTATACAGAGGGGACAACCGACCTTGAGCCCTTATAATTCATGGAGCGCTTCCCAGCTGTTACACGAACACGAAAGGCGACAAAGTCCGATTGAGATGGGCGAAGAGCCTTTGCTAACCCAACATCAGGAAATGATGAACCAGTTGGAACATATGTCGTTGAACGGACAAAACGTCGATCATGTTAGCTTGAGCAGCCACCAAATCCCTGAACATTATACCACCGTCCACATACCACCACCAGTTCCACCATTGCCTATGTACAGCCAAAGCCCGTATCCAAGTAACGGAATCTACGGGGTACATCAGCCACAACCTTATCCCAATCAAGTGATCTATCAGTCGATGCCAAGGAACGATGCACCTTTCACGCCAAGCTTGCAGGGATCACTGAATTCCGTTAACAGCGGCGAGAAGAAAAGAAGAAATGTTACAATGGTTTAACAGTATGTTTTGGTTAACAGAGTTTGCGTCGTGAAGACTACAGAAACTTTCGCCGATTTAGTGTGAATTATATTTTCTTTGAAGATGATTCTTATAACCAATTGTGTTCAGTTAACAGTAAAACGCTGAGAATCCAAGAAGTTACGTTCACGAGACTTACCAATAGACTTTTGCAATTTGTTTATCAAGAGTTAAGTGACTACCTATTTCGAGGAAATTAATATATTCTTAATATTAACAAATGAATGGATCTTGTGTAATTGTTACATGTAAAAGACTTTATCTTTCCCTAAGTTATCGTGTGTCTGTTTTCGTAATTTGTGTGTAGATACACAGTGTATCAGAAACATGTGTAATATCGCTAATAGAATCCAACTAGTCACCGTAATACTTATTGTAATTTTTATTAAGAACAGAAATTCGTTCTATGTACATGTACAAAGCTACTACTTAATTAAATTTGTCGTAAAGGAGCCAGTATATTACATGTTCATTGTAT
This sequence comes from Oryctes rhinoceros, assembly GCA_020654165.1. NCBI lineage: Eukaryota > Metazoa > Arthropoda > Insecta > Coleoptera > Scarabaeidae > Oryctes > Oryctes rhinoceros. The sequence goes on along the minus strand of JAIOKQ010000548.1, from coordinate 3,430,405 downwards.
AATTGCGTACATACGTAAGTGAATTAATGGTCGTATATTGAGGTAAGATGTATTTAAAAAGACTGATCTCAGAAAAGAGGAGATACGAAACGAGAAAATACTTAACTACATTAGCTTATTATATTTTCCAATTTTGAATTTATGGACAATCTTTGCATTTTTTTTTTGTAAATATATTTCTTTTTTTCGTATAAATTGTTACTTTTCATATAATTTGTTATAGTTATTATTGATACCAAACCACTTTTCTTTTGTTTCTTTAATTTTTGCGAACGAAATGTTATTTTCGCTTATTTCTTGCGTTCCTGTATATAATATATTTCTTGTAAAGTTGCTGTATATATTAGATTTAGGGTTTGTACTTTGTGAATGAAATATATCAATTATAAAAAAATTAAACGTCTTATTATTTTTTTCTTTTTGTTCGTTTGGGAAGAGATAATATTTTTTAAACGATATTTTTGTATTTTTTCCCCTTACTCCTATTAATTTTAAATTACTTTTGTAAAATTCCCTTTTCGTCTCGTTGATTACAAATTCACATTTATAGTTGTCTATATCAGCAGGAGGCGATTATATTCACTTTTGGTAGATGTATTTAGTTTTTCTTTTCTTTATTTAATCAAGGTGGATCGACTACAATCAATAATCACATTAAGCAAAGACGTTGATAAAGGAGTTTCATAGATAACCAATGTAACGTGGCGTAACTCGACACGAATTTCGATAACTTATTTAAAGTTTAAAATATGGCAGCGTTTTATACCAATTTTATTTTACTTTTTCAATTTCTCTCTATTCTCCGTTTAATTCTTTCATGTTAACTCGGAAATTTCGAAATACGATCTAAAACCGCCAGAATTTTGAAATACGAAGCTAACGCCCTCTTACCAGTGCTCTATTTCCAAATTAAAGCGATTTCCGCTCCAAAAAATCTCCGCAACTAGATGAAAGAAAACATGAGACAGTAGATAATGTAGGTATCGAATCCGTCAATTCTCCTTTGATACAGGTACTTATACTGTTCACTAAGACATTAGTTCCTAGATGGCGCGCGCTACGTACTAGGTTAGTTTGTAGAATCCTAGTACTAGTATTGGAGACTGATCGGGCATTCGTCCATTTCTTGCTCTCGTTATAAAAAAATACTATTTATTCCAATTATTTGAACGTTTTTCTTTGAAGGCGTTAATATTTCTGTAAACTTGTTGTTTTATCAACAATATTGAAGTATCAAACATAATGAACAGGTCACTTGATTTATGTTATAGATTTCTTTAAGCGTTGCATAGTAAATAAGCTGGTTTATAGATGGTTCTTGCATCGTAAGGCCAAAAAATCGTAGAATAAATTGTAATTGGTGGAGACTAATTAGATGTCACCTCTAATACCGAATCGTTACTTTAAAAGTTTCCTCGACAATTAAATGTTAGATTAAACTCATATAAGAAAGCAATTTAATTAATATGAAGTACGCGCAAAAATAAAATATGTATACGTAGTGCTCTATTTGTCTTAAGACAAATAGAGCCCTCTTTTGAGAAAAATTCTGAATCGATATTAGCAGAAATGAGAACAATATTTTAGTTTACTGTTTAGTTGCTTAATGTTAGGTTCTTACTATTATTTTATAAAAAAAGTAAACAAAACAATTTTCAACGGATTAGCCAAATCATCGTTTCTGGCTCAGCGAACCCACGCCCTCCCACTACATGAGACCCTACTGATTCGTTGTGAATAGAAGATATCTTATCGTATGAAAGTAAAAAAGAAACCGCTCGATACTTACTTTTAAATATAGTTTATTGTTTGTATACAATCTTTAACATGTTTGGCACAAACAAAAGGGTTTGATTCGGAATATATACAATTCGCAGACTGTATCAAACAGTTCTTCGTTTCGGTTTCATATTTGATTATTATCGTTATTATTATTGAAATGGCACATCGTTCTGCATGTTATTAGAAAAATGGTAACAATTTCAAGGCGTTTAATATACATACATAAACTTCATCAAACAAATAACATACACCATAATCCAAATTTAATATAAAGTATGAGAAAACATAACAGTTAATATACGATTACGCTATATTTACAATATGTTTGATTACTTCTTGTTTTTGGGTAAAAAATTGACGACATTATAATTAACGTTTAAATTAACCATGTAGATATGTTATCTTTTTTTTTTTTAATTACTTTTATTTATTTGCGCTTCTTTTTAGTTTATATCGGTCGAGTTTGCTCGACTCTATTTACTTTATGTTTAATCGTATTTACGTTCCAATTTAGGAAGGGATTTGAGTATATCTTGATGAATCTGTTGCAAACGTAAACGTTACTGGATATTCTCTTGAATTAAAAGTGTAAATAAAGATTCCATTTTTGACTAAATTTCGATCAAGTAATGAAGTTAAGTAAGGAGTTGTATTGTTGCAACGCGACGTTGGAAGACACATGGAACAAATGGAGACCATCAGAACCTATTGATTATCTTGGAAATGCAATAATGGCGTGCATACGTAGGTATGTTGGGGCCTTATCTTTACATATTGTCACGAAAAGATACATAAATTATAAATGTTACAAAAGTTAACTTTAACGTGATTAGCTTTAACCGTACTAAATTAGTATTCGCCATATTGTCGTGGCATTGAACAAAGTATCCCTAAAAATAATAACTCAAAATCTGCGCTTTACAAAACATAGTAATGCGGTGCTGCATGTTAAATTTCGATTCTCTGGGTTACGAATATTAGTCATGATCGATCACCAAGATATATTCAAAACATCTAAAGGATTCTATTTTACTGCATTTTAACGTACGTGTTTTCTTTTACATACTCTTTATCATAATTATTATCAATATTATAATCGGTATTAAAACATCGTATCACCGCGAGCCGTTCGCAAGTTATCACTCCTACGCACTCGAATTTCCCGCCCGGCACGTCTCCACTAACAAGATCCGTTCTCAAACGGGGGTAGTCCTTCTCATCGGATCGTTATCCTTCCTGCTTCCGTTTCCGTTTCTCGAGTTTATGGAGGCGCTGCTTTGCGCTCTGAGCGGAAGAGGCTGATCGAGATCGAAGGTGACAAATTCGTGTTCATGCTGTATACTAGGTGAATAATCGTCGAATCTATCCGCTAGGAAGTCGTCGCAAGTCACGTCGGCCGTCGTCGACACCGTATTGGTGGTAACATCTCGCGGGAAACGCCGTAAACTGTCCATATTATACTGGGCGTGCTCTTCGAACTGGTAGCTTATCGTAGGTGGCGGCGGCAAGTCGTAAAAGGTCGAAAGATCCTTCAATGAGTTCGACGTCGAATGGTTTCGATGTAGGCTGCACGGCGATTCCTGTCGCGGCTCCTTACTGAAGAAGTACCTACGTTCGGCTGGCGGAGGGTAATTTGTTGGAATGTTTTGTATGTGTATACTGTTAGAGTTAATGTACGCATCCGGATGTCTCCTGCTGTACGCGTCAGGATGTCTTCTGCAAGAGTGAAAAACGTAATCGACGTGCACGTAGTTAACCGAAGACTGTTGCGGATGCGGGATCTTTCCCCTTCGATAGTCCTCCATCTGTTTCTTTCGGAAGTCGTATCGCATCTTGTAGATGAACAGGAATATCGCGCTTATCCCGGCGAATTGGGTGCTGACGAATCCGCAGACGTACAGTAGGAATGAGTAACCGTATCGGTAGGTGAAAGACGGAGGTAGTAATTGGGATTTGGGACGAAGTTTGTCGCCTATTTCCGCTTTGAGGATCGAAATGTACATGATGAGACCGAAGAGCATGACCAGACCTAGAAAGTAAAGATATGTTAACGAGGTGCAGGCGAAGAAACAAGAGAAATTGATAATTATTCATCCTCTGCAAACATTTACAATATGTCCAATAGCGAGCGGCAGATAAATTTTCAACGATCGTTTGATTTCACGAAAATTGGGAACTGAAAAGATGGAGATCATGTATTTTCAGGATTTTCACTGCGAAGACAGTGATATCATGAAAATTCAAGGATATCAGCTACTTTTTTTGATGGAGCTGTCGCCATTAATGACGATACTGCTCGGCCTCACCGTAGCTATATTAACAGCAAACGACCGCATTGAACATATAGTACTTTGCCAATGTTTTGCAAAAGATGTAATTTAATGATTACGCAGAGATAGGGAATGCCTCATACGATATTAAACTGAAGTATTTACTTGCTCCTTTAGTATTCTCGTAGCTAAGCAATATCATGTCTCGATAATAATAATAAAAAAAAAAAAACATATATTTGGAGCTCTTGCATTCCACGCTACGTCTACTCTTCCCTCCTCCTTTATGAAATGTAAGCAACGGGCTTATTTACATATTACGCCAACGCGTCTCCAGCAAGAATGGAGACGGGGTGCTAGGGCATGCATGAAGGCTTCACGAAATCGATATCGTCGCAAAATTGCGTAGACGCCGTTGTTACCTGTGACAATAAAGACGACTCCAGATATGAACGTGTAGAGTCCCCTGTGTTTGATGCAATGTCCCAATATACAGCAGCAATATCCGCCGCACAGCAGAAAGGTCGCCGCCGCAAAAAATACCACCGATCGAGTTACCGCATCTGAAAAGTGGGAGGAAATTACACTCGAATACATCCTTTTATTCTGAATGTTTATCGTTATTGTTATTTTCTAACAAGCTGTTGGTTGAACGTTAAGTTGCGCCAATTCAAAATGAGGACTGCAAGATTAACATGTTACCTTTGCTTGTTAAAAAGTGCACACGTACGTATATACTTTCGTTATAATTGAATTAAATAATATTCTGGCGTATCGTTGAAATGAGACGCTCTCTAAATAATTACGTGGATTGCCCGGAAGTGGTATCGGCTTCGTCGGACTACACGAGGCGAATTTAATTCCATTATACCCGAAGCCAATATGCCGATAGTATTCAGCGCCATTCCGGCAGCGAAATCAAAGCCCGAGCAAGTTTAACGGCATGGTTTCAAGTTTTTTTTTTTTTAGAACAATAGGGATGTACTTACACGGTATTGCCATTGTGGAGTCATTCGTATCCGGGCTGTATTTTTCCTTTGAGAAGTAGTCTATTGTATTACATTCGTAGAGAGTTTCTCCGGCTGCAACAAATAAAGGAAAATGAACACCAATGGATTTTCCTTCTTTCTAGAAAGAAGGGCGGAAGGGCGTCTGGTTTGTAGAATTAAACAGGAGACTTTTACATTTTTAGGTTATTTAAACGTATTTGTATCTATAATATTTACATTAATTTATCTTTTAAGCTTATAGTTCCAGATCTTGAACGATGCACGTTGGTTTCTTGAGAGTTAATTGGTTTCTCTACTCAAACTCATCGTGTTGCGAAATCAGCGGTTGAAAATTAACTGTTCAATTGTAATCGAAGTTATTTTTGCCGTCTCACCCTAAATCGTTACAATTCATTCGTAAATGTTTGATACTTAAAGGTGAAATTTACCTTTAAATCAATTTTTAAAAAGCTCCGGCAATAATTGTAAAAAACGGCGTCGTTGGTCGCTGAAAATTTGAACGAAAGTCTGTAGTTGAACATGCAAAATACTCTAACAACGAGTTAAAAAAAAACTAGCTTCGTTGTAATTCCTTTTAAACGATATAGACTCTAGATACTTTGTAAAATATCGACGGCAATAACCGTGGATGATTTAATCTCGTCGAAGCAACGCGCGCTAGGAAGCAGTCTCCGATAATTGGTGTCCGAGGGAGGAGTCGCCCGTATATGATGCAGGGGGTCGTTTCCGCAACATAATTTCAGTTTTAATATACTATAACGGCTTCGGCTATAGGAACGACTCCGTTAAGTGATCGCGCACGGCGGAGGGCAAAGTGCTACGCTGCCGGTCCTTAGCCGACCGACTCGTTCGCGTCAGGTTGGCCGCCCGACCGGTCGGGGGTAAGAGAAACCATTAACTGCAAATGGCCAGGAAATAGCGCGAATTTACCGGAGCATCAGGAAATGATGGGATGTCCAACAGACGTCGGTCGGTTGTTGGAACGTCTTACTTCGCGCGTTAATAATTCAGTGAGGCGAGAATCAAACGAGCCACGTCGACCAGCTGCCGCCTATATTAATATAACGTACAGTATTGATTTCTCGCTTATGGAAATATTTGTATGATGTGTGGAAATTTAATGGGACAAGGCATCCTTAAACGATTTAAGTGATCTTCATTAAAAGAGCTGCTCCTTGTAATAAATTTGGAGAAAAAGGACAAATCTCGTAAAGTACGTAATATTGCTACTTCAATAGTTTGCAGAAGTAGACCTAAGCTAAGACAGAAACTAAGACTATGAAGGCCGAAAGCTATGTTTGTAGTAAATCAAAAAATATGAATAATCATACAAGCTACCAACACATTATGTGTATAAGCGCGTTTCCTCGTAATACGGCTCATCAGTGCATTTTTGTGAAAAGCGACGGCTGTAATTGAAAGTGTCGTATCTATACGAAGATGGAAGCTACATCCATGGATGAGAATATCTAATTAAAGATACTCTAACTATTGATATTGTTGAAATCATTAGTTATATCGTTCTCTACATCTCTCTCACTTCTATTAAAAAAGTTGATACAGCCATCAATCAGTACCGAGTAACTATCCGCTTTAAGGAATAACATGGAAGGGCAACGTTTCCGACATTCTATATATCTAATAGAAATTAAAAAAACATGTATAATACTAGAAATACTCGTATCCACACAGTAAAATGAGCAATTTCTGGCGCATACGTGCCCGTAGCACCTATTCGGTGAACGGTATTCGTACATTTCTGTAATATCGTTCTCGATGTGTTAGCTGATGAAAATGAAAGTTCTCTTTGCCGGCTTTGATGTTTGAATGTCGAAAATTATTCCGTTTTAAGCTTCAAAAGCACGCCAAACGCTTTGTTTTTGATAGACCGCACCCACATATGTACGTATACATGCGGGATTTCGGTGAATTTACAATCATTTTACAGGCCGTAAATTTAATATCCCTTTATTGCTTTGCGATCTTTTAATATATTTATATGTACGCTTCAGCGCAGTGATCGTAGAGTCTGTGTGCATGCTGAAATCGTACGTTTGAACGGCGCGTATTTCCTTGAAAAATCGAGCTTGAAATTTATGGTTTAATAAACAAGAGCTGCAGTCTATAGCGCTTTCGGGTGAGCTTGAAATGGGCGACCTATTTACTGTATTTACGAAATGAAGTTGATAGATTAGTTGAGAGGGCCGTTCCTGTTTGTTTTGTTCGTGAATTATATTAAATACAATGAATAACACGTTTAAGTTACGTTCACATATGAGGCGGAGTGAAATTAACGCAAGAATTAGCTCACCTAGCGGCGTAGTGCGAAATTAAGAGTTATCTGATCTACTCACTAAGGCTTTTAGAAATGCTGCTGAAGTATTTTGCGGGTGTATTTTGGTAAAGATAAGAAGTACATATCTGAACGTTGTACACTAAACCTACTCTTTGCGTTACTGTTATTGATCGGTAATGCAAGAGCACTCAGAGCATGTTCGAAGCGGAAGTTATGAAACAATGTTCCATTGTTAAAGTTAGAACGGTCGCAGTTGCACTTGGAACAATTTTTATCGTCCTAGCTAGAGCAGCAAGAATCGGTCTAGCAACAGTCTACAATCGACGAACAACAGCGCTGATGTTTATAAATACAACAAAGGCGATCAAACACGATATGAAAAATCTCTCCGCGTCGGTGTTGCACGTTCCATTCGCATGGCTTCATTCAGAATTACAGTTGCGAGCTCTAAGTGCGCTCTAATGCGTTTTGTATGCCGAAATACGTTTATTACCGACGGTGAAGGTGATGTCGCGAAAAGGCTGGTCAAAAGCGCGCGCGTTTCACCTCGGTTTGTTAGCAGCACGTAAACATCAGCTTATCGTACGTCAAAAGTCTCCGTTTTTAATATATCTTATTGTTATCACGAAAATGAAAAACGTCCAAGTACCTCTATTGACGAAGTTTCTGCGTGATGTAAAAACAAGATTCGTTTTTCGTACAAACGCAAGAATGTAATTAGTACGAAAAATGCCCTATTTACAACCAAAGGCTGCATGGCGTCGGAAACTTAAGAACGTTGAAGTCGGGACGTGACCGAACTTAACCGCACTTATAAATGAAAAGGAGAAAAAACCGGAAGAAAGATGCGGTGAAAAAAGCTTCTTTTCATCTCGCCCTCTCTTTCTCCATGCCTTCCGAATTTAATAAAACTGTCCGGCAAGATTAAGTAATGAGAATAATAGAATAATTTCGGAGTGCGAATGCCGGCAGGATTACATACGGAGATAAAGTTTTTAGTTCTGCGCCGGTTGCCGAAGGAGAATGAATGGAATAAATGAAAATATAATGCCTTGGCTACATGGAACGCTTCCAAAATACGTTTGATTCTATAGTTCGCTACCATATGTATCTGTATGTAAAAGGCGTTAGGTGGAAAAAAGACTTTTCCGAAAGACGAAACGTTATATAAAAACCGTTAACTCCTAATATTGTTACGTATGTAATCTTACGTTGACTTAATAGTTGTCCTGTAATTAACGAGGACTTTTGATCGTAATTTTCCAGCTTCAATTCAATAATATTTCACCCCGAATAGAAAAATTGCAGCCAATCGTCAAGGTTTCCATCTTGTAAAATTTTTTATTAATCCATATTAGGGATTCTACGGTCGCACTTACGAAAATCTATATTGGAAGGCGATCGCCCCCGTACACCAACGAAATCCGGAAAAATCCACCAAAACTTATCGTAAGTTCTCCTCGGGGTGCGATGCGGAAGATTCCGATGAACTTCCACACTCGCCGAAACAAACGTATTTTCTTAGATGCGGAGCGCGGATAAGCCGAAAGGGTATAGCGACTCGCACATATTTCTAACTCAATTGTAGCTTAATGACGCCTTGAATGGAATAAATCAGCGTCGGTCGTTCGCGAGCGTTCGTATCGGATTCCCTGCGTTGATTTTATCGCTTCCACTTCTCGAGTTTATCGAAGAACAACATACAGAACTTATACTGATTCGATAATAAAAAAATGCTCTGTTTCTTGCGTATATCGAGATTCTCACATAAGGAACTTTCCGGAAAGGATGTGTTTCGAATTTAATTATCAGTTTGAATGTACCGGCCTCTTTCTTTTTATTACAGAAACAAAACAAATTAACTTAAGTCCGTTATTGGTTGCCTATTACGTCGCTGACGCATTGATAATTTTCTTTTTAAAGTTACAGATCTACGTAATAAAGGAAAGAGAACCTGGGAATATATTGCCCGGTAAGTTAAAGACGAAATCTTCATAAATGCAGAGTAGTTTGTGTCAAATTAGTGTAAAATTAGTGTAAAATTAGTGTAAAATTAGCGTAAAATTAACCTGAAATTAGTGTAAAATTAGTGCCAAATTAGTGTAATCCGATAACTAATTCTCGGCATCTATTACAAAGACAAAAACTATAAAAAAAATGATTATTTCTGTTACATTTTTACGGGACCGCATTCCGCCATGAAAAGCAAATGTCTTTTGCGAGGTACTATTAGTATTTTCGAATATTTTCCATCCGACAGTCAGCGATGCATCTCCGCCAATTCTATAACTAATGAGGTGAATTTACCGTCGCCGGCCAATGACGTAGACAAAATGTTTTTGTCATACACGCAACAGCCTAGCAATTTACAAACACGTGACGATCATTAAATGCTCGGCATCGAACCGGTTATTACCAGTTGCTATTGAGTTTGCTAACACTTTTCGCGTGTACAACCCTCCTTTGCAGCAAAAGGATTAATCAATAGCGGCAATTTGAAAACGCGAAAAAGCTTCCTTTGAGCGTAGTCCGTTTGTCTTTGATCCTCGTTCCCCGTTTGTGCTCATCCACAATTTCTCTCGCCCTCTCCTACTCTCTTTTCAACGCATGTTGAACGATCAACGGTGATGGCAAGAGGAGAAATTACAATTACATCGAAAGGTGTGTAAAAGAACCGGTAATTAGAGATGGGGCGCTTTGAAGTGGGAATTCTATTTTAATCGCTTCGCATTTGCATAAATACGGGTGTTGGAAAGTATTTCATTAGCGTCGAATATTAGGTTGCATAAATTTTTACAATTGCGGCGACACTACTCTTAGATTACCTTCTGCTCAATTCGGGCGAATAGCCCAGCTTTCATTTCAACCTTTGAAAGGTCCTTTATTGAAGTCAAAATGGCGGTCCTATCTTAAAAGCAATTCTTTGTTTAGGGGAGGCTGTAATAGTTAACAGTAAGGCAGTTTACAAAAGCAACGAAAGAAAAAAGGCTAGTGTTAATTGGAAATAACGAAAGAAACAAGCAATCATTTCCTTGGAAACGCTTCATGGATGAACAACATTTATTACATTGGCTTCGCCTGAAAGCGCCTACTACATTATTACTTAGTTTTCCGCTCGTATGAGTAACTTTCAATTTCCTCACCTGCCACGATGTTGTTTATTCCATTTAACAAGAGCCTTTCTTTGTTTGAGTCAAATTGTGCGGAATCCATCTGGGACGCTTTTAAATGTTCGTGCAAAATCGAATGTACGTTTTCCACCTTTCAAATGCTTAAACATCCCCCAAAAATATAGAAAAACAGCCCTTTTGATTCGATCCCACGTTATTGATGTTTTAACAAATCCACGTTCTTTTCCCCTTCTCTGCTAAAGCGTCCCGACTTCCCCTTTTTTTTTTTTACCGATCTCCCGTTTTTCATCGCTTTACTTTCACGAAAGCGAAAATCCCATAAAGAGCGCCACCACCGTCGCCGCTTCTTAACGAATTAAGAAACTTTCAAACAAAACGGCACCCAACAAACATGTTTTGCATTTAAATATCCTATTCCCATGCATTCTCCTGGCCACTTCCGGCGTACCCCATCGCGCGACAAAGCACGGATAACTGGATATTCACCGGTTTTGCGTACGCAATGTTTCCGGGTGTTTTGCATTTTAAGCGCATCGGCAGTCGTGTAGCGGGCGACTTTTTCGCTCTTGTACCCGAAATGGCCCGCTACTTTTAAATTTTGTCGTCTTACTTTGCTGTATTCGTCCCGGGGAAGTCGTTACTTTGACAATATTGGTACTTTCGTTGTGAAGAAAGTTCTTCTTCGATTCGAAAAATAGTATTGCTAAGTCGATAGCAGGATTTCACGCAAATTGAGCTAATTTATAACTTACCTAAATTATTAGCTATCTTCTTAGACGGAAAAACGCATCGGGTAAAACATTGTAATGTTCTTAATAAGACCTCTTCTGTAATTTTCCGTTTAAATAATCTTTTTTCTATTTAACCCGTTATCCTTTCCTTTAATATTACATATTTTTCGCGGCGATTGATTCTTCTTGGTTATTACGATAAGATTATAAAAAATTGAGCTTACGGACAAAAAATTAACAACGTCAAAGGAATCAGCCTGCCGAAAACAGAAAATCGATGAAAATTTCAACGCGACCTCTTTTATTAGACATAATAACCTCGGAGATAGATGGCGCTTACGGTACTCACTACACCATCATTAAACTTGCCCCGGACCAAATTGATGCGGACAACTTTGTTAACAAAATTAGTCCTCCAATACACGAAGGATTGTTTCAAAGGAGGGGGGTGTATTCATTGATTTTAGATCAAATGGAGTTGGAGCTGTAGCGTGCTATCGCCCCGGACTCCCGGCGTTATAAGTCGCGGCATGCTACTACGGAGAGACGCGTCGGTGCGATATTGTCGATATACCTGATATGCATTGAGAGCTAGGAATTTTGTTCCGAGTAGCGCGGCGGCGACAAATTGAATTGGATGCTGCGACCGCTATTGCTTTAAGTTACGGGCGATGTTCGCGGCAAAGGAAGATTTCGAATGAAATTCCCGAATTATTGGTTTCTGGAATTAGTTGAGCGTTGGTAATTAATAGGTGGGATATTCGTCATTGCAATATGATGCGTAGAGCCATCATATTTTTATGTCAAATACATAAAAATTATATTGAAAACCTTTGTACATGGTTGAAATTAGAAAATTTCCAATGAGAAATAACAAAACTGATGATGGCTTAAACGAACCGAAACGTCATATAAACGTTTCGAGTTCGCTGCTGGCATCGAGTTTGTGTTTCTAGTTTTTCTGTGCGAGGCCAAACGAAAATGTTAGAAGCCAAGGAAAATAATGAGTTCGTTTCGATTCTTCTTAATATCGAAAATCGTTTGTCTCAGGGCCATTTTTTCCAGAACTCATAACAAAGAGAATTTAACGACTTTGACGAAGTTCAACCTACCTTCCATGTTCAGTAATAAAGCGAAATTCCCAGTTTTCAATCAAAAATATCGGCTTTTGCAACGCGTCAACCTTTGTTGCGTTATAGGCTGCATTCCTCTTTCTCTTATTGTTAGAGGGCGCTGCTTTCGGCGATTCAATACATTTTCATATTCAAATTGCTTAGAATCAAGTATTGGGTAATATTTACCTCCATTTATTGATTTCCTGCCTTCTTCTTCAGACAACATTATACTTATTCTTGGACGGTAAAGTTTCTTTCTAATTGGCGAAGATGATATTTCACAATTCTCTTATTTTCAGCGAATAACAAAGTACATCCTCTCAGAATTTACATTCGAGGCGAACACGTAGAAGATACCTCAATATGGATAACAATTTCAACGTATTCACACGTATTAGTGAGGGGCGTAAGTTAAAACTTTCATCGTAAAAACGTCCGAGTGTGCGCCATAAACTTTTCGGTTCTTCTACATACATCAATTGTCTCGCCATCGACACGAAAATAATAGGAGGATGAGCAAAAAACGAGAAAGCGAGGTTAGGGAAAAAATCTGCGCCGAACTTTTCGCGTACTTGCTCGTGCAGAACTTTCTTAAATTATCGCATGATGGAAAATAGGAAAGGGAAACCGCCGGAGTCGAAAAACATCGTATATCTACGAAAAGTTGCTCGAAAATCAATGACGCTAAATATTGTAAAAAAAAAATTAACAGTAGAGGAAAACTACATTGGCCGAAATTAAGAATGCTGCGAAGATTTACAGTTAATAAAACCATTACTTACTCAAATAGAACAAAGAGCAATGAATTGGTTTTACGTTGGAGTACCTTCTTCCCGTAACTCGGTGTTTTGAACCTGTCAGAGTATCTACTTTATCAAGAATTAATACCTAACCCATTTTTTTCTGCATTAGAAGCATCATTGAACGCCCACGGATACGAAGTACAACAGAGAAAACCAGCTTCAAATCTACATAACCCGCACCAAAATCGCTAAACGGCCACGTAAAAGGATGATGGGTATTCTACGTGAATATTGCGAATTTTGGCGATTCTTTTGTGTTTCGTGCTAATAAAATCCTTGCTACGCGTATTAAATCGAAACGCTTCCCCGCGAGCGAAGCCAAAAGGCACAATAGGCGAGCGGCAACCGCCGCGAATATATTGAAAGGCGGAGAATCTCTCTCTTGAGGTTAGGAAAATAAAAGGTGCAATAACAGAACTCATAAGTACCCGCCGCTTACGGGACAAGGAAGAATGCAAACAAATAACAGACGACTGCGGCAAAACCACCGGGATATTGAGTGTAAGGCGGAGGAAGAGGCGAGAAGATAGGGAAAGTTACTATCTCGCTTACTTCGCCTTTGTTTTATATTGTATGATTTTTTCACTCCATTTCATATGTAAACGCTGCAGCGTGATAAAAAAACCCATTCACGGAGGTTTCTCTCATCCCTTTGAAAATATATTCGCCTTACCGCCGCAGAATTCTTAAAAGGAATCGGCGTCGAGCGAAATATTTTTTCCGCATCCTCCGGTGACACGGGCACTAGAAAAGTGTCCGGGATAAATAAGAGCGCCCCGACACGGTTTTATATTTAGAAGGGGATTAAACTGCGTTAAGAGGAAAAGGCCCGCGAACTCTTTGGCATTTCTGCTTTTGCATATACAGCGTGTATCTAAATTGTTTGCAATAGCGCTCCTATAAGCATATCTCTAAAAGCGCTTAAAAAGGATAACCGTTATTTCAAGAACTTTGTGCTTCTAGTCATCGCGATTCACATAATTCGCAAGCCGTAACGCTAATTCTCGCACACAAGATGGTTTGTTTGATAAACCTGCAAGACCGTAGCTTGACAATTGATAATTCGTGTATATATACTTATTTCACGGGATGAGTTTCTAATTTATAGTTCTTCTTGTTTAGCTAAGATACGAATAAGATAATGAAAAGGCTCCTGAGGTTATGACAAGCTTGAAAAGAGCTTATACACCCCGTTGGGCCATCACCATACCACAAAAAAAAACAATTTGTTAATTTACTCTCAGCTTTTAAAAATGCAGGAACTAAATTTAGTTATGTTGGCGTCTCGCAATTCTTTTCCTCTCCGTGGTTATCTTCCATTTTCCCTCTTTTTACTACAATATTTCCTCGCAACCAAGTAACGAATAGACCCAAACATATCACCGAAATACAGCCAACTGTGAAATTATATTGTTTTCATCTCCTACTTTCGCCTTCGCAATATGATCCGGGTAAATCTGAGTGGTGCATTAGAGCCCGAGTAAATTTCTATAATTTACTCTAAATTTACATCTGAGCAGTCTTGCGAACAATACGCCGCGGGACGAGCAGGATGAAGGGTAAGATAGACCCGTCGGTGTGCGGTAATTTCAAATCGTATCAAAATATTTGTCGTCAGTTGACGTAGATCGTTTCGTTCGAAACGAAAACAAATTTTACGGCGAGAGTTGCGTTGCTCGGTACGTATATTACCTAACGTTTCGACTAAAGCGTACGAGGAATCATATTATACAATGAAGATCAAGTTATACGGTGTAATTTTGTAAAAATATTTTTTTTTTGCTTTCAGAATAGGCAGGCCAAAGTCCGCAACTTCACGATTGATATAAAAATGTGAGTAAAGGAAGTAAATCTTTAAATTACAGCAACCTCGATAATTCAGGCAATAATTTTTCTAAGGCTTTCAACACTACTCTTATTAGGGATCCATTCCACCACTTTAAATGTAAAAGAACGCTACCTTTCGTGAGTTTAACGGTATAGTTCAAAAATGTACGAAGGTCGTAAAATACAACAATTGCATCCATTGCATTTCAGGCTTTCAGTAAGGCTGTCCAAAGTGCTTCTCGGACTAAGTGGTACCACATCACTTCGATAGACTTATAATCTAATCTCTGTGGTGGCCGCTGCATCAATATACGAGCAACGATTTTGTAAAAGTAACCCAGTAGTAAGTAAGTGATATGTTGAAGTGGGCGAAACGTTACCTACCATACCACTTACAATTTTTAGTAATCTTGGCAACTATATCAAAGATATTGGAAAAGGTAGCATAAAAAATAGTAGACTTGGTAAACTAAGCTAACATTCCGAAGACCTTGACGGGAATGACGTTGCATGTATGTGCGTGCTTTGATGGATCTCTCTAAAACGGTCTAGTTGATCATGATATTTTTACTTACTAAAGCTAAAGCTAACGAAGAGCTCGAGCTAAAGAAGACGATTGATAGAACTTGGAAATTTGGAATGCCGTATCTTAGGCCCACCTCGTAAACGATTTGTCACTAGTAGATAGCTCAGAGGATTTAATCATGTATGTTAATGTCAATAAACTTACAGCTTTTAGTAAAGATGAGACATGGTTAATAGTGATGATGACGAGAATCATTCGTATACTCGAAACGGCCATCTTGGATTAATTAATGACTTGTGTGGTGCGGAGGTGCTACCGATACTTATGTGTTATTCACAAGAGCTCAATTTTTCTTTTGTAGCTTCGAAATCGAGGCTTTGCTGTTTCTTTTTTGCCATAATTATCACTATTTATTATTGATTGTGTTATAATTATTATTCTTTAATATTTCCCTGATTTATCCAATGCTTACACAGCGAACGAAGAGATATTTGATGTTGGATTCTCAATAATTTTATTCGTCTTACCTTTTTCTCGTAGACGCGTAGCATATGAACAATAAACTTTGCCGTAATAAAATTTTTTAATAAAAATTTCGCGCTGCATTATTTCAGTTTTATGTATCCATAAACAGTTGGTGTACGCTGCATTTGTCTAGTTTTAAGCCGTAGAAATATACACATGTTTATTTACTTCGTTTTATCCATGCAAATATGTTATTAAAAAGAAGCGCCGTCAGGTCAGAAACGTTTCTTTTCTCTTATCTGTTGTTTTATATAAATTCTCGTTTTATGCATTTGGCCGCGGTTACGCGTCTGTTTTGTGCGCGTTACTTTCGCGCGCGATTTATCATGTCTGTCATAATTTCGTTGGAATAAAACGCGGCATTACCACGTCGCCTATTATAACTAAGTAAATTCCGACGAGTACTTGGTGCATCCTGCACCAAATTCTACATCCGCGCCGTTAGCGAAAGACGTGCAATGCATCGGAAAGTTAATAGCCAGAGAAAATATGTATACATCATCGTCAATGTCAACGTATCGTCCTACAATAACCTACCCGATCCTTATGTGATATTTACCTCTTGGCGACGATGATGAATCGTGGCAACAACTTACGAATGACCTTACAACCGACGTAAGAGGAAATATGTTTTTACGCACGGTGGCCGGTTTATGTTTTGTCTTCCGCTTGCGACGACTAAATATCGATGCCATCTTCCGCGTTTAGGTTCAACAAATAAAAGCACGGAAACGCATTTATTGGGCATTCCAGAATAATCTAAGTGGATGGTTACGAGAGATAGAAAGTATAGATACGTCGTATCGAGGGGAGGCAAAAAGAAAAGTGTCACTGTACATATAAGTTATGATTATACAAGAGACAAGAGGCAAATTATGAACATGCGAATTAATCGAGTCATTGTATAAAATACAAAGGATACATCAATATGTTAAATATTTAGTTTTCTTAGGGGACGCTAATAGTCCCTACCATCTGTGAAATAGCCAGAATACTTTAGACTTGGATAACTTGGTATTTAAAAGATGAGTAAAATGGAATGCTTCGTCGTAGTATACGTTGCTTACTTGCAAACAAAGATCTGCAAAACGCAACGGAATATTACTAAAAAATTGAAATTAAATTTAAACAAGGCTCTAATTTAAATCCGTTAGTTGGCTCACAATTATAATAACATCTGCATGTTCGATTAATTAGGATCTCATGTCGAAGGTGTCTGGAAGCTATTCGTTGATTAATGGGAGACCATCTGATAAGTTGTCTTCGAACTTACAGAAAATTAAGCTTAAATATCGGGTAGCTATCAAGTTAATAATGATAATGATACTTTATTGGCCAATAGATTAACGTATCTAATTACAATGGACACATATATAAGTAAATCAAAACTTGAAAGGAAAATAAAGAAATTTAATTAAAGTACATAAAAAAGAACTAAAGCTCAAAGAAAGAGCTTGTCCGTTAATCATGGCATTAAAATTAGAACTTGAACTTGAAGACCCATAGTCTTAAAGTTTAATTTAGTTTGGAAAGCTACTTGCACCTACTTGTATTTTTGCCGTACTCATCAGCAGAGAAATATGTAATGATTTCTTTAATCGCCAATTGGAGATGCTATCATTGTCCAGATAAAGCATTGAAAGCAAAGGATATAAGTACATTTCTAAAATAGTTTTTCGAGTATTTTCGAGGCTATAATTGATACATTGAAGAAAAAATGCGATACAGTAATTACATTACAGAGACTCTTACCGTTCCTATTTCGTGGGATCAACTTTCCATCTTTTAAATCTCATATTCGTTCCGTACTAGTTACCACACTCCTGTTAACCAAATCCCTTTTAAATTAAACTTACGTTACGCCCAATGTCATTTAGCGGGCGCAAATCCCTCCTTTTAACGATCGCAAATAAACCAAGCAAAGTGTCTGAAAATTTGATATCGACCATTTCGTCGTAGAGAGGATGAAGAAGAAGGAGCGCAAAGAACGTTGTAACAAAGATATTGACAACAGATAGGAAACCGCCAAGCAGTAGTTACATTTGCGAGGTTCTCCGGGGAGTTGGCTACACGGCGGAGTCGGATCGCTTTGCTCCTATTCGAAACTTCATTATAACTGCATCGATTCTATTAAAATAATCTGCTCTTATCAGCGAACGACCGAGGAAAATTTCTTTAGAACACCGGACCTTTTTCTTTTCAATAATTCCGTGATTTATAGCGCGGGGAAGGTGGCCCGATACGATCTACCCTTCCGTTTTACATTTTTTTAGCCTAATTTCGGATGAAAATATATTCTTGTTTGTCGGCGGGGAAACTTTCAATAAAGTGTTCGGAATGTAATTTATAAGCCCCATCAATTACGCTTGATTACAATGTAAGGTTCCCTTCGCTCCGTCACTGTCGGGTAAATTAAAGACAATTAGGGCGGAAGGAAAAAGAAGTTTGTTCTATAAAAGATGGATTGTTGCTGAAAACTTAATTCGGTAAATCTAAATTAATTACTTAATCGATAAGTACACGAGTCTTGTAATTTCACTACATTCATTTACAATGGACGACCGGATTCCTAGATAAAATGAGGACAACGGAAGTAGGAGTTACGCCGTTCGTTGCGGTAAATTTCGTAACAATCGTAACTTTTTCCAGTGCGCATAAGCAGCAGTGTAATGTGTAGAAGTAATTAACAAGAAAAAAGGAAAAAATAACGTTATTTTCCTATAGTCTGTTTCATGGTAAGATCAAACTATTAAATTTTGTGGCGCATGGCGGCTTTCCAAGAGAAAGGGCGTTGCCGAGTCAAATGGCGGACTTTATTCATTATCTTTTGCCAATCTCGGTTTATTGTTTGTTTCGTTACTCGCGCATTTAGAGTTACCAAAAAACACGAAGATATTGTCGTTTGAAGACTGTTCCGAAATGATCACTAAATGTCACTGTTGTGTTAACAGTTGTAAAAGGAAAGAATATCGTGTCTGCAGAGGTTACATTAAATTTAAATTAAAAATTATCCTGCTTTGGCCAATGTATATATCTCGACCTAGAAACCATCCCTTTATTTGCGAATTTAGAATGTCTTCGCAACACAAAGAAGGTTAGACTTAGACCGTTCCGTATATATAAATACAGATCTACGAATGGCCCCTTTAAGTATCGTATACGATTTTATGATTTCATAATCTCATCTAGGTATCTAGGTATATTGCGAATGCATCGGCGTTAGTTTATTGGGTCGTATAAAATTTGTTTTAATGATGCTTTTCCAGAAGATAACGGCTATGTTTTATTACGGAATATGATCTCGTTCTTACGCACTTTATGATATCTAGCTAGCTTTTATGTTGGACATGCTTTCGCAATTTCTTTTACAATAAAAAGGCCGAGATGTGACTTTTAAGTATGATTTACATGCCGATCCATTGTTTGGACAACGTCATCATAGATGCGCATACGTTTTGTATAAAGCGCAGAATTTACCAATCGATGTAATAAAATACGCGAAAAAGACGTCGCCAAAAAAAAAAGGAACAAATTCGTTTAGGTGAAAACGCAATATTTGTACACCGATAGCATAAGTAGCACGCTATGTATTCGATGCCCCTACGAATAGAATGCAAGCAATGCACGTCTTGCTTTAATTGTATCACGCCCCGCTAGAGGGCGGGGACGTCTTGAATATTAATTATACCGAGCGCTTCTTATATTATACTCCGCGGTAAATCCAATACATGCAGTAGGTATATGTAGTATGTACGGTGCAGTAACGAAGCAGGGCGCGTCGCATAAGTACGATCGAATACAGATACTAGATAGAAGCATTTTCCAACTGTAGATCGATGTTGATTATTTCGTCTTTGGGGGCGATGTTGCGCCCGCGTCGGTTGGCGCTGCATCGGAATCGTTGAATACGTAATGTAAAGTAAGCACACACTTAAGTGGTAAATTGGAAAATAATGTTACGGGGAAGTTTTATGGAAATACAAAATTTTCTCAGCTTTACAACGAGCTTACACGGTATTCCCGAAATGGGCTTATTTAGGAAAACATGGGATTCCGCTCTAATTCTTCTTGTAAAAGCTCTCGACGCAGAAATCTGATTGATCTCAAAATAATCATCGTAGTAGCATGTTGGCAATACGGATCTTGTTCTTATACGTGCATAATAACGGGAAAGAAAATAGCAATTAGATCTCCGTTGCGTTATTATTGGAAAACGAGTCTCCGCAGCGCAGAAGTTCATAAAACACTTGAAGGAAATAGCTTTCGTTTGAAGTGCCTCGAATTGATCCGCATGCTTTTTAACTCAGCTCACCACAGAATTAGTATTTATTAAGGACCGCTTCAATATGCTAGAAGTGATAGATTTTGATGAAGAATCGTTGTGATAAGAAGTGAACTTTCTTTATATGATCTAGACAAATTAAAAATGTGGGTTGCACGAAAAGAAGAAGCATCACCTGTCATTCGTCAATACCAATTTGGGCAAAAAGTGGTTGTGGTGGTGGTTTCCATTTAGGTCAGTACTAAACATCGACTACGAACCGGGGAACGGTTCCACTTAGACCAATGCTGTAGACCGATTGCGATGCGAATATGAGAAGGCTCCTCATGAATGAGATTTTGCAGTAGTTTATGCACCATTGTGAGCGATGGCGAACAACTTCTTCTGAACAACGCACGGCACAAAAAAATAGAGTCGATAACGTGATTCAATGAGTTAGGGAGATATACATACGCCGCCCGGAAAAAGATTAGCTCGAAGCAGAATTTGTGAGAAAAGGATTTTTATTGATTATGCCCAACTTTCTTCCTTGACAAATTGGGGAAATTACAAACTCCATCTGGAATAAAATCTACGCTCACACAAGCACATACATATGTATAAGTAGTTGCGCTAACAGTTAGAAGCGAGAAAACTTTTCCACGCACCTATATATATATATAGTTATAGTGCGGTAGAATATACACTGATTTCAATAAAAGTTCGTGAACTACGCCTGGCGTGAAATAATGTGGCGCTAATTACAATGGGTACGCCTACGGCGACACAGTGTACTAATCCGAATATTCTATTCGAATGGAACACGACGCGGTACGTATAGATGCAGGTGATACGGAGTAATTGTGTAGGTGAAGGGGGGTGTAAGCGCCGGCAGGGCAGTTTCGCGAGACGGAGAAGGAGGAGAGAGTGATTCGAAATTGCCGGGTCGTAGCCCGCAGCGACACGCCGGAACTAGGTTGAAACTCTAATTAAAACGACTTTGATAAGGGTGAAAAGTAATATAACATAAAATATCGGAGATTAAATATTGTGACTAGGGGCTATCAACACCGGTTAACCGCGCTGATGCGTTAGTATTGTGTAGGAATACGTCGGGCTTTCGGGTAGTTCCCGCTTCAAAACGAGAATTAAGCGTTGTCTTTGTAGTACCTTGCTTTGCGTATTTACCAACTATGAATGCATATAATGAAATAGCGGCGTTGATAAAACGCGCCATGTCAGGCGGAAAAAATTTAGCAGAGCAATAATGTTAATGCTTAGTAATTAAATAAGCCTTTAAAATTATAGTTAATCCTAGAACTATTAAATATTTCTAATGTACCGTTGAAACGGCTGTATGTCAAAAAAACGGTAAATATTATCAACATTGTTTTCTTTATTTAAAATAGAAAGAGCCCCTCCTTATGTTATAATGAACATAAATATAAAACGTAAAAATTAAATAAATATGATGATGATATATGGGGGAGGCGTCGGTAAAATACTACTAAACAATCAAAAAGAATCTCAATTCCGAAATTAATTATTGGCAAATATCGTTTCGACGTGATTAATTCAACCGCGTCAGCGCTAGAAACGAACGTTCGCTTCTTTTGTATCGATTTATCAACGGCTAAACATACCTCCAACTATTTTCGAACAAATACCGCGGCCATACACAACAAATATAAAACATTGTTGCATCTGGCGCCGTACAGAACGCATTAATTTTGTATTTGCCGTACATGCGCGTATTTAAGCCACCCGAATCCACCCCATCCGTATTTCATACGTACACGATTAGACCTCGTCTAGTTCGGGAGTAATTCATGGGGATTTTATGTACGCGCCTCGACTTTTATAACAACAAATTATTTTGCGACGGAAAAATCCTCCGGCTCACGGCGAATTTTATCCGCTCCGGCGCTGCAGCGGAACGTCGATATTTAAGGCCGGTATATGCGTTGCATCCGTGTCTTGGAGGCTAGATGCAGAGGAGGGTATATTATTACGTAGGAGGCAGTTCTATATTAGGTGTTATTAAATGAGAAACGTTTACTAACTTTACTAACAAGAGAACTATTCCCGGATTTGTATGAAAATTGATCAATTAGCCAGTAGCATTCGAGCTACTTAAGTAATAAATTTTTGCAGCTCAAAAACCTAATCTGGGAGAAGCTGCAGGGCAGAAATCGTTAACATTGCTTCGTCTTGCGATAAAATGTAAACAAGTCAAAATGGAAGAATCCAGCGTGAGAGAAAACGACAGAGAAATAGTCTTATTTACTCGTCTTTATCGATATATCACTAATAATCACATTGTTCTCGAAGTAAGGAATTAATACCAACAAATTATGTACTGCGTCTGGACATGCGTCTTCTTTATTGGTAAATACGATTTTTCATAGAGATCTTTCATGTTTCTTGTATATGCGGTAGGCAGCATTATTCCTTAATATAAATTTAATCATTTTAAATAATTTTTGCTTACATTTTGCTATATCACCGTAAGTACAGAACGCACGCTCACACATAGTGGTTATCGATAGCTGATTCCTGCATTCCTCTTAATTAACTTTGGTATGTTAGCCACTAATCGAAGCTTGCTGCCCTCGCAGATCGAGGGCTGCTAATTACTTGCTTACTCCTGTAGAGATTGATATAGCAATTTATTTCGACATTTTCGGTGATTGGAGTGTGTCTCTCGTCAAAATAACGGTAACTTATACTCTTACAGTACGGAAGAACAAGGTAATGATTCCATATCTGCTAATGTAAGAGGAATTGTACCATTTTCCGTAGATTTAGCTTGCGCCACTTTCCAATTTTACCATTTTCGTGTATACCAGGCTACCGCAGTTGTAATTGCGAAGGTTTGTTACGTTAGGTTCGACGACATCGTCTCGCAGTAAATTTATTGCCGCAAAAGGGATCTTGGTTTTATGATAGATGAAGCCTACAGTGGAGTGCGAAACGTATTAAATTGTTCCGGAAGGACGGGGTAGATGGTGGGAAATAACCGTCGTAAACAAAAAGTTTTAATCCATAAGTCAAAGTTTCGTCGCGGGGAAAACCAAATATTTATCTGGTTGTAAGTAAATTCTGTCCGACTGGTAGATTTATATTGTACCGTTAGACGTTGCGGAAATTTATTACGGAATCATACAATTAATTATTATGTTTTGGTGTTGGCGTCAGCTTCGAGCAAGATGGTGCGTTCTCAGAAAAATTAATTGGTTTAATATTTTCCTGTAGAATTAGCTATTTGTCAACGTTAATGTCGCCATTGCCACTAGAACGATTTGTTTCCGAGAAGTACCCGTTCACGGTTTGCTCTCCGGAATATGGACGTTTGTAATGCTGAAAATTCTTGAAAAAATGAATTAGATTTGTACTGTTTTAGGTGCTCGACGCCAAATTGCACAAGGGCTGATTGTAAATTATTAGTTACGAATGGGATTCTTTTAGATTTAGGTTCGTAGCACGAAGAAGGAAAAACATGAATCATGATACAGTGGATTGCACCAAATATAACTTTATTGAGAACGGAGCCCCCGAAAATAGAATAAAATCAACACTAACTTTATTAAACAAATAAAATTTGTGACGAAGGAATATGTAGTTTAAGCAACTCGGAGCCACAGGTGTGATCTCGACGTGGTGATGGGTGCGATCCGTTGGCGGGAAACCGACCGTGCTTCGATGGAAATGGACAGCGGTCTTGTCGTTTGGTGGGTCTCTTGGTGAAGTGATCGAAGTGAAGACTAGCTTCACCCACTAACTAGATAAAGGAAATCATTTTACCTTTTTTTTCTATCGCCTTGGTCGCTGCAAGAAGATTTTTTTTTCATATTACTCGGTGATAGCTTCTTCGTTAGTTTTTCGGGCCTTTTTCTAAATAAGATGCATTGATCATCTCACCCCAATCACAACGCGTACAAAATATCGCCAGGAAGAAATCAATGGCGCAGTAGCCTAATTTTTACGCATAAAAACCGTATTCATGAAAACAAATAAATATCACTTAAAATATTGGGCCACTTGTTTTTCCAACTTCTTCAATTTCCCGACGCAAATTGGTATTTTATTAAACGAAGCAGAATAAACGAAGCAAATAATACCTGCTGGCTAGCAGACGCTCGTTACTTCCAAAACCTCTACGGACGCGTCTTCGCAATCTTCTTAGATTTTCTCGTACGAATAAGTATATACGAAAAAAATGCACTTACCGAACGTTTCGCAAATCATTCATCAATGACGGAATTAATAACTTGTCCCCGTTTCTTGCCTTCCGGGTACGGCGGCCTCCCCCGGGAATCCTCTTCAAACGGAACGACAGCGCGTCGCTTTTAAGCAGACGTTATTAGCGATGTAATAACGTGATAGGGTCTCCAAGGGATCGCAGTCATAGTTTTTGATGTTTATTACTTAGGAAGTGGATTAACTTTACATATTTGATGGCGATGGCGCGCGCGGCGTGAACCATCAGAAACGCGGTCGTTTATATTTTCTTTCCCGCACTTCGTAAAATATAATGTATATCGCTGCAATTTGAAATCGTATTTATCGCCGTCGTTGAGGTACGTATTTAAAGTAGGAAGATGGCAAAAGGACAGACGTCTCTTTTTCTCTGTTTCGAGATCGCTCTTTTTTCCGGCTTGTTTCCTTTATTTCGATCGGGAAGAAACATTAAATTTAATTAATCCGTCAACGTGCAACAAAAGAAGTATGCTTGTCCTAAATTAGGTAAGAATAATGAGACACCCTCTTTCCTGCCATGGCGCAAAATCGAAAAGCAATATTTTAGCGCCAAATTTAAAAATATTCATTCAAGAAAAAAAGCAAAGCAGATCATGGAGATGGAGATAGTTCCTAAAGTATGTAACAATGATTTTGTTCTTATTACCGTTTGTCCATTTAACATCATATTTGAAATACAACGTTAATTATTTCATCCGTTCAAATTTACTTCCGTTCGTGACGGGAACGTTTTTCTTTGATCAATTTCGACGAAGGGACGGAGCGAACTGAGAATCTCATTTTTAGCGCTATCAAGCGAAAAGATAAAGTAGTTGTCCCGGAAAGGAAGATGAAATGCGATATTTGGTCCGAAGATTATTTATTGTGAACATAAATTTCAAGGGTCTCTATTGATTTTCTTTTATGTACAGACATATATAACGCGGTACTAGATTGGAAAGCCGATTACTACTTTCTACGATACGTTATTACAACATTGACAAGGGGGATCGCTTTGTGCGTCCCATGTAAAGTTTATCGTTGAGTTTAAGAATAATAGAGAATGAGAAGGAAACGGCTTACGGCGAGCAATTATAAGATACAAATGTAACATGTCCGAATACCTTTTATTAACAAAAGAAAAGTACAACAAAAGTTCTTCGATAAGTAATGTTTCTTTTGCATTTACGTAATTATGTCCTGCTATCTGTACTTTCGCGATTGAATTGTCAGTACTTTCGCAAATGAATGAGAATTCGCTCACAGCGAACTTCCACTTCTTCCAATACCGAAAAATGCTTCTACGACTAAATAATATCAATTCTTTTACCGAGTGTAGTGAACCCGCTACAATGAGCTTCTGAATAAATTGAACCGAATTTCATTATATTATGGCAGCTTTCCCTTCCGTCGTTAACCTTACGGGGATTCCTTACGGCGGAAGCGTATTAATTTTATTTTCAATAGCATTTCAGGTGTTACTGTGGATTGGGTGTAGCTTACGATTTTGGTTTATTGTATCGTGTGAGAAGCTTTGAATGAAAAAGCGGAAACGTAAGCTTCGATGCTAGTCAAGAAGTCAAGAATGATATTATTCAAAAGGTCGTGTTGAAAATTGTATCAAACAGAGAGAACGATATTTTATCGTGATACAAGGCTGGCGCTTTTTTAGCATCGATGGTGGCAGCGTCGAGCTCCTTGAAAATCTTTAATATTATTAATTTTAACAACGTTGATAACATAGTTTATATTATAGGTACCAACATAGCACATCCCCAAAAACATTTCTATCCACAAAGGCCTAATTTTGCAAACCCGCGGAAACGTCTCATCTTGTAAATGAAAATAAAAATGGCGACGCCTTCAGAATCAAATATATTTGTATAAAAGAACCGCTGTACACTATACCACAGTTAACAACTCTTTTAGCTGATCTTATGCTGATTACCTCATCATTTACGTCGTTCGTTTCTTCCTAAATATAACAGTACGTACACCATTTGCCTCTGGCTCTTTCTTTCGTTTGTAATGGCGGTACTTAAGTCCTAAACTAAGACCATTCTCTGATAATAATCCCGAACGACTTACATATCGCAGTATCACGGAAAATAAGTAGTTGGAAAAACAAAGACAAAGATCCCTCCAAAGTAAAGTGGCGGTCATAGATGATGAAAACAGCAATTGTCGCAGATATTGTCATTTTATCTCCACATACTCATCTAGCCACATATATATATATAGTAGACGTTAAAGGGTACGTTTACTAGAGAACAATGCCACGTAGTACTTAGCTCTTGGAGACGCAAGAAACTAGGGAGGACAGCAGTCGCTAGATGGCGACGCTAGTTAATTGGGTCGACTAATTTGGATGATGTGGTGCCATACACGTGGAGCTGTCTTCCTTATGTTTCTAGTAATAATACTGTTAAATCCACGATAACAGATTGCGTCTTCGTTGAATGTTGGGATGGAATAGTGGGAGTTTATTATTTGGTTGGGAAATAGGATCATTAAAGGGAGCTTTCTAAAAGTTCCAAAGGTTTTGCGGTTATTTACATTTTCATCACAATTGATTCAAAAACAGCTGCGCAAAATTGGTTGAGAAGCCACATGAATGTAAGTGGCCTAAGCTTATATGAAAGATCAAATCGTTTTTTCCCATTTCAGTATATCGTTCAATTCGTCGTTGCAATAAATTTATTAGTTAATAATAATAATAAATTGAATGGTTGAATGGTTGAATTGAATGTATTCCTTCAGTGTTCAGGGCGTACAGCCCCATACGTGGTCGATTATCCAGCAAACTACAGAAGCCGGCTGGCCGACGGTAATTCCTCTATTTGAAAGAACAGCTTCAACCAGGTTATCCATCCATTACCGGTTTACAAATTCAGTAATCCATCCTTGTCGGATAAGTCACGGCGGCATTAATACCGGCGGAGCGTAGAACGACGTGAACACGTACATACCTTTATAGAACTTTCGTCAGAACTGCTGCATTCCACCCGCCGCCAGCCGGAAGGGGGTAGAAGACTAGTTGGGCAAAGTTTTCCAAGCTTTTCTTGCTTTTCATGCGCTCGCAACAGTTGCACCGGATCGTGTAATGTAGATTCGAATCGCGCCGCCGGCGCTGTATTTCCCGCACTTCAAGAAGTTTACTCACATATTGTAAAGTTGTACGTCTGCGAGGAAAATCGGCGTTTCTCGTATTTTCATTGCGCTACCGAACTAACGCTTAATATTGTATGCATATTCTATACGGCGCGAATGCGCCGATCTAATATGTCAAGTTCAAATCGCGTACCCTTTCGTTTTTTGCCGCGTTTGGTCAAATACGTAATTAACGGTGATAGAAAATTGTTCCCGTTCCTTTTTGAGTTATTTTGACAATTTCAAGAGGCTCGTTACTCTGGCTAAAGAGAATTTGTTTTCGAGCGTGCGTCAAAAGCCGGAGATTCGAATCTCGATGAGGATAGCGGGAGATTTTTTCTCATTCTTCGAGTTACCAATCACCCGTTGCGGAATACTTATCTGTGCTTCACCTTTTACGATTAGAAGTAATAAAGTACGTTGATTAATTTTTAGTTGATATTAGCCCGACTGTTCTTTAAAGCTGCTGTGTTCCTCTAAAATTGCATCCAACAAATTTTCTTCCTCTTTAATCTAATTGCTTAACACCAACGGAATGCGAATTAATGCAATTTTCAAATTCTACCATACATCATTCATAAATTATAAGGAAAATATTATAACCTCCAGAAAGATTCGATCTCTCCACGTTTATCTCCTTCGAGAAATATAATGACCACCATTTCGGACGATGGCAAAATAGTGCAGTCAGCGATATCGATAACTGCACGAGTTGACGTAAGATATTTTCGATGTCCGGGAAACGCGAGGTGCACACTGCATCTGGTATTGAGACGGCCGCAATATGTCTTCTCCGCGTACGGGGTGCGGAGGCGTCCCGACGTGTCCCGATCGCGTGTAATTTAGAACGTGTTCCGATAGCGCTGGGCTACGACGTTAAAGATCCGTTTCCTGCAGTCCTAGATCGCACGCTGTTCAGGCATCCGGCTCACGTATCATCTAAGCTAGTGCAACGCACGCAAATAGGTGGCGGTGCACCTGTCTTTGTGTGCGCCACCTATCTGCAAGCAAGCTGAGCGTCCAACTGTACGTGCATGCATACAATACGTACGTAGAACGTGAAATCTGTAGGTCCGCTTGACCCTCGGCTAGGCCAGATTTATATGTTTCGTAAGCGAGTAATCCCCGCTTAAGTGGAACTGAATAATAATTTACGCGATAAAGCCCGGAGTAAAGTAAAATTAATTGTTATTGCGTTGGTTCATAGAGGGCGTATTTGCGTAGGTTGCACCAGCTTCGCATACGTCGTTCTCCTTTAAAATAAATGTAACTTTGATGACAATTGAGATCAACTTTAAAGGACTTTCTGTTTTTCTTTTTTAGCGGGTGATCAAATGATGCATGTGCATCCGGTTCTTTTCACAACAAATCTATATATATATATTAATTTTACATTCTCGGAAAACTTGTGTCAATTAGGCAACAGCGCCAGATGAAAAACACATTTATAGCGTCTTCTGAGCTCCAGTGGTAACTCTTTCTGCTTACTTATAAGTACTATATATCGTAATTAAGGTAAGAACTAACGATCATGTGGCACGGTATTTCGTTAAGCTCGGGTATAAAAAGAGGGAGTAAAACATCGCGTCAAAGGCATCCACCCGATTTAATCATCCGTTAAGTTCCGAAAACAACCCACTGAAACTTTCCAATTGAATCGTACCATAATTACCAGGACTACGGAAACTTCGGAACAAGTTTCACAATATAAATCAGTCACGGAGAGGGCCGGTGTACCTTCGCACAATACGAACGGTAGGCCTTGCAAGAGCGACAGCGATTTTGAGAGATACCCGACTTCGGTTGACGTTTTGCGCCAATGGAAATTCCTGCAACCTGCTGCTGTTGTTCCTGTCCGCCTTCCTTGCCCAGGCCGCCTACGCCCGCTTCCCTTTTGTTCACCACCTCCTTCCGCGCAGTTAAACCTTCGTATCGCGGTGCTCTCTTGGATTTATCCCTCGGTACGTTCCGCTCCGATGGCGACATTAATGTCGTTCTTATTCCTGATAGGCATTAAACTCGAGTCGCTCAAAAGTTGCCGGCTCATGAACGAAAAGGAAGTTTCAGCTAAAAAGTCTCGGTTTACAAGCGCGAGTTAGTTTAATTGGAATGTCTCGGCTATTACGGATCGTAACAAATGTTCGAAAATACTTTGTAAGTTGCATCGCTCGGCCGGAAGAAATTAAGCGAGATTTGTCTCGAATTTTAATTGTAGATTAGAAATCTGTCGATAAGAACGAAGAGAGGGAATGCCACACCAAGTACTTTGAATACCAGAATATATGTAATCCGTATAAATCTATATGCCAAAAAGACCAGAAGGATAAATCCACCAAATTGCAAAGAATGATTGGAGTGAAGATCACTTGAGTTTTTCAAATTCATCACATAATGCTCAAAAGGGAAGTTTAAATAGCTATTTACGAATGTTGACATGCTGTCTGTGCGTAGACAGGAACCTCAATGAGGTTACGGAACACGAGGTTCTAATTATGCTTTTGGACCTTAACATAGTTGGATCATTCCATATTCGTTCAATGTATGTTATATCGACAAAGACTACCGAAGTAACAACTGCGGCAAAACGTTTCCTTTGACAGCCAGGCTGCACCGTGAGCGGATGAGACATTTTCCAGCATCGAAACTCGTAGCCGACTCAAGTAAAATAACCTGAATCTTTGAAGTAGAAATAATCAGGTTACTGTTATCTGAACACCAGCATATACTGGCGTCGACAACAATGACGTAATCGATCCTCTTACCAGAACAGGCGAGGCGAATAGGGGGCTCTTGGAATCTGAAGTAGGTCCGCAAGTCCTTCTCATACGAGCGCGTTTATGTTACCTAGTCAGAATAGGAACAGGAAGCTTCCAGAATTGAATAAAAAGTATAATCCTTAGTAATCCTTACTGGTTATGCTCAAGTACGGAAACATCTGTGATAGGATACTCAGAAAAATCACTTTTATTTTTTTTTTTTCTTTTCAACGTAACACCTATACCTGCATATGTACAATCGTGGGGGTTCAGCCCAATATTGATCTAAGTTAAAGCGACAGTAATATTTCGTTGGTGGTTTGACAAAACCTCGTATCTGACTTTGCAATAATTTTACCGTTACAGCATCCGTTCGCCGCGCTCTCTACAAGCGAACATTTTTGAACTTAATTATTAAATTATGCGGTAATGTATATTGGTGTGGTATTTATGTTAATTAATTTATGAAAATGGAAAACGGTCTAATGAAGCTTTAATAGAAATCTATGCTTTATCGTTACGTTTATTCGTTTCGCCACTATACGAGGAAAATTATTGCTTTCAATAAATATGGTTGGTTCCCGCTAAATACACGGTAATTAATAATAACGGCCTACGTTAATTTCGGCTTGTTTATATTGTAAATTCGTATCTGCAATCTCTTATAATTGAATTAGCCAGAATTAGTGCGAAGAATTGAAATTATTTTCTTGGTTGCGTTCGTTGATGGTGTAGTAAAAGTTGATCGTATTTGGAGAAACCTAGTTTTGGGGCCAGTAATATTATTTGCTTCTGTGAAAATTAATTCTGTTTGTTGGTTTAATACAAGGCCATAGATCTTTACATCCTTTAATTTGATATAAATGCACAACAAAAACTTCTCAACATAAAATTATAATAAATTATAAAATTGGAAATGTAGTGTTTGACAACCTTATTTACAAAATGGCGATTTCACGCATGCGCCGTCAATGTCATTTTCGGATTTTCGTATCTGTATATCATCTAATCTGTGGTATTCTATTTGCTGCGTATTATGCGTCCAGCGTAACTACTGCGTACGGTCGGTTGCCAAAATTCAGGCGTCTTTTTTACTATTAGATATTATTGAAGGCTAGATTCAGCATTATTCGGTGTAATTATTAATTCAAGAACGAAAAAGCGGGTACAAACTTCTTTCTACAATCTTCGAATGACGAGCATTTTTCCGCCCAAGAAGAGATCTAACAATTCAGACCGCGGGTGAAATCGTTAGGTCATTAAGTGAAAGCACAATTTATTTTGAGCTAGCCTTTTCATCCTTCGCCTCCGTAAATCTCATTAAACCGAAAGGGGCCCACACCAATTAAATCCTTTGCGTCGAAAAAAGGAGGAGAATTGTTTGCGAAAACTTCATCTTCGGCAAGCCCAAAATTTCGCTACGGTGGCTACAAGGGGCAGGCGGCTGCTACAATTTGTCGGCGGCCAAAGCTAAAGATTTTTCATAATTTTCCTTCGGTTAATTACGAGAGAAGGCAACAAAACGCGACGAGTGCGGATCGCTAGAAAGAGGATGCGAAAGGAAGGGCAAGAGCCGGAATGAGGAAGATTTAGGTTGAGAACGAAGTCTCCTTTTCTGGGGCTAAGTTGATTAAAATTCACTTGGCAACACAATCAGAACTAATTACATTTGAATATGATTATTCTCTTGCGCGAAATAAGTCAAAGAAGGGAAATATCGAGTTTTGGTTCAACCCACAATAAGTGGCAAGGGATTGAATAAAACCAATGAACCTACTGTAAGTTGACTACACTATTCGTCAGAAGTTTGGCCTCGTTTACTGAATAATAAGCGTAAAAAGAAAGGTACGCGGCTCCGCCTTGAGATATTTTCGAAACCCAATTTGCATAAGTTTACTTCATACGTCTAATTCGTCATCGTCGATTCCCACCGCATCAGCATTGATCGAAGTTATGAAGTAGTTGCGTATTTGCCACAACTACAAATCAAAGCATTTTTTCCTTGCCAAACACATAAAAAAGGCTTCTCTAAAAAGCCCAAAATGCTATTATTAATCGCCTGGATACGAATACGTTTAATAGAATATATTCATGCTTTTCGGTCATGTATAAGACCGTCCAACATGAGACGATTTATATTCCATAGACGAAATTGATTAATTAAACGTAAGTCGTTCATCGCGGACATTAATCTCAACATTTAGACGTCGATCGATTAACGGTCTGCTCTGCGTTCAACCAACGGGTTAAGAAATTTGAAATATTGGATCTCTAAATGGAAATGTTAAGCGAAGTTCGTTTTCGTAGTTAAACGACGTACCATTTGGATGGGAAGGATTTGTATCAGTCGTGACATTCTCTACAATACCCTGCGCGCTATTAGTAGGATGAGATGAAAAAAAATCGGTTCCAGATGGGAGCTCTTGTTTTTTATTGCCATGCTATTTATATTAATATAGCGATACACCATTTGTACGCTTATAAATTGAATAATATCAATCACAAACAGTCTTAGAAGATATATGGACGTACGGGATATAAATCAAATTCAATCATATCAATAAACGAGCACGCAGCGGTTGATCTTTCATTAAAATTAATTTTTGACAAATACACCTTTTCTATATTTTGCTACTGGTTTCGGGTATATTCATTTTCAGGCGAATATATGAATTCTGTTAAAATTAAAGTTAATAATTTTGACGAATGACTCCTAACGTCTGTGACGATTTTTGACTCAAAGAAATAGAAAACAATTGTCGGGACACCAGATCTGGGGAATAAACCCAGATCTAGGGAATAAGGTCTATTTATTCAAACTCCAATTAGAAAAATGTTGTTTTTCCTTTTTCAAGTCAATCAGCACATCCCAACGAAACATTCGCCAGTAATTTCCCGTCTGATGGGCGTTTACCTCTTTCAGTGCCGACTCAGCGTTTGCAGTTCTCTTTTGCGACTGTGCTTTGACTTCTCGTTGTACCAGAGATGGTTGTTCATTCGAATCCGTTTTAGCCCTGAATGAGTAAGCGCGATACCTAAATATCGTAATACATAATGTTCGAATATTTCTATAATTCGTTTTAGATACCGTCGATTTTGATATTGGCCTTCCATATTTACTTTTTTTTTCGTTAACGAACATCTTCTAATTACTATTATGAATGTTCGTTGATGTACTCGATGTTAATAATCTCTTTTCAACGAGTACTGTTTAAGAATAATTGAAATGAAATTTAGCGTTAGAGACAGACAAAATAAAGGCTTTTAAAAGCAAGTTCTGCAACGTATTCTATAAAAGATCTTGTACTTTTCCTTGCAACAACACTTATGGACGTTCACATATCTTTCTCTTCGTACAAGTACAACGTTTCGACGGTCCTATCTGCGTTTTGGTAGACTAATACCAACTTTCTGGCTCAAAATAAATTACCCGCACATAATTTTAAGCGCTATTATGCGGCTCTGGTTTGAAATTCTATCTGTTCTCCAACTAGCTGTTAGGCTCTTAGCTCGCTAGATGGGGCCGCTACAATTCCGTTCTTCGCGGGATATTAACGCGCGAAATAAACTGTTACAACTGTTTCAAGTAAAATTTATTATAGTTCGAAACGTGTACTGAATAGAGTGCCATCGAAATTCTAGCTCTTGATACGTATATGTAAATTCCTTATTTTGACTGTTTTACTATAGCCGTTTCGCTGGTTAAACTAGCTTTTTAACTTTATGTACTATGCTTATTGTTGATTTTGCTAATATCGGAGAATTAATATGTAGAGAGCGCTTCTTATTCTCATAGTTGTCACGTAAGAATGGAGAATATTTTTAGAGGTTACAAGTTTAGCATATTTGCACTAGACGAACGAAAAATCTGGCCAAAATTCCTCGCGAAGGTCTTTATACGTCTCTTTACTTAACATTTTCAAGTTGGACGGTACATATACAAATCATTTTGATCTGACTCTAGCAAAGCAAAGATACTATAATCTAACCTTACGCCGAATTTACTTTCCTTATTGCGCCTAGCTACCTGAAATTAACATTATACTCCTGGTACGAACTTCCCTTTCAAACGAGTGCGATCTTTCCAGGTAAGAATGTAACAAAGCGAAAAACGACGTTCTCTCATGCACAGCTGCTACGATTAGAACCAACGTATCGGACGATTGCAAAATTCCTATGCGAACGGTTGTTATTCGAAGCTTATACCGACTGAAATCTACCCGTACTTATTATTTGCACCAATTTCAGGTAGATAGCTATTCGAACCGTATTCGAGACCATCATCTGCGAGAATATGTATGACTTTCGTTACGAACTAGAGGCCAACATCGCGCCAACTTTGCTATTGCAACGTTGGTGAAACGTTCCGTGGGGTGAATTTCCGAGTAAATAAGGAAGTCTCACGTACTCTGCCAAGGGGTAAGAAGTTTAGCGTGCAGTTTTCATTTTTCTTTGTTTCGAAGTTTCTAATACAAGATGCCTCAAAAGGAACGCGAACTTCAATATTTAGATTGAATAAAAAGGTAACCTCATCAAAGATCTAAAAAATACAACGTCCATTTAAATAGGTTAAATAATTTAAAAGAAGGGAGGACGCGACGAGTTTTGTTTAATTTCCTCAAGAATCTTGGAAAACGTCCAAAGAACAACCATTTCACGATTTCAGAAACGAAGTAGAAGGGCGATAGTTTGAGATTAGTGACGTCATCGTCATCGTCATCTGTTCAATTTGTTTTTTAATTTAATAATCGCCTAAAAGTGGAGGATCCATTAAAAAAACTTTCTTAATGCCCCATCCAAATCCGTAAAAATATTTAAAAAGCGATTCGATTTGAAATAATAGACTTGTTGCTATTTCCACCGCAACCCAAATCGACTTCTACGCATTAAAACTTGCTAGAATTCTATTGAATTTATTCCTTTCGTCGCGAAGATGGTGCACAAGGGAATGAAAAAGTAATTCGGGTTAGTGGATAAACAGCGATATCCTCGATCCTGGTGGAAGGAGGAAGATTCAAGTTGTGTAGCAGGATATCGCGCCTGATTTGGGCAATGAAGACATCTTCAAAGTAACCGGTGGAAATGCTTATATGCAAAATTTCATTGATCATTTCCTATTACACGTTAACAGTTAATAATTTCAAGTGCAGATGCTGATTTTCACGGTGCGGTGGTACGCGAACCCATTATTCGAAATTAAATTAAAACACTAAAACATAATTAAATTAGTTAGTGTTTACTTGTATCTTGCAGCCGTTGCCGGGAAGTCTCGGAACTTTAACTAAGTAATTTCGAACAACAAACAAGTAGACTAAATCTGTACGTATCGAGATACGCTGCTAAAGTTTACATCTAAATAAATACATTTCCGACTTTTGAATAATTATCGAACGTTGGTTAGTTTTAGTTAAGACTCGAAGTGAAACAAAGATGTTTTTTACTTTTCGATTCGATTTAAATCGCATCAGGTGTTAACAATGAATTAATCCACACAGTATTCATTAATTTTCAGTTAGGCTAATGGAGATCTATCGAAACGATTTTCAGCTTACTAAACTCTGTGTTTTATTACAACCACATTAAAACTGATCGAATACGCTTAAACTTATCTAGAATTTCATAATTCCTCGAGATCGCAGAAAGTTGTAATAACCTCCTTCAATGCATTAGTAAATTGCAACGATTATCAACCGAATAATTATTATACTCCGTAATCGTCGGTATGCGGCGGCCTGTTTTAAATATTAATAGCGTAAATTTAGTGTGTAATATATTCGTCTTTCACTGAAGCGCTCGAGAGGCAGGAAGGAGTACATGGTGAGACGTAGGAGCGAAAACAAGTGGGTTTCTTAATAATTTAGACGTGGAAAAAGAAGGAAGGTCATGAACGGGTAAGTCAACAGTCGCACCGACGCGGAGAATAGCCGGCGATGGGGACGACGAAGTTTTTAATTAAAAATTGCACCAGAGAGAAGGTGATGACGGAAGGAAGAGAAACGACTCGCAATGGACGACGCCGCCCATTAACTATAAGTTGAATAAGTTCGCTGGCAAATAAAATAGTCGGAAACATTGGAGCGAGAAATTGAAACCGTGCATGATGTAAAATGTTTAATTATGCGCGAATTCTCCCGAGTTGTTCAGGTCTAAACTTTTGCTTACATGTTTTATTCAAAACTCGATGTAACAGTTTTTATTTATTTATTTATTTTAAAGAAGAGAATATGAAGTTTAGAATTAATCCTTCGGTTTTAAAATAGATTTATTGCATTGTTTTTATGTTCAGCAGCATTAGATTCTCTGACCAGAAACCAATAACGGTCTCCCATCATATTGGGCTTTGATGTCTCTTTTCCGTTTGGAAGGAGATCCCCTCCTCTATAACCTCCAGACACCAAGATCTTTGCGGGTTAGGACCCTCAAAGCCAACTTCAGAGGAAACAACAAAATTTGGTGAACTTTCCTTGAAGGCTAAGAAAAACATTTATGCAGAATTGCACTTGTAGTTATTATAACGAAGGCTGAAGGCTGCTTTAGATGGACCAATATCTATCAATATTATCCTCTATCCAAAGTTCTTGCATTAAGCCTTTCGTATCCTGACAAGCGCAGATTCAGCCGTTCATGCTAGAATATTCTGAAAATGATTTGTGCCCATGCCGACGGAAAACCTAGTAACTCCGTTTGTTTATTTGATAAATACAGGTCGCGGATTAAATCGTTTAATTCAGCTTGATAAATCGGATGAGGAGTCTCCCGTTTCTCCGCTGGACGGATTTCGTCGGTAAAATTCGATATGTCCTTATTAGTACCGTCTATTTTTTATTGTAAATTTAAAATATAACGCCTAAGTTCTTTTTGACGATTCTAACAACGGCTTCCTCTGTGCGCAAGTTATAAATTTAGACAGAAATTGTCGCTGTTAATAAACGTAATCCTGTTTTTCTTCTATTTGAAAATGTTATCAATAATTTTACGTTAAATGGATCTGGAAATAGGCACAAACGAGGTTCGTACACAACATCGATATATGGTGCCCTACCTCATTTTGGCCAACAAGTTCGTTCGCACGCTTCTCGAGAAATGGATGGGACGAAGAAGTCAAATTGAATGGCCTCCTTAGTTCGTAGACATGGTTGCGGTTGACTTTTTATTCCGGGAATATTTAAAAAGCTTGATGTATGGTAACAGGGCAACGAAATTAGTGAATATTCTCGTGATAGCTCTCCAAAAATTAATGATTCTATTTCTGCCAGCAATGTATTCATTATTTTCTAATCGACAACTTTATAATGTACTTTTCTTTCAATCTTCATCTTTCAAACGATGCAAAGTTGAAAACACTTCTTCCTATTTAAAAAAAGGAGTACACGATGGATGCATTGTGTGCAACCTTTGTACGTTGTTCCACTAGGCGCAAATTCCATTTCAAATTGCAAAATTGATACTTTAATACTTCGTAAAAGTGACTACATCTCCTGAAAATGATACACCATAAAATCTAATGGGTGTCGCATTAAGGCGATTCACATTAATGGAATTGGTAGTAACTAATAGCTCTGATTTTCTTCCTTTTTCCCCTTTCCAATTCTATAGCAACAATAAGCGGTAAATTAATAACCTAATTTGCATTTTCATTAGAACCTATGCATAGCAATCTGAATACCGTGTAATGTGTGGAAAGTTTCTTCGTTGGGCAGATATTGTCTAGGAAATTTATCGCCTCGCAATGATCCTGTAAACTAGGAAGAAACGAGCGTTCCCTGTATTGATACATATATTTGCATCGCATATAATGGAATATTATTTATCGTACTGCGTTAATTTACATTTTCTATTAGGTTCGAAGTACTTAAACTCGTAGCATTCGTATTCTATGAAGCGTAGTGGAACACGTTAAAATATTAATTAAATCTTTCGGCTCGCACGCTTAATTCACATGAAATTTATAGTACTACCTACGCAAGTGTAATCGTTCGTAATTAATTTCCCGATAGACGTTAATGGTCGTATTTCCATAATAATAAATGAACGTTGTTTATGCGAAATGTACGGAGAGGATCAGGAGTTCTACGATATCAAAATTTTGCGTGTTCGAATGTAAAAAGTTGAGACGGTAATGTGTCATTACTAAAGTGAGGACGTTCGGTGCGAGTATTACTAGAAAGGACAAAAATTAGTTAAATCATACCTATTTTGCAGCGACTAGACAGACTCGTGTTTTGTCGACTCTTGGAGGGAAACCAGTAGGCAACACGAACCCTTTCTTATGTTTGTCTAGTCGCTGCAAAAAAGGTGTGATTTCAATCGCTTTTGTCCTCTCTAAGTATCAGTCAGCCGTCAGCCGTTGATCGGGTATACGCAGCGGCGTAGATAAATCGAAAGTTAATCGCCAAGTACGTTTTCGATACGATCGCAATAGGAATTAACTATGATATATTTTTCTAAATTGTGGCTTCGTTGGACAGTACTGCCGTCGCTCTCTGCCTATCTCCTACGTGACAAGTTACATACATGCGAGACTTAGCCTGTCATCCAACGTAACACCAATGACAAACTGCACGCAAGGCCATTACGCTCTAGAGTAATATCACAAGTCATCACTTGAACGTCTACACATTACAATAGGAGGATTTGGATGATCATTGTCTTACAATTAATTAAGCTTATTAGCACCAATTGTATCTTATTATTCCTAGCGCCTACTTCAAATTTATAAACATATTCATATATACGTATCGCCGTTGAGTACAGTAAATGTGAAGTTGTGCACATAACCTTTTTGTTCAACTGACGAACGCAGGTCGAAATTGAATAGAAGAAAGGATGATAAGAGCCCAAGTTCATCATATCACTATATCGGGTTGTACTTATAAATCAAGTTTTTTTTTTCTACATATTTTGTTAATATAAGACCTCCTTGTAGGTGATGATGATAAGAAGGTGAGAAATAAGGTTGTATCATGAAATGGATCTAGAAATTCTTAAGGCTATGCTATAACATTGGGACTTGGGCCCTTGCCAATCTTGAATAGTCAACTTGTGTAGTTTCACTAAAGAGTAACGCATTTCAGGTTACTAATGGCTAATCTTATCGACATGTACTCATTTCTAAGTAATGCTTAAAGTACCACGTAAGCGAGTAAATTTCACTTATACGTAACGCACGCTTATAAGCATCGAATTTAATGATGTCAAACTTAGATCAAGCAATACTTTGAAAACGCCACGATAAAGGCTAAAAAAATCAAGTTTTTCTGATACTTAAATTCAAAATTAAGCTATGTTATTAAGCTATGATGACGTTAGCCATAAAATTACTAAATGAAGATGCATTTTAAGTATCGGGAAAGAGTTATGAAGAAATTTTAAAAGATTTCGGAAAGAAATAGAGGGTGTTCTAACAAGTTTTCTAACTATATCGATGTCCATCTTGCAGGATCCAGCTGTTAAAGACACAGCGGTATTTTGCAAAAATTATCTCAAAAGCTGTAGGGTATAGGGAATATTGAAAACAATTATTATAATTAATGGAATGCTTGAAAGGAGCTTGTATTTTGTAACGATATTACATTGATTAGACGCTTGTTAGATAATTTCAATTAATGATCCCTTACGTTCTTCTGTCTCACAAGCGTAAGAAGAATTCTCGAAGTATTGCTATCCATAAAACTACGTGCGATAATCGGTAACTTTTGCGGAGCGTTAGATATCCCCAGTAAATCAAATGCGAACCTCAAAGTATTTATCAAACAACCCATCTGCATCGGAAGTCCAAGCTGTCGGAATGTACCCGACAAACTTTACGATCACTTAATCGAAGTGAACGAGAAGACGAAACCGAAGAGGTATTGGCAAAATACGCGTCCTCTAATTACTACCGGCTTCTATAAAGAATCGTAAAATTAAATCAGCGTCGATGGTGGCATACAAACGTAAGCGTAATTTATTTTACGACGTAGGAAGGTACGTTTTAGACCATAAATTTCGTCATATCTTTCAGTGATTGCACAGCGGTGGAAGTTTTATACGTAACGCTAACAGATACGGTCCCTTTCCGTTGTAATTTTGCCGGGTATTCTGAAATATTCTAATTGGCCGCGATTTCGGGACTAGGAGGCTATATTTCGAAAGTTCCCTTTTATATTCAGCAATGTTACTTAACGCAATCTTCACCGTTTGGATCGGACAAGTCGGGGTGGAGCGAAAGAACTGTTGGAGGAGCTCATATCGGATCTATCGTTGATCTTTGTTACGTTCAGCTACCGTATTTGGATAACAATGGGCAGAGATATGCGTACCTACCCTATTAGTTAACTCGGGGAGGCCTTTGGGGTATTCGAGCGAGGTATATTTCGATTATTAATTGGATAAAATGTCGAAATCCCCACAAATACGATATGGCGTGATATATCTTTGAACTTCATGAATTTATATCTGAATTTCGTATGTAAATGCGCGGGTCGTATACAATATACGCGTTATGTAGGACAAATTTAACTAGTTAAAGTTTTCTTATTTGCAGTTTGTTCGTTTGTGCGCAATGAAAGTAACTTTAACGATATTATTGTACTGGCAATTCCTATACAGCGAAAATCCTGGACTTTTTTGGGGTTACGAACATTTTTATTAGATTTTCTTTTAATGCCCTTCTAAAACACTTTAGTTAACTTTGAGTTTAAACATATCGCGAGAGACTGCAACGAATAGAATTATAAAACGCCAACTTTTTTCTATTGACAGAGTTTTTGTAATAATCTATTACGCCGCTAAAAATGCTGCTCAATTGTACCCAGATTGATCGTCTGTAATGTGATTTTTACCATCAAGAAAAATAGAAGAACCGCATTTCTAGCAAAAAGGCGAAGTATTTTAGGACGTTTTTGGAGAATCCTCTTTCTTTCCTGCGTCAACACGGCTCATTAACATCGATTTGTAAACGTACACATTTCATAAGGATATTTCCATTATTTTAGGAAGAAACCA
Organism: Oryctes rhinoceros; assembly: GCA_020654165.1. Taxonomy (NCBI): domain Eukaryota; kingdom Metazoa; phylum Arthropoda; class Insecta; order Coleoptera; family Scarabaeidae; genus Oryctes; species Oryctes rhinoceros. The sequence goes on along the minus strand of JAIOKQ010000548.1, from coordinate 3,388,997 downwards.
ACACGAAACCGGTATTTATCTCGCTAAAATTAAGGTAAAAAGAAAAATATATTTGAGTAGCGTAACTTATGATGATGACATTGTTTGAGATCGATCTAGATATGAACATCTAGGTGAAAGCCGCATTACACAACCATCATGTTTGAGTCATTTATTAGAAAAATATTCCGCAAATTAAAGGAAGTAGTGCATATTGTATTTGACAGAGTTCAGTTCACAGCGTGTATATTCTGCTTCAGGGAGATTGTTACATTTATAAGGAATTCAACACTCGCCTTTAAAGATTATGAATGGACTGACCAGGATGACAAACGATAGCTTAGGTTTGCGAGATAAAGTTATTTTTTTTAATGTATCTTGATGTTTTGCAAAACTTTTTATCTACTCCAACACAACGACAACAGCTTTTCAATGGACACATACAGAAACAGCATCGTGCAAAGAAAGCTATTAATACGGATGAAACGAACTTATTTATTGATTAATATGGAATAGATTAGAAGTATTTGCAGATTATTTTAGTTTGTTTATTTGTTTATTGATTTGGTTTGATAGTGCTGATAAGCTCAAAGCGGTGGTCTGGAGTAACACGTACAGACTTACGCGGTGAATTTAGAAGTATAATTTCTATATTTAAACGATAATAATTATACTTTATTACATTTAAATTAGGCGGTAATTTAGACAGCCCTTCTAGTTTTTCTTTATCATTGCTTGGTATCTTGAAGAAGAATTTTTCATCCTATTCCTAAAGAGAAAAATTTAATTGGTAAGATTAACCATTACGAAACACAAATTATTGCGAAGATCGATCAATCAGCAGCTTAAGATAGGGCAGTGCTAACTACAAGGTGATTGCAATAATCTTTATAAGAGATCTACGGCTTTAAAGTTAAACCACAACGTATGAAGTAAAGTTTACGATGAAGAAATGCTAATATATCAAATGCTTATATGTTGTAGCGCTTCTTACTTTCTTTTATTTTACAGAATCAACAGAAATACCCGAAGCAACAGATATTAAAGGACTTCCACTTTGTTTTTTGCTTTTTTTTTGTAATCCTACTGAAGCTTTGAAATGAAGGATTTTTTTAAAATTTTGCTCGCCATCTCAACCGCAAATCACGTAAAAGTCTCAAAAAAAAATGATTTTGAAGACGGATTTGAGCGTGATATTTTGTTTCAAGCAAGTTTAAAAATATTTATTTTCTTTATATTGACGTGGTCTTATATTTAAGATAAGCATATTGAGGATTCAAAAGAAATATTTCGATGAGGCTACAACATTCCCAAATGCATCTCACATTTCACAAACGATACACTATCAATCGCGAAAGAAGGTTCTACGAGGGATACGCAATATTTACTGCCTCTAACTTACTAAATAACATTATTTTTTAACTTAAATGAAGATCCTCCGTCCACCTATGTTCATATTTACACTTAAAACAAAAAAAAACCGCCGTTTTGATCAACAAAATTTCTTTTGGGCTGCTTTGCCTCATTGATTTTAGTAAATAAAGAAAAATCACTAGGTGGTAGCTCAAGTGAATGTGGTAGATGTTCTATCAGCTTGGAACCTGCCGTTTAAACGCAACGCAATCTGTATAATGAAGCGCTACACCTTCAAATCCATAGTCCCTCTAAATTATTTATCTGCTTAAAAAATAAATTCAATAATCCGTACGAAATTTAGTTTATTTAACTATAGCTGCGAATGCATTAAATTAATTCAATATATTTGCATATTGTTTAATTACACGTTTCAATATGAAATAAAGGGAAAATCGAACCTGCATGCGCTTATGAAAATATTCCTCTCGCACGCGATTTAACATATGCATTTCGTTTGGTAAAATCAGCAGTGAAACGTCGAAATAGTACGCATTGGAACGTCAAAATAATATGTGTAGCATACAACGCATTTCACACTGTAATTTTAATCCTTTTTTTTGTAACGTTTAAATAGGTGCGTACGCGGGTGTGTATGTACACTAACGCTCATTAAAGTTTGGTTAAGTCATGAGCAATTACAAGCTATTAATATGCAGTGGAGATTCTTATTTCTTCCGTGATTCTTGCAGTTAATTTCTATACAATAATTTTCATCATATTCAAGATTTTTTTTTGTTTTTTTTTTCTTTTTCTCAAGTGTTTATAGGATTATTGCCGTGTATTCAAATATTTTGTAACATTGGTGAAATTTCATTTTTAACCAAAATTAATATCAAGTATTAACATTCTCCGTTGACAAGAGGATGTTAATAATAAGCTTACGATCTCTTTTCTAAAATTCCGTTAACCTTGTGGATATTTCATTGCGATGGTTTGAAGTTTGAGCATGAGTCCCGTAGAAGACCTATTAGTGCGGGGGTCGAACCCCCTGCCGTTTAGGATGGTTGAGATGCCCCAATATAGACCGCTCCCCACTTGAAGATCGTCGACGCCGCTGGAGAGTGATGATTACTGCCGCCTTTGCTCCCCATGATGATGACTTAGAGCAACAGTATCCCCGGACGAGCTCGTCCCAGAGTAACCCCTTGCTCTATTAGAAGACGATAAGACGATTAATTAAATGATGTTTTGAGCCAGGCCAAGGACAGGATGACAGTGAAAGCGAGAGGAATGCTTTCTAGGCAGAACCATGTCGGCCACTAACTCAGTGTTACACCGCCCGTAATATTTAAATTTGGATTAGATTAGAAGTGGCTGGATTGATTGGTAGACGACCAGTAACCGTGCCACTGCTTGCCGGAGAGAACATGGTTGCCAGGTTACAGTCATAATTGGTTCTCTAATTAAACTAGGGCGAGTCTAAAATCTCCTGATGGACGTAAACGAGTCTGACGATGACCTAGAGAGAGATCATTGCGCATTGCAATGATAGCTTTTGTAATGTTCTGATGCGCTATTTGTTATAACGGTCGTACAGACTTAGACTCTATTCGACTAAGATTGATGTATGCCGTATTCTTATCTCGAATACATTGTAGTTGAACAAATAATGCTCTTTAAATTATACAAGATAATGCTCAACCTCACGTGGCTACATATGTACTGACTTATTTGAATCTTATCCATATATCGTTTGTTGAGCAATTACCAAAGAAATGAAGCCGATGAAACGTCTATCACCATATGGTCCTCTTCACCTGAGGGAACTCGAAAATGCAACTTTTACAGAATGATGAGAAGTCAACCAAAATTTGTAATTAAAGAAATCCTAATACGGGTTTCTAGAATTATACCGCGTGTTCCTTTTTTATAATTTTCTAGAGGCTCTACAGAAGACAAAAATGGACGATGAAAATGATTCTTTTTTCGTGTTTGTACTTATTACTAGAGAGAACAAAGGCGGGTGGAATTGTTGCTCTTTCTCGGCGACTAGACAGACTCGTATCTGTTCGTCTCGTGAGAAAGGGTTCGTGTGCCTATTGTTTTCTCCGATAGTCGACAAAAAACGAGTCTGTCTGATTGCTGTAAAGAAATTGTGGTCTCTACTCTATTCCTCTCTACTTATTACAAAACATGCAGTAATTTGGACGTTAACAATTCTCTTGGCCAAACTTCCATGAAAAATAGTGCATCCGAGAGAAACCGAACGATTTGCCGAAACGTAAAATATTTATCGGAAAATAGTAAATTTGTTTGACAATTTCGAATAAAATAACGCGAAACTTTTATGTATATTTTCACGTGCATACGTCTCCTTTCCCCGTATATGGTTATATGTTTGTTGCCGAACCGCATAGTGAAGTGTTTGTTTACGCGATTTTGCTTGACGCGGTTTTACAAATTATACTTCTAAATAACATCGCGCGCGGTCGACTAGCCGCGCACCGTATACGCCGTAAACAACTAAATCAAAGCGCGTTAAATTATAATATACACATACATAGGGGCAACACGGCCCATAGATTACACGAACACGTCCGCACCGAATAAAATCCTCGAATTTATTGCGTTATCTTTTGAATTAGAAAAAATAAATCGATCGAATCGAATCCCGTTAATTAATTTATTAATTTATCGTTTCAATAATCGTCTCTTTTTTACGATTTTACGCATCTCATTCAATACGACTAACTTTTATATTATCCTATACGGCCGAAATATTTGTACAATACATACGCGTGATTCAGATTTTAATTTATATCTTGTACCTGGTTGCGTAATCGTCATTAAAATAATCGGATCGCTTGATCGCTTTTATATATGGTAGTTTCACATACTTTCACAATAATTTCATGTTTTAAACAGCAATTTCCGTTTTATGCGTTTCAGGTATATATTACGCGGATAATATTTAATTTAGATATTATCGTGCGGGGGTTTTGTGACGTGATTGAGCGCAATGTTATCCTATAGGCTGGTTAAAATTGAGTTTGCAGACTTTTGCATTAAATGTAAATTATACTTTTTTTTCAGATAATGCTATACTTCATTGTGTAAACAGTAATTGCTTCGTGTTATGTAATTATCATATACCGGATTTTGGAGATTACAAGACTACGCTGAAGTTTGCGATCTCTTTCTGCATGCGACGAGAAAGCAGAGACTAGACAGGCTCGTGTTTATTCGTCCCGTGAATATATGTAAGTCCGTGTTATCTATTGATTTCCCCGAGAGTCGACAATACTCGAGTCTGCGCGATAGTTAAACTACCACCTAGCCACCATGTACAAACGCGTGTTTCGCTGTGTAACTGCTCGTCAGTGGACATTTGTGAAAGGTGGTGGTCGATCAACTAATTGTCGTGCTAGTACGTATCGCGTAGAAGCATGTGTGTAATTTAAAATCATTGTTCATTTCATCCATTCTCTGGTTAATTAAGCTGTTACTTGCGGCCTTCATAAATCGTGATGCTAGGAAGCCCTGGTCGTAATCGTGGACGCGTATTTCGACAAGTTATGTCTTCAGATAAATTCTTTCATACTTACGTGAACTTTTTGGGTCATCAGTAATAATAACAATTCCTCTCTCTTTATATTTTTTACCTTTTCCAAGTGATACATACGGAAAAACCACGTATCCCGCTCGAATACCTAACAGTGAGCAACTTGTAGGTGCGGCTCACCACATCACCCCATCAAGAGATGGTTAATCGAAACTAACGCGCGTCCAAATAATCGAATAATCAAAACCAATACGTCTGAAACACATTATATTAAATGAAAGAGAGGGCTACTAAGCCACAGACTTTTCGGTAGCATGAATATTAAACTAAACCGATCCTACAATATCCAAACAGTAATAATGAAATTGTCCAAGTAATCCGTGGCTATCTTCGCTAATTAAATGTTAAAGACGCGTTTTTGTAAGATTTATAGAATCGAAACACTCCCGTTGGAATGACGAATGTGAAATATTATATTTCAACATTTCAATATACGCACGTGTTACTCAATATCCAATCGAAATTCCAGACGCAAATTACCCGACTGCCATCTTATCGAAGTACGTGAAACATTTTCAAATCATTCATCCCAATATCGGCATGTCGTACCGATTCCGGGAAGCTACGCAAATCCAATTCGTCCTTTCAATTTTTTCCGCTTTACCATTCAGCAAATCCATTGACGACAAACTGTCGCCTAAACGTACACATTTCGAAGCAATAATGAGACAAACGTTAAGGAATGAATAAGGAAGAAGAAAAAAAAAAAAGGGCGGCAAGGCTATGCAAAGCTGGAATTTCAACGCACTTCTCTAACCGAAAAATAACGATTTCTAAAGATCGCTCCTTCACATAAATCACCGAACAAAACGAGTCTTTACCTTTGAATTCACAATAACGTATAGAGACCGTCCAGTTGTGGAATAAAAAGAAGGACGCGCGTAAGAGAAGAAAAAAAAAACAAATAGCATGCTAAAACGAAGGAAGATATTACGTTTAAACCAAGCAAGTAGATAAATGGAAAGGAGAAAAAGAAGAAGAAGAAGAAGAGGAACGTACGTCCTCGCACTCTGTATAATATTTAATTTATATGAAATAATCCGTAGTATGCATTATACGCCGTGGAAGTAGCACTCTACCTGTAGTGGTTGTAGTAATGGATGTAGAAGGGCAGCTGGATGACAGTTCAAGAAGTAAGTGTAATACGCTGGGACTACATAAGAAAAGGTGCCCAGGATTCTTTGTTCCAGGACCGCGTGCCGGCTGCTCCAGACCACAGCTGTCCTGCCAGGTGTTCAAAACACATGTTGTTTTTCCAGACCCTTCTAGAAACTCGACTTACGTATAATATACCTCCATATATATTCTGTATGTGTGTATAAAACTCTTTTTATTATTTCGCTTCTTATAGGGAAAATACAAGACGTCGTCCTCTGTTGTTCGTGTATGTACGGTAACCAAGTAAAAACGTACGTCTTAGTCATAAGAGTGCTTAAAAGCCGGCTAATATACTTTGCTAGAATTGTACCATCTTCAGTAAGTTGATCCCAATTATAATTAATGATCGTAGATTGCTAAAATTTCGACTTATTGCTGTTATTAGATGTGAAAATCAAAAATAAAAAAATATTAATTGAAAAACTTGCTTTTCTTGTTACGTATCTACCCAAACATGGTCAATTAAGAATTTTTTGGTATGAGTGGCAGAGTACGATTCGTAGCTAATTGCAGAAATAATAGAAATATACCCGGTAGGAACAATAAGGTTATTGTCGAAATTCTTCGTAAGACCAAGTAAGGTATCCAGCGGAAGGTTAGCAATTGCTTGAAGTTTTCTTTTTAGGTCCTGAAAGATTAAAGATTTTTCTATTTTGAAAATCCATGATTTGCTCGGCTTTTCCGACGTAATTAAATTCTTGAAAAATGTCAACCCTGATAAGGAGCCAGATCTAATATGGCTGCGTATTATCACCAGTTGTGAAGCACGTGAAAACGTATTCTTTAAGTGCATCTCCCGTTTGAGGACTCGATTGGAAGATGTTGGCTTCGAGCCCTTAAGAAATCTAATTACCTTGAAGAATTTGTAGGTGTGGGTTTTGGAGCTGCTTCCACCGTTAGTCCAACTTATCTTTGCCATTCATTTTTACTATTTCTTGAATACATTTAGCTGCGATAACTTTCCGCAATCCAATCAGTTTTATTTCTGCTTTCCGACCAATTTAACTAATTCGCCATCACACACCTCATCACCTAGGCGTCACGTATATACCGGACGCAAATCATAAATTCCGTAAATACATAAAATATAAGCGCGCACAGGCAAACATTTCGAAATTAATCAAACGCGAAATTTAAATTTCTAGCCTTAATTTATGGATTTTGCCAGCCGTCATCCGCATCCAGTGCATTACAGGGACGTCCGAACGCGCGCAGAAATACCTTCGCTCCATCTGCATTCATTTGTACATATAATACGTTTGCATTCGTAATTGAAACAAAAGTTTTATCAGCCTCCATATTGCGTCGACTGTACTACGATATCAATTTAATGAAATCGGGCTGGGGCTTCATCCCCGTTCGAAAATCACCGAACCGGCTTTCCCGCGTTCATTCATCGCTTCTTTCTAATTAAAACGTTGCGGATTCGGGAATTCTATTACTAACCATCCCTGCCATTTTTTTTTTTAACGGGAATATGGCGTAGTATTCCCGATAATTCCCGATGAACGTTTAAGTATCTTGTTCAAGTCAAACTTGCAATACATTTCGGTGTAGGGGAGACCGTAAGCCTCTTGTTTAATGTAATTATTGTTATACAAACGTTGACAGTGCCATATAATGCTTAAAAATACGAAAGAATGCTGTGAGTAATGGCCTTCTTCTCTTGGGCGATGCCAACTTTGTGTTAATATTTTATTCTATCTTTATTTGAAACGTGTAATATTTGTATAAAGAAATACATCCTGTCCTTAGAAACAATACCGACAGTAGAACAAAGGAACGAAAACAAAATCCTTCGCCGCGCGAAAGCAAAGAAACGATTGTGTTTCTTGGAGAAGCGTTTCAGCAATGAAAATAGTAGACCCCGGTGAATTTGAACGAAAGCCACCCGCTTCAAATGGAGATGCATTCAAGCTCAAACGGTGCCTCCGGTATTTGCCCATTATTTCTTGTAGCTGGAGTTAAATTTACCTGTGGATAAAAATTACCATCATTTGTAAGTACCTAATTGTTTGTACAACTGCGTCGCTCGCTTTTTAGTACTTGCTTGCACGGTGTGCTTTCATTGAAATCGTATTCTTTTTAATTTCGTTCGATTGTTTCCATGATACTATCACAGGGTCAAAAAAAAAGTTCGATTATTTTGAAAAAATATAATAAAGCTACAATTAAAGGGGAATAAACGACTTAAAAAGTTGAAAAGTCACCTCTTTCAACTCCAAAAAAAATTGGTCGTGAAGAGATAATATTCGAAGCATATGTTTGCAAATAAACTTGTTGTTACATCAGAATTGTCTCGAGAACCATCTTTGTGTGATAAATAAGACTATAAAATTTTTTGCAGTTGTGCTACTTTTCATTTCCTCACTTCGCGTAGAATGCTCAGCGAGAGCCGGGAAAGTGATTTTTCCGAAAGGCGCATATCGGGCTCAGGAACCATTTATATACGTGTCTAATAAGACTATTCCGCCACATTATTCACGTCGTGCAACTTCTCTAATTCCCCTATTTGTAGTAACGTGCTGCAACAGCCTTCTGGGTGTTGACTAATATCTCTTAAAATCCGAAGAAGTCTTCATCGCAAATAAAACATGCAGTTTCCAAACATGATATGTAACCAGATGATGTTAGGCTAGCCCCGAAGAAGCTCCATGCAACTGATAGCGAAACGTCGGTGATTCGTGCAATTCCGACGCGGTTTCAAGCCGGCAACCTAAATTCTTTAAAAGAAAGCAACGACCGCGTGACCGATGAATATCGCTATCCTAACTATAAGCTTCGAATCCATGAAAATGTACCGCGATAGGTACACAAACATTTTCACGCGAAACATGAAAAGTGGATCCGCGAACTTCTACATTCTGTTTGGCAAATAAGCGGAATTGCGAAAGGATAAAGAATAAATCCCGGACGAGGAGTTTACATTTAAATAAATTTCACGTTCGTTGCGTCGCGAGTCGGTATTGAGTTCGACAACAATATACTCATGTCGGCGCTCCGTACATCGAACGAGGCGAACAGGAGGAAGATATAACGGTCTATATCTTGTGCATTTATTGTGTATTGAAGTTAAATGCGGAGGAAACAAGATATTTCACGATGGATCTAGGTAAATAAACGGATTTTTATGTAAATTTAATTTCCCCCGTTGAATAAACGATTTGTGTATTGTTACGGCATTGGGGTGAACGTGCATTCGGGGCGGATTCTTCCAGAATGCGAAGAGTCTCGTATTTACGCAAACGTAACGGGACTCAAGTAGCTACCTTGCAAGTCAGATCGGGAGTTATACAAGGGGGATTTTGGTTTAATTGGAATGCCGATGTCTAAAGCCCGCAATATACCACCATAAAAATAAACGTAAAAATATACGTATGTAAAAATTGGAAATTTTCCAGAATACGCGTTTATATTTATCGATAACACGACAATGTCTTTTGCAATATTTGAAGGTTAATACGCTGTTGCCCGAATTGACCTAATTATTCGCTTCCGTCGCTTCCCCTTGTGCGCGTTTCGTCGTTTACGGCTCATCAGTGAACCTTGCGGAAGGCGGCAGTTGTAATTATATAATTGTTTAAGTTTATGTGATTTATTATAATTTTTTTTTAACAAAGGGACAGTATAATTTTCGATACGCGTCGATGATAGCAAATTGCGTCACATGCCGCGCTGTTCTTGAGGTTTGCCATTCGTCATTGAATATAAATATTCGGCTATGTTATTTATTACGGGTAGCTTATTTAAATATTACTGTTCGTATTTTACGGTCTCCCTTCGAGTTGTTTCTTAGCTTCTCGAGTTGATTTTCAATGTGTGTTGTTACAAAGATATATTGAAGATATATAAATTGAAGAATAACTGGAGACTTTGCTTATCCCCCACCAAGAGTTAACGTTAAATGATTAATAAGGACATTTAATCCATATAACGCGTGATTCTATACACACATTGTACGCAAAGCTTAAACTCCTAACTTCACATCACGTATATTGTAAAATATTTTTATCGTCGGAGTGTTCGAGCCATAAAATTTCTAATCCAATATACAACCTACTGTTCCCCGAACATATTTTATATCCTCAATGCATGTATTTAACTGCATTAAGACAACATTTTCCTAATCTCCTCCTTATCCCGCGACAAGCTTCAATGTTCCGATGTTGTAAAGCTTTTCATTAATTTTATTTACCTTCGCAATTGTATCGTACATTAAAGTTTACATTAACGCCTTACGGTACCTAGCGTAATAAAACTCACGGCCGAAGCATTGAGATTCTTCGACGTTGTTACCAATTTCGCGAGTAAGAAATATGATTATCTCCGTTCAGCAACCAGAAACAGCAACGTTAATCCTGATCTAAACGCAAGATTATCGTGCATTATCCGCGATTTGCATGTAAAATGCTAATCCCCTTATTTATTTCCAGAACGTTACCTTCCTGGAGTGTTGCTTATTTATATTTCAACGTTTATATTAACCGGCATGAATTGCTAGATTTTTTTTTTAAGACGGAAATCTTTATCAACCAGTATTTCCACAAAATATTCTTGTTTAGCTATTTAAGGAAGATCTCTCTTGGTTTAAATAATTGCGGATCATTTGTTAAAGACCAATTTATTGCTCCATTCCAATATTTTTCCAATATTCCTATAATTTTAATACAGCTTTATTTCAACGTACTATTTCAAGAAGAAACGTAATGTATTCCTTGGTGGTTTGGAAAATATTTTATTTTTCATAGCGTTTGCTTTAGCAAATCGTTCCTCTCGGCAAATACACAAAGCAAAGTTTAAATCCTGGCTTTTGTTCTGTGTAAGTTTTAGGTTTTGCGGAGGCCGTCACTACACTCGACTATATTAGTATTACCCGAATGTACACACCGGTAAGGAAGGAGGCGGAGCAGTACCGAGAGAGAAATAAGTAAGTAGAACGTTCGGGACAGATACCGCGACGGACGTAGGCAAAGGCAAACCGTTCCCAAAATCTTCACTTCGGGGCCCTCACCTTTAGATGTGGTGTCGTGTCCTCTCCTCGGGTAATATTTACTCGGAATTTTATCCCTTCGAGAAAGATCCTCTCGCTCTCTCATGGCCAGTAAACAAGTTGAATGGGGGAGAACCAGTTAAGCCGCGCTCACTGTGAACAGGAAACAGGATCCCAGTAGGCTTTGTGTAGGACAATCGGGGTATGTGAGCTTTGTTCGTTGCCCACCTGGTCCTTGGCGGTACCCACCAGAAACTCTATCGTCGCATCTCGCTCCGATCCCAGCCGAGTATCGTCTTCGCCGTTCTATCCGAAGGTACACATGCACACGTAGGGCCTTCTATAGGTGTCGTACGGTTTGCGCGTGAAAGGTGGAAGCCTATGACTACACATGTACGGTTTTCCAAACGCGATTTACGTAAACTGACTGACGTATCCCCGATAATACACCTTCGAACAAGAATAGGCGTATGTTACGTTCGTTATATAGCAGCTACTACGTTAGATACGTACAGATACATTCGAATCTCGATTGTTACTCGCATTTTACCTTTAGATACGGATGACAATGTCGAAGATTCAATATTGAATCGAATGAAATCGTAGAAGTAGTTTAGGAAAGGTTTATTATAATCGTTGTTGCGGATCTAATAGATCCTCTACGACAGCTTTATGATTATAACATCGTGGGATTATCACAGTGACTGGATATTGCTATTTATAGTAATTTTTTTTAGTCGATATGAAATAATGACAACCAGGACGTAGTATAGCTAATAACGCGAAAGTATCGGCAACTACCGCACCAGACGCAAGTTTAATTAAGTAGTCCGGGACGGCCGTTTCGAGCAAACCTTTCGAGCAGTAAATTACTGATGCAAATGCTTTCTTTTTCCGAATTGTCCATCGCTGTAATAGATATAAGTCGGCTAAGAAGAAAATAATATCATTCAGGTACGGAAAAAACAATATTGGAGCAAGAACCGAGCCTTGAGGGACACCACTAAAGTAAGAAGTAGGATTCCATGCATTTTAACAAACTTAGCAGGATTCAAACCACTGACCCGCTCTCCCATAAACTCCATAAGCAAATAGTGTATGGAGATGGTCGAATTTCCGGGACAAAACCCATGCTGCTAGGAAGTAACAAACTTCCACAAATCCACTGCGCATAATTGCCAGAAGAAAGAAAAAAAGAAGAGATTTTATTAATAAGCAATATCTATTTTTTTAAGATAAACGATAAAAACTTTCTTAGTCACAATGCGGATTGGTTATGCCTTGACGTAGTGAAATACATACATTTGGAAATTTATCATTTGCTCTTCCCCTTTTTTTTTTCAAAGCACGCCTCCGAACCCTACGTTGTATTATTCTTGCCAATTCGGGAACGGCACTTTTGTAGACATTATTATTTCTCGGAACGGTTTACCTACGTGTACGTATCCTGTACAGCATTGTGAGCTCTACAGAAACGAAGGTGTTCGAAGGCAGCTGCGGGAAGCTTTCGTGTTCATTATATTGAAAATTAACGCTTGACATGGCAAAATTACCTTTTTCGCAGCTGTTTATCATCGGAAACGTTTTTATTTTTTTCTTCTTTTTTCTTCCGCGTGAAGCAGACGAAACGTTCTACGTAAAATTAATTTTTCGTACAAATTTTCACCTTTTAGCATACATACGTACATAAATAAATAACCTCCGGCTTCAATTTCTTTCTTTAAAACATATCTGCGCAGATTTTGAATTGGAAGGGAGCATTTTTGCCCAACAATACTAATGGTTATTCTTCCTAATAGTCTTCAACAGCCAAATTTTTTTACAAACTTGACAGTTAGAATAATACATATACAGGCGTTATGCCATTATATAATATTATGCTTGGAACACTAAGTGACCATTTAGAATATTTTCCGAAGCATAAGCAAGTAATTGAAAGTTTAATTTATTTTAACAGGCTTTTACGCTAAGAACTAAGTATTTCATGCATACCACGCATTTCTTGCACGTACTAAACATCCGTACAATTATTATAATAACCAGTTTACCAAAGGATAATGAACGCCGATAATATGTACGAGGTATGTATATCTTTCCTGGCATAAACTGCTTGGAAAGGTCGCGCAATGATTATAATTTGGATGGATTTTTGCGGAAAAATCTATCAGCGCCGTCTAGGGAATTATTTGGACGATTCATAAAAATGTTACCTCCTTATTTTACATTTAATTTAATTGATTTCAAAAATTGTGATTTTAACATCCTTCCATTCGTCTTCTGTTAGCTGCAACCAAACAACTAATTCTCTTGAAACAACCTAGGTACGTAAACTGTAAATACTTCAATACAACTTACTCCAAGTTTTCGCCGTAGAACAAGGCTTTACGCCGCAAATGCCGAATCTGAAATTTCATCCCTTCCCACCCAACAACATCCTACGTGCACATGCTACGAGGGAATTAGCTAAATAAGTAACGAAGAAAGGACCACGGTGTGGGATTTCGTAGGGCTTGTGCACTCCCTGTAAACTTAACGAACGAGGGTATTAACTGAGCAGCACTGCTTTATTTAAAGTAAACATTGAATAATTTGAGAATTTCAAAATAAATCTAGAAATTATTTATTGAATGGCATTTATTTAAGTAGATGGTTGAAACGTTTATTATGCTAGCACCTGAAGTTTCACAAATGTACTAGGTGTTTCATTAAAGAAGAACCACTGATAAACGCAAGGCTTGCATAAGTATGAGTATATCCTCGTCTACTGCCAACCTCGTATATTGTAGGTTTGCTTCAACTAGCGGTTTTCGCATCTGTATTGTGCGCATACGTTAAGTGCTACGTGAACCAACAGCTTTAGTTGGATGGCAACAGCTAAGAGTTACTTGTTTCGTCGCTTCTTACGATGATGTGTACGAATTTTGAAGTTCCTCTGTTGAATTTCTTGAGCACGTTCTTAGACGAATTGAGCTTTTTCTCGAGCATGAGCCAAATTATCGGAAACTGGTCTCTTTCACTTCTAAATGTTTAAGCAAAAACGAGTGTATTGCAGCCTTCGATATGCCTAAGAATGCCTCTATCTCACAGTAGGTCACATGGCGATTCTCTTCAGTCGTGTTACGAACAGCAACGATGTCTTTTGGAACAATCGATTTGGTCGAACTTCGCGAAGTTCATCATTTACTGAAGCACCATCAACACGATTCAATGGTCCTTTTAAAAGCTCAACGCGTTAATAACCCATAATTTATCGATTTGATTTTATAGTTCTTGCAGGTGATGGAGCATTGCAAATAACCCGAATGACCTTTGCTAAAAATCATACTAGCTATTAAGTGTCTGCTCCTGCAAGAACGTATTGCAAGACCTGCAACGTATCTTTCTTAGAACTTTCACGTGATTAACATATATCTTTTATCGTAGCGATCAAGTCCGCGTTTCAATCGGAAGACCTCTAACGACTACGACTTTTCTTTCTCTCTCAGCTTTAGTAGGACCTTCGTAAGGCAGTTGTACGATCGCGTGCCATCCACGGATAAAACGTCACAATCAAACGTAAATTATTTCGTATATGAACGAGATTTCGGCGGTCAAGATAAGAGGTAGTCGTCTCATAATTATACCTTCGGGACGGTAGCACCTGTCAAAATTCTATTTCGGTCGCACCTTGCGCTTAAATATTCGAGTAACATTCGGATCGGACGACACATGTGCTGATTACCTCTCGTGTTGGTCATTACGGACGACATAAACGCGTAAATTGGTACAGTCCGACGTTAGCGGCGTTCCTGATTCAGCTGTGTTACCGAAATGAGAGGAGTAAACGGAGGTTTATTGAAAAAACGGACGGAATTAATTGTTTTAGGTGGGAAAGGTACTAATGGCTTGTTTAGGGCATCGGAAGCGATTAGGTAGCTTACTTTGAAAGATTCATAATTTAATTATTGGAATAATCATCTGCAATCAACCTGGTCGAATTTGGATCCGCGTAGTTAGGACCGAAAGGCAACTATACAAATCGTTCGACCAACGACACCTTGAATATTCAGTCACACTGAATACGCAGATACGATTTTCGCTTATGCTTATGCTGTATGGAAGTGCAGCTCCAGCTTCTTACAAATAACGAAGGGTTCCCAAGCGCTTCGCCCAAAATTTTTTGTAAGTAACACTATATCATTGCCAAAATGAAATGTAATCGTCCAATATGACTTTGATGGTTTTGCGAGGCCTTTCCGACCGATCGAACACGCGACACCGTCCCGCAAAACAATATATAGCGCTTAATATCGATATGCAATTGTCCCTCGGACATGCTCAACGACCCTACAACGGGAGTGCCCTTTAACAAGATGCGTTAACCGTCCGTAACTCGGCCATAAAACGTACTGGTACTACGTGGAAGGTGTCGAACGCCTCAGTTCGCTTTATTGGATGCCTCAGTATTTGGGTTAAACGCTTCGGAATTGTCTGTGCGTGAAACATGGCAATAAGAGCAGCTGAAGTGATGGCAACGCCCTTTAAATATGCACGTCGTACGATTTCGTCTTTTGTCTATCTTCCACGTTTCCAGGTTGTTTCGGTGATGTTACGATAAATTTCATCTTTAGATGTGTTTGATATGGTTTTATGCTCTCGTGAACGTACATACATACGCACGTTGAACTGTTCGCAAATGTTTAATACTTCAAAGAACTGTAATATTGTCGGTGGTATAGGCGTACTGGTTGTACAATGTTAGCCGCAAGGGTAAGTTTAATGTCGAGCGTCATCAAGGAGCTTAATAGTACAGACAGCAAAAGCAGCCGATCGTAGAAATGTGGAATTCTATGCCTTCCTATATTTATTAATGCTTCTGTAGAGAAGAACAACCGGCGCTATCAATGCATTTAAAACTAGTTTTAGCCTAAATCGATGTATGCGGTAAGCATGTGTCTGCTTCCACTTACAATGACGCCTAGCTCAAGAATTAGAAAATTATCCACATTCTAAATAAAACGAGAAATGTACTAATTACAAGCGAACATGAGACAAGTAGTTAGAAAACTAAAAAAAAAAACAAAGTAGATTCAGAAACAAATATGGGGCGTTGAGTGGCTGTTCGATTAATTCGTTCTGGAGACCCAAAAGTTGATATTGCTTTTGTTTTTTTGCTTCTAAGATGAACTTTTTAAATCACTCCGAATATGACTGGCTGGTCGAAAGCTTGGCCAACCAAATGCTCAAAGTTATTTATTCGTTCTTGATAAGAATGGTCTTTAAAGGTAAAATCACCGTAACTCAAAAAAGTAATTAGAATTGCCAAAATTGATTACTACATACATGAATTACATCGCTTGCTTCTTTTGTTATAAAACAATTAAAAAGCAGTTGAAAATCCTTTCCTTTTGTTATCAAATACATCTAAATATTGGATGTATACATCGTGTTATGGCGTTGAAACCTTTAAAGAATATAAAAGGAACCATTTGTTAAGAAATCGTAAATTGTATTATGTAACACATGACGTATTAGATAAAAAGGAAAAATTGGTATCATGTGTAGTAACGTCAGGTACATGAAATATTACAGCCTAAAAACGATTCCTACCTTATCTACCCCTTAAAATCGACTGTTTAAATTTCATTGAGGGCATTAAAATAATAATTTATGCCTTCCTCTCTCATGCATACGCGCAGGCTTTCCGATGCTCGCCTCCCGACATAAGGTGAACGCCGTTTCGGTCAAAAAAGACGAAGAATTACCGTGCATTTCGGAAAAAAATCTCAAGCAGTCGGACATGTGCACCCACATGTCGCTCCTCTATCGGACGTATCTAGATAGTCCCAGACTATGTAAGAAAAACAAAAGGTAACGCGGAATAATTACTAGGAAGAAGAGGTTGCCTGCTCAGTCGATGGCCGGTTGGTGGCTTCCAGCTGCTCCGCCACGTGTTTCCGGACCTTGCATAGTCGCAGCGCCTTCAAACGGCAGGTGCATGCACTAATCTTTCGATGAGTTTTTTTTTTTATGAGATGGTTATTTTTCTTTTGTTTTGCTTTTCTATATTCTCGTTTTAATGTTAGTTATCGGTATACGTAACTTGTATAAACGATATCAAAAGCATTTGCCTGGTCTAGATTCTAGATAAATGAAGAGAAAAGTAAATGCGTTGAAGAAATAGAAAGAATTTATGTTGGCATGTTTGAAGATCTTAAGATAATCTTTAAGATCCTCTCGACTTAGTTTTGATATTTTATTAAGGTAGAAAAAGCTTGTCCCAGTGTGCTTCGGAATCTAATATCTGCAATGTTGAGATATGCAAGTTTTTCAAAGCTTCTGAAATTTTTGAAAAACTTCAAAAGCTTTCAGAACTTAAAAACAAAAATGTTAATTTTCACGATTTTCACAACTATAAAAGTTTACATGCACCCGTTCATCCGTTAAAAACTTGCAAAAAGTGTAAACATCTCAAATATGGTAACCTTCCATTTAAAATAACATAATTTCCCTGCGATACCTTTCATGGAAAAAATAAAGAAATTGTTATCTTCTCTCGCTTTTTTTTCTCATGACTAACTTCTAAAGACTTACGAAATCTCTTCTTTATCGAAGGAAGATGAACGAAATCCTTACAGATTGGACCTATATACTTTAACCTGAAACTGTATTTCCAACATTTCTTTTCGGCAGTTTATTCTTCAAAATGACCTTTCTCCCAAATCCGCATTTTACGACTCATCGTTTTCTTTTTAATCCTCTCCCAATCTTAAAAACGATCGTCGTCATCGTAACGTTGATCGTAACGCGGCAGTTATGATGATACGTTCCGAGGAGAGGCAAGCGCGTGCCACCTAGTATTAATTTATGTAATTACCTGGAGGGTTACAAGAACCGTGCTTGCCAGATGCCTTCGTTCTTTCGTCGAAATTGAACTTATTCCCTGGCCCGCGGGTTCGCCTTTGGATGGACGGAATTATGTGCTTTTCGTAATCTTCTCTTTACGTATTCGGTAATTTATTTTCAGTAGGTACATATCTGGTACTGCAGATGTGTTGTCGTATTAGTAACGGATAGAGTTAAATTTCCAATGCATCGTTGATAATTGCCGTGTCGGACGCGAAGATTGAAACTTGCGTCGGATGAATATTAAAAGAAAAGGTAATAATTACTTACAGCAGCGTACCACTTAGGAAGATGTAGAGCGAAGAAGTACTGAAAAATTGAATTACGTGAACGGATTTAATTGAATTATTTTAAAGGTTTCATTTGACGTTTAATGTTGAGTGTTGGGGAAGCTCTTAATATCTTAATTGAAATTTGAAATTAGAACAGAGGAATGATGGTTTTGAGCACGCTACGTAACAATAATTATAAGTTGTTACGGACGTAAAGCGAATGGAATAGCTTGAGTAAAACATCGTAATTTCTCAGAGCAAAGTTGTAATATTTAAAATATTTCTTCGACATTAACAACTTAAACATATTTGTCTTGATTAATTTAGATGATTAGATCTAGAAGATTTAGAAGTTAGGGTGAACTTGTAAATGTAGCAATGATCTCTTTTCTTCTTAGGAAAGCAGCTAACTACAATATACACAATGTTAATGCAACGAGCCAACGTTTCCTTTTTTTTCGAATGTATTGCCTCCATAGAACTTCAGCAACAATTGTTACCAAACCAATAAAAATGCATCCTCACAAAAGTCCTTGGATTGGTATTTCATCTAATTGCTGTTTGAAAAAATTGGCAACATACACTGTCGCTAGACATAGACAATTTTGATATAAAAAGTTCAAGATACCTTAGCATATACCGAAAACGACAATGTTGTAAAGGAAGTTGGGCGTCAACAATAAGCTACAGCAGAGGCTAGTGAATTAGGGATGAAAACATTCCAAATCGATAAGCCCTTGTGTACTTTCGGAATTTCATCGAGTCAAACAATCGTTTTTCACCTTACACAGAATTGTCACGCATTTCCTACAAAACAGTGGCATTCATTGGGCTCGCCGTATATACATTTTTACGAATTCCGAAAGGCAATAACGTCGAACTTGTTTGTTTATCGGCCAAACGGCTTGCTCCACTGTCAATCGATGCTAATTTTAATACGACTCTAGGTTGGCTAATTGCTTCGATTGTAATTGAAAGCCATCGGCGCAAACATTTATCCAGCGTTAATTGATAGTTCGCAAATTATACGGAAAGAGAGCAAACGCTCGTGGGTGAGCTAACGGTGTCCACTGTATGTATACTCTATATATGTACATATGTAGATAGAGGCCGTAACATGCCGAAACGCCAATCGTCATTGCACCGACGGTGATAAAACTATCGAATTGGCGAACTTGAGGAAGTGCTGGGATTAACCCGGATCCTTAACGTAATTAAATCGAACACATAGTAGTACACTATGCGTGTTAAATACATCGTCGGCGTGTAGGTTTACATAGACGCAATTCACGTCAGCGTAAAATCGAGCTAATTGCTCGGAATGTTTTCTTGGCTTTCGAATTCGAATGAATCACCAATAACGAAGTGTTTTTGTATGTTGGTCAAATAATTCGCGGCCCGATGAAAACTTTGAACACCTAAATGTCCAAAATCTAAAGATGCCTAGCTGTAGAAGCTCTTGCGTAGACGGCGCTACTACTATTTTGAAATTTGATGGAGATGGAACGAATAATCTGTCTGCCATCGTCAAGAGCAGGCCTCGTTACCAGTGAACCACCAAACCGTTCAGTTTTGCATTATTATCTCAGAATGTTACTTTACGCACGCGTGTTTTCTTCTTCGGCAATCGATTATGGCAAACTTTAACGTCTACCTGGCTCTTTTCCGTAACGGCAGAATTTCGATAGATAATTTCCTGACGCGAAGCAATTTTCAAATATTAAAATCGGAAAATGCGTAAGAAGATTAATCCTCATTTTTTTTCCTCTCGCGCATTATTCTTTTACGTAGCAATATTCACCCCGAAACCCTCCTATCGGTGCGGCCGTTATTCGCCCAGAAACGCGAGCGGCACGTACTAAAAATTTGCAACCGTTGTTCATAATCGTCTCCTAGCCCGGTAGTCTCCGATAATTGCGGGCGTTTGAGGAGAGAGGATTTTCTTGATATAGAGCGGATCCTAAGTACGAGTGGGTATTCCGGGGGCCTTCCTCATCTCTCACTCTGTCTCTCTCTCACGACCATCATATCCTCAAGCTGTCGATTATGAATATTAAGTACATAGCGGGCGCTGGATTATAACGACCGCCCGCATCTCTAAGTCCTCGTCAAAGTTAACATCATCTTTCACACTTTATAATGTGCACGCGGTTTAGGTTTTTGGAGGCGAAGGAGATTACGAGAAGTAATTTCGGACATTTTGCAGGGTGAATCCTTAATACTCCCTCCTCTTGTATTAGCTGTAATCAACCACTACTTTACGTATCTATAAAATGATACTTTTCCCTAAATAATGATGTAAACGTATATATAAAAAATGATGATAAAATGCTCCTTTTACTTTGGTTGCTGTAATGGTGACAAGAAACAAGGAGCTTGAGCTCTTTTCTTTGGCTGTTAAAAACCTAAAAGAATGTGATATTGTAAGCTCATATTTTCACTCTCTAAATTTACATACCTACACAAAAAAAAAGAAAATTCTTTTCTGCAATTCTCCTCTCACCGTATAAAAGGATTTTATTACCCACCGTAAGAAGAATTGTGAAGTCAAATACCCGGCCGTAAAGCCATAAAAATATCAAGAAGATAATTCTGAAGGTACTCGTTCGGAAACCTCTATTCATAAATATTACGTTTACTTCTTTACACTAGTTAGCCACAATAAACATTTATAACCGTCCTTCGACGTCCGCGCACTGAAACACCTGAACAACTTGTTGCCTGTGGTGCTGGGCGAAATCGTCTAACTTTAAGCAAATTTGCCAGCCTCCCTCTCTAATAGACCGTTCGGAAATTAGCCCGCGCTTACAAAAGAAGTCGCCCCGAGAAGCGAATATTACATTATTAATATTTACGGCTTAACCGGGATCGTAAATTAACCAAAAGTATGGTCTCGAGGGTGCCTTTATAGTTCGTATATGAACTACAATGATATTAACCACGATAGGACGGAGTTACACCCGTAATAAACGTAGAGGCCCCTAACTTCATGAGTAAGTAGAACAAGTAGATTCTCACACTTCTTCTTCTGCAAGCTCTTACTTATATTGAGTAAGTGATGTAAATGATTACAATCGTTTGCGACGTGCACCCCTTAGAAGAAGACTTGCTTGAAAAAGAAAAGAAAGCACGTGTTAAGTTCGGCTATTGATAAACTGTGATTGGGAGTAGTTCGCAAGAGTTAGCGAAACGTCGACAATAAGCTCAAAAACATGGTAACGCCTGGAAGATTATTCTAGAGCAAAGTAAATGTCGCAAGCATATGTATAGTCAATGTGGAATTTCGGTTAATATTAAAGAAAAGACGAGAAAAGATTCCTTTTATTATTATTATTTATTAATAGTATTCTGGTATACAATAGGTAATAGGTAAATGTTTTATTCGACAGGCGTCGCTGGAACATATTGTCTATTATTTAAGAGCCATTGGAGACACTACCTTCATCTTTTTGTTCGACACTTCTTCAATTTTTTGTTGAGGCAGGTGCGATGTTTGGAGACGAGTTTATAATGTTAGCTCCTATGGTTATATACACCGTTATAATTGACACCAGGTGTACGGAGTAATAGTGATCAAGTTTTAAGCTCTCCTTTTTATTTTTTCAAAATATTTGTATGCTGGAACTGTTTATATAGAAGCTGTTAATTAAATTAACTCTCGCGACGAGTGAAGCGCCTTAACGTACAAAAGTAACGAGTAAGTACCTAAAATATTGTCAAAGCGAGTATTATAAGATAAATCTGAAAAAGTCGTACGTCGAGATGTTTCAAATTTGAATAAAGGTATTTTTCTCGACGTCTTGGCTCAGTTTATGGGAATCTCAATCCAAATACTTCCATATTTAATGTTCGACATTATGAATTTTGATTCTGCACGTACCACCTCAAACATGTAATTTTTGGGTGTACCGAACGTGCGCTCCCTGCATTCAATGTGTGGTATTCTGGAGTCGATTACGAAAATTATGCCGATGAATCTGAAGCAATTTAAGCAAAATATCGCGCTTTCGAAGCGGTCTTCAGAAAGTTCTTGCACGAGACGCGGCTTGCATATATAGATGATATTTTTCCTTTTCTAAAATTCTTCTAACCGAACTTCGACTGATATTGAAGATCTGTTCGTCAGGAATGTCATCTGTAGCCACTTTTGGACGTCTCCTTTTGGATAAATTGCGAACTGTTTCGTTCGTTTTAGACTTTTGTAAATTAAGGCGCACGCTACTGCTTGGATGTAAGCAGACGATTAAATAAATCAATCGTTTCGGGACATATTTCCATAATTAATTACCATTAAGTTGGACTATTCGTCTATTTATTCGTTAGTTTTCTTGTTCTTGGCAGTCTCCTCTCAAGCTAAATTAGCCTTTGTGACCATGCTACCATTTACCATGAATTTTGTTACATTGAACGGGCACTGAATAAATCACGCAGGAACTTTGAAATTAGAAAATACACCAGATAAATGCTAGCACGTTAGAAGCTATCATGTATATGTGCGTATTTTACACAACAACACGTTCAACCCCTATACTCGGCCTTAATGCAAAACTAATTGAAAAGCCATTGTTATTTTAATAATCGTCCCCCATTTTCTGTTTACCACCCACTGCGTCATCGTTCCGTATAATAACGTTTGACTACTGGACTATGGCCTATTGTACCAGTTTAGCTGCCAGGCGTAAGCGCATACGTACGCGTACGAATGTTGTACATAGCGCGCGGGGCACCCCTAGCTTTCACAAGGGGTTACCGTATTATCGGAGGAAATTGTTATTTTGATTTAGTAGTAATAGCAGTGAATATGCACGGAGGAGAATCGACGGGTTAAGTTGATTATCCGAAAATATTCATTGGTTTTCAAGTGTCCTCGCAAAGGTTCGCTAGATACGGCGATTTCGAGAAGCGCGCTTGTATTTATGCAGATGCAGAAGTGGGATTTGTTATGCGCGATGATCGTCGAAGAGAATGAATTTTTTTTCTGTTACGATGTTCTATAGTTCAGTGAGTCAGCGTCGAAGACTGCCTTGTTGGAGTAAATGTACGAATGGGCAAAGGGAGATAGTTAGGAGGATTTCGCTTTGGTCAGGATAGGAATCTTTGAGAAATCTCGCGTAGATGTGGACTGGATAAGATTCAAATTGATCCGATACGAATATTATTGAGCGAAAAGTAAATATATTCAAATATTTCGTTTAATTCGTACCCAGTTCCGTTAAGGATTGAAAGGTAACTAGGTAACATTAACATCACCTCAATTAAACGCGATAATATTTCGTGCGACGAAATCGTCTTCGTCGACATTGCATCCTAATATATACTTTTGACATTCGATGAACCTACCGTAATCAATTACAAAAATTAACGAAAGGTTGAACGTCTTCATTCTCCTCCGCTTTCCAATCCAATTAAACATTTAACGTTACTTCAACAACAGGCGGAATTTTACGTAGTAGGCGTAGAACTCGATGCACGAGACGATAAATTATAACTTCTCCTAAGTAACTTTCCTTACACCCATTTTCGAAATCCGTAGGCCGATATAGACGTGACGTTACGTAGAAGGAACAAATTAAATTTCTATCTTTAATCTCGGACCCGCAATAAATAAATTATCCGGCGTACATTAAAACAACGGCCGTTCACGTCAACTCCATCGGACCCCGTGAATCTCCAAATTGTCGGAATTATTTCGATGCCAAGACGGGGACGGTTGGGCCGGATGGGTTTCGAACAAGAAAAATCAGAAGACAGCACCTGCTCCAGGTGTTGAACGCGGAACGTGTATAAATAATTCGGGTTTTTAATGAGGATAATCTATCCAGCGGATGATATTAAAAAGCATGCACGTATATTAATCTATATAACATCGTGTTAATTTTACTTTTGTATTTATGTGGACGGTGATACATTCATCATCAACTTAAATTCATTGAGTTCGTACGTTCTTTGCCAATTAGAAACGTTATTATGTTAAATTTGATAGACGTTGATTTGATCGATGTCTGAAAGCTTCAAAATAAAATGTAAGTAATAAGAACAATGGGGCCACTTCATAATTATAAGGTGTTTATATATGTTTCCAATTATATTCTTTGTGTGAAACATCGTCAGGGCACATGATGATTAGGAGGTATTCGAGTAACAACACTTACGCTCAATAAGAAGAGGGGGGATCACTTTGTTTAACTATTGCAGAGTGGGAGAAGGGAAAGCACTCTGCTAATTTGGAAATGGGTCTGAAGATGGTCTTTATGTTGTTCCAGAAGAGAACTTTGCTGATAGATGAGATAATAATTGCAGGTCAGAGTTGATCCGAGATGATTGAAGCGAATCACAACGGTTGCCTTCCCCTTCTAGATGTTCTTATACGCCGGCGCGCTGCCGGTGCGCTAGGACAAAACGATCGATCAGCGCTCGGGTTACTGAGCACGAGTATTACACAAATATAGCGCGATTGCGCATAACTGGGTCGGCGTTGGCTGAGCATACATGGCCACCAAATCTAATTTAACTTTACTAGCTTTACTTTATCTCGCAACTCTCGCTATTATGCTAGAAAAGTCCGCGGATCTATTGAAACTTTGAAGCATTCCAACACTTTCGATTGCGAGGATGGCTACACCTTACATCGTACGTGGAAATCTCAACGGATTAAACCTCCCAGCGAATAGTAGAGATAATGCAAAACAGTTATAAGTATCGTGTTTTGTCGATTCTCGGGAAAAGCAGTAGGCAACACGAATCCTTTTAAATGAGACGAATAGACGCGAGTCTGTCTAGTCGCCGCAAAAAATGTACGATTTCGCTCGCTTTTGTCCTCTCTAGTTATAAATGCGGTTTTAATATACGTATTTCACCTAATATCCGATAGGTACCGCTTCTAATTCAAAGTAGCAGATTCGGGATATCCTCTAAAATATATCGGATGTACGTGCTTTACGGAACTCCTACGCCCTGTTTTCCCTCACATATAAATTATACGAATGGATAATAGTACTTTATAAGAGAAAGTTATTAATAAACTTGTTTTCATATTAAAAATACGATAATTCTTCGAAAGTACTCGCTCAGATACATTAATATGATTATTTTTGGATGACTTGTGACAAATAATACCACATCTCAACTTCATTATTACTAAAAAGAACCCTTTTTCTTTCTCATGCTTTATCGGTAGTTCGGCACGGTCGTTTTTGCTGCATATATTACTTCCATCTAGAACATTTGTAAAAAATTTATACGGGAAAGCGATCCGGATATCCCTGCCAACTCCGAAAGTAAATAAGACCGATTCAACCGTGAAAATATTTCATATCTATCCGTCCCGAAGAAGAACATTAATATTACTTATTTTCCCGGAGTCTCCTTTTGTTTCTATTAAAAACTAAAGGAATATGAGAATAAATTGCAGCGGAATCAACGCCGACATTCCTCCTCGCCCCCATTTTTTTTTATTTGTTCTCTTTTCATTTGACTTTTTATTATCATTTTTTTTTATCGCTACGAGGTCGTTTCATTATGCTTCTACCTTTTCCGATTCTCTTCTTCCGTAAGTTTCGACCGTCGTAGATTTTAATATAACATATTTCCTTTTATTGTTTACGTTACTATTTTTATGCGAGTTATTGGGTGTACGGGACGTTTTCTATTAATTGCAAAATGAAGTATGTAGAAGATGCTCCTGGTTAAAACACGATGATTTTTGGGCTTTGGTGATAAAGTACAACTTCCTATATTTCGATCTTTGGATTTAATACCGTTCTTCTCGAAAAAAAGCATCATAAAGAATAATAATAAACGAAAGTTCTAATAATAACAATTATTCTAGCAATGGTTGTGTGTATGCGGAAAGTTTCCCGCTTAACATTTTATTCTGGACGAAGATAGTTTATCCCGTCTAATAGATAAAGTGGATAATGTGTTTTCACTGCACGAATTTCCCTGGAAATTACATTATCTGTGCAAACGAACAGTTTAGTTTATAAATTGTGTACGTTCCAGAGATGCACTTTGCAGGGTGTGTATGTTGCATAATATGACCGTACTTAGTTATTAACTACTAAAGTGCATCTAGTTAAAGCATGATCAACTTCTTCACTTATGTATATCCTCTTGGCGATAAATGGCAGCCTCGTTTCGGTTAAAATTTACGTTCTGACGAAGTAGATTAGTGATCGTACATCATCTGTTGAGGCGGACAAATTAAAGGAATTCTATTTGAAATAATTGTAAGTTTTATACGATAATCAAATTCTTAGTGGCAGAGCGAGCTTTTGAGGGATTAATGTAACATTGTGGGACATCAAAAAGTGGTTTCTTCCTCCAAAATCTAATGTTTTTACAGAAAATAAATCGATTTCTATCTTTTGTTACCTAATTTGTCGCTATCGTCACTTCAGTAATATTGGCGTCAATTTTCTTACTTTAAATGGAATATCAAATTCAACAATAGCAGATATGCTTTAGTTTAAGAAATAAAGGTTTCGATACTTATTTTTGTTGTTAAGCAAAGTTGACTAGGAATAAGCGTCATCGCTATATAAGTTATTCTTGGTATTTATTGTTAATACATTCTATGACTTTCGTGTTTTTCGCTACTTTTACCTGTTCTAGTGATCGTTGTTATTTGTTCATTTTCTCCACGAAAAAAAAAAAACCCTAAAAATTGGCAAATTTAATCAAACATATTAAATTTGCCAATCATATCAAACTATTTAATTGTAATGAAGTTCGATAAAGTAAATAAACAACAGGACAAAAATAAAAAAAAGGGATAAATGTTCACGCCCTTAGAATCGAAATTTAGGATCTTCTCTCGCTTGAAAGAGAAAATAGTGTTCCTTTATTATATGCATACATAAGAAATACATTCTAGTACAAAATCAAAAGGAAACCCATTCGGAACAAATAGGAAATTGTGAAGTATCGCATTTTTCGAGCAAAACATTCCGAATCACAACGGAACAGCTCACGGTGAACCCATCTCGTCGTCTCGTAAACATGCCGTAACTAAAGTGTTTGCCCCGTAAAGCGCCGGAATAAAAGAATCCTAGCAGCTCGCTACCTGAAACAGAGCAGACCTTGAATCGCCGCTGGCATTCGCCAATTGGGGTAGCGCCTTGCTTGCGCTTGCTTCCATTCGCTTCTTTTTTCGTTGACCCTCTTTTGTTCCATAAACACTTTGGCTTCGTCGACGTATATAACAGAAAAAATCGTAGCCAACACAAAAGGCCCTTTTTGCCTCGCCAGGATTAGTTGTTTTCGAGCGAATTACGCGTTCTTGGCAAACAAGATTGTTTTTCTTTTTTTTTTGAAATGTTTATGCGAATAAATTAAATTACGTTTATGTTGTAGGTCTGATATATTTTCCCCCCCGAAAAAAACAGATTTTGTGTGTTTAGGAAAATTAATAACGGTAGGAAAAACAGAAGACGAACGGCGGTGATTGAAAAGAAATCATTTGTGCCTTGATGATAATGAAAATTGAAAAGAAATATTCTTTTTTACAAATTTTTACCCCATTTTTGCCATGTTATTCCATCATTCCATTAATGAAGTTCACTATTTGAAGTAGTTGATAAGATGGACAACTAAGTGTTGAACATTACAAACGATATATTGCTCATTATGTATTGTATAAAAGTGTAACAATTAAACACAGACGTTGTTTTGTTTTAACGCGCTTGTAGATGGCACAACTGCCGTCATTGGTCGACTGAGATTCACATTGGACGATGGGACATCGTTCAAGAACTTAATTTTATGGTCTGGTATTGCTGCGCAACAAATCACATTTCTTTCTAAGGTTTATACAGTTATATTAAACTACTGCTTTACTTTTGCTACCCTTCTTTACGTAACAATTCCATATACTTAATTCCAACAGCATTGTTTCCACTTAAAAATATTAGCTAGCTTATAGACAAAGGCACTTACATCTTTTATCTGAACATACTTGCTTCAAAGTAATTTCATGTTGAGTATGTTCGGCAATATTAACATTAATTATGTTAAAGAACCTCAACTGTACGAATAATGAATATAACGAGCAACGCCATTGTAACTAACTAAAAATCGTGCAGATTAATCGTTTGCGGATAGAAATACATATCTAAATTAACTTAATTAACGCAGAAATTATTCGCCAATACATATTGCGTAGTATTACGTAAATAAATATTTGCTTAATTATTTTCGCGCGCGCGAATACGTGGGGCTCGACCGCTGCGCTAAAACGATAAGCCAAAGATGCGCAGCGATGCGGCCGATAAGAGTTATGCAACTGTCGTGCCATTACCAAACCGGAGCATCACGGTCAGGTAACATCGAAACATTTGCGAATCGGGAAGGTAGGGCAGCGCGCCGGCAATTGTCTTTCTTGTACCCTCTCCCGGCCCCGTCCATCGGCGGGGTCCCGACCGCATGTATCCGAAAAAAAAAAAAACAGAAAAGAAGAATCGAACTTAACAGCTGCTTGGACATGCGTATATGAAGCATTGACACTCGAAAACTTACCGAAGGGTCCTATGTATACAAAATATAATAACAATGGTGTGTGTGCCCCACCAATGTCCCGAAGAACCAGCCTCCTGTATATAGACATTGGTATCCACTGGCAAGACAGTCATTTTGGTACGGTTATGTGCGAGAGAAGCATCAACAGTCCTCGGTTGCTTATGAATAGTGAATAACATAGTTCTAAAAGTTTATCTTTTTAATGCAACTAGAAGAACGTTTACTTTTTCGGTTAAACATGTTGTGTTATATGCTGTATATTCTCGATCGTCCTTTAATTTTGGTGATTTTACGTATAATATTCTACGACTTATTATTTTGGATTTTATCACCTAAATAGAGGTAAGTTTTTAAAATGCTAAGCGATGAAGCGCGAACGTCTCCTGTATTAAGAGCGTTGTCCGGAAGTTCTTATGTTAAGGAATGCTTTCAACATACTTAAGTGTCATACAAAGTAAATATTTGTGTTCTAGCGTGCACGGCAAAGGAATTTTCAACGTTTCGTTAGCGATTTCATAAAGTTTACGGTTTAAATTGGC
The DNA here is from genome assembly GCA_020654165.1 of Oryctes rhinoceros. Classification (NCBI taxonomy): domain Eukaryota; kingdom Metazoa; phylum Arthropoda; class Insecta; order Coleoptera; family Scarabaeidae; genus Oryctes; species Oryctes rhinoceros. The sequence goes on along the minus strand of JAIOKQ010000548.1, from coordinate 3,359,681 downwards.
GAGACCAACCAATAAAACATCTAGATTATTTAGAAGTTAGATTTTTATATTATTATCTAGACGAAGAAAATTTAAAGCTGAAATCTTTTTGGAATAAACAAGATACTCCAGCAAAATTGTTAAAAATTGTTACGTTTATACGAAACGCTTTAGTTACATAAACAAAATCATATATTTTACGGAAGTTCAACGTTCCTCATTGAAAAATCTCGAGCTCTTCCTTAAAAATGTTACCAACTTAAGTATGAGAATAACGTCACGCCAGTCAGGATTCTTCACTAGTCCAAAAGTGACGATTTCTTGCTTTTTGCAAATGACATCAAGGTTTCCAATAGTTCTACGCTTGCGAAAATGTATTTTATTTGTCTGTTTATCCATGGTGGGCGACGAAATCTTTCAAAGAATTAAGAGTATTCTAAGTTATTGATATACGCGATGTAAGTACATTTTCGCATCTATTTGCTGCCGAATATGTAGTACGCCTTCAAGGATTTTTAAGAAGATCAGTTAGGTTTTCAACACGGCAATTAAAATTATCATCTGGATGTTATAAAAATCAACGAGTAGCTTCGTAATAGTTTAAAATATCCTCCCGGTTATTTCGCTGAATTTTATAGCATCTCTTAAATGAATAATTTTGCAATAATATTCCCGTTTATTATTATTATGACCCCCCATTTGGGGATAAATAAAAAAGTACCAAGCATTTAAGTGGCTTAGATGCTGTTGACTATATACTTCATGTAGATTAGCAGCCCTTAGTTGAAGATGTAATCTGCGGTAAAGCTATAGAGACTATAATTCGCACTATCAAGGTTAGTTGTCATTAACACCATGATACGTCACACATAGTGAGTCTAGAATGTCCACCCGCTAAAAATTTAATTCCCCCTGGTTGCTATGAGCTTGTTTTGAGAAGCTGCAAGTCTCTCTATCTCATATTGTCTAGGTGGCGTGGAAGTTATGAGAATATTATAAGTGCAGTCAACGGGATCTATTCCCTTCATCTTGCTTCCCGAAACATCAAATTTAATGTAAAATAACGCAATAACAATCTTCAGTGTAATTTTAGGCGTATCTCAGTGTGCTTTTAATATTTAAATTTGTACAATTGCTTGTGGTGTAAGACGTCATAGAATTGCGTAAAATCAGTGTTACACTGCTAAAAATAAGAGCCTTCCGTTTGACTTTCGCCAAAATAGTCGCTAAATAAATGACTGAGGTGACGCAAATTAATTTTGTGACGTGTGTGAGTTAAATCGTCCTCAAGGTAACAATACCATCTTTGAGTAGGACTTTATATCCGAAAAAGGAAAAACTAGGAATAGAAAAGAATGGATGAGTATCATAGGAAAGGGTCACAAATTACGAGAAAATGAACCAAAGAAAGATTCATTGGCAAACGTTGGATCTTGGCATCCTGTAACAAAGCTCAAGCTCTAAAATTTCAAAAGATCCTTCGATTCTGTGATCAAAGCATCTATGTCCCAGATTATAGTAACCATATGCTTACTAAAACGTAGCGATATAACGTCATTAGTTTGTTTCGTATCACGGAGATAAATCGCAAGCTATAAATAATTTTTCAAGGGGTACTTTGTTAGTATTTAATTAACCAGTCAGTTACTACCTGTTAGCAAACGATTCTACCATTTTCAATTAACACGGACCCATAAGACTCCTAAGAGCTAATAAACCGTTGTAATTATCTGTTGAGTACAGTTAAAGGATTAACTGTTCGGACGGCCTCTATTTGTTTCCAAATTTTAATCCCGCAATAAATAAGAATTGTAATCTTGGGTAGTGGTTTTAGAGGCGATTATAATCATTTTTCTAGGAAGGAGCACCGGAATATTGGGTACGTTTGTACCCCTGCAACGAAATCTCTTTCGTTTTAATAAAAAAAAAAAACTTGTAAATACTTCACCATCGAAATATCAATTTATCTTCAGAGCTTCATCCGTTTATTGGGGTTTAATTAATTTACTTGAACGCAGATAATTCAATTAATAACGCGTTCGTACAACCATATGTTCCGCGAAAACACTCGACCATCAACTTGGCGATGGCTTCGTCCTCAAAAGCAGTCGATAATATCGCGCGGGTAAACCAGTAGTTCTTCGTACTTACCTAACTCGGTAAACGACCGAAGTTATTAACATTTTTATACAGTTAACAGATTATTACGATCGGTATGTGAGAATTCACATAGTTTACAGTTAAACCAGAGTCCGCCTGCCGCTTGAGATAGAAAGAGAAATCGTCGCATACAAGTGATTCTTTGTCTCCCACAATATTTGCGTGTACATAACCAATCTAAGAGTAAATCTGTTCGGACTAAGTACTTTTTTTTCTATGTTTCTAAATTGGAAATATTTCTAAGAAGTAGAGCTAGAGGAAATCGAATAATTACCTCTGCGGTATTCCATCCCAAACTGCAATATTATAACATTCTTCGTTGCGGTAGATATCGTAACAATCGTATTTGGTGAGATAGTTACATCATACATTGAATAGTTTCTCTAACCCAATATTCGAACGCGAATCGTCCAGATTTTTATGGGAGAGTTGAATGGCACTAAAACTTCGTAAATATTGACTAATACGCCTATTCAATTACCGGTACTTTGACAAATAGCAGTTATAATTTAACGATCCTAAAACATAGTGGGCGCTTTACGAGACGCCCAAGGCGAGTCGTTCGAACAGACTTTGTTTGAGAGCGCTTGCCTCTTATCAATTGCGATTAATAATCAAACACCATTAGATATTAAAGGGAGCGATCGAAGCTCCACGAAATGGGACAGAAAGGTGCCTGTACAACCCACACTTGCACAAATAAACTATATTTAGTATTTATCCAGATGCTTAAATACTTACATTTTGATTTGTCAAGTTCTTTGCGTCAAATCATCAATAACATTTTGCCATATTTTCAGCTCAATTTCAGGAATGACTTGACGAATGCTTCGCTTCCGGTCATTAATAATAGTTCGCGAATTGTTAGAATAGACTTCGTCCTTGACTAAACGTCACGATCAAATATCGAATAAGATCGTATAATCTTGAAGGCAACCATTTCGAGATATATTGCTGCTAAAAAAACGTGCTCGTAGCCAATCTAAAGCTTGTCTCTCTCTGATTAGAGACCACAACATTAAGGTGTATGTTATCCAATTGGATCCATAAAAAAAGATTTCTTTGACATTACAGTAACGTTCGTCATTAATGTTCACCATTTCACCTTCAGCCATCGATGGCCACCATACGGTTATTGAAAGAAGTTATTACGGTTTTTTCATACTCGCTCGAGGATCTTCCATTGCCCAAATCATACAAAATTCCATTCAGCGAGCCTTTTCTTATCCCCAACTGTTGAGATTAACGACTCAACGAACTGATCTTTTGAGATTTTCAGCAATTGAATTCACCACAATTGTTCTTTTTTGAAAAATATATGTCATATACAACAGTATTAAAATTTTAAAAACGTGCAACCCAGTAGGGAGATTATTTAGTAGATTCTGTAGTGTTACGCCAATGATCACTCGACTCGATAAAGATCATTTCATTCAAATTGCTTGTATCTAAATGCTTAAAAGCAAACAGTACCGTGATTAGCAGCATCTCAATTTATGATTATTGAAATTTATTCAAACAGCAAGGGTCGTTCTGCGTAAAAAGAAAAATTTAAGACAGGCAGTCTTTTTACGATCTGAATTTCGTTCTGCTAACATTTATAATCAGCACTAAGCATACAGCCGACTTTTTGCCATCAATGAAGTGTTGTGATTTTACCCACTGTGCCGAAAGCGAATACGTGATGATCTTGTCAGAGTTCTTGTATTGCTTTCACTTGCTCCCGGAGTGTCCTTATCCGATTTTCGTTTGCTTTCATGTTACAGCGTAATTAAAAATTAAAAAGCTTCATGTATTAACATTTTTTTTTAATCATAGTTCTTTCAAGAAATGTTGAAAAACACCGCCATTGACCTCTGTGCGGCATCTTCTAACGAAATAATGTCCGAACTCGAAAATTAACGTTAAATCACTGTCGCAATGCGGCGGCATTGACAAATATCAAAGCAATTGAAATGATTCTGGACCTCGTTTTACGCGAGCAGTAAACGCAAGGATATTTTTGTTTCATCTAAGGCGTATTAAGTCGAAAGCAAGTGAAAATTTGTACCAATTACAAGAACGCTGGTTATCACTTTTTCTTAATTACGCCAAAACTTGAAAACGAACGAAAATCAGATAGGAACATACGAGCCTTTGGAGTGCATGAACCACTCCTCGGAGTTTGGTCCGCTTCTCCAGACCCGCCCAGCGTACTTGGTTTCGTTCGATTATGGCTGTAAGTTATTATTTATCTTCCGCTAATACTTTTTGTAAATATAAAGAAACGTAGTTAAGAGTGATAGTTCTCAGGTTGAGATTGTAATACAAGGCCGTCAACGATATTCAAATCGCCATCTTGAACAAAGTCCCAACTTCCAAACAGCTCAATTGACTGTGAGGTACAGATTTGGTTTATTTACATGAAGCTCGGTAACGTGCTGCTGAAGTTAAAACGAACGCGACTGTCTAAAGTTACACTTTAAGTAAGAACCGCCTTCATATCCTAACCGTATATTTGCATCCGATAAGCTTTTACCGCATTATACGCTCGTTCTATCTAGTGCTACGGATCCGTTCGAAATCGGTTGATTCCTCCATATAGACGCCGCTATGTCGACGAGCGGTTCTACGATATGGATGTTTACCGCTTCGCCGTTTGCTTCTATTGCCTCGTGGCTAGCCGTTGTTCTATCGCCGCGCTCGTCCCATTTAGTCCTAGGTAGTACGTACAGTTATAATGCCGTATTTATATCATTAATTCGCGTATATATATGGATTTCTTTTTTTCTTCCTCATTTCAATGCGATATTTTAATGGTTCGCCTTCCCACGGCCTGCCTGTCTCTCTATACGGTACAGTTTCGATTTAATTTGCGGTTTTCCTCGTATCCGGAAAATAATAAAGGAGGAGAGTATCGGCTGCTCCTATTTCAAGAAGATGTAATTTAATAACAATAATAACTAAAACAGAAAATTTATTTAATTTTAAATTTTAGTTTTATTCAAATGTAAAGTTTTCACATTTCTGCTTTCGATCGAATTGATTAGAAGACAATGTGGCCGGTTCAGCGCTTAGCGAATAGTTTGCAAATACAGACAGATACATGAAGATTACGAAAACCAGACGTTATTTCGCCGAATGAACCACTAAGCCAGGCTAAAACGTATTAAAATTGACGGAAGTAGAATTTCAAGAATTTCCGTTCGTCCAGAATTGATTTTCGATTTATTTCAGGTAAAGCCGCCATAATCGTCGCAATACTAACAATTTCACCCAGATCTGGCGCTAATTATTGGCGAAATTAAAATCCAAACGGATCTCATTAAATTCCAAATTCTAATTAGACTATTTTGAAATATAGCTCGTTCATTAGCTCAAATTGGAACACGTTCTCGTATTTAAATACGAACCGCAGCCAATTCATTAAATTCGGTTGATACAAACGTCGAACTCCGCCCATTTCTAGGCGAAAAATCGATGTTATTGCCCGGTCGTACGTCCTATTGCGATATCGTAAATAAAATTTTGTGGCGCGATGAATCACACGTCTATGAAAATAGGGGGCGGTCAATCAATATAACGCGGTTCGCGCTGAATTACAACGACTGACCGATGTCGGCTTTGCGGAACAAATTTTCGGAACATAATGCACCGGTAGGTATTATATCGAGGCTCGGTGCGGTATGTTTGATGGATTTGCGTATGTTGCGTTTATAATTTTCGCGAGGTAATTACCAGAGTTACTTGGCTAATAGGCCTACGAAATTACGACGAGCTTGACTAATGGTAGTCGCCTTTAAAGGATTCTAAAAAAAACAACAGTGGGTGTTTTATTAGAGGCCTATGGCAAGCGTTGCAGGTGAACTTTAGTAGAAATAGTTGTTTCTCGCTAACAAAGCAGTTGATTGCAGATGGAACTCTTTTATTGTTTCATTAGTAACACAGAAGATGTCTTGATTTATTGAAGCTAGTTCCTTTTCTTTTGATATTATTGAACCTTGAATACGGAGTAGCTCATGCTTCATATAATTTTGCACGTACGTGTATGTTTCAATTCCGTGAATCATTTCCACGTCAGTGCTTTGGTAATATTGCTCAACTGGTATTTGTTTAACATTCATGTACATATACATACGCGGCTGTATTTCCATGAACCGCTGCAAAGATTAATAGTTAATTAAATGTTTTCTGTTTGCGTTGAACTAAAAAATCACAACAATTCTTCATATAGAGTCCGTACTATATTAAAAAATTTCTTGTATTCGTACAAGTTGCCTGTCAATTGAGGGATTAATGTAAAAATATAACAATTAGCGAGCTTCTCTTTGCAAAACTCGTAGAAGTTGCAAAAACAGCAATATTAAAACGAAACATCTAATCATTTCAGCAGTAATTATAACACGCTTGTGTATAATTTCGCACTACACTAATTCTTAATTCTGCACTACACCGCTCTGCGAACGCGTCGCGTTGATTTGCATTATACGAATTGTCGCACTACTCTTTGTGGACACTTTACCGCGCCATGGTAAGAAAAGAAGACGCACGAATTTTAGAGACGCAAATTTCACAAAGCCACAAGTCGGGCATTCAATCGTTAATCAACTAAGTTATGTATTTATAATTGATTATCCTTGCCCCTCTCGATCCTTATTTGAAAATAATCGGCAATCGTTTGAGTTTATAAATTATCAAAAAAGGTGTATTGCGTATTTCCTAAAATCTTCATTGACGTCGAGCGCGCACGTACAGTCAGTCGATAAATTATAATTTATGAACATTCATGACATTAACAACGACTACGATCTCATCAATCAATAGGATTCATATAAGTATTCCTTCCTGAAGTACCATATTTAGAAAAATAAAAACACCCGTCTTGCACCGTTTAGGAACGGGGCAACGTGTATTATTAATCGCCCGTTTAAGGAATGGAACATGTAAATTAAATTTACATTTCGGTTAACTAGCTTCTAACATTGCACGAAGTTTTCACGATTACTCATTTGCGTTTCACGTACAATACACCATTGTTATAAGTTATAAGCCACACATACGCGTACGGGAACATGAATCATCTCTCGGACCATTTATGCATATACGCATTATTCCTCGTTTCGGGCGAGTAGCGAACGTCGTCCCTTCGTCGTTAACGCGATAGGTGCATTGTTTAGATTAGCATCTAGCGATATCCGAATAAATTTTCCGGCGAAGTTATCCGTAGCATTTAATAAAATCGTAGCGTTGACTTGATAGGCGTTCGGGGCGTGAAGGGTGTAATTTAAAGTATTTTACATGTACGTCAGCAAATACTCGGATAGTTAACGGTGAGACTTTATAAGTATATAGAGATATGCTTCTTGTGTACGTGCCGTATACGGTTGCTTATGTAAATTGCCATTCAGCAGGTGTATTCGATGTAATTAACTATACTTGCACGAAATGAAGAAAACGCTAAAATGCGGAGTATATCTGCACGCGTGGTATGTCAAATTAATCTGTTCGTAATTAATTTTGCGGAGATAATAGGCGAGGTAATTTATTGGACGGTACAATATGCATACCTATGTACGTCGCATTGCTGGATATTTGTCACCATTTTTTAATATCGTTAGATTAGACTAATTGGCTGTATTATTTATACCTATCCAATTAACCGGCTAAACATGGGAGATATTAATACGGTAGTAATATATCTCGACGAAGCAGTTGTAATGATATAACGGCTTTGTAAACTATGCCTTACAAGGGACGATGCCGAACATTCAAAATATTGTGAAACTTTAGGAACATGTAGATGACTTATAGGTATGTATTATACGTATTTCCAATCGGCCTATGCGTATAACTCGTCAACGATAATAGATACAAAGAAAGTTTGAAGAAATGTTTTAATTTTAAATACGTTTGTTGTTCCCGCTTCAATTTCTTTCTTTTCTATTTGCTTACACCGTACTGCGGAAAACTTCACTTTTAATTTTGAATTTAGAAAAAAGCCTTAATTCCTCTTCCAGCTTGTTAATTCTTTAACTACTTTAGTTTCACGAAATGTCTCACCTTCCTTCCTCTCACGTGATATAATTGGTAGCTTCGGATATAAATTTCAAACCGAAACCTTTAATCCTTTCCTTTAATTTTCATTAACGACTTCTTCTATTTATCTTCAACGTTAAACATGTTAAATTTTGATTAGATTCATGATGGTACAGAGCTCACCTTCGACTCTAGGCACGTTTGAAATACTTCAGAAGGGAACGATGTTGTTTTTGCTAAGCCCGGCTCTTCAGAAATCTATTTTCAAGATAAGCTCGAAGAATATACTTGCCAACTGCAATCGTTGCAGTTGGACTTCATACAAAATAGGAAAAGGAAAGTGTAAATTACATACAAATATGTAACACGTCAATAAGCTCGTAGAGAAGAATCCCATAATTGGATTTGAATAGCTTCAACGCCCTGAAATTAGAAGCGATGGACTTCCTACTTGAAAGGATACGAAGTTAATTTTGCAGCATAATCGTAGCAAAAACGAACTCAAAGGCGTTAATTCATCTTGTTCTCGAGATATACTAATTTAGAGTGTTTAGTAATTAATGTTGAAAGGAGAACACATTAGCGTATCAGAAACATTCCGCTTACACTCCTTACGTAACCTGACCATCATCGGTCATTTCTTTTTTTTTTCGTAGCGGAAACTTGAATTTCATGAAATAACTCTCGCCATCTCAACGTAATCAACATATGCGAAACCATTAGCGATAAGAAACCGAGGTAATTTAATCCATGTGCGCACCATTAGACCGGGAAAAAAAGGCGCTCACTCCACGGAACCTATCCGCGTATGCATCCGAGTGTGTGTAGAAGTGGTGGGCATACCTCTGCGACACATGCAAGAGTAAGAGTGAATCAGCGGCTGTATGATTGCCGTTAACACGGGGGTCACATTAGATCAGCTGGTCACTGCACTATTGGCTCCTACCATCGCAATCTCGTCTCCTTGTCTCGCACCGCGGTACTACCAACTACGTATTTATGCTCTCTCCTCTTTCGTCGTTCTTCGCCTTCGCGTCTTCGTAACTGAGAAGACTATTTCAATAGGCTTTATCGGTCAAAATCAACATTAACAAAGAGAGGATTTAACTGGCTCGAGATGAATCACGAGTCCATTCTAAGTTCGCCCGTTATTTGACGATGTTAATTGAGTTTGCATAATAAGAAGCTGAGCGTATTACGTAACAGCCACGTAAAGAGATGGAACGCTACTAATCGTAACCTCTTTCTTTACAGGATGACGTAGAAACAACTACAATGCTTGGTATCACTCGATGGAGGACCATAAAATGATAAAGATACATTAATACAAGAAAATTTATTTCTCTTCAATGTCAACGGATAACAAAGGAACGTCTCTATAGATATGTTGAGCTTCGGAAGTATTTGACCGAGCTTCGCCATGACACCTAATCACATCTTTGTACTCTTCGGTATATCCAAATTAAACGTTTTCTTTTCCTTTCTTCTCCTTCCGGGCGAATCGGTCGATTCGCCAATGATATAACCAGTTCCAGCGATAATATGGCCAGTGACCGTTTCGGTTGACACGCAAGGCTTCTTCTCCGTTATTTCGCAGTTAAAATTCGCCTCGTCGGACCTCGAAAACTGCGAATAATGGCTGGACATTCGATATATCCTTTCGGCCAGATCAATTATAAAATAAATCGAAGACGATCACAGCATGTTCGATAGTTTTTATTCCAACTGCATGACAAGCATATAAGATTAACGAACAAGTCTTAATAGTTGGAATATCCAGTGGCAAGTATGCAGCGAGGTATTATTGGAAGTGTCCCCTTCCATATTAACTTTTGAACGGTACACCGAGATTTTCGATGAAATTAAATATTAATGCTGTAGTCATCGAAGCATGTTAAAACTTGGAATTTTGCCATAAATTTCGACTATTGGCTGTATTGAAGTTATTTATGTATCCCTTCTATATACATATTACAAGAAGAATCGATCGTAAAAGTTTACCTGTTCCTCTATTCAGCTTTATTTAGTGGCAGGTAGAAAATATCTGCATCATTAAATCTACGGTCCGAGCTTGTAGTTTGAAACTTCAAAGAATCGGCGCCATTATTAACGCGTGTTCTAGTTCTTGTTTCCGATAAAGATCCGTGTACAATACCTTTTTCCTAATATGTGCTTGTTATAATAACCTAATGCCTATTGACAGAAATATGCGAACGGCCTGCGGTGGTACAATATTCTCTCAGGTAGGAACGAACGTACAAAAGTCAAGTTGTACGACGAGCAAGCTCGTTTCACTTCTGAACTTAAGTTTGTTGTTAGTTCACAACTGACGTCAATCGTCGTCTTTACCAGAGCTTTGCTGCAAAATTAAGCGACGTCGCGCTGTACATATGCACCCGTTAATGTTCTAGCGCAGTTGCGAATCACTTCGGGCTATATTTGGATTAAGTTCGGCGTTTGAATTGATACAAAATTGAAGTAGTAGGCGCACATCGACGTTCCAGCATCTACATATTATCGTCAGCTTTGTATGTTTATTCCGCAAAGAAAGCATTGTGTAAGCTTCAATGCAACGAGAGTTGCGGGATCACTTTAGAGGAGAAGGTGTATTTACAATGTTCTATCTTTCTATTCATAATTTCGTATCGCCTTAAAGCGGGTATTTATGTAAAATAAAGAACTTCTCCGTTACGTATAAAATATTGCATTTACGGACTTTACTGGACTCCAAAAAAATCATATTTAGCGACCGCCTTTAGATATACAGCGTAGCCAATTACTAATTAAATATTAATTCTACAAAAATTTATACCGACGGTCTCAAATCTTGGGACGCGATGGGATGTACGTGTGACTATCTCGCCGATTTAAATATTCAGGAATTTGCTGCTGAAGTAAGTCCTTCTTTTACGTTTTGAATTTTCGGTCCTGTTAAAAGAGACAATGATATATTGCAGGTAAAAACGAATTTATGACGCAGAAAAACTAAATCGACTAGAACCATTACCGTTAAGTGCTTATGTAAATTTCAATTACGCACTTTTTCGTTTTCTGAAAATCAATATCCCAGAAGAAACCAGATCCTTCGCATACTGTGGCTCTTCTCGTCCCCGATCGCTGAAAGAACTTAACCGATGTATAGAATCTCTCGCCTAATACATAAATATGTCGTAATTAATTCAATCGCCGGCAGTGACAGAGAGAAGAAAGTGCGCGCGTGATAATGCGTAACGTGCCTCTCTATTAACCGGTACGCGTGAGCGAAAAATTTCTTGATAGATACGATGGCTCGTACATAAATCCGTCGTACGATTACTTAATATTAGTGCGTATGCAAAATCGATATAAACCTACAATTATCGAGGCTATCTGTTATGTAGTACGCGACGCATCGACATCTCCTTGCCTACCAATTAATTTTAAGTAGTTACGGGAGAGAAGGTTGGCTTGTGCGCTCTTTGGCTCGATTTGTTCGTGTTTAAGTCAATTTCTAATGATAAATTGTATTATTAGCGTTACGACTATCGTAATTTTAGATAAATAACATTAATATGAAATCATCAGTGTAATTGCAGCTAATTTAATTATAAATTGTATTAAATTTATAATTAAATAATATCTATGAAAGGATTATTTGTTACCATATGATGCTTGCATCTCGTGTAGATTGGAAAATAGCTACAGGTTAACGCAATGGGAAAGTAGAAGAAGACTATTAAATAAGAAGAATGGTCAAGCGTTCCGTAAAATATTTGGTTTGTAAGCATTAGAGAGAATCTGAAATTGGTCCGCAGAGAATCATCGATATGGTGGTCCGTATTGAAGTACATTGAGATATTTTTAGAAGGAAACTATGCATTTAGTAGCAGCTAAGAACTTGTTAAGAAAAAGTTGCGGTTGGGCTAGGATAAGAAGAAGTGATTTGTTACTAACAATAGAATACCCTTTCATATCATAAAACACATCGAAACAAGCCAGATTAGGGCTTCTTAGCGTAGCTACCCGTGTTTTCTCCATCTGTGAAAGTCGTGTACCTGCTAGAACATCTAAATCTTTGAGCGAAAGCAATTCTTGGTAGGTTCTTCGCCCCTTTTCGTTTTGTATTGATTTACGTGACTTCATTCTTTTCATTTACAGCGCGCCCGCGTGAAATACGCATCGAGTATGAAATATGGAATCATGTTCGTGGTTTTCCCTTATAGACGTTGATCACCGATCATCCGGTATATTAACAGCGCGTTCAACTTCGTTCGTTTCAAACTACAATAGCGTGCTGCTCGACGAACGCCACAGGTTTTAAAAAATAACGATCTGCCAAGGCGATATCGAAATCGTATCCCGCAAAGTAGCGATGTTTGAAATAAAGGATGACGTTTCCCGAAAAGATTAGCTCCCGTATCTCTCGCGGACGAAATATAAAACCTGTTTTGCACTCGGTATCTTGTACCTCGAGTACTGCGAAGATACTGGCGGCGTATTATCGTTAAAATGTATTATTACGTAATAAAGCGTAAAATAATATTAGGTTTAGCGATGTCGCGGGGAAATAAAGCCAGCTGATACCTCTTTATAATAATAATGCATCCACGGAGAGATTGTACGGCCAGCGTTGGTCGGGTTGGTGTTTATAATGTTATACGCGGACTTACGAGAATGTGCATACGTACGTACGTATATGTGCTCAATAGAGAAAGGACTCGTTTGGAATATGTCAGCTACCGTTCTACTGTTTTACTGTTATCTACGGACGCGCGTATAAAATTGCTCTCGATATGCGCGCATTTATCTAATGCTTCTACGAACGAACGAGTGCGATGAAAAAGCTACGGCGAGAGCCATATTAAAAACTTTGCAATCTACATACTCGTAACGTTTACTGCGAAACGGGCGGCCATCAAGTGTAATATAATGGTAGATCTTATAATAAGATTAGTTTAGTTTAGAATGTCAACGTTTTACTTGCAACACCGGCGAAAAGAACATGCAGTCTACATATATATGAATAGCTGCTACTATCGGTGGTGTTTGACATACCTAGTCCGCCGGAGAGATATTAATTACGTACGTCTTTAGTTATTGTTGCAGCATGATGCTGCCAAAGAGAGTAGCAAACTTCGCGCGAGCTTCACCAGAAGCTGGAGATGTTACGGAAATACTCAGGAGTTTCATGTGAGATATGAAGTTAAGCAGTTGAGAGTTTTTCCGAGACAAGTTCCGTCTCTATTCTTCTGCTTGCGTGTTCTAGAAAAGTAGAAGAAGAAAAACTGTGAGAAACCGCTTACTCTATACTGCGTCAGTATAGTTTCTATGCAAGCATCAGAAAAATTCATTTCCCAAATGCAAGGAAATATGGAACAATGAAAATATTACGCTTGGTAGTACATCTTCGATATTTTCAAGCATTGCTAATCTCGCCTCGTATCATTTGTGATTTTCCTTCTTTCTTATCTGCTTTTCCTTTTTAAAGACCTAAAGAGAAAAATAGAAAAATTACGATTTAAAGGTCAAATTAATTAAAAAAAAATCGATAAATAGAAAAGCCTACTTTGTCTACCGATAAAAAAATAATCAAATTAATTATTTACAACCATATCCAGCTTATAATAAACCTTTATTCGGCCAGAAACGAGCTCTATTTAAACTTAATAACACGGCAGGGCTCCCACGGGCTTTATTTTTAACATCATTACTAAAAACAAAGTGTAAATAAATCGCTATTTTTTTTTGTTGTGCGTTTTTTTCTCCTCTCCGCGCAAAGCTTAATTGAAAAACTTTGCTTGCGGTCATGGACGGTTCTCCCCGACTTCTTTTAAAAATACGGCTCGAAAGAGAAATTTTTTCCTTTACGTTTTTCGCGCTCCTTCGCAGTTGAGTGGGTTTGGTAAAAAAAGGTACGCGGATTTTTGCGATAAAAATAAATGTGTTAATGTTTACTTTTTGTTATAAGATAACCGGGTTTATTGTGGAAAAATATTATTTTATGGTTTTACGTGAAGAATATGTGAATTGAATTTTTTCGAAGTTAATATGTACGTTTTATTTTCTTACCTACACAATTATTCGTGCTGATAATTTTAAATATAGAAGCTGTATTGCGCTAGTACGAACTCTACAGTACAGATGGTCTTGATAAAAGATGAAAGGGTTACAGACCTACGATGCAAAAGGGATTGAATGACGGCTTGAAGTAGGCGGTCGATTGTAACAGCCTGCTCGTTATAAAAAATATTCCATTCTATGATGCCTGTAATTAAGTGTATATGTGACGGAGGATAAGTCAAGTATACTTAGTACAGTCCGTGATGCGTGTCAATGTTGTTTTTCTAATCTAATATTGCACTAGTCCCGGCCTATACTCGGTGTACATCGCACGACGTGGAGGAACGAAGCAGATTTCTCAACAAATTTAATATTTTAAAGTCTTCAAAATTAATTGTGCGTATTGTGGTCTCATTAATTCTGGCTAGAAACAGTTGCAGCTTTGCCAATCCTTTAATTCAAATCTGCGAAAAAAAATGACCAAATTATTCGTAAAAAGAAACCGTTTGGATAACGATAAGAGGTGTTGGTTAGTCCAGCAAACGAAGTTTCGGCATATTCCGCACCACAAAAATTTAATTAATTTAACCACCGAATGTTGTTTTCATTTTTAAAAAAGAGAAAGAAGAAAAACTTAGATATAAATAGCCATTCTTTTAAATTATGAACGACATTGAACAGGGCACTCCTGCCTTTGTCTCATGGGTAACCCTAATAGCCAGTCGGATTCATTTCTGACGACGTAGCAGGCCTATTGTTCGGAAAATGCCTATTAATTGCATGATTACCAAATATGTCGGTTTGCAGTGACTTTATATTATTGTCTACTGTAGGCTGGAGCGTTATCATTAGAGATGACAAATACAGAGAAATTATTTCAATTTTGCATCGACTAGACTGTGTCGTGTTTTGTCGACTCTCGGGGCAATCAGTAGACAACACGAATCCTTTGTTACGAGACGAATAGACAGGAGTCTGTCTAGTCGCTGCAAAAAAGTAATAATTTCGCCTGCCTTGCTCCTCTTTAGTCGTCATGCATAAAAACAATATTGTATTTGTTTCTCAATTCATGTATTGCTCGATATCTCCTTAATGCGATGGTATGTCGTCTGTTGGATTCGTAATAGCAATAGAAGGCCGTCAATACGTGCTCGTACCGCCAAGATATAGGCACCGATTGAAAGTGTTCAAAAT
Source organism: Oryctes rhinoceros (assembly GCA_020654165.1). Taxonomy (NCBI): domain Eukaryota; kingdom Metazoa; phylum Arthropoda; class Insecta; order Coleoptera; family Scarabaeidae; genus Oryctes; species Oryctes rhinoceros. The sequence goes on along the minus strand of JAIOKQ010000548.1, from coordinate 3,344,294 downwards.
CTGAGTGTGGCTATTATATTTTTTCAATACTTTGAAATTGGAAAAATTGTCATCACATCAACAGAAATTGTGCTATTTGAAAGTTTAATTAATTAAAACTAAACTAAAAAAATAACCGCAATTATTGCCATCGTGAAGCCACCATCAATATCAATAGATTATAATAACCGTCGTATCGGACTTATTATGATTTCTCTCGTAAAGCCGCCTGTATTTATTGCCTCTTATTCAACGTTGAAATGTTCTTCCTTTTTTTTTTGCAGATTGGTAGTCGCAGTAGCCCCCGGTGTAATTGGATATTTGCTGAGGAACGTCTTCCTTGCCGTCGTAATACAGTAAGTTACTTGCGTTGCTGACTTTCTATTTACGTAATTATAATTTCCTTTTCGCTGCATGCGTTTTATTTGCATCTAAATTTACATACACGCGACGCATATATATATATATATATATATATATATATATATATATATATATATATGTATGTATGTATATCAGGCATATATACGTAGCTTCAATTACGATAATTAGCAAATTGCGGTTGTTGATTTTATAATAACCGCGTTTAACCGATGCGTATTTTTTTACGGGTGGTCTGGAATGTATGTTACAAGATACACAGGTTGTACTGTTCGGCAATTAGACTCGTAGCGATTCTTTTTCTCTGGGAAGCTTATTTTGGGAAATTTAAATCATTCTGGAGTACGATAATTATTGGTGCCATGGACTTCTTGTATCCTCGATTGCTTATTAATAGAAGAAGAAATCTTCTTCCTTTTCCTGTATTTATCTCCTTAATTAATAATTACCAGAAAAAAGCAGTTAAAGCGTTTATTGCTACACCCAATGTGCGAAATCTGCATGAAAACGAATAATAGTTTGGTGAATATGCAAACAATTATTAACAACCGGAGCTATTGATGCATTTTATAACATTTTTATTACAATTTCATCCTAGCCGATCTCTGGAAGTTGAAAGAAGGTGTCAACTACTAACTTCTTAATACCGATAGAAATTCATAAAAGTTCCCGTTCGTTCCGTTTACACGAAATCAGCTTGCGAAGCGTCGACAGACCGCTTCACGCGCCGTCGCTGTACAGAAATTCAAATTATATCTTTCCTTTTGATAATGAAGAATCAAGATAAGTTAAACGCCACTAATTTAACTAATTGTATATTCTGCGGGCGTACACCGCTTAATTAGCATACGGTCTTGACGTGCTAGATATAGGTATGTGCGTGTACGTATATGTTGTACGAACGGCGGTTCTGTTAGGGTTAAATGTGTACATTTTAATTTAATTCTTAATGACTTATTCTACTAAAACGCGTATGTAAATTGTTGTGATGTACATACAATGAGTGTGGAAAACGTAAATTAATTCCGAGATTTACTCCGCTTATTGTAATGAATATGATAAAAACTGGCAAGGATAACGGGGCCGTGTCGAATATTGGGTCCATTAAGTTAAATTGTGAAGATAGAAAAGGATATTCCTAAAATTTTGTCGGGCTTTTAACGGGCCGAATAGCGAAAACTATGTTAATCTAGTACCTTTGGCAGGACTTTATAAGTCTAATTGTCTACATCAGCAACCTTTTTGTTTTATTAACAAACATCTTGCCTCTATTTATGGCTTACTTGTTTAAGAGTAAATTTAACTTATCGTTATAACAGTTTTCAATTAGATTCGTTTATGGCATACTTTAACTTAAACTTTAAATTTGGAACGACCAGTTACATGTTTTTTTTTTTTTTCTATTAAATGTATTTTCTACGAAATATTAGCAGTTTCGCTGCTCACTGCTTATACCATAAATCGCACCCGACCTATTCCTAACAAGGCTACTAATAGCAAGAATAGGAAAATCGATTGCCCAAACAATCCCCAAAGTATACCGTCCCCGCTTAAGAATTTTAATTCTTCGCATTTCTGCAATTCCCATGGTTATCGTAGATACATCGTACACACCATATCGTTTGCTATATCCTACAGAAAATTCTTGTTTTGATTGATATCAATGTGTAAAAGTAGGTCGGGGAGAAAAATGGACTGTTATTTTCCACGCTTGAAACGTCTACCGTACGTATCGCCTAAGGAAATGGATAATTTAGCGTGACGTACAGCGAAAATAATACAAACTGCCGCAAAAATAAATGTTACCTAGTTATCTGCGGCGTGGCATTTTCTAGAACCGAAACGATAAACAAGGAGACGATTTTTACCTCTTTTTTTTTTCGTCTTCTTCGGCGGCTATTCCTCAAATTTTTCGCGAACGTCTGCGAACGAAGGAAGCAGACATTTGTTTTCATAATTCCGGCAGGGAAGATACAGCGCGGCAGTAATGAAGAAGTATCGTATGGTCTTTGACTATTACTCGCCGTTTGCGGGTTGCTATACGCGCTTATACGTAAAAGTTTTGATTACTTTTGTTTAGTTTACGTACTAGATCTTAATTTCGAGATGCATATCTGGCGGAATATGTTGATTATATTTTATAGATCGTTGCAACTTGCTTCTTCTTACGATAAATACTGCAACATTCGGTTAAAATAGTTATATGCTACGTACTTTGTTAGTGTTAGTGGAAATCTGCTCTGAGAATTTTTAACAAACATGATAGAGACGTCCAGAAATTCCTGTATGCGACGTCGATAAATGGTGGACTCATTGCATCGATATTTTCTGGCTTACACCAGCTATACGTTTTCGCTAAAACCTTGCTTTATCGCCCAATATACGCAAATTTTCAAAATTATCGACTACACGCTGAATGGTTGAATTGCTTGGCCACAAATACAAAGAAACTCATCTTATTTTCTCTGTGTTTTGCAATAAGATGAATTGATTAATCCAACACGTCGTTGCTGCGGCGTTCGATGCTAGTATCTTTTAGAAAAATAAAATCGATGAGTCTCCACGTTTTTCAAAATCGACTTCCGCGTGCAATGATATGGATTTATTCTTAAATGCTTGCGATTCTATTAGTTGAACCGCGATAAAGAAGTTGCACTCCTTATTATCGGCAAAGATCGGCATCGCCAGCGGCAACGATAACGAAGCAATAACGCGCGGAAAATTGATCAAAACAATGGCACAATAAAATAAATAGGAAGCGTTGAAATAGCCCGGAAATGCGATCGTCGGATCCTATCCGCTCGATTTTATTAAAAACAAGCAATAACGGCGCTGTCAGGCGTTATCGCGTGCAATTTTAAACAAAGCTAGGCTTTCCAATTAGGGTGCGGTGATTTGGCGTGCGTTTGGTTTGTAGGAGGTGCGCAGCTAGATGGAAAATTGTCATTTAGATTGCTCGGGATGGGGATCTAAATTCGGAAAAAAAAAGAACGTACGCCCGTGGACGATCGCATCGATATACGTTGAATTAGATGAAAATTGGAAAATGGGTTCTTCTGGCGCTGTTGAAGTTGTAATTACATCATCGGACTATGAAATTATATTGAAAATTGGAAATGTAAAATATATCGAACAGATGCTTTCAGGCAAGCTGTCCAAAACATATGTTTGTCCTTATTTATATTTTGAGTTAGTTTTACTTAATCGGATGGACTAGTTTTACTTTGGTTGTATTAAGAATGGCGGCAGACTCATGTATTAAAGGTGCTAAAAAGACGCTGACTTTCCACAACAACTTGCTAGGAATCTCTAAGACGCCTACCGCACTATTGGCTTCGCATTTGATCCTTGATTTGATATCCAATCAGCTTCAGTTGTAATACTAACATTAATTACTAATTATCTGAATGTCAATAGAAAATGTGCTAAAAATCTTCAAAAGGTGTATTTACGTACGTACTAGTTCTTCGGATCTTAATGTTACTCCTTCAAGCGCTTTCCGCAACTAAAACTGTTTCCTTCTCCTTCCCATTTCTTCTTTAATGAGACGGCTACCCTCTTTCATTAAACCCGATTCGAACAAAGCCGAAGAAATGAAACAATGGCTTAACCCCGAACAGAATTGTCTAAGCGGAAAAAAGAAGCGCGGGTTCTAGGAGATAATTTATTAACCGCTTCATTATCTTGCGGATAGAGTCCGCCGGTCCCTGGACATCTAGATAATCCGCAGTCTTAAATGCGACTCGCAGGGATCCGAGAAACAAATAACTTTAAAGCTACGAACAAGTCCCCGCGAATAAGTGACTACCTGGGGAATCCTATATTAAATTACCACTCAACCGTATTGCTAAATTACGCTCCGCAATTGTCAAAGAATATATTTACGCGGTCCCGGACGGTGCACTAAAACTCGTGCTTTAATTTTATTCGGCTTGATTAGGGGCGGTTTTTGCATTTTGGTTTATCGCGCGCACCGGAATATCAGATGAGCGCTCCGGGGGTTATAGGGGGCGGTCGGGGTCGGGATTAGATTCGTCGTTTGGAGAATACGTTGCGCGTAGATTTTACGTGCGATAACTTGTCACGGGGCTCGCCGTGATTCTCTCGATTCCGCGTGATGTGGCGCTAGTTTTGCAGAACGCTTGCATGTGTGTCGTCGATTTTCGAAACATTATAGCTTCGCCCGTTTATGAATACAATGTCGTCCAATTTTCAGTTTCGCAGCTTGCCTTTTTCAGGAAAAGTAAGGTATGAGATGTTTTTCAGTTTTTTGCACAAATACTTCAGGTATCTCCGTGAGGTTATTAACAATAAGCGTGTATTAAAAATAGGCAAATTGCTGCTGCTGTTCTGCAATAAAATTTATTTATTCCTTTGAAATACAAGCCCAGCCTCCACCGGTTGATGCCGGCCACTGTAGCCGTGTATTGGATCGTTATTTGATGTATTTAGAATATTCCTCTGGCACCTTTGATGAGAAATCTTCTTTCAGAGTAATATGAACGCTTTAAAATTATTGTCAGGTACAAGGTTTTAAACTTATCGTTTTACTTCTCCAAGAATTAAGAGCTGCATTTTCCAGAAAAGGGCCATAAATATTACATTAACTACTCTAAAGACTACGCTAAAGCAGCACTACGTTATAATAAGCTCACATGCATGTAAATTTCCTTCGCAATTAAATGGCGAAACGCTTTTTATTTTGCGCGACTTCCAACCGCTTCGCGCGCAGTTAATCAATCAAAATTTCACGTTCCTCCATCCAGCGCTTGTTCGTGCGGGACATTTACCGCACGTTTTAAATTCATGTTCCCGTTTGGCATATATGCATGTATACGTATACATAAATAATGGAAGATGCCTCCCTTTTTGGCTTATAAAAATACGCTTCCTCCCGGACAAGATGAGAATGTGATGCGTAAAGCCTCCGTATAGGCCTTCGATATACGTACGTATATCCACTTCATCTCGCGGCGTATCCTTCGGCGATTCCATTCGTGTTCTCCGGGTATCGACGCGGATGTAAAAATATGGCAAATTAAGTCCTACAAGTCGTACATGCAGATATTCCTTCTAGGGGAAACGATGAACGTAAGCGCAGTCAGACTCTTCGACTCTGATGGTTCATACATCATCGGAGGCCGTTGCCTTGATTGTTTCCCCTTTTTATTTTTCTTTTTTATAGCGGACGGAAGTCGTGGCGAATGGGATTTATTAGCGATACGATGGAAGCGGAGAAATATAAAAATCAATTCGTGGTGTTATCCGGAGGAGGTCATCCCCTCGGGGCTATATTTAAAATCGAAGACGAAGAGACGAGGAAGAAATTAAGTCGGTTACGTCTGGGCGTGGAATCTTCAAGAGAGAAAAAAAAAAGGGATGAACTTTAGCATTTCCATTCGAAGAATGAGGTCTTCTCGTCATCGACGGATGTTTGGAGTTCGATGTAAGTACTGCGGTAACGTTCAAACGTGTTTTTTTTAATGTTTTAATGGATAAAATTACTTGATATCTTTGAAATTTTGTTTTATGGCCGAAGATATGTAAAAAGAAAATCAACTAAAACACTGCATAAGTCGGTGGCGGGAGTAATAAGCGGAAGCTATAGAAATTATTTTGATTTGATATTTGAAATCACTTTGATTCTAGCATGGACACCCACCAAGAGCTGTTGCTTATTTCTTATTACATAGCTATAGACACCTAAATACGGTTTATATTTTTTTTCTAAGATTTTTGTGGAAAAATCTGACTATACGAACCAAGAGGAAGAGATTAACTGCAATTTATCAAATTAGGTTTCGTTGTCTTTATCCGAACAATTTAGAATTGTGGAAGAAGGTTTCTTCAGCAAACTGCATAAAGAAAGATGCCAAACTGTAAAAAGAGAAGAGCTCTAGAAGAATAAACCATCAAATTCGGTTTAGACTTCGTAAATCACCGGAAAGCCCTAGTGCGGGAAGGAGAGTCCGTCGGTCGTCGGAAAGGATTCCTTATCGCGCCCCTTATTCGATCTGTATCCCCATCGAGTAATCGCGCAGCGGCCAGTAGAATAGGTCGTGATTTGTGCATTTTGTGGTCGTCCGTTATCAAATTGCACTTGTCCCGGCCTGCCTTACTGTCCGCGTTCGACGGTGGAGACATCTAGACGGCCTTGGTTCCGTTTCTAGGCAGCCGGCACAAAGGGACATCCCGGGCGGACGCCATAGTCCGCCCTAGTCCGCAATTGTTACGCGCGACTAAGTGGATTTAAATTGACCGAAATGGTATATGGAAGTTTGAAACAATGTTGTTGTCTTGAGTCGTCTCAAGTTCGAAGAAGACGGCGGCGGACGAACAAAGCCAGCGCGCTTTGTTCGCGTAATCCGCGAGAGTATCTCATTAAGTTCATTGATGCCCTCTCTTCGCGTTCGTTATCGAGTCGTTTTTGTGAGAAATTGTAAACGAGAGGAAGAAAAGTGTACCCGTTATGTAATTAAGCGTAGGCATCATCCGCGCTTCTCGCTTAAGACGTGTGGCAAAAGTGATGAGTAATCTTCGAAGATAAATATAAAGCGGCTTTATATGGTTACGAAATGCATTATTACGGTATTAGCAATTTAAAGCAGGTCTACGAGAGAAGTATAAACATTTTAATTTTCGCTTCTTATTGCTGCGATATAAAGCGGTATAACTTCATTATTGCAAATACACGGCGAAATATTTCGATCTAAATCAGTGCTTCTCAAGTCAATGTCTTACTTTGTTTAATACCTAAATTCTATAACCGCTGATTACTAGTATTCTTTATGTTTTGATATACTTTGAAGTACCTGTGAAAAGTATGGCTTCCTTGATATTTCGTGGCTTCGTCAAGACTTTGATGCTTTAGAAATACCGCAATTTGCACAGGAAGCCACGTTTAGCCAATATTAATAAATAACTTTGAAAGCTACAACAATAACAATGTTGGCGATGGTATACCGGTAGCTTTGAAACAGCTTGTGCATGTTGGTAATTACACAACGCAAGCTGTATATGAAACACTGTAGCTTTATAGCTACTTTTACGAAATTCTACAACCATGTTTTACTGCATACGTTAGAAAACGAAGGGAGACGCTCAATAAAGACAGTTTCCGCATTTTTTTCTGGGGCTATATCGCCCAATACTTGGCTCTTTCAAAAACCGTCATCAAACGGGTTTCATCCGCATAACCTATTTCGGCATCGTGCGAAATCTTCGTGTATGCATACCATACACTAGCAGGCTTCTGGTGGGCTCATCGCTTCTTTGAGATCACATCAACCATTAACGAATTTTAACTACGCGCACGTTTATTGAAAACTCGTACGCTACGTCGGCAACGAATCAAGTCGCCAGATACACAGCTCGCAGTAATAAAGTTAGTCGCGTACAAGCTTACACGTGGGGCGCGGGGGAACGAAGTGAGGAGCTGGAAAGGCGTTCGAGCGTACGAAACGGCCTCGCCATCGTTGTACCGCTATCCGCTTTGACAAACGAGTTCGACTCTTTAACTAATTGACAGTCTCGAACAGATAAAAAGCACCCAAAGTCTTTGCTCCCGATCCGTTATTTGCACGTTTTCCGTGTGAAGCGGCCACGTCCATATATTGATCGATTTCGGGTTCCGTAAAGATACGTGACGTAAAAACCGACCGTTTGAAAGTTGTACGCCTGTTTATATGCTTCGCAGATAAATTTTCGGATCACCGTTCCCTCGGTAAAAAAAGTTCTTAGTTTTTGATAAATTACGTTTACGCCTAAGTCGGAAGTTACTTCAATAAAAGGAATATTGCAGATAAAAAATATCGTGCGGTTCTTTGAACAATGATTTCCGATATCGCCTGATCGTCGTCTTTTTGGGTGGACAACGTCGACCCTGGCTTCTGGCTCTCTGCCTTGGGGTGCTTTAACATTTATGTTCACGCCACTTGGCCACGATATCGCTTCGATTGGACACTTCATTACGGCCTTCCCTGTATTTCCGGCAATATCAAACAATATAATTTATGGCCACGATATATTCCAAGAAATTTCATAATTATTGATCTTGCGAACTCGCTACAAGAATGTCACATTTAATGCGCTGCTGTAACAAATAAGATGCTTACTTAGAAACGCGAAAACTCATTATCATTTGTAAACGACTACGAGCGCGCCTTTCTGTTTATAAGGTTGCGTATTAACAGCGCGCTTCATCATCGCGGCACAACAAAGACCGAAAACCGATCAAGCAGATTGCATAAACAATTCCGCCAGATGAAAATAAATACCGCCGGCGTATGCGCAAACGTGCACAACGTACGCGCGTACGACAATACCGTCGCAGCGGATCAGAGCGAGCGAGTCGATACAATTCGCTAATTATTTACTCTTTGCGGAGCGGCAACGTCGAACGTCCCTTGATAGTCGCTAGTCGTACAGTATTTAGAGAGAATCGGTCAACAATGAGAGCGCTCCAACGCATCAGGATCCAGGACGTATATGCATACGTGTACCGCCAACAAGCTACCGGCGACGGCGGTAGAACTGAGTGCATATGTACTTTACATTCGTATCGCACACGCCAGAAAGATAGACCTACGTATGCGTCCCGTTGCAACAAAAGTACCGAATGCAACTACGACAATAGATGTAACATGCATAGCATACGTAAATTACCGGAACTACGATTAAACAGAAATTTCAACTATGGTAGATGACATATTATATTTGCCTTGGTTAACGAATATTTATCTAAGGAGGCTATTTCATTGTCTTCGGTTGGATTGATTTGATGAATAGCTTGGAGCGAGTGTGAGTTTCGTAATGATATCGATTGTGTTCGTGTCACCAACAATCTTTGACTACCAAATATGGAATGGTTATCACGCTACTTCATACCATATTCGTTGGAGGTGATGAGGTTCCTTGCCATGTTTCCGGACTAGATCTTACTCCTACTGATGTAATTCTAAAATGGCTGCGGAAGCTTGCAACAACCTAAATTGACTGTTGTAGATTGCTTGATAAATCTTTGGTAAACAATTATGGACGCTCATTATCACCATTGGCCAAAACTTTGTGGTTAACATGAAGAAATTTACAATGTACTAACGTAGTTATCTCCTTCTGCGCTTTTTACCACTCCCTTTCTTGCAAGGACACCAATCATTATCGTTGTCTTCACTCTCACTTTCTTCATCTTCTACGTCATTAGAGCAACAGCATTTCGATCTTCGTTTCCTTTTCCGCGAATTATTTTTCTTTTTGTTGTCTCTTCGACAGCAACAATATTCTTCTTCTTCTTCAGACTCAGAACAACAACAACAAGAACAACATCTTTGTTTCTTGGCAGATTCTGAGCGACAACAGCAACGTGTGTCTTCTTCAGATTCTGAGCAGCAACAACAGCAACAATTCTCCTCCTCAGATTCTGAACAACAGCAACGGATTTCTTCTTCGGATTCTGAGCAACAGCAAGATATTTGTTCTTCCGATTCTCTGCAACAACAGTCGGACTCCTCGTCCGATTCGTCGAAACAGCAGCAAGTCTGCTTCTTCGAGCAGCAACGGCCGTTGATTTGCTGTCTAGGTCTCGGTCGGTTGCATTTTCTGATCTGTCGGCAGCAGCAGAACGAAACTTTCCGCTTTTTTTGGCAGCAGCACGGCGCGGGTAACTTCTTTGGTGACTTATGGTTGCAGCAGCATTTGCTGCTTTTCATGTTATGAGGTGATGAGGAAGATGCCGGAATTTTGCGTGAAATATCCGAATGGTTGTGACATATTTACTGAATGTCATCCGATCTTAATGTTGCAATGTCAACGTAGCCTTCATGAATTTTGACAACACTTTCAGATTGAGATTGTAAGCGGCAGAGCTCTATACGAGTACGTCATGTCCTTGAGGTAGATCCTTGTATATCCATCATTAACAGTGAATACAAATTAGTGATTTTAAGTTGGAATATCCCCAGTTTTCGCGAAGTAACGAATTTGTATTTGTGCTTCCGTTAAGAAAGAAGGGGACGTAGAGCTTAAAGCTTTGTGGTTGAGGCTAACTTAAAATTCATTGCCATTGCCAATTACATTCGGTAATCAAAGGCGATAGCGAATACATGCATTATCCGAGGAGTTTGTTAATGTGAAAGAGATGCGTGGTCAAAATATAATGTACATATGCGACTTAACATAAAACGTATTTGTAAAGCTCCTAACGAATTGAAGAAAGACATGAAATATGCAGATGTACCTTCGTGTGTAAGCGTAACGTACTATTTTAGCAAAGCGATCGATAGAAAATGGTCTGCAGCTGCGTGCGAGCTCATCTGGCAATAACGAATAATAATCGATACGTGATCATCGCCATTTAATTGATAGAGGCAATTAACAACGCTTGACCTCCTTGTAGTTATTTCGACAATGAGTAGGAATTCATTGCAGTCGTGTGAACTTCGGTCGAACATTCATGTATGACGTCGTATTTTAAATCAAACTTTACTGCGGTAACGGAATGATTTATGCTTCAGATGCGCCATTAAGTTGTTCTAACTTTTTTTCATTAATACCGTGACTTGATCGGTGCTCGTGTATTTGTTGCTACTGTTTCATAATTACTTGTCTAATATTGTCTCCAATTATTCCATCTTTTTTTAATAAATCGAATAACCTAAATTCATCAAATGCACTGGATTTCACAAGAAGCTTCCGCGTAAAACAAGGTATTCATGTACTTGCCGGTTCTTCGACTTTCAACGGCGCCACCGAACATCGGAAAACGGAAGAGAGACGTCGATTCTACCACGTGAACTTTTCGTAACAATGCGGAGCGTAATTGATTTATGAACTCTAATTGTAAGTAATGGGGACCGGCTAACAGTAAAATATTACCAGTGGTGACCAAATATAGACGGTGCGGTGCTGTTGGCGAGATCGATGATGAATTTCAAGTAATAATAATCCGGCGGGGACGCGAAGAAATGCGCATCGGTCGGATAGTTGCGATATTTTCGAGCGCCGACGGAATATAGCGAGAAACGATGATAATAACGAAGGCAACGGTAATACAACGCTCGCCGTAGTGTAATTGCTTTAAAGCGTTATTCCTTCCTTTTTATCGAGATCTATTCCCGCGAATACGGTGCGTATTTGCTTAGATGGTGTAATTATATGAAGTATCCGGTGCATTTCTGAGCTGGCGAGGTAATCACATTAAATCGTAATTGGGATGTTTTAGTTTCGTCCTTAAAATAATAGAATCCGGGTAATGGAGGATTCTTTAAAACGTTTCCTCGAAGCGATTCGAAATCGGTCTTTTTAATTGTTGTTTCGTGTAAGCGATGCGTCGGGATCCTTATCGGTGATTCCATTCTCAAGAAGTTGATGACATTTTCAAGTATTATGGCTTATTTGAATATGTCATTTTAATTTTAGAATGAAATTTACGCAAAAACCAACACTTGGTAAGCGGATCCGTGAAACGATACGCTGTGCACCAGGATTCACACATATAATTTGACTCTCTTCACGTGTCACGAAAGATAGTTTGAATATTCTTGAATAGTTCGGTAGTCTCGAAGCAAGTTCTATTTTCTTTTCTCTTATTCCAATATACATAAATGAGTCGAGCGGTGTTTTAGTCGTATTGCCTAATAGTTATTAGGGCAAAAGGTAAGCGTTGCAATAGAATTTGAGACCGACGGGAACTTGAGATTTATAGGTGTATGTACAATTTGTTACATTGTAAACTGTCTGCATGCCTACCAACGCTAAATATATTTAATTGTAGTGCAACTTGAGGGCTTCATTTGCAACATCGACATGATGCGTAATTACATGTTGGCGGTAACCACTAGAAAGTTAATTATTACGTTACAGTAAGCTATTTGAATCGTTATTGGTGTATAATATGGACTATAATTAAATATTAGGTAATGATCATTAAAGCTTAAACTAGTCGAGTTGTAGAATCACATTCTACATAACAATGTTATTAAATTTTGCGTAATTATGTAGTTAACTCTCTGCTGTATATATTGCCATATTGGCTTATTTTCATTTAAAGAGAGGCTCTTATTTAAATATTTTGATCAGGAATTTACGTCTCTCCGCTCCCGCTTGGCAAATAGTGATTTCCTTGTCTTCTCATCGTTATTCCCAATTTATTTGCCAATCTAACTACGCAAAGACAACAAGCTTCTACGCAAATTAGGAGCAATGATGACGATGAGAAGCGTCACCGTCTGGTGTTCAATACCGACGTACAAATGTTTCGCTCCGACGCCGGTACCGCGTTCATGGAGATCGAACGGATTTCAGAATTTCCGGGGAAAAATGTTACAAATCCTGGGAAATTTTTAATTAGATTTACGAGATTGACAACACTGTTATGCACCGCGTTCCTACAAATAATTAATATTATCAACTATCATACGGGCTGCATGGCTTTTTGACAGCCGCTTTATTTACGAATAAACGAAGACTATCAGCATAAATTCCATATTCGCCCGTTAATTATTGTACGCGATATCGGCGCTGCGATCGCATTTTCCGCCGTATCCGATTTGCATATTAAAATCGGCACGTCGTGCCCCGTTCAGTTTACGGCGAAACGTCACGGTATACGCGTCCTCGTACGTGAATTTATAGAAAATGGAAAACGCGACGCCGGCGTTAGCCGGCTTAAACGGGAGAATAATTTAATGCAGATTATTTCGGCTGCATTTATAGAATTTCGCGTTAATTGGCTACGGCCCCGAATCGAATCCTTCGGGGACGACGCGATGCGATCGGCTGTTGTGCGCTTTGGTTCGAATCGTTCCGATTTTGTCATTTTAAATCGGTTTAAATGTCGGCGTATGATGTACGCGATTAGGCGCGTTCGGTTGATTTACTGGAAACGGAATTAATTATTGAAGATTGGGAAGCCCGGAGGGGTTCCAAAAATTGAATAGATGTCGTTAGTAGGTTAATGAAACGGTCCATTAAGTCAAACGTGAGGATCAGTTGGGACTATTAACATTTTGATTCTGGCAAATTAACAATTTTCATTTATTTTTTTTTAGCCAAATGCTTGGTAACAACCTTTACATTATATTTGATGCAATAATAGTCCTTCGCTTTGTGTGAAATAGGAAACTTACCTTTTTTGAGGGATCTAAATAGAGACTGTTAAAGAGAAACATAACCTCGTATATTACTGCGTTGCCAAAATTTTTACAATGAAGGTTTATATGAACTAGTGAAAAGGTTGCAGATGGCAATTTTCTAGGTATCATTCTGCAACGAAGACCCGAATACCGATGTTCTATCACGTTTATTGCGACGTTGGGACATTAGTCTAATGAGGCTCTTCGGAGATGTCCAAGCCTTTTGAAAAATCTGATAAATCACCCATTGGATTGTTCAAATACTTATGTTTTCTTTCTCAATACACATTCCAGAGTTTTCATCTTTTTTTTTCACTGTTTTGAGGTTACTTACCTGGTTCTTTTGTCGTTCATGCCCGCATTCGTTACAGTAAGGTTGTCACTTCGTATGTTCACATTTATTCAATTCCTTCCAAGTCCTTCGTACCGTTCCAGTCTAAAGCATCATCGTCTTTATATGATAAAAAAAAATTGAAGAATTTTATTCAGCAGGACGAACGAGTGCCTTATTAGTGTCGACGTCCAATTATCTCGCATATTAATTGAAGTAACGAAGAATATATTGGCGGTACGCAGCATTATTTACTATTAGAAACAAAATGGTTCGTGCTGAATAGAAATAGGAAGCTTCGCGCGATAACAAAACTTATTATAGATTAGAAACGTGCAGAATCTCGTTTACAGAGGCGCCTTCTACACGGTACATACTTTATGTACCGGCTCATAACTCATAGTCAAACGGGTATTGAGACAGGTGATTTATATATATTGAAATGTCGCATTTCAAACGAACCCAATTAGAAAGACGTTATTCCCCTTGAAGAACTCCTGGATAAACAATTTTTTTTGTGCAAGTTTAGCATTATCGATTTTAAGAGTACAGTCGATCGCGTTCTAAATGGCGCGTATGGTTGTACGCACCGATATGAAAAAGGAAAAAGTGACGCCTGTACAGAGATGCTATCAAGTCGTCTCAAAATCTGGATACTGAAATCAAACATTTAACACAGGATGGAGGACATTTCTACATCCGGCGAGATGTTATGCGAAAAAACAAGTTGATTCAAAAAATGGTTGAAAAAGACGAAGATTTTGAAGCAAGTTCCAAATGGCTCGTCAAGCTCAAAGAACTTGTCCAACTTCGTCAATTGTCTATCGTTGGCGAAAAATTATCCAGCGATATTTTAGGCCTTTAAGCCATCCTAGCAAACGTTTTTAATGAATGTTGCAGGGATGGATTTAACAGTTCGTCAGGTCTGCAATGTTGATTAAAATGGACTTATGCGTTAATGCCTACGATATGCATACCGGAAACTACTCGTTGTTGAAGACGTAGATAAGTCTTGGGCATTTAAAAGGAATCCAAATATTTCCAACGTGAATGGTTTATTACTGATGCTTTTCGTGAATAGTCCAATGAGAGATCCCAATTTGTTGGACATCCCGATGTAAGGGAACCATGTACTCAAGACAAACATGTTTCTATTACCAAATTATTCTCCTTTCAGTTAATGGATAAACATGGCGGATCAAAATAGGGGAAATCCAGAGAATACGGTCATTTTTGAAGAATTCCGTTTTGTCGCTAATTTTTTTTTTATTTAAACATGAGTCATAAAAAAAAGATTACGGCTTGATGGTCTAGTGTTCAAGTTGAGTTTACGTGCCAATCGCGATAAGCACGACTGTACATAGATTTCATCCATCTTATTAGATCGTCAGATGTTTCAACACTGTACACACGAAGGGATTATTAATTCTGTTTAAATTTTCCCAACGACAAAGCATCCTATCCATCCTTTTGCGTATAATATACGTCCGCGTGTAGATGATAATAAACAAAACGAGTTCTGATGTGCTTTCGTGTTGATTCCAACTCATCTGATCTCATCAGTTGAGATAGGATTATTAGCTTACATAGTTCGGGCCGCGTCTAATACAGTCAAGCATTCAGGAATGATCTACAACGAACGGATGATTGATAATATATTTATATAATAACATAAATTACGTTTCCTGCTCGTCGTCGCCATGGCGGTTAGAAATTTCCGCGGGGCGCTGCTCCTTAATGCTAATGACGGATATATATTTACGCATGCCTTCGATAGATTAACTCCGTGCGTCTTAATAATGTCTTAATGCGGCGCTTTGAACGATCCACTGTAGTCGGAAACGCTCAACGTCGCATCTGTGTACGTAAACGTCGTCGTTTACCCTGTAGCTATTTGTCTAGTATAATCGCGGCGATGTGAATACATTTAATACGGTTTTTGGCGGATATTTAGGGAACGGGGAGCTGCACGAACGTCGTTACGCATGTAAACACGTCGATGTTAACCGACTAAATTGCCAGATACAAGGCAAGAAGCTGTTGATCTAGGTACGACAATTTCCACCTTCATTATGTTTGTTTGTTGTCTATCTATTTTTCGAGCGTACAATTTAACGTTACGAACTTCGTCCCTATCTCGCTTATTATCACAAGAGGAAAGTACGTATGTTCACTTTTCGCGGGCGCAATAACAATCTAAACCAGTTGCCGATCAAGTAGTACTCGCAAAACTCTTACGAGAATCGAATGCCTTTTATAGAGAGACCCGTCACGCGGCCACCGAACGAAAAATACCTTAACGGTGTCTCTTCTTTTTTTACCGCAAGCTTCGCATCGCGGTCGCTAAAGAAGAGGAAGAAGCGTAAAATTCTTCTCGTTTTCAGCGGCCCGGCACAAGCACGGGGTGGGGTCGTCGCCGGGGAAGAATGAAAAGCAGCTCTTTAGCTTTTGTTTGCTTCGTGCATGTATGTATATGCGATCTTTCATGTTGCGCGAAGTACCGCATCATACGACGGAACGATTATACGAGACGAGGCGACCGTAACAGTGAATTTCTCCGTCCGTAGGAAAGGAATTCTTAATAATAATCGTAATTAATTTACGTGTAACGGTGTTTCGGATGATCTACCGCGCTCTTATTAGGCGAGGACAATGTTAATCTCGGAATATGACTGGCTTGTTTAGCCGAGCTGCTCGCTTGTATCTTCCCGAAACGACCGAACGAGCGATGCTAGTTCTTACGTTTGTACAAGAATGGGATTGCCGCGCGGTTGTTTGGGATTTAACGGTGTCTGGTGGATCTGATCTCTTAGTTATTAGATATTGGCTGGGCAGGTTACTAGAAGCCATTGTGTTACAACAATCGCGGGAAGTTTTTGTAATTTATTATACTAATTACCGGCAATCCTATTTTCTTACGTCGGTTGCTTCGGCGGAATTAATTGCTAGACCTATTTAGTGAGGATTAAGATAATATAGGGATGGAGATTTTCATTTAGAGCGTACGTATAATACGCGTCTGGGTCTAATTCTAAGTTGTTCATAAATATAGGTAGGTTTTGATAAGAAAATTGTCCGCATAGCTAATTGATGATTTACCTACAAACTCCTTTATTTAAGATCGACGAACATACAATAAAATTGTTCAATTTTAATCAATTGCCGAACGCCTCAAACTTTGATTTGTTCCTCATTTGATACCAAATTCACTTTTGCTGAACACATCCTCAACATCTTAGTTATGACTAGAAAATTTAACAACGAAGACACCGTGAAATAGATAGAAATACTACATCTAGCCTGGATAACACGCACACGTCAATTAGAATTAATCCAATATGCTAAATTCCTTTGGTTTTAGCAAGACGGAGCGTATCTACTGCTTCGTCCCGATGTAATTTATCATCCGTTAATTCTTGATGCATATTATCCGGTTTAGTATATTTGTAATGGTCGCATAATTTATAGTACCGCGCTCTGGTGTCCACGTTTTGCGTGTCTTCTCCTCGTACAAACGTTTTACTAAAATTTCTTCTTTATATCATAAGCACTTTAATCTTATTTTTGCGCCAATTGTTATTTTTATTGGCGAAAAATTTAGTATAATTTGAAGCTGAAAATGTTACATTCAGATGTACCCGGGTAAACTTGGGTTTGGCCGGGCATTTACAGCTACAAATGTGGATTAACGGTTCCTTCGCATATGCACTCTCATCGTAAAGATGCGACGTGGGCGCTAAAAGAAGATAAACTTACGTGCGTCAGCCGCAGTTAACGTAGAAATCCATGTACACGTATGTACTTGGGCCATTAACAGTAGTCAGGTGGTAGTATCCACTTAATATCCTGCTACCCTATTATGCGTACTCATATAATGCCTTTAATCTAAAATAGCCTTGCAAGCATCCAAATCTTATTTCGTTAATTTTAGCTTATAGTTAAATAAATTTGTAAACATACGACGAAGATATTTTTAAGGTTTGGTGCTTTGAATCCTTGAAACATTTCACAAAAATCCTTACCACACCACCTCATTGATACTCTTCCCACGTTTCGATATTTATGCTATCATCTTCAGCAAGAAAATTGAACTATGTTGCCATAATATATTCTTGTATTAGTAAAAGCATGATAACTAGATAGCGCCGCGTCTTCGTGAAACATTGTTCTTGTCTTAAATGTCGGAAGCTTCCTTTTGTAATCGTGGCAATAAATACCCTGTTAGAATGAATTTCAATACTTATTGGACTTAAATCTAGACTTTCGTAAAGATACGACAAGTAATTTGCCAATGGCCAGCTTTTATAACTAGCAAGTTTTTCGGAAAATTCCTCCTGTCCTTCCTCGACAGGACGATCAAAGACAAAAAGAACATCGTCGCCGTTCGTCAAGCGATCAAGGAAGATCCACGTGTAACGTATAGGTCGCAATCCAAAGAATTATGCGTTCGTAAGAAGTTAATTCCACTTGTTTTAGCTGAAAAACAAAAGGTGATTCGCGCCTCTTGCTGTCGAAGAGCTTTGAGCTTTGGTTCAACAACACAAGATCCAAAAATGTTTATCGCAGTAACATCATATATCGCTACAGTAGCTGCATCTAGTACATTGAACAGACGTCTCGAGTCGCGTCATACGTAGAATTATTTGAATTTCAATTTAAAATATCCGCAGATCCAGTAAAATATGTAAATAACAATGCGCGAGCGGGCATTCAGTTGGAGTGTAGAAATACATATTTCCGAAGAAGGGAAAGAATAAACACGAATCGTAAAATTGTGTATCGATTTGTTTTCGGCCGGGTGTTTAGTTGATTTAGTTCTGCACGTCAAAAGGAAAAATGGCATTTCTGGGCGTGTATTCGATCCGGGATCGGACGCGCTCCGAGTTTATTGACTTTTGTTCGAAATTTTAAATTTAATGTGATGTATCGCTGTTTTATGGATGTCGAATTTTAAGAGGAGCGCGTTTGAAAAGTGTCCGAGTGTATGGTATGTGTTTCGCGTTGTTCCATTTTGTTTTCTTTCACCTCGCTTTTCGTGTTTTATGCATGACGCACGGGCCCGAACGACGTAGAATCGTATGAGATCTGATAGTATCGATTGACCGAACTCAATTATTTTTATCGGTACATCTTATGTGCTGTGCCGAACGATCTATCTGTAGGAGAATCTCACAAGTAGGCGACATTTAACGTCTATATCTACGCAAGAGTATATTACCAAATTCGAATAAAATTTGCATTATTTTAGTATTGTAAGTTATCGTTTCTCGCTTAAAATTAAGGGATCGAGGTGTTGCCAACTGTTAGTCTTCCATGCCGTGATAATCGTGTACAATATGTTGAGATCTCTATGGAGCCTCCAACAAGTCCGGATCATTATCGGTCACACTTGAAATGCCGCGGAGATCGGTTGTGGCTATTGTTCCTTTTTCCTTGGACCTAAATTACATTGTTGCCCTTTTATATAATGCCTCTGCAATTATATATATGGCCAATTAGAAAATTATGCAATTTTAGTTGGTAATTTATAAATAGAAAAGCTCCATTTATTTTTTTCTTTTTCAGCAAATAAATAAAAACAAAAATTAATTGACCCAATGGTTAATTAACAGCTATTACATGCAAATCGTACGTAAGATTAAGGCAATCCACCATCAAGACAGACTGTACACACACCGAGATATAAACCTTACAAAGTTCATTGTACCAGTCCAGCGTGAACGTATGTGTTTCGACAAGTTATAAAAATTAATAGAGTCGAGACGCGGGCACATGTAGGGGGCGTTGCTCACCTGCACCTACACTATCTGGGTGTCACCTCGACGCGGGTTCAAGGCAACAGGGGTCAAATGCAATGAAATCTTTCTTGGCTCTTCTCTTCTTTTCTACGCATGTAGCTCTCTCTTGTCTTCTTCTTTTTCCTCCTCTAAGAGTACTCATTTGGATGTTATCCATCGACAAAGGATACGATGCTAATAGGACGGGTTCTCTAGAATTTTTCGGAATCTCCATATTTGCCGTTTCTTCTTGCTGGAATATCTTACAGTCGTGAACGTTAGAACGGAGTGGAATGCGTCACTTAACGCGTTAATTGACATCATCTTAAGTATGCGTTAAATTAGAGGGAATATACGAAACCTACTCAGGGCGTCAATGCAAACAACAATGGACTAATTGTGGTTAGGTAGCACTCGATGCGTGAGGCTGAATTACATAAATTACAAAATTACATTTGCAATAAATTAAACTATTTTATTTTTTTATCTTACGTAAAATATTAGTGACAAAATTGCTTAGAATTGCGTAAAAACTTGATACATCACAATTTCATTTCTTTTTCAATCTGTTGCGGTAAGCGAAATTTCGCCGGACAACAGGGTCACATTAAAAGTCTATTTGACGCGATTATAATCTTCGCGCGTTTCGAGTAAGCGGACGTGTACGGGGACCGCTATTAGCAAGAGGACGACGTGTCCCATTTAAAAAATTTAATTAAAGGAGGAACGGGATAGGATTTAGGGGGCGGCGAAAATAAAAAGAGCGGCAAAGATCGCCGCAAAAATACACATGTACATGGTACGGAGCGGAGCCACTTTCGCGTTCGATAGCTTAATTTCCGCATAAACAGGAAATAAAGCCACAATTTCATTTCCCAGCGGACGAACTAAAAGGTACGCACTAGCGTGACGCGCGCGAAATAATGCATGCGCGAATTCGGCTACGGAGTCGCTGCAGTTTTTCATTGTAATACGCGGATATTGTTAGCGGGCGTAAAATTTTGATACATAAAATTAAAATTCGTGATGCGTTCCTGTAGTGCTCTCAACGGGTGGTTTGATTTACGTTTACGCGCGTTTATATGATATTTTTCGGATGAGGGGGCTTTTACGAACATTGTTATTATTTGTATTCGTGCTAAAAAAAAAAAAAAAAAAAAAAACGGTTTTTGAATTAAAAGCCGTGCGGGAGTGCGTGAAATTACGCCGGCGATTCTAAATGGGATAAAATACAATTTTTCGATGGATTTCAATTCTATTACGTAGATATCCATTCTGTCAATTAAAAGTTACCGATGATGATGGTGATAGTTTTATCGTAAAAGCTGTTCGAAAACGATTTTGAATATTCGTATTGCAAATATTTATTCGATAATTAACTTGATACAAAAAGATATAGACTTCATGCGGGGCTTATTTTACAAATATGTTTGATCGATTAAAGTACTAGAAAATGTAAATATAAAAGTTACCTGCAAATCGACCCGATTGATGGAGTGCTAAGGTTTCACCAATTAACTTATTTACAGCTGAAGTGTAGACGTTGCATTACAACGGGGCTGATTGCAAACTAAACGAAATTGTAATAAGATGTTTGCTTACTTTCGAAATGATTATTTCCAAACATTTTACGAGACTCTTTTCAACATTTCCTGGCGCGTAGCTTTCTCAGATCTTTTGGTTCTCGAATAGCTAAATAGTCATGTACCAACAAATAAAAGAATTGATTTAAAAAATAATACATTTTATTAAAAAAGAAGGAAAAACACGACAGATATATACAAAAATAAGATTTACTTCTGAAAACGGGACGGCGTATTCCTAATCTCTTGGCGGTGGCGAGGGCCCTGGCACGAGCACTCCTGAAGGTGGTCTTTATACGTCGTTAAACACGCTTAAACCACTATTTAGGTTGTGGTTGACGTTTTTACTTAATTGAGCGTATAGCGTATCTTCGTACGATGAATTGTGCAATATCGTGAGATTGTCCAGAATCTTTGCTCGTAGATATTCTAGCAACGACGGAAACCCAAATATGCTCTCCTCTACGAGATAATTGAGTTAATGTCCTAACTAGCTAACAAGTCAAAAACTATTGATAATTAACGGCTCGATAGTTTAGTGGTAAGAAAGTCCGCGCTGGACTAGATAGAGATGAGTGCTGTCTGTTCGAGTCGCGCGAGGATAAAATTTTTCAACATTGGCTAGCGTCCCGACATTTTAAGAAACGATACATATACACTCCATCCTAAGGCAGCCATGGAATATGCTGTTAGTGGGTCCGACATAATCTCTAGTCAATATTTGTAGTTGGAAGACAATTAACTTCCCTTCACACTTTACCGCAAGGGGGTCAACTCACATACAAAGGCTGTTCTAGTTAATGCAAGCTTCATGAAGCTTAGGCCGCTACCACATAAATTACTTCTTCGAAGCGGGGAAGTATGCGAATTCTACGGGCGTCTCTTGTGATCTTAATAAGGCGATTGGTGTGGCGTATGAGTGATTAATTTGTTCTTTAAGTAATATATTAGCGGTTATTAGCGTGGAATAGACGTGTTTAACGTTGTAAAAGCTTCTCAATTGAGGAAATTTACACCAAATAAAGGAGGTAACGAATTTGTTTCCTTACCTTGGCGTAAATTCCTCAAACATTTTCTTTGCGTAGGTGGACATGGTTATACCACACAAGCTCTTAATTATAAGATAAAGATCGATAAATCGCAATTCATTCAATTTTTAAGCGGATCCCTGTAAAAATACCGGCGATTCACGACCGCTCCAACAAATCATAGAATAAATTTACATGTGTACGATTGCATCCAACCGTGGTAAAATATTCACGTTAGCAATTGCACGTAAATTAACTACCGAACATAAATCAATAAGCAAGTCTTCTCGCTTTACGTGGCGCTTTTGAAAAGCAAGCGTTTCTCGCTTGTTAATTCGTCCCAATATTATTGGAAATATTTCAACGTAGATGAGGCGCTGGTATTTGTATAAGGCGCCGTTATACCGCCGCGCAACTTTTTCCTTCAAGTTCTCTTCCTCTACATACCCAGCCTTACGATAAATAACTGCAACTCAACCTACTACGGTGTTTGCGCTAAACAAAGTCCCCTCGTTCTCGCTGCAGCCGGCCGTTGCTGTCGTTGCGATTGCCGATGATTCAGGAGTTTTGAATTCGCTTATTGCGATGTTATTAACGTGCTTTGAACGCTGAACGTTCTTAGTCTGATACGAACACCGGCCAGTTTCGCGGTACTAATAATAATACCGCCGTACACTTACACGCGTATGTATTTTATTGAAGGATGGATGAAAAAACGATGAAGAGTTGTTACGTGTTTGCGCAGCTGCTTATTCAAGACTTAAGTTACTGATAAGCAGGCGGGCGTGCGATGATACTAATAATATTAATAGTCGGCTTGGAGACGTGTGTATTAGGTAATACGGTATTAAAGCTATTTAACGACTGGATTAAAGAAAATAGGTTGCATCTTCTGCTTTCAGTAACGATGAAAATGAAGAAAAGCAAAGATGTACGTATGCGTTAAAACGAAATAAAACGATCCGAAGAGTTTAACGTCTTGCCTGTTTGCATTGCAGATCAAGTTTAAGTTCACCTTTATTCGCCGCATACGACTTGCAAAACGTGTACACACGGTATAATAGGTGGATTTCAAAGGCGCGTGGGGGACCAGTCGCCCGCTGAATAAACAGTTATGTTCTCCGCTCATACGCCGCATGTATTGTATGTACGAGTAGTACTATCTTATTCGATTATGCTAATATTAGGCACGAGCCGGTTATTTGAACGTTTTGTCAATCACCCACTGATGTTCGCACGCGGATATTCTACGGCTCCCTAGTTACAATCGTAGACATTTGTTAGTTGTCAATCGGTTCGGTCGACGCGGAAATCGTTCCGACAATTCGAACGGTTAAAGCACGTTCAAAATTAACAGGATTTTTGCTGATGTTATACCGCATAAGCTGCAACAGGCAAATCGAGGAAAAAAGGGGTTCAGCCAAACAAATGCCAAGACAAAGCTTTGAATCTTGATTCAACTACTGGAAAACCATGTAAATGATCCCTCGTCGCCACTTGCAAGAGCAGCGTCCATATAAGCGGACGTTTCGCCACTAAGCCTGCAGAAATGAGTAGGCTTTCGGTGCCCTTCACGAAATTAGCAGAAGCTAGACGGACTCGTGTTTTGTCGATTCCCTGCGGAACCAGTATGCAACGCGCGACCGCATGACACGAATAAACACGAGTCTGTCTAGTCTGTGAAGGGCGACTCGTTTCTGCAAGGTTTATGCATCAGAAAGCAATAAAGTCCGCGAAGTTGCTTGATGGAATAAGATTCTTTGATTTTTTAAACCTCTCTCACGCTTTAATGCTCAATTTCATTAAACACTTTGTATTATCCGTTAACCAAAGGAGAGCGAGTTCAGAACAATGACAAGTAATTAGAGGCGCGAAAATTTCTAATAAAGATAACATTAACTCGTTGATAAAGGTGATTTCATGGTGGCGATGGTTAGAGCTGAAGTTACTGGTTGAGTTAGCAATTAATAGATGCGGCATTAATTTACGATAATTTCCCTTAAGTACGTAGGCTGAAACCATTAATCGAACATTAACCAATTTTTGCGATATTTAATAGCAGGAGCTTCATAAATCATGAGATTCTTTTTAGAAAGTTGTTGAAGGATAATTGAACTAACTGTAAATTTATAATGCTCCTACTGTGTTGTAAAATAGACAAAATCGCGCGATCGCAGATGTTACTAGGACCTCATTGAAAATGTAATATCTTCAATTTTTCTTTTTTTTGTTCATGCATACTTCTACAGATCGACTGCAGTTCCAATAAGAAGAGTAAATAAGTAAAAGTATACGTTACTAGACTCTATTTAAAGGTTACGGCGCCCGGTATGTAGATAATTCAATGAACGCGTGTTTATAGAGGAAATGCCACTCTGGTCTTTATCGCATAAAACTCTTTTCACATCTGCTGCTATCTTATCAGCTTCGTGGTGTCGATGAACGTTCGCGTGTCGAAATGTTTGATGAATGAAATGGAAGAGACGACGTGACCCAGAAATACTTCCGCAAGTCCGAACGGATGCGTAATATTTAAATCGGCAATGTTTGGCTAATTGAAATTACATGGCAAGTACTTATAAGTACTCATAAGTAGTAAGCGCTTGCTGAGACTTAGCTTAGGTGCTTTCGTATTTCTATTAGGGCTCATCCAATGTACTGCAATATCATATAGTTTGTTCCTTATTTAAAGGAATGGTTCAATGGTTCAAGCTTACATATTTCTGCACAAACACAAGGTCTAATCAGGTCTTTTGGGTCATTCATCTTCGGAGAGTCCAGATCATACGGATACTGATTTTTACTTCCTTCGATGTTTTTTTTTTTTTTTTGGCGGCGGTCAGCGGTTCGACCCTGACGACGAAGTGAAAACTGTCATCATGGATTGAGCTTCTTCTTCAACGTGGGAATTCAAAAACTTGTTGAACGGTGTGGAAAACATTTGAACAAAATTGAAATTATGTAAAAGAAGTAGATGAAACTATGTAGAATATGTAAATAAGGATGTTTTAACGATATTTACATCTTTTCCTTCTTATTAAAAAGGGGACCTTACATTTTACTTTGAGGATTAAGCTGCTCTCGATGAATTACAGCGTTTAAACGAGACCGTCCCCATACGAAAACCACCATTCTGGCAAATTTCCTCGTATCCATTCAAAATTATCACTCGTGATTCCCAGAAGGTTATCGCACGTGATCGTTCCTTAATTATAGTCATTCCCGGTGTCGGTAGGGGGATAAATTTAACACGACATTATGCACTCATTCATAATAGCCACTGTAATATCGCTCGGAACGTGTGAACCGAACGTAATTATTAATTAACATCGTAAAATTGCAACATTTGGCACTACGACTGCCGGCTAAACGTGTTACCGCGTCCGATAGTCGGCGTAAACATTTTTTCCGCCGCAGAATTCACGAACACGCCACGTCCAGTATGTCGCGGACTGTAAAATACCGGACTTGTTAACGGGATCGAAATTACAGAGTAATTTTTCTTTCGGTTAGTTAATCTGAGCGTTTTATCGAACGAGCACACGATCGTAACCGGCTGTGAGAATGTAAATACAATGCAAACATGCCCGAGGAATATGATAAACACATGCGTATTTACAATTGTATAATGCTAATTAATTAAGAAAAGATAATAAAGGAATTATGTTGATTAATTGAGTTATTTACTAATTAGGGTACGTTCTGCGTAATTAACATAACAGGTGCGAGTGTTATTGGTTGTAATCTACGAGGGTCTTCTAATTAATCTGTTTGCAAATAAGCGAATACCGCTTTTAACTTAGTTTTTGGCCAGCGTCTTCCTTTCAAGACCGTTAGTTATGCGTTAGCGGTTATCTTACGTTATTTTGAATGCATCGAAGACTTTAATAAGAAGTCTAGAGATAGTTATCTTTCAAACGTGAGTTGACAATAAAAATGCACGAACTGATATCTTAAATGGACGGGGTTATCTTTTTATTTCAATAAACATACATACAGGGCACACTAGTTATCTAGAAGCCATCTTAATACCTCCGAACCACCCCTCACATCTTGAAAAGTGAATACATTTATTACAACAATGAATTGTGTTTATCAAATTGAAACCTGTTTATTAATATAATAAATACTCGTTTATTAATAATGACAGCAAGGACTGTGGCGTAGTTGTGTGATGCGGAGGTTGCTGATACCTACTCGTTCATCAATTAACTTTGGGAGAAGTGCTCCGCTTTACTCTTATTACCCAAAATAATACGACATCTCCCAATATCCCAAGATCGACGACTTACCCAACCGTTTTGAGGTTCCTTCTGTTCGCATACGACGAAACGTGGATTACATTAAATTAAGAGAGGCGCACGGTCGCCGTTGTGCAACATAAAAACTGAAGATGCGGTTAGTTGATGGTTCGCCTCGTTCTAAGATTACTTCTACGAATATACGATCATAAAATACAAGAGAGCCGGCGTTCTTTTAATATTTGTAGGTTGCCCGAAAGTGTGCCTTTAATAAAATTCATCCAACTCACTTTACGACCTATTATGCACGACCGCTTGAATCGCAAACGGCATAGCTGTACTTGATACTTGATAGTTGACGTTTCATTGCGTGCTGTCGCGAAATTTTTCTCTTAAATCATTCCTCGGAGCGATCGCAATTCGTACGCGTCATAAACTTTATAATACGTACTTATCTTCAGCATTAAACTTCCATCCTCGAAAGGAATATTCATTTACATTTTTCGGTGTCATCGCGCTGCCTTCTTTTCCTCGTATTATATTCGTCTTGCATGCCCGCGATGCAATCGACCTGTTCGCGTCTTGCTTTAGTCGACTTCTTTTCGGTTTTATTCTGTACCAAGGCGTATCCGCGGTCGCGTATAACTGTGCAATGCCAGGCGATATGTACCTCCAGCACGTATAAATAAGAACGAAAAAAGCCACGCGTAAATCCGTTTAATAAATGGGCAGCGTTAAAATAAATTTGACATGACAAATTCGTACGTTTCGCGGTTTCGACGTTTCAGGCGGGCAGGTAGCGGCACGATATTGCAACGAGATTGCAAGCTTAAATCTGTGAATGTTGGTCGGAAGCACGCCTGAACACTTATCTACGATCTCCTGTTTGGAACCAATTAGAACCATTAGCTGTTGAATAATAGTTGTTGGGTTCCCGTATTACGTCAAGACTAACGAAGACCGGCATCATTTGATAATAGTTCAAGTTTTCCGATGAAACCTGGGCGAAGTTCGTTCGGCACTGTAAAATTCTTACTGAAAAGCTGCGAAAAATTAGCCAAAACGTAGACTTCATTGTCCAAATTCGTTTTCAATCTTCTAGCACCATCTTCCGCTTCGCTGTTCTTCACAACATTTCGGTCTGGAACCTTTTAGAGCTTAAATGCCACCAGTCCAGCTTTCTCTTCGACATTGCGCGCAAAAATACTCCGAGCAGCAAGCTTTTTTCCGCCCCAAAATGTTACGATTCTTCTTGAACATGACTCTTTTTGCCATCTCCTTCTCCTCACAGCTTTCCTTCCGTGTGATGACCGAAATCGTTATATTTACTAGATATCTTGTAATTGAATTTAAGCATTAAGCAAGCAAAAAATCCACCAAATTTTCCACGGGAGTTATACGCAGAATACAACTTCCTACAATTTTATTTTTACATTTCTTAGGATGACGTAATTTCGCGAACAAGCAGTCGTAAGATTTAGACGGCGAACAACCAAAAGCGCTGCTATACATGCCGTGTTAGGGGCCACGTTTCTTGGTGAGTTATTACCACCTAAGATATAAATCGCGAATTTTTATGCGAATCCTTGCTACACATTCGCGATGTGATGAGCTCACACAAAGAAGTCGAGATTTATAACGTAGTTATCCGCGCGAGAGACGGCGCTACATAAAATAAAACTCTGTCTTTATATTTATGAATAAGAAATAGAAAAAGTCCGACTAGATTACGAGGAAGTGCGCTTCAAAGGCTCATTCTGCCTTAATCATCGGGAAGGTTGGTTATTTCTCGGAGCGTTGTAATCCTTGTATCTTTTAATCTCATAGTTGTAGTTGGTCGTTTGGAAGATTAAGGACGGCAGAGGTTTTTTTTTAATCGCATTAATTATTAAATTCGCGTTGTAAGAAATCTGTTGCTCATATTATTTCTTCAATAAGTTCGAAGGACAGCATTGCTTGTTTTCTCTCCGTAACGTTAGGTTATAGAATGCAACGACTTAGAATCTTTAATAAGGCTATCAGGCAAATTATCTTGTAATAATCACGTGGTAAACGATAATCATTCTATGTCTTCCGTTATTTGAGTCCCTTTATCTGCGTCGTGATCACATATTTTCATAACTGTTAGAATTAAATATCCTAAATAAAAATAGTTATCTTACTTATCTAACTTAACGCTTATGTATTTTCACCTACGTCTTAAGGAACGATGTTATCCACGCCTAGCAATAGGCAACCTAAATATTGCTATGCGTAAAGTGTATAAGCCCGTTGAAGCTGTCCGTTCCCATAACTGTTCCTTCCATCGAGGGCTCAAGCGCTTTATTTGCAACCTAGGTAGGCGCATATAACATTTCCGATCACTTAACAAAAGTGATCGGACTTGTGATCAAATTGGCCATGCTGAACTCGTGTGTCTTCAGTTGTGATACGACGATCACAACAGAAAAGCGGCAACCAGGAATAACGCTGCTGGTTAATGATGATTGGGGGCAAGTGGTTACATTTATATAATCATTGTAACGCAATCACTCTTTTAGTTCATCGAAGACTGCTGGGCATCATAGTTCCAAACTTAGGTACCAAACATCAAAGAACTGCATTGCCAACTGAAGAAGGATAGTTACTTCATAAACACCCATTAGCAAATTCGCCGTTTTTCCTCTGTTCGTAAATTTAATAACAATTTTAGATTTATCCACCTCCATTTATCTCTCGTCATTTCGCCTTATTCGTCACTCCTTACCCGTTCTACCCTGCGCATCCACTTCGCGCTATCAATGAGGCGCTCTGTCAAGACGGCAATAGCGGGCTCGCGATAATTCTTCCATCTTCCTTAATTTCCGTGTGTGCGGTCGAAGTCGTTGAGTCAAATCGTCGGCGTTCGTGTTTTGTTATACATGCGGCTTCCTTGCGGCGCCGTCGGTTATTGAGGAAATTGTTTTAGCAGGTGGTTGTTCCGACTCGTTTATCGGTAATAAATTTACATCATGACGTTCATTTAAATTGTCGACATATCGCCGTTGCGAGAAAGAGAACTTGAAGCGGCGTAATTTGCGTTGAGAAATCCGAAAAAAACTGTTGTGTTGGTCAGTTAGAATGAGCAAAGTGGGACAAGCCAACGTGCAGAAATACCTTTGATACATGCTATTTATTAATCATAGTAATTTATTAGCGTATCAACAAAAGGAACAATATATACAACGCTGTAATGTATCATTATTATTTCGTAGAGATTTTCCTCGCGTAGGTTCAAGCAAAGATACTGTTGGATATCATTGGCGTAATACGAAAACTTGTTTCTAATTGGATAAGTTAACTAACTGGGTGAATATGCTCTGTGCAAAAGACCCGTCCTGTTGCCCGTTTAAGACGACAAACCGTAACCAATTTTTTTTCCAAAGAATAGTCTTGCTTACGGAAAGCTGAGACTTTGTCAGTCTTTCTTTCTGCATGGTCGTCCAATTAATTAAAAATATCCTAATTTCATGCACATTCTTCTGATCTTGCGTAAATTATATACTTTCTTGTTAGAAGAAAAAAATATTTGTCCAAACAAATGGAAAAGCTCCTTCCTGGAGAAAACCATCTAAAACAACACTTCGTATATTGCTTCTGCCGTTAAACACAGTTGTTTATGAATTCTAGATTTGAATAGCCTCATCTTTGCGAAGTGCGCCATCTTGCGAACGCTTGAAATAGATCATTTACCAACAACAAAAGCTCAATTGGACGAACTACATGTTTTCACACTTTATTAACTACAATCAACAGTTTTCTCTTTGTGTTTCTATATGTAAGGCGTAGAAATAACGAAAAACAGCTTTAGATCGTTGATCTTCCTTCAGTAAAGTGCTGGTAATACCAACAAGTATTTTCTAATGGAGAGAAATGAATGAAATTCCGTTTGATTCCACGGCGACGCACGACTCCTATTTTCTCCGCTTTTTTTCTAGTAAAGCTAATCCGATTCAGCTTAGCAAATGGCGAGCATTATTAACTTACCGCGCGAATTTTTATTATTCGTCGAATACATGTGAGCGAATTTCAAATGCCTTTTACAGATAACCGTAATTTCAGTCTCGTTTCCATTTGTTCTGCTACGAACGGACGCGCGTCCGTTTGAAGATGTTTAGATTGTTCGTAATTTACTTGTGTGCAATGAAATTTTTGTAAGTAAAGGCGCGGATTCTTGGTCAGGAATCTCATTTAAGGCTCGCGTATGAGAATGTAGGTAACGGTACTCATCCCAGTTACTTGAAACGAAATCATTTTTATACCGGGACTAAACTGAAGTGCTTGCAGATTTAATGGCTAATGAGTAATGAGCAATATATCTGCGTGAAGGTATTTCTATGCATTAAGAGTACGCGTAGTCTACTGTTTAATTGGCGTTCGCTCGTTTCTATTAAAAATTCTTCGCGCGGAGATTAGCGCTTTTGTTTTGGTACCATGAAATTAAAAAGCAAGTGAGAAGAGCCATATAAAAGAAGACACGAGAGCACAATCGTGCAAAGACAAAAAGATGTCAGTCTCGCAAAAGCAGAAAAACAGATCAGATCTCAGATAACTTGCAGGATTCTTAACGGATCATGTAGCCCTAAAATATTATTTATTTAAATTGCCAAGAAGAACGGCAAACGCGTTGCCATCAGTCACTCACGACAACAATATTTCAGTAGGCCAGTTCGAATGGCATTTGTCGCAAGTCCGTTTTCTCTTCGGGCTCTACTCTTTTCACCTAATAATAAGATCCACATAGTGATGGTGGAAAATTAATGAACGTGCAGGTGCTTCATCTTTGAGAAAAATTTCGTATTCGCAGGGGTAGGCGTCTATTAAACCAATAAAGGCGGTCGCTATAAAAGTATCACAATAATGTGCTTCTTCGTAGTTATGTAGTTAAGATGAAAGCAACCTGCGAGAAGTTAACGGTATCGATGGTACTTTGAACAATGCGATTCTGAAAACTATTCGACGGCTCGCAATCGGCGATTCCGAGTAAAGATATTATCGAAAGATCACGAGAAGACCCATTCCTGTAGGTGCACAAATCCGGAGCGGCGCGAAAAGCGAACCGCGACCAGAAAGAAAAAAGAAAAAAGCAAAAGCCCGCAAAAAACATTTCGAAACAATTCGAATACGCGAACAGTACGTGGAAATTCGACCACCGACACATAGCCATAATTTTTCCGTACACGCATAACGTCATAAAAGAGATTTACACATCACACGGATAATGATTTCGGGTGCCGTTTTGTTCCGATAGGCCCGGCACGACTCGCGTACAAACCGAGACCGACAGATCCGATTCGATCTTCGATAAAGCGAGATGGGACGAACGCTGTTCGGCCATTGCAGTGCATTGAACCGAAGTACGTACAGACGAGAGAGAGCCAACGTTGAAGTCAAAGACTCGGGACCCAAGAACGAAGCGTATGTAGTGCGGTAAATAATGTCACATATCTAGGGTTTGGAAATTCTCTAAATATCCAGTTATTTGAATGAAAATTTTTAAAGAAAAGGAATTGCTTTAAAGGCGGACACTTGTCAAGGAGATATACTACGAAATATCAAAAGGATTTGAAAAATCGTAGTCTATCGTTGAAGGTTGAATACTAGCGAACGTTCTCTTCAATCGACATAAGATTCGTGGCAAGACGTTCGGAGACGTATCAATCTAAATCCAACCTCTATATAGAAATGAAATCATCATCGTTATTCCAAAGCCACTTTATCTAATTAGGCAAAATGAAAAAAAGAATCAAAAACGAAGTTAACCAACCTCCAAGAAGATCGTCGGTGCGGATAAGAATTAAAGAAGATTGAAGATGGCCAGAAAGAACCGAAACGACGTATAAAATTTTCCACTACATCAACTAAATAGAAGATCGAAAGTGGGCTCAAGCGTATGTCTTTTCTTGCAAAGCCAAAGAAAGTTGCTAGAGTAAAAGAAAATTAGCGTCTCGATTCTTTCAAATCTGGGTTCATACATCTACCTCTAATAATAAGCGATATCTCCATGTTGAGGATCAGAAATGAATCAACTTTCTTACTTGACCATTCAAGCAGTTGCCGCCTGTAACCTAGTCCCTTAAACATGACCATCCAGTTACCTCGTTTGCCCATAATTTTAAAGTAAACTAAATACCGACGCTATACACACATAATTTTAAAACCAACTCCTTCTCGACTATTGTGTTGACTCGCCGGACTGTTCGAATTTAATTCGTAAAATTAGAATCGATTTAACTGACGCGACACCGTTCCATGGATTCCACGTACGAGGCCCTCGGTGACAACGTTTACACGCTCTATGAGCAACAACAATCGGCTTAATCGACTTTTGAAAATGCACCGTCTCCCATCTCTGTTACCGTTGCGATCATCGTTACGTTTTCTATCTTCCTCCGGCCGTGTACCATCTGCGTAATTGTATCGAGTTTACCACTCGTTACGTTTATATAAAACGGATATTGCCGATTTTGTTTTCTGTTCTATTTTTTCGCGGCATGGCCGCGCGCGTTAATGCGCACGTAGAAAATTATAAAGTACTGTTCGACGTTTGTTTTTATCGCAGTTCAATATTAGGAATTTGAAAATTAAAATATTCACGTGTTTAAACGTTAACTTCAATTCTCTTTGTGTTTAACGTTGACGTTGTTTGGAGTTTATCACCAGCGGTAGGCAAGAGAGGGAGAATAGAATATTTTGTTTAATGTGAATAAATAGGACGCTCAGCTTCTTTAATAACGGATAATTTAATAACGGTGGCTTTGCTATTCTAGATTATAATATAATAAATCTAGATGAAACTATGAAATATCATGACTGACCTCACTCCCTTGTTTAGTGTTTTTCTAAAACAAATGCAAGCGAAACATACGAATAATATTGAATATTTCTTATCGCTAGAGAGGACAAAGGCGGATGGAACAACCACTCTTTTGCAGCGACTAGACGGACTCGTGTTTCGTCAACTTTCGTGGAAACCAATAAACACACGAACCCTTTCTCATGAGACGAACAGACACGAGTCTGTCTAGTCGCCGCAAAAGAATAACAATTCCACCCGCCTGTGTCCTCTCTACTTACTTATCTGGTTAGGACCGGCCTAATTTGATTTCATATGTTGTACAAATTAAAAAAGACGTCCGTTGTATGAAGACGGATTTTTGTTAATTTTGTATTGTTTAGAGTCAACGTTGGATACGAAGCGAAAAGTGAAAAGTGTTGATAACTTAAAAGTACGCGTCGAGTTTATGCAAGAACATCGCTGTTTGAGGTTACTCTATTTTCGAATTAATTCTGGTGAAAAGATGCTAATTGACTAACACAATCGTGTTGTGAAGATGGCAAAGACGTGCAAAACTAAGGAAGAAATGCTAAGGAACTAAAGTAATAGAAATAAAATTGATAAAAAGCAATAGTTTGTCTGTTATCGATGGCTGTACGAATAAGCAACTTTTAGAACACTTCAATTCATAAAACATAAGACTTAGGAACGCTCCTTAATCAGAATATTTTCTCGCCAGCTAAAAGTACTTTCTAACGTATCATTAATTTACGCCAAAATGGTGGATACATAATGAAGTGGGTTGTATTTTGGTCTTCTGTGTAATACTGTTTTACAGCAGCAACCGACTGTTACGACCTTTGTTGAACTAAACGGAAACTATGTTAGAATTTATTACCTCGCCATCAATACATCAACATGCGCTGCGCGAAAATAACATGCTTGATGTCTGGTACGTTCTCCGTCTTACCTTTCGAAAAACGTACACAAAGAATACGCCGTACTTTAAAATTAAGATTGATTAATCTTGTTAGTTACTAAGTCTTATGTTCTAAGTTGGCAGTAATTTTTTGCTAGTAAGGTAGAAATCGATATACCGTTAACTTCGTTTTGTTACAAATACGGAGATATTACGCAAAAAATATCTTAGGGACGTAATAATAATAATTTCATCATCAGTAGCGTTCCTGCATCATGTTACAGCAAAAATCGTTAGTCACTCCATCTATTTCGTTAATAATACATTTCAAATGGGGAAAAACTATCATAGGTGACAATGGAATAAAAACAATTGCCAACGTTCAGCCATCTTGTGTCTCGATATCGTCCAAGTTTTACAGTGTTATCCAAATATTGCAATTCAGAAACGTAGAGGTGTATTCAAGTAAGCCTTAATCAAGTAGTTGTGTTCGTTAGAAGTAGGTAAACATAAGGTTGATATAGTAGAAATATCATTTCTACGTCTTATAATAAGTTTCATCTGATAATTTCCCAATTGTCGAAAGAGTGGGTAGGTACTTTCTATAAGTTAAGCCTTTTGAAAATTTTGAACATTTCTTAAATTTTACCCTGCAAAAACATTACAATGCATATATACTGGAATGCCGCAAACGGGAGGAAATTGAGAAAAATTGATGAAAGGGCGGAGGGCGAAAGAAGATTAATTTTACGGCCACCAGATCTACGAACTTTTTCGGCGGTGTAAATTGAAATTCTTGTTTTTCTTTGTTTGACCTTTTGCAACTTTGGTTTACATCTACCGATGTAAAATATACGAAAACGAGCGAACATGAAAGCGGAGATTTCAGCAGCCGTGAGAGTTTCAAATTTTGAGAGTTTACTCGTTAATTGAAAATTACGTCCTAAAAGCCCAGGAAACGAAGCTAAGCTTTTTTTCTTTTTTACAACGGGCCTCTCCTCTCCAGATATTCCCCGGCAGTACAATCGGCATTAGAGATCCGCGCGTAATTCATACGAACACGCTATACGTCATACGAGATGTACGTATTTGGTATCTGACATATCTATTTTGCATTCTCCGGCGCTGGCTGTTTTGGGGCTCATTCATTGTTTGTTCGGTCCGCTTCGTTTGGTTATTGTTGTGTTTGATTTATCGTCAAGTTCTAATTATACGTTAACGATTTAGAATTATAGCCTTAATAGATTTTCCGTTAAATTTTGATGGGAACAAATGACCAACGGCTCACATAATAGACATATTGGCGTTTATGGATCGGTTCAGGCTGTGAGAGCGTTTGATTCATGGGCGTCATCTGGCGCGTGTGGGCGGCGCCCGATTCGGCGAGGAATAAATTCGATTTCGGATTAATTTCATTATTACGGTATTCGATGGACCTAAAATATATTGTATAATCCGTGCATCTGTATGTAAATGTTTTCAATTATAAATACCAAATCGCGCTTTTACGTTGCGACTGTATTTAAAATGAATTCATTTGCGAACGCTTTCGCGATATTGTTTGATAAATTAACAAGCTTTCAAACGTAATACAGGCAATTATTAATCTGTTTAGGTTTAGCTTTTATTTCGATTTTACCAGCTTTAATATACAGAGTGTTCGAATTGTAACGAATAATGCTAGAGTTTTACGAAAGCCGAATAGGACAAGTCAAAATCGATTTGGCGTTTACTTCGTTCGAAAATATCGAACGATTTAACAAATAAAGCCTTAAGGCGTTTATACATCGTCCCGTATTGTTACTAGCAGCAGGTTTTACAATATATAGGACAATATATTTAAAAAAATCGTTGAATATCATGATCGCGGATGCAAATTTGCGACCGCAAAGTTCAGACGTGTTTCTTCCGAACAATCCTCGTATCGAGTACTGCTACACGCTAGATGGAACTAGCATGTTTTCCCTTCTTAGCAATCGGTTACTTAACGACGACGACGACGATTACTTATTATTATTTATCAGTTTACCGCGAGTCGGGAGGACTGCGATTACTCGACGGTGGAAGTATATGGTCGCGCGCTGGAACTGCTCTAAAATTGCTTCCTACTGCGAAGTCGTGTAATTGCACTTGTCAACGGCGTTAATGGCCGCTACGCTGCCATTCGCGGCAGTAATGATCTGCGATTATTCAATGAATTAAGCGTTGAACAGTGATATTGCGACCGATGTAATATAGAATTTTGTTCCGCGAATATATCGGAATGGAAAGCAAAGCAGCACCGCTTGCAATTGCTAATTGAATTAGAATTTATATTGGGCGAAAGGCGCTCTAATGCGCCGTACTGCACGTTTAACGGACACTTCGCAAATTGCGGTATTACGGGACGAATAAAGCGGCGAATTAAAAACGGGATATTCGCTCTTAGTTGCCGAGCTAGCGTGTTTGCCCGCGAGGTATTCAAACGAGAACAGGGTGTATATATTAAATGAATAGAGTCACAAATCAAAGGATATATATAAAAAAAAAAACAAGTAAATGACTTATTTAGCTGCTATGTGTTAGAATATGAGATTCCTGTACGGGAAAGCTATCAAAGTTCGAGCTGAGTGAAGTTTGAAAGAGAAAAGACGGCAGTGAATAAAGGAAACCTAAAGCATGTCCTTTAAGAGCATCCAGGATCTTGCTGCAAACACGACGCAGCTCCATTTTTGTTGGAAAGCACGACGTGCATCATTCATCCTCTCACCGTATCCTCCGTTTCATGTATTTGCGTAGTTCGGTGGAATATTTGCAAAGAACAAGATTTAAATTAATAGAGCCTTCAAGATTATTGGAGGAAAGGAAAACACGGAGCGTGCTCCGTTAGTGTTTGTACGAATTAATTCAAACGCATTCTTGCACACTTGTACGTACGTTTTACACGTGCACACGTCCATTTAAAAGTTTAACAATTGTAAGCGCTACCTTCTCAGACGGTTTCTTTGTTTCACCGTGCAGCGCTATATCTTTTTTACGTTTTCGCGACTTAATGCGTCGCCTGTCGACTTGTTGATTTTGCGTAAGATGCCGGCGTTTGTTTAATAGACATTTGCGATGCACCTGCCGACCCAGACCTACTGCGATCGTATCGTAAAACAGTTCTGCGGACGGAAAAGGTGTACAGATGCGAGATAAGTAGCGGGTTAGTTCGATTTATGCACCATTACGTCTCCGTCTGTTTTCGTTTTATTCTTTTGCGATGAAAGGGTTAATGTTCATCGTTGCGACGGTAAATTATGAACGTTTCGTAACGATTAAATATGCGAGTAACGATGGGTGCGTGTTACATAACGCTCTGCGCATGTTTCTCTTCGTTATTGCGATAGGTTAGCGAATTGGTGAAATCACAAACTGGGGATTTTTAAATGGTATTGTTAGTGAAATTGGTTATAATATACAGTGATTGGTAAATGTGTCGAACCGAGCAAATATTGTAGATTCCCCTGTAACATTCTGGTTGAACCCTTTTGGTTATTGCTTCAGCTAGTTCTTGCAATCTTCTTAGTCGGTCAAAGCACATTTTGGTTTTCAAAAGAAAAAAGTCACCATACATAATAGTCCACTAGGGTAAGGTGAACGTGTTCGCGAAGAATCTTTTGTTGTATCTCTTCTTATAGACCGTCATGAAAAGAGATCTCGTACAATACGCGCATAATTGTATGATACCCTGTTTTAATTAATCCAGAAATTCTTTGCCGGGTTAAAATACGGAGTACCGGATAACCTCATCAAGGAGAGCGTTGTATGCGTCGGGATTCTCCATCTAGGCTATACGCTCTTAGCGTTACAAGTGGGAGAAGGGTCAGAGCAGGGATGAGATTCCGCATCGGTTTATATACCTAAACGATGGGTGACTTAGCACTTTCTCCGAGCGCCGTATTGTGCAATATGCAGAAGAAACTTAGAGAAACCTAGCGATACTTACTTATTCCGATACATTTGCCCATTGCTGTACTATATTTTAGAATCGTTAGAAAACGTCCAACGTATACGTTACGAAGAGTGTCTAACGATAAAGAAGCGGTATGATCTGCGACTCCATCTGCCTGCGCACGAGTTCATGGTTTTATCAAATTAGGTATGGTATGCCGTTAACGACCATTATTTCGCGGGAAAATAAAAATGTCCGCATTTACGTTGCGATGGTTTATTTGATGGTTGTAGTTAATTACTTATCCCGAGCTTACTTAACGCGAAGCAACGATGAATCAAAGCCAATAATTATATTTTATGGCAATAAGAATATTTTATTTACACTAGAAATCGATGCGTAACGTACTTGAATAGGAAGATGTTAAAGTACATTCAACTGGCCGTTTATTTACCCACTAACAAACTCGTTATCGCCGTCGATGGAAATTATGCGTTGCTCCAATTTTGCGCTAGAATCTTGATGTTCCAAGAGGACATATACGGAAGGTAACCATTAAAGTATGACTTTCTTTAACAGTAGATGAAGCTGAAGTTAACAAGAAGATTTGGCATCCTTGCATACTTCTTATGGCTTTAATTTAAAATTGGAACAATAAATAATCTGGAGGAAGATACGAAGATATTGCAGGGAAAAGTTGCAGGGAAGTTACACATGCAATTCTACTCGTACGGCACTAATTCGTTACCAATTTTAAACCACCTACCGCAACCTGAACGTACAGATTTTTGCAATACAACGTCTTACCGATACGCGCCCACGCTGAAATTAAACAATAGCAATCGAACCGTAAGATCTGAAACAGTTCCTCGCTCTCCGAGACATCGATCTAAGCAGCCGCGACATCGTTTAATTCCGAAATCGCGACTCTTGTCAGACAGTACCACTGACGACGATTGACTCTGCGATTTGTAGTAGGAAGCGGGCGGGCTAGGATTGCCGAGTCGAAGCCGTAATACCTTCTTTTCTCCATATTGAATTTGCTCGTATCGCGACGCTATAAGATCGCAGCCCGCAGTAAAGCTCAAGGGTAGTTAGATAAAGTTAGATGCATCGCCGAAAAGACTAAGCCGTTATTCGTGTAGATATTGTATCCTTAAGGTGAAATTCTAACTACTTGCTTTTACGTTATCGATTCCCGTTATCCGCTTTGATATTAATCAAACAATGCTATCCTTTCATATAAGCGCAAATGTATTTGTAGTTGTACATCTAATCTATAACGTACAATTTAAATAAGTTATTAAAACGCGTGTCCAATTGCGCCATAAATATTGGCTATCTGTAAAGCTCTTTTATCTGCGGTAAAACAACGGCTACTACCGATGTCAATGTAACAATGATTTGTATGCATACGTGGAGGGTATGTATTTCAAATGCATTATTCTGCTTTTGTTAGAGGCAACACATGCGCGAATACTACTCCAAACACGCGATAAAAGAGATATATGCGCGTAGGCAACTAGCAGGTGTAAATGTTTCGCTACTTTAACCACACCGCTGGCCATTGTCCGACAGGACTAACCAAAGGCTCGGTTCGAGTACAAGGTGCACTCGTTTTATTATTCCCGCGTGCACTTCCCCCGCTCTCTCCCTGTTATCTTCATCGCCTCCTTCCAATTTCATCACCATGTGTTCGGTCGTTCGCGTATTTCGTTTTGCTCCTGTTACGAACTCGCCGAGATAACAATGTGCCAATTAGTTTAGTGTCAAAATAATAATGACACCGCATACATCATCGTAATGAGGATGGCATTCCGATTGCAATCTCCTAGTGGTCTCGCGAGCCGTTACTCATTATCATTGTATCGGCTGGACGTTCGGGAAGTTTCCCCGCGTATAATGCGAATTTCGAATTGATAGCTACCGATCGCATGGCTTGACGACGTGCGCGTCTCATGGGCGGAATTGGAAAGAAGACAGAGAAGGATACATCGCGAACGATGATAATGATATCGTAAATTGATTCTCGAAAGATAAAAAGGAAGATCCGCCGTACATCAAGCTTCGATAATGGAAAATCATCGAAAAACCGTATAAATCGACCGACAGATAATGCTCTTTAATGTTGTGCGAATTCATTAAAGCCGGACGTATCCGTGTTCATTACGGTGCGAGGAATCTTGCGTAAATCATGATTCAAGTTTTGACGGTGAAGTTATGTTTTACTATATCGTTGCCAGCGCTATAACTTTTTGCTCGAGGATGAGCTGCGCATAGCTGGATGCTGGGAGTTTTGTGAGAATTGGGGCTCCTTCCTTCCGTTTACCTCAACTTGCAACAGCGCACAACGTAAGTTTCGCGTTAAGATTCTCTTCAGTCATCACAGGTCATTGACGAAGAAGTTACGAGAGAATCGAAAACTATAAATATCCAAACAACGGTGTATTTTAGAGGGAGCTTGAGAGAGCTCGAACAAACTAACTTAGAATTGCGAATAGTTGCTTCTTTAGGTTCGTGTTACCTACTGGTGTCGACAAAACACGAGTTTGTCCAATCGCGGCGAAAAAGTATTAATTTCACCCGCCTTTGTCATCTCTTCTGATCACAGCTTACCAATTAAACAAACTCGAACGGAATTCTTTCATTGGCAAGCTGTTTGCCATCGGATGCTCATACCTGCAACACCAGTCGTTAATTCTAGACCAAGAGTAAGTAATTATTACATAGCGACACAACGATGTGGATAATAAAAGAAACTAGCGATATATTGCTCCGTTTAAACGAGCGGTAAAGTTACCATAAAATAGCTGAAATAGTGCGGAATCCACACGATCCCAAATCACTCCGTAAGACCCGTTCAGAGGAACTAGTTATCGATATACACAACCTCAATAATAATAGTAATGGTCGCCTTTCGCTGAATGCCTTGATCGTGAACTTGGTATAGGCTAGAAGTGAATGTGTAATTTAAAATGTTCGAGAATCGTCTCTATTATCGATTCCGTTTCGTCTAGTTTTTATTGGTCGGAGTTATTCCGATATCCGTTATTTTGTTTACATTCTACGGTGTATGTACGTGCGTACATATGTACGGTGTCTAGATGCCGGCCAACGCTAATTTGTATACAGTGACTTGTATTTTTCTTTTCGAATATGGCAAAATTTAGGAACAGTTATAGTTGGTAATTTGATCGTATTACCTATTCATGATTACGTAAGAGGAATTTATCACGTGCCCCTTTAACGCATAAAATTTGTCACTGAAGCCTGCCAGTGAAGATAATCATTATTTATCGAGTACATGTGTTCAGTTAAATTCTTTACTATCTTAGCGTTTACTTTGTGAAGCTTTCTGAAAGCCGATCCCTTAACCGGAAGGATTAAGAAAACCAGGCAGCTATTCAAGCGCGTATGTATGCATGTATATCTTGCCTCTTACAAGCAGTCTTACGTATAGGAACACATTTTGTTTAATTAGAAACAATAAATAACTTGCAGTGAGTTCTTTTCGTTTGCGAAGTGACAAGGTAGAAATATAAACGCCCGCGGCAAAAAGGTCAAAATCATATTTTGACCGAATAAAAGTAGAGCTTCTCGCCAGCTTCAAATAATTAACCATAGAGAGCGCCTCGCTAATTTATGGAGAACTTAATGTACATTGTGAACGATGTAATTTGTGACGTAGCTAATGTAGCCTTGTCATGTTCGGCTTTTGACGTTCATTTTGGCAGCTTAATCATCCATGTAGTTCTTTTAAATTGTGGGAGATATGTCCGACCGTAACCGTCCAAATTGTAAACCATTCGGTTGCCAGAAACCGAAGAAGGAACGTTGCAAAGTACAACAGTTGCATCGTCCACCTGAAACCGAAGGTGACAGTTCGAAGCTGAGCATACGCGATTTCTTCCAAACACAATATGAAGATCCACGAATTCTTCGCGTTTTCGGCGCTACGCAGAAGCAAATGCTCACGACTTGCTTGCCTAGCCTCGCGTTATTCGGACTGGCCGCTATGTTCGCTACGATCTACTTGTGCGATTGGAAGCCGGTCGTGAAACATATTCCGTTCTATGGGGGCAAATTTGAGGACGAAACAGGCGGGAAGAAGAAGAAGAAAAAGAAGAAGAAGAAGGCGCCCGAACCGGTGAAAGAGGAATGAAAAATAATCACGATGTTGGTCTTCAATTAAATAAATTTATTTGTTGGTTTAGCCTAGCTAGTTGTGATTTGTTAACGCGCATGCGCTACGTCCGGTTAGTTGAAATTACTTGCATGAATGAGACGGACTTTTGTTTTGTCGATTCTCGGGGAAGCCTGTGGGCAACACGAACGACGAGTAAAACTTCTCTTACTTTGGACGCGTATTAATTTGAGCGTTTAAAAAAAATAAAAAGGGATTAATCGTCATCTAATTCGCTGCATTAATTTCGAAACGCGCGCCTCGATACGTATCGAATATTAACTTACGACTTGAACCCATGTACCAGTGAAATTAGGTAGTTTATCTTCAGTGACATGCCTATATCATAATTGCTTCATCCATTACATTAGTCTACGCGATTAAACTACGATATCGGAGTGTATTAAATTTCACAAATTGATTAGGTACTGCGAGAGTGTTGATAATTATTCAGCGTTAAGTATCGTAGATTTTGCTCTGCTACACAACGCAAATGCATTGCGAAATGTAATAACTATCTATGTAACACATCTTACACGTACAGATATACACATCGAAATGCCAAGGATGTTTGAGAAGACGTCTTGAATATTGAGCTCACCAATACTGATTAGTCTTGCAAAATCAACCTAATTTTCTAAACCTGCCTTTTACATGAGTCCTCAGAAATGAGTTCGCAGAATCGTTTCTCTCCCGTCCCGATTTTGGAGACCGAGACGAGAGCAACGTTAAGATATCGAGACCGAGATGAAATTAGTCTGCTGCGACCCTCCGGCTTAGTTAAAATCTCGATCTCCACATTTTGAAAATCAATGTTAGTCGTAGTGATTCGTTGCTTGAACGTCATTTAAATGTTATTTAACCTTTTCTGCGTTTAAACTTAACGCAGCTTGGCGCAAGTTCTTAACTTTATTCGAAATCGAAATAAGAAATATCCATGCGTGTACAACGTACCTAGTAAATCGTTTCGGAGTTAAATGGTGGTTAAAATTATGACGAATGAGCCTCGACGAGATTGGAGCTCTACGCAAGAATCTTGCAGAGCATCGCATACGGTGTTCCTTTTTTAAGCTTGTCCATCGCTGCGCTTTGTTGTCTTTATATCTGCGTATTTATTTAATTGCCAATATTTCTGTATTTTGTTTAAAAAGTAATTACGTTTGTTTTAGTTCCGCTTTGATTTACCTAAACATTTGCGATTGTATATTTTTCAGTTCATGATCTAATTGTATTTTTTAATGCAGTTGAAAAACTACATTAAATACGAACAAAGGTATAAATCATCGGCGTGCGTTTCGATTTTAATTAATATTTTTGGAATTAAATGGGCCCGTGCGATATTATGTAAAATCGCCGAGTAAATAAAAATCAATTACCTTTCACAAACACAACGGATTCCCCAGTCTTCCATAAATCCGCCGGCTATAACTTCATACGTACATACATGTACATAGTTTCGCGGGCGCAAATCGAATAAAATGTAAATAGTAATTCTGTATGTATCGATAAATCCGAACAAAAATCAATTCGGACGATTGTTTGTTTTAAACGTAAAACGCCGTTGAGGCAACTGCTTTGTGAAACGGGATAAAGTCGTAATGAATGTAATTGAAATTAACCACATTGTTGTTAGCAAAATACTATTCACATCGAAGTGTATTTTTTTCAAGTAGAAGATCAAATCTTACAGCTATTGTTACTGTTGTAAAATAATTGAAGTGACGCATGATGATAGAGAACATTCTCGCAAAAAATGTCACAAATCCAGTAGCAAGTACAAAGTTTTAGCTTTCTCTTGCATCTGACGTAATAAATTCAAGCTGTCACACTTGTTAACAGTTATTCTTTAACAGTGCCTTTAACAGTTTAAACTTTTGCTACTTTAAGTGAAGAACTATCTAAATTGGATCTTCGCGATCCATCACAACAATGATTATTGCGGTTTCCGAACGATCGTACAATCCAATTAAAATAAAAACGTAGGCCCCCACGACCAGAGTCAGTTGAAACTAAATGTGTTCCGACTTTGAAGCGTGTCATGTCGTTTTGGTTAAAATAAAATAAAGAAAAATAAAAACTCGACGTTTCGCCCACAATCTTCAGGAGAATGATAGGCAACAATTAGCACGGTAACTCAACGTGTAAACCACACCGGAGGCGAAACTAACTGAGCGAGAAGCCGTTGATCGTGGTAACCCAGCATGTGAACCATGTCGCAGGCGAAAATTAACTGTTAAATTGCTACTTCATCAAAATCATAATTCCTGAGCTTGGTAATGTTAGATGATCCTATTTTTGATCTTCTCTTCCTTCTTTTTCTTTGATAAACGATCCGTTTATGTATATTTTGTCTAGTTTTATTGTTATTTATGCTAATAATAGAAATAATGTCAGCA
Source organism: Oryctes rhinoceros (assembly GCA_020654165.1). NCBI lineage: Eukaryota > Metazoa > Arthropoda > Insecta > Coleoptera > Scarabaeidae > Oryctes > Oryctes rhinoceros. The sequence goes on along the minus strand of JAIOKQ010000548.1, from coordinate 3,299,637 downwards.
GAACAGTGACTCTAAAGTTTTAAAACTTGAATCTTTCAAAACAATTCGAATTCGGATAAGGCGCAAGAATCTTTATCCCCCGATTCTAGGATAAGGTCGTCAAAACATGTTTTGGAATAAAAAGAACCCCTTTAGTATGAACGGCTTTAAACTATCTAAAATTATAACAAAATAATGGAACTAAAGAGGATCTATCTGAGATCTTATAAAGCCATCAATGTGAACGTATCCGTACCATATTTATCGTGGAGAAGTGGGAAATATAACTTCGAAATAGAAAGCAACAAAAACGAACAGCCTAGGCACGAAGAATGAACAGGAACGGATATATGTGAATGTTTAAGTAGGTAGCAGACAAGGGAGAGCCTCTACCGGTGGCAAACAAGAAATCAGATCGCTGTATCGCAAGAAAAAGATCTGTTTAACCCTACGTTGGACCCGTCACGAGGCGATGATTGATCGTATCTACAACGTGCATATCTTATTTGGGAAAACGTGCGAAAAACTTCGCCGTCAATCTTTTCAATTGATTTATATACCGATTCGACCTTTACATAAGAGTAGGCATGAGCACAGAAATTTATGAAGTCTTGCACGTATATGTAGATGTATATATTTCAAATATATGATTTGGAAGACTGGGCGTATTATTAAGTATTAAGTAATTCAAATTATGAAGCCTTTATATTGAACAAAATGGCACTTTGCGGTCCTTACAAGAGGATCAAAGATCAGCAAGGGATCTTCGCCTATAAAAATTGTCAATTAAATATTTCGAGAAAGACACTATAACGATAGGAAAAGTCCACAAGGAATAGAATTGAGGAAGTTGCTATTCAACGAAAAATAAAAAGGAAGCTCACCAACCAAGACAAAGTAATCAACGGCTGCAATTTTATATTGATGATACAGTTCAGACTTGGCACCGAGCTATCCCTTTTTATTCTTTCCCTAAATGAAAAATAAAATGGCGTCTTTTCCGGAACAAATTGTTAAAAGCGGCGACTTTGGAGGGAATGGGTTTATTAAGAAAACTTTGGAAGGTGCGACTGTTACGAACTAAACAAACGCTACGTATAGAAACAACCGTTGTCCTTCGTATAAATAAACCGAATTCGCAAGGTGTTAATTCCGTACGCAAAACGTAAACAAAGAACGGTCATCGTTTCACGCCAACTGCGATGCCTTTATTGTTATTATCTACTACGTGAGTCGTAAACTTTTACGGAAACTTGTCGTGGTTATTGCCCGAAGTAATGAATTTACGGCCGTCGATAAATCAAATCGTTATGCACTTTCGTCTTGTGGGAGCACCGCCTTTTTATTTACCGGGCCTGACACTTATCCCGCTGCGTATTTCCGAGTAAGTAACACTAAAACTGATACGTTCCGAACGCCCCTGGGTCCGTAAAATTCAACCGTCGGCCGAGACTCCCGGCGCAACGCAATCCAAGAGAAAGTTGATCCATAAAAATGAAAATAAACTTCTAATGGCCCTTTACAGAATTGGAGTTATTGCATGCGCAGTCGAGGATATATTGTGCAGTTAAATTTATGGCAGTACTAATTGGTGCTGCAACTGTAAATTTTTATGGTATTCAATGTTTGGACAGACCTTTTTGATATTGCTTTGGTCTTATATATAATTACAAGAACTTTTTGGGTAAACAAAAATTATTTCATTTCCATATCGAGTGACTTGGTTTCGGTAATATTGTTGCTTTCGTATGCTTAAATTCGAAATATTCTTTTTTCGTGTTAACCCTCGATTTCTAATACTATAAGGCTATTTCGCTTAACTCCCTTAAGTTCATCGAAAATACATACAGGGCGTTCCAATCTTTGGGAAACGTAGAATTGGTTCGTTTACTGTTGTTGCAGTACCGATTTGGAATCCGTTTATCGTCTTCCAAATGAAGTTAAAGTACCGGAAGAGTATTCTTGAGACGCTCCCGAAGTCCACCTAACATAACCTTTACAGTCATACTAATCCCATTTAGCTAATTCACACATATCGGTAAAATATCAGCAGAGCAAGAAGAAACTGTAACGCCGCCTTAGTTTTCAAAGAAAGCGGATTATACGTCACACTTCTTCAACGAAATAGGATATCCTCTAAACACGTGAATATATCGGAAAATGATATAGACAGCAAACATTAACGGTAATCGAAAATATCGTTATTGAATTGTCGCCCGATTTCCCTTCGTCACTTTTTAAGCAGCGCAAAGCGACAGGATAGCACCTTTCGGTAACGACGCGCGCTCATCATCAGCACCATCTCATTTCCTACTTTCAGCTCCGCACTTTAGCTCGCTACGGATTTTCGATTCGCCGCAATATTGCACATCCGAGAGCCGGGCGGAACACCGCAGGATAGGAACTTTCGTTTCGCGAAGTTCGACAATTAATCATCCGGCCGACTACGCCGAAATCTCTCGCATGAGGGATCGCGAAGAAATCAAACGCTGTTGTGACGTCCGTATTGGACAGGGCGCCCCGTTTACTGTGTGCATGTTTCGCGATGCGATCTCGCAAGTATCGGCTTAAGCGTTTTATTGCACTATTTTTACTATCCTTTGCGCGACGGTTCTCCGATCGTAAAGCGAAAATTGCATTTGTACAAGTTTTCGTCTTACTTACGCTATTAGGTATAGTACGTCGCCGTCGTAGAAAGCACGCTTAGGTTCTACGTGTTATATTGAGGTTATTGGGAGAAATGGTGAAATAGTAAACGTTGTTGCGTTTATCTGCGGCGTTTTACAGCTTAAGTACACCTACTCGCATTGACCTCCAATAAACGTCGACGTATCGTAAGGTTTTATAACGAATAAAAGGCAGGTAATACAAAGAAACGAGCTTAGAAGAAGATGAACGTTGTTACATTTTACCTGTAATGTTCTACTGGAACTAATAAAATGATTTTAACGTTAAAGTAGATGCTTGTTAATAGTAATGATAGTGGTAGGTTGTGCCAAAAATGTTAGTGAAGGGTGGCACGATTTAGTAAATAACAATTACAGCATTTGATAGGAATAAAAGGGAAGACGTGGAAAATATTTGAACAGAGGGGAACATCAGTAACAATTATTACGCAAGATCAAAACAAAGACAATAGAAAATGTTTGAAACAACCTTGGGTCTGCGGCAGGGGTGTATCCTTAGTTTTCAACTATTTGCTAGAGTGTTGGACGAGGCGATAAATGAGGTAAAGATGAGAATTAAACCATTTAAAGTAGGTTATTGGGAATGGAAAAGATGCTGGTATCAAGACTATGTTACGTGGATGACATTGTAATTATAACGATGGACGAAAAGAATGCTTAAGAGAAATATGGATGAATGTAAGAAAGCCCAAGGAAGGTAAATATGAAAATCAGCGAAGAAAACGTGCAAAACGATGATCATGGAATAAAATAAAAAATAAAAGAGCTTAAGGGAATAGGGCGGAATGGAGGGTTATCAATTTAATATTAAGTTTGTTTTTAGTTCGAGTTTGTTTCGAAATACAATTTCGTCACCTCCTGCCCTATCCGTCTACATCTCCCCTAAAGGCCCTCTATGTCACTCTAAACTCGTTTTAACTTCGTACGACAATACAATTTTCTTATATCTTGTTTTGGTGAACGCCTAAGCCAGCGAAAGCATCTAGAAGAGAAAGACAGGGTTTCATTCTCAACTTTGTTACATTTATACAAAGCTTCCGACTAAGTTTTCACCTAATGAAAATTATCATCCGGTTATTTTCAGAAACGAAAAGGCGAATCCGAAGGAGGTTTGTTGTGAAGGAAAAAAGGGGCTGAGCCGTCGAGAACCTTTGCGGAAGAAAAAAGTAATTTTAGAGAAGTTTCCTCCGTTAAGGAGGTATGGCACGGGAACGAAATTGCGGAAAATTTAGTTTTAGCACTGTTTCAACATTTCTGTCGGTTCATTCGGTTTTGATTCGTCCTCTTCGTTCCGCGCTTTAGTTGCGCGCGCGTTGTTATCTCCGTCCTTGTAGTTTTATTATTGTTGTTATCGTTATTCGGGAAATTTCGTTTTCCTCCGGGTGCGTTTTTACCATTTTCCGCTCTTGTCGTTCCTTTTTCGGCATTCATTAGTCTTTTTGATTCGGGAAGTCGTTGCTTTGGTTGGTGGGCGGAAATTCCTACGTAAGAAGGAAAGTTAGGAATTCGTTAGAAGTTTTCTCGGGAAATTGGAAACGTATACGTAGGCAGCTCGACAAGGCGAATTTAAGAAAGATGAACAATAAACAACAAGCAGATTTCCTCAGGAATACATATTCTAATAGAAGAATGTAAATCCGATTATATACGAGTTGTAGATAATTTAATATTTGATTTTTTTTGGTTGTTGCCGTTTACTCTTAGATAGGACGAAATCAAATCGTCCTTTCTTGATGGTATTCCATTAGGCTAGCGTATCAATTTAGTAGTACTTTAAAAACGAAACAAGAAAAGCAGCAGCTACACCCAAACATCGACAGATTCATTTTCGTGCGTTATATTGTTTTCGAGGCCAGCGAAGCGGCAGCGAAACGCTAAAAATTACGATAATTGAGACGCTTTTGTCTTGCTCATCTCGAAATGGAATAACAAACGATGGCGCACACGGCAGCAACGGGCGGAATTTCATATAAACGTGAATATTTTATGAGACAGCGAAGTCCGACGTCTTTAAAAAAAATTTATAAAAGTAAACGTCTTTGTCAGCCGATTAAAGTGATGAACACGCAGTGATATCGGAAAGCGAACTGAAGAGCGAGTATACCTTTTTGCTATTTGTTGTATTTCATTTTGCGCTGAGGACGCGGCAACACGTTAAGGGTTCATAATGATTACGCTTTAGTTCTTTGATGCTCCTCTTCGGGCTGTAAGGCTACTTTAGCTCGAACTAATAAATGTGAGGGTCTCGTCTATCTGGTCTGTTCCATTAAATGCGGAGGAACTAGAAATAAAGTCAATTTAATTGCTTCTGAGCAAACTTGGCAGTTTAACATCTACACTTCTTGAAGCTTTCCCTTTGGAAATGAAACTTCACCTACTTTGCAGCGGGAGGGTGATAGTAACAAAGCAACGGGACACTTTATCCATATCGCAAGGCTCCTAGTAGCACGAAAAGCTTGCAATTCCCAATAGCTGCATTTCGCTTCAAATTGATCGTTCGTTACAAAAATATCACCATGCACTTTTTCCACGATCATTTCTACCAACTGCAATCACCGTACCACTTTATTCATACGTCACATGAAGAAGGTAATAACTTCTGTAACAAATACCTAACTCTTAAGTTCGCTAGTATATCTAAGTACATTTTCCTGTATTAGATTACACGAACGTAAACGTGAACGTTTGAAATATATCATTTTTCTTCTGTTTAATTCAGGAGTTGGCACCGTAGGATTTCGTAACAGTTTCGATCGGCGGCAATATGTTGAAAATTCGATTTATTCGAGGGCGCCGCGGCGCGCAAGGATTACCATTATTGACTTCTAAATAATGAAGAAGGGATGAAGACGTAAAAGGAGGAGGAAGCCGTACGGAGACGAACGAAAGGGTAAGGAAAGCGATGGGGTGGGGTGATCCGAACGAGATAAATAGGAAGGGATGGCTGAAGAGACGATTTACGTCAATGAAGGAAGGCGAAGAGAAGACGCCCGGAAAAACGAAAAATCAAAGGAAGAAATTATGAGAAGAGAAGGGGGTATGGCCTTGATCCATAGAGTAGGTACATAAGAAGTTTATCGATCGGTTGTTTTTAATTCCCATTAAAGTCTCTGATAACGTTTACTTACCTTTTCAATAGGATACCTTAAAGATGCCACCTTCTGCTAAGGAGCCGCTTATCACTAGATAAACAAATGCAGTACTCTATAGCCGCTTGTTATAAATATTATTCATATCGTAATAAGCTGATACACACCAAAATGGTATTGTCAAGAAGTAGACATGTAGATATGACCCAAAAAGATTCACGCCAGGTCTCGTTATGGAGACACATCCTACACGCCAGCGCGCCATCACCGAATAAGCGGAATAAATAACATGTAAGGACTCGTAAGATCGCAACGTACCGACTGGATTTAAGTAATTGGCAAATAATTCTCCGTGTTTCTTTTTTTTTCTTATTCGATTTGTTTGCTCTTCCTTTATTTATTTTCGATTGTTTACAAGCGTTCGACTACCGATATTCGGTTTCCGTCGGCTAGGCATTGAATTCCAGGGCACCTCTCTCACTCCGTGTTTTTAATAAAGGAGACCGGTAGTTGGTACAGCGTGTGTTTGAACGAAGAAATTTCCCAAGTTAATTGGGTGTTTGTATATACGATCCTGTATCGCTTCACGACACGCTTTTCTTTTCGTTTTAACCGAATTGCTTCTATATTGTTATTGCGGGCAATAGTGAAGTCGGTGTTACGAAGTGATATATAGAGACGGACTTCTTTCTCGGCTTTTATTAAGTTCGCAGGTTAGCTCACATTACTTTTTAGTAAGATGCTGCAAGCACCAATTTGTATATTGCTAATAAAATAGTAACATTTCTAAGTTTAGTTAATAAGAGTAAGTCCACGTTGTATTTGTTGAAAATCCTATTTTTATACTATTTATTTATTTATTTATTTATTTTTATTAGAGTGGCTGTCGCCATATTTTTTACTTTTTGGACTCCCCTTCCAATATTCTACATGTTGGATGTAATGTTGGAAAAGAAGCACAACGCTAGGATCCAAGCAATTAATTGAATAGGTACATCTTGCAACTCATCGTCTAGCCAACGCATTTAGTGGATGAAGTGCGTAAATTCAGAGATTTGAAAGCTGTTTTCATCAACTGCTTCCACCTTATAGTAAAGCCATTCGACTTCATCTTTGTGAAAAATGTTAAAACGTGAGAACCGGAGAAAGGCAAGAGGCGTTAAAATATCTGTTGCGGTTGTGGAAACAACGATGTCTTCATATTATCGTACATCACGTGCAACGCGCGCAACCGTCAACACATTCGCGCCACCAAAGCCACCCGGAACAAAAGGCATTGTGGCGCGCAATTCTGGCGAAAATTTCCAACGTGTGCATTCGTTCTACCGGTCCGCCCTATAACGTGACATCGCTGACTTGCGAAAGCTTTGCATGGGATCGCCGCGTGTCAGTAGCCGAAGGACGAATAGATCGTGCTCGGACGGAACGTACGGGCGGCAAGAGACGTGGCGGGGGATAGAGAGCACAAAAGCTCGTAAACACTCGACCCATACTTCATATCATCTCGGTGCCATCTCAAGCACAATCGCTTCCCGTGTATATGTGTGTATTGCGCTATAGGGTCTGCGATGACGATGGTTCAATGTTTGCCGAGATACATCCAAGAAACCTTTATGGATTGCTGGATATAGGTACGAGACCCCTACGTTGGATCGCGTAAACACGTATTGTGTACATCTTACACATGCAGGAGCTGTTTCGCATTGTATTACTATGAAGGGAGGTAAACATGATCGATATCGATAATGAATTTTGCGCCGTATTCTCGGATATCCTTCTTACACAAGAAAAAGTAGCAACCAACCGTCTTCCGGCTCTGAGCTAACGCACCTTCATCAAGTAAACGAAACAATTTCGCAATAATCCTCCGGTTAATTTAACGTTATCGTATATGTAGGCGAGCGTAAGATGCGCCACCGTGGAGACATACAAAAATTGATGGGTTGGTGTTCGGATGCAGGACCTTGCGAGCAACACGAATGGCATGTCTATTATTCACAAATGTAGTTGTATAACGCTCCAAAGTCTCAATCACGGATTCAAACAAATTTAATACGCCGCATTTATTTTCTTTGAGATTTTTAATGGAAATATATGTAAATATCGCATTTTCCCAACGGTGTCTAGTACGCGAGTTTACTTCGCCACATAATCTACTTCATTTTAATATCGTTATCTTAAATATATCGCTTCTTTTCGCCTTTAATGCAGCTAGCTCGACCCCTGGGGAAATTTACTTTGTCCTAGTGATTTATTTTTAATAAGTGCTCTCTATGCATGATACGCGTATCTGCTGCGTATATTAGTGATGCAGTTTTTACAAGTTACACGACATGTTCATAATGCAACACGAAGAAAACTTCATATTACTTCGTATTTCATTGTTTATAACATTCACAGTTAATCTTATTGTTTACTTTTAAAATATTGTTTTTCTTGCTTGTTAATTTAAAATTTAATAACATCGCTAATTTAATAAACAAAAAAATCCGGTCCTTATTTGCATTTTTATTAAATTATAAAGCCCTGAATAATAAGAAGAAACGTGGCCCTTCAGACGTATAAAAAAATGCCCACGAGAAAACACAAAAAAAAAAAAATAAAACGAAATAAAACTTGTCCTCGTTGTTGTTGTACTCGGAGCAGAAGATGAAATTTGATCCTTATATTCAGGTCGCTTATCCTTTGTTCGTTTTTATAGGTTAGTCGCGTATTATTTAAACCTTATTGTGGCCTCCTTCCGAACAATATCCTTCAATGCGACGGCCGTGTGAGCGAGCGCTGGGTTCTTGAATGTACGTATTACCTTATGCCGTCGGTCAAGTAAGTAAACTACGAACTATGTCGTACGAAGTAGACTTGTTTAAGGTTTCACTCGCCGTTAAAGGGGCGTTATAATGACAGAATGGAGGAAAAGAATAGGTAAGAGCCTAGAATAAAAGAAATAAAATGGTATCGAAGCTATTTCTGAGTATTTTATAAGTTCCTTTGTTTCATGTAGACTTGACCAATGATGGTGTCGATCGATGTTATGCAAAGCAATATGTAACCAGCCACGAGGAAAATAAGCGGCATCCGAGTATTTGGTGCAAGTTTTATTAAATCTAATGCTTTATTAACTTTGCTTAGGAGGAACCTTAAGCTTAAAAATAGGTTAATGTTGTTATAGTACACTAGACGAAGTCAAGAGAAACATTAATAGTTCCTTTCAAAAAATTGCTAAGTTCTAAAACATTCAAAGTTTACGGGGAAAAAGCTTCCATCCAGATGTTATCTGTTCAATAGTAGTTATACGTAAACATATTAAAGGAAAGGTAAAATTTCCAATAATATTTAGCAGCTTACTTATTAAGCTCCTTAAATAGTTTGAATCTACCTAAAATTAATTAATATTCAGTAGAGAATATGGTTCTAAACCCATGAATATTAAATGAAGAGGTAATATTTGCGAACATTCCCGGTTTTATTATGCGGTCTATTTACCTGTCTACATGTATTTGTATTTATCCATCAAGAACAGACCGTTCTATTTTGTATCCGCTAGAGCAGGTAATTACAATATATCCCACAAAGATAAGATACACGTCACTATATACACCTATTTTTTTTTCTTTACTCGCCAACACGACCCTATTACTGTACGTACAACATGAATATGTGCGATCATCGTAAATTTTACTCTTCATAGAACGCTGAAATAGATATAATGAATAGAATACAATAGCGGACGAACAATAGTTAATTTAATCTTAAAATTCCTATTACATTGTTAAGCGTTAATTAATTCCTCTTTTCGCGATGGAAAAAAAAGCTTTAGCGACACTAATTAATAACTTACAGTCAGTCGAATGCTCTACGATGTAGTAAACAGTTGACGCGGGCATACACGCTACCTACCGGCCTCTACAAAATGAAAAGATAAACAGAAAGAAAGAGAAAAGCAAAAAACCCCTTCGCTCAAGTTTCTCCGGCCTTTTTTTTTCTCTTCCTCTTCTTCTCCCTTTGATCGTTTTATCCTGTTGCTTTATCTCTCAAATTACAGAACTCGTAATCTGTTCAGTTTGTCACATCATGCATAAGATTATTCTTGTCCGCATAAAAAGGGCAGGGTTCGGTTAAATGAAAGAAGTATCGTGTTTTGCAGTTATTTATGCGCACTCGCGGCTGCTATACGCGTATACGGCGTAGGTATTCATGTTGACGTCGTTCGCCGCTGTCAAATTGCCGATGCATTTCGGCATGAAATTTTCTGTAACGATACGGCAACGGTAATTCACCATAAAGCTCTCAAGCTACCGATGAACGCATGGATATAGGTAAATTGGGAAACGAGGAAAAGAATCCATTTGAAATAAAACATTAATGATGGATTATTGTTGAGACGAAGAATCATAGTCACTAATGTGCTCTCCTCTTTGGTAAAGGTATTCTCGGCTGACCTTCCTGTGTCCTCGGCTTATCCAAGATACGACCCTCCACATTCGCACAAGACACAATCCGTTCAATCTGCCTTTGCCAGTCAGTTGAATATGATAAAAATAAAACTCTTCTTATCAGGTTGGCGTAATTCCTTTACTTTAAACAGATTCTTTTTAATAGATGCTAAAAGCCAAGAATGTATTAACAGTAATTTTGATTGAAATGAAGGGATCAAGCGACCATACCCAAGATTTATTTTTTTACAATATTTATTGTTTTATATCGAATTTTTACATGTTTCCTCTACAAGACTTTCTGAAGTTTGTCTGTTACTGCAGCGACGTATGGCAGGGAGGCGTATTAGCCCCCTTCCAAGTAAATGTTGCTTTTTGGAAATCTTCGGAGAAGCTTGACACGTCGGTCAGCGGAAAGCCAAGCATATTCGAGCAACAAGCACAACGAAACTTGAAAGATACCGTTTTACCTGAAAGATACCTGAAAGGCCTTAAATATTGCCAATGGAATATTTGCCTAACGCAGATGTTTAATTGGCGCTATCTTTTAAACAAACATGCATATACGTAAATATATATATCAACAGGAAAGGTTTGTATACGTTAGTTATTTCCTGAGTGACGCATATTTTTATTATATCTCAAGGGTGTATCGATATTCTTTAACGATACACCAGTTATAATCTCAATTAAGTAAAACACACGTTTCTCGATGATAGATAAGTTACAATTACCGGGCCGATGATGTAGACGCGATCTCAATATATATTCGATATATTCAACAGATCGTCATCGAGCATCTGCAGTAACAGCGCTTACGGGGATAATATCGGCGTATACCCGACCGTATTAAACACGCTGAATACGAACTAATGATTCAAAGAACGCCCGGTGATGCAACGGTCACGCGAAAAGCTTTTCAAAGCGAAAAAAATAACAGACAGAATAAACAGCCTTTACCGGCGGAAGTGGGTATGTCGCTAATTGAAGGGGCTCGTCTCAACGGCAATCCCTCGATCGGATTCGACCTCGAAATTAAATTAAAAAAAGATGTACCTATATACGCGGGCATTTACATATGTATATGTAAGTATACAGATGGAAATGTGTCGGTATCCTCACTTAGCATTCGAAACGGAAATAGTCGTACCTACGCGACGATCGAGGAAATATCCGCGAATTGTGACTATGGTCGAACGAGCTAATCTCCTATTTCATCTTGTTCCTTTTACGACCGCTGTTGTCGGATCCGTTTCTCGAATGAGGTACGCAGATGAAATGTGGTTAAAGATATAAAAGGGCGAAAAATAAAAATAGGCAATGGGAAAGACGTACATATATGAATTATTAATGATTTCTGAAAGGATAATGAAAATGTGTGAAATGAGACGAAATATCATTCTCACGTGGCAAGTTTAATAGTTGAATACTCCTCTTTTGTGTAATGGTCGAATATAGACGGCGTACTTAATCGTGAATTGAATAATCGTTGCGTTTGAATGCACTCTACCAACTTTGATTTGTTCGTTGTTCCATTTTATTGTTAGGAATTTTGTTTTAACACGTTGTTAACAGTTGTCGCACAAGTTATCGCGTACGTGAGGCTTGACAACCTTGTATTAATCAAGTTACTCCTTTTTCTAACAATTTCTTGTGCGTGAAACAAGCAACTTACTAAAAACTAACTAATATCTTCCTTTTGTGCTAAAAATTTTTATTGATTTTTATTAATTTTATCATAAGTCCGGTTGATATCGGCCCGGCCCAGCCCATCATGTAGCCAACTCTGCTCGCACGTCGAGTCGGTTCGACAACTTCTCCAGTCGTCGTCCATTCGGGCCGTAAATTTGTCTACGGCATTGTATACTACACTTCCTTCCATTTATAATGGCCAATATTACTTCCGTTGAATAATTTAATTAGTCTTCTTTTAATAATTGTAAAAAGTTACCCGTTCGTAGCGGCCTGGAATATCCGGTGGAGAAATATTACCAGTTCCATAGAAGGGACGTAGCCCATTGGATATCGTCATCTTTACATGTTAATAATTTATGCCCCTCATTATTCGTTTTCGCGCTTTTATTCCGCGACCTAGATACCGCACACGTGCAAGAACACGTGTGGCATCGTATTCTCCCATGCACGTATTTTCAATAAGCCGGTAGATTTTAATAGCAACCGTCGAAAGGAGCGGAATCGGGCTCGCATACTGCCGCTGTAAAAGAATGAAATAAGTTCAAGGATTTCTTCTCGCTACCCTTCGGAGGAACCCCTGCGATACGTATGCCCGTATTAAGGATAGAAAAAAAAAAATGTGAATCCCACGAAACGGCAATAGTTGTTCACAAATCTTTTGCATATTTATGAGGCTAATGTATGGAAAATCCTCGACAACCATTCGTCCTCTTTTCTTTACATTATATTCCTTTTCAATTCCTCTTACGACGTTTGTGAGATCCGTTTCAATAAAGGATCCGACAGGAGTGGGGAAAGTAATAATGAAAATAGTAAATAGCTTCGGAAGAAATATCGATCCCCACCTCGGTTTCTCGATACTTCAGCGACAGTTTTTGCACGCCGGTCGCATTCTTTTCACTTAATGGAACTTGATTTATTTACTTTGCAGGGGGACGCTTTTGAAACGCGTAATTATATGGAAATTCGTTAAAGGGGGACGATGGGAATAAAAGAAGCATGATAATTGACGTCGTTTTCTTTGTTTCCCTTCTTGTAATCGTTCAGTCTGCGAATTGTTTATGAAATGCAGAAACAACTCGATACAAACGAAACAAAGAATACGTAACGGGGAAATGTTTTTCCTTTCCATCAAAGAGATTTCATAGTTCGTTAAGGACGGAGAAAAAGATGTAATTATTTTTGGGGCAACCGCGTTTGCATTCGCGAATAAACTTCGAATGAAGTTAGCCACACAGACATTTTTGCGGATTCACACCAATTCACGAGGAAACGTTGAGAAAATTTAGAAACTTCATGCTTCTTTATTTAGATGAAATTTTGGGACGTGGAATTGAGGGGTGCCTTTATAGTCTCATTTATGGAGCTTCCAATTTAATTACTTTACAAATACAAATTGATAATATTGAACATTGTACTCAGTATCCCCAAGTAAATAAAACTATTAATCAAAAATTACTAAAAAATAATTAGAAAAAAGGAGTCGGGTACCCGATTCGGGGAATGTGTATCTTCCATGGACTTAACGCTTAGCAATCGTGGTATTTCGCCAAGTCAATAATAGTTTTTACGTAAATTTAATTAGAGAAAAGCATCAAATTACCTTGTATGACGTCCGATCTATGCAAAGATCTTGTTGCTGGACAACATAATTAGAACAACTGTCAGTGGGATCACCTTTAATTGTTGCCATGTGATTTAATGCATGCACGTGCTATTTGCTAAGTGATCTACTAAAAAAGATAACAAATTGAGAAAAAGCGAGACTCTTGATTTCCTAAATAACACGTCATCCCGTTAATGCAGGTGTACGTATAACGCTTACTGCATAATATTGGCGTTTGAGTGTATTTAATTAATTCATGACCGATAATGCGGCGACTTGTATCGACGTCATAAAGTGGTTCTATTGCACATCCGCTGCATTATTACTTCGACATTATCGCATCAATCTAAATCAAGGGAAGAATACCCGTAATTAAGGGTTGTTAAAAACGAATAACGCAGTTCCACGTCCGACGTCGTCTCTTCTTTCATCCGGATTTTGTATATACATATAAACCTGATACACCTATGTACCTATATACATACACATATATAGCCTGAGAATAATACAACCCAAGCGCGCCAACTTAAAGCCGATAAAAAATAAAAACTGTTAAATTCACGTCGCCTTATGTACGTATAGAACAGCTGTTCGTGAAAAAGTTTTCCTTTTTAATCCTTTTTGTATAGTCTTAATTCCCGTTGCATGATTTGGACGACAGTTGGTGTGTATGCATTGTACCCCAGTATTTCTCGAAATTATCTCGTTTTTGCCCGTCTCACTTTTACCCGCTTCTTTTCCACGTTCCGTTCTCTCCGTTTTTGTTTCCTCTATCCTCTCGCCCACCTCTGATCGTCCAGTTTAACCCCGAAACGACGCCAATTTTCTAAAAATACGTTTCGTGCCCTCTTTTATGTGTGCGTAAAGAATAAAGAAACCTTTTTTTTCCCCCTAGCATACAGCGAGGAGTGCTTCAGAGGTCAGTAAACTTATTACGGCGTTTAGGGATTTTTACCTGGGCAGCACGAATTTCATCAATGGTTTTGATTCTTTCTCTTCCTCGACCAGCAACTTGTTCCTTTCTACTTTCCAAAGGTTTAACGTGGACTTTGAGCGAAGCCGGTACCTACGTTAAATGGGGGAAATGAAATAACTCGAGGTCTCTCCCCGGGTCTCCGTCTTGAAAACTATTGTGCGTTGTAGATATATAGAAGAACCGTGGACGTTATTGAATATTATGCCTTCTTTTCCTCTTTTGAGGAAAATCAAGGGAAAATGTTATTGCTGCGGATGTGAAGTCGACGGGAGGCTTTCCAAATTGACTTGGAATTTCTTGAAAATGTCGTAAATAAACCAGTTAGGTGCTTAACTTATACGTAATAAGCTCAGAAGAATGAAACTGCGTTCTCTATGAAAAATTTGAATAACGAAAAGAAACTGAAATGTATTTTGTAGAGATGGCAATAGGTTACGACCTGGCCTATTGTTCTGTTATTACTCATCCTTGCTTTTATTAAGTACAGATTTTCGTGGACGCTCAATTGAAGCGTGATTTTTCCGCATTTTAAGACATTATGTACGTACAGCTGTTTGACTTGCGTCAATTATCCAATCGCAAATTCACGCTTTTCTTAGTCTATAACCGTTTTCCTTACAGAATTCGCTGATGTTCTTCATTACTTCCAATGGTTGCCAATTCAAAGATTCTTCTGGTAGCTTCAGTAGCTGATCTTCGTTTAAAGACGAGGAAAATTATTTAACTTTTAAGTTTTGCTTTTGCTGCTAAAGAAGATCCTGCATCTTCTTTAAATTAATGTATGAATTTTTATTTTTTGGCAGTATCTAGTTAATTTGAAGTAAGTGTGTCCACGTATTGTCCGCATTTCATTTTAATAACCACATAACGTTAGGTCACTGCGTTCAGTCCTTGTTCAGTAGCATTCATCTAGCATTAAACGTGAACATTCACTATCTACAATATTGTACTTATAAGAAGAAAATATCAAAGTTCCGAACTACATATTTCCAGACAATATAACCATAACCTCGTTATTTTCCAATCTATCTCAACGTCGTCAACTTTTACGAGTACTAAAACAGCTTGACCTCATAATGTCGAATACGGGGTACCGACAATGGCAATATCTCTAAGAGAAAATGCACTAAACCGTTTGACCATATTATGTATACGTTCGGATAAGCAGCTTAACGTCAAAAGAATCACGAACCTAATCCATTATTTAATTTCTTCTCTTTTTGCGAGGAACATTATTAAATTCTAATGGGCCACAACAAAAACGTCATTTACATTTCGCCTTACGCTGCCTTTTCCGTTCTTTTTTTTTTCCTACTTCCATTAAAATTAATAGCGTACGCTGGTAAAAATTAAAAATCCAAGCAGAGGGTCTAATGTGACATTTTAACCGAGGGAAGAAGCACTTGCCACCGCTTTGAAAGGCGTTAATTTTTCCTAAAACGGAGGCCAGGGAAATTAAATTAAAAGCGATGGACGTTACAAGACCCGATTCCTTTTTATTGCTAGATAAATTTTAATATCAATCAACAGTTCACGATAAAATAAATAAAGCGCAAATTTGACGACCGTCTTAGTTAGTTGATCGATGCAAACATTAGTATTTGTGACAAATCCTTCAACGAGATCGGAAATAAACATATGTAAAAGAAATATTCATAAGAAAGTCAAACATTTTACAGCAATGGCAAGTACTTACCATTGAAAGTAATTAATATGATGACTGTATAATTCGATAACGTTACTTCTTAATGCTTTGATAATACTCTTTTAATATTAATGTTGTACCTGCCTAAACCGCCTAAAAATTTGATTACTTCTACGTTGATTAACCCGTATTATTAGTTAATGTGTCTTAAACAACTATATCAACATATTTATGTTGGGCACGCAGCGTTTCGACAAGTTTTGTAAGCGTGAATTAATTATAAACCTTAATGTACGTAATACGGAATCAAGTTAATTCTTGTTCTATAAAAATTTCCAACTATCCGGACCTGTTCCCTTTGAAAAACGCGTAGGAGGCTGCTTGCCCCGGCGCGGCCATCAGATTCTACCGAAGTCGAAAGGACGAAGGATGTAAGTGGAACATATTTATCTCGTTAACGTAAGTATACGATTGAAATTAAATACGCACCTACGTCGACGTTTCGAAGCATCTCGCGAAGAAGCTACTTTCTTTGACGTCGCAGTGAAGATAAACAAGCCTATTACTGTCAAACATCAAACATATCAATTCCGTAAGGCTGGCTCCATATAAGATCCTGCAGACCGTGTAACGAAAGCGACTTCTAATTATTTCGCTTTATTTAAACTGGTGCTTTCTAAAGGAGTGTATGTACGTATTGAGAGCATGTCACGGCGAAGGTGTAGAGTTACCCGCGAGTTTTTCTCCAAAGCATGAACCGTATGCTGGAATAATTTAGCTACATTTATTACGTTTCTTAGAAATACATGTTTTCTGCCATCTTTCGATAAAATAATATACATGAGCTATATAAATAAAATGAATGATTTTAGGCACAAATGCGTTGAAAGATGTCGCAAACGTGAGAAAAATAAAAGATTGTTAATGCCGGTTGTCGGCCAAAAACTAAAACCTTTATTTTTTCATCGGCAATGACAAAAAGCAAAGTTGCCCAATGAAAGCGCAACGTTTAATTTTTGCAATATTTCCTCTTAATCAAGCAATTTTGAGAACTACTCTACATGGTATCAAAGGAAGATCTCCATTTTTATCCTTGGAAAAAGTTAAGTTAACACGAGGGAGTTAAGCTTGTAGATCACGTTGTCCTGCTCGCGTTTGCCAGCTGGGTGCTGTATGTTCACTTGTTAAAAAATCTTGTTTAGTGATGAAATGCATTTTCAACTTACCAAACTCTCGCGCTTAAGCGCCTGAGAGTCTTCGGCGACGAGCAATGCAGTTAAGGTTAATTGCTATCTTTAGCCTCGCCTGATAATATAGTTTTTGTGGCTTGGTCAGTATGTATCTGGGCGATATGTAGCTTTACCAAGCAATAAGAAAAGTGTCTGGAGCGAGATCGAATTTCATGTCATCCTAATGTTGTTCGTGACGACAGTTGATAAACCTAAGGATGAAATTTGAAGCGTTTCAATAAAATTGCTAAAAGAGCAAGAATGCGCTAACGAATTCCTAACGGCCACTTATTGGACGTTAAAAATGCTATATCCTCATCTACCTCTCCTTCATTTCTAAGAAATTATCGTATCCATTTTTCAAATCCATTCGCAGAATAAATCGTACCGTTTTATTCCATCCGGTTATGAAAAGTACCCGCTCGAAACATTTGCATTCCCAGCGGACCGGAGAAGAGAAAGAAAAAAAAGAGCGAATATCCGCGAAGCGAAAGGAATTTTCGAACTGTATTTGGCGAAAAATACATTTTAAAAAAGAAGCCTATTCGTTTTTCATTTCGTGTTAACAACCTATATAACGTTCACATATTTTTTTGATGCTGCCCTTATCGAAACAGTCGTCGTCGGATTACATGTGTCGAATTTTAAAATTTCTCCGACCGACTCCATGACTTCCACACGCTCATAAAGCTTTCCCTCTGGGGTCGCCCGCCGTCGTACGCCGGCTGAAATTGCGAATCGAGTGGGATGAAGACAAAAGCGGGAGGATGTTCGTCGGCTGCGAGAGCGATGGTGTAATAGCTACAGAAGGCAGACATTTAAGACCAGAAATAATAATCGTACGGCTACGGAAGGAATATTGAGGAGCTAAGAACGAACTTATTTCGCGTACGATTCTCCATCAACGTATCTCCGTATTGATTCAATTTTTTAGCAGGGACCAACGTTAATTCCGCATTATTTCCTCGTACAGGGCATAAGAAGGAATACGGAATTACGTTGAAATATTGGAAAATTCTTTATTACGTAGAAGTTGTCGTATTTCATTCATCGACGCGGAATTCTAAGAACTAAGTATGATTTTTTAGTAGTTTACCGCCTTCCCAGACATTGCAAAATTTTATTAAAAATGCAAATAAGTCACCTGCATGGACTTCGAATGGTCTTTATAATAGAGGTGACTCATTTCAGAAGCGCACCGTAGCTGCTTGATATACCAACATGATGCATTGCATACGAATTACGTATCGTAGGTTCTTTATTAAACATGCAAAAAAGCTAACGATCTTGAAAGAATCTAAAGAAGCCGATGATGGAACATCATCGAGTTCACTAATCGCCCCGCAAACAGAACATATTCGATCCATCCAGCTTTGAGAATATTTTCAATTCCAGCTGACCATGGCGGTTGACCAGCGGTGATTTCCTATTCTCCTAACGTTGCATCGGCTAGACCAAGCGGAATGAAATCCGATGGTGCCAACTGTTAAATTAGGCACGTCGGTTAATCAAGATGTAGTCGAGCTTGTAGGGAACTTGCGCGGCAGCAGAGCAGCAGGAGGAATCGTGGCAGCGGCGGGAGTAGTGGCGGTGGTGGTAGTCGGATATCCTGCAGTATAACGACGCGCTGTTCTATTGTTTATGCGCGGTCGGTAACTTGACCCGTTCAGATGGTAAATCACCCACATAATTACCAACACACCCAATATAATTGCATCTCAGTGAGTCATTCCCTTAACGCTCCACGCCACAATATACAATATACGGATTAGTCGTTAGTTGCGGCGTGGAGGCGAAAGGAGAGTGTAGGAAAACATCAACGGGATATTATTGTGTACATGCATCATTTAACGTACAGCAATAGGCGAAAGTATCCTAGCGAAAAGTTAGACGCCAATATTTTTTTTATTTTATAATACGTGCCTTGGCAAGAGCTTATATATAGTTTGGAAAACTTTGATAAATAGCCACGAATGATAACAATAATTAAAGATATTCCAAATATCAAAATTACGTATCCTAGCATTAAATGTAAAACTGATCCGCCAGTTCTCTTAAATATTGTATACAGCATCCCTTGTGTTGACTACAATAAAATGTACATTGGTATCACTGGACAATGGTTAAAAAAATAAGATTTCTCTTCATAGACGAGACTGCAATAACCCCAACAATATAGCTTGATTCTTTCTATTCACCATATTGATTTCTGGTTGGTCTGGAGTGGTTGAAATCAAAAAAAAAAAACAAAAAGAACAAAAAATTGTTGGGACCAAACCCCATATATTAACCCTTCATTAACCACATGCTGATTATGACGGCATTTCGAAGTCGATAGAAGTAAATGAATGCGAAGTCGAATTCGCCTTCCAATCTTTCCGTTACCAAATTCTCGATTGCACCGCACTCACACTTACGTACTCTGCTCTCTGGAAGTATCGACCTTTTCATAAAAAAGTGGTCGTATTCACCTTAAAATCATTTCAAATAAAGTAACTTTTTCAAGTAATTCAGTTATTTCGTAAGAAAACTAAATAATTTCTACAATTAGTACTCTCAAGAAATTCTAAGATCACGTACTTGTTACAGAACAAATAGTTGATAATTGGCGCAGTCAAATCCACAAGACGGGCGGATACCGATAAAGTTGTCAAGGCAATCTTGTTATTTTACTTAAAGGTGGATTAAGAATTAAGAATAAAGAGACGTAAAATATTTGAGATAATCAGGAAAAAGGATGTGAGCAGAGTCATCCTTGTACGACGGTAGTAGAATTTACGGTAGGGGAATGGCTTGAAAATTTTGCAGGCCTCAACATGATGATGGTGTGATGCAAATTAAAGCTGGAACAGAATCATTTTGTCACGGTGAAATTTTAAACAGGTGAATTTAAACGTGCCCTTATCAGCTTGGTTGGCGATGAACGTTGTGGTTGTGAACCACATCGGAAAAGTTTTCCAAATGGCACTAAACGACCGTCAAATTAAGACTAAAGAGGTAGCAAAGGCTGTGCACATCACACATGTCGTATATCGATTGAAAATTTGCGCGTGGAGCTTGTTCATTCGAGACCAAAAACGCGTCCGAATTAACATTCCCAAAGCTCTGTTGATCCAATTTAAGTCGGAGTTATAGTCTGAGAAATAGAGGAAAATCTATCACTCCGGAAAATGATATTGACATGGACTATATATCATGATGCGTAATTACTTCATTTGTTCAAAAAAAATTCCTAAATTTAGCCAAATTTTTAACACATATTCTTACCATTGAAATAAACAATCGGTGTTCGACGTAATATAAACATATATAAACTTTTTTACTTATATATTCACATACAACATCTCCCGTATAGGCAACCATTCTTCCTCGTTTGTACGACTGGACTGAGGTGTGATAGGCTTAAATTTTAACTGTAGAGGGCAAATAATTGCGGCTATAAAATGGTTACCCAGCTTCTAAAATTCAATTCAAACGGAGCTCATTTTTTACGCGAATCCAAGAATTCATAATTTTTAATAAACAAACGCATACTGCGTGCCAAATCTATTTTATCAGAATTGTAATTGGTCAATCTAGAAAACTACATTAACGAAGTTGAAGCGAAACGAAACTTTTTGCCGATTTTGGAGTCGTTATTGACCAACGTTGAAAAGTAAGTAAACTGAAAATTATAATCAAACAAAAAAAGGTTTTGTGATTTAATCGCCATTTGTAGCCACAATATTTTCATCGCTTAGCTGAAGTGGTTATCCGATGTCATTTATTAATACCGTCAAGCAAAACTTCGGAACAGAAAAACCGAACCTATTTCAGTTTTCTAAGTGATATATTCGCAATAACGGTACCTACGAAACGCTATTTTATTCCGGTAGACATCGCAAAATATAATTTCGTCAAGTGAAAGAGAAGAAATGGCTATACAATTGCATTCGCACAGCTACGATTTTATCATTTCGAGCGTATTAGGACGTTCTTTTGTGCGATCGGAGAGACAAGGGAAGAGCCGTCTCGCCAGTCGACTGTCGCCATTAAGTGCACTGAAAGGAAATGGGAAGACATCAAAAATAAATCTAATTTCTAAAATGCAATACATTTCTGAACGAATGATATTTTTACCGAATTCGACGCTGTTTCGTCTTCTATTGACAGACAATCGCGAAGTTTCGCTTTTGTTCCCCCTACGATTCGTCGCCGGCGGAGACAAAAGTGCGACAAGAAACGTCGTGATGTGATTAAGTTAGCGACGTAGTCGGAACGGAGAACAGCGGGAAGAAGCAATAGACCCGATACGAAATAAGCGGAACGCTGTTCTTTCGTTTTTCTCTTTCACGTGGATATTGTGTATATCGCTGCTTTTCTTTTGTTGAGTTTTCATTTTCTGATAATGTTATAGAAAAAAATTGACGAATACCGAACCGATATTTATTTTAATATAGCGTCGATATGATCACTACTAATAGCATCGATTAAAGAATTCCGGGTATGAGAAGTCTGATTCTCCAGAAAAACGATTTCGGAGCGGAGAAACGATGTTAAAAATTTCGTTGTAAAAGTAATTAGATTTGGTCCTAGAAACTTGAAGATGAGTTTTCTTGTATTGTCTTGATTTTTCACTTTCCTTATCGCCGTCAATGGACTTTAGAACTTAACTTTTTAACTACTTACTTTTCTACTCAATTAATTACAGCGGTTGGGATCGCGTCAACGCAGGCGATGACATTTCAACGGGACAAATTCGTCCCGAATTCCGAACTATTAAAATTAACTCCCGAGTTTCAATAAGTTAAGGTGTCAGAGGAACTCGAGAGAAGCTCTACAAGCTTCTTACATAATCCACGCCTGCCAGCGCTAGCGGTGCGGCCGTCTCGAGATTTCAAAAAGTTCATAAAGCTTTCAGTGTCGGGGGTGCACTTTATTTTTCGTCGCCGGCGATGAACCCATCCCAAAGGGGCGACCCGGTACGTCGACAATATACTGAATCGTCTCTCCTACCGAAAGTTTTTGTCTCGATTACATCACCTCGGTACCAAAAGCAAGACACGATGAATTAGCACTTTGTTAAGGTCTCTTTATCTCCAGAACAGAGATAATAAATAGATAATGACAAAATACCGTTAATTTCAGGGAGAGAATTCTAATTATCTCTTCGGTTCAAAATTGAACCAACGTTCCAAAAATGTAGCATTCCCCACGTTTCAATATAATTCGTAGCCGTGCCCACATCACGCATCATCGATGTGAGAAAGAAGTCGCTGAAAATCCGCATTCACGAAGGCATAATCTTCCGAGCCCTCCGGCTGTATATATCAGGTAGGTAGGTGGATTGGTATCATTTAACCTTTCGTCGGGCATTTTATCCTTGTCGGAGGATATCGCAAGTGTACGATGTAGCAATGGCCGAATATGAATTTTGCAGCCACTTTGGGACTTGCGGTGCCACGATATTCCGACGCGGCCCACATAATAAATTCATACGCTAAAATCTAAGTTTCGCCGAACAAGAAACGCCAGCGGCGGAACTCTACGCCTACTAGCTCGATGGTAGATGCATTAAAAATCGATTAGGGGACGGGGGAAATTTATTGGAAAGGAGGAAATTTAGAGAATACCTCACTTGGTTGTAGAACTCCTTTACCTGTTGTAAATTGTTGATAGTGGCGGATAGAATCGTAGGAAATTTATGATATACACGATTAGATAGGTTTTCTTTATACAATTTAACGTGTTTAAGTCGGTAAACCAATAATTTTGCTAATCTAAGCAAATAATACGTAAATGTAAAGAAAGTTTAACATCGAAGAAGCTTCTTTATAAAATCCACAATGTATTTCTCATACTTCGACAGGAGCAAGTCTCGTTCTATAAATCAATCCAACAATCTTATTTTGCAGTTAGCATCAGTTTACTGGTCTACTATTAATTAGGTTACTGCGAGCCATTGAAATGGCAAATTTGTACCGAACCCTGTCTCGTCTCTCAACCTGCTCGAAATCTCCATTGTACCGTTCCAATGTATCGATCCGCCGAGATAAATTCAAGGGGTCTCATTATCTATTGTTAGATCGTATCAAACGTTAGCCTATTTGCAGTGGTTTGACTGTGTCGCTAATCCATTAGAACCATCATCCTCTGGATTGTCTACGTCGCAGTGAGTATAAATTAACTTGGCTGCGACTGTGTGTAAATCAATAATCGAGATGGCGGGGTGAGAACTTTGATGCCTCAAGACATTCGCTACCCCCATCATCCAGACAGCAAGCCGCATACGTTTGCATCCGTTTGCCCTCCGGGAAATTATTTGCCCGCGTTTTATTGGTTTTTCACATCTTTTAAATAAAGATAATTGCCAAAGTGCTTTACGGTCACTTTTCAAGCAAACTTAACAGATGTTCTCGTAAGCAATCGCCAGCTTAATCTGCGCGTTCTTAGAGATTTGTCCTTAAATTTAAATATAATTTGGACTTCTCATCAACAACTAAGTTCACGCAACCCTTAAGGTATGTTCGATTAGCAGCTTAAAAGATTATCAAACTGTATCACGCTCGTGCTATTAGACTCAAAACAACGCCCATCTTTTCTCTTTGGACGCGAAATTAATTAACGCGAAACCATTAATTATATCGTAGTATTAATAAACTTTCGGGGAGCTGACGTCTAATAGCATTCATAAGACCTAAAATTTTATATCGTTTTGTTTTACTCGTGCGGCGTACGTCGTTTCATCCCTTTTTCTTACGTTCACCGCGCAGCATCCTCAGAAAATCGATGGTAATGGATTTACTTAACTCCTGAGCGTCCCGTAAAGACCTGTATAGTGTAGATGGTGTGCCCCGCGTTCGCGTTCTGCCGGATGATTCTCTTTGCAATAATAAATAACGTAATAATGTTATTTATTATTACGAGATTAGTTCGGGAGGGAATGAAGAGTAATTTTCCGCACCCTAAAGAGGAGGGCACGGACGCTCCTTTGTTTTGTTTTCGGCGAGCGTCCGTTGCTTTCCTAACCTAGTAGGGCCGTTTCGATATCCGTTTCTCGACATTCGTCGGATCGACTTCGTTAATATTTAAAAGTATTATAAAAAAAATTGTAAGATTATTTTTTTGTAGAGATGGCTGCTCGAAGCATTACATTTCCATATTTTTCAATTTGGACGATCAATCGTCATAAATACTTAAATTATCAGGAAATGGTCTGTAAACAATCAACTTCTTCTAGTTACTCGAATATTACTAAAAATACCAAAGTTCTCGGTAGTTGCCGGTTATAGAATAAATACGTAGGAACAGCAAGTAAACAAGAAGTTAAACACATGGCAAAGGAATAATAACATTGGCAATAAACATTTCGTAATTATATTGGCTAGGAGGCTGGCGTTCGTGTTTTTATTTTCGAGAAGGTAAATACAATGGCTACGCCGAACCGTGTTGACTACGTACCGTTATCGGTACGCCACTAAAAATATACGTATCGATAGCAAGCCAGCATTACACCAACAATCCTGTCGCGGAATATGGCGCCCCCGGCGCCTCCGCCGTCCTTGGTTGGACGCTACGAAATAATACGAGGGTAGGATTACGGAAAATCAAATCGATTTATCCTATGACACATGTTATCGCGTGTTGAATGCACGCTTGATCTTAAACCTCTTTCTTGAATGACGTGCGCTCGCGTTAGTTCATACCCGGCTGAACCATTTATTGTTTACAGATGCGTGTAATTTGATTTAAACTTTTTCCCGGAGCCAGCTTCAGAAGATCACAAAGGATGAATATTTCACATGAATACCCAAATATTTAGAGTTTTATCGATTTCTGGAAAATATGTACAAAGAAATGATACATGTACGTACATCGTTGGTCGAATACTCGGGTCCTTTACATATATGAAGTCACCCCTTAAAGCTGTGCTTGTTAACATCTAGGGAGGAAAAAGTATGACTTGTAGGAGTTGTAGGAGTCGGTGCTGGAACTCAAACGCTTGATATTCAATTAACAATGGCGAAATTTGTAATAAAAAGCCTCGTTCGTTTGAAGGAAGCTCGTTAAAACAACTACGTAAATAGAAAGAAAGGTTACTCAGAAGGAGTTCCGAAAAGTCCGAAAAGCACTAAAAGCGTTAGTCGTTGATCAACAACAAAATGAAGCATAGAATGGACGATTGATCCGCGCATCCTGCTATACAACCGAATCCACTAGACAATGGTTTGCGGAATCGCAACATAATAAGGGGCCTCTCATGCTCTCCCAGAAATCCAAGCTTCAACATTGTTGAAACCATGCATCATCGTATAAATGGGAAATAATGCACAAAGAACAATAAACGCTTCCCGCATGAAACGAAAGTATGGCGCAACGTTTACGTGAGATGTTGTCGAAAAGCATGTTAATTCAAATGATAATTTGTATCTTCCGATGTTAGGGCTCGTATACACGTAGCCGCGTACTAAGTAACAGGATGCGTTTGTTTTCCTGCTTACGGACTGCTTCCGCCCACTTAAGATGGCACTATCAATAGACTTTCCAACAAAATTAATTAAGTAGCGACTAGTCTTCCCCATGCCGTGTCTTCTTCTTTACGGCTGCACTTAAGTCTCTCGAAAGCTTCCTCCTGGATCCATTCCGTCGCCATCCCATTATGTCATAATTAAGTGGAAAGCTCCTACGTCGCCGCGCTTCTTCTCCCGGGACGCATAAAGGGACCAGTAACTCGATTATTATTACACTATTATGCTTAATTATGAGACGGGCGAAGCAATGGAGGAGAACGCCGGGAGGAGGGTATCGGTTTTGAGTTTCTCCGTATCAGCAGCTGGTGTTAGTGTCTCCTCTTCTGATTAGGTTTCATTATAAAAATTTATAAATACCAACTTAAGTAATTTAATAAATTTCTTTGGAGGAAATGCTTTTTATCGGAGATCCCATTCCTTAGAGTTCTCATACCTTCCTTCTTAATTGTTAGCTTGCAAACGCCCGTTGAGCTCGTATAATGTAGTCACCATGTATACGTTCGGTACATTAGCGAATTGTTGGCTTCATGGAGAAATGCCAATGAAGTTTATCTTTCTGTTGGGTATCCGGCGCAACATTCAAAATTCCCGTTCTTCACCCATTATTTCGCAGAAAAATGAAAAATAACAACTGAAACGGTATCATATTACCAGTCGGAGTTCTAGTTTGTGTGCGGCGACATATAAAAATCCTACGTTCCATACCGCAACGGCGGTTCGGGGGTATTTTTTTGTTCATTAGTTCGTTCCGTTATCCCGTTACGTTTCGCGAACGAGAAATGACTCTCGAGAAAAAAAGAGCACCAGAAAATAAATGCTTCCAAAAAGACATGGGAAAAAGTTCATTATGTACGGTTCGCAATATGAAACTCGCGCTGGCTGACAGTTCATTTATATCAATCATATGCAGGCCATATGGCATATGGCGTAACGGCGGTGTATTGCATCGGAATTCGCTGTTTATACTATTAGTATCGTCGGCAGTGCTCTTTGGAGTGCGTCCCCCTTTTTTACGACCTCCAATGGGGGTCGTTGAAATATGTAAATTTCAAAACGATGGCATTTTATTTGCATATCCAGACATGTGTCCATGTATTCAGGTTCTCCATACGTGTTTGTATCTTGTAGTCTGATAATAAGATACTGAAGCAGTACAAGGTTACCATTAAGCATTTACGAGAAATAAGAAAAATAAAATGTAATAGGTGTAAAAATCCGTATCCAAGTCGCTTGTGTCTTGTCCCCAAAATCCGAGTTGAATGCTTTTTTTCTAATAAACAATTTGCATGAATAAAGACATTTAGGAAGTAGAAGATCCTTCGTCGAAGGTGAAAGGCTGAGTATCGGATATCAGCATTCGTAATCGGTCTTGTGTTGAAGTACTAAACATTTGCGAAGACCATATAAGGACACGGTTACCTCCGATTGCTGGAATGACCCACAAAAGCAACAAATCCCAATTTCAAAAAAATAAGAATCGCCTACATTTTGTCCGTAATACACGTCCCATCCTTGTAAAAATGTATACGTATAAAATTTATTGCTTTATATTTGGTGTTCACGTGTTCCGAAGAAAAATAATATCGATAAAACACGGAGGAAAAAAAAAACGCCAAAGGGCACCTGCCGCTTTTCCTTTCTGTTAGTCACTGTCCTCCTCCGATATCAATTTCCACCGTTACGACATAAATCCGCTCCCGTAAGCGAGGGCACGTAAAGTAGAAGTTATTTGTTTATCCCTTCCTGTGAACAGGTCCTTTCCTCGGCGCTTGTCCGTCGCTAATTTATTTTTCCTGTGACACTAACGGTATCTTGAAACACTAGAGGATAGCAGCGCCGGCTTCCTGGGTCACTTTCACCTGCCGGAACGGCATAAGTTTGCTTCCGTGCGCCGAAATTTAGAGGGAATAGAAGGTTACAAATTGGAGTTGTATGGAGGAGACTTTTTCAACGAAGTTGTGGAATAAGGCAACGATGAGATGAGATAAAATTTACATTATTAGGCAATACGATAATTAAAAATTTTCGATAATTTCTGTTTGATACACGCCCCTTCGTATATAAAGGCAAGGGATAAATATAAAACTAGGATTTTCAAATGCCAACTTTACCCTTACTTTTCCTCGTCTTTGAAAAATGGGTTTCAATGAAGTCGTTCTTTTTAATAGCAATGATGAAGATGAAGCAACTAGTTCGTTATTCATAACACGAGCTACAAATACAACGGAACCGTGTGACATTTAATAAAAACATTCAAAAATAAATAACATCAAACGAAATATGGAGAAATGTAAATTGTAGATAAAAAAAAAAAAACCATAAACAACAATCTCGAAAACACTGAAATTGGCCTAATTTTTTCGACTTAATCCAGTAGGCAATGATCATTTTATATATCAACTGTACCGTACTAAACTTCACTCGCGCCGCTTTAAATAATCGAGCCGCCCGCGAAAGCTTTTTCTTGTTAAGGAAAATAACCGTCTGGCGCGACGCATTAAACGCTACAAAGAGGCCTTTAATTAAACGGCGCGCTGGCGCTCTTCTACAGATCTTAACGCGGTCCAATTTAGCCGCAAAACTGCTACAATAAGATGTACCTCCGTAGTACAACAAGTCGACAATTACTCTACCCACTTAGATTTATTCGTACCGCGGGACATCAGAAGCCTTGTCGGCAGCAAAGTAAAGTGGGCTTAGGGGGGGCTTAAATGAGCCGAAGGGGCAGATATCGTGTGGAGAAAAGCGAACGTATTTATTCGATGGCGTATCCTGATGTCGTCCATAAATATGGCGGCATCGTTTCTTCCAACTAATTAAAAAGAAACGATGTGGTTTATTCCTTTTACTCTGGTTAACTGTTTGAAGTTAATGCGAAAATAAAAAGTCGTCAACCTCCATGCCTTTTTCAAAATTCTAATGTTTGTCTGTGTTGAAGATCGATAAATGACGATATATGTACATATATACATAGTGTTCAATATTATATATTTTCTTTGGAGTTATGAACAACGCCTTAATTTATGCCAAAGCAGTTAATTGGTGGACAACTGAGATCCATCCCACTCTTTGGTTGTTCAATCATAATCATTTCTGCATAAATTTACCGATTCTACAGGAAATGTTAACTTCGATCGAAACTTTTTCATCATATCTTTCTTCGCAATTTTCACATGCACCGTTAGCTAATAACTTTATCTTTGCTAGTCGCCAAAAAATCTGCTCTTCAACATGTAAGCCATTAGCTCTTCCTCTTTAGTACGATGAAGGTTGGCAACACATCGATCGTTAGTTTGCGGAAGAAGGCTTGTACGGTCTTCTATCTATCCGTTCTACCACGTCATATTCTCGCTCCGACTACAATAAACCGCTGCATAATTTGAATTCGTGAGTGTCTGTTGTGTGTAGTCTTCGCGGGTGTCCATCCGTTAACCGTGAGTGATGGATAACGTGCTAGCGCCATCGTAGATCTGCGTAGGGGTAAGAGCTTCCTCCTCCTCACTCGAAACTATTCGCCGCGTCTCGAAATATGGCAGATAATAGAGAGTACTGGCTTGCCTGCAAGTTGGACGTGATGTTTCACTGCGGTATCTATATAGCTCACGTTCGGACGTATGTATTTATATATATATGTGCCCGGTTATTAGTCGTGCGCAACAAAGCGATAAGTATAGCCGCGGTGGACCTACAATGCGGATGAACGGGCAATGTAAGTTTTATGCATTGTTCAAGTCCCGTCAGAAGAATTGGGTTTTATGGAGTAAGTCCTCCTTTATTAGTTTCGTAACGGTACCAGCTACGAAAAGAGGGTAATAGCAACTAAACGCAAATTGTCTCAATTTCTCGCTTAAAACAATAGAATCTAAATCCTACTTTATTGTGATAATAGGACCTGAAACGATCTATAACGGTAAGAACTCGTTATACCCGAACGCACAAAATAGGATAGTTGAGTGCCAAATTATTTCGATATAAGAATAACAATTCGAGAGACGGAGATATACGGTGCCGTCGTAATGGTATACATAAAGAACCGTGGCGAGAGAGGGAGCGTCAATAACGATTGGCAGCGAAATAATCATCCTTCTTACACGTTATATAGGCACATAACAAACAGGATTAAGCGTCACAGTTCCGCGGTTTCTGATGTCGTCTTTACGAGGTCGTAAATTTCCCTCGTAAAATTGATATCGACGTACCTATTAAATTTATAATTCGCCGAACGATAATGACTTTTTTATCATGGAGAGACGCCCCGAAATTAGGTCGACGGAATTACATTTATTAAGTCAATTCCTCCTAACCAACGACGGGGCGCTGCTTCCATTGGTTTTATTATACGGTGGATATGTTTTAGCGGGACGAATTAAAAGACAAATTTCCGGAACGCTTCATTTTCGGACGGACGTTGTTATTCTCCGGACGACAATTTAGAAATACCGTAGATAAGAACATTTTTGAGGATGATTCGTAAATTTGTTTGCGTGGAGAGGACGAGAAGTATTTAGAAATAAATGAAATCAACAATAAATGAAAGGAAAAAGGAAGAACGTACTCCAATGGTGCGGACATGTTTGCACACGTTCACTTGAGATGTTTGCCCGTAATCAGATGAACATCATGAACTTTCATCACTAAAGTGGACAAAGACAGGTGGAACCACCGTTCGTTTGCAGCGATCAGACAGACTCGTATTTTGTCGGCTCTCGGGGAAACCAATAGGCACGCGAACTCTTTCTCGCGAGACGAAGAGACACGAGTCTGCCTAGTCGCCGCAAAAGAACAACAATTCCACCCGCTTTTGTCCTCTCTAGTCATCAGAGCGTATAACGTAGATTCTTAGACATCAGCAGTAATATAAGAAACCTAACGCCAACGTTAACACCCCCGACGAACCCACAACAATACTTTTTCGATCTTCTTTACGCCGATCAAATCGTACAACCTAATTCGGCAATGACCTGGCATTCCTCTTCCGCCTACTGCGTGGCGCAAAGATAAAGGATCTATCTGTTGCAGAAGTTTGTTTTATAATTTATCGAACGCACGCGAGAAGAGAGAAATAGAGATGGCGACAAGGAACACTACTAGTAAAGAGTAAAAGGCATAAATTGCCAGATGAAATATGCGAGTTGACATATGTAGGGATATAAATTCATCATGCTCGTGTTCGGGAAACGAAATTCTGATTTACGACTGTTGTTACTATATAGAGACCGTAGTAGTCCTCTCCTCCTAACGTGTGCGTACACAGCATTCCATTAATATTAAATATGTGAACGGAATCGTAGTGTTTCGCACGAGGAATGTAACACGTTTCGCCAAGATGTAGCGTCGCGACAACTCCCCGTGATTTGTTGGAATAGTCCCGTTTACAACGGAAAACAACTCGCGACGAGTTTTCTTAAGTTTATGCTGACGTTTATGTAATCAGTTTTTTAATACTTAATTCTAAAGGACAAGACTGCTTAACTCGAACAAGACTTGAGCTAGTAACATTTGTTATACTTGTTCAAAAAAAGCGTAGCTGTCTGATTTTCCACAGGCACGGAATAAATATTTCATCGTTTATTTCATTGAAATGTCCTTTCCTGCAACAGGACTGAGCGACAAAAATATATTTTGAACAAGAGACTTTTAAGCGCGCGCAACTAACGCAGATCGGAAAACGGACACTGCATCTATATGCTTCTTGAAGATAGAGAAAATTGTCCTTCGGTTAAGCCACAAAAAGAAACAATCCACAACGGGATGAATTTAAATCGAAAACAAGGTGATAAGATATAATTGGACGAGCTCACCTCGAGAAGAGGAGAAGAAGTAACGTTAAATAGGTAATTGTTACACGTCAGGACATGCAAGTACGCTACACCGGGGAATGCCACGCTCGGAACATACTTCGTCGATTCCTTTGCAACGTGCATGGAACTATTTGTATATGTTTTTTTCTTTTTGCATTGACGCTTAGCTTTTGATACCTTACGACTAAGCTGATGGGTGACAACTTTACTTGTAGTCCTGCGGAGCCTGACAAAGCTGACACGCCGTAAAATGCCCGTCTTAAAGTACGTAAGTCTGTTGTCTACTTCCATCGAATAACTCAGAGCTTCCGCGTCGCTGTTGGTCTCGAAGTTGTTTCCAGAAGAAGATGCCTCGAAATTCCGAACTTTGTACTAAGTTACAAAGTAATTGTCGGCTTTGGTCTGGGAATATTAGCGGGCGCTGGATGACATCGCCGGGCTAGCATCCGTTTTCTCTTTGCGTTGTTTTGTTCCATCTACCGCGTTCTTTTACATCAAAAGCGGGCGATGTTCATAATTTTAGTTATAATATAAAGGCTGTCTAAATTATATACGGCATAAGAGCAATAAGCGATTCGTACCCTAACTGATGGAATTTTGCCATGGCGACGATACAGGAATTCTCTTCTTCGCCAAAACTGGACGTTTTTCTTTCACGACATCGTTGAAACGGTTCAGTAAGTTGATACAGCACCGTTGCTCGTTTTTGACGAAGTTATTGACGTAGATTATGCCGCGATAAAGTAGCTTTAGCCTTCTTTGGCGCCGATTTGTCGCGAAATTCCACCGCCTGGACTGTTCTTTGATTGAACATCATCGCTTAACGTGTTTATCGTCAACTGTGAGCAATCGCGACGTTCATCTTAAAGAATGATTTCTTACTTACTACAATGACACGCACTCTATTTCAATGCTTGCAATCTCACTAATCTCACTTTTAATTTTCATCAATCCTTTGTTATCATATCGTGGATTTTTTTTTTTTCACTAGCTTCGGATGTGATGATTAAGTTTTGGACTTACAAAATTTGCACGGTAGTTTATCCGATCACATTCTCCTGTTTTACACGAGCCAGTATCATTATACGTGTATACACACAACGGATCTACATAACAGTATATCCGTGTGCGTATCGCAAGCTCTGTTTTGCATAGCGTAAACGTTTAGAAATTGTTTCAGCAAACATAAAACCTTAACTTTGAACGGGATATTGTTGTTATACCAATAAAGTGGACGCTGTAGGTACTGCGAGGAACATCCTATGATAACTTGAAATCAACAAGGTCTAGTGAATATCAAATTTCGTTTAATTGCATGCAAATAACTCATGCAATATTCAAGGAAAACAACACGAAACATAGACAAATATGCTTAAAAGTGAACTAATGTACAACAAGAAGTAAAATAATTCTCATCTATCAAGTTGGATGGAATTCATTGCATTTGCCAGAGTAAATAAACCAGCCAAATTTATATTGAATCTTCCTAATAAGATAAGACTCTTTCAAAGGAATATCTCAGAAAATATCTCAACTTCCTCGCGTAGTTTCCTTTACTGTTACGCACATTGTCTTACGCAACGGAAATACACGAGGAAGTCGGCTTTGCATTGTCCGCAATTCAGCTTCAATGTCCTCTGTACCACTTGGTATAAAGTAAAGAACTACACGATTTTAATAAATGATAAAGAGCACAAAAATTGTTTTGTTCCGACCATTTCCCTAATTCGCAGTCATGTTACCAACGTTAAAACAAGATCCATTAAAGTCTTTTTCGTTTCGATCTTCCTATATCGATGGCAAGGGGTAAACCGGAATCGATTGGGGCGTTGCTCCATTTCCGATTGAACTTTTATCGTTACACATCGCGCTTTTTACTATCCCCTTGCTCCTCCCCGCGCCGTTACCTCTTGTATTCCATATCCGAGCGGTGTTTTGTTAGGCAGACGAGTCTTCGTGTTGTCGATGCTGTTTACGTTTCCATGTTGCAGTGCCACTTCACATAGGGCGAGCGTAAAGGGGTTTCGGCGGGAACCGGCGCCACTCGAAAACCCCAATTGTTTTACACGACCGCGTTCACTTGTTTATTTGACTTAGTAATTGTTTAAACGCCGGAAGTATACGCGGCGGCGATGTGTACGAGGCTCGCAACCGTAATTCGAGTGGTCTCTCTCCTTCGCTGTATTAATTGTTAAACAGAGTAATTGGGGTTTGCTACCGGTTTAAATATACGGACGGATGTATGCATGTTAACAAATGCAATTTTATTCGATGGTCGAACTAAATTGACTGGTTTCATACTGCGTCAAAATTGAAACTAACCGTATGGTTTGCATGCCGTATGCAATATCGCGTGCGTTTTATTTGCTTTCGCAGATCGGCGCAGACATGTGAACCCTTTACGTTCGTCCATTCCGATTTAACCCGATGGTGAAAACAGATGGGAAAAACTACACTTTGTTTCCTTACAATCCCAAATTCTTCCGTCCACGTCCACCAAATTCACCTAAATCAATTCGTGTAACATTCATCTTTCATCGCAGTTGTTATCTTTAACCGGAGAAGTCCATCACGTCAAGTTCTCGAGCGCGAGTATCTAACGCGACCGTACCTTCCTCCGTCCTCGAAGTCGCTCCCGAGGGACATTACTACAGTTCGTCGATAGTTTGAAAGATGAGGTGACGATTGGCTAACCTCCTGGGTGTTCTCTTTCAATCCTGTCGGCGTACGGTTCGTCAGGGGGACGACGCCGGTCGACTCTCCTCATCGACTGTACCAATCAGAATACTATCTTCAATTTATCTTCTGCGTTTCTCCGGCGGAACGTCGGAAAAACCGAAAAGTGGTCCTCGGCCGTCGTGAGGTCGGTCAGCAGCGCCAAATCGAGTTATTGGGTAACGACTGGAAAACTCCATATACTCCGATGGATGATGGAAAATGTTTCGTATTTTTCTATTATCTTATCTCCTTCGCGACGACTACTACAAAGTTCGACTTTGTTTTGATGCCCGCGGGACGAGGACGTGGATTGGGATGGGTGGAGGAGTAGAAATTTTATTAGCGTTAAGGGAATTAGATAGAGGTATGCAGAAAGATAGAGGGACTGATGGAAATATGAATATCGTCTCGATTTTCTGTTTGTAATAAGTTGGTACAAAGACTTTGACGTAGAATTTTTTATTAACTTCAACGATTTGTTGTAACCTAAGCTTTATTCAAAGAGCATTATGTACATTTAGGCACTGGACTTACGCAAATGGTTCCCTCTATCATTCCTCAAGTTTTAAGCTGCCTTTTCCCATCCAGCGCAGCCAATCTAATCATATTAAAAGACTCAAAAAGGTGCTTTTGTTTACCGGTTTGCAATACCGACGGAGCGATATATATTTTAAATGGAAATTTCCTCTGCAAATAATAAGTCGACTTATAAAAGTTCCTGGAGCCACGCGCGCCGTTGATAATTAGACTTAGCAAAGTTTCGCCCCTTAATTAACAAAAAAGTTCTCAAAAGCATGACGCAAGCAATTTGTCTTTAGCTGGCCTTTTATCTTCGCAAGACCGCCTTTCCGCACTTTTTCGGACCCCTCATTACATCAAATCCTTTCATAAATGATAGATTCCTTCCGTCCAAAGTTTTACATCAATACAAACAGACTAATCGTTCGCTCGTCCTTGTTTTCGTTTAGCTTAAAAGGAGTAACGAGACGTAAAAATAAAATTTATTTTTGTTTATTTATAGCGTAAGCCTCGCATTGTACTCGCGAATGAAAGGGAGATTTTTCTCCCGTTTCCTTCCCTATTCTTCCGCTTCGTATCTGCCATTCGATATAAGGAGCGCGACATATTGACTTCCTTCTTACCCGCAGCGGTATTCGCGGAGAAAGAAAGTGGGTTCGTTTCATTTTGCATTAATGTCACATTCCCATGTATGTAAAGTCGATCCTTTCCGCCTTACATCGTATTGCTGCATAAAGTAATTCCGTCCTGTTCCAATTCTATCCTGTTTTCTGGGGTGAATATTGAATAACGATAGTGTCGTCAAGTGGTATTTACATCGGTGGCGATAGTCGAAGACAAGACATTTCATTCCCTCTTATTTCCAGAAGATGGCCAAAATTGCTCGCAAAACGGGAGTATTTCAATCTGTTATATATTGTAATGTTATAACGTGGGACAATAGAAAGAGACAGATACAATAATGGAAAAATAAAGATGAACTCGAAAACAAAAAAAATAAAAATAAAAATAAAGGAGGAAGCTAAAATTTGTTAGTATAAATATATAAAATGGTTATTTCAACATTAGTTAACTTCAGGAAACATAGCTAAAAGTAGAACATTTACGACCTTTTTGACTATCAATTGCTTATCTAGTTAATTTTTTGGAATTCGACACAATGTGCTCAATGATTTAGTATATCCTTCTTGTTCGGATTGGACATGCCCCACGTACACGCGAACAACTGCAAGTACATTGACGTTGAAATCATAGGGGCACTACATGCTAACAATGCATTACTGTACGTCAGTTTCAACGTGGTTTACATGATAATAATGCGTAATGCTCAGAGTTACTGATCTATTGTTCGCGAATGGTTACTTCATCTGCTTTTCATATGTCAGCCTAATTACCCCCATTGATGACATGAACCGTTTCGAATAGCGGTAATTCGAAACTTAGTGTTTGAATCGGCAAAGAACCAGTATCCGCCCATATCCGAAACACCGAAGTATAACGCTCGCAGAATTTCGTCTGTTTGTTTTTACCGTCTTTGCTGTCAATGCTTTTTTTCGTAATTTACGAACGCAAGAGGGAAAAACACGGTAGCCGAACGCGATTGATCATTTTGTCGAACTCAACGCAATGACTGCGACTGATGCCTTCCCTCTGGTGTATTATTAACTTTCCGACCGGGTCGGAAATAAAGAGAGTCAATTGGTCAACGGGCTCCTGTGTTACGGTTCGAGTTTTAAATGAACTTTTGTGTCATAGATTAACGAGGAAAGTACGTGAGCGACGGGGAAACTACGTGAACAACACGATTAAATTCGTATGAAGCTGTCGATAGGAGGTTTACCCGCTGTCGATATGTGGGCGTACGGGATAGCTTTCGGAGAACTTCCGATTATTTTCTTACGTCACGAGATCCCGAAATACCATCATTCTGGTGCATATGTAGTTAATCTTCTTCTAAAAAAAAAAAACATCAATTTTAAACTACAAGGCAAAGCTAGGCGAAAATACCTAGCCGACTCTTTTTTTTAAGAATTTATTTTTCCAGATTGCATTATGCGCAAATAAAAGGCAGAAAATTTAGTTAAAGGAACCTTACAAAAAAGAAGTGAATCTATAAAATTAGAGATTGAAATACGGTAACTTAGCTCGTACGAAGCTGCGCGTTATCTCGAAATACTTGAGCCGACCTGAGGATTCAAATAACATTAACAGGAATGAGTTTGCCGGCAACTACTCGATTAACTGCGTTCGGAAGGCAATCACATCTAGTGTCCGATGAGAACCTAGTGAGAATCAATCTAGATGCATGTAGTTCTTGTACGATACAAATTAAGTTGAAAAAGAAGAAAAGAAGTTGATAAAAGAAAAAAGATGAATGCTTGTAAATTTGCACGAATTAAAATTTCAGCCATTGCAATCTTAGAGGATATCCGTAAGTTAAGCCAAATGGAATCTTCACCAACCTTTTTTACATTGCGAACCTACGATTCATATTGGTCTTCGACGAAGTATAAGCTCTAGAAGGGCTACGCCTGAGGAAATTAAGAACTTTCCCATTTTAAATCTAACGCGCTAACTTTAAATTCATACGGGGAAAACTGCAGAAGGAAATGCGGACGTTCATTCATTATTCCAACGCACAACATGCATAGGTATATCACGTTTAGTGCCCGGCCGCTATTAATCGCAATATTTTCACATTTACGTGCATACCCATGAAACCCCCGGCCAGATGAGTTATACCGTTTTCCCACCACTGTTTATAAACCACATCGCGTAACCGCTTCTGTCATAAATTTCGATTACAATACGCTAGACAGACAAACATGCCGAAATTGCACGCTTTCGCATTAAATTTGTATGAAACTTGCGCGCAATTGTAGTAAACCAAACAGCGAAGATTCATGGTAAACGCTCCGGCGAGAGTTTGCTTCCGGTACGGCTCGTATCCTATCTTCCTATCGCGAATAATCAAATTTGAATTTCGTCGTCGACGGCGACGATGAATACGCGCCATCCAATCAGGCCGTCGTCATGAAGTTTTCGCCGATGCGAGGCAACATTATGTGCAGTTTCCGGATTAACTGGCCTACGCGAACTTGCCGATAAGAAATTACGCTAAATTGGATCGGAATGCCGTACGGTTTCGTTAGCTAATTATCGTTGTTTGAAGTTTCAGTAGGGCGTTCCTCTGCGTAATAGTATTTAGAGCTTATTGAGTTATCGTGCAAAATCCGATAGCGCTTGTAATCTAAAGTTACCGGTGCAAATATAAAATTTCTAATTGTAACGTTAAAGTCACCGTTGACTTGATTGATTGATAATGTGACTCCTTCGGAACATCGGAAGGTGCTGAATTGTCTTCAGTTAATTGTGCTAAGATTTTCTCCGCTGTTGGTTAGTCTTTTTGGCTCTTGTTAAAACATTTACATGTTCTTCTTCAGTACTCGCGGTACACTGATAGATGCGTTCATTTAATCGAATTTTGTACCACTTGAGGTTGCCACGTATCGAGGAAGAAAAATTGTGGAAATCTAAACTTTTAAAAATTTAGTTGGTATCATATCTACATCGCAAACTCGACGAGACAGCGTAGCGCTATTCACAATGGTTGTAACGACGCTAAGGTGACAAGGACGAGTTATATTAAACGATGAGAACAACATAATATACAGCCTTGTACTATATTCTATAACTGTATAACAGAACACGTCCCACTAAGGATTGACCTTATTCCCTTGCTCCAAAGGAACACCAAAATCAATAATCCTCGCGTCTTTATGAACCTAAAAAAACTTTATTCTTCGCCTTCGACGGCTTTCTTTCGTCTTCCTTCCACCAGTTTCGGCCCCGCTTTTCTATATCCCGGTCGGCCGTCCAGCCCGTGAGACAGAAGAAATCTATCACGACCTCGGGAGCTTTTATTGACGACGCTTGAATTGCTCGAGTGTAATTAAGTGTTTAGATTGTCAGCCGCTTCGTGAGAGCGGCTAAAAGGATGAGCGACCCCTGCGAACGCTTTAAAAGAATTTTCCAAATGCGGTGTTATTATGTCATTATCGGAGGTTTTAGCGGTTTAAGTAATTTACAGGATTTACTAAGGTTTTAATCGTACTCATTTTTTACTTTGCTTATTATCGGGTTCGCTAGAGTAAAGGTTATTTTATTCGTTCAGCGCAAAATTTATCTATGTTTTTTATTGTCATGATTCGTTGCTGTATGCTGAGTATTTCTTTTGCAACGTCGATTCTTATATTTTCATTAATTTCCCTTTTGCCAGGAAGTCGTTTTCATCGTGTTAAACATTTTTCCTGCTTTTTCGATACTCTCGTTTATTTTCTTATTTAATTTTCCTTCCATAACAGTAATCCTAATATTTACTTATCTAACTGGAGACTCTGGTTCGCGAAAAATATGAAAATTTGCGCTGCGGAAATTAATGCGAATACGCTTTCCTGTATGTACATAAAATAGGCGTTATAAAGAACTTCCAATTCCACCCTGCCACATAAAATATTTCACGAGCGGCGTACGAAGCCATCGACGCCCAACGAACGCCACACATAATCTCTCCAGTTTTCGAGCTTCAATAACGTATTCAGATCGAATAATTGTAAATTAGAATATTCTACGTTGGTTTGCGGAGTTCGAACGACTCCCCGGTCGATCCCGTCCCTCCGGCCGCTCCCCGTTCTCCTGCCTACGATGCGCCACTACGTCCCCGCCGGATGGTCCTCGAGAGCAGAGATATCTCACTTGTAATGCAGGGAACGGTACATTTATAACCGGGTGACCGCCATATTGGCTTCCAGCGTTCATTGTTGGGAATACCTGCGTCTCCGTCTCCCATCCTTAACGTCGGAACGAGCCGAAGTTGGCTTTCACGAAGGCAGTTTTCGCATTTTCCCCACGCTTCCGGTACGAAGTAGGGTATGTTGCATGTGGAGGGAAACGAAGAACGTAACTAACAAGTCGTCGCGTCGATCCTTTTGTCGTCGCCCGCGTGAACACGCCACGTCGAGGTGGAATGGACGCAACAACTTGGTAGGCAATAATTGATTATAGTCCGTCGTCCCTTGACACTATTCGGTTAATTTATTGACTGGTGGCAACGGCGGATCGAAATTAAGTCAATTTTCGGTGATTTCGTCGGTCCTCCGGGTGTGCTTTCCGTGTCACGTTGTCGATACTGAGTTATTAATTCCTCTCCCGTCCGCTTGTTGATATATTGAAAAACGAATCTTAATGTTGTAATTATGAGGTTACGAGGAGGGAAATTTTGAAAAGGGCGGCGTCGCCGCTTCTACAAAAGTAATCAATTTCGTTTCGCAATTTTATATTTTAATTACTTCCAGCATAGCTTCGCAAGTTTATCGAACGTTATTCGAGAGTTAATGATCAACTACGGAATGCAATAAATCAAAATACCAAGCAGACTCTTTACATTGATCCATCTTGCTTACAAGAATTTAGAAAATTTACATTTCAGTTAGGTATAGCTAATTACAATTATTTGGAGCCAAATACCAAATTGTATTCATTAATTGATAAATGTTGCTCCTAGTTAATAGGTAATAATACAATAGGTCAAGGAGCCTATTGTATTCATCCTGATCACAAACCGTTAAGTATTAAGGTACCGTACTCCTTTAGCCAATAAGAAAATTGCTGCGTTTGTAGCTGCATGGGTATGTATAGCACACCTTATTTTCTATAGTCTACCGCTGAATTTATTAGTCTTTCACAAGAAATCATTTAATATGACAACACAATGCGCTTAATCTTGCTTTTTATTTCCCCGTCGAAATAATAAAAAAAAAAGAACATTGCAGACTTGTATACGAGCGAATCTGACCTATTTAGACGTTAAGAGAATCGGGCATTGCTACCTTCAGACAATCCGCATTGCGCTGTCTTGATTACCTACCGAGTTATGGCCAAATGAAGAGAGGAAACAAAGAATTACGACCCTTCTCACCTTCGTCCGTATCGCATGGAGCGCAAAAATAAAATTTGCGTTTATCATGC
Organism: Oryctes rhinoceros; assembly: GCA_020654165.1. Lineage (NCBI taxonomy): Eukaryota > Metazoa > Arthropoda > Insecta > Coleoptera > Scarabaeidae > Oryctes > Oryctes rhinoceros. The sequence goes on along the minus strand of JAIOKQ010000548.1, from coordinate 3,258,723 downwards.
CAATAACGTTAACCGCTACTGCACTGAAAATTACCGCTATTCAACTCGTAATTTTCCTCATTCTAGGCGTTCACGTCCCGTCCGCGTCTAGATAGATGTATGGTAACTTACACAATAACGAAAGCTCATCCGGCCACTTAATAACCATACTTCGCGAATTTATAAGCCGCACCATAGTTTACAGGCTTGATTACTTACGTCGCCGCGGTTTCAGCTAACAAATTGCCAACAGCGTCCTAATTTCGTAGCGCGTCGCTTTGTACACATGAACTTGTGTATAATGAATGGCCATGGTAGTTAGCTGTACGTGATGAGCATCTAATCAAACGTAATCAGCGTCAGAAATACGGTACCGAGAACTAGTAAGTATCTCGGCTGTACTCTTTGAAATGTTTACTTTCGAATCGATAAGTACATTTTCGTCGAATATTATTGTTAATTGTAAATTCCTCTCCTGGATCGTTCAAGAGTCTGCACGGAAACAAGAGGATACATCTTTTGTTACATGTAACAAAAGATATTGGCAGGTTATTGAGGAAAAGCTACGTTACATGAAACTAGTGCGTATATTCAACCATGTTCCTCAAAGATACAGCATGAAACGAGCACTGCTAGAGTATATACAATAACGTATGAATTCGGGCGTACTTATACGTCGCATATAAGGCGAAGTACCTCACAAAGGATTAGCGGAGGACGAGAACAAACTTTCCGTACAAAATTAAAGCAAGTTTATCCCTGGTTCTCCCAAAGAAGAACTACTCTAACGCGTACGAACTATCAGGAACGCGCAAAAAAATAACAAGCTTGGGAGAACACCTGTCGTTTAATAATGTAGACGATATAGAACTTGCTTTAACTTCAACGTGAGATTATTGGTGCTTTAGTTTTGTGAAGGTGTATCTCTATAAATTCAACACGTCTTCTATAGCTCACAGCGCAACGATGAGTCGTTCATTCTCTGGAAAACTGAAAGTCGATAAACCTATCATGCGTTATGCATTTTATTCCAAATAAATATTTTGGGCTCTATCTAACTGATGCTTTGTTAAAATTCCATTTTAATCGAGCGGGCAAATACCTCGAAAAATAACAGATAACGTGCTTATATAGATCAACATTTAAAATGTTAACTTCGTAATGCGAAAACCAATTTATTTGCAAATATTGCAATTGATGATCATAGAATCCACATTAAAAGAGCACACTACAAATCAAACAGATAATAATTTAATTAAACTTTCCGGATTAATAACTACGAGTAATTCTTGTAAATTTGACAATAACTCTAGATAGATTATTCATAAATAAATACAGCAAATGCATATTTATTAACAAACCTATTTTATCGAATTCAAAAATTTCGGAAAACTACGTACAAGGTAAAACCTAAAGTTCAGTAGTTACAGTCTTTCAGTCGAAGCTTCAATATACAGGATTCGCTGAGTAAGCGCCGTAGACGCGAATCGCTACCCGAAACCCTTGAAAGTACATACGTACCGCACGTGTAGCCCATAAATTAAGCGTATATGACCGATGTACCGTATCTTCTACCTGCTGCTTAATATCAAATTAGGAGCAGACGTCGGATGAGCAATGTTTATAAATCGAATCCTCCCAGACCGATGGGACGCGACTTTACTACACCACGCTCGACGTGAAGCGGATTCCCCGGACGTAAAAGGTTATACGTATTCAAGACGAGTATCGACGTCAAAGGTATATAATTCCCACGTGGGCATCTCTAATGCCAACGCGCTAGACAAAATTTTACCATTCAATTGGCGTCATCGGTTTTCCATTCGCGAAACATCCCGTAGATTCCCGCGCCGTACGCTCCGAGTATGCGATCGGGTTTCGATAAACTTCTTCGATTGGTTCCGGGCGAGTTTAGGGACTTGGGCGTTGTAAATAATACGCGATGGTGATGGGTAAAGTATCTCCGAAACGAAAGGGTTCGATTTAAGTTTGGGCGGCGGTGTTGGGAATTAACGTATTCAACATTTCCAAATCGATAGAAGGTGAAACGATTAAATTGGCTACAGATAGACATCTTCTTCTTATTCAAAATGAAGAATAAAGTAAAAATAAAGAATAAAAATACTTGCTGCTGTTGTTGCACCCAACTGCTGTAAATTCGGGCCGTCTTAAGGAGTCGATTTCAAACTTAAAGCTTTATTAGCTTTATTTCTATTTATTAACACGGTTGCTAAACGACGTCCTTTAACAAACTTTTATTAATATTATAAGCAAGAGATTGCATCGATGCTGACCGCAAACTAAAATTGAGATACTCTATTAAGATAACTCTAAGGGAGCTAACCGAATAAAAAGATCTAAGATATCAAGACATTAACTTCCAGTTTACATCTTTCGCGATGTAGAGTATTTTAAAGCTAAACGGCCATTATGCATAATATCATGACCCTCTAACGATGGTATCTCGAGTAACTGCAGCGAAGCCGTAAAATAGGACACGTAATGTGCGACCAAGGTAGTATAGCATTCCGCGGTGTGCCTTGGCGGGACTCTAAAGCATTCACCTGAAACGCAAGGACAAATGAAAAGGAATACTCCGTTGCTCCGCATACTATATATTTCGAATGCGCCGTGGAGAAATATTTCGTGCGGTATGAAGTGGTTAGGATTCGGTTAAAATTCAGTTTGCCTTTAGAAGGTGCTGGATCTAAGACTCGGTCCGCTTCGAAACACGTTTTATGAAAGCCATTCAGAGTAGATGTAGTGTTCACGGCTGGGATTTGCATCGCATTAGGTGGCTCTAGTTTCAGACACTGCGCGGATTATAAGACTCGTTTAGTTTCGGGTAAGGCGCACATATTCCGTCTTACATCCATCCCGACGGGCACTTCAAGTGAAATCCATGAATTGTTTATGTGGCTCGTTGCGAAATTTTAGCGCGCGTACATATGTATATGGTTCTTATTATTATTTCGCCAAAGAAAGCTTATTAGCTTAAGTGATGCGGTAAGAGGCAACGAAGATGATACAGAATGAAAATAGATATGAAGTATTGAAATCGTATTAACGTGAATGTAATCTCAGACCAAGCGCTCATAATGGAAGATTCGACCAGCATTAAACAGCAACTCGCGCAAAAAAAAAAAAACTAATAAGAAAACTTCAGATTATTAAGAAAGACTTTATTTTATAACAAGCGAAGAGGAGCTGAAAGCATCGGATTCCTCTTCCGTTGCCGCTATCTTTACAGACGCTACCAGAGACATTTCTTAGCACGTACAAATTGCTTACACGTCCTTAATTCTCGCCAAAGTAAATCGGACGTAAACTCGCAGCGTTAAGTGCAAATAGGAACCTCAGGAATCCGAGACCGTTCCGTAAGGGACGGCTTTTGATCGCGGTCGAAACGACGCTACAACGATTGCATTTACAACACCTCGCAAAAAAAGAGGACAATTCCACCCGAGGTCGTAGTTGTTCTTCTCTCTAGCCAATCGGGCGCAGCTCGTGGGAATTCGAACGCCGAAACGGGAAACGGATATCGGCGTGAATAACAAAGAGCACGCCGGGACCCGTCACTATCGGAGAAGAGAAAGAGAGGGGGAAGGATATAAAACTTGCGTAATGATATCAATCAAATTGGGACGCAATAAAAAGAGGCAATGCAATATCGGGCGAAATTTTACGATTCGGGCTGAAATTAAGGGTAAGAAGAGAATATACATTTCCTGAAGATGCGAACGATCCCACATCGAACACAAATAGGAGAAGAGAACGATTAGGTTAGCGAATTTTCGATTGAACTGATTGTTATCTGTGAAAAAATGGATTGATTGGTGTTTGTTTCTCGAAAATATTATTTTTCTGTTCACTTCAATTTTTCCAAAGTATTATAACGGAAGCTAAAGTAAGCAATCGGAGTTAATCGTAACCATAGACCTTGTTGTAATTGCTCGTATCGAAGACAAATAGAAGAAACGGGACAGAGCGTTCGTAATTAATGTGATATAAATACATATGTTCTATCTACCAACGATTGGTGGTTTTTAATGAACCTCATTACTAGAATTCCCTTTCTTTGAATCAGTAAGTATTAAGACTAGCTTTAAGAGTGACGGATAATAACGCTTTTGCATAGAATGCGTTGCTCCGTCTCACACAAGGGCTACATATTTCGCAGATATCTCTGAAATGTGATTTACCGCAGTTACCTCTGCCTTACTTCAAACACCGCGAAAGACATATTTGCGGACAAATACCTACCTTCGGCACATATCTCCGAATTAACTTATTCGCGAGTGCTGAATAATTTCTCGGAGGACGTTGTAATGAGGAACAAGGAGAGGAAGAAGTAGAGGAAGAAGTAGAAGAAGGAGGGAGATATTCGAGAAATCGTCTCGACCGTCGCAAACTTAAAACAAATTGGCAGAGGTAAGATTACCGTTACTATAATTTTAATTTCGCCGAACGTTCGCATCTCTCTCTCGCTCCTCCATCCGATTTTAGTAATGACGTCGGCTGCGGTGTCGTCTGCTCGGTTTGATTTCCTCCCCAATCGAAACGATAATGAGCGGGAAGAAGGTGTGATGGCGAAAGAATCCATCTCGTTCTCGCAATTCGTTCCTCCGAAAACCCCGTTCGACGCTAACAAGCCAAGACATCCGGATAGAAACCTTACGGGCGAATAAGGATTCAATTGTTTTCCGGCGCTTCAGACATATGTCTGCCTGTCTTAATTATGGTAACTAGATGGCGCGGTAGTCGTGAACGAATGCACGTCAAACAGAACTATTTCCTAATTCAGCGTGCGTTGGGATTTCAAATAATGGAATTATTTCCCCCTTTTTCCTTCATTCCGTTCGCGTTGCTTCTTTTTAATTAAAGGCAGATATTTCTATTTGGCTTTCATTTATTTCCTACCTCATTTGAAATAAATTCTGAGAGACGACGGTTTATTGTGTCTACCTGAGTACGCGACACTTTTAAAAGGAAAACGAGTAGGATAAGTATAAATCCAGAGTAGATGGTCATTCGTTGTCGTATCTTATTTCTCATTAATAGCGACTGATTTATACGAAAAGACGTAATCGGCAGGGGCATATGGTTCTTTTTTTTTTAATTAATCTTTGTGGCTATTGGTTACGATTACCTCTTGAGAGTTGAATCTTGCTTAAATCACGCAAGCGCAGAAGCATAACCTCGCAGAATAAAGCGACACCACTTGGCGAAGATAAAAGGCGTAGACTTGTTTGTCTTACGTGGTAAGTAACGATATGGTTCTCAAATTTGAGAACCTGTAACTGTCCAAAGAGCGAACTGTGTGGCATTTCAGCATTGACCTATTAACACATGGGAATGTATAGACTCATATTATTATTATTATTACTATTATTATTGCTATTATTATTATTACTATTATTATTATTATTATTATTATTATTAACAAGTACAGCCGATAGAGATAACAAATCAGGCAGACTTGTGATAGCGGCAATCACCAGCAAATCGAAGAAGAGCTTCCGCTCCAGTACATTTCAATATTTCTGTTCCAAATACCACGTCTTCACCAATCGCAGCACCCAAGCAAATTCTTTGACAAACATGATCGAGTAGGACCACGTACTCTGTACTTATTCAACTTTTCATAAAGAATTGCAACGCCTACCAAAACGAATGTTTTAAAGCAAAGCTTAAAGCAAACTAGATGACCACAGTTCTCATTTTTCCAACGAGTTAATAGCAGCATTAGGAGAATTGAAAATTGGTTCTTTGCATAATGACCAGTTTTGAAAGCAGAAAACAACAGTAATAGTAGTCATCAGAAATATTGAGGAAGCCAGTACCGCCCTCGAACATATCAGGTAAGCATTTAATATTCAAATAGTCCTGTATATCTCATGCAAAACCGCCTTCGGTAGTTCTTTTTCGACGGGAAAAACGAAAGTTCAGTTAAAATGGCTCCGGCTAATACCCCTATCCCGCTCGAATTAATTTTTGAGTCGTACACAGCGCTTATCGTCTCGTAATAGTAAACGCAATTTATCCGCGAACCAAACCGTAAATGCCACCGCTAGTCCGACCGTAAATGAGTCCTTTATTATCGGTTGATCCTTTTATAATTGCGCATTCCTAAAGTTTAATAGTAATTGCGCAGCCGTGCAATTGGGCAATAAGCTATCCGGAGGCGATATCGTTAGCTTCCGTGCCGTTAAAATTTGCACCGTTTCGGTCTTGCGCGACAAATCTTGTTTCGCGGGATAACGGGATAGGATCTCGTTCCGCTACGAATATTTACCATTTCAGAAGCGGTTAACGTTGGATCGCGCGCGCGATCGCTAAACAAAGTGCCCTAGACGAATATCGTAAGCGATACCGCTGAAACGTCGCTGCCTCCCCCTTCGTAAATGTACTACATTATTAAATTCTGGTGATTTTCCGGTGAACTTCGGTTTTCGGAATTCATAAGCCAATTTGCGGATTAAGTGATTTACATGTGTGTGTACGTACAAGCGGGTATACAGCGAAAGGCGAACGTTCTAATTAGCGAATGGGGGCTTAATTAACTTAAAGAGTTTAGAACTAGTCCGTGATCCTGCCGTAATATAAATTTGTCTTCCAGCCGCGATCGGATTTAATAAAGCCTACTATTTTGTTTAAACTAGACCGTATAATGCGGGTGTTTATCTAGGGTCTAATAACGGATCGATCGGAGTTGTTGTGGATTGTTAATAAATTAAGTAATCATACCAAAAAGGTTTGCTTGAAAGCGACTAGAAGAGTTACTTTATACGAAGACAAATGACCAACATTTTCTTTACCTCCGTCTTCGGTCGTAGCGAAACGGGGGACGTGGCTAGAAGCCTCCGTTTTACGCAGATAATTTGGGGAAAGTTATCACTGATGTGATAAGGAAGCCGCACACAATGTTTCGGCTCAGGATGACAAAATTGATGCGCATAATGGATTTAATTTATTTGATCCCTCTCTAATGACACCGTGGCTTTCTTTCTTGAACGTTCCGCTTGCTTCCTTCTAACTGTTCTTTGATCGTTAATTTCCGTTAATCGTTAATCGTTAATAATGAAAAGTTACCTTTCCATACTTAACAAGGATGTAAACTTAATTTAATTATTAACTTTTAAAATTAGATAATCTACGACTAGGCCTTCGCTATCTTCAATCTTTACTTCTAACTCTTTAGCCACAAGTCATGATTTGTTTTTAGCCACCAATCACGTAGCGAAGCGGCCGTAATATGTTTTGGCAATAAAAATGTGTGTCGTAGTGTGTATGGTTTACTATCTTCTGTTGAAGTTCAGCACGAAATCTGAATTTAATAGTGAAATATATTATATCTACAATTAAACCAATCATGTTCGACGAAATTCACGGCGTTTTGCTCAAGTTTAAAGCATATCTGTACGCTAGCATTAATTAGGATATACCTCGTAGAATTGTGGCATGTGACATATTAGACGTCAATCTGCGTATTTTGGAAAAATTCTAACGAAATTTGTGAGCGCTTTTGTGTATTACCTTCCCGATATAACATCATGATAGTATGTCTGCATTCGGTAGGCTGGTAAAACATGGACTGAAAACCCGTCCAATCCTAACTAACGCGGTGATTTACGGCACCATGTTCGTTGGCGCTGAATGTCTAAACCAAACCTTGACTAGGAAGATCTTCGTCGAACATCCGGAATCTTACGATGCGGCAAATATGGGCAGATGCGCGATCTTCGGTACTTTCGGTCAAGGACCGCTGATGACAGTTTGGTATAAGTGGTTAGATAAAACGTTTCCCGGCACGGATCCGAAGACTATCGTCTTAAAGCTCATCCAGGATCAGATGTGCTTTACCCCGTGCTTATATGTTTGTTTCTTCGTCGGTATGAGCATCATGGAAAGAAGAGAGGACCTCTTCGAAGAGTTGAGATTGAAATTCAAGAAGACGTTTTTAACGAGTTGCTGCTTTTGGTTTCCTGTACAATCCGGAAATTTTTATTTCGTACCGCCCGTGTACAGGGTGATATATATGGGGTGTGCCGCATTCTTCTGGGTAACAATCCTGTGTTATATAAAGAGTCAAAAGACAGAATAAACCGTATATTCACTACGAATTCTTGAATTAATTGATGATTAAGTAATTTATATCGAAAATGGATGATAATTCATTAATTTATTATACAGGGTGTCAATATTTAACTTAAGTCATACGCCGGCGGTAAATGACTTCTTTATTTGATTAAATTTAGAATTATCCTCTACCTTTGCGTTTCTAACGCAATATTTCTGTATCCGCTGGAGCTTGTTGTTGGAACCGATCTACTACGTAATTACTAAAACAGTAGAAAGAACATAATCCAGTTACAACTACACTAACCGGGCTAAATTAAGGAATCGCGTTACTAAAAGTTCGTATCGAGCTTTCCATTGGCCGGCGCGCACAACACATCGAAGCTGTCAGTCCGCCCGGCCGACTGGTAGCGCAAAATCGACCAACAAAGCGCCAATCCACCGTGAAATCACGCTAATTAAATGCAACTTAATTACCGTTTTCCGGAAAGTTCTGAACCGAATGCTACGGTCTCATTAGGCGGTAGGAAAAAGGAGAAAACACGTACGTACCGTCTCGTCCGCCAGTTCTGATAGTTGCGACGTTGTTTGAGGCACAGACGCGGCTCACACGACCAAAGTTTGAAGGGGGCTACGGCAAACGTAATATAGTTTGTGTTCTCTTGTTTTTATAATTTGCTCGATTTTTTTGTGGTGATGCCGTCTACTTGTAGTTGTTGTTGCTAAGCGGAAGAGTAATATTCTTCGAAAGCGTATGCTGAAGGAAGTGTATCAGGTTGAGTTTGATCATTTTAGACGACAATTGTCTCCTCACGAGCACGTTCGCGTAACATTTTCAAAGTCTTTTAAAGATAGCTTTTAGCAAGGATTGGCTCATGAGATTTAAATCCCGCTGATGTTGTAGTAGATACAATATGTAGAATAAGGCAACTATGTATTCTCCTAATATAATCTTTAATGTTGCTGAGACCGCACTTTACTTAAATATATAGATCAGCGTTATCAATATTTGTAACTTTATTCAATCAACCAGCAATCATTTTAATTCACTGAATAAATTAAAATGGTCGCTGTTTATATCGTCTTTATTGTATAACCTAACTATCACGCCATACCGTATGGCAGGTCCAATATCTAACGATTTCTTTCTGCAGCGGCTGGTCGACGTCAAAATAGATCCAGCAGCGACGCGAGCTGTCAATGTTAAAATATCTAAGCCCGAGGCAGCGATCCTAATACGAACTGTAAGGAAATATAAAGGAAATCTCGCCAGCATCGGAATCGTGCACGCGATACCAATATGAAACCGGCAAGACGCGAACGCCAGCAGCAAAATTGGGTATATATTTTTAGCGACAGGAGGAGAATTCTGCGATGAGCTCCACTGTCTCGCAATATTTCCGGCTTCTATTTTTATTTTTCTGACGTTCGCTAATATTTTATTCAAGTTGTAAAGCGTATCGGTTGAAGAAGGCACAAATCGGGTTAACCGCGCGGGATCTTAACTACTTTTTAAATGTCGGAAGACTTACGTAAGAAAAGAATTGTTGCGAAAGTTTCTTATAGAGACGCATCTAGAGTTGATTTCTCGCCCGGAAAATTTCCCGTATTTCCACAGATCAACTTTAACGATTGTTTATCGTATTGCGTTGGTCTAGTTTGTTTTTCGTCATTTAGAAGAGCCGGATGCTCCGCACGTGTTTTTACAGGAACACCTGTTACAATATGATAGTTGTACAAACAATTCATTTGCGGCCGGCGTATTTCATATAACAGACAATTCTAATTCGTATTTCGGTGTAATACAGTCCAATCCAAAATTTACTCCAATTAACTGGAATAGGTCTCGCATTAAATTATTGCCGTGATCAACAGAAGCCAAAGAACTGTTTGTGGTACTTGTTTGTTGCAGCTAGCAGATGGAATGTACATACCTCCCAATCATGATTTCCATTCGCTTCCCAGATTTACATATTTAATCTGCGGTTGTAAATAACAGTTGCCGTCCATTTAGTAATTACCTACGTATTGAGCCCAGCTCAATTTACTACCGCCGAAATATAGGGCAACAGCGAAATGTACAGCTATACTCATTACAAGCGGAGGACTTCTACATATAATATGGTCTGTTATTTGTTTCAGCATGTTTAATATTGTTGAAAAGGGTACCGCAATATATACAACAAATGAATTAAAAATAATTTCAGATCTACTCATTTATTTACTTATTTTCTTCACAACACAACCGTATGTTTCTCCCAATTCCGTGTACGTTCGCGAATAAGGGTCCAACCAATAAGTTCCATCAAATCATCGAGAGGCCGAATAAATACGCGCAACGCGAGTACGTGGAAGAGTTTCCCACTCCGCACACTCATGCGGACGGATGTGCATAGCGCTTCGCATACGTACAACGACGCTCGATACATACATAGATTCGCGTTCGTATATATATGTACATATATACATTCCATTATACGGATTGGCCGGAAATCGTCTCGGGTAAAGAGCGGATTCGGATCGAACCGGAGAGTTATGGGTTCGCCACATGCGCCGATAATTTAGGACGCAATCAAGCATAACGACATCTTAACGGAAAAAAAAGGAAAGGAATGGTTTCTGGGAGAAAAACGATCCAGCCAACAGGGTATATTTTTTTATACGGGGTCGGTTTGGGGATTTAGTAGTGCGTCGGACTATTGACACATTGTCTTTTATCCGAGGTAGGTATGCTTGGGTGCTCAATAGAAGATCCCTACTTCTAAGATTTTTTGGAAAATATATCGTTGAAGAGGTTCCTTTGCGATGTTATAAGTTGAAAAAGACGCAAAACTTAACTTCTAATTTGTGCAATACGATTAGCTGATTCAAAAAATACACTAAAAATTGCATTTTTTAACTAGAAGAGACGTAACCGGAGCAATTAAGAGACACTAGGTGAGATAGGATGAAGAAACGGAGAAACAAGCATAACACGCGGATCAAAGTTCAAACTTTTAGAGCTTTTAAAGCTTCGTGATCAATCTCTAGAATTGGCATCAAGATTATTTAATTTAATTTATTTGCATTTTCTTGTTTGTCCAATTTTAAACCTACATTAGCGTATGTATATCTTACTTAAGGATAAGTTAGAAGCTTACATTGCATTTTCTGTTAACTGCCTACTAACAAGTACAAAAGGAATAAGGGACACTCGTACATTCTTATATACAGGATGAGTTTCCGATGTTCGGTATGGGGATCTCGGAGATAGTGGCGATAAATTGGGAAAGAAATGCAATTTTAGGAGCTTAATCGAATGCGCCCTTTGTTTTTTGGAGAAAAAGTATCTGGTTCCTCCTCTTTTAAGAGATAAGAAACAATCTCCCAAGTCGTAAACAAATCGCATCCGGTGAAACGAATATTGTAATAATGATTAAAACTGCTTCTATTCTTTTTTCACAGCCTACGTAATAAAACCCAGATTAACGGTTCAAAAGATGCTTAAAATAAGGAAGACTGAAGCAACGCCTATTTATGCCGAGCTCCGCGTTTCAAAACCGACACTAATAAGAGTGCCCGCTGCAAAAATATTTAATCAGCGTTTATTAGCAAAGTTAAATTATCCGGCTTTTTGTTTTATTACGTTTTCCATACTGCGCCAAACAAGAATTAACCGGAAACAATGCAGGAACAAGCGCGCGCGGTGGAGGAAGGGCGGGCGAAGAGGGAAAAAAAACAATAAAAATTAAACGCTCTATTAGACGGGCGGCGCAGCGGCCCGGGGTATCCCGCCGTCGGGATAGATTAATTAAAATACAAAATAGTACGCCATGCAAACATAAAAATTAATTACAGCGACTCCCGGTTGTCGCTAAAAGTTTTTTATGCCCGGAATAAATACGGGTTCGTTTCGATTCTAATCCGCGGGTATTAAAAGACCGACGGGATTCGATTCACAATTTTTTCGCATTTTCTCCGCGTAATGATATTTTGAATTAGATCCGCGTATAATACGCCCGTGTCATTTTTACAAGAAATATTAGAGAATGGAATTTAGAAAAGCCGTTAATTTGTGTATACGTATAAATCACCGGGGTCGACAGCAACATGGACGTTTTAATATTACTAAAATCCGCAATGACAAGCGTTATAACATAAATAACCATTCTATAGCAGACCGAAACCTATGAATGCTTCATATTAAGGTACTAGTAACCCTCTTGTTATACAAACACATTCAATCCCTCATATTTTGAAGCAGCTCAGACAAATTAAACTTTATTCGATTTCTTCAGCAGTAAACTTCGCCGTAGAGATATGATTAGGATTATAATTTGATTTGTTGGAGATTAAAAAAGAGAAAAACGTCGTCATCTACATCCATCCTTGGTTGCTTGGTTTAAGTTTGCTATCGATTTCTTGAACATTGTTCTTTAACGTATACCCCAGGCGCCCTTGTTAAAATCCAAATATAAATGCCCAGATGTGTTGATTTTTAATTTAATTTAATTTTAAACTGTTGCCATTGTTACGTTTTCAAATATTAATCGTTACCGACACTGAACATGAATTTTTTACTTCAATTTGTAAATAATGAAAAACAAACCACGGGAATAATTCGAATAATTAGACGGAATGCACGACGTATTCAAACAGACGATACTTTTATATGAGCTATCTAACCGCCTCTTTTTCAACTTGCTTTAAAAGTAGCGGACTAATTCGAAACATGCAATTACGAATTAAACGCCACGTACGGCGCCCTTACAATTCGTAAAGTCTTCACCTGAAACACACACGAAGGCCGTATTTATGTCGCGAAAGAAAGCGCTTCTTTCCCTAATTAGCGGGCTCGAGCTGGAATTTGTAAAGGAAACCACCGAAGCCGCGTAAAAATGGCGTAATACTCATGGAATAACGCCCTCTATGAATATGGGAAGCGACACTTACGTAATCTACGTAGCGTCATAAAAAAAAATCGCGACCTGCAACGTCCATAAAAAGCGGTGGCGTTCATTTCGACGAGCTGGAAAGGGATCGTCGAAAAATAATGAGATATTTTATGCCCGACAGGGGGACAAGGGAGGTTAGTAGCGCGCTTCACGGTTGGAACAGGATTCGTTTCGAATTTGGGTAATAAGTGGCATGCAAACCTGTTTTGAATATATCATATTGATATCGTTCGAATATGAATATGTAAAGTTATCTACGTTTCGAGCAATAGTCCGGATATTAGATAAGCCAACTTACGGCTTGGAGAAAGAAGAGCTATTAAAAGAAAATGAGATTTTGAGGGCTATCGCTCTCCTGATATATTCGTACTTATCAAACTAACGTTAAGGTGCGATAGATTATAACGATAATGGTAACGATGTACGATCGCAGTGTTAGCGGATACCCGTGACAAACGGTGTACCTCAAGGTTTCATTCTTGCGCCGTTACTATTCTTACTGCTCGATTTTACTTTTCGAAATAACAGTAGGCTCTTAAATACGCAACTGCGCTCCAACTCATGTCCGTTATCTAATCATTCTCCGCAAAAACCACAACATTGAACTTCGCATATTAAATATATCTGCTCATGCGCATTCACGTAAACCGGTGTATACGCGCGCGAGCCTTTTTTCCAAACAAAACCTTGCTTTTAGACCGAGGGTACCGCAATTTAATAGCACGCACATTTTTTTGCCGTATAGTCAATGTAGTTTCTGAACCATTGTTTTGGATCTAGCGAAATCCGTTCGCTTTGTGTTCGCCGGAGAGCTGTGTTTATTCACATCGCATGGTATCAGCATTGTTGATATTAACGGGGTATTGTTGATGATCACGGTTCGTTTGCCAAAACTCGACGTTTATAATTTCGCTGCAGCCTGTTCGTACATTTGAGGGTAACTGCTATACATTCAATTAGAAGTAAGCGTGCTCGGCATAGACTAACCAACCTACAGTTATCGTAGAGGAAATTGTGAATATCGAACTAACAGTAATAAAGATTTCAATAGAACCACGTCAAGTACACGACAAACTAGTATCGCTCTTATTTCCTTTTTTCGAAAAGTCAACAATCCTTTTAATATCTTTGATGCAATAACTTCATCTAAATGGTGTCATTTTCCACGCAGCTCAACTGGTAAATAACCCTCAAAAAAGATACATTTAAGCTATTATAATGATTAGAGGAACGCGCGTCGATCATCACACATGGATTTACATATATTCCGCGAAAACACAACGCCATCTACCTGATTTTTCAAAGGTAACATTACAGTGCTTACGAATGCGCGAAACGTCTAAATTCGAGTAAAACGTTTAACGGACGGCTTGGCTAAGTGCATGAGAAATTCCCTAGCGATAAAAGAAGAATCCGATTGTAAATGCCCAATTAAGTTCCTCCCGCCGCTCATCCGGTAAACCGATCTTTACGTATGGAAGACTCGAAGTTAAATGGCCGAAATCGCGCGTTGTTACCGAAAACGTCCAATAAGAGCAACAAACAAACGATAAAAAATGTATGTATATGTATTCTAGGTTAACGAGTCGTGCCTTCCCCCGTTTTCGGAATTTATTTCCGCCTGAACGGCAATATTTACAGTGACGGAAATAAATTAGCGGTAAACGGGAAACGCCACGCCGCCGTCCATATTTAATAAATTGTTTAGAGATTTTCCCCATCATCTGTTGCCAGTTTTCTTACAAATTAAGCGATAAATCAAAAATCAATCACCGGCTTCACTCGCAGCTGTTACCCCGCCCTAACAACAACTCTACGCGGAGTGTAACTTAGTTTAGTTAACTGCGCTGTTTTCAAAGCGGTAACGAAAATCACTTTCTCCCGGGGATTCAGGTTCAGGAATTTATGGGCGAGCTGTTAATATGCCAGGCAACCGGTTCGATATCACATACGGATATTTGTGGTATATACGACGCGAACAGATTAACCAAGATACTGCTATACATAAAGGCGGCTGTTCGCAACCATATTTCTATTGGTTAACGTTAACGTGATCATTCGGTATAATTACGCAATCATTTATCTTTTCACAAAGGATATTTGGCGAAACTAAGCCGATGATGCCTATAATAATGAAGTTTGCTTCAACTTTTAGTTGAAGGAAAGGTTGAAGGAAGTAGTTGCACTTCCGTCAGCGATAAATTTCGTGATCTGCCAAAGGTCTACCAAAATAGGTTGTTCCAACGCTCGCAACGTATCAGCATGTGAGACAGACGAATCCTTAAGCATCTAACTACCGCAGTACAATGGATTTTGCATGAACGTTTATGTGTAAAAACGATCAGATTCCGACTGGTTTCGTATAATTTCACCCAAACATCGTAACAGGCGATGAAACTCTTTGTTTTTAGTTGGGGCAAGTTTATACGCTTGGCCACGTTCTAAGACGATACTACGCGATTATATTTGAAACGTCAACAATAAAGTAATGAGACGCGGCTCGGAGACGTTGGACGCGAAATCTGCATCTCGCAATCAAGTACGTGTGTACCTAAGTTGATTATATGCCGATGTTGCATGGTGTAATATGATTGTTCGCCGGATGGTAAACATCACGCTGCGAGAAGTTGCAAGAGGCATACGCTAAAGATGGTCTATTTTGTTTTATTGCAATTGTTCGCAAAAGATGAAGCTACATTGATGCATATTATGCATATGTTAGGATATAAGCCCGGGTATGTATGATGATGGCACAAAAGCAAACTTGGACGAAACGCAATAAACCGATACGAAAGCGAGCCTTGTGTACACTGGCCGTACCATTTCGTCGCTTGCCGGCCATCCAAGTATACTTTTCTTCCGTCATACGCCGACGGTGCATTGAATAGAATGCAAGCAACTGTCTGGCAGTCTACATACTTTCTTCTTTGAAAGGTGAGACATTTTAGCGAATTCAAGAGAACGCTTTATTTTGGCAAAGAAAGGAAGGTGATAAAGGGCATGTCGTACAATTACCGAGTTTTCACAAAGACATTGGACAACACTGGTTATTAGTCTAAGACAAACAAAGAAGTTAGAAACCATTACAATAACCCCGAAACTTGGTTATTTGTCCTACAATTCTATGAGAATCTCAATGTTATACCATTCATTATTATGTTGACATTCTGTGCTGCTCACAACGATCTTGAAAACGGCCAAAGTCGGAACATATTAATTTACTTACAATATTTACATAAAATAATTCTCCTTAGAGAGGCAACTTCCAAAAGAGTAAATTTAAGTAAGTAAATGTCGGACTAAAGGCCAACGCCTCACTAACGCTTCAAACCAGAGCGCGGGCGAAAACTCTCTTGAGAAATTTTTCCAGGGTAGCGTCGTTATCGAGTAACGCGATATGCAAATTATGCTCCTCTTAAAATTTGCTAATTAAATTTATCTAAGGAAGAATGGGAAACGGCGAGAAGGCTGCGCGAGGCGAACAAGAGCGTTTCCGAAACTTCGCGGAAACGTTGAACTTCTCCTAAGCAAGAGCAAGGGAATAATATATTTCGAGCATTTATCCAAATTATCTAATTTCGGTGCAGCGAAAGTGGGGTGGAATAACGGGAGACCAAAACACTAAACTACCTGAAACGGCGGTCTAATTAGGGCAATTTAAAATAACATTTAATTACAGTCGATTTCCCTGCAGAGTAAAGACTCCTCGTTTCCGCGAGTAAACTGCTACAATTAAAAGGAAATCGTATTTCTCTTTTGCGTGTAGCCTACCGTAGTAAACGTGAAAATATTAATTAATTTGAAGCATAGAAGTAGTGGAAGTCAACATATATTGATAAATAACCCAAATTAATAAATATAAAAATAGTATATATAAAAATAGTATATAAAAATAGTCCAACGTGGACTGAGATGGTTTTAGTGCTCCTGATCATCGAATCCAGTCAACGAGAACCGATATTTGTGGTCTGAGACCCAAGCAGAGCATATGCTCACGCTTGAGAAAGCAAGTAAGGATATATTCATTTTTTTTAAAGCAAGCAACAAAAAAGAGCAGATCTGTAGGTTATAGAAGGAGTAAGCGAACCTTGATGTAGAAGACGCGAATTATAAGAGAAAACGAGTATACCTCCTCCCATTCTGCAGATAAGGCATACTGTCGTTGTAGAGATCACCAATTCTATTGACTTCAGCCTAAATCGGGTATCATTTCAATATCGGTACTCTTGCTATCTACCATCATCCATAAAAATCTCTAATATAGGTGTTTCAGCATGTTCCTTAAAAAAAAAAAAAATCCGACGTATTATTTGAAACAAAAAAATTAAATCCCCGCATTTGCTAAGATCCACAAAATAAAATGCTATACAAGAAATCAATTTCCCCTTTCTCGCAGGATATGCCATCTACAACATATGAAATTCGAAATCTCCCAAAAGAGGCTCTTTCGATGTTCGAAAAATAGATCACGCAGGCAAATTAAATTTTCCATTTCCTCGGCCGTTTCGCGTGATTTAGTCGCGCTGCATGTAAATTCGGGAAGGCGGAGGAGTCTAGCATATTTTCCGTATTCGGGCGAGGAGCGGCGGGTGTCCAGCGGCGCTGTACGATGGCCGCCCTCGCAAGGCCGCAAAAATGCGAAGAGATCGGATGCCATTCTTCCTGACGTAATATATCAAGTCTGATTTATTCAAAACGGGAGCAGAAGTGCGGTTACGTAGAAAGCTGCGACCCTGAAAGAGAGAACGCTGAGCAACCAGTTTGTATCGGACCGAACGAATCTCCATAAAACGTAGATCAGTCAGGAGTCGCTCGGGAACGGAGAGGATTTTGCTAAAATTGTAAACAATATCTTAGATAAGGTTACGACGACATGGTAAACGCTGTAGCCCACATATTTTTCTTCGGAATAGGGATGTAGGGTACGGTGTGCGGTCTGCTTATACAGAATTCAAGTGGGCAGGACTATGTAAGCAATGCCGTTGGTCATATGGTGCGGGAAATAAATCGGAATCGTTCTTGAAGGACACTAATTCCTTGATTTTGCGGCTGCTCGTTTTCGGTGTAGAGAAGAGTCGCGAGTTTAATGCGTATATTAATTTAAATTGGGCTTCATTGGGAAATCTACGTCATACAGGAGAAGAAAAAAGAATTATTTTGAGAGTAAGATGAATTACCATTAAGCGGCTTTCAAATATTACGTTAGCGGAATGTGTTGTAGCCCCGTCTTGCTGAAAGTATAAATTTTGCAGTTCATCATGTAGTTACCTTAAATAAATGGTTCCAAGATTTGCTGTCGATAGTCTTAGGCATTTGTACTGCTACTGAAAAAGATCGGATCCACAATTCTTCAGGGCATAATAACACCCAAACACTAACCTTGGTTAGGCGCAACGGAGTTTCTTGACACCCATACGGATGTTCCTTCCTATCCATCCTTTGCGTTAGATACGTTTTTTTTTTGAGCATATTACTTAAGCACTCAGCTATGTTAAAATTACGAGCTTGAATCTCCCACAGATATTATGAATGAATGAATGAAAGAAATCTCTAAAGTAGTCGCTATGTACGTAGTATTAAGTATAAATACGGCGTTAAAAATCGCGGCATTATTAAACATTCTTAAAGAAGTCCTCCTATAATAAGAATCTTTGGGGAATGCGCTTATGTATACGTATCCAAAATATTCCCGCACTTAAAAAGCTGTATTCATAAATATTTAAAGCGTTGTTGTTCGCCGCCGCCCCGTCCAACGGCCGAATCATCTCTTATATCTCCTCGTACAGGCAGGTTCCCCGATTTTACGAGAATTTAATCATCTGCTAAATCGTTTTTATGCGCCGGAGCCGGAGTACCAAAAAGCATTTTAATAACTGCCGTTCTGACGTCTCCGCCATCGAATAATCTCCTCTTAGACAATCCAATTGGTTTTATGGTCAAGTGCTCTCCGGCAATAGTAATACAATTCACTTTAACAAATTGGATGCCTACAAGACCAAACGAAATTGAATAAAATAGTTCACATAGTATCGGGGAAGCAGCAACGCCGGCTAAGTCGAGTATATTATTTGTCGAATACGAAGCGGGTCACCCGATTTCAGGGTACAACGAACGCCGAGGCCACGAGGATAGGAATCCGATATGCAAATGCGGAATATACGTAGATATGGTGGGGATTTATACGTTTAGGAAGCGATTCGTCCGGCCTAAGACATGAGAGGGCTGTTAATTGTATTTATAAATAGTCGAAGTTGCTAGTTTTAGGAGGAGCAAATTGCTTTTCAAGAGTTCTCGGCTTATCTCTAACGAGTGATTTTGAAGGCCTGAAGACCCTTTAATATACATATTCTATGGTCAAAAGGCGGCTTTGTGATTAGCATCAATTGTGAACAGCTAATCTACCACTATGCTGGTTTTGATTGATTGCGTGATTTGTTCAGAGGTAAAGATTAAGATTATTAAATAAGCGCAAAAGTTTTATCTGAGCCTCATACATAGCTTCACTGAAAGGCCATCATATACATATATCACATCTTAGTTTAAAATTAGCAAAGAATCTTACATAATTACCTTAGGACGAGTCCCAAACTACCAAGATAACGTGGCCCAAGGATCAGTGAATATCCCCTCCATTCGTCCAAACCCCAACGGTGATTTACAAAGGGACCGCCCAAAACCAGAAATTAGGAAATGGGGAAAGCGAAAAGACCTGCCAAAAGTGTTCCAGGACAAAATCCAGCGAGAGCGTTCATATCAGGCTCGCCAACGATACTAGAGATAGCTTTATCTATAAGGCAAGGCAGAATTGAAAATATTGGCAAGCTTATTGATAGATCGTTGAGCCCTAAAATATCACTTAGATAAACTAGGAAAAGCTTCAATTTTGTTGTCTAGTATAAAAAGATTTGGAGACACACTGGCGGCACACCATCTTTGTAGAAATTTTCAGATAAAAGCCCAGGCCAATGATTTAATAAAACAACGATCCGCTCTAGCAATTTCCTAAAAAAAATTCACGATACCAACACGTAGTTGATGACCAAAATTTAAAAACGCTGCGAAAATAACGTTGCATTAGCACCAATTTCAAATTCGGAAGATTGGCTTAAACCTGTTTTTGTTATTCTTTTATTCCGCCGCCATGGAACCGTTTCTGCTTTCGGAACAACAAATAAGGGAGCAGCAGTAAAATTTAATTTTAATACCTCTAAGAGTCTGCATTCAATTGTCGACTACAACACGAACAACAACGTACGATTTGTTATTTTCTTTACAATCACAATAACTTTTCCGTCGTATGCGGAACAAGTTACGTTGTTAGTTCCGTCTTGAGTAACACTAAAGGGCAGGTGCCTTATTCAAAATACCAGATGAAATATACTACGCGTAAATAAAATGCATGCAGCCACCATAAAGTAGAACGGAATACTACCGGCTAAAATCAAATAGCCAGATTGTACGAGACGTTAAATTAAAAATTACAACGTAGAACCGACACTACTTCCATGTACGCAGGCATAATTTATACAATGTATGTTAGAGAAAATTTTACGACCCGAACGAAATAAAATATGTATAGACGTTCGAAATCTCCATTTAGATTCAAGTTTTACGAGATAATCGATACATGGCACACATCTTACGCGAACAAACGATGATACAAAGTCGTTTAACCAGCGCGAAAGTACAGATGCTCTGTTAGTTGGGAATTTTTCGAGACAGCAGATTATCCATTATATCCATTCTGTGGCATCTCCGTGAATGGAGTTTCTTCTGAAGTTGAAGTAACGCTTGAAATGATAATCTTATGCAAAGATACTTGAGCAAAGAAACGTTTATCTGAAGGGCGATATATTTTTTTTGATAAAATTAGTATCTAACATTTCGTCTTTCTTCTTTCCACATATCGGCCCTCCTTTCGAATATTTGAATTCGGATTATGGGGCGATACGAAGAGGTGGTTTGTTTGTAAATACTGATAATGAAGACTACATTTCAGTCACGAAACTGATTTCCAACAACTTCACTGAGCTAGAATGACAATTATTTGATATATCAAATAGATAATAATAAAGATGGGCTGAACAACGGAGATATTATTGATGACATAAATGAAATTGACGATCTTTCGTTTAAAGTAAGCCGTTGGTTTAAAAGAAACGGATAGAATTGTTTCGTTTGAAATAACAAAGTTTATCACGCGATTCACTCACAACGATGTCGACGGATTACGTTCCGCAGTCGAGCGATTTGTTAATGAAGATAAACCTAAAATTAGCACTGTTGGAGAGGATAACGTTTATAGTGCAGACGAGAGTGCCTTTAGAGATACATCCCGGTCGAACCTCATCCGCCATGGGAACAAAAACAATGGAGACCGTCGTGCAATCATTATCCTCTATTACGCATAATTGCACAATCATCCCAACAATTTCATCAAATGGGCGACTATTATTCCCCCTCTTTCTTGTGTTGGAGGAAACAACAGAAACTGAACGCGCGGCATTTTAAAGATTGGTTTGTAGATGTCTCTTTACCGGATACCGAAGTTGAAGGTATCTTATTATTGGATTCGTGGAGTCTATCTATTTAAATGCGAACGGTATAAAAATGGTCACATCGAAGATCGGCCACCAAAATTTGAGGTTCGAGTAATAGCGAAGGATAGCGGTGCCGATAAGGCGCTCCGTTACAACTCACCAAGTTTCATTTGAATTGAAGAGGGACGCTTGTCTATGTTCCATTGCAAGCTAACTTGCCAACTTATACGTACTACGCTACTTAATAAATATGAATCGTTCTTTATCAATTCGAACGTTTGAATATTAAACGTCGTTACGTAACCTCAAACTACAGCGCTAGTCTCCACTCGGTTTGCTTTCCGTTGACTTGTATGTTGTACACTTAACTGAATAGCAATTTATACCGCATAGTCCAATAAATTAGATAATGGCGCCATTCATATCGTCGAATACAAGGGTTGAATATAATATGGGATGACCTCTGTCGGGGTTTAAGGCCGACTACAGTTGTATAATACGGTCGTTACTGGCCTTACTGTCACCTTGGGATCTTGACGCTAAATACTTTAAGATTAGCTTTGTCGCCGAATAGCCCATTATTGTCGGGGTGACCCTACTTAGTTCTAAGATGTTCTCGTGCTACGCACTCCGCAGATTTCCTTACATTTCGGGCAATAAAGGAGTAAACTACCATATCGACCAGCGTAAAGATAATTAATGTTTTTATATGGAAGGTTAACTAATGAATTTAACTTGCGCAAAAAGATAATGGCGACTAATTATTCTGAATTATGTTTTTATTTATATATTTTGAAAAATTAGAACTAAACCAAAACCTAGCTAAGAACCTATTTACGCGTCATTTCAATGTCAACGTCATTTCAATGGAATTGTGCTTCTATACGAGAAAAAACCAATTCCTCCGCGTTGCAACGATTTAACTTGTTCGAACTGCGCGTAAAATGAAAGCCTCCTTCCGCAAACAAATCGCTGTTTTCGTTAAACTTCAAAATTGCGCGATAAATGGAAAAAGTTTCTAAGCCGAAATAGAAACACGCTGCTGGTAGCGCTGCTCGCGTTGTTTGTTTAAAATCTTCCCGAATTTCTCGCGCGCGATGGCGAAAAAGGCGTTAATCGTGTCGCGTGCATGTACGTACGTCGCCGGAACGCGCTTCGGAAGACAACCGGAAGCGTACCTGTTTTCGGCGCCTGCACGCGAAATCAATCTTAATGCAATATATGGAGCGCTACATCCAGCGATATATAAGCCGAGGATAACAGCGTTTGTGTTTTTGAATAACACCGGGCGCTTGATAAAATGCAAATTTTCGGATAAGGAAGGATAACCGCGCGCAAGCGAGAAAAGTTCCTGGCAGCCGACGGTATACTAGATTTAAATCCTACGTATATAAGATATGGGCGCTGTTAGTTAAGAAGAATTGCAGATTTTATTTAAACTTGTCACGCCGGCTTGTCTACAATACTTCGATGAAACCGCTAAAAATGTGATATTAGCTAGTTCACAAAGTAACTTCAATAAATGTTTTTTTTGTTAACGGCTGATCAGAACGAATTCGGCAATTTTATGAATAGCGTCGTGGTAGGGCGGAATACAGCCAGTTTTGACCTGATACGGAAGTTGCGTTGTATTATTTCCATCCGCCACGGTCGTTAATATTACAACTTGCTACGAATGAAGTTGCTCCGATGAATGCAAGTCCAGCGAAGTTTCAAGACTATCAAGTCGAAATTGATTAACAAACTATTTTCAATAACTGGCAAGTAATAACGAATTCCACGAGCCACGGCATTTCAAAGGTTTTCATTACCCTTAGTTCGATCCCTGCGAATAGTAGATAAAGTGCAAAGAGATCTAGACACCCTAACTAACGAAAAAGCCGTCTGTTAAAATGAAATTCGATGGTGTTGTTTTGTAGCGTTCGGACTATCATCAAAGCAAATAACTTTCAAGCGAAAATATGGTAGTCGCATATTTTGGAGAAAAATCCCACGCGGCAGCTCCACTTGGTAACGACGTTGTCGCGAAGATTCTTGAGCTATCCCGGGTACCTTTTTATGTACTTATATTTTCAAAGAGAAATTCACACAAAGCCGTCTGCCGTGAAAAGAAAAATATTAGCTTTCCACTCCAAACAAATATCTATTTCGAACGTGATAAATCTTTCCCGGAGCGCAACCCTTCTAAACGAGAAAAACTAAACGCTAGCCGAGTTCGAATCACGAAAAACCGAAAGAACGTACTCGCGTTCGGCGCGGACACTTTAGAGAATATAAAGACCGCAATAAAATCCGTCACAATTTTCAGCACTCCAATTTCAAAGCGGAGAAATAGATTTCGCACTACGGAGAGGATAATAAAATCAAGGGCGCCCTTCGTGAGGTGGTCAAGAAAACAATTGCGGTGACAAGCGAGGTGGGTTTAGTTTACGTAGGAGTTCATCGCAATGAATCGTACGAGCTCAAATAGAAAAAGCTTCCGATCGTAACTCGCTGCGAAACGTCGATCCGTTATGCAATTGTCGTTGTATCCATGGCGACGGGGGCGATTTCTGTTTGGTCTTGAACGAACTGACGGGAAGATTATAATCTTAAAATCCGTCTTTCTTTTTCTCGGATCTTCGCGTATCTCAACACATTCGATAACCGGATGTATTTCGCCGATACGCTCGAGCGTTTCTCGCTGTCGTAATAGTCGGATGGAACGAATAAATGGGATAAATTGGAATTAAAGTTGTTCTTCCCTTTCTATCATTTGGCGGATGTAGAAAGTAGAAATTAATGTAAAATTAACCTTTCTCTCTATTTAAACATAGTTTCATATTAAAATATCCCTCAACTTATGAAAATCATTATCAATTATCACGCAAGCTATGGAGATTTTTGTTGTTTATTAAAATTGTTGTGTTATTTGCATAACACTATGTCTTTGGCGTATATGATAAATAGTATTGGTCCTAGAATTGAGACTTGTGGGACCCCGTATAAAACACGCACCAAAAATGAAACATCACGATCAAGCTTCGCGCATTGATATCTTTTAATTAAAAAGTTCTACAGGCAAGACAAAGCATGTCCTCTAATGCCGTGATATTATCTATATGATAATATCAATCGCATAATTCAAATGGTGGGATGATAGTAGCTTGTCTCGACGCAAATAATACTATTTTTGAACAAATTAATCTTAGTTTGACGCTATCATTAGGATCGATAGAGGGATCGGCAGTACAGTACTTGTAATACGTTAAAATTTCCATTTGTCCTTATTATTCGACGCTAAATATTTCTCAAGAAATTCGCAAATTCGATTTAAATTTTACCCTCGAAAGGGTCTTACAGAAATCCCGGGCGCTGATAGTAAAGATTCTCGTGCACTTAATTTTAAGAGGATTCACTTAAAAGATTAATTTCGCCTTAATCAGACTTCGCTTATCTTAAACGGGTTCTATTGCGAAGTTTCCGGAAAGTTCATTGTTTAATTAAATTTTTGAATTTTATTTAGCGTATTAGTGGCGAAGCTTCGAAATGAATGGCTTAACAACTGTAACGTCAGACTGAATGCTAACGTGGTATCGGCTGCAAATTCGTAAAGAGCATCTTGTGCTTTTACTTATAGCTTTACTATTAGATGTTAGGGAAATTTAGAATTTCGAATTTCTGTCTTTATTTCAAACTTGTACGCCTTGCCTAACAAAGCTCCCATCTCTCTCCGCACAAATGCTGATTGTTCTACAAAATTCACGTTTACAAATGTGATGGTCTCAATCGCAATCCTTTGATTGAAACTCCAAATTGGGAAGCAGAAAAAGTCGCCGTGGGCCAGATTTGATGAATATGGTTGGTCAAATTCGCGAATTTTTGCCGCTCATTGGTTACCATAGCATCCCAAAATCCTACGTTTACATTTCCCGTGCAACTAATTAAATTCTTATCTTTTAAAAAAACTTGCGCGAATTCTTCTTTAGATTCGGCTTGAGGAGGGCAATCTCCTTAAAATGAAAAAGCAATAAAATAGTACCTACGCGATTACGCCCAAGCAACTGGAAAAATACCCAACTTTCAAACTCGCAACGGTTTCCACCTCCTATTGAATTTCCGTTGCGTATCGAGCTCCTATTACGCGGGGCATTCTTTCCCTTCTCATTTTAATTAATTTAATTCAGTCGCAAAGAGCCGGTAGCGCCGAATTAATGAAACGAAACATGGCGACGCAATAAAAATCAAAGAAAAGCGAGAAAAAAGTCAAAAAGCGGATCGGAAAGGGAGCGCCGTAACGACGTTACCTTCGCAAGTGCGAAAATAAAAATCGCCGTAGCGGGAGCTTTTAGGATTGAAAGCGCATTTTCGGAATACTACAAACGTGTTTAATTCGATTGGCGCGTTGCATTATTGAAGTTATTGCGTCGGCGACCGGACGGAAAAAGCGTTTGACAATCAACTTGTCCGTGAGAATTGTGTAGTTCCAAAAACGCCGCTAGTATATTGACGTTTCGTGAATAAAATGGTCGATTAACGCCTCATTTTACACGGCCCTGTGAGGAATTTGAAGATTTACTTATGCCTCGAATAGAATATCGATGTGATTCGTTCCCTGTGGCGTAGTGGTTAACGTGTAATTTGATAGGGAGAAATCAGCTGCTCCATGCATTTAAAACAATTAATTGCTGATAGAAGAACGCCGAAGAAGGTTTCTCTGTTTGCATTGTATTGCAGCTTATTGGAAAAATCGTTCACCGTTTCCCGAATAGATTGAATTGAAATCGCGAAAAGAACTGGATGCAAGATAACTTCAGATACGAATTCGTATCAAGCATAATACAGTTATAATACACCCCGACGGCAAACACGTATATATTTTTATATTCGCAATGGTATTCCTACCATTATTCCGGTCGCCTAACATTCCGTTATGTTGTCGAACGTTTTATTTTTTTTATCCCACGTTCCCGTAACAAAGTCGATCGCGCCTAATAAAATTGATCGAAAAGAGTCGAAAGTGACGAAGATGGAATGATATTGAAGGGGCGAAATCGCAATTCTAGCGTCATTTAAGCGGTCTTCGGATGATCCAGGAGAACGTAAAATTGTCAACACATAAAAACTTATTGGTCAAAGGTCGTCCGGTTCGCGCCGCCGGCGTCATTCCCCCGAAGCGAGCGAGAAACGCTTTTTCTGTTTGTTCAACTGCCTATTTTTAAATTGACAGCAGTTTATATTCCGGTCGTGCGCGCTTATGTATTGCTCGCGTCTCTCGCAAAGTGCTTTATGGCCGCCTACGTTCTCTTTCCATTTCGTTTCCCGTCTCTTCGCTTCGTAGTCGTCCGCGTTCGCTTTCGTTCTCTCCCGGTACCTACTCCCGACGCGCTGGGACATTCGAGAAAATGAAGACGAAGCTTACGTTTATGGTAATGCGACGAGAGGATGGCGTAGGAAGAGGAGCCTTATAGGTGAAGAGGAAAAACAAAAACGAAATGAAGAATGTTTTTGAAAACCGTTTGATAGTAGGTGGTCGTCGTATTTTTCTCTAGATCGCTTTAATGACGGGAAGTCGCGAAAGATGATGTGCAACGTACATTGAGCGTTCTATACAAAGTATACGATCAAATATTGCGTTTATGTAAACAGATAAAATCGACCCTGTTAATCGCAATAAACAACATTCTTTGGTACTTTGTTTTTCTGTTTTTTTTTTTTTTTTAGTTATTTTTTTTCTAAACCAACATGACGACGCATTTGATACATTCCATCTGCATAAATTATGCCGACCGGCAAGTGGCTACAGAATCAGAAACAACCTTCCTTCACTTCCCCCCTAAACGCGTTAAATTCAATACATTATTCATTCTCAAGAAGCGAACGTGCCGGTAATCTGACGTAAGCGCGGTAATTTTTTATTTATCGCGTTCCGTAAAGGTAGACATCGAAGGCAAACATAAACGTTCCGACGTCGACGTACTGAGCTTGCAGCGAAGTTTGCCCGGTACTCCCGCCTTAGCGAATTATTCTCCTCGAAGCGCCCGAAAATTCGATTTCTCCACAGCCACCTACAACCGAGCCATTAATCTAGCGCTCTTGAGGTTAGCAACAAGTTCCGCGCATTAATATAAATGCTAAATATCGACAATTGTCGGAGTATACGTCGACGAAGGAGACGCCGCCTGCGATCCTCTTTTTGCCGCGGTTGCAGCAGGCTGCAGCTCCCTTGCGCCATCGCCGGTCGCGCAAGTGGAATACCATCCAACGCGACGGCATAATTCACAGCTTCGGGTCATGTAAACGAGTCGACTGGTCTTGTAATTAGTTTTCGTACGTAGTAGATGGCGCTCGACTGTCGCGTCCACTCCTAATTGCAAGGGCCCTTCGGGTCCGCTAGAGCCTCTCACGGTTGCTGCACGATGCGCGGTGGTATGAGGGCGCGCGCGTCGTCCTCCTTCTTACCAAGTTGAAGGGGCTCCGCCGTTGTTCTCGTCCTGTGTGTGTGTGTGTGTGTGTTATTGTTCGAACCGCCGTTGCAATATTCAGTCGGAGGTAATTGGAAAGTTACGCGGAATTCGTCGGCAAATTGCCGAGGCTCCGCTTTTCGCTATTGCGCAACCCTAAGTAATGTCCTTGCTGGTCAGATTTGGTAGCTCGACAAGTTACAGTACTCCGACAATGGAACGTGTTGACTGTATCGTTTGTAGTCGCCTGTAATTTGCGAACGTTGCAATGTTTTGGAAAGGATTTTACTATCTCCTGGTATTCTAATGTAATTTTTATTTTGTTAATCATTATAAACGCAAATTGAAGTGATTTCATCAATTTTTTAAAATACCTTTCCATTTATTGGAACATTGGAGCATGACGTTTCTATAACATCTTGTGTCGATATGCTAGCACCTTGTACTATAGACTAAACGAATAGCTATTTTAGATTAACCACTGTATCGATTTTCTTGCAAAAGCAAAAGAGCATTCGTGATATATTATGTACATACATTTATTCGGTTGAGCTCGCTGGTCCGTACCGTATTCACTGCAACTTTACCGAAGGACCCGAACCACCGCACATATTAGAGTTTCATTAATTCCCAACGAACATTATTATTTCTGATCCACTGCGCTTCAATCCTCATTTCTATATCTGATCGTGGAGTTCAGTTCGCCGAACCGCCGCCTTTCCTTACCCGCAACTGGTTAATCTGAACCGGAGAAGAATCTCCGGAGGGTAGTTCTCGTGGTTTCGGTCAAACTTCCGGCGAACCGATCTCAGGGCATTTTTAATTTCCAATCGAACTGCTGAACGAGTTCGATTGGAAATTCTCCGGCATTACGTCGGCTCCAACACTAATATGGATCACGCACGCAATCGCCTCTGGATCCGTAGCGGCGGCGGCCGCCGGCGAACCTAACCTACTACGTAAGTCCATGATTCAGAATTACACAGCTATTCCATTAGGGGAATCCCGCAGCCGCAGCGCAAGCGGCCAGTTGTGTATTGGCAACTCCTTATTTGAATTAGGAGCAAACAATTCCGATGAAGCTGGGATCGTGCGGAGATTTTGCACGGAGGAATCGTACGAAATTCGTAAAACAATTGCACGTTCTTTTTTTGTTATTTATTGTTAATGTTCATATTTTCTCCGAGTCAATGTTATAATTAACATTGCTACATTCTTTTTTTCGTTGGCTTTCCTTATATTATGCGTATTGTCCGAATTATAAAATTAACTTTTCAAATATTCCAAAAACTTTACGTGAATTCCTCTAATTCTTCTTATTACGGCAAAAATGCCTGATTCTTGGCAAACTTCCTTATATCCGAACAAAAATTTTGTTTATGCTCGCTACTTCGCCTAGATTAAAGAGCATATTTCCATCTCGTCGCGAAATTATATCAATTTAAAGTGCTCTGGCGCTTTGGATACCAAAAAGCACTAGCCGGAGCCGGGCTGCGTACGGTCGGCGTAAAAACGATAGCAGAGCCATTCACTAATCGCCGCACGGTTATCGAGCGAGAAAAACGTGAATTTCGTTCGTCGCGTCGGTCGCTGCATCCGCAACGAGTTATCGAACAAACAAAAACCAAAGCGCAATACGGATGCGTTTTATTTCAACGCGGGATAGTTCGCGCTCGAAGCGTCGGTCGGCGCGGGCGACGGGTGAAATGATTTCCGCTTAAAACCGATCAAATTAGCGCCTTCGACCGGAAAATGGCCGCGGCGCCGGTACTTACCGTAGCGCAAGTTGCGGCATTAGTAAAACGTCGACGTTGTTTTTCTTCTTGATTCTCGTTTTACGTTGTTTTGGCGTTCATCTAGCGGTATCTGCGCAATTAGACTTCAATTACATTTGTTACCTTTGTCACGAGTACGTTTCGGTATCTCGGGACGAGAGAGTAACTATTTCAAAATCTCGTAGATAGATGAGTATAGAGAATATTGAATATATTGATGAAGATTGAATTGGAGAGAGACATCCGATATATAGAGCGTTCCGTTAAAGAAGGAAACAAGCTTTTGTGGTGCGCTGCAAAAGCTCCTGCATACTAGAATACGCTACTCAAGCAAGAAATTACCTTTCCACCTACGCGCTAGGTAGACCTGTTGTGTAACTATGCGTATTTAAACGTTTTTGGGCGTTCTTGAATTTGTAGTCTGCTTACATTAATTAAAACTTTCTCCTGGTTGATGTTGACTTCATTTTAACAACATAAAGCGGCGTCCCATGAAAACGGAAAGGCTTTAAATTTTTTGAAGGCAAAAAGTTACTAATTACCCGCTTAACCTCAAAGTTTTACGTATGTATGTACATATTATACATATGTACACCGTACTGAACAAAAAGTACGCGTAAATACAATTTATTTCTACCGAATAAAAAAAAAGTAAATACATAAAAAAAAACTGCTTTGTATTATGATATGTTATTAACTTCTATAATGTAAGCAAGAATAATCTCGCAGCCATAAATATCAATTTATGGCCTTATTTATGGTCTTATATAATCGTTTTAACCGGCTTCTATAAAACGTACGCGATAATTATATAATAGATAAAGCGACTATCTAATAGATACAGACGTGGGCTAAAAACGGCTTTCGAACGATTTAGATCCCTCGGAACAGATCCGATTCGTTCAGGACGACCGAACGCTGAATAATTCATCACGTCTATTTCCCCGACGCCCGTCCCCGCAATACTTTCGTTTTCTTTTCTCCTGGATATTTCACTTATTAATAATTCTCCTTTATCCCCGTCCGAAAACAATTTTAATTAAATCCCAACGATGTAAATTTACAACGCAATAATGGACGGTGAAGGGAGAATGAAATGATGTACTACAACGGTCCTTAGAATGTAAACGTATCGGTGTACGTCGAAAGAAATCACCAAATAAAGGTTAAGTAGGTATTTAATATGCAGGTTGGGCAGCGCCATGCAAACGTTATAAGGGCGAAACCTTTTTATTATGACTTTGTGCAAAGAGAGTTCTTCGCAAAAGCCTTTGCTTGTTCCAAAGTCGTAACTAACGCTAAGTGAAATAAATGGTTGAAGATGCTATTTCCTCGCATGCTTGTTCAGATTTGTGCGATTATCTGGTTTACGCACAGCAAGCTTAATATAACACAGTAAATCTTCTAGAAAACTAAGCAAGACACAACCTGCGCTAGACGTTCAAAGATGTTGTTAACAATTAAACAATATTTTAGTCGATACTCTTAGTTGCCGACTTGGAACCGGAAAGTTGTCGTGGGTTCTAGCGATGATTCGTTCACTTTCTTCTAAGGCATCTTTAGGGCTGTTACTGCACACTGACTTGGGATTATTCGTTCTTATTGCAAGTCAATGGTTCGAATAAATAAACCGTAGCGGTTATTTTTTATATTTAAGAGGATTTTTAAATATAACGTAAGGGATGGCTACATCTGGAAATTTGTTTATTTTACGCTGTCCACGAGCGTACCCAACACGAAATAATTTCACCTAAAAAACGTGAAAATAAAATTCCGCCTCAAGGAGAACCAAATCTACGGTTTCACGTTTAGATCTAAATTAAACGCAAGAAAACAATGATGAATTCCGTCTAGACCGGCTAATTAAATTATATTTATGTCGCTAATCCATTAGCAAAGGACGGCGTCACGTTCCTCCGCGAAAGGGAAAAGAAAACTTTTCCCCGTTGGCGAAGGTTCCGGCGTGCCTAGGTGCTCGAGTTGATCGTTGACAGTTTCGGAACTATTCGGCGAGAGTAGATGGCTGGTGTAGAAAGCGAAAACAAAGTTCGTCGACGACAGTTATTTTAAGATGAGAAGAATTAAGGTTTTGTAATACTGCGTTTGGAGAGGTTCGCGAAGTTGTCGATCGAAGTTCTGTAGTTTAATAACGTTACGCGTGAGGAATTCACTAGCGAATGGAACGAGCAATCACCGGAGCTGTTGGGGAAATGCGTTTGCGAGATTATGGTGTGTTATTAGACGTGCTTGAAAATATCTTCTTCGTCTTTTATGAAATAAGGAAGCTCTGCGTGTTGTAAGTTCTTTGTAACGTCCTTTTAAATTCAGGATATAGTAGAATCACGATCACCTAATTGGTCTAGGATGTGATGATCAAAGTAAATTGTTTTGTTTTCTTGTTGAGCTCCTAGATATGTCTTTAAAAGTGCTAAATGCCTACATCCAAACTTAAATTTCACCCTTAGAAAGAGTCCCTCGATCGATACGGAAGTCGATATTTTACATGGTCTTATAAGATCTACAAATCAACTCAACCTTCCATAAATTCTAGGTACCTTGTAAGTAACTAAGTCAATCTTTACCTAGCAGTAGTTCACGAAGGATATAATAAGGATATATAAGGATATTGTCATTTGCAAATATAAAAATGCGTTATATCAATTTCAAAGGATGGTATAACAGTCAAAAGATTTCATCACCAGCTTTATTGAAGAGATACCTTCGCCCGTTTCCTATTCGGCATTAAAAAATTACGATACAACCTACTGGAAATAAAAGAGGTTGTAAGACCGCGGGTTTGTTTTCGATTCTCTCCGTTCCCCTCCTTTTAAAACATTCATGCCGGCGTAAATCATTTATCGCGCGCTATTTCGCTTTTAAAACGTCACCTCGATTTACGCGAATCACGTAAGCGTTGAAACGCCGCTGAAAAACGAGCTGTCCCATTACTTTTTAATAAATTCGCGAATTCCGTGCTCCAATCTCCGCTTGTACATGCGCATCCGCATGTTATACAAATGTAGTACACGACCGATGCACACAAATAAAACACGGTCATGTTTTGCATAAACACGCGGAATTGCAGCCGGGTTTAATTTTAGGTTGCCGCGCCGTTCCGCCGTTCAATTCCGGGAGGTTATGGTCTCACGAACATCAAAACTTAATAGTCGGATTAGTGTTCTGTATTATTCATGATTGTTATGCGCGTGTAGTCGGGTTATTTAATTGTATGAAATCAACCATTGTCTGCAGCGGGGAATCCGCCGCTTGTTGTCAATTGGATTAAACGTGAATCTGGTTTAGGATGGCGAGACCCAACTTCGTTTATTTATTTATGATTATTTGTAAGCGTCGGCGTTGACTGTACAATGGTTTTGATTAATAAAACCTCCTCCAACGGGCACCTCTATTTAACGGACATCCCGGCAATCAGTACCGGTGATGTTTATCGGCTGTAGATAGAAAAATACGAGATAGGTAAACGGCTTGTATTAGGTTAAATCGACGAGTGTTCATTGTTGAAAAGTGACACAACCTTCCATCAAGATTTCTAAGATCTGGTCATACTGTAAGAACGCCGACAAATATTGAGAGTGTTTAGCACAAAACGAAAATTTACAAGAACACTCAATACAAAACAAGACTATTCTTGCTACCCAGCTCAACGTACTTGGAGGATGAAACTTGTGACAGCTGTAGAATAAAGAAGGTCGCTGTGTAGAATTACTGGGAGGCGAGGAAACTGAAGGCTTGAAACAATTTATCTTAAAGACATAATGAATACTAAAAAGTTTATATATAACACGTTACAATAACAACAAATTACAATTTTTTATGTCTCACTAAATTTCCCATCCGACTTAAACTTCGAATTGTTTCGTACATTTTGCGACAGGCTCACCGCGAAATACGTACTTCATAAGTCACAATGCTATCTCGCTCGATACTGCGCCATTTTCACTTACAAAGGCGATACATCACGACATTACATCTTATTAGGTTCGCAAAGGCGAGGTTGTTCATATTCATCTTTATCAAGTCGACCTCGGTAATTGTATGAGTCCCGTTTTGCGGCAATTACAGGATATTAATCAACATTAAATTTTATCTCGACACGGTTAGTTTCGAACAATTAATAACTGACACCGGCGGGAGTGGCTCCGCGCGAGAACGGTTTCGTCTGCGAAATGTATAATAATAAAATGGCGAAGGCGACAGCGGAACGATGTCGGCAAGGCGACGATGACGTTAAAAAGGGGAGCCGGGGGAAATGTTAAAACTTGGATTATTATTTACCGAATTTTAGGTAAGCGATGTAATTATACAGAAGTAGATAGTTTTTTCCGTGCGTAAACCAGGAGGCTGGAAAGTCGTAACAACTTATGAAAGTTTGCAATTCCGATTGAGTCGCTCGAGTTAATGTTGTATGCAACTCGCGACGTCGCTAACGTAACATTGTCGTTCTCCGAAGTAATAAACAAGGAAGAAATTGTAAATTACGGCCGATACCTTTTTCATCCCCCGCGGAATGTTCTATTCCCGCGCGTATTTTTTTATACTCGACCACCGATCGTACCCTACTTATCCTGTCTCCATTATTTTCCAATGATTCGCTTTAGTGGGTTAAAAGGGTGTTCTCACGCGGTGTTTTACGACCTATTAGTGCTGCGGTCGGGTGCTGGGGCTTTAGAGAGGGTTGTCTCTAGACCTTTTATTGTAAATAATTAGTATTTATCCATCGATCGTATACGTACATGTGAGGGTCTGCGTTCGTTCTCTCTCGGCGTTGTAAAAGAGGATGTTAATTAATAAAATTGTCCCCTCTTTGATTATGCGCCACAAAGCGACGGGTGGAAATTCAATTTTCCGGGTGTTTCCCTTTTAAAAAAGCGAAGTCTACCTTTCTACACACGTAGACGCGTCGGATATAGGCACGTCGGCCTTAGGCGGGTACTTCCCCGCTTCTTTCCTTCGTCAATTTTAAAATCCCGTCCGGATATTAATTATACAAAATTAAAACAACGTGTATAGCCATGTCGTATTAAAAAGTCGAATGTAATGAAGATGTTTTAATGAAATATATACAGGATGGATCAGAAATCAGAGAAACGATGAGCTACGATATTAAAAGAAATTTCGGGGCAAGGAGAACTGGAAGACCACAAACCGCAACTAACGAAGGTTGTAAAGAAGACATTGCCGTTGAATTAGAAGAATCACTTCGAACCTTTCTGCCAACCAAGTTCTGTCACAACTTGCTGTGATAAAAGTTGACGTTCTACAAGGAATGTATTGAAAAAGGAAAAGTGATCATCTTTTATTTGCGAAAAAATAATAAGCAGGTGGACATTTTGCAACTAATGCGGTAGCTTCTGACGAGGCAACTTTTTGCTTAAATGAAACTGTAAATCGCCATAATTTTATGTATTGCAGATCAACACGATTACAGTTACCTCTATCTTGTCCTGCTTTCAGCAGGATGGAACCCGGAAAAATAAAGGACAGATACAATCTACAGAAATATACAGATTAGAAGGTAAGTTCTTATTTGGGTTTATAGATCTCTTCAAAGAAAAGCTCTTTATCTTGGATCTATCTCATATCTGACCACGTTTCGTCCAGCTTCACATTTTCAAGCTCACCATAGTCATCTTCCTTTCCTCGTCTAATTGTGTATTTTTTTCCTGCAATAGCACAAAGGAAGGAAGATGACTACGGAAAACTTGAAAATCTTGATGAAACATCGACAAGTATGAGCAATAAAATATACTGAGCTGAAATAAGAGTTTCTTTAAAGAGCAAATAAGAATTTAATTCTTAAATAACAGCAAAGGTCAAACTAAAAAAAAACAAATGTAAAATATACAGGTGACTCGTTTAATTAAAAATAATTTAACGAACAGAAAAACATGCATATTCAAATAGTACATTTTTATTTTTTACTGCTAAAACAACATTTTTTCGCGTATTACTATTATTTCTATTTTCGTCGAAAAAAAAAAATAAAAAAAAAAACAAATTACGCTTTACAGCGTCGCGAACATTAAATGTTGCGAATATTAATTACGTATGAGACGCATAAATTTTATGGCTCGCTCCGTAACAAACGTTCGGAAGCGAAACGCCATTTTCGCGTTCACACGCTCAGATAATTTGGAAATTACCTTACTGAAATATGATTCCGAATACATGCATTTCGCCGTGTCGCGGGCTTTAAAAGCGGCTTACGTGTACTCTACATATTCGGCTGTATTTGCACGTACCGGCGATAAATTATTCGCGACAATTTAATGGATATTTTTTGGTCTAATAAAGACGACGAGTAGTTTTTAAAACGACCGTATAAAAGTTTTTAATATCTTACTAAATGTACGTTTTCCTACGTACCGACTTTCAACGCCCATAAATTACGAAGAATTTTTGAATTCGAACGCAATATATGGAGATATATTCCTGTTTACCATACATGGAAATATCTTCGTTGCGAATTTATTGCGAAAATATTCTCAGGAAAATGGCTGCAGTCTTGAAACAATGCATATCGCAGGAAATGTGTGTATTTTAGAGAATAAACCATACACAACACCGAGTAATATGTAGGTCACACAAACGTTATAACAAAGGCAACGTATGCGATGGTACAAGGAAAACGGGGTATTATCTTGTGCTTCGGGGGAAAAAAAAAAGGTTTGCAGCAAAAGTACCGATCAAATATAAACAAGTTTGTCCCGTTACGTTCAACGTTCCCGGCTTTAAAAATGGACGCAATATATATCTATCCAGTACCTACCTCTAAAATTCGAAGTATTCTGCATCGGATGTATACATATAATGGTAATGCAGAACAATACATTGGGATCCGCGCGTTCGCCGAAACATTTCAAAAACAAAACTCGATTTCGCCAAGTTGGAGCAAACATCCGGCATAATTGTACACCACTTGGGTGTTCTGCTAACTTATTCCATTGTCTGCATTAGAAGCAGATGTGTGTTATGAACATACGCGTACGTGTGCTGTTTCAGGAGCAGAATGAAAATTGCCTCGTACCCTTTTCCGGTTTTAATTTTTTTTTTTTTTTGTGTTTCCATAAAACTGTTACGATGTTGCCGAACGAAGTTCTGGTTGGTGTTTAAAAATTGATTTTTTTTTTAGGAAGGATGTACATTTATTTTACTCCGAGCGTTCGAAGACGGCTGAAATGTTATAACGCATGCCGTGCGAGGACGCAACCAACAAAACTGACTATAACCTGTAACGTTAAACATTCTGAAATCGAAACAATGGATAGTTGTTGGAAAGAGTTCCTCATTAACGCCGGAACAAACGTAGACACCGCATAAGGCGATACAGCGGTAACTTATGCATGAAAGTGTGAATATATCGCAGGGGCGGTTACATAATTTCAGTCAATTACATCCGGCGCTAGCGCCGACAAACGTTTCGCGGTTTGCGGTAAGAATGTTTAGAGCACCGAGGGATACTTTACGGGCGGGAAGCTATAATCGAAGTTTCCGCGGTTTTCAGTAGTCGCCGGCAAAAAGCTATTTCTAGCTAGGAATAGACGTAGCAACCTGTATCCGTACGGACCTCTGGTTAATCCTTGTTATTTCTATGCAGGACCCAAAAAAAGCTGGTTACGTTCGCCTTGTAATAGTTTGCAGTTTATCTTGTATGCGGGTAGAATTAACGATTTCGCAAAAGTCATTTATTCTAATACAGACGTGTACAATACTTATCTACAGAGTAAACAATAATAGTAAAGATTGTAGGGTAAGATAAGAAACATTAAAGTACCGGAATACTCGGCACCTCACGAATTGATGAGTCTGTTTAACGTTCAAATTTTACGTTTAATGTTAAAATTAAGCAAAGCTTTATTAAGTCGGTATTTAATGTCTCAGAAGTACAACTTTGATACCGACAAGTTCTAACCAAAATTGAAAGATGTCTCTGCGATGCAATAAAAATAAAAAATTGTAAAATTTTATACGTAATGAAAGATCGTCCATACCAAAAATAATGGTGGAACTATACCCCTCCCTAGTACCCAATATTTTACGTAACGATGTCACAAAAAGAACGTGTAAACTCGCAAACTTTAAGCTTTTACCTCTTTAATCATCGCCCGGATTTCGCGCGGAAGTAATGATACGATGAAATAATAACCTTTACCTCGTAGCCGTTTAGGAACAAAGTAAAGTTAAAAACGGCAAAGATCTATGGTAAAGTCGTTAAAACCCCCCAGAGATGAAGTAATACTCAGAAATGGCCATAATCCGGAGCAGCTTGCTTTATATTTTTCAGCGAAGAACGCATAGGCGTACGCTCACGCTTTTGTTCTAATTCACATAAATTAGAAAAGAGAATAGAATCTTCATTAATGCGTAAATCAGATACAAAACGCGCCCGTAATACAAAAACCTTTCCCCAACCTCGTCTAAGGCAACGTAGGGTACGGAGATAAAATCTGGAAACGTCGTTCGGATAATACTAAAAGCATTTTGAGTTTCTACGCTCGATTTAAAGGTAAATATACAAATATACTATCTGCCGCATGTGTGGGAGAGATAAATTAATACCTTTCGCGCTTCTCCGAGTTACTGCTCTTAAGTATTCAGCCATGGAGGCATCAGAATCATATTAGTTCTAAGAATATTCCAGGTTTTTATCTGTTATTGAATTAAAAAGATTAATACGGCCAAAATTTTTTATATATTTTACCGATAAGTCCACATGAAGAACTGTAGGCGTTAATTCACTCTAGTTATAAAGTTGTTTAAATAAAAGAGTAAGACGAGTTAATTTTCAAGTAAAGTGATCTCGGATACAACATTCACAATAAAAGACATTGATTTATCATCATTTAATATCAATCTCCGATCAACCGAAACAAATCTTCGTACATCTCTAACATTCCTACCGCAGCTAACAATAAAACAACAGTAAAACTCGCTCCGACATATTTTTTTCCATCTAGGCGGTTAATTTACGTACGTACATGCAAATAGTGATGAAGCACTTACAATTCGTAAAGCAGAGCATCCACAGTCCCGAAATCGTCATCTTCGAGAGATCTCTCTCGCCGGTAGCGTTGTACGAAGGAGTGTGCATCCTCTCCTCGGTATGTAGCCATTGGTTCGTAATCATCGCGACCAACACGACCAGCAGCGAGACGGTCGCCGCGAGCGGCGTTAATATCCATAAGCAGGACAGTGCCGCCTCGATAGGTCCCAAGTGGTTGGCGTCTTCGGCCGGATCGGACGGTCCGGGACTGCGGGAGACGGCGCGCTGCATGACCGCCGGAAGAATGGACCCCGTTAAAGCCACTTTAAATTACTTTTTCGAAACTACTCGGAGGCTACACGCGAAACGCTATACACTACTGAACGCGCTGGAGAACATTTTCTTTGTGTTATTGCGCTGATTTTGTTTAGTTTTAAGTTTTAATGAGAAACTTGAGGTTAGCTTTTCCGTTTGATTTTCCATGCGGTCTAATTGTAGATAGAGTTTTGATTCGAGCGATTGATATTGCGGACTTTATTATCGACGGGGCTTTCGATGCTTTTGATTACGAAATCCATTGAACCTCCTGCAACAAGAGAAAAGCACAAACATTAACACCGTTAATCAAGAAAGATGATTTAAACAGCAAGATCTAGACTAATCTATCTAAATACAAGCAAAGTATCTAAATAACAGCAAGTGCCAGAATAAAGCTTTTTCAGCACCTTTTCTTCAAGGCGTCAAAGTTTAACGTATGCATAGTTTCGCACTACCTTATTAATTAGAAAATATTACCGCATTAATTTCGCACCTTCTTATATAGGCGCCGCCAATCACAGCAAGATATGATCTTTCAGCATAGAACATAACGGTTATAAAAACCTCTTTCTTGATAAGCTAATCTCTTATTTTGTAGGATATATAGATTTATAGAAATAATAAAGAAATACGCTCCATTAAAACGTCGGTATATCTTATTATCTATTCATATTCTCTCAAAGTATTGCTCGACAAAAGCTTTATTATTAGAAGGTATCTACGTATATAAACACCACGCAGTATCGCGCAGTCGTTATTGCACGAAGTAGGAAAATTACCTTACAATATGCAATAGAATCGTCCCTAATACGTAAGAAAACTAGAATATCTACATGTGTTCCGTATCACGTGATATTATCCAACGAGAACGGTAACGTTCTAATTCTAATACGGCCATTGTCTGACAGGATAGCAGTTACAGCAGTCGTCCGCAAATTTTAGTAAAATCCGCCGGCTGAATGCACGCTGGTAAGCGTTGCACGTGTGCGTGAAATCTAACACAACTGCATCTGAAGTCGTACTTATCATGTACTTACGGCCAGATGTGTTGCTGCCTAACAACGTGCTGGGGCAGACCTACTTTCTCAAATTAGTATGCGCGAAGAGTGACGATTTTCGAGAGCGCGTGCATGACGACGTGCGGTAACTATGTTGGGTGGCGATACGAAATGCACACAATTCGTATGTTGAGGAGCTCAGATGCGCGGAGGCGGTAATTATAAAAATTTATCCTGAAAACGAGGTCGTTGTAGTCATTTGTCTGTGTCTTGAAACTAAGAGGAGGGAATTCAATGTGTTCTTTCTACTTTGACGACGTTAGGACTTATCGTACAAATAAATGGAAACTACGTGATTATTAATCGAACTTTTTAGAAACAAAGAAAGAAAGAGACAACAACGTTAGAATCTGTCATATGAAGCTACGCGGCATCTGAGGCGTTCCTCCGAGTGCTTCTCTACCTTACACTACTTTTCGGCTTATATCACCGCTCTCCAACATAGCAAATTGTCATTGGCGCCGTCCAATACCAAGAGATATCGTAAAAAGTGGGAAATTTCAAATTATGGTACTAACGCATATTTGTATATTAGCAATAAAGCGGATAATATCGAAGAATCTCCTCCGATTGACCCATCTTATAGATATCTACAGCCAGAAAGCCCATTCTACGTCTACTAACTATCAATTCATGTTGCCAAAATTAAACAAAGTAGACACTTTACTAATTATCGATAAATACGAGGAAATAAGGAAATAAATTTTGGAACAACGGAAAAACATCGTTTTTCCCTAAAAATCAATACATGTTCGAATTTAATACTGCCCGAAGCCCGATAAGAATATACTAGTTTTTTTCTTGCGTCTCCATCTCCTTTGTTGGCGGAAGTACTGTACACAGAGCACTTAGTGCGGCGCTGCAAGCCAATATCAGAGCGAATTCTGGGACAATTTATCCTCTTTGAGCGAAGGAGCTTAAGTATCTATTCGACCTAGAATTGCAGTTGTGAACTGGCAGTGTGTCGTCTTCTCGTCCTCCGCGCACACCATAAGGAGGTGCCGGTGGCGAAGGCACGATGAAAGCATGCAAAGTACGCGTATGTGCCCGGGAATACATTTCACCCCCTGGAAATGCATATTATGTATGTAGGTAGTATGTGCGCGACGTAAATACTGGTTGTATACATTTGAAATACCAGAATTTCGCGACGAATATGCAGAGACAATAATGCTGCGCGGAGGATACATTCCTTTGTTCTTTCACACTGGTTGAAGCTCTGGTCGGTTATTCTTAATACTGTAATACGAGTACATTTGATTGTATTTCTTGCGTGAAACGTTTACAATGTATTAAAATTTAAGTGGTCTAAGCTTCTATGATCAATAGCTTTAAGTACTATTCGTTTAAACCTGTGTTAACCGACGATTTAATCCTCAAGCTAACCTGAAAAGATAATGGAAATAAATTAGATACGTTTTTAAAAGTAGATTAAATGTTATCGAAGTAACTATGGATATCTGCGAAAATACGTAAAATCGGTTGTTCGCTTCCGATCCAGATAGAAGTGGACATCAGCTTACTTAATTTAGACGCAACATAGAGTCTGTGCAGAGTAAGTTTGAGGGAGATCTTCTTGATTTTTGTGCATATGGCCGGCGATCCAAGAGGTTTTTAACGCTAATCGTGTCCTAACCAAACATGTCTAGAGCGTAGAGGTTTTATGGTTAACAATTGTTCGACAATTGGTAAAAGCGAGCTCTTGTGTAGTGAAGATGCAAGTGGATTGGACTTGAAATCCAAACCTGCAAAACCGAAGATGTGGCTCCACGCACGGCTCCAAACGCAACACGGTCATAAGAAGGTCGTAGAGAGTAATATAAAGCATACTTATATACTTGCTGATCGAAGCTGATTATTAGACCGTATTTTCAAAATATTTAAAATACTCTCGATCTCAAGATCGAAAACAAAATAATGAAACACTTGCATAATCGAAAATCACGAAATTACCATTCAGCCTCAATAGTAGCAGCTTCAATTGATCCTTACTGGACTATTCCAAAAATATTTTTCATTTAGTGGCATATAGCAATTTTAACCGCAAACAAAACACGTAAATACGCTAATCACGACAATAACAATGAAAACAAAATCCCCTGAAATTGCTCCAAATACCGGCGGGTATCTCGAAATGAGATACAATACGTGAAATAGTCTCATCGCTTAGAAGATTAAAAAAAAATAATGCGAAAGATACGAAACGTGCTATCATCTACTTTCTTTCGTTCCATTCGTCCGTTTCGAAATTAATTTTACCTCTCGCTTATTCGCTTGGGTCCCCTAAAGGCTTGGAAAACGTAAATGTTATCGTAACGCGGTTTCTATGAATTAAATTAAACTAACTTTGCGTTTGCTTAAAACTATTAAGCTCGAAATTTTACCGCAGCGCGATGCGGAATTAGGAGAATCGACAATTCTTCTCCCGGCGCTGCCGCCACTTCACTTGTTTCTCCGGCCATCCGTCGGATTGCTTAACTGTTTTATTATGTCGAGAGTGAATATCGAGGACTCCCTTAATTAAGGGATTTATTTGAAACGCCGGTGGTTTATTTATTACGTTTAGCAATTCGGACTAATTGAATTTTTAACTACTGACCTTTCAGATTTCAAAGCGCCTTTCGAAATGTTATGAGGTACGTATTGAGTTGAGAAAGTTGACTGTGCGTAATTCTGGAGTTTATAGACTTCGAAGTAAGTATTATGCTCCGGATGGCGTTTCTATTGAGGTTATTTTTTAATGTCTCGCGTTATCGTTCGCTGCTACGTTGGTTGGGTGCCGAAATATAGCGATTATTAGTTCATCAGTGAACATGAATCAATTAAGGATTAATAACACGAGATTCTTTGCTTTGTAATCTGCGATCTTCTACGATTCTTTTCCAGCCGTAT
The DNA here is from genome assembly GCA_020654165.1 of Oryctes rhinoceros. Lineage (NCBI taxonomy): Eukaryota > Metazoa > Arthropoda > Insecta > Coleoptera > Scarabaeidae > Oryctes > Oryctes rhinoceros. Next base: position 3,215,701 of record JAIOKQ010000548.1, on the reverse strand, counting down.
TGCGTTTCAAATGTAAGAATTCAACGATGACTCGATATTCGATAAAAACACTAACAACGACTGGTACAAACGACTACCAGCCGATATATGCACGTCAAGCATAGCTGAAATATTTGAATATTATTAACGAGCGGCGCCATCTTGATGTTGAAGCTTGAAACTTTTCATATTGCCCTCGTACTACATCTCTTTTTCGAAGTAGAGCTATATATCTGTCATGTTTCGTAACTTCTTTATTATCCATTCTAGAGCAATAACATGCTTACACGCCAATGTTTTGTTGTTTCTTCTAAGTATCAATAATAAGCGTCTGGAGATGATCTCGTAAATTCGCATCTACTACAACGAACACCTTCCTAACGTAATTTATCAAAAGGTTAAAGCCAACTTTAACAGAGTTGCAATCTATATAATCTGTGGATAATGTTTTAGAAATGTAAACATATTCGGTAATCTAGCTAACGATGAATCGCTTGTACCTGACCATGTTGTGCAATCCGCATATACGAGCTGCGGATTAACCGAATTTTAGCGCTGCCAACGCAGTTATGCAACCCTGGCGTTGAATGCGTTTAATTTAACTTCTTCGCTTGGTTCTGTTTAATCTTTAACAGGAATAAAGTTAGATACTTACACGTGCGAAGTTAATTACACTAGCCGGCGTAATTTTTCAAACAACAAAAATAATAATCACCGTATTGTACAACGCATATTTTTTGGTAATAAGGCAACGTTGACCTGTGACACCATCAAACAACAATTTCCCCGCAACGACCGAAATTGGCGGTGAGTCCTAAGCCACCTAGAGATCGAAGGAAATATAAAGGCAGGAAAGTCGGTTAAAACAGCGAGCACGCCGTCTGATTGGTCTAAGAGACGCAAACAAAACAAACATTGAGGACATGGGAAGACATAGAGCTCTAAAATGTCACTTACTTAAACTACGAAAAGATGAAAGATCTTTTCTTTTAGATTGGATTGGAGGTACTGTTCCTATTACTTGATCTTCAAGGTAATCTAAACACCGCAACGTTTGCTTATTTTTTACGGGGCTGGTTCACATACGAATATGCAACGTAAAACTCGACGCTCTTGGAGACATTAATGTTATATGTTAGGAATGTTACGACCGATATTGAAAGGGCTACTTCCTGAGAAAAGTTTAAACAAATCGTCTAGAAGAAAAAAAGAACGCAATAATTATAGCAATGCCCGGGAACGATTTGGTTACGTCATAAGTTCAAAACAATTGAAAATCGGATAGCGTATTTCACTTGTCATTTTACAATTCAATAATAAGTACTCGTTAGTAGAGGTGGTGGTAAAACCATGAAAGAGAAATTCTCTAGCACTACGTCCGTTAGATGGTTATTTTCTTTTTTTAACTTGTTTGGGGAAAACACAATTTTCCTCCACCGTTAATGACCGTCACGTGGTATGAACCATATTTACCCTGTCCAATTTCACACGTGTCATTTAGCTTGACGTTCAGAATCTAGCCGGCTGGTGCCGCTGCACTCCACTTGAGAGATTGGCACTCGTAAAACTGAAAACAACGGACTAGAGCAAAACGAGAAACGGGTACGCGCGTCAGCGCGCCGAGCAACAAAAAATAAGAATACAAGAAATAAACTGAGACCATGCGATAGAACAGGACCGCCGGATAGAAACGAAACATGGAACGTTTAATATCGGGAGCAGCTATGTATATGCTATTGTAGATCAAGAATGCTCATTGAAGTTTCAGCATAACGAAATTAGCTGCGGTATCTATTGCAGGATGTTTTCAGCGTTATTAGATTATTATTGTCTACTGATGTTTCTAGAAAATACACGTATGCATTATTGGTTTCCCTGTTTTATCCGGTATTCTGGGTACTATTACGTTGCCATTAAAAATACCTTGCCCCTCTTAACGATGTAAAGCTAGTTTAATCTATTAATCTGCGCAAAAGCTGACGGAACTATAAATAGCCGCAGTTCTTTACGCAAGTAAAATATCTAGAAACCTCATTGAAAAAGACACCGAGATGCCTCATCTGAATGAACTAGGCTTCGTAATAGAACTTTTTCGTATAAATGTGGTTGGCCTTATCTACCGGAGGAAGATTCAACAGGTTATAACGAGGGATGTGAAGAATAACCGGCCTGAATGATCGTTGATTATCACACCTGGACTCGGTTTCGAAATCTTCTTAGATCTTATACCTTCTCACAAACTTTTAGAGAGCGAAGCTAGAGTAGCTATTTCCAGCAATCGGTATCTTACGGTTCTACTGACGCAGTCGGAAGTCCTTCAGAAAATAAGGTTATTGTCACCAATGGGTGATGAGATTCTCTCTATCTTTCCTCTGATATATGCCGCTCCGATAAGCACCGTTGGAGAAGCAACTGCGACAACAATATGAAACATTCTTATGTGCATTATTAACAAAATTCAACAAGAGCAGTTTAATACCACACACACACACGGTAAGCTGTTAGTAAATCCACGTATCCCTAAAACGTCTGCCGAATTAAATACTCTAACTTTACCTAATTTAACTATATTATCCTGCCGTCTCTCTCGCTCCGATATTAATAGTGAGATTGGGACAGGAATAAGATGAACTAGCCGTTGTCGTACGATCTCATCGTCGGCGGCGAGCTCCCCTGTAAGGAAATGAGTTTTCTGCGGTTTGCATCACAAAGGTCCTAAAACTGCAGTTGGAGTCTAGGAAAATATAAGTTCTTATACAGCGAATAGTACTTTTCAACGCGCGCCAATTTTTTACTTCATCACGAGCGATCGATGAAAGACGACAGGACGCAGTTCGAATTTAAGCTCTTTGGTACTTATTAATTTTTAGAATCGCTACAGTACTTAGCGCTGCCGTTCATTAAAACTAATGCGATTACGTAAAGAGAAGAAAACGTTATTCCTTTGTAATTTCCTACGATGTCACGATTTCCGAGAATCTTTTAATTAATTGTTTATTTATTCCTATTTCTATATATTCAGCAGCTACGGCATGTAGACTACTGGTAAAAAAAAAGAAACCTCGTATTAGCAACACCTTCAGCGTAAGACTAAAAGAATGAAATTTGATATCGCTATCCTAACAATGTAAACCGACGCACTAGATCCGTCCTAATTACGGTAACAAATGATGTACATAAGTTAACCGCTGTTTTCACGACTCTTCTACGCAATCGCTATTAATTATTTATTTGTCATTACATCAATGCGCTGTGCTAATTGGGGAATTAATGCATTGATTTAAAGCTGTGTTTGACATGGAAATTGCTCCATTAAGGTCTGTAATAAAATCGTTGCATATATACAGGCTAATTACATGGATTAAAAATTCAGCCGGCTACACAGTTCTCGAATCACCCGTTGGGTTTTTGTCGCCGATTTGGCTTATACGGACCAAGAAACAAGCGCTTACACCTGTTCACACTCAAATTTTATTTTCACGCTTTCATAAACATGACGTAATTATTCAAAATGGACGCCTCTCGGTGTAATTTAACGATGGACAAATCGATACAAAAGTTTGTATTTGTCTTCTTATACTACATAGCGTAGTGCCGGTCTACCCCTATTTAACACGATAACCTCGGAAACATCGCTCCTTCTCTTCGATCAGCCGTAGCTTCGCGTTCGAAATCGTCCTCGTTCGAATTAATTCCGGTCGGATCATGAATGCTTTAATGTAATTCATTTAGCGCACGAATAATGCAGCACTATAACCTCGACGAATTAGACGGTTGATCTCGGCGTTAATAATTTACTTGTAAGAGGAGAAGAGGATCCTAGCAATCCTACGAATACCATATCCGCATAGAGGTATCGGTATTGATATGCATACGTACGTACGTACGGAGATTTCGTACGATTCGATGCAGTCGCGTCAAATTTACCGAACGTCTCTGGAGTTCGTCGGAAAATATCGCGCCGGGACAGGTGCCCGCATAAATGCACGCTGCGAATCTTGCGAACTGAGAGCGTATTTCAATAAGGGTGCCTGTCATAACTTAAGACGCCGTCTGGTGACAATCGCGCGATTCCTTTCCGCGCCCTCCAACGTATTGAAACGTTATTCAGCATCGAGTCGCTGCCTGGTGGATATGGAAGACCGCTGCCGTTGCGGGAAAATTGCGAAATAAGAGAGGTTATACTTTATTCGACTGGCAGGTATACCAGGTGATAACGGGAAGTGGTTCCATCCTGCGACTTTTTTATTGCTTCAGATAAAAATATGAATCTTTGCGTAAATTCAACCGATGAATATGCGGAGCGGGACATTTCCGCCAGCTTGGTAGGAGCCTCAAAATAAAAATGTCGGAAGAACCGTGGCCATGAACAAATCCGCTGTTAAATCGTGGACCGACATCGTAACTGGTTGTTGTCGACTAAACAAGCATCTGCACAAAATGGGATTCGTATCTATATGTGGAGAATGCGGTGAGGGAAAACTCCTCTACATCTTATACACAAACAAGAGGATAGGGCACAGTGGCTTAGGACCGCGAAAGATCGTCCTCGGGAAAACTCCTAAACATAGAACTGGCGGAAATTCAGCATACGCCGTAGCTACAAGCAAGAGCCCAAAAAACTCGAAACATCGGTGTCTTTGTTAGCGGATTTGGCTAGTTGCGCCTGTTGCTTTCTTTATTTTGTTTTAAATTGGCGGAATTTTTAAAATGATCATCCGAACCCTTTCTTTATGATATAGAAGAACTGTTACCTTTCAGCTATTGTAAGTGCGATGATGAGACGTTTTCAGCTTCGGTAATATAATTATTTGAAAGCGGGAATCAAAATTTTCGAAAATTCCATCCCATTCTACCTTTCCTGCTTTTCCACGGTTACATGCTAGCTTCAATGTAAAACATCTATTCGCTTCCATTAGGCCAACTTCCTCTTTATTGCTACTTTAACGTTTAATCAAGTTATAGATGTCTCCATCAATCTTTTGCGGTACGATCAAGTATGCCACTTAAGACGTCTAAGCTTATAGTTTATACAAGTTCAATAGCTATACATCAAACGAAAATATTTTCCTAGATCGTCCGAGGAAAACATCGTAAAGATAAAAAGAAAAAATAAGTTACATACAAATAGAAACTCGCAAAAGATCGTTTCGACTGATGAGCTTCCAATCTTCCTTTCGAACGCATATTTTCGGTAGAAGCTGTTACACCGTTCGACACTGACAGTGAAGCAGCGAGTGGGTAGGAAATTTGTACGAAATTTGCAAGCTACGCAGGGAGACCCGTATAAATTGACTGTGAACTTCTAAGCCTCGACTATATTTAAACTTAATAACGTGCGCGTTGAGTGTGCCAGGCGGGAGAGTGGAAGCACTTTCAACTTTTAATCTCGAAATACAACATGGGCGATATCTTTGAATGCGAAAGGTGCTGTTTTTAACTTTCCATATAAACGTCGTAGGGAAAAACATAATACACTTTTCTACGTTGAGAATGTTGGCAACTAAACTTTCAGCTATCTCACTCCGGCTGCGTGTAATGCTCTGACATGTAATTCATTTTAAAAACCTTGAGATCGAGTTTGATTTCCATTCATGATTATGACGAGATACGTTGTCCTCTTCATTAACTTGCTTAAGAGCAGCAATATTTTCCTCGTTGACGAGAAGATCATTACCGCATGAAGCAATAACGAAAACGTTATTCTTATTCAGGTATACTGAAATAAAGAAATAACCGGAACAATCTCTAAAGATCGAAGAACCACAGACAGGATGAATGGAAAATCAAAAAAAAAAAACTATCAATATGATATTGTACAGTTAGTAGGTCTTAAGAAGTATGGAATTATTTACCAGTAATATAAAAATATATTTAAATCTAATCTAGTATTCCACAAACGATAAGCGGATAAGGTTAAGAAAAAAAAATTGCAGCAAGGACTTATATAATATGAATAAAGAAGAAGGAAGGCAGTGCCGCGGCAACGGGTGATCTTTTTACGCCTTAGAAAAGAATAAATTGAGCCGGGCACAGGCGGGATTTTCGCAGATCAAAGGCGTACAGGCTATAAAGCCGAAGAAGCAACGGAGGACCTTTTGTGTACCCTCATATACACATCCATACACACACGCCATACCACACCCCACCGCACGGCACCGCACCGCACCAATATCATCCGCCGACGCCTCGGGGCTTTACGTCTCGTCCGTTTCACGTGTCGGTAGAGGCGGCGAGGCAGTGGAAGCGAAAGAAGACGAAGAAGAGGAGGCGAGTGTTTGCGAAAACCCGAGCCGAGGTCGCGCCGGTAATGATCCGGGAATTTTCCTTTTCGGAAACGGTTCTTCGCGCTTTTTCCAACTGCGAACTACCGAAAGCGGAGCAGCAGACTCCTCTTTCAATGTACACACATACGAAACGGAACGTTAAAAATTCTGTCCGATTCCATTTAGGTTGTGAAAGGTGCCGCTAGATGTATGTATTTCGAAGTGATATTAAAGTCTTTGTGAAAAGGGAGCAATGCATCCACGTGTCTGTTGAACGCCCTTGGAAATGACCTCTTGAAAGTGTCGAAGAATTTATATTGCAAAAGATATATATATATATATATTCAGTGACGTGAGACCAAGTCGCTTGATAGATTATCGGGTTTGTTTAAATAACAAAAATGATGCTAGCGTAAATTTGGGAAAACGCATTATGCTGTGTTTAAGCCTCGAGTTGCCGAGCTTTCTAATAAAACATAAACTATCAAGGACGTATGTGAATTCCGTCCAATAAAGAATGCTTCTTTGCGTATCCGAAGATACCTCTCCTTGTGCGACCTCTTTGCAAATATGTCGTTTGCATATCATTACTAGGCCAACTAAAATGGAAATACCACATGACACTAACAAAGCAACATTTTAATAGTTTTATTAGTTCTCTACGTTCTAAATCCCGCAGAAGATATGAACATAATGAAATATATCAACATCTTCATTTTTTCCCAGCTTAGTTAGCTAATAATATTTTATACTTCAACCTCGCTATTAAACTCAATGTACACATACTAACTAATAGATTGAAATTCTCCGTTCCAAGTTTACTCTTTCGCCAAGTTAAACGTAGGGGTCTACGTCGTTTAACCGGCTTTGTTGTCGCGGCGGAGTTTATCAAACGCCGCGACCGTTGCGGCGTTCATTTGTTCAAAGTCGAAAGATAAGCCACGATGACAACTGACGGCGTTCAGCGTGACGAGGGTCTACGGACTAAACAGTTGCATCTTGTTTGCATTCATCATGCAGCAGAAAGACTCTAACGGTCTACAATGTGGAAGGACTCGGGCGGAATCCGATGGAGTGGATTTCGCATGTTTTTGTTGGGAAGTTGGGAGCCCTCGGCAACTACGACGTGATGTTTTTACGTATTTCGCTCCATGCTGCTTATCGAGTTATACGTACAGTGCTTGATCCCGTGTAACTTTGTCTTTGTCGTTGCCTTTGATTGGAACAGCGGCAACTATTACGTTGAGAACGTTTTACAATCTGTTGTCAAATATAGTCTTGGAGTAGATGGAACAGGCCACAAAACAGAAAATCGTTTAATTCGACAAAATTGCTGACACTAAATATAATACAGCATATTATAGCTTTTGCCGCGTACGAGCGTTGCCGTACTATTGCATTACCCTGTATATAAATTTGTTTTTATTGTGTTAGACTTCGTTTGTTTCTTCGAATTACATTATCGGTAATGCGTTTTATTTATACCAATTCTGTCTCTCTTGTTCTTAAAACGTGACGTAAATAGGAAATGTTACACCTTGAAATAAAAGGACCTCGCATACGTTGATGCTTTCTTTCGAGAGCTGCTCTGAACGAGAAACGTGATTCCTATTGACATTAACGTTAGCTGCTTGTTATTCATGACGCTTTCACTTCCAGCGGTAGGTTTTCTTTTGCGACGGACAAATTATCGCTATCCAAATAAATATCGATCGCAACTACCCTCATAAATTAACCGTCCCGGTGCTAAGCGTTAACTACATGCTTCCCAGGCACGAATAAGCATAAACTAGACGCGGCGCGCTCGCGCTTACATGCAAAAGGCACGACATTATTACAGGGAATCGCACCGTTCCGCACGCACATAGAGGCTAACAACGCATTATACACACCTCCAGAGACGTCTCTCACGTCGTCTTCCACATACATACCAATTGTTAATTAGAAGGGGAATGGAGATTTCGCGCCTAGTGGGCATGTGTATACCGTACGCACGCCGCATATATATCAGGGGTTCCGACGGGATTAACTCCGGTCCCGATCTAATAATCGCCGCGCGGTAATGCGTTGGGCGCCCGGGCGATAGATGTCGCCCTCGATATACAGATAAACAGTAGATACCTTCCGTGGATAACGGGATATCGCGTACGTGATATCTCTTGTCGATATGTAAGACGAGCGACCTCGACTGACGCGCGAAATGCCGCGATACATCATCTCCCCTGGCATGTGTCTTAAATTAGACGTTAGCTTGATCGATGGTTACTACCTAACGGTGTGGGGTGGAACGGGCGAGTCGCGTTACAACGGGAAATGGAGATGCCTAACGTCACCGTCGTCATTGTCATAGTAATTATTATCTCAAAGGGAATCTGGTTATACGCCGAGGATGCGTGGCAAAGGGAGAACATCGTCTAATTCTAAGTTTAACTAATCCCCTCGCGAAGATCTTATATGTAGTGATGTCCTTAACGGAATGGAGTAGTTTCGCAGTGCGTACCGGTTAAATCTAGGTTTACGTCCTTCTTTGATGACTGTTTAGGAGGTATTACGACGACCCTTGTTTATTATATTAGTGTACCCAATATCCTAAAAGATTATTTTGATACGCGCATAAGAAGTAAAGGAGAAAAAAATCCCCAAAAAAAGATTTCTCTTTTACTGATTGCAACTTTGTATAAGCTCCGGCAATGCAACCTGCTCATCTCTCGATTGTTTCATTCTGGCGTCGAAGGATTGGGTCTTTTGCAAGTTTACAACAAATTTGTATCAGTACTAGCGATGTTGCCACACCTTTCGAGGGATATCTGCTAGGGAGATCACTAATCAGTTGATCAATAAATACCTCACCTTGGTAGATTGGTTAATCAGCCCAAAAATAATTTTTTGATAAGAACAGTTTATGTCGACAAAACGACGATTGCAAAAGCTTGCTTAGAAAACAGTTTTCTTACATCATAACTCATGGTTTCCTACGAAAAAGCTTGAATTTCACCTCCAAACAGTTGAAGAGCCTGCCATACAAAACCAAGATTTAAATAAATCTTCAATAAAGCCTCCTTTCAATTATTTTTGCTATTTTTGCAATTTTTGCTATTTTTGCAATTATGTTTGCTTTCAATTATTTGCGTACATCAACAATATATAAGTAATCTATCGTGCTTATTTTTTTCGGAGAAGATAACAAAGATAACGCGCATCGCATTAACTAAACACCCGCGACTAATCCACAGGTCAACACTAATTACAATCGTCCCAAATCATTAAATTACAAAAACATCCAAGCGGTCGACACTAATCTAGACGCTTCAGCTAAAGGTCAGTCGGCGACTCGCGCAAGAACACGAAGGTAAATCCGGCAGGACGTAAAACATATACGAACTAGCAAGTCCGATGGACAACTACATACAAACGGCGAAAAGAACAAAAAATAACCGCGCGAAACGCAACAGATAAATCGTTCCTTGTAAACTTCTCGGACCTGCATGGGAGTTATACGGATCATATAATACGAAACGTAAATCCCCAAATCTATCCACGTCAGGCGTTAGGAAGTGAGGGTACGGACGGGCTGGCGCGATATCCGGTTTGCTGCAACGTCGTCGTCGCCCCACACTCCGCCCGCGCCTCGACGTCTACGAAGGAATTAATCCTACGGAAGTGATGAATCCAGAAACCACTGTCGCTGGAAGGAATGATGTATGTTACCGCCGCTGCAATCTTAGAAAGACTCGGTACGGTTTCGGATACGTCGAAACGGGAAACCTGTTCGTGCGCGCAGGAATATACCTGCAGCTTGCGCTTACTTGAATTTTGAAGAACTCGAAAAGATATCTCTTCGCTTAAATAGTAACCATTACTCGTTTGTTTTCTTATTATATAAGCCGCTGCATTTGTGGTGTTCTCCACATTACAGTAGAAATCATTTGAACTATATGTATCTACTTCTTGGTACTTCAATTAAGTGTTCACCATTTAACAACTACTGAATAGATAAAATATTACGAGTCTGTCCGACAACAACTTATGAAAACGCCTCCAAGTTAAAACAATTCCCGCAAACGAAACATAATCTTGGAAGATACGTTTCTTCGCTTGCGAAACATAATTTTTATTGCTGTACTCGCTTCTCCGGTTATCATCAAAAATTACGCGAGCTTTTAGGAACATCTGCACCCGTTAAAAATCGCGCACGTATAACTCAAAGGAGTTACTTGGCGGCGGTAAAGATTAAGAAATGACAGGTGGCAACAAGTAATAATAATGAGCTACGCTCTGTTATAAAATGGAAAACCGTCCGCGAGAGATGTTTCATCGTTATTTATTAATATTTTCTTTGCGCTTTCTCGGCGGCGAAGTTTAGTGAAACATTTATCGCGCACTGGAGGCGGAAGACTGCCAGGCTAGGGGATAAGCTGCGCTTTCACGTCTCCGCCGCTCGAAATCCTGATTTTAAGATTTTCTTTCGAGTATTATTAGGCCTCCGGCTTTGCGAGGATGTAATAAATATGTTATGGAAGGATTGCGTTTAATAAAAAGGGAAACCGCGGCACTTCATTATCGGCTTATAAATAAGCGGGTCAGTTAGTTTCGCTGAATCGAATTAAAGATTATTCTCTCTTATTGTTTCGAAAGAAACTACGAGATATTAACGTTATCGTTCTCCTGGCGTTTACATCTTCCTTTCTCCTACAGCCAACATAATAAGACCTAGGAAAATTATCGAGAAGTTGGATACCGCGCTGGGGCATCGGAAGAAGCAAGGCTTCGTTCACAAACTCCCGTAAAAAGGACAGAGGTCATCCTAGTTGCTGCATCAACTAGCAGAAGAAAAGAAGCAGCTCAGTGATGACGTAAGAATAAAATCAAGTGGTCGATGAACAAGGGCTCAAATTCAAAAACGCCCAGAATCAATGAAGGAGAACAAAACTATTACAGCTTTAAGATGCTTTAAAGCTGTAAAGATGCTTTTCAAGGAAAGAAATCGAGTATATTCCAGTGTAACTATCCGTGGCATTGTTACTATTATTGTATTTCCGCAAAAGATGGCGTTGGAGATTGTATCGGACCCGCTCGAAAAATCTCCCCCGTATTATCAGAGGTAATAACGGCAATACAACGAAAAGGACTTCTACGTTACCGCGTTTCACCTGTACACTAATTCAACGGAAAATGTCCGCAATCATAAATTACAGGACCGTAAGTTATATCCGCTTATTGGGAACGCCATTGACGGCGAAAGAACGAAGTGAAGCTTTGCAGTGGTGATTTGTAAGGATCTCGAATCTCCGGCCTTTTAGAATCAGAGAGTAGCAAATTGCGATTGAGATTAATGTCATTTGCTCATTCGAACAGTAAAAAGGGAGCACGGGAAGGATTTACCTACGAGCATAAATATCTCATCTCGTTTCTCCCCCTACGTTTCCAAATAGTAAATATCGTCTGATTCCGGGGGCGTTTTTCTGTGTCCGCAGGGCTATTACATGCTACGGTTTGATGTCGAAACGCGATCCTTACAGAAGCGGAAAACATATAGCTTCGGGCTTATCGAATTACATCTACCGTTTTCTCCCTCTCTCTCTCTCTCACTCCAATTCTGTTGATCTGTCGATAATTTTAGACAGACTGCGTTTATTCAATTGAAGGAAGGTATTGCAAATACATACATATTCATAGGTACATACCTAGCTGCACTATACTTGCTCTATCGAATGCGAAATAAAAGGATCTATTCTTGATGGATAGATACAAATATAAGCAGATGGGTAAATAGATCGCATAATAAAATCAGCGTTTCGGCAAATATTATTTCCGCATTTAATATTCATTAAAAAATATATCGAAATATACGAAAATTTAACTAAAACCTAGAGAAAATCAAGAAGACGTCCGGTACCCGTTGTTTGGAATAACTTCTTAGAGCCTACTGGGCGTCGAGACCACAATCCGTGGCGCTGGAACGCCTTCCTGTTCCTACATCTTCTCAATATGCCAGAATAAAATGAAGAAAGAAAAGACAATAAGGCGCTTCAAAGTACAAGAAATAATTAAGGAAACAAATATTTCTCGATAAACGAAAAAATCAAAAAAAAGGAAAAAATATAATGACATATTTGAATCGTATAAGTGTCGTATAAGTACCGAAACAACTTGCTCTAGTGCGGCTTAAAGAGAAAATAGGGAGCAATTCAGTACAAGATGCTGAGAAAACTAAAAAAAGGGAAAAGAATAACAGAGGATATATGCTTCAACAAAAACAATGCAAAATATATGAATTCGAACTTACAGCCTTTACCAGAAGTAAAGCAAAACAGATATCGTTACAACCATTACTTTACTTTTATTTGTGTTAAGTTCCATTTTCAAGCTCTGCATTTTTTTTATCCAGATGTTCATTAACATTTGTGTTTTGTCTCGCATCAACTTTGTTGTTCTTCAAATGGCATCATTAATTTCTCTAAAAGCTTTCGTAGCTGAAGCAAGCACATTCGAAGATAATACGTTTCCTACAATAACGGAATAATAAATCTGGCCTCGTGAAGTGTTCCCGTCGCATCATTAGCTCGAAAGGAATTTTCAATAGGAGAATCGCAGATAGAAAATGCTAAAGGTAGTCGGCACGAGATATACGTAGCTAATCGAAAACGATGTTGGGATTTTAAAGGAAACGATATAAGTCCACTTTTACTTCGATCTTTATCGCGCTCTATATATTTTTATTGTAGGGTTAAAATGATAAAAACGATCTTAACATGCTACGATAAAAACTCCCCGCCAAGGTCTTCCCTGCAAGAATAAATTTTTATGTTAAGTGCTTCCTCGCGCCGTTGCATGCGGATAGCATACGAGTAAAAGAAGAGATCGGAAATTGAAACATCCTCTAACGCACACTTTTATCGTATGTACTAAATTTTACTTTAAAAACTTCTGCAGATAAAAGGCGAATAGTTACATCTTCTGCGGAAGCGGATCCGAAAAAAGAGCGCATATAAGGCGGAGGGAATAAGGAAATTTATTTTACGACGGACTTAATGCGGATCCTTCAATCGCCGGAAATATAATCTTCAGTCTATGCAGAATCGATAGATATCGCCAAGTAATGCAATCCGAACTGGATCCGTGGAACTGGAATCTTAATGCATGCTACCCAGAATCTACTTGAACGAACGAATCCCGGCTTGGTTTTCGATCATTTCGACAACCGACGGATTAGAAGACTCGCAAGAATGTGCTTAATGCAAACATTCAAGGATATTTTTCACAGCGACTACATATCCTTTCATATAATGAAGATATTCCATATCCGAATGGGATGCTGATGCGTACCTTTTATTCGCAATTGTACTAAAAGGATCTTATAAACGTCTTTTCGTGTTAAGAAGTTCACGAACTCTCTAATCTATACAATCTGAGATATACGCGAAAAGATTGTATTGTTGACGAATATTGCAATACGTCATTCCAATTTCGCCTCCATTCATCATTATGATTGATAACTTTTCAAGTTTTCAATTTTCTATTCTAACCTTTCCTAATTAGATATCTCTAGTTTTGTCTTAAGGAACCACTTTCCAGGACACGGGTTTCGCCTGATACGCAGCCTTTAGTAGTCTAAGAGCGTATTGATTTCCGCAACCCCTCATCAAGCCTGTTTAAACAACTACCATAGGAGCATCTGCCGTATATGTAAGTAGGCTAAATTCGGCCTCTTAAGTAATGGAATTACTTTCACGACAAGATCGCGTGCACGAAGTATCTCCAAGTCGGTAAGAACATCTAATTGGATGTTAATATTACGTCGCTGATCCTATATTGTTTGTTGCTGTAAGTCTATTCAAAGCGTACAGTGTGCATGGATATAGTAATTACACAGGTAGATTACACTACCTGCTTCGATCTAATAACGGTAGAGAATATCGATCAGACCTTCCAGCGGTTTACTGAAGTACAATTAAGTTGTACCCGTGTTTGTAAAGCGGAGTAACAATTACTAATAGTGTTCGGTGATCACTTCATCTTAAGGATACAACAAACCGTTCTTCCGATACGTTACAGCATCTCCCGGATTGACGTGAGGGAATTAAATGCAATGTTAAAAAGAGACATAACTCATCATAAGCACAAAGGAATATCGCAGAATTTCTTGTTCCTTTGAGGATTTCCGTATAATAGCGCGTAATTAACAATTTCCGGTTAAATGAATCCGGAAAACTGGCAAATACCGAAACGTGTACTGTAGTCACGGTTAGTTTAATTCCGCACCATTCGTATATTTCAACCTTTCGTCTATTAAACTTCATGAAAATCCATTTTGGACGTTTTCCAGTTTACTTCTTGACGTTACAACGAACAAAAAGGCAACTTCGCCCATTTAAATGTTGAAACTATTCCGCATTAACGACACGCGCGAGCTGGCACCGCTTCCCGTTCCTCCCGCTCCTTTTTTTTTTTATCGTCTTGCGATATTATTTACTGCGCCACCGCACGACGACCGCGCCATCTGTAATACCATTAAGAAACAATAATACCGGCGAAAATGACGGAATAAAAACGGTCGGCGTAGGGACCCGTTCCGGACGCTGATTTGTGTCTAGAAGCGAAAGGATCGCATCCATCCGACTATCTCTATATACTACTCTCGCAGCTGACTGGAGAATACATACATACATAGCTACCCGGCTTACGTATGTATACGGGAATAGAAGGGCCGAGAAGTGTCGCTTAATGCGGGAGGAATTGTAGAAAGCTCATTTCGGGAGGGCATTCATCTTGAACGGCGCGCTATGAAGAAGCAATAATAAAGGTTATAACTCAACCACGCCTTTCTCCGTTTCGCCTCCAAGTTGTGTTCCCGTATCCGCGCCTTCGCTTACGCAAGTTCCGTCTTATATAGGCAAGAAGACACCCGCAGAGTTACCGTCGCGCGTGTGAGAAATTGCCACCGCAGGAGAGCTTTGCATAAACTGATAACAGAATTGTCAATGCGAGATGTGCGCGCGAGGAGACAATTCCCTATTCCAGTTCTTGTATAACTACGCGCAACTACTGTTTTTGAAAGTTTATTTCCTATTCGCTGAATCGACTTGATCCTACGAGCCAGATTAATTATGCGCAGATAGAGAAATAAGATTTTCTTACGCTAAACACCAAAACTTTAAAGACTTTTCGACTTTGGATTTTATGAGTAAATAACGATATGCGATGTGTTTCGGCTTGATTAAAATATTTGGTAATTCTTGCAATTGCACCGCATACACGAACAGGGCAGTAACCTTATTTCGTAACTGTGTAATTCCAATGATTTTGTAACACGGACGAATAAAGTAGCAGTTATTACGATTTATAATTTATGTAAATTTGGTTCATAAATGTATTCACCAATTTTATCTCAATATTTCCCCCCAAAAAATTGCTTCTCGTTGTTTGCTTAAGAAATATAATGCTTCTCTTAACTCTTATCGCACGAACGCAGCAGCGTAGGCTAAGGTAGCGAAAAAGAAACGCCGCGACGAAAGTAATTTATTTCAATATATCTCCTTTGATGCTCCTCGTAATTAAATTCGTGTTGCAAATAAACATCGGAATGGCTACAGCCGTATATATATATATAGCGTGTAAGACGCGCCGCAGCGGCAACAGAAGTCATACATCACCGGGATTTTCGCGTGGCAGCGAAACGTTGCCGGCGTGGCAGTTATAAAAGTGTGTGACAGGTTAAGCCAGTGGAGCCGTAACGGCGACGCTGGCACCTGCATAATGAGACTCGAAAATCATCCACTTGCCGAGGTATTTCACAATCTCATATCGCCGGCAATATTTCATTTTAACACCGCACAAACGATATTCTTAGCTAATGAAGAACTATGGGGCTACACGAGAAGCGAGGTGAGGGTGTCTTTTTATCCGCCTAGCGTGATTATTCTTTATTTTATTAAGGACTGGCTGGCGGCCGAGAAGCGCGCGAAAACGAAGACGGAGGGCACACCTGTCTTCAAGATAGAGCGATAAAAAGGAAGGCTGGTAACGAAAATTAATTAATCAGTTTATTAGGGAATATTCCTTTGTGGGGCGTAAGAACTTTTTTTCATATGGCTTTAACGAAGCGAATCGAAGAGAAATAATATTCGGTAGGACGTTATTCATCGCTTAACTTTTGTGAAACGTCGAGCGAGTTGCAATCGAATTGGAAGTGCTTAAAACTAATTTAAATCGCGAGAACGTTAGACCCAAAACATTTTCAGGTCATTCTCCAACGGCAGCTAGATTTACCATCGAAAATTCCGTATCACTTTAACAAGAGAACGAAGGCCGAAGGGAACGAGACGCGGGACCGGCAGCGATGTGGGAGTAAAGCAATAAATTTAACGAGTACGCATTAATTAGAGGGCTTGCAAGAGCACGCGGCGCGTCCCTTTAGGGCGCCCCTTCCATCGCCTTATTAATTAAATTTGTAGATGTGTTTACACGGGCCCTAGATATACATACGTCTACGCACGAACATATCTTCCTCCCCAGTGCAACACTCCCTTTCCAGACATTATTAGCCCGGCCACGTTTTCAGTTTTCGGGCGTGTTCATGAGCGCCGCGTTCTTTCTGACCGTAAAGGAATCCGGATGTTTGCCCGAATCGCTTCTCGCGCAACAGTAATTTATCGTATTGTTTGAATAAATAATTGCATGCTGATGTGAGAATGGTCCTCGCGTGCTAAGGGGAAATCAAACGCGCTCCCTCCGACCGGCAATCGAGGCAAGATGAATTGCGGAGGAAGGATGCGGCATTAGGGAAAAGTTATTTAAATGTTAATCCTTTGTATTCGCGTCAATTTGAAAACGTTACAGGATTGAGAAGATTAAGAAGTTGATTTATGTGGAGCTCTTTCGAGGAGCTGTTAAGCTAATAAATAGTGTCACGTACGTAGTGCAATGTTAATAATAATAGTATTATTATTATTATTATCGGAGCGATTAGCGTCATTCAGCTACATGTCGTAAGATTTCTTAAGCTGAAGTGTAACGTATCATTGGACTCGTTCGCAACAGTAAAAATCGGGCGGTCTATTTAAAATAAGAACAGTAACAACTCTTTCAGTAACACCGGAAACGTAAATAAACCACGTATGGCGCCGAAAATTAGCTTCAAAATTAGCTTCCGTCGTTTAAAAGTTAGTTTTAGGAAGGAGATATATATTTTGAGAATGCAAATAGGCTGAGATTTAGGATATTACGTTGAAAGCAGGAAACTACCCAGACAAAGACTTTCGAAGTTATTCTCGAGAATTTCGCAAACAACTTCAGTTCCTGCAGGTTCTTACAGAGTCACCTTTAAAATTCACGTTAAATTACGCTGAAGAAATTTCGAACAATTCCAAGTTTTATAAGATCGTTCCCGCTGTATAAATACCCTATAAATATAAATTATTTTCGCGAGGAACTCCGTCAAAACCTACGGAGTCAAAGCGCAAATATTGTTTCTATCGTGAAAGCTTTTACGGCGGGCGTCTAGGAGCATTCGTCTCGCAAGAAAAACTAACGTTTATTTTCATTCCTTACGACTTTTATTAAATAATAAACCGTCCTCTTCTCTTCCCGGAAAAGCTTTTAAAACTTAAATACGTTTAGCGCGGCAATAGCAACGGATGAACATGGGAGCTCTAGAAATAGGTAGTTGGATATCCTTGCTCACAGTTCTAGCTCTTCAACTCAAATTAAGCGACGCGAGGAAATTTATTGTATGAAACTTCTAAATCCATTTACGGATATAGTAAATAAAATATATAGAATCTACGGCTCCGAACGGGATTGAAAAGGATCGTTTCGGAGGAGGGTACGGAGGAATTAACGACGAAAGCAGCATAAAAGTTTCTTTATTAACGCAGCGTTATGCGCTAGCCAAAATTAATTTCGTTTTAATCCGATTTAACGGCATCCTTTGGAGTTGAGGTACAAGAAGTACTTCCAGACAGACAGACTGGATATGAGGCTAGATACGCATGGTCTACATCGTACGCCTCTCTTTGCACATTGTTTGTTTGTAGCAACAACGCAGCTTGAACAAATACCGACATAAACGATTTGATTGGGAAATATGTTCTGGTGGAATCATCCGGTTCTAATTATTCCATTATCGTGAATATCAGAACTCCGAGTACGTTAGACATTTTCTGTATTGCAAAGCCGTACATCCAACTATTGTTTACATGTATCGGTTAATGATTGGATGCGGTGTAAGTAATAATGGCGTCGCATTGATCGCACTTATTACAGAGGATGGGCGGACGATCTTGAGCCACCGCGAAAATACATCCAAATGATATCGTTCCGTAACTGTTGGTTAGTGATATAACACTCGCTGTCGCTCGGAGCGTCTTCCTCTGCATGGCTTCAAAGGCTTCATAAAGGTACTTTACCGCCGTACATCGAGCAACTACGCTGAAACACGTAACTTCTCGCTCTTATCCTGTTTAGCTATGGGCTGTTCCCGCCCATAGCTAAAGAGCATTTTTTGTCAACGAGTACTTGTACTCGCTGATATATTTACAATAGCATCGCTCGTTTTGTTGGTGAAACGTGTCGCTCTATAATTTTCCGGATTAACCAGTACATTCCCTAAAGTATATGGACGCCGCGTTTGGGTACCTCACTCTCATCATCGATCCGCAATATATTGCTAACAAGCGAAAAATTACTACATATGCGCAATACATTAAAAATTACTTACGTCTTTGCGCACGTTGGAAAAAATGCATTAATATACGTGTTCTCTGGATAAAAAAAAAAGAGAGCAATATCGCTTAACATTCTTCTCGACTTCAAGGAATTATATATTTATTATTATATATATAGTATTATTATATATTAAATTATCAGCACTATAGTTTTGTACAGATCGAAACGCCCTATAGAAATACGGAAAAAATTCTAGAAACTACGTACCTTTACACCTACTATTAAATGATGTTCGGAGGAACGGGAAAAGTAAAGGAAAAAGTATGCGCCGGTGCGCAATAAAAGTTATTTATCGCGAATGCATTTTCTTGGATAGCCGGCGCAAGACGCGGCGAAAAATTGTATTCCCCGAGCTACAAAGAAACTCATTTAGAAAAATAATTCCGCCGGGAAAATTACTTTTTATCTTTTCTGCGCGATGCAACTTTTAATGCCTGCAATGGGACCGGCCGCAGCGGGTACTCTCTTCATAAACAAACCCGGAGGTAAGGAAAATTGCATGTTTATTCACGGACCGCATTCGCCAGCCAGAAACAAGCGTTACACAACTGTTTAATAAGTTCCATTAAAAAGGAAAAGTTGCGCGCGGAAATTGTCATTGCGTTGTTCCTTTGTTTGTCGCATCGTTGCTGCCTTGTTTATCGTTTCCGGCGGTACGGAATATTCCCTCTGTTGAGTTGTGAAATGATGGGAAATTAGTCTCATTGCGCTATGTACTAGTTCTCTATGAACTCTAAAAGGACAAAGAATAAAATGCATATTTTAATTGTTGCGAGTATTTGTTACAAGTTTTGTTTTTTTTTTATTATTTCATCCTGTGGTACAAGGGAAATAATTGGCTTAAAAGTAAACAGATAACAAGATGTATAAATAGTCGATACTATACGGCGTCTTAATAAATAATCTTTACAGACTTTGATAAGTGATAGCGGAGATAATGACGACAAAAAAAGTTCTAATACACTGAATGCACAGTACTCGTTGATTTTCGAGATACGGCTTTTACGAAAACCTTACTTGTCGACAATGTAGATTGTCGTGGCATCCATTAGCTTATTTGTGATCGATAACACTTATTCAAGCCAATTGCAATACGTATTCTTACAATTAATTTTTTTTTTTTAAATAGCGTATCATAACTTGCAATATGCGATACTAGTGCGCAACCCAACGTCTAAATAACTATTTGACATCGGATTATTTAAGGATCGGCAACCGTACTTTACGGACATCTGCTATCGGTACTGATCATTTATTTGGGAAACAAATGATTGCAAGGACACGAAAGGATTTATTTTTTACGCGATGGCAGAAACACCAGGGACAAGGACAGGTAACCAGAGGCTACATAAGCCGCTTGCTACTCGCGCCGTCGCGTACATAGGCGCTTTAGATTATTTATTTCATACGCGATAAATATTTCCATGCGCGCTTGAGATCTTGTCACGCTCAAAATATCCATCAGGATACACGCAAGGACGTAGACGTACGCGATAACTCAAACTCTGGAAATCAACCTCTATTAATTCTTATCACAGACTGCATTAGCAGTCATGAAATTTCGCGTAAACAGCAATACCACTATGCTGTAAGCAAATATAGCATCCGAATTACAACTAGCTGCACAATCTCTCGCCTAACTAATATTCGTTCCGTACGGCGAAGATCCGAAGACCCGGATTGGAGCGTTGGGCGGATTTCGTCAAGTCGCCCCCGACTATTTAGCATACGTCAAGCGCGAAAATGCAAATTAATTCATGATTGTGTATGAAGCTCGGGTATTAAAACGCTCGCCATGTATACATGCACGGTACGTAATGCCTCCCCGAAAATCGCGCATCAAGGAACGCCGACGCGACGATACCAGCGACACCTGGCGGTATTGCCGCGCCGAGCGTCGGCCGAGAGGAACGCGTGGTCCTGTGTAATGGGCGGCAGCTTAACCGGGCAGACCCAGATGTGTATCGCGCGGTTTGATTGATATGCTGACGCCGACGTTGTATCCTAGTCCGATCATAACGCAAAATTTATCGTTGGCGCATTCGTTCCAATTTATGGTGTTATTGTGAGCTAGTTGCGCCAGTACGTACGTACGTATGTATGTATGTCGCAACGTATGTATACGTATGTGTACATTCATAGATGCCGTAACTACTTCTGTTATCGTGTTGTAAACTGTCCACTCTGTCAATTAAGATGGAGGTGCCAGGAAACAAAATAGATAATATACTACATCACAGTTACATGCGCGACTAACTATTTAATGGGATATTAATATTTATGTAGCGTGTACATCCAATGATCCAAGGATTGTCGAGGGTCTAACGTAAATGCAAAACACATGTCGATGTAAATTTGAAAGGGTTATTCCATTACATGACTATAATATTCAAAATGAAATTCATTATATTCGACAGCTCTCTATCATTGTTTGGTAAATTTTTACGGATCCACCCAGGCGAAGAACTTGATACATCCTTCTTACAACTCCACGACATTGGCAGAAACACCTCAAGCGAGGA
Organism: Oryctes rhinoceros; assembly: GCA_020654165.1. Taxonomy (NCBI): domain Eukaryota; kingdom Metazoa; phylum Arthropoda; class Insecta; order Coleoptera; family Scarabaeidae; genus Oryctes; species Oryctes rhinoceros. Next base: position 3,194,208 of record JAIOKQ010000548.1, on the reverse strand, counting down.
TATGTAAAAATTGTAATGTAATAACTCGCGCCTATCGTTATTTTTGGAGACTCCTTTGCGCAGTATGGCGTCTAACCTTTCGTTGCTGCGGAGCTTTTAAGCCCGACAACAGATATTGCTGATTCGTGAAGGATTAACAACTACCAGTTTTGCGAGGCGGCGTCAACAACGTTTCTATTTCCATTGAACGTGTTGGGTCTACAATCTATGAATAAAAGCGAAAGATAACTTAGTGACGCAGGCTTACAAAATGGCATCCAGTATGAGTTCCAATATTTGAGTTCAATGCTGATCGTCTTCATCTCATATTACTTACTTCCAAGCAATTCCGTGAAATGAATTCGTCGGACAAAGATGCAAATTAAGGAGCCTGGCATTAACGAAGAAGAACTATGAATAAAGCAGGGGTTTTAATTTCGAGTCGAGGTCGCGGTGATCGTCCACAAGAGGAGCTTCCAGATGTCATTTGACGATTACCATCATTGCTAAACACCTTCTCTAGCTATCTATCTACCATTTTCGTCTCGCCGTAGTGAGCATTACTTTCATGTTGTGCGATGGAATTATCGATTTTACGTTCCCTCTCCTTTACCATACACTCTTTGACTACAAAACGCAAATGAGATGTCTATCTAAAGAGAAGAGAAGCGGAAACTACATCGCGGTAGACTAGCATCTCATCAACTAAATCGAGTTCGTGATTTATCTCGAACGGAGATACAACTTTTGATACAAGCGGTACTACCAGGCTAAAATTATTGCATTTACCGGGTAGAATATTTATGTTCGCGTTCATTCCGAAGAGTATATGGTTCGTGTCTGACAGCGTTCGATAAACACATAGTGTTGAAAATGTAAAACGCCTCGTTGCATTGGCGCGCTATCGATACCGCGTTGGTGATGGTAAAGGTAAAAGGGGAGAATTTAATGCCTCGATCGGATTAATATAATTCAATGTAGAACATGATCGTCGGGGAACGTCAGCTAAATGATCGGATGTTGCCGCTGCATTATTTTTAAATTAAAGCAAAGAATTCCAGATACTAAATTCAGACTTTAATGAAGCTTAGCTTAAGAAGTATGGTCGCACCTGCGGAAACTTACTTTGAAAGGAGAAGGAAAAGATTAAATTTAAAAGGATTTAAAGATTTTAACATTTCGTTTGATGAAACGTAATCATGGAAAGTCGCTAACAATCAAGTACATTAAAGGCATGCCTAAACTAGTTTCCACTTATTTAAACTGAAATCTAACAGCAGCACATGTCGATAAAGTCGCTTTATGTCAGTCTGCTTGATTGCTTAAAGTTTAGTTAAATTTATAGCTTCATAGCTTATGGACCACCGAAGAAATTTGATAACTACAAGGCGAATTTCCGATTATAAAAATTTATTTGAATACATATCACAGCAATAGAAAAAAAATACATTTTTAACATTAACTTGCCAACGATAAATACGTTTAAACGAAAATATTTTTCCCGGCTTCCAGTATGCGCAAAAAGATTACAAAAAGGGACCGAAAACAGGAAACAAAATTTAGACGGATTATTTTTACCGCAACTCTCATAAATGAATTGAATGTCATCAGACCCTTTTCAATTGCGTACAAGTAACCGACCTAGCCGGAGGCATACTAATGATGTTTTGTACCGTGGCCGCGGTACGGCGACGTGCGCGCCCTCTACTCGTGTGTGCATATGCATAAATTAGCAGCGTACATCACCAGGTGTACATGTTAATGATAGAATGAACGTCCATAAGGCGGTGGCTTATTTAACCGCTCGAAATTGTTTTTCATTGTTTCTACGCCCTTAACATTCTATAAAGGTACGAGAGCTTTCAAGGATGGCGAACGTCGGGGTGTAGGAACTACGTGGCTTGCTAGCCCCAAGCATTTTCTTTTCTTTTTTTTCATAATGAAATCTTATTACTTTCTACGCGCAATGTTTCAATGATGATAAACGTCAAAAGAAAAAGACTTAACTGTTATTCATCTAAACTTTTCTTTCCTTGTTCTTTTTTTTTTTTTAGTGTAATTTAAGGAAACATAAAGTTCTTTCGTAAATGTATGTAATAGACGTCCTTCCTCTTTAGAGTACAAGAAAAAAGGAGAATAAATAAAGTTCAGCCAATAGCATCAAGCTCGCTAAGAAATAAAAAGTGGTCGATGCGACCAATCGTTTTAAACGTGTTGTTATTATCAAGATTATTGTGTTAAAACATATAAATTTGTGATAACCGAGTGCTTGGTTATAAAGACATGTTTGCCAATGGAAACGATGAAATGATTAAATCTTAGAATAACTATATTTATACATGTAGATATGATTAAAAAAATTTACACATTATATCGTGTTATTTCAACAATGAAGATCCGCGTCAAATTATCTGTTTTTGTCGAACCGTTTGGACCTCCAATCGATGGACGATCCTCCGCGAGTTTTCAACTGAACCCTGCGATCACACGGAACACACTTTCAGAGATGCCGCTGTAGACTCATAGGCGGCAAAATTTACGATTGACCATAACCCTCTATCCCCCTATCGCTTTGCAATCCGTTCTGATTACCGTCAAGACAAGGAAGACTCAAAAAGCAGCCCGACATAAATTTCAATATCGTTCGAAGCGTAAATATACTCTCTTCCATACGTATACACGTTTATAGACAGCGACCACGGCACCTACATTTTATGAATTTACGAGCGAGGAACTCAACACGGGCGCGAAACATTCAAAACTTACAACTCGCATTCCTCTTGAAAAATGTGTCAAAAAATTTACGAGCGAAAAGCCAGCGCGATGAGAAACTTTTAAATAACATCGGGCGCGAGGAAAGGCAGAACGTCTCTCGCGCTATAAATTGCATTAGGGAAGTTTCACCTGTGACGGGATAAAAGTAATATATATATCGAGAGCTGCGTGTATACACGCATGGTGAATTTATGTCCGCGGTCGGAGAAAGTGGAACTTTCGGGCAGAACAAGTGAAATTTCCCGTCGCGAAGGCGTTTCGGCGCGGACGAGACGATAGTGCTTTTTAGACGCTTGGAAGGTGGCTTATTTGAGATGGTAGAAAATATACTTTCTTGTCAACGGTGTTCGTGGGATAGGATGAAGAAGAAACGAATGTAAAATTTAAAGTTACTCATTTCGAAATATTAAGTCGTATTGTTATTCGTTGAAGATTGTTAAACTTCGTTTAGATCATGTAAATGTATTCAAGAGATTTAAAATGCGTGTTGTTTGCTGCTTATGTAGATTCGGACATATTTCTATCGCGTTGGTTACTGCAAGATAATTAAACATGGACCGTATGAGCGAATTAAGGTGTCTAACCTTGCCTGATAAGCTTACATATGTTGCTAACATTATTTACGGATGTCTATCACAAAAATTAAATTAGAACGGATGTTCAAACCTTCACTCACAAAAGCCTTTTCGACCTCAAAATTTGATTTATTGTAAAATATTTCATAATCTCCTTGGTTTCCTTATACTTCTGCTTCGCGGAGCGCAGCTTTACAATAATGCTGCATATATCAACAAAAACAAAATAAACCTAAATAATAGAATAGATCGTTTCTATATTTACAATTGGTAATTTTGAAACAAGCTCGATTCCGCTATCATATATATATAAAAAAAAAAAAACCGTCTTCAACGAAACAATACGATTCAATTTGAAACAAACGTATCACGAGCAAAAAATCACGTTTCTATTAATTTTGCAACCGTTCCGGATCTAGGTCGTAAAACACGGAGCGTATTGAGATAGCTCCGAACAAAAAAAAAAAAGGGAAGATCGTCTCTCCGACCTCCTTAATAATTTACGTTACCCTGCAACCGTTTTATCTCAAAGCACGCACAAGTGCGCGCCGTATTCAAATTAAATCACTTTATTATGGAAAATCAAGTCGAAGTGGTACTATACGCTGTTACCTGTACCGTTTTAAGGGTATTGCATTTTTTTGTATAAGCTATCCGTACGCGTATATCGTACGGATAGTGGAAAAACGTTGTACGTACGTTTCCACGTACGCTCGTTTGAATTTTCGGAATTCCGTATTAGCGCAACGTCATGGGAGCGTTTAAATTGAATTCACGTACTTCTTGCTGTTGGTACTTCGTATAACAAGAGCATATACGTCTTTAATATTCGTAAAGCATATTACCTGAGCTATTTTCAACAAGAATAGACATGTTCTCATGCGAGGAGCTCAAGAAAATATGTTTTTGCTTTCTTTAAAAAGTCACAAAGAGCAAGCTTCTTACAGTTGAAAGAAGGCCCCGTATGTGCTTATTATTGCAACATCGTACTCGTCTGTCTAACTTTGCTGTAGTTTATATCGTGAAGTTTGGTGTTCTTAGAGGAAATCTTGAAACCTTTAAAGATGCCAACATAAACAATTTGATGTATGTGCATTGTAAAGAACACGCGATACAACTTCGATCAGCCTTGCAAGCTGATCATTGAAAATCGTAGTGAGCACCTGAAGAGCTCAAGAATGTGGTCCTAACTGTTGCCTGAAGATGTATAACCACGCCAATAACCAAGTTCGTTAGAGTGGATCCGAAGTTATCAAAGGATCGAACAAAATGAAAATGCCTAGAACTAAACAAGCTGGTCAAAAAAGTTACTATCCTTTTATCCGGTCCTAATCGTATTCGTGGATTTCAAGAAAGCTAGTTGAGGCAAGCAATTACAAAACCTTATATTGGGAAAGCATCATCGGACAAAAACAATCGAAAGTACTCCTATCCATCTCGACAAAGAAGAGTGCTATCGTCCAGTATGGGTGACCTTAGAATACCAGGCAAAAGTAATTATTTCCATCTCTTCTCCCAAATAATGGGTAACAGTAATCGGTTAGCCATGACTTACCAAACGTTCAACGGTAAATCTAGTAGCAAATTCATTCGTTTTCTTTGTAAACCACTAACACCAGTCGATCTACACCAAAAATCTTTTGCAAATGTTAGTTTCTCGAATTCAATATAACTTTCTAGATACTTCGAAAATTTTCGCAGAAGTCGCCAGTGTATTTACCAAACGATCTCATATGTACAGCCTGGAAGATATCAAAGCACCAGCGATATTAAATTGTAAATTAAAAAGTATCCCATTGTGTTTATTTGTTCGGGGGATATTGAGTTTGAAAATAAAAATATCGGACGAAACAAAACGGAAATTGCAATATAGACGATTCAATTTTAATTTCAACTTGCAATTCTATATCCGATGCACCCGATTCAACGAGTTGTTCAAATAGAATACCACGTACCAATGCCAAAAAAAAAATACAAAAAAAAAACGACCGCTAGGTATGCATTCGACCCGATGCGACGGAATGCTTCACCTATCAACGCTCTGAGCGACATCTCGCATATACTCTCTAAATAAATGTTATTACCATTAAAACAACAATTGTGCGCGATTTTTCTTCGTCCAGGGCTTGATACGTCCCCTGACAGCGAACAACGAGTGCGGAATAAATTCAGGACAAGCAATGACACGTGGGGTTTGTTGTGTCTGTGTGTGTGTGTGTGTGTGTTTTTTTTTTGTTTATTATTTCGTGCCGGTGTTTTTGATTTCGTCGAAAAATCGAAAAAGATGTGGGATGAATATGAACGCAGCCGCCCGCCTACGTCGAGCTTACTACCCGGATATTTCCTGTACGATATCGCGCGGGTGCATAACGCCCATTTCACGTACGTCCATTTATCTACCTTTTGTTCCGAGACCGGTCCGTGTAATGAAGCATTTTGTGCCGAACAAAGGGGGGAGAATTGGCGAAAAGCGTCGGCGTTCACTATTTTGTTGTCGTTGTGAATTGATGATTTTCGGTACTGGGAGGAACGCATTCTTTCTGTACTTTGGTATATTCGAAGATGTTAATGTGCACAGCTTACCTTACGTTCATCACCATTATTTGCTCTTCATGTAACAGATATATATGAATTGCGTCACCTACAATTATATACATGGTGCGAAGCGAACGATTTGATTAAATGTAAGTTGAATTCTTATCCGCTCCATTCCTAGAGGTTAATCCCCGGATTTCATTTACACCCTGCGCTGGCATCTATATTCGCGCCTATATATTTTTTATTACAACCACGCTAACCTAAATTTAAATCATCCGGGGATCATCTCCGCGCAATTTCATCTCCGATAATTTTACACATTTCGTCAACTCGTAACTCGCTAAGCTCTTTTTAAACGCGTTCTCGTATCCTCCACGGGAATTAGTATCCGCGCGCGCGTGTGTGCGCGCATTTTCCGAATGACCGGCCTTCCCTCGGCAAACCGGCGAGAAAAAACCAACGCCCGCAACGCGTATACCGCCGCGATTACAATTTTACGAGGGGCCGACGTGATCTTTTTATGATTATTTTCGGACCAATTCCTTTCCGAAAACCGAGCGCGCGGAACGGACGGGAATAGAAGGGCATCAGAGGAAACGTCCAGGGGTGGTCTTCGGTCGCAATCTACGATACTGCCCGTCGTTCCGACGTCCGTTTTATTTCTGCTGGCTCGACTCCAGGACCGACCGACCCGGAACCCGGACTCGCCCGCCTCCGATCTCCGGATTAACTCCGGGTTTAGTTGGACGCGCCCTGGCGTACGCCGCAGAATTCCAAAGTAGTTAACTAAGTCCTAGACGGTTGTCTTTATTGAAAAAGAATCGCCGGCTCGTTCGAACTCTATTGAGATACTTTTACTTAAATAGCTTGCTGGTAGAAGTGTCTTTTAATAACAAGTCGGTTGGTATTAAGGCAGATAAACTCTTGCTTTTAGGAAATGATATTTTGGACGAGGTTCGATATAATATCGAGTTCTTTATTAGTTTCTACTGGAAGTTTTAAACATTGCATGCATGTCGATGAGGTTATTCAAGGATTACAACAAAGAACTTCTGTTTCTCTAGTCTAGTAGTATTTATTAACAATTTTAATCAAACGAAAATGATGTTTGTGGACAATTTCGAAAATTACTGCATCTTTCGTGTGTTAGAAAGCATCACTTTGATACGCTGCTGGCAGTTTAAAAGAACAAGTCGATGAAAGAAAATAACATTCGCGAAAGATAAATTATTGACAGAAAAGAAGCCAGCTTTTTAAAACTATTACGTTTGCGCGCCCTTTTAATGCTAGCGCGTCACGCTATGAACGCCGCGCTCTCTCAAGAAATCGAACATGAACCAATTTGAAAACCAATTACTTGAAGCTGTACTAGACAGCGAAATATGTCTTTTTTCAAGCCAAGCTCGTGGGTAAAAAACCTCCCTCGTCTTTCCGCTTGTTTGTTACGAATAGCTTTCGTTTTCGTCGTTCGTTTTTTCCTTACTCGCAGTACTGCGCATTATTAATTTAATATTGTGAAAAACCGTTTTTCTCCTTTCCTTTAACACGTGAAATTTACCTCTAATGTAACTTTTCTTTTACGATGGTGCGATGTCCAAAAGCAATGTGTAGAGAGAGAGAGAGAGAGAGAGAGAGAGAGAAACGAGTTTGCCGAATCAGCAGGAATTAGCCTTCGCCTTGCCTGGAGAATCCTTCATGAGTAGCAGCCTTATCGTCGGTGCAGACTCAAACATGTTGGTTTTTTCCGCCGTTGACTTTTACGCAATAATACCGAGGATTCCGATTTTGTCCTTGATATTCCTATTCCTCGTGATCCTATCCATCTACACGTTGGCATGTACGGGCCAATAGAGCTCTCCCATGTTACGTGTTTCATTGACCATTTAGTTTGGTATTTTCGGAACTTTACCAAATCGATTAACAAACACTACTTATCTTAACTTTCTAGTCTTTTAGACGATATCCCATCGAACGAAGGGCAATAAATATGATGCAGCTGTAAAATGGAGGGAGAACATTTCATTTGAGTTTTTGCCTTTGTTATTAGCTCATAAATCACATTGTTTGCTTTCAATAGATTAAAAAAGTTCTACAAGCAACATACTGTAGCAACCTATCGGTAAAAGATCACGATTTAGTGGTTATATAAGCAACATCAACTTCCGGACGAAATTTCAATCATCTTCGTCATTTAACCGCCATTTCGACAACCATAAAGGTCGGACTGTATCAGCGTCGGGCCTTAGCTAGCCGCGCCAATATCATTGGCGTAACATATTTCATATCAAACCATCCGTAAAATGACAGAAATCGTCCCCTACCTCAAAATTGAAACATTTATTATATACTCTTTTTGTGCGGGTGCAGGGCGCGGGGTTAAACGGGGGCCGACGCCGCCACCCTAACCGGGCCAATTTCAGTTGATATACGAAAGACTCGGGGAATCGCAGCCGGACCGTTTTTCTTCCCCGACTCGCTCTTTTTCACCCCCCATTTGTTTATTATGAAATCTCTACCCGTACGGTCGAAGCCCGCCGCCATCACGCGACCGAGAAAAAAAAGATTTTACGCGTCATTATGCAACAGAGATAAGAGGAAGCCGAACGCTTTTTCACGTACGCGCGTACGTGCCAGAAGGAGGAACGTCACGATGGTAACGCGGGAAAACCGAACGATGGAGATTTAAACGGCGTATATAGAGGGTAGGAAATACATATGTAATGTAGCGGAACCGGAAGTAGTGAGCAAAGACCCGGAAAAGGATAAAGGACGACAACGTTCATCCGTCGGGGGCGTAGATTAAACAGTGAATTAATTTCGGGCGAATGGCGGGTGAGGATATAAGGAAATATGCGTATGAAATGTACGAATTGGAAAAAGGAACTACAACAGGATGATTTTTCTTTGTTTAGGTAGTAAATACCAAATTAATTGAATGTTTGCTTTAACCACGGTTGATGTTTAACTAACGAGCATCCATATCGTTTGAACCTCTGGAGTTAAACAGACGCTGGACTCTTTGTTCGCGAAATTTCCTTTTCAGAACTGAAGGTTCAATAAGTAAAATTTGAAGCTTTAATGCGGTATACCTTCATATTTATTTGAAATTAGTTTCTTTAATTAATTGATACATTTGAAAAGGTGGTCGTTTAGCCGAAACTTGTCTATTCCACCTGTTTTTGTTTCCTCTAATATAGATCCAAGGTTTACTTTAAAATTTACTTCAACAAAATCAAACGACAACCTTCCTGATCCCAATATCCATCCTAATCGCCGCCATTAAGGCAATTCCTCTTGACAACGTCACAACCTATGCGATAGAACGGGTTGATGGCCCCGCGCTGAAATGATTTACATTGAAAGCTCAATAACGCTACGTGCTCAGAAAAGCAAAAAAACACCGCTACGGGGCAAGTAAAAAGCTTTAACGGCGTTATCGTTACATTGAATAAAAATCTTCGGCGCGTCAAATTTTTCATTATTCGCGTAATTCCCATTCAAACGCACAACTTCCTCGTATAAAAGGACACGTTACCTTCTTTATTCGAAAAGCCCTAAATATAAACTAACACAATTAAAGAAAAATATGTACAACGTTAATTAGTATTAAATTAAATTGAATTCTTGAAAACATCCAATTACCTTATGACCTCTTATTACATTCTGTTTAATTACATCAATTTTAATCATGCATCGCGCGAACTAGCCGTAACAGCACTAACTATTACATTATACACGGCTATTACGAAAACAGCGAACACGCTTAAAATCGTCCGACTCGGAAATTGCCTTATCTAAGTTCCCCACGTTATATAAGTTTCACCGCTGGATGCAAAAGCGCTCTTTTAATGTGTTTATTTCACATTGTCGGTTGTGCTACTCGTAATCGTTGTATGTAGTTGCCGCCAGCATCTCTGTATGTCTATATGACTGGCCGATGTAGGCACGCGGAGAAAAAAAAAATATTTCCTCTCACGACGCCAATGAGGAATGGTCGGACATTTTCACCTTACCGTGTTATCTCTAGTACACGTGATCACCGTAATATAGAAGTTAATACTCGAACCCTCTCGCCAGTCCCCTTTTCACCATTTTTCGTGCATTGCTTGCGTTAAACCGATCTCGTTCTTGTTTTTGATTTATTGTTCGCATCTTACGTTGTAGTTTTCATAAAGAATTCTTGATTATGACTCGCAAACCTTTAAAGCATTTTGTTTGTTTTAGGTTCTAGCTACTTTCAACTTCATCTTGTTCTGTTGTGACCATATTTTCTGATTGTTTTTAATGTTGACCTCAATTTCTAATCTAGCTCCTGTAGTTTAATGGCGATGCGTACTAGTTAATTTTCAAATATTAATATCGCTTACACTTCCATTATATAGGCAATAGCTTATATGCAATTACTGTTTGTTAAATTATGCGTTACAAATTGTATATCACGATATACACGGATACATAAACAGGACGTTAGGAAAATTAATTAATCATTTCGAAATACAAAACGTACCGAGCAGCTCTCTCTCCCTCTCTCTCGACGACCTTAACGATCTACCGTATCAACAATAGGTACATTGAGCGTACTAGGAATATACGCATATGCGTACGTATATTGGATAGATAAACCGGAACGATTGCTAAACGAAAACGGAGTCTCCCCACTAGGCACGTGAAACGCGGTGTTTGTGCTCCGATGGCGTTTCCGCCCGACGTAGTGGAGCAAACGTTTTGGAAAACACACGTTTCATCATTCTCCCTTGACGTTCTCGCGCGTTTATCCGTCTCGATCATTTTCGCCTTCATCAAATACCAAGATGTTCCGCAATATGTCATCCCTCAAACGGTAAATATGGGGAGAGCACTTTAGGGACGTACGGGTTCAGGGCGGTAGCTATATTCGTCATCTTCCGATATTTAAGTGCAGTCATCGAGAACGATATCGGGTTAATTGTGCGTAAAGATGCGCGAAAGTGTGCGATTCTAGGTTACGTGGAATAAATTCTATCACACCGCGAGGCGGTACTTCCAAGCGCTTCTTTCTTGAAAAAGCCTTAACGTTTCAGTTTAAGTTAAGTTAAGTTAGATACGATTTAAAGAGTCGAGTGTATGTTAGAATGGGACATCCATTGGTAAATATTGCTTTGATTGATATTTATTTATTTCAATGTGATAAGATTGATTTCATTTATTTAACTTTGTGAATATATTATCTTATTTCACCTCGGTATGTTGAATTGCTACAAATGCATTAATTTTTGCCCCTACGTAATAGCACATCCGTACATTTAAGAAAAAAAAAAAAACATAATGAACTAAAATGATATCATTTCGAGCGTTCTAAAATTAAGAAAAAAAGTACTTTCCGAGCATAGGAAGATTGCTGTTAAAGAGCCCCAACTGCCGTTCAATTTTTAGTATTTCGTCCATTAAGGTCGTGTTTTCATTCATCCGAACGTATCTTTCTCCACATTTGCATTCATCGATCAAGTTTTTTTTTTTTCTTATAGCTTCAACTAACTAGATTACAAGAACCTAATCTTCGAGGGAAGAGTAAGCCAATTTGTACGGAAATAATCCTTCCATGCGCTTTACATCTAACGTAAACGACACGAACTGATGCATATTTATACCTTAAAGTCTCCCGTCGCTTTACACGCATCCGTTGCATCGGTTTTTCCACTTCGACGACACCGACGGACATTCTAACTCGACTCATTAGCCTAAGGAAGATGGATACGCGTAGATTTCCACGGTTACCTCAAAGTGGCGCGCCGAAATGGACGGCCGTATATCAGTACCTACCGTGCACTGACAAAGCTAAACGGATTTAAGGAAAAAGAATGGTAGTGACGTGTAATTTAGTGTCGTCGAATTCACTTCCCGATGTCTGTGCACGCGCTATATACCCGGTACATATATCTACGGTTGTCTGCGGAGGTTTAGATCCGGTATTATTCAGGGAGGCAAACATCCACCTCGAAATAGTTCGATAAATCTACTTCGACTAACGGCACGGTCGGATTCCGCCGCGCTTACCTTTGTACGCTCTGTGTATATACGGCGCATATATCTCGAAGGAAATTGGGTGGTGCATAGCTTTTTTTGCAATGGAGTTTTGATAAGGGGGCGGACGTGAAGTGGTTGGTATGCATCGTTGACTTCTCTTCGAGCATATCTCTCCTATCTGAGAGACTATTTTAATAATATCAGGATCGATTATGTGAAAACAATATAAAAAGTTAAGCTACGAGCACGATTATAGTCTGACTCAATATTTAGATCCTAAAGATAGAAACTATAAAGTTTAATTAATACCAACATTCAGTAGCTAGCAAGCCACGTAGGAGCGTAAGATACAACAATTAAGAAGAACGTATTAACGACAGTCTTCGTGTTAGAAAATCTTACTTATATACAAGAGATAAACCAGTGCCGGGCAACGGGCGTTCTACAATATTCCCTCATTTTAATACTAGAATACCGCACGAGAATTTAAAGCACGAATTGCAAGCTGCAAGTCCTATCTGCGGCTACAATTTACCGAATTGGCGTAATGGGCAGTTCCTTGGTGTCCAGTCACCTTGGGACCGTAAAATATGACCGTAGATCACGTGGCGCGAATGTGTGGGCAGCAACTGGGGAACGAGGTCCGTAGTCGGATGCGACAAAGCCGTCGCCCGCGGCGGTTATAAAATAAGTGCGGGATTAGTGGCCCGCAGAGCAGCGGAACGGTAGCAAACGGAAGATTCAGCGGTTTCCTATTGCCCGACCTTTTTAATTCCTTTTCCGACGTTGCTTGAAAAATCTCGACCCCACGCTTGTAGATGAGTTTCGGCGAATGGGCGTTCGCCAGTCGTTGAAAGCGCCTTTCTTTTGCGGATAAGGTCCCCATTATCGGTGCCGAACGACCACGCAATGTCGTACCGCCCTCGTCTTCGTTTGCATTCTTTTCGCCAATTGGAAAACGGGAGCGTGCGTTGTTTTAAGAAATTAAAAGGGGGACTGCACGTGATTTATTTCCTACACGGATCTCTTAATTACATTAAAATATTTTCGTAGGATGCGGAATTTAATTAAGAGCACTTGTTACTGTTGCATACAACTAAATTATAACGATTGAATCCTTCTCAAAGTTAGCAAAAGAGCTGAGCAATACACCAAATTCAACTGAAACAATTATTTTAATTCTTTTTTAAGGATTGTTTAATAGTGCTTGGCTAATACCAACAACCAACAGATAAATTGCACCCTGTGATCGATCCATAAATTTCCAAAGCACATAATATGATGTTTTGTTAGAAACCTAGTGCGAGGGATACATGAGAAGAAAAAATAAAAATAACAATTGAAAAACTATAGTTAATAAAAAAAAATGACTATTGAAGGATAACTAGTACATATATAACATGAACCCTTGAAACGCAACAGTACTACCTCTCCTCCCCTCGACCCTATCAATTATTTTTAAATTACCTCTGAAACGCATATCCAGCTAAAAGCCGAACGTTATCAGCCGCGAATTTTATTAGAGCGGACCGGAACGCTCGCTCTTTTTATGTACGTCTATCTATCCCGCACCTCGTAGAGTGTCCCTAATCCTTTTGCGCGCAGCGTAATCGACTACCAGTACGCTCTTAACTTATTCATTGGAGAGCGAACGCCGATACGGTGAGATTTACAATTTTTCCGGTGGGGCTGACCCGTGCGCGCTCGAAAGTGCATTACGTACCGTCAACATAGGTTCACTTAGAACAAATTTTCAATGGAATGTTTTATCAGGACGGGACGGCGCGGCCCTGCTCGCACAGCACAGAGCTATTCTTGGAACATGCATATCCCATCTCTAGCGTGAATAGAAGATAGGCATTTGTGGGGGGAACCGTTTTCTATACGTAATTGTAACGGTAGATGGCCACAAAAGGTTCGCACAGATGCATGTAGAAAGATAGGAAGGACAACAGTTGAATGAGATGAAAAACAACAAATGTTTTACCAAACGTTCGTATTTCATGTTATAAATACATAGCTTTCTGTTGTTGAAAACAGTTAGTTGGTTGTTCCCCCACTTGTCCAATTATTAACGGTTGGTGATGACATAAATGAGAGTTCGAAGACAAGGCTTCGATATCCTCGTGGATTTCCGTTGGAAATCGTGTACCTTGCAGCATATAAAGAAAATACGAAGCTTTATCCTTGAATTCCCATCCTGCCGCTACTAGATTCACGTATGAATACTAACAAACAATTTATTTCTTAATTTTTATAATTAACGGTGCTTGTAATTTGTCTGCGCATCCTTAAAAACCTAGCAATGTTCCAAAATATTTGCCCCAACGTATGGCATCAATACGTAAATGTCCAACAATGCCAAATATGACTAGACGTTTTTTTTTCTTTCTTGTCTTGTTTTATTATTTAGCGTTTAGAGAACAGTTTACGTAAGTTTCAAGCGCTTTCTTTGTAAATATTTTGTTATCGTACTTCTTGCTTCATCTCGTCTTGAAATATTTAACCGACGTTTATTCAAAATTCAATGTATCTATGAATATACCTAGATGAAGAATCAAGGAAAGCGGTAATATTGCAGATGAAAACGAGGCATTGCTTGGAATGCTTGGAATTGTTAACGTAAGCAGATTTTTTCAAAATCCGAAACTAAGATTGACAAAACGAAGACTTAAAGGCCTCATTTGGCGAACGCAATTAGAGCGAAAGAACGAACGAGCCCATTGTCATCAGCTTACATTTGTGTGTACTTCTCATGAACGCGGCTGCGAACCGAAAATTTATTCCCTCTTCAGAAAGAAGAGAAGCCCGAAGACGCGAGATATAATGAAATACCTTTGAGCTTGCAAAACGAATTACGCATCCCCGAAAATAGGTAAATAAGGGCAAATCGAGGGAAATATTTGCGGTATCGGGAAAGACAGGAATTTTCTTTCAAAATTAATTTATAGCTTGTCGACGTGACGGGGATGAATTTTCGAGGCGAGCTCCGGCGCGGGGTGAACGACACGGAACGTGCAGAATTAATCTTCTAGTTGATACAAAAGTCTCGGTCAAAAAATCTTCAAGAACGAGCGTAAAATAGTAATGTGCGTAATCACGTAACTGCATTAATGTCTACGGATAATATTTGTTCGTTTCAACAGCGATTAACGAAGATTCAGTTGCACTAGTAAGATGAACGTTGATCAAAACGTTCCCGGAGTCTTCTCTCTTAATGCTACGGCAGCTCGATCTCGCTACTGGGTTTTTACTTGTGGTGACAGTTTTTATAAGGTTTTTAAAGGGAATTGTAGTCCTCCCCAAGGCTGGTGTCACATCCCCATCGTTGCCGGTCACTTCGTTGCGAACTCACTTTTAAAGAAGGGAATTGGCCTTGCGATTGCAGCAAGTTTATCGCGGAGGGATGACTCGACAAGCTAACTGTCTTCCAAGTTTTCCCCACCGCTTGCTTAATATACTCCCCTCAAGATTCATTCATTCAAAGCCGTGCAGATTTGAATTTGAAACTTAACTTGTCCTTAAAAACAGCTAAACAGTGCGTCTAATATTTGCTTGAAAACCTAAAAAACTAACAACTCACCATTCAATTCTATACTTCAATAGTCCTCCTAAACAATATTCTTTCTGCTATAGAGTAAATGAATAAGAGAACATTGCAAGTGGATAGCACTTACCTCCACCAAAAATTACTCTTCGCTATTCACCTGTGTAGACAAATATTTTGTTATATAACGTATAATACATATATGCACGCCCTATATACATGCCATTCTTTGTTTACACCAACCAGCTCTCCATTATTGAATTCCTAGCGTCTATACATGGCGAAGTATCACCTGCTCTGGGGTTATATTTTCAGGCAATCTTCAGGAAGACTATAAGTAGATCACGGATACGCTCCATCTAGGAGTGATAGAATATACCGGAGTAACGTATACGGTCGTCTACTTCGCCTTCGCTAGATATCCTTATATATTAAAGTTATGTTCATAATATATTCTGATACATGCATCAAGAAGCATACGTACGGGTCTAATGCACCTATATACAAGGCGCATAAATGCATTCTGTATTAGATTTTGGCGTTATTTTACGACGATGATATTTCTCGTCTCAAATAGCTACGTATACGATAAATAACGTACACGCTGCGAAGCTGAGCTGTAGTATTTTCCGGGAACAGGTACGTTTTTAGGGCGATTTTCAAAACGCCCTGCACCGTTTCCGGTAGACGATCAATGCTTCACATAACGAGTCGGCTTGTAAAAGTAAAATAGGAGAAGTGTTAAAAATTCGTAGATCACTTCCCCTTGTAGAAAAGGCAACGACCATTAACCTGCGTTAATTCGAAACAAGAGAATTATGTTCGGAGAATCCTGCGTGCCTGTGAAGATGAAAAAAGGGTGAAATGAAGTGTATTACAGCAGTGGCAACAATAATATAAAGGATGAGTGAACAATGATAAGACGTACAATGTATGTAGAAGGTGACCCACAGTGTAACTTTGAAGGACCTCAGAAATAATATTCATGGATTCCAGGATGATCTGATCAGATCGAGGGATCGATAGAAAATACATATAACTGCTAGAGTTCAGCAATATATAGTAGGCCATCATATCAGGAGATAGAAGCAATAAATGGTACATATTATGTAAAAAAGATTGATTACGCCATTATCCAGCTATAAATGAAGAAGATAAAAATTAAGGTACTTGTATAGTTCATGCTTCAAATAGCGAAGAATTTTATCCTATCGTATTAAGATGTAACGTGTTAATATCTTCGCCGCATACAATGTAACTATCTCAACTGTACTTTACTATGTTCACTATGTAACGTAGATATTATTATCCATATAGAAGCTAATTTAAAGACATAATAAACTAACGAGGTTCCGTTCTTTTTTCATCTCGACCGGCCGCGCGCTTTCACAACGCCGTATTTTTATAGCGATCGCCGAGGCGCAATACGCCGCAACCGACGCCGCCACCGCCCCGTTACGGGATAACTGCAGCAGTATAACGGAAAATTATGCGCCCGGCAGATACGCGAAATTGGCGGAGCATATAAAAGCGAATATCTTTTAATTTCGCGCCGATGCGGTGGCGCGCAAATACCGGACGCATTTCGGACCGCTAAATTTCCGTTACAATGTAGTATACGCGAACGTTTTCGGTCGGAGCGCTTTAATTCTATTAACGGGGAAAGTTTATGAACGAGATGTTAGTAGCGCGCGCGCGATGCGGTCACGTTTATATGCACCTCTATACGGCCGTCGGTTGTAACGTTTCGAATTCGCATCGCGGACGAGATTATTTCATTTCATTTCGGTTGCGATTCGCGCAGTTTACACCGCCGCACGCCACCGCACGACCGCTCAGGTTTGATTGCGAATAGTCATCGGGTTTTCGTTTACGATCGATCGATCGTTTTTTGTGAACGCACAAACATCCTAGCTAAGAATTGAAACGGTTATTAGTCAGTCAGCGAAGATGGAGCAAAAAGGTACGCGCCAAATGAAATGAAACCTTTTTAACAGCTTAAATTAACCGGAGACTAGCAATGGAGTCGTACTACCGCCTAACCTCTCTCCGCAGATGCGTTTCGCAGTATTACGGCTCATCAGTGCACATCTGTTGGAAGCAGAATTTTCAACAAATTACAAAACTGAAGGAGCTTACTAAAGAACAGGATTTTCACAAAACGATTAATATTTCGGAACATAACACTTGATAAATTGTTGCGCCACTGACGCCCTTCAGACACTAGACATTCCTTTGTTTGAAACAGAAGAGAATATTTAAATTTCTAGAGTCCGTCGTTAGTAGTTAGGTAAACAAAATACAATGAATGCTGACGCGCCGACGAGATCCCCGGATCAAAATCCAATAAAGGTGACAAGACAGAGGGGACAACTTTGGAATTTGACGCGTCGCCACTATCGTTACACCGTACGGCTCGCAAATGTATTACGGACCGGCGGTGTAAAATTAACTTCCCCCCGGTGTCAGGCCGTTAGACAATAACAACAGGATTGGCAGGAACGCGACGGAGCTGCCGTAGGATTCTCGCCTGACGCGTCCCGGGCCGGGCCGAAAGGCTGAACGTCCCCCTCGCCCGGGGCAGAACATAATTGCAAATTCGAAAATAATTTCGACCGGAGCGAAATCGAGTTGCCACAGGCGAAACGGGGATTAAGAGACAGGGTGGGAGAGCGCGGTAGAGCGGACCGGGAGCGTTTATTGTTTCACGATGCCCGAATGACCGTTAAGACCGTATAATAAGTTATATTTACAAATGGTTCGATTTAAATTTACATAGGATAAACAAAGCTAACAAGGCGAATAAGAAAATATTGCATAATTTCGCGTTTCCTCGGTTACTAGCTCCTATAAGGCACCGTTGAATATGTGTAATAGAGCCAGGGAATTGGAGTAAACAAAAATTGCTTTATTTCCAAGTCAATTCCGATCTCGTCTGAAAATTGTGGCTATTAGCTCAGTTTGAAGCTACAAAAATTAACCAAAGAAAACTACTTAATAAATTTCCAGATATCAAACACAGCGTTCACTGCAAGTGAGTTTGCACCTTTTTTATGCCAAAATAGTTTATTTGTACAAAGGCAAGCTTGAGTGTAGGCTTTAATATTAAAGTCATCGGAGAGTTAAATATATAGTTATATATGTATATATATACCATCTCCACTACATTAAAGGGAAAGCCTATATACTTTTTCTGCCCATCTTCGAGATAAAAAACTCAATTATTTTTACATTATCGCATTAAAAGGGAAGCACAAAGAGTATTCGGGTGGACGAAAAAAGCGAAACGAGGAAAAGCATTGTTCAGTCGGCGCAAAAAAGCTTTTAAGAGATCCAAAAATCAAGGTTAGGCGAATAGAACAATTGCCTCGATGATGTTTGCTTTTTATATTTTCTTTCTTCCGCCTGGCTTTGGAAACGAGAAGCCTTCCATTCCAGTTGGAGCCCTCCCCCGCCCTTCCTTCCTATTTCGTGTAAATTTTTACAAATTGGAAAGCTTAATAATTAGTGAAAACCTGCTGCGAATTACGTACAACAAGGGCAGAAACGCGTCAAGTGCGTATTCGTATTACAGCCGACAAAAAATCCCCTCTCCTCGCAATTAATTCGCTTTTGTTCATTTTTTTTTTAATTCAAATTAAAAAAGGACTGCTAGAAACTATCTACACCTTTTTTTCGACTCGCAAAAAAAATCACTTATTGGGCACTTCATTTTTAGCTCCCCGATCGGTAATCCGGTTGAAAATCCTCGAACAACAGCCAAATCGATCAATTCGGCTCTCTAGAATTGAAGAGCGAAAATAATCATATTAAAACCTGTGAATAAAGGGTATTAAAGTGGCTCCCATCAAAGATTAATTTGGATGTGTTCAATTTTATATAAAACCAGCTATTGGAGAGCAAAAAATATATTGCAGGTACACAGGATGTTTAAATATGAAGTCTCTAAATGAACTCAATTATTATTAATTAATCATTAAAAATTATTATTCAATTTAATTATTGATCATTATTAACATCAGAAACAGACATCGGTACAACCGCAGTGGTAAGATCTATGTCTTTCCGTCTATTACTTTCTTTCTCCCTTCACATTACTTTTACCACGAGTGATTCCTCCATAAATCCCATGAGGATGCTACATTAACATCACTTTTTGCTTACCGTTAAATAAGATTTATACGTTTCCATAAATAAATAAAGAAAGTATATAAACATATTACAACTCATTTAGTTGAGTACCTCGCTTATATCAACTATTACAATAATACCATCCATCACAAACATTTCCCGCTAACAACGATGTAGGAAATCTGGGAAACGTGTAATCGTAACACATTACAACATTAGCAAATCGTGTCGATAATACTTCCTCGATATACTCACACCCTCCTAACCATCAATATCGCAATATCGTCGATAGGAACTCCATAGATTTTCGCCGACGTCATCCAAGAACAAACTGGAAAACAAAGAAAGCGAACGGATCATTAGCTGCGAGCAAACGAGCCGTAGATAACATCTTTTAAATAATGGCTTACCTCGGCGCGATAGGTTGGCGGCAACACCGGAGGAAACACCGCGCAAAAGGACGAGAGAAGACCGTGAACGGCGGTTCTTTTTGTGCCTGGAATGGAAGCCTCTCGTTTCCTCCTAACTGCAAGGGATCATAAAGGACGGAACGATGCCCAAAAAGAACATAACATTAAACCAACACACAAAATATGAGAGAAATAGAGAGCGGAAGAAAAAGTGAACGAAAATTATGTCTCAGATGTAGAGAGAGAGAGAGATAAAGGGAAGGGAAGAGTTCTCTCCTAAGAGGAACTCGCTCTACGGTAATGATTGATGTCGCGCACGATGTATGAACTGACAGACCTCTTTATGACTTCGGCGAACAGAGAGGGAGAGAGAGGAGATGTGGAAAAGCGTGGAGAAATTTACGAGACCAGGAGGGGATATTTTAAAGACAAAGGGAGGACGATGAAGAGGAAAATCTCGCCGAGGTTGGTTACACGGTTATAATTTCATTTTTCCCTTTATACGTCTCTACGCTACCTATATCATCATCACAGGCACCACCTTCGCGAAAGATGGAAGTCTTTCCTAAGCACTTATTCATAACGTCTGAGTTTTTGATAGCTCATTGGCTTCTCTGCGATATTCCAGATAGAAAAGAGACATTCTCTCGCGCTTTACCTATAATAACGTCATAAATTTAAGCTATAGTTTCGTGCAATAGAAATTAATATCCTGCTTGCAAAAAAAGCGTATTGATTTTTCCTATTTTGTGAATAGAGCACCCCTAGCGTCATGAAATTTTGTTCCTTCCTTCTTCAAGCTCTTCCTATCAGAAGAGGAATTAAACCAACCTTTTTACCTCACTTCGCTTGATCGCTCTCTTTTTCCCGCTTTCTAGAATTGATTTTCTGCACATCCGTAGCTCGTCGTGAACGATATTACGCTTGAGGAGAGTGCATAAAATACCCGAATAAATTTCATCGCAGATTCTAATCTCGAACTTATGTTGCAACTTATCCCCGGACAAAGACTTCCACCGTCGCGAGAGAGACGCACGCAAAATCGCGAAACAATCTCCTCAAGATTACCTAGGGGAGGATGGCCATAAACGATAAGTACCCGTGCTGCGACTGGCCGGCTAGCGTCGAGCAAGTCGATCGTACTTCCACGGCCGAAGCGCTCATGTTAAATTCATGAGGCATTCCTGTCGGGGCGGTCGCTTTATACACCGTCATTGTACATGTAAAGTGATCGGCCAAAAGCCGAATTCTCGTCGAGCAGTCGATTCTTTTGTATTGTTCGCGTCCGTCGTTCCCCTTCGTTTCGATTTTATAGGAACTTTGAGGTAAAAGGAATGCGCGTATGGTGAAAGGCACGTCACGTTGACAAGAATGCAGGGCAGCTCCGGTTTCGGTTTCGGGTTAAAGCGAATACTATTATTTGCGCGACACTGTGTGTACACTTTTAACCAAAAACGCTTGAAAATAACTAGTGCGTGTGATCTCGGCACAAGAAGAGAAAAATCGAATTGGTTCTATTCTAAATTTAACCAAAAACGCAATAAGAGGCTTATAAAAAAATGAATTGTTTTAAACCTCTCTAAATTCTAGCCTGCATAAAGGTTTTTAAGGCATATTGATCCCAAAATTCTTCTAAAGTGGCGAATATTAAAAAAAAAAGTGATAACTTTGCAGCGTATTTAAAAAATAGCAAAAATAATGTTAATGGTAGTTAACCTTAAAAGGTAGTCGACGGCTAGTTACTCAAATCAAACAACACTTATTTGATTGACTCTATTTGATTTTGAATAAATTAAAGAAATCCTTCGATTTTCAAGTAATCACAACTTGCGAAAGGTAGTGTATATTTGGAAGCGCATACGGTCTTCCGAACTTATACCTTTCGCCCGACCGCTGTCAGGAAGTTAAACGTTATACCGTTCTTTTTACGACTGTTTTCTAATCTCCAGCGCACTTTGTTTTATGGGTCGTCTATCCCTCTCTTCCCGTCGCGAATTTTACAGCAAAAACTAAAAGTTTTATCTGCGGCAGCGTAAAGCCCCGTATAAGTTTTGAATTGGCGTAATACACCTCGGCTAATAAAATGCGCGAGGCTAGCGCACTTTATTTATAAATTATCGCTGTAGATAGAAGATAAATCTTTTCGTATCGAAAGAAACGAGGAGTATTATTAAAGATTTACCTTGACTTTTTAAGAATGCATCAGTTAAACGAAGTAAATACTTCATAATTAAAGTTTAATTAAAGCACAGAGTAGACAGACGCGTGTTTATTCGGCTACTGGCTTCACCGAGAGTCGACAGAACACGAGTCTTTCTGGTCTCTGCCAATTTCGTAGAGCGCACGGAAAGTGGCGAATTTTAGTAAGGAATCTACCCGGCAATGTTATAAAAAAATTTAAAACGAGCCATTACGTGATATATGTATATGTTCACAGTGGATTATTGAGAGCATCAAGCGTACAATTTTTATTCGCGTATAACCATACACCACTGTCATCGTAAATGCGTCCAGTTAATTACTGTAAAATGTGAACCTTTAATACACAGTAATTAAGCCTGCCCTGTAGCACGTACTGCTCTTCTGCACCTAGCTAACGTGTTGAAATATGTAAATCAACGCGAACATGTAATCTGATCTTCACAAAAAGCGATACCTGATATGTTTCACATATGTCTAGTATCTATTCGTTTATTTGTCACAACTGTTGAAAATTGTATGACAGTAATTGTATTACACGAGCAATTAAAATTGACGAACTGACGGCAATTTATGAAAATATTTCACAATATACGAGAATTGTTTATGCAAAGCAGCTATTGTCCTATTGGTTTCCGAGATCTCGAACAATTTGGTTTTATTTATCCGCCCTGTCAACCGTAGCTAATTTAATAGCTATCAATCCAACAAAAATACTATTGTGGCGTGGACGTTAATTGGTATCGCCTACCGTATGATAAATGCCTATAATCGAAAGCAACAAAAATTCAAAAATAATTGCTGGAATCTGAGTGATTGAAATTGAGACGTCTGGAATGGATGGCCTTACTTCTTCCAACCACGTTCTTCTCGATCGACCTTTTGCGTTCCTTTTATTTATCTTAGCTTTAAACGGCCGTCTAAATACCCTAACTGATGGCATTCTTCTCACGTGTTCATAATTGTGCTTCTTCTATTTTTCCGCTGTAGGACTTATTTTCGAATATTGTTTAGACGTTGCGTTTTTGATCTTGTCTATCTTTTTGTTCTCATTTTCATTTTCGATTCTTCTCAAAAATTCCATTTCTTCGGCTGGTATTCATCCATATATCCGCTCCATATATTACTGTCAATGTTAGTATCTCTATTATGATATCTTTAGATATCTCTCTCTTACCCAAAATAATAATTTTCATCCGTTACTATTCCTTTTATTTCTTCATTTGTTCTTCCATTAATGTGCATTTACGTACTTCCAAACTGAAGAGGTTGAAGTTTTAATAAATAAAGAGTTATATTTGAAAACAGCGACGTTATCCAGGCTTGCCTTGCTTCAAACTTGTATGTCTTCAAATTATAGAACAAATAGTTCTGACACGTGAATAAGGCTAACTTTTTACTAATTTTAAAAGCTATTAATAAAAAATAACTTCTATAGTTGCTTATTTTGTGACAACTAAGGGGGGAAAAAGATAAAAGTAGATTCTATGAAAGAAAGAAAAAAGAAATTCCAAAATCTACCACTCGTTATGTGCGGCAGCTTAAAACGGCTTGGGTACTTGCAATAAAATGCCTCGTTTTTGTGCGTTTGATCGCTTAATTCGCTTTCCTCCGATCACGCATCAACCTCTCGCACGATTTGTGGAAGCAATTTATTCCGTCTTGTTTTGTAATCGAATCTCCCGTTCGATACGATATCAATCTAACCAAATCTTCGACATACCAGCCAAGAACAAAACATAAATAATTACAACGGTCGTATCTGCGGCTTTCTACATCGATAACTTTTCGGGGTGATTCGCGCAGTAATCTCTATCAGATTGCTTGCGGACGATAACAAAAGCCTATCTCGGTGACGAAGCTAAATCATTTTTCTTCTTCTCCATCTACGTCCTTCGCCTACGCTCATTTCCCCGTTCTTCTTCGTCCTATTCGCCGCAGAAATCGAGGGAACGCAACGTCGACAAAGGAAAAACTAATATTTCCGTGTCCTAACATCACCGCCCGGGCCCGTCTTACTTGCCGTGTCCATTTTTTCCCCTAATAATTCGTATTCTCGATTTAATAACGGCGAGTTCAATCTGGTCGCGGCCATTAGTTGCTCAATGTTTATCGTCAATGCGGTCGTTGATTAATGAACGGAAATATATAACTTGCCCGTATATTGTTACCATTTGTATTGTATGCTGTAATTTTTTTTGTTACAATTTGAACCGTGTGACATACATGTACAAGCAGCCTGTATTAAATTGATGTATTGGTAAAACCTGATTGATTTGAACAGGTTGCGATACTATCAATATTGCCATTAAAATAAATAATAAATACATTTAAATTTATCTTGTCTCGGAATAAATGGAATTAATTCCTTTCAATTAGTGCTTCTTTCGTAGATTTTGTAATCTTCCGGAAAAAATATAACAATTGGCACACGGATTACGTTGGCGTTCGTGTTAATATTACGTTTTTGAAGTACAACGAAATGGCAACATTAAAATTTATTGCTTACTTATTTATTCATTAGACGAGTTAGTTGATCTCAAATGGTTGAACCATTAAAATAAAGTAAGTTTATTGCTATCTCCAAGAGCAAACAATATTGATTGCTTCGCATTAGACGAGTTGGTAAAGTAAAGTAAGTTTATTGCGATCTCCAAAAGGGAGCAATATCGGTTGCAGCTTATAAACAAATCTCGTTCCGAATCCGATCCGAAGCAGCGACGGTTGTAAAATATCATAATCACGTACGCCACCTATATTCATCCCAAATAAGAATTCCCGAACAGTGGAAGAACGAATAACCCGCAGTAACTGACCATTAATTTGACACGGCCAATCCTGCTAATACGGGACAATAAAGGTCCCCCGTACCAGAATTAATCCCAGCACCTGATAAAAACCCTTCGCAGACTAGTTTCGCCGTCGCGCGCGTGCAGAAAGGAAAGACAAAGAGGGCCGACCTCGCGGAGCAGGAGAAAAGCCCGAAGTTATCTCTTCCTTTATCTAAGTGCGGTTAGGTTCGTTGCTGGAGTTATGTGTCCAAATAACCCCGGCACTTTCTCTTTTTCTAAAATCTAACTGCGCTCCTCCGCCACGGCTATTTCCTCACTCTCTTTAAGCGGCGGGCAAATTGAGTTAATATTTTATTCTTATCCGTGTAATATGGTCTCCGTTCGTTGCGGAATCTTCCTCCTTTTGAACATCTTAACCAGATTTACGGGGGATTATTACTTTTTCTTTTTTCTAACCTAATACCTAGTCGAGCGCCGCCTTTTAATCCGGGTGCCTTTGAAAATGTTCCGGAATGCTCTCCTATATAAATTTTTTACACCGCAAATGAAAGCGTTGATTGCCCGTTTGTCTTTCTCAGCGGTTGCTTTATTTGGAATTCTACGTTCTTTTATATCCGTATAAGGGACGTACTCATTTTGACCAACAAACACCAAGAAAAAAGAGGAAGTGAAAATGGGGCGTCGATCAAATAGAACGACCAATTAAAACGTCCCTACTAGACGTAGGTAAGCTGGAATACATCGAGCTCATATGTTTTGATTTAATTTAAACTGGGGGAATCGAATTCGAGAAGAGCAGGTCTTAAGTTATGTATATACTGAGGTGTTCCACAAGGGTTCTATTCTAGATCCTGCTCTCTTTATAACGTACGTAAGTGAATGCTATATGCAAATAGCTCCATGTCATCCTCTTGTTGTTCGCAGGATATGTGAACGGATTAAAAAAATGAATATTGCCGATGGCTGAATATACGCTGAAATCTCATTAACATACCCATATGTTAAAGTAAACATTCGATATTTTTAATTGCACATTTAATTGAGGCTGTAATTAATTGAAGCTCTCTTTCATTGAAATATTCGACTGATGCTTGGTATATTGGGGTGCCTTTCATGTCCTCATTAACCAAGAAATGTGATCCAGCTAACCATATTAGCAGAGTCCGTTTTCGATCCTCTCATTATCGCATACATTCCGTTCATATAAAAATTAAATTACCTTTTTACGAGACGGCGTTATTCTTTTATTAGAATTTTATTTTTATTGTCGCATTCGGAGTTAATAACTTTTGTACCCGGCACCGCTCTTTACTTCGACTCGTTATCGCAACGCCTACGTTTTATTATTGAACGGTTTTCATTGGTTCGAAACACCGTTGTTTTTACTACTTCATCGAGCGCTGAATAGGGTTTTTATTATTAGGCCGAGCCGTACAAGGCCGATGCTTATCCTTCTATCGTAAAACGATATAATTAATAAATAAATCTGAAGTATCAATTAAAAGTTGATTAGATGATTGGCCTCTTAACCAATATTGAATGTATATCGTTCAAAATAAATCCACGTGGGTTGATCGTACAAACAATATTGTTGTTTCGTAGTCACCATTCCGAAACAAAGATGAGAAATTGAATAGCAAATATGCGCAAATGTTGTCGAAGATTTTCTCTAAAGAACAAAAATATAGCCATGGTAATTCGTTACATGTCCTCTTCTTAGAAGATGTTGCAAAGATTCAAATTTACGTTCGTCTACGAAAGATAGTTTTACTTACTTCCATTCGGTCTGCTTTTATCCCCGTTAAATGTGTCTTACGCAACTGAAATACAATAGCAAACAGCATCCCTCGTATCTTCTCCAACGCCATGCATAAATGGAAATCGCAGCGCTACTACAATTCATTTGAGCGGGAAATAGAAAACAAAGTAATTCCGAACGGAGTCCATAACTTACCCGGAACAGTCTCCTAGCGTTATTTGCATAAGGTTCTAAGAAAATTCTCGAGATTTATGCGCGATTTGCCTTGCGTCGATGTGTTCGGCAGTTGTTTTCGTTGATTTCTTATGTATATTACGGCCATTGCCTTCGAGATTTTTCCTAAATAGAATGAAGTGAAGGAAATCCTTTCGACAACGAATCTGGCTCGGATTTAATCCCCATTATTCGAGAGATGTTCCGTCGCTTTTACAAATAAATATGTGTTTTATCTTGAAACAACGTGGTTTATTTTTTTTTTTCGTTTTGTTTTGATATGCGTCAGCTGTATTGTATTACATTTTTTTTCCAGCAGGAGACGATGGTATTATATCTTTATATTTTAATAAAAATATGTTGATATGACAAGCTTAGGAATTAATTTTGGTGAATATTTGGGGTGCTGCGCAATAAACATTTAGTAAGCACCCATGTTTCAAAACTTCATCAAGATGCCTTATATTTCATTGGCCAAAAAGTCATCAATGATCAACCACAATGATATTTTAAAGCAAACATCCTGCCGTAGATTCTCGTACGTTTGCACAAAGTTGCGTATCTACATGTACAGAAATACGACGGCAAACGGAAATTACTTCTAGTTTGAACGGAAGTTAACGTCTTTCTTACGCCGAACAATTCATGTCGTCGTTAGTGTAATTACCAACACTAATTACATGAAATAGTTTTTGCACGGTTGTAGCGAGTTTTGCAACTCGACATCAAGAAGCAAGCGGTGAAAGAACGTTTGTAGCTCCGGCTGTAAAGCGCGACAAACAGCTAGTGCGCACACACACACACGCCATAAAGTTGCAAAACACGCTACTTGAAACTATTTTAATTAATTGCTCTTTAAAGAGAAATTACATTCACCCGGTTTACGTGGCCTATTGTAAATTGTAGCAGCATCGGTCGTACTTTGGCGTTACTCTCCACCAATGAACGCGTTGCCTTTTTTTTCTTCAAGCTGAAATTCTCGTCTTATCGTAGTTGCTTTAAAATCAGTCGAGTATTTAACACCAAGGGTATTTCGTAAAGAACTTATTTTTACCCTATGAGTCGAATATAATTATTAAAATAATGCGAAAATTCAAAGTAAATGCGGGCTAAAGTTGAGAGATAGCAATTGGTTGGAATAACTTACTGCATTACTTTTATACAAGCACGTAGACGTTGTAGCGGTTGAAATTTTATTTAATTAAAATATTTAGTTCAGGTTGAACATAGGTTGCGCCGTTAATTCAAATTAATTTCATATTGCTGTTTTTATCATCAGAATCATCATGTTTTATTTATTTATTTTATTTTTTTATAATAATCTTGGTCGATTATTAAGTTTGGTTAGAGTCATCCTTTGTTCTTTGGGTGTACTTTTTGTGTTACATATTGGGACGTTGAAAGTACTCGGCTGACTTGCTGAGCTTCCTTAAAAATTTTGGGAATTTGTAAGTCTCGAAGCGCAGTTAGTTACTGCTAGTGCAAGGTTAATACCAATTTTCTCCAAAATTCAATTCGAACGCGCATCGATACGCTACAAGCTAGTATCTAAAATAAGACTTCGACTTTTAATCGAAAACATCAACAATAGCCTTCAAAAAAACGCCACAACATTCAAACGCGGCAAACCCGATGGCTGACAAAAGGAGTATCCTCTTGAAGAGGATAGCTCTTATCAATTTTCGCGGTTATTATCTTTGTGCGTATTTTTTTCATCCGTTCCTGTTTGAAGCGTTGTATAAATAAACCTAAATGCACACGTACACGGAGATGGGTGGTCTTTTTGTTTTATGACGTGAACGCGACACCTGTCAGTGGTTCTGATACGATAAAAGCCCCGGCTAAAGCACACGAACTAGGACACGCTTTTCCGCATTTTGTCACTCGAATCTCATCAGCTGTGTTGTTCGTGGATTTAATTGCATTTCAGGAACGACATACAGAAGCCGAGTAGATCGTCTGCCAGCTATTTTCCGACGTAATTTATACGGCGAAATCGCTTAATTTCTACAATGGCAGCGAGATTAAATATCGGACATTCTTTTATTATTGTAATCGAAGGAGTCTATCCTTACTTTACTTTATTGGTTTAGCAATAGAGGAAAGGGAAAAATAAATTCCAATCAAATACAAAAAATATCTCGACATATCCAATAGTAACCTATCTTCCCCCAAAAGCAACTATATAATAAGTCTGCTTATTTATTTTTTGTACAATTAATTACAATTGTTGGGCATTCGTTGACATATTTTTTTTGAAATTTTATTGGACACGGTTATTATGTTAATCGGCTATTATGAAAGGGACAAGGCGAAGGTAACATTTAAGAAAGCAGCTGTATTTGAATAAAAAGGTTTTCTTCCGCCAAGAAAGCACATTTCAGTAGTCACCATGGCAAAAATTCAGAGAGCCCGGATTCACCAGATATGACATCCGGCAATTTTTTACTTCTTTCCAAGCACAAAGTTTTGATAGAAAAACAAACATTTTCATCGAATGAGGAATCCATCACATTCGTAATTCGCCTGTTTTGCAGAACAAGATGCTAACAACTATTTGAACGGATTAAAGAGATGGGAACATCACTCACAACTAAGAAAAATATATAAACTTATAGGGCATCGTGATCATTCCTCGTTAGTTAATAAGTTTTCATTAAATTAAACTAAATTATCCAAAAAGAAGTATCGAAAATTACACATTAAGTTAAATTTAATTAAACTCACTCCTCCTGAAAACTTTTCCCATACATCTATAAATATCTCAAAACATGTCATCACTTAACAGAGGATAACCGGAGCTTACACTTATTTTTAGTCGCTTGTCATGTTCGAAACTCAACAATGCCCTCCTCCGCCATAGACCTACTGCATTATGAGCGTATCTACTCGTTTTTGTTTAAAACATCAACTCCTTTTTTGTCTGTCAGCTATACACGCAGTACACGACCGACAAGGGTGATGCGGTGGCAAGCGAGCGAACTGGATGTTACGCCGCCGTCGTGATATCAATTTCAAGCTGCGAACATCGATTAACCCGGGAACTCGTGAAAGCTCGCCTCTTCGACGCGAACTCCCCCTACACACCATAAACACACATATATTAAACACAATGACTTGCTTACGCAGCCGACAAAGTTTCGTACGCCGGTTGCGTAGAATCCGACACAATATATCATTGTACGCGGGGATCTAATTGTTCCACTGCCCTTTTCTTCGCGAAGTAAGAACTCCGAGTACTTGATCAAGTTAATGGTCTATTAAATTCCGCAGAAGATTCTGGGGATGTCGATGTCTTTTGCCCGATTGTCCGCGCGATATTCCGACGACGAAACTTATCGTCGAATAAACGCCCACCCCGAGGCTTTAAAATTAATAAAACGACGGGCGAAATAGGAATAAACGTAATAAAATTAGAAATGCTAAACAAATTCAAAGAAATCGGCCCGCCATGTACATCATATGCCTTAATTCCGCGAAATTTCCAGTTCAAAGGGAAGAAAAACGGATTATAATGCTAAAAAGAGATCTTAAGGACCCAAATTTGTAAATGGTATAACGAGCATTAATATCTTCTGTAATATTCTTCCTCTTAATGGAAATTTTACGTTTGCATGTCCGCTTTTTGTTAGGGAAAAATAACATTTCTCGTCTACAAAGGGAAGTGCCATCAAGAGCGCAGAAGGAAAAAATAAAGATCTTCACCGAATTGATTGGCTCCAATGCATTTTCCTTAGAATCCTCATTTTTACAGTAAGATAAAGCAACTAACACACTGATCAACTTAAGCAGAACATACGAGGGTAGTCCAAAAGATTTCGTGCCTCTACATGAGGATAGCGTTTGCTCTCGCAGATACGTGTCAAAAACGTTGCGTAAAACTTAGTGCCAATACTAACATGTTCGACGAAGTTTTTGTTGGGCGTTGTTACTGGAAAAAAGAACAAAGGATTTCGTCACAGCAGTCATCTAATACGCAAGTCACA
Source organism: Oryctes rhinoceros (assembly GCA_020654165.1). NCBI lineage: Eukaryota > Metazoa > Arthropoda > Insecta > Coleoptera > Scarabaeidae > Oryctes > Oryctes rhinoceros. The sequence continues at coordinate 3,163,301 of JAIOKQ010000548.1, read as the reverse complement.
GCATTGCAGACTCAAATAAAATAAAGAACGGGATCAATGGTGCTTGAGTAATGAGAAAAATGTCGATAAAGAATAAAAATTGGAATGCGGAAAAAGCAAGAAATGAAGCAAAAAATGTTCGTCGAACCGATTAAAGAAATCGCGAATAACGTCGTTTACGAACGAAAAGGAAAGTTGAAAACAGCGAACAATTAACTCGCGAGCGTGATTGGCATTGGAGGTAAGAATACTGCCAAATACAAATACAGCAATTAAAAAGTTAGCGCAAGATGAAATTCTTAACCGAAAAATAAAACTTGCAGCCAATGAAAAACACGTTTACACAGTTATGATTAAAGTTCGCCTCTTTTCGCGCGGATTGCAGGCGTCGTTCGCGTGTTCGATTCGTAATATATGCCTTCCCATATTAGACTATATGATGCCTTGTTACCATACGAAATTGCATAGACCAGCATGGATTTACGTCCATACCGCAGACCGTACCGAAGCGATAAAGATTTTTTCCGAGTACATCGTTAAGTGTGCGGCGATTGATGGAATTAAATACAAAAATTGTAAATGAAAGTAAGACAATTTAATACGTTAACATTTGATGTGAAACATATCTCTTGAGATTACTTTTTGTATATCTTCATAGTTGAATACGAGATAATCACTAATATTTTATGAAATCCGAATTTAATCGAGGTAATTATAGAAGTACAAAGGAATTCCTAGAACTTGCTTTATGTAAGCTTGTAACAGTTCGGCAGTTACTTCAGTATGCTATTTGCATAGCAAATATTTAATAAACATAGATTTAATAATACGAAAAAAAGCTCCAATAATAAATTCGTGCAAGGCCTCTTTCTAAGACGCTCTGCCTCATGCTTGCTTTCAAGATGAAAAGAATATCCGTTGGCCAATACGCAGCGACTCCTAAATTAAATTTCTACTCAATTTAAAGTTAATATTAACTTCTATAACAGACGCTTTCGGGATAATAACGTTTACGTAAAATGTTTTATACCCGAAACGTATAAAATTGAACGAAAATTGTTAAATAGCTTCTACGCTAGCAATAGGGCTGCCGTATATACCTTCTCAATTAAAGAATGTCAATGACTGTACTATGCAACGATTGCTTTATTTAATTTAACCTTATTAAAATGTACGGATGTTATTGTATCGAATGGAAATAAATTTAATTATTCTGGACATTATGCTTGTGACCTGTTTTATTTTTGGCGCTTGAGCTTTAATCGTTTGGCCGCTTCCTTGCTGGGCAATTACTTTCGAGCGCTCCTGTATGTCGTCTAATTTCTTTTACATCTAGTAACCTTTTAGTTTTAGTTTCCAACTTCTCTGACTAGTTTAGTAAGAGACGTCGTTTAAAATTGCTTTTAAATAATGTCTCTTATTGAATTTTTAAAATGTTACAATGTTATTGGTTGTAATGGATAGTTTTTCCGTTTTAAAGAATTTTCCAACGTTTCGCTATCGATTGCATGGACCTTCTTTTGGGCTGATGCATGTTACGTCGCTACTGTACGAAGATTCTTCGCAGATTCCTCTAGAAGAAGGTAATTGAGAGTCGACAACCTCCCAAATTCTTTAAAAGGGAATAACGATCGCGGAAGTCTACAACAACATATAGTTTCTCCGATCTTGCTTATAGTCCTGCCAATTCTTCGATGAGAGTTAATTACGAAAGCTCAGAATCTGAACAATCGAGTGATTGTTTTATCTTTTGAATTACCCAAACAATTGCTCTGGATTAATCAAATAACCGGTTTGGTGCGGAGTGTACCTCTACCTTAGTCTTTATACTATTTTCATGTTTTGCATCCACGTATTTTCTTTATTAATTTGTCATATTGGTATTGTATGCAACACCACTGGTTTAAAATAAAATCCTTGAAAATGGTTAAAAATAAAAAAATATATCAATAAAAAGAAAAAACACCGAAAGTTGGCATAACTCCAAAACCACGTCGCTTCACTTTAGTCCTTCATTATTAAACAATGGATTTTTTAACTATTTTAGTCAACAAAACGCTTAAATATTTACTAGAATTTACGGCTAGGTTTACTTTTACAGCTTGCAAGTTCGCTACAACTATCAAAGCAAAGAATAATACGCGTTTGTGTTAAAAGCAATTTCCCATAGTATAGCTTACATATTGAACAGCTTTTTGCTAGTTTGCCCGTTTTACGTTCATGGAATGACCGGCCAATAGATTCGCCGTAAAACAATCCGTCTACAAATTTTTAATATACAAAGATTGATCGGACCTGACATATGCGAGGAATATGAATTTTACGAAGAGCTCTCGTCGTGTGTACACAACCTCCTTGTTATATATTCAGGGGAATATTCAGGAGAATATAACCTCGCTTGAATGAAGAAGAAAATATATATCTTGTTATACATCTTCGTTTTAACAATGTTAGGTGTCGCTATGAATTCACGTTCTACGCTACGTAACTAATTCTATTCAGATCTTCCGAGTGTTCTGTCTTTGTTTCCCGTCGGGAGCTTGATTACAATATTCAGACGATGTTTTTTTCCAAATCCAATATTATTCCGCCTCTAAATAGAGTCATTCATTGAATTTCATTGAGCACACGCGACGATTGCGAGGGAAGTCGTTACAAGCGACTTCTCGAGGCTTAAAATTACTATTTCCGCAAAACTTGATTTTTATTATCGTTGGAGCAATGATGGAAAAATTTTTGAACACCTCAATTTTGCCAATAAGGGACCACCGGAAAAGACGGTTTACAAAATACATCAATGCTATGCGCGTATATTGAAGACTGTAGTGCGCTCGATTTTGGATGAACATTTAGATGCGAGAAAGATCTGAAATGCTGAAAAAATTCGACGAGAGATCTTCAAAATCCGCGCGCGACACCGTAAGAGATGACGAAGCTTGAATAAGAGACGGAAACTAAGCAAGAATTAACCAGTGGTGAATCAAACAAAAGTTGTGCATTCACGAAATACAAGAAATGATTGCTTGTTCTTTTTTTTTTTTTTCGTTGAACTGGACACGTCGCAAGCAGTGCCTTGTTCGATCGGAAAGCAATTAGTGCTAAATACACAGTAATTAAAATGTAATTCGTAAAACGCGAGCTTTATTCCATTAATGATCATGGATTTACATCAGGTAAAAACCGATTCCTAAAACAGTTTGTAGCAAAAGTTTGTTTTTCTTTCATTGTGTTTGTAAAAACTTAAAAGGTATCCCTTATATAAACTAAATTCAGAGCCCTTTTTAAAGCTTTCCTTCCTTTAAATGCTTCCTCTACGTTCGCAAAAGAATATGAACCTTTCATCAAACAAAAACTTGCATATTTACGCAAAAATAAGTTCAAAACATTTTCCATGATTACTGCTTTAGTTCAGAAGGAAATCGTAGTAATTTGACTTTGTGAGCTTAATTAAATTTTAATGAATCTAACGAACTGTTATTTTTCCATTGCCGTTGGACTATTTGAGCGATTTACGCAATCTAGTAGACATATACTAGAGAAAAATATATGCGAGCTGGCATAATGAACAGGTTTAATAATAATTTAAATTGCTTGAAAAAAAAACCGAAGCGCATATAATTCGCATTTTTCGCAAACGTCAAAGGCAGAGCCGAACGCTTAATGAAGTGGTTTAAAATCACAAACAGAAATTGCATAGCGCCAGCTTCTATTTTGAGACCTTAGCAATTTAAGTTGTATTAATAAAAATATTTCCGCGCAAATTGATCTTTTTCACATGAAGCCTTGAAGGCGTAATGTATTACTGTTCCATTTTTCAAGTTCAAAGACTTGCATGCAGAGAATTCGTCTTACATACAGGAGTCCCACAAGGTTCAACTGGAGGCCCTCTTGAATTTGATCTCTTCATTAATGATTAATGCTTGCCTTACGCCGGTGACACATCACCTTCCCCAATCATTGCAGATTACAATGTGAATTAATACTTAGCACGGATGTCAATTTACTCTTCGATTATGGCAAATTAAGAAATTGGTTTTTATTAGAAAAAATATATTTTGACCAAAATTGACCAAACCTTGCCCAACCTAGAAATCCTTTGGAACCTCGGGTCCGATTTACCGAAACCTTTACACAGTCATCTCAAATCCGTAGATGATGAATTCAAATAAAATCAAATCTAGTCGAACGTGGGGAGTTTACCAAAACTCAGAAATCTCAAATTTTTAACATCAAAACAATTTTCGTACGCTTAATCCAATCTATCCACCGGCTCCGCTCTTTTATTATTTTTCTTCCACATTTATATCGCTCTAGCGCAACGTTATTTCGGGAAAATTTAATTTTATACTACAGAATATAATTAAACAAATACTTTCCTTTTTTTCTCTTTTCGCTCGACATCACCTAGCGACAAACAACAGACAAGGGTGAAAGAGAGAGAGAGATATGCTTGTAATTTTATTATTAGAGGAATCGGCCGACAACAATGAAAGACGCAAGCGGTAAAGCAAAAAAAAAAAATCAAAAATCCAATTAAAATTCATAAAACCCAATGTTAGGAATGTGTACGCGATTGCCTTATAGGATAATGGAGAAAAACGAGCGAAAAAGCGTAAGAAGAGGACGAGGAGTGTAAAATCCCTCCTACCTCCGGAATAAAAATGGACCGGCAACTTCTCTTCGACGACTCCGAAACGGCAGAAGGGGATAAAAAATAATTATAAGAACGACGAATGAGTGTAAGCACGCAATCGATTATGATTCCATCTTCTTAAGGGAGAACATGAATTCCATTATGGTTTACAATGTAAACTCGCCGGAGCCGACCGGATTTATTATACGCTTCAAAGGAAATATTGAAATGGCGAAGTTTTTTTTTTTTCTTACTACCCCAAGAAGTTCTAAGAGCTCGTACTTTCCATCGAGGGAACTTTAAAAACTTGCTTCCTGTGACGCTCGTAGTCATTATCATTCCTGCGAACACGTTAACTAATAACGCAATGTACCTTTAAGGATTATCGCAAGTGACGGAAATAAACTGCGAAATGCAATGTTACTTTTTTTCACTTGAAGGCTACTAAAAATAAAAAGTTATTCTTGCCTCCATTTAAGATCTACTTCCATTGAAATTGAATTAATCCCCTTCACATATACACATCAAAGGATTCTGTTTCAACTAAATCTATTTGGATTGTGGGTGTATTCGACTCGAAGGATTCTCATTCAACCACAAGACAGTAAAGAGAACCTGATCTAACTGTAATAGAAGTTCTGGAAACAGTTAAGCTGTTGTAGTGATTCCGAAAAGTTTCCGAGACGAATAGATTTACAAAAAGTGGCTTAATGCTTAAGTGCTCATTTATTGTATTCAACATGCAAACGTACATCGACGTTTGTATGTTGAACTTTAAAAGATTTTAATAACGATCTATTTCTCCATTTTGGAAAATTTTCACCGTGAGAAAAAAAATTCTTCTATTACCCCATTTATCTTACATATAGCTAGTTTTAGCCCGATTTTTCCCTTTGCATTTGGCAATTTTTCAAAACAAAGACCACTTGTTGGGAGCCCTTAAAATTCCAACATCTTCGAGAAGAACAAGCCATAATTGTTTACTGTGCAATACAGCAGCGGGTTAAAACCGGAAATTTTACTGGGATGTGACAGCAAGCAACGCAGATCGAGTGAAAGGTGCTTATACAAGTAAAGAAGAACATTTTTGTAAGATTTGGGGAACTGTTTCTTCTCGTCGATAGATGTGGCTCCTAATCTATGTAGATGTTTTCAAAAGTTTCGAGTGAATCTGACAATAAAGTTTTCATAACTGGTACCTGATCTTAGGCTCTCCACCATCCTTGAATGTCTTGAAAACTGCCATTGTACTAAGAGACAATTGCAGGATGATTACCGAGAATTGTTGGACTTACGTAGATTAATGTACGACACGACCTAAACACTCTATCACGATCGTAATTGCTCCAAAATGTATATTTACTCTTTTGCTTTTGAAATCATTCAATACAGCATTCAAAGGATTACTTCATATTTGATCATTTTCCACGTTTGTCAGTTAATAGAGAACCGCGTAAACCTTTAGACCCTAAAAACCCACAAACGTACATTTGGTCTCCGGTCCTCTCGCTGCCAACTCTTTTTTTTCGTAGCCCCGATCCGTTTTCCCCGCCCCCCTTTGACAAATAGTTGTCTTTTAATCCCGTGACAAATCCGAATAATCGTTGTTGCCTCGAAGCCAGTACGACCGGGCTAATTTTTTATCCCCTCCGTCACGTTTGCTATGCGGCAGCCGGAGCGAAACAAAATTCCTGGTTTTTCGTTCACACCGCGGGCGGACGGGCGCGTCCAACTCTAACGGAATGATTGATCGAAATTGAGCCGCAAATGGTATTGTCGTACATCGGTCGCGTCATTGTATGTATGAGAGTAAAATTGCTTTGCGCGTGAAAGGTGAGGACCGTCGACATTCAGCGGACATCGGCCAATCTACGCCTGAAATGCTGTAGTTTTGAAATAGTTATTCGTTAATCCCCGAAACCGCCAGGTTCAACGCGCGTTGAAAAAGATCATGTAAAAAGCTTGATCACTAAAATGGTAGTACTAGTAAGGTAGGATGTACCTAGCAAAGTAATGCGGTGCGACCTAACCATCTATTGAAACTATTTAGCCCAAAGTGCCATCCCCATTCTGTGTTTTCAATACATCTGTATGTAATTTCAACGAACCGCAACCACATATTACAGTTTTCCTAATTACTCAACATTTAATGCATTACTCGGATCAGGTTTGAGATACACCGCGAACAAAGTAGCCGCGGCGCACTCCTCATTAACGGTGTATTAATCACGCGCAATACGCCACGCCAGACATCGCTATGGCGACCATAAAACGGAGAGAAGCCATGCATCAAAGGCGAGGCACCACCAGAGGAGGACAGCTGCCAGAGCGTTACAGTCTCGAGTGAGATTTAAATGTGTTTATTAAGTAGGATCGCTGTTTATGAATATACGGATCATTAACGAACACAGGGCCCTCCCGCTAGTTACCCGACAATTAGAGCAATGAATATGTAACATTTTCGCTGACAAGGCGTCGCGCTACCCGTTCTGCTGAATAGAAACGAATGTGAATGTCAGGAACGGTAAGCTTTTCGTTAGAGGCAAGTGCGAATCTTTTGAAGCGGTACCCTCAACGGTTGCCGAAACGACGTTAAACAGTTGAAAGTTCAGATTCGCGATGTAAAGGTGTATTGCCGGTCGTGCGAACCGACCGGAATTCGGTTTTAATATCGCGTAATATAACGTCGCGTAGAAATAGAAGAATTCCATGACGGGATTCTTGTGCGTTATGAAATTTTTGTTGCTATTAAAAGGTTTTAAGATGTACAAAATAGGCAAAAAAAAACGATGCATAATGCCACATTTGCGAGTCGCGCTGTCATATAGTTTGCTTAGAAGTAACTCATGTAGCATTGAATAGACCACGAAAGACGGCAGCATAGCTGAATGCACAAAAGTGTATATTTCTTCGCATGTTCTGGTCGAAAGAAACTTTCTTACGTAACGTAAGACCAAATAATAAAGAAATCGTATAATACTCTGAGTATATCGCCGTGCATTGACGAAATTCCATCCAGTAAATACCATCGTACAACTACTTACTTGACTATTTGCAGGTAGAATGCACGCGAGCGGTTCCAAACATGATCTTTGAAACGTAATCTCGGCCTCGACAAATTTAATATCGTGCTTACCACGAAACGTACAAAAAGAGCGCGCACTGAACTTATTACAACTTTCATGAAGTACAAAGTACAGCGTCCGAATAGAACCAATACTTCCAGAGACTATCCTTCCCGCTTTCAATATCCATTTGGAGCTAAGGTAGCTGAAAATTTCCAACCGAAAGTATACATTAATCTCGTTACTTCTCTTCGCGTATGATTGAATTGCGTCCGAAGGTAAAGATGATGGATGTGGAAGATGAAGCTTTATATTTTCGTAATTTAAAAGCAAGCAATCAATGTAATTTCAGGAAGGATCCATTTCTATTGCTGCACCGCTTTCTGGGTAATTGGAACTTTTTTGTTTGAGAAAAAAAAACGTGCTAGATGCGTCTTTGTACTTGTATTATTATTAAGTAAAGTTAGTTTGGTCTTTACTACAACTTTTTGGTGCAATGGTAGACGGATTTGCAGACAATCACACAAGCATTTAGGAAATTACGGCTAGCTCTGCACTGAAGATGACTAATATCGAGGATACCTTTCAGCATCGCTAAGAAAGAAAAGAGGCTAGAGTAGCTTCGCGTATGACGGTTCACGGACTGGAACTTCCTAACTTTATGAAGAAGAGGAGTTAAAGAGATGAACATTTATATCATTAACGAAGATCAAGAGAACAGTCACATATTCCCTGTTGAGCAAACATTGCCCGATCCTAGCCAAGTCAATTCCTTCTTACGCTACTAAAAAGAATTCCACTTTTACAAAACGTAACTGTTACTTTATCACGCTTGCATAATATATTACGTCATCACGTAACACATGAAGCCTCGTTTTAAGTCCGACAGACTCTCTTCGCCATAAGAGTGAAGTATACGTAGAACTATAAGGGTTGAGATGACTAAGGAGCAATTATACCACCTGAAGGGGAACCCCATAAACGATAGCCGTTTCTTTTGAGTTAAATCTATCAATATCGTCGCCGATGCATTCATAAAGATATGTAGAAATATGATGGTAATTTATTTCGTTTCAAGTAGATTCACATGGCTGGAAGACGTAACGCTTTAGATCTTTTAAGGAAAATAATTATGTAAATATATAGGTGCAATTTTAATAGTCGCCTTACTACGATGTTTATATTTCGATAAGCGAACCGTGGCGTTGTACGTCGCCTTCACAAGCGCCAAGGTTACAGATTGCTCGCGTCTCTGTTTTTGGCATTGGAGTAGAATCGTCTTGCTGTTTTCTGCGCGAAATTACCTATAATTAATGTAACTACAAGCCGACTTAATTTAATAGAGTCGCTCTTCATTACATCGCCATTGTAAAGTGCAATCAGGGGGTAGGTACTTTAATAAAGTAGAATTTAATATAGACAATGGAAGTTAGTTAAGTTCCCGTCGGGGTAATTTTAAATATTGATTCGTAAGGCGAGTCCTCGACGGCTTGGCTTTCGGCGGAAATAATGGCGTCCCAGCTGGCGTGAGTTAATAATAGTGGACTCTAGGTTGTTGATTGGTCGGTCGATGAAATTATTGCTTCTTTTTTCTTTCGTAGAAAAATAGTCGAAATGCATCTAGCCTCTATTGTTGTAGTATAGGAACAATAGGGAAAACCTATCCATATTTTTATATCGAGAACAAGAGGGCAAGGTAAGCATTAACTTATACGTTCCTTCCGATATTCTCCATGCACCGCACGTTCCCAATAATATCACGTCAATGGCGTCGCCGATAAATTTCCAACCGGCAATGTGCAACCCTTAATTTAAGAACAACAAAACTTTCCTTATTCCGCTCCTCGTAAACTTAAAATCTTGATTCGTTCGCACCTGTTCTGGCGAAATGAGTTTTCCGATCCCATCTCCATAAATAACGAGCCATATTCATTGGAGGAGACCGGCGGCCCCGGCATCGCGAGCTAAACGAGATGATTATAGAGAGAAAATAACGGAAAACTGCGGAAAGAAGTTTTTAATAAACACAGGTCGTTCGTTCACTTATCTTCATCGGAACGGCGAGAATACAAAGTTGATTGTGAAAAAGTCGCCCTTTCTCGCTTTATTAAGCTTCGAAATCGACGGTGTATTAAGCTGTGAAAGCTAAATTAATTATAGCATCAACGGATTTTACGATATTTTTTTTTTGCGTTCCGAGATAAATTCGTGATTACTGTTGCTGTAATGGAAATTACCTAAAACGTCTTCTGAATGTCGTTGCACGTCTTCTTCAATTAGGTTTCAAATTCTGGTTTTGGCATTCCAAAAAAATAATAATAGTAATAAAGATAGGGCCCTACAACATACTCAGCGTCAAATATTAACGTCCCACCGAAATTATATCATATTCATTTGGAAGTAATAAAAGTACTCTACGCAGCTTCAAATTACCAACAAAAGCTTTTAATTAGGACATACGTATTTATATTTTGATAACGTGTAGGATGTTAACGTCGTACGCATACATTGCTGCTATATTTATTCTGTGAGTATATCTCCATGCATATTACGTGATTTGCATAGTAATGGCTTCATGGATGGAAAAATTTAAGAAGCAGCAACTTTGTTAACCAACTGCCATCGCTATGAGCGTGCATTTCTTTTTTGGATGTTTTCCCTCTTCCTCAAACATTACCGTCGATGAAAATATTTTAGTTTTGCTATACGTGCAACTAGCTAGCTAGGATACCGTCCCTCAAAGCTCAAACCTTGGCTTAGAAGTCGTCGATCTCATTTCACATCTTTCTTTAATTAATTATTAGTATTGGACATGTTTCAGTACCTACGATACAATTTAATAAATTAAATCTCGAGTATTAAGAAAGCAGGAGACCTTTGAAACGCGCTAACAAACTCTGTGACCCTTTTGGCCATTCAAAGAAAATATTATTAAAGCCTGAATTCTCACTTTCTCATGAACAGACGCTTGAATTTATTCCATTGGGTTTATGTAATATTAATAAAGTCATTTAACGAAAGGTATGTATTTATGAGAAGCGTTCCAACCTGTTCTCCCACTTGTCTCGCAAGTCTCGGTTGGAATTGTTAAAACATTTGAAAGGAACAGGAGAAAAGAAAGCAACTAAATGCAATTGTAAATAACCATAGGTTCATATTCGAACGTAAGTAATTGAAAATAGATATTTCTGGCCCATTTTCACTTCTTCAGCAGCTCGTGTAGCCGTGAGACTCTTTTCTTTCCGAGGCTGAGGACTAGAATTCCAGCGGAATGAATTATATTCTTTACATTCTTAAAATTCGTTTTTAATGTACGTACAATCATTTCGCAAGTTACATATCATCAGGTAAGAAGGCGAATTCAGCATTACCGACGCAGTAATGCTGAAAATATCAAGTCAATATGGAACTACATATAAAAAACTGCGGTAAGTGGTATTTTTACTACATATTTTATTTGTACCTTGCTCGAGGCACAGATTCGAATATTGAATTTTTTCAGGTTCCACATTTTCAACTTTTCCAATAGCATTCGTACTCGATCCGAATCCATAACTTCATAACGTACGGAACTTGAACCTTTTAATGCGCCTAATAAAATCGCTGGCGTACACGCGTACACGTGCGCTAGCAAACATGTACGGCGAACGAGTTTGAGTGCCATTGCACTATTGGTGTGTACACAATACGGTAACGTATACCATCGGGGAAAGATAAATCGAACATTTTAATGTCAATTGCCGTTGTACCGCAACGGAGCGGGCCGGCATCAGCGAAGCCATCGCGCTTGATAATTGCCCGCCGGCGCTCCGGCGAAATGGGAAATAGGGTTTTAATATTTGATGATTGGTTGGTAGTGATTTAGTGTACTTTATTGCTCAGATCAGGCAAATTACCGATGATGTTTCAATATGTACATATGTGTTGTGTACGTGTTGTTGCGGTCACTTGAACACGGAATAGAGGATCACGTGGGTGGTATTGTCAGCGTAAGCCAGGTATCACATTGCCGTGTAGACATGGCAGCTATAATTCGTCATTTCGGCAAAGTGGACTAGACTAATTGCTAACGTAAAATTAACGATCGCAGACTAACTCGATATGAGCTCTCTCGGTGATAATGCTTTGAAGTCGCGAAATCTTATCGATATACAGCGTGTCCGCAATTAGCAAAAAATGTTTCTAATAGAAAATATTCGGGAACGGCCTGCGCAGCATAATCGATGTTCAGTAAGGTGATGGCGCTCATTGTATGAAAAAATTTGTTTGGAATTCCGTTTTTGCGCGGTTATTAAAAGTTATCAGAGTAGCATTACGCATCCGGAAGAATTTATTAGAAGTATCGTCCCCAGGTCTTCAAATTCGATTGCGACGAGCTTCTGAAATATTTCAAATTTTCGATATTTCGCCTTATTTGAACGGACGCCCTATCGCATAAGCTGGCGCAGGATAGAAGCTGCGAGGCGCGAGCCGCTCTACGTAGCTGTAGCTCCGGTCATGATTTTAGTGTGAACTACGACCTCTAATTGATTGATGAATAGTTGTGAATGTCTTCCGGTCAAAGCATTCAGTACCATAACATGTTGTTCACCAACTATAACCGAGACGCCGGAAGATCTGAGCACCGACCGATGTATCTACTAGAATTATTATTATTCTTTTCCTTGACATTAGTATGATTGATACATAGTTGTTTATTTTGGGATAGGGATCGCAAGGAAACAAAGAAGGTTTCTCGCGCTTTTCCTTTGTTTTTTTTCTGCTTGTTGCAACTTTTTCAAACTTATGTTTCTTTATCTTCTTTTTGTTTTTTTTATATAAAAAAACTAAACATACAAATACAGAGCGTCCATGACAACTTTAGAGCTCAGCTATTGGAAATACGTATACGTGGTTGGTCATTCAACCTTCTACTTTATAATGAAACACATTACTTTAGCGATTCTTGGTTACCTTGATATATCCTAGCTGGGCGTAGTTTCTTCCTTTAATTTTTTGTTTTAATTAGCTGTAGGCTATAACTAGCGACCTCTGATAATAGTAATGCCTCAGTTACAATGTTACTCTTATTTACTCGTTGTTGCAAGTCCTAAATTAATGAAATTTTCTAACTTTAATTAGGCAAGAAAGATGTTATGTACTGTGCGACGTATCGTTAACCCGTTACTTTAGAAAGAAACAAACTAATACAATTGCGATTGTAAGCGTGTCTTCCGTTTCTCTTTATGGGATTAAAATAAATCAACGCGGCATCCTAGTTTTTGCTTTTTGAGTCAGATTGAATACGTTTTTTTTGTAATTTATTTCCGTTTGCAGTTAAAATCCTTTTTTTGGATGAATGCGAACCAGCTAGGCCAGGTTCGTCCCTCGATTTCATATTGCCCGCACAAAACAAGCGATAAATTATTTACGATCCCATATTACGCAAGAATCGGCAAGAATTTTTAATATGTCTAGCTTTTCGATTTCTAATACCCGGTGTTTTTGCCGCATAAAGGCTTCGCCCGGTTCACTATCAGAGAAGGGTATGTTTTTGTTTGCCGGACCGACTAATTTCAATTCGATCTTTTTTACCGCAATGATTTATGTTACTTCCGATCTCGCTTGGCTCCGTGCAATTCTAGAAATAGTCAGGGGTGAAGTAAAAAAAGACATTTCTTATGAAGTTTTGGTGAAAGTCGCCTAAAGACGTATTGGTTTATTGATCATTATCAGCTTTGCAAAGCACACAATTTTGAACAAAGCGCCGAAATGTGATCTGCTTGCGACAGACAGATATCCGCTCGGCAACCCAAGAATTTAGTACGTAAGATCGTAGGAAAGGATCGCTTAAGTCAGCGGCGAATAACACGAAAGAAAGGGGTCTAAGACGAATTCTTGTGGGCACACCTTATAAAACTTTCATAGCACAATAAACTAGAACATTACAGACAAAATAAATTTGATGCTGGACTTACCTCCAAGAGTAGGTATTACTCTTATTAGCCATTCATTACGCCATCGCTTAACATTTACTGCATCCACGTCTTCTATCTAACATCCCCGTTTGCTAGACAAGTACGTAAGCCACTACAGCATCTGTCATGAACGTTTCCTTTTTAATACTTTAATGTTTGAAATATTGTAATATATTTGCATCGAGGTATTAAAAAGAGAACGTCCCTGTCAGATCCTCGTGGTGAAGTGGCACGTCCGTTTAATAAATGAGATGTAATGGTTCCAAATTACATTAACCTAACACGTACTTACTCCCATAATTTTGACATTCTCAAACAATTTCTTTATTATCGATCTATTCGTAGCAGAGTATATTTGTTAAATTCCTAACAACAACATCCCAAAATTAGCTCGTAATAAATCAATACTCGTATTAATAACAGGGTTGCAGGCATTCGTCTGACCTTTTGCCCCATCGGCGCGATTTAAAAACGAAATTCCGACGATTTTCGCCCGTCTTTATATTCCGCCTGCACTAATCGATAAGATTCCGCGTAATCCTCCGCGCTCGCTATATTCAATATTTCTGTGCGGCGTCGTATCTTATATCCAAATACGAATCCGATATTTATTGCGAGACGGGTATTGTTGTGTTATTGTTGTATTATGACGTATTGTTTGCAATGTAGAATGTCCGCAGACATCGTTAGCATGAGTAGGAATCTAGACGAAGCATTTTATAAGTGGCAGCGAAATGGCTTCGGTAATAATCAAATATGATTTAGTATTTTATGATTGTTTGCGGACGGTGGGGTCATGTGCGACTGAAAAATCAATCAAACCTAAAGACGGCTGATAAATTGCGGCGAAGAAAAAAGCTATAATTCATCCGCGATTGCTTTAAAACCATAAATATGGCTTGGTATGCTTCTCTTTGGAAAAGTAATTGGGTTTGTTGGAAATATTGCGTTAAATTAACGGAAAAGACTGTGTTCTCTGTAATTATTAGAAAACTAGTTTTTGCTCTGTATTAGCTGGACAAATTAAAAAAATTAATAATTTTTATCGCCGATTTATGTTATTAAATAAATTTAATTTAAATTAACTTGTAGATGTAGATGTGATTTTATATCGAAACAACTCAAGTATTTCACCGTTCAAGTTTATATACATATATACCATTTTAATCCTTTAATTGAAATAAATTAATAGAACAATAACAATATGAAATCCTCGTTTATTGCAATAAATTATTCACAAGTTAAATATATCGTACCTATCGTGGTGTGCAGATACAGGAAATATTAATAATGAATATCGTAACGTAACAAAAAGAAACACTACTTTAATGCATTACACTATTGTTTGAATTTTTAAATTAAATGTTTACGTGTCAAATATAAATTATTAACGAACAATAAATTATAATAATCACACGATTTCAATTAAATATTTACTAATCACTTTCAAAATCAAAACTGCCATCGGAAGACTCATCTAATGTAATAATGAAGTCTGATATTTCCACCATTTCGAAACCAACTTCTCTCTTCTACCAATTTCTGATAACCTTCTCAGTTTATGATATCCGACCATATTTCGGGTGTTATAATTTCTAATGGCTCTTCCGACACTGTGAATTTACAACCATCACATCTGACATGCAGGTTATAATATGTTTTCATTGTTCCCGGAAGCAATCAAAGAAGTACCAAGCATAAAACCATGTCTATTTCCAGCATGTAAAATAATATTATATTTACCCTGGGCCTTCATACTTCTCATGCTACCTTTCGTATTGCCTTACCACGATCGGCATACATTTCCACTTTCAAATATCCACGTCTCGTCTAAATGCACAAATTCTCTAAGCTATGTTTTTATATTCCCACCGTATTTCTTCAAAAATATAAATCTAGATAACATGATGTTGGGTAATTCTATAAAGCGGTAGCGAAAGCCAAGTCTCTTTAAAATAATTCGCAACAAAAAAATACTACTTCTAATGGTTTCACCATCTTTTATATTTCGATGTATTAAGCTGAGAGCAACATGTGCTGGATCCCTATTTTAGTTCTTTCATAGGGCTTCGTTTGCTTTCCATGAGGCTCTGTTGTAACTTCTGTGTTGACAAACTAATACCAAGAACAGTTGCAATATGCTACAATAATAAAATCTGTGAAATTAATATTAAAGACGATGAAATCATAAATACCTGAAGTACAGCATTATTACGTAAGCGATAGGTGAGCCCCTTTACTTTCCTCTTTAAAATATTTAAGTACAGCTACAATTTGTAGGTTATGGTGTTTGTGATCGTCCAACCTAAATATTCGGTTATCCCCAACATAATTTACCTTAAAAAAATGATTTAATTACGTGTATAAGAGAGACGTATGACAGACGTATTTTTAAATAAATTTCTACTTTTCATCTTTTTAATTATTTTTAATGTAAACTACGTAGGTATCAGGAAACTGGTAATAAATATATGGCACGCGTTAGGACATTGAAGGTTGCTAAATTGATCGATACATTGGCGTGTACAGAACCAGTACATCTAGTTTATCAATAGTCATGTAATGAATTTTTGCGTTGAATATCAAACAAATGTCCCCTGCTTTTCAATCGTCTTATAATTAGCAAAGGTCTACTACATTAGAGAAACGAATAGATTGTTACATGTATAGTCTCTAAAAATCTTTAGAGTACCCTTCTGATACGAGAGGAATTTACCTACTTAAAACTTTCGTCTGTTTGATACCAGATCATCTATCGGCTTACCTCCTTAGAGCGCGTATTATTACGTAGATAGCCTGTTACTCTGAAAAGTCTAGAGTTACACGTTAAATCGCTCGAACGGAAAGAGGTTGATTTAAACTTGTTCGTCTGATAGAAGTTGGTTATCTGTGAAGAGGAACCGTAGCATTTTGATACGGGATACCAACTGCAGCATATCAGAAAAACAAGGTCGGAGGCTACTTATTTTATATCTACCGAACCTTCCTAATAACACGGGAGATATTTTAAAATAAAAATAAAAATATTTTTATGCAATTAATACTGTACAATATCATATTTAAATTTCCAGGGCAATTATTCCAACAATTGCACTGGTTATTGGAGCATTTGAGTCTTGTTGTCAAGCTTTTTAATAAATAAACAATTCATTAAACAGCTAAATATAATAAATACATACAAAATAACTGAATATTAAACAATAGTTTCTTTTTATCAATTGGTTCTTTCGCGTAACTGGAAACCATATCTTATTCTTTGTATTTTTTCTAAAATGTCGCGACGGTATTTTTTTAAATCTCTCGTCGATAAAAACCTGAGTTTTCTTTATAAAGGTATTCCCAACTTTTTCTAGTAAATCACTTAAAAACATTTAATAGGACGTTTTTCTCTTTTTCCGTTATCCCTCGCAAAATTGAGGATTTTTTTGATTTAAAAAGTTTCCGTTTCAGATAAGACGTATTTATTGCTACAATTAAAAAAGCCTAATACATATCATTCTCTCTGTCTTTTCTTGTTTCGACTATTCGGTATAATTTTCCCTCTGCATAGCCCCTTTCGTCCGAGATAATTGGCTGCTCAAGATACTCTTTTAAAAAAGTTTTAAATAAAATTAATCCCGAATGAAAGACCTCTTTCACCGTCTTGTCATTTTCGTCGATGCTTAAACCTGAGGAGATTACCTGAAAATTCTCTGCATTTTACCTGGATGAGCCTGCCGAAGAATAGAGGAAGAAGAGGGAAGATAGGAGACAACAACGAAAAAGAAATAAGGGAGAGCACTGTGTACGCAGACAAAGGAATCAGGAGAGATTCCTATTTATTTTATAAGCTAATTAGAAAAAAGTTTTATTGAAAAACTTCGCGAAACTTCGGTAATGGGAGAGGCCGAATTTGTACAATAAAACACCCAAGCTTAGATATATATATATATATCCCTCTCGTGGAACTTGGCAGTGTTAATTGGAGATTAAAAATTAAGAGTCGCTCTTTAAAAAGACTCTCCACGATGAGGAAAAAAGTGGAGGAGACGTTGCCGGAGACCCCTCGGGCAGTCATTTGCACTTTTCGTCGCTTCCATTCGCGATTATGTGCTCATTCTGTCTTTGTCGTATACGTTTTCTTTCCACTTTAATGCGACGTTTCTATCTTCTTCTTCACCCTACTGTCAACCAGATTGTTTTTTTTTTTTTCTGATGGACACCTACCTTACTTAGGTCTCGGTTAAAGATATTATGGGAGATCTTAAGCTTCGTTTCGGGTAATTTAGGTTGTTATATATGCTTGAGGTCTTGAGAAAATGAATTTTTATATTACCTTAAAGTATTAGAAAATCAATTTATCTCGTTACGCCAAGAAACGTCGATTAGGAAGGAAGTCGGGCCCAAAAGCTGGAAATAATTCCGTCTGATTCTAAACTTTACATGGCATCACATATGTTTCGTAGATGAATGAGAACTTCTGCGTTGGAAAGTTTTTAACATCATTTCGAATTATACGCAGTGCATATGCATTCGATAAATAGAACAACGAGAACTAAAGCCATACAAAATACGCAAACAATAGTACAGCGCCGTTGTACTGTATTTTATGTTTTTCTGAAAAGAGCACAAGTGACGTGTATGCAGCCTATAAAGTTGTATAGTTTGGCAATTGTTTCGGCATTTTTAATAAATCCTATTTTTTCCAGGGAGGTCGCCGATGTAATTCTATAAATTTTTAAAGGAAATTCCACCTGATATTGGTAACAATGGAATTTGAACAAAACTATGAAAAGTTATGCCAAAATCTATAAATTTATACATAGGTGGAAATATTGAGAATATCCTTTGGCAAGAACGTGAGCAAGGATTTAGGAAAGACTGATCCCTGAAGATTTCGCCAAAACAAGTTTTATATAAAACAGATAAGAAATTACTAATACTGCTATAATCTCCCAGCTACATCCGCTAATTTATAAAAGTTTTTCTATTCCTTTTGCGAACAATAGCCCCCAAACATTTACGTCAAGCTCGGTTCGAAAGGAAACATATTTTTTTCTGTGTCGCACAAGAACCGATAAACTTAAATATATGATACGTATACGATCGGAAAAGATGCTCTCGCAAAGAATAGCGCCTCCATAAAGAGAAGAGCAACCCCATCGTTCTATCCGCGGCCCGAGCTCATTCCGAACGAATTTAGCTACACGTCGCCATAATACAACGGCCCCGACCGTTCAATACCGCGGGCAACTTTGAAAACTTGATCAAATCGAACACAATATCCACAAATAATATCAATATATAATAAAGGGCGGAGAGAAAAAAAATTGAGAACAACTTTCCTCCGATGTCATATACTTTCCCTAGCCACTTCAATTTCGAAATACTTTTCCCCTCAATGGCAGCCAGAAGCTTCCGAAAGCGGAAGTGATATAATAGAAACGACGAACCGCGCGAACCAGCGGCGTACCCGCAAGTGTGAGAAGACATAATATGAAATTTCAATAGAATGCAAATCATACGTGATTCTTTGTACGAAATGGATGGTACGCAAACAAATTTTCACGTGGATGTTCGTAAAAAATGTAAAACTAAAGAAACCAAAAACGGTTTAAAAAGCTTACAATTAATAAGACTTTTCTAAATGCCATATATATTTTTGTCTATTTTAATGCTTACAATGTGTACCATGTTAGATGATTATCCGTGAGCCCTTAACGGGAGCTTAACTGGAGTAAAAGAGCTACTGGGGAAGAATCTGAAGGATCGCTGTAGTCGCGTCCCTTGTTTATTTAATAAAAAATAATAAAATTATTATTAATTTTTAGCTAGAGGTACAAAGTAAGGTTATATGTATTAATATCTTACGTCCTCAAGGAAAATCATCACATCTCCCTATCGAGACCAACCAGGGTCCCTTCAATTAACGCAATGATTCACTTACGCACTCCGTATTAAGAAAAACCGTTTTTCCAACAGTTGTAATTAGAAGGCTGCTATAATTTACAAATAACTGAAATAGCTTCAAATGAGTAGTATTATCCAGCGTCCAAAAATTGCCAAGTTGCACGCAGCTAAATTTTCTTAACTCGTTACGTAAGAAAAATGTCGTCGAAAGCTGCCACTGATACTGCTAGTTATGCTTTTAAAGTGACTTCCTGTAGAATGTAGAGAAAAGAAAGAACTATTACGTCCTTTTCCGATTAGCGATGATCCCTTTTAAACTACCCTTCTGAAGAAAGGGGAAAAAAACCGGAAGATGTTTATTACTACGTATACGACGCTATAATGTTTTTCATCCCGTGGGAGAAGGGGATAAAAAATGGAGAACAAGATTTCGGACTTCGGCTCCCGGAAAAAAAAGTGAACAAGCGAAATTTAGTGGGTCATATTTTCTGCGCGTGAAAACTTCGAAAATATTCGTTATGGCGAACTATAAAATTGCAGCCCTCTCACATAAATAATATCCGGAGTACTTGAGTTCCGAAAGGCAGCAGTTCCTGATATTTCCCCGCAATGACTTATGTTGTTCGTGATATATGATTTTCTGGCGGCCGGCTGAAGGAATCGGACACAATTGAAGACAAGTCTCCGTAGCAGCATTTGTTTTAATATACGTGACGTTGGCGACGTCTCTCGGGGTGGAAATGTGCAAACGCGCAGGTCTCAAAGGAATAGGATGCATGAAGCGTAATTGAAATAAAATGCTTTTTTTCTTAACGCCGAACTGTTGAAATCAGTTGAAATATGCGTATCGTAAAATTAAACATAAATTGTTCATTTCAAAAAGGAATTGATTATGTAAAGCCACGATTGTTCACAAACAATACAGTACTATTAATGAATGCCTCAAATATTATCCAACTTAACTTTGTTTTGTTGTAAATTTTAAGAGAGAAGCCTAACTATGCGTAAAATAAATATTAACACTCGTTAAACGGCGTTTGTTTTTGTCTAAAAGGAAAAGTTAAACATCGATGGCCCCTACCGAGGAAACGTCGACCAATATTTCTGAAGAATACTCATCCTTAAACTTCAGTGCTCCCTCGGCATTTACATACTTTCCAAATTAAAGCCAAACAAAAACCTCAGAAGAAAATGAAGAAGGAGTAAGCGAGAGCAAATTAATAGGGCGATGATTTAGGAGCGGAGCATAGAAATGCATCTCGAAGAATTCTGGAGTTCCTCGAGAATGCTGTATTTAGCGTCGAAAAGGAAGAGGGAGGGCTTTGATTAATTATAAATAAAGCATCGAAAAATACCTCTCGTTTGATTAATAAAATATTCCACAAAATACTTTTACAAGGCATATTTCGATATTGTATTTCCTTTTAATAAGATGTAGCCGGCGCCAACAGCTAACCGAAAGCAAGCAGGAACTACACACGGTAATACTCAACGAAAAATTCTTAAATTCGAGTTTACAGAGAATTATTGAGAATTGAATCTTGTTTTTAAACACAACCTCAACGAGAAGCAGACCCGTGGCGAAATCAAGACGAAAGGCCAGAGGCAATTTCTCCCGAACAATAAGTGCATACATCACGTACAGAATAGGTGATCTCGTATACTCTCTCTCTCTCTCCCCGAAGTAAATAAGGCCGATTACAATTGCCGTTCGATTTCTCGTCGCGGTAGCTTCCCGGAGCGGCAGGAAAACAATGCTGGGAATCGACATTAATGTTAGTGCACGATTCGCGAAAGACGCGGCGACGTGAGGCGGGCGGAGGATACAAACAAGAAACAAAAAGCGCAAACAGCGCCAACGTATTGAAAAATAATGTGCTTCGAATCAGCGAGCTGCAAAATTCTAACCAAGGGTGAGTAGCGGACTTCGCCATGGAGAAATAGGTGAACAAAAGGGGAAAAAGGAGCGAAAAAATTGCTGCGGTCGCGTTTCCGCGAAAAGTTTCCACGTAAAATCTCGCCGATAAGCGCCTTTCCGTCGATAATACGATGTCGCGCACAAAGCATTAATATAGTACTGAATTCTACTTACATCATTTTTAGTATCTTCGAAAATAGCCTGAATAACAACAGGATTAATAATCATGTTCGCTACGATTTTATCGACTACCGATGGACCATTGCGTGCATCTAGAGCTCTTTTATTCTTCGGAATACAGAGAAGAATGTAATGTAATTTCCATACGAATGCTACGTTCATTTCGAGAGCAGAAGGGAGGTTTATGAAAAACAAGTTAATACTCTACCAATGTCCCAACAATATGCTGCGAAACATTATGCTGTTGAAAGAATATTTATTTTTTAAGAGAAAAATAGAAGATCTGTGCAACTTGCGAATAACAGCAAAAATTACAATTAGGATTAAGAATAAAAGAGACTTAAAAAATTGAGAATATTAGTGTGGTGCTACCTAAAGTTGAATCAACTTAACATTAAAAGAACGAAGAGTATCTGACACACCGACAAAGTTACTTTAAAGCTAACGACACAAGAAAAAATCGCCGTATGGTACAAACTTTCCGACGGACTGTTCCTTTTATATAAATGAATAATGTCAAAACCGAAATTGTTAAAAACAATAAATATGAAGTACTTATTTAGTTATTTTAAGTAATTTTCAGCAAGCTTGAAATAAAGCATCGAACTAAATTTAATATAACAAGGACGCTTATAATCCGTTTTATTAAATTTTCAACGTTCGTTATCTCGAATCCATCTTCAAAGTTGAGCAAGATTCGAGTTTATTGAAAATTTAATTTATGCAGATTAGCCCACTTCATCCTATCTCCCGTAATAAATTCCCCGGCAATCCCATCTGGGGCATTAGGAACGCCTATAAGTGCGATCTGAATTGTTATTCTTTCTCTGGAACATCAGGCGACCGCTTCTGTTTTATTTTATTCGTTTTTCTATTATTATTGTAATCGTTATTTGCTAGGAAGCACTTCATTCCGTGTCTCCGTGTTTTTCCCGTCGTCGACTCCGGCCCGCCGTCGGAGGCTTTCCGACCGTTTCTAATAATTCTTCTCGAACTTTTGTTCTTCGAACAACTGTTCGCATAGTTTCGTCCGGAAGTTATCTGAATTTTATACGAATTGATGGTCCGGAGCGGGCGTACTACTACCGTTTGGGAACGACGAAATATTACGACAGTCTCGGCTTTTGTGATTCTCCCTTAACGTTTCTTTAATACAATAGAACAAAGGCGGAATCTAGCGAATAACGATCCGGAATTCAAGGTCACGTTCGTAATTGATTTTTGTGCTTTTAATTCGTTATTTTATTACCGAAATTTTTTGAAGGACACTTCTTGTTTTCGCTCCGTTTTAATGGCGAAGGAGCGGTTAAAGTAATTCAAATAGGCTAATGTTTACAGCCTGCCGCTTCTACCGTGCTTTGACTTCAGGATTTATTCAGGTTTCATCTACAGTTATTAATCGACGCTAAATCACCGACTTATTTCGCTTAAACTGCTCGAACAAGGATTTATAAATTTTCATTCGAACGTGTACTTAGTTCTGAGTGACACAAGCGCCACGCTCCAGACAATATATGACAAAATACATTCTTTCGAGATGTTCACGTATTAAATTTCTGACCT
The DNA here is from genome assembly GCA_020654165.1 of Oryctes rhinoceros. Taxonomy (NCBI): domain Eukaryota; kingdom Metazoa; phylum Arthropoda; class Insecta; order Coleoptera; family Scarabaeidae; genus Oryctes; species Oryctes rhinoceros. The sequence continues at coordinate 3,140,117 of JAIOKQ010000548.1, read as the reverse complement.
TACTTCAAGCATCGTCTGGATCTATGTGGTGAATTTTTTTGTGGTGAACGTTTATTGACAAAGAAGTTAATACGACCAAGTTTGAATTCAGCTATCCAGAATTTCACAGTAGCAAACGATGGTGCTCTAGTCCCCTGTTATGCGCTTTTGGCCAGGGCCGAAAAATTCAGTTACATCAAACAACGAGGACATTAAATTTAACTTTTGTTCTTGGCCAAAATTTAATCTGAAAAATTACCACAATCGATCATATTGAATAACTTCCTGAAATATCGCCGTCGTCCCATTTAACTAAGTTAATTTGCTACGTTCTGGTTTTGTACAATTCAAAATGACTAAAACTTCACAGATTTAATTAGATAACTTCCAAACACCTACCACAACCTAGCTGTTTACATTCTTATATTTCGGATAATGTTCATGAAACATCTTCTTCAAGAATCATAAATCAAAATAGGAACCGAGAGATCCGTGTATATAACGCTAGCGAACTTAACCTTTGAACGAGTACGTTCCTTCTCACGAGCCGTCCGAAGTTCTCCCCCAACAAATTAGGGTGACTGGTGTGAGGAACTCTTTGCTATTCCGGCGAGCGGGTTTTTGATGATTGATGGATAAGGACCCCGTCATATATAACTAATTTCATTCGTCCATTAAACGGCGATTATCTAGTTAATGTTAGATTGGAGACGGCGTGTCATCCGTTTCCCAACGCCATCCTCTCGCTTCTTGCAGAGTAATTGATTATGTTTGTACTACGTCGCGGAGGCGTATCTTTATTTTGTATTACGCAAGAGTAAGTCTTTTTTTTATACTAGACGATCCCAAGAATTTAGAGGGTCAGTCAATAAATAAACAAGTAGCGTACATATGTATACACGCAATGATCTATTTGAACAAAGGCGCCATTGGCGTGTCCTATATTATCAATCGCCTCAAAAACAAATTGAGTTATCCAGGAACAGTTTTAAATTAAACTGGATTAGGATGTGCAAGAGTAAATCAACGGCTGATGATGACGAAATCTTCTCCTTTCTTGTTAGTCACTACGCAATTGCTTCGTGAGCGTTGAAAGATAACCCGCATGTCTCATACATATCTCCGCTACAGTATCGCGTCACTCCCGAACGTTCTACCGTAACAAAGAAGGAACTTCATATTAGGACTCACGTAGATGTCATGTATAGTGACACCTAACGGGTACTTGATATTAGCGACCACAGAATTTCGCTGTGGAAGCTAGGTTACTTTGCGTTAATTGCACCATTTCTTCGCGCCGTTCCAGTTCTTCCATTTTCTGGCAAACTATGAGAAGTTGTAATAAACCTTCAATCTGCCACGTCCTTCGTTTATGAAAATGCAAAATTGCTAACACGGTGACATTTTTGCCACCCACCTATGAAGATTAGCGGGAGGTGACTAACAAATGATGCGACGACGACGTCGTGAAAGCAAGTGATGTATCTCACGCTAAGAGCGGCTTGCGTCTCGCCAATTTGCTTACTGCATCGCGAGCTTGATGTATGCCCGCGCTTTGGTAGATAAACGACGCTAGTCGAGCGAATATTTCGTGTTGTTTCTTAACCCCTCCCGTATTTTATGGTAAATTTATTTTGACGCGCGGAAAACCTACGAGGCGACGTCATCGTTAGTTGTAGATATAATGCGCGAATGGTGGACGACGATAATCCGTCGAAATTTCACAGTCTGTATTATTCAAGGAATATGTATATATGTATAATGGAATGGAAATTAAGGAAAATCAGTGACTGTTATGTTAAATTTATTCTATCCAACTAGAGAAGCAGCAAATGCTATCGTTCAGCGAAGCTAATCTCCTGCTTTCTGGATGACGCGCTAATTAGAGCATGTAGGCGACGTTGGAGTGACCTCTTTGTGCTGAGGTTAGCAGATATAAATACCATAAAAAAAAAGAATGCATCCGTTTGCCTTTTTCATCCCCAGCGACTACATAAAGATCAAAAAAAAAAAATTAAATTGCGAACAGACAACTATGGTGACGGACACATCCGACATACGTATATCCTGTAATTGGTGGAGTGTCAACGGGAACGGTAAATTTGAAAGCTGTCGCAATGAAACGGACGTTTCTCTAACCCCTGCGAGGGCGGCTCCAATCAGAACAGTTACGTTAAAAACACCGCCACGCCAATTCAATTCTGCGACAGCCACGGCAGTAATTCCAACGTACAAAAACACACAATCGTAGCGACTACACGCCTTAGTCGATGTTGTATCGGCAACTTAATGAAGTACTGGCGAGGATGTAAACTGATCAGTGGTGTAAAAGGAAAGATCGCGAATTGCAAACTATCTAATCTGATGTTCTTCGTTGGCTGCTAATTTAATACGTACATTGGCGTCGCATTCCAATCGAGCATTTTCCGTTTATACGCGGCTGGACGTGGCATGCCCCTCTCGGTCAGGATTATAACGTGTAACGTTAATTAATAAAACGTTTAGCAGCATGCGAGGGATATTATGTCGTATTATTCTCGTTGTGTTGCCGTCGCCGTGTTTCTATTAAGCGACACTATCCGCTTGTTTCAACACTGGTAGTCGTGGATGTAATATATGTTCCGATTTTGGTTTAATCGGGTCTTAGCAACAGCTGTGTCTACCGTGAACAAGGAACAATACAAGCGTTCAAATACGACGGTCAAATAAATAAACAGAGAAAATACTCCGTGTGTATCACATAGTAATGGGTTTGCTCTCTTTGACCACCTCTGAACCTGTCTTCACAATAACCAATAGCTAAAATATTAAAATTGAAGGTACGCTTAAGCAAAAGAAAACACTTTCCTATCGATATCATATAAAACAAACTCTGAAAAAACAAAAATGTATTTCCTCCATTTCCCAAAAACTTTCCTCTTAACACCATTCCGTTCCATTTTTTTTTTTGCTCCGGGGTTCCTTTTTGTTTCGCCGCTGAGCAAGGAGAAAGGCATAAAACATTCACAAGTACAAGAACGGAATGGTGAAAATTTTTCTAGTTTCGTTCTTGTTTCCTGTAAGTGTGCGAGTTGCGAGGTAGGAAATTTCGATCTCGGAACGAATTTTCCAGAATACCCGACACCTAAAAGTCGAAAAACTTCGCCTAAATACTAACTATACTTGCTGAAGTTTCCCCGCTCGCCGGTATACCTTTCCTCATCGGCAATAACATGTGAACTTCCAACTCGGCGCTCACTCGGCGACCCCTTATCGCATTGAAATTCACCGTTCGCGATAAAAATTTTGCAGTTCGTGCTTAGCTCTTTTTTCTTTGCCCTCCCTTCGCCAGATACGTTCGACGATCCTTTCGTACTCGTTTCGCAGATGCGCGGAACGTCAACGAGATAAAAAGAAAGTTTCCACAATGGAGCTGCTTCGAGCACCATTATGTTCGACAACCATGTAAACATTGTCTCCTAGTTTGTGATTTCTCTTTTTGCGAGAGCGGCATAAGTTGCAAACGAGGGTTGGCTTTGTTCCGATAGATAGGAGGTAAATGTGCCGGATTCGGGTCCTAGAAACCTTTAGCGGAGGTAGTTCGTTGTATTATTTGCTTTCCCGAAATCCTTATGATAGAGATGCGTAATGTTCGAAAACTTTATCTTTAATTTAATAAATTAATAATCTCTACAAGCAGAATGACTCGTGATGCCTTATTGTTATGAAGAACAGTTCTTACGCAAGCTGTAACTGAAATTACAGCAAAGGACAAAGGAGAACTGACAAGAACAGGTGTATGTAGGTTAAAAATATCCCGACTCAAACAAGCATTAGTTGCATTTATTCGTTATCAACCCTTTTCAACTTGGGAAACTAATGACATGCCTTACATGGTCCGAGAATAGACAATGTAGCATAGGCTATTCCTATGTTCTTCTTCTTTAATTCAGGAAATATGTGAAATGGGTACTCAATATTTCATTTTTAAAAAGTATTAAATGAAATAGAGCAAACGGAAAACATTGGCAAACAAAGCGAAGACAAATATTTTAACATTCTCCGCACAGGTATGTTACAAATTCCCATTAACAATTCTAATAAAACTTCCGCGAACCGACAATCTAGCGTTAACTGACGAAAATCGTCGAGTTCCTCCATTCAGTTGCGCCGTTTCCTCCCTTGCATCGGGGCTCTTTCTCTCCGCGTTATTCTCATTACTTTTTCTTTTCTTCGAAGTATTCGCATCGCCGCCGCACGCCCCGACGAAATTTTATTATGCAAAACAGACAGAACGTGTGCAGGGTCGTAGGTTAAGATTCCTTATTTCGCCTTGTTTAAGGCTGGGACTGGCTGGCGATGCAAAACGCTTACGGACGCAAGAAAACGGCAACGGGTAAAGGGGGAAAAGTTAGTTGACGTCGTTGGCTCGGTGTTGTCATCAGTAGCGAGAACGACGGGGCCAGGCGCTACGGCACAACAGAGAACAAACTTTGATAAAATATTCTCCCTGTCTTCCGCTTAAAATGCAAAGAGCAGAATAGAACAGATTTGTTGAAGAAAAAAAAAAGAAGTTAGGCCCCTGCGCGCAAGATAAGAAGTCGTTCGCGTCCGTGTACTTTTTGTTTCCGTTACCGTCTTCGGGCGTTCCACCAGGATAAGTAGTTTTGCGTTTAATCCTCGGAAGGTCGTTTTTGAATCTTTCATTTTGGCTCATTTAAAGTATCTCAGGTAGTAATCGAATGAAACTTCTGAAGATACCTCGCCACAGTAAATACCACAAGCGTCTAAATTTTCACCAACAAAATCCTTAACTTAGACTTTGCAGCTTAAACGCGGGTAGTTGCCAGTTGGTGCAATTATTCAATCTTGGCTTCGAGAAATATCAGATTATCGACAGTAAAGCGTTCCTAAGTAATCCCAAGATACTTGAAGCAGAGAAGTAGACGATGACAAAATTAGTTTTGAAAATTAATGTTATTACTTTTGTTGAATAGATAGATAAATAGAAGCTTTAATCATAAAAATGCCTTAAAAACACCTTCTTGAGAGCGGCTATTTAAGCATGCTCTACTAACTTATAGATAAGAGCCTTTCGAGTCAAAGATCCTGCTATGAATCTGCTTTTAATAGCTGGAAGAAGAAAAGGGCAGCAAATTTAATTGTAGGATGGAAGAAGAATTACTACTATTTAGTCAAACTTCAGACTTTCTTGATTATAAGATGGAAATGAAATAATTAATTTATTGCACGAAGCTTCAAAAAAAAAGACAACTATTGCTTATGTTCTAGGTGTATAGCGTATGTTAATCGATTCCTATTTCGCTAATGATACTAGATACACTTATCTAGAAATATTAGGTCAATAAACGCTAAAACACAACGATAAATATAAATACGAGGTTTAATGGCGCTCCATTACTGCTTAAAACAAAACAACCGCGTTTGTATCTGTCCGGCCCGGCCACTATACCGTTCTCCGCCCACTTCGCCCATTATCTGCAATAAAACTTGGCTTTTAAAATAATTAAAGAGGATAAATACGTACTCCAGTACGGGCGAACACCCGCCGCGGTATAAAACTAATAATAATTTACGGCGGCGCTAGAAGCGATACTATTTTCGCGAAAGTTATTTGATAAATTGGGACCGATTTCCGACGACCGAGCGCGGAACTACGCGGCAAGCAGACGCTGTAGCAGCGATGCCGGAAAACTGCAACCGTATTCCGTAATCGTACAATCAGAATTGGACGGCTTACCGGCTGGTGCCGTTGTTTCTGTTACCGTATGTATGAATGTAAAACTTTTTAATGGAAATTCGATACTATCATTGCCGCATGTCGCCGTCTTTCGTACGACGAGACACTAAGAGCACTAGATTAATAGTTGTTGCTAAATTTTACCGTTCCGAGCGAAATATGGCAAATAAAACGCGAGGGTCCGAAAATTAAAGATCCCGATGCGTTTCCTCTACAATTTGGCGTTGAAAATTGTATCCGAGACTCAAACGGCACACAACACACGAACGTGCATAAAATCTATTAGCGCGAAGACAAAACTGGCAAATAGCGTGGAAACTGAAAACTTGCCTCCCTCCGAACGTGCCCCAAAGCAAACGGTAATTAATGGCTTTTCACTGTACTCACATACGGGTGCAGCGAGATGGTACGATGCGACGCGACATACATACGCGCGCGGGAGGTGAGGCGCCCGTACAACGAAATTCTGAGTTATCGTCGGTGAAATACGCGGAATGGAGAAAGTTCGCGAGCACGTAATTAAATAGTCGCTTAATGGGGAATTTAATATTCGCTGTTTGTCGTATTGCACTGGAAAATATCTGTTTTGTTTGCCTTGTTGCGTTTTATATATTTTACGGTGCAGTGAACGTTGTTTAGTTGTTGCGAAGTTATGCAGTTCGTTCTCGAATAAAACACTCAGTTCTCTCCAATAGGAATTTAACGGATGAGAATTAATAAAATAAAATTAATGAGCGTACTCACGTTTTAGGTGATTTGATTAGTTTCAAATTTAATTTGAATTACCCGGAAATTTATTGCATTATATTTATTTTTTGTTAAATCTATCTATCTATTTAATTATTGGATGGTAAGCGTAATCAAATGCAAATTATACCAAGTGGTCATGGCATGTCTGACACTTCATCCTGCTTTTTCTGGTATTGCAAGTTTTGATGCCATTTTTACCGTTTCCTCTTGCCATACTTTTGCTTACGGTGATTTGAGGGCTTGATTACGTCTAAATTGCAAAAAGATGGAAATTACCACACACACTTCAACGAATTTAAGGTCGAATTCAGGAAAAATCCTTTATCGGAACCAATCCACCATCATGGGCTCTTATCAGTCTTGAACTACAAAATCACCGAAATGAAGCCAGGGACACAAGAAGAATTGCCACCTTCGCCTAAGTGAACTATGAGACCGATTACCGACTACCGATAACCGAAGTAACGACTAAATTCGTCCTGTCACCCTTCAAACTGTTAATCGCCAAATTAGGGATTTTGGTTTGCAATTCTAGCGACCACATATTGGTGCGATACGTTACTCAATGATGGATCTCGATATTGTATTATATAGAGATGCCTTATAGCCACATGAGGGTCAGTCGAAGACGCGAGGAACATCGCAATATTTGGCAAAGACCGGGTCATGGAAATTATGGTGTGGTGTGTTATAGCATATGGGTGTAGTTGTCATTTGGCGTTCATCCGAGGTACCATCGAACGTTACTTTAATGAAGCGCCGGGACTCAAGATCTCTCCGGTACGAAAAGAACCATGTCGATGTCTTGAGGAAGTATGAAGGTAATAGAAAGAGCCCAATACTTTGTTAATAAAAATAAATTGAAATCGCGCTATTTTTTCGTTCCTTTTCTTTGGAATTATAATCAATTGAATATTTTATCATGTTTTACCAAATTTTAGCTCGTATTTCCCTTATTTTGGGAATATCAGCGGAAATTAACATGGCTCGATCGACCTGACTAATACCCAACCAGCCAGTCATTTAAAATTTAAAATTCTTTTGCAAACTTACAAAAAAAAATCAGATGGTGACGAAGTTACCCGATTTTTGGAATTACTTTGTCACCGTTACCAATACTTTTACCAACATTTAGGAAAAATACATTCTCCTTAATTCTGAAAATACATTGACTGATCCATTTAAAATAATAAAGTTTATCATCATTTATGACTTATCAGAAGTGCCAATAACGCCAAAAGTTGCCGTTGTTGAAGAGTTTGTATCGGGCGACATATTGTAAGACCGTAGTATATACCTTTAATATATATAGAAGCAATTACCGTTATCAAGTTGATGATAATATTAAAATTGCGTATTAAAAATTTCGGTCCTTTTTCTCTATATTTAAATTTTGCTTTGTCTTCCTCTTCTTCTTTTTCTTAGAAGGTATGCCTACTTATTGGGTGCTATAGCTGATTGATCTGAAATCAAACAAGAAACGAAAAGCCTATTTATCCACAAGTTTCTTTATTTAATCGGTCGTAATTTTATCCTTTCTTCATTAATATTGCAGCCGCGTTCATTGTATTCAATTCTCTGAGGCAGCTTCATACCCACCATCATAATACCACGCATGTATATATCTACAGAACGTACAGGAACCATTGAGTAATTGCATTATCCGTATAGTTACAATAAAGCAGCGGTAGTAGCACCAGCAGTAGCTTCTGTGGTACTAATTGCCTTACTGAATAGTATTGATAACGTAGATTATGGAGGAACATGTTATTATAATCCACGTTACGTCTTCACAACGGTTTTGCGCACCAACAAAGAACCATTATATAACCACAAGTATTTGCATTAAAATTCGATAAAACTTGATTTGAATTCCTCGATACGCGATGAAGCCTTAACTAGAATTAAATTAATGAACCGTTCAAGTCCGAACGTAAATATTCTTTTCCCATTTAATTAATTCCCTTCCAATTTCAACCAAACGTTTCGACTTGAGACTGGGATAATTCAACGTTGTCGCATATCAAATACTACGACGAATCAAATTGCTTACCTTCTTCCGGACGAAGCTATTGGAAAGAAGAAAGCCAAGCCTTCCTCCTTTTGATTTTTCACAGAAACGTCAATTCAAATCGGAGATCACTGAATAGATAAAAGAAAAAAGTAACAAGTCCCAAATGTATTTTTCAAGAACCCACCCAGTTTCTCCCAACAAAATCGAAAATTAAGTTTTAAGCGTTCTTCAATCCTTTCGATTTTTCCCATCAGTTCTCCCACTGGAAAGAAAAGAAACACTTCACGAACATCGAAGTAGCAAAAATAAATCAAAATGCAGCTCTCCTTCGGAAAGGTGAAAGAGTTTTTAAGTTTAATACAAGGTCAACAACTAGGCGTCAAAAAAGAGCGAATAACAACGGCAACAACAGCACATCAAGTTCGCATTACGTTCCGCTCTCGCGCCATGTCTCTACATATACGGCATGCATGTTGCACGAGATGCTCGATTTCTGGTATTAGGGAGTCCGTGTATCTGTGTCAAGCACGCGCGAGATCTCGCGAACGCAACACGATGGCGGATACCGCGCGACGCGATCGTTTCAGCGTCGGAGTTACTCCTGCAACTGGCGTCGGCGAACGCGACGACACCCTGTAGGAACGTCGGGATGCTGCCGGCGCAAGCGCCCGTTTTTAATGTCACACCGACAACGGCCGGCGTCCTCGTAACAGGCGCATCAGGATAAGAAAGGATGAAGACGACGACGACGAGGAAAAATATCAGCCAAGAGGTACCGATGAGGAATGTACTGACAACATAATGGCGCTGCCGTAGAATAGGTCAAAAATGAAGACGCGCTATCCCTGTAAAATACGTGTACTTCTATTGGGAAGTGCACATGTACACATGTTTGCTGATGGAATTTCAAGGAAGGAAACCTGAGATTCCAAGTGGTCGGATGCAAGGATGTGGAATTGATGTGGGAATTCACTAATCCCTCAATATTGAATCAATATTTATACTTGCGACGACGAAATATTTTGGGTTTCGCTTTAGTAAAAAAGAAAAGCCGAAAGCCTAACATAAATAATAGGCGCTTACTTAACGAACTGGGCGATATAAATTTGACCTTCATTTGCTGTGTTAGATGAACAGAAAGCTAAGTAGTAGGCTTTATTTGAAGACTGGTAAACCGTTCGCCCTATTCATCAAAGAATGCTGTTAGATCTTCACATATAGACGAAATATCAACCAAATTGTTAGCCAGTTTATACCTGCTCCTATTTGGTACCATATTTTCATGAACATTTCATGTGCAAAACAATTTTATTTCAGGTTAACCTTCAGGCCTTTTTCCATTACGTTCCTTAGAAATCCAGCTAATCAGCACTCAATTCGTTCAAAAATATTAGAATTTGATGCTGAACTTTGAACGACCATTATTTGAGGACTTTAATTGAAGGATGGCATCGTATTCAATTATGGAATTGGTATAGATTTCTTTTCGTTGTCAAAAATGTAACGTCAACTGAGAACCTTGGGTTTTTCAAAAAAAAAAAACATGATTAAAAGGGAAATTCCATCAAAAAATATAGTATCAGCTTAGCAATAAAGCCTATCAAACGATGTAACTTTCATTGTCCGAACAACTATATTACAGCTTCGATAATCATTTCAAACAGAAAACTCACTTTCGCGACCGCAATAAAAAAAAAGGAAGTTCAAAGATAAACAATTATTATCTTTCATCGCGCCTGAAACGGAAATAATTGTAACGAACCACTTGTATAGATGACAAATGTTCCGCCATTAATAGCAACACTTCTGTCGAGTATACAATGCGATACAATACGCAATTTTTTGCGCTGAATTCCGTGTCGGTTTGCGGTGCTAATGCTTTTTACAGATTTCCCAAACGGCAATACAAAGCTTTTTCCCCTTAATTGCGATACATTTCTCACGGGCTTCCTGTTCCGTAGTCGAATTACGCGTAGTCCCAACGTTAAGGTTACTTGAAAAAATAGTTTACATTAATTAAATTAAGATTAACGATACGTAACTTGCACACTTGCGCGTTAACTTTTACTGTACGCTTGTTTGTTATGTGATTCCACAACGGGAGATTTTACTACCTAAATAGAAAAGCGTGTAGGTGTGATCGTCAAAATCACCTTCAGATTGTTTCAGTTGAGAATATCGGAATTTGTTAGAAATAAAGGATTGCGCATTGATGTACTCCCGGTTTTCCTTGGAAGAATCCACAATTTTATCTATATTTTGGATTCCTCACACAACAGGATGCACTCCACTTGTTTCGAAAGTAAGCAGAATGGCCCTTAACGCCGGTTATAGAAAATCCCATAGAATACCATCTACACCACCTAGATCGAGCTCAATTTGCATGGACGTCTGCGCTATTATGGCTACAACAAAGTGAACAAAATGACCCTCCGATAACGATTATATTCGGGACATTGAAAACGCTTCCGGTTCGATCGGAAGCGTTTCTCTGTCTTCAGTTAACAGAAACGACGGTACATCTACCTATTCTAGAAACTCCGTTCATAGCAATATCGTTGAAACTTCTAGCTACCGTCGTTTACATAAGATTATCCACGTTCGCACTTCCCTTTTACTCCTGGTATTTCATCCAACGTGTCAGTATCCCAAAAAAAAAAAAAAAACCGCCGTAGAACCCGGGGAGAGATGAAGTGGGAAAATCGGAAAGAAAATGCGATAGGTTCACGTTCAATATTTCATGTTTACTCGTTCCGCTCGGTATTCAAGCAACAAAATTTTTTCATGTACTCTCTGCACGTTTTTATATTAAAACTGCACGACGTATCAACGATATAATACGCGAGATGAGTTGGCGGATACAAATTTCCTCTTTTTCCTTGTTGTTTGAAATGTACGCCGCTGACACTTACGGTAAACGAAAAACATGTCCGCACAGTTTGTTTGGAGCTTCCTACTTTTTTTTTTTTACGCGATAGAAAGAAGGCTTATAGAAAGCTTTCGGTAATATACAGCTTGGATTTAATGAAAGCATTTATTAAATACAAATAAGAAAATTGAATTGCTTAATTTAGCATAAATCGCGAAGCAAGCTAATGAAGTACAACCAATTTTCTATATGCGGTAATTTTTATATTTAACAATGGACGCGTTCATGCGACGCAACTGTTTGCTTACACTGTAAACATGTTTTCGGCGAGATGTGTCTAAACTCAATAAACATCTTCAGTGGCAATGTTATCCAACAGTTAACATTCATCATTCCCGTTCAGGTGGAACATAACAACTTACCGCACGGAACAGTTGCGCTCCTTGGGCGCGCCCAGTAACTGTTGATCTAAGGGGCCCTCATAAAAATTGAAGTTGTATCAATTTCTTTAAAATAAGTTTGGAATATCCATTTTTGGCAACAATATCAAGACGATGCTGTTGGTTGTTGACACCACCGATGTAATATAGCACTAACATCAGTTTTAATGTTGTTACCGCTCTTCTTCACGAGATACATAACATTTTCAACGTATTACAGAATTCTTCATGAAGATAGTTAAAGATTTTCGAGCCGAACATAAAACATTAACTTTTCTGAATCCTTGTGCTTATGATCTATTCAGAAAGATTCCCTCCATGAATTAAGTTATTTTCTTTAAATCTTTCTCGAACATTTTAACAAGAAAGAAGAAAATAGTAGGCGCACAGTGAATATAAAAAATATTAAAGAGGTTAGTGTTCAAACAAAGCAACGTTTCTGAATAAAAAATTATCCGCAATACTGCAACCACTTCGTTACGAATTCAGGGAACGTACAAGGTTCATTTTCATGTTCTATCTGCATTTATCCAATTCACACGTTGAATTATTCAGGTTATTTTGCGCGACGAAACAAAAATAAACTTAAACGGAAAAATGACCTAAACGTAAATAGAAAAGAAACCGTGAGATCAACGTGCGAAAAGAGCGACGCAAACATCTCCCTTCAACGCGAGAAAAATGCATTTCATCTTCTGTCGTGTAACCTAATTATTTTCTTTACGCGAGTCTTACCTTTAAAAATGCATTTACCATAGTCTGAAAGCTTGTTTCTGCACGTGCTAACCGGATGAGAACCGCACGGGGTTTAAGGGGACAGTGGAAGGCAGAAGCAGCAGAAATATGAATTTCTTACGGGGCCGAGGACCGTTAAACGAATAACTTTTTTGTTGCTCGTGCTTCGAGCTCACGAAGTTACTCTTACTAGCCGACTTCTCGCGACTGTATCGCCAATAATGATTTAAAAGCGTCTTTGGACGGAGTTGAGTAACTTAGTTTTATCAAGTGACTGAAATCGTTTCAGTTAAATGAACGGTTAACGAATTAAGGAGCACTTAGCCGTAAGATCTACTCTATTTCTTAGGATTTTCAGTACCTTTCTTTGCAGTCATCACGTCCACTCTATCGATTTAGTCGAGTTCCCCAAGAACAAATGATATGTCTCATTACTCACTTGAATCGCTTATTGCAAAAAAAAAAAACGTGTTACAGAAGTATTTGATTAGGCTGTAGGTATTGGGTTAGATTAATCGACACTTACGCGTTTCGAATAAATAACATGATCGAACACTATCTACCCCAAAAAAAACTCATTCTTAAAGCTGTCCCCGTCCAACGTATCTCCTCAAATATTAACCTCGATATCACGAAATCCACCTTCAAAATCTTATTCACGCCAGATCCAATTCCGTCTAGAAAAAGATATATATTTTCGTTTCGAAATTTGTCGCTACCCAATCTCCGTGTAATATCGGCACTAACACATAAATAATGCGTGCATCTTAGATTAGGTGAAATACAAGCTCTGCGAGCAAGCGCCGAGCTCTTACGCGAGACAAGCCGGAAATGATAGCTATTCGTAGGTGTGCATGCGACCGCCTATCTGCATGTACTATGGGTGCTTACGTAGCATGTACGTACGTACATCCCGGCAACTATGCGGGAGGAAAAGGTGTAAAATAGGCGAAGAAGTAGAAAAGGAAAGGAGAACGGGGGAAAAGGAAGAGGAAAAGCCGACGGATCCCACGAAGGCTAGATCTCCCGCGGTACGCGGCATTTCCTTTTGGCTTTTCCAGTTTATCACGTATAGGAATGGTAGGTAAGCCGATCTGATGTTACATATGAATATCTGATTTGAATAAAATATAGCCCGAGAAAGGAAGAAATATATCCGCGGGAACGCTATAAAATATCTTCAGATCATATATTTCGTGTCCTACTCCCGGTTTTATGTACTATGTACCGTATATACGAAAACAGGGTCGTATTAAATATTTTATCGAGCCCTCAACGTAGGTACGAAATGTTTTCGCAGGTCACCTTTTCGTTTTATTTATTTTTTTATTATTCGATCGGTTAGCCTACTAGAAAATGTAATTTCAATTTTCTATGAGACATGCTTCGCATTTTCTAGATTTTTATGTACAACAACATGTAAATTTCTTGTCGTTAGTACCACGACGCCATCTTTCAGTTCCAACAAGCTAACTACTAACCTCGTTAAACTTAAGCGGTTAATGTAATCCTTCTTACGGAAAGAAACGTGACTACCTTGAAACCAAGTTGAAATCGAAACGACGCTTTCACTTAGAACGAATTGCCTTTTGTTAATCCCCTTCCTATTCGCAAACTACTCGTTATGTAAAGGGCGGATTTCCACCACGAGATAAAACGCTAATCATATCGACGAATCCTGTGCATGCGATGATGATAGTACGCAGCCGAATATTCGAGCTTTATACACAGTATCGACGAATAAAGATATTACATGAAGTTCCCGGGCAATAAGCGCGTAAAATGAACTGGAACCCTTCTCGGTCCCGCTGAAACCTAATTAACCTCGAGCTTATCAAAATTAGCGCCACCGAACTGTCACGATTAATTCTTTATTCAATGGAGGAAGTAATTTACGGTTCAGCCGACTATGCCCCGCGATAATTATTTGTCTTGCCGTTCCCTCCACGTGTACAGACAAGCGCCTCCCGCACGTCCTCTTCGTTAGGAATTAATAGAGGAAAACAATGCAATTCATTGCGTAGAAACGTACACAACGGTAATCCCGAACTAACGGATATTTAAAGCTTTACGGGAAAAGTAAAGACGAACGGCTTTTATTTGCCGAAATTTGGCAAAGATGTATTTAAAACGATAAAAATCGAAAGTGCTCCTTAAATATTAGCATAATTACGACATGAGTTATACTTCAACTGCGTACTGTACGTACAACGGAAAAGACGATAACGACCGAATAGACGGGAAAGTCTACCCTCTCACACGATTACCGCGGAGTATGTATGTATATGGTAATCACGCGATAAGGAATATTAATCCTAACTTTAAACACCCAGGGATGTATCGTAAATTTACATAAACTACATACATAAATAACTTTCTCAAGTTTCTCTCCAAGAAGAAATTGCGTTTTAAATCAAACGGTATTTACCGTCTCCACGTGAAAATCTCTTGAGGTAGGAGCTTTTATAAAAGGAACTTCGTTAGACCTTAGCGGCGGCAAAAGCCATTTGGAAATATTAGATCCACAAAACGAACCGGAAATAAATAACTCGATGGGCACATCTTGAAATTAACGGGGGAGTCAAAGGAAACGTCGCCTCGATTTCGTCAGTTAATTTTTTCGATTTTCTAGGTGAAAACTGATTTATTTAAAATTGCTTATTTTGAACGGAAGAAGCGGTTGTCTCAGGTCGTGCGGTTCGCGAGCGGAAGCAATCAACATCGATTCCAGTAATAACAAACGACATCGCCGCTATTTGGCCACGTGGACGAGATGCACTAGATGGGTTTGTTCGGCATATTAATAGTCATTATAGAATATAACCACGCAGATGCAAGGAGAACAGAAAAGAAACGGACCCACAATAACTAGAAGCGGCTATCTGCCGTATTCCGTTAAAGTTATCAACAAACTGGACACGTTATTAGGGAAGAAGCGTATCACTGAACGTTAAAACACTCTGAAAATAACAGACCAAAGAATTCTACTAAGCGACCTAAAACTATACACGAAGGACATATATAAACTTAAGTCCAAAGCGCGAAGATCTACCTGGTCAAATAGGAAGAAGCGTTCATCGAATAATAAAGAAACATCGTCGAGACACTCGCCTTGGACACCTAAACATATTCGCAATAGTTGAACACCTTAGACGATGACAATAACATTAACTTAAGCACTTATTTGATGGTAATGAATGGTAAGCGAATCTCTCTAAGCAAAATATGACGAATCCAAACTATTTCAACTACGATACGGGATCAACCCTTACCTCTTCCGATTAAACGAAACCTCAAAAAGAGACGAGCAATTTTGAATTGACTGAAGCAACAGTCAATTCAAAAGACGGAAGCACTGTACAAATATTACAGCCGATCTATTATAAATATGTTAAGAAAAGAACGATCTTGACACCCTCAACGGCCTCGCGTTTTATTTCCACATTTCCCACATCCTTTTGACGTTATAAATCCGGAAACGCCAGGTAACGAAGTAAGGAAGTTGCTCGGAAACAGTTCGCAACGTAGATAATGAACTTCTTAAAACATTACGTCGCGTTAAAATACGGAGCGCGAAATTTCGCTTTTCTCGCCGTATAGTTATAGCCTGCTTCCCTTCGTTCTGTAACCGTTTATCCGTACACATACATACATACATACATACATACAACGTTCTTTTCGTTTTCTGTATCTCCTCCGCTACACTATTTATTTGGCACCTACAGCGCACGTTGTGTGTTTAACGGCTGCACACACACATACAACTAATATTCCCGCCCGACTCGAAAATTAACTCGTGTTAATTATTTTCCTGCATGTTCGCTTCTTTGTGTGCACGGGCCTGTGTGCGCAGTAAGAAATGGAAAGAGAAAGCAGAGCAGAAGAGGGAGGTCTATACTAGGTGCGCCAAAAGTTTTATATGGAACGAGATTCAACGTCGACAAAATTTAAGGTACTCATCATTTCAACGTTAAAAATACGACATCTCCAAAATAGTTCCTTTCAATTTCACCGTGTACAATTTCTACGAATGGTACAAATAAGTATTACTTCTACAAAGACACGGTATGGTACGTGTAGAATATACAATTCGATTCGTGAACCTGAAAAGTTTGCACATCGTCGGAATTTTGGGTACCCGCTGTATGCGCGTTAAACACTTGCCGCACATTTAATATTTACTTTAGGTTGGGCCACGAGCTGAGCGTTTTGTTCAAACTTATTTCGTGTTCGTTGCGTCCTCCGCTCCAAACAGAGAAAGGTACGTGTATTTACGGCCCGTTATTAATATTAACATAGCAGATTGTTCATCTTACTGCTTAATATAACGTAAAACGCATGAGGGAAATTACAATAACAATATGCACGGGGTAGCTTGTGTATTATTCGTCCTTCCTCGGTATGAATACACGATCCGCTCAAAGCGCTACACATACGCAACTCGAAAGCTAGCTTCTCCTTATATTGCAACCACAGCTTTTGTTACCTTCGGTTATAAAACGACAAACCCGTCCCTCTGATATCTCGACATTGAACATACGACCCATTTTGTTATGACGACTTATTTTGTAATTTTACACATTATTAATGCGTACATAGACGAATGAGAACGGCACTAATAGCACGGCCTTCCAATAATTTTCTTAACAATCAACATTGTTGTACGTCATGGATTTTCCTTCGTTGCTCAACTCACAAAGAAACTTGAAGTATTAACTCAAAAAAAAAAAAATATTTGTGAAGGCCAACACGATTACGATACTCGTCACGAGCCTAGATGATACTTCCGCACTTACAAGTAGCAAAATGCAGAATCCCTGCACGGCTTCCTATAATAAAATCTGCATGAAATTCGCTATGTTAGTTATTCATAATTTGCAACGCGCCCGTTTAAATTTTAACACGAACCAAAATGCAAATATAATATATTTTCGACTCGAATACGCATACATCTTAATTAACAGCGTACTGCAAGCAAAATTGCAAAAGTTTTCACATTCGCAGCTAACCGCCTTAACTCGTGCATAAACATATTTCACCCGACAGAACCGCATTATTAACAAGAAAGTCGGGGAGACTACGGCTACGAGCCCCGTTTTAGTCAAGACATACATGTAATGTGCATAATATTACAGCGCCAAAAAAAAAAAAGACAAAAACGCGCGCATATGCAACTTCGACCGGCACTAATCCCGCTAGTTTAACGGTTTTCAGAAGTTACGTGCATACCTCTCGACAGCTCGATCTCGGGCGAAAGCTTTGGGGGCCTTATTACAAATCCGCGCGGTTACTAACGTAGATGGTTGTAGAATGGAGCTTGTTTAACTAAGTTATGAAGAATGAGTACTTGAATAAAGCTATATTTGTGTCGCGTGTAACATTCACGGCGTACGAGATATTTCAAGATGTACGTAAGTGTTCGCCTCGTTTTGATATACTTTCGGAAGATCTTGTCGTTTCGTTGAATCAACATCAAATTACCGAACGAAAGCTTCGATACGATCACTAAAGCTTGATATATTCGATAACTATCCGATTAAATAACAAAATGATCTATTAAAACAAGCAGCGTTATGCCTTAGGAATTCTCTCGGGATATCTTCCGTATAACTACACGCGTACAACAATAACTGACAAAATTCTCGTAATGATTTATTACAAAAGATATCCTCTCTATTATCGCGGCCCGAAATAGCAACTTCGTTGTTTAGCGTCTCGACAGGGAACGAATAACGAATTCAATACCCTTTATTCGCGCGATCTACATCTGTAATAAGGGAACCCAGTCGAATCGATTGTACGTGTAACAAAGTGCATGTTGCTTTTCTCTCTTGCGGCGCTATAACACAAGCGCGCCAGCTAAATACAACAACTTGAAAAGATCAGCAATTTAATTCGGGCGACATGTCGTTCCGCAAGATCGCGTCCCGCTATCACCCGATCGCGTTTAATCTTTATTAAAACCCATTTTCTCCTTGCAAGGTGGCCGCAAGCTATTTATTTAAACGGCTCATATCCATTTATTTGTAACTAATTTCGACGCGAAATGAATTAAATTTAAATTTCATTTGCATGAAACGACGTCGCCTCGGGTAATTAAGGAGCGACAGGACGACTTTAAAAACAAAGCCAGGCCGAAAAAGTGGAAAGCCGAAGAAAATTAAATGAAAAAAAAAAAAAAACGGTAGATGGTCGTAATGTCGTGGAGAATGTTGCTTGTAATAAATAATTTATTCGGTCGCGCATTACGAAATTGGCCAATTCCTTATTAAAGCTTGCTGCTACGCGATATACATAAAATTCTTATCTAATTTTCAGGTAACCAACAGAAAATAGGAATATTAAAAGCATTGATTTTTTTAAACTGAAGTCCTCTGAAAGGAAGGCAGTTTCTACTGACAGAACATCTTCTTGAATATCGCATTATTGGCATAGAATTGTCAGTGTATCGGCTGGCTGAAACCTACAGAACTAAAGAGTAACACCTTTATCACTACACTTCACTAGCAGTCAGTATATGCAAGTTTCGGTAATTAAGTCATCATCTTCGATAAAAAAAAAGAACTGAGCTGATAAAGTGATCTAAAATTTCACGGTCTTCCCTTGTAAGTTGATTTCCAACGATATTTACAACTCAATTATTTATATAATACTCAAACGTAGGTTTTATATGCATAGGTTACCCAACGTGCGCGTTTTGTAAACTCTGCTGTTACACGATCAGTTTGTCCTCGGGCACAACAAAATTATACGGAATTTAAATGGAAAATTGGTTCAACGTGAGCCAGATATCTGGCGCTGATAATCTTTAGCGGAAAATAGGGGATTTTTCCTGCCGTTGTCGGCGAGCGGCCGCCTGATTGAAACATGGATTTTTCTGATAACGCGAGGCGATAAAAAAAGAATCAGAGAGTACACATTTGGATATGTATACTTGTTACGAATAGCGCGATGCAATTTGATTTAATTTGATATGCTACCGTTAAAATTTCGTTACAAATCGAAACGAGAACATGAATAAAAAAAAAATTCAATTAAAATTAAATGTTAGGTAGTTCTTCTTTTGTTATATCGATAATTGCAATACGCAAGATCGCTATCATTATCGCCACGTAGAGTGACGTTCACCCAAATGAGATAAGTCAATCTACTCTCTTTTTAGACCATTTTCCGTTCTTCAGTGACTTATTTAAGTCTCGCTCCTCTTGTCGCTAGTGTTTTATCCAGCCAACGCTAATTCTGGGAAACGGCTGAACAATCCCTCTTCGTTGTATCTGTAATTGTTCGTGTCTAATATCTCCATCGTATGAACGCAAAGTAAACATCACGCTGTAATGAACATATCAAATTCGATAGAATATGTCGACAAATATGCATTACATGTACTTACTTCGGCGACAATGACATGAATCAAGTTTTGTGCGGACTTTACATTATGAATAGTCGAAGTAACGACGCGTGACAATGATTGATATAATAAGTGTTCATCTCAACGTTCAATGTAGTTCAAAGAACGTTCCGAAGCGGTTACAAATATTGTTTTCTTAGTTTATATCTAGGCACTTACGTATTTACCCTAAACACATGCATACGAATATCGATAATTCCACTTGCACTTCTGGCCCCTTGCACCATTGCTCTTTCTCGTAATTTTTGAAGCAACACTAGTAAAGTATCAAGGTTTTAGGTAATTAAATATAAATAAATAACCCGTAACATAGGAAGAAAATTACTTAACCGACTGCAATAGACGAACATTCACTTTATCCAGTTACGAGCTTATTAGCACGCCATGGAACCTACGTATCTCTAGACATTACACTTTGGTTTATTAATTATTCTGTAATCAAGCCGAGGAGTATTCGGGAACTATACACGGCGCGAAGTTCCGTTAAGTAAACATGGCTTCTTACTACACACACGACAGTCAATCTAATTAAGTGCTGACGATAGTTTCTACAACCGAATTACTTTTTGAGGATATCGGAGAACAGACATAAATCGACTTATAACATGCGCTTTTAATTAAACCTTCGCTAATTCTGGATTGTAATCGTGTAATACGTAGATTGGAAACTTGTACCTTTGTTTAAGGCTTCTCCTTTTATGTGAGACCTTATTTCTTTTAAAATTCATCCAGTATCTTATTATTAACGAAGCCTACAGTGTCGGCAACGAAAGAATTCATGTTCGGCCAAAAAAAAAAATCAAATCTTTGAGAATATCACGTGAAGCCATGGAAGTGATATTCCTCGAACACAAATATACGTTGCAACACGATGATCACCAACAATACATCCATATACGGACGATGTGAGGAACGACATAAAGAAATTTCATTTTCCATCCGAATCTGCGAATAAAAAAGCGCGACCGGAAAATATGACTTAGTTCCGTCGAAATGTCTTCGCCTCCTTTGATTTCTTTTTATGTTTCGCCCTCTTCTTACCTCTTACTGCGCGGATAGTACATCGTCGTCGTCGCGATACCATCTTCATGTAATACACACATATCTCCGGATGAAATATTACTCCGACACGGGTCCGCGCGAAACTCCCTTTTTTTTTTTAGCTCAGAGCCGGAGTCCAATCCTCAACCCTCACGTTCCCTATTGAATTCAGTGGCGTATTTCGTCATATTACGGCGGCAAAATACCGAGCGTAGCTAGGGGCACCAATTTTCGATAATGCCGGGAATTTCAGTTTTTGACCGCCTCGGGGGTCCGATATTACGGGAATTGTTAACGGTAAACCCTTTTTTTAGAGGTCAAAGAAATGATATGAACGAATGTATTCACATAATACGTATATCTATATATAGATATCCATTTTCATACATGTACACTGCTGCCAACGAGAGGGCATTCACAACGAAATAATGGTTATTACAAAATATCGTTGTAATTACTGAGCGGTTAGCATCGTATAATTATAAGAAACAGAGATATTTAATGGGACCTCAAGTTTGATAAGAAACGCACCTACATTGGATAATTGCAACTATCCAATGATGACACTTGCAGCTGACGATGGACGGGCAACCCTAACGTATATTACACTTTAGCAAAAAATCTGTAAATAAAAACCTTTCAATGAATTATGTTTCAGTAATTTCAGTCTCGGTCAGTCTCCAGAATTTCATCGATCGGGTTATCGGTATTTGCCATGCAAAATCTAGCATTATCCCGCAAAGATATGACGAATTTAGTGTTGCATATGAGTCGAGGAGCTAAAAACATACGTTTTTCTGATATTGCGCCCTAAAAAAAAAAACATTACCTTGCACGTGAAGCCGGGTTGAAAAACAAGACTTGATTGGTAGCCGTCTAATTATAATTTTAATTGGTACAGACGACGTTTCATGTCTGTACGCGGACTCGCGTAGCGTAGATGAATAATGTCCAACTGATTATTATTTGTCGGGCAATATTGAATCTGTATGTGCGGACTGCAGCCGCCGAAGCAGAAACCATCAACGAAACGGACGTTCGTATGCGGCCGTAATTAAAGCAGTCAGCCACCCGTCCGACAGATGTACGCGGCGAGCTTTCATTTTTCCCCGATATATATTTTTTTTTGGACAGCATTAGCGGCGTAGTATAAGCCGGAAAAATCGGTGTACGATAGAACACCGCGATCATTATCTACAGGAACCGAATAGTGAGGGCAGGAGCTCAAGATCAACAGACGAAACACAATCTCATATCGTTTGGTTTTGATGCAAGTATGTAAAGCAAGTTGAAATAAACATGTTCGAATTGGTGCGCGCTTACAGTGTAGTACGTCGCTAAATAAGTGTAAAAAATTATTATATACATCCACAAGTTGTAGGATTTTATATAGAAAGATGGCTATAATAACACAGAAATAATGGTAAACAACCAAAATTCGTTTTACGAGTTGAATAAAATGAAATTCCTAACGTCTGCGGGGTAAGGGATCGGACAACATTAGCCGTCTGCGAGGTAAGAGATCGGATAACACTAGCCGTCTACGACGTGACGAACGAACCAAGTAGAAGAGGACTTCTGTAGGATGAGAAGAATTTTTCCAGCTCGGAGGTCTTTAAATTCGTGCGGACGATCGACGGTTCGCCACAATTTGAACGTTGTGTAAATAGATTCTATGTTCAGACATCAACCGATAAGAAACCTATTGAGAGGCTTAAAGAACGCAGTTGCGAGAGATGCCAACCACAAAATATCAACTACGGCAAGTAGTGGAAAAAGCCTAAAAGAAATACCTATTGCAAAGGGGGAAATTAACAAATTCCAACTTCTTTCCTGTATTAAAAATAATGAAATAATTATTATAAATACGCTAACGTAAATTCGCTTCACGTAGTACTCAAATCCTTGACGCTCGCATAGGTCCCATCAAGTACGCAGTTAAACAATGTCGCTTCCCACTTCTACCTTGTAAGAATCGATTACTCAGTGTTATTTCCTATCCTTTAGATACGTCATAAATGGAACGTATAAATCTTCCACTTCCGCTGTTTATCGAAGAATAGCGCACGGATATATCAGATCTTCGAATATCAACATGTTCTGGACAATCTAGACGGTATAAGCTAATAGTCTACGTGTACAAGGTCGATCACGTCATCGTTCGCGGCCGCGGATCGAATAATTTTATTCCGACGTTTAGACTGTGGCCACCATCTGTTAATAACAGCGCAAGCTTTCTAAAAATCCATTCTGACGTCACATTCTTATAACAGTAACTTGTCCGAATCGACTGACAACGGCAACAGTAATAAAGTCGATCTATTTCAGTGCTGTGCTGCTGTGTTTGTGTCCGTGTTTTCGCCTTTAAGTGTAGTGCTGTTATATCGGCGCGGGCATCGAGTTGTATATTTGTCACACGTTCCGACACACGACAAGGTAAGGCGGCGAACACGGGAGAAACAACAGTCGCACCTGCTACGAAACAAATTTTTGTTCCGTAACACGCTGAAAACCCCTCGTTTTCGGTCGTAATTGCGCGCCCGGATATCGCCCCGTGCGCGACGGGTTTCAGAACCGACCCGGATCGATGTCGAAAGCCGCAGCGAAGATGAAAGGTTATCTGTTCCCTGTATTTATTCTCGGAAAGGTTGCTCGTTGTAACAATAACAATTGTATGTGTGTGCGTATAACGTCAATAAATATAACTGTGTTTGTGGATCGAGGTTACATCATTTTTAAAAGGAGAAACACAAATACCGCACTTATATGAGCAAAAGTAATGGAAGTGGAAACCACCTAATTTTCCAAAAGAGTATAAAACGAATCGGGTTGGATTTCCTTTATTCGCGCTAAAACCCGCTTTATCTACACGAGCGAGTATTCGTTCGTTTAAGCACGATACTACACAAACGATTAATTGCCTTCTTGATGTTTGTTTAATGATTCATCAGAAAATACATAATCAAGAATTAATCATGTACTCCCAAGTATTGCTCAAAATTGCAAAACAAGCACGAGTTATTTGAACATTGAAGGAGAGGTACGTAATTCGGTTAGCACACCAACTATTGGCGCTAATTTAATTTGCAATAAGAATTTTTAAGTGTTGTAATCTCGTTGAAAAGTCAAACGCAGAAATTTAAAGGACACCCTGGAATAAGAGGACAAAAGTAACAACAGAAGAAAAAATAAATCGGGACCTTAATAGAACTGTACGTGGATCTAAAAGATAATTTAAAGTCGATGTAATTCTACCACTTTCTTCTTATAAGGTCATGTTTATATTTAAATAAGTTTGTAATTTAATACGATTATCTACAAATGGTTCACATCTACACACGATAGAGGCAAAACTCGGCGGCATTAATTCAAAATTACGCGGCTCGTGCAAATGTTATTACCGTGAGTATATTTTACATAATGTTATTGCTGGAAATAATTGTTATAATAATATAATACTTCGCCCAAGAATACGTATTGATTACTGCGGTTTCCTAGCTTCCTCTTCTCATATTTTCGAATCTGAATGATGAAGAATACATCCTCTTTATTCTGTTTGTTGTTCGCAATTAACTAAACCACGCAGGTCGACACGGTTTGGAGTTATTTAATATACTCGCATGCATTAACATTACGAGGAAGTTGAAATAGTTATAATACTTATATAGAAATTAATCGCTTCGGCGGTAATACGACAACATTTTCAAGCTAATACGGCTGTTTCTAACTATGGGCGACCATTAAAAGTTAGTTGCTGCGCTGCAGTGTGCAAATGTCCATTATTTACTAAACTTTCCGGTAAATTATTCGTTGATGGCGCAAGTTACCCTCTCATTAAATAAGTTAATGTTTCATACTCGGACGTTCACTAACAAACCGTATTGTATGAAATAAGGTAAAGTCAATTTGTATTTGAAAAAAAAAAAAACACACAATTAATGACGAATTATATTTTAAGCAAAAGCAGTACCGCCTTGTACTTCTTGCCTCGCAAAGAAAAAATTCGATAAACAACCAAGTTGTTTCTTTTTATGCGCACAAACAAAGCGCCCTGCATAGTTTTTACGCCGGCGGACTTTCTGACGGAATGGTGAGCGTCTATGCCTTCTCACACAGGCAAACACCTAACGGCGCTTTATTTTTATTTCGCCGAGGTAATTTTGACAAAGGATCTTCCGCGCTGTTTATCCTGCTCTGCTCTTTCGCTTTCGCTGCCTCGTTGCGCCTCTGGAATTTTTTGCGCACGCGAAAACAAAAAAAGAGCGCCTCGCGTTCGCCGCACCGTCTGCTTACCTATCGCTTACCGCTCTACCTGATATTGCAATGAATGGGCGACGGAGGAAGAGCTGCAATAATTAAGGAAATAATTTTTATTAATTCGTTCTAGCGCAAAACTCTTCCTTTTTCCTCTCGCCGACTCGCTTAGGTGTTATTTTAAATTTTAAGTTTAAAGGTAGATAAATCTGTTTTTACTGTGTAATTCTTTTGTTTGAAGCGTTATCTTAAAACGGCTTAAAGGAAGAATTAAATAAAACGTGCGTAAAATGTTAACACACCTTCCCGATACCGAGTCATCTACAACACTTTCGATCCTAATCTTTCGCGTAAATAAATGGATTGGGGGTATTTATTAAAACCTTTTTCTAACGATGTAGCGCCAATAAAAGAACGGTGGTAAACGAGAGGATTACTCGCTTTGTATTGACATAGGCTGATGATTTTAAAATCTATCCGACGATCTCTGGGCCTCATAATGTAGCCTTGCTCCGCCACATGCTGGAAGTGGAAGCTTTTATGCAGAGTGAAAACAGCGACCTGAAACTTAACGTTGCTAAAAAATGTGAGGCCTTTCCTCAACAGCAACCTCCAGTATAATCCACCAATGCAGACTTTCACCATCTTCCGGTACAGTGTACAAAAAAAAAAAACTTCGAAAAGTTTAGATCTACAAGTCATATGCGATGTACGACGGTAATCACTTACAGTTGAATCTAATATTGGGCAAATTATAACTATGTAATACGAATTATGCAATGGCAAGTCGTTAGTTTCGCTAGGTGACGTACGCATTTCAAGGTTGCAGATACTCGATAGTGACACTTCGCGGTGACGCTAGACGGTAAAGCATAAAAAGCATTCCAGTCCGGAAAGAGATCCGTATTTTGAAATAATGTGTGTAAATAAAACTTTTAATGAAGATAAAAGTACCTAATAATGTAAAATATCGTAATTATAACGTAGCAATACATATCGTAATAGTTAATAAGATATGTAGTTGGTCTTTCTTTGTTTTGCCATTCTCGTACATTTCAAGCGACAAAATCCTCTTACATTCCTTCAAACGTTGAACAGCAATCATCAGTAAGAGCTTCAAATGTTCTCGCGTCACAGTTCTAAAGAAATTAATCTCATTATCGGAAGTTCTTTTCGCTTCGACTAAATTGAGTGCAGATGAGTTGTCTCCGACCAAGAAAGCAAAAAGAAGAGGAGCAACAGCACTTCAATGCGCGCAAACTGCAAACTATCGCAGTCGAGGAACGAAAGAGAATGTATTAAAAAGCGTAACCCTCTTTCGTGTAGGTAGATAAGATGGTGTACACACCAACGGCGCACTCGGCGAAGAGATTCTGGGTCCTTTGTATATCAAGTTACCGCGATTCATTCATTATAAGGCATTGTTAGATCGCTCCGGTTATTTCCAACGCTTGCTCGAATAGAAACTAGCGCGAAGGAAATGATTATATTTGCACAAGGGTATTTCCTCGAAATCGTTAGCAGTAGAGAATAGGGAATGTAAGCCGGCGGTGCAGTCGACTCGCAATTAATAAAAATATATCATTTCGTCTCTATTCTTTCGCTTGAAAATGATGTTTAATTTGAAGTTGCCGTAATAGAAAAATTGGTTAATATATAACGATGTCGGCATTGTTACCGGTTATCTGATACATCCTTATCATCGCAAAAGTTCCAATTTATCTTTATTTTTGAAACGAGCGTTAACATTGGAGAGAGGATTTTTTAAGAAATTCGATGAATATAGACAGTACTCTCATCTACCTCAATAACTCGGCTACATTCGAAGGAGATTAATTAATTCTAAGGTACACGTTCTCATCTGCGATTGAAGCATACTACACACATTTTAGTAATTTTTGTAATTTTTATGTTCTTGCAATAACATCCCGTAAATGCTAGAAACTCACCAATGCAATAAATTAAATTTTGAGGAAATACTCCAACAATTTGGAGGGTGGTGCACTTTTAATTGAACCCTGTACATTTAGAGAAGCATCTTTTTTTAAGTGTGGTGACGGTCCAACGGGGTGTATAAGCTTTTTTCAAGCTTGTCATAATCTCAGGAGCCTTGTAATGTGTAAAAGTTGTGTGTGTAAAGTGTGTCCCATGGCTTTGTTACTGTCACCCTCTCGCCGTAAAGAGTGAAGCGCAGTTAATTGTATCCCAACTGCGAATGGTGACTTGGCAGTGTCTTATCACATGGCAATGAACGCCTGCTTCTCAATCGTGTAGTGTTTGAAGATGAAGCATGTAATCCTGAAAGAGGTGGCTTGCCTCCGGCCGATAAAATCCGAGATCAAATATAGTATATGTAGTAATAAGTCAATGCTATTCATCCGGGAGGATAACAACACAATAATGTGGATAAATGTACCTCGAAATGAACGATGAATGTCGTTTCATTTCCAAATTAGTTCGTCTAGCATAGAAACGTTCCTTTTCGTCGCGAACGTTTTCTTCACTTCGTCCGATCTTTAACGAAATCGATATCGTTAAGTTCAAAGTTCTGTCCTGTCCTTCGAACCTAACGAAGTACAATTGGTCTTCGCGACAAAAAAGAATGCCAAGTAATATGTTAAGCCCCCGCGGAAAGATGAATGACTTGGTCACGCAACGCCACTAAGGTAAATCTAATTTACGGACAACAGGGTCGCCGGGAACGGTTAGATCGGGAAAAATATCAAATGAAAATCTACCGCCTTTTTTTTCCAAGGAGGACGACGTTAGGGAATATATTGCCACTGAGAAATGTATCTGCAAGTTGTCGTTATCTGACGTATAAATCTCGATGGGATACGTGTGTATATAGAGAGAGAAATACGGCCATATACCTGGCGCAAATAAATAAACAGGGATTATCCGTACATCGCTTGGTTGTTAAATTACACAACAATATTTCGAACGGCGAATACCTCGCGAATTGCAATTTCGCTAAAAGGAAACTGAATTAAACTCGAGCCGTTTGCTAATAGTGACTTATCAACTACTTCGTTGATATGAAGTCGTATATGCACATATGTGTGCGTTAACATTGTTACTATTGTGCTTTGTACTTGGTAAAAAAAAGCATTAGAGATATAAAGCGAATTAAACATTTTACTTTTGCGCCATCCACTTATTGGCATTTTATTCCGTATAACGTATATGTAGCACTTCACCACGCTCGCGTGCATTGCAACCGGCCGCTAAACATATACTGGATGCGTTACTACTGCAATAAGATCGCAGATTGCGCGAGCCCGAACGACCACTTCCATACCGGCGGCTGTGAAGCGCACGGAAAGTGGCGAACTTTAGTTATGAGTTAAACGATACACACATACCACTGCGTTATTGTCCCAATATGAAAAAAAAAAAAACAATGGAAACTTATAATTTTCATTGTTTTAATTTATTTCGTTGTTTTAATGTAAAATTTATAATTTTATATAACGGCTGGACACGCCCTGTGAGGTCGCATTGTTTCTTTCTAAGCTTTCTAGATTAATTTCTCGAGAGCGGATCAATTTCTATCTGCCTATCTTTATATCTTCTTCGAGAGATCCCTATTGCATACATTTGCATACATTCCTGGGTCTTCCATGCGCTCTTCTATCTTTTCCCGTCGTAATATGGTTGTTGTTGCAATTTTTTTTCCACCACGCACCTTTACTACGTCCTTTGAAGTATCGTGTATCTTAACGGATCGTTATTCTTCTTTGAACAATTCTAAGGTCTCTTCGTGTTCTTTCTTCATTATCGTTGTTTTTGTCACGTAAATCATCATTTGTATAATTAATGTTGTGTAGATGTTTAATTTTTATGCGAAACTAAGAAGGGAACAAAGGAGCAGACAGGTAATTTTTTCAATGTCTATCGTCTACAGGACATAAAGTAATAATTACTGCGTTATTAAGCATACTGTTAAACGGAACACAAATAAGGGTTATCCTTATGTAACATACGATGTCGTCGCTATTCATTTCTTCTGTAGAAGAACGCTAGAACAACGATAATTATTTCCTTTGATTTCTAATCCGAGCCCATTGTAATAAGAAGATACGTAACTCACAAACGACTAATTAAATTCACAATACAAAATCTCTTTGTTTACTGCGCTTCACGTACGGTAACTTACGTAAACACCAGGTTTCGGCGGATAGTAGAGGTAAGTTCGGAAACGCAGACGTTCCGACGACAAACTTACGCGTTGGAAATCGCTCGCGGCGAATTGACAAATTTCTAGAATGCCGCCAATACTGGCTTCGGAACTGTGTGTGTACGGCCCAAACTCGCCCAACACTTACGGCAACTTGAATAAACTTGAAATACTTGCAAATTAAGTTCTATTATGAACTTGGCAACGGCCGGAAGTAAGTCGTGTATTTGGAGGCGATTGTTATTATTACTTCGGATTGTAAAGGGGAACAAATATTTCGTTTGGTGGTCGAGTATTCTTCGGTGAAAAGGACCTAAATTTTCCGTGAAAGGCTTTGCGGACCAGTTGTGAGAGGTGATTAATATCTTTGTGGGTACCTACTACTGTACATTGCGAAATTAACGTTCTACGCTTATTTTAGAATAACGGATCTCAAAAATGGACGGTCGATGTAAAATATACCCACCTTGAGGAGTAGGTAGTCCCGTCTTAGGCTAATTCCTAATAAGCCAAATTAGAAAGCATTTTCGAAATTACGTAATTGCTTAACGCAATTTGTCAATTAGGTAAATTCGCGCTGCTAATTCGTTCGCAAACGAAGTCTAAATATAAACCGACTGCATAGATTCACGTACCTCGTTGTCGTTCCCGGACACATGCAACTCCGGCGCTAATAATGCGTAGCTTTGAACGAACACCAGAAGAACATCCGAGAAGAATGAACAACGGAAACCAACGATAACTGTCAACAACGTATGCTGTTCTAAATTAGTCCCTTTATACGGTCTTAATTTAATTGTTACTCTCAACCCCAAGCATCCTATATATTTACTTACCTTTCATACGTCGAGGGATTCTCTCATATTGAGTAACAAACAGGCTCTGCAATATGTATGTAAGCATACAATTACGACGCTTTTCCACTCATATGCAAGGTGAATGGTGTTTCGCGCGGCCGGCTAGGTACCCACCCAACCGATGAGCGAAGATATGCATGTGACACGTTTAATTTCGCAATTCCGATTCATATTAAACGAAATGTACGAATCTGCTTTTGCTAATCGAAGATTTACCAGATTAACATTCCGTTGTGAAGGACTATGTGCATTGATATAATTCGGCTTTCAACTCGATAAAATTACACTTCAATGTGTAGATGCGTTCGTGAACAAGTACCCGCCGGTAATTAACGAGAATTTAAGGAAATAGTCGAGCTATTTCGCACGGATGGGTTACAACAAGATGTAATTTCGTCGTTGTTTGTTCGATTTAAGAATCGGTTGTTACAAATGCAGTCCAACGTGACATGTGTCAATTCCAATTAGTTTCCTTTTGAATTTGCGGCACGATTCTACATAAAAACTTGGAAATATCAGATTGTTATCGATTTAACGTACTTTCCTGGTAAATACAGCTTTAGGTATGCGTCGATATAACTTTAAGGTGTATCCACATTCAGATCTCTTAACAACAACAAAAAAACCGCTTTGAAAAATCTACATTCCTTCATCTTCCAAGCGCGCAGAGATGACTCGTCTTGTATTCCTTGATACGAAGCAGAATTCAACATTAATCAATGTTTATAACCACTTCTAAGCACATGTAACATCTACTACAGCTACCACTCACTCAACTCTCAGATTTTCCTCGTATTAACGCCCATTGCTTACATATTACCATCGATAACATTTATAAATTTTCCACTAACCATCGACATATTCTCACTAAAGTAACCTAGTTTATTCAATCACATATTGCTTTGCAGGCTGTAACATTATGCTGGGGTTTACCGTCTGTCGTCACAGCGAAGTGTCGTCGCTGCGCAATATTAACAATACAAGTGAAATTATTCTGTGCTTAGTAGATGAAATGAATATTTAAAAATCTAGGAACAGAATGAATATTGAGCGATTCCCGCAATCAATACTTAACGGAAGTAGGTAGCAACTGACCCTGAGGTAAAGGTTGTAAAGATCCATAAAAATTGTAAAAAAAAAAAAAAACTCAGCGAAGAACTAAGCAAAGCAAACAGAATTACGTCATTACTTTCGTTTCGACTATGCTTAAACTGTTGCTTTAAGTAAGCGATAGATTCACTACATTTATAATAAAATGCTAACACGCTAAACAAGATACTCCGCCTCTCAAATATCTCCGCATCGTTCAGCCGAATTTAAGGTCAGAATGAAATTTAACACGCGTAAATACTGGAGCAACAGAGATGCTGCTTCTAGCTCAACAGCGAGCGGAAAAAAGATGAAAACGGGAAGACAAAAGGTTTCCCTTCCCAAGAATGAACTTCCAGGATTACCCGAAGAACTTGTTTCCCAGTAAATTTGTTTACGTTAGAGTATGAGCTCTCGTTAATTTGTCCTGATAGTTTAATAAGCGGCGTAATTCTGTACGGTTCGCTCGTATTATAAGAGATTCGAATTTATTACTTGAATCGAATTAATGTGCTTAACTAATTATACTGTGCGAAGTTATAAATTGTATAAGAAAATTAGGAACTCCAGGACTGTGTAAGATAATGGATTTATGTGTATGCTTGGGGAACTGAGCGTTGGGTAACTTTCGTATTTCCTGAGAATGATTTGGAACTTAAAGTTTATTTGTCGAAAACGGAATGAGTGAATGCGATATAATCGTGAAAACAGCAGTTAAATTATTATGATAACATTTCGAGTGAAGAACATCATCAATTATCCCGCTAGATACGATCACTTCTTAAGCTCAACTTTCCGCGATGAAAGGTGTAAGTGGACGTTCGTTAAGAACTCATTCGCGCATCAGTTTGCAATGCCCACATAATAATCAAGATGCAGGCAAAAATTATGGCAGGTGGAGGAAAGCGGTGTTGAACCCGATGTTCTGAGCTAATACCTCTTTCTCTCTTCACCAATGAGTGCTTCCATCGATACCATGAGGAAGCTACATTAGCATTACGTTAGGTTATTGTTTTTAGGGATTTTCTCTTTGACTTTAGACACAAGGCTTCAAAGTTTAAATTATTTGACTGAAAAAAACATGCCAAACGTGTTGTTCATAAACCAGGCGAATATTTTTCTTAAAAAAGCAGCATGGATGCTTAGTCGGATGTACCAAATATACTAAAAATCTGGACGTGTAGTAACATTATTTCGCTTCAGTGATTTTTACAAACTACCTTCGTAGCTACTTGGTTATGCAACTTCGTGGACGTGTATGAATTATTAGAAAAATAATGCAAGGCGCTTAAATAAAAAATAAAACAATTTTAGAAAAATAAAATTTGCATTGCTAACATTTTCTAGGTCTCTGGTGCAGAGATTTGTTGAATACTGCTTGTAATAATACCACATAAGCTCGCCAACCAAAAACATTTAATTTATTTAGTTTTATGGATATTTGCAAAAAAAAAGGAGACAAGAATAGTTACAATAAATAAAAGAATTTATTAAGTAGCTCACGATCGAAGCAAGAATTTAATTTATTCTTGCAAACACAAACTACATATCTAGCAAATGAACCATTGAAATGATATCTACAATAATCTCAATTCTACAATATCTCGCCGAACATAATTGGCTTCAAGTATAAATTCCTATCGATTTGTCCGATCAGAACAGCTCTAACTTTTTAAAATTGATATATTAACGGGTCCCTTTTCTATTAGGGACCGGTCGATCATTGTTCTAAGTCACGTCCACTCGTTGCTCCGGAAAGTTTAAAGTTTCCCGAGTGTTCCTTCGAGCCCATAATAACAGAGTTCGAGTAACTGCCAAGAACTAAAGAAGAAAAAAAAAAAAAAACGTCGCGGAGGTAGAAAAAAAAAAAGCGCCGAGAAGAACGAAAACCGCCACAGATGGAGAAAAAATAAAATTTTAATTATAGAACGTGACTATGTCTGGAGACCTATTTAGTTTGAATGATAAGGTGAGGTTTGATTAAAAATGCAAGAAGTTTCGTTTTACGGCTCGGTTTCTTGTCGCTTTAGTATAATAGAAGAGACGGCCGGGCCAAAACGTTTCGCTTGTTTTGGAAAGTTTCCCCGGCGCGCAGAGTGGGTAATTGAAGTAAACTTTTTTCACGATCCGCTCCGAATTAAGACCTTGTTTGAGGTCGGTGTGTACAGATGTTCATATATGGCGCGCAAAATATCGACTTCTTAAAATCAATTCGTGTCTTAACCAATTGCCGTGGCGATAATCCAAGAAACAGAATTATTTCCTTCGTCAATTGCGGACTTTCCCTTCACAGCGTTATTTGAAATGATTCAATAAGTTAATATAATACTCGCCATTAATCGTTTTGCGACATCTCAATACACCAAAACTTTACACATCTTCTTTTTTTAGAAATCGGTCTGTTTATGTTACAATTTTTGCGCCCATTCGCTGCAAAGTTTGGTTTCCTCGACGTATCTCTGCCTCCACAAGCTTCTCTTCAGCTTTCCTTCTTTATCACTTGGTCTCCCCATCTTAGTCATGGTCTTCCTTTCCTTCTTCTTCTGACTTCTTTCAGTTTCCTTCGTGTGTATATGACCCCACCACTTTATCCTCTCAGCCTTAATAAATCTTACGATGTTTTCTCCTTCTAGTTTTCGATCTCTCGCGATATTCGTTATACTTCTAACGCTTTGACCCTTCCCTCATTGGTTCAAACATTCGCCTTATCATCTTCCTTTGAATATATTCGATTACATTAACGTGCGTGTAAAATAAAACGAATTATTCCATTAAGTGTACTCTGCATGAATAGCGCATTGGATACGAATCGGCAATGTACTTGTTACATACACGAAATACGCCATTCGCAACGTTAAAGCATTACCTTAATAATTCCAACGCATTACGAAACCTTTCCTTCGCATGCATCGCGTAATATTTAAGGCAAACGAGTGTCCTCCATTCTTCACCTTCTCGCCGACAAAATATTCGCCGAAATATGTGTATGTGCGCCTACCGCTAGTGCGGATGAAATATTGTAAAACACGCTGGATGGAGCGGGGCGCAGATAGAAGCGAAACAAATCATAACGCGCCTCGAAACAAGCGCTGAAAGCAACACGTAATAACCGTAATGAATTTCTGAGAAAACTTTAGCGGAAATTTATTTGAAAAGATAATTTACAACTTCGGAACGCAGACATAAAGCGAAATGTACTTATGACTGTTTCGTTTTTATTGCGGCGCGATACGGCAAGTTTTAACTTTCTCGGCATTTACGAAATTGTTGACATTCTTGATGTATTGCTCGTCAACAACGGCAAAGGAGACGGAACATGCTTTGAATGCTTTGAAATATGAATATTTCTATTAATAAAGCTCGGTAATTGAGAGAAAAACTACAATTTTATTCCAGCAACAGTTGAACGGAAACTCGCTCCAATAACTCATATTGAACTTAATGATCTAGTGAGATTTATAGCGTTAAATAAATCTATCCTAATCTGTTTAAATCTATGTCAGACATAATTACTGATCACATAGAATAATATGCTTCTGTATTGGTTTCAGAATAAGTAAATTAATATTTTCGCAAGTTACAACATGAAGACCCTGCAGCTGGTGGTAGTCCTCGCATTTATCTGCTTTAAATACGGAGAATCATACTCAAGTAAGTTCCATGAGTGAAATACTCGCTACGTCTTTGATATAACCGCATTTACACTTTCAGAATACGGTAGAACGTGCAAGGACATAGGATGTACGTCAAACGAAGAATGCGTTATGGCGGAGACTCCTTGTTCGTATTATTCGAGGGAGAACGAATGTGGAATGTGAGTAACGTATTTTATAAATTTACGGGTGAATCCGCCGATGAATTGCACGTATGCACGTATGTCCCGTCCCACTTTTTCTTTGTTTGTTATTGAATTTGCCATTAGCTACTGTAATGATCAAATTGTGTTGGTATCAGGTACCCAACGTGCCGGAAAATCTCTTCTAATTCGGCCCCGTCGTGCGCTACCTACGTATGTCCACCGACCAAAAGATGCGTAGTCGACGGAGGTGAGCCAAAATGTGTGGACGACGAACAAGCAAATATACGTAAGTAACAAAGAAAGGAATAGAGTAGAGCACTCAGAAAAGGTGATTAGATTCAGTTTAGTTTCTTGTGAATTGTGAATCTTACGAAATGATCGACGTCCAATGCAGATTGTTGGCCATAACGGATAGCTTCCCCCCGTGTCTGAGAAATGTTACTGAGTCCTTTGCTCTTAATAACGCATACGTCTCCTGTAACGTTAAGTAACAAATCTCGTCGCAACATCTTATTTTTAATTAATAAGTATAATTAACTAAAACAACTCATACCTTCCATTTATTACAGCTGGGAATCAGAACGGCAACAAAGTCTACCAAAGCTACGACACGCAAAATACCAACGGACAACCGTCAGCGCCAGTACAACCAAACCCAGGATACCCCGTGCTACCAGGCCAAACAACTACAAGATCGCCGATAAGAAGACCCGGATACGGCGGCGGCGGTGGTTACCAAGGCGGAAGCGTTGGTTCCGGCTATCCTGGCCAAGGTGGTGGTTACCAAGGCGGTAGCGTTGGTTCCGGCTATCCTGGCCAAGGTGGTGGTTATCAAGGAGGCCAAATAGGTTCCGGCTACCCAGGTCAAAGCGGAGGCGGTTATCCAGGTAATTCCGGTGGTGGGTCTAGATATCAAGGTTATCGAGGTGGTAACGTCGGTTCTGGCTATCCAGGTGGCTATCCGCAACAAGGTAATCAGGGCCATTATCCTCAACAAGGCTACCAAGGTGGTTATCCCCAACAAGGCGGCTATCAACAACACGGCTACCAAGGTGGTTATCCTCAACAAAATTATCGACCCGGTTCGGGCGGTGGCTACAATTACAATAACCAGAGACCCGCTCAAAGCAGCGGATCGAACCCTCTGTACGATACATTGAAAAACACTTTAGCTTCATACGGTACAAACCTATTAAAGAACGCCTTAGGCAATCTTAAACTTTAATTATGTACGTTTTCTGTTCCAGGACTGTTCTGCTTACTTTTAAACTATCTGACAAACAGAATGTTTCCGCAGTAATTAGTAGCTATGACTCGTTTTGTACATTTGTGATTTGTATTGTTAAAATTTCGTATATATATATGTGTGATTGTTGTATGTGTATTAAGCAATAAATTTAAATTACAATACGTCAATGCGTTCGTGGAAAAATTACATTTGTAAAGCCGGTAAGTACGTTTGTTTGTTGCCTTTCTTGTCCTTTGGTAACTGCATTTTTTTTTATGGTTTGGTGGATTCTTTTAATTATAACAAATGCGTTCTGTTTGTTTCTAACACGCTTTTAAGCAGAAGAGCTTCTGGAATAGTTATTTTGCCCATCACTGTACTACCATATGCACATTTCATTAATGCACAATGTCATTTGTTAACAAGATTAGAAATAGACAAGATCACAGATAATAAAAATATGATAAACCAACCAAAGAATATTCGTTTATTCTGCACAAGATATGCTTAATCATTAGAGAGGACAATAGCGAGCGCAGCGAAATCGCAGCGACTAAGCAGACTCGTGT
The DNA here is from genome assembly GCA_020654165.1 of Oryctes rhinoceros. Classification (NCBI taxonomy): domain Eukaryota; kingdom Metazoa; phylum Arthropoda; class Insecta; order Coleoptera; family Scarabaeidae; genus Oryctes; species Oryctes rhinoceros. The sequence continues at coordinate 3,103,165 of JAIOKQ010000548.1, read as the reverse complement.
TTTGTCGACTCTTGGGGAAGCCGATAGACAACGCAAACCCTTTCTTATTAGACGAATATACATGAGTATAGTCGCTGCAAAAAAGGTATGATTTCAATCGCTTTTGTCCTCTCTATTAACCACTACTCCTAATATTTTTACTAATTTGTTCTAAGCTTCCTGTTTAGATGTTGCAATATTTATAACATGCAGATTTAATTATTGTATCTTGCCAGGAGTTTCCTTTAATTTTTTTTTAATGTGTGAGGCTTGTAATTAGATGTTATTTAATTAAAATTAAAAGAAATGTCTCTTGCCCTTCTAGATAAATATATAAAAACATAAAGTAATCTTCAATGATGATCTAATTGCTTGCCTAGAATGTATACGGATAGCAATTGCCTAATTTATGTATATACATTGCTTTAGAGTTAGAAATCTTAACTATAATAAATTAAATATTTTTGTAAATCCGTATGTCCTATTTTTTTCTTTCTTTTTTTTTATTCTAACCCTTACATCAGGAGCATTTTTAATTTTGTAGCGTGTTGTTAAAATTATTGCGCTCCATCGGCAGCGGTGGTGGTTGATGGGGACGTTCGATGTTTCTAAATCCTTAATCGTCCAGCTTTGAAGATCTCTAGGCGTTGAAGGTGGAGGATCGCCATCCCGGCGTTGAAAGGTATGAACCCGTGAATGTCAGAAAACCGTTTCAAAGAAGGTCGGAAACTAAGATCTTTTCATTAGATATGCATTCCGGATCGACTAGTTTGGACTGGTTCCCGATAGGAAATCAATCAAACAGACCCTTTTAGTTCCCTTGGTTTAAGAGCTACAGTCCTACAAAGTTAAAAAAAAAAGGGAATTTGCTTTTCTTAAATTCGAGACGCCGTAACCTCAGAACAGTTAGGATTAGATTGCAGAGCCTTTTTTTTTAATTCAATCGGATGCCGCGATATAAGGAAAGCGTACTCAAATGACGAAATTTTTTGAGGAACGTCAAGAAAAAGAAGAGGTCGGAATTTCGCCAATCTAATAGTGCTTGTCGCTTAAAGTAGCTTGTTTTAAATGTCTTAGTACGATATTTATTTCTTCGTTTAGACCTTATCAAAATTTTTATTTTTTTATTATGTTTAGGAATGATAGTTTAGTGCATTTATTAGGTATTTAGTCGATGAATTTTATTTTTCTACAACGACGATAAAATGAAATGCGTCTTTATGTTTCCGGTCGTATCGAACTAATCACCAGACGTATTGATTGACGTTCGACATTGCATTAATACCCCACCATCGGCTATTTCTACACAAAGGACGTTTTACAGGTGTAAGAACGTTGAAGCGAAGTTTTGAGCGCTGGCACTAATTCCCCCATTTTACGGTACTCAATTGAGACAGATGTTCCGAAAAAGTGATTAAGAGTAAGAACGGCGTAATTTAAAGCCGAATTAATTTCGTACGTCGCAAAGACGTACATTAAATTTATTTCTAATTTCCTCTAAGTTATCCTTACTTCCGCAATCTCTGTTCTCTATTTTGCGAATCTTCCCCGGCAAGTTTCACTAGTACTCCTTTGATCTCCCAACGTTGAAAATGCTAAATTTATTTAGCCGTAGTCCTGCTACGGCCATCTCATCCGTTCAAAGAGCATCTTTCCCTTGCTCAGAAATAAAGCGCACCTACAAAGGAAGACTCCCCGTTAGAACGAATTAGGAAAAAAACTGAAATACTCTTTGATTAATTTGAGGCGTTACGTATTCTACGTAATACATGTTATTAAATATATTTAATTATTATTTTTGAATTAAATATGAATAAAAAGGGTTAAATTTTCATAAATGCTGGCGCGTGATGTTCCATGTACATAGTGTGATCGAATAATTATGTCTTGATGGACATTTAATATGGTGCAACTACGTAGACTACTTATGCGAAAAATTCAATACTGTGCCTTTATACCTGTATTTCTATATATTACAAATCAAGAATTATTGAACATCCCTTTAGACGTGAAATCGTTCGTATCTCACTGCGTCCGTAGGGAACACTTGAACACATTCCTTTCCCGTACGTTCGGCAAATATAGATCCTTCACACTGATCTAAGAACAAGTAGAACACTGCGGAGTATTATTTGCAGGCGAAACGTACAGGTACTCTCCACTTCGCATCGAAATATTGCAATGCACATGGCTGAACAATGTACAACATGACAGGACGCGAACTTATTATCGTGTAGTTCCGTAAGAACGTGGAAATATGAAACCGTACTTTTCCGAATACGTCTACTGAGAACGATTGAAAATTATTCTCGATCTCAATGTTGTACATTAAACACGCAAATAGATAATTTTAACAAGCAAAAATGAAATAAAAACTGCAATAATTTGATTCGGAGTTGAAGAGCCATAACAAATGCCCACTTATAATCGACTAATAGCAGAAATAAAGTACGTTCGTGTACGTATGAAGAAAAACGTACGACATGGTAATAAAAGAAGCGAAAAAATATACGCGATATTACCAAGAGACTTGTCCAAATAAGGTTTTCTTTTCGCGTTTCAACTTTTCAACCGCTATTTTCTTTATTTTGCGGCGAAACTTAAATCAGTCTACGCGGTGCCGACAAATATCCGAAACGTGAGAGGTAAAAGATGCCGCGATTATAAGTTATGGTCGTGCATACGAAACGAGCGAAGTATGCTGCCCCTGCGTTGTTTCGAAAGAGGTGGTGGCAACATTTCGGCGGAATATCCGCGATGATAAAACGCCAGACGGTTTTATTGCGCGATCATGTAAAATTCTAGTTTGTGCGCGAAACGAAACGAGAACGACTTATGTAATACTAGCAGCTACATATTCGCCACTTACGAATCGCCGGGGATGCCGATAAACGTTCGTTCGATGCCGAAGATACGTAAAACTTTGTTTACGAGTCCGCAACGTGGGAAAAATAATGTAATTACACTGGTAAAATGATCCGATTTAACGGATGATTTATTCCGACGGTGTCGCAACTACTATTATTGCTTGTAAGGAATATTCGACAAAAGATAAGAGATTAATCGATGCTTCTGTATAATGGTGCTGCACTATTTAGCTGAACTAAGTAATTGAGCTATCTTGTTGTAACAGGTTTTGTAATGATTGTGTGTGAAATGAAGCCAAGAAGCCGTATCTCAAAAGAGACATCTTGAATTTCAATGTTCTTAATGTTATTGAAAAGGACCCATCTCGTTTAAAAAAAAAATCATCAAAAAGAAAATACTTCTTTATTGTTTCAACTTTTAACTAACCTAAAAACATAATCAAGCCTTAATATAAAGTAATATTTGTTCTTTACCAAAACAGATCTACTATGTGTAACTGTGATCTTATCACAAAACACAATGTCGAAAGGGAAAAAAGGATTACAAAAGCGGAACTTACGCTGAAGGAGAAAGCAACGCCACCCTGTCAAATCCAAAACTTCCTTAACTGTCAACTTTCTTTAGGTACTTCCCTTTACGTACCTCTTTTACCTTTCCTTCCGTTTCCTCCGTAAGCCTCTCGAACGCCCCTACAGCAACCGTACATTCGATTATATAATCCTCTCAGCAGGGAAAATGTACCTACATAGGGTCATAGCCCGGGTAGCATTGAAAATCCGATCCAATCGTGATTTACGCTCTCGATAGAAATGTTACGCACGCTTTTCGCAAGAGGTCCGGGAAGAAAAAAGGATTTCGCTGATTTCTTGTAACCCCGACCGTCCGGAATAAATACGACGAGATGTTTTTGAACCATCAAATGATCATTGAATGTGATTTAAATGGATTTTATAAAGAGTGAAGAGGGATCACTAATGAGGCTGCTAGGTCCGGTGAACAAGGCGAAGCTAACGTGATTGTTCTAATGATAGGGAGAGGTAACATATGTAGTGTGATATATGTTTTCGAGGAGAGATACTGAGAAATTTTTTACCGCTACGCTAATTAAAATTGAAGAAACAAATGTTTTGTATTTAAATGTTAATTTACAACGCTCTTCTTGTAAAATGAAATGGGAAGAGACATTATACATTATAGATTCGATTAAATAAAGAAGGATCGATCAAAATGGATAGAACCGAATAGATTATCAACGGCATGTATTATCGCTGTTTTGATATTCTCGTATTTCTATTTACGTGTACGCCACTGTATACATCGCCCATAAGTTACGTGAGGAGTCAACCTCGGAATGGCAAGAACCCCTATAAACGCGGAACCTTGACTCCGGGGGTAAGAATTGTATCATTTTCGCGGATATAGAAGGATGATGGCCGATTTTTAACTCTGCTTCGCTACGACTTCCTCAATATCGAAGCCGCGCTCATCTTCGACCTTTTATAAGCGGTAAGCCGTCCTCCCCTCTGCGCGCTAAAGAAAAAAAAATCTAATCCGAGTGACAAGCTCCGCTGAGCACTTATTATGTCGCCAAAGGTCATAGACTCTCCTTCTCGTACTGCTCCCCATACGACGATTACGCTGCGGAAAAGCGCCATCTGACGGTACGCTCGCTGTTTACTATATGCATGATTACCTTCTTCGAGATTTTAGGAAAAACGCGACCGCAATTGCGGTGCTTTCGAGAAAAGACTGCTACGCTGAAAAGGGTGTGGTTATATACTACGAAAGACTCTTGAACACTTTAATTCATATCTACTTTGTGGTAAACCTTTCAACGTAATTAATACAGTTGTATTGTTGTTGAAAGATTTTTCTATACGGTAGCGCTGTTGGACAAATATAATGTTAAAACCAGTATCTTTGATTCAATTTAACTTATATCAAAAGTGATGGAATACGAGAAAAATTCTTTCTTATCCTTGTGATCTTATCAATTTAGCCCCTTCCAATTTTAAAGTTCCCCCAGCAATACATCTCTCCGAAAGTCTACGATTTCCACCTTTATATACTACTTAGAGCATATAAATGAAAAAAGTTTCGTCGCCGAAAGTATAAAACGAAAAATTGCCGTGAAGTCAAGGATAGAAATAACGAAAAATCTGTGAATGAATCTTACTTTATTAAAATCCTTCTTATTTGGAAGTTATTGAATCTTTGAATAGTAACACGTACAATACATATACACCGAGGAGGGATTATCAGCACTAACTACCTATTCAACTCTGATACAGTCGATATGTTAGTGTCAACTATCTGTTTGGCAAACCCGACAAGTGCGCCCTATCTTTCACCGGTTTACGTCCCGTAATTTATACATTTTTCGAGGGCGAAGTTGCCAGTACTGGGCCCGCTGTTAGCGTCGGTTGTTGGTGTTGGCAAATAAATTTCGCCTGAGTTGACGTTTTTTAATATCTGCGTTCTTTATTAGAAATCGCTGCTCGTGTCCCACAACAACTGATGTGAATTTATGTGCAAGCAGCGCGGTAAGAAAGAGGGGGGAATGGTAGTCCTTGAATGAAAATGATGCTCTCGCGAGAGAAACTGCTCGGTTAGAAATATAGAACGAGGGAAGAAGGTATAAAGTTTAAAATATACATAAGTATTTTCGGTGGAAATTTTAGAAAGTACATCCAACATCGCCTTATAGAACAAAGAGTTTTAATAATCTAAAGTACTTAGGTAGATTCACGCAGCTGCTCCCCACTGATGTTACATGTTACATGCTGCTGATGTAACAGCTCTGTAACATATTCTTACGGAGGAATTGACAGAATAAGGCAATATTTTCCTTTCTCGCGCTTTTGTTCTATTCAGGTTTCGCAAGAATAGATAACCGCCTGAGTTTTATTATTGTTTTATTCTTTAACAATATAAAGCGAGAAGAAGCACCAGCCGACGAGTATGTTTTTAGCCTACCCGACGTTATTATCGTAGCCCCGAGCGTATCCTCTCCGCTTAACACCTCACAGCTCATATCGCTTCGTTCGAAACGATGAACCAGGTATTTCTCGGCGCCCTCTAGCGCCTATCGTTTAGAAGAACGGCGAAAAAAAGCGGTTTCTGCTGTGAATGATTCCATCAACAGCACGGCGAAGCTATATCAGCATTATTGCTGATATAGCAATAATGCTGTACATGTACAAAGGATGAATTTTTTTGAGTCAAGTCCTTATTTTTTTTTTCTTCCCTCTCACCTTCATTAAGAGTCACCATAAATTACCGAAGCTTTATTTTGTTAGCTGATATGCTTCTGATTTTTCTCCTAACAGTAGCAATCAGTAAAGTCCTTAAAACAACGATTTCGCCATCTACATTAAAGGATTCCAATTATAAATGAGATAATCGATCCTTTGCTAGCAGTATGGATAATCCTAATATTAATTTCTTTATCTCGTCTTCGCTTCACGCTGTCATCCTCGCTTTCAGATAGCGTTAATTTACACTCCGACAATTAATAAAGGATCCCTCCCTCCGGTTCGGTAATTATCAGTCGAAACCGTGACCATAAATAAAATAACAAGCAATGGCTGTTGTCGCAGTGGAAATCATAGCAGTTTACGAAAAACAACGGCGCAGCCAGCAGGATCGTTTGATATAAATCACACATCTTTTCACTTCCTTTCTACAATGTTTCGTTTGAAAGGATATGACCTATTGAAATTTTTTGCACAAACGATGGTCCTATTCACTTCTTACGTACGATCAAATCAAGCTTCCTGCACTGGACGAAAAAGGTACGTAAATATAATAAATATACGGTAAGTCTCAAAATGTACACTGACTTGTCCGCTACAATTAGCAAAACGTTCAGGAAGATGTAACTATTGGAATTGAAATAAATCTTCAAGAACAACCAACGTACTGCAACAGGAACCGGAGCTATATCAATTGATTAAACAGGTAAAAGTAAAGAATTATAATAAACTAAGAAATCTTTAAAAAAAACTTAAAAGTTAGAAAGAGAAAAATCCCGCATTTTTTTGTTTTATTCTTTTCATAATTAATGACCCCGGATTCGGGGTAGCATTGTCCCTACTAACGATTCCTATTTATTTTCGCTTATCTTTCAACGATACGCATCCCCGAAAATTACTTCGAGGCCCGATATTCCCGGAGTGAAGGTATTGTGTTACCGTCAGGGCGTATAATTAGCGAAATTACGATGTAGACCCGTTCACGTGTACAATTAATATTGTGGCAATTCTATTAAATAGTACATACACCCGATAATCACTTCGTAATATTAGGTAGATTAATTAACTCTCATTATGAACGACCCTTACGCAAACAAAATGCGAAGGGGAGCGAGAATATGTAATGTACATGGAAGTACCTACGTTAGCGATACGGCCGAACAGCGAACAGCGAAATTGATTCACCGTCGATTGTGGACGGACGCGAGCCGAAGCAATTAATTCACATCACTGCATTTCATTCGCAGAAACACGGCCACTCCGGTTTAGATTGATACTTGTACTTGCGGTACAGACTGACTACGTGTAATGCTTTTAAAGTGTAACATGCGAGTCGGGAAGAATGCGCAAATGAGAATTCCGAACGATCCCAACAACTGTGATTTATTTTTTATTTATACGAGATTAAATTAATTTCATTTGTTTTGTGTAACAGGTGTAGCAAAGGAACGGCTTGAAACAACATTATGTAAATAGTTGAATTTTTCTGGGAACATAATAGATGTTGTACGACATCTTCCGATGACATTTCCAAATATACAGGTTGATTCGTTTCCTTCCATCGCCATGGGAATGTTGCTTAGTATTGCAAACAAAGGCTACATTTAAATTTGGCTTGTTTGCTAGGCACCAAAAGAAAAAAAAATGGAAATGTAACCGAAAAGTTTTATGACGTTTCGCTTCTTTCCGTGCATCATCAACTTTCTTATCTCTTATCACCGCCATATACGAACACCTGTTGCATAAAATAAATACTCGTCTCAAATTTTGAGTTTCTAACGATGTTCAATGGTAAATGAAGTTTAATCTTATCAGGTACCAAGCCTAAATATGAAAATGTTCGCGTCTAATTGAAAACTTCACTGTATAGATACATATAGAAAACAAGCAATAGATATAACATATAGAGAAATACAGCAGCAAAGCGAACAAACACATTAGTTTTCTTCCATGTCCATAATAAGTAGCAATAAATCTCGGGAATGCAATCTGTAAAGCCTGACCGAGTCGATTTTAGCAAAGCGAGCATTAGCAGCAATCGATTACGATAACTCAACATGTAAACCATGCCACAGGCAAAAACCGATTACTGAGATACGAGAAATACGAGCCGATATATACAGACGGAATGAGGCACGACGGGAGAAAGGATTTGACATTAATATTTCAGGTGATTGATTTCGATGTATCGACAAAGTGGTAACAGATCTAAGATGTCGATTGTATTTCTCTTATGTTGCTATTCTTCTTTAGGCTATTAGTTCTAAGGTAGCTTCCAGCCGGTTTTATTTCTAAACATAGTCTCCTTGTAAAGTTTGCATATTTCTGTCAGAGTTCATTCGAATAGTAATTAACAAATAAGCGTTTACGAATGTAATGACCTCCTCTTCCGAGCGAAACTTTGATCTTAGGAGACAATAATAACATTGCTACGGTCCAAATCTGGTGAATGGCAACTATTGAAGGAAGATTTGCTGATGTTACAAACCTTTCTACCTCTTCAAATATGGCTTATTCTTCGCAATTTCTGCCTTCAACTTTATTAATGGATATCCCAAGAAACAATCGTTTTTTCGAGCTTATTCCGGCTTTGTCTTGGCTTAAGGACTATACTGATATGTTCAAGTTTCATCTATACTTTATTGGAATTCATCTTTAGTTCTGAGTGGCGGCAATTCTATGCCCAAATCTTCAGTCTGCACCGGGTTATTATTTAATTTCGATTTAAGTTTAAGTCTTTTTATAATAACAAGCATCACAAGATCAATAGTTTCCTAATCTTCTTTATGAAGGAAGACATTCAAGGAAGAACGCGAAAGAATTAGTTTTCACGCTTCACGCAGTATACACGTAATCAAATGAGTTTATTTGCAATACTTTTTGGTACAATAATATAAGCAATTCTTGTAATAGCAAGAATGTAGATGCCGTTGCGGTAAAAACTCTATTGCGTACTTGATAAAAAGAAAAAACTACAATCTTCGTTATAACTTTATAAGTTACGAAGTATTTTTCCGCTATCTTAGATCGCATAACTTTAGAATACCTAAAGACCCCTTAAGCATAGAAATTATATCCTCGAATAATCCATGGTTACGCTATACGTGCAGATAATAGATGGGAATTTTTGATAAGAGACGGAAAGCACAGTCGATCCGCTATCAATCACAAACATTAACACTTAAGTGTTAGCGAAGTTTCGAGCTTTTCAACCATTACAGTTTTGTACTAGCTATTAAATGATGCGGTTAGCTTTAATGTTGCGACTATGGTAGTCACCAATGAGCTTATATTTAAGTATACGGTCAATCATGTGTGCTCTTCTACAACGAGCACATGGTAAATAAATTAGCAACGTTGATTCAGTTATTCTCTTCAATCTCCAGTCGATATTTATCCCAAAAGTTTACCAAACTGTTGGCATAAACGCGAAATCTATTGCGATGTTTTTGGCGGCGTTTTTTTCCATTTTTGGTTTGCGCTATTTATCTATTTTTAAGGCGGCAAATCTCTATTCTACATGAAACACCTCACACAGCATCCGTTGTACTTGAAATATGGATATTTCGAGATAAAATTTCGGACATTGATTGATAATGTTATTCGTTCACTCGGATTTGCTGTTGAAACGAACTGACGCCGAACGAACTGAAATGATGTTTGCAGAGTGATAATCTTTATGCGATTGTTCTTGCCATCTTATAATTCTTACCAAAAACGCCAAGCAACAAGAATTAAACCGGACAACGAATACCAACGAAAATCTCCTCAAGTAAAGTACAGTAAACAGCCTCACATTGATTATGCGATGGAATTATACACATGTTATTGTCGCATCCTCCAATAAAATGCACGTTAATCCACATTTACAACAAAATAACGAACCATCTATCCTTTCTTAATGTCTTACTCGTAGAAAATACGCCAACCTTCACAATCCACCTTAGTAACCAGAAAGGCCTCAGGCGCTACGATAAGATAAAAACTTCATATAAAAGTTGCAATCTCTGTCAGTTGGTAATCAGTGAGGTATCGCGTTACCGCTGGAAGATGTTGAGGTTCATAGCTACACTTGCCTTAGTTGCGTACGCTTCTGGTAATATTAAAAATGCAAATTTGAAAATCGCATATCGGTATAACCACGGTGATTTTACTTGTTCGCAACAGCTATTCCAGCAGTTGAGAGGATCAACGTTAACAGTGATTTGGGAAGTGAAGGATGCAACAATGCCCCGGATGGCGCCTTCCCTAGCATCGTCTCTATCAGGACATCGGCCGGTATTCACTTCTGCAGTGGGACCATCTTGAACGCCGACAATATCCTCACTGCTGCTCAATGCGTCATTGGGTAAAATTTATCTCTGTAATAACTAATTTCATAAATTACACATTTTCTTTTTGCAAAAATATAGCCGTTCCGCTGCTAACATTGATGTCTTAGCCGGCACCAACATCCTTGACTCTCGTGGCATCACTCGCGGCGCCGGTAGATTCATCATCCATCCCAACCTTAACCAGAACACGCTCGCCAACGATATTGCCGTCATCAGATTGAGGGCTCCTCTCGAAATGGGTGACAATGTGCGTCCGGTCTCCTTGAACAGGGCTAACACTGACAGCGTCGCCGGTATATTGGTCGGCTGGGGCAGAACTTCCTCCCCTGGTGTTACTCCAAACAACCGATTATTACAACAACTCAATACACGAATCCTTACCCAGGCCGAATGTCAACAAAGCTGGGGCAACACTGTATCCGCTTTGGGGATCTGTGTGGTCGTTGAACGTGGATGCGGCGTTTGCGACGGTGATCCAGGTGGTCCATTGTACCAAGCTAGCAACGGAGCTCAACTCGGTGTTGTCTCGTTCGGACGTGTTGGAGGATGCGCGGTGGGCCGGCCGGATGTGCACATCAGAGTATCTTCTTACATCAACTGGATCCTTAGTGCTATCGACTCATAAGATATTACGTCCGCTTACATGTCGTATTCTTAATGATTTATTGTAAAATAGTTGTATCAAATGAAATATGACTAAAACCTAAGTCGTTTTAATGTCGTATATCTATTGCTCTAGTATGCAACTCCATAACCACAATGCGCCAGCCAGCCTATCCTATTTATGCGATGATCGGGTTAAAATTAAACAGAAAGAAAGATCTTAAGCAAATAGTTTGGGAAGTTGACTCTGGATATCATTGATTGAAATGGACGCTTCATCGATAAAAAGCATTTTATTTATCACGTTTTTATTTTAGTTTAATCCAATTAACTGTTCGTTTCATTCCGTCTTCTTGTAAAAGAAGGTGATGATAAGAAAACTTTAGAGAAAAAAATTTTACGACAATAGCCCCTGTATTTTTAAAATAAAAAGGACATCTACAACAAGCTCATCTGATACACGTTGATGGTTCGAAGATCTTCCGCATTATCGATAGTACTAACCATTTAGACTGTTATTCGGATCCGACGTCAATGAATTAGTGCTTCAGTTGTGTAACTGCACCGTTTGCATTATGTTGCTTCTACAAATAAGCGTTTTCGTAATCAATGAACTTTTGGAAAAGCAAAATTATTAAAATTTGCTCTTGTCAAAGCAATTAAATAAAAGACTAAGTGGTTTTCCAATTGAACTTAAATTGCCGAACGACTGCTCTTGAGGCACCCCTGAATTCCACAAACACTAAATTTAATTAAATAATTTGGAAAATTCATCTACCTCTAAATTTTTCCTTCAAACAGAGGATTACAATATTTACTAGAGCGATTGCAAAAACGCCACATTATAAAAAAGCATCCACAGTATTAGGATCATACTGTATGATACGAAGATGTGTTAAGTGATAATTTATTTCATTATGTAATAATAAAAAAATGATGGCCATCGCCTATTTACTTCTGCTGATACGTAACACATAACTATAGCTACTTTCAAGATTTAATAAAGGAGCGCATTAATTTCAATTGTTATCTTTGCCAATGAAAAGGTAAAAACCACGATGCGAGAAACTACCTCCTTCACCTATTCCTTTACAAATTAAAAATTTGTTTTTCCACTGTTTTAGATAGCACAAATTTAAATACCTAAAGAGCCTTAAGCAATCATATCCTCAAATAATCCATGGATATGCTGTCCGTATAGATAATGGGGAATTTTTGATAAGAGTACATCGTATTCTACTACCTTTTGTTAATTTATAAATAATTATAAAAATGCATATTTCTAAATGAGGTTCTTAATAGAGCTTAGAACAATTCCAAATCTTTTCGCCGTTCGTCTGTTGAGATGCTGAAGCACACGGCATCTTTTCAATTTAATGTTGATGTATCACTCTTTCTTCTTAAAACTACTAACGAAAGCGCAGGAAAAGAAATCGTATATTCATTAGAAAGACGCCAAATTAAAACTCGTTTGAAATATTGTTTACGAAAACCAATAAAAGTCTCGTCGGCTAAAATAAAGCAGACAGCTTAACCTCGATTAAACAACTAATTATATGTAAATATATTCCTGTTGCTACCTCGGACAGATTTCGAGTCTAAAATAAAATAGCGAATAATCTATCCTTTCTTAATATCCTGTTCCAAGGAAACACTACGATAAGATAAAGATTCCATATAAAAATGCATCTCTTGTTCTTGGTTGTCAGTTGGCTATCTGTTGCAAGATGTTGAAGTTCGTAGCTGTACTTGCCCTGGTCGCGTACGCTTCTGGTAATATTCAAGTGAAAATTTGAAAATTTTACATTAATGTAATAACCATGTTCTTATTTCTTCACAACAGCTGTTCCAGCAGTTGACAGAGTCGATCCTAGGATCGACGTAAATGGAGACTGGAGAGTTGTAGGAGGCACCAATGCTCCAGCTGGCGCCTTCCCAAACATCGTTTCCGTTAGATCCGCAGGCGGTGCTCACTTCTGCGGTGGCACCATCTTGAATTCCGTCAACATCCTCACCGCCGCTCACTGCATCATCGGGTAAATTCTCTTTGTGTAATAATTGAGTTCGCAAATTGTACATTTCTCTTTTCACCGATACAGCCGCAGCACCGCTAATACCGGTGTCCTAGCCGGTACCAACACCCTCAACTCTGGCGGCGTCACCCGCGGCTCCAGCAGACTCATCATCCACGGAAACTACAACCCGAACACACTCGCCAATGATATTGCCGTCATCAGATTGGGCAATGGCCTCCCTATGGGCGGCAACGTACAACAAGTCTCCTTGAACACGGCTAACACTGGCGCCGTCGCGGCTATTTTGGCCGGCTGGGGCAGAACTGCCACCAACAGTGGTATTCCCAACAATCTACAGCAACTCAACACACAAACCCTTACCCACGCCCAATGTCAACAAAGCTGGGGCAACAGCGTGACTACTTTGCAGATCTGCGCGTTCATTGGATCTGGACGCGGTGCTTGCAACGGTGACTCGGGTGGCCCATTGTACCAAACTAGCAACAGAGCCCAACTCGGTGTCGTCTCGTTCGGACGTGCTGGAGGATGCGCCATTGGCTGGCCAGATGTGTACGCTAGGGTGTCTTCTTACATCAATTGGATCGTCAGCGCTGTCAACTCATAAGATGTTCGAGAATTCAGGCTTCCATTTACTTATTACATTCCTGTTGAGTTACTTGTAAAATGATTCTGTAACATAATTCTGTAAAATAAAACAAAGGATTAGGTAAAGATCAGTATTCTTAATTTTATTTGTATATTAAAGGTGCTGCTTCTTTACGTTAAAGTCAAGAAGCTGCTATTTCAAAGCGTTTCGATTATTTCTATAACTTCGACTATAGTCTAACATGATTCTATTTACAATTAGCATGCGGCCTTCTGCAGGCTACAAAAGTGATACTATTTGCTTATAAGTAATATCTTCCTTCTTAATAAGATGAATGTTGCATACATAATAACTTTGGTATTTTCGACGTAATTAAATATCTGAAGAAATATTGTGCTTAGTAGGCAATTGAACCTAACGCCTCCTGCTTGCCGACCGGGCATGCTAACCATAACACGACGTGGCTATTGTACTTGATGGTATGATATGACTTTCTTCGTACAAAACGTTTAATTCCAATCTTACTTTAACTTATTTTTATGGTAATTTGTAATGCAATCCTCAGGATACTACGTTTTTTAATTATTTTAACTTCAATTACCAGAATTGTATTAGTTGCTGTCTTGTATTAGTTCAATATTTATATTTTTGTACATTTTTAATTATTCAAAGCTGTAAACGAAAGAAATGCAGTTAAGAGTGATTGAGTTAATATTGACCCTAAACATTTGTTAAAGAAGTCGCCGCACGTATGAGCTCGTCTAGTCCTTTTCCCTCGGTGGATCACTGCGTTTTCCTGGTGTTCGTACCTCTCAGGTTAGAGATTGTTATGTTTTCTTGCCAATTCGGTTACTTGCTTCACCACTCTTCTCCAACCTGTAATATCCATTTTTTTCGCATCCTCATATATATGCTCTCCTATTTTGTTCTCCAGAGCCTTCTTGACCTATATTTTGCTGGTTTCTATTTAAGTACTTTAGATGTAACCAAACCATCTGAGTCTCTTGGCTCTTATAAAGTCTACAATGTCTTCCCCATTCGTCAGGTTTTTTTACCTCATTATTCATGAGTAGTCCATGCCTCTCTTCTTCGTCCATTATTCTTCTTAGAACTTTGCGTTCTCTTATTCTTAGCTTTTCTTCATCTTTCTAGATGAGACACATTGTTTACGCTGCGTAACATTGCTACCACTGCTTTGATTGGTGTTTCGTATACTTTTACTTTGGTATATTTCCAAGGCACTTGTCGTTTGGCAGTCTTTGATATTTTCAGAATTATTTATTTTCTTGCATTGATTCTTTAATTTATTTCTGTGCTTCTTTCCTTTTTCCTATTAACTGTCACTAACAGGTATTTGAAGTCGTTCGCTTGTTGGAACTTGTATTCGCCAATTTCTATTTCCGTCGTGTTCCTCCTGCGTCTTGTCTTGACCTCATCATATACTTTGTTAGGTCTTGACTGATACTTTTTGCTACTTTACTTGTTTTCAACGGTGTCATTTTCACTGCATTATTGTTTTACTGATCCCTGCGTCGCGCTCTTTTGAACGGTTTGTTGAATAACATTATCGATAAGCTGTCTCATCACCTTACTCCTCTGGTTCGCCACGATAAACGTCTCCATGTTGCATTATATTAAAAAGGAATTTCAATACATAATACGATGAATAATAATTAAAAGGAAAACTTATTTGATTATGTAGCATATGTGAATACACTTATTTACCTAATCAAATATATTATGTTTTTCGACGCAATAACGTAAATAACTCATAAAAAAGATATAGTAAAAACTGTTTTGTGTATTTGGACCATGTTCACTGCAACCTTAAAAATTAAGAAATTTTTCCATTACCTCATATCAGATAAATTTACAATACGAAAAGACCCTTAAGCATGAAAATAATATCCTCAAATAATATAATCCCTTGATATACCACACAGGTAGATAATATTAAAGAATTTTGATAAGTGACCGTAGGTAAATCCTATTCTATTCCCTTTGTTTGTAAATTGTAAATAACTACCAACAAAGTACTAAAATGTTAAATTCATATTTCAAATAAAGTTCTTAAACGTTAATATCTTTAACGACTTGGAAGAACACCAACTGCGGTAAAAACTTCGAAGTCTAGAATAATTCCAAAGTTTTTCAAGCCCTCCAAGCCTATCATCTGTTGATATACTTAAGCCGGTGGTGCATTTCGAATTTAATATTTAGGCTTTAGGGACCACTTCTCCTTTTTTCTGAACTCCCAACTAAGACGCTGTAAAAGAGACTTAAGTGGAATTGCAGACAACTGGAAAGGCAGTATTAAAGCTAATTTCAGATGTTGTTTACAAAAAACAACGAAAATCTCATGAAGCAAAGTTAAGTAGACGGCTTAACTGTGATTATAAAATGCAATCACTCATATTTTCCGTTACCAGCAGCAGATTTCGCGTGCTATGAAATATGACAACCTTTACAATCCGGCTTAGCGACCAGAAAGGCTTCAAAGACCACGATAAGATAAAAATTTCATATAAAAATGGAACTCTTGCAGTTGGTAGTCAGTTAGCTATCCCGCTGCTGTAGCAAGATGTTGAAGTTCGTAGCTGTACTTGCCCTGGTTGTGTGCGCTACTGGTAAGATTGAAAATTTAAATATTATAAATTTGTATAATAACGATGTTGTTATTTCTTTACAACAGCTGTCCCAGCAGTTGACCGAGTCGATCCTAGGATCGACGTAAATGGAGACTGGAGAGTTGTAGGAGGCACCAATGCACCAGCTGGCGCCTTCCCAAACATCGTTTCCGTTAGATCCGCAGGCGGTGCTCACTTCTGCGGTGGCACCATCTTGAATTCCGTCAACATCCTCACCGCTGCTCACTGCATCATCGGGTAAATTCTCTTTGTGTAATAATTGAGTTAGCAAATTGTACATTTCCCTTTTCGCCGATACAGCCGCAGCACCGCTAATACCGGTGTCCTAGCCGGTACCAACACCCTCAACTCTGGCGGCGTCACCCGCGGCTCCAGCAGACTCATCATCCACGGAAACTACAACCCGAACACACTCGCCAATGATATTGCCGTCATCAGATTGGGCAATGGCCTGCCTATGGGCGGCAACGTACAACAAGTCTCCTTGAACACGGCTAACACTGGCGCCGTCGCGGCTATCTTGGCCGGCTGGGGCAGAACTGCCACCAACAGTGGTATTCCCAACAATCTACAGCAACTCAACACACAAACCCTTACCCACGCCCAATGTCAACAAAGCTGGGGCAACAGCGTGACTACTTTGCAGATCTGCGCGTTCATTGGATCTGGACGCGGTGCTTGCAACGGTGACTCGGGTGGCCCATTGTACCAAACTAGCAACAGAGCCCAACTCGGTGTCGTCTCCTTCGGACGTGCTGGAGGATGCGCCATTGGCTGGCCAGATGTGTACGCTAGGGTGTCTTCTTACATCAATTGGATCGTCAGCGCTGTCAACTCATAAGATATTTAAGAATTCCCGCTTCCACTTACATATTGTATCCTTGATAAGTTACTGTAAAATAATGCTATAAAATAAAACAAAGGATTAGGTAAGCATCAGTATTTTTATTGCATTTACGCACAAAAAGATAGGATCTAAGTTACAATTGTAGTGTTGCAATTGCTCGGAAGGTCGGTACTATTCCAGATGTTATAAAAGGACATTACGGTAAAATCAATTGTTGTCAATTGTGCCTTAATATAGATCTGTTCATTTCTAACAAGAAATCTGAACTTGAAATATTATAAAACGTAGCAATGTTCAGCGAGAGTAAAGAAACATAACTTGTATTGTACGCAGCGGAAACTGAGGAAGTGGTCTACTTGAATACAATTATTTGGCACCCTTTTCTGTAAATTACAGGGAAAAAAATTCTCTTCTACATATGTACTGGATGGACACTATGCAGCATTCTTTAATAACAAACTCCAACTACGACTACATGCATATATCGTGTACAGCACCAGAACTAAAGATATTGAAGTTCTCCGGTAAATGCTGATATAGGCAAAAATACAATTTCTCCTTCCCCAAATATTGTGCTCAACAAATTCGCTTATTAAAGGATAGCTTGTTTAAATCCTAAAAAACGATTTTCACTTAAAGACATTGTTAAATCATCTACCAATGGAAAATTTCAACAAATTTATTTGTTCTGCTTTTAGATTATAAATCTTCGCTAAAAAGAGTATTTAATAATGCAGTCGTTAATGCCAATTTTTTGCAATATAATCAAGTTAAGTAAATAGATTAACTTTGATCATAAGTTCACTTTTGTGCACACTTCGTTGCTCCTACGTCTAATTTAACGTGGACCCACTTCTATAACGAAACAATGTACCGTTTATCCTTTCTTAATATCATAATCTAAGGAATTACGGGAGCTCTTACAATCCGCCTTACTAACAAAAAAGATTTAAAGGAATACGATAAGATAAAAATTTCGTATAAAAGATGCGTTTCCAGCTATTGGTAGCCAGTTAGCTAATCGTATTGCAAGATGTTGAAGTTCGTAGCTGTACTAGCCCTGGTCGTGTGCGCCACTGGTAATGTTGAAGTGATATTTTTTACATTAATATAATAACGATGTCCTTATTTCCTCACAACAGCTGTCCCGGCAGTTGACAGAGTCGATCCTAGGATCGACGTAAATGGTGACTGGAGAGTTGTAGGAGGCACCAATGCTCCAGCTGGCGCCTTCCCAAACATCGTTTCCGTTAGATCGGCAGCCGGTGCTCACTTCTGCGGTGGCACCATCTTGAATTCCGTCAACATCCTCACCGCCGCTCACTGCATCATTGGGTAAAATTCTCTTTGTGTAATAATTGAGTTTGCAAATTGTACATTTCTCTTTTCGCCTATGTAGCCGCAGCACCGCTAATACTGGTGTCCTAGCCGGTACCAACACCCTCAACTCTGGCGGCATCACCCGCGGCTCCAGCAGACTGATCCTCCATGGAAGCTACAATCCAAACACGCTCGCCAACGATATCGCCGTCATCAGATTGAGCAGCGCTCTCGCAATGGGTGGCAACGTACAACAGGTCTCCTTGAATACGGCTAACACCGGCGCCGTCGCGGCTATCTTGGCCGGCTGGGGCAGAACAGCCACCAACAGTGGTATTCCCAACAATCTACAGCAACTCAACACACAAACCCTTACCCACGCCCAATGCCAACAAAGCTGGGGCAGCAGCGTGAGTACCTTGCAGATCTGCGCGTTCATTGGATCTGGACGCGGCGCTTGCAACGGTGACTCGGGTGGCCCATTGTACCAATCTAGCAACAGAGCCCAACTGGGTGTCGTCTCATTCGGACGTGCCGGTGGATGCGCCATTGGCTGGCCGGATGTGTACGCTAGGGTATCTTCTTACATCAATTGGATCGTCAGTGCTGTCAACTCATAAGATATTCGAGAATTTAGGATTCCACTCACATATTTCGTTCATTGAAAATTTATTGTAAAATAATTCTATTAAATAAAACAAAGGATTAGGTAAATAGTAGTGTTTCATATCTTTATCGCCATAGAAAGAAGTTTAGCTAGGATAAAATGTTGTTCATTGCTCTCACAAGCTGGGCAATCATCGCACGACAACTTGAATAGAAATTGAGTATGTGATGGTTGAGAAGGAAAAGCTTTACTGCAAAATCGTAAATTATTATATGCATAAGAATCTTAGGACGTCAAACGTAGCCATTACAAAAGAAAGAAATGGAGGATGTTGTTTGCGAAAGCGCGAGTAAAATCTTGGGTAGTATTCCTCAATAATTAGAATTTCTTTTCCGAGTTCCACAAACTTACACAATAGGTTTAAAGATTAAAGATTAAAACCGATAAGGAGAGAGATATTATCAGGGATAACGTGTCACAATGCACACGTTAATATCTTTTAACATGACAAATCCTACCTAATCATTAACTTAATTTAGAAGAGAACGCTACACCTTTGGCAGTATTATTATATGTTTTTGGATTAACAATGAAAAGGTCATTTTAACAAGCTACTTACAAAACCGTCACGATTAACTCGTTCCTAAAAGGTAACATTTATAGCTCGCCAGAGTCCTGAAACTTATAGCATTACAATACAGCGTTCAAGAAACAATTATCTAGCTGAATATTCATTAGTAAATGTCCCGATCGATTAACTGGCAATTACTAGAGGCTGTTAATTTATATACAGGCTGCGGCGATTATCCGTTCTACTTGTTTACACGTTCAACTCCGAATTTAAATTCAACTCTAACATTTAACTTTAAACAATATGCTTTCTTGTTCGCGCAACGTTTTATCTGATGATGGCCCACATCAACGCCAGTCCTAGAGCACGTTTTAAATTTAATTTTTACGTAACATTTTTATTTTGTAAAAATAAAAATTGTTTAAGACTGGATTGATTCAGTCATTCCGTAAGTGCGTACTGCTACATTAGATTAGAGGTAATTCCAAGGTGACGCAATTATAGTAGCGTGTAATCTCTTCAGATGCCTCTTCTTCTTATCTCTTCTTATATTTCTTTGCGTTTGTCCTCCAATTAAAGCATATTACACGTGCTTCCCTTAAATTCTGCTTTGGGCATATGCACAATTAAAATTCATTCGACGTTCGTACATTTAATTGAGTCCCATCTCTATGAATATCCTTTTCCTACGTCTCTCTACGGTTTATCTCTCTCCAAGTTCGCCTTCTGCGATCTCCAAACAATCTTAACAACAATAACGTAGGGGAAGGGCAAAGAACTCCAATTAGCATGTAAAGAGGCTAGTTACCGGGGTAAAATTGAAAATTAACCCGACTCTCCTTTTCGGGTTTTATTAAGGACGGGGAAGCCTCGATGCGACAACTTTTCAATTTCGGGTCTTACACTAACGAATTAGTATTATCCGGGAAAATTCTCCCTCTCCGGTCGGTAAATTCGCTGCTGCGGGAAAGGCCGGAAAAATTCGAAGCGAAGTACTTCGACCGTTACTAGGTGTGTGCAACACAAGTTAACCGTTGCGTAGCGTCCCCGCGCTTATGAATATTCCGGTCGAAATTAAAATCGCCGACTGGCGTTCGTAAAATATTTAATTTCGGAACGGGGAACTGTCAAAATTTGGGGAAAAGAATGCGTGTTTTCCGCATCCGTTTCGTTATAAATTTGATTCATAATCAACTGACGGCATTTAAGAGGATCAACAAATTAGGGCACGCCACGTTAAAGGCGCGAATTTAGAGCATCAAATTAGAATACGTTCCTTCGACTAAGGAAATTCGTTTAAGTTAAATGAAAATTAATCTACGATGTACAGGATGAATACGAGAGGAATGAACTAGGGGCCACGTGTTATAGTTGCAGTTTTAAGCTGACGATTCAAATCGTTTTTTGTCGATTCGACTTGGTAGAAACAAATAAACAGATTAAAACGGTTCGAATAAACTAAAATATGAATATTTATTACAATAAGTTCTTATATATGTTTATTGTGGTGTTATCTTATCAACTGGTCCCTGTTTCTAGAAAGCTTAAAATCTAATCTAAATAAAATCTTCCGGGGATTATTCAATATTCCGAAATAATAACATGTTCAGCTGGCACAATCCACAATACTTATAAATGCAATTTTTCTCAATTTTAGAACAAAAAGTTTAGTACAATCGTAATCTTAGTAGCATCGAACGAATCCTTGAAATGAACGTACATACATATATTATGCGTTACTTTATAAGTATGCATTTTTTAAATGATCCCTTAAAATTGATACGGCAAAAGAATTGCTAAACAAAGCGAGAGATCGAAAGAAGTGCCAGGCCCTTCCGTTTCCATCTGCTGTGTGAGAAACACCGTCGAAAAGGGAAAACTATACGCAAGTGCAACCGTATTTTACATGCTCGAACTAATTATAGGAAAAAAGAAACTTTTCCACATCAGATCTCGGCTGAACGTAGTTTCTTATAGATCCTCATGAATAACGAATACATCTCATTCGGACCACCCATTTCTGCGTCGAACAGCGTCTGGCAAGATCCTCCCTCCTGCTGGCGCGAACACATGTCCGCCGTCACCGCGCAAATTGTTGTTTATGTGTGCCATTGCACGCGAACTCATTTAATACTATTTATATAAATAATGCAGTGAAGTTACCGGGGTGAACTTTCGTTCCGGTACGTGCGACGGCCGAAGGTGGAACGGTATTTCCGGCCCCAGCATATACTTCCACGCGTGCGACAAGGGAAATACCAGAAGCGAGGAACGGGGGAAATAAAGGGAGTACGCACATGACCCCTGCCATCTACCGCATCACTATTTTTCACTATTTCCCATTTCGCTGGGCGACGGCATTTTTCCGAGCAAGTTGACAGTTTTCGTTCGGCGTGAGAGAAGAGAAAATGCCGGCTAATTTATCGGACATACACGAAACACTCTTATCTTCCTCGCTCTTTTCTTCACGCTCCGATGGTCATGTTCAATTTCCAAGGGAAGGAATAAGTTGTATCGGAATTTGCGAAACTGGGATAAAGCAAGAGAATTGCTTGCCTATTGAAAATTTAGCTTTCGGATTTGCATCGATGTGAAATATTGCAATGATTTATCGGCTAGAATGCGCCGGATAGCTTTCTTTTTTTAGTTGTTTCTAGAGTAATGGACACTTTGGTACATCGAAGAAAATGAATGAAAACAAGATGTTCCATTGCAATAAAGAAAATGTATTAAAGGCTTAAAAAAAGGCAAAATCAGAAATATATAAGACCGGGAATAGTGTATGCATTAAAAGCAACAACTTAATGTTGTTGTTTTTAAGGAGATAAGAAGAAGGATGAAAAAACTAAAAGCAATGGAATGTTATACGAACAATAACGGGACTAAAGAAGATAGACAAAAATGATTACAGATAACGGACGAATCACGAAATTGAAGAGATATTTGATGCTACTGGCATGTTTATAGACGAGAGAAAAAGTCTCATATGGAAGACAGAGCAAGAAGAAGAAAGAAGTACCGATGGAAGGCACATGACTTAACAAGAATGAAAATAGAACGAAAATAAAAAATGAATGAAATTAAAAAATTGCGAACACAAAAGAATGGAGAAGGATAGTGTATCGGATGAAAACACTCTAGTCTTCGCAAAGAAGAATTAGAGAAGCGCAGGAACCAATCCAGCTTAATTATAAATCTAGATGCGACCTAATGCTTTCGCTGCAATATAAATGTTATTAGAAACATAACATTTTTGCTATCCCTCATCATTTCGTCCGGACATTGAGCTAAATCTAGAAACATGAACGTTCATTAAACCTAATCTTAGTTATCAACGTTGTACAATTGGAAAAGCTAAAATTATCCTGAAATACTCCCTGAAAAATGAACATGTTGCTTGAAAATAACCGAAATGAAACTGCCCGTCCAAAAATAAATAAAAATTAAATAATTGGAAGATCTGAAACTCGCACGTGATGTGATTATGTGTCGACTGGGCATGTAAAAATGAATTATTAAAGTAAAATTTCGGACGATTAACACGTAAATGTATAATTTCAGCAGTGATATTTTATAGGGAACAATTACTTTCAACAAATAAAAGAGCAGCGGTTTTTCTATTTTTCCCCCCGTTACATAAACAAGCGGAATATTAAGCTGAATATCGCTGATTCGGTATCATTTAGCGTTATCTTTTGTTTTTATATCCTTTTCCGAGAGAGTACCCCCATTTAATATCTTTTATTTTATCGTATTTTTGCTGCGGCTGCATTTTCGGAATGTATTACGCAATATATCGTAAATACCTCTTAAAAATATAGTACAGGTTGCTTTTAATCACCATTAGCAGCAAAAAAATATTTATAAGTAACCTTTATAAACAGCGAAATGGAATTCGCGGAGCATTTGTTTAACAACGTATAATGTTCAATTCTGCTTATTCTCGAAATCGAGTTAATTTTCGGGAAGCGAGCTTATAAATAGCTTATATGGCGACCCAGCTACATGACGTGCTGGCGTGATAATAATTTGGATATTAAAATGATGTAAGTGTATTTTTTTTATGCCAATGGCAAATGCGAAAATGGTCGAAAAAAGTTTTTAACTACATCAATATAATATGGGAAAAACAGTAGGGAAATGTATTTCATGTGTTCACATAACAAGCAACGAAATATAATTCTTGTTGAAAATGTATTTGTACGTTTATGTTAATCCATTTTTGACTGCGGTGTCCAAGCAGGTCCGGCCATACTTTTCACAAACAAATGCTGCTCGCCCCGGCAGCAAAATGATTAAAATATCACCACGTTACGTGCAAAAAAGCTTGCGCCGGACCTCACTACAAGACAAAAAAAATTATTTCCAAAAATGTCTATTCGCAAAGGCACCATAACCTTTTGAACCCGCAATCCTTCAGTTTCACAATGAAACTTTTTGTAACAGTAAAAATATGGAAGGATAAAAAAAAGTACCAATAAAGCGGTAAATCAAGCATAAAACCTGTAAACCTTTTTCACGTGATTGATAAGAACTTACTCGTTGTTAAATGTTTGGAGAGAAGGTATCTACATTCATATCAGACAATTCCCATAACATGGTTTTTTTTTACGCTTTTTTCGATAAAGAATATTGAGCTACCTATATCCTTGTAACTGCCTCTAAATACATTACGCCCTCTTTAAAAAGCAATATCCAGGAGAGTATTACTTATTGGGTAATAATGTTCGAGGGCATGGCCATCATACTTCATACTCGTTGTTAAAATAGCCACCTCTTCGGTCATTTCTTTCGCTACACGCATAACAGAATGTTCCACGATTTTACAGCTCCCGTTTATCGGCCGTTTTTACGTCGTCAGCGTAACGTTAACGCCGCCGCGTAAATCAAAGTAGTGTTGGCGCAGGGGACGGGCGACCGTACAGTTTTATAGACCCGTCGTTCTGTTACCGAAAGCGGGACGTCGTTCTATATTACTGCAAAGATCGCCATTATACCATCGCATCGTAAAAATAAGACCTGAACTATATGGCTATCTATACTTTTTTTCAAGATCAAATAAGCATTTATTTATAACGGAAAAGGAGGAATTCTATTATATTGTAGTAGTCGACGTTGATAGTGATATTCAAAGGAAAGCACTATATAACACGACGATTAGTCTTTCCTCCTTTGGGAATGATATGACAACATGAAAACCGAGAGATAATTTAAAATTGGTTTTATGTAAACTATAAAACCAATGCATGAGTAACAGCTGTGTGACTTGGTTTCAACTGTCCTCTATAGCAAGAAACAACGAAGTTAGTTGAAAATTCAATGTGGTTGTGGTCGCGCAGCAAGACGACTCTGCTTTATTTTAAAGAATCGACTGAGAATGAAGAAAATTGCATGGCTGTGGGTTTCCCAGTTTAGAAAAGGAATAATTTTCAATGCACTGAAAGCACATTTTCCATTTAGTGAAACTCGTTGTTTTTACATTTACTGGGTAAAGTAAATAAAAAACAAATGTTTCCTTTTCACTCACTTTTTTATTTATTTTTGTAAATCTATATGTATGTACTTGTACATTCTACAAAGTTGAGTACATTCAATCCAAGTTAAAACTGTAGTAACTTACTTATACAAAATACGCTAATTCATAACGTGCAAATTTGAATACTTTTTAAAATCAATGCGTTTCTAATCACTTTAACAATTATAACCAATTTCCTATTTATACATCACAAACACCAACCATAGTATGAATAGAAAGAATCAACAGTAACAACCAACTTAATACATAAAAAAGTATCAAAAATGACTCAAAATTATAAAATTTTCTTTGGATACCAAAAAGTAGGCGCAAAAAAGGACGTTATTTATAAGAAAATCACGGAAGTAGGTTACGTGTGGTTTAGCAAAATGCTGTGCTATTGAACTATAAACATTACGTATTAATAAATTAATAAATACAAGAGAAGATGTGTTGGAAAAAATAAACACTAACGTATCTTCGAACTTATTTCGTCGATTAACTCGTCTATCCTCGGGCTGGTCCCTTTAAACGTTTTAGGATCAGGACCTATCATCTGTATGAGTTGAGGTACTTCCTGCCGGGAGACTTGTACGAATTTACTTAGAGCTTTCATGGATCTGAATAAATGCTCTTCGGATGGTTTCGAATTGAAGAATTGCAGTAACGCCATTGTTAATTCTACCGCTACATCGTCAAAAACCTGCAACAAGTAATTCTAGAGATTAATAAAACGTAGGTTAGACACCGAAAAAACATAATAATTATCAACGATTATAAAATTGTTGAAATAATGAGGTCCCAAAAGTACATCCTGCGAAAGCTTGATTTTTACGAATAAAAAGAAGTTGAGATTTTTATAAATTCCAGTAGTTCAATTACATTTTCGAAGTCGCCTGAAGTGATGTCAACTGTCTTATTTTCAACGAAATTCCTCCTACGACTTTGGAAAAGCAATGGAAGGACTAATCCAACGGTACCATATGCGTTATGTTTTTTTTTTTTTTTTTTTGTGAATAACAAACTATAAAATCTTCAAGTTTTGCTTTCTGAAAGCCATCCAGATCCGAAAATCTTTCTTTCCATTTTTACGGGGAGGCTAACATCGACTGGTACAAACGACTATTAAACAACAAGTGAACGTTCAACCTGGCAACAATTTTAAAATGTATCTTTAAACGCAAGCGCAACTATATTGCCAGAAATTTTTTGGCGATTAATACCATCTTCCTGTCGAGGCTTCAAACTACCCTCACATGCTCTCGTAACTAAAACATTTATTTTGCAATCGTTGATAACACATTCTTTAACAGCTGGCAACGTTCAAATTCACTAATTCTTGACTACTATCAATACCCGCATATTAAAAAGGTTCGGTAAAAATTCCCAAAACAAGAAAAAAATAGTCTATTTTTCGCATCTTTATAATAAAAAGCAATTTTTTCCCTCTTCTAGCAATGTACTCTGATATATTTCATTTGTCACGCAAGTTACAGAATAAAAAGTAATAGGAAATTTCAAGGATAACTTTTTTAATATCTACTTAGGACGAACGTTGTCTCCTATATGTTTTTATTCTGTCTAAATAGCCGATATTAATTGGAAAATTGTAGCAGTAGTATCACACAGAAACTAAAAAGATCCACGACAACGACAAAACAACTTTTAAACACCCAGACACACACATTAATCACCACACGTTTTATTTCTCTAAATTTTGATGAACAATTCTCAAAAATACAACACCTCAACAAAAATATCTGTACCTTCGCCAAGCTGCGTTTGGGTAATATCTGACGAAGTCGCGACATTTTAAACATTTTCTGTAAACAAAATTCCACAGAGTATCTAGTTTTCTTTTAATTTTCGCTTCAATTTTAATATTCGTTAATCTAGGAACGATGAAAATAAAGAAGCGGAGGCGCTTCTAAGAGACATTAGTGCACAAAATAGTAATAGGATGGAGATTCAGAAAGAACGTCGCAAATCCATTAACAAAATCTATTTCAATTGTGACAAAATATGTTTACGTCCTTTACTAACACAATCACTACATCTATGTGCAAATATATTACAGCGCATAGCACGAAACAAGTTAATTTATCATCCTTAAAATAGATTTTGTAAAAAAAAAAAACAAACAGAGTAACAGATGAAATAAGAATATTAGTAATGAAAAATAGATACAGACCACGGTTTTTACCTCCTTGCAGGCTAAATTATGGATAATGGCAGTTCCTCTATCCTGAAGTGCCGGTCTATCAGAGAGCAATGAATGTACTCCCACTTTAGTTGTAACCCTAATATTGCTTATAGTTTGATTATTGTAGGTCCATTCGGAAATATACATCAACCACTCCGAGGAGCTCAGATTTTCAAACATGTTTGCAATCTAAAAATTTATTTCATCAATTTTTAATATTCACCAATTATCGTCGCGAAGAATACTTACAAAAAGCGCTAGCGACTCCTGTTCTTCCGGAGTGATCCTATCGATCTCGTACGCGTAATTCATTATAATATGGTCACGTCTATCTTGATGCAAGAGTAGGATTACGTCGTCTTTCAACGCCGCCAATCCCAGAACATTCAAAGTGCGAACCTTTACTTCCGTTGGTAAGTTGGCGTCATTCAGCAATCTGCCGACGAATAATAAGAAGCCGTCTCCAAGGGCCCAACTACCTTCATCTTCCAGCATGTACTTGTGGAGTTCTTCTAGAGAAGTTTGTTCCTCGGGTGATAGCTTCCCATCTATCAATCCTACAAGTGCATCAAATTCAACGCGGATCTGCAAAAGAATACAGGTTTATTTTTTTGGTACTTTTATTTAAAACAATAAATAAATACATCGAAAGTATCTCTGTAAACAATCGGTGGTTCTCTAGTCTTTTTTCTTTCTTCCTCTTCTCTTCGTTCATCTTCCTCCATTTGTAAAGCCTGTTCTGATGGCAGTTGGCTGTCTGTCGCTCCATTTATAGCTTCTGTGTCAGCCATGTCTTGAACGCTAACATACACCTTTAACAACGTAAAAAGTAATTACTAAAAATGCAAAAACCAATTCGATCATGACGACATTAATACGCAATCGCCAACATGATTCGGTTGCCTACCAGCGAAACAGTTCCTTGCCAATAATCGGTTTTAATCTGCTCGCTAGATGGGAGACGACAAAAAGATACCAAACCAACGGCGATAGGTTATAACGTCACGAAAGGCCGTGCACGACAATTCGATTTTCTCCTGTATTTCCCTTGCAAACTGTATACATCGCACCAAGTACGAGGATGTCGAATTGTTGTGAGCGACCCTTTTTCACTTTTTTAGATTTATTTAAACAGCTACGTTACCTATATACATATGTTATAACTACCTCTAATTCGGGCGGAAGTGTTTGTCCTTGTTTGAGAAGTTTCTTGCGCTTCTTTTCACGCTTTCTTTCCCTTTTCGCTTGTTTTTCGGCTAAAGTTTTTCTTTTTTCTTGTAATATGAACGAATTGTATCTGCAATATTAATACAGCATCGTCGTTAACACACTGTTGAAAAAAGAAAATAAGTACACTGTTAAACTTTTTTTAAGGGGTCAATATAGAACAAATATAAATCTAAATTTGAACTACTTTCTATACTTACGTCTAAAATTTTTAATTATTCTTAAATTTTGAGAACATTGGTAACCGAATTAACTTTCATTTTAAATGTAGAAAGAATGTATTTATTTACAAACTCGCAATAATTTCACAACATGCAATTAATGAACACCCTTCAACCACCACGAACTTCAGCAAATAGCAATAAAACACGGAATTTCTTTGTAAATGCAATTTATTAGTATCATCTAAAAATACAGATGTTTCTACGACGAAAATCAAGGTATAACTTTAAGAGAATTGCTTTTTATATCTTAATATTATTGGGTCCCTACAAGCAGCTTTAAGTTGTACATTATTTGAGAAGCCTCGGCAGAAATCATCACATGCAACAATTAGGTGTTAAACAAATACTATTCATATGCTTACATTACATAAATGTTATCACTTTTCTTTTATTTTCAAATATATTATTTGATCCATATTAATTGAGCAATTGGCATTATTATATCTTAATGCCCGCTTAAAAGAAATAATTATCTAATCAAAAAATTAGCTATACGAATAACTTCAATAAATTACAATGATATGGTGCCAACTACTTTGAAACGTTTGAATATTGGAAAAAAAAATCGAAATTTTTGGCCATAAATTATAAAAAATTAAATACTACATCTTAAAGTATTATTAAAAATTCATCTTTGAAACAACAAAGTTTCTTATGTATAATCGCTGCATTCTATTCCTACTAACGGTAATACTCTGTAAATGCAAATATGCGTCAGTCATAAATTATTTGATAAATTTAAAAACATCACAATCTAAATTGGTAAAGGTATAACATTCGACTATGGATGCTGTAATCCTGGTATATCTGTTGATTTCATTGTTTCCGAGGATTTAACATTGAGTTAAGTAATTGTAACCCAGCCCCAACGAATAATCTATAAGGCAAAAAGAGAAAAACAAACAGCAGTTAAACAAACGAACACTCTCAATAACACATGGGTAGATGACATGTTATATATTATGAATACAGCAAAGGGGGGCAGTAAAAGCACAGTTATTATCATTCAGGGCGGCTCAAGTAATGTTATTTTCCCACAAAGTCACCTTTACTATCAAAACCTTTCTCTGACCTTGTTGCTTCGACCTCAGAATTGAGGGCTTCGAAATCCGGACTGCTTTGCCTTCCCAACGGAGTTCGTTCTTCAGCCAGAGGTCTAGCACTCTGCTCTAGTTGCGAAACGAAACTTTCAATTAGCGGCGCTAGTCTAGTTTGCAAAATTTCGTTTGGAAGATCTAGTATATGCTTTGGTATACTCGCACCACACAAGAATTGAGCTATGTCGTTAGAAAATACGTTGCAGTTATGCGTGAGTAATTTGTAGTTGTGCCCACTGAAACAGAATATAGAAATACAGTTATAGGTTTTGCTTCAAAATCCAAAATAATTTAAATTGATAAAGCCATTAGGCTGTACACGTTAGGTCACGTTAGCGAAAATTGAAGGGGATATACTAATCAGAAAATGTAAAACGTACCGTCGTCTAATTTCGCTTTTCTTATTCAAACTTAAGAATCGCTATAATTGTAATATCTTCTATTCTACTTTAAATTTATGAGCATTTATGTAATTAAGTCTTACAGCAGTTTCCACGGCCGTAGCGTCAAACCTTTATACAGAGGTCCCTGCCAGCAATTGGTAAATAAAATGGAGTCGCTACGACTCATCTTTAACAATGTCGAAAACATATCAACATAATTTGACGTAATATGTCAACGACATACATCGATATTTATGCTGCCTCGACTCTCGATATAAATATATAAAGTGATGGTAAATTTTGATAGGTTTCTTACGTACGTTATTTGAAATTTAATCTTAATTTGATGCTTCTTTTCGAAGAATCTTTTCCTCAATTAATGGTCTAGCACTTTTTTCTAGCCGTTTTACAAATTTTAGCACGGCCGAAGCTAATTTTGACTGCCTTACTTCATCTGGTAACTCAATTATGTAATCTGGTATCTGAGCATCGCACAGATGATGGGCAATTTCGCTAGAGAAATCGTTGCAATTGTGCGAAAATAATTTATATGTGTTAGCACTAAAAAGAAACAAAACGATTACGGTATAATGAACTCAACTACTATTTACTACCGAGACTTTCAATATTTCGTCCGAAGCAATAAACGTTCGGGATATATAAGCAGCTAGGAGCGTTTAATATTTATTGAGGCCATTCTGATAAACTTTAAAACTTGATACTATTAACGCTTACGTTATAAAAAAAAAATGTTACTTACGCGTAAGTGCTTTCACTCAATCCATTCAAGTAATCAAAGAACACTGAATAAGGAACTTGTGTATGGCCTAGAAGGACTACTTCTAGTGGGGCTCCTAAGGCCGTAGAACCCTGCAAATGATATAGATTTAAATATCGATAGTGTGTTAGTTATTGCTTGTAATAAACTTGTGTCAAAATAAATGAACACAGTTAAATACCGAAGAAATGTAGAAAAGAATATGTATTATCCTTTTATGTCTGATCCAGGCGCTTTATTGCATCTTTGCCTCATACTATACTGAGGATTCCTACTTTAGGTACCTGAACTTATGAAACACCGTTGTAAGTCTCAATGTATTCTTTTTCATGGGCCTATAGATTTACAACTATAAATGTATGCCTTGTCAAAAGAATGTACGTTGCAAAGAGTTCGGAGTTAGTCAGTATACACACCTTAGAATCTAAATAATTTCTAATACTACGTATTTCTAATAATACTTTTTATTTCCTGTTTTACAACTGTGACGCGATTAAAGATGGTACTTTCCCGTTTCTAAATTTTAATGGCCTTGGGAAAGTAAATGTTATAATTTTATCCAAATCTTCAAATATTCCCCATTCAACCATTCAATTCCTTCATTTTCAGTCAAATGCACGACTTTATTAGCATTCAATCCAGGATATTTGAGACGTGCATCAGTTAATCTGAAATGGTCTTTAAATAAAATAAATAAAAAAACATCTTATAAACGATTAGAAAGTAACACACGGCGTTAGATATTTTTGTACTCGGAAAATAGAGAATTCATTTTAGTTGGTAAAAATTAAGTTGTGAATATTTACGCATTACTTTATCGGAACGCTGTATAATCCAATTTAGTTAAAATGCATGCACGTACATTATCGGCGCTCTTGGCATTATTTACCGTATTCCAATCACAATATATCATTTCTTGATATTTAGCGCCGAATTACTAAATCATTGTGGATTTTAAATGATTCTGAGCATATTATTAATGCCATCAATAATTAGATCTTTGATACCAGTAGAATTAAAGAATTTAAAACAATCTGGAATCTAAATTAATATGCGAAGCTAGAAGACACAAACAACAACTGCGGCCAACATATAAAACAGAATAACTTGAACATTTGTATTTTTAAATTTTTATATAAACTCAAATTACGCTGTAGGCGTTGCATTGATATTTATAGATATTCTTAAATATATCGATTCTAGCTCAACATTGGCCCTCTATTAAAACTCAGATCATTAAAGTAAGCAAATGGTCATCAACGTAATATTAAGGCATTCACGTATTAAATATTACATTAACCACGTGGTATTTATAAATAGGATAAACCGTGACATTTCGCATTAAAAAAATCTAAAGCTGATTTGACACCGGCAAGAACTTATAAATCGCATGCAAATTGGATTTTCGGATGCAACGTTAAATGCGTAGATTACGTATAACGCAATCGGAACGCGAACGCGGAGCACCAGAAAAGCATCCCTTCGCATCAACGCGTCCGTAGCGCGAAATTTATCGCCGCTTTTAAAGTAAATCATGCAAAACTTAAGCTTAAATTTGCACACACACACGCAAACCGCAAACACCAAAAGACTTACGTTTGAAATAAGCGAAATAAATTCGGCCAAAATGCAATGCAAAGAAAACTAATATGTAAGCCGGTCTGGCGTCGAACTACAAACTCCGAGACAGTAAAAGTTTAACTTTAATTATAGACCATTCCAAATTTAGACGTGTACGACGGATCGCGAGTTAGATTTTATATCCGTGTTAAAACCCTTCGCGGCCAACGCGCTGCCACCTAGCGAGAATAACCCGCAACTCGCTCTCTATATATAGGGTAAGGTAAAAAAAAGAGCAAAAAATAATAAATAGCGTCGTGAAAGCACCGATTGTTACTAACTATAGATTTTGTGATGTATTTTTGTTAGGTTACGGAATTTTGATCTGCCAATTACTTAAACGACTAACGTAAATCTTACGCCGAATGAATTCTCAATTCGCTTAAGCTAAAAGTCATGACTTTTGATAATATCACTAAATACTAAATTTTTCCACAGTGACCTTGCATGGGTGGATACATTGAAACAAAATGTTCTATCTCACAGAACTATTTAATAAAAGTTACTGGTTTCGTGCTACCAAAACACTCATCGTCAGGCAAGCTGAAAAATAAAGTGAATTATTTAAAAAGCAAAATAAAAAATGCACTTCCTCCAAATTTAATTGCGTTGCCGATGCTTATTTGTCTTAAAGAGTCGTGTTCCTGTCGATATATAATTTTTAAAGCCCAACGATACAATAAGTAATTTGTTGTATATTATTGAATGTTATTTATTGTTATATTGTTATATATTATATTAACAATATTGTTGAATGCATGATACTTATTTGCCAGACTGTATCATCATCGTGTATGATCCTATATACAAGTAAAAGGGAAAAAAATATGCCACTTTTTTATGGTTATCTCTTTTCCTCATCAAATTACTTAAAAAAACGTATTTGATCAAATTTGATATCGGTAATCCTGCAATTCACAGCTCCTCATTCATGTCGCTCATCTGAGCATGGACTGATTAGATAATGTTGCCAGATTATAATATCAGTATTAGGAGCAATATATAATCCTATTGATTTCCTTGTTGAAGGAATAAAAATATGATCGAATGTGCCTTGAACGTTTGCTAAATATCGTTCCTAGTGATATGCGGCATTGTTGCGATATTGATCACTTCGTTTTCTCCTTTTTCTTGCTATATGCGATTAGATCACCCATTTTTAATGGTGAAAATTAAACTAAAAGAATTACAATTTGGCAACATTGCTTTAATCTTTGTATATGAACAGTAATTACACGAAATGGCAGCCATAAACTGAAGAATTTCATTTGTAATGATGTCACACACTGTTTATATATTGAATATATTTTTTTGTAATTGGAGAAAGTTGTTTTCGAATTTACAAGTTTTGATTAACATGCCCCGATTAAAAATACTTTCTAAAAAAAAGAGATGGCTACATCTGTTGTAAAAGCTGTTTGTTTTTAATTTTCTGCTTATTTGAAAAGCATCTTGTTTTCTATTATTTTTGACAATTTTCCAGAAGATAACATGTTTACCTATTAATTATATCGTATAAAAATAATACATTGGTATATATAATTTTCTAAAAATACCTTCATGTAAAGCTCCTATTTTACTATATACGTCAGATTATAAATATTCAATAAATATTCTTTTATGACAAATATTTAAGTGGGTACTTGTCACGATGCCAAGCTAGTAAATGACCAACATCTACAATATTCTTGCCATAAGGTTTACCTTGTCTATTAATAATATCCACTACTATATGTGCATACAACCTGTCTATGCCAAAAATTAAGATGGCAAGTAGAAGGAAATTACTATTGTTAAAAATGTCCTTTCTACCTCGATACTTACAGGTGTACAACTTTCTACTCCACCGGAGCCAAAAAAATATTCTCTCTCATATACGACTATTGATGTATGCCAAATTCCATCTATTCTTTTACCTTGAAAAAAAAATTGAAAAAAAAACATACATTGTAGAACATAACCTCAACGTCGATCAGATAAAATAAAATCGAGGTATATTTACCTATTAACATTGGAGAAATTGAGGCTGCCATACCTCGAGAAAGATCGTAAATATACAATTCTACTTTACTCGACATGTTTCTCTAAAATTTCAGTTAAAACTCTAAAAGAAACGCAGAAATTCCTACTGTCAAATGCGCTGGTCTCGAATTCCTTCCTTCCTTCCTGGTTTATTTTCACTAGAATTTATTCATAACGTTCTTTTTACTGCACCGTCCGTGTATATTTTCGAAAATGATGATTCAATTCTTCCGTGCGAAAAATAAAAATGAATCACAGCAGCACTCACAGAAGACTCACTAGCGCGCTAGATTTCTCTAGAACAAATGGAAATTTGCGTTGGTAAAATGCCATGCAAATTCAAAAAATGATTTCGTTTAGACGATGGAATGCAATGAACATTGGAAATAATTATAAAGTGTACCTTTTGGGAGCGCCTACGGTATCTATTTTTGTAGGATTCACAGTCTAAACACCATTTACCTGTAAGTTACGGAGGCCGCGTAATGTACGTCGTCGAAATATTTCTTCTCGAAATTCGAAAGATGCCGAATTGAAAAATGTTAAACTGGACTTACAAAAAGAAACAGCTTGAATTACGTATAGTAGAATTTTTGCAACTACACTCAATTTAATTGCAGAAAATAAATTGGAAACGTGAAATATACAGTCAGGTTCAGAAAAGTTTACTATTAATGAATTGAAGAAGGCTTGCTTTGTACTTCTCTTTTAATTTAGAAATCTATTATTCGCAATAAATTTATGATAAACAACAAAAATATTGCTAAATTACCTTTTATTCGAAAAGAATCTTAAAAATCACCTACTTCTGTTTCAGTAACACGCACAATGAACTTTATTTCGAAAGTTAACTACTTTCAATTTCCTTTCTGTATAAATGAAATTTAAAAATACGTCTGATGCGAAACTTATACGTATATATGGCTAAAACCTGTAATTATCTTTTTGATGTAATTTAATTGTTAATAGAAATGTCTAGTCATACTTCGACAATCGCAAGTCATTCATTACTTATAACAAGCACCAGAAATACTAAATTATTACAAATTTTACTGTAACCTTTTCTTTCTCAAAAGAGAAAAAAATTAAATGTTCCATGCAAGCAATAAATTCATTATCTAACAGAAAAAAAATAATTTATTTACATTTAAAAAAATTATCTTTTACTTTATTATAGTGGCATTAGTTTGCCAACTATGCATATAAAACGTCACTATTCTGAGTTTTGACTTGCAACTGAAAAATTGTGTTTAATAAATGGTCACTGTACAGGATGTCCAAAGGAAAAGGAATTGTAAGAAAAACAGACTATTTTTATTTAATAAAACCTGTACTCAACTTAATCACAAATTGTAATTTCGTTAAGGATCACTTTTACTAAAAATATACTCAGATAACCTATGCAATTAAATGTCCCTGTTGTAAAGATGACACAGACATTTACCTAATGTATGAATTTTATTATTTTCTAATGATTTTCCATAATCTCTCTCCAGTTACTTCGTATACAATCACCCGAAGGAACTAAGCGGATAGAAATTAGTGCTTCGTCTTCAACATGCCAACTCTTCGAACAAGTTTATTCAGCATTCGAATTGAATTCTTATGACTTTACCCTTTACCGAGAAAGAAATCATAAAAATGAAATCGCTAGCAGCAACTCGAAGACAGTGAGAGGTTTGGGAGTGAAGCATGGAGATATGTTATATTTGCAACCGGTAAATGGAGCTAATTTATTCCCTGAAAAGTGCAGTGTATGTATGCTATTTCGAAAATACATTTGTTTCATTTATCAATTACATAGCATCTCTATATTTACTTAAGTTTATTTGCAAAACAACTGAAATATGTGTACTTTTAGGGAACACCTTCTGGTGAACCAATATTATCAGATCGTGCAGCTTCATCAAGTGGTGTCAACACTGGAAATGCCGGAAGTAGACCTGGATCTGCTAATTTACCAGCAGGAAACAAGTCTTTAACAAATATACAAGAAGATGAAGTAGATCAACAATTAGCTAAGCTAGATGGCAAAATTGAAAGACAACGAGATCTGAAATTGTAAGTATTTTTTAGAAAAGTACATTAATATACTTTAAACAAGTCCATGCTTACTCATTTGACCTTTTACATTTTTCTACTCCTATTGTAATGAGGATTGATGTAATTTGTTCCGTTATAAATTAAGAAATATATATGGTTATTCGTTATGTAAATTTCTTATGTAATAGCATATCCATCTATTATGAAACATTAAGATTAAGACACTTTTCTCAGTGGGTCTTGAAATGATCAATGAATAACCAAATAAACACAAGAACATTTCTTGTGGTAACAAAGAACTCGATTCATACTTTCTTATTGTTTGTTTAACCTTCAGCTTTTCCCAGTCTTTTTTTGTAATTTTGAAGTATATAATAAATCTTTCATTAACACCTTACACAATTTGACGTCCCATAGATTGCTATCAACTACAATTCCTACTCAGGGGTTCAGTGCCACTTAACTTGCAAATACTTAAACGTTATTGATCACTTAATAATTCTCATATGACATATTACATACATATTTTTCTAATATTTCGCAGATGTCAACATAACAACAACTCAAGATGCTTCCATTGTTCAGCCCTGGAACCTTACGACGAAGCTTACTTAAGAGAGCATAACATCAAGCATCTATCATTTCACTCCTTTTTGCGTAAAATGACTTCTGGTGTCGATAGAGGCAAATTCTTGGCTCTAGAAGACATATCTTGTCGTATAAAGAATGGTTGTAAGGATCATCCGCCTTGGCCAAAGGGTATCTGTTCGAAATGTCAACCAAATGCTATAACTTTGAATAGACAGGTATGTAAAAACTAACTGACCAACATTTCAAACATCGAAACATCATATTTATTGTTTGTTTTAGGTTTATAGGCATGTCGATAACGTAACTTTCGAAAATACGAATTTAGTCGAGAATTTTTTAAACTACTGGCGCGTCACTGGCCACCAAAGGATCGGCTTTCTCTATGGAACATACGAAATATATAGTGACGTGCCTTTAGGTAATAATCTGTTACTTCCCCTGTTACAATTTTAACGTCCACATGCATTCGATGCTTATTGGAGATATTGTATGGCCTTTGTTTGGTTCTAGGTATTCGTGCTAAGGTAGTAGCTATATACGAACCGAACCAAGAAAGCAGTAAGGATTCAGTGCGTCTACTTCCTGATAATCACGAAGAGGTCGCTAATCAATTAGCATCTTCGTTGGGCTTAACGAAAGTAGGATGGATATTTACTGATCTATTACCAGAGGATGTGAAGAAAGGAACCGTGAAGCACACTAGAAATGTATCAACCCATTTTATTTCAGCACAAGAATGTATCATGGCTGGATATTTCCAAAATCTGCATCCGAATCCTTGCAAATACGCCTCTACTGGATACTTCGGATCAAAATTTGTTACTGTTTGTGTTACTGGTACGTAGGTAATCAAAGAAGACAAACTTTGATCTATATTTTATTGAACCGATTTTTTCTGTTAATGTAGAACAAGTATTTTAAGAAATTCAAGTGCGTTTCATTCTCTAGAATGTATAAAAAGCATGTTACTGGTCAACTGTTAATCATGTGTTCCTTTTGCTGTGCTTCTATAAACGAATACATTTCCATTTATACAATAAGTTTGTTCATTTGTGATTGTACTTTCAAAAATGTAATCGACCGATGAGCTACAAAACTACTGTATTGCTGATTACGATATTACTTATGACTCGTGGTTGATGCTTAGGCGAACTATGTATTTAACTACATCTGGTTTTAAGCACTTCATATTGCTATTTTGGAGAGCAGGCTTTATAAGCAAGCCCCTTTTGAGTAATAATTCTCAACGTATGTTCCCAGAAACTTTGAGGTTTCGTTGAAATTTTGCAAGGGTTTCGTGAAAAGCTTTTTCGTTTGTCGTTTAAGCAGCAAACGCGTTTAAGAAGCAAGGATAAAGAAACATAAAAATTCTTTGATCGGAGTTGATTGAGATGTAAAAATGCGCCCGATCTCTTTAGTTGATTAATACCAAGAGCCTATCAAGTCTAGACCTTTTGAAGACAAGAGTCGTGCTAGGTTTTCTATAACAATACGAAAAAAATGTTGAATTAAAACAGTAGCTTTTTTAACAATAGCTTAGAACCTGTTTTCTATTATTTGGCAAAGGAAGGTTATTACACATACCATCAATGCCTTGTTGAAAAGTTCTTTCCCTGACTGTATTTTACACACACAAAAGCCCTTGAGGTTATGACAAGCTTTAAAAACCTTATACACCGCACTGGGCCATCACAAAAAAAAAAAAAAATAGAGAAAGCAAGTTGGCCAGTTCGAACACTTTTGGGGATTCCTGATATCTTATCTAGTCAGCAGTCAGAATTTGGGGTAATTGTAAGTGTGCTCTCTAACATTTTTATATTGCAGTATCTTTAAAAAAATATTTTAATTATTATTAGTAATTGCTATTTTATCCAAATGCTCGTAATCAGTAACCTACAAGTATGAGAAGTTTTACTGCAGCACAATAACGTATTTTATCTCTCTCGCAGACTAGTTTATAACTGTACCAGACATAATAATTTTGCAGGCTAAAAACAGATTTATATCCATAATTTGCTATCGCATCGAGCGTGTTGTTTGATAGAAAATAAAATAGAACATTTCAATTTACAGGTGATAAGACCAGCCAAGTTCACATGGAAGGCTATCAAGTGTCTAATCAATGCATGGCTTTAGTTAGAGACAATTGTTTGGTACCAACGAAGGACGCTCCTGAACTGGGCTACGTTCGCGAATCCTCCGACAAGCAATATGTCCCGGATGTGTATTATAAGGTAAGTGCTTTTATTTTATGAATTCAAATAACTCAAAAACTTCTCGATTTGTATCGACAAAAAATAAGTTCGATAAGTTAGCAAAATATAATTAATATTTATGTAATTCATGCGCGTTTACTCTATTACAGTCAATTTTTTTCTATAAATACATACCGACTTTTGCCTTAGTTACATAGATATTTGAATCTGGCGGGCCGTCCTTCATGGTCGACTATTAGATTAAGGTCATCTCGTCTAGTATTTGCATAAACGCCTTAATATAAACATCGTAACGCCTTAGATGATGACGACGAGCGAAAATATATTTACCGTGTAATTCACCTGACTATTCAAACAAAATAATTTTGATTATTTATAAATACAAGTTTATTAGATAAGCGTCATCATATGCGATATATGTCGATGAAATAAATATGATAAGAAACAATATTGCTTAAAGTAACGTTGCTTTTATGTCTTAACGGTAGTAATACATTAATATACCATTTGAAATAAAATACAAATAACATAACTTCATTATGCTAAAGCCATCACAGCTTCTTTTGGTGTCAATTGAAGAAGGTTGTCCTACGTATTGTTGCTAACTCCTTCAGTCAAACAGCGCAATTTTTATTCGTCCGGCCAAAGAATGTGCTATTTAGGAAATATATATCCGGGCAAAGCGCAATTTATCTTTTCTATAGGAAAGTTACCACTCTTTGTTCAAATTTACTCGAATAAGTCTTGAGCAATGAAGCGTCTCTTAAATAAATTTATTGCTTATCTCCTTATGAATCATCTTCAAAATGAATAAATGTGCAATGCTTTAATCAACCCATTACTGCTTATATTATAGAAATAATTAAATTGAGATTCAATTCTTTATATTACGATAGATGACTCTAATCAAATTATGTTCATTTAATGCGTTATCGTTACTTTCGTGCACACGCACATCGCCATATGTCGTTTCAAATTATAAATGAAGTAATCAATCGCAAGGTTACGCAAGGAGTACCCTTTACAATATCGGAATAATTTCCTTCTTATCGGCTCGATAATCATGACCTATTTTCGAAACGAAGAAGTCTTTACCATCCCGTACGAAACGAATGCGAGCCAAAAATGTTAACCAAAACAAATAACAAATAGATAGAATATGACGCAATGAAAGAGCACGCAGAAAACAAATCCAATGAGTCACCAAATTTCTTTGTCTAATATTGAACAATGGATGCATTAAAACGTTATGAAATATAGACGTGTCCGCTTGCGCTTTTACAAAAGTGTTTGTTTTATTTTAATCGAATTGAAACAAATTATGTGCCGGTAATAAACTGTTGTCCTTTAATAATTAGTCATTAGTATTGTAGAAGTTGCGGATAAGTACGTTTGCACGTATATTGATCTTACAGTAATTAACGGTTGTTTCCATTGTTACATTTTCACACTCTCGTAAGGAATATTAAAAAACACTTTATTGTGCGTGTAACACCTTCATTCAAAATTGTTAGATTGCAATGCTCGGGTTTTCGTATTTTATTTAATATACGTTTGTTAACGTTAAATCATTGTCAACCGAAATAAGAGACCCAATATATTAACAACAATCTAATATCCTATTTGGTTTTATTAGTAATCTGCATAAAAAATTCAAGGTAACTTAAAAGTAAACTGAAATCAGTTTCCTATTGTAATAATTCTACGAAGTTACTTTTCTTAATTCCATACGGATGTTTTATATTTTAGCAGTTGTAACTTTATAGCATTTTCGACCTTTTACACTCGAATAATGTTCTTATGTGTAAAAAAAAAAGAGTAAACAAACAGAGATGCATTATTAATCTTCGGTGATAATTCGAGATATCGAATCGGCAATAAGCTTGAGGAGTTTTGAAAGTTAAATTTTAATCTTGTTAACGAGCACGTCTTGCACAAACGTTCGCGAATCCATTTGAAATAATTAAAACCGATATCATGAAACACATTAATATCTGGTATTATTTAGTTCAGAATAACGAGGTAATGAATTAAATATTTTAAGAGGATGGCGTGATAGATACGGAGGTTGAGGAAGACAACGCAAATTGTTTTTTTTTCTTTTTTTTTTGTAATTTCCTATTATTAATCACGGCGAAAAATTGAGCCTACTACAGTGTCCGAGAAAAACTCCACGATACAGGAACTTCATTTCTTTAGTTTCATATATTATCGATTTCCAACTAGTACTAATGAAGAAAATACACGTAAAAAGAATATACAGTACGTATTTTTAACAATACATACCTAAATAGAATCCAGGTGGCGTTGTATGCGAGTTTGCAATTTTTTTTTTATCGAATGGTATAACTAATCTGATAAACTTACTAAAAACAAAAGAATGCGAAACGTTCAATTATAGCATTTTACCCCAAAATTATGTGCTAAATATAGACAATGCTTTATATGTATGAGATAGTAAACGAGTTTATCGTATCTAGCCGATAAATTTTGCAATTGGAATTAGCCCATTACTAATTGCAAAAATATGTGCTGCTAAAAATAATAAGGGCTATATGCGTATCAGAATATTAACGCTGTGTTTACGAGTCTTGATAATCTAACTAACTCATAAATGGTATAGCAGTATATTACAAAAAAAAAGATATTTGTGTGTAATATGAACAAAATAAATCCATCATTTATTTAGTGTTTATTATCAGTTTTCAGCAAATCTGTGAACCCTTCCAATTAAATGTTGGAACGGTTAATAACTCTTAAAAGATTCATTCAGAAACTGGTTATACAATCGAAAGAAACAAATTTTGAACAGGTACCAACATTTGACAGTTATTAACAACTGTATTTTTAATTGCAGCTTCTTATCCGTCACTTTCGCGTTATTCTTTTAATTGCTAAAAATGCCCCTACCTCACAAAAATAGCTTTCAACAGCTCTAAAAAACAACACTATTCGATGAATCTCTCCGAAATTTAAGGCGCCATCGGTTAGTGACTGTAGGCAGTCAAATTTTGACACAATGCGTTATCTGCCTCCAACACGGGTATTTCTCATACCATCCTCGTATGTGTACAAGTATATTACATAAATAACTTATTCGGGCCAAAAAAGACTCTCTACTAACTGCTGTTCAGAAATGAGACCAATTATTACCGCTTATTTTCAGTCAAAATTTCCGAAAGGATGAATTATGTGGTGGTTTGGGTCTATTGAAATTAATAGAGTGTAACGTGAATGTTGCAAAATATCGAAAAATTTTTAAGAATTTGTTGTTATGGTACCTTCCAACATATAGTCATTGGATCTCGTATATACTACCTTTTCACGAGGAAATCCTTAGTTCATTCTACGTGCTTTCTCGAGCACTCTTCTCCTTGATACTGGTACAGCAACTAAAAATCTTCTTGCTTACATCTTCTACAGCAGATATCAAAATGGCCCAACGAGCGAGTGCGATCAACATCGGTAGTATTAAGTGTATTTTGTCTGGTATTTAGACCACATAAAACTAGTTTTCTTCCAATGTGGCCCACCCAAGAAAGCTAAAGGTTACTACCATGTTCGAGATTGCGATCGCAGGCGGCCAACGGTTTAGAACCGTCCCTGTTCTCGAGTGTTAGTTGTTTTTTTCATTTTATTTCACTTATATTTAGGATGTTCTTTTTTTTACCGCTCCCTTTTTTATTTACATCGAAATTTAAGCAGATTTCGATAAGTATGGAATATCATTTTCAATGCTATTACTTTTATCAATATATGGATGTGATATTAGCAAGATTTAAAAATGGTAAAATTAAAAACAAACATGCTTCAAGTGTAGGGGAGTAAACAAAACAGCATTCTTTTTCTTCGCAAGAAACGTATATTTCCTAATTTCTAGACATATACAAAAATAGTCAATTTATATTATTCCAAGATATCGTCACACGTTATATTTTTGCTTTATTTTATGTATCTCGTTACTAAATGCGCAGGTTACAGGAAAAGTATATAATTCGTTGTGTATCTATTTTTTCCCCGAACGGTGCTGTTAACTTATTTTTTTTTTTTACGGATGATACGACAACACAAATCTAGGAAGTATTAAGAATAGGAGTGAAAAATTATTGTTAGTACTGTACGTTGTTATGGTCGAATGTAAATACTGAAAAAGAATGTTAAAATAAAAGACGATTCCATCTTTAAAATCTTATAAAATATACCCTTTATTTGATTTTTTTTTTATTTGTTTATAGTTTCAGATATTATTCCATAGAGCATAAATCGGTTGATCGGTCATAATTGCAATAATAGTAAAAAGGATGAGGGCATGGAGGTTATATCGGGGGAGTTGTGGCGGTGGCGATATAATACGCTTATTACAACATAATTACAATATTATTCTTTTTACCCGATCGTATTATGTGTGACTACTACAACATTTTAGTCATTTAATTACGAACTAATAAAATTTATAATATTCAATAACAGATTTCTCCACAGTTTATACTTTTACGTTCGCTTACTAACTATTGTCCGTTCTACATAATATAATAAAAAATAAACAAAAAAAAATATTAATTAATAAACGATCCACTTTTCCACACAACCAGTTTGCGTAGCCTCATTCAAACTATTTATTTCGTGAAAAATAAAAATGTAATCAGTCATAATACAGAATCATAAGCAAAAAAAAAAAAAAACAACGAAATAATATTTAACAAAATATTACGGAGATAAGAAAAACGGACTTACTTTGGTAATGTAACTATGATTAAGAAATTAAAAAAAAAGGAGAGGCAATTACACATGAACTTATTTGAGAATCAGAAAATACGCATGTTTATCGAATCGTTAGGAAGATTAAGCAAAAGGTTTTGCAGTGTCATAAGACGTAGAACTTGAAAGGAATACTTCCACCCAACGGTAGCAATAGATTTGCAGAGTCTTCAAAATCATTCCTGATTCACAAATAATAAACTGCTAAACAGTAACGCTATAGTAAGACTTCGAAACAAAAAAAAAAACCTGAACGAAAATCGACAATAATAAAAAAAAGTATATATATATAATAATATTCAATTTATTCGTTTAATAACGAATTGTTTAAGTTTCAAAATACACGTATACAGCAGGCGGACAATAGAATGGAGATATTTGTTATATCGTAAAATTATGCAACTTTGCTAAAAGGTAATCTTGAATTTCAGTTTCGTTAGTACGCATTGTTTCGATTCTAATGGCCTCCCACTGCAATTTA
This sequence comes from Oryctes rhinoceros, assembly GCA_020654165.1. Classification (NCBI taxonomy): domain Eukaryota; kingdom Metazoa; phylum Arthropoda; class Insecta; order Coleoptera; family Scarabaeidae; genus Oryctes; species Oryctes rhinoceros. The sequence goes on along the minus strand of JAIOKQ010000548.1, from coordinate 3,058,354 downwards.
CCAAAATCATCAGAAAGAAAAATCGCTTACTTTACAAACCGATATATAATTTTCGAACAAAATGAAAGTTACACTCTGAAAAAAAAATAATGTATTTAAATGTGCATTGCACATATTCAAAGATATCTGTTTCTCAATCAAAAGAAAAAAAAATCCCGATATATCATCAGTATAAATTACATAAATAACAATTATCGAAAAGCATTCTCTGTACCTTTCTAAAAATATGCCTAATTAATTAATAGTAATTATAATAAAAAAAAGAAAAAGAAGAAACATTAAGCCTACAACAATGGTGATTACATAAAAATATGATCGATTCCATTTCATTCTTGTTTTGTCAACTAGTACATATAGGCCTTTTTCCTTATTGTTACCGATCACAAAGAAAAGATACACCGCTGACAGAAATATACAAACATTATACGTATAATACGATTAAATAAACTTAATTAAATAATTAAATCAAGAGATGCAACGAGGCCGTACCTAAGCACCAGCAAGCTTCCCCTCTATAAACACGAAAAATAGTACATAAGAACATGTTCCGTCCTGCTGTTTAAGTACGACCGCAACGTTGTATCAAATCAATTGTCCAAGACAAAAAAAAAATAGCAATCGCAAAAAAGTAGTAAACGTCATAAATCGGTTTATATGTACATACATGATCGATTGTTCACACGGGGAAGCGACGAGAGGGTAAACGGGATATACGAACAAAAAGAAAACCACGCTGTTATTTATCGATATTATATAAACGCGCTTTTTTTAAAGTTTATTTGTATGGCATATATTCATTACGCATCGTATTATTCGTGTTACGGACGAAAAGTATAATTAATAGTTAAATATGGTAAATCGAAAAACACAATATTAATAATAATAAAATACGATAAATCCGGTGTGTTTTAACATCTTCCTTTTTATTTTCATTTTTAAATTTCGTCGAACGCAGAATAGAGAAGCGATTATTTTACGTTATTTTTTTATCTAGTTTTTTTTTATATATATAATAATTTTCGAGCGATAATTTCGATTCTTCACGGGCGCTATCTTATTTAAAATTTAATCTTTTTCTCTCTAAAATCTGAAAAACTTCAACATCGACTATCACACATCGAAAAATAATTAGTATTATTATATTAACATCATCGCGACCATTATTCTGCCATTTTTTTTTTTTTGATCCACAGTTGAATTATATATAAATATAATCATTTTTCTCCTCATAAAAGCTAACAACATTAATGTTCTTTTTTTAAATATACAATATTATATATTGATTAGCCCCTAATTTTAAAAATACTCTTTCGTTTCATGATCACTTTCCAAACTTGTTTATATTATATACAATTTTTTTTTACCAGAAGTGTGCGAGAGGTCTAATAATTATAGTAGTTATTAGTAATAATAGTACTTCTTGTCTTGTATACGCTACCATTTTATTATCATTACAACACGATACGAAAATATAGTTCATTTCGGTATTCGTTAGAAGCTAAGACGGTTTTCATTTTATTTTTTTACTTTTTACGTGATTTCATTCAGTTTTCTTTGTTTATTATTATTGTTATTATACACTACGCGTTGCTCAAAAAAAGCTACATATATTTATTTGACTTATTTTTTAATTATTTTATATAAAACATCTAATTATTTTCTTTGTACGGTTAATTTGTATCAAGCGAGATATTTTTGTATCAATATATATGCTTTTTCGAACAAAAAAAAAAAAAAAACACACGACGCTTCGTAAATACACGTTCTGATTGCTAAAAACGAATTTCTAAGAAGTTCGAACATTACCGGAAACATGTACTGTAAAATAACCGCGTTTTTTATGCTAAATATTGTAGGATAATGTACAGGCAAAAATTAAATAGGAATCATACCTTTCATAACTACTATGCGCGGTTTTGGTTACTTTATAGTAACAGATCCCCCTGAAAATTATGTTAATTTGATTAGATGCTCAAAATTAATGAAACTGTGAATGTTTTATGCCGAACTCGACGACGTTTTGCGATCGTAATTTGTGATTACTCATTGTCAAGTAATTGATTAAAATACTTTAACCGTCACTTATTTGTAGCAACAATAACTATGTTCTATACTAAAAGTGAACGCAATGTATTTGCTACATTTCTAAAGAAATTCATTTTGTTTCGTTAATTAGTGTTTAATTATTTAAAATTTTAGTCAAGCGATTTAATTAAACACATTTTCTCTCTTCAACGATAAACACAGTGAGAATTATCTCGTCCTTTATATTTCCTTTCATTTTAATTTTTGCCTTGTCGTTTTAATATGAAAAAGAAAAGGTCGGTTCGAAAGGAAAACTAAATACAAAAAAAAAAAAAAAACTACTAAATCTACAACTTGCCGCATTTCGATATGAGAATGTTCTTCGTAGGTTTCCCAGCCGTATCCCCGTACGTGCTGATTTTTTCGACCAATTCGAGACCTTCTACGACATGCCCGAAGATCCCGGTAAATCCGCGCATCTCTTGCAATATAATGCGGAATTGCGAGCCTACCATGCCCAGATTATCGTGTCGTTTCTGCGTTCTACGCATGCCCACCGTGCCTCTAACGGCCAATAGTTTCGTGTCGTCCGGTAGAAAGAAAGATTCTTCGAAAATCGACCGTCCTCCTCTACCGTTGTTCAATTCGAAGTCGCCCGTGATGACGCTTTCGCCCTCCCAACACTGGAAAATCGAGCAGCCCTTGTAACCCATACCCGCCTCGCCTGTAGTCAATACGCCGAAATTTTTTGCCATTTTCGGAGCTACGTCAGCTCTGACTTCGATTAAGATGCGACCTAACATCGCGCCATTTACTTCGATATTAAAGTAGTATACCGGACACATATTCGAAGGGTTTCGGACAATCGATTGCGGTGAGTGGATCATATTGGGCATCAACAGGTTATTCTCCTGGTAGACGTTCTTCGGCGGCGCAATAACGACGTGCGGAGGTGCGTGCGGGGCGACGTAATTCGGGGGTAGAGCGGGTATCGTATTATGATTATGATAGTCTAAATTACCGTTAACCGCTTGCTTTGCGAGAACATGTCTGGAGTAGAGCTGCGACATACAGTAATTCGCCAGAAAGAGTATAGGATTCTGTTGGGACGGCGGCAATATCCTAGAATTGCCGGGAAACGGCACTTCACCGCTTTGTATATTAGTCAACGCTTGCTTTAACAGTTGAAAATCGAAAATTACCGTTGAATTTTTGATCAAATCGTCCAACTGGCATTGGAGGTACATATCTTGATAACGCACCTGGAGCCTTTGCTTTTCCATGTTTACGCTATTGTAGAGGCTGTGGACGTCGGACAAGTTCTCGGCCATCGAAAGGTTCACTCTCAACTTGGCTAGGAGATCGCGCGTTTCCGACAATTCGACATGGGACACATTGTTGGTGAGGTCGGCTTCGACGTGCGTCTTTAACGTGACGCACGCCTCTAATATTTTGACGAGGAATTCGCGTTGCTGCATCGCGAGCCTTTGTATTTCGTTAAGCATTTTGTTCATGGAAGCCAAATCCACCTGTAACTCGGACACCAGCTGATCCTTAGCTTCGTTCTGCGATTTGATCTGGTGGTTCGTGTGTTCGCTGGTGGTGGCGCATGCCCTGCAGACGGCCGCGCAACATGTGTGACACCAGAGGGCCAACGGCATTGCGTGCGTATGGCAGTTTTCGGAGATAACCTTGAGCGGCTTCGTATCGGGCGGCTTCGAGCAACCGAGCTTCATCTGCGAAAAGTTTTTCGTGAGGCAAAGGACCGGCACGTAGGTCGGTAGAGATTCGGGCCCTAGATCGCCTATTTCTGTCGGCTTCCAGCAGTGGATGCAGTAGAGCTCATGACCCTTGTTCAACGTCGTCTTCACGCATTGAAGGCAGAAGTAATGCTTGCACGATAAGAGTTTCGGGCTTTGGTCCGTGTCATTGAATTTTTTCTTGCAATAACCGCATAACATCAACTCCTCGATTTCCGGAACTACGGATTCCATTTCTGTAAGAAGTCGAGAATGTTAGAAATTAAAAACATTGAGGCGATTTTTAGCATAGACTCTCCTAGATACGTACACACAGCAAATTCACATTATTTACGTTATAATTAGGATTTATAGGATCCATAGATTTTATCTTTTAAAAATTTTCACTTATTCTGCAAATATAACGTAAAATATAACATTTGGCTGTAATAGTAATGGCATCAACTTTTCTGTGGTGAATATCGATCAGTAGCTAGTTCATGGGCCCTGGGATTGTTGTTAATCATCCATAAACTATTATTGTGAATATTTGCATACAAAAAATTAATTTTTACATTGTGAAATTTAAATTTGTATAAAAATTCTTATATACGGCACATCGTACAGTGGGACATCGAAATGTTGAAAATATCTTTAACGAACGTTATTTTTTGCTTTCTGCTTTCGATTATCTTTATGCCGACACATTTTTTTAATGGAAAAGTTCCAAGGTCACGTAGGTTAAAATATATTCCATGTACGTATTTTGATAATTTGTGTATTGCTAATCCTGTATATAATATATCTATTTCTTCAATATCTTCAACAAAATTGCGTTCACAGCGTTAGTGATGATCTATCGCGATGCGAAGAATCGAAATTCTCTTCCTAACAACCGCCTAACACGACGAAGTAAAGATCAATTCGGTTTTAAACATAAAAATCCAAGCAGTTATCTTAAAATGTACGTATTAAGAAGGATTTGCCGAAACTTTTCAATTGCGTCGATAAAATAAACATTAAAATGTGATAAATGATAAAAAAACTCTTTAAAGGGTATGACACACTTGTTGATATTAGTAGTAGAGGCAATCGAATGAAACCTCTAAAAATATCAACATTGCTTATTGGGTTTTCACGGTAGAAAAGCTTGGAAGAATTTAAAAAAAGAACGCTACTGGCTTAATTGAAGCGTAAAAATGCATTCAAAACATACTTGAAAGCAATAAATATTGGATTCGGCGATTGAAAATGAAGTAAATTGTACGAATGCGACAGTGCTAAATTTCCTGTTTACGTTTTAAAAGTGCATTTTAGCTTCGTCTCCGTCCGGTAATAGTAAGCAGCATTAGGTTGTTTGCGGATTGTAAAATGTCAACTTACAGACGAAATTTAACCTAAAAAAAAACGATTTTAGTGCTGCAGGCTCTCTGTACATCCATGCGTTAAACTAGTTGGATCTAACGGCGTAGATTAGTAATAAATTACGGAAACAGTCGTAATTATATTTTGATATCGGCGTAAAATGCATGTTTTTGCATAATTTAGATTGTAAAACTCACGAATTTAACCCTTATTGCCTAAGTCGAAGCAAGTAGCGTGCCTCGTGAAAGTGGAACTACCGTTTCCTTCACGATCTGTTAGATTCGGATGAAGCAGTCGACAGAAAAAAAAAAAAATAGGAAGAAAAACAACTCTGTCAACATACGACTACTGATAAGATACGCTGCAATATGAAGGCGTACTTGTAGGTGCTTCAATACGGCATCGCATAACCAAAAGCGACGTTTGCCGCCAAATTTTCGAACAACGTTCGATTGTTGTAACTGAACAAGTGTTCGCTGCTGCGTGGTTTGACAATTGCCCAGAAGATAATAACAACATTACTTTACAACATGCGAACGGCATCCGCAGAGATACCAAACGGAACAAAATAACGTACCTACGACGCTGTAAACGCGATAACGTACAAATCCACTATGCACACATTAAGCGGGAAAATAAGCAAATAGAACAGCAAGCTTACCGTAATATATACGTTGTAACACAGCCTTAATAAATCCGATATACGATACGTAACGTTTTGGTCGTTAAAAAACTTCGATTTTCGGCAACGGTTTTCGCGTTTTTGTACTATGTTGCGATTCTTACGGATACGGTAAACGAAAGTTTAACTAATTGAGATTTATATTACATAATTATTTGGTGCCGACAGGATCGGCGGATTTACGAAAAACTTAAAAATTATTGTGGCCGCTACACGATGTGCCACATCATGTTGACGACTGTTCGACACTCGCGAGAAGTTGGCGCAGGTCCGTTTCCACTATCCCACTTCTCCGGCCGCCGCTAATTTCATTCGTTTAACGATGCGCGCCAATTTCAAATCGTAATCAATATACTCCTATATTACGTCTACCAAATTTCCCAATAGTTCTTTGTTTGGATGCTAAAATAATAAGAATAACGTTCGAAATTAAATTTAAAAAATGATAACATTTGGATAAAATTCCAATTGGATTTCATTCCTGCTCATTTGCCATCTTTATTATCGCGCGGGATGTTGCTTCATAAATAAATTAGTTAAGCGGTAGGTGTGCACAACTTATAAATTATTCCATAAAGTTTATACTTGCACATATGTTTACTGAACGTTCATTAACCTGTTGAGGCTCCTTAATTTTGTTTTTAATTAAAAAATAAAAAATTATCGATGCATTTTCCATTTACTTGCTACTTTCGCCATTTGTAGAAATTTTGAGAAAACATCGGTAATGTTCGTGTGACCTTATTCGTATATTTATTGTAAATATATTTTTAAATACATAGTTTCTATTAAATAATAATAATATCCACGTCTCATATCTTTTCAACAATTGTTCGCAAAAATTGTTAACTCTTTTATTAAACTGATGTGGATCATAAATAATAACGTCTTAAATTCAACGGAGATATGCCAGACATAATGCCATGTTTTTTACATTAATTTTTACCGTTCTAGTCATGTTCGAAATTCATCCTGAGCTATCTATGGGTTTCTTTTAAATTACTATCGTTAATTGTCTATCTGCGCGAAGTGATCTTCTAAATAAATCTAGGTACACCGCTATTAATTATGGTTATAGGATTCTAAATATGTCAAACGTTTTAATCCTTGCAACTTTAGCACCTGCTGTTAGGAATTCCTCTTCCGTCGTTTTCATAAATTCTCGTGCTATAAATCATCTGACGCAGCTATTTCCAGTGCTATTGGATGTACTCATGTATAAAAGGTTTTATTAGTTGCAGTTATAGGCGCGGCAAATCCAGAACATAAGGAAAGAATCTTTTCGAACTATTTTTACCTAATTTGGGGAATTGCGCGGTGATCTCATTTGTCGATGTGCGATTGTGTTTTCATTGTTTTCTGGCGAAAATGGCAAATCCACACAAAATCCTTGGAATTATCAAGGGTACTGTTATAAGTTATAAGGCTGTCTGTCCAAGGCCAAATCGTGTTACATGCGTTCCTCTTACTCCCGTTAAGAGTATTTTAACGAGAAAGAGGTTTAATAAAACGATCAAAACATTATTCAACGTAAAATAGGGGAAGTGACGTGATTGGACAGACCAATGTTGCATCCGAATTCGAGGGTTCGAAGGACAAAGGTAGAGGGTTTTTATTTTGATACGCATTTCGTGGTCTAGATTTATTTTATTAGATCGCAAACCACGCCATCTTCCAGTTACAAAGCGATGACAAATATCTAGTAATAGCAGCATCGAGCAAAGTAATGAAAAATCCCAACAAGAATATATTTGGGGATCTTTTGAAATTGTGAAATTACGCAAATGAAAGTAGGTTTCTGCTCCCTCGGCAACTGGCCTAGATTTTTGTAATGTTCCTTTTACCTATGTTTTTTTTATTAAGACATCTACTTTAAAATGGGCGGAATTAAAAAAAAATATGTATAGTTTGTTATACTGTGTAGGCAACACTGAGATAGACTCGTGCTTTCGGTTTCCTCCAGACGACGCGAACGCTTTCTCACGTATATCTAATTGCTGTCACTTCCCTTATTTTGCCCATCTGGAACTCCGTACGGATCTGAGCTAGTGTCGTTTTATCCTCGTAACGTTTGCTACTATTCTATAAAATTGTATGCGGCGTATATTTTTTTTACAATCGGCGGCCATTCTTTACGAACCCTATTAAAGTGAAAAAAAAAAAAAACATATTTAACGTTGAAAACGCAATGTTCCAAAAATAGGATCTCTTCCGAAAAAATTTCGCAGTCAGTCTACGGATTTTTTGGGAATCTCTGGCATAAACAAAAGGAATTTTTGACTTAATTTCAGGATTGCCAAAATTCAATATCTAGCTATTTATACATATAGAAAACAAAATAAAACATTACGTACCGACACGCAGATTGTCTATGTACCCGTAGATGTAATTTAAGCGAAATTGTTTGTAGAAAGTTCAAACGACCTTCTAAATTATGGCAAAAAAGATCAATAAGGTACCAATAATCTAAAAATAGCGAGCAGCTACCAATTCAAACATTGCTCCTTGTAGGTACCACATTTTAGGGTCTTCGGAGGAAAAAAAATGATAAATTGCACAACCTGAAAGAATAAAGTCGATGGACGAATCCTTTACAATGTTTCCCTTTCGCTAAAATTAACGACGATACGTTAAAAAGCGTGTTTGTTTAAAAATGACCTACGCGCGTATATTTTGGCATCGATGGGTGTTCGCTACAAAAGGCGCACGTAGGAAATATTTTAAAGCCCCCTATTACGTCGTAGGCCTACATGTTTGTTTTTCGTTCTTTCTCCGACTGAAACGGGTTATTCTTTGTATTGAAATATTTACTTATTTTTAGCCACAATGAACTCCCGAGCGTATTTATACAACACAAAACGAACCGATGTCATCCGAGGATTTTGGTGCTTTTTCGACTGATATACGTACGCGAATACGTTAGTACAATACCTCGTCCCATATCGACGTGTTTTACGTATCTAACCCACATTTTCGAACCGCGTTCGAGAGTGTATTTGCGGCGAAATGAATTGTTAAGGCGCGAAAGTATTGTTGCGTCATTGGGTTAGTCCTCTTCATTTCCTTAATGAAGCTTTTGTTATTCTTCAAAAATTTTCGACGTATTATCTCTTCGTCTTGGAAAATAACTTCGTTCTTAAAATGAAATTAGGTATTTGTTTGGCTACTGCTTAGAAGTGAAACGTGGAAAGATTCAGGACGTGTCATTAACGTTTGTTTGCAATTTGATTTACTCAAACGGGCATTATACAAAAGTCGATACTTGGAAAGGTAATCAAATAGAACACGACGAAAATGTTGAAAGAAAAGGGTTATTCATAGAGCAAATTGGGCAGACGTAATTTGATTTTTGCGCTCGATATTACTTTAGGAAGCTTGCATAGAAAGAAAACAGAGACATCAAACCGTAAAAGTTACAAAAAGGAAATTTTCATTTATCACGCGGTACATTATCACATTTCCTCTCAAGATTATTTAGCAAATTAATACATAGTTCAGGAATTCTAATCGAATATCTGAAGTAGTGATCACGTTTTATAACATGGCATTCTTCTTATTTAATCCGGTAAAATTAAATAACTCGCACACTCTGTATTTTTGCCATCCACATTATGCGGAAATATCGTCATTAATGCAGTGATTGTTCTCCTTATTCTTCGGTTTTAGGGTAAATACCGAAGAATTTATTATATTTTTTTAGTTATTATATTTATTGTATTTTATATATTTTGTCACTGACGAGCCGTACACTGCGAAAGGCTGTTGTTGTGCCCAATAGAAGGGTGCTCGAATGTGGAGGAGAGCCAATTAATTTAATTAATTTATTGTAATCTCAAAACCGTATTGCAGGTACGATATAATAAAATGGTATCAAGCTACAAAGTAATCTAAAAATGTTTCTATATATCAAAGCATATTTTCCATCTTCCTTATGGTATTATAAATTAATAATCAGATGGCGTCTACACATTACACGCCCTTATTTACTTTTTTTCATAACACTATCATTAACCGAAGTGAGTATCGATGCCTCTAGCGAATCTCTTACGACCAAAAATTGTAGGAGAATGCTAGGAGAAAAAGGCGATTTCGTGAACAGGCGTCGTCGCAGCGAATGATTCATGAGGCTTATTTAGATTAGATTTAGATACTAAGTCTGGTCTAGGAAGATAAATCATGCTTCGAGAAAAAAAAGCATTATCATGTCCCTTATATTGTAATCGTATTAATGGTCGGAAATCGATCTTTCTAGAAATGAGGAAGAGGAAAATTATGAATATATTGGTCGGCAAACATCGCCGTAGCTGTAGCTACGATATTTTTGGGGATTCATGATTATCAGCAGTTATTTATCCCTATCTTTAGCCGCTTTCGGGATAAAATTCCAAAAATAATCGAGATAAGTAAATGAGGGTGATCGGAATCGATTCTTCGAGTCCGATTTTACTCGGTCGCATATAACCGAAGCCTTTGTATTACGCTGAAAAGTCCTCGAAAGAATTCAGTATAAAATACGAGAAATTCAAATTTTGGTTTTATTCCTCACATCTCCTCTTAGCATTTCAGCACATAACGGGCACAAGTCTGGTGAAATTAAAAAAAAAAAAGAAAAATGCGGCGGCGCATCCTCCGATGTTGATGATAATGTTTTAAAATGTTAATGACCACAAAATAATATTATGGTGCACCATCGTCAATTGCCAAATGAAAAGGTGCTGGTGTATTTGTAGAAATTGAGGTAACAAAAAAATTAAGCAGTCACTTACTATTATACAGGGTGTTACGAAGTTCGCGGTGTTTTAGTCCGATCGCTAGCAATTTTAAAAAGTTTAGTGGAATTAAGGGAACGTTCGTTTCAGTTTTTACGTCTTAGCATCTCGCAGGCCGTGCGCGTCAATTTCGTAACACCCTGTATATCTCATGCTGGAAAGATTCCCAGAATCCCGAAACAAAGATGGATAAAAAAGTACGTGTGTGGCAGTTTGTTTACTTGTACTTACGATACTTCTTAGATTACGCCGAAGTGTGTGTCAATAATGAAACATTAAGTTCATATAGTCGTAACCGATGTACTTTTCTACTAGTCCATTGAACAATAAGGATGTTATGTATAAAATAAGTGAATATACGCTACACAGCGGTGTAAAAGAATATCTACAATACTTTTTTCAACATGTAGTTCAGGAAACATGATGATAAGCCGTTTGCGAATCGACAAATTAATTGCGTAATCAATAATCACGCCAAAGTTATAAGTATAAGTAAACATGTACAGATCGAAGTGAGTAATTGTAAATACGGTAAATAGTAGTCCCACAGTGGTATGCAAGGTTGCGAAATTATTTTCTGTATAAAAAGTGTTCTTTCGAAGACGGACCCGTTCAGCAGAAGAGGACCCGTTCCCTTCAAAAAAGTACAAGTGCAAACAATGAATAATATTTTAGGCTTCTTACTTTTTCTTCTCCACAGTTTGTTAGTATCTCTCACTTGCGCCATCGAACAATCATTGTTATATTCGGTTAACGATCATGTTATGATACGCAGCATTAGATTAATCTAATCACTTAATTATTCTATTTAAATTGTCGCGTGGAATATCAAATGAATTACCGTTAACGCGGTCACTTCAGTGTAATTGTTACCAGCTTGCTTGTTAAACTTCAATTTACTTCTTTCTGTGACGGGGAGCTAATGCGTTAATTAATTACTTTCATTACTTATAAAAAAAGAAAAAAAAATGAAAATTCGTGCCGAACATATCGAAGATAACTAAAAAAAAAAAAGTACAACTTGTAAAGGATTTCCCTAAATTCAATATTTTACATCCGTTAGTTTCTATCGTTGCTTTTAAAAGTTCAAATACATGTTAAGCCTGCAGAAACGAGTACGCTTCTACCGTCTGTGTTAATTTCGTGAAACACACAACTCGTTCATCCAGGCTTAGTATGTACGTATGTACATAAGTCATGTACACGGTATGCGGCAAAATGATGGAATAAATGCATTAAGTTACAATATTTTTCGAAAATTTACAAACATTTGTACGACCTCGTTTATTTCTAGAAAAATATAATATTTGAACTACTCTAAAAAAAATCATGCTGCCTATCCCGTTCATAAATATTTATCTTATTTTTCCAGGAAAAAGATAGTTACGGAAACGAAGTATCTCGTCTAGCAAGACCATTACCAGTCGAATATCTCCTTCTGGATGTACCGGCCTCCACTCCACTGACGCCGACGTACACCTTCAACAACGATACAACAAAGCAACCGTTTCCGATAGAGAATAGGCTCGTCGATGGCCACATACAGGATTTCAACGCGTTATCCACCTATTTGGCACAATTTTCGCCGAACGAATTTTTTACAGCGATTAGCGATTTTCATCTGTTGCTGTACATAGCCACCATGGATATGTTACCGATGAGGGAATACATGGGACCTTTGCTGGAAGCAATCAGGTATAAGAACGCAGAGGCCGCGCAGGAATGGTCCAGGTCGGAGCACTGGGCAACTGTAGAGCAGTTGATAGCAGCTAGTTCTCCTCCTCCATCACGGTAAATAATTGAATGTTGTTTAAAATGGTTGCTAATGCGGAAGCAGTTGCTGTATTTAATGAGCGCAAACGAAAATTGTATATCAATAAAGGCTGATCGGTTAAATTGTCGATCGAAAAGCAGGAGAATCCAAGTCTTGTCATCGGGTTCATTTTTCGTGGCCATTGCTTCCTCCGGTTTTTATACTTCGCAACCTTTAATGAATATTTCAGCACCAAATTGTTTGTATTTTTTGGTAGATTTAAGTTAGAATATACTGCTTCTGTATCGTCACATTCATAACAGTTATATGTGTCGATACAAAGGTGTTTATCCCGATGGTGATACAGAGCGGAATGTGCTGTGATGAACGGTTTGATGCATCATATTTAAGACTTGATTAGAACTGGTATTTTTTAAATTTCGCGGAGTCCCGGTAATAAAGGACATATCCGTCTGTATAACGTTAAGAAATTAACGCCGGAACTACCAACTTAAATAATCCGCGAAATTTAAAAAATGCCAGCTCGAGATATGACGCGAAATGGAATTTTTACATTATTTTCGATTCTTTAGGCCAGGAAGTGTAGCTGGTGGAAGCATATCAGTAGGTTCGGGATCTCAGAACGAAGCCCAATGGACTTGTCCTTATTGCACGTATCTAAATCCAGCTGATGTTCAATCCTGCGAGATATGTAATCTACCAAGAACAGTGCAGCATTGAGGTAAATAATGTCTGTAATATGGAAATAAAATAATATGTTTTTCAGCTAGCTATTCAATTAAAAAATGTAAAAAAAAAGAAATAAATTAAAACTGTCTTTCTTTTATAGATATACTGTGTAGTGAATTCACGCAAGTTGAAAGAAGAAGAAGAAAACTTGTGATTTAAAATTTTTCTACTTATTCATAATAATAACAAATAATAATAATAATGAAAAACAAGGTTTTAGTGTCGTAGAAAATTTGTAAATCATATACTCTCACATCTTGTATCGTTTCTTTCTCAGTTAGTTTCTGTTGTCTTTTCTTCCACGTCACTCTTTTAACCCGAACTTCCATTTTCCTAAACAAACCTTGTTCAGGCCATTTCTTGATCTTGTGTGATTATTTCTCGAAAAATATTACTGAAGCTTAATTTTATTTATCCCTAAAATTGTTTTAAAACTATGCGTTTTGTATTAACGAGTGATGCATTAATTTTGATCCATCCTCCTATTTATGTTATACCCTCATCTTCACGAATTAAATTAAGAAAAATGATATAAATTGAATGTACACGTTTTTTGTACAAGCGGTATACGCTTTAAGTTATTTTTCTTGTGTTGCTGGAATAAATAAAAGTTTGAAATCGTTCGATAACATCTGGCAAATATTTAATCATTCCATGAGACCCATTCCAACGTTACCGATACTCGGAAGAAACAATGACAAATAAAACTGATAAGAAACAAGCTGTAGTGATGAATTAATAGCAATAAATTTCGATAAATCGAAGAAATAACGATTAACAAAACAGGTAAAATGATATCAACACTTACTAATATCGCTTTCTAAGGGAGAACGCACGTCACGTATATTTAGGGAAATTGTCGCTTACATAAAGTGAAGCAGTATGGGTGTGAGTATACAACGTGTTCGGCAAGGAGACGGTGCGATATCTGAAGAACGAGTCGGGATTTTAATTCTATTTTGAGCATTTTTAAAAAAGTTAAATGCATTGCAGCTAGATGGCGCCATCCATTTTTTAAATCTCTTGACTCTCGCTTTGTGGTGGTGCAATTTTCAGTTTAAAGAATAATTACCAAACAATGTGTCCCTAACGAATATTAATAATAAACTTTCCATAGTTTCAAAATTTTTATTCGTTCCTGAAATATTTTTCAAAAATTAAAAAAAAAAACTAAATTCTTCATTTTAGGTTTTCATGATTTCATGAGGATCCCAAAAAATGCAATAATATATAACATATAACTAGGGATGATGAGGACACGATTCTATGTAGTCGCTGTAAAAAAGTAATAATTTCACCTGCCTTGGTCACCTCTAATTATAACAATCTATAAAAAATATTTTATGTAGCTACTGAACTTTCTGTACGTTATCAGTTTGAATTATGCCCACAATCAGACCTCTTAACAAGGAAAATCTCCATTCACTAAAGCATAATCTTCCGACCCCGCGACCTATACAAATAAAAAATAATTTAGTACTTCCGATTTCATCTAGTATTTACTTATTGCATCGCCCTGTAAGATCTAGATTTTAGTCTTTTCAGTTTTTTAGCTGTTATAGTTTTTACAAATTTATAAAAAAAAAAAAAAAAATCCAGATGCAGTAATATATTTATTTAAAAAATATTACAACAAATTCATCTTAAATACATTCATAACAAATGGGAACCGCCACATTTTAAAAGACGCAAATTTTTTACTAGCAAATCGTGCATCAAATATGCACAAACGAAACCACAAAATAATCGATCTTCTCTTTAATAAAGTTTGCAAGATGGGAGAGGCAGTCGGGGAGGAAAACATCCTTCTTTTTCTTTTTAAATCATCAGCATACAAACGTAACACAATATCTCCGTATCTATGATACGAATTATTTTCTTATGTTTTCCACAATACATTCATTTTCATACAAAGTTACAGTATTTTTTATATCTTCGTTTTTTTTTTTTTTCATTTTTTTTCAATAACATTTTCTTTATTATGTACAATACAGCACAATGTGCGCAAAAATTATACTAAATACAAGTAAAAAATATGTATATACTTTAAAAAGGAGACGCTCACATTCCTTATGTTATTACACGTACGGAATTAATATGCTATAAAAAAAAGATAAGGGGCACAATAATGAGTGGTATCCTTTTGTAAAGTATATTAAAGTATTCGTGATAATAATTATTACTAATTTATTATTACTATCATAAGGAGCGCATACTTTAAAGCCCGATTAAATACGTTTACAATTATTTGTTTTTCTTTTTATAATAAATAGTTACTTATTATTTATAATAGAATAGCTTGGTTTATGTCTAAGCGATTATAAAAGAAGCAACCAAATAATAACCGAAATAAATAACTAAATAAATAAATGCGTAAGAAAGGTATTGTTAAGGACATCAACATTCATTTGTTTTAACTATTATCTTCGGCGTGAACTTCCTGTTTTCTTAAAAATTCATTTTTTTATCGAAACTAAATCTACACACATTATTTTACAGGGTCGTATATACAGGAGCAACAAATTTTCCTCTGTATGTTCTTTTTCTTCGTAAGAATACGGAGAGTAACATTTTGACCCTTGTTAACGTTAGTCGCAAACAATAAGGTTATAAGTAGTTGTTATTAGTCTTAATAGATAATTCATAGCTAACTAATGTTAGCTATGAAGAACTGCGCATTCAAGTGTGGGGAGGCAACGGTTTCTTCGTAAAAGCAGTCTCGCTTGGAACTATTTAGTTTTTTTATACTTTAACTAAAGCGCTGGTGTATTTTATTTTATAAACTAAAAATAAGGACATTTTTTACCCGAAGTCTTATTCAGTGTCACGTCCACAAGGCCAAGAAACGTTGTTCATTTAAACTTTGAGCAAAAGCGATTTTTATATACATGTGCAATACGTTAGAACGCGTCACAGTCAGTCGATGATATCCGAACGCAGTATGAGGTCATCCGCCTCTCCAGCGCTTCTCATATCCGAATACTACCGACTACTACAAGCAACTTTATGCACAAATTATATAAAATAATTTCGATGGAGCACGCTTACTACCTTTACATCTTGGAAATTGTTGAGCCGTTTTTCTTAAGAGACAGTCGCCTATTTTTTAAACAATTGAACTTTTGTAAAAATCCACTACCGTTAATATTAAGGAAAATTTGTAACACCTGTATGTAGATAAATAAAATTATCCCCACGCAGAAATGACAGATTATTTTAAAGCGTACATTTTGCTAAAAATTATTTAATTAGAAGATTGCACGATCTTGTCATCACAAAATAAATTGAATAAAAACACTCAATAAATTACATACTTCATATTGTAACGATTACATCACATACATAGATCTATAGATACATCACGACAACTTTTAAATACAAGAACTGATTTTTTTTTTTAGATTTTACAATTTACAATGGCCAACGTTTAAAATCTCCGATGTGATTCTTTATTTCTATTAATTTTATCAAATGCTTACCTGTCGCAGCCGACTGAACGTGATGTAAAAGTATAAAAGTTAATTGTAAAATAAACAATTATTAATTGATTGCGAAACGAGCAGCTTTATTATTTTGAAGAGTGAGATACGAACAGCGTCTTTTTATCATTGCCTGTTGTATCAACAACTAAGTACAACACACACCTTTAGAGTAATTATAATGGTTAACAAAGCATTAACGTAAGAAGAAACAAAAGTTCGATATATTTTTTTAATTCGTCAATTTAACGTAACGTATTGATATGTTTACAAATATATTTTTAAAATCCGTTTGATTTCATTTTTTTTTTTTTGTAGTTTTAAAAATATTTTTTGTATGATAAATATATCTTTTTTAGATAACTTAAAATTATTCGGGCATTTCCAACTACAATGCCAGCATATACAAGATACATAATATTACAGATACATTTTTTTTCGCTTTTGCTCATTTTATTTTCATCGTCGACATGTTGAGCTCTTCCTAATATCGTCGTTATTTCTATCTGTGTCCTTCGTAACGTAATACTGTAAATTATTTCAATTAAATAAATGTAATTAACAATATTAGAAAGTTACTTAAAATTTCCACGATGAAATTCTCTAACAGCTACGATATAATGGTAATTCAAAAAAAAAATAATAAATTTAAACATAGAATTGCCTATTATTTTAAATAAAAATATTCTTTAATAATTAAAATTCTAGCAGTTAAAAAATTAAAATAATAAGAGATACTTTCGAATTTTTCAATTATTTTTTCCTTTTAATTTTTTTTTTTTTGAAACGGTATCTCATTCTTCTAAGTTAAGTAAATAGAAAATTAGTTTTTCACTTATTCGCACGAACATGTGTATCAGCAGTACCGTTCCGAACATTAGCTGGTATCTAGAATGGGGGTCTTCTCTGGCTAGGGCGTTGCCCAGACGAAAGGCCGCCTCCAAGCCTCAGTCGGATTTTTGCGTCAATGGAGGGTATTCTTGTTCGTCGTTGAATTGGAAGCCCCCTTTCGGTGGCGACTCAGTAGCTGCTGCCATCTCGCGAAACTTCTCCGATTCTAAACACGTACAAAGAACCACATTAGATACGTTTGTCGGTAGAAAATCTGATTTATATATGGATTAATCGCTATATACATGGATTCTAGTGTAGAATAAGGCTTTTAGAGCTAATATATGGGCGTGGATCAGAATCGTTGCAACTTTCTGTAAGCGATGAAGGCAGAAGCAATTTTAAGATTTTCTTCAATCGGTAAGTGTAAAGATCGACAGTGACGATTAAAAACTTACATCCAGGATTTTATTTTCAGATTTAATTTGGAAGAATTTGAAGACATGGTGATAGTCCCTCCGGACTATCTCCTCCTAGATAGAACCTATAGACTATAGAACAGTTTTTAATGTATATATTGCTTGTGTTAACGACTGTATTTAGATGAATTTAAATTTATGCAAATAACATCTGGCTTTAAGCATAAATTAACTTAATCGATAATTAAAGTTGTTTAAGAATGATTAGTGACGTCAAAAACTAGATAAACAATAGCAACCATATATAAATATTAATTAAAAGACACAAGTCAAAAGTAAGAATTATTCCACGTATTCAAATTAATTTCTAACACCCTCTTTTAATGAATGAAAGCTTCTCGATAAGTACAAAACTTTATTATGAAAGAACTGATTTATTCATTAATTGTAACAATTTAATGTATACTGTGGCTTATTAAAAATTGTGATCGATAGAGATAATGCGAACATATTTTATCCGGTATACTTCCCGACTTGTTGAGTAAAGCGGCACCGAGTTATATGGCTGAACGTCGTCGTATTTTACGTAGAATACGCGATGCGACAGCATAAGAAATAGAAATGCGGATGGGCGAGGCCAGACTATTTACGTAGCCCGCAACGCGTGTAAAATACCACGATCTTAGGCGTACAACTCGGCAACTGTGCCCGTTTCCACTATCACTTATTGAATTAAAGAGCAAAGAAAGGTAAAAAAAGTATATGTATTCAATTTTACCGAACCAAAAGACTAAAGCTAGCCTTTACTATTCGCTAAATTTAACCGATTCAATTTTGCAGACGTCAAGATGCATTGAAATGAAATAATAATAAATGCAATGATAGCGCGCAGATATTATTTGCACAACCAGCATTTAAAATCGAATTCAATTTTTCAATCTGTTGATTTCACCGCCAAATATTTGCTCTACTAAACCTTATTATTCCGCAAGAAAAACTCGACAGAGATAAGCTATATTATGAGTGCGATGGAAATCCGATTTTATTAAACCTATTTCGCTAAAGAATACATATTTGGATACGTATAAAGTGTAACTGCTACATACTAAAACCTTCCATTTTTTACGTTGCCTAGAATTTATTCAACGCTTTTACAAGCTTTTACACAAAATCTATAAAGCGATACATCGTAGTAGAATCTCTATAAAACATACAAATGTTTATCGGATTGCTTTTTGGTCATTTTTTTTCTTTAGTTGTGATTGCAAGTTTGCGAGCTAAAGCCGTATTGACGCTTCTTCCAACGATTTCCCATTAGAAGGTTTGAAGAGACAACGAAATTGGATAATTTGTTGGTGAAGCGATCTCGATAAATCGAGGAAGGTGGCCACCGAACATTCATTCGCCTTGCAAACAAACCATAAATAATCCAACGAACGTTGGTACGTTTTCCAGAAATTCTACCACGGTAAATTAACACATTGAGCGCAAAAATTGAAAGGTCTTATAGTATTACTAAATCAAAACCTGTAGCTAAATGTAACGGTGTCTTTATACGCACATACATATATTTAATTAGACACCTTATTCACGTGGCGGACTAAATACCAACCAAAGATCGAAGCGTAAACAATAACAAAATATAACGATCTATCTACTGGCTATTTATTAAACGGTTGTGTTTATTTTTCTCTTATCGATATTTACAGCACTTTTGATTAAATACGCTACAACGTTCGCTCATCGCCGATACATATTAAAACCACGTTGATTTTGCAGATAATCTAATTAACGGTTAATACATTTGATTTTATGTGTCAGTATTAATTAGTTGATTAACACACTTATATCGTTACGCACACAATTAATTCACAATAACCGCGAGTGAGTGATTTTCACACATTTGCATTAATAATATTACGTGGTCGATATTGATATTGTCTTATATTAACATAAACTTAAGTTAGTTGTTTTAGTTCGTTTTTGAATTGGTATAAATTTCCGCGCTCGTTCACGCTTGCAACATTTTCAAAGCCCAAAGAGTTCTGGGTTGGATTAATAATTATAGCATTCCCGAAACCAAGACACATTCGAGACACAGTGAATTGTCTCCGAAAAATGATCAAGACTGTTCCATCGGTCGGGAACGTAATGGCAAGTGCTTCCGAGAATAGTCATGGAGATTGGGCTATCTCGAAAAAGGAAAAGCAATAACGGTGGCATACTACACATCACGACTTAACTAGTTGAAGGTAAAAATTGCGAGAGTGCGCCCGCATTTGAAAGAAAAAAAGAAGTTTTGTTCCACCAAGACAACACACTGTCTCATACTTCAGCGGTCACCATGGCAGTAACTCAAAACAAAACAAAGTAGGATCCGAATTGATTTTATCCAGCAGATCAGACCAACAACCACCATTTTGTTTCTTAAAGTCAAAGTTTAGCTCCAAGGATAAAGACTTTCATCGAACAAGAAGAAAAATAGCACCGAATTTAACACACAAAAAAATGCTTGTTTCTGTATTAGACTGGAAACATTTCAGAATATCCTTGTATATAGTGGATGAAGCAATTAAAATTTACTAAGTTTGAGGAAACCACATCTACCACCAAAAACTGAAAATAAAAGTAAGGCCGATTTGCCTCAAGATAATTCTTAATTTTCTGTATTCAATTCGACTTAACATCATTTGTTATCCGTATTAGTAATAAACTTAAGGTAAACAACTACTTCGAGGAAGATATTACTAAAAATTATATATTTGAATCGAAAGTTCGTGTAAAATGTTTCGTAGTGGTGATATTGTAAGTTAATATGCAATAAACTTTAACTATACCATTTATTTATAACAGAAAAAAATATTAATCGGGTATTTCCCCGTTCTCTTTTATCGGTACAAACAAAGTCGGTCGAGCTGTACGAGGATACGTCGTAACATAGTCGTTCGTTCGCGCTTATGAAATAAGAGTGGACAAATTCAGTCTCGTAAAGATAATGACTAGTGCTTGTTTTTCAAATTATCCGTGGGTTCAGATTTTTCCTTTTAAACCAGTATGTTCGGACTCTAGTAAGTCGATGATACCTGTGAACTAACGACATGATAACCTAATAGTGCACTATGAGCCCACCCGCCTCCTCATTCCCATATCCGAATATAGATTACTACAAGCGATCTCGCGGCCAACGAACAAGCAGTATATTTATAATATCTGCATTTAAAGAAATACTAACGTCGGAAAAAGTAAGCTTTACAGTTAAAGACCTGGAACGGTCTTTTTCCATAAATTTAAAACATTATTTAACGTAGTTATTACATTATTTGACGTAGTAGGTAACTACTTTTACTTAACGATATTCTTCAATAAAACCTATTACGTGTGGCAGGTTTTTAGAAGCGACAAAAACGAGGCATTTCGTTCATATTCGCTGTGTACGAGTCGTTCCGTACGGCCTGACCGGCTTTGCTTGCTTCGATAAACGTTTCCGATTGCATGCAAATTGGTGCTGTCCAAATTCCGCTATTTTTAAATTCGAATCAAAAGTTAATGTTCGCAGATGCATTTACACAATTTATTTCTATCTGCGAACATACGCTTCTAATGCTCGGCTGCGTTTCTAACTATCAAAACGAAGTATGTGCTTATCACAACATAAAAATGAGCAGATCTTCAATCTCTAACATTCAATCAAAACTTACTTGTATTTAATTTACCGTAAAATTTGAAAAAGCGAAAGTTTATTTATTTTCCTATTACCGGTTACGTAAGCGAAAAACTACTGTTCTGTCTGGAGGGACGTAAGTGCAATTAAGGCTTACTTACCTTGGTCACCCTCAACAACGAGACGTAATGAAATTTTGCGTCCTTCGGAGCATAAGGTACTAACACATTAATATAGAAATAGCTGACGATATACGAGAGAAATTAGCAATTTTGCTTTTGCGATCTCGGATATGTTCGAATCGACATCCCCAATAACAAAATTTCATGTACGTCTTTGTGACCGAATTAACTCTTCATTGATCGCATAAATCTATTACTACTGACCTGGTTGCTGGGGCGTAAGTGCGATTGACGGGTTATTTACCTTGTTTATTTACTTAGACAAGAGGATGTAACGAAATTTTACGTTGCCAGGAACGCAAAGAAATAATAGATTAATATAGCGGCAGAGTTATGGATACATACCAGCATTTGGCAACTTCGATAATTATGGAAGAATATAAGCAAATATGTGAAATGCTGATTTTCTCGAAATGTTAGACCGGCAATAGGAAAATTATAGTGTTAACACTCGGACAGCTCTTGCATTTCTTGCGTACGATACTTCCTTATTTTATCTTTGTTGTTATTTGCGTCAATCCTATACTACAGTAAGAACATTCGAAATTTATCGACAGCCTCAATACGAAAATGCGGACCATGCCAAAAGTTTTCTTTTAACAATTAAAAACAAATTTTGCAGAATATTCGTACAAAATTCTTCTTTAGGAGCTTGATGTCAAATACATACATCACACTTAGGATGTGCATCCTTCAAAAATGAAACATTTGAAATAGGAATACAAAAAAAAATAAGTAGAAGTGCACAGAGTACGATGGTTGAATTCCATCGGTAGATTTGAAACTGGGGTACTTACCACTTAATTCCAGTGCGAATAATCACCATAGCGCCTTTTAAGGCGCATAAGTACAACTGGGACTATGATTCAGATAGCTCCTATTTTGTCCTGTGCAATTCATTTACAAATTATATAAAAAAAAAAAAAAACGGGATTATTTTGCTACCATTAAATATAAGACGACACTAAGTTGTACTTACAAAAATACTTATCTAACTTACTAGATATCCCCACTACAGTTTATAATGTTTTAAACATCGAGCGCTGTATGTAGAACACTCTGTGTAACGCTATAGTATTACTATTGCTATTAACGTTTAATCGTAGATTATTTTAAGAATTATTTACGCCACTGATTAGTTTTCAATTTTTTTAGCTCTATTAAGTTTTGTTTTTATATTTCGTTTATTTTTATTGATATATTAGTCACGTAAGTTTCTACCGTGCGAGCAGTGCAAGAACTAAAAGCGGGTAAATTACTTCTAAAAAATTGTTAAAAAAGTGTTAGAGCTAGGTAAAATTCGCATGCACTATCAATATAGAAATGAAATACGTTATACGTGATTAGTAGAAATACGTACTATAATTTCAATGATTTGCGACTAGTCTAATTATTGTGTCTTGCTTCAAATAAGAAGAAAATATCATGTAAACTTATTATTTAGCAAATATTAAATCCTCTACACTGCACAATACTGTATCGATAAATACCTTTTAACATGTTAAAAGACATTTAAATAAAACTAAACGTGTTAAGGGTTTGGACCGTGGCATGGTTAATCGAAAACTTGACGCCCGCAATCATAAGGGACTTCAAGAGATGGAAAACCTCGCCAGGCCTACAGCTTCCATTCTCCTAAAGGAGCCCCATATAATTGTGGGCGAAACGTCGAGTTTCCGATTAACCATAAGACGGTCCAAACACTAATGTTTGAATCACTCTCTGTTAAGTCAACATTTTGATGGGTAAGTATATCACTAACATAGTTATTGTTATTAGAATGAACAACGAATATAAAAATTATTCCTATTACATACGCAAATAAAAATTTTACAACAAAAAAAGCATGAAATAGCACTATCGACTTCTTTCGGTCCGATACCCTTTTTTTCCCTTATTCAACCTAGAATAAATAGAACCTAAGCTTAAATAAATACATATACATATACGCAGAAGCCAGCGAAGAAAGCATTAACACAAAAAAAGAAAAACTGCAAATGAAATTTAAGAGGCGAAATTAGCCACGATATATCAAAGTATGATCAATAATTGAACGGAATTCATTTAGCAACAAACCGTTTTGACCATACCTTGCTGATGTAAGCATATGATTAAACACATTTAACGCTAAATAATCTGCAGCATTTGTGCCCTGATGATTGTGCATTATGATCAAGAAAATAAAAAAAAAAAATAGAATAAAAGTAACATGATTTTGATGACATCACATTGACAATATACTGACCAGTACCTGACATTTGCCCGGCTGGGTTGCCTTTGAGGACGCCCGCGTAGCTACCTAGTATTGTCGAGCCTTGCAAGTAACAGAAAAAAAAATAGGTGCGGGTTACAATGTACTACTGGATAAAGGAAATTTCTTTGTACCGAAAAACTAGTAAAGAATATTACAGCAAACAAGTACGCGATATTCTGCAATTTCTCATGTGTGAATTGTATTTTTCATAGTTGACAATATCTATCTTGTATTTTACATGGAATAAAGTTTCGGTGGATGATATTAAGGAATCTATTTCAAATAAAGGATATATAATATTGAAATATTGAGGATTTATAGGCTTTAGCTTGCCAACAATACAATTTATGCGATTTAAAGCAAACGACTATCGTGACCGTTTCTATTCGTTATTTCATTCTGAATTGTTTTTTTTTTTTACCATTTCGAAACAAATGTTTTTCAACTTTTATACCTAGACATACAGGGTTGAGTACATTTGTTTTCCGACCTCGGTCGTGACCGTTAGATTGTCTTCAAATATTCTTTTTTTTTGATAATTCACTCCCAATCTTTCTTTGTAAAGATCTCTAGTTTTCCTATCTTTTTTTACCACAAACACCATATTTTCATTCAAATGTAAATGCAGAAAAATAGCAACCATTTATTTTGGAAATAATCGTTTATCAAGCACTGTTTTCTTGGTATAATTTCCTAAAATCTAAACTTTTACAAGCGAAATTCTAAACACCATTTTCTTAACATCAATGGTAATTTTGAATCCAATTTATCCCTAACAATAAACTTGGCGCAGATTAATCTGAACATTATTGCACAATAGGTGAATCACAGATATATTGTATATATCTATAAACTATATATAGATATAGATAGATATATAAACAAAAGCGGTAAAACGATAACATATTGGTTTATTCTTTCTCTAAAATATTTAACAAAACATTCGTTGCTCAGCATCAAGAATTCATAATAATGCGTCATTATGCACCTACTGAAATTAATAGTAATCTGTGCTTGATAATTGTCAAAATAGATAGTGTCAATTATGAAAATATGAAAATTTCGTATATATCCAACAAAATACAAAAAAAGAAAAGAAATCATCACAGGATTCAAAAAGGTGTCTACTTTTGAGGTGTGTAGGAGAAAGTAAATTCTTTAATTGTTTGGCAGCCGTATCAGCTATGCGAAAGTCAAAATTAAGATAACTAACGCATCGTTTGCAGTGCCAATTTCGCTGTTGCAAGACAAAAGTCAAGTACAACAAATACACAATCAAAATAAAAAAATAATAAATATGATAAAGTTACACGTAGATTAATAAAAGATTACAACACGCGAATACCTTACGCAAAAATATTCGTACAAACAATTTAGAATAACGGTATCGCATCTACGTGTAAGTTTGATTTATTGAATAAATAAAAAAAAAAAAGCAATCACCTCAAAAAAATCAATACACTAAAAGAGATGAAATAATAAATAAATAAATAATTGACAATAATCATGCAGAAATAGAAAAAACGAACTTTATTAAATAAATTTTATTTATTTTTATCACATTTGTTCATCAGTTAAAAGTCGACTTACTTATAATTTAGACTTACAATTATATCACTTTTTTAACTTCGTTTTATATTTGTAGATATATCACTATAAGATTTGTAAGAGAATTCATATTCCTTTAAAAAAAAAGTTAATTATTTATAACCAGTATTATCTAATAGGAAACGTATAGAGCAGAGGTGGGGTGTATCTGATGGTAACGTATATAGCTCCGACTAATTCCAACGCTAAGCAATATAATAAAACAAATGTTGTAATTTTCAGTTCTTGATTATCGCAACACTTCATTCAATACGCTAATTTCAAAATAAGGAGAAAAGCATGCTGCCGTATTTGCATTTTTTAAAGTAATTGAATAAGGAAAATATCGTACGCATGGGGATAACGCCATCTGGTAAATTTGTTGAACGTTAACGCGCGGCACAAATTGCAACGTTTAAAACGACGTTAAATGCCCTTCCAAACAAGTTAACATTTCTTTAATTCTGGCAAAAACTGAAAATATTATAGAAGGTTTAGTCTCACATGATTCGGCAACACTTTGTACAGGTATTATTTACAATATAACGAAACGTCTTTAACCGAAATGGTGCGCACTTCGCTAAGCTTAAAAAAATAAATATTTTAAACCACTAAAGTATGAGCGATATAACCAAGGTCTGAAAATATCATATCTGGAGCTGAGAAATTGCACATTGCACAAGCGTCAGATTCCCCCACTCCTGCATTAAACTGGAAAATGCTGTTCGTAGTATGAAAATTATAAAAAAGAAACTAACGAGAGTTGTGAATAAAATAAAGAATGTAATTATATAATTTGCAAAATAAACCCTACGCTAAACGGCAAGCTAGAAAAAAGAAACAAAGAAACACATCGTCAAACTTTGTTCGTAATAGGGATATGCATGTACAAATGAAGATGTAATTACCTCCATCCTGTATCGGCTGAGGTTCCGACCTGGGGGGACCGTCTGTTTTAGTTTCATCTATTTTACCATCCAGCCTATGCTGTTTGTACAAAGTCAGATCACCACCTTCGTTACTATCCATATTGTAAACGTATAGGAAACCGTCTTCAGTAGCTACCAACAATCTCAATTGGTTCTGAATCCTATAAAGGTAAAACAAGCGTTAAAGTTCATTTGAGCAACACTGTAATGTAACAACAAAATTCCAAGCATTTTTATCCCTGTTTCAATCATTACGAGAATCCTCTAAGCTGGACTGGATGGGGAATTGAACGTAAGCCAAGATCTAATGTAAGTGCAAAAGTTTTTTAAATAAGGGAAGTCACATTAAATGAAAAATTAACGAAAGAAATTTCGAGTAATCAAACGAGGATTCAATATTACTTTCTGAACGCATGCGCTTAAAACAAGTCATTATTGATTCAAGAACATTCAACATTCTTAAAAAGACTGGCGCATGAAATATTATGATCTTTGGATCGGTAGAGGTAATCCGGTTGCCTAAATGCAAGCTCGACACCAACAAGAAATTTTTTCTAAAATATGTACTCGAGTTAAGTGGTTCGCCCTGTATATATCAAACTAAAATAAAAGCACGCATTTAATACTTACACCGTAATTGCTATAACGTTCCTTACACCGTAGAATGGTAGATGGGCCGTCTGAAAGGCTCTTCCCTGGTTAAAAACATCCGTCACCTGCGTTGGGAGATAATTCGACAGATATCCCATCCAACTCGTTTCGTCAACACTCCTGCGAGGACTAAGAGATTATATTTCGAATTAATACACGTTTAGTTGGGTAAAGGTGGCCTTTAAATGATAATCGAACGTAAAAATAAATGGTGTAATGCATGGATGCTACGCATACCTGGAAAGTGGCCATAGAACGTTTGATTCAAATGAATAAATGTATGATGTAATACGATTAACCCGTTTGTTCCTGAAGAATTAAACTTTAAAACTTGTCAACGAAAATCGCAAAAATTGATAAACATTCAGTAACAAAGGACAGTGTGTATGAATCCGTAAAAGGAACCCATAGATTTAACGCAACTTACCTATCCTTTGGTTCCTCTAATTTAAATATATGCACAGTCTCGGTGTTGCTGCTACACCCCAGGTAATTTGAGCACATACTGAACACCAGCGAAGATATGGCAACGCATCTCTTAACACCGCGGCGAAATTCGAAAAGCTTAGTACCGTCCGAAACGGAGAACACCCTTATGACCGTGCCTTTCTCAGAGGCTGTCGCTATTCTCGTACCGTTAGGACTGAAGGCTATAGCTGCTAATGGACTATCGTGAGCAGGAATCATTGTTTTTGCGTGCTACAAGAGAATCAAATGTTTAATCGCGTTAAAATAATTTAATTAGCTCACTTACCAAGTTAATAGCGTCGAATATTTGAACTTCGCCAATAGTTGATGATCCCGGATAGGCTAAGAAACAGTTGTCGTTATCTATACTAAGAGCGCAAAGTCCTTGTGGATTGGGAGGTGTTTCTCTTATGGTATGCAGGACCTTCATATCCCGAATATTGTGTATGTACAAACTCTCTTCCAGGCATACCACAAGTCTTTGCCTGAAATAATTCAAATTGATATTAGCTTCAACGATGGTTATCAACATTGAAATTTGATCCATAAAATGTAATACGTAAGGCGCGTCATTTATTTTTGGGACGATCGAAGCCATATTTTAACGGTTTTTAGCTACACAGAATAAATTACAATTTTAGCCACATTGCATTGTTTAGACTAAATACGAATGGTAGTTCTATAGAATAGTACCTAGTCCCACCGCAGATTTTTCCGATAGGTTCGATGCAATCCCGAGGAACTTAACATGTTAAAAAACGCTTCGCCCATTACAATATACAGAGTATATTTAAAGCAAACAGACCAATCTTGAATGTATCGAACAATAGTTAAATAACCGTAAGTCGTTAAAATACCCAAACATCGGCAAAAAGAGGATAAATCATAATTCAAAGTAAGATGCGCAAACAATATTCAAGACTTTTATTTTTTAGAACCACACAGTAGTGTAAAGCGCAAAAGTTCTGCTATATGTATATTGAGCTCGATGACTAAGAGAACAATGTTGTCGTCATTAAAAGGAAAAAGGTTGCTTTTTTCTTCCTCATCTCGGACAATTCAGTAGAACAATAAATTGGTCAGATTAATACATCCTTGTCTTTTTCCATCACGTGCATACTTGTGAATTCAAATAGCGCTAACGAAAATCGTATTGCTCAAGCAGCGGCATAATTACAACTCTCGGATTGATTAATATTATTATTGGTAACCCGCGGTGAACGCCAAAAAGGTGTGTTATACGACTAATTTACTAAACGAGCGTCCTTAGCGCAAGGTCGGCTTATAAAATATGTATGCAGTAGCAATTAGAAACATTTAACAATTTAACCGTTCTTGTAAAAAAATACACTTGGGCATTACGCAATATTAGGTTTTCACTTAATACGCTGTATATACAGTCAGTGCAAGCTACACGAAATGCAATATACTCTAGTTGGTTAAAGTTACACAACAAATTAGAATTCGAATCGTTTTTGTAACAGCAGGTGCTTGCAAAAAGCATAGCACCGTTTTTTGCAAGAACTTTTAAACGAATCATCTTGATCGAAAAAAAAAAAGTTTTTTTCCATATTTAGTCCTATCGTGATAAACGCTTGAATAAATCATCATTGGCACTTCTCTTCACAACATCCGACATTTACTGTTTTTTTTTTTTTTTTTTTTTTTTTAAGGTGAGCGGATCAGCGAGATTAACAAGTTAAGATGTTAATCATAGTAACCGGAGGAACCATCAATACGTATGTGGTGTGTATAAAACCGCAAAAGATGTAGTCCCCCGCAGTAATTCGGGGAAACACGTAAAAAATTCCCGGTCAAGATTCGAACCCTAGACTCCTAAAGCAGCTTCTTGTCCTGTTTGAAGCGGTACTACATTTAATAATGAGGAGATCCTCCGGTTTACAAAACGTTTTAATTCAAAACTGATTTAATCACGAATTAAAATTTTGTTCGAAATTATTACCGATTATTGAAATTAGAGCGACATTTCGGGACATCGGTATGATGAAAATATGTTAGCGTGTATTAACGGCTATATTTAGATGATCATTTGTTTATTTCAAAGAAATTCTCGTTATACTTATGCAAATAGCACCTATTTCCTTGATATTTTACTTTCGCCGCACGTCACATTTGGTAACATTTAGTTCTAATCAGGAATTAATTCAATAACTTAAATATTTAATTACGAATTAGCGCTTTATCCGTAATTAACTTAATTTTATGACGCCGCCGATCGTGATTAGGCACTTTAATCGTTAATTAATTTGTTTAACATCAACATTAACGATCACCTCTCCTGCCTTGATTGAACAGTTCTCGCATATACGAAGTATTTTTTTAGGATATCATCTGTCGCCGATGGGAAAATTATAAAGAAACCCGGTCAGAACTAGCTACTGGTGTATTAACATATAAGATTCGTCTGCTCTTGTTACAACCTCAAAACTAAAGAGCCTCTTGCATTTTGGCTACACCATACTAAGTTCAACACAGTTTAAAAGCTTGGGCGTTTTATTCGATTAAAAACTGTAATTTTCTAAGCAAATAGTAACTGTTTGCAGTACTTATCGGACTTTCTTACAAAAATATTTATTAGATATTACATCTGTTGGATAATAAAGGGAGTTGTTATTATTATTATTACTATTATTAATCACAGAGCTCATACATTAAAATTATTGCATTAAAGAAATAAAACATGGATTTTGTCGCATTTCAATTGTTAAATATACTAACTATCCAATATTCCGATAATCGATTGATCCGGATGTGCTTACATAATTATTAAGAAAAAAAGTATCGTACAAACATCTTCAACAGATCGTATTGTTTATAAAGCTCTCGTAAAGTTATTGGAAAGATTACCGTTTAAAACGTACAATTCTCACTTCCGAAAGTGAAACTTTATCTCGTTTCATAATAGGGCCCACATGTTCGCTATACGGTGATGCGACGCTCGGATAAAAATACAATTTCGTAATTAAACCGCCAAATTGTGACATAATAAGGAAGCGACCTTGGCCGAAGTCACTAACATATTCGCGATCCGTAGGAGAGGTTATTTTTCGCGCGGGCCGCAAAACGTATACGCACAACTCTCGATTCCAGCGGGCGTGAAAATGTTACGAACGGAAAAAGGAAAAAAAAAAAACACGTTGTGATTCCATTAAAACCAAAGGTCGCTCACATATTTAAAGTCGTGACGGGATCAAGCGAGCAGCTGTAAAACATTCTGTTCGAACGTGCTTCTCCGGCTGCAAACTATTGTTTACTATTTTTATTCTAGCCAACGCTACGAAATCGCGCGAATACTTATCGGCTGTTTAAATTATCAGCAGATAATTTACAGAGAACCGATCGTTTCGAAAAGGAACGTAAACAACATTTGTCTACGATTAATAGGCCATTACCGAATCTGCTGTAAAGTTTAAATATGCTTGGATAGAATTTTTGAACTTAGATTACTTCAAAGTCGGGGAATTTTCACCATAATCGATTCAAGATTTATTTAATTTTTAATTATAATCACTGCAAAGTCCTGTTCTACAAAAAAAAAAAATCGATTCTAACTATAAGTAACGCAAAAATCACAACTGGCAGGAGGAGGATCGACTTAAATAATAATATCGGTTTATACAAGAGAATAATCCTTTGAAAATTTACAGCAGGCATTATAGCAGGTTGTAACATTACACGAAAACAAATAGCTTAGGTGCTTAAGATGCTAAGAAGCAATGTAACACATTTTTCATGTTCTCTTTATGTTCAACATAGTTCGTTTTAAGTGTGATGGATGATGAAATTTAGATGGAAGCATTTATAATATGCAAGAAATATTCGAGATGAATCAGCATCTATTATTACATACGTACATACACAGTCGACCTTACGGAACTGTACGAACTATGAAGGTTTATTAATAATAATTTTGTAATTTTGATTTTTTTACAAAAATATACTTTGCCTAGTGCTTGCCCAGATTTCATAGTTCCGAAAATGCACGTAATTCAAACATAGGAAACATTAGAATTATGGATTAGAATAAACGTTAAACATATCATTAAAATGTCTGATATTTTAATTACCACCATTTCGGGGAAACACATGCTGCTATTAACACTAATAATAAGTGAATGCCCTAACAACTTGTTTATTGCTCCATTTCGATTGATTTTCAGCAATCAAAGGAGGATATTGCATTATTTGCTGGAGACTAATAATCATTGCACACGACAACACACGTAACGCATATACGTACATCGGTAACATTGTAACACATGTACTATTCTATAATGAGCCCGGTACATTGCCTTTGCAGATTTGTCGAGGATAATTACCCTATTTATCGATACTACCATGCTATACCCATGTCATTAATAGAATTTGTATTTACGTAATGCAATGTTTGTTATTGTTCGTCATGAACAAACATGAATTAGTGTTGTTTTCCCGACTAACCGAATTATTCAGCGAGAGAGATATATTCCACAAGTTGTTCCAATTTCCACCCGAAACCGTGTAAATTCCGATCGATGTCGCTAACGTGCCAGACACATATATAGGCTACGCCTCTTCCAAAACAATTTCGTTCCGGAACCTTTACGCGTTTACGTTGTTTTCGATTTAGAAGATATGTACATTTGGCCAACTTACGTTTATGAAAACAAACAAGATACTATCGAATTAAAAGAAAGTCTAATGACAATTATCTCAAAACTTGTTGCACGTTTACTTTAATTCCATACGCATAACGATTTGCTCCACATCAGGAAGATTATAGCCAAAGGCGAATTGTGAATAAGGCTTAACAAGCCAGCATATGAGCCAGAATATGGTCAAAATTTTAAGGAAACATAACAAATCGGAGATAAAAACGCGAGAAAAGCGTTGAACGTTGAAGTGAAATCCTGTCTTTGACCAAGAAGCAAGCAAACGCGTTTAGAACAGCAGTCGTCCACACGACGTCCACGCACCATTGATGGATGTAGATAACATATTCGAAGTAGGCTAGGGGAAAGGCTTCAGTCAAGTTTGTCAGTGTTTTTATTTGGGTAGCCACGACAGCATCTAATGTCGGTTCTGCAAACTTCATGTTGCAACAAGACAACGATCTCAAACATATCAGCAAGATCAAAAAAAAAAGATTTGCCAAGCAAATTATAAGAGGTGTATTAGACATCATATATTATCTACCCGACGAACCGGGTCTGAACAATAATAAAACGTCTTTAATTTGCAATAATCAAGCATCGCACGGTGCTTTTATTCCCTTTTAAATCTACGATACCAGAACACATGCAATTTCAGCCGCAAGTACTGATAAACAAGCCGCTTTTGTCGGTTGCAAATAAAAGAATGGAGACCGCAGCCTCCATCGCTACGTGACCGTTATTCACTAATTTATAGACGAATTAATGGTGGCGGCGCCAGATACGCCGCGAAATATAACACCCAACGCAATTAGCCAGCAAACAAGTAGTTTCGGATTTCACGAAATAAATTTAAACTTTATGCTCGAATAATAATTGTCGGCGAAGGTTTCGCGTGATGGTGCGAGGTTCGATCGCGACAACGGACATCGATTATGTAGCGCTTGGTTTGCGGAATTAATCATAAATTGTTCCCCGTCTTGGGTGTTTGCGACCTGGATATTTTACGAGTGCTTAAGTTCGAGCAAGATAACAACTTTAAACGTTGCGTATGACGCTTTGTAAGTGCCCTAAACCTATAAAAAGTCAGATCGCGACAGTGTAGGATATATTTGGCACAGTTATATTCCCAAATTAGAAACCACGTCGCACAGAAATAAAACATATTCGAGATAGAAGTTGTTAAAATAAGTCTCGACGTAATAGGAATGCGTCTAAAATGGCCGATAAAAACTAACAAAATATTCACTTCGATCGCTTTTAATACGCATCGATTGTTATTGTTTAGACGATGAACCCGAATGACGCACAAAAGTGGCGTTTCTTTATAGTTTCGTACGTTTAACGTGATCTCCCAATCTCAAACCACGTATATAAATCCGATACACGATTTCTCTTTGTACGAGCCGCGATCGATATCACCCGTAACTAGATTTTGATAAAACTAATGATTTACGAAATAAAGCTCTCGATTTAGCGTACGTTAGGCACCATTCCGAATTTAATACAAAACATCCGAATATTCCCCAAACGCGACACTCTTACACCGATTTCGCCGATGCTTGCGGATACGTTCTTTAGAAAGTACATCGCCCGCACATTCACAATTTAATGAAAGTTAGGTGGCAAAATAACAGTTTCCGTTTCGGTCGAGAAAGGGTTTCGAAGGGTGAAATCGGTTTTTGAAGGTCGGGGACTTTGGAGGTTCTGATTAATTATTTCCTATCATGTCGTATGTTAATAAAAATTATCGGTACATGTAAAGGTTTAGTATTTAAAAAGGGCTATCGCAATACACTAAACTTGATGCAATGGAAACTTAATTAGGCGTGGCGGTCACGCCTAATCCCCGCGTACAACAGGGTTTGTATCTGTGGTTACTATATACTGACTTTGGCATACTATTGCAAACAGATCTATGTTCTTTTTTGTCATAGCGCCTTCATCGGTACCGTAAACTTGAAGCCGACAAGTTGCGCTTCACGAAATTAGCAGAAACCAGATAGGCTCGTACTTATTCGTCTCACTAGTAGAGATGACAAAATAAAAAAGTAATAAGTTCACCTACTTATTACTTTTTTACAGCGAATAAACAGAATCGTGTTTTATCGACTTCCGGGGAAACGAGTGGGCAACACCGACCCATTTAAATGGGACGAATAGACACGAGTCTTATCTAGTCGCTGCAAAGTAATAACAATAAATAATAATTCCACCCGCCTTGTTCATTTCTACTCATTCTAATATGTGCGTGTAGCCTACTAGTTTCCGTTTCCTTGAGATCTACCTGATCGCTGCTAATTTCCTGAAGAGGACGGAAAGTGTACCCGTTTCTGCAGGCTGGCTTCGAAATTTCTAATATTATTGGCGCTTCTGGAAAAGTGGGGCTAGCACCAATCTCAATTTTTTTTCAGCGATGAATAATACTTCCTCCTTTTTTTTTACAAAAATTGTCCATATTTCAAACAACTTTTAATTGTTCTTCGAATATCTTTCTCGAAGAACTACAAAAACAGTCAATCTTGAACTTTTATAACGAATTTTGTCAGAAATCCATAATAAAAATGTATTTCCTCTTGGTAGTACACCTACCACCACTAAAATACCCGATTTGCAACAAATGCACAACGCCACCAGCGATAAACAATTACAATGACCTCACTAAGATCATAAACATTAATATTACCTTTGTCGCAACGTCATTGTTACACAGCACCTTTT
This sequence comes from Oryctes rhinoceros, assembly GCA_020654165.1. Lineage (NCBI taxonomy): Eukaryota > Metazoa > Arthropoda > Insecta > Coleoptera > Scarabaeidae > Oryctes > Oryctes rhinoceros. The sequence continues at coordinate 3,023,437 of JAIOKQ010000548.1, read as the reverse complement.
ATCAAATTAATTTACCGCTAGCACGTAGCATACTTGGTGTCCCGTGCGTCGATAGTATCGATACAATAACTTCAGTTTTCGCCTTTACGCACAACTCAGACATTAGAATAACCATGAATAACGTTTCTCCACACTTAATTTCCAATATTTACTTTCGTTGGCGACTAAATTGTAATTAGTTGGTATTTTAGAGCGTATACGCTTGATTATTGCGAATTTTATTTCGGCAATCGCCTCCAATTTGGATATAGAATCGGATTGGTGTATACGTATGTATGCATATCGGACCTTACACCATTTACAAATTGTTTGCGTTCGGAGCAGCAAAGGCTGTCCGCGCAAATGCGTGTAGAAATTTCAACTAAGTTTACCAAATAATTTGCACATAACCTTGGCCTCGTTCGCTCGTTAGACACTAAATAATTACGAAATATAATGAAATGTTAACGAAATACCGACGGCCCAAAAAAAATATGTAGTTGCGGCAATTGTTTCAACTTTTAATGCCGTGATCGATAATTGCGCACTGTATTTCATTGTAAGAGCGGGATTAAGATAAATTAATTAAACAAACTAATCTGCTATTGCGTGGAAACCATCGCACCGCATATTGCGTTAGATTGAAATCGTGAAATAGACGATAGAACAATTTATTTTGCTTCATTCTTCTTCGTGCATCAAATGATAGACCATCATGAAAATGGATCGAATCCCTATTCATTGGTTTTTTCTAAGGATATGTTGATACCATATGATAAATTAATTTCACACGAGTTTTTTAAGTGATTTTTCTACATCTTCTCACGAGCGCAACTGTTTCAGGTATTTTCGGGTTACCTACTTTCACGAAATTTAGCAGCGCAACGAACAATTTATTGAAAAAAAAAAATTAAGATGTGACACTGCAAGATACGTAATTTGAACAGGAAGCTCATCCCTAGATAACCGCGTACATTAGAAAGAATTCTTACAGTTCCTCGAATGTTTGCCACGCTTACCCTCACCTTGTATAGAGCAAATTACTTTATTTCCAATTTGTAGCGTTATTACGCCATTAGTATAGATGAGTTAATAATGTGGAATTATGCAGATAGTAGGTTATGAATTCACCACCTGCACGACTCGAATCGTTATTCGCGACGGGATGTAATGCATTTACGGGTTTATTTAAAGATGCCTCCGCCTTTGTTCACGACATAGCTTTAAAACTTACCGTTACCAACCTAACAAAACGAAACTCGAACGCCGTGATTAATTAGTACACACGTAAAGGAATAAGAGTAAATAACCGTTGCGTCGTTATGTATACTGGCGCTTTAATATCCGCAATAAATTCCGCGACCCCGTATTTAGAATGCTCGGCATTACCATATCGCCAGAGGAAAAGCGAACACGTCAATTAAATTTCAGCATCTCTCTTCTCTCTCGGTTTAACAAATATTTGAAGAAGAAAAAAAAAGCAGGGAGCGATGAGATAATATATGTAATTACCTTAAGAAGATAACACCGTATTTTCTGTTCATGCGTTATTGTTTAACCAAATCGTTTCCTTATATTTCAATAGTTTCGATTCCCGTAGTTCAACAACTTATTTCGCAACTTCTAAATTCAAGGTGTCTAAAACTTTCCATTACCGTTTGATTAGCGCCGTATACATGTTACAATAACAAACCCAATAGACCTGGCCTAATTGCGCTCAAGGTTGTTCATGCAATATTTATACAGAGTGTTACGAGACTTCTCGGCTAAAGGCGGATATTGTACGAATTAACGATGGGAATAAACGAATTCCCGAAACAATTGTTCCGAATTAATCAACTAACTTGCGTCTTTACATTTACTAAAACTGCTACTTACCTATTTAATTTCACAGCGAGTATCGTGTTGGAATACGAATAGTTGCAGATCTCTGTCCCCTTCTTGAAGTGGCATACTTTCAGTTTCCTAGGCGCCGTCAACGAAACCACGGCCACTAAGCTACTGCTAAATAATCTCTCCACTAAACATGTGTCTTCTGTCGTATTATGATAGATTTGTTCGAGGGCCTCAACGCCGCCCAAAGAGTAGAGTCTGTAACCCGAATGACTTCCAACCGCTAGCGATCTGAAACACGCAAGATCAAGAACGAAGATCAAACGAAGATCTACTTCATTAGGTTAAAGTCAAAGAAATGTGACGAAACTCTACTATTACTTTTAATCGATCTCTTTCAATCGTCTCCTTCTCCGGTTCACAGTTCTTTACTTAAAAAAGAAACATCGCGTTTAAGATATGGAGTATTCCATGAAATGTATCCGTTTGCAATTGCATAAATATTTAAATTAAATTATTCTTCTCTGCGCAGAAATATAGCAGATATTTAGGCAGGAAACGATAGCGCCTTTTAATCGGCTTAAGGAGTAATCTATAAGTATCTACTATCAACAGTTTAGCACAGAATATAAATTATTTGTTGCCTTTGAACCACCTTCGAGCTACTTCCAAAAGGATTTCTTGTCGATAAGGTCAACAGCAGAAACATGAAAGCTGTTGTGCGAAAATTAATCCTTATTACGCAGAATACAGCAGACGCTACTCTCCTGGTTACTCCGCGCAAAATGGAAAAAAATTTCTTGCATCACTACCAAGAGCCGTTTTGCGAATTATTTTTTTTTTAAGTTTTGGGAAAAGCAGTAGTGTCGATAATCTCGCTTGAAGGTCAGGGAATGGTTTCGCTCACAAAAATTTTCGCTGCGATCGTCGCTCCTATAATCCAGGATCGATACTCTCTAACTATTTCCTCTTCCTAACATTGGAAAAGCAGATGCACAAAATTGAAAAGTCGCAATTATTAAAATTTATTAAAATGTCACTCTTCAGAATATGCGATATGCAGGAACGATAAACTTCTTTCCAAAGTTATTCCGCAAATTATAAGCCGAGCTTACAATTGTAATCTTTAAGTATAGGGCTGCCGTCCAGCTGTCGATCCAGCAGCACCCTTGCGAGATAATACGCGTAGGGAATTCAGAAACTATCAACCCATACCTACTACTACCGCTAAAGAACCTGTCCACTAAATATCTGTCTTCTCTGATTTGTGCGAGGGCTTCGACGCTGTCTAAAGAGTAGAGTCTATAACTCGAATGATCTCCAACCGCTATTGATCTGAAACACGCAAATAAAGATTAGATGATGGCATATTTCGTTAGGTTACAGTAAAAGAAGACTCGCCATCGAAGAAATGTAAACTCTATCTGTTTCAGTCGTCTTCTTCTTCGGTTGCCAGTTCTTTATTTACAAAAGAAAACTATATTGCGCTTAAAATAGGAAGAGGACCATTGGAGAAATTACAGGTTAGTAAATTACTACAAATCTACTATGTGGTGACGCAAATATTTAAATGAATCTAATCTATATCTAATAGAAAATACATCCAGAGATTAGACTGAAAACAAGTTGGTTTAAGGGATACTTAGTTAATAAGAGATCCAACCTTCGGTAAGTATAGAAAAAATCGTAATATCACTTTAACGCAAAAAAACAAACTGTTTGTTGACTTTCGATCAGCTTCGAGCACAACTCTTAAAACGATGGATTTATCTTAATGCGTAATCTCTATCTGAATCGGCTCGAGTACATATGGGACGATCGTTGGGACAACTCTTTCAAGCATGAAGTTCTTCTTCGTTCAATGTCCAAGAACTTAAAATTGCAACAACAGAAACTTTACCTTCCTCCATTTTGATGGTGATGCATGATGCAACTTTTGATGCCAGCCCACATTAGCTAGTTTCAAAACAGTCTCACAGAATGTATCCTTGAAATACGAAAACAATGCCGATAGTTTATCATATGATTTTGTAGATAGCATGCTTAGTAGTAGGAAGTCGTTCAATAAGTTTCTAAACAAAAGTTACCCACGATTTACGTAGAATAGATCCTATTATAGAGATAAGATTATTTTTACATTGTCTGAATGGTGATGTTTACAAAATAATTGTCCCCCGAATAAGTCCCCTAAATAATTTGCAGCAGCAATCGCACAATAGATTTTTCACTTTGCGGGTAGGTAAAAGCAAATACAGTAAAACAAAGAAATCTTCCTCGTAATTGCAGATTATCCTTCTTAAAGCCGCAAGGAAAGTTCCGAGAAACAAAGATCGAATTTACAATACGCTATAATCCTAAATTTACCTATCTGTAAATTATCGAAATCCCAAGATTACAAACCTATTCAAATGCTTTTATTACATTATTCGCTCTTGGTGGTAATTTTACTGCCAAACCCCCGTAATAATAGCTGTTTTCCGTGTACGTTTTGTCCCATACCGAAACCTACCCATCCACATCGGTAAACATGGACAAAAGACCTTGCCCGATTAAAATAGTGCACGTGAGTGTCGTCGAAACAAAGGGACTGTAGAGGGTATATTTAGGGGTATATGAACTCTCACCATCGGAGCTGACGACGAAACAAAAAAAAAAAACAGGGCTGACAAACTAATTAAAAACGTGATAAAACGACGCGTAGTGTATGATTCAGCTTTGTATCGCGTCGTCTAATCGACGTAGGTAAAAAGTAAGTGGAAGAGATGATCGTCGCGATAATAGAAAAATATTGTAATGTAGATTTTCTACTATTTAGATACATTTATTTGTTGTACGATAGCATTTATTAACAACGATAGGCTTGGACAATTTGAAATAAATCTATAAGGATCGCGAACGTTAAAAATTACCTATTGATTTAAAATAGGAAGTTGTTCGTTTAAAATACCGTACTTAAGCACAGTAAACAACAAATATTCATCGTAAGAGAGACTATATAAATTGATCAAATATATAATTAAGATAACGACCCATACGCACGTGTATGCGGTACAAACAAGATCTTAGAAAAGTTATACATGTTGTACGGGCATTTCTAAAAATAACGAAAAAAAAAAATTAATATTATATTTCCGGAAAGATAGTAATAATGGCGGAGGAACTGATATTCCGATAATAAATAAATGGCTTCAAAAATGGCCGAAAAAAAATATTTTTGAGGAGCAAAAATCATGTTATCTTTATTATCGTCATGATTCACGATATTCATTTTACTTTTCTGTTATATCTATTGGAAAAAGTAACAATTGTCCGTTCCCTTTTATCCTTGTATGTCGCGGCCCCTCTGATTTGATGTTTTTACATATTTTGTCAATACAATATAATATTTAATCCTTCTCGTATTTTTTTATTATTATTTTATATTTTGTTCTTTACTCTTATAGCTCAGTACGCCTACTTTGAAATATTTCACTGGCGAGTTGGTAAACACTGCACTGTTTATGGAAAAGTAACAAGAGTCTAACTTTTCGCTATAAAATTTAGAGCTTTCAAAAGCAGCGGCGGCTCGAGCTTTCAAAAATATGTAGGTAAGGAACTCATAGTAATGAAGAAAACATAGTAATAGATAGGATATATACCTCAAAATATGTGCCCGCCAATGTGTCGAGTTTCTTGTATAATTTGGAAAAGAGATATACATAAATAAATAATTTGGCTTGTACGACTTTTCAACTTAACGTACAGCAAGTTTATAGCTGTTTATTTGAAAAGGTGAGATCGTCAATTACGAAAAAGAACTCTCAGAACTAATATTGGAAATAAACAAACAAATCGTAATTCATTTAGGAACTCGAAAATGAAAAAACAAAAAAAAAGGAAAAAGTCTTAAAAATTGTTCTCTCCGCAAACTCGTAGTTGTGGACTTTGTTTTCCAATTGAGTCACGGACGTTCCTCAATATCCACATACGAAAGCCTGGATTGATATTATTGTTCCGGCCGCAAGCAAAGCTTGATTTTTAGAACATATTTGCTGTTGTAAATTCGCGATCTTTGGACCTACACTGTTGTGTTTAACACAGCGGTTTAATAATTTGCCTTTTTTTTACATTTAACTGATACAGTAAGTTATTTGTTGATTTTGAAATGCTATTTCATTATTAGCTGTGATCTGCGTATGCTCTTACATACATTAGATCGTAATGTATGTTATACACTCTTCTGATACCAGCATGCCTTGGTTTTCCTTGTACGATTTATTCTTTTACGTTGTATGCTCCACTGCCGAAGGTATTAAACATGCCTATAAACCATCTGTTTGCGAAAAGCAGCTATTATCATAAGAGTCGGGCAATAAAACGACCACCAGTAGCGGATAATGTAATAAAATATTTGAATAGGTTTCGAAGGGATCCGTTCTGTATTTAATTTTGAGCTCTCGATAATTGGCGGGTAGGAAATCTTAGGATTATATTCGGTAAAACTCTTGGTCCTTTTACAATTCTCTTTGGGGTTATAGGATGGAAAATCCGCGATTATGGAGAAGATACATGGCTCAAAAGAAATGGAAAAACGCGACAAGGAAACAAGAGGACATCTACTTATTACTCAAAGGAAGGGAATAATAAGAGCACTAAACATCCAAGAAGCTTTTTTTAATAAATCCATTTTTATCCTTATTTTACGGAATTGAACCATCTGGTACGTTTGATAAACGTTTCGATTATCGCAAAACACGCAAAACTTTTTATAAGCAATAGTTCCTTTTACAAAGCGAAAAGATAAGTTTATATTTACGATTAGGTTGATTCGTCACATATTGTGTAAATAAATCGAAAGATATTATCAACTATTTCCGCATGTTTTATAAAAAAAAAAAAGAAAAGAGCGTCAAATAAACTGCAACATCGCAAAACGATTTTTTTTTCGAAAAACTGTGAGAAAAGCAATAAACAATTAATATCTACCGTCAACAATATCTGGATATAATCTCGCATTTATTTTCTGTAACTTTTTGTCGTCGCGAAAGATGAAATATTGCTTTATCTCTGATAATATATACGGTAAATAAACAAAGGAGAATATTCCTAATCAGCAACATTAGTTCGTTGCAAAAGTGCTAACAAAACACACATCTACATAATGTACCCCACAAACCATGAAAAAAGAAGGTAAATACATTGTTTAATATATATTTATAAATCCAAAGCTTTTGCTTTAAACAAAGCAATGCAATACCAAAAAAAAAAAAAACCTTTCTGAAAGATTAGCAAAAATCTACCATTGCCTAATTTTCTGCAGTTTCTCCCAACTGTATCGGTAACGTTGCATCGGTAGTGTTTATAAATACTAAATTGCACAATTGACGTGTACGTGTGCGCTAAAACTCATGAATCATTCTTAAACTCGCATATTACATATAATTGATTTTCCTCAAAGCATTAGCATTGAAATTGGGAAAGGTATCACGATGCCGTCGTAATTTGCAAATCTGCAAGCAAACACTTCGTACCATGATTTGATTTCGGAATGGTCTTTATCGATACGAAGAGCAAAATGTAAATATACAAAATCAGCTGATTTGCTTAACTTTAAATATCCGATCCAATTCAATCCGGTAATAATTCACAATTCAGTATATTCCAAGATTAATCATCAGCACCTGTGACAATATCACTTGCTGTAGTAAGACGTAAGACACTGATCTAAAAAAAAAACGAACGTTTCCCTCTGTCAGTCTTCAATATTCTATCGTGCTTGCGGAACATGTTATTTATACGCGATTATTTTTACCAATTCTTTAGGATTCGCTTTGTTTACTACCGCATATTGGCCTGCGCTACAACTGCGTATCCGTCTAATTTTTTGCAAATTCAAATGTAACATTAGCTCGCGGCGAATAGGCGATTGCTCTTCGCCTGATCGAATACATCTCGGACTCCAAACACTTACGTGCAATCCTGATTGAAGTTTACGAAGAAGGCCCTTGAGTTGCTCGGATCCGAGGAATTTGTGATGTTCATGAGTCCGTCTAGTTAGTAATGATTTAACGCACTAATGTCAACACGATTCGTGTTGATTCCTCGCAAAAATAACGGCACTAGTCCACGAAAGAACTAACAATTCGTTTCTACACAAAGGCGACCTTGGTATTTCGTGTATCACAACAAACTGTGCACTAAACTGCGTCCATATTTATTGACTGAACAGCTGACAGCGAACCTGTCTGTCTTGTCGCAACGTAGGAGGGGATCCGCTTAGTTCGAAAGTGGCGGTAATTTTAAATGACTATCCCGGGATTCACTTTTGCCCTTTTGATATGTAACGTTAAAAATCATTATCGCCAAATAACATATTTTAACCTAAAAAATGATCGCCATGTTAATAAGGACACTTAAATTGAAATTACATAAAACAAGTAAAGCATCTATTGTACAAGGTTTTTCTTTTAATAATTGTAATTAAAACGTAATTTTCATTTATCTAATATTTTTACCTTAAATCTCAAGTGTAATTTCCGACTATTGTTGTTAAATGCATTGTAATACTAGTAATAAAAATTGAAATACATGCTATTGGATGTATATAACTAACAGTACATTACAATATTGATAGTTGCCTAACTAGGGAAGTATAAGGAAACTAAAGAAAAACAATACAAAATTATCGGTACCGTCCGAGCCACACAAGTTTAATTAGTCAATCTCGCTAATCACATTCTCAACCGGTGATCGAATGACGTAAGAAACCTATAAAAATAATACGCTTGTTGTATCCCTACTTTCGAAAAAAAAATATTATTTGCAAGTACCTATTTTTTCCGTCTACGTGCCTTAAAACTAAAACGCGCAAAAAAAATACAAATGAAAGGAAAGGTTTCTTGTTACTGTAGCCCGAGACATAAAACATGTGCAAGGTTCACCGCAATAATTCGAATAAATAACGATCCGTTCTCTCTATTCATGAGGTCTTTGTTGCTTTTTTCCCAACCGTCTCGTACGCGGCTGATTTCCGCGGCGAAGTTACATTCCTAATTTCAAGTTTTCTAAATTAATATTGTACTCGGTTTCATTTATGTATTGGGTTACACTTGATGAATGTAATCTACCGAAGCGATAACACCTAATATGTTCCGCTACCAACCTTTTTGCCAAGAAGGTTTTTAAATGTTACGCGAATCGAAGCATACGTTCATATCTCGACCCTTTAGAAACTTATCAATACTCTTCGATACGCTGTGAAAGGCTGAGTTTCGTGAATTTCCAACTATACACTGCAATATTGATGTTTACCAGAAATAAATTAATAGCTTATATTAACTTATTTCCGGGGCGTCCGATGTACAAAATAGACATAATAAAATAAGCTGAAGCTTTCATTTTATTTTTATAATAAACAAAAATTATACATAAACCTCTTTACAACGATGCAATCATTTGTATATAGTTTTATAAAAGATTTCAAGGATGCAGAATTACGACTTCACAAGTTTATAAGTAGTGTGCTATTAACACTCCAATAATTAATGTAAAATAATTGGGGAGCTCCTCTTTCTCGCCAAACAGCTTCTGACAAGTAATACATCCTGCGATGCTGGTAATTAAATTCTTGATCACATCTGAAGACTTGTGGAACTTACCATTTGTTGATCATAGCGGTATTAGTTTCCGAGCCTACCTCTTAAAACGATCTAAATAAATAAAGAAATTGGTTTTAAGAGAGAATTCATTTTTCTCGAAAGCGCTTTTTGTGTACACCAAAGAGCATCGTGTGATCTTTCGATTCATTTGAACAATTACTAATGTTAAAGTAGTTAACACCAGGCAATTGTATCTTTTCGAATTGTGCGGTATTCTTAAAAGTGATTTTAATTGATTCGGACACGCAAGATGCGGAGCAATAACGAATTAACAGTTTGAATTAAACACTTCGAGTGAGACGCATTTACATGTCGATTTCGAATGTACGCAATGTGATGTTCAAAGGTCAACAAATAATGTCCCGTATTTAATTTATAAACCGCACGCAGTTTAAAAATAAAAGCCACTGAACCGCTTTTAAATAATCTCTATTGATTTTAAAGCCCGCAAAGGTATATATAAAAGAGACTCTAATTTAAACCAAGTTTTCTTTGTAAGCTGATAGCTCGTTTGCTCAAGTACTTCCCGTAGAGGTAAGATTCCTTCTTTAAACAAAAGGATTATGTGTTATTTTCTGTTGTTGGTTCAAGTATTTTACCTAACTTTTAGATTAGGAATTGAATTAAATTAAAAGTTTGTGTTTAATAGCGCTAATAGTGAAAATTCAATTTCCATGGATTTTAAAGTTTTCTCACTAATTTGAACTTATGTTGGCCGAACTGCTAAATGTCAATTTCCCATGACATTTCTTCACGTTCTGTCTGTTAGACAGTCGTGTTTATTATTTATTTCTTTATTGGTATGATTATAAACAATAATAAAATAAGCAGTGGATATTTTCTATTCATATAGTTTCCTCCCTATTAATGTTTCTTATTGCTAGTTTTTCAAGCATGTCATGCTTAAATTCAGGAATACTAACCGATAATTTGCTTTTATGTTAAACCATTGCATGTCTTTACGATTTTAAATTATATGTTTATTTAACAAGTTTCAAGTACATTAATATGCCATTAAATTGTGATGCTCGTATTTGCGTGTTTAACGAGAAATGTTGACGATGTGGTTACTTTTTTAAGGTATGATACATAACAACAGTATTATACAACAATGCATAGAATTTTTATGGAAAATAGTGCCCTGGCATCAGCTAAAAAAGTATGTACATATTTAGTTTGTTCGTATTGTAGTTAGTTTACTTATTCTTGTAGCTTGCATTGGAAGAACAAGAAACCAAAGCCGAAAGAAGCATATATCCCGACAGAGATCGAGCATGTGGCCAATGTTATAACGCACGCCATAGGTGTCATACCAAGTTTACTAGCAACACATGAGCTATGGTCCCGATCTTATAATGGTGCTCAATTTATTTCTACTATTATATATGGAGCAACATTGGTGTTCCTATTCAGCATATCAACTTCCTTTCATTGTGTCTTCTATAGCAGTAAAAATGGGTAAGCGATATAGGGAAATACATCTCAAATATTTTCAATTTAGAATTCGTTTTAGTACTTTGAAAGATCTCCTACATAGATGTGATAGGGCTATGATTTATATTTTCATAGCCGGTTCTTATTTTCCCTGGTTAACGATCCAGCAGTTCCCGGACAACGGATGGTCATCTTCCATGAAGTGGTTCATATGGCTACTTGCATTCTTAGGTATAACATACCAGCAAGCATTTCATGAGAAATACAAGAGTTTGGAGACGTGTTTTTATCTAGTCATGGGAATATTTCCTGCTTTACCAATAATAACCGAGGTAGGTGTAAGATGTATGTCTACAATGGATGGCCCAAATTTATTAGAAAGTAACATTAATTATAACATACTAAATTATACGGAAGAATCGGTCGAGGGGGAGCATTTTTATAATGCTATGTAGAATCTATAGCGATTATTTATATTTACATTTCTTATCTAAAAGTGTTACTAATAAAATTATAATCATTTAGTAAATAGGAAGTGAATATCTTATCGGATGTACCGCTTAGGTACTGCATTTTTATATATAATTGTTACCATGTTTTATCTAGGCAGAAAGCGGTGCAATATCTTATGCCAATCTCTAGAATGACTAAACTATTTGCATGCTGTAGACCAGCCTTTAAAATTTAAAGAAAATTTAATATTTGGTGTGCAGGAAATTTTGTTTTGAACGAATTTACGTCTGAATTTAACATTGATGGATGTTTTAGTTAAAAGTAATAAGAAAAAGAAAAAAGATACGAGCACAAATTGAACCTAAACTAATCCCTATGCGCTTTATCGTGTTGCCAAATATGATCTATTGAAGGTCTTGTTTAAATGCTGTAGTGTTCTGAGATGTCCTTAATACTTAAAGCTAAACTATCAATACAATCATATCATTAGTCTCGTATGTTATTACCTAGCGAGATAGGCAATCCAAATAACACATAATGTCATAAAAAGGTTTGTTCCCTATTCCGAAAGAAATCTCACTAGTCAGGCGCGATTCGATTGGCTAAAATAAATCAGTAAATAAGTATTTTCTGACCGATTTCACATCATACGATTTTCTCTAACTAATTTGCGATATCTGTTGGAGCAAAGCTAAAGTCTCTAATTCTTCTGCATATTCAGCAAGATATCGTGTGCGACGACGTAGATCTGTAACATCCACCAATTCTATTAGTACATACCAGCTTCCCCTTATATTTTTTATATTCAATTTATCATCCGAGAATAGGATGATTTAGTAATTTTTGTTGGTTGGAATTTCAAGCTAAGCTAAACTTGTTTTCTAAAGTTGAACACAATGAATTTGGGCCATCTCTGAGGAAAATCCAACGGCATGCAATGATTTACCTCGAAAGCGAATATCTGTATCGATAATTTTCTTTGTCGTAATATAAATTACTGCTTTCATTTTTTTTACCACAGCATTATGGATTTTCCGGTATGCTGGAACTAAAGATCGGGGGCTTATTCTACGTTATAGGTATATTATTTTTCAAAGCAGACGGCTCCATTCCGTGCGCTCATGCCATATGGCATGTGTTCGTCGTAATTGCTGCCAGTGTACATTACTACGCCATACTCACCAACCTGTATCCAGTTCTACCTCCCCACGAATCCATAAATATAAAACAAAGTTAATGTTACTCCTAAACCGAACAAGAAAAATAGCAAGAAGCAGAATCTCATTTTCGAACGATCTAAAATAGTCAAAATCCGGAAATTATTTTTTTACATGTCCGTCTTTATCGGTTTTTTCTAATCATACCTACCTACGATAAGCATATTTTAATCTATTTTCTTGAAGACTTAAAGTATAGAAACGATTGTAGTGTAATATTTAGGAAGCCAGAGTTTGAAAATTTACACTGACTGTGGTAAAACTATGTAAACGCTTCATATTTGAGGGCGCATGCCTGTTGTTTTTTTTTTTTTTTTTTTACCAATAACATTAGGCATGCGCGCGATGATATTTGCCTTTACAATACGACATTACGAAAGGCTGTTTCTAAAACACTCCTTGTGTTATATTTTTAATGCGCGTAAAATAAGAAAAAAAAATCTACGATTTTATATTTAAAATCTTCGTGGAGCAAAATTAAACCATGATATTTTTTAAACTATATTTTTTGATGCGTACTTTGTTACTTATCGATATATTCCTAAAATAAAGTTGTTAAATAGTCTTTTGTTAATTCTCTAGTAACAAAAGCAAGATTGCCAAAGAGATTTATTCGCTTATAATTCATACGAAGGCTCTCGTTTAGTTTAAATATAAATATAGGTTGAGGTTGCTAGTTCTTAATACTCCGAAGCAATATAAATAATGAAAATCCTTGTTACGAAAATACAGGGTATTCGCATAATTTGAAAACATGCAACCAAAATTTAGAGGTTTTTCAGAAAAGAAAAATATCAAAGGGTGCGCTATGCAACCAACATTACGAGATCATGTGATTTAAATTCATAAAAAATACTGGAACAAGCATAAATATTTCTTTTTAATATTTAATAATAAGAAAGAAACATTGAATACTTTAATTATATACACGTCGTTCTTATTCTCTGACAATCAGGATGTCAACGATATTAAATTACTTTAATTATAACGCAGCTCAATTTTATGTTAAGTTGTCCAGTTCTTGTATTTATCCATATATATATTTTTTTGGTATGGATAGCGCTTTCGGTTATACGTTGAATAGATATACATAGAATAGAATCTAATAAATACAGAGTAACCGGAAAGAATATATCAGGTGTTATCGCTTCGCTAGATTAGATTCGTCAAGTGTAGCCCAACACATTTAAATTATTTAAATTAGAACATATTTAAATTAGAAAACTTGAGATTTATTCAAAATTTAACTGGGCTGCGGGAATTAGACTATTTACATAGAAAGCAATAAAAATCTGATGGATAGAGATAACGGAATCGTTGTCGTACTCAGTTTTATTCGATTCTATTCTATGTATATCTATTCTTTTTTTGTTTTGTTCTTTTTTTGTACTTTAAGACGATAAACCTAAAACATTGAGGTGTCTCAATTGCAAGTAATGTGATTAATTAATTCTGATAAATGTGTAAGATCGCAACACTTTTAGCGGAAAGTAAAACGTATTATTCAATAATATATATTTAGAAGAACGTCTTCAGCATTAGTACTCGTGATAAAATTCTACTTGTATATAAGCCATATATATGAATTTTCATAAGGTATATACGTTGACATAGGATGATTTCATTTAATCCGGGGAAGCACACACTTAATAGCTGCTCTCCTTTTGTTTTACAACTGCACCGTATCGTTTCTTAAGTAAAGGACATGCATTTATTACAACGAACACTGATTCTAACTTAACTTTTTATATTGACAAGTGTAGATAAAAAAAATAATGTGAATCCCGTGCTTTACGCATACATCAATAGAACAGCACGGAATGTACAGTACGTCTAATTCTTCCTGACGGCTGATGATTGCATGCGGAGTAACGGAGTCAGGCGGTGGTTATGGAGACGTTAGTATGCAAAACATTTTCGTGACAATCGTTTCGAGAGCTCTTGTTCCATATCAAGGCAATAAGAGCGCCGTGTTCAAAATGAAGATCCCCTACACTAGTTGTCTAACAATAAATGCCCTGGCATTTGATATTTCTTTGTTTCTCAACTTTCCGGTGCTATCTGATAAGGAGACAAAGGGAAATCTGACTAGATTAAACACACCCATCTCATACAGGACGATTCAGTACGAACAATGTTTGGGATCAAATGGGAAGCAGCTATTGAATCCGCCGCTAGTTTACGGTATTAAGTGAAAGCATCCTGTATGCAATAGATTGCGCAGATATTTTACTTATTTGGAAAGATGTAACGATCTATTAATTAACATTAGTTAAGAAAAGTATATATCATTATCTAGCCAGATACTTTACGATCTCTATACATAAATATAATCAATTTTCTCAAGATTTTAAATGTTCGGTATGTTAATAAATGTGTAATTGTGATTAGATAAATCGTCATGTTTGGTTGTAACCAGGACAAGATACGTTACGTAGTATTTCTCTGAGTAAACTACATTTTTGTAATCGGGTATTTAAAAATCTTCGTAGTTGCCAGGAATATGGCGCTAACAAAGAAACCCTCCCAATCTTGGCAGGCTTAGGTATAATTTTAAAAATATATTTCCAAGCAAACAAATGATTATTGATTCAAGAACGGTGAAGGGTGTATCCATCTAGGTTTTTGTAAATTCCATTTTAATCCTTATAAATTACCGACTTTTTTAAGTGGACACCGAACTGACGTTATTGCAAGTGAAACCAAGTCTTTTGGTGGTAAGTTGCATTCATTATATTTGTTTAATTTACTTTATTTTATTCACCTTAACATATAAAGACAAGGATAATAAATTCTCTTAATTTGTACCACTTGTAACAATTATTTCCCAAAAATTCATCGAAAAAGTAAACAATTAACGAATAAATTTGATTAAAACGCACGTAGAAGCCCATTTCGATCAATATTGTTGCCAGTTGACGATTTTTATAACGAAAATATCGACTTGCGTCGATGAAAAACATACTTAACGTTAATTACATTTCGAATATCAACAAAATATTCACACCTACGTGATCTTTCCGAAGCATATTATCAGTAGTATGTAATACGATATTTGATGAAAGTATCACCATCAGAACGTTATTATTTCAACCCATACTACACGTCATTAGTTCTAGTTTAAATACCTCAAATACCGACAATCCTATGTCTATAATTAATTATTTATTGGTCGTTTGAGGCAAGCTATTTATTACCTATACCTTCCATATAGTAGCTGATATGGAACATTATTCTTACTCATTAAGACGTATTTACTTTGCTATTGCCTCAAAAATTGCTGGATTAGGGACCAACAGCTGTTTATATAAACGCGTTTCGTGGCTCCATTTAGGAAGCCCTAAAAATCAAAAAAAAAATCATCGTAAATTCCGCGAGATATCCTCTTCCGAGCTTCGAAGTAAACGAATAACCTACTGGTTGTGAAGCCCCAACAATCAAAAGATGAGCTTTTTAGTGGTAGTTGTCATGTTAACAAGGAGCACATAGGCGTACCATTATTCACTAATGTCGAATTCATTTTTTTTTTTCAATAGATGCGCTATAGTTGATACTTCTGTAACCCCTCTAGGAATCATGATTTCTTTTAAATTTGTTTTATTTTACAATTAAGCATTCATCTGCAGCGAGTCCACCCATACGTAGGCGAAATATAATTCCTTTCCTAGAAAAAAAAAAAATCGCAAACAACACGACAAAGAGTAATAATGTCCAAGTAGCCAGTGATCAGTTTCTGTTGCGTACGATACAAGTTTGATCTTTTAAATGGAACGTTCTGGATATTAGTATGTTTTTGGATGGGTCCCCTTACTTCATGTTAGCTTTCTTCGATACTCTCTGGACTTTCCCTATTTTAACTTTTAAGATAATCGAGATAATTTGAGATTAGAAGAGCGATTCACGTTTTATTCGATTGAATATTCCTTGACGTTTCCGGCGGTGCAACGAAAGATTTTCTCACGGCAACTAGCCTCTACAAGGAAAGTTGCTTAACAAATTTTTGAGCGGGAGGGAATGAATTCAGCTCTCGTAGTAGGTGGGCACGCTGTATATATATTTTTTAATAAACTGTAAATATAGCCGCTGTAGAATGGACTTTGAAACATCGAAAATTAAATTTTAAAATGGCAAATCTATCGTGAGTAGCTGTACCTATTTTGTAATTGTTCAAAAACGACATAATAGGTAGATATTCAATTCTATAAGTAAATTAAAGGATTTAATTGTTACAAGTTAATGGTGCATTTTAAGGTTTTTTAAAACGTATAAATGTTGGAATTGCTGTAAAAAAAATGGTTATTTTGCTTTTTCGTCCATAAGAAAAAACTTTTCAGCTCTCCAAGCTTGCAATGCATGAATATTTAATCTGAAACCTTTTTAACTCAATTCTTTTAACAAAAGAGACAATAACGAAGTGATGTTTTTTTTAAAGTACTGTCAACACCCGTGTCGTCATAATATTTACGTAGTTTTGACGGAAAACAAAGTCAAATTATTCTTATATAACCAAAACAATCTGACGCTTAGCCGTTTATGTATCATTGAGAATAAAATTAAAAAAAAAATTAAAATTGGATTAAAAAAAGCATTAAAAATATAAAAATACTTCGTTATGAGTACATTTTATCAAAAAATACAAGATTTGTTTATAAAGGGTAGATGTATTATATTTTTATTTTGAATACTAAGGCTCTGCACATACACTTCGCTTTGTACAACAAATTCGCATAAAATGGGAGAATTATTTCTAGTAAAATAATTGAGCGAATTCTGCCGTTAACTTAGGGAAGAATTACGTTAGTAATTGTAAACAATTGCAACTTTTCCGAGAACTTACACATCCTAAGGGAGCGGTTCATATAAGGCAGTGTAGAAATTAGTGTAAGATTCGACCAATGCTTTGCTTTGTCGTAACGTATCCTCAATTTATCTGTTACCCAGTTACACGGCTTGTTTGTTACCAGTTTCTGCATGGTCTTCACTTATTGTTTAGCTTTACACTAATTTCGCCCTGCGCTAGATGAACGCTGCTTAACGTTTAAAAAGAATACATTCCAGACATCGCCGGCTTTGATTTCCTTGTTACAACCAGACACGATAATCCGATATCCGTTAAATGATTAACGAAAGTATAACCGTCGTATTGCGACAATTGGTGTCTGCAACCCGGAAATGTATTTACATTTTTCAGCTCTAAGAAGTAATAAATGTAAGGTAGTTTGTAGTAATCGTCAATTCATATTTAGAATTGTCCTTGCAATAGACAACATAGATGTAATTTGTTATCTTAGAGCTTCCTTAAACTTCCAAAATAAACCCATATAAGATACTGTCTAACTGTAGAAAGTTAAATTATATATGTATATGTATGTACGTATTTACCTCTATTTATCTAATTTCAATGTCTGTACTATGTCTTGTAGTAAATATGTAGAATTCAACTATACAGGGTTATCAATTTAAGATATTCAAAACTCGAAACTAGGTAATTTAATTAGATATTATCTATGCATTTTTTTTCTATTGATCGATGTTGTACTAGGCATTTTGTCTTTTAGAAAAATTTATATTAAAAAAAGACTCCGTATTAAAAGGTCTAGAGTTGCCATTAAATTATTTTTTATTTATCGCGGCCCTAACAATGATTCGTTCAAGCCTCTTCGCTCCACACACGGCTTACACCTGCCGCGAGTTTTATCCGCCAACTCTATATTTTTTACTACGCAACATATTTTCTGCGCTCTCTCTTTTTGGCGATGATAAAACATTCTAAACAAACTCTTTAATGTCGCTGCAAAATTCTCTTTACTCTATTAAACGCGTCTACTTGTTACGAGCATTATTAGCAAAAAAGTTAAGAGGAAAGTAAAGCGTTTGCATGAAGCCCGTCAAGATTTGGTGTAAGAAACGACTTCGAACTTTGTTGCTTCTAATCGTAACTCGTCGGTTCAATCGCCGACGGCTGTCCACCTCCAACCTCGTCACCAATATAGCATTTTATCCGATTGAATGTATTGTAATAACGTTCAATGTCTGTAAAAGGTAATACGACGTAGTACTTTTCTACGTCGCATTGAGAACATATTCCGTAATTTTTGTAAAAACGAATTCATGTCGGCTTCACGTCGATATATAGCGGTGTTCTATTACTTTAACTTTTTTTTTGATTATTAGGTATATTATAACGAGTCTCCAGAGTCTCTCTACGATGATATTGCTTACGCACCACAACCACGAATAAGCAATGTTTTGAGCAATCTCAAGGTCTTACTCTTATACTCCAATCTAGATAATGGAACGTTTATGGAGGTGACCATAATTACATTCATATCCTCAATCTCGTTATTCCATTGGACGTTCCATTATATACCTGTACATAGGAAAACCAAATATTATAAGTTTGTTTTGATAATAAATTATTCATCAATTGATTTTCGATCATATTTGCGTATTTTTTCCACGACAAAGGTCTGGCTAGTTGACCTCGGCTTTTCCTCATATTCGCCTGGCATTGCGCGTTGCCTCGAGTTCTGACCTTGTCTCCATACTAGCAGTATGCAAGCCTGTATCTTTGTCGGTCCCTTTGGCTTCCTATCATTGCCTACCTCTTTATGTAATTTATTGTTTTATGTTGGTTTAATTATAATAATGTGTTCACGCTTGTATGCTTTTATTCATCTTCATACAAGGCGATTCAAAGTTACGAAACATCAGCAATACTCGTTGCGATAATGAACATATGTATATAGGTGTATAAGTTAATGGCTTGATAAATCTATTTATTGTAGCTATTAAAATAAATTTAAGGTATTTGGATGTAATCGTCAGGGTACGATATAAAAATATTTGCAGCGTCATAGGATGATTAGTAACAGTGCGGTTCTACTATGTTATTCTTTATTTAAAACGTAACGCTCTATATATTTTCCAGATGTTTAACAAAGTTCCTACAAAGTTTTTTTAATGTTCATCGTTGCTAACCATGAGGGATATCGAACACTTCATGTTGCCTTTGTTTAATCGACGGGAAAAAATGATAGGTAGCCTTTATTTTCTACCGTTAATTTCTCGTAAATCTTGGTCACATGTCGACAAGGCGGCGATCCATTCCGTAGGTCCAGGACCACTGCGATAAGCAGCGGATTGTTAAATACGCCAGCTCGTCTCCACGTATTCTTCGCATTTTTCGCATGAAATGGTCCAAAGTATCTTGGCCATGTGGTTTAGGACCATCATGGACGAAGCTAGAGCTCCACAGGCAATTAGCGCGCTTTGAATAATAGCAATTTTGCCCCATATCCCGTTGGTTTCTCTTGGAGCGATGTGAAAGTTCTCCTTCGTCTGTTCCTATTATTTCAACGTGAGTCGTCCATCAAACATAATCCCTTGTTACCTAACGGAGCTCTGCCAACGTACAGTCACTAAATTTTTTTGTTTTTAATTTTCAAGTACTGCCAAATAATAAGCGTATTTTATTAAACTATTGCCTCACTCTGTACGTAGCGGATTGTTCTTCAATAGAATCCGGTACATGCATACTTTGTTAGCTATATGTGCACGTACACACAAAGTCAATTATAACTGTAAACGATTCCATAAGTTTAAACTTTGACTTTTAATACTGAGCC
Organism: Oryctes rhinoceros; assembly: GCA_020654165.1. Classification (NCBI taxonomy): domain Eukaryota; kingdom Metazoa; phylum Arthropoda; class Insecta; order Coleoptera; family Scarabaeidae; genus Oryctes; species Oryctes rhinoceros. The sequence continues at coordinate 3,003,256 of JAIOKQ010000548.1, read as the reverse complement.
TTTGAATAATCTCAAATATTTTATATGTTCACTTTAACTCTATTGTACTGTGTTCATTCGCTTATTTCTTTTAATTTATTATTTTATTCCATTTTAATTTCATATTATATAAACTCCTTAACATATGTATTTAAGATAAAAGTCTGAAATTAAAAAAAATATATAGATCTTCCCCGTATTTAGTATTAATTATTATAATCATATTCATATTCCATTAGAATGGCTATAACCTCGCCAAGCTCATTACGGAATGATGGAATCACGTTTGCTATGTTTATTGTCTTTTAACGTTTTCTGGAAGCTGTCGCTGATTTCATCGTATTGTTCCTTTATTATTTTCGTAACGTGATCACCACACGTCTAATTAATACTAAATACTTCGAAAGCATCGGTATTCGTACCTTCTTAAAGAAATCGTTTAAAAACATAAGATAAATAATAAACAAAATGTATTCTTGTATATGTCATGTCGATGTATTTATAGAAAATATACGATTTAAACCTGACGAAAATAAATTGTTTTTATTTCAACTCAACAATTGTTTTTCTTTTAAATAAACCTGAAACCGTATGAAGGATCTAAGGAAAAGCAATGTATGTATGTAAAAATATGGCGTCTCGTTTAATTTCAGGCTGTGCATTGCATTAAATTTTCATTAGTTATTCAATTTATTGTTGGTTTCGAAGAATCTTTTGTTTTAGGAAAATTGTGCACTGTTTCCGCCGGGATTATGTTTAAAATTTCTAGCTGTACTAGAACTTTAAATATGTCGGAAAACAATTAGTTCTGCCAGACGAGATGTAGCTGCAATTTTTCGCTCGAAAATGTTCTCGATTTGGCCTCAGTCTGCAATAGATCACCATTTTTAGCCACATTTTAAATTAACTGCGAAGGTTCATAAACAACGTCCATCTAGGTTTTAATTTGCGTAAGCCTTATTGCCATTCAAATACGAAAATTTAACGACGGCTCGATATTTTCCATTTTTTCAAAGCACTTATCGCTATCGCTTACTAACACAAATGACTGTTAAACAACAACCGAGCCTCCAAAATGACTGAAATGTTCAAATATATCTTTCCAAACATGCGTTCTTCATATCTACCAGAACATTTTTGACGAATAGAATATCTAGGTTTGAAACTTACATAGAACTACCCTTTTATCCTCTTTATTGACAATTTTTTTTTTTTTTACATTGTCTGAATAATCCAAGACGGTAAGCGATTGAAACAATTCGACAAAAGTTACCAAAGAGAGAGTTCTCTCAAATTCACTTTTTACAAATGGTTTGTTTCTAAACGCGAAGTTCATCTTGCGGAATTCGTGCATTACTTAATGCTTTTTTTTTTTGTAAAACACGCCTGTAATTGGGGGCACTCAGCGGAGTAATCTCTCGAGCACGGTTCGGGACGTGATCTCCAAATTTACTTTGCTATTTTTTGCGATCGCTGCTTCTTGCGTAATTCCGACGGGAATCTACGTCCATCGGGCAGTAATCAATAACGTTGAGTGAAAGGACCTTCTTCTATACGTCACTAGGCTCTAATTTTGAGCGTTCTAAGCCGAAAAACAACGCCGTACGATCGTCGATCAGCAATAATAATAATTGTGTTTTTCATTTGTGCCGAGTTAAAACAACGATATTTTGTAATTTTTTGAGAATAAGTCAATTGTTAGAAAAAGTACAGAAAGGTCATAAAGACATATAGGGCAGGACTGGAAAATTTTGAAAAAGGCTTTATTTTATGCAATGCCATTGTTCTCAACAGTGAAATAATGTCCCAGATATTGACTGTCCAACAGTAGAAAGGTAATGGTTTATTCGTCCACAATACTTTACTTTTTAAATTCTTCATTTGTAAGCCTTCATTTTATGTGTAGCACCTATCCGATTAACTTAGAATCTCTGTTCAATATGGTTAACCAGCCTTCCGCATTCGTTGCTTATTGCAACAAAAAGAATGGCGACCGCTTCGAGAAAGTTCTACAAAGTGTTACGTCAAAAGGACTACGCATTCAATTTTGCGCGCGTTTAACTTAACGGGATAAATGTAATGGTTCTTGTACATCCAATTAACAGAGATTTCGTGAGAAACCAACGAACCTAATTTGTTGGTTTCGCAAACTATTCTAAAGTTGATTTTGAGGTTATGTAGTAGTAAATAGTTAAGGATTGTTAGCTCTTATATTTCATTACGTACCAACTTCGTAATGTTAAAAATATGTAATACCGATCGCCGAGTTTCCGTCGTGTTCATTTCTCGCAAAGTCTTTGTTCGATATACATACGAAATCGGTATTATTGCGTAATGGGGTACTAGCCGTTTATAATAAGGTATAACGAACTTCGAAATAAGAAAGAGTATCAATCTCGGGTATTTCCTGCGGAGGCACCTTAAAAATATCTCGCCGAGGGTTCATTACACCACAGGTAAATGAGACGAGAGAAGGTTATTACAGTGTTTTTACATTTACTTCTCATAATAACACAATAACAATCACTTAAAATAAACAAACATTAACCTAACACCAAAGTATTACTGAAAGCTATGTGATTATGGTACAAGTTAACAAATGCAAAAATTATGCAATAAGGTTTTTTTTCTTTATGTAATATAATGACATATATGTATAAAGAGTTCTTCCCTACTTAAAATTATCATACATATAAAAGAAATGGTATTAATACAATTACGAAATTAATATTAATAATAGTACATATTTTAAAATGATCCACTAACACTAATAATAAAGACAAACTTACAATCTAGCACTTACAAATATAGATTGCTTTGTTAAACGTAAAATAGAACTTACAATTAAGGAGAAAATGATATATAGAGATATGATGTATAATAATATAGGTAAATAATATGTCTAAAGCTAAATTACATAAAACGTATCCTCTTATTTAATAAATACTCAAAAAGAAATAATAAATAATGCCAATAAATTATTAAATACAAAATGAAGCCGGGAAAAAAAAAAAGAATATTGTACAGAACCGTCGAGATACAGCAGAAACCGAGGGACCACCCAAAAATCTTACGGGATACGTAATCTAAGACGTACGTAACGATACTAGATATTTTTTTTTGTACATAGAGAAGCTAATCTTATTTCCAAACAGGTGTATTTTAGCGATATATCAATCGTTATTACATCTTCGATTCGTTTACGTTGCGTGGAGCTAAAAACGGTGCAAGTTTTAGGTCGTATCGGACAACGATGTTGGAACACGTTGAAGTGACGTTTTTTTCGTCGAGTCGAGGATGATTTAAAACGGATAAAATCTACGATCCTGGTGTATTGTACGTTAGGGAGGGTCTCATAATTTCATGGTGATGGAAATAATGACATTAATCTTTAATCGCTAATTTAAATACATTCGAAAAATCGTTTTACGGACGCAATATTACATGAATAATATCGTATCCATCCAACGGACTTACTCGAACGTATTTTTAATATCTCTACTTCCAGGATCATCCAATTATTTATCCACTCTCCATCGTGAATTACAGCAGTTTCGTCTATTTTACGCATATTTTTTAATTCACCCCCATCTGCGTTTGAAAAAAATGGTAACGATAACCTATTCCTTTCATCGATGTACAACAAAACCGTTTTCGTACACGGGTTTCTAACTACATCTTTGGTAGACGAATTGAAAAGTACAGATCGACGCGTCGCTAGAATGTGTCCGAAATGAAACCAGCTCCGAACTATGCTAACACGAACGAAACAAGAAGGGTGCTGGGAAAAATTTCGTTCGTATTCTTAAAAAATTCCTAGTACGGTTAGGGTATCGACGGTCTCCGACTACCATCCGTACCAAGTGCGAAGATCTGCGATGAGGAGTGGTTCCTGGATTTGTGCGCTCGACTTTCCCGTACGCGTGTATTGGTCAAGTTGTAACGGCACTTTGAATAGGTATTTCTTTCTTTTTGTTTCTGTGTTTGCTCCAGAATATGAGCTACTGTCAGTTAAATTCACCGTTGATGTAAATTAATAAAGAAATTGTATTTTTTTTTTACGCAATTAATTCTAAGGAACGTTCTATTCCAGATATGATTTGAGTAATTGGTTTCATTGGGTAGCTGGCGGCGGTTGCAACATGGATTTAACTGCAGCTGCCAGTTTTCGCGACACCACTTTCGCTAATCTAGCGCTCCTTCTCCACATGAATTCTTTTGTTTTCTCGTGGTTATCGACGCTGTCAACTCGAACCTGTGCAAAAAACAAAAGATTTGTTGAAAAAAAAGGACCAATTATGAAAAGGACCAATTTTTTTGATTATCTGCTTCTGGAATTCACGAAAAAGATTGAGGAATTTTCAGGCTATTCCGATTCATTTTTTAAAGGTTACGTTCTCTTCTCAAAGATAACGTTAAGTTAAGCAAAAAAAGCGCAAGAAATTTCCTCAAAGATTTCCCATTAATTTCCCAAAGCTTTCAATTAGTAAGATTGGAGTAATTGGAGCGTTATATATTATATTAATATTCTCCTAAACTATTCGTACCAAGATACCAACCTGTTTAGGTTGCAGGACCTTTATTGAATGTAAGGTGGCCGCACCTCCATGGATTATCCTCAAGTTTAATCTTCCAAACATTTCTGCAGTCGTTGCTGTGGCGCTTTTCAGTTCCCTTTTAGCTCCCCTGCCAAACTAGAAGAGAGAGAATAGACGATAAATGTAAGCGTAAGTCATCGTTTGCGAAATCATCGCCTATAAACGCGAAGATGACGAAAGCCTTATTATTCGATTTCTTCAATATCGTTTAAGAGTTAAATTAATTATCGTACGATAATGAATAATAAGGAATTGTTTGTTTGAACGGGTGCCGTTTCAATGCTAAACGTACGGCTATGCGATAATACGTAGAGGCATTCACACGAAAATAAACGCGCGGGTCATTGGCGTATCTCCGCAGAAGGTCATTCCGTGAAAAAGACTCCGAAGGCGATCTGCTATTTTATCCCCACCATCGACGGTGCACAAACTACCCCCGTCGCGCGGTTTTGTGTGGGGGTATTACGGACGGATGGATGATTCTTCGTAGGGTTTTGCGTAATATATTGAGTCAATGGTGCGATAACGCATGTCCTTATCCAGGCAGTAATTATCGTATAAACAATTTTTTTTTATGTGTACTTTTGGGATTACAAAATGTAATTTTCTACGAACTGTTTTCGCGCGATAACAAAGAAAATATTATCGATTGATTTGTAATTTTGCGGTCTGATAAAGTTCATTGCAAAATCTGGTATAAATAATCATAATTACAGAGAATAATCGTCAATTTTGGGAAAGCCGGCGTTGGAGAGATCGAACATTAAAATACTTGCAAACGACACATTTTTATTAATTAAACAACGTATATTTAAGAACAACGTGAAATCAAATACAAGTTCACAATAACTTAATGACTTCGTTTCAAGGAGCTCTCGATGATTTCCCTCCTGATACTATTCAATTCTACAAAACGTTATCGTCAGCGACGCGCTAAAAAGAAATTAGAAAGAAAGGAACTAAACCAAGCCCTACTTACCTACTTCTTGAATTAAAAATAAATTTTAAAAGTCCGACCTCAACAATTCACATAAGCACATAAATGAAAAACACACGAGAACCAATCGCGTTAAATCGATTTACACACTTTCTTTCTTCTATTATGTCATACAAATAGAAAACTTGCGGCCGAAAACTTTCCCGGGCAAAACTTTCGAATCACGGTCAATGTTACCAAATTAGTACGCGCGAAGTTCAAACATCTCCCCCGTTAAAAATTTAAATTCTGCGATCGGTTGAGATAATTAACGAAAAAAAAAAAAAATTGTATGTACCATTCGTTTTTAGTGATGTTTCTTCGGCTTATGCTTCAGCATCTTTTTTCCGAATTGAGAGCTCGTCGGAGTTCGACGAAAATTTGCCAGAGTTGGCACACTCGCACCAACTCTGGCAAATACTGCATGCTAATGCAGTTTTGCGTGAATAACAGACCCAGACCTATCCCTGCCACCTCGACCTAAATATCGGTAGTGGTGGCATTTCACTTTGCACTCGTTCATCTTCGCGTAATCGCCGCGTCCTGCTTCATCTAATAGAAAGCATTGGCGGCGCTGGTCTACAAATACAGATACACGTTTGTGCACGTTTATGTGTTCAGCTCTAGACCTCTTGCATGGAGTAACATTCTTTATATGTAAACAACACAATAAAAGATCTGAAAACATGAGTTGTATGCACCCATATCCTCGAGACTCTCCTTGAGACTATAATTAAAAAGCAACGGACAGAACAAAAAAAGAAGACGAAACAACAAACTTGGATATGTGTTTACTTACACATGAATTCTTTGTATCACTTTTGTCGGAGGAAAGTCGCTGTTACATGACAAAACGCACGGGGGGAAAGATGTAATGACAAAATTTTATGCAATTTATTATTTTCGTGTAATCGGTCGAATAACAATGACGTAAATATGAGTCCTTTTGTTTTGAACGCGGCCGAAATATTTGAACATTTCTTTTTCCTCTAGCGATTGTTTGCTGTGCGAACAAAGATTATAACTACGCGATTTGACATCCTGACCTAATCTCGGTAATTTATATAAATTGCACTAGGAGAAAGTAATTGTTACTTCGTTTCCATCCTTAGTTTTCCAATCCACGGTAATCATTACATTCTAAGTAAGTCCATTGCATGACTTGTATCATTTCACCCATTTTTTTTTAATTGCACGAACTAGAAGTATGATGCAAAAAGCGTAGATTGCAGAAAGTCCAGTTAAACAAGTCACCGTGGAAGACTCAGGTGAAAAGATCAGGAACAACCGAAGAATCTTTACGTTATAACAATGAACATATATCTGGTTAATTAACGCTGACCCGGGACGCCTCTATCACAGTCGTAGAAACTAAAAATTATCCAAATATACTCACCTCTTTCTCCACCCTTAACGTTAGAGGTCCCAGAACGAAATCGCTCTTCACGGTCGTATGATCCGACACAGTATTCACAATAACGTCGCCGTCCCTCTTCAAAGAACTAAGCCCAAACAGTGTCGCTCTGACTTTGGGCACCTTCTTTCCATTTTTACTATTCGATTTCGTCTTATTCTTCTTGGTTTTCGATTTCGTTTTCGTCTTGGTCTTTTTCGTTTGATTATTCGCGGTTGCCCTAATCTCGACGGTTCCATTGTTCCTTTTAGGCGTCGCGTCGCTCGCTTTCGACACCAGGACGAAAGCGGGTTCCCTGGCTTCGCTTTCGTGAGCCCGCGCCACCTCCATCTCGGCCATCTTGTTGGTTGCAGCAGGTTTTCGCGAAGCTGGTCGCTTAGCGGATTTTCTCTTGGTGTTGTTCTTGGTTTTCGTTTTCTTGTTACTGTTTTTCGTCGTCTTTTTCGTATTTTTGGGGGCTTGAATTTTTACACGAACGGGATCGTACGATCTACCAAGGATTCGGTTAATTTTTCCAATTATGTTATCGACGAAGCGGTTATACTTGGAAATGTATACCGATTCAATTTTGGCGGATGGAGACTGATCCAAAGCCCCTGTAAGAATGGAAAAGGATGTTAGAGACGTTTAAGAGACGCTAAACGGGAAGGTAACAACAACTTAAACGTAAATTAACTTTGATTTCCGCATAAAGAAATTTAAATTTAACTAAATCGCATTTAATCCTTTTTGTTAGTGGACAAATGATAGAACGTTGCAGTCTGCCTCTCTAAATGGAGGATTTTCAAGAATTCAAGGTCAAATGAAATCTTTAAATTCTATTTTCAGTAGCCGTACGTTTATAAATGCATCATTTGAATCATTTCTGAAAGCACAAAGTGCGTTACATATGTAGGGTATATACGTAGGCTATTATGTATACATTATGTACTCTCTTTCTGCACACATATATTTATTCATTAACATCCGTCGCAAGATGAAGGACATTGTAATCCAAGGAATACATATTTTTAGAAAGGTCAAAATTCATGACTTGCGATCTACGACAAAGGATTTTTAGAAATCTTTCTTCTAACGTGCTGCATAAATTCAAATAATAATTATGGCGCAGGTAACAGCTTTATGTACGTATTGTTTTTAGATACAGTGCGTCAAAAATATTTGGAATACTGTAAATATTTCAAAAATTAAAAACCGAGGATTTAGATGATGTAAAATTGTTTCTTCTTTTTTTTAATAAAACACCCAGTATATTTTGAATATTCTAACAATCCCCTAAAAGGGATTGTCTATTAAGATAATATAACAGACAATCTGTAAAAAAAAAAAAAAAAAACAGATGAACTTAAATTTTAAATAAATGAACAACGAGATGTTCAAAATCTAGATCTAAGCCCATCCCCAAATTTTCATAAAATGTTGTCAATTCGAGCCTTTATATATTCGATATTAAGCGGTATATTTTCGTAAACCTCAGAAGTACAAGTCCAAAGAAGTGGAACGTGAGGCCCTAACGTGTCACTCAATTTCGTCTCCCCTTCCTATCTACTGAGTTAGAAAGATTTGGTTCGAAAATAGACGTACTCCTAAACCAAAATATGCTTGAGCGCCGTCCTAATGAAACCAGATATTTGCGAAAAAGTAAAATGCGATCCCATTAATGGTCCATTCAAGTTGCGATCTACGATATCGACTTCAATATAAATTTTTTCTGCTTATTCTATTTGCAAATAATTTGAAATCGGTTAAAATGTGTCTTTTCGTAGATTGCGATGCCTAAATAGTGTCTGCATTTTGTTTAAATTTTATTGGGTTCTAGAGGATAAACCTTATGTTGTCTTATGGCCAGCTACATCGACAGTAATTAAAATTTAATCTTGAGATGAGTTAAAATAACAGGTGGAATGTAACAATCGTGGTTAATTAAACGATTCCACCTGTCGTTTTAACTTAATTTGAGATTAAATTTTAATTGGTGTCCGTGCAAGTGACCATTAGGATGGTTAATCTGAATAAAGCAAAAATTCATAAATCAGAATTTGAGGGGTAAAAACAAACTTGTTATTAAAAAACAAAATGATCTATTCCGCTACAATATACATTCAACGCATTATAATGCATGGTTAACAAGTGTGTAACTTTATCATTATCATTGTGTACAAAGCGATTTTGGCAAAGCATCAAGCAAATTGACACGATTTAATAGAATTTACACTAAAAATTACAAGCGCTTTCGAAATTTTCCCTTCGGTAATAATAATTTCACCTTCTACGCCGTCGAACTTTGAAAGCGGGCAAATCATTTTAGGACAACCCGCGTAAAAATCCGCATATGTACTATGCACTATGCACCAAATCTTTGGCCATTTCAAACATGATGCAATCATCGCACGTACCAGTCGTAAACACATGCGTTTTCGAAAAAAATTACATCGGTTTGGCTTCGTTTTTTTCTCTTTTTTTATATATAATAGGATAGGCCAGAAATAGACCGGGCTGCCATAAATCATTGATACTACTCGCGGTTTTGCGCTAATGGCTCTTGTATATTATATAAACGCTTTTATCGAATATACAAAGGCTGTGGCATTCATCGTAATTGAAAATAATCGGAATCATAGAGTGGCTATTGCACTTTAGCAGGGAGATTAAAATGTGATGCGCATTTGTGCAATAGGTCCTTGAAAGTACATTGACTAACCAGAGTGAGTTAAATTGATAATGTTGGCGGTCGCGCTTAATATTAAAAGATTAACTTTCGTAAACAGTTTAACAGGAGATTGCGACAATGGAATGGTCTTGATATTGCGTTAAACTTATAAACAAATACGTACAGAGAAAATGTGAATAACATTTTAATACCGCCGTTAAGGATTACAACAAAGGTCCTAAACTTCGAACGTAACTTGAACGTTTCTGACGTATCTTTCTAGAATGCATTTAGGTAACTTATTTTTCTGGACAATCTCATCAGCGTACTAAATATAGGCGCTTTTATGGCCGGTGTTTGTTTCTTTTTGCCTCTGGAGATAAAAACGTATTTTTATTGCGAAAAATCTCTTACAGCAAAAAAATATTTACGCGCGCATAAGCATAATCGGTGCATTGACTTATGCATCCCATGTCATAGATTATTTTCGACGGAATTTTCTGGGAACGTGGAGAAAAACACGTAAACGTTCGGCACTTTCCATTCTGGAGCGAAAACAGATAAATTATATCGTAGAGATGATGAAAACGGTTTTTCAGCTACTCCGACTGTTCTGACTAAATGATTAATAGGGAAGGATTTAATGGATATTTCTACAGGGACACGTAGCAATTCATATTTTCTCTTTGTTTTTATAATAATAAGGTTCGTAAAGCTTGTGTTAGAAAGCGGGCGTGCAGAACGCCGAGTGACACCATTAAAAATTTTCTTACTTTATGAAAATTCCAAATTTCGGCGACGCAAGTACTAATGTTTGTAACCGCCAGCGGATTAATTGTGCTTCGTGCTGGTCGCTTGCTTAAACCTATTTCCCTAGTGTGTTACATGTAATATTTCATGCAATTTCATGAATAGTGTCCCATTATCCCAGAACCCCCACAACTAGCTTTAAGCCGATGGAAACGTGGTTAGAAGCTGCGTTCTTTTGCTTAAAACATTTTACAACTCAGCATTAAAGAAGCTGGCGTCAAATCAATCCGATTGAAATTTCAAGACCATCAAGTTGAAATTGACTTAGTCGAATCCTACTAAATAATAAAGACCTTCTACGACCTACACTTAATAATAAACTCGTCCCTTAGAGGGCGCACGCTTTCAAGAATCCGTAGAAGACTTGAGTATTTTGTCAGTTTCAAGGATATGCATATAGACGCGATCTGAGCTTGAGCTCTTCGATAAAAAATAAAATTTTACGTAACAGCAGATCGATCATGGTTCCATTTTTCTACGATTCCTAAGATGAGATTGCATCATTTATATACAGCCATTTCCAAAGTTTTTTGACATCGACGTTAATCCCGATTTTTACCATTAATTGTATATAGGCGCGCAGAATAGATGCAGGCCATGTGCAAGGGCCTCTCTGTATTGCAACTGCCAGTCGCAGTCGCCGCATAGACGGTTTATAGCACAGCAGCGCTTATTTATAAATGGAAAAGCCAGACGTTATTATGCGCTCTGTAAATATAATCGCTGTGAGCCGTGCGTAGTTTGACCCTGACCTCATATGCCACTGACCTAACAAGGCCATCCCGTTACCTGTTTTTCACTTCACCCACGGCCAGCAAAAAACAAATTAATTAACCATTATAATGCGCAACTCTTCGCGTCCCTATGCGAAGCTAAAACCCGATCCGACGCGAGCAAAAAGAAACGGCAGAAAAGAAAGGAGTTAAGAATATTAGAAAACTAGCGACTAAGGGAAAGCGTTGCACAATTACGTATATATGCATGTATATACCGTAGCCATAAGAAAGTTATTTATTTAAAACTAGTTAGTAGCGTACGTACATTTTATATATACCCACATGTATGTAATGTACATAGATACATACAAACCCCCGTACAGACAGTCGCTTGTCTGTCATTGACCTTAGACTTAACCTATATTTAACTAGGACAGTAAGTATATAAATTACAGCTCTCGCGTTGTACGCAAGTTCGCCGTGAAGTTGCAACGAATGTCAAGGAATCGCGCGCATTCGATGGCCAACGGATGACAGGTGATGGGGAACAAAAAAAACTACGTTTTCCTTTGTTCCTAACGTTGTTACGCTAGATCCGCGTAAAAATGTTCCGTCTGCACGGTTCTACCCGAATGCCGTAACGCTTGCGACGTTATAGAAAACGAAATCAACGAGTAATAAGTTCCAGAACGTTTCTATATCTAGTAGGTTGGTAACATACATACGTTGGGTTTGCATTTAGGACGGAGAAAGTTGGAAAGTGGCGTTTTTTTCCGAGCCTTTTTCGAATCGAAAACAATGGTTGAATGGAAAACTAATTGAGAGAAGGTTGTAGAATTAGTAATTCGCGAAGAACGGCCTTTACGCTTCAGGCGGTTATGTATGCTGACGGAGTTTTGTTATTTAAAATAATTAACGGGTAACATTTCAAACGTTACGTTAAATTAATTATATAATTGTTAAATGTAATACTTACAAAAGAATGTAAATGAGGTAATAAAAATAAACAGTCTAATCTTGGATTTCTCATATTTTCTCTATATCCTTTTTTACATTGAAACTATGATAGGGAACCTATTATAGTACTTTTCTCGAAATGGGTGCAAATAATCATAGATGGAAAATATTTTATGGACAACAACACCAACCCTACAAGCTGATAAGATTTATAACCAGAAGTTCTCAACATTTTTTCTTTTCCCAGAATACGTAGTTGGACCTTCTGGGTTACGAAAATCGTTATTCTTGTGAAATTCCAAACCTGACGTAATGATTTAACTGCTGGATAATCTCTTAACATCGTATATGGATGAAATCTTTCTTCCTATATCGATAAACCAACAAAAACGTGTAATTTTGCAAATTTTCTACGTATTTTAACGCACAATCATCATTGAAGTGTTTCCCTTCAAAAGCAATCTCTTTACGTACAGCCCAACCAGGTATGTATCTTATATATCTTAAAGTTTGCCTTAGTCTTACAAGCTTTTAGTGTGTGGTGTTTCATGGTTTTTTTACTTTCCACTTTCTCGCCACAAAGGGCGAAGCAGTGTTAGTTAGTAATCAATCCCTAAGATATAAATAGTTTAATATTTAATCCTGATAGAACAGCATCCAACTCTATCTCAGTTAAGAGCAACACTCTTGACAACAAGGTCATGGAGTTCGTTAAGTGAATCCCTACCAAGTTTACTTTACCTAAGTAAGTAAGTAAGTACGCGTTAAGTTATATTAACGCGTATAATGTCGTATAATCGGTTGAAAATAACATTGTAATCTGTTAGAATTTGGAGGATTTGGATCATTGAAGTTGATTTTTATCTTTATCCTCGATCCACTAAGAAAACAGCATTGATGTCAAACCCTTTTTGTTTTGGAATAATTTCTATTAATGACTGGAGAGGATAAAAGCGAGTGAAATGACACATTTTTTTTTGCAGCGACTAGACAGACTCGGGCCTATTCGTCTCGATAAGAAAGGGTTCGTGTTGCCTACTGGTTTTCCCGAGAGTCGACAAAACACGAGTCTGTCTCTTCGCTGCAAAATAGGTATGATTTCATCGCTTTCGCCCTTTCCATTAATGACTATCTATTATTATCCATCGCTTATTGATTTCTATAAAATGGGTAGGTAAATTTAGGACTTCTTGGAGAAGTACCCAATCAATTATATTTGAATTTTAGAAAGAAGTATAGATGATGCAGGAGTACTCTTGCATCCAGAAGAGGTTAGCTGAGATTTGTCTAATCCCTAAGTCACATATTCCAATAGTGTGACACTGAAACATTTCGCTCTTATCCCTAATCCCAAACACTTCACTGAAACTGTACGTACGTTTCGACAGTTAAACTACCATCTTCAAGCAGCAATATTGAACAGTTCGGCTGCTAAGGATGACGTGTTTGCGGTAAGGTGGCGCATTGTCGTTGATCAACAGATCACCATGAAAAGGTGATAAAATCTTTGAGGCTATCCACCAAATTTGCCATAATACTCTCCCGTTACCGTACTACCCTTATTTAGATAACCAATCAATTAAATTCCTCGACAATTCCAAAAAATAATTGCCATTATTTGTCCTGGAGAAGGGGTAACTTTAAACTTCTTTGGAGGGGTTGAATAAATGAATAAAAACGACCCGTTGTGTATGGCATATATACGCGGGAATACTTCGTCTTGCAGTTTGTTTTTTTCTTTTTGTCTTTTTCTTTTGCAGCTGCAAAAGAAAAAGAAAAGGCTATCAAGACGTGAGATTAAATCCAACGGAAGAGTAAAGGATACAGAACGATGGTGGTAGTTGTAACCATTTGTATTTAGAATAATCTCAAAGATAAAATTTCGTTAATTCTATTGTGCATTTGTGTATTCTTGTATAACGTGGTTATGCGATAATTCTAGCAAGTGCAGCTGAAATAAGCTTATAAATAAGTTAGGTGCGGACATTTGGACATTTATCTCCTAAACATCTAATCTAAACTATTATAAGAAAAAATTGCATAAGTTTAACAGCCTCTTATAAATCCTGAAATTAAATCGAATATCAAAAGCATACGCACCTGATTATAAACGTTCTAAGCCGAAAAGCCTCGTCGTTAGCCATGATGAAATTCATAAGCTTACACTACGTCATAAATTATCTTTCACTAAAAGAAATTCTCAGCAGTGAGCATAATATTCACTTGGACAAAACACCGGTTACGGTAATTGATGAAACGTAATGTAATAGAATCGAATGGACAACCCCGTTGGGGGCGCCATGCGACAGATGCGGTCGTCTTGACCGTCTGCGATGGAATCGGTTGTTCTGCAAAGTTCATCGTGGCTAACTACACCGCTACGGCCTACCCATTCTGCGTTACGATTGCTAATATGGGCTAGGTATGTGTATGTATATAGTTCGACTTATCGCTTTGACAATCCGCAAGAGGAGATGTATATAGAAGATGTGTTCTAAATTCACGACGCATTCACACACAAATATGCCTTTTACTCGCCCGATGGCATACTCGGCTGAGATAATTTCTTTTGTTCGTCTTGTTTGGACGCCTTGCGTTTTAGAAACGTTACGGTAAACCGCAAAAAGGAACGAGCTCGATGCGTAAAGGATTTCGGCGACATTTTCGTGAAAGAGAGAAAAAAGACATTGCAAGAAAACTAGAGCGGAATACTTAATCTTACTCGAAGACATAGAAAATAGAAATCAGCTCAAAACGTAAGAATGAGATTGGATAACGCGGCTATTTCTGGAATCTTTTAAATGTTATCAATACTGAAAGTGTGGTAAAAGTAGATCGGCAGCGTAGTATATACATTGCTTCGTGCAATTGTTAAACGTAGCCATTAGCGATTACTCCATTAACATCGAATTTCGTCGAAGAAGTTCCTGGCTGTGAGAGTACGTAACCAACATTAAATGTAGTCATTTTGGTAACATCC
Organism: Oryctes rhinoceros; assembly: GCA_020654165.1. Lineage (NCBI taxonomy): Eukaryota > Metazoa > Arthropoda > Insecta > Coleoptera > Scarabaeidae > Oryctes > Oryctes rhinoceros. The sequence continues at coordinate 2,988,176 of JAIOKQ010000548.1, read as the reverse complement.
TCTTACATCTAGAGCTTAATCCAATACTTTCATGTAAATGCTAAACGTTTCGACGATAATAAACAATACCGTTGCATTTAAAAATGGTTTGAATGAACTTGAAGCCGCCTACTGATGTCGGCCAAGAATTGTAGAGAAAACTGTGATACACGAGCACATTCTTGACGCCAAGGCAAAGTCGAAGCAATGAATTACGACCGGCGAATCGACTCTGAAGAGCAGGACAACGGAGATTTTCATCGAATTAACTTGGTTGACATTATAAATAATTTCGCCGGTAAAATTGCGATAATAAAGGAATTTCTTGCAATAGATGACCCCAGACCATTGAACGTTATCTTTATAACAGGTTACAGCTTTTTCAAATATCACGCGTAATCTTTAGTACATATCTTGCAAGACGAAATTCGCGGCTAATAATCGTCGTATTAGAACTTGGATGTTTTTTTTGCGCGAACCGAATGCGATGGCCGCACGAAGGTTCGGTGCATCAGTCTGCGAACGTGGGCGTAATGAAGACACGCTGAGAAAAACGGTTTCGGTGTCATGAACTTTGAAAATATTTTGACCTGTGCGGAACGTCTATTTTTAAACGATTTCAATATCGCGCGGACTGGCTGCGATTGCAACACTCTAAGCTCCGAGCGTTATTTGCTCAAGTGCTTTATATCATTCTTACGGCGGGAATATGCGAAATTGCTTTCTTTTAAATAATGACGGTCTATAAGAGTTAGATGTTCCCCTTAAATATTTAATGTTTTATCTTTGAATTGGTAACAAACGAGATTAAAGCATCGTGTTCTTAATTTTACCGAAACATTTATAACTTTATAGAAATAAAGACCCCGAAAAAGTGGCCATAAATGACCGAACCGTTTAAAATAAATACAGGAGTGAGATAAGGAGCCTCACTCTATTCAATACCTCTTTAACCTTGTCCCAGAGAGTATAAAGAGCAAAGCAAACACATTAAATTCAATCTCTGTATCAAATGTAATCTAACCAATGGGATACTCGGATATTCTAGAACTTATAGAAGAACTAGTCGAAATAATAGACTGCTACTACCTATCAACACAAAATTACAGAGTAAAGAAAACAACTACCTTTCGAGATACAACAGGCCAATGGAGAAAAGAAAGAGAGCAAAAAAAAAGAAGAAGCCAGGGCAATGATAAAAAAGGAAGAAAAAGGAATGGAATATTTTAAAAAGGCGAATTATAAAAAGAATCCTTGGGAACAGGGATAACTATAGACGGACAAAGAAGAGCAAAAACGAACATAAACATTGAGCAAGAAAGAGAATATATGGACATATATTAAGAAGGGCCAAGCACGGAACTAAGAAAAGGAACAATAAACTTCCATTAAAACCAAGAAGAAGGAAAGATAAATAAAAGAGGTAGAAAAGCGATAAAGGACACTATCAGTATTTATGAAACCACAAAAGAGACGTCATCCATTTCGAAAGGTGGTTCCCAAAAAAGTCTTAAGTAGGTTAACTATGCCTTCTAAACCATAAAAGAGTCGCAAACAATTCTTTTTTTTCTTCATTTCTGGCCTTAAATAGGATTAGTTCAGGATCTTTCTTGAACCACTTGAGCAAATAAAATCGCAAATTCACACAGTATCTTTGTTTAAGATGTTTTTTTTTTTTTATACTTTCTTGAAGCTTTTATGTTTTATGTATTATTCCGGTAGCTCGCTGCGACTCCGTATTTCGTATTCTGCTCGGTGTCGTGTTGAAAATTCCTTCTGTATTTGCAAAAATTCGCCTGTCACCCGAGACTTTACAAAACGGGAGTGCCGAACATCAAAGCGAAATAAATGGAAACACGCCTTTCATAGAATGTTAATAGTAACCCGTGCCCTTGAAATATAATTACATATTGCTTTTTACCAGATAAACAGTAACATAATCAGCATCTAATCACCGCGAAGTATTTTTATTACACGGCGTTTACCGTTAACCGTGGAGAAAGTCCTGAACTAAATAGTTACTGTAGGAGAAATTTATATAATCTGTTGCGAGTTATTATGCCTTGCTTAATATGAAATGTATCATCGTAGGATGGCTATCATTGGTTTGTTTTTAATAACGCGTACTTTCATAATGATTTTGCTGGATATGTGATGCTCTCTCTTGAGGAAAAAAGCCAAGCATTTTAATGAGTTTTTTAAACTAATTATTACATATTTCTGTTTAGTTAAGATGTTATCGGAATATTAATTTTTATGTTGTTTCGAAAATTGAAAATTGGATGCAGAATCAAGTAATCTAGAAGTGATTATACTGAATAAATGAAAGAATAAATAAACTGGTTCTAATATACACGATGGGAAAGTTTTGGCACCGATGAATGATTGAATACAAGAAGAAGATATGAAATAACATTTATCCAGCATACTTAGTTGGGATTTTTGAAAAAGTATGACATCAATTCCTTATATTTTACAATAAACGTTCTAATCAATAATCTCCTGTATATTCTCTATTGAATTGATCACAGTGGTTGGCTGAGGCTTGTCATTTAGTCGGTACAACATCGTACGGTCGACGCTATATCCGTGATAGTTAACTATGGTCGGTAGAGTGGCAGTAACGTATACAAAACTATTGTTACTTTTCTAACATTGGCTTTAAGTATTGGTCAATAATCGAGATATAACGCTTAACAGTAAACACTTGAGTGATATAAGCAAGTCGATTTTGAATTTTGTTAAAAATCAGTTGCCAAACGTTGTACACATGTAACGCTACGATCTGCAGACAACAGCGAGCCAATTTTCAAGGGATGTGCGTTAAAGCTCGGCGCACAACGAAAGTAGATGGTTTCTCCATAGATCAGATATATATGCTAACATCGAGCCAAGAGATAAGTGATCGGGAGCCAACGACAACGTATGACATCTGTTTTTACTTTCCCTAACTGAACCTTTACCAACTTGGATGAGTGATTTGGGTCTCTATTATGTTCAAACTAAAGTCTTAATAAAGCAATATTGTTTCTTCGGTGAATTTAATTTATTTCGGTGTCTACCAATGAAACTACTTCTTCTATCCGCAACTAGTCTCTTTTCCTTTGACAATAAGGAATTCTGTGCAGGATGTCTTCTAACCAAACCAATTTGGACGGGTGTCCTTCGACTTGTTATTATATACATACATATATATACACAAATTTCAATTTCGCAACTTTCCTTCGAATTTTGTAATCTTTAATGAAATAGTAGATGTCTTGAAGGTTTATCTAAATAACGGTGCTAGTCGCACATATTCTTATCTTAAAAAGAATAGAAATTTAAAGGTTTTATTGTTTTTTTTTTTTTTACGGCATTTATTTATAAGGACAAATATTTTATTACAAAATATGCGGTATTTAATAGGCCAATGTCATAACCGATATATGTACGTACATCTGCGCTTACATGAACATACGCATTTTCGTATTTGCCGTATCATTATGGCGTAGGTATGTCATTTTACTACTGTATATTATATTCATTAACGGATCGATATTGAAATGTGTACGTTAAATGTATGAAGACCTTTGTCCGAGTATGATGTACGGTTAATTACCTATTCTTTCTTACTGTAAATGTCAACAAAATACAGGAGCTAATTGTGTACAGGAATGTAGAGTACGACAAATAAGAATAATTCCTTATGGAATCGATGTAAACACCTATCTCTACTTCTAACGTATTCAGTATGACGACTTTCAGTGAATGTAAGAACATTCTGGAAATCGTATGCATCTATTTAATATCACGCTTATGCAGCTGTATTTGTTTTTTTTTTTTCTAATAACACCTGTTTTATAACACCTACGTAAGTACTTCATCAGAAATGCATTTTTTTTTCTCAAGGAATATACGTAGCATACGAGTTCGAAAGTTCGATATCGAATGTAATTAGTTTTCTCAATTGTTGTTATTAGAATAAGTAGCCGAAAAAAGTCCGATACATACAACATTTTGGCTACGATTTTGGCCAGAAAAACTCTCCGCTACAACGAAGATATCAGTATTGGGCAGTACTGTGGAGTATTTAATAAAGAAGGAGCAGGAGTGTCCTGGCAGATTTTCAATAATCTTTCAATTCCGGTCTAAGAGAGAAACTCAAGAAAGGCCGGTGTCAATACGCTAAAAGGTTAAACAAGAGGACGTATTATCGACGACATTATTCAACATTGCTCTAGAATACCTAATGAGAGCAAAAAATGAGGAGACACCAACAAAAGTGAACCTAATAATTGCTTGTGCCAATAATGCGGCGGTGATGACAGAAAAGAGAATAATAAAGACCGAAATGCTAGAGCAAATAACTAAATTCTAGAATGAAGAAATCATGCGTGAATGCGTGAAGGACGACATCTTTACGAAAGTTAAGCAACAGAGAGCAAAACTGTTGGATCATATGTAGAGAGAAGAACGGTAATTAACCAAGTAACTATTACTATTCGTAACCGCTATGGAAAAAAGAAGAGATGAGAAAGATTCATAAAGCGCGAGAAGATTTAACAAAAGCGAAACCTTTGCATATAATCAAAACCGTTCCTCCCGTTATTAATTTTCTCCATTCCTTTCTGCTTTTCGCCAACTTGTTTCCTTCGTTCCGCCCTACGTGTACTTCTTCTAGCATTTCAGCCTTCTTCGGTGGAACGTTTATTGCATAGATCTACTAAACAAAATTAGATTAAAGCCCAACCTTAGTTTTATTGTCGTAAAAAAATATATATCCTATTCCCCAACTGCGTCATACCACGGTTATTTTTTGAACGTTATGGCAGGCCCACGAAGCTCTTCTCAAAACAAATATTTGGGAAAAGTAAGATTCAATTTCAAAGAAAAACGCGAACCCGTTTGGCAGGCTAAACGGACTTGTAGATTCAAACGGCCAACAGGTTACGCTTATAATAATAATAACGCGTTGACAATAACTGAATACGAATAAGTCCCAAAAAAAGGATAATAAATAAATGACAATGTAGAAAACTCACATATAGGAAAGCCTAGAGCAGAAACCATCCATAATAAGGAAAATAGGCAAAAGGAAGACACCCGAAAGAATAAGTCAGGATGAATGTACACGCCGAATCGAAATAAAAAGAAAATAAGAAGACCGAGGAAAACTGAGACATATAAACGAACCAACATAGAACCAGAAATCTTGGAAAAAAACTAGGAAGACCACTCACCGGTGGAGAAGATTTTACAAATTCTTAATAAAAAAAAGATTGCAGATCAAATGTTTTATACGGATTAGAGCTTTCCTTGAAATAAAAGGAACGCGCTGCGACACTGCTCCGTCCGTTTCATATCAGGACGTATCTCAATTACGAAACCCACATCGATCCGTTCCAATAAAAAGTACATCGATAACTAATTAATAATCAATAACAAGTATGTATCTTTAGCGTAATTCTTCGCGAAAGGTTGTACGGTTAATGCATGCGTTGCATCCATGCCTACCGTACATACGCATGCACGTTTCAAATACCGGATCTGCGAGATGCAGTTTCTATCCATTACCTTGACGATGTAATATTGTTCAAGAACAATCCACATCGTACTTTCACAATTTCTACTCGCAATTACCGTTTCATTATCGCGGGTTTCAGCGCGCGAGAAAATACGCGCGTGGAAAATCACGAAAGATAGGTTGTTCCACAAACGCCAGCTTACAGAACGTTTAGGAGGCTACGTTTATTTGAATTGAAATTTACAGGGGGCTCGTCGTACTTCGCTTCAAAGTATTATACGACTTTCCTTAACATACACCGTCTATTTAAGTCTGTTATTGTATTTTGTAAATCCGTAAAATGTTGTTACATCAGATGTTATTTTAAGGTTTAACGTGCCACGTAAATTTGGAAATTAGACCGAATTTCATACGTATGAATCAAATCGGTATTTCTTAGTAGATGTCCGCCGACATTTCGGAGAGATTCATTGAGTAATGTTGTTTTAAGACCAATTGAGAGCGATCGAATTTGTGTATTTGTCGAATCATGGAAAAAGAGCAGTACTCATTGATTCTATTCCTTCGTTTGGGATGTCTGCACGCGTGAAACCAAAGAAAAATTGAATGCGGTTTATAAGGACCACGCATCTTCGACGACTACCTTAACATGAATTTAATTGCGGCCGTCTTTGATAAGAAGTAGCCAGGTCGCCTTATTAAGATTATACGGAGGATAAAATTCATGACATCGTATTGGCTAACCACCGGGCGAAGATTAAAATTTGTCTTAGATTCAAGGTATTCATTGGCTTCTAAATCGGAAGCACTCGTTAACCTACAAATACCTCGTTTAAATACTCGCGAGGAGAAATATTAAGTACGCATGAACCCAATAAGATATTCAAATATTCCCATTAAAATGACTACTTTAACAAACACCCATTACGACAAATCGTAACCCATCCAAATAAATCTTCGGAGCCCAGATGTTAGTTTGTTTGTTTCGCGCTCTTGAACCTACGACCAAATTGATGGCGCGCTTTCCCCAACATCCTGCTTAGAGACACTATCCTAATCTCTACAGTGATTCTTCATAATACGCGGAACAAGTGAAGGAGTGTACCGTAATAGGAATATATAATAAATGCAATCGCACATAACAGTTATGTTGTTGTTATTGTTATTATAAATATTCATTGATTTTAATAACTGTTGTTTTATAACATGATAAATTGCATATACACGATCTCCGCTAAACGGGTACACCCTCCAGTCGTGGCTTGGAAGGTTAGGAAAGTTGTTTGTGAATAATTTGCATTCAAATATCATAATAACTTTATGTTCTATGGTATTTTTGCAATTACAGTACGTCTAATTGTAATTTACCGTTAGACGTTTCTTTAAGCGAACATATATGAGAGCAAATGAAATGCAAATTTCAAGTTCGATTAATGTATTAAACTCAATCAAAACGACTACATGCTTTTGTCGTCTAATGTTATCTCAACATGCTTTACATCGTTCTTATTCTTCATATGGACGCGCAGTAAAAAGAAGACTTACAGAAGTCGGTCTATATGTACCAATAAAAGCCCTAGTAAAACAGACATAATTTCTATATAAGTTCAATTGACCTTACGGCAAAACTGTATCGACGCCATGGGAACAGAATAAACCATTTAATTTTATTACTACCGCATCTTTTGGTGGAGGTTCAAGGTTGTATGTACTCGAATTAATGGCGATTAATGATGGAGCACATCGCAAGATCAGAGCTTCTACTTCAAATCTCGGAGAAAACGTTAGCCTTATGCAAGAGAACGTGCGCCCACAGATCGTTTGTTGTATGTTGTTGACTATTAAAAGCGAGAAACCGAGAAATCAATGTAAACGAGAGATTGACGAACCGAAGAAGTCTGTTTGTCTACGAAACAGCTACCTGGATCATTCTTTTGATGACAGCAATAGATGTCCTTTTGTTTTTTCTTTAATACAATTAACGTGGCGTAATATTGACTAGTGATCGTTTGGCCAACTTCAAAGATAATTAATTATGATAATTCTCTCGGCATTTAAGTGTTGGTCCCTTTCGAAAATTCGTTAAATTCGTTTTATTGAAGACGAGGTAATGAAAAGGCTAATTCAACAATGCAAGGCAGTGCAGAGGGAACGCGTTGTATAAAAAAATTGGATCAATTCAAAAATATTGCTTCCATTATTTTTTATTACGTCATCACGTCTTCCTCCATGTAAGTAATGTACTTGAATCTAACCGTTTCAAAGTAAAAGAACAATTTCTTAACCGTTACTGATATTTTTCAATGAATTTACAACTTTATTGTGGTTAGCGGATACGCTGTTGCAGATATTTTAACTAGATAAATAATGTATTATTTCCTCACAGTTACGACTGTAAATTTTTTGTCAGCTACAATTAAATAACATACGTAAAAGTATGTTGACAACTTATTTAACAGTGTTTTTGTAAATAAATAAAAAAATATATCAAACAGTTACGACGCTGCTTACTGTAACGCCTTTCCCAACACAGGCCTACATGGCCGGATAATTTTATAAGCGACTGTAATTGACCGTGTCTAATTCTAATCTAACGCGACGGTAGAAGAGAGGCTTAGAACGCGTGTCGCTTGGAATTTAATAAATGAGATCAGTACGAGAAAGGTGGGAGAACACCTATCTCGTGCATAAGAAAGTTCAACAATGCCGCTTCGCCGCGCGGTAACAAGGTCACTAGGTGACCCACTTCTTCATCATCATGATGTTTACAGTTAAACTGCCGTATTTGAACTGTTAATGACATCCGATTTCCTATCTTTTTCGAATATCGTCGTACCCTACACGTTTCGATATATCTGTCCCATATGTAATAATAAAGGAGGTAGGTATCGGTTGCATTATGCGTAAGCGATTTTAAGACTGTCGCTCGTGTACTAATTCGGTGGACTGGGTCGAGCTCGATCCAAATTTTTTCGTTTGTACATACATACGCGTAATAATTAATCTTTTCGTTCGGAAAAGCGCGTCCAATACGAATATGAGAACTTGTACAATTTGGAGGTACGGTAGAAAGCAGTGTAAGCAATACAAAGGCTTTAGTAACGTGTTTTTCAGTATATCGAACTCGGGGAATCGATTCCCGCCACCCTCATTTACCTATCTCGTTTATTTTTCGAATTACATCCCGAAAGAGGCTAAAGATAAGGATCAAAGTTTCCCAAAGTTCTTATAGCTCGCTTACCGTAAAAGATAAGCTAAAAAATCGTTTAACTTTTAATGAATAGTTGGAGAAACTCGAGAAAACAATTAATTTTTCAGTGGAAATTCGGACGATTTGACGAAAATGTTTTAAAATATTTGTATTGACGAGATTCCTTATGCAATTTGACCATTTTGTGGTATCTTCAAAGTTTTTTTTTTTTGAGAAATAAGTCAACTATCTAGTTATATTTATGAATATCAATTCGTTTCTATAATACAGATGGTATCGCTGGTAATATCACCTCATGGTACATACGTAGGTATTGGATGCGTGAATGTTGTAATCCGGCGATTATTTTACGAGATGATCGTGATGATCGTTAAGTTTAAATTTTGACGAGGAATGAGGTTATGCGATTCGCAGGTGTTCGGGAAAAGGTGTCATGACGCCTTCGACCAGAAGTATGGAGGTTACATATTAGCATCACGTACACTTTAAACTTTTAAAATGACTTTTCGCGAAGGGAATGGTTTGCATCTATGAATTTCGAAAATTAAGAATAAATAAAATAAAAGAAAATAAGTTGAGCGCCGTATACCCACGACATCTAATCTCAACTGCAGAAAAACATATCAATGCCATGCGTTACTTAACTAAGGTCAGATGGTTCGCAGATATACAGATAGCAAAATATTTCTACTACGCTTGCGTAAGATCGCATCTAGGCTACGCTACGGTTCGATTTTTTTATGGCGCACATAGAGGATCAACGTTACGCAAAAGAAGGCGTTACGTATCTGCGTAGGAGCGATGATTTCTATTCAAACAGAAGCATGGAGAATGGCAGCAGAGGGAGATCCGCGGATGGCGATAATCTGGACCAAATAGAATTCATGAGTGCGGGATTTATCAGAAAGATGCCGGTAAAAAAAGGCAATCCTTGCCGTTGGTACAGAGATACAACTATGCGACCAAGAAGGACAATACCACATACGTATGTATGAAGTTATATTACTGAATTTCGACTTCTTTGACAATCTGGAAGCTATAGATGTCATTTTCCATCCATACATTGGAGATAGTGTGGCTGATGGAGCACTACATAAGACTATCATCAACCAAATTGGATCAGTATTAATTGTTTACAATGATCTTTTCAAAGCAACTAAATTTATAACTTGGCGGCCTTTTTCAAAGCTTCAAATGGTGAGAAACACGTTTTCCGAATAGGAAGTCTGGTAGCCTTAGCTGAAGATAAGTATCAAACAAAGATGGTCTTGCCCAATAAAAAGAGGTGAAGATACGGCGGATATTAACCAACTAATATATGATCGTCGAGTCTGTTGCGCGGCAGTGTTTTTATATTATTGTATATGCGGCACCATCTCGTGTAAAAACAATGCAACCTTGATATCATGTAATCCTTGCCGAACAATCCTATTGGGATTATTTGCTGCCCACGTCCCGCGGTTATGTGTGTTAAGACCCGCATCTAATTGAAAATGCGCGTTATCTGTCTAGCCATCTAGTATCATTCTATCCTTTCAACTAAACATAAAAATAAAGATATGATTAAAGGGATGTAACTAACGTTATTACGTCAGTTAACATATAGATCCAAAAAGTACTACGAACCGTTCCAATATCGATCTAGTAAGCGAATTGGATGACATCATCGTTACATACATAAGATAAATATTACATCATAAATAACCTATTTTTCAGTGCAACCTTCAATAGTAATAACCCTGTCATCAATGTGGTACTTATTAAACCGATCTAAATGGTAATATTCGCAAACGTAATCGCGCATTTGCAACAAAGAGATTATCGCAACACATCGCTACCATTACCGATAAATTTCCATCCTTTATGGATAAAATGTATTTCGAATCACGGCCGTCTTCCTAAGTTAAACGCCGCCGTATTGTTCGTTGCGAAACCGCAGCGGGAAAAAAAGCAGGAAAAGCACGCAGAAAATCTAACTAGAATATTCGGTCAAGTTCAGATGCAATAATCGCTCGTTGTATTTTTTTCACTTGCTCAACGAAAAAAAAAAAAAAACCTTTAAACGAATGGAGTTGTACTTGAAACGCGTCCTTAGTACAATACACGCATGACTTGGCAACGCTAACGCCGTGGATATTTTACATCTCGTTTATTATTATTTAATCGATGTTATCATTATTATGTGATTATTATACAATACTACGGAGGTGGGGAGGAGGTACATTTATTTAACGATATTTATTACGTTGTTTAACCAATGCTCAATGTTAAATAAAGATTTGTTTTGCGCAAATGCTTGTACAGAGCAACTTTAGAGAACTAGCATGTTTGTTTTCATTTCATTGAGGTAGGTAAAAAAGGTTTAACGTTAATTTATAAAACTAATTGGCGCAAATAATTTTTTTTTTTCTAATTAAAAGGAAAGGATGCCGATATTTTCAAACGTTTTGAAAAATTGATTGGACGCTTTACTACTATTTTACTCGGTAATACACATTTAATGAAACCCCTTCGATTAACCGGATACTTTCATTGGATGGACTTTCTATACGGCCCGAAACGCTCAGATAAGGAGTCCCTAGTAAATCAATTTCTCTTAAGTGATTTTCTCGCTTTTATCGAGGTAATTACATCATTTTATCAGACGAGATATGCGTCCAAGACATGCCATCGAAATAGAACGTAACTAGCAAGCCGGTTGATTATTAGAAAATCAGCGCGGGCTTGATCTTTTGATAACGTTAACGTTGGCACCCATTCATATTCAAATAGCACCGCTTGGGTGGCTAATGTTATTATAAGGGAGTGATTCTATGAATTTGACCAAAACATGATCGATCAAAGCACAAACCTTTTATATTTGTAGATAAATAGCGCCACTCATCCCGAGGATGCGCAAATATTATGTTCAAGATTCTGTATTGAATGTATACCTCGTTGCAAATTAAAAAACCCAAGCCACCTCATAATTTAGCCAATTCGATTAGTGTATTAGACGCTATTTATTTTTTTAGACCTTTTAGTCACAAATCTAGAAGTAAAAATAAGATTTTATCATATTTTTTGCGATCGCGCCTTCTCTCGTCGAAAAGTACAATATGCATGCATATAAATTAGAAGGTCAGTTAGACAAATGGCTGTGACTAATTAGCCAGCGGTGTATTAAATTCGTAAAGGTAGAGTTTGTTTACAAAATCTGCATCAATTCGTTTTCAATGACAAAAATTAATCAAGCATAAATGCTCTTTCAGTAAATCATATTTGAGGAAATACCCACCAATAGCGCGCTCTCCCAGTCCGACCCGGCCGGAATTGCATAGGTAGGTGCATATTTCCGTCCAAATCGCACAGGAGATATATTTTGAAATCCTCGCTCGGATAACGCCTCTTTTTCAACTGTCTTGTTAAGTGGTGCGATAATCTTCGAAGGAAATGCCATTCCCAAAATATTGCATCCATCATATTATCGTATCGAGTAGTTGAATCTAATTAACTATTAAATGAAATACGCATTTTATAAACGATAATTAAAAAGTAATAACAGCAGATCAATTATATTAATGCACTCGATACTAAGTAATTTATTCAGGACACGATTTCTCCAAGCACATGTACTGAATAAATTATTTAATTAATTCATTGATTATCCTGTGTTGTATTTGATGCATTAATGCAACTTGTTTATTATATCAGTGCCGCTTGCGTGTTTTATATAAGTCGCCTTGTTTCTGTATAAAATTCATATTAAAAACGGTAGGTCTTTTTTAAATTTTCACGAACGGCGTTTTGTCTTTCAACGCCTCCAAAATTTAATTCATATTTACTTACAATATGTTACTACGAGTTACTTAAGACTATATTTACAATTATATGATTAACATCTTAGCTAACAATGACATACCTACCTTAAACTATTTCAGTTGTAATGCTTTCGATATTCGTGTAAAGGAAATTATTAAGAGTTGCAAGCGCTTCAGAAGGGTGCATCACGTAAAGACCGCAGCAAATCAGGAACGGGTGTTCAAAAAGTTTTAAAAGCATTAACCACTAAATTAAATTAATTTCTTAAGAAGCCAAATATCGCTGATATCTCTGACGGTTTTTTTTAGTAAACTTCTACGAAACGCTTGCACAAAAGAAAAAAGTCTTGCTTTTTATAGTTTTGATTTAGCTTAGTCTCCTTGGCGGCTCAACATTATACAGGTGCGTACTTGTAAAAACATATCTTAAAACGATCAAAATTATCACAAGAACAGCTAGTCGGCCTATCAATAACTGCGATTGAGAATGATATTTGAGATCAAATAAATAATTGCAAAATTATTAATAGATTCGCCAGCGATAAAGCAAGACGAGTAACATTTTAAGGTTCAACGTTCATATTCATTTCTATTTTTTAACATTCTTAAAGCTCCGTCGTTTTAGTTTTTATTTTGTCATGATTGCAGCTTTTTAGGGAAGGGCGCAGCACTAACATTTACAAGAGAGCGGCGAAGGTTCGGTGCCACCAGTAACAGTTGGAATTTATACGTAGGATCGTATCTTATTCTTCGGATTTTTGCAAATACGGCACCAGGTGCTTTTCTCGTCATTTCCAAACAGTTTTGGGGGTTCGTTTAATTTTTTAAATATCTTGAACTTGACAAATTAAAGGTAACAAACGCCTTCGGGCGCGCGCGGCTCTACGGATGAACCTTATAAAGCGCCTGTGGACACGGCTGGCACTGAACGTGGCAAAAGTAATCGTGCATTTTGATTGCTGTGTTAGTTAACTTTGCACTCGACAGTTCACAAATTAAAGAAATGTGCAACTGAAGATTTTGTAAATAGGTACAATACATGAAGCATAATTATTATATTAATGTTGTCCAACGTGCGTGCGCCAATGGCCTCCCTCTTTTCAGAAACAAATGACATGCAGTTACTGTAAGCTTCTAGAAAAACCAATCACCACAGAAGTAACAGAATAAAACAATTACAAAATTTTCTTTTAACCAAAAATATACTTGAATAGTATCAATAAAAAGTCTTTATTCTTATAATTGGAAAAATTGTAATATGTAAAATAAATGATCGATGACTTATTCAACTATTTTTGGTCGTCCAAATGAATAAAAATAACAACAATATTAAATACGTACAAAAATTACAAAAGGATAACCGAGATAGTTTTTGCATTCAGCTAAGTAAATGTCACCAAAAAAACAAAAAAAAAGATGATAGGTACATAAAAAAAAAAAACATGACAAGCCAGACACAAATAATACAAACCATAAAGTTTGAGCATGAGTATGCATTGCGTCAAAATAAAATAAAACAACATGTTTATTTCAGAAACAGTATCTATTTCGATCAAACAGTTTTGTACAATCATACAGATATATCGTAAAAAAAAAGAGAGAAACAAGGGAAGCTATCCTTCCTAGAAATATAATCAGAGGTTTAAAAGGAATAATTATTATTGCCTTTTTTGCCACTTTAAATGTGACATGTACCTAGTTCAATGCCTTCAAAGCATCAATAAATAATAAATAAATAAATAAATAAATAAAATTGCATATGGATATTGTTATTTATAAGAAATACTAGATATACGCGACAGATTGTTAGAAAGCTATGCGTGTAGGACAAAAGGAAAGTAACTATAAACTAAATTAAAATAGAAATGGAATTATTCGGTAAAATGTACAAAATTATGCGGAAATATTCTATGTACAGACTGTAGATTATTATTATTATTATTATTGCACCTACGTAGAAATATTGTTATCCGTGTACCGGCAAATTGAATTTAGCTTATTTAACGATTGGAAAAAAGATTGTAATAAATTATTAAATATATTATTCGTGTGCCTACGATATATTTTTAATTGTTGTAATTTAATGTTCTATTAAATAATTAAAATTATTTAAATTATTTTCAGTCGTAGACAAAATTGAATAATAGCCCACTATTTTGCTGATTATTACCTTCGCGTCTCATTTTGTTATTTTTTAAAAAGTGACAAAATCTTCACTGTGTCTCTACTAATATGAATATTTTTTTTTATTATTTTACATTAAGCTTGACTTATGTAAATGACTACTTAACACCTACACACGGTAGAGTTAAAATACTCTCGGAACTACCCTGATGACGCTGAGTAAACAGAAACATGTCTGTGGATAGTGTATTTTTTCTCTCCTTGTGTTGCGTTTGCCGTACATGATTCCATTAACATCATGTGGAAGCTATTTTAGCATTGATTTTTTTTTTGTTGTTGTTGTTATGTAAAATATGTATAAATTTGTATCAAAGTTCCATGTATCTCAACTTACTAAAAAATTTCATTTGCATTTTCCTCGTAGCCAAACTATTCTTTTCAAGCGAGAAGATGCTTAGTAGTAAAATATAGATTTCTTAACATCGCCTTAACTAAAATTTCTTTTCCAATAGTATTTATGAGAAGTTGTTAAACTATTGACTCGCTCAAGAAAGGCTTGTGAATGTTCATAAAGAACGCTTTTGCACGAATCGTCTCGAAATTTTCAAGGGGAAAACCACACTAACCGAAGCTTTAACAAACATAAATACATATAGACACATCTCGCTTATGCGATTAAGTCTAACAATTAAACAGGGAATAGTTATTCTTGAGTTACATGTTTCTGAGAAATGTGCGCTTGGGCTAAGTATTCATTTCCGACTACGACTGCAGTCTTGCAGTTTCTTTAGCCTTCTTTTAATCATCATTTCAAGGCGTTTTAATTGTTTGCAATTACCTTTTAAGATGGTATGTCCATATTCGATTATAAATTGCAATATTATTAGAGACTAAAGTAGATAATGAACCTATACAATCGAGTAAACCAGCAAAATAAATCCAAGATTAGTTATCAAAACTGGAAGAAAACTGACGAACGTTAATTTAAATAATCTTTTTAAATAAAAACAAATAAGTCTTCTGCAAGGTAATTTTTAACTTTGTACGCGTCTATTTGTTTAGCTATCCCAATTGGAATTAATTACCGACTGTTACCAGAGGCGTGTTTAACCTTTTTCACCCTTTTACGATGTTGCGTACGAACTCTGGACTTATTGCTTTTCTTACGGTGCGAATTAGACTTACGGGCTTTGGATTCGCGCGATCGTTTCGTTTCCAGGGCGTCTTCCAAATCGACATCGTCGTCGTCGTCGTCGTCGTCATCCTCGATGTCCTCGTCGTCATCGTCGTCGTCGTCGTCGCTCGCCAAGTCGTCCAGATCGGGTTCGTCATCGTCGTCGTCGTCGTCGTCATCGTCGTCGTCGGCTTCTTCTTCTTCTTCTTCTTCGTCGTCATCGGCGGGTACCGGCTGGACGACGATCGGTTCCTGGATATTGCTTACTTCCGCTATTTCCGAGTCCGGATCTCTGACGATTAGGGACTCGCTTTCTGTGCTATCGGCGATTTGACCTTCGGCATCCTCGGCAGTGTCTACGACTTCCTCCGCTGTTTCGACGATCGTATCGGGAACTTCGACGACGGTGACGGTTGGTGCCGCAGGCGCTGGAGCTGGTTGTTCGTCTTCTTCTTCGTCGTCGTCGTCGTCATCGTCATCATCATCATCTGTTGAATAAATTTTATATTATTTGCCTTTGCTCATTTTAAGAGATTCTTAGAAAGTTTATAGATTTTTTGGAATCTAGTAAATAGTGAATAAAAAAAAAGATTAAAGAATATATAACTGAAAATCAAGCTGTAACAAATGATGATCAAGATAAAAAGAAATGAAAAAACGCCCATCTTTTCTTATCTCTAACACCTCCATTTAACTTTGCACCCATCATTGCCAATTTTTAGATTTTGGCACCATTAGAAATACTTTTATTTAACGTCTTTTCTAGATCTTGGTCGAGAATGATTTTTTTACCGAGCCGTATCATGTTTGTGTCGTTGATAGATGGAAGATAAAAAACAATGGAATAAGATGCGTTTATAATATCAAAATATTCGTTGCATTCGTTGCATGATTAAAAGTTTGTCATGTATTCTCATCACATAGAGTTACTAGAATTTAAAGTACATCAGTTTAGAGTTAAACAATGGGTTATATGATGAGAAAGGAAATAAAACGTATAAATCTGGTTAGTTATGCAATATCTATCACAATTCCAATGAAACCAAGCATTATAACAGTAAACATTGTACATAATACGTATAACACAAATATTTTGAAGAATTACATCACGACGCTATTGTTTACAGCATTATAATTTGCGTTTTACTTTTCTTGCTGTGTAATGCACGAAGCTAAAAGATTATCGCAAAATTTAGCGTAGTTACCAGGTTCCCTTACAAAGTCCCTACGCTTATCCGTAAGGTAACGCACTTTCGCTTTTGTTTATCGCTTTAAGCCGTATTTTTAGCTTTATTGCCACTAAATCACCAGTAATAATTTTGTAGAACGCATGGGAAACTTATAATGTTAACTTACATAAAACTGCCGTAATTGTTTTGTGCAGCGAACGCATGTAGCTAACGGTAAATGTGTAATGAGACCTTAACACTTGCATATGCCACATATTTCTAAACCGTTTTATTGCAATAATGAATGGGTAAGATAAATAAACGTTAGAGAGTCAAGGTGATTAGGATACTTACGTATATTAACGCAAGTACCGTTTTACTTGACTATTGTCAGTATGAGAGCGGTACGTGCTTTATGCTTAAATATGCATCTAGAATTGGTTATACGTTTTACAATCTAATTTATTGTTATTTTGATAACTATCGCTGTTGAACTATGTTCTTAAAAAAAAAAAAAAAAAAAACATTAAATAATTGTACATCGCTGTGTTGTTGTGTTGTGTTCTCAAGCTAAATACTACATATGTATATCTATTTCAACGATTTCAAAACCTTGAAAACCTTAAGAAGCTAACAATGGTAATAGTTACATTCTCGTTCAAGAAAGGAAGCTTTAGCGATTTAATTAATTATATAAGATTTATCAGTTTCGCCGCTTGAAGCTATCTAGATTCGTTTGAGCGGGTTCATCGTCGTTTACAGCTCCTCGCTTCTGTTCCTTTTTGCTACGTTTGTTTTCGCAAGTCCTCTTTTATCTCCTGCAAACCATCCCAGTCTTGATTCGCCAAGACATGGACTTACGCAAGTTGGTTCCCACCGCATCATTGCGCTCTCTCTTCCTCTTTTTTGGTTACTGTGTTCTCTGTTTTTGCATAGCATGCTATATTTGTCACTATTTTCTTTTATTCGATCTTTGTTCTTTTTTGCCTTTTTATTACTAGGACTGCATCGTCAATATAGGCGATTATGTAGCTTCCGCCTGTTTTGAGGTTTGCTTTACTTAGTTTTCTCCTATTATAAAACCTAACGAGTGTCGTCGTCAACAGGTTACCTTGTTTTACGTCTTTATTGACTGAATTCCTCGGAATCTCCTTTTTATGTTATGATACTAACCTTCGATTACTTTAATTGGAAATATCTGTTCAAACTGCTCATTTTCAGTTCACGGACGTGGATTGTTTTTAGACTTTCGGCAAGCTTTTGATAGTCTAGATTATTGTATTCTCTTGCAGAAGCGGGTCTACGACATCTGAGGTGTAGCCCATCATTTATGAAGACCCTGTCTAACTAGTAGGTCTACTTTAAGTAAGACTGGGTCGACATTTTTATTAACGGTATTGACTATACCGTCCAAGATTCTAAACATCTCCCAATTAATTATACCCAGACATGTTTGAACGTCAAAATTAAGACGTCAATCAAATCTAAACAAAACACGACTGTGTTGATCCAGAGGGACCAATGTGGTTAACTTGAACCAAGTACTATGTTACGAAAGAACCCACAGTGGTCAAATCAAACGAGTTTGAATCAAACACGGCTTCGTAAGATCAAAACATAAAATAGTCCAACAGTAAGGTGTGAATACACCCACTTCATATTAACCCGCCCAGAATACGAAGAATAAAAATAAATGAAGACCCAAATGATGCCGTGTACAGAATTAATTACCCATCGGTTCCATTTTGTATAAAATGTTTTCTTTTATACGAGAAAGAAGAAGAAAGTTACTAACCTCCGAGGATATCGTCGAAAATTCCATCGAAATAGTCACCGTCATCGTCACCGTCGTCGTCGTCGTCATCGTCATCATCGATGCCTAGATCCAAATCATCGTCGTCGTCGTCGTCGTCGTCGTCATCATCATCATCATCATCCGACGATGACGTCGATTGTCTGCCGGTCTCCTTTGCATCACTTTGAGCCACCGCAACCGATGAAGAAGCGACAGCGTCAGAAGATTGTTCCTGCTCGTCGAGTGAAAGGGGTTGTTCTTTCACGGGCTCCTCCTTTTTGGATTCATCTTGCTGCGGCGACGCTTCAGCCTTAAAAACGCCGACGATAGATTCTTCCTTCTTTCCTTCCTCTTGAATCTTGACTTGATCCGTTTGGCTTAAGTCTTGTTCTTCGGGTACGCTAATTACTATCGGATTACTCTTGACGTATATAATGCAAAGGCAGAAGACTGCCAGGAGAACGCTTTGCTTCATGTTTTACCTATAAATTGACAAAAAAAGGATTAATTACGTTTCAATAATTCAATTCAATTCTTCGAACGCAAATTACGTACTTAATACATAATTTATGCTCTTTGCAAATTACGTAATTGAATGTTTAACTGTTGTTAGGCTTGAGTAAGATTTAACAAGCTCCTTTTTTTATAAACTGTTACGTTTTGCGTCAGATTCGCTGGAAAAAACTCTATTACGCGTTACTAACAGTAAATAAACAATTCCTCAACGCTCATTGAATACATTCACCATGTGCAAGTGTAAATTTATGAACGGCATCTTAATATTTACTTGAGTAGATAAGCGGGAAGTTGAGTATGTTGAACTATTATAATCTATGTAAATAATTGTTAGAATTTATTGGTGATTATTTGCAATCCTTACTCTTCCGATAAATCAGCAATATCACATATCGTACCTTAAATTAAATTATACCAAGACATGCGATTATGCGGTTTTAGTTAATTTATTTGGTTTTTGTGCAAAGTTTGCTAGAAGAGGGCGTCGAATTGTCTTTTATGTTGTTTAAGTTCATCTAGAGAATTAGTCAACAATCGTTGCTACCCTCGTAGATCTATTAACCGGAAGTATAGGGGTTTTTGTAAAACAAAATGAAAAGAAATGCAACATTAAAAAACATCGGAGACCAAGAATATTGCTTACTAAAAAGAGATAAGTTTAAAGGAGCAAATAAAAACAAGCATTAAAAGCAAAAATTTGAAACGCCCGACGACTTCTCCATTAGATCAATTGGTCAACGACCTCCCAAAATATTTGACCACGCTTTATAACAAAAGCTCGAAGTCTCGGCAACCCAGGTGTTCAAAAAAAATCAATCGTAATCACCCCTTTTACTTTAACAATATTGGTTTCAAATCCAATGTTGCCAAGTATTTTGTGTAAAGGACTATCTAGTATTCGTTGCAAAATACATTATAGCAACAAACAAACAACTCGGAGGTAATAGAAATAAATGCTAAAATAAACTGAAGCAGTTTATTTGAATAAGTTATTTGTTCAAAGCGGTAACATACGTTTTATGGTTACAGGCTACCGCTACATACTTTACATCTTACATTTTTATAGACCGTTAACAGATAAGATTAGTCCAATTCTAAAGTGGCAACGGCACAATGATCTACATGTTTGTTACTTGAAGAAAATGTTTAAATATTATATTACACGCTTAATTGCTGTTGTAAATGTGGAAAACAACGAAACGACGAAGTTTTAATCGTAAGATTTCCGCTCGTCTCTATAAAAACGATTTGTTTAAAATATTCGCTTGATATTTAAAAATACAAGAGCCTTATTGCATTACTACATATTAAATGGTTGATGGAATCAGTTGTTCCAATGAAGTTTGTCTAAGAAGCATTCCTCCGACGTGAAGTTTGGAAAAAACGAAATCTTCTTGGATATTTTTTCCGCGCTCTAGCAAAATTACCACATCCCCGGGTCCTAAGAGAGAACCAGAAATAGTAGAAAACACTGGAACATTGCTTCCGGAAGCTGCACGAAGACCCACGAAGATGGGCGATGCAATCGTAAGAGTAACACTCGTCCTTTACAGTACTCTAAGCTTTCGAATTTAATGTGGATTCTTCATTAAAGAGGGACTACTTCAAACTCCATCAATAAACTGCCAGCCATGATTCGAATAAGGCACTCCGGTCGAGTGCCCTCTGAGTAATTTTTTAATCCCGTTGCAGTTCTTTAAAAAGTCCAGAATCTTTTTGGCTCTACGTTTAAGGCTTTCATTTTATTCATTTCCCCTCTTTGATCGTCGATCTGTTGTTTTATTGTCTGGTATGAGATATATTCGGTAATCAAATACATTCTTGATGTTATTTCGGATATACCGAATGCTTTCAACCATACTCTCGCTGGCTTCCCTGCTTCGCAGAGAATGCCCCATCTTCCACACGTGGGGATTTACATTATTTATTAGTTCTTCTTTAATCTCTTAAGATTTTCATCGATAAAGGAAGGGCCAATAATACGCTCAGTGAAAATTTCTGCTGAGGCATTTATTTATTGTGATCTTTGACTATGGTGCCGAAGAAGTTTCCTAAAACCAGTCTCGACAATTATGTCTATTAACTGTAACGTTAAGGGAAAAATGATGCTTAATCTTTTGATTTAATTTACATCGTTGTTGATTTTGTCCATCATCTAATTACAAAATTTAACACGTCCATCAAAACCATCTTCTTGTAATTCTTGAAGTAGAAGAGGTTTAAGCGAATAAAGGTGAATTTTGCTCTTCTTCAATAGACACGTTGCCGAACCCGAATTCACATTATGATTCAAACATGTAAAATTCATAACGTCGGCAGTAGCAAATTAAAATCGTGGACACCAATTAAGCAATACGTTCCGCGAACGGCGCATAAGGATCCGGAAAATATGTCGGATACCGTTAGTTGTTAAACAAAACCCGCGCTAAAACGTGACCGAACAATACGACCGCGGAATAACGAAGTATCTAACAATGAGATAATGGAACTGTGTCGATTTTATAAATATCTACGAGAATTACATTAACCTCGAGAAATATTCCTTCCCGAACGTGAATGCCAATTAGTTGCTTGTCGTATTTGACGAAAATATATCTTAGATCCTCGTACGATGCTTCTATTTTCATGCGTTAAGGTTGAGAGGTTAATAACTCCTAGTCACCTACTCATTAAACGTACGCAGATCCACATGCTTCGAGAATATTAGATGTGTGAAGTCTGTGGGCAATAGCCCCGAGTGCAAATTATTTTAATAAATAAAAATATAACGTTTAGCGTCGTGTTAAATAGTCAAAGTGGTTATTGTTACGTAGGACTTCGTAATAGGTATTTCACAGAGTATTATTGTTATCGTTGACAATAAATTGTACTAATGGACCCTAATTCCGAAAAGCTTAAGAGATATCGCCGATGATTTCCTTGGATTATTTGGAATAAAATTATTTAATGCCTTATCTGAACGCATTCGAAACATTTCTAACAAAAAGTATCCCAGACAGGCGACATCGTCTAATTAAAGATTCTCTAACCACTAAAATGGCTATATTCACTGCTCCAAAACTGAGCAAGTTCATCACACCAGGGACAATTCATAATAGTGATACAAGCTACTAACACCCTCTACGTATAGAAGCGGGTCTCGCTGTAATACGGCTCATCAGTGCACCTTTGGGGAAGATGGTGACGACTCCCGACCGTTATTTTTTGTTCCAAATCGAATGTGAAGAAATAATAAAAATTGAAGTCTGGCCAACTACAAGAATATCTCTACGCTTGAACTTTCAAGAAAATCTTATTTGTATCATAGAAACAGACAAAAATCAAACAGGCGGCTGATTTTGGCAAACCTTGCTACCAATGCTCGTGTTCAAAATGAAAATTTCTCTGAAGAATGCTGCATACACTTAAGGAAGATCTGTTTGGAAAATCTAACCTTTCGGAGCTTAATTTTTGTGTTGGCACCTTCTAACTGGCCCTATAACCTATAATTAAATCAAATCAGCAACTGAATAATGTCAATCTTCATAATTCTAATTACTAAGACGAGCCATTACATTAATGCCTTCCGTAACTGCGGCCTAAGAACCAACCACTACTACTCGCTTTATTTTAAAGCTTCATCAAAATTGCCAAGCTTGCGAATTCGAAGAATGTGAACGATATTAAAAGCTTCGATTAATGAATGAAAGTATTCATAGAAATGGTGAAATACGCGATAAAAATACGAAAGCAATTAGAAGCGCAACACGATAGATTCCAGTGTGGCCAAGAGGAATAGATCTAATAACACTATGTCACTGTAAAAGACTGAAAACGAACATTAATCTACCACCATTGTTAGAGGGCAGTGGGCTGCGATTGGGAAGACTCCTTTTGCCTCTGACGAATCCAGATTCACTCTACAACGGAGCTTTATCTTGAAAAAATATGGCTCCGAATGCATCATTTAGAGGTAGCGTACCTTTAAATGGTCACGCTGAGCTGGTGGTTTTCAATCGTTATATCGTCCTCACCGAGTCCGCATCGTAAACGACGAGAATATGAGCAATAATATTGAAAAAGTTATATGGCTCCCTAATTCTCGACACCGCATTTGCGTCGAGCAGCTTCGGGATAAATTTAATCGACAATTGCGAATTCGTTCTCGTTTCCCCATAACTCTGGATGAGCTTCCTAAAACGGTGCGACAAGAATTTCGCAAAGATTACAGTATTATAGCCGCTTCAGAAGCACGAAGAGGTCCCATAATTAAAGTCGCCATTATTATTCAGTTAATGCTTAAATGGTTCTAAACAGTTTTAAAAATACATGTTTTTTTGTTTTTTTTTTTTGTTAATGGACCACTCCAATTGATCGAACGCATCGCTCTTCTAAAGAAAAGTGAAAAGGATATCAAGAATATCGCTGTTGCTAGTTTAGAGAAAAACCAAATTTATTCATACGAAATTTAAAAAAAAATCGTAAAAGATCTAAAGTACTACCGCATCCTATCCCCTATATCTCATTGATGATTTGGACAATGACTCCTTGGAGAAAGTTAACGGATGCCAGAAACCTGAAGTGTAATTCCCCACCTGTTCTGACCTTGATCCGTAAGTATTATGATCCACTTTTAGTCAGTCATCTAAATACAAACTAGGCATTTAAAGTAGGAAGATTGGATGTGGTTGATTGTATCTTTCCGTGCGCTATCTCAAGTTTGAATTTTCTCGGAAATTCCTTTCAAATTTCGTGACGACGATGCGTTAATTATTTACTTTAACTATTACGCATTTGTTCTTAGGCAATATGGTACTAGAATCCTTCAGTTTATTTATCTACTTTAATACATGAGGCTTTGCGTATGTATTACACGAGTCTCGTTTGACGTATCCCGTGATATCCCTTTAAAATCTACGCGAGTAAACGGCGTATTTTTAACGATCTTACTCCAATTTCAACAGAAAATATATATATTTGTCCATCGCACATGCTAAATCAATTTCGAACTTGACCCGAAAATTCCACAATTCAGCCGTCATAATTGGGTCGCCAATTTCTTTTTCTGTTCAACCGCAGCATTAAAAAATCTGTTAATTAGAAACGATAAACGATCTAGGCGCTCCTCTTAATAAATCCATTAGCTCACATGGCCGGTACCCGATGCACACTTCGGCACACAACGGTCTCTCACGCAAAGTAGGTCAAAATTAAAGACGTCTACCGGATTGCCGGATTTAAAACGCGCGTTACGTGCGAAGGTAATTGTACGATAAATGGTCATGAACCGATCCGGTAAAAGAGGAAGACACTGTAGGTTTTCGCAACGTCATTTCCAGCGTTTCAATTCAGCACACATTAAAGGCATACTCACCCTCTTTTTTTTTTTCGCCTCGGCCGTCCGTGAAAGCGGAGATAGTGCAACCACACAGATTTAACACTTCTTAAATATACACATGCAAGAGCTTTGACCGTTTGTGACCGCGAGGATGGGCGATAAACTAACAAGTCGCGGTGCTCAACACTGGAGTACTTATACCATCAATGACGTCATTGTATTTCCACTGCCAAAGAGTGTTGCTTCTTCTGTTGCGAAGACGCCATACAAGAAGACGCTGGTATGCCTCGTACACCTCGCCGAAGATATTTTTTTCTTTTTTAATAAATTCGTAACAATTGGATTTCGAACAATTTTACCTCGAAGGAAGTCTATTTAAGGTGATAAATATTTATTTTTGAATTTAGTAATTTTCTAACGCTTGGAAAAAAAAATTAAAACGTTAGCTAGTAAAAAAATGAAATCACCGCTCCTATCTTCATGGATCTGTAACGGCAACGAATGTTTGATACAGACTGACGTTTAGGTATCACCTTTCTCGAATTATCTCTAAGATGATGATCTAGTCTAGTGAGTGCAGCACCATGACAATCTCCGTTTATGTATGTAAATTGGTACATTTCTTGTAGTACTAATCCACTGTCCGACATGGGAAAGTTTAATAGATAAGATTTGTGGAAAAAGCTAAAGCTCGCTGAATCTATTGTTATTTAGAAGAAAAATCTTTAATTTTATTACGTGATAAAGATACTAAGTGCATAGTCCAGTAAGTTAATGCAATAAACGTATTGAAATATCACTTTACATGTAATTTTAGAGTATCTTTGCGTAGAGATCATTCACGCGAAATTCGGCAAATCCAATTTTGCTCGATTGAAAGTCTTCGAGTTGCATCAACTGAAGTACTCGATTTTCAGCAAATACGATACATGGCAAATATATCTTATCCTCAGCACTATAAACATTGCGTTTAAGTGCTTCCAAAAGAGACAGTTTGTTCAAAATTGAACACAAAACTTTACGAAATTCAAACATTACAAATTTAGCCGTTAATACACCACAGAAATTGACCATTTTCGCAATTATGGAAATATCGAAGCAAACATGTAAAGGGGACATTTCTTTTAAAATTTTTGGCCGGTAGTAGTAAAATTAATTTCTCTTCTTGCTACGAGATGTTCATTTTTACAGCCTTTTTTAATGAATACATCATTTCTTTAGTTTCATTCATCTTTCACGATAAACATACGTCTTGCTTTTAAATAACCCATCTATCTCCGAAAGAATTCAACTAGTTAATTTTGTTAAGGTACATTTTGGCCAATTATCTTTCTATATGTTATAAGTAAATTCAGTGACACAACTGAGCAGATGCAACAAGTTGATCTGTACAGTGTGCATAAAGTGCTGTTCCCAAGATATTATATTTTAAAAAAAATTTCCGCACGAGTCCTTGATTAGATTTTTGCCTTACTTTAGACCTTAGTTGTCTTTGCTCACCAACGTGAACATTCGAATAAACGGCAGGACTAACTGATGTTTTCAACTTGCCAATGTTAACAGATTAAGCTACAGCATCGTATTCACCATATTTATCTTTTTGCTTATACATAGATATGTTTGTGTAACAGATGTGAATGTAAATAATAATGTTAAGATTATTTGACTGCAATATTTAAAGCGTTTTATCAACAAACAGGTGACGAACGTGTTTGGTGATTTTCTACCTCTTAGAACGGATACGTTTTTATTAATTTTAAGGTGTTGGTGAGTATTCAAAGATTTAATAAAATGTTTGAATAAAATGTAATATTTTTTTACGTTCCTTGGACACTCGTGCGATTACAACCGTGAAACCAGGATCCTTTAAAAGAGAGGTCAATTTCCTTAAATATATTAATTACGAAGGAATTTTCAGAAAAGCGCAGTTAAAATAAATCTTATTGAACATTAATTGTTTTATTATTATAAATTATTGCACACGGCACTGGATAAATTAGATCCTGTGCAAAAGTAATCCTAGCGCTCTCGAAGGCAAAGGTGAGGAAGGCAGCTAGAATAAGGCAGCTAGAAGATCGTTTGAACCAACTGCAAAAACGAGTTGCCGTTCGCGAAGTTAGCAAAGACTGGACAGACTCGTGATCACTCGTCTCATGAGAATAGGTTCGTGTTGCCTACCGATTTCCCCGAGAGTCGACGAAACACGAGTCTAATTTGGTGAAGCGCACGGCTTACTATGTAACGTTGGAATTGATTCGACAAAAATAAAAATGATAAAAAGTAAGCTAAGAGAAAGACGAGGGAAGACATATCAATCTGCTACGTCGTACGAATGTAAAACTAATAATTTAAATCTGTCGTTTTTTTTTTGTGTATACGCGGTTGTAAGTAAATTGGCACTTCAAACAAAACTTAGTTTTCAATAAACGCATAGCAAGCTATATAAATGAATACACGTGACAAAAGAACGAACAAAATTGAAATTATATAAACTTACCATCCAGCTTAATCTAATCAACCGTATTGTCACCTACTTATTTTTGAAAATACAAACCTACAAATGTTAAGACCCTAAGTAATTATCTCACTATTTTTAACCTAATTTGATTATTGCTCTAAATATCAGAATATCAACAATTTGATTATTGCTCTAAATATCAGAATATCAACAATTATACACGCATAAATATTAGCTGTAATAGATCCAATCGTAATTCGAAAATTCGTAGCGATCTATATCTGAACGCCAATTATATAGAAAATTTCTCACTTCCTCGGTTAGAGGCGATCGCAGATGAAACCGTCTTCCTCATCCTCATTATGGAAACGGGCCCGTTTAGAGAAGTATGCGCTAATTACCGAATGGATACTTATATTGCCCGACATTTGAGCTCCGATGATGGTGTGGAGTCGCCGGCGGCCGCGCCAATTCCGATCGAAGTCGCGCGACTCTTGGTTTTTTTAAGGTCAGTGGAACTACCGATTGTGAATATACGTACGGACGTACATCGGGTGAATGCAATCGTCCAAGTCGGGAAGGAAAAACGCATATCTCCATGGTTAATAATGCTTCTGCTTTGTTATTATTCGACGAGGCGCGGTATAGAAAACGAAGTTTTATTTTGAATTATTTATAAGCGCGAACGCGAATACGAAGTCAATTGAAAGAAGATGCTAATCCCTCTATATACTTTGGTCGGATAGTTTCTACCTAACGCTAGTCGTTAATCCAGTTCTAATATTTTATATATCGCCTTTGTTATCTTCTATTTGGGCGTATTCTTTTATGGCTAAAAGTTCTCGGCTCGTTGTGAATCTTCTGCTCCTAATCCTTTGCCAGATCTGAATAGATCGACCGGCGTCGGCGGTAGAAGATTATCTTCCGGATCGTATTCTATTGAATTGGTTTGAATTTTTTGTAGTTGTGCTTTTTACTTTGTACCGAGCAGCGTTAATCAAGTACAAATCATCTAACACACCCTGATGCAACGGTTAATATACTGAAGTTGCATTTAGAGGCAAAGAGATAAGTTTTAAGCTTTCTTTTTCAAATAAGCTCCAAGAATAAATCGATCGAAACAGCCTAGATGGATGTAGGAGGTTGGCTTTATTGGTGGGACATTGTATAGCTAAATGTCATGCAAAATATCATATTCTGCTCGGTAAACGGTTGGACCACTTTTGGGTTAGGGCTGGTTAAATAGAAATTGCCGCAAATCGATGTTAAATCTGTAAGGTACGCTCATCGGTTAGATGAGAACAAGAAGTTTGCCATTAGTAGAACGATAAGATTGTGTTCGAATTTAACACTACTTTCTATAATTTGATGTCGCAAACATTGCGCTTCTAATTGTCTTTAGTTTTAATTCCACGTTTGCGCTTCTACGTACAAATACAACCGTTCATGTTTTTTTTTTTTTATGCTCTAAAAATTTCACTCATTCTAACATCCATCTTAATTATGTACGATACTCATTAGCTCCTCATTCCGCACCTCATTCTAATAAATTAGAAGGTAGTCGCCGGTCGTTCTTGTACTCGTGAAAAACTAGTGAAAACGAGCGTCCGTATGTATGTACGTAACGTTGTTAAGCGTTTTCTTTTTCGAAAACCTCGGCCTCAACGGGAACCGATAGGTATGTTCATTCACGCATGCGAGATTCGTTAACGCGCCTCGTAGAATAGATCCGAGACGAAATGAAATTAAAACTAGTTTTTGAAATTGAAAAGTTGTGACCCACTGTAGGTAGGCTATGACCTAGAAAGAGCTTCACGGGAGACTTCGAGAGAAGCAAGTGCAAGGTCGCATTCTTCTTCCGTCGGTGACTCGAGAGAACTTATATAACGAGAAGCCTTCTATTATTTCATAATTTTATCTCATGCAAGTGTTTGTCGTTTGCGAAATTTCGCTATAATCGTGCGAAAAAAATTCACTGTGATAACTTGACAAAAAAATCATGGCTTAAAAAAATCACTTAAAAGGAGTGATTTTTTTAATTATTTATTTTTTAGTATTTCCAATTTAATGGGGCAACCGCCTTGTCGGGGAGTGGTGAACATATTGTTTCATGTGATTTTAAATACGTTGTTGAAGTTGAGGAGTTTCTACAAAAATAGAGGTTCTTTATCTAAGAAACTTGTTATTACTAAAAAAATTCATAGCGATGATCAAGAAGATAAATGCAATGAAGATTTGTTGTTGGGATTTCGTGGACTTAAAGGCAAGAAGGGTTATCATAAACACATTTCTAATTCCGTCAAAATAAATTGTTAAACCGATTCCAACCGATTAACGCGAGCCGCCTTTTGTTCTTCAGTTAAAAGATGTGCGGGATCCGACGAGAAACTAACTTTTTTAAAGCCTAACGATATCTCAATCTCGCTATATGTCTCATATCGTTCTTCCTTGAATAGTTTGCGCACAGCAGCGATGTTTTTCTAAATGACTAATGTCTTTAGTGCTTCTATCCGGGGATCGCTGTTAAGACTAGTACATTCACGATGAAATTCCCTCCACCGGCGACAAATTGTGGACTGATGTAATTTCTCGAGCGACTTGTTACTTGCGGAAATTTGCTGTGATCAAATCAATTGCCAAACCTTGACGAAACGTTGGATTTAAGACCAGTAAACGTTATTAATTAAATAAATGATTTTTTTGTGTTTCAGGCATTCAGAGAATGTGCTGTTAGTGCTACAATATTGTCGCAGAAAATCCAAAACATCCATATTCTAAGTGGATAATTTTTAATACACTCACGGACTCGTTTCATTGGATGATTGTATTTAAAGTCTTTTTATTTAGAAGAATCTCCAATGATTCTTCTAAATAAAAAATGACTGATTTGCGTTAATTTCTAGGTTATAATTCTAATTATTAAAAAAAAATATATTCCTTTCTAATTAAAAAGGAACAAGAGTATTTACTCTCCTAATTGTTTGGCGTAAACACTATTCAATAAAGCAAAAAATACACTTTATTCATTCGTATAAGTACATACGTAAATATTGTTTAAGAACGTACAATACTCGTATCCGTAGAATAGGCGTTATACGCTACGTATATGACGGAAGGTATTTGGGTTTAGTGTCAGCCAACAGAAATTGTTTTTTATGCTACTCGGAACCGTTACATTATAACCAAAAACTTTCTCCATACTAGTCCATACCTCTAGGTCATCCACTTAACAATGTGGACTGTTTACCATATTAATGAAACTGGACATCCTATTTGAAAGAGTGACTTTCTTGCGTAGTTAGTCGAATCACGTTCTGTTACTTTATAATTATAATTGATATTTAAATAAGAATTATCCTAAACTAGTATTATATGAGGGTTATTTTATTTTGTACTTCTCTTCGTCGAGATCTTTGCGTGCACCGCACTCATACGCACTAAGCGATATTTCTGAAGAAATATCGCTTCTCTTAAGGTGGAGCTTTTCCATATTCAATTTATTTAAATAAGTTTATCGACGAAAGAAAATAAAGTATTTATTTTTAACTGGTGGTAAGACAAACAATAATAAGATGACTGACTTCCAAAAAGCATTACATTAATGGAGCGTTATGAATGTTTTGCCAAGAAAAGTACCTCGATTATCATTGCTTTTGAAATCGTATTTATTCTTCAGAAAACATATTTTGCCCAAAACCTGGTGTTCTTAAACAGTCAAGCTTGGATCTTGGACGAATACCTGTTGCACTATTTATTGACTTGCAACATGGAGCTTTGTTATTTGCAAGTGACATGAAAATATTTTGAGGCAACAATATAATCGCTTGACCTTGGATATTCAAAAAAAAAAAAAAACAGGAGATCCACTTGAGCAGAGTACAATTGTTTAACTGTTTAAGAATCCTTTATAAGTTTTTGTTGTCTTTGTGGGTAATATCAAATATTACGCAAGCCCAGCTTCATACAGCAAGTTCCTTCCAAGACCTTCCGCCAAGTGACTATTTTTTATTTTCAAAATTAACATCTGGGCTAAGAGGGAGCTGCCGACAAGCTGAGCAGCAATTGCAGCGTAACTCTGTATAAGTATGAATCATGCCATTAGTAACTTTGTGAAGAATGGTGCTTGCCAGTTATTTACTTTAATTGTCCTCGACAGCAGGATGTAATGCAATGTTACATTCCTCGGGATGTAAGTAATAATCACAACCACTATAGCATTAGCAGCAAAAGAAGAAAATAAAACAAAACAAATACAAGACGAGGTTCAGAAAATCCTCAATTAGTATAGAACATATATTTTATTTCTTATTATTAGTATTGACTTATTAACATATTTATTTGGCATACAGTTTTTACACGTAATCTTACAATAAAGAATACTAATGACTCTGGGATGTATACCCTCGATGACCTAAGCTAACAGAGGTAAAGGGTCTTAATGCAGGATCCGCTTCTGGTAATGAGCCTCCGGTTGCTATTCGAGGATCATTGTTTAGCAGAAGTACTTGTCCATTACTACTTTGCCTGGAAAATAAACAAATAAGGTCACATTCGTCAACATTCTATTTCTGGTAATATATATAGGGTGTCTCACTGGCTCGATGTGTAAAAGAATGTACTTTGGAAAATTCTGAGAGCTCTATAGTACACTGTACTACTAAAATATTTTAAATATTCTAAGCCTTCCGGTTATATATCAAATTTTCCAATAATATATCGATTGAAGCAATTCCTAGCGAGACACCCTGTATAGTATTAGTACTTTATGATCGAGTCCCCTTCTTTTTCTAAAACATCTTCGTCGTTAGTAAAGACTATACAACCGTAATTCGTGACGTTTCTTTCGGAATATGCGTCCAAAATTCCATTGTAAACCAGCAGATCGTCAACCAACACCTGACATTAAAGAAAGTTAGCATTTAAGATGATTGTAAGGTATTTAAAAATACCGAAAACTCTTTGACACCTCTTCTAGAAGTTTTCGAATAATTCCATAATTTTATAACGGATATCTTAATAGGAGCATCCATTACGATAAAGATTTTATTAAGGCATTTCGGCAGGATTGGTGCTAACCATGAATGCGCTCCTGTCCTATCATCATTTAATCCATCCACCAATTTATCTGGAGTTCTTACATCACCAGAAACGTCAGGTAAAACATTAATGCTCTCGGGGTAAGCACAAATGTCTACAATGTTAAGGTTTAGTGAGGTTTTTCAATGTAACCCCGACGTTAACCTACTCGATTCCTCGAAGTATATCTTGCTTCCCGTATCGTTATAAACTTCAATGCCGTTTAAACCGCAATAGTACTGATCACCCCACGTTGAGAATATATTTAGCTGGATAACGAAGCCTATTGGCATATCCGGATACTCGTACAAATCGAACCGCTTAAGTTTTTCCGGATTAAACGCATTCTCGGGGCTGTTTTCGTTGTAAATGTACTGGGGCACTTGTTGGTTAAATCGAATATCTTGCACGAAATCATAGCAAACGTTACCGGGCGCTCTCCTCATCCAAAAGAGCTCATTTCCCGATATCGGACTGATGATTGGTTTGCCGTCTAAGAGAATTTTCATTTTGCTGACGCCTGCTGACGACATGTCTAGCGATTCATTGTAATTCCATATACGGAGTCCTGAACGAAATCAAAAAATCCTTTTAAGTCGAATTGAAAATTATGGATAATCGTAATAGGTATTACCCGATAAATAAACGAAACCCTCGAATGTTAGAGTTAAAATAATTTCTTCTTCTTTGGTGTAATCCACACACCACATACATCTCTTATCGGTTGTTAAATTTCTACCGTTTATTAACCTATTTATTGATTCCGTTTGCACATTGCAACGTAAATTGTCGGATGTTAGCTGCAGTACTGAGTCGTTGCCTTGTATCAACTCAATACCGGTTAACCCGATTACACTTTCATTGTTCCAGTTAGCAACTAAGATTATGTCCACTTGTTTGGCACCGTACAGGATTTCATCACCTTCGTTCTCTTTCGAAAGGGCCGCTAACTTAGGCGTCTTTCCTGTCAAAGGCCTTTCAATTTCCTACAATAAAAATGTCCGTATTCCAAGGAGTTTTGAGGAAGCAACGTCAAGCTTACTTGGGAAAATGCAGACGTCGGTGGTCTATCCATAGGAGAATTTTCTTCGTAAACGCTTGAGGTCAACGTCGGATAACAGCTATCGTTCGATGCCACTGCCGATAAAATATTTTCTTCTGTAGTGAACAAGATAGTCTAAAAACAAACGAACGTCAAGATAGAGACAAAAAATGTTTGCTACAAATAAAAGATCGTACATCACCAAACGCATCCACTCCTCCGAGAATTCCTCCGCAAGCCTTCTTTATTTCTCCGAGGAAAATCGGCACGCCGTCTAAAGTAATCTGCACCTGTCTGACACCTCTGTATGAATGAATTCGTGATTTATTGTAGTTCTAAAAATTATCTAAATTAGACCAGGGTTGCTTTTAATTAGCAAGTTAGGAAAAAAAAGGAATTGGTACCCATATTCTTAGCATAGCTAGCGTAATTATCTGATGGAACTCGATCAATATGGTGTGTTTATGCCCTGCAGTATACGGGGCTAACCATAAATGAACATCGTCCTGGGTCCTGTTAACTCCATCCAGCAAATTCGTCACAATTCGCGGATCGTTATTGCATTCAGGCAATACGTTCACATCCGATGGGCTGGCGGTGATCTAGGAGGATCGCTAAACGTATTCAAGCTTCCCAATAATCTCTTATCTACCGTTACCTTTTTCGCGTTTATTATGTTCCCGTCTTTGTCGAAAATGTCGATCCCATTCAGACCAACGTAATGCTTATCGCCCCACGTACTCAAAATTGTGATTAGTAGCGATTTACCACTTGGAAGAACAGGTATTATAAAATCGTCCACTTCGCAGTCTACCATTTCGCTGACGTCTTCGCCAAACACGGATACCTTACTTTTCTTGTTCTTCTTCTTCTTGCGTGCGTGCTTCGCTATATCCTCGAAGCTCGATGTTTTCATTACGCGATCGCCCATTTTATGTTTGTCTTCCTCCGCTTGGTGAATTATCCGTTCGTTTTCCGTTAACAGTTCGCTGATTATTTCCCGTCGAAGTTTCTCCTCCTTGGCGATTTTCATCTTGTAACTGTTCAGGTGCTTATTGATTGGGGGAGATGCATCGCCGCCGTTGGTTTTGATTAGCCATAGGTTTAGGTCTTTGTTAGTGTTTGAATTTGTCGAGTATTTGAACACGTCTTCTGATGATTTAGATTTGCTTACGACGGGCAAATTGAATTTATCAGCAAAGCTGTCGTAGGCCAAAGCGCTATTTTCCGTCGCTTTCTTTATGTTACTATAAACGTAGTAAGGAACGTAATTCGACATTTCACTTTTCGAACGTAACGGTATACTTTTGTCCAAAATCGATGGACTGTAGGAACTATTTTCTTCTGAATCAAAGGTCCCTATTGAGGATGTCGGCGATAGCGTATTTTCTGAAAATAGAGCATTCTTTACTAAGCGGACTCATACTTACGCAATTGTATTGCAGAAGGGATAGAAGCACATCTAGACCATTCAATAAAAAAACCAAACACTTATTGAATAGCATTTTTATTGCAGGTACTTATACACCATAACGAGAAGAGATGAATTTTTAAAACAAATGAAAGCTGTCCTTTAAAAAACAAGTGCAGTATTGTGAAATTACTACAGGATGCTCAAATTAGTGCATTAACCCGAAAGTGCTTTTGATTTATTTTTATCTTCAATCTTCTACGGTTTTGTTGGTTTTGGTTTTAGCCGCTAAGCCCAAAAGCCCAAAATCATATCGAAATGCAAAGGCTTCAGTTACATGTTTCTGAATTAAATCCAACTCGGAGAATCGATTCCCGCCATCTTCATGTATCTATCTCGTTTATTGTTTGAATTCTACCTCGAAAAAGGCTAAAGAAAGGGATCAAAGCCTCCCAACATTCTAAAATTTATAGCTCGCTTAACTTAAGAGCCAGAAAACTTGGGTAACTATTAGCGGATGCAGCGTATCGACATCTATAAGCCAAATTATTAGTTGGAGAGCTATAGAAACATTGAGAAAACGATGAATTTTTGCGGTATCTTCGATAGTATTTGAGAAATTTGTGCTCGAATGTCATTATTTTGTAACGAATTAATTTTGGTAAATTTGGTAGATGAATATCGTTCTATAGACATCATACGTCACGCAATTTTATTCGTATCCTAGTGATTAGTAGAGCGTAACGTCATTTCCAATGTGTTTGTCGCAGAAATTAACATCAGTTACATAACGATAAACATCTCCGCAATACCAAAGGCTTAAATTACGTTATTGATTTTGGGCTTAGCCGTTAACCTCAAAATCAGCAAAATTATACAAGACATAAAACCCAGAGCAATTGTCGTGTGTTAATGGTAAACTTATTTTCCCCCAGACTGCGTATATGTTTCGCGGAACTAACGCCGTATTTATGCCAAGTTTGATGTTATAGCTGCGTGTTTGAGTGAGTATCATCCTGCCGGACTTTTGGAGTCGATGTATCAAACAGCTGAACGAGCAATAAGTAGTCGAAGCCAAATTTTTCACATTCGCGGAAAATCAAATCATAAGATTTGTGGGATTTTAAGACTTTTTTGGAAGAAATTTTATTGACGATTTTTTTAATTGAAAATCCGATGCTAGCACTCAATTTAGGAGCGTTCACTAGAATTCCGAGTAACCGTAAATGGAAATGTAAGCTTCTTCTTTTTGCTATAGGAAGTCAACTAATTGTGTCCGATGAATTACTTAAACCTATTACTCGTTATTACTCTATGACTCTATTACTTCTTTCATTCAATATCCCTCGCCAAACGTTCACTTCTTCTGAATGCTGACTTTTGCAATTACTAACCTGGTTTAGGTGTTCAATGGCTCAAAGCGAAGGAAGCTTCATCTCTGAATAAAATATTTGAAAAATATCTATGATTAACAGGACCGTGCTCAGATTGTCCATTAAATACGGGCGGTAAAATTCGTTATATCCAAACCATATTTTCCGGGCTTATACTTCTTATAAGATAAACGTGACGGCTCTGCTCTTTGTTATTAACTGATCATCAATGACTCTTTTAATTTATAATCTTAACGTTTTATATTACTCAAACAAATTTTATATCGTCTTCATCATTATTGAACATGTTATTGTTACTGTTTATAACAAGGTAGAAAGAAATAATTTAAATAAATCATTTAGGTAAGTTCCGTTTTCTCTCGTATTTCCCATAACTAATATTATGTATTATTATTATCGATGCCTTTCTATGCGACTATTGGAAAATTATAAAGAAAAATGTTGCTAGAGGTAGAATGGGGAGGCGACAAAAATTATTCAAGTTGCTCTAAAATTGTGCTATTACTATTAATATAAACTATTAACAAAAATTTTTATGGCTAATTCTACATAAAGGGTGACGATGTTTTTTTTTTTATTCCAATGAACAGATATTTTAAATTTCCTCAATTTTCTCCAATATTATTGTTGTAATTCCCGTATACCTCAAACATGTTTAGTCATTTTTAAAGAATGTTATCGTTCGCTTTGTGTTACAAATTGCATCATGTCCACATAGTGATTGTGAAAGTCAACAAATGAGATACATTAGCTATTTAAAAAAGATAGAGTTAATGAGTATATTACTTTGTACCTTGAAAGATTGTCTTTTAATAGATTACGTGTTGGAAATACTAACGAATATAAATTAAAAGAAAAGAAAACCCATCCGCATCCTTTGTTTGAAGAATATCTTGCGACGGTGACTCAACAGAATCCCGTCTCTGCACTTTTGGCACATACTGTACGCAGTTGTTTACGCGACTCTGTGTCATTAAACCTTTTTATACGTCCCAAGGTTAGTTAACTCGTCCTGTTCGTCAATTTTTTAAACATTTTTTTACCTTGTCGGAATAATGCACTCTGCTGAAGCTGGTTCCCGGCATAACCCTTGCGTATACATATATTACGTTATGCTTTATGCAAGTTTTATACAAGCTATATAATTATTAAAACATAAAAAAGGAAATAAACAAGCCGGCGCGCATTCTTTTTTATATCGTCCCTGCTCTTTTGTTACTGGCGTTTCTGGAAGTGAGCATGAATAATAGGCGTGCAATTTAGGTATCGCGATTTTGGTTTTGTAAAAAGGGAGAAGAAAGATAAATTGGCGTAAAATTACAGACTACTTAATGGCGATCAAACAAAGCAAGAAACTCAGACATATTTTTATGTAATTTATAAGATACTATTGTTTTTTTTTTTTTACATCAAGATCATAAATTATTATCACATTGCATATGGAATTTGCTCGCTTAGACGAATAGTTGGTTGGAATCACTCACCGATGTTGATTTTGTTATTGTTTTGCAAATATTTGGCACTGTCTAATCTGCCCATGTGGGATTTTTGGAAAAGAATTAGACTCCTCCAGCTCTTCTCCAAATTATCCTGCTCCGAATCCAAGAGAGATGCTTCAAATTTACTTAGATTGGGAACCAAATAATCTGACGGCGACACCATGACGTTTTTCGGTGTCAGCGAAGCATGAATTTGTGAAGATAAGGACGCTCTCCTGCCATACTTTGCAGAAGTTGGCCTGGAAAGAATATTTAAGAAGGAACTTTCTAAGTGGCAATAAATACAATGTGCACGAGGATGGGAAATCCCACTCTTGTAAACTCTCTTATTCTTGATCAAAAGTTTTGCTTTATTTTTGGGATGTTGGATACGATGCTCAAACTTACGAAAAAAAATATGAGCTTAAGCAAAAACTAAAAAAAAAATAATTCTTTAATAAAAACAAATTAAAATGCACAACTCTTCAACAACTAGAGATAAATTAATCAATAAAAAAGGTAAAAAATAAAAAAATCTGCAAGAATGGTGTATTCCATCCGGCGACACTACATGTATATACTCACGTCTTAGTTTCATAGCCAGACATTTCTTCCGGTATCGCATCCGGTATTGCGTTAATATCATTCACGTTGCTAGAATTAGCGAACTTGTACATAGCAGGATCATTCGCTTGTATCGTACTTTGCTGCAAATTCGTTACATTGCTGAAGAAAAAAAAAAATGAAAGGAGATCAGAAATACGTTCCCCAAGAAAGTAAAACAACTATATTAGACTGATATGTCGAAATAATCGATATTAGTTCAATGATTAAGTAACTTCCCAATGTTACGGTGCATTATTTAGATTAATGACGGGTATTTTTTTAACTCACTCTGTTATATCCTCCAACCATTTGGGCAATCTACCGTGCCTTGGTATATTCAATGAATCGTATTCTTCGGCATCTGGATTCATTGCGAGTCGTTTTTAATTTGGAGATGCATAATTGATGGAAATTAAACGTCTTTAAAATAATGCAAAGGTCTTTGTTTTCTTTAACATAAAGAAGCTTCAAAATTCTACATTTTCTGACGCTTTATGTTGTTATTGCCAGTAACTAT
Source organism: Oryctes rhinoceros (assembly GCA_020654165.1). Classification (NCBI taxonomy): domain Eukaryota; kingdom Metazoa; phylum Arthropoda; class Insecta; order Coleoptera; family Scarabaeidae; genus Oryctes; species Oryctes rhinoceros. The sequence continues at coordinate 2,949,603 of JAIOKQ010000548.1, read as the reverse complement.
GGGAACTATTATTCTAGTTTATAAAGGAATTGAGCTATATACAGTACCGTTCGCAATGGTTGAACACTGCGTTATACATATTTAAGAAAATAATTCGTTCAGTTGAAATTGAAGTAATTAACTCTTCATGTTCATTCTTTATGTTTGTATTTTTCCATCTATGTCAACATATTTTCTGAGAAGTTTGTATGTATTTTAGAACCTCGTTTAAATCGTAATTTGGATAAATAACGACAAAAACGGGTGCGGTATTTACTTCATTTTTCATATATACCTCGGGATTATTTCGTTGAAATTCAATGTTCTTCAGTAAGGTGTTGTGTATTATACCAAGTGTCCAACAAATAAGCGTACACCTAATTTAAATCGTTCAAATTCTCACGATAGAGACTATAATTCCATCTAATATCTAATGTTATATAATTCATGCGGAGAGGTGAAAAATCAAAGAAAAGAAATCCTTCGGATTTATGAACGAAAAGTTTAAGGCATTTTCATTCAAATGATTATTTTAAATCTTATAAATTGTATCAAAACTGACTTTCTTAAGGTACCAGGATCTCGAGAAAAAAGAAGAGACAAAGAAGGAAGGCATTGACACTCTTTGCCACCCTCTGGCATCCTCCTGGTAATATTTTTAACCGCTCAGACAGGCAACCAATTTAACACATCGTGTAAACAGATATGTGTCAAGTTTTGTGTTTTGTGTTTAGGTTAATCATGCATTTGCCTATAAAAAAAGATTGTTATCGAAACTTAATTTCCAAAACAATTCTATTTGTAATGTAAAATAATTAGTAAACATGTTAAATTATGCTTTATATTAAGTTATTTTACTTAAGCTTATAGTATAAAATATCAATAAATACAATTAGAAATATGGAAAATATTTTTGAAGAATTAGGAATACCTAGAAAGTACCTGAAACCAACCAATAGAGAAGACAGATTCATTGCATTAGTACATAAATCGTGGCTGAAGTATGTAAATCCTTGTATTGAAACGTAAGGTTATGTGTGACTACCCGATTCATTTGCAGGTCATTGTTAAAATATTCCAAACCCATCGAATTCAACGAAAGAGGGAAGTTTGACGCTTGGCCACAAACCGACGAGGAAATAGGACAATCATGGATGAAAATATTTATTCATATATATAAAAAGCACGAGGCGAAAGTTATTCCCTTACCAAGAATAAGAACCTCAATCATAAAAGATGATCCCCCGCTATCATTTTCTCAACTAATGCAATACATTTCCCAAAGTAATTATAAAAATCTATGGAAGGAGGCATATAAGAAGTATAACTCCAACTCGGAACATAACAAAGAGTCCCAAGTGACGTTAACAGATTATAATCAAGTGTTACGGGAGATAATTATCCGAACTTATGGCTGTCAGATTGTAAACATGTGTGATCCAAGTGCTAATGTGGAAACGTCGAAGAATTTTTCGGTCAATTTAAATATTTTACCGGCATTGTGTGGTGTCGAAACCTTGAATGCAATATTCTTATTACACAGTCCGTATATGGATCATAATTTGTACGATTGCGTTACATTTAGTCCCGCTGTTTTAGAAAAGTGTTATTCTAAGCCACTTTTTATTATTTACCAATTGTTGAACATATTGAAGTCATTACATGGACGTAGTTTAACCTTAGGTGATATTACATTAAGTGATATGTATTTAAGAGAGGACCTGTGGATTTTAATATTCCCACAGTTAAAGTCAAATTTGTATATACAAGATTTACCAAAGAACGATAGTAAGAAGGTGTCTGTGAATTTATCTGATTGTCAAAAGAATGGGCATAAGTATGAGAATTTGAAATGTGTATTATGTGGTGTTAGAACTTATGATAAGGTTCAAGTAAAAACAGAATCTTTAGAGAAACTATGTCAGTATTGGATAGAAGGCCAAATATCAAATTTTACCTATCTAACAGCATTAAACAACCTAGCAGGCAGAAAACTAAACAATCCAAATTGCCATCATGTATTTCCTTGGGTAACAGACTTCTCATCAAGGTGTGGCAAGAACTGGCGTGATTTAAAGAAATCCAAATATCGACTAAACAAAGGCGATCGACAATTAGATCTGATGTACGAAGATACTCAATTGCAAACACCACATCATGTCTCCGAAGTTTTGTCATCTATTACTTATTACGTCTACATGGCGAGGAGAACCCCAAAGTCCGTACTTTGTAAAAATGTCCGCACTGTATGGGTACCTGCCGAATATCCAAGTTCTATCCAGAGAATGCAGGAATGGACACCTGACGAGTGCATACCTGAATTATTTAACGATCCATCGGTTTTTAAAAGTATTCACGACGATTTGGATGACTTAGAGGTGCCGCCTTGGAGTACGAGTCCGGAAGATTTTATAGAGAAGCATAGAGAGATTTTAGAAAGTTCACACGTGTCCGAAAGACTACATCATTGGATAGATTTGACGTTTGGATATAAGTAAGTTTAATTTAGGTTTAATCTCGATTCAATATTTTTCTACTATTTCTAAATGACTTCTTCACTGTAAAGCTTTCATGTTTGTCGATGGATTGCGCTAGATCTTAAGATTTTTTAAATAGCAAATTAAAAAAACTTATCGTCGCCTTTTCTTGAATAGATCGATAAATAGATGATACAAATACTTTTTTTTTAGGCTATCTGGTTATGCAGCAATAAAATCAAAAAACGTATGCCTACAGTTGGTAGACGGTCATTCCAATCTCACATGTTCTGGTGTAGTTCAGCTGTTCCATCATCCGCATCCTCCACGAACTTTGAATAATTTATTCTGGGGTAAAGTACCACCTAAAATTTATATCAAAAGATCGCCAAAATACAGTAAGTCGATAAACAATGTTTACGAGCTTTAGTGTTGTTAAATTGCTTCGTTTACAGAAACGCGAGATCATAGCTTATCATCAGTAACAGTGGAGACGGAGAAGAGCGAAGAAGAACTAGATGAGGATGTGTCTTTTTCTCAAGCGAGTAACTGGTCACCATTAGGTATCTCAAGGCTTTTATCGAGAAGCAGGTCATCTTTGAGCGAGGAACAGAAAGATCAGAAACCGAGGAGTCCGAGTAATCAAAGGAGTGCTAGCGTAGGTCCGAAAAATCCTACGTTTATGTCGCATGTGACGCCTAAGGTTAGACCTAACCAACTATCGGTTCCATCCACTTCGTTAAATACTGGAATTATTTATTTACCAAAGGAATATAACCCGGCCCAAGCATTAGTTAATTTAGAAAATAGACATCAGTTTTATAGCAAAACCTTCCATCCCGAAGAGGGGAGGAAGATCCTAGTCTCGGAAAGTGTAGATAATTCATCTGACAACAATTTTAATGATACCATCCAAAACGCTTTTACAAATAGAATATTCACTGAAACCTTCGAGGCTAAATTGCGAACATCGAGAGCCACGAAATCCCATACGTTCCCTGTGGATAACCAGATGTTATCGTATAAATCTCGGAAACTTGTAGAGAAGTCCGAAAATTTAATAACTTGTAACTATTTCGAGATCATAGCCGCTAGGAGAATCAAAGAATTACAAATATTAGGTTGTCTAATCGTTGAAATTTTCATGACGAAACAATTGCGATCCTTAGGTAATACTAACATAGCAGATGGCAGTATTAACAGTACCTTTAACGAAAGACTCAAATCTTGTAAGACGATCGTGCGCAGTTGCAGGAACGAGATACCTTCCTGCGTTAAATACATCGCCTCTCTGCTATTGCAACCTGAACAGCTCAATTTACAAGATTTCAAATATCCGTCCGTTACTGATTTAGGCTTACCACCACCAAGTGCCCATTTACTACTGGAACCTTTTTTAAATCGCAACATTCCTTTCACGCCGCGTTATTTAACCCTTTATAATCTATTGAAGAATATAAAGGACTTCGAGAATACCACGCAAGAACTTAATATTTTATACCATTTTGATTGCAACGGACAGATGTGCTTGGAATACGAAAACATTGAAAGAGCTAAAATTCTCTTCGAGCAAGCAGTAGGTGAATGTAAAGTAAAATCATGCGCTAGGAATTTACAGTACCTCTTAGAAGATTTAAATACGACCACAGACATTGAAATCGTCCATCTTTTAGTACCGTACGTAAAAACAATGATCGAAGAACCGCCTACATCTGTACTAGCAGCTTGGTACTTATTTGATCCAATAGCTAGGGTGCTAGGACCGCGGAAAACATCGGAGATATTTCTAGATTCTTTATTGAAGCTCTACGAAAATGAACCGTCGGAATCTACAATTCCATACAACAGCAAAATAGCTAAATTATACCATCACAGTTTTCTTTTAAGGTTAATTGTGCGATTCGGCCTTAAATGCTTCCTAGATCACTTCATCACATCTTTAGTCGAAGCGATTGGCGGTTACAGGGACTACGATAAAGTAGATTTCATATTGCATACGCACGAGAAGGTCGTACGAAAAACTTCTCATTTAAAAGCAATAAATCACGAAGAAGAAGAATTATCTCCAAGTGACGATTCGAGTAGCTCCGAAAAGAATATACCAACCCCCAAGGTAGAAGATACGAAAGCGGACTCTGAACCAGAAGTATTCGATTTTGAGACAGAAGATACTCAAGAACCGTTGCAATCATTAATCGAGCATCTTGAATTGAACGTGGCGTCGGATTTGCCTTATATTCCCCAAGCTGAGGAAGCGTTAGATGCCCTTAATGAAAATGACCAGCTGAGGAATCTCGAAGAGTTAAATTTAAATTTAAACGAAAATTATGATGACAAACCCGGTTTGATATCTCCGACAATTCCTATTCCTCCAAGTTATCGACAACAAGAATTGAATAACATTAGTTGCGATATCGGTAGTAAGAAGAGCGAAACTGAATTTTCGTTTGATAAAAAATCGGATTCGTTGAACTTTAAAACTAGCCCAGAGCCTTCTAGTATTAATAGCGAGAGAAGGAAATCGTTAGATAACATCTATTCAGCTTCCAACGATTCTGAAACTTGCTGTTTCCTGTCGAGAGGAAACGTAAAACGAAAGCACGACTCTAAAATATCGGACATGAGCTGTGATAGCTTAATCTGGCTGTCGCATAGATTAGGTCCCGTGTTAACAGCGCGATATTTATCGAGGAATTTATTGAAAATGTTAACGCTATGCTATGTCGGAAAAGAAAATCTAGTTCCTCCAAGTAAGGATTCTAACGCCGTAATTGACGCCGACCTTTTAACGGTGGCAAATAGTACAGTGGTAGGGGACAATAATGCTTGTAAGGTCTTGGATTGTCTTGGATGCATTGCAGGTAAGAGACTTGAATTGTGGGTAAAGCGAAATCTGAATTGCGGATTGTAGCATTGTACGGAGAACAAATTATTCTTCTTCAATACTTTCCGCATATGAGGGAACTTATAGCACTATGCAAGAGGAAGTTAACACCCAATTTGGAAGGTGGATTGATATCTTGTTTGGCACTATTAAAGCATATTATTCCATATCTGACCGATTCTACTTTAATGGCACATCTCCAAGTAGGAACTAATATTTTTTTAGTAGATGCTATGCTTCCTTATATTCCTTACATTTTAGGAGGAAATTTTAATCCATATCCTGCTTCCATGTGTAAGACTGTTGGGTTCTACGAAGTATACTTTTCCAAGTGGGGCGACATCAAGAAATGTACTTGCAAGGAAGTATATTGACACCCTGTACGTTTTATCCTTGCGAATGGGCGCGGATAACACTAGATGCCATTTAGCCGTTCCATTTCTACAAAGGTTTTTCTTGATATTTGAAAAAATCAAAGAGGACGGTGATTACAGCAGCATGCAAGAGTCAATTACGAAAGTAATTTCATAAGAATCTGCATTCGCATAAGTAGATATTACTCATTTAATTTACAGACCAATCCGAAGCAATCCGAAGAAAACCACATTGTAGAAATTAAAAAGGATGGTTCATCAACCGAATGGCTGTTGAAAGGCAAGCCGCCGCATATCATACAAATTCGATTGCTGGATTCAGATTCTACTGATAGCCTATCACCACCAATCGCTGGTGTATCGTCCACTTTGGAAACGGCGATGAAGGTGAGCTTCAAAATCAACATCAAATGCATATCCAATACGCGTTCTCTTTCAGGCAATAGATGAATTAAAAAACGTTTTTACTTCCGAATTAGCTTACACATCGTACATCCCGTTTTTAAAGCAAATAGGCTGTACATCATTGGAAATCTCATTAAAGAATCATGCCACTATACATAGTCTATGCCAAAAATATGAGGAAGATGAAAATATTAACACGGATCTTAAGACTGTCGAAGTAAAAAGCTCAGAAAACCATCAACCTTCAGCATCAATCGGTAGCAACGTGGCTTTAATTGGCAATAGAATAGATGTTCAGATTCATTCAGAAGAAGGAGATGTCAAAACTACCGATATCTTAAGCCAAATTAGCAATAAAATGGAGAATACCAGCAGACACTTAAGAGGAAATTGGTTAGCTTATTGGGAGCACGAGATTGGTAGATCGGAGAAGGACACCATGTTCAATTTTAAGCAGATCAAATTGCAAACGTTTGCCGGCCATGCTAGTTCCGTGAAATCTTTATGCGTGTTAGATAATGAAAATAGCTTTCTAAGCGGCAAGTATCTCTTTCTTAGTTTACTATGTGACATCCTTAAACGCCATTAACATTATTGTAACAGGTAGTCGCGAGAAAACTGTAAAACTATGGTCTTTAAGAAGCCAAGGTGATGGCTCTAGCATTTCAACTTGTCAATGGACCTACACCTCACATAGAAAATCTATTATGGCTATAACTTTCATTGAGAGCTTTCGATTAGTCGCCTCTTGCGATGGTATCGTCCACATATGGGATCCGTTCCTTGGCCAACTAGTCGGCTTATTGGAAAGCCCGAAATATCCCCCAGTCAATACGATAAAAGCAATGCCGGCACCTAGTTCGCTGATATTCGCGGCGACCACCGAAGGGATTTTGCGCGTGATAGATACACGAACTTGCAGCTATACGCACGATCTAAAGGTACCGATTGTACCTTTAATGACGCTTTAATCACCGATTGTTCGCTTTTAGGTTAACGTCAATCAAGGGAATTTGATACGTTGTTTAGCCATTGCGAAATCCGGCTTGTGGATTGCCGCGGGGCAGTTTTCCGGGCACATTACCGTCTTAGATTCGCGCACCGGACAGATTTTGACCACTTGGCGCGCGCACGAAAGTGAAGTTCTACAGTTGGTACCAGTAGGCGAGGATACCTTGATATCTAGCAGTTTGGATCAGACGATTTGTGTTTGGAACATTCAAGATGGAAAATTCAATTTTCATATGAAGTGAGTAATGTTGCATTTATGTTATATATAATCTCGAACAGAAACAAAATGTAATTTTTATTATTACAGATTTATTATAGTAACAAAAGAGATTCCTTGTTTCAAATTTTTGTTTTATGTATGCTTTGTAGAAGTTTTAAGAATATGCTTATTGAATCGCTGGTCATGTTAACAGTCTTTCACTGCCTAGGGGAGCCACCGAGCCTGTTCATTGCCTAAACCTGTACAATAACGAGCTGATATCTGGCACAACAGCTAACCGGATAGGTGTACATACGTCCATCGATGCAGACGCTTCCTTTTCAAGCACAAAGTTGAGGACGGATGCATTCAAAGGCCTCCTGACGTCCATGGCAGTACTACCGCTAAATAGATTACTGCTACTGGGTGCCGATAATGGAACTATAAGCCTACTCTGTTAAATATTTACGATGAACACATGCACTTAAACAAAATAGAAAACGTTTAGAAGAAGATAACATCAAGCGAGTCAAGTCAAATAAAACGCGATAATGGCATTGAGAGCCTTCGTTACCGTCTGGCCTTGTCATTGAACTATTTTGTTCGAGGACGAGGCGCTATCCATTGCTGCAGTTGATAACCGTAGAACTACAGTGATTTATAGCTTCATATAAACACTTATTTAAAATATCTATCTTCAAAAGAACTTCAAAGAAAAATCTATTTTTTTAACCTGATAAATATAATACATTCCATTGTTTTTTCCCCCCAAAATATGAGTGATATTAGATGCTTTCTTTTTTGACTCCTTGTTTTGTGAATAAAACTGTAAAATATTCGTCGGAGATCTTGAAATATTGTCCAAAATTTAACTTGTATTACTATATGTGTATTGAAGATAGAGAAACTATGTATGTACATATGTAAGACTGTATTTATAATCACTTGAAACCACGCCCTTTCTCATCCCAAATAAATTCTTGCTAGTCAATTTTTATTTAGTTCGTTTAAGAAGGAGAGAACGTATAACTATTATATTTCCAGAAACTAACGCCAACATAGTCCTAGAGTAGAAGAAATATAATTTTATCCTTATTTGCAACAATTTGAAGTTATAATATTTTATTTACTTAGTATATAATTTCTTTCAGCTCATATCAAAGTATAAGCAATATATTCTACTTTATAATAGTAACTTATTATTTGATCTTCATATATTTGTATTATTTAATAAATTATTATTGAGATAATTGTACGATTATATATATAATTTATTAGACGTTATGTATTTGTAGAAAGATATATAAATATATATCAAAACGAACGTTTTTCGTGTTTCTATTGTAACTAAAAAACTGCCGCAAAGTACGAGGTGACGCAGTTTTTTTAAATAAATTAGAGGAATAATACTCGACAATCACTTTACAACCATGAGGTAAGTACGTTTATTTATGACGGTCGATGTATTAAAATATTTACTTATGTTTTTAAATAAGAAAAGTATGAGGTGTATACAAAAAAAAAAAAACCGTCTCGTCCCTGCTAGACGTTATTTATTTGTAAAAATAGAGCTACGATATTTGAATTTGAGTCAACTATATACAATCTGCATTACGTCAATTCTGGCTATCTCTATCCAGGGTTGCCATGTTGAGATTTAAATTGCCGCGAACTAATAGAGGGAAGTGTCCTTTCCAATTATAAAAAATTGAAACATGTAATTTTATAAATGTGCATATCACAAAAAGTAAAAGGAGGATTTAAGATTTAAAACGAATACATCGGAATTCATGGTTCCCCTTTAAGTTTGTCATGTTACTTTAACAGAAATATTCCAGATTTTCTCCTCCATACTTTTAACGGTAAAGTGATCGGGAGGTACACGGCCTTCAATGTCTCCAGACATCGCCCCTCTAGACATTTTCGTAGGGCTTGAAAGAAAGTTATTAAGAAGTATTTAAACTGTATTTACGTAATATCAATTCTTGATCTAAACTACAAAAATGAATTTTTAAGGGAGATTAAATGTTAATTAAATCTAACAATTTCGAGATTTCCAGAAATGGAAATTACCTAATTACTCGAATGCCATTGATACTCGATTAACATCCTTGATGCCTTGCCTGTAACATGAGTATATTCAAACCACAGGAATTACTTTCCTAGTGGTAGCATTTGAAATATCTAAACCGCAAATCAAAATAAAAAACAAAGGAAATAAACGTGGTGGTCCCTTTTGTGCATTTCATTTTCTAGAGAATTCTAACCGCAACATATTCGACGATGAAACGATTTTGAATACATTCATACATAATTTTGCCACGTGCACTACGTATCAGGAGAAACGTATTCTATTTGATGAAACCATTTTCTCGCCTGTAACGTTACAGATTTATTATTCTTAAAAAATATAAAAAAGAAATCGTAAATTAAATGCGATTGTTACGTAATTTGTATGATAAGTAAAAATCATTGTTTGAATAATTACGTATATGTTTTATGATAAAAATAATGCTAAAACAAAAGGGAAAATATTTAATTAGTATAATGTTGTAAAACAAACAAATAGAAATGCGCAGGTAAATGTTGAAAGCTCTTATTTAAATCCGATACGTTAGATAGAATATCTACGACTTGTTAACGTTATAAATCTTTAGATTAAAATCAAAATTAATAGTTAAATATAAAGATACCAATCGCCATATGCTCATCAGATGAAATAGTTCGTTCGATTTAAAGGCGTGGGCAAACGTAATACACAAAACAAAATAAATTGTTCCCGCCTGTGTTTATGGCTATCGAGATTGAAAATTGGACAATGCAGGTCTTGGTTCTGGGGTGAAATTTTTTGGAGCTCAGCGGTATTGCTTCAAGATTTACCGTAGCATCGATTATGCTTATCACTATCCAATAATTCTAATTAATTAAAGTGAAGAGGTAATGCTTCTGGGGCATGAGTACCTTGCTTTTGCCTAACAATTACATCTACTTGCTACTCCTATTTACTAATCTAATATATCTATCTGGGTAATTTATTGTTTACATAATATGTAATTAAATTTTATGTGCATGCATGTTGCACAATTTTTAGGTCGTTGAATGCCATAAAATACCTAAAACATTCTCTTCAATTAACTTCGATCTTCTTTTATGTCGCAGTTATACATACATACATATATGAGATGTAAAAAATCTCGACGAACAAATTTTTCAAACATTTAAGGACTAAAACAAGTTTGTGAGCTCGAAAATAATTAACCTTGTCTACAAATAACGTTATCTTAAAGTTAATACGTATCTTCTCGGTGTTAATTTCATAAATTAAGCGGCAACAACGGCACGCAGGTAGTCTCTCACTATTCGGTATTGGAGCGTGTGCCCGATATGTGTGTTTGTGCAGTTAAATTGTCCTAAATATTTTTGCGAAAGTAAGTGCAAAACAGTCCATTTTGAACGTACCTGTACATTTCCTAATTTCAGTGGCGAATGCCGTTAAGAAGGCGATCTTTCGCCATATTAACATCTTAAGATGGATGCCGAAATACAAGAAGATTGACATTGTCTCTGATATAGTAGCAGGAATTACATTAGGATTGACGATGATGCCCCAGTCTTTAGCGTACGCGTCTTTAGCTGGGGTTCCGCCTCAATACGGTTTATACACAGCTTTTATGGGTTCGCTCGCTTACGTGTTCTTTGGAACGATTAAAGAAGTCTCTATTGGACCTACTAGCCTTTTATCACTCTTAATTTATTCCTACACCGCTGGCTTAAATATCGATCACGTTATACTGTTATCATTTTTAAGCGGTTGGTTCGTATTCTTCATGGGTGTCTTCAAATTAGGTACGTCATCTCTTTCCGTATGCCTTTTTTTATGTTTCGTCTTTTTGAAGGTTTTCTGGTAGATTTTATATCGATGCCTGCCACATCGGCATTTACATCAGCAACATCCATCATTATCGCGTCCAGCCAGTTGAAAGGACTGTTTGGATTGAATATCAGCAGTAAAGGAAACATTGATTTATACGTAAAATTCTTTCAAAATATCTGTTATACAAAATTTCCCGATCTAATGCTTGGACTTTTCGGAATTGCTTTTCTTCTAGTTATTAGAGTAAATATTTATCAAATGATGAGCATCTGGACCGTTTAAATACTTTATGTAAATTTCAGCAAATTTGCAAAATTAAGGTGGAAAATCCGAAAGGTGCTAAAGCCTTATGGTTACTTTCAATTAGTAAAAATGCTCTCTTGGTATTAATCTGTTCCACAGTTGCGTTCTATTTCGAAAAATACACCGGCAGTATACCATTCGCAGTATCAGGCGAGTTACACAGTACAATGCGATATATTTCTAAACTGGATACTTTCATTTAGGTGATATTGTTCCTGGCTTACCAGCATTTAGACTACCAAATTTCAGCACTGTGCAAAATAATGAGACTATTGACATTTTGGGTATGACCAAATCTTTGGGAACTGGTATCGTCGTTATACCAATCGTCGCGGTTTTGCAAAATATCGCAATAGCGAAAGCATTCTGTAAGTATCCGTGTTCATATTTATTTCAAGTATACATATATATGGGGCGGACTGAAAGATAAATTAGAGCTAGGCATTTACAAAGAGCAAAGGCTCATTTAGAAATTAAGGATTAATGTAATTCTAAACAGAAATAGCAAAATTACTTTGCTTTTGATATTTCAATATCCCAGCTGTTGGCGTGATTGTTGATGCTACCCACGAAATGATGACTTTGGGCATATGCAACGTTCTGGGCTCTTTCGTCCAAGCCATACCTGCTAGTGGAGCGTTCACTAGGTCTGCTGTTAGTAACGCTAGCGGAGTAAAAACACCTTTTGCTGGTTTATATGCAGGTACTTATGCTCAGTATGCTTTAAACAATATTTTCGACTGATTCTGTTTCCTTTTTAGCTACAATAATTCTATTGGCGTTAAGTTTTCTAACACCCTACTTCTATTATATTCCTAAAGCAACGTTATCAGCTGTTCTTATAACTGCCGTGCTATTTATGGTAGACTACCAGATTTTGCCGAAATTATGGAGATGTAACAGTACGTACAATTGAATATGACGGTATAACAATATATTCAATTGAATAACATCTTTCTATTGAAATTGTAGAATTCGATCTTGTTTTAACGGTGATAACCTTTCTATTATGCATATTCTGGGGAGTAGAAACGGGACTAATCGTAGGAGTAGTTCTTAACATGGTGATACTTTTGAAAATATGGACGAGACCGCAGATTAATGCTGATGTTTACACGGTAATAAAAAATTATTAATATATTTTTTTTTGAAGATCTTAAAAAAACAAAAAAAAATTGCAGAATCAAAAACATCAAGAATACATAATCATCAGGCCAGAACTAGGTCTATACTTTCCAGCTGTGGATTATTTCACGGAATCTGTGACGAAAGCAGCTACAAATAATGATGTGGCGATAGCAATTGATTTTTGCAATATCTATCGGATAGATTACACAGGATGTATGGTAAGATTCCTCTTCGGAGCCCATAAACGATTTCGTGTGATATTCTCTTAATTCTTAACAGACGCTTAAGCACATATTAACGAATTTCAAAAAACAACGCAGATCGGTATTCTTTTTCAACGTCAAGGATGAGATATACGAGAAGATTACTCAGGTGATAGACGAGAGCGACCTTAACATCGACGATGATTTAAACGAATTGAGACTGAAGAACGTATGGGGAAGCGAATCAGAGAAACCCCTGTTGGAGAAACCTTTACTAGAAAGATTCCAAGTCGCGGGAAGGAACAATCAACAAAAAGACGTCAATTTAGCTTAATGAATATAATGTATTTAGGTCCAGATACAAGTAGACGTAAATTTTGTAAATATATCCGGGTTATTTTATGTTAAACGTAATGATAACAATATTCAAAAGCGACACCATTTCACCAACCAGTACCTCCTAAAGTTTTCTCGATCTGTTCGTACGATACCCAAAATATCAACGCCCAAGGTCCACATTTAACGTACAACGGCACAAATCCCTTGTACAAACTCAGTATGCCCTCATTTTTTACCGACTTCTTTACGGTATCCCATACACCGGCGTAAACCAAGCTCCTGTAAATATAAAATATCGTTAACGTAACGGAAGGGGTTTGTTATAAAACGTATTACTCTCCGGTTGCACTGTATCTTTGATGGAGCGTCCTCGTCATTACAACATCGGCTGGTGCACCAACTACTGCAGCGACCAAACCAGAACAAAGGCTGGTAACAATATGTAGCAACTGGTTATCCTGTACGTCCCACGTATTAAGAATAAATCTTTTACAAAAATCGTAAGCACCGATATCTCCACTAGTTACCAAAGCGCCTCTTATGATAGCAGGTGTAGCACCTATAATGGGATGAAAGCAACAAGTTTAACTAAAAGCTATACTGTGTGGCAATGTTCTCCATAACATTTCTATTTACCTTTATACAAGCCCATGATTCCGCCTTGATTCCAAGCGCTTTTAAAAGCGCCACGTAGATTTGTAACTCTCGGCTCGAGTCCAAGGAGCTTCCTTTTACCCTCCATCTGCAAACGAACCCTGCATATGTCAGCTGGGGTTCCTAAGAATTGTCCAATGGCTCCGGCCAAGAGGCCGCCTAGAAATCGTTTGGAAGTATGTATCTTAAAAGCGCACCTAGATGCTTACACCCCAATCCCACATGGACCGGCACCTTTTCCGTCCTCGTGTACTTCAAGAGGTCCTCTTTCATATATCTGTATACGGTTACTCTCGTTCCGGTGTAAATCGCGTGCCGGCATACGATGGCTGAGAAACCCTGATACAATTTATGGATGCCTTCCTCTCTAGCAATACCAAATACAGTTTTCAGCATACCACGTTTAGGAGCCTAGTTAAAAGCCATTGAACTTGTATCTTGACTTAATTTTATGGGTAACACCACAAAAATGATTAATTCCTTTTAGTTACTGTGTTTGAGCGCTAAGCTAAGTAAGTAATCAGATGTATAAAGAATTTGTTTAATTATAACGTTGTAAACCCAGAAATTTGATGAGATTTCTTTGATACCGTAACTAAAAAAGCTTCCCACTTTTGTAATGTTTATTCAAAGTTTAAGTCAACTATAGAAGCAGATATCCCTAGAAATGAAAATCATGGGAAACCTTTATTTTGAGAGGCTCGAACCCAGTACCAGAGACTAAAGTCTAACTTTAACACTACTACGATGCTGTAACAATTCCTTTGTACATTTGTTTTTGAGATTATATATCATAATTACCGCAAAAACTGGTAATAAACACGGCACATAAAGTTTCTGTGTAATTTTGGACATTACACAACAAATCGTTGATGTCGACAGATAAATTTAGATTAAATTAAGACAAATTCGCAGTCTGATATCAGTGTAATTACAATGATTTTTTTAAATAATAATAAGAACGCAATGGTAATTGCAATATTTATGCAGAAATATAAGCATATTTAATCAATACGACTTTTTGGAGGATATTAGTGATAAAAGGCGGATGAGAAACACAATCCGTTTAACATTGAATGTCTATGTTCATGTTTCACACCGAAGCATGCTTAAAACATTACCGTAACAAGTTTGTAATCCAGTTTATTGGCCACTTCACCTTGAATCTGTAAACGTGTTTTCGCTAAGTCAAAAGGGGCGCAAACTGTAACAACAGAAAAAAATTAATTGGTCGTAAAACCTTATGTGCTTTTCTTTTAATTACCCGAATTAAATGATATAAAGCTCGTAACTATTTACTAAATGCACCGATTCCTTTCTCTCTCTCTCTAAATAATCAAAACTATTTGCATTAGTGCAGTAAATATAGTCTTATGAGATAAGGCATATTGTATTACTCCTTGACGGTTTTACAGTTACCTTAACTATTGCAAATATTTCAAAATTTTATTTAAGACGTGAAAGATGAATGCTATTTCATTAAGTCATCTTGAGATAAATTAAAATAAAGTATTATTTGACCTGCTTCCGCACAAAGTGCTGCGCTAACTCCTATGCCGTATATCACTGGCTTCCTGTGCGTAAAAGGGATTTCTGCTGGTGGTGCTGACATTCCAAATTTCTAATTATATTCCGAAAGGCGCAAAGCGAATACGTTTCGAATTACTTTGTCAAAACGATGACAAATTGACATTGGCAAATCTTAGTTATTGCTACAGCTGCCTCAAGGAATAAGTGACCTATGTATGTAAGTGCAGCCAGGTCAAGATCGGGAGCATCCTTGATAAAGAAGTGGTTATAAACACAGTGATTATTTTGTTCGTATATTATGCTAAGGTGTAGCTTCGCCAGCGTCCGAATTTGACAATAGCGGTTATTTATACAAGTGATATGGATTATCTTTTTAATTAATGATTTACAGCATTTAATATGCTTATTTTTTATAATAACGAGTTAAAAAGAGACGCTTTAAGGTCAAGATGCGCGACCTAAATAAAATGTATTCTGTAACATTGTTAAAAGAATATTAACAGGAAAGTCGATACATTTTTGGTCAGTAGCCATTAAAAAAAGAAGAAAAAAAAAGAAATAAGTACAACATAAAAGTTAAAACCTTTTCTTATGGATAAATACATTGTGTTATTTGATAAGTTTCGCAAGAGGGAAAGTTTTTGTATTGAACATTTAGTTTTATAGTTGTAGAGGTCAAAGATGGAGGAGGCCCAAAATTAAAAAAGGCATTGCTTATACACGTCCATAATTGCGTTAAGATGCAATTCTTCTCCTGATCGAACCTTTATTTCTCTCTGAACCTTTTTTTGCAGAAAAACGATATTGCGGCGTTGGTATTCTTGCGAGATTCTTGGGTGTCCTTCGGAATGCTGGATAAAGGGCGCGTGACGTAATCCTCCCGATGATATCTCTCGGGTCGTCTGATCTTCAGTCTCGCCGTCTGGTCTTGCCTAAGTAAGTACCAGGGTAACCACGTGGCTAATTCAGCTATCTTCTGCGAAGTGGTTTTAGCTGTCGAAGTAATTAAGTAATGCGGAGGGCGCAAGCCCTAGAGTAGTTGAGTCCAGATCATCAACTTGCACACCACTTGAAGATGTTGTCAATATCTCTTTGGATATTGAACGTCGGGTACTTCTCAATTTCGGGGATGCCATACATCGTGGTGTCGTCCACTCTATTAGCAGAATTGGAGAAGGTGGTATATTGACCGTGAAGATATGAAATAACAAAGGGACCAATAATGACCCCTGTAAAAATTTCTCATAATATAAAACGGTTTTGAGCCACGTTGCGCATCTCCTCAATATCGGCTATGGTGGCTGAGGAATGCCCGAACAAGCCTAGACAAGACAAACATGGAGCAAACAGGTTACATGGAATAATTGAGGAATTGTTTCAGTAACTTTCCATGTTTACCTATGTTTGAACGCCCGTCTGTAACCAACATTTACCGATATATTTAACTTCCTCTTACTCGTTGCTGCCATTAAACCGATTTTGAATATGCAACTAGCAATTAACATACGTTAATGAAGTTGCATAAGTGTTAATAATTTAGGGGTAACAATAATAATTGAAAAATTTATAAATAATATCTTAGTTTGCAAGACTATGAGTAAAGAAGAGATATTACGAATCTTGTACTATAAAAACCTAATATTAATTAAATGATTCGATTATTTTGCAGCACACTGTATGCTCTCCTTGGAATCTCTTGTGGAACGTAATCTATACGAATGTGTCTAGATTTGCTTAATTTAGATGCATCGAACAATAAATATAACGTAACTCGTAGTAACTACGACCGTGCACGGACAAACGGAAATAAAACGAAGGCGAACAAACTTGATAAAAACGTTTAGAAAATCATTTTCATTTTTAATTGGATTTATCTGTCAGAATTAAAGAGTGGGGATGGGGCAACGTCATGCGTATCTAAAAAGTAGTACCTTGAATTTTCGCCCGTCTCGTCGGAATACTTAATCGATTTGCAACGTTTCTCTTTTCGCGAAATTGCAATTTAATCCTGCAAGTAGATCTCCGTTCATCGGCAGCCGTTTTATAGAGAAATTGCTAGGTTTCGTTCAAAAAAAGATAAGGTATTCCTACGCTGCCGATGACCTTAAATTTCAATGGTGTATTGTGGGAGTGTTCCTAAAGATCTACGAAAATAAGCTCGTAGAATAACTCGAAAAGATACCAAAAATCCCAGTAAATAGATTATTACCGCAACGTGATGTGTTTTAAGTGCTGTGAAACAACAACGTATAATCGCTATTGTTGAAGTGATTGTGAATTTTTAACACGAGAAGAAATCGACAGATATATTGTTGACGTCTCTTTGTATTTAGTTATAATAGAATAGACTTGTAACGAGTGGTAAATAATAATAATAATGGAGGCTGTAGCGAAGCACGAATTCACCGCAACAGCTGACGATGAGCTGAGTTTTAAAAGATTACAAGTGTTAAAAGTAAGGCTCTTATGAATGCAAATTTCCTGTTTTTTTACTCATCACAATCCTTACAGGTACTAAATATGGAAGATGATATGAATTGGTACAGAGCAGAATTAGACGGTAGAGAGGGATTAATACCTAGCAATTACATAGAATTAAAAAATCACAAGTAAGTATGTTCTAGAAGTTGTCGATTAAAATTGATATGCATTCATTTGTACACTAGATAAGCATTCAATTCCCGATGTAACCATGCAGTACCCTGTGTCTTCATAGATTCTATACATTTTTATCGTCAAAAAAGTGTTGATGTTAAAAAAAGAAATTCTAGAAATATATTCAAGATAACGTATGATGTAATTGCAATTGTTAACTGCTAATACATTAAATTTAGACTGTGTTAATGGTACATAATTTATACATAAATATTTGGAAATATAGCAAAAATCAATAAGTTTTGTGGTAGTAAAGCAATCCATGTATTTATTTATCCTTATAGATAAGATTAAACGGTTTCTTTTTCTTGCATGCATTTAACAAAGTTAAATAAGTTGAATATTCTTTTCCCCAAAAGTATTTCGTCCATTTTCTCCCAATAAAGTTTTAAAGCAAACTAAAGATAGAAACAGCTTGATCTGTAATGGATTCTCTAAGAAGTAAAGATACATATGGTACAGAATTTTGGAATAAGAATGGTTGCCGTTTCATATATAGCTCTTGTCGGATGATCTTTTTTGGATACGGCGATCGAAATTGTTCAAAATCAATATTGTACAACATCTCAGTTCTATGTATAATAAGATACTGCACCATCATAGAAAATGTTCGTATTTCACCAATAGTTTTTAACAAATTTCTGTCAAAGTCAAGCAGACTTGTTAAAAATTAAAATAATTTGCTAGGATACAAATATCAATAAATACAATAGTGTGCTTATCTTTAGACAATATTTAGTAATATGCGGGTCGTCAACCAAATTTCATTTAATATCTGCATACGTATCTGACGGAGAAGGGAATATTTCATGGGGATATCTCACACGATAGGCGGTACCACCTAACTTACCTGTTAAACCATTTTTTCTATTCTCTTTTAGATACATCAGTTTTGATTAACAATATATTTAATTTAATATATTTAGATCGAAAATGTTGAGGGATCGTGACAAATATCGTATAAGATCGTCTTGCAGATATTAATACTCGAAGATATTTTCTTTGTTTGTGGGTTGTGTAGCTGTTTTTTTTTTTTTTTTTCTTTAGTAATTATTTACATTATTTAATATTTTTCATATATTACGGCAGTTTGTTAGTCGCTTTTTTCTATTTATTTGAATAAATGCGCACGTGGAAATAACTACGTTAATTTATTACCAGTAGCGTAAGATCACTCGATAATCCGCCATTGACATTCTCAATTTTATTATTTGGCTACCTTTACCATCACTATACTTGTTAGCTATACTTAAAATGGTAAATTTAACTCCTATTTAGAAAAAATAATTATGTTTAGTTTATCAACTAAATTTTCTAATCACATCGCAAACATCGTTACCCTCGGGCCAGTAATTATATTGTTCATACAAAACCAACGGTTCATGAATCACATTTTATATGTATTTTTTTCAAATACAACGATAAGATGTTTATATTTACATATCCTTATATATTGCAACTACCAAGGACTTCAGAAAATTATTGCAAAGTAGATTAGCAAACTCAGTATATTTATAAAATATATTTTTCTTGAAATTTCAGCTACCTTATTTGATAAAAGGTTATCAAATATTATATTGAAAACAGCTTGTTTTTTAAAACACGAAAGTATCGGTAAACCCCGCACCGCACAAGTTTAGTTAATTAATCTGGGACGGTCGTTTCGAGGATACGAACGATCCACCCTCTCAACCGGTGACCGAATGATGTAAAATGAATATGCTTGTTTTATTCCTACTTTCGAGGAAAATATTCGCCTACTTTTATCGCCTATGTGCTTTAAGACTAACACGTGCGAAAAAAATACGAAATACGGACATATAGACGGAAGGGTCTCTTGTTATTGTAGCCCGAGACATAAAACATGTGCAAGGTTCGCCCCTCATTGATCTCATTCATCAGATATTTATCGAATTTTAGTTTCCTTTCATATAAACCGTCTCGAACGCATCTAATTCCCGCGGCGTCAGATTCTTGACTTTTCTAATTTAATATTATACCCGGTTTCATTTATTTACTGGGCTACACTTGAAGAATCTAATCTACCGAAGCGATAGCACCCGATATGTTCCATGAACCGGAAGATTATCGCTCTTTTCGCTTGACGAATATGGGCTTTATCGCAATCATCGAATGCAATTATATCAATTCGCGACCTTTATATACGAATGTATTTTTGGATTGGAATCAGAGGCCATTTCCGATGACGTTAAAAGAGCTGCTTGCGAGCTTGAATATATCTTGAAATAATATCTCTGTACCTTGTAGATATTTGTTAATTTCACTAACTTTACAAATTTTCAACAAAAAAATCTCTTTCAGTTGGTACTACGGGAAAATAACACGAGCCGATGCGGAGAAGTTATTAAGCACGAAACATGATGGGGCCTTCTTAATACGTATTAGTGAATCATCTCCTGGAGATTTCTCGTTATCAGTAAAGTAGGTTCGCCAAGCGTCAATCTAAAAACCGCTAGTAATACGACTTTTTTCTAGATGTTCGGATGGTGTTCAACATTTCAAAGTGTTAAGGGATGCTCAAGGAAAATTTTTCTTATGGGTAGTTAAGTTCAATTCGTTGAACGAATTAGTGGAATATCATCGTACGGCATCGGTGTCACGTTCGCAAGACGTTAAACTAAAGGATATGGTAATCGCCGAAGAGGTAATTATTGCAAATATCTATATATTTTATTATGGTATTATACGTTTGAGATTTATCGTTTTACTATTATTGCAAATTACAGTATCGAAATCCCACCAACGTTACGTTAAATTAACCGTGAACCTTTGCGGAACACAATTTTAATTCATGAATAATAAGTGACGGTAAAGTATGAATCACCTTGAAGAATTGACGGAATTTCAAATTACAAACCATTTTATTCGATTCTGCCTTCTGTTTTATTTTTTTTAATCGGTAAAACCGCTGTGATTTTGACCTTACTATATAAGTTGTCCCATCATAATCGAATAATATCTTAATTAAGATATTCTTGTGGGAAAAACAAACATTTTAATAAATCTGGCCGTGAATGCAGTTTCTAATATACGCGCTAGTTTATTTGTGTCTTGAAACCTCAAACTGAATAATTGTTTGTTTCAACGCGTTTGCCAGGGACATCTTTCCGCTTATAAACACGATATCAACAACGTATGTCTAGCCAGGTCAGAAATGAAGACCATGTCCCCCTGAATCAGTAATTATATCCACGATGACCTTTCAAATTATAAATTTAAAATAAATTCAAATGGTTAAGATAAGTCGAAGGCATCTTTGAAAAAAATTTATGCAAATTTAGAAAGAATCGTTATTCGTACTTCGCAAGTATTAGCCATCATAAATTAACCTCCCGAAAAAATCTTGGAAAGGGAATACAACTAGCTCGTAACAAAAAAAAAAAATACATCGTACTGCGTGCTGTAGTCGCAAAAAGGACTATTAAAAATGTTGCTTTCCTAGCATTCTTAAATATTACTGAAATCTAGAAGAAAATAGTTGGTATCAAAGAAGATCGACGAATAGTAACCGTGAAACTGGACTAGCGATTTCAAAACGGAAACCTTTACTTACGACTCCGGAAATGTAGAAAGCGGAGATTTTTCTCGCAATGTATTTGATCAAAATTATTCTTGCAGCGATCAAAGGTGACGGTGTCCTAACTCTAGCTCAAATATCACTTTGAGGTTAGGATATCTCAAAATTTTGACGTGCTAGAGTAGTTTTGCGGCCGGATTTGGAATCAGCGTAAAAAAATCTACAAAAAAACTGTTTGTTTCATTCAGGTGACAACAAGAAAATCAAAATTTTGTTGAATTGCGTTGTTTGTTGCGTTGCGTTATAATATTCCTCTAGAATTGCACGTTATCATGTAGTGATCTATAGAACTATAGAATAAGGTGCCCGTATGTTCTGCTCCTTTATGAAACATGCAAGTAAAAAGAATTTCTTTGAATTAACTAGATATATTAGTTAGGCATGCGGTGTTGTTAGATCGTAACTACGATGATAGGTTTGCTAAATAATCAAATTATTTTTACAAATATGGGAACGTTCCTTTTCTGCGTTAATGGGATATTATTATTTGGTGATTTATCTTCTTCAACAGATCCTAATTCCTACAGATATGGGTTATAATGTATCGAGCAGGAACTCAAGTACGTTAATAGAGAACACGTTAAATAAACGAAGGCTTCATCATGCAAGACGTGATTTGTTGAGGATATACTACATGTTCGTAAACACTTGTACGTCATATTCTGGAATAACAAAAGAATGTATTACGTACATTTCGTATTGGCAACAATTCTTGTAAAATGTCGATGAAAATTCTTATGAATGCATACTACTAGGCAATTACCGCGCGTTTGGTTTTACGCATACTAGCCATATCTTTTTTATTTACAATGTAGCTTATCAATTATGGTTCATTTTTTATTTCGTTATATCATGTATTTCGCTTTCTGGGCTTTGTTACTTCCGTTCGTATCCAGCGTTAAGGTGAATTTCTGTTATAGTTTCCAAGATACTTACGAAAAATGTAAAAAAAAATCGAATGATTCGCCCGACAAAAAAGTTGTATTAACTGTCTGTTATTATTGCCAAGTTGACAGACTCAAATTTAGTAGAATTGCAACTAGACATTGCGAGTGATCAACAAGAACCTAGGAATCGTACCCTTCGTTTGAATGATATGTTTAATCAACGTATGATACATCCAATAATTTTCACATAAATTTATTTACATAAAAGCATTTAAACAACTTGAAAGATTTTCCATAAATCTCTTTGAAATGCGATTATATAAAGTGCGACATACTTCGGCCAATCTATGTAGTTTGTGGATTAAAAACTCCAATACGTGAAGACCTACGACCTACGATACATTATTCCGATCTTGAGGTTTTTGATTTAAAGCCGAAGAAAGATTTCCACTGCGTGTGGCTTTCGTCTTAGTTTATATGCATCTCTTGCATAGCACACAAGTTTTTTTTTTTTTTTTTTTAAGGTAATACAGTCGCAGTTGTTATTATAGTACCATAATATGTATACGTATAGTTTTTGTAAACATTCCGCCTTTGAATAATCTTGTTTGCGCTTGTAAATTGTAAAAATTGCCGAAACGATAGAAATATCCGCGCTTTAGAGTTAATCATTGTAATCTTTAAGGTAAATATTTATATCCGTTCGTCGCAAATACAGCGTATTTATGGTTGTACTTTTAGTTCGAAAAAATCAAATGTCAAATTGATATTTCTCCGTATTCAAAACAAGTTAATATGCCTGTTCGCTAATCGCTTAAACGTTTGTAATATGTACCGAATACCGTATAGTTTTACTATTCCCTGTAATGTCTTTCAATTCTGTTTGTTCGCTCATTTGTTCTATTTGTTAATACTGTTTTAATTGTGATTTTTTATAGGTGAATACAAGACCGCTTAAAGTGACAAGGTAACAATGAAATCACTTAAAATTTCACACGCAGTGGTCTTTATTTACTTTTTAATAACCGCTAAAGAAGAAAAAAAAAAACATTACGCAGCATGTCCAGTTCGTTTAGCACTACGTGTTGCTATCTGTAATTATTTTTGTTCTATGTATTCCCCAGACTCTAACCTACTTGACATGTGTACTGTTATAGATGTGTGCCGTTTTAATTTTGTGTGCCTACAAACTTTCATAGCTATTATTACCGCTCCCGTTACACACAATCGGAGATATTCAGTAACAATATTATGCATTCCTAATAACAATTTTCCTTTTTATTTGCTAAATTTTAGTTTGGTTTTTTTGAGATTTTATGAAGATGTAATTTTAGTGTCGATTGCTGGGTTTATTTAATAAAAACGTTATTTTAGAGTATTCTTGAACATGCATTCATATTATCGAGATAATGATTTACGGATAAAATTGATAGATACATTAAAGTTCGTTTTTTTAGGAAAGCTAATTAAAAATATACATTTAGTAATAAAAAAAAGTTAATACAGTTAAACCTCTGTTAACGGACACGAATACTGATATTATAATCTCATTACGTACTAAAGTACATAGCAAACTCCTCGAGACAGCGAACATTCCTTAGCTAACGATGCGGACAGTGAAATCGATCATTTTATTTCATATTTGGGATATATATGTTCATGAATAGAGATGACCAACGCAGGTGAAAGTGTTACTTTTTTTGTGGCAGCGACAAGACTAACTCGTGTCTATTCGTCACATAAGAAAGGGTTCGTGTTGCTCACTAGTTTCCCCGAGAGTCGACGAAACACGAGTCTGTCTGGTCGTTGTAAAAAAAAAGTTTAGTGTATCTGCCTCTGTCATCTTTACTCGTGAATTCGCTCTTTTATTCTTCGGCAAATTCTTCAGCTAAAGCTAAAGCCAAAGCTCAATACACGTATTCGGCTCTACAACGGAGTAATCGAATACTGGGTACCCAAAAACGGTTATAGAACGGAATAGTGGAATACCACCCAGTTCCGGGATTTTTAATCGAGGAAATTCTGGTGTAAAATATTCTTTATATAATACGCAATTAAAAAAAATGTAATAATCATAGTCATTCATATTCTCTTTTATCCAATTTTCATACTTCCCATATACCATCGGTGTACATTATCTTGAACTTGCGGCTGCTTTATGCCGCCGGAATACCGCACGTTATTACCTGGAATACTATCTGTTTCCTGTGCAAACGTCATAAAAATTGGAAATTGTAATTGCTCATTTTTATCGCCATGAACTCGTATTTGCCGAGACCAATTCCTTTCTATTAATTCACTTTAGTTTATCGGTTTAAAATAGACGAATAACCTGGCGTAGTACTCGACGGTTGTGAAAGCGCGAAGATGGAAAGTAATCCCGAAAGGAGTAGCGAGGTTGTGCAGTTTTTGAAAAGTGGCGAATTTGCTGAATTGGTTAGAGGTATAATCAACGAGGAAATCTCACGCTTGGAAGGAATTGTAGCTTCGTTAAAGGCCGAACTCCAACAGGTCTTGTCTGTCAACAAGACGGTGACGTCAAAATGTTTGATATCGGACGTGAAAGCGGACGAAACGTGGACCGAAAAAGTCTGTTTTAATCAGTCCGTTGTACATCTTTCCGTTAAAAATAATAAGGACGTAAGAGCTGAAAATAGTTATTTATTTAATAGAAATGTTAAGAAATGTCGATACTGCAATCTACTATTTCGCATAAAAAAAATATTTTGACAAATTACCGAAAATATTTATATTTGAGAGATCGTACAAATGTTATTTAGGGCAAGGCTGCGACTAACATCGGAGTTTCTATAAATACAGATAAAAATAAACTGTTGTTGTGAAGAACAATTGGCCGAAATCGATTTTTCAACCGAGTAATATATAAAAATAGACAGGAAAGAAGGAAATGATATCACATCGTTTTAGGTTATTAGCGATTTTGATAAATAAAAAAAAAAGTCTACGTGTTATTTGTATAGAACGAGCTCTTAGGATCCGTAATTTACGGACAATTTTTTTTGCCGGCATTTGGAGAGTGCCCTCAATATGCATTAAAAAAAAAGGGAGAATTTAACTTTTTATATACGTGCGGTTATTATATACTTTTTGCGAATTTTACAGAGGTTGTATACTTTTATTGAATCATTTTTTTTTCCGAAGATATCTGTATGCCGATGTATGTAAACGAAATATTCATATCCTATAATATAATGACAATGTATAAATTTAGATGTTTATAGTGACGTACGTACATTGGGAAATATACAAAGCTTATAAATGAAAATAAGCTATTATTTTTTTTATGGTTTTTAATTATATTGTTAAAATTTTAGAAACTGTTTTACTAAATTTATCTAATTAATTCTGTGTCTATGTTGTTACAGTATTTAGTCCAAGCGCTCTACGATTTCACACCCCAAGAACAAGGCGAATTGGAATTTAAACGAGGCGATGTGATAACGGTAACGGACAGGTCGGACCAACATTGGTGGCACGGCGAAATAGGTCACCGTAAGGGACTCTTCCCCGCCACATACGTCACAGCTTATCACACATAATTCGAATCGACCCCGCCTTCGCTCACAACGCCCCCTATCTCCTCTACGACTCAAAATTTACCAGACTCCAATTTTCGTTCGGATACGCACATTGTAGCTTCAACAAAACAAACAGGAAACAATGATCAGAACAAAACAACTACCGCGATCGATTTAATAAACACGTGGCTTCATCGGTTGTACGAATCTCCTCGTGGATATCTTTTAGTTTTAACTGCAATTTCCCTTCTTTCAAATACGATCGACAATAAGAAACGATTTGGTATTTCCCCGTTAGCATCCCCGACGTTTCGACGCGTAAATTTTACATGAACAGACGAATGACGAATTTAAATGAAATAACACCACACGTTTTTAAAAGTATCGGTCTTTTTATTGTGATTGTATGTTGTCACAAAGAAAGCGTAATGATGTTTGCTTCTTTTCACTATTGCATATGGTAAAGGTCTTATCTCTATAGCAAATCAGAACTGTTGCAATTGTAGTTACTATAGTAACACCCTTGAATAGCGTTTTACTTTCTATTTTAAAGTAATCGGTGCGTATAAACGTTACTTTAGTTTCAAAGTGTACACTTAATCTTAAAGAAAGAACACCTTATTAGCGGTACTGTTATTAACTTTATTAAGTGATAGTTGATAGGTTACAGAAAAATAAAAGGATTTACGTTAGTTTACATAGTTACATTGGAGTAGTTTACTATCTGATAGTTTGGTAGAAGAATCGTTATCGGATATAATTAAGATGTACAATCAGACTTAGGAAAGAGGTATAATAATTGCAAAAGATACAAAAATTTCATTTGAATTAATCATTTGATCTTTTATAATAGCTTCTAACTTCAATTTTCACGGTCATTTTAGAATTAAAAAGAAAAAATTTAACCCTCTGTAACACTAAAGTGATTTCTTTCATTTGTTCTCCTTTTAAATGTCATAATCAGCGGCGGTTGGTACACCGTGGCTGCGATGCCGCATTGCAACCGTTCGATTCCGTCGCGTATTCTCGTTGCGTATCGTTATTTACGCAACGGAAATAACGAGGAAATCGAACCGTTTCAATCGACCTATTGTTTACGTCGCAACCGGCCGCCGCTGGTCATAATGCAAATAGAGTCTATTGATTATTATTTAAATATTCTTCGTAAATGTTTAAGTTATTTCGTATGATATTAATGATTTGTATGCGTCGATTTCTAGCGTAACGCGTGCTTTAGAATTATGAGATGATTTATTCAAGGCTTTAGATCTAAATGCAATTATATGTTGGTTGTTTGTTAGATTTTTTTTTTTACAAAGGCAGAGAACGTTCTTTTAGTAACCATGCACAACCAGCACCAGCGATGCTATTAGAATTTTGTGATACAAATAAACGCTATGGCGATTGTACCTAAGTAAACGTGAAAGTTTTAAGTAATTAGAAGAAACATCTTCTAAAGATTAACTGAATTAATGCAGTGATATACAGGGTGCTTTATTTAAAAAACTAAAGTTGTAGTGCGTGCAGCGGAAAAGCACCCCGTGTACTTAAGTATAATTGCATGCTTTGCTGGCTTTTTTTCAGAAAAAAGGATCAACGAGACGCCTTCTACATCATTTAGAATAAATAAATAAATAAATAAAATAGAACAAACGTCTACTTTCCATGTTCCTAACGCTAGTTAACATAACAAAAAGAATCGTACATAAAAGTTCTAGTAAAGTTACAATATTTATTGTGATTTTTTACAAATCGAAATCGAAACATACGAATCTACTTGTTGCCTTTGGTTTCTTAATGATTAGTACTATGTGAAACTGGAAACATATTTTTATATCGATATAAATGTAGGCATTTATTCTGTAATTGATATATCTAAGTAGAAAACTAGAGAATATAATTTTTAACACGGGAGGAAAATCTAACGATAATCGAGTTGCTCGGCTCTTATAGTAAATCTCTTTCCATGTGATTAATTTACATATGCATTTGGAGTGTATATATTTATAAGGAAGAATATCAATGGCAGAATAGAATATTTAACAAAAAAAAAGGAAAAAAAAAGATTAAAGAAGTGCATGTTTTAATATTTTTAAAATATACGCAAACAAGCTTCAATCTCGTGATAAATAATTAAGTAAGCGAAAGAAGTACGTAATTTCGCACCTAGTAAGGAATAGAGAGGACAAAGGAAAGCCGTAGGGAGACACACAACAAATAATAAAATTCATTTTGCTGTTTGCAACATTTTCCGGAAGTAACAACGAATGTTTTGTTATCGTTCCATTTACAAGACATACAGAGCTTTTATATTGTTTGCTTCCACGTTTGAAATACATTAGACTTGATGGAATAGGTACATCCTTACAATATTATAAGACTAAAAGAAGAATAATGGCGATATGTAAATTTTAAGTTTTATCTGCGCAATTTATGTCACTCATATTTTTTTTTTAAGATTATATTACGATCAGACTGCGGATCTTTACACAGGTGAATGAACGCGTACATACATGCGTTATTACTACATTCCTTATTATTGATCTTAGAAATTTCAATTGTTCTTGATAAATTGTCTCCATGTATGCAACTTACCGGCTAACATAAATAACGCAAATTAATAGCTTGAAGCTGTCTTTTTGCTCAATTCCTATTTGTACCTTCTTTATTTTTTAAAAGAAATTATAGGATCACTAATAAAGGAACTAGTATGATTTTTTTTTTCTTAACGGGATTAATTTATTGCATTCGATCAAAGATGTCTATAGTTCTCTTCGTGCCTAACAACAACTATTTCTCGGGTTTCTTAACGATACAAGGTGTTCAAATACCGAGAATAGTAACAGTATACATAAACATCCGCTGCTATCTGGCCTAAAACTTTTTCGAAATCTCGAATAATTGCAAAGTTAATTGGGAGACTCTTAGGATCAACTCATCACTGGATTGCGGGGCAGTTCATCGTTGTAAATATTTCTCAAACAAAAGCGATATAAATAGTATTGGTAACTGTTGGTTTGCTCAAGGATATTCTTTGCAATTATCACAAAATACACATACACACACAAAGCAAAGTAAGCTTCCGTATTGATGTACGTTGTTAGTTTGTTGAATTAAATTTGTCGTAACAGTCACTGCCAATATGCGGATACGCTTCGTTTCGGAAGCCTAGCGGTAGTTCTGTATGTATATGTCGGCTCCTTTCTGAAATATACGAAGTGCAGGGGACAATTTAGTGATTTACACTAAAAGTTTTGTTTTTGTATTTGAAAACAATTGATGTATCTAGGAATAAAGATCCGCAGCCTCCTACATGTGTCTATTATTGCATATATGTTTTTTTTTTTAGATATTTCTATTATTGTGAAGACTCGCGCGCATTATATATATATATATATATATTAGATTGGTTTTTGTTTTAAGAGATATTTAATTTGGACTTCTTTCTGTTTCTCGTGTGTATATATAGTTTATGAAATTGTGCCACAATATTTTTAATGAGACATGTTATTGTGAATTTTTTTTTTGAATTTGCAGTCACTGCATTTTAATTTTTAGTCAATAGCAAGTAGTTTATTGGCATTATCTTGCTTATATTTTTAGGATGATTTTATGTAAATACTAACTTAGATCTATTATTATACTTATCTATATTGAATTTTAAGTGCAAGCTATACTATTGAAATACATATATGTTTTATCAAAAGTTTGTTGTGTATTATTTACTGATCTGGTATGACACCAATTGTGCTAAAGGGCTTAAAAAACTTTATAAAAAATTGGGGTGATATATGTAGGTTACTACCTATCCTCCCAGTACATTATCGATGAATAAATCATCTTTCGTCACATGGCCTGTGAAAATAATAGATTCGAAAGATATTTAGAAAAAGGTCTCGTCTCGCAAAAAACGATTCGTGTTGTTTACTAGCATCTCCGAGAATCTATAAAACACGAGTCGGTCTAGTCTATGCAAAACAGGTATGATTTCACCTGCCTTAGTCATATCTATTTATAACCGACAAAAAAAAAACGGTTTTTTGGGTGCCTCTAATAAACGGTAAGATACACTTTCAGAATGGAGGGCGTAAGTGCGATTTGCGGGTTATTTCCGTTGGTTGTTCCTGGCAATTTGCTATAACAAAATTTTACCTCTTCCCAGCCAATTAGAAGTGATCGTGGATTAAAAAAACAAGAAACGAAAGTGAAATTATAGAGATTAGGGTGCTCTATGTTTTTGTTCGCTGCTACGGTGATAGGCCTAACATCTAACATGGATATTGCTACGTCGTCTATCGACAGTTCGCCTTTAAAATCAAAATGAAATTGAGTAGCACGTTGATTAAAAAATTGAAACTATAGGTATACATGCTTATATGTGCATAGCTTAATTCTGGAACAACCAAAAGCCGATAGGTGTCGTATTTTCGGCTTTAGGGAAAATCGTATAACTTTCTCCTTTTAGCAATTGATTAAATATTAAAAAATTCAAATTAAAATTAAGGAATAGTTGAACGTGTTCTCTTTTTTTTCCAAATACTGCCATCTATGTAATATACACGAACCTTACAGATATGCGAAGAAATGAGCATTGGTACGACCAGGGCGCTAGTGCCACATTTATAGATTTCTGCATTATCATATGTAAATTAGTACCTTTCAATTTGTGTGCAAACTCCATTTTATTTAAAAGTTGTGTTAATAGTGAACACATCCAGAACTGAAATATAATTACTACCATGCCAATGATGTAGGCGTCTCCTACATTCGTAGAATCATAGTTAATACGAAAACAAATCTGACAAATATACTTGCGCCATCTAAGCAAATGTAGATAAGTTACAAAGTGTAGTAAAGGAAATTATTATTTCCTATCTGGACTAGACAGACTCGATTTGTCAATTCCTTCTCATAAGTTGAATAGATACGAGTGTACCTAATCATGAAGATTCTGATGAATAAAGTAATTTCTATTACTTTCTCATCACTGTATTACAGTAATCTGCATTATCGATAATTTTTGTGTACATAAGCAACGTATAGAGAATTAGTTCTCTTTCTCTGGCTTTTCCCTGTGGCATTGCAGCACGTAAGTTGAATTTACTCTAATTTATTGAAATAATCCTGAATTAGTTTGAATAATTAGTTGTTTAATTTTGTTAATTTTATCTTACATTTATATCAGAAACATGTATTTCCCTAGAAATACTTTTCTGTGAATTTACCCTTGTAAACACTACGTAACCCTAACCTATATCTAAAAATGAAATATTATTATTTCAAACCAAGCAAATTAGTTAATTGCACTTGTGAATTTGTAGGTTAACCGTTACACTAAATAACGTTCAACATGTCGGGAAACTTAGAGGTGTTAAGTCTTAAAGAAGATGATGTTACGAAGATGCTTGCAGCATGTACCCATCTTGGTACGAGCAACGTCAATTTCCAAATGGAACAGTACGTCTACAAAGTACGTCCTGATGGTGTACACATCATAAATTTACGCCGTACATGGGAGAAGCTCTTGCTGGCTGCCCGTGCTATTGTAGCTATTGAACACCCAGCTGAAGTGTTTGTTATATCATCTCGTCCTTACGGACAACGAGCTGTCCTTAAATTCGCAGCACATACTGGAGCCACGCCAATTGCTGGGCGTTTTACACCAGGTAAGTTACTAATGTTTAGTTTAATGAAGTTACATTATCAATTAAATAATGTGCAATCCGTTCTACTTTCTCATTATCGTTAACTATAAATAATGAAATACTGGCTAAAAATATCTTAACAATTTAAAAAACTACATCTTTCAATATTTTTGGTATTCATTGCCTTTTTAATGCTGATGGTAATAAAACAGCTGCTTTTTTTATTTACATCACTTACAGACTGTAATGAATGAATTGCAAACAAGAATTGCGTTCTTTAATAAGTAGCTAATGTATCACAAATGATGAAAACTTCAAACTAAGGAACCTATGATTAGTTTTGATTTAATTTTATGAAACTGAACTTTCAACTATTATGTAAATACATGGTTCTGTAGCATAGAGCATTTAAATAAGTGTTTTTCGTTGTTTTTAAGGTGCATTTACCAATCAAATTCAGGCCGCTTTTCGTGAACCACGTTTACTGATTGTAACCGACCCTTATTGTGACCATCAACCTATTACCGAAGCCTCTTACGTCAACATTCCTGTTATTGCTCTATGCAATACCGATTCACCTTTGAGGTTTGTTGGCGTTGCAATTCCATGTAATAATAAGGCACCGCACAGCATTGGTCTCATGTGGTGGTTGTTGGCTCGTGAAGTAAGTTATATTTTTTATTTATTTTAGATCTACTTACTTCGTGATGATAAAAATTGTTCCCAATATTAATGATTGATAATGATTTTTCACAATTTTTCCACCTGAATACAGATGATTCTTTTTAATTTTGCCGTATTTCTTCAAGCATATTACTGAATCGGTTGTTATAAATAGGTGCTCCGCTTGCGCGGTCAGATTCCTCGTGAAACCAAATGGGATATCGTAGTTGATCTATTCTTCTACCGCGAACCGGAAGAAGCTGAAAAGGAAGAACAGGCCGCGAAGGAACCGGTGGTTCATAAAACAGAATTGCCCGAACCCGCAGATCTGGAACCCTGGAATCCAGGTGAAGCGACCCAATGGTCGGAAGAACCGGCGGCTGCTGTTGCACAAACCATTACACCGGCACCGGCCGCTTACGGAAATTCAGATGATTGGGCTACGGAAGTCCAAGGAGAATGGGCCAATACTACTGCTGGCCAACCGGCTCCAGCCAATTGGGGTGCTAGCAATTCCGAATGGCATTAAAATAAAATTTGTGTATGTGTACACATTTTTATAATAAATGACTAATTACTAAGAGATTAGTTTTTTTTTTTGAAAACTACCATTTCTTAAAATTTAAGTTTGGAAATATGTGCTACCCTTCGATAAACCATAAATAGCTATAATCAGTTCATATTACAGCTATAAAGTTGCCTCAGCCAAACTCTCCATTGAATTCGAGCAAAATGATCCAATTGTATTAATCGTAATAAATAAAACAAACAAATTGGACATATCCTTTTTAATATCATGAGAACAATTCAACTCTAATAATTTATATAAACATTAGATAGAATTTTAAACAAGCACAGGATCACAGAAATGAATAAGTTTAGATAAATTTTTGAATGCAGAGGGAGGAATTTTACATGCAAACACTATCTTATATATCTTTGGAAACTGGTATTTCTTCAATTCCCATTCGACCCCCGTGCTTCCACATTCTATATCTTGCTAAATCTTTCCTTGTAACCATTCCAATCACCTGTCATGAAAATTAATAATAATATAAAAGCCATTTTATGAATTGATGAATTTTTACCTCGTTACTATCATTTACTATCGGTAGGTGGCGCAATCCTAACGCTCTAAACAATCTAAACATTCTAGGCAATGTAAATGACTACAAAAAAAAATGCTATAATACTAGTAATTATTTGCAGCGCAATTACTCACGTGTAGCACAGTATATGGCGATCTATTCATAAACGGTCTTAAATCCACTGAATATGTTTTCTCTTCTTCCGATATATCTACTTCCTACAACGCGAAGTCGTTCATAACGAATACAACAATAAACTACGGTGGGTAAACTTACATCGATGGTAGGGTATCTCGGATATTCATCTCTAAATATACTGCTGCTAATTTCGTCCCAATTCTGAGCACATTCGTTGAAAATCTTACGTTGCAATATTACAATTAATTGACTTCTGAGAATCAAACCTCTTATTCTTCCGTACGTATTCACTTCGCTCTGCAAAGATATATTTGCTAATTTGCTACGTTAACGAAAATCGTTCTTTTCATTTTACGTGATCAGATACAGGAGGATCAACCACGGGGAAACCATTGTAAGTGGTGAGTTTCAACAATTCGACTATATGACCTACATTCTCAACTGTTTTTAACGTAATAACTGGATGAGACATGACTTCACTAGCGTAAATTTTATTAGCCAATGGTGGCGGATCCCACGGCAGTAAAGGAACACCGTTTAATTGAATATGAGTATCGTATATACCCTGAAAGTATCATCGATCTTTGTGACTGTTTAAAAGCTTTCGGAAACTTATTACCTCGTTGAAGAAATCACCAGTCCATTTAGCGGCGATAAGTGTAACTATTAACGGCAATCCGAATGAGATATTTCCCGTGGTTTCCATGATGATTACCGTTAAGCTTATCGTCATGCGAACAATGCCACCTAATTGAGCGGCCGCGCCGATTAACGCATATTTACCAGGATTCACCGATGTCTGAATCGAAGTATTCCTATTATCTAGAGATAACGTTACGTGATTACATACTTACAATCGACGGGAATACGCGCGAGAGACCCACAGATATCAATCGTCCCCATGCTGCACCTGTCAATAAAGACGGTATAAAAAGGCCAATAGACGTTGCTAATCCAAAAGTCCAACAAGAAAGCATAAAGTAGAAAACTACAAAGACAGCGAGGGAGATGGCGTTATGGGTGTTTGGGGGATCGTGCAGCAAAGAACGGACTGAAGCTTCGGGAGTTTGGAACCAAATGCCTGCCAAAACGTTATATTGACCATCACCACAATATATCTAT
This sequence comes from Oryctes rhinoceros, assembly GCA_020654165.1. Lineage (NCBI taxonomy): Eukaryota > Metazoa > Arthropoda > Insecta > Coleoptera > Scarabaeidae > Oryctes > Oryctes rhinoceros. Next base: position 2,914,908 of record JAIOKQ010000548.1, on the reverse strand, counting down.
AATTATATGTAAAACTTTAATGGGTTTCCTGTGGGAATAAACTTGTTATTATATAAGAAAGGTTATTTTTCAAAAATCTGCACAGTGAAGCATCTAGCAGGATCGTCCTTGATCTCTCATTTACGTCACTAATAATCGCTTTTTAATATGCAGATTTCTTATACAATTCCTGGCTAGATCTTAAAAATTGTATAATTTTAGTTGAAGGTAAGCTTGTAACGCAGAACGCTAATGTTTGATCAAACTTGCACGGCCGTATGGAACAACGTAATTTATAAACGGTAGAATATGTATAACTGAAGGTGCTGGTTATACACGTTCCAAACGGCAAAAGCAACTGCGACGCGACGGTTCCTGTCCGGAAATCAAGAAAATCATATTCTAATATGAATTTCCCGAAGTACAATTAAATAAATAGATAACAATCAGTACAATCGATGAAAGACAACATTTAGGTATTAAATTTGACTAACGATGTACCTGAGTAGGATACTTGGTGGGATCCTGGCCAATAGGTTTGCAATCGTTTAATGTGAACATCATTAACATAGCGATAGTTGCACTCATAGCTGCCACAATGCAAGCTTCCAAAACGCGTAACCATCTTTTTCTTAAATATCTAAAAGAATATCGTATTTCAACATTCTTTAGGTGTATTATCGTTCAACTACAAGAAAACTTACATCATTCTAAATACTGCTAGTTTATAATTTATGTGATTCCATAGAGCACCAAGCAATCCTCCTACGCACCCAATCATCATAAATAAAGGCAATTCGTAGATTTCGTAAGAGGCGGTTTCGAATTTCCCCAAATTTAGTAAGCCGGGATAACTAAGATCGCCTGGCACTCCGTGGTAAGCGGATAAAACAGCGTTGAGCGTAAATGTGCTAACGACCGAGGCGAAGAAGGTCCGCCACGTGAGGCTTTGGTTCCAAAAACTAGAACCTTCCTCTAAACTAAAAAGGACGCCGCCTACAAAAATATGATTTATACATATTAAATTTCAGGAGATTTGCATGTATAATTTTACCGACAGGCGCTCCGAAGGCAGCTGAAACACCCGCGGCCGCGCCGCCGCAAACAAAATCGCGTTTCTCATGATCTTCCCTGAAATACTTGAAAATCTTAAAGTCCTTTTTGAACGTGGTGCTTTTTCCTTGCGATAAGCCAGCGGCAACTACCGCGCCTGAGTGAATCATCGGTCCTTCCTAATGAATCAAAGAAGTTATCGCAAAAAGCCATGTTAATGACAAATATCTTTATTAGTGTCCCGCGTTTTTCGTAAGTTAGCGCAGTTAGGGATAGATTTCTCAGCGCCATGCCCGATTTAGGTATCCTCAATGCTCGGTTTCCCTAATCGAAGAGATGTAATCGCGTTTTAAAGCCGGATCTTTATTTAGAAAATCAGAAACTTTCAAAATTCATGTTGGCAGCTCCGGCAATAAGGATTAAATTTGTTTGTTTGTTTTTTTTTAAGCTCAGTAAGTTAGTGGTCCACCCTCACAAATATTCAGCTTCCCCCCTCAGCTTTCGTATATCGTACGGCTTCCAACTTACGTAAAACGCCGGACCATTATCCACCATACCTTTCCACCTGCAAGACCTCCAACAACAGAACATACTACGCCAATACTTTTCACTATTAACGTTTTTATTCTTACAACTCTAGGAATTTTAACGCCGTTTAAGTAACATTTCACTTGCGGAATTCCACTACCTGCCGCAATGGGCTGCAACATACGAAAGAATAAAAATCACGGGAAATGCCAACAATGTAGTCGTACCTCAATGTATGCTACTAGTGTTGATCCTATCAGAGCGGGACCTATATTATAAGCTATGAAAAGAAAGTAGGGTATATACAGCTTTCCTTGTACAACATATTCGTCAACATCTAGATTTATTTAAGGAAAATTTAAATATGCGAATAGCAGCAATGAGATTTTCTATTCTAATGATTCCATTCAAAATACATGTTTATGATGTGTTCAGCTATCAATTCTGCAAGGTGTATCATTAAATCGTTGTAGAAAACCTACATTTCGAATTCAATCCTTCTTTCGATGTGATTTTATAAAAGGATACATTTACTTAAAGATTTATATTTAATCAACGATAATTCTTCTATAGAAATGTCAATTAAACAAGCCACTAGTGCAGTAAACATTCCAATTAATAAAAACACCAACCATCTTGATATATCCTTTTTTATAAAATACTGATTTCCTTTCACCCTTTCTTCGTCCAATAACAAATAATTTTCACAAGTGTCATAATCTAAGCTCTAAAATGAACAATAAGTGTGTGGAACTTACAAAAACATATGATGATGTTATATACCTCGTATTTAGCCGATAAAACTCTTAAGGATCCCGGCTCGATAGTTTCCTTCTGTCTCTGCGTTCTGCATCTTACTGACGATATAAGAACGTTTTCTTCTTGTGTCACTATAGAATTAAGATCTTCTTGACTTGCGGGAGTAACAGAGGAGAGATTCTGTTGAAGAAATTAAATGTGAGGACAACATAAATTAACAAAATATGTAAAAGTATCTTGACTCACCCTAAACCTTTTAGGATGTATATTTGTGTCACTACTTGTACTTTCTAGTAGTTCTCCGCGTGCTTCATCCATTGTTTAATGTTTACCATTGTTAAATGCGACATAGAAATATTAGTAAATGCGGGTTATCAGCGCTATGAATCATAAATTGTTAATCCCAGAAAATTATGCAATTACTTCCGTCAATAATAACCAATGCTTACAGTATTCACATGATCCAATAGCACGTATAGTTATACGGTGAAGATGCACATTTTAAAGTAATAAATAAAAGAAACAACAAATAGCACGGATACAACAATAGCAGCTTGAAACTATATATATAAAAAAATCAGGTTATGTTAGGTTTTCAATTTTTGTGTTTGATAAGTGCCAAATCACAGATGACCTATATTTTTTATAACAGTGATTTGATATGATATTTAGTATAAATATTTGTCACGATTCGTATAAAAGCGACGTGCATATCATAGAACATATAGAATTAAACGGAATAACATGTGTATTACGTATTCTATATAATAATGCAAAAATACCGAGATTCATAAACATTCAAAGGTGTTCCTTTGAACTCTGTTCAGAATTGTCACCATATTTTTGACATTTATAATGGACCTAATTTCATTAGACTTACATCAGCTGTTTTATACATTTGTTTTAGTTTGAGGTTACGGATGTCTTAACAAATTATTCTAACAATAATGGAGAAACACCTAGAAAGGGTTATGGATGATATGTAGGTAATCAACTTTCGTCTTTGAAGACAATTTTCTATTATTTATATCTGATTTTAGCGTATCATCGCCGAATGTATTTGGCTGCGTTTTTGTCGATCACCAAGGGCTTTGTTTAGGTGGTAGGTTTCTTGGTTGCTACAAAAATACAAGTCCTATTTTATGCTTAAATTACAGCTAAAGGGGATGCATCTCCCAACAGTTCCGGAATCATTGCAGCAATAGCGGATCAAGCTGGAAGATTAGAACCGCAGAGCCAACAACCTATTATAGTTTTCGAAGATGATACGAAAAAATGCATGATACAAAGAAACGGTATTGTTACAGGTGCAATCTATAAGACATGCTAATTTACTTATGTTGTATCTTATTTAATATAAATTGGTATTGATCTATCTTTGAATGTATATTAATATTTGTAATTTTATAAGGTAGCAGGTATATTTTTATTTGCATATGTATTAAGTTTAAAGAAAATACAAATTTTTTACACTATCAAATAATATATTTTTGGCATAATATATAAAAATAACACTTATACGTAACTAACATTTTAACAAAGAGAAGAACACAGATGTAATTTACTATAGTTTGGTAACCGCTAACTGCAGCAGCTAACATTATTTTATTAACTATAAGTTACTCATTTTTTAGGGAAACGCGTCTTTTATATTGATCAATACCAGTCCTTGTAAGCGATTTATTTTCAAAAATCCATGTGACAATGGTAATAATAAAGCAGACACCCCCAATGCCTACGTGTACAATAACGGATCTCATGTTGACATTTAGAAGATAATATTTCTAAAATAAACATATTTAAATTGCATAATTTAATTATAAAACTTCAATTTACCTCAGATATATTAGTGATTATACCCGACACTATTAAAACGGATATGAATTTGGTACCAGGCCTTAAACCTTCAAGCGGATGATACGAAGATTCTTTATATTTATTTGTGATGAAATATACACTGCAAAATAAGCAGATGTGTTAAGAAAAATAAGCAGCTTGGTAACTAATTAGATGAAGAATCCCTCTTTTCACAATAAAATTAAACCGTGTTAACTCGGTAAGTTTATTGTGTTTTGGCTTTATGATAAATGATGTGAACAGCGAGTTAACAAAATGGGCCAATGGATGTTCGTTGTATCTATCTATAACCATAGTTATAAAGGTGCAATACACACTGATTCGCTACCTGCATCGTTCATTGTAGCTTTATTATAAACGCACCCATAGACCACGGACTGACTTCTGACCTCTGTCGCATTGGAAAAATGCCAGAACTATCCTAAGAAATAATCGCCATTGCTTTCCTGGCCTATCCTTTTTTCGGAGCCAGTTCACCCTTCGCAATTCAATGTTTCGATTAAGCCTTGCTTTCAGGAGCATGCTGGTATATCTTAGTTTCATCTGCAGTTATTAATTGATGCAAAAACTTTGATTCATTTTGTTAAATAGAGCTTTGGTTGTTTTGAGCACTATAACATGCTTGCTAAAACTGAGCGATAGCAGTATGCTGTCATTGGCTTGTAGTCGAAAGTGGAGGTCAGTCCGCAGTCTGTTTATTACACACAATATTAAATACTATACTACATCAATTTAGCTACCTGTGCATGATCCTTGCTGCCATATTAATACAGTTGGCAAATATAAACCCAACTGGACCGAAGAATGTTGTAAAAATGTACGAAACCAAAAGAAACGTTATGGAAAAGATCACCATTATGTAATTATACCTAAAAATATCAATACAAAGACAATTTTTTATTGTTTTTGGAAAATTAAGACGTTACCTGTCTAATTGTTTACTGTTCATTGTTGCAAAAACGTAACATTCTGTAACACCGTTTACTGCAAGTAATAAAACAGCAACACAATGACACTTTAGTAATATTGTTGGCAACTTCGTAGCGATCAAAGTGTTGCCACCATATAAATACAGCAGAGTATGGCTATATGCGTTACCAAAAACGATGACCACCAAACCAATAGATGACACGACCTTGCATAGTTGGCTGAGCACAGTTACAGCTTCAGATATTTGTCGCTGCAATATCAATAAACAAAGATACTAATGTTTAATTGAATCTTACTTAAATGAGATACCTGATCTTGCTTATCGATGGGTTGATCACGTTTTATCATTTGAGTAAAGTAAAAGTATGCACTGTCTTCGATAGGACGGAATATAAATCTAAAACCAAATTAAAAGCAATACCTAAAAAAACTTTAATAGTATTTTCAAATATATAGCAGTAAACGATTAACTAGTAGTTACCGAGCTGCAAGACTTCCTAAATTGTTGACGATATCATATGTCGATTGTTCGCTGAATGTTAGTACTGGTGATATTGTCATAACATAACGTTCTCCTTCAGTTAAAACTTGTTTCACAACACTCTGCTTCGCAAAACTTACGCTTAACACAGTCAAATCCTTGTTAAATGGTTTTTCCTAAACGAAAATCTCTTGTTTAATTTTTAATGTTCTGCCAGAAACATCAGCATAAGTTACGCTGCTGGGTGAAGCGGTGTTTGGATTGCACTTTGATTTTATCAATTCTTTTAACCGATACACAAAAAGTAAAAAACTCAGAAGAAATGTGTGCTTTCTTTTATAGTTTTGATAAAACAGCAAGCTTTAATGTTTGTTGGTTGAGCTATCTTACACCTGGATGGGAGTACTGCAACACCGCTTGAAAGATGCAAAATTTCCACTCTTAATTTTAAGTTTTCTCCTATCTAAACTAGTCAAATACTGTACGATTGACTAGACACTAAAAAGGTGATTTGCTCTATTTAATGGAATTTATAAAGTGCAAACACAACACGCTCATCCTTGACAGGTGACTTCTGAACTTACTTTGTTGTCCATATATCCTGGAAAGAAATCTAATATCGAAGTGAATTTAAAATCCTGCATATCTTTAAACAGAGCCATTTGTGCTTCATTGTGAAGAGTAATGGTATCATCATTTTTCTGGTGTTCCCTCAATTTATTAAAATTGTCGATGTACCAGTAAAAGAAGCCATAGTACAAAGCACATAAGACTATGGCAGATGTTACTTGAGCTATTGAAAATGCATTAATTGCATGGTTCGGATAATGTAACACCAAAATAACAAACGTAATTGTACGTATTGTTATGTATAAAGTTTCGCAGATTATCTGTAATTCCAAAAATTAATTCAATAAATAATTAGTCTAACAATAGATGATTCTGTAGCTTAAAACAATTACCTTTAACCGAACAAAACAATAACTTTGGGCAACCAATACTAAACATTGTGTGATTTGGTCTATAATACACGAAACTGCAATTGCATAACATCCTATTTGATATTGCTCTAAATATTTATCTTCGGTTGAACTTAGAACATTCAACCAAACATATACTAAACCGATACTTAATAGACCAGATATAGGTACACTACAAATTACTGAAATTACATATTGACAAAGAGAAATACTTTAGTCACTTACGATAACCATACTTGATTTATAACTTGAGCCCAGTTGTGCGACTTCGTATCTGTTAAACAAGCTTTTAGCAAAGGTTCCCTTGATAAAAACAATATTGTCGACTCTAATAGTAGCAATCGCACGTTCATAATACCTAGTACTTCTTGTCCCACATGCCTTATAATAAAGGCATTTAGTACAAATGTAACACATCTAAATAATATCTGAAATAGATCCGATAAAAGATGATAACTATCAGCAAGTTTTGTATACCTGAAAAACTATGTTAAAGGATGCATTCTCCAGACTACTTTTTAAAATATCCCTGCCCATGTTACGTTGTAATTGTTTATTGATACCAGTGATAATTTGGGGTTGAAGGTTGAGGTTATGTTACATAAGTTGACATCGTCGACATTTGACTGCAACAATCTTATGAAAAAATCATGTCGTCTGAGATCATTTAATTGCTCAAATATCGATTTATTTTTTTAGTTTAATATTAAGAATAAGACCATGACTGAGAGAAACTTGTACATTACATCGTTGTTTGTAAGTATTAAGTTAGATTTTCATAAATTTACATTTCAACAGTTGGGCATGCAACTTTGCCCTAATTATTCCAAGGTCTGTTCATCCATTACTTGAAGAGAACTTCTGACTGAACAGTTCGAGTAAGACGTTAGAGCGAAATAGAAATCTCGTTTGAAAATTGTCCGAACAAAGGTTGGAGCAATTAAAAGTAGAACAAAGGATCGCTGTATAGGCTGCATAATGTCCAATCTACCGCACCTCAGATGTCGGGACTCTCGCACAATTCTACTCGCGTTAACTACGTTGAACTACATATGTGAAAGTGCTGACATCCGAGATGAACATTGCTGTACATACACATTCTCCGCGAATTGCGTCACGCAAAAATCGCGTATATATGCCGATATAACTTTGCTTTGTGTTGGTTTCCTCATTTACATGAGCATTTTTATGTATAACGCACTATCATAATAGGCGTTTTTTAATTGCTCGAACGTTTGATTGGTTCAGCAGTTGAGCAGTTCAGACACTGCGACTGTTCGATCAAAGATTCGAGTAATTAAAGAACGCACCAATTAATTGTACATGAACCCATAGGCGTAGCTAAAGCGTCAACTCTAATTGGTTTTTCCTCCCTTTAACCAAATTCCGACTACGCCTATGCCTATACTTTTTAATTGAGCCTGCCATATAGAAATTAGGCTCCTATTGCCGAGTGTTGGTTTGCTGATTAACGTGATGCGAAGAAATTTTCGCATGCATAATTCTGCATCGCCCAAGGCAACTTCTAAAATGCAAAGAATCACTATTTTAAATTCTTACAGGGCGGAGGCGCCGCCGGCTTAGTAGTAGACATCGCTTTATTTCCCCTAGATACATTTAAAACTAGATTGCAATCGCAACAAGGCTTTTTAAAAGCCGGAGGTTTTACAGGTATTTACAAAGGAATCGGCCCGCAAGTCATTGGAAGCGTGCCTCAGGGTAACTTAAATACATTTTTACAACAATTTCGATTTAATCTTGCCTTATTTCTAGCTGCACTATTTTTTTGTACTTATGAATCTTTTAAATACTATACGTCATCTTACGTGCCCGCTTATTCCTTACCGTTTGTGCATATGACGGCTGCGTCGCTAGGGGAAGTTGTACGTAAAAAGAAATCGTCATAAAGAATAAACGCATTTAATTTAATTTGTAGGTAGCTTGTTTAATTCGTGTTCCGATGGAAATTGTTAAGCAAAGAAGGCAAACCACAATGAATAAATCTTCGTTTAACATTTTAGTGAGCGCTTATAAAACTGAAGGATTTATTAAGGTTGGTAATTATCGTATGTAGTTCCTTTTCGTAAGCTACTATAAATATCTACTTTCTGTGACGGCATAATATGTTTCCTTCTTATTTTTTTAGGGTCTTTACAGGGGTTATGGATCTACTATAATAAGAGAGGTACCATTTTCAATCATACAATTTCCGATTTTGGAACAGCTTAAGACGTTATATAAAGTACATCTTAAAAATAATGCTAATCTGGAGTCGTGGGAAGTAGCAAATTGCGGCGCAGTTGCAGGTGCATTTGTAGATATCTCTAAAACATTCGTTCTACATTTGATGCTTTAGGTGGGCTCGCGGCAGCCGTCACTACTCCTTTAGATGTTGTGAAGACCAGAATTATGTTGGCCGATAAATCTTTGGCAGCTGCTGGTAGCCTAACAGTTAGAAATATGATAAGAGTCGTTTATAAGGAAAAGGGAATGTCGGGGTAATGATTAGAGATTAGTTCTGCTTATTGATAGCTGCTAATCTTTATTTCTTTTAGACTGTTTGCAGGATTTACGCCAAGAGTAATGTGGATAACGATCGGAGGATACATATTTTTCGGCGTGTACGATTTCGCCAAAAATTTTTGTAGTAAACAAATTTTAGGCGATGACCACGGCTTTGCTTAAAGTTCAACAAAAGGCGTTAATTATATGACTATGGATAAATTGGAAGATATAATAAAATAAGTTTATCCAAAAGATTTCATTCGATTTTAATTAGATATTATTCATGTAAATATATACAAAATATTCAAAATACTGTATATGTTTCATTTTCTTTACATTTACTACAATAAAATGCACATAAAATAGATTTACTTACTTTTACATATTAAATATTGTAGCATATTGTCTTGGCGCATAAGTGAATATTTAATATTTTTACGGTTTATACAGTTAAGGCTATTCTAAGTTGTGTTATGCTAAAATCACTTGTATATGTATCGATATTCAAATATTTGATGGCACCACACTCAGCGGCGACATCATGGGATTCTTCATAACATCGATTGTTGTAAAATTTAAGTATATAAAAGGCATATTTACATAATTACATTAAATAACGGATAGGAAAATATCAGTTTTTTTTTTTATATTTCTTGGTCGATATAAACTATACTACACAAGCCGATAAGGTCTTTTTAACAGCATCTCGTGCATAAGGTATATAAGACAAAGAATACCATGTCATGGCTAAAGATTGTATAATAATAAATAATAATGCAAGTCCGGCATTTTTAAACTGAAATGGAATTAATTTAGTTGAATTGATTTATTTATAACCGTGTACTCTTACCCATAATGCAGACATTAAAGTCATTGCTATCGAAACGATCACTAGAATAGTAGCTATCGCTCTCGTTTCGGCAAACATCTTTTTGAGTTGATTAACTGGTCCCATTAAAAAGCAGGTACTTGCGAGAGAAAGCATGTTTCCTATGGTATAGAGCACTGCGAATATTTTGATACCGTTTAGGAACAGCGCAAAACTCCCCAGGAAAGACAATAGGATTCCGGTGATGAAACATATCAAGAAACCTTTGATTCTCGTTGACCAACTCAGTGTCGTGTTCTCGCTAAACTAAAACAAAAATCTATGGAGCTCATAATGCAAGATAAGTTAGGTAGTATAAAAGAAAACTCGAAAGCAAATTACTTGTGCCATTATACCACTCTCTTCGTCGGGTGATCCATCGTCACCGCTTAAAAATTTCCGTAGCTTGTCCATAGCGTTTATAACACGAAATAAAAGAACTACTTTCCTAAAACTGCATGCGTACTATTATTATATAGAGCATTGCTTATGGGTTTTTTTTTTTTTTGGTGCGTATGATAAAAGGGATAACATGATTCAAACAATAGTTATCACAAGATCTATTATTGCGCTTAAAATAATTGAAATGACAATTTGACTAATGAGCGATGTTAAATTCTACTTACGAAAACGCTGATATGTAACAATTACTTTTCAAACATTAACGTTCAAAACTTTACGTTGACTTTAGTGACATATCAACAGGTTAGATTTTTTTTATGGAAGTGGTTAATAGTTCTTCAGAACGTGTACTGTGGGTTGCATATATTGCAGGGGTATCTATCCTAAAACTACCTTATTATTTGCATACAGGGGTGGGTTCAGGGCGAATTTTATCCTAGCCTCGGATAAGCTAAAAATTGTCTCGTTCATAACACCTAATTATGAACTCGTTTAATTTTTTTACGATTACAAATCTGAAATACTTTGGACTATGTTCAACGCCCCTGATCCTGAACGCACCCCGATGTATTCATTTTGAGAGCAAATTGCCGCGCTAAACGATTAATATTTAAAATAAATTACTTACGTACTAGCAACTGTGTCGTGTCCATTTTGTGATTGAAAATTGTACACTAGGTTCAGGATGGCACGTAATGCGATTTTAATCTTATCAAACTTGAATCGACAGCCTACGTGCTTCCAGGAAACAAAGTGTTGTAAACGTACTTATTTACCGCGTAAAATTTATTTTTATATTTACTGTTCGTACAATCCTGTCTCCAGCAATACGTATGATTCTGCTTTAGTGAGAAGGAATTTAAGTATTAAGAAGTTTTAATTCAATTTCTTCAAACTTAATTAATTAATTAATCCGGAACGGCCGTTTCGAGAATGCACGAGATGCTCATTCTCAAGCTGTGATCAAATAACGTGAGATTCTTCTAAATCTAACATGTCCGTTCTATTCCTACTTTCAGGAAGAACATCACCTGGAAATACCAACCTTTACTGCCCGCACAGCCTAAATCTAAGAGATGCGAGGAGATATAGAAAGATAGGTCGTTATTGGTGCTTTTTATGTAAATACCTTCGTTAATATTAAGCCCGGTTTCGTTTATGTGTTGAGCTAGTACTGGCGATTCTAATCTACCATATCTATAGAACCTAATGTGCTCCTTGAATGCGATACTGCCTGACATTTTAGAAATTTTCGACCTTTCCTCCCTGTTCGGTTTATCTTTTGGATTGCGAAGAAGCTTTGCAAGTGTTTGAAGCCAGATTACTTAATTGAATTTGTGTGGTGCGGAGTGTACCGATACTTACGTGTTGTTTGCTATACTACGCCACACTCCTCGCTATCGTTATTGGGCAGGTCGAATAAGTTTTAAAGGGTATTATTGTTTCTAATACGATATATTTAATAACAGACTTGTAACACATGAAAAATATTCTTGCTTCTAATGGTTAGATTGTTTTTCCTTATTATATCATCAATTGCCTACGCCCATGAATTTATCTCTAAGCGTTGAACGATTCTCTTTTTCTATCTATACATCTTAAATCTATTAATGTTATATTTGGGGAACATATGTCTATAAGCAGTCAGTGGGTAATTAGTTCTATGATAATTGACTGGATAAGCTCTATCATCATCGTTGCTATATAAATTTGTATTTTGATAAGAATGTTTATATTGATCATACGAATTGTACGACGGGATTCGATACGCGGTATATGCTTGCCCTTGTCCATAATAGTTTGTATTGGGGTATGAATTTTGTTTATACGGCTGCGTTTGATACCCGGAATAGGTTTGACCGTAATAATTCGGTTGGAACCAGTAGATCAAAAATACAATTAATCCGGTGACCAGTGCAATGATTCCGCCCGGAACCAAGAAATTTCTTATAAACGGATACCGTTGTAACTCGTACACCAAAGAGTTGAGAGTATAGAGCGATTTTAATATTATCAAAGGAATGTAACCGCCAATTCCGAAGCTTCGAAACATTTGTACCAGATTATAATTATATGGATAATTCGGGTACAGGTTGGTACTATTGAAAAACGTGTCTAACCCGAAGAGTCTTTCGAATATTCTAGGGACCGCAATTTGAATTTTATCTATAATTTTATCTAATATTTTATCGAAGATTTTGTCAAAGATATTCAATTTTTTCGTCCGCTTCTTATTTGACTTCTTCATGCCACGTTGTTGTCCGAAGGATGCGGTCCTTGCAAAATCTCCCAAAGATACTTCTTCGACTTCCTTCTCATTATCTGGAAGAAAAACTAAAATAGAAAAATTGAAACTAACCTCCCTAATTATACGATATTACCGTACCCAGACCTTCAGTTTCTTCACTTATTTCTTGAAGGTTCCCGTCATCTCTAAGTCCGTCGTTTAAGATACGAACAAAAAGTTCCGATAATGCTTTAGGATCATTTTCATTCATCGATCTTTTACGTCTATCACTCTTGGTATTATTTATTGCGTTATCCCTCTCACTGCCTTCCTTCTTATTCTTCACGAAATCTTCGTTTTTCTGCGCTAATTTTGTAAGAGGATTATATGAACGCGAGTTTGGTACCATCAATTGATTTTGTGGCTTTGAAATTCGACCTAAATCAAAAAGGGCGGGTCTTATAAAAAGTTACAACAGCGGAAGCCGCGTTGCATATTTACCAATATTTACGTTGGATGGTGTTTGCACGAAACTAGGAAAGAACTTGGCAGCTTCTGGATATTTCGTGGGATTTTGAACACTGTACAAGTCATTCGATTGATGATAAGCATCGTCTTCGTGTGCCAAATTGTATACGACGTCCTTTAAAGCGTCGATTTGTTGATTTAAACTTGCCAGCGTCCTCGCATCTTCTTCCCTTTGCGTATATTCAGGACGATTTAAATTAATTATAATTGCTTTTAAGTTGTTGACTTGGTTGGTAAGGTCTCTAATCCTCTCATCCGTATAATCGTCCGGTGTATTTGACGGGTATTTTGGCGCATACGACGCGTCAAAATTGTATTGGCTTTGTGGACGATTTGGGAGCATCTGATAGGCGTCGGGTTGCTGCATATATTCATCTTTATAATCCCGAAATAACTTGTGCGGATCGTGTTGGTAATAGTTTGGGTTATAATTGTTGTAGGTAACATCCGGTGAAGAATACCATGAATGTGGTTGATATTGCTGCGGAAACTTTTGATCGGTAAATGAAGAATCCGCATTTATCGGAGGTAAATAATGAATGTTATCGTGCTGATTGTACGCAATCGGATGTCGTATTAGCTTTTCACATTTGTAAGTTCCAGCGAATGGTAAATTGTTTAGTCCCTCATTGTCTTCATTAATCATCGTGGATAATTTTTTTATCAATGTTGAGATTTCAGCTTTCGATAGTTTTGGTTTCGGTGTTACGTGGGTGTTTTTTGAGTTATTTACCAATTTCTGCAACAAGATTTCGAAATTGTTGCTCTCGTCGTTCCGTTGATCCTCTGATATCGTCGCATCATCACCGCGCAATTTTTCAATTTCTTCAGCTAATTCTCTCAAATTAGCCATTACATCGGTCTTCTCCAGAGTAGTATCGATAGAGTTACTTTCAGGTTTATCGAGGATCCTCTCCAGAATTTTTGCTAATTTCTTTTTCTCGATTTTTCTATCGTTTCTTTCATTTTTCAGTCTTCTCCGAAGATTGTTCAGTATTCGGCTTTCCTTTCTTTGCGGTTTAGAACTTTCTTGGAGAAGCTTTATTAGTCCTAGCAGAGCTTCAGAAATCTGTTCATCGGATTCTGATGAATCTTTAGCATCTAGTTCTTCTAATAACACTTCCAAAGGCTCTCCGGCGTTGGAGTCGCGTAATTCTTTCAAGAGCTCTTCTAATTTCGTCTGTTTTCTAGGTACATTTTCGCTTAAAGCTTCTAATAAATCATCGAGTTCGGTATCTGTTCCTTCATCTGAAGTTGCGTCTAGATTTGCTCTTGTTTGTAAAGAAAGCGGATCTTCTACTGAAGTCTCGAAATTGTTCTCACTTATAGAATTTCCAACGAATTCGTTTCTGATGTTAGAAGAATTTGCTGTTACCATTCTGGATATATTTTCTTCTAAAGTTTTTAACTGAGTCAAGATAGTATTAAATTCAGCGCTCTTCCCGCCCGTTTCAGAAGATTTTGGATTAGAAACGTTCTTCAGTAATTTCGTCAATATTCGAAAGATTTGCCGTTTGGTATTTAACAACTCGTCCTTTTGCTTCTTTAGTTCTTGCCTAAAACGCATCGCCATACCGTGCCTGGATACGATTTCGTTATTTATTTTGTCCATTACGCCTGTTTTAACAAGATCGTTTAACTCGTTAACTTTTATTTTCAGGACATCGACTTGTTTCTCTACCGCAAGTAAGTGATTTTTGCTAAAAAGATAATTTTCGTCGCCGTCGGCTTTATTTTCGATCTGATTCGCGGTAAACGCGTGAATCTTTTGTTCGATTGAAGCATCCGCTTGGGTTGTAACGTGTTGGCTGTTGACTTCGTCTAGTAATCGCAAAATATATTGTTGGTCTCTTAGAATTTGCACTAAATTTTGTAATCTGCCAACTTCCTCTTTAATTTCGGATATGCGCTTCTGTTCGTCCGCGGTGGGAATTTCGAAATTTGCAACTTTCGATTCGTGATTCCTATTTTTCCTTAGGTTGGACGCCTCTTGCGCAGGATCAATTCGATGTTTCGGATTTCCTGCGAGGAAATATTACATTAATTTGCCATTTGTTAAACAGAACAAGAAGTATGTGTCTTTTTCTATGGAGAGGACCCGAATACCTCAAATAAGAACAAAGAAAAAACTTTAAAGCGGTTTAGAGAAACATGGATTTTCTTTAAATCCGAAGCACGAAGGTTGTAATTAATTTTTTCAGCGATTTTACTTATTGAAACATTCTTAATCTACGATGTTTTAACAGTTATACCCAACGAGAAAAAATAACTTTATTAAACAGATGCTTACAACTCTCAAAAAAGAAATTAAATCATAACATTATAGGTACGTCCAAAACTTGGTGTAACCTACAAACATCCTAAAATCTTGCCAAATATCTGTTATATAAAACATTTTTTTTTGTCACACTTAACTACAGGGGCTAATAGAAATCAGCGTTCGTGTTTTACCTTGATTATCCTTTTCTTCGAAACTAGTGCGGTTACCAGTAGACGGATCCGATAATGCAAATGAATACGTTTTTGTTTTCGTCGAGGAGGACGCATCGTTTGACAAAGCATTTTCATAATCACGCAACTCCCTTTTACTCGCAAAATCTTTAATCCAATCATCATCAGCGCCGAGGGACCGACGTCGTCTAAATCGAATCCCGCGTTCAGTCCCGACACCTCCAACGTCCCCATCGACGACGAAAATATTTTCTAATTTTTTATCCTCTCCCGCGATCTTTTCGGCTTCAATTCCTTTTGAGCGCCGCCTAGACTCTTCTACGTAATCGTAAAATTGATCTGGAATTGTCCGATACGGAGTTCTCATCCGGGGATCGTTTCGTTTTAAATTCCCGCTCCGTTCGGACTGACTAATTTCCTCCATTTCTTTCGTTTTCCAATTGTTTCCTCCTTTTATTATCCCGGTATTGTTGTTCTCTACTTCGCGTACATGTTTCTCTTCCATTTCGATTTCCGCGAATCCCCTTGGTTTTTCTAAGCGAAACCCGGTCGCCATTAGCCCGTACTGCAGTACCGATAACATAACCGCGGACGCAAACTTCATTTTAATTTTCGCCGACGCTTTCCGATGAGTTGTTTATGTTTAAATTAACCGCAAACACATTTCGTTTCCGCGTACTGTTCGTCGAGTTAATAGCCGTTTTATGATCGATAATTTTAATATTCGCACCCCGGACGATATTATTGCTTATTTAACGAGCGGTTAGGTGGCTCGTGTTTAATTTGATTTTCTTTTCGCGGCATTCGTATAAATTAAAATTAATTAACCGACGCCGCCCGTCCGAAATGAAAATGTCACAACGCTATGTTTTAGTTCGGTAAATTAGCGCAATCGCGAATTATTCTATCTAATGAATTATTTACAGGTCAGCTTATTTTGTATAGCGTGATTAAGCGGAATTTACCGCGATGACCCACATTGTTTTGTTAACAACAACATGTAACTCTCGCCGTCGTTGCTTTGCTATGTTTATCTGAATTGTCAGGTGATTGGCACGGGACAGATTGTCCGTACGTCTTTATTTAATTAGTAGCAGTTGTTCGTTTCCAAAAACATTGATAACGTCGTGAAATTCGAAAATCGCTTTTTAAATTAAAGAACTGATGCTTCTGTACAATTGTTCCTGGATGACGTACGCCAAATTTTTTCTTCAGGATTCCTCAGAATAGGCTTGCTTCTTTTGATACGTTAGTTCTTTTTAGTAATGATGGCGCAGGAGGAAGTTTATAAATTACCATCATTCCCTTGCTGTAAAGGCTGAAGCGCAGTTGATTCGAGAGGGCACCGGACATATGTACATACTAGGTTCTAGCGGAACTCGAGCACATGGTGCTTAACGCGCTGGCCGTTTTTCCGCTGGACACCGAGCTGTTATAAATAATATAAGTGGGTTGTTAAATAGCAATTGGTAATTTTTCACAGGTAAATATAAATAGCGGCCACTAGCAGCGCTTGTACAGGCATTAACGTTAACGTATATATGTATATTGAAAACGGTTCTTTTCTAAAAAAAAATGGATTTTACTATTTTTTGTTGCTAGTTTTAATTGTTATTTTAAAAAACCGGAAGCAATTAGCAATTGCTACACAAACTTTAAGGCTTTGCCCAATTTCGATAAATAATAATGGTTGAAAGAACGAATAAAGGAAATAGCAATTTATGGTTTCTCATTTTTGCGATTTATAAGGCATGACAGCTGCCTGCGTTCGGCAGAGCATCTTAAGGTATTCACCTAGTTATCGCCAACATTTGGAGAAGCTACGGAAGATCTTGCTTGATGCTCTTTTATTATTGTGCTTGAGGACTATGGTAACAATAAGGCAGAACAATATAATGAACTCGTTGGATAATTTTAAGAGAATGGGTGCTAGTATGACAAGCATTCGGACAGATTTCCGGAAAACCACGGCGAACTTAACGAATTAAGCGTTCCCCTTCTTGAACGATTCCATCGAGACAAAGACCATGGAGGAAAGGTATCAAGGAAGATGGGACGTCAAACTATTTCTTTTTATATTCATTTTATTTTCTGCAATTATAATTTGACGTATTTTTGGCTTGTCTCCCAATAAATTTTTAATTTTAATTTTTTTTTCTTTCGTGCCTCTTCAAGAAAAAGCAATAGCAAAATCGTAAGAACTAGAACCAATATGATCAATCAAATACGGAGTCAGCAACACTAAGTTAACATGAAACTGCTCTATTAACGGAAACAATAAAATCATTATTGGCTACTTTAATCAAGTATATAATAATACGGCAAAATCCAGAAGATTTTTGAAATTAAAGAAAAATAAGATTCATCTAAGAATGTGGTCCATCGCTATCCTTATTTGTCTAGAATTTTCGATATATTTGCCTTAACTACGAGACGTCTATACGCATTTAATTTGAAAAGAATAATTCTGTTATTTAAGTTTATATTTTTGCTTTATTTGAGCTTCTTGGAATCTCGTGAACGCGACAAGGACATTCATATTTTAGTTAATAAAAGGGCGGCGAAAGCTAAAAACTGATTAAATGAATTATTCTTTATGAATTTAATAAATATAATTTTCTTTAAATATAAAATACTATTTAGTAATATATACTATTTTAGAAAACACGTAACGTCAGCTGCGGTGTCCGAGTGGTTAAGGAGATGGACTTGAAATCCATTGGGCTCTGCCCGCACAGGTTCGAATCCTGTCCGCAGCGTTCTCTTCTTTTTTTTTTCTAAATTATTTTATAGAATGTACGTAATGCGTATCTTTAACGACGTGTTTATATGCTGGATTTTTGAAAAATTCTCTTATTCGGCATCGACTTCGCGTAAGACTTGTGTAGTTTCACTAAATATAGAGTAAATGATAAGCAAATAGCGACACGGCTATTTGGTTGATATTGGTTAAAATCAAAGGTACGTCGGTAATATTTATATTCGGTCGGACCGTTAATTTGCCAATATTGGCGACGTTCGTCCTCCGTTTCGACAACATCTCCCCCTCCAATGGGATCCATTTGTTTTAATACGACCACCACGTTCTAACTCGTAATAAACACAGGTTTCTATTTACGGCTATCAATTCAGAACGTCCTTTGAGAATTGAAACCACGGCTACGTATAGTTGCGCTCGACTGAATACGAAAATATACCTACTTTAATTAATTTCGCTCTACAGTTTAGCTATCGGGAACGTGGTTTGGGTTAATTGAGAATTTGTTAAATATAAATATAGAGACTAAAATCATTATTGTACGTGTCTATTTATGTAAACGTTAGAGAAAATACATAAAAAAATACAATCGACGGGCAGAGAGATTTTAGAACAGTTTTTTTATATCAGATACTCACAAAAAATATAATTGGTTCCTTTTGAAAAAATTGAAATAGTACGAATTAAACATGGCAGCGAACAATGAAAAACGTTGAATTATTATTGGAGGTGTTCTAATGATGCAACAGCAGATGAAACAAACGCAGCTACTTTGACAGCAGAAATGTCTTTCGGGTGTTGTCGCGTACTTGATGATTGACTTGACGTGTCGCCGATCATGCTGTTAACTTCTGGTGTTGTTGTCTCTTGTTGCTCGTTATATACTCCATTTCTGTTCCACTTTACTGTTCCATAATCGTTTCGTTCTTGCTGATTTTGTATCCTTCTTCGCGATTGAAATTGTTTGTATTCTTGATTATTTCTATCGTCTCCTGGTCTCCTTGTTGATGCAGGTGTTTTATTACTGCAGATTTTTCAATGTGCCTAAGGCGTGCGTCTCTCTCATGTTTTTCCACTCTACACCGAATACTCCGTCCTGTTTGACCGATGTAGCCTTCCCCACATTGACATTTCATCTCGTATATGCGTTTTGCCTCTAGTTTCGGTAACACGTCTTCGTTGGGAGGAAGTAGCTGATCGATTTTGGTCACTGGTGTTGAATGGTGTCTTCTTCAACCTGTCGACGTCTCCCTGCTATGTACGTAAGGTTGTTGCGGGTCTTCCTCCATTTTTTGCTCTCGTACTTTCCTTATTTTTTTGTTTCTATTGCAGCCGTTCTTCTGCAAAGCGTTTTTGTTTGAAACGTATTGTGTTTCACTATCTCTGTCTCTGCTCTTATCAACAATGTGTTTATGAGGGATCTCTTCTGTTGTGGATGGTAGTAAGATGTTATATGCGGGTATCGGGCTGCGTGAGTCTTCACTATGGCCCAGTCTTCTGCTGTCAGCGCGTTCCACTAGGACATCTAGGAACGGTAAGGTGTCGTCTTCTTCGATCTCCAGGGCTAAGTTGGCGTTTGCGTGTTGTCTGTTGCTATGTTCAACTACGAATCTGTACCAGCATTTAGGTTTCATCCTGTTAGATCCGACGGGTTCTTGTTGGAACGCTTCCAAAAAGATGTTGGCGATGACAGCTCATACAGGAGATGCCATTGCAGGACTACTCGCTTGTTCGTAGAATTCCCCGTTCCACACCTATCTGCCTTTAAACAATATTATCTGAGCGTCCTTTACAGGCTAAATCCTTATTTCTATCACGCCAACCGGTAAATGTCTCTAATTATCTTTCAACTTTTCCGCCCAATGTAGCAGTTCTATTGTTTACCTTATTTGTTTTGCAATATGAAGATATTTAGAAACCAATAAAGTGAAAAACTCCTATATTTGGAAAATGCCATAATTACATATTTAAGTATAAGTATTATCAACGTACAGCACTTCTGCGCATTTCCGCGTACGCACAATGTTTTCAGTAATATCCAAATTACCCCACCTTGTTATATTTACCGCTGAAACATTAATAATATTGGCAGGTGTATCTTTACGCGTTCACACGTTATATAGGTTGTATGTTTACACACATGCGAATATAACGTGCGCGATTCGTACACATAGCCTATACATATTTCATCCAGCTGTATATATTCGCTAAGTTGACACGTTAATTTCCTCCTATATTAATGTATAGTCCCGCCTGTTTGACTTTCTCGCGAATATATCACGCTTTAGTCGTGTAATTGAATAATTCGTTGGGCTCCCGAATCTTTGTGTTTGACAACCGGTGAATTTACGTTCCGCCGGCTACGACCGTAGCGAAATAGATATGATTTTTCGACAAGGCGCGAAGAAAACGTTCGAGTACAGGTATTCTTCTTTTTCGCTCCTCCGATTGTTTCGTGTAGTTGTTTTGTTCGAGTCTTTTGTTTCGAGGGGGCCGGTGAATGGAAGATGAGGTGGAAGGGTGCCGGCGATACGGGAATGAATTGTGCGGTACATTTTAAATGATATATCTTCGGAGGGTTATTGCGTGAAAGTATTAAATTCTTACTAGGCGAAGGGCGAAGTTTACGAGCTAGCGGAAAGTACATTTCGCGCGGGATGTTTCATTTTTTTTTTTTATGTATTCTTGAAAGTTTCGAGTTCCTTTAATGAATACGGGAGAGAGCAAATAATTGTTATTTTCAGGAAGAGCGTTAACGAATAATAGTCATATTTATGACGGACGAAAATATATATTAAAGTTCGCTCTTTATTATGAACATTCGTGCAACCATTTTTAAAAGCTGTAACCCATTTCAGGAATGTTCCGTCGCTCGCAACGTTTTCTTTATGCATCTCACCGATCCGACGATGAATTTCAGCCGTTTTCACGCATTTAACGTTGCGAAAACGAATCGCCGTGCTTATTTCGCAGTCGGCAGACGTATGTTAAATCCTCACGAACAAACGTAAACATATCCGAATGCGTCGGTAATGGCCAACGGCGGATCGCAGCGCTGCAGCAGGCGAATGTAAAAAACACGCCTCGTATCTTTGCTTACCGCACATCCATAAATATCGCTCAAAAACGGAGAAAACGACCCGTAATAAGGTTGAATATTTCATCAAGATTATTGAAATGTGTACGTAACTCCTTCATAGAATTGCTAAACGTAAATGTTCTAGAGAATTCTGTTGCTGTCTTCCAAGATAAAATACAAACGTTGTAATTTAAACCCCGAACGCTGGAGGGTTTATGAGCATACCGCGGAACTTTAGAGGTAAGTGCAACTATACGCATTCATAACTAAAATTTTGAATTTCTCGCTCGCGTTGCATTTAATTAACATTCTCTTCATAATGCATATCTACAATGGTCCCCGAAATATTCATCATTGCAGAAAATTCAACGGATAATGTTTATCGAATGCAGTAATGAATTGAAATTTACGTACTTCGGTGAGGGCTTCGTCTCCCTTAATTAATGCCTATTGTTCTTCTTACTGTTAATTTATTAACATAGCAGCATGCCCGGGATATCTTGATAGAAGCGCTTCGCCTCTTTATCGCTGATATCAACCGCATAAAATCGTTGCCATTAACGCTAGAATTCATGGCGTTTAGCCAATCAGCTAATTACCCTCAGCGAGCGTTTATTGCGTAGTTTTTCCTCTTACCGGTTACCACGAATGGTGATATATGTATGTCTTGGAGCTTCGATATTCTGTTTATGATTATATCTTTAATACCGATATGATACCTGTACATATGTACTATATCTTGAAGGAGCTAGTGCTCGCATTATCTACTTATATTAGAGAGCGCGAAGATATGTATCCATCTGCCGGTGTATGTATATATTACTTTAGTAGGAAGTGGGTGCTTAAACAGGTGGTGAAACTTCCGACAACTTATCCACCGTCGGAGCGAAGCGTGGAAAATGTTAATCCTCAATTAGCAATAACACATCATCCCCAGGTTCATCGCCGCACCAGAACTTCGCGCTTAAGCCTGTATTTTTCGCCGCGCTAAATTTGTCCTAAGACTTAATTTCCGCCAAATTACGGCGTTCCATTTAAACGACAATTTATTATAATTAAGACGAAACTGATATGTGTCGGGATTTCTGCTTATTAAAAGTTTTTGGTATTTCGCGATAGTATTCGCGACGTTTCAAAGGAGAGTTGCTTGTAGATTAGGGCTATCATATTAGCTGGTGTAAGGTGCGGTGTTCGGAGTAAAATGCTCGTACTGGCGCTGCGTTCGTGTTAAAATTATTTGGAAAATGGTCCTGATAACCGTGGAATGTCATTCTCTCCTCATATGGAACGAATGGACGAGTTAATGGTATTACAGAAAGAACGTAGATTCAAATGCGCGAAAATAGGCTTCACCAGAGACAACGCTTTACACCGTTGGCGGTATGGCGGTGAATCTTGTAAAGAGCACCGCTGTACGTCGTTAGCGATACTGATATGAGGATGAATCTTGCGCGGAGGAGGTTATGCATCGCCTCAAATACCGTGACGATGACTGTCATAACTAGAGAGGACAAAAGCGGGTGAAATCATAGCGGCTAGACAGACTCGTGTTTTGTCGATTCTCGGGGATTCCCGTAGGCAACAAGAACCCTTTCTTATGAGACGAATAGACACGAGTCTGTCTAGTCGCTGCAAAAAAAGGTATGATTTCACTCGCTTTTGTCGTCTCTAGCCATAAGACTCCTTTTAGATGACATATTACACAAAAACATATTAAAAAAATCTTTTAACACACACAGTTCCCGTAAGTTTCTTCGCATCAAATTAAAGCATGTGATTCAAAAGGTTTTCAACTGACGATGATTGGGAAGTTCGAGTCCTCAAGTTATTTGGCGCAAATAACGTCGGACGTCATATGATGAAGGACTATTATTTCTGTGAGCACATTAACATAGGCTCTGTAATAAATTACGTTATTACATTATTTCCTCGTCCAATAAGTGAACTTCTCTAGTTCAACATGTATTTTTCATCGCTAATGTCGGATAAGCATGGTCTCTATGCTTCGCAGGACTGTTATCGATTACTATTAGCCGCACAGTCCCCAGACGAATAACTCTCCAAATGAAAAATAACGATCGGTAAATCTTCTCGGTAATTATTGCAATATGCTTTCGACGAGGATATAATGCATCCTGTTCTTTCGTTGCTAGACCAAGTTTCGAACTTAATACTAATAAATTTAGTATCGGATGCCGGTACCGAAAAATATAGAGTGACTACAATGACCCGTTGAGGCCATTAAAGCATAAAACTTTGGTCCAATTAAAATGGAAATAAACTCGTGATATATACGAAAATTATACAGACGATTCGATGGCATTTCCCAAGCATGCTGTCAAGCGAGTGGTTGAACTACACGTGCTGGCGGTAGTATTAGGAAGTAATTGCCGGTTTTTCACCATTTTCGCGCGGCGACAGATACGCGGAACACCTGTCATGCGAGACCTTGCATCGTAATAGTCTGAGGAATTTAGAACTCGGCATGCCGGGTAGTTCGGTCGTAGATTATCATGATATGAAATCTAAATACTCGACCCGATGTAATGCGGATGATTTACGACGTAGGAAGCCGTTTAAATAATGTACATTAGACGGCGGCCTCTGTGTTAACAACCGAAATGTTAAATTTGCGTATATAGAGAGTGACACGTATGCATGAGACGTCTCCGTGGCCTACTGCGTGGTGTTTCGTAAGTTCGCAGCTGATCTTTATTAGAGTTATCAGTTGCACCTCAAATTTCTTTTCCTCTTCCGCGGTGACTAGACGATCACCGTGGAGAATATTGCAAGCATCGAGTAAGGTTCTTTGTAAACTTGGAGGAGCCATCGCTAGCGGTTTTTTAATTACCGTTTCTAAAGGTTACAATCTCTGCACATACATGTATAACAGTCGTATGACCGCTGCCGTGATATATTCCTGTTGATTTATTATTCTCTCAATCGAGGGCCCCGTCTTCATTAATTTGAGAAGGTGTTGAGGATTGAATTTTCAAGAAAATATCTCAACGTTCAACGTGTACATATAGACGCGTACACGTACATACATCCCCGTACCTTCAATCCTCATACCGCTTTTTGTTTACGCCAACCACCGCATCCGCTTACCCTACGGTAATACAGGCCCGCATCATGTACTAAATAATAACAAACCGACTTTTTTCGGTGGATGTACCGGTCCCAAGGCGCAAACTCCTCGCATATTGACTACGGCATAGCGCGCGCTGCCATTGTGATCGCACTTCGTCGAACGGCCGCTAGATCGCGCTGGCCGGGGGCAGGCGCTGTCGCGGCGGCGCGTCGGCCTCCGCGAACGTCGTCCGATTGCACATCGTCGTTTGATCGAAGAATCGACGTGCGTCGTAGACGGCGCGACAATTAAAAAGTTTTAACGTTCCGCAAACGCCTCGTTTCTTCCTCGTCCTTTTCGTTTTTTTTTTCTCTTCGTTATTTCCGGGAAGGGTTTCAGTTTGATTAGAGGCGGATCGGACGCGACGACGGCCGAGCGGAGGTGTGGGCAAATTTTTGTGTACTTTTGCAATTCCGCGGGGGAAATATTAAAGCAAACATACGCTTGAGTTAATGTCGGCAAATATTTTCGTTTTCTATGATTGGTCAATATATCCACTAGCTGAAAAGCTATACTATGAAACTTGTATATTTTCACGTGGGATTTTGGAGTTAAACGAGTTCCGTACTTTATGGAGAATTTAGGTGTAAAAGTAAATTTTGGTGTTCGACACCGAAGGATCTGCAGTTCGCGGAACAGGAATTATTTGATTAAATTCCGAACGATTGTTTTGAAAGTTCGCAGATTGCCATTGTTAATGGGGCGATCGAATGATGCGAGGAAAAATGTCTTGTTCTAATTTGTTTTCTTTTACCGACAAATTCTTTAAATCTAGTGCGAATAAGCTTTCTGATTTCTCCAATATACGCTTTATCTCTTTTTTCCTTCATCAATCAATCGATGGTGCAATTGAGAATGGAAATCCACGAATGCTTAAAACAGCTTAGTACAATTTTCCATTTTGTACGTTGCTTGCGTGATTGTGGAGATAATGACCTGTTCCTAACCCATCTCTTAGTACTGCTTAGGAGATCGAACGGGAAGGTTTAGAGCTTCACAGCTCTACCTTCTTCAAACAGTTCACATTTTCTTTTATCCACGAACTTGTTACTACTTTCACCTGGTATTTTAAAGAAGAAGTTTGTATTTCTTTACAATTGTTATGGCGGTTAGGTCGCGTGGTATTCCCCGAATTCTTTAAGAAGTGTCCAATGAAAAGAAAAATGATCCTGATGGTCAGAACCTAATGAAAATTTATAGAAAGAAGTTCACGATGTTGATCTAAAACAGTGAAATAGAGAAAATATAGCTACTGCCTTGTATCTATTACTACGAAGAAAATCGTTGACCAGTCCTTTTGTAATTGTTAGAGGTGCGACAAGGCCTCTCGATAAAATAATAAAACAAACCGAGGTTCACGTTCGAATAGTTAGAGGTGCATATTCGCGACCTCCCAACTGCTTCGGCATATTACGGCCCGAAGTTTTTGTTCTCTTTAGTACGCTACTTAATATTGGTGTGAAAAGAGGACGTACGACCCACGTAAACGAGCACTGGCATCACACTAAGATTGCAACACCTGCGATCAGCTATAAGCTCCAAAAAAAGATTTTTGTTTTTGTCGAGATGGTTCATCTGGTTTGATCGACGCCCTTCAAGGTCTGAATGAAGGAAAATTGACGAATTGGTGGCAATCAGAAACGTTTTCCAAAAAAAACTAACCAAAATGTGTGATTTCAAATCCTTTTGCACAAACAACGTCGACATTTAGCCCGTTCAGTTCGTCTTAAGCATTTCAAGCAAGAAAGAACCAAGCTACCTGTCGTGATCATTTATTTTTTCTTCTGTTTATTTCTTCTTTCCTTTTTTTTTCTTTTGTTTATTTATTTTAAGTACCATCCCGCAATACTATTTTACAATAATTTTAAAAATGTCAAAGAAATATTTGCTAAACATTAAAAGTACAATATCTAAAATATCCTGAAATTAATGTAGAGGGAAAGCGGAGACGATGCAACTTAATTTTAAATTCCACCGAAATTTAATTAAAATAGTTCCCGCACATGTTGCCGTAGATTTGCCGGAATTAAATAATTTTTGTAATAAAAATGCCAAATATTCGTCGTTCGTTTCCTTTCGGTTGAAATACCGCGAGGCTCCGTGAAGAGGAAACGTTATGCAGTTGTCGTAGTTTCTAATTTAAAATTCATTTGGCTTTAGCGTGTATAACATGCGAGTTGCAATGATAGTTTTGCCGTTTGCATTACCAGAAAATATAAAATAACGTAAGTATTACGGATGCAATGTCGGTATTGTTGCAATAAAAGCTGTAGAAGACGTAAATTAGACTTTGCGCTCCCCTGTTGTAATAATAAAATACGAAGATAAATTGATATAACGGAATACTTGGAATCAAGTAACTTTCTTACGTACGCGTCGTAAACTTTTAAAAATTGCCACTGGATCTTGTCGGGACTCGAACTAACTTTAGTTTAATTCGTTAAATGTAAATAGCGTAATTTGTGTTATTTTAAACGATCGTACCAATTAATAATGGAAGATTAGTAGCCAATTTTTTATTGGTAATTGTCACTGTTACATAGTTCTACCGACGTTACAGGAAGGTTATTGGTAAAAGCTAAGAATTAAAACCAATAGTGATTCATTGGCTACGCACTATGTTGGTGAAGCTTACGCAGCAGTAGGTTGGTGAAAAAGAACGGAAATGTACCCGTCAGTGAGATCCCTCGCTGTTGTCCAACGACACGCATTGCTGAAAATCGCTGAAGTAATGAATAGGACAAGAGCCGCTTCCTTTGACACCATAATGGGTTTCGTCTCGCTGCAGCTTTATGTGAACGCGGAAGCTGCGGCTGCGTTTGAAAATTTGTGGCAACTCAATATTAGAGTTGAAGGGCGGATGGTTCACTGCAACGAATTCTTGATGAAGGCCCTGAAGAATTGTTGGAAAAGCTTCAGATTTGGGAGCTGATAGGATGCTATTGAATATATTTTTTCTCAATGTTTTCCTCGATATATCTCTTTCGCGGCCGTTGAAGATCGTCAAACTCCTCTATGTTTTTATGTATTTGTAAATAGGACCCTATCAACGTCGAAATGATTTTGAATCAATAAATATTGATATATTTCAATAGATTAAAAGAATAACGTTTCAGTAATACTTTAGCTGCTGTTTATGTTTCGTATTTTGCCATATTTCTACAGCGGATAACAACAACCAACGCCACAATTAGATAACAGGAAATTTTCAATTCAGGAAACGGAGTTCTTGTAATTCAAAGGCGATCTTCGGAGTTGCTCGTACTGTACAATGTATATATAGGAAAGGACGTCGACGTAGACCGACGACGACGTCTATCCCCACCGCCGCCGTCTCTACACGACCGGCGCACCGGCTCCCATCGTATACATCGCGACGCACGTCGATTCTATCCCCTTCTAGTTCAGCTTATGTGCGTCGCTTGGCAGATGTACGGCGGCGATTCTTGTTAACTAAATCAGGGAACTGTCAAAAAAATACCGCCTCAAAAACATCAAAAAACGGCCCGGAACGATGACCGAATCACGCACGGAGCGTTACAATTAACGCGCGATACGCGCGAATGGCGACCGCCGCGAAATAGGACCGTTTCTCGAAATAAACCATTGTACAAGTGGTGGGTGATCAGTGGTGGTTCCATCTGACAGGTACGCTTTTGGGGTATTTTTTTTTTCCTCTCGCATCGACACGCATCCGAGAGCCGTTCGAACGCAACGCAGAAGGTAAATATAACGAGATATTGCAGCGGATCGTTGTTTAGATTGTAATTTCCGATGCGTCTGCTTCGTCGCCAGTCCACGATCCGCGTTTGTTTTCGGTGGCCGATCGGGGGTATGCGAACGCCATTTTGTTGTAAAGCATTAGGCGTTTACTTTGGGAATAATTTGCGTGAGATGTGCGAGTATAAGGCGGACGATCGCTACTTTTGACCTTTCCGTACCCCGGTCGGATGATGAATTTTCGATGTTAACGAAGGGTGTGGTCGAAATTCTGATGAATATGGAAGATCGTCGGAAATGTTTATTGATACGGAGGGAAAGTAGAGCTTACGGTTTTTTTTTTCTTTTCTACGATCTTCTGCGAGGCAGCCGCATGTGAGAATCGAAGTTAGTGTGCTACGACGGAATCTTTATTGTTCTTTAATCGGAACTGCATCCTTAAATGAACTGTGGCAGGTTTCGAATTAAACATCGAAAATTAACATTTGAAAAGTTGCTTTCTTCAATTTTTTTCTTTTTGCAGAACGATGTTAGAGGTTAGACATTACTTAATGAACTGCAAGCGATTCGATCATATGTTTTGACGCACATATATTAAGGGTTGGGTTCAGCACGCTTGCATCTTTGATTCTATTAAAAATTGAGTAAATACAATTGATTCTCGATTGTTTTGCTTTATGTTGTTATAGAAAATAATGTATCATTTAATAGATTCGATCGGCAAAATATTCAATCTTACGGGAAGATGCAGTATTCCTGCATTTTTCGTACGAATTTCTTGGAGCATGGATAGGGATCATAAATATTTTGTTGACAAATGTATATTTTCTTGTTTTAACAACCGAATAAAGCAAATCTCTCCTCATTCTTAAGCTTTGGGTGAGACACGTGGATGTTCCAAACACTTTTGATATGGATGGTTTCCTCCACTTAATTAATATTGAGTAAGCTTCCTTAAAGCTTACCCACTTGAACTTGAACATAATCGATCTTTACCTTATTTAAGTTCATCAATTTCAATTAAAAACGTCTAACATATTTATATATCGACAACTACATCCACATATATCCTTCATAGACATAAAAAAACAGTTGTGGCTTTCTGTTGGATGAACCTTTAAACGTTATACTTAATTAATAATGGAAAGGGACGGCCGCAAAAGGACTATGTTCACGAAAATTTATAACAAATTACCAAATAAAACAAAATCAACTTACATAAATGATGATCTTAGATAGTAATAAAGAATCTGGCATGTTCGAAGGGTATCTTTTAACTTTTTACAAAAACAATGAAAGAGACGCACCTTCGCATACGTTCTAAGAAATTCTCAACATCTTCTGTTCACTTCTAAAGGTGGTATCCCTGGAATATGGGTTCTGAAGGCTTCAGCAGCCTCTTGAGGTGAATATAAATTACTGTTCGCCTGTTTTTCATTTGACGTTCGGGAGGATAAAGAAGTTGTTAGGCAACAATACCATTAATTCGATGTTTTTCTCTTTCCAACAAGTAATGAATTGTTTAACGTGCTGTGTGAGTCATGATGAAAGGTCATGCGACCTTGTGGATCGTTTTTCCCGATTTCATCGATGACTTCTGGTAAATACATTGTTGTATAACCTCCAAGGTAAAGTGACATACCCAGTACATCGAAAGAAACAAGTAATTATTTCGTTGTGCTTCGTGAACGAACAACTTGCAGCAATTGCGCACAGCATCAATGGTTTTTTTTTTGAAATATCGACCGATTTTGGTCCACCTTCGTGAAGTTCATGACCAACGGAAGCGTAATTCTGCAAACCACTCGTGAATAGTTTTTTCTGATGGTGCTTCACTACCGTTCTTAAAGCGTCAGAATGTAAAATAAGTTTTTGTAAAACTATGACGAGGTTATATAGGTGCGTGAACTGTGTATTTAAGTGAGGATTCGTTGATTTTAGAAAGCATGGCGTTAATAGCCATTTCAAGAGAGCGTATACTTTTTTTCAATATGAATACGCTCCTAGCTGTGAGATACACAGACAAAATAAGATCTAATCATAATTTATATCTAACAGTTGAAAGCAAAATCCTCTTGAGTAGAAGTAATGTAGTATTCAGCTCAAAGTTACGTGTGATTGCTTTGAAACTATCTTATTTCATCAACGAAAAGATCGCTACGTTACTGGTGATTTAACCAGCATTAACATGCCGCACTAAACGACGATTTTTATTAATCATTTAATGTTATTTCGAAAATGAAAACGATTGTATTTCAATATTCAGGCCCGTCTTCCCATTAAAATTCCACGATTTAAAATTAAAATAATACAAAACTAATTGCCAAGCAGCGTTCACCAATATTAAAATTTATTTTCAGCATAAATCTATGATTGTCGCTTTTAAATTTAATGCACGTATTGTAATTGACATAGGGGGAATTGTATAGAATAAAACCTATTTTATACATTGCGCTATTCAATAATTCCCTTTTTGGCTACAATCCCGAAATGTTAAATATTTACTGGATGGTGAATTGATGTTTATAAATATTTAAAGGATGAACTCGTATAACGCGTTCGTACGTGCGAATTAAAATGAATAATATACTCGCGGAATAAGCACTTGTAATGAATAGAAACGCTCCATTTCATCGGTTTATTTACTCGAAAAGAAATGGAACGTTTCGCCATTAAGCTCACCTGTAAAAATTACATTTACGTTGTGGACCAAATCAAAGGAAGCTACGAGTAAGGTATTAAAACGGTAAATACGCGTTTAAAGTTACATAAATACTGCGATGTTGATTATAAATAGTATCGCTAGTACCCGTTAATGCGATATCAATGTTCATCGGTTGGAGCGAGCGTATCGCCGATGGGTTATTTTATTTCAAAAATTCAAAATTTTACTGGTTGCGCTTTTTATCCAAAACCCATCGTTTCGGAATATTGAAGAAACGAGAGATAAACCGACGTTTGAACGCGGAATAAATAATTTATAAACCGAATATGTGACGAATTTGTACCCGAAAGCCTCCCGACTTATGAATATATTTTACGTTACGATGACGTTATCCATTAATCGGGTCGGTATGGAAAAACAATGCGGGCCGTATCGTACGGACGAAGTTGGGTCTACCTCCGTTTCGCGCGGGGACAAATCGTTGAAATATCGGTGAAATAGATCGATCCCGGCGTAAAGCCCATTAAATCGAATAATTAGCATTTTTCTGTTTCCCAATTTCGCAATTACGTAATGATCGAATGGTGTCAAGCGAAGCTTTATCGTGAAATATTGCTATTAATATTTGTCGTGTAAATTCGACAGATCGCCACGAACACGGCGCGCAACATTAAATTCGTCGCTCGCGTAATAATGGATTTGATTTTTTTTTGTGCTGTTGTTTTTTTTAATGTGGTATGTATGTACGCATCTTGTTACGTTTCGCAGTATTTTTAGCTATTTTTACTATTTGTCGCGTTTTGCATGAAAAACGAATTTTAATTGGAAATAATTTGATTGTTTGCAATAAATGTTGCGTTCGTTATTTGTAATAAATACAAAAGTATTTTTCCGAATAATTCAAATTTTTTTTAGATAAAAATACAACAAAACCAACTGATTAAATGAAGTTACCTATACTAGTAAGGTTTGCCTGTTTCTACTGTACCGAGAGCTTTTAAATGTTGTTAGGTGAAAGGCAGTAATTTTATCAATAGAATACTTATTCAGCGCCCTTTCTAAGAGCTTGGTAGATTAATAGCGGATCCGTATTACGTTAGATATAAAAATAACAAATGGACAATGGACGTTTTGGAGCATCTCAAAAGTAAAGAGTGGTCTACCCAATCTCGAGGATCACTACCAGCTTTAAAGCATTGCGCTTATGGGAACAGCAGCAAACGTTGCCAGATTTACGTTATCAGATACTTCGAGATAGCAGATCGGTGCTGAATGCTCATTGTTATTGTTAAAAGCTTAGAATTCTTAGCTGCGAATCAGAGTAGGTAATTGTAATTTAGCGAGTTTCTTGATAGATTTGATAGTAATCGATGGAGAACTTTCTTCGGGCACAGCTGCAGGATAGGCACTTCCCATTCGGCAGTGATGGACCGCGTGTATCTAAATAATCTTGTCGAGCAAGTAGTATTTATGAGAAATATGGCAGGAAATGGATTTTTCACCGAAACGGAGCATAGGTAACGCTGAAAGTGGTTGTTCGGTGTTGAACCAACACCATTAAATTTTAAATCCGTCGATTCTAACTACTCGTGCAAAAATGGACGCCGCGGAGCAACCAGACGGTGCTTAATATTTGATTAAAAAGAAGCGTTTGCTAAATATCGCAATGCAAAATGGGAGTGTCAGCTTGCCCTTTTTAAATTCTACTTTAAGTCGTCAACTTGAGTCCATTAATTCTTTTTTTAACGCGAAGGGGAAGCTGTATAGGCAGTTATACTACCTTTCACCTCTAAAACTTTTCCCCGACCAACACTTTTTCCATTGCGTACGTTTTAGCTATTTATGTACCCTAACATTAATATTTAGCATAAAGAAATTCATATCCTCGTCCTTCGCGGTAATAAAATGTAAAAATTACACCCAAACGACATGCAACAATACGTATTTTGAATTTAATATTACGACCTATTTTGTAATAGTTATTACGACGCACGTTTAATATTTTATCCACTTGCTTTCGCGATATTCAGCGCTGTTACTATTGCTTTAAGTATCCATAAAAGATCGTACAGGCGGATTACGTAATAGGGTTATAAGTAATATTAAAAATGTCCGTACCTTGGTGCAAGGTTGCATGGTGACGCGATTTTTGCATAAACCGTGGAAATTTATGTTCTCGTTATCCGCCTTTGTTTAATACGATGCCTATAATAATCGATGAAACGAATATAACCAACAAATGGAAGTGAAATATTTATTTTGCGGAAAAAGCAACTCAATCGGATGGAAACTATCAACTACCAACCCCAAAATTCTAAGAATAAAGCAAGGTGATCCGGATTGAAACCTAACAGATTGAAGGGAAGCTGCAAAAGGATTCTCGGCTACATAGCCAGCAGCTGCAGAACCGATAAACTTTCAAGCTTTGCGGGTAATGAACACTGCTTATGTAGATTTGGTAGACGTGAGGACATTTTGGTCCTGTGTCTTGTAAAATCAATTGTGTTTGAATCCATGTGACACGGCTTGTTTATCCATAAGCTCCTTCGCTTGAACATGGATCAGGGCTTAATAGCGATGCTAGTTCGCGATTATTACTCGCTTCTTCATTCGTTTAGGCTAAATGATGATTAATGCGATCCATAAGAATAAAAGAATGTCCGAGTTGTGTAACAATGAAATTCCTACTGATTCGATTAGCAAATCCATGCGGTACAAAGCAGTCTTAGAAGACCGATCGATCTGACCATGATCGAAATGAGGAACTCAAGTAATATTGCCAATGAGGTAGTTAGAAGAGGGTAACCGTTCACTTGTATAATTGGGAGGTGATTCACAACCACTTCGGGCATAGTACCAACAGACGGAGAAAGACGCGAATGTTCGACTATAATCAAACATTGGTTCTACTGAACATATATCGATGTGATGCGTGTAAAAATCCCCAAATCGAGAAAAATTCGCTTGGTAGGCGAATATCACGATAGCAAATTTACCTTTGCCTATCAGATACGTCCTCGCTTCCAGCTACGAAAATAATATGATAGACATAAATTCCGAAACGACTTAATGTCTTCGAGGGCCGTAAACCTACGCTAGATCCTTTGTTTCCCAGCGCATATGCAATAAAAATACATAACGAGAAACGATTTCGACCGAGAGATTAATAAGTAATATCTTCATATGTGCGGAAAGTCGACCAGAGTGGGCGAACGAAATAAAAACCGACGGTCATCAATATTAATTTTTTCGCGGAGAAAAATATCGCTAGGACATAACCTATATTTACGACTTTTTTCGTTATTACCCTCTCGTTACTGCGGCCACATTTCAGGCGCGTTAGGGTGCTAAACGCTGATTGAAAATTATTGCTTCGGATTCGTGTACATCGGAAACCGTTTCAATTCCGGTTATTTTGTTATGTAGAGCAAAGACAATATGCTGTATACGCGCCTTGTTTATTGTATTGTTAAATTTCCAGCGTATCAGACGCGACGTTGCACAAATTGAAGTTTGTGTTTTCGATTTTGTTTTGTGGAAACCTCCTACGTAACAGAGAAAAAATACATTTTTATCGTAGCGGTTTACACGGATTTGTTGTATAAAGTGCAGTATGAGTTAATTAAAGTATCCGATCTATTGCTGGGATGCAACTTAAAGAATCTTTACGAGGCTTTCGATCGTTGTTCGAACGAGCGTTTTTTTTTTATCGCAAGTTCTTGTGAGAAGCGGGATCTTCATGTACATCTACTTTTGGGTGCATCACAGTAGCAAGTCATGAACATTCGCAGTTGAAGGTTCCAAGGCGACAGTTATTTGGCAGGAGTAACATAGATAACTTTGTATCGCTCGATGTTGCTGTTTCTGTAAAAAAGGAGAACATCGAATATGGAGCAGTCGTACATTTGAAAGGTGAAAATTTATCGGGGCTCATGTACAGGATCATGATGTGGTGATATCTTGGAAAGTTGTTAAACGTGGTTCAGCACGGCCAAAAACTGCCACCATTACCGGTAACATCTGAAAAGTTCCCTCAATGTGTTAGACAATTTATTTGACTCAAAGTCAAGAAGGACAAAGATTTTCATCGATTTTCCCAGAATATAATAACCAGACGTTATTATGTTCAAAAATTCAAAGAATACAGATGTTACTGGCGACCTTTCGTTGATAACTTTGATCTTGAAGTTGACAGCATCTTTTTCTGACACGATTTCCCGCCTATTTTATTCGTAGCCGTTTACTTTGAATTTTATTACGAAAATTAGAGAATACGAACAATGGATCGACGCTTTATAACGGCAATAATAATTAATTCTATTAATTGCCGTGTCATTTCATCCGACGTTGAATACGAATGCGTTCCTTGGGCGGGGGAAGGAACGCAACGCGGAAAATTTGCTCGATCGGAATCCTTTGTGCTCGAATTTCTTCGACGAGGTCCACTTGAATATCGTGCTCGCATTGTATGAATCGTAAGGAACGAATTTCGCGCCGCTAATGCGTCTTTTGTCAGTTACCATGTTGCTAATGCGATATTCAGGCGTCAATTCGTATTTTAAATCGTTCGTAAAGGCGTGTTTGATGAAGATACTACTTTTTTTTTTTAGCGCGGTGATGGCCTGACGGGACGTGTAAGCTTTTCAAAGCTTATCGTAACTTCAGCAAAACGTTCCATGGCTTTGTTACTATCGTCCTTTTGCCGTAAAGACCGAATAGTTATTTTCGCAATTTTTTTATTAATATTAATATTTAATAAAATGTTAAATTAATTTAGGACCTTCTAAATTCGGGGTCACAATTTTAAAATCTTCGTCGGCTCCCGAGAGGTTGCGTTATCCCCATTCGCTGTACGCTGCAACATTCTCGCATATCCTTGGTATTGACTAGCCTGCGCTCTTATTAAAAAATTCTTTATAGAATTTTTTTTTTAACCTGTACGCTGTGCCTAGTAAGAAAAAGTACTGAAAGTAGACAGTATTATATCCTCGAAGGATGATCTCGCAAGAGTTTTTATGCGCGTCTACTAGTTAGTATAAAATCGTCCTCTTTGTAAAAAAATATTGGATTAAACGAATCTTCGTCGGACCATTTAACCTGTCTATTTTTCATATTTTCTGCGCGTTTATTACTTGGGGCAATAGAACTGTTTGTCCTTGGTAATTATCAGATCGGATTCCTCATCCATTTGCGCCGCTTCTTTTGATCTTCATTTCTCCATGTACGCAGCTGAGCCGGTCCTTTACGAAATTGTGTTTCCTCTCCGATCAAAGAAGTAAAAGTGGATTCTCTTTTTTACGTTCTCAAAGTCGACGAAGACGCTCCGCATAACATGAAAGAGAAAAAAGAAAACGAACATCTAAAAATATACTTTATAGAAAGTATATTTGGTATGAATGGCATGTGCATGTGAGGTTGGTATAATTGAAGTTTTGAAAAATTGACGTTTTCATTTTAGACCAAACGAAAATTGTGAAATAGAATATCGCTCCTGCATTTTTTTTTTCTTCTAACGCGAAGAGATATAAAAATAAAAATAAATCTTCCACATTATTTATCGTAAAACATATTTTCGTTGTCGTGTTTCGCCATTTCTTCGTTCTTTCGGCCCCCCCCTTTCTTCGAAACGTACGAGAAACCAATTTTTATATTGGAATTGCTCGAGTTTCAACGACCCGAATGGAACGGACGAAATAATAATTTAGACGTTGTATTGGCCCTTTGTTGTAAATTTTTGTCACGGCGAACGTAACAATGGATCGTCGAGATAGGGCCGATTCGGCCGTTTAGTTCGCTTCTCGACATGTTATGCGCAGATAATGACGACACATTATCGTTAGCCGCTTGTTCTTGTATCGGCGAAATAGACGGGGCAATTCTTTCGCGTATTGCCCGTGGAATCCAGCGTATTGCCAATCATAAGAAAGTTCCGAAGAAATTACTTCTGTAACCTAAAGTTTCTCTTATTTTCTTCGTTAGGTGATTGTACATTTCCTTGTTAAACGGATAATTACTTGTTTTTGGACATGGAAAATACAGGATGTTCAATATTGAACACCAAATTTCGCCAAATTTAAATGAAAAAGGCAAACATGTAACAGCGAGGGATGTAATACAAGAAATATCAGAAAAGTGAATCTTAGTAGAAAACAATCCAATGCGTGCTGAGAGTATGTCTAAAGGAGCGGAAGAGAAAGAAATGGAAGAAGAGGAAGAAGAGGAAGAAGAGGAAGAAGAGGAAGAAGAGGAAGAAGAGGAAGAAGAGAAAGAAGAGAAAGAAGAGGAAAAAGAAGAAAAAGAGGAAGAAAAGGAAGAAGAGGAAGAATAGGAACAACAATAAATTTAATCAATAGCGGTAAAGCAAAAGTGCTGCCACTGTTGATTAACACTATACCGATTTACCATTTCCTTTAAGCATCACAATATTTTAAAGGTCGATTAAAACTTAAATGTTTTGCCTGAGCAAATTGCACGGAGTCTATAATTAATATGTTTTTCCCTTAAACTACTTATTTAATGGAATCTAATAATAAGTAATTGCCGTTATTAGCAGAAAATATATCTTGTTATAAGCTAATCTGCTTCCGATAATTTATTAATCGAATTTCGCCAGCATTCATATTTGTTGAATTCGTCCGGACAACTAGGCTACGTGCGCTGTAATGTCGTGCCTGTGACCTCTTTGCGCGCTTTTATTACAATTATCGTTGCATATTTGCATACGTTTGTATGAAGTTGGGAACTTTTCCCATTCCATACTTTTGGCGTAGCAAAACTTGTAAATTGAACGTAATTAGCACAATGCAGTTCTTCCTCGGTAATTCGCAACTGCTTTCAGGAATCTCTACAAAATGATATAAAAGTACGCGAGATAATAAGATTTGAAATGAACGAAAAATCGTTACAAAGCGCTTTTCGCTAA
Organism: Oryctes rhinoceros; assembly: GCA_020654165.1. Taxonomy (NCBI): domain Eukaryota; kingdom Metazoa; phylum Arthropoda; class Insecta; order Coleoptera; family Scarabaeidae; genus Oryctes; species Oryctes rhinoceros. The sequence goes on along the minus strand of JAIOKQ010000548.1, from coordinate 2,877,086 downwards.
AATATATAAATGTTAATTGGTGCAACACTAGCTAACGTTCAGTTGCCAGCAGATCAATACTGAAAACTCGGCTAAAGATAAAAGAAACAGAAGGTCCTTAATAGAAGTGTACGCACGACAAAGGATAGATAACCCGCTTGGAGCTACTATCGAAGAAGAATTAATCGCATAAAAGAATCGTTAATCATCGATCTTCGCAAAAGTTTTTTAATTAATTTCGCTTCTTTCGCGACGTTCCTTTTTATGTCCATACTTCAAATGTCGCTTTTCATCGAAATAATAAGGAGGAAAAAACGATAACATCTTCAACTTTTTTTCATCGCTTCAAATATCTCGATGAATGAAATACGCTTTCGTGATGTCGCGTAGTCGTCTCCATTTCTAAGTTTATTTCGGGAATATAGACAAGATACGAAATTAAATTTTTCCATCGGATGTTCTTCTTTTTTCTTGCCTTATCTAGATTGACAGTTAATTTGCTTAGCGACTACGTTAAATAAATAAGAAAAAAAAAAAACTAATTCAAATGAGCTTCCATGTAATCCTCATTTCCTTCAAAACTATTCACTTCCATAAAATAATGCTTACATTTCAAAATAAAAGGTTTGGTTTCTGATATGTAGAAGCCCCATCTTTACGCTTCCCTTAACTACAATAATCATTTATGCTACTGATATGCGGCTTTACTTCGTCTTCCATAACAGTGATGTCTTAGCTGGAGTTCCGCAGGGCTCTCCGGTGGCTCCAAAGTTGTTTTCATTACACCAAGGACGTCCCCCTATCGAACTGGATGAAATTCCGTTGGTCATCCGCTCTCAGCATGCATTAGATGCGCTAATTGAGTGCTTAGCAATACGATTTACTAGACTACTTAAAAATTCTGAGATCGAAGGCGCGAGATTCCTCTTAAGCGTTTTCGCTAGGTAGGCGGGGCTGCGTTTTAGGAAGGCCATGCCGGGTTTATCAGGAGACCATCCTTCGGAGTCAAAAACAAGTTGATTGTCCTGCTCTTCAGCGGCAGTTCCTGCGATCTTGAAACGAGGCTTATACATTGCAAAAGGTGCTTAAGGCTGTTACATTCGAAGCCTCGATATGATCGAGCTGTTGCTTGGCTCTTTTGAAAATTTATGTTCTCATTTAGCAGAAATCAAATAGCTTGTGTAAAAGGGGGAAGAACATGTTTTCAAATTAAAAAAAATGCCTTGCATTGTTAACGAGTAACCTTACGACTAACATGTGTGCTTATTTACTCATTTTCCTCTTCTAATACATAGCAAACAGGAAATTTTTGCACCTTTGTCAAATCTATCCGTTATCTCCAATAATAAGTGAGATCTCCATGGTGACGATCAAAAATGATTCAGCGATGGTAAATGTTTCGATAATAGGAACATCTGTCTCAGCAGAAATATATTCGTATTGCTCCCTGGTAAATGCTAGCAGTATCCTGCGCAATGTACTGCTTCAGAAAGTTGGAATTTTCACTATTTGCAACATTCAATATCGTATCTAACGTGGGAAGACTTTTTTTAGGAATGCTTTTTTTTCAAAAGAAATCTTCCAATGATCTAAAGTCCACAAGTACCGCTTTGTATCTGCCTATTAACATTAAGGGGCATTCTACTAAAGCATTTTTAATAAAAATATTTTTGATGGCGGATGCTCAGGCCAAAAGGAAAATTTATATCTTCTAAATCCTCTCCAACGCTATTTATTCGAAATATTGCTAATCTTAATCCAATTACATAAACACACACACACGTGTATATGCAATTTGTAACGCCATTTATCAAACACAAAGCGCGAGAAAAGATATAATCTCGCTTGCTTTCGCCTCTCTCCCTAATGAACGAGCGCCGAAAGAAAAATGAAGTTAATATCCGAAGTAAATAGACGCAAAGCAAACGAAGAAGAAAGGCCTCCTCGCTTCGACCATGCTCGCGGTTTTCCACGGCGTCTTCTATTAGCAGAGACTGACATAATTTGGACGGAAAAAAGTACAGCCGATGCCACGCAATATCGATTAATATAAAAATTTGTAGATGATGACGCGCCCACGTCAGATCAGTCAGACATAACATGGCGAAATTCGAATCTACATTGAAAAAAAGGATGGAGACGAGCTCGTTATCGAGCAGCGACGGCAGCGCCAGGCGTACCACCTACTTTTTGCGTATTAAGTGTTATTAATGGGAATCGGTGGATTATTTCCGAAGCGATGCGAAAGTTAAAAATCGAGGACGCGCCCCGGCTGAACAAGGTTACCTTCGACACCGCTAATTGACATGCGAAATGTGTGTAATCAGCTTCTTTGTCGTTTCTGTTTATTTTGTAATTAAGGATAAGGATACTGAATATTTTATAGATATTCCCGTCGTACCATGAAAGCGCAACCTTTTCTGCTTGTCTTTCCATTTCATCGCGAATTAAGAACATTTCCAGCCTTAAGAAATATGTAGCGTGAAATTTCATTTTACTTAAATTTAGCGCTGCCGATCCTTTCGCACCGAAGACATTCAACGCGATCCCGACCAAAGCGGCGAGCGCACGGCTTAGCGGAGTTTTCTATAGGATCGCCACGGTCTGAAAATATGTAGGTGTGATAAATTTAATGTATAAAGAAGGGGTAATAAATCTCGGCAGATAAAGTGGGACATCCCGAATTTAGCGCGAAAAAAGAAGTTCGCTGAAAAGCGGGCCGTTTTCGTAATCTCCATAAAATTTGAGATTTTTTACGGGCCCGACGGCGATAAAACGAAATATAGTCTATTAAAAATAATCTGGAACGGTGATATTTCATTAACGGGCAATAAATTTACGATGGCGGCGGTAGTTGTTTATGCGTTCTCGGTCGTTGAGTCAATTTAACAGTTTTAGCGACTAATCGATTTCGGTGGAAGTGCGGCAGATTTTGTGCGAGGAATACTTCTTTTCGCGGCGACGGATGATCTAGCAAGTATTTCTGTTATTATTCGTAGCGTAGTAACATGTACCTCACGTAACAACATTTTCGAATAAAGGTCACTTAAAGAGCCGAAAATATACATTTTATTGACAACAAAAAGCAGAGATAAATGCTGCCATTCAACAAAATCCGAGTGAACTGGATATTGTAACTTTTGCGCGGAACATATAGCACTGAGTTAAGCTAATTTTAAGCCTTTTATTTAGTAAATATCAATCATTTACCAAAAAGATGTATGTATATCTATGTTACATAGCTTGAAAGCAATATTACCCTTTTCCTTCTAATTACAACTAAAATAGGTTCTCGAATGTCAATAGAAGCTTCGTTTTTGACGTAATTAATTATCGATTTTCGTGTCATCGCCGCGTCGCTCCATTCGCCGAGGCTACGTTAGAAAAAAGGAAAAAGAAAAAAGAAAGAACCAGAAGGGTGTTAATTAATTTTTTAATTTCGGAAATATTTTTTCCCTCATTTTCCGTCGTAGGCGAGCTACCTTTCAGCGCCCGTTTTGGTGTTTTTTTTTTTTTTTAATTTCGCTTGTAATGGACGGAGATTGTCGCCTTGATTTGACGTCCTTTACGTCCAACATAAAATAAAAGTTATGAAAGTTGCCCGTGCAAGGAAAATGTTTTACTTAATTCATAAAAATATCTCATCCGCAAACTTTGATCGTAATAAGCGAAGTTTACGCCAACTTCGGTAATAAATATTAAATTTTTCCCTTTATTCGTATCGCATTGTTCAAATTGTTGATATTAACATGGAAGGTTGACCAACTTAATTGCTTTCACTAAAAGTTTCTTCTGATGAAAACTTGGTATAACGGTTAATATAGCTTTTCTTCAGTAGAAAGCGCTCATCTTCTTTGCGTGCTTTTTTGTTTAATTTAATTAATTTAATTAAATTCATAAAATTTACGAGTACGCACAAGGTCAACAATGACGATGCCGTATAGATTTTAAGGGTATTTCCTTCTTTTTGAAATCAGGAAATGTAAAATCCTATCTTGCATCTCGTGCTTTCCTAATTAACAATCCACTTGAACTATTACATCGCCCTCCATTTACTTTGCGTAAAAGGAAAAGAGGTGAAGGTGTACATCTTAGCGAAGGGAAGTTAAAAATGTTTGCTTTAGCCAATAAGTTTCTTCGGTAATAAAGATTTTACGCCTAATCTCTCTTCCCTTCGTATTTCTATGCTCGCGTAAATAATTTCCGGCATGCGGCGGTTGAACAACGAAAAGAAAAAGTACGTAATGAGAAAGGACTCCTTAGACTCCGTTTCAATTGATCTAATTGATCAGATCGGCGCGGCCATTTCAATAATGCGCGCTTCGGCCCCTTCCTAATGGTAGCCGACCGAAACGTTAGATAGTGCGCGCCGCGAACGATTTATGCGTCTTCGGAGACGCCTCTCCAGCGGGATCTTATTCTCTTTATTTGCAAGCCCATAAAAACTTATTTATTGCACTGTGTAAAGAAGCGGATCTTTCGCGTAAAGCGGGCTTTGCTGCAGCGCCGTACTTCAAAAAATGGGATTGTTTATTCGACGCGACGAACGAGCAACGTATTTATTGCGTTTAGCAGCGCGAGATGATGTTTTTGTAAAAGATCCGTTGCGTGGCGGTAGCGGATTTTCGTTATTGTCGTCGTACTTTTCGCTTAAACTTGTTCGTTCCTCTACGTTGAAGGCATGTTACTCTCTCTTTTCTTCTACGATGCGCATTTTTATTTGACAGCATTGATGTCGATCAATAAAATAACATAAACTCTCTATTTTTGCAAATTCTATTCACCGACGTTTTTGATATTGAAATACTTCAGCGATATGATAGGTTGGCTGCTGTAGTGCAACTACAAAACCTCCAATTACTTGAAACGTCTTATGATAGATGATCTAAATAAATTAACACCCAGTAGAATACTTTTTATTGGATCGAATTGGCTTACAAAAAGATAATCTAAACGATTGTAGCTGTTGAGCTTTTGATCGGTAGATCTTGAACATCTACGCGTCCCGTCGTTATATTGAAAAATTCATGGGACAACGATAACGAAGTTACACGGCGAATAATACGTGTTTTTGCAGGAGGGAGACCCAACGCCGCGAAATATATATCAAAAAAGCCGTCGATGCGAACAAAACGAGCATCGAAGTAATTGAGTCAGCACACAGAAGTCATAAATTAGATGAATTAGAGCCTCTCGCCGTCACGTTTGGATTGTGTTGTGCTTTACGATTTTTGCGTTTGGTGAAATCCCACGATGGCAATGCGCTCCTTCAATTTGAATACGATTTTCTCTTGTTGCTGCTAGCCCTAAATCCTTGTTTTATGCTTCCTACCGTATACGTCCGGCGTAGAATAACAAATAATGCGAAATTGACAAAGCCCGCGTTATCGCTACTTATATATTATTGAAATTGGTGCAATTTTGCTCCTTTAATCTTGCATCGCTTACGCCCGACGTCCTCGATTCGATTCGGAAATTTTTTGTTAACAGAGCTTGGTGAAATTGATTGAGAGTCGCACGCTTTTCTTTCTAGAGAACAACGCCGTTGAATCACGGGTAACAAGGTGGGTCTCGTCAAAAATTGATACAGTTGTATTTAAACGTGGTCGTACCAGCTTGGTTGACGGTGAGGGTTCGGGCCAGCTAAAAACTACAGCCATTAACGATAACATCGAAAAGCTTCACCGAACGGTGTTAAATAGAACATGTTTGTCATGTGTTGATTGAAGCTACGAGCATGAAAAACTAATCGCGCGTTGCGTGCGACGTTTACTCACTCGGAACCAGAAACGCATTCGAATAAAGATTTTCACACTTCTGCTAAAGCGGTTCGAGCGAAGCATCGCTGTCTAGAAAAATTGCATTAATTTTTCAGTGGAGTCCATCCTAGCAAACCTCATGGATCGATTGGACCGAGAAATATCGCAGAGCAATTCGCGATAGTTCTGATAATGGGATACGTCGGTGGTAGCTCATAGTTCCAACATGGCTCCAAACATAGTTCCAAAATTTGTGATTCTTTCTTTGCGGTTTTTTTCTTAAGTTTTTAAGCTTTTAGGGCTATTCATCTTTTAGATGGGTCGTTTGAAATATACGAATGGCTTTTCCAAAATGTAACATTTTTGTATTTTCACTGGTTACTGTTTCCTTGCTTATCGATCATTCTGTATATCCAAATATATTTTTACAAAATAGCTTACAGCGTGTGTTGTACTATTTGAGAATTTTGACCTTTTAACGTGTATAAAGCAAACGCAATTCTATAATTTCAGAAGATTGGAACACTTTGTATAATATGTCGTATAACCCTATATTGAAATGGAAGCTACCATTAAATGTCAATTGAAAATAGAAACTGGAATCCAGACGGGTCTTCACTAAGTTAAATTTAGATGATGCTTTGGATTTAATTCGTTGTTACGAAAGTTAAATGTCGATCACTTAAATGATGTCCCATTCGCTGAATATTAATTAGGATTGAATCGTTTGTTGTGATTGGGACGCGCCGGATTAAATGCCATGGGTTAAGAATAGACCGCGTAAACTACCGAAAGTATTTTTAGATCGACATCCTACGGAAGATACGCATATTTATAGCTTTTCTCACGCCGTCCAATTTGAACACCGCTGGATGGTTTCGGGCACTAAGTAATTACGGTAGTAATGGCGAGTCTTCAGTTTTTGAAGCTTTGAATTTGCTGACTTCCTCGTCGCTGTAATTTTGCTAAGAGGTACTTGTTCCGGCGATATTCTTCTTATATATATATATATATATAAAAAAACAGATTTCACAACACGGAGTAGCAGAAACGTATTGATTTTAATGTTTGAACGCGGTAAATACGTTATTCTGACGGATTAATAGATTTATGAGGAGCAGCGCTTATCTGCTTGCCGCCTGGAAATGGGTATAAGTGATAAAATAATTTCCCAAAATACGTATCGTTATGCTACAAATCGGCTTGATTTATTTATATCTTTTGTGCTACAGTCACTGCATGTTAGGTTTCAACTTTTTTTTGTACATAATCCTATAATTGTTTTTTTTCTTTGTATTGTTGGAGGGATAGCGATAAATGCCTGACCTTCGTAAGGAATTTTTTTTATTTTTTTAACTGACCTTTCAGGTCGATACACTCAGCCCGGCGTTTTTCTCATTTGTGTCCCATCTAAATAATAGGTAATCAGCGTGAATAACGCCGTGTATACTCCAAAACAGCGTGGTCGCAACCTTGCTGGTCGATAAAGCGGCTTTGACCTTTTTTGGCACCGGTTGGCATTGAAAAACTCATTGTTTTGACTGTTCTTTGGTGTTTAGTGGGTAAATCTATGTTTCGTCAACTGTTATGAATCGGTGCCAAAGATACCCATCACCTCTCCATTCTCGCCCATTTTTAATCTCCGATTATTCGGTACCATATCTGAATTTTTTCAATCATCTGTGATGCGGTGACCTCATTCGGACGTTCTTTTTTGAAAGGCTCGATACGAATAAATTGAGAGGGCCGTGCATTAATGTACAAGTAACACTTCTTAAATCTTAAATCAATTCTTAAATTTTCTGAACAGCTGCTGAACAAAAAGCAGCTGAACAGCTGTTATTTAATGATCAATGACTCAAACGATTGATACGAATTTGTAAGCCTCTCCTAATAAATAATTTATACTTATGAATGAAGTTATTTCATTTTCCACTTTCTTCGAACAATATTATTGTCTGGTAGCTAAAGTCGAACAAAAGTTTCTTTTTTGTCGATATATCTACTCGAGGTCGAGCATTAATCAATTAAATTCCGAGGACGTCCCAGAAGAGAGCATTAATTAGAGAGGCGGAAAAGGTTAGACACTGAAGAAAATTAGAAGGGAAGAAAATCGTCTTTCACGGGTAATTGCAGTAGAAGAGAAATGGATTCTTTCTGACTGGCATTTTAGTTGCCGGATTAAACATAAAATCGAACGCCAAAAGGCAGTAAGATTAAATTGCCTCATAATATATTCTTTTATTTTTGTTGTGGCTATAATCTCGCATTAAAATATTTGCGTTTTTTTTTTCTTTATTACGTGAAGGTTTTGATCGAATGATATTTTAAGTTTAATAAAGATCTAACACAACAACGATGCCTCAAATTGCTTCGCTCAACTTTTAATAATGAGGCACCCTCAGAAAAGACTGTTCCCAACTGTTGTGTTGTTGAGCTACGTGAAGGTCTCTCAAAGTTGATCCAACATGATTAAGGAAGATCGATATATGTCTTATCATGGAATAGAGGCAACCTTAGGCATATCGAGTAGCGCAGTAAAGTTAACTTCGCAGCTATATTGAGGTGGAAAAAAGATTTGTTTTGCGATGGGTTCCGCATGATTCGATCCAAGTATAAAAAGGGGTTGTGCCGATTGGTGTAATGAAATATTCAAAAAATTCATTGGCTTCGTACTTGGTGACATCCTTGACGTACTTGTTAGCGGATATCAGCCAGGAGATTTGGTGTGGCTAGACAATCCTCCGCGACGTCGTGGTTTTTCTCCTAAGTTACTATGATCACGACGAAACAGTCAAGCCGGATCTGAAGAAAACTTAATGGAAGGCCGTGATAACGAGGTCGAACGAATTGTACAACAGTGCAACGTCCAGAAGCTAGAGCTGGCTTACGAAGAGTTTATGGCAAACTACGGAAGTAGTTGAAAAATCGGTTAGGGTGATTCATCAAGCCTTATTCTCGATATCAGGGTATCCTGCGGTGGCACGCAGTGTGGTTCGAGATCTAGGGATGGAGAAAAGAGCACTCGGAGCGTTTCGGCAGAGATTTCGCGGCGTTGAAAATCTTCCACCTTTCCACTGGGCATGAGCACCTTTTAGCCTTTAACCTTTTAGTTGTTACATAAATTATGTTTATTTTATGTTTCTAGCTTTATCAATTTCATTCTTATTTTACATACTTTCTTGTATCATAAATTAATTTTATGAACCAAATATATTACATTGATTAAATCAATTACATAACTTAATACTATATCTTGATAAACGATTCTAACCTTGGACAAGCACCACTTTCAAGGTTGAAACGGGGTTACTTTAAACGTTGTTCCTGTTACGAAGCGTGCATAATAAACGCTAAATTTCGCTTACGGGCGAAATAAAAAAGGATATAACCGCAAAGGCAAAGATGATAAGAAACAAAAGGATATAGATAAAAGTGATAAATTAGTTCTTGCGTTTCTTGCGAGTACACGCGGACTGACATGCCGCCAGCGAACTCTTCTAATCTATATACATGCACCGTACAGTTCTACTTTCTTAATCTGCTGGAACCGTTGGAAATTAATCGAAATGGCGTTCGTGTAGTGAATTTCGTGGCGCGGCGTGACCATATATTTTCGGACTTGGTGGACCTTCCTCTTCCGACCGCTCCGGTCTGAAATCCGTAACCGAAAGCCGAGCGCCTCCTCAGCCCCCTCGTGTGGGGGGGCGGTTGTTTGTAGCTGTTGTAGTAGGCCCGACGTTCTTCTTCGTCTTCCGTGGGAGTCCGAAACGCCATCCCGGCGCTAAATTTATTCGTTATAAATTATTTGAGGCGCACCGAGCAGCGGCAAGGACATTTAAGAGATAGACCCGAAAGGAAGAGATATTTATGTGGAAAATAAGGCTGGGTCGTCCGTTAATCTTGCCGTTCGTTTCTGTTGCGACACGGAAGGCGTATTTTCTCACGTTTTTCTGATTATATTTATTGTACACCGGGAATTATCCAAAATTTCGCGTAACTGAGTCGGCGTGCTCTGCCGTTTTGAGACAACGAAAGCTTCATAAATTATTAAAATATATGACGAGTAATCTATACAAGGGAAATCTAGACGTATAATAAAACGTTAAAGTGAAGAAATAAAGAGATAAAGGCTCATTTTAGCAAATGTATTGCGCTTTATTTCAGACCGCACCCAAAAGAGTAGGGCGCTTTATAAAAGTCTGCATTGTATCAAAATACGGCAGGAATATAGGCGGTATTGTAGGTATTCGCGTCATAATCATCATAGCCCAGTCGTTTCCTTGTTACGGGATTGTTCCAGTTTTTACCGCCTTTTGCGATCTCTTCTTCCGATATCGATAGACTTTTTGCTCTTCTATTACTTAAAATTATTAAAGCGTACCTATTGCAAGGTTTTGTAAAACATTTCGCGCAATCACGATCAGTCTCCTTCTGATTAATTTAATTCCGAAAGTTTACACTGATACAGCCGCTCCAGGAATGTTGTCCATTAGCGAAGAATGCGTCTAACAATTGGTACGTGGAATTCCGAATGGACCTACCTAAGATGCCTTCCTGTTCCATCCGACGCGGTACTAAGAATTTTTTGACCCTTTTCAAAACTGCGGTAATTTCATTGACACACGAGTTACCGGCATCTGATCTTTCGAAGACGAGAGCGGAGGAGCTCGCGCGACGCTCTCAGCATAAGTACACACAGTGCCTGTAATTCGAAGTACGATAAACACGGTTTTCGCAAATATCGAAGGCGACGATGGCGGCGTTGTTCGGGATTTACCGTCCAAGAAACGCGTCTTCCATAATGCCAACGTGAAACGCGATTATCTTGAAATGGTTGAGAGAGCGCGGTTGGCTGAGGAGGCGGGAGTATTGTTATGTTTTCGAAATTATTGTTTGCGCTTGATATTGAATTTTCCGCCGGTTTAAATTTCCGATGTATATACCGCCGCAATCCGTCTACTCCGTTTTGAATTATAGTCAAACAGCATTACCTTTTTGTTCACAAATAAAACGGGCGTCTACAGTGTTGTCGCGTCGATGCGAACAACGTTCTCGTTGCTATCGGCATAAAATTTTCACCTGTGCCCCTCGCATCGTTTTTCAATATTTTTACGTTCTGCGTTAAACGGAAATCATCGATCATCTTGTGTGTTTTATATTGACGTCGTCAGTTCGCCGTGAGTTTAACTGTTTAGAACTAAAAAATGAATTTTTAATTTTAAAATTCTTTTGCTTTGAACACTCGTTTTATTCATTCGCGCAAATTGAAGAATAAATTTTGTGGCAAATCCGAGATCAGAGGAAGGGTATAAGTCGGTTAGACGTTGGGAAAAACTGCAATAGAAGTAGGTAACGTATTGATCTAATTCACTCTTGAAACTTTGCAAGTTTAACTCGCAACAAACAACTTTCGCGCGCCATATTAGTTTCATGCTGAATTGCCTTCGAGTAGTTTTATCCGGCTATACCCTAGAGGCTGGTTATACTCGTTGATGAAAGTTGAAGCAGGAGATAGCTTTCAACATCGTCGCAAAACCGTCTCTTTTTTTTTTGGAATTTTCTTCGCGATGAAATTTATCAATTTCTTTACCTCGTGATGTGGCTTTTTTAAGATCATTTTGTTATTGTTGTAATAATAAAACTTTTGCATTAACTATCTTATTAAAAAGCTCAGGATATACATACGTACGAAGCTCTATTTTGGCCAATGACGCCAATGATAGTAACAACGGAATTTTTCTTGAATTCCTTAAAAATATCCTGTCTTAAGAAACATGTAACATAATTGGCCGTGACCTTTGACCAATTCCTTCGTGAACAAAGGAACGCTGCTACTTTTCTATTCAGTTCAAATCGCAACGTGTTTAGTTGTTTCGTTTTTCAAGCAAATTCGGGATTCAACCAAATACGATAAACAAATTTAACATAAGCAATTTGCCACTTTTATCCTCTTCGCGTCCTTAATGGTACGACGAACAGAAAATTCCACCTCTCAAATTAACTGTTTTTCACATTTTCCTTGTTTGTTTTTCAGATTTCGCTGAAAGCGGTGATGTGGTAGGCGGGGTGCGGGGGGTTAGCCCCCCTTCAGACCTGGCGCCGCCATCACGGATCACCACGGCGACCGACACAGGTAACTTGGTAATTACTTTTACATAGTTTAAGTGTGAACGCTTCTTGCTCGCGAGCAACTGTTATGTTTACGGTTATTTCTTGTTCGGTTATTTCGGTGCTGAAATGGGTCGGAATAAGCGGTGCAAAACAAGTAAATCTGATTTTACTTGTGTATGGTACATTAAGAACTTTCAGCATCTGAATTATTAATTAAATTAATGTACTTTCTCATTCCACGACCTCCTGGCGTGGATTACTTAATGCTTAAGTGAAGACGCTAGTGTTTTCCGCTAGTAAAAGGTTCTTTTATGCGACATAATCGCAGGTGTTGGTTAAACGTTTTTGCTTGCGTTTCGAATGATTTATAAATTTTCAACGGTAGGATCGACGTATCCTCGAAACAGCTTTGTTTTTTTTCGATCAAGGAGTTTTTCTTGTAATTACCATTACGTAATATGCATAATGTTATGTATTTAATGCGTGTCCTTTTTTTATGTCACAGAAGCAAGCAAGATTGCATAAAATTCATAACGGTACTCATTTCCGTTGTTTGCTCTAGGTGCCGCGGTGCGCCGTCCAGAATAGGATCCTCTTTCCTCTGATTGCAGTATCCGATGAAGTTACTGACCTCCGCTGAAGGTTACATAGACATTAGATGTAAATTTTCTACATAGTAGATACAGAAAAAATATATATGGCATCGCTTAAAACAGTGATACTTTCGCCGTTTTTTTTTTTCGTAAGAATTAGGACACATATATGCTCTTTAGCTTTCAGATAAAGTCAGGAAACTATGTAAAGTTTCAGTTTACAACGTTCTGTGGAATTATCCCTAACTTGCCGACTTGCATCGTGATATAAATAGGCGACATATTAAATTCGCGAAGATTTCCAACAAATATCACGGAAACCATAAATCTTCGAATTTTGAACCGTACATCTTACGTATGCGCGTCATGTACGTTGCACATTTGTACGTGTACACGTAGAATATAGGATTTAATCTCTGCGTTGTTGTAAATCAATTTGGCGTTTGTATTGTTTGCTAAGCCGGTGGCTTCCTGGTGCAGCGAGATAAACCGGTTGTTCCACGTCTTTGTGTGCGCGAAAATAAATCCCCGAGAGGATTTAAAACCCGGTGACCAAGGCACCCAATTTACCGGCTCTCCGCCAATTTAACCCAAATGGTCGTTTAATGCAGGACCTAATTCAGATCGGGGGCTCCTGAAGAAAGGCGATTATATTATCGTTCACGTTCTGTTTCCAGCGTTGCTTCTTTTTTTTTTTTGATACTTAAGTTTTCCGCTACCTGTGGCGCACGAATTTAAACTGTTGCCTTAAAAATACACATAATTATAAAGTAAGATCATTTTCTTAGCGGGCTTACGTTGCGCGTATCAATAAATTATTTGTTCGCTAAGCTGCTTAAGCGCACGAAGATTTTCCGAGTTTTAACTTTTCTAAATTTTTAATCGTCGTAGAGTGTACTTGTTGGTCCTATTTAGAGGCAAAAAGTGCACTAATTCCTATCTGCCTACTTAATTTTCTTTTAAAGTGTGCAAATTTAGCAGTCAGAATTTTAAAATTTAATCAGCTTGTCTACCTTGAACGGTTATTAATAGTTAAACGTGAAAACAGTTGAATTAGATATGAATCGTGGCAATTTCCCTCGTTCGCTTATTGATTTTTCCAATATTCGCCAAGGTTATTACGACGGTCGGCCAGCATTGGTGACGGTGACGACGAGCCCGATTTGGTAGTTTCACTTCGAGTTGAAATAAGAAAACCGGGAATAATGGAATAATACCGTGAAAGTTGTGTTACTCCGATGTTTAATCAAGCTAGTGATATAATTGAATAAATTGTTTCCCAATGTTTAGCACCTATTATGCTTCTTTCTTAAATAGAATTGCCTTTGGATCTGATCGATATCTTCTTTCGTAGAAAGGAACCAAGGTCGTGACTTTTTAAGTTTTAATATTTTTATAAAGGTACTCATGGCAAATACAGGTTAACCACAGTCATAGAAGATAACATGGTGATGTGCGTAATAATACGTTAATAAGCCCAAGAACAGTAGTAAGGTGATCCGAATTTCCAGTCAGTTGTTGCTAATTTGGAATAGCCTAACAAGCTCATGAAGTTAGCTACTTTTAAAAATGTTTTGAGCAACTTGCTGAAACAGTGGTAAGAGGATCTACTCTTGATTGTTACCAAAGTCAAGTATCAGATTTTTCTGTCGGGATCTCTACGATTTCAAGTCACCGTCGCTGTTAAGTGCGGCTTCTCTAACTACTTTTTATTGTTTACGGCGAAGGAGTGATACTAACAAAGCCATGAAACACTTTATAACCTTTAATTCTTATGCATCTTCTTAACTTTTCCTATAAGACCCCAAAACTTTGGCAATTTGAAAAGCAAGTAAAAAATCTCGTCGTAAGAAGGTAAGGCTCTGAATTGTTTCCACGAATTTCCCAAACATTTTGGCAAATCGAATCGCGTCCAATTGATTTGTGGCCAAATCGTCGATTCATCCTGTACACCTCATCTTCTTATAGGAAGCTATTTAAATCGGCCGAAGTAGTGGGTAGCACAATACGCATCAACTCAAGAAGCTGTTGGCCGTTGAAAGGCGTAGGAGGAACCGTCTCGTCGACGTAGACGGCTGTAATTTTCAGCAGCCGACTGAATCTGCATATATACATATCTACTTACGCTTATTCGAAGGGGGAAAAAAGGAAATATCCTCTTCGGCTCTCACGTTGAAAGCGGCATCCAGGTTCATATCTCAATCGTAGCGCGCACAGACCGGGAAGTATAATCAAATCCGAGGCGATAGTGTCGAGATAGGCGCCGCTTTCGACGTGTTCGGATGGTGGAGGGACCATTGTGTAGCGTCGTATATGATCCATAAACCTTTTCACCCTCACCTGACGAGACCCTTCGATCTTCAACGACGTACACCGAGCAATATAATGTGCTAGTGGAGGTGCCGGTGAATATGGGAGAACTGGAGTGAATATAGATGTCAAAGGTTGAATTAGTGCTTACCTATATTTAGGCCGTTACCCAGGCTTCTTTTCATTTGATTTCAAACACGCTCTTTCGTAACCGTTTTCCAAGACATAGCACGATCGGAGCTTCTCGATTAATGGGAACGCTGAAAGCGATTTCGCTTAACCGGGTTATCTTGTATCATATCCAAGATAATACAAAAATTTAATTCAAATATAGAAGACTTCTGAAGATGCATCAGAGCTTAATTCGTTCGTCGTTCGTTCGTGCCTTCCTTGGTCACGTTTTATTTATTCATTTTCCTTTCGTAAAGCAATTCAATTCTTTAACGGAGCAATAAAGAGAGCATGAGATTCGAGTGAAAATTATATTGATTCCCAAAAGTTTATAATTTGTTAACCGCTGGCGTCCTGCGAGGATCTAGGTTTAAACCACCTCCAAGGTCGCACGGATATGCATAAATCGCGTCGCCCTACTTCTTTTTGCTGCGGTCGAACGGTCGTGCCCCATCGGAAATCTCTCCCAGATATGTATAAATTACAGTCGACGTGAGGCCGGACGGAACCCTGTCACGGATGCGACCCCGATCTCCGTCCCGTGTATGTTAAAACGCCCTAAAGTGGGAGTAGCGCGCTCCCCCATATACAGTCAAACATCGCGCAGATATTACGCAATCTAGTCGGGCGGAAGAGTTATTGGGATCGTGCGAACTTCAATTATGTAAATCGGCGTCGGATCTGTCCGATTAAACCAGGTCCCGACATTATTTTACTTTGTTCCAATCGGATTACTTTCAATTAAGGCACCATCTATCCGCATCTTCGTCGGAACGTATCCGGCGCGTCGTCAGTAACGCGTCGGATAACGGGGACGATCTATTTTACTTGATAGACGAAGTGCGAGATGGCGCGCTTGCCGTAAGGCGACGTGGAACCGAGTAAAATGTCGCTCCGTGCATGAAGGTC
Organism: Oryctes rhinoceros; assembly: GCA_020654165.1. Lineage (NCBI taxonomy): Eukaryota > Metazoa > Arthropoda > Insecta > Coleoptera > Scarabaeidae > Oryctes > Oryctes rhinoceros. The sequence continues at coordinate 2,861,251 of JAIOKQ010000548.1, read as the reverse complement.
AATATTTAGAAGGGCAGGTAAAACGTCTCGCCACCTTACGGTAAGTCAATATTTAAGATGTGATACACGCAGGATTCATGTGCATATGTTTTAGGAAATAGATAGAGCCTATCATGAAATATTAGCATAAAACGTTAGCGTATCCCAGATAATTTCTTTTTTCTCTTGAAGAAGAGGAAAAAGAAAGAAAAGTAATGGTCCTAAAACACTAATCTGAGGTACTCCGAGGGACGAATCGAAATCGTTTGAAAATACGTCGCTAAACTTCACACTCATATTTCTTTTAGCTAAGTATGATCTAAACCGTTCATTAATATTTTTCCTTTATTTCAATATTAATCAACTTCTATGATAGAATTTCGTAATTAAGACTATGAAAGGCCTTTGTCAAAACTTAAAAGGAACCCCCAGTTGGCTCTTCATCATATCACATGATATCATGTATCTTTTGAATGAAACGAATAACAACACATTCCGTATCGATAAACTTTCTCTAAACCCATTATTATTTAATTCATCTAGTTTTAGCACAAGAAATCACTCAACGATTAGCGTTACATGATAGCTGCTTTCTCCGAAACAAAGTTCGTTCATCGCGTCTCTTGTTAAATATTGATTAGCGTGTTACTAGCGAAGATAACAAGCGTTTATGCGCCATCTATAAACCGCGCTCTCTAATAAAAACAATATTTTCATTAATTTCGGCGGATTAAACCCAATATTCCGTGCCCCGGATCCCGAACGCTGCACGTAGCAAAAACGCCAGGGTCGATATAATCCGATGCCCGATGGGTGCCCGATCATAATTTACATCTTATTTTCGCTGTCCTGTAAATTCGGTATCGCACTTGCATCCAATCTCTCTTCCTGGACAATATTCGTTGTATACCGGTGTATCGTTATTATCTACTGCAAGTTTGATCTAGCGTATCATGCAACGATACTGGCGGATCTCTGTGGATCCGCTTTTAGATTATCCTCGCATAACGATCCATGCATTACGAGTAACCAAACGGACCTCGAAAAGTTGATTAAAATCGTATAGTTTGAATAATAATAAATTTTATTGGCGCAACAGAGTTGTTTTTCCAGTTTTGCGTATTAGACGCGAGAAGGGCGCTACCAACGAAACGTTGCTTACCGAAATTAATTTCAATATTTCTTGAACTTCCAATACGTTGTCTCAGCAGCTTAACTTTGATTTTAGGACAAAATCGCCAAAGAAAAAGACGCTGCTGTACGCCGACTGATCAAGGAAGATCGACATGTGACAAATCGCGAGATCGAATAATACTGGAAACGCCGATAACGCCAAAAATTAATATGGGGGGAACACTTTAGAACCTCCCTATATTACATACATATTACCTTAATGCATAAACGCACAAAATAAATGTCCATCCACATATAAAGTCATTTTCACAAATAATTAAGCGTAGAGCCATAAGCAAGCCCATTTGATTTACTTATTTAATTACTGAAACTGGGACGGTAATTATAAATAACCCCGGGTATAGCTCCACAGCGACAGACTTTCGTTTAAAATTTAAATATTTAGCAAGGGCTCCAACTTTCGAATATTAAAAGGACCCACGCTTCTCCGAATCGACCCTGGCGACCGTCTTTTTTGCAAAGGGTTATTTGAAAGTTAAACTTCGACAAACTTATCTCAAAAAGAGCCGTGTAAGCGGAATTCTTAGGAACATTTCGCCCATTGCGTAAACCGTCACTGCCAATTCATTGGACTACCTATAAACGTTGTTATTTAATTGATTTCTACGATCGAGGTATCCGAAAGTATTCGAAGTAGCGGAGAAATACAGCATTAAGGCATTATTTAACTTCTCGAAAATATATTTTTTAATAATTTTCAAGATAATCGTGCGTTATGCTTAAAACATATGAATGTTAATATTTAACAATATATACTTTAATGCTGTTAGCTTAAAGCCTTATTTCTAGAGATGACTAAGGCAGGGAAAATAATTACTTTTTTGCAGAGACTAGAGAAACTCGTGTCTATTCGTCTCATAAGAAAGGGTTCGTGTTGTCTGCTTTCCCCGACAAGCGGCAAAACACGTCAGTTGCTGCAAAGAAGTAATAATTTCACCTGTCTTTCATTATTATTACAACGATAGATGCCAATAGCGAAGTCTTAATAAGCGGTTCAATGTTTATATACAACCTTATAACACGGATTATTTAAGATGTATTATCTCGAAAAAAAAAGATAAAAATATGGCTTTTTTACATTATATTCACGTGTTCACATTCCTAGAATTCTGTCGATTCCTTCCGACTCACCCCGTATAACATTTTTAAAATGAAACGTTTGAAAATGGCTCGTCGTGTCAGATTTATTTTAAAATTATTACCGGTACTAGATTATAAAGCTGCTCTATTTTCGTCCATCGTAGCTCTTCATTTTCTAAGAGATTTTATTAACCTAATGGATGGCGGCGTATTTGTATTTGCCGAGTATCTAACGTGTCATGTACGTACAATATCCGAGAGAAAATATTCTCGCGGCGTTCTCGAGATACGGCAGCGATTTAACGCTCCCGTGGCGTACAACACCATCTAGCGTGGTAATTAAAATTAGAAGCAAAGGGAGAGCACAACGCGACGAGCGCATTTCGAAATTGCCGGACTGATTCATGGTATTCGCCTGGCGCGCTGCCGTGTTAAAGATTTGCATCGAGAAGTAAATAAACCTTGCGAAACGGCGCGGTCGGCGTGGCGGCTTCGTTCGAAATTATGGCGACGGTGCCGGTGGCCCGGTTACACTATTGATTAAAGAGAGAGTCGGATGTCGGTTGACGGCCGGGCGACTCGGCTAATGTCGGCCGACGTAGAGTTGCGCGCGGTTTAGAATTTCGACGCTTTACATCGGGGGACGTACATATGTCCGTACGAATGCGGGTTGTATGCGGGATATACAACGCCACGAAAAAAGTTTCCCGGAAATATCCTGTCGAGATTCGAAATAACTTTTCACTCTGCATTCTTTTGTGTAATGCTGTCTCATATTGATAGCTGGAGTTGCCGAAGTTGGAGATTTGTTTTTTTTTTTTTCGCCTTCGTCGCACTCAAAGAAATTTTGCTGGTTCTTCGCAATCCATTTTTGTAATCCATTAATGCTTCGCTACGGCGACGTAGACTTTCATATAATAAGAATACGTGTACAGCAAAGCTACCGCAATCCGTTTGGTGTAGGGACTTATCAGGACCGCTGTCCTAGTGGTTGAGGGCGGAAGCTTATACAGCTCATCACACTTGGGATTAATAATAGATATTGGTTGGTTGTGTAAGAGACCGGTAGCGTTGAAAATGGTTACCATAAATATCAACGAAATCGAATTGCACGTTATAATAAAAGACATCCTTCTCGCTGCTCGAATAGAAACATTATCCTCTTTGGAACCTGGTACAACTCAAGAGCTTTTGCGACCGCACAGAATGTGTAGATGAGGTATATACGCCCAGACAGGAGGGAGGTGTTAGAAACAATAGAAGATGAAGAAGAACAGAGCATTCCAGTATCTCATCGCTCTTTGCCTTATTTACCTCATTGGAACGTCCCAATCGAAATGCACAATTAAAAATATTTTTTAATTTAATCCGGTTAAAGGACGAAGATTACCCTCTTAAGAGTGGCGTAGTCGAGGAAAGCAATTCCTTCCGATCCTATACCGCGAATGTTGCGGATTTTCCTCTCTAATTAGAAATCGCCACTCGCCTCTCAATATCCGAAACGAGTGTAAGTTTTCAAATTCCCAACGCCGTTTATTAACTTTACGACTAAAGTTAATAAAAACGTTGAACTCCCGTCGAAGTTGCCGCGCAACTAGCTACTCGCCGCCATGTATACCGAAGCAAGCCGCCTCAACGCTCCGTTCCGCCTCCTTTTACCGCGCGACGTTAAAATTTTCGGAATGATTCGGTGGCGGCGCGGGGGCGCGGAACGACAGCTTTTGAAAGGAAAGCCGGAGCAGAAAGGAGGAAATTAAAAAGCAGAGAGCACGAATTGAAAGGGAAATTATTGCGAAAACGGCGGCCGAATCCCGGGGATGATATATTTTCCGTCGCCACATATTTTCGTTTAATCAAAGTTGTTGAAAACATCGTTTTAGAAGCGTCGTAAGTTCTCGAAAATGGATACCTGCCGTAATTTATGATTTTCAATGGAAGTACGTTCGTCGTATTTAAGTGGAGCGATGGTACGATTTTAAATTTGCGTATTCTATCAAATAAGTGACGCGGACATTTAATGTGAATGAGTAGATGAAGATAATTAAACATAAAATATTCGCTGACTTGATAACAATTGAAGTCCCTGAATACGGGTTGATACTAAGCATATAAAGATAAGGAGCAGAATCTATTGCTTGAGACTTGCTTGAGACGCACGGAATTAAAGAAACTGCTTAAATATTAAAACTAAGAGCCGTCGGAGATGCACCAGCAAATCTCCGACAATGGGAAGATGGGACTGGTCTTATTTTATTAATATCATTATATAATATATGTATTTTTTATGTGCTTCTTCAATATATATATATTAACTTGACTCCTATCGAAATCTCTCAACGGCTCACCGGCAAGCAGTCCGATAAATGAATTGGCCGTGTAACAACCGTTTTCGTTGAATAACTACATACATGGAATATTCTTTTATTAGCTCGAGCATATATTTTCTTGTATGAGCTTGTACGAGAGATTTATGACTTTCGAAAAGATGTCTAATATAAAACGTATTCTGTTTGGGAGAACTACGTTATAAAACTGCGACGCGAATGCTTTTAAATGTAGCCTAGCAGTGTTTTTATTATAGCCTTCGCTTTATACTTCTTTAAAAGATATTAAACCTGCAATAAATCTTTCCTAAATTACAGCGCAGGGGGTATAATTATTGTTTTAGATGAAATATTACCGTATAACCGTTACGAACTTTATTATTATATGTTGGCAATTCTGCTCAGTTACAAGGCAGCTATAAAATTAAATATAACAATTGCCGGTGTTTCATTTTCAACGTTTCTGCTTAAATCGCGGCTCTGAATAGAAATATCGAAATCTTTGAAGAAAAAAAAGGAAAAAAAACGCCAGTTGTGGAAAATCTAGATTTACATTATAGAATTCTCTCGTGTAATGCGCCTGCCGTGTTTCCTTTCGTTCAACTCCTTCAATTTTCTCCGTTTATAATCCGCACGAGGCTTTTCCGGCTGTACGTAGGCGCCGGTAAACGAATATGTTTATTACAGATATGAATCTCTTTCACGTTTAATTATGTCCGTGTGCGGCCTTATTTATTTTTAATTTCCTTCCTTATAGAAGACGACAAGAGATTACGTCGAAAATCAGGGTATGTATACAAAGCAATTTAATGTCGATCGTCGTATACGTTGAAATTAAATTTAAATAATATCGCTCTTCTCCTTTTTTTTTATCATTTTATTAGAGATGTAAATACCTCGGTTTAAGGATCCTTTCTAAAATCACGCGAACTAATATTCGCGACTGCTTTTCCTCTTTTCAAGCGAAAACGCGTAGTAGTGGGCAAAATTGAACGAACTTCAGCTTCAAAACTCGCTTTGTTTTGTTAGATAAAAGAGTTTACGACACTATAAAAATACACAGGGTGTGGTTTATTACCGACAGTAAAATAACCAGGAACTGTTGATGCTATCTTCGCAGAAGGATCAATTCCTTAAAACGGACACATAAATGCAACAAGCGTTACGCGATACAACGCAGAAGTAAGCGTTGATAATTCCAACCTGCGAGAAACAAGTAGGTACGCATTGTACTCTCTCTCTCTCGGATCAAGTAAAAAGCATATTTTCACTTGAGCGAGAAAACATTTTCTTTGCTCAAGTACCTAGTCTGCTAGAGACGGCGTTGCTGGTATATGGGTCTGTCGATCTTTCCTCGCATTGAATTGAACAACGTCCCGCTAACAATTTTCTTGCATAAAAAATCATTTGCTAAATATCAAGGGAAATAAAGCCTATTTACGCAAATATCCTCTATCAAAACTCTCTCGACGTTGACTGAGAAAACTTCGTTGAGTAAAATGTAAAATGACGTATCAAGGAAAGCGATAATAAACGAATGAATGCTCGAGACCGGTAGATTCTCGTTCCTCTTTTTACGCTGTATTCTCCAAAATAGCCCATCGAACGCTACGAGAATACACTCCGACCAGTCGGGTAGCCAGAGGCTTACGATAGGTTGGCGTATCCTTCACTTACATATGAGGAAAGCAGGCATTACATTATTAGAGCGGAATCACAAAGGGAGTCTCCGCTATATAAGCCGTTGCACAATCAAGAAAACCGTTGGGAAGCTACTCGTATTCGTCGCGGCTCTAATAATATATTTGATATTTCTAACATATAATGGCAATACATACTTGCCATTTTCCTTTTTCTAATTTTCTAAAATCGATATGTTCGTAGATAAATAAAACATGCATGAAACCAGCGAAGAATAGAAAGGCACTTATTTCTACTTTTAGACAGAACCGAACCTTTGTTGTCAATTTTTGATATATTTATTGGCCGGTTCCTCCGCACAGAAATAAAAACATATATTACCACGGAAATGTCAGCCGTATATACACCGTACCTTCTCATTTCATCGTCCCGACGAACCCACGCTAACCTTATTTCCTGTTTCTTCTCTTTTGGCTATCCCCATTTTCGTTTTCAGCTATTCCGAGGCTACCCGCTTTTGTGCGGAAAAGCATTTCAAGTGCATTGTTCAATTAAAGTCGTGTAACGTGATGTTCGCCAACAAAAAAAAAAAGAAATGTAAGTTTGTAGTGCTGCGCTGAATGATGAATGCTTGTATTGTTGTGCGCTATGTGGGCGAATGATAGGGAGTATTATTTGAAAGAAATTAGAAAACGTTGGTAAATGGATAGACTCGTGTTTTGTAAGAAAGGGATACGTACAAGAGAGATGTATAATGAATTCTCAGAATGTTCAAAGTTTTTTGTTTTTTTATTATTAATCGCTATCCGCTTGAAGGTTTTTACTGCGAAGAAGGTTTTAATTATGCGCTTCTTTTTAATAAATTTGATTTTAATTTATTACAAGCGACGAGAATAGAGTCGGTAATTAGGTTTCCACGTAGTTTGGTGCACAGTAAGTTGGATTGTCCGCGGTTACTTCAAAAGTTAAATTTCCTTATCCCAAGGCGCCAGTCATTCAACAGTTCTCTCCACGGTAACCATTGCACTAAACTAATGTTTTGTCAAACTTACTTCGCGATATTAATCCTCATCCTAGGCAAACTATTCAAGCAGTGACTTCTAATTGTTTTATAAACTCTTTAACTGCATAAAGTTCTGAATACTTGTAGCACCTTTTAAGTGAGCTTTGTAAGTTGCATACGTTGAATTGTTTCTTTAGGCTCATGCGCCTTCTTTGATTTTTTCCTGTTTGTAGTTTGGCGAGGGAATAATCTGTGGGAAAATAAAGAATTATTTCGTTCTATCGCATAGATTAAAAAAATAAATTATTTTTTGTCTACAATTGTTACTCAAATTGAATACTAGTCAATAACAGGTCCCGTACAAAATGTCGATATTTTTCATTAGACCTCAGATCGCGAACTCGCATAGTATATTACAAGCTGTAATACGAAATTTTAAAAAGAAAAGAAATCGAAGTTGGCTATGGTTTAATAAATGCTATCGGTGAGAAAGCGTTTCACTTCGCTTCAAACTTCAAATGTTCAACGTCTTTAAGCGTTTAAAAAGCGATCGTAAATTTCAATAAAAGCTTCTCGTTACGACGACAGAACCGAGTGATTTACTAATCCCTCCGGAAACCGCCTACTATCTATCCATCTAGTGAACTTACACTTCACTAAGATAAGATCGTTTTAAAGACTCCAAACAGACGCAGGCAAATTTAACTCTAAAACGCAAGTTTGCTCCTTCCAGCCGCTGAAATATTCATAAATCAGAATATCGAAATACCGAAATTTCCATCCGCCACCTTCATTAATTTATTACTCAGATTAGATGCGACGAACGTTCCCCGTTCGTTGAAAAATCGTCGTGTTCCGCGAAATATGTCCGCTGTTATCGGGCGAGGAAGCGACGGGCTTCATTAAAATTTCATGCCTCCCGTGATCCCCTGGTGATGGAACAACATCGGCCGGGCAAAAAATGACGATTTTCCGATCGGATGTCTTCTGCTTCCAGTGCCGTATTTATATCGACCGACGAGACGTTTATAATAGATGAGGGCGTATTGGTCGACACGGAGTACGATCTATTATTAATCGGTAATGGTTCTATTTTAGAAGGAATTACAGGATCTCGCGCGGCTTTTATTTACCGTTCAACACATCTTCTTGCAATTCGGAATATCTTCGCGGCATATTCGAGTTCCGCCCCTGTTGATTTGAAACAAAATATATTTAAAGTCTGGTGCACGCTGCACTTTAAAGAATTAAATTAACATTTCGCATTCACACGTGTATGAATAAAAGATGTCCTAATTAAAGCAGGTAATTTAATTTAGGTCACGGGTGCGGTAGCGGTTACCATGGCCTTATGTAAGTTTTGATAATTACACTAACGATGCGCCTCACTAAACTGAAGGGCGCCCGCGATGACGACACGGTCCGAAAAAGTTATTCGTGACGGCAGCTTGGTAGAGAGCATTAGGGGTTTCCCGTTGCGCGATCCCTTCAACTAAATATCAAGGAAGAGCGAGAGTCCGCGGATAGACGTCCCCGCAACGGTAAAGAAAAGCGACTAAAAGCGTGGCGGCGCACAAACGAACTTTTGCTTATTTAAAGTTTATTCGTGACGGTTGACGGTTTTCATTAAAATATCTTCACTTCACGTTCCGTACCTACCTACCGCAAACACGCAAAATCCCCCAGTTACTCGTCTCGGAAACTTAATTCACGACGAAGAACCTAAATAATTAATTAATTACAAATTTCGACGGGAAGAAGTTTTATGAAGTTCCCTTAACACGTGTTCTCGTCAGGAAATAATTTTTAAGTACCTGTTATGAATATAATTCGTAAGAATTCTGAGAAGTAGAAATACTTCTCAATAAAAAGTACTTAATTAAGGGATAGGTTCATCATCACTTGCGTATTCTTGGATGGTTTGCAAAGCATTTGTAACTGTTCCCGCAGAAAGCATCATTGAAATCATCTTTCTTTGAAAAAAAAAAAAAGCTGAGCTTCTGATCAGTCCCTAACTTATATTTGGCATTACTGATAGTGCCTATTTCAGTTATCATCCTACCCTCGTACAAGCAAGTCCAGAACTGGTGCTAAATTTTTCTCCGTATTGCGCGTGTTGTTGCATATTCACTCCTCTCCCGACCGGTGATGCCCATACGTGTTCTAACCGCGTTCATCTCGGCTAATCTCTTGTTTCTTTTTATTTGTTTTAACTTAACTTAACGGTATTTCTATGATTAATAAATACTTCTACTACATAGTAAATTCCCTTCTTGCAGATGTCCTGACAGCGGGCCCGGGGCCACCAGGATGCCTGCGGACGAGGACTATGGAAGGAGACAAGTTACATTGCAGCATGCCTCCGCATCACCAGCTCCTGTACCGTGTCCTGCTGGTTGCCCTGCTGCACCTGTGGATCATGTGCAGACCCCAGTCGCCGAACGCTACCAGCCGACGGATCGGCAAGAGCGTTACAGCAGCGACAAGCAGATCGCTTCCGAACGCTTCGAGCAGTCGGAACGATTCCAGGTCGCATCGGATCGTTTTGGTTCGGAGCGGAGCAGTTCGGACCGCTTGCCGTCCGGCGAACGCTATCACGGCGCATCGGAACGCTATCCGCTGGGCGAACGTCCACAGACGGCCATCTCTTCGGATCGCCTTTCGAAGGAAATCTTGCAAGGGTCCGGTCAGAATTTCCAACCGGAACGATACCATTACACCGAGAGGAATTGCCAACGATACCCGGAACGGTATCAGACGCAGAACGTGGGATCCTTGGATAGATATCATAACGGCGGTATGGATAGGTACTCCAGGACGAATACACCAACGGATAGGTATCTCGCAGGGAACGAAAAGGAAAGATGCAACAGCAGTAACGCGGATAGATATAATCAAGGTACGGATTTTAGTGCCGGTACCGCTACTACTCAGAGCGTTTGCTCTATCGAACGATATACGCCAACGTCCGAACGGCAAAGATTCAATCAGACCGCGGAAAATTACAACAACGGATCAAAAACTCTACCGTCGGAAGTGTACAAGATCAGGTCGAATGATAAGAAGCCAGTTTTGGGCGAACGCTACCAAAGATTCGCCGAATACGACCGGTTCTTGCCGATACCGTGTCCGGAGCGATTCGCCGGCATGCAAGAGAGAACCGAACGACCTGATAGAGTACAATTTTCACAAGTTTCTTACATGGAACCGCCTTCACCCGCGCCATCTAGCGACCGATTCATACCGCCGCCACCTCTATCGCCAGCTAATACACCCAGTCCAGATTGTTATCCGGCTAATGCGTTTCCATCACCAACGACCGCAGCACCGCCCCCAGATAGATTTATTCCACCACCACCTCTTTCTCCGTCGCCTACTGAGAATTTTTCGCCGAAAAAATTGGACAGGTACGAAAAACGATATCAGTACACATCGTCGCCAAATCAAAACGATCGATACAATCACTACGATCGTGCTGGTAAAGATCGTCAATATTGCAACACGAGTACCAACGGTAACGATCGGTATTTAACCACTCATCAGAATCAAGGCTCGTACCACGATCGATTTGGGAGTACCAGCAGTGGTGAACGGTACATACCTCCCAACGCTCATATACCGGTTGAAAGGTATGTACCTCAACAGCAGGAAAATTACTACGGATCTTATCAGTCTTATGATCGCTATCAGAAAATCAATCTGAACGATCCTTATATGAGAAGGGATTTGGGTTTCTATCGCCTAACAGTACCGTATCCTCAAAATCAATTTCAAAGGATCCGCTATTCTCACATGTGCGCACAGAACAGATCGAAATGTTGCCCGTTCCAAGAAGGGTACCACGTCAAATCCAGTCCGGGTTCGAGTTCCAGCAGCTCGGTGACTAGCCAGGGTAAAGAGTTACAAAATTTTCACGCCGCTCAAAAAGAGCTCGGCGTCAATAACAGTAGTTTGCCAGATTCGATACAGTGCCAAAATTATCACGGAAAAGAGTACCAGTGCGCCTACCAGCAGGAGAAAGGTGTTCAGTGCAGCGGCTACGCGAACAAGGACTTTCAGTGCATCGGTTTCAACATCGCGGCCGGAAAGGATGGTAAGGATCCGGCCTGCGCCGCTGCTTCCGGCTTCATCTCGCCTAACATGCGTAAGGGACAGTGCCGGCACGGTATTTGCGGTAGTTCCAGTGTCGAGTACGTGGGACAGTCCGGTGGCCGACATGTTTGTGCAACGCCTCCCCCTAGGGGTAGCGTCGGATCAGCTGATATTGTTATCTGCAGCGATCAATGTTGCGCGAAGAGACCACAAAATACCTTAGCCCTGACTGTATGGTAAGTTGATATTTTTGTAACAATAATAATGATAAAAAAAAGATCACATTTACTATAATTTGATTTCATAATTGTCTGATCAAACTTTATTTATTTTCGATAAAGGACAGTATGTAATCTATCAATCTGTATTGTAATAATCGCTCAAATCAAAATTAATGCATTTAATATAGATGTGTGTGTACGACTCGATAGCTGATATCTTAATGGCGTCATAAATTTTGATTACGTTTTTAATTTTAATTTAATAGTAATTATCGTGTAAACATTACAACGTAAACAACGTCCGCGATTGAATTAAATGATATAATTAATTAAGTAATCTATCTCAATTTGCTGGATTTAAATGCTTCTAAAAGCATATGTACATATGACGCGATAAATAGTATTATCTCTCGCATTTGCTGTTGATGTTCATTTAGATATGATCCCTTTCCTATTACGGTGTAAAAGGAATCTTATTTATCACAACTTATGCTAGAAAAACCGAGTTACACAGACTTCATTGGAAATGAGGTCAGCGTTCGAATAATAATACATATACACCAACTTACGTAAGTAACTCATTTTATTTGTTAAATTCACATATGTTAAATTAGTTTGTTACACTCGATCGACTTTTTTTTAACAGGGCGCGAGATTATGAAGAAATAAAAAAAAGAACAAGAAAGGCATGTTTGAAAATCTTGCAAGCTTCTTTGGCAAAATTAACAAAACAGCAACAACAAAACGGACTAACAATTTATAGAGAAAATAATGATTATTATTAGAGATGACGAAGGCAGGTGGAATTATTCCTTTTTTGCAGCGATTAGAGAGACTCGTGTCTATTCGCCTCATGAGAATGGATTCGTGTTGTTTACTGGTGTCTCCGAGAGTCGACAAGACGCGAGTCTGTCTAGTCTCTGCAAAAGAAGTCCGCTTTTGTCCTCTCTAATTATTATTATTAACAACGCATCGTACTAGAGAAGGTTAAATGGGAATCGATTCAATAATGATAAATAATAATAATAAAACAAAGTTCGCTTTATTTACTAGATAAAGTCGGTCTCGAAGAATCGATTGCCGTTGGGTCCCGGACAAGGAAACGTTGAAGTGCCTGGGAATCGATTGATTCCAAGAACTAGATCTTCTTTTCAGCGCTATTGCGTTGGTATAGAATTGAGTTGTCCTTCGGTGTCGGCTTTTCTTTTTGTTATAACCTAGAATAGCGTAATGCATGTTTTAGAAAGTAATGCTTATAGTCTTATTACTATTAACTTATTATTTAATTTATTTATCTGCTTACTCAGTTTTGATCATTTACATACGGAAGGCGTTCTTCGTTCTTCTTTGGCATCAATTGAGATATCGAGAGGAGGCTGGGTCCAGGAGGACTTGCAGTGCACCGGTGTTTTTCTTAAAACCGGTTTTTGTAATGTATTAACAGGGAACTTAAATGGATTAAATGCGAATCCACTTCTGCACAAAAGAATAACTCTTTATCTGTAGCACCTCGTTAAAAAGTTCGCGGAAAGTACTATCCAACGGTAGGTATCTGTTATTTTGATATTTTAATTCAAGAGCGTGTGTTTTGTTGGTGTAACCGGGACTTAGTGAATCATATCCTGGAATGTGTTTTAAGAAAGTTTCTATAAGTATTATCTTTACTTTCTTAAATGCACGCGTTGCCATTGGTCTTCTTGAAAATCTGCTTTTATTTTGAACAAAGGTAAGTAGAATAGCGCGTTATAAATGTTTTATTGTTACTTTGTAAGTGTCTAATCACTTGCACAATCTTTCATGGTATTAGTTCTTTTGCTACAAAAAAAATGAATTCAATAAATCGTGTTGGTTAATTTCACCAAAACAAAATATACTAATTAATAAATTTATGACAATAACAAACTACGTTTGTCAAATTGAAACCTGTTTATCAATGCAATAAATACCCGTTTATTAACTTACTTTTAAGTTTTTTTCATTCAACATTAATTAATAAGATTGCACCGGGCAAGGTAACAGCATTTTTATGCGGAAGAAGCAACGGTTTACGAGCTTGTATACATTTGAAATATTTCCCCCTCTTCCCGAAAAGCAAGATAAAAGAAAAACCGGCCTGTCCCAAAATTGGTCTCGTCATGTAGGCTAACAATATCTAAACGACGTTATCTTGACATTGGGTTATTACTACAGAAAAAAAAGATAACAGTAAACGGTAACGATAAGCAATTTTTGTTTTATGTGCGGGGCATTACACATCGCCGATGTCAGTTCGATGACTCCGAAGAGATAACGTCGCCATTAGATTTAACGTCTTCGTGTTACCTTTCCGCTTCGCAGATTATATTCCCCCCGAATATAGACACGTTCCCGTCGAAGGATCAATAAAAAATACGCCGTTTCTTAAGTTACCGACATCTACCACCAGGATATCCGTTCGTTCGAAAGTTCAGCTCTTTACGAGAGCGTTACGTCGGCTTTAATCGACAATAAAAGCGTAATTAAGTCGCGAATTCGACGAATGTAACACGTGCGCGCGTCTCACAGAAGGATGCCGGTTTGTTTCGACATGTTACGACCGATGGTAGCATATATTATTGAAGATGTTACCTTCAGTCGTGGTAGTATACGACGCTGCTGTATGCATAAATTATGGACCGTATGCGAAACTTGGCAATGCAGTAAAATAAGAATACGATGCCGTAAAGTTGCCTGTCGGTGATATTGCCGTGTTTGTCGCGAATGCATCGGCTGAGCGTTGGTAATGTTTTCCTAGAAGTACGCTGGGTGCATCTGCGCCTGCTTATCGCACAATTAAGTCCTTTGAATGTGCGAATTATATTGTAACGGAGGATTACGGCTTCTCTGTTAATGATTCGTGCGGAAATCTCAACTTGCGTTTGTTGCGGTGAACTCATAAAGGTTATTATTGTTATATACCATCAACTCGAGATACTTGAAATATTGCTAATAAACCTCTTCATTCAACATGACGTGTTAGATTTATTCAATCATAATAATTCGAGCCTTTATATTCCCTAACATTGCAGAGAGTATCTATCGACCGTTAGTAATCACGTAATTACCAACCCTGCTCCCGTAGAGCGTTTTAAGATGTTCACCCTCTATTATATAAATACCGCACGCACGTCAACGTTCAAGCAAGTATTGCAACAAAAACATTCCCTCGAAAACATCTGTTTAAGCCGGCATCCCGCGCCGTGACAATTTCAAGTTGTTAGGCAAATGATTGGATGCATATCTTGCTACCGACGTACAGATAAAACAGACGATACGCTGTGCCAGATCTCACAAAATTGGTGTTTGTTGTTTGTTAAAAAAGTTTTTATTCCTGTGAAACCCGCGCTACAACCTATACGTACAAATGGTGAATGGTAGGATTGCCCTGATTTATAAAGTATGAGGAGGGTGAAACGCCAGCTGTTAATAATACTCTTCAGGGTGATACCTCCTGAAAATTCTAAGGATCGCCCTTATCAGTATCAAAAACGAGAAAATAGTGTTTACCTAACAAGAGATGTCATTCACCGATCGGACTGAAACTTGGCGGACTTATAAGACCCGCCGAGCGCTATAAAACGCCGCTTTCCGTTTCGGCGGGACCTCAAGTTCAGAGGGTGAATGCTGCTTTTGATGTTTCGACGATTTTCAGATTTTTGCAATTTACACCGTTATTACTAATAAAAAAAAATGTATGTCTCTAAATACGCCTTATATAGGTTGATCTAAGTAGCCCCGATGAAATTCTACAGATCTGCCGAGTTTCAATCGAATCGGCGTTCCTTCGTAAGTCAGACTCGAAGAAAAGAGCCTTTTTTTATCATTAGGAATTTGCTAGAAAAGCAATTGCTGCAACATTGTCCAGGACAATAGTGAATTCAGCTTTCAAGCTTATTATGAGCCCGGCAGCACGTAGACGAAAAGGAATTCACTTCATCATGGCTCGCAACCGGCTAATAGTACATCTGTAGAATGCTGTCTACGTTCTAAGTACACCTGCAGCTTCGGTCATAGTTCGAATGCATATTACGGTTGTATCGAAATTGCTTACGTACCTACGACGGAAAATTCAGCGCTTATAGCAGTTGTATACGTTGAATGTCGGTCGGAAACTACCGGTTAACTCGTTGCTGGCTAACTTTGGGAATTCACCCCCAAATAAACAGTTCGTTAAAGTCTGTCTAACGTTACAGTAATACACAGCATTAGTAACTGTTGATGTTGTCGATTGTGTGTGTGTGTGTGTGTAAACTCGGTTTTAGCAGAGCGAAATTTACGAGAACTTCCGAATTCTCCTCGTCTTGTCGTTTGTTTTTAGAATAAACGAAAGTTAATTGGCCGATCGTCAAAGTTACTGTACATTTAAGTTGGCGTTTCGTACCGTCGATATCAAACGGAATTTATCAATACGCTCTCTTCAATTTATGTCGCCGCTTTGCATAAAGTTCATTATACCATTTGCAAATGCTCAACACATGCGTATGTACAGTTAAGGAAGTGATTTCAGGATGATATCGTCTCTCTCGTTCGCTACACCTCGTTTCGTTCGGAAATTAATTCTCCGACGTTGTACAACGATTGGCGTTAGAGAAGCACAAAAAAAACATACGATTGCGGGTATTTATCGTATTTGCTCCTTTGAGTGTTGTGACCGGTTATGTTTTTGTAGAATTTCGCAATTATATTAAAGATAAGCAAAGAGTCAATGACTTATTGATGGAATATGCTTAGATGCGAGGAAAGGGTAGTTGAAGGTAATATTATCTTCTTTTCCAAAGTTCGAAGAATAATTTCTTATTTGCTCCGCTGCTAAAAGCTTAAATGAAAAAAAATCATAAATCATCAAAATAGAAAGCGATCGGATGCATGGCTCCTCGTAAGCAATTTTTCACAACAGTGAGCTTCTTTATTTCACACATGGATTACAGCTGTCGCAAGTTTCATCCGTTGCTCGTGTATATAAAATATATGTTAAATTTTCTTCAATTTCGCGTTTGGGGATGGCAGACGGGCATTTCAATTGAAAATATTGAGTTTTTAAAAAGCTTCCAGAGAATATGCGACTTCAACGGACATATACAGAAAATGGCTTTTTTTTTCAAAATTACCTACCACGTAATTGCCGCAAAAGAGTAGCCGAACTATGAAGGAAGTAATCCGATGACCAAGCTAAAATTCTGCAGGATTTAATCTTTGCATTGATATATATACAAAACGTTAAAAACGTTTAACCCCGGGATTATCTATTCGAAACAACAGCAAAAGAACTAACTTGTTAACCTTTTACTTTTCATATGTTTCGTAACTAGTGCGTTACTTAAAAGCGAACCGACAATCTGCCAAAAACTTGGGGAAACTAATAATAAACTTCTCCAAACTAAATGAGGTTACTTTGCGACAGATTCCATCGCAGCACGTTCAAAAGAACGCGGTAATTAAGAGGAAGCGCCTTTGATGGTGCAATGGAACCGTTTGCGCCGTTGCACCGCAATGAGAAGGATCTTGCGAGTTCGGAAGATAAAACAAAATGAATCCGATTTCGATCTAAATACGAGAAGCTTCCGCGAACACATTTAACGGGGAAAAAAAGGGGCGAGTAAAAAGTATCGTCGTTTTAAAAGGTTTTAAGAAGTTGAATTTTACTCCGAGCCGTTTTTGAAATCGGGAAATTAGCGGTAAAAGTTAGAAGAGAAAATTAGCGGAGCGTTTTCTCGCGCTGAACTTACTTACTGTATATACTGTTGTATTGTAACTTTGTATTACTCGTTATCAATAATCTCCTGATTATTCATAACGAGCGATTGCTTAGGTGTTCCTTCTTCTTAAGTCCTTTCTGATTAAATTATTTTGAAATTACGTAAACAATTCCAAATTTAAAATTCATAGATTAAGTAACTTGAGGACGATTGAAATAAACGAGGTGAGGTAATATAATTAGGGTAATAGCGTGACGAACTATTGGTGTTAATTGTTAATATCCATCGAAGGTACAAGAAAGTTTGATATTGTAAATTTAATCGAAGTATCGCATTCTAAAACGGGCAAATTAATACAACACCGCTCGTCCTATTTAATTCGATTGTGTCCGCTTTTCACCGATGACGGTATACTCCATTTACTGGCGGATCTAACGCAGAACGTATGCGGAGAGGATCCATGTTTATCAGGCCAATACACTAACTTCTGTCAACTGGAAGGCCGTTTAATTTTATGATTGATTTCCCGGAATGTATGGTCCCGTTGCGTTTGACGCGACCTAGATTGTTCCGATTGACCTACACCGTTTGTCGTCCCCCTCTTGTCGTTAGAAGGGCCAGCAAGCTGCAAAAACGCAAACCAGCACGGAGCAAATTGCGACGTTCGAATATGAAGGAGGGCCGTTGTTGGAAATAATTCGTAGTAAACGGATATGATTGATATGTTGTAAAAAAAGAAGGAAATTCAAATATCTCCATTTATAGACACGTTTGTTGTGTCAATTTTTAGGAAAAGGAGGCGAAGATTAAAGATATTTCTTTGCGTAAGCGAGGAAGTTTCGTTTTGAGATAATAAGTTGACAGAGAGTATTTTACACATAATTTGTATCTTCACTGCTTAACCTTTCCGTGATGATATGTACATTCGATGTGTAGGGTGTGCGCCAACTGGTGACTTTCATCACTGCGAGTTTGCCGCTCTTCTATGAGCAGTTGAAGGCATGAAGATGCGGACTTTACCCGTGACGAAGCTGTTACTATTATATGCGAATGCAACAACAAATCTATTCGAAAGCAATCTTCTGCTGGGCCGATCCATGCATCACTTCCATTTCTTTCTTGCGCCCATTTACTTTAGTTCTTAAATGCACATAGCACTACGGATACATGGATACATACCGACTACACAAAACCTCGCAATTTTTGCTGGAATAATTTATCGAAGCTAACGCGTTTCAATCGTGAATATTATATTGCAACGTTTGGATGGTGCAAGATTAAATCGTCTAGGTGACTACATTTTACAGTAGCTCGTGTTCGGATACGTGTGACCACGATTCCCTTTATATTAAAAAAAAAAAGGCAAGGAGCCGGAGTAGATCTGTACTAATAATACAAGAGCGCCGGCCGTTTCTGTACCGTATCTATGTATATGTATGGGCGCTGCAGCTACCGGGAAAATCTTACTATAAATTTCCATTCTTGCAACTCGCTACATCAGTAAAATGCAAATTTTATGTTCGCCCGCACGGCGAATAAAAAGTTCGCTTAGAATTTATTTCAAAACTCATACCGTTAAAGAGGATTTTTTCGCCTAGTTCATGTCCCCTTGATAATGGCTCCTAATGCATTATTTATTATTTTATATCTTCACGTTTTACTTCTTGAGAGCTCTAAATTGAGGATTAACAATTTTGAAATTTTCAGACAATTTTTATAAATCGCTGAAGTATTCATGTAAATTAAGTTGAGGCTTGAAAACGGTAATGCGACAGGTCATCTAAGATGAGGCGTGCGTTAGTTGTGAAATATCTCAGCAGATGATTAGTGCTCAGATGGTTTCGATCTGGACTGACAAAATATTTGACCTACGAAGATGACAAGATCCATTTGTCGAAACTTCACGATTGCCAAGAATTACAAATGTGTACAACACGTTGATGTATATTAGTAATTCTTGGCGTTAGCCGTTTTCAATTTGGGCTGACGTTTCAAACCAAGGCCAGACATTTTGAAGTCAAGATCGAAACCATCTCGATAATTGAAGTAGCGTTTTAGTGCCGTTTATCAAGAAAACACGCTGCGCATTTCGACACGTGTGCTTTCATAGATGATATTTGCAAGAGCACCGATCTATTTTAACATCTTGCGTCGATTCTAAATACGTAGTAATCATGAAAGACTTATTTGCCCCGTCCAGAATCGCTTCGGCGTTAGCCATTCGATCTGCATTCATTTGTATTTATCTCGCTTAAACGGTTTTGAATTGACGCAATTCAAGTGAAAAATTTCGGCCAATATTTATCGGCGCGGAATATCTACGGAGATTGACTTCGTAGCGGGTGTAGCAACTGTCCCGCCCGAGAGATTTACGTATGTAACTAATCACGCCCGCTGAACAAATTGTAACCGTCCAGATGAGCGAAGAGTTGGAATTTAAATTTTCGTTTCAAGGTATGCTTACGTAAATATCAAGTTTACGTATTTATTTAAGTATTTCGTATAAATTCCGTTCTAAGGACTTAAGGAATTGTTAATTTTAATTCATCGTTAGTGGGCCTAACTACCGTTCAAAATGCCTATATAATACTTCAAACGGAGGCAAAAGATAGGAGCACGAGGTACAATCGTAACATTTTCACGGACAGTTAAGCAGCTATAAAGACCATCAAAGCCTATATATATCCGACCTGTTACACGTATGTTTACAGGATCTAAGCAGGCAAAAACCATATTATTTTGCGGTCGGTGTTAAAGGACGATAAGCTGGTCGGTCAAACGACGAATGCTCCTTTCATTCATTCAAACTTTGTAGGTGTAGTTAAAAAGTAGCCATCTAAAGCAGGAAATGAGAAAACGAGAGGAACATCTTAAGGCAAGCGTGTTAAGGAAAGCAAAGCCAGCGCTATTTTTTCGCAAAAGCGATCTTAGACTATTGTTAAGTTATTCAGCCTTAAAATATCACCTACACAAACCAGGAAAAGCTGATGATCTATTCCGACTACGACAAGAAGATCTAGAGACGACGGGTACATCCTATGCAAATAT
Organism: Oryctes rhinoceros; assembly: GCA_020654165.1. Classification (NCBI taxonomy): domain Eukaryota; kingdom Metazoa; phylum Arthropoda; class Insecta; order Coleoptera; family Scarabaeidae; genus Oryctes; species Oryctes rhinoceros. The sequence continues at coordinate 2,840,955 of JAIOKQ010000548.1, read as the reverse complement.
GTCGAAAGAAATGCCGGTGATGAAACGACATCAAAAGACGCTTGAGAACCTAACGGAAAGGCTTCCGAAATGATATTGGTGCTCTTTGAGGTTCTTTGGCCCGTTATTTAAGTGTGACGATTGATCAACGCTTGGCGTTACGGTTGCATATAGAACACGTCAGGAAGAATTTATTCCATTCAACGCCTTCATCGAGCTGAATCGTTGGAAATGTTGGCGCCAATTGGCAGTTTAATTACATCTCTTGCGTTATCGGAGATGCGATTAGTTTTTCTATTTTAAGTAAAACAGCCCAACAGAATATCACACTTTAAACATGGGAAATGTCACGATCAAAACTGACTATAAATAATAGCAGAATTTGATAGCTGTTCGGGTCTTCTCGTATTCGCTATCACCAACAGCCGGTATATACACGCCCGACATATAAATATAACGACGGCTGTTTTGGTTGTTTGGCCTTGCTTCTTCCTAAATATTTTTCATCTCTAAAGCTCTAAGCCACGATATATACTCCTTTGTTCATCGCAAAAGTCATCCAATATCCATTATGGAAATAATTACAAAATTACGACGCGTATAATTTGCATCAAATTAAATCTAAGCGACGACACTATCGAGACGACCGACGCCTTCGCTTAATTAATAACAAACTAAACAACTTATAATTAAATCCAAAGGACAGAGAGTTCGGAAAAGACACGCAGAGCACCGTTCTCTGATGACAATCAAATCGCGATATATTTTAAGCCGTATAATTAAAATAGAAGTAGCGAAAATTAGCGGAGAAGGAAACGTAGAGGATGTGTCTCGTCCTCGTCCTTCTCCTTACGCCGCATTAGCCTATCACCATCGCTACGTCGACAACCCAACGGCTACGCTTCACCTCGTTACAAAAACTCCTCTCGTGTACGCGCGTTTAAGTACGAAAGAAGACGGCGAAACGGATCCGAACGGAGGAAATCCCGCTACCCGTTAATGTGAAAGCGTGGAAGGTCCAAAGTTTCGCGCGAAGTTAAAGTAGGGATGAATAATTTCGCCGCAGATACGAGCGGATGGGGGTTGTTGATACTTCGGCGGGTACGTACACGCATACCGTTACATGGCGGTGGGAGGATGTCGGGCGCATGTCAGCATATAAACAATTAAGGCGTTGCCAAATTCCCAACCATGAGATTCTAATTGAAAGTTTCAGGTCGATGATGCGGAATTGAAAAGTTCAACGTTAACCGTGGAATGATGCCGTTGAAAATGCGATAGTTACAAAATCGTTTTGTTTTCTTTAGCAAAAGTTCGCAAAATGAAATTATTTGTCGGTTGCGTAGGTTTCTGCTATTGTCAACGTTGCACTCTTGATTTTCGGATTCGAATAGCGTCATTGCGGTAGTTTTTGGTGACGTTTCGTCCTTACTCATACTCATCCTCATGGCCTCATAGGCGCTTCTGAATTCTTCATACAAATCGAATCAGCCTTCCTCTCTTCGTTATATAGCTGCGTTCTTGCGGTGCGCTAGGACGTTGCGCTACATACAGATTGATACCTCAATGGCATCAATCAATCAAGACCATCCTCCAGCTAAAAAAACGCGATGTTATCAATTTTCTTATCAACCCAATTCGCTTCCTCTAGAACTGAACGCTTCGGTATTCTCGAAAAACTGAATTCTAGTTGTAGCTTGTTCTAACTTCATCCTCGCTATGGAAATTCTTCGAATTTTCCATAATTTCCAAAATATTTTCGGAAATCACGAAGAATCTCAACGATTTGAGCTGCGAAGATGGATATAAGATCGGTTACATTAATCCTTAACAATAAATTTAATACAGATTACAAAAACGGTGCCCAACAAATAGTTGAATAATCACAGGCAGAACACATACAAGACGCTATTATCCGTAATCCTTTCGTTACATAATCGCCGAAGGTTCACCCGTTATTAAAGCAAAACGGAACAATTTCCGGAATGAATATTTCCGTTCATCGCCTTACTAATTCTCGGCCCGGTTCTAGGGACTTTCGCGCCATACATAAGGGGAAATAACAGATGTATAAAATCGGGTATCGTACGGACGGCGAACGGGGTAGACGGAGCGTATCCAGTCATATTTCTCTTTATTAGTGTGTGTAAGGGTGTATATCTTAGCACGTTAATTAAAATTAATAGCGCGGATATAAAGTTACTCAGTTAATCACTATCGTGTTCCTTGGGGATTTTTCGGATAGAGATTTGCCGTGGAATTATTAATGGAAGTTAGGAGTTGTTTCCGAACAACCTTCGAAGTTGATACTTAAAAACTTGGGACGGTAATTTGATGCAATTTCGTTCAACGCGAAATAAACGAATCTGTAATTATTCAACTAATATTAAATTTGTTTGTCGACGTAAACCTCTTTATACTTCCGTACGCTTAGTTCAACGTTCCAAATTTTTGATCCGAACGGATTTATCGAGCTCTGCAGAGTAGGTCGTTACAATTGTCGATGGATGGATTCTCTAAGTGGGTCTTTTTTCTTCAATTTAGAGAGTCGAATCCCTCCAATCAGTATAATAGCGTCCAGTGATTGCCGCCTCTTGACCGGATGAAATTAATTAGCCCGGTCTTCTGTAGATGGTGCTCAGTTGGCGAAAGATCTAGCGATCTCGGTAACCATTGCAACAAGATACTTTGACGTTTTTTTGAAAGCGGTTCAAGTGGACGAGATCATTTTGTTGGAATTCCCGATAAAAAAAAAAATACGATATCTGGTAATGTTCTCCTTTGAAACGTCTTCATATGATCATCTCAACAAACTCATGTTTCCCATGTTCTCTCTAACTTAAAGTTTTTACAGACGCATTATCTCTTCTTGCCTCCCTTTACAAACATTAGGCAATCGATGTTCGTAGTTTGTTCTAGCATGCGTTACACCGATTATTAGAGCACAATGTGTGCGTGAGTTTCGTAGCAGGAGTTCTTCTAAAGTACAGTTAGTAAATTCAAATTTCTTTCGGCGTATCTACGTGAATATGTTAATCCGTTATTCCATTAAGGGAAAATTTAAATCTCGTTCGAGAGACTCGTCGTCGGCACTTCTACGTATTTACGCCCCCGCAAAATACTTTCCCGCCCACGTTCTATCCTCACTTATCTCTTGACTCTCTTGCATTATCATCTCGTTCGGAAATTACTGGTATTGTCTTTTATCTTGTTTGAGCAAGATTGCTGCGAACTTTTTTTATTTTAATTTTCCATCGAGGTTAAATCGTTCCGAAAATCGAATAATTCGGTGCCGCTAACAAAAAAAAGAAAAAAAGAAAAAACGATAATACTGGGATGCATAGTTCGCTATTTGAGCGATCAATCACCAATTAGTTATTCTTGCATAGATACGACCGTTCGCACAGTATAATCGCGCAAATTACAAGAACTAATGAACTATTCGAAAATTTCCATTTACGAACGAAACTCGAAGTATGCGGCCTCTTTTCTCTTCAGGCGCTTATTGGTATGAGTGTAAATGTTATAATCCCGATATTTGCGATTGTAGATATACGTACGTTGCTAGAAGCCGCCGGTAATGGTTTAGTGGTCTGTGAGTTATTGGAAGTATGTGTTGTGTTCGATGAAAATACCAGAATTATCATTAACTGTCAGCAACAGTTCCGTGATTGATTGACAGGTAATCTGAAAACCGATTACGGGCGAGCTTTGAATTCGAAATGCGCTCTCGGGCATATTGATAAATGAACAGTTTTATGCGGAAATAAAACGTACTTTTAAAAGATTACCTCTTTTATAATAAAACTAGTCTGCTTTCGATGCGATTTAATAAAGCAAAAAAAAAAAAAAACAAACAGATAGCGACCGGAAATTAAAAAAATAATAAGTAGACGCTGCGGCGTGTGCGCAAGAAGACATCCACTACTTAATAAAACATCAATATTACGTACAGGCATAACTGGTAAAGCAAATCAAGCCGGTACATAGCAAAGATCATTTTAAAGAAAAAAGTTTTTTTAGAAACCTACGGCGACTACATTAAGGAGACAAAGTACTCTAATTTGAAGAATTAATAAATTAACGTAATTTGACGTAATTTTTGCAAGCCCATATCTACTGGTTTTAACGGTTTTCTTGTTGCAGCGGAAGAATTGACTATTTTTTCTGTTAGTAGTATCCATTAAAATTCGGAATAACGATACATGATAACGTTTCCATTGTCCGCTTTGAATTCATTCATCACTGAGCAACCGAAAAGGAAGAAGCGTGATACAAACAAGGTATGTATGTACGTACGGATCGGCAATTCGTCGGAACGCTTTTGTTCGTCGTGATGTGTGTACATAAGGAAAAATGGGAATATATGATTACGATGATGATAAAGTCCCGTCTTTCGCCGAGCGTTTATTGATGGGCCCTTTTAAAATCCCCTGTTTTCCATCTAATGTTGGAGGCACCGGAACAATATATTCATTGACCTGTCAATAAGAACAGAAATTCGCCCATAAATCTCGTATGGCGCGGGAAAAAGAGCGAAAAAGACAATTTAGGGCGTTCGCTGTTGGGAAAACGATATTCGCGAAAGAGACAACTTTTAAAATAACAGAAACGTGGCCCATATACATATGCGTTGTGCTAAAGGAGGACGCGGAGGAGCGAAAAATGTGGCAAATTTAAAATATCCATTCGATAATTTACATTCACGCTTACGTTGGACAGGCGACGTCGATGCGGTTTAGCGGGGTAGAAGGCGAACGAAACGAACGTAGGAAAAAGGGCAGCTGAGAACTCATAAAAGCTTTGATGTGCTTTCGCAAATATAGCCCATCTTGACGCCGCGAACGGAAGACGGAGAACAACGAACGTTGCGGCTCATCAAAAACGGGAATTTCGAATTTTTCCCTTCGAAATTTACCTCTTCGATTCATCAAATAATTTGGACGAAAATAGCCGAAATTCATTTTGAATCAAGTAATATAAGTTGGAGAATCTCCTCGTAAAGTTATGGAATTATCAATGGCTTTCTTCGGTCCAAGTAATATTTATCTACAGGGATCTGGTAGGATATTTGCTAAAGCTACAAGCAGCAGTAATCTGCTGTGCTAATCATGTGATTTATTTCAAGCTTTCGCTGTACCTGTAAGATTTCCGTTCGACGTTTTGTCATTCTGTATTACGTATTGCTTCTTGTTTTCGTATTTATCCGGTGGAAAATTTAGATTTTTTATTTAGGCTTTGCTTATTACTTTTAATTCTTCCTCTTGCATTATAATGAAGTCGAGTATAAGACGATATTTTCTAAAATTAGCAAAGTAGTAGAAATACTCTGCTTGCGTTACCAATAAAAAAAAAGGGAAATTTGTCACTTCCGCTATTTAAATATGTATTATATACCGCTCGATCTAATCGCGAATAAATACAAAAGTCTGTTATTAGCCTGATTATCGTGCGGCTGGTGTACTTGCGGGAATACAGAGAGCACGCGACAATAGTCTGTATAACGAAACGCATGCACTTTGACCTACTTAGTGGAGTAGATTATTTCGATAGGTTATAGTTGTAATACAGATTATGTTAAAAATTGCAAAAAAATGTTCAATTTCCTTTTTTTTTATTTTTAGAATCGCCCTATAAAAAAATATGGTATCTTAGTAATTTTACCGTGTAATGAACGAAGAAATTAGAGAAACATTGAAGCAAACATGTACAAGCATGTAATGAGAATGGAACAAAAATAAGAATAACAAAGGTAAGAATAGAGAGAAAGAAAAGATGAGGAAAACCAGGATGAGGAAATTAGTTTAAGCGCACAAACGGGCAAATGTGATAGTAGACATCATCGTCTTCTGTTTGCATGAAAAAAATCACGTAATCGGATAGGCCGGAGCATACGATCATACGTACATTAATCACGATAGTTGTTTAAAATATTATAATTAGATTAAAAAAATTCATCGGATTCCCTTTTCACGATTCGAGCACTCGTCTCACCTATAAATTCGCGTAAAACCCAAGGAAATCTCGAAACTCATACTTACATTTATGAAGCGCTTACCTCAACGAGCCAAAAAAAATCTAACAGGGCTCCATTATTCAAATGAGAACGGAGAATGGGACGCGACTTCGCCTATTAACGGTTCTAGTTTCTTTTTTAATCCGGTTACGAAAGCGGACGTTTTGAATGCTATAAATTAGGTAGCGAGAAGCAACGAACGCAATTAGTTCGGGTTGCATATTCGCAGCATCAGCTTTATAGCGTTTAATAGTTACGTATTTATTAATTTATCCGTTGAGGTCGGGATATTTCGTGATGCTTCCATTCAAGCGCTTGCTTCAACTTCATTTATTCCAAACTGTAGCTTCCAATTAGTTGCGACTGTTTGTAATTCTGCCGTGAATAAATCTATTATCCTTCGATAATGATAGTGTTAGTTGTTAAATTAATAGACGACATAGAAGATAGAGATTACAAAAAAATATTCTCGAAATCACGCTGATGATGCCGGGTAGTCCGTGTGTTGGAGTTTTTCTTTTTTTTCTCTCTCCTTTTGTTGAAGAAGCTAAAGTAACTTAGTACTATATATATTTGGTTAAAATAGAAAATTTGTGTTTTCTTTTAATTGGTTTTTATGTTGGCTACAACTAACTCTGATTTACCTTACCTGATAGTAATGATACAAATAAGTTTCTATTTAAAGCGACAATGATTAATTCAATAATAATACAAGTAAAAGGATCTAGATAATAAGTGCTCGAAGTAATCCTCTTTGGTTCCAATACGCGACCGTTTTGGTGACGCAACATGTCGCGGTACCTCATGGTTCCGTATCTAAACAAACGCGATATCGGATCTTATCCCGTGCGTTGTATACAGAGGCGTCTTTTTCCGCGTTTTTTTCTTTTTGTGGGACCATTTATCTGTTAGAATATGCCAATGATTTATCGAGAATGTAACATGATATTTTATGATTCGTCGAGGGTCATCCATGTGATCGTCAATAAATATTAAACGTCCTAATATGAATTTCAATCTAGGATTTAATCGTTCAATATTGTCGAAACTAATAGAATAAATTAAATAAATTGAAAAAGCGCGGTCCTCTCGATGAGGCCAAATCGAAATATAGGGACATTATCTAAAGTATATAGAACGCCCGCCGTTGCTGGCAACGGTGAGCGTTAGTAACTCGTTAAAATTGCATTTCATTGCAATAATTACAATATAAATTACCTTGTTTACAGGTTTACGTTATGCATTTATGCCATATACGTATGTATGAAGTTTGCCATTATAATTGCCAAGTATTACCTTGGCTATTACGTGCAAACAAAAACAGTCCGCGATGCTATTAGTCATCATCTCGTTACAAGAATGCAAAAAAAATATTCTAGAATGTCGTGGCAATGATAGGACACTTTTTTCTGTTATTATTTTTCCTCGTTACGTTGAAGGCGGAGAGAGCGCTACATTGTGTATGATACGTATCCTTTGTTCGCTGTGTCCGCTAGGTACTGGGTCCACATTGAAACTACGTATGTGCGTTGAATATCTGCGATTGTTTAAAGTAGCCTTTATCGGTTCCATTTGATAATCTATCGAACTACTTAGTTTATGTAGATCCAAGAAGAAAATTGAGGAACGATTTGTTTAAGTTTTTAGATCTTTTTGGGAAAGAAAAAGAAATGTTCTTTATCGAAAACGTTTCGTCGCTTCTTATTGTCGACATTTTCAAGCATATCTGTCAGTTTTTTCCTACTTTTACCTTGCGTCAGGAGGAAATTGACAGTCCCAAAGGGACTCAAACGAACTTCCCTTATTTTACACCATTAAGGGCTAAATTTACAAAAATTTTGCGTGCCTGGACGCCGTTGTCGCTGTGATTTCAATAATCTCGGCTCTGCAATGATAATAATCAGGATTCTTCACTTTATAAATGGTGATGAACATTCTAAAGTTTTTTATAATTTTATGAATAAAGGAATTCATCATTTATTTTTGGAATTATATTTTCGACGTAAAGAAGAGAAACGAAGAAATGATTTAATTAGTTATTTTTTTATGTTTGTACTTATCATTATAGAAAATGCAGCAATTTGGACGTCTGCCTTCCATCTACGCTGTGCCCTTAATGCAACATATCAAAGGTAGACAAGATGACGCGATTCGTTTTTTTTTTTTCCAATTTCAAAATTCATTAAAAAGAAATCAACGTTATCTAACTTCAGTTCACATTTTTTCTAAACCACGTACGTTATTACATACAAACATCTATCAGCGACATACTTACGTGCCCTTAAGAGAGAAAATGCACGTTATCGACTTCATTCGCGAATAGAACCCTAGCTCGTCCGTCGCCTCTATTCATCGCAGCACGGCATCCATCCGAAGGCGCGCGCTTTGAACAAACAACCCGAAAAATACCTGCATGCACGTGCACGGGAGCTCATTTTCTTTATCGTCCGATCTCTTGAAATATTTAAGATTTGAGTTACGGGCGATGTTTTCGCTCGGCCTCGTTGAAAAGCAGAAGGAAATCATCGCGGCGTGCGTCTACCATCTCATACAATAGCCGAACAACACGCGGATGACGACAGAACAATACAGCGCGCTCGTTCGTGCTCGCTTTGGGCTTTCGCGATAACCGTATCTCTTTTTAACGCGTCGCGATAACAAAACACTGTCGCGCTCTAAACCGCTCTCCTCCGCCCGAGAATTTCTATTTCTATAGTTTAATAGTGTACGTTCTGTATCTGCCGGACGTATGGTGTAGGTTATGGTTCGGGCGACTTGATCTGACTTGAATATACTCTCGCCTAAAATAAAAATAAAATGGGTTTCGCCAGGCAATGATTACTTCGTGCACACATGTAGTTGACGATTACACGTGTTTTTTTTTCCTCGTAGTGCGGAGCGCAGTGTTTTTTTTTTTATTATTATTTTTATTATCGTACGCGTATCACTGTGATAACATCTAGTAGAGATAATGGAATTAAGCGACATGTAAGTGTTTGTTTCTTTCATTCGAATGCAGTCTCTCGTTTGTTTTAAGGTTATGTTTGTGTTTAACATACCGTGCTGTAACACACCTGTTAGTCATCTGTTTACATTTCTGCATAACTTGATTGAAAGCAGCAATAGTAGGTCACGATTTCTTTTACTACGGTATAATAACGTTAATGATCTATAGGCTAATACGAGCATATTACAGCAAAAAATAACATTATAGCTTTCAAATTGAGCGAACTACGTGCCGTTCTAAAAATATTTAGCATATAGTAAAAGGGTGCTTGTAGATGGAATACGTACATAAAATACGTCTATTTGTTTAACTTGGCCTCGCATACAAACGTGCTAATTAAATATTTCCCAAGTTCTTCATGTAAATGAGCAAATAAATATACGTATGCCAAATTCGCACCTATGTACGTCCATGTGAACTTGATCAATTGATTTATTTGTTCCTAGATTTCAATTGTCAACCAGGCACGTAATCCTGGCCTTGCTTAATGAATTAATTAATGGTTTTTGATGGTTTATTAAGAAAGAATAATGCGCTATTATGGATCGAAGTTATCATCGGTACAGTCGATGACCATCATATGCCTCATATACATGGTTTTAGGAGAATTATTATAGCGTGGTAATGTTTCTCAGCCGAGCTAAAACATTTTTCCTGAGTCACTATTACGCTTTGAGATTTAGCGGTGCCGCGTACCAATAACACTTTCTTTTGATCGATTGAAGAAAGCCATTTCTGCTTGTGCAAAACACATAATGGATAATCCCGGCTACTGTTCAACAAACACAGAATAAAATCCTTATTGGACGCAAGGAGCAATGTTAAGAGTGCTTGGTATTGAATCGTCTTCGTCACAAGCCAACAACCGATTAAGAAAAGGCTAATTATCATTGCGCGAATTCTTCGCCGAACTAATGGTAAGTCGGCTGAATTTCTTGTCGTCGATGCGGAATCCATTCGCTTAACTTCCACGTCTTTTCCAGCCGGCGATGGTGGAAACGAACGGTTTCATCGTTCGCATTGAATCCTTTTGCAATCTCGAAGCACGTCGTACTGGAATTTACCTCCGCGCAACTTGTTGAATATACTCGCTGTTCGGGATCTTCGGGCGTCGATCTGGACGTTCTTCATCGGTCAAATCGAGATCTCCCGAGAAGAAAACATCCCGAACCACTTCTGCGCTGTTCTTCTCGAATGCGCTACATATTGCTGCGGTTTCCGTGTTGAATCGTTATGGAATTGCGTGGTGGTTGATTTCTTTTAAAGTATTTAGGTTTTCGCGTAATTGTATGAGTTTGACGACTTTTCGCTCTTAATTGCGTGGAGCATGAGCATGAGCTTCGAGCTGCTCCATGTTGAGGGTGGACCCTCGCTCGCGATACAATATCAAAGCTAAGTCAAGATGGCTAGAAAAATATTAATTTCTACTGAATTTATTTACGTTTATATTGTTATGTTAAATGCCTTTCAGCGCGAGTTGTATCTATGATTTTCTTCATATCCAGCCGTTTCACATCATTTCACCTTCGCATCTATGTTTGTGATATGAGTAGCTGTATAATAGTTAAAATTTTGTTATAATGCTATTTAAATGGCAAACGATAAGTGTTATTTATTAATTATGTTACGACATTACAATATTTTCCTTCTAAATGGAGTATTATGTTTGATAATAAAACAAAATGATTTAATCGTATATATGGTAAAAGTTTGTCAGTTTAGTTTGCAGCATGTGTATATATATGGTGACCAAATAAATCAATTTAAGCGTTTTAAAGTTTTTTATTTTATATAATTTTTGTGTTGAGAGATTGGCGGCCCCCTTCCGCTCCAGATTCCTCTATGTCTATCTCCAGCTTATCTTTATTCTGGAAATATCGAGGGAAGGAATTCTTTAGCCTGTAATTCAACACAAAAAAGTGTTATCGTTTCTGCGTTGGTCTATCACAAAATTCGATTAAATCAACATTTAATCGTGTTTGATTCAATGCTATTGCTTGTGTTCGCGTTTTATATTGAAGCAACTCGATTTTGTTTTGATCCGACGCTAACTTATCGTTAATGTTATGCTGTTTCCACCGGATATAATGCAGTACGGCAATTTGACTGTTCATGGTACGAAATATGTTATAATATGCGTCCACAGAGGTAATCCTTTGCATGCACGTCGGCCCGGTTGGCATCCAAATTTAATGCGTACATATATCAGACGTATTACACATTAGTTATTCGCCTCATAAGAGAGGCTGTTGTTGTGTTGCTTTCCCCGAAAGTCTATCTAGTCTCGTGTGAAACGCATGGAAATCGGTGAACTTTACACAAGACAATATAGGTGAACATAATTTTACGTATTGAATCAACACGCCGGTTCTTTTTTCTCAACTTTTTTCTCGGGGTACCTTCCTCATCGGTAAAATGGTCTATTACACATTCATGTTCCTCTCATTCGTTCGCAAAAAGGTACCAAAAGAAACTCCACTGTATAAATTATTTTATTTGCGTAATGTTTGAGCTTTACCCTTTGCTCGTTTTATTAAATCGTCCGAATTTAATCGTAGCTGAAACTCGTAAATGGGTAAGCGTCGAAATTCTGCCACGTCAACTACTTTGGCCACCAGGGCGAAAGAAAAAGAGTTACATGGGAAATTATTCCATGTAGAGATCGAAATTCTTGGCGGCGAAAATGAGCGGCGCGTGCAACGTGAAATTCGTTTTACCGGGAATTTATTGTTACGTATGCGTTCACGATTGAACTAAACTGAAAAGCGATCCTATCGACCATGACAGAGTGCACTTTTCAATTAAGAGCAGGCCGAGCAAAATGGTTCGGAATTGAATTATGGCGAATTTTGAGCGCGGAAATTAGATTGTCAGTTTTATAAAAATCGATTTCGGGCGCGAGGTATGTTCGGGGAAGGTCGACCAATACAATTTGTTTGTGCCTAAATATACTATCGGCCGCGCTAGCTAGTTACTTTAAAGAAATGTTGATGCATTTTTTTTAAATAATTGCGGGTATCGTCGTTCACCAGTAACGGTTACAGTTATATTTCATATTTTCTCGATCACTTCTTCGAAATTCGAAGCAGTGATGAAATTAGCTGTAAGACTGCCGTAAACGGTGATATTTTCGTCAATTTTAAGTATCGACTTCATCATCAAGAAGGAATGAACCTCATCTGTTTGCAAAATACATTACAGTCATTCGGGTTCGATTTCAATCCGAGGCATCGGAAAGAAGAATCGCACCAATTCTGCCTCTTTCGAATCAAACGGTTTATAAGAGTAGATCCTCAGGACTTCGTCTAAAATTTTCCACCGCGGTGCAGTCGTTTTGACATCGTATAAGCCTTACTAATTTCTTGCGGATTATTATTGACTATATTTTAAAACCATTTTTTAAACTGCGGAAAACTGAAGAACCTCACAAACACAAGAATCACTTCTTGTCGTAAATATGACCTAAACCAATCGTTGGTATCATGGTTATCATCAGACGATCCGCGGTATTTATAATATTACCAGTTTAAACAGTCTTTGTACTTATTAATTGCTACTCATTTTTGCATTTCTATCTCAACGGGACGTAGATTTTTTCAGTGTGGTGACGGCCCAACGGGGTGTATAAGCTTTCTAAAGATTGTCATAACCTCAGGAGGTAAGTTGTGTATGTTCCGTTGTCTTATTAATGTCACCTCCTCGTCGTAAAGGGCGAAGCGCAGTACCTTAAGTGCGAATGGTGACGCTTTTAAATTAATGTAAAAACTTTTTTTTTTAACGTTCATAATTTGTGTGCGCGGAAAATTTATCATAAAAAGCTGAAACGCATTCTTTATTTACTTTACAATTAAACACTAAAATATAAAATAATATTTATTTCCCTAGCTATATACCTATACTACATAATAAGACAAGAAAAGATGGGTAACCCTTAAACCAGAGTAAGAAATAAAGTAATAGTAATTGCTACATATTTGATTGAATAGAGGCCATTTTTTGTACCACCGCCAGCGCTGGCTCTTAGCGAATCTTTCGCGCGTGGTTGTTTCTTAAAGTTTTTCAGAAAGTCTAATTGATCATCTGTTCCTATGCGCTGGTTTACAACATCTAACATATCCTTCCAGAATAAGATTTTCGTACCGTAACGTAGAACGCCTACGACCTGATAGTCGCAGAGAAGCGTGTCCATATGTTGACAATCGGAGCAGTTGACTCTTTCTCCGTCAATAGTCACTAACATCGGATCGTGAGTGGCGGCGACCGCAACGCATTCCGAAGGGTTGGTAGGAATCGTATCGTGCGTCATATCTTTCGTTAAACGCGTGAAATTAGGATACCAAGGGTAGGATAGATACCCTACGTCGTCGACGATGAGCATTTTTTGTTCTACGATCGTGCACGGTACTCTGACGAAACCGCACACTTGTATGTTGTCGCCGTTCGCTTCCGTTGACGTCGCTACCGCACGGCCGTTCACGTACATCCCGTTGAAGGTCTTGCCGTTCGAGCCGACCTCTACGACAGCGGGATAGAATTCTTCTCTCGATGCCTCCAACATTGGTTTCATTACTGAGAGTCCTTTCGCGAGGGCCACGTTGGTCCAGCAGATCACTGTATACAGTACGGTATTCATGTGGCAGCTTTGATATTTGAATGACAATGACTTTAGTATATTTTTGTCATTGAATTAGTGAAATAATTTGTTTGGTAGTTACCATAGTACGAAACGTTTGACTCATTCATTCATTCAAATTCATCACTGTTGCTTCAATTAAATTTAAGAGCGGTTTTATGCGAGCCTAGTAGATCTATGGCTTGATAAGTGATTCTTTTCCACATCTTCCTTTGTCTTTTGTTTTTTCCTACCAGCTCGCGATCTTTAAAAGTTTTTCTACGTTTGTTTTCCATCTTGCTTTACTGTGACGAATTTGTTCCTGATTAATTCTTCTCGACCATCCCTCTCCTATGTCCTTCCCATTATATTCGTTCCTAAGAACTTCTCTACTACATCAACTCATACGTTACGTGTTTGACTAGGTGCTTCCTTTCTGTATCCAAATTTGTTCCCAGTAATATAAGAGCGGAGATGAAAATCGCCACGTATTGCTGGAGCGCTATCTAATGGTAATTTCGCGAAGGGTCACGTCGCGCATGAAATAGAACACGCGTGTCCCACGTTTTTAGCCAGAAGTACGTGATTTATTGAGGTTGCGATTGTACAATTCGAAATAAAAGCAAGAGGACGACGTTACCGTCGCCGGATTAATTGCTTGGCACTTTTCTTTGGTGTTTGGATTTAACGTATCGGCCGTCAAAATGAAAAATTCCCGACGTACACTCGCGCAGAAATACATTCAATCAAGGGTTCCACTTGACCTCTTTGAGATGTTTTAACGCCAATTTTAATGTGCCGCGCTTGATACTTAACGATTAGAATGGAATGAAGGTGAGAGGCAAAGGACTGGGCGTAGTTAGTTGTATCGAGATTAGTTCAAATTTAATCTTAGATTAAAAGGGAAAATTCTTATAATTGGTAACATTAATTTCTTATGCAGCACATCAGAAAATGACTAGAAACCATATTTGAAGAATAATGCTAATATACCTTTCTCATGAAAACAAATGGAGGTGTGAGGTGGAGAAGAAATCTACTCGGAACCGCGCTGATTGGTGATGTTGAGGGATCTTTTCCTCTCCTCACGTTGTTTTGAGCGCTTTGAGTCAGCGACTCCATCAATACGATGAGGAAGCTACATCAGCATGTGTAAACAATACAATTTTACAAAGAACTTATTAAATCCACGACGGCTCTACCATGCAAAATTATTCCCGAAAAAAGGAACTTAAATCCCGCATCATCACGTACGTTTTAATCGCCTCTTTGTACCTTGGATCTGCCGGGATAGGCGAAACGCTTTCGCCGCGTTTCACGCTTTACGTTTTATATTGTAAGTACGTAGTGGAATACAGTAATAACGAGGCCCCATATCTCCGCACAATAAATGAGATTACAGGTGGCTTTTCCGTCTCGCGTTATGGAAAATTATATTTGCGATTTTCTTGGGCCAAACGCGAGGATGATGTAGCGCGAGCATCGTAAAAATGTCAGTTAAATTAGTTTAAGTTCTAGAGCTATGTCCGTAATTCAGGCGTATTCTTCCATCTTGCTTTAGGAGAGTAACGGTCGGTATTATGAGGGTGCTTTTTTAAAATACGTAAGGTATATCAAAAAATAACGTTCGTCGGCGCGTAAATTGAAAAAGGCGGGAACAAGTGAATGGAGTACTTTGTAACCGTCACGCGGTAACAAGTCGATTCTCATTCGATTAAGGATGTTAGATAGAGAAAGACGATTCTTCGTTTCGTTTATTTATTTGTCCTTTTGCCGAATTATCCCTGCTAAAACGATATCTACCCTCAAGAAAAACGATCTCTTTCAACATTATCTATTGAGTCGAAGGGCAACGGTGATACGCGCTATGATCTAAAATCATTCTCTGCTCTTCACTAGAGCAAAAGCTTTACTAGCGTTGGTTTTACAACTTGCTGCAGAATTAAAAAGTACGAACGATCGAATAAAGCTTGATCGCTTGAACGCCGATTGAAGAATTTCTCTATTTCGGCGTTGAAAATGTTGAAAAAAGTTGTTGCAAATATTAACACGCCAAATTTTCCACGTCTTCGATCTAATTCATCGATGCTATTCGTAAATTAATTTCACGTAGCATCCGATAGTATCCTTCAACTGTGAAGCTCCGCCGGGCTCCGCCTCAAACGGAAGCGCATCTCCTACAGCACGCGTTCCACTACGTCGGATTCGCCGCGCTAGATGCAGTCGCCTCGCAATTATGCAAAATGCGGTCCGCGACAGATCTGCCGCGAAAATCGGATTAGAGCATCGCCGACAAACAACCGCCGAAATAATAGTTTTACCGCGAGCTTTTGAAATCGGATTAAGCCGCGCTCATAACGGATGACTGGCCACACTTGATGATAGTCCCGCGGAAAGTACTATCCCGTGATTCGTTGTAGAAGGGCGCGTACAACAGGAGGTAAGGCGTTTCGCCCGCTTCCAGCGGTCCATCTCTCTCGGTCTCCGAAGATGCGGAATAATGAAATCGTAGAATATTGTCCGTGTCGCTATTCAGCGTCTCGGATGAAAGAAGAATCGTTACGCCGAGGAGTGGGATCCTTTTTATAAAAAAGAATCGCTGGATACTCTTTGCATTTAAGGCCGATGATAATAAGCGTTGTTTGCATACTTCTTTTAAAGGTGGAATATAATTGGATTTTTTTTTACGTAGGGAGCATGCTTATTCAATTATTATTTGAGTACAACCTACCGAGAACCTCCGGAAAGTCGGAAGTCAATGGGGGGTAAGTGCAGTAACGAGGTGATGTGTAACGAAGTTATTTAAAAATAAGTACGGAGATGATAGGACGTAAAGGAAATAAAATTATTATAAATAATTATAAACTTGCGTAAGAACAAGACGAATTCGTGGAATGGAGAAGAACAATGAAGAAGTAAATAAATATACTTAAATAGAAAAAATATATTTAAACAGAAGGGAAATGGGAAATCTTCATTCACAGACAGCTGTGCTTATATCATCTATTTTCGAAAAGATAAAATGATACAAATATCAATATTTTACGAGTAAATATTTTCCGAAAATCGTTTCCATTTACACAATACGATATCACAGAATCAATTTATCGTCGATTTATTGAAATATAATACTTCGCGATACAATTGGGACCGCCAAATCTATTCAATTCAAACATGATATCAGCGAATGCCAACGATTTTTTTTTTTATCAAGGCTACATTCTTTAAATATTTGAATATACGCTTGAATACTCGCGTTTCTATTTAGAGATTTCATGTTCATGTTCGTATCTTTTCGTCTCGATGCAATAGGATAACGAAATCGGAACATTTTCGATACCGACAATGTCCATTGTTACGTAACATGATCGGGAGGTGAAAGGTATTTCTGTGTGCTTAATTGAATCGATAAAACGGAACTGACGTTTTGTGCGGGGTGGCGGGTCACTGAACTCCGGATCGCTAACCTATTTTGTATTACACAAACGTATCCGCCTACCTTTGAATTAAAAATAAGGAGAATTAGTAGAAAGCATGAAAGCATAAATATGTAAATGAATCCATTTCGTCGATTGATTTTATTCTCCTGTTATTCATAACTTTTTCAGTTACAAGAGAATTATTTCAATTAATCGCGCTATCAATTTCTACATAATGGCGCCCTCTTTCGACCTTTGATGGCGACCTCCGGTTCCCTTCTTGAATACAAAAATGGTACTAACGATTGCTCTTGTTATTCTTCGCAACTGTTTACACATTCGAATAAAAATATTCTAGACCGCGAATTAAATCTGAAATGGGGAATTATTCTTCTGCACTGAAACAAATAGTAAGTACCTAACTGGAGAAGTCGTTGGTAAACGTCGATACTTAACTAGGTATATTTGACAGTGGATGAAACATTTTAAACATCGAACCGGATAGATTCTGTTCCACAGAGAAGAACAATACCATCAGACATATGATATTTTTCACCAATTGGCGAACGTTCAAACATCGATTAGGTCACTGAGCTTAACGCCGAAACAGAGACATTTTTTCACCGTTGAGATAAATGTTCTAACTTGGGGAATCACCGAAACATGGAAAGGTTAACATCGCAATGGTGAACGTTTCTACTGCGGCAAGTAAGATTAACACCGAACCGGAGGATTGTTTTATCGTGGAGGAACATTCTTAATAGCAAAACGGATGCCTCTTCGTCTCTTCACTAAGACGAAAAGGCAACACCGTTAAATTCTAACTTCGTTCATTGTAATTTCTTGTGGAAATGGACGCGAACGAACAACCAGACGGTGTTAAAACGGCCTTGGATCTGTGCGTTCGTGGTCTTAAAGAAATGGAAGCCGAATGGTAATGTTTTTACACAAAATCGATTTTTAATTGTTGCCAATCCTGGCAATATAATATTGAATCCACATTGCACACCGAGACACATTTGGCTAAGTAAACCCGAAGTTAGCTTCTTGTTGTTTCTAAGCGATGATTCATATTATTTGTTTTCGAATCCAACGTATTCAGCTATATATGTATAACTTACGGTACGTTTAATTAATTCTTCCTTATTTATTCAAATAATTCCTATGCGCCTTCGAATACCGAAGACGAACGCGGGTCTTGTAACTGTAACGTAATCTAATTATCGCACGTATATCTACCGCATTTACGAATAATTATGCAATTCTCCCTACAATTCGGCTCGGCCTTATTCCGAGGTAGACATAAAGCGAGGAGATATACACGGTACATGTAATTCGTAAGTAGAACGAATTAATGCCGTATTCCGCTTCGCCGTGATGAGCATCGCGCGACGTTCCTTGACGCCGATGAATTTCCAGCGGCGAATTTCCTATCGGGGGCGTCGCGTCGTACGCCTCCACGTTCGCCCGACTTCAATACACGTATCGTACGTAGTAACTCTTATTTGTTAATGCTAGAAATGTTGGTTGACACGCGCAAGCACTGAGTTAACTTTTAGGTACAAATCGTACAAATAGGGATAATGATTGGGGTACGGGCCAGAAAGTTGAGGAATTCCTACAATACGTCAACGGACAACATTCAAAGATGAACTTCACCATGGAGATCGAAGAAGATGGCCCTGTACCATTCCTACATGGTCCGGCGGAGCGCACCGACAGCAGTAGACTAGGCTGCAATGTATATTGTAAGACTCACACAGACCGTTACCTGCGTGCACCATCCACAACAGAAGAGATCCATCATCAACATATTGTTGTTGAATCGATATTACAGCGAACTACGCGATTCATCGGAGCGGATCGGCAATGCTGAAAAAAGAAGCACGAAACAACAACACCAGTCTTTAGAAATGCCCTGAAGAAGCTGATAGCATGATCAGCGAAACGTCAAGTTAAGCATCAAGTACGCTACAACACCCGAAAGACAACGCTAGCAGCATGAGTGAGTGTACTCATCAAATAAGAATACACGCATAATCCAGGGCAATTCAAATGGCTTGTACATCGAAATCTTCCCGACCTTTCCTTCATATCCGGATCATTACTATGTGCTAAGACTTTTTAATCAATTCTTTAAATATACCGACGAAGTACATTTAGAGATAATTCAATTTCAGCAGCCGAGTAACCTTATCGACAATGAATTTTAAGCAAAGCATGTATAACACTTCCAACATGCATTCATGATATTGTTTCAAGTTTACCCGGAAAATCCGCAGAAGCGTCTGTGTCGGTATCAAAGGAATCCACGCGATACGCTACTCTCGATGTGCTCGCATCGAACATCGTTAATTTAATTACGACCGTTGCCTCGAGAAATTTGCATGTTTACAACGTAAAAATCTCAACACCCAACGTAAATGCTAGATAAGTTCAAAACTACGTATGCATGTACGTCCGGGGGTTACATTTCGAGATTGCATCGGCGATGCAACGTTCCGTTTTATTCGCGAATCGGTTGAAACTATTGTTGTATTCGGAGATTGTTCCGTGATCGCATTTTTTTCTGCATTAGCGATTCGATTAAAGCCAGAACAAAAAAAGCTTATCGTGCACGTAGCTGCGCGAGACGATTTCAGGAAAATTTAATTCAAAAAATTTATTTAGTCTACGTAGAATGTTGTCTTACGTTATAAACTTTCCTTCATTACGTGTTACCTTTTCCTTAAGTAAGCGTATTCGATCGTTGATGTTAAAGTTCAATATGCGGACATTACTCTCTAACGCATCGACATATAGACATTCGTAAAACTATTTTGTTTACCACAGTGCACGCACACGTCACGCCATCCCACGCGTGAAAGAGTCTGCGAAGCACGCCTCGTTTTAGACCCATCCCACGACCAGCCCACGCCGTTCCCACTCAGCCGTGCCGAACGCCCGGTTTTCGTGGGTTGTGCATCCGATTTTTGTACGAAATTGATAACATATTGCTGCTATACAAGCTACTTCGGCTGCATGAAGATGAATTACGGGAGAAAGTAAAGACATTCAATGAGTATTCCTTCATGTAAATACTTTGTTCGCCTATTTTTTTTTTAGTTAATAAATAAATGGAGAATAGTTAGATGAGTGCAATCCAACTACTTGCAAAACGCGTATCTTCCGGAAGAGAAATGTTGTTGATGTCCTTCTTTTAATAGATCATCCAATTATCCGAAATCGAATCAATTTTCATGGTGGTAATTACCTTCTCCTACGTTCGGAAATAACGACAACGTTGGCTACGGTACCAATTTTCGAAGAGTTACGCAATTCCCCACGCTATTTAAAAACATTCACGTGCGGATAGAGGATCCGATAAGTTAGAAACTACACCGGGATTACATTTGGAAATTGTTTCGGTGTTATTGTACGCCGCTCCGTCCATGTATTGTTTTACCCGTTGCATTCGGGGCTTATTTGGTGATTGCGCTCTTTTTGCATTTTCGAATTGGTAATCTGATTAAAACAAGAAAAACGATCTACGCTTCCGTTACACGGGAACGCGAGTTGATTTTAATGAAACTCGATTAAAGCACTCTTGTGGAATTGCTGGGAATGTTTTGCGAGCTACAAAGGAAGTGGACACTCGCGCTGGTTTCGAGCAGTTGTAATAATGGAAATGAAATTCTTTCGAGGATACTAAACTAAACGCGGCGTATAGGGTGGGGTAATCGTGATCGAGATTCCTCGATGGCACCTTTACTATTGATAATAGAAACTATAAAAAGGCCTCACCTTGGGGATCTCGATTATTACTGGAGATGGAAAGTGGGTTTAAATTTGGAAAAGTTACTTGTTAATGAAGAGAAAAGAGAGAAATTCTCATTTTCTTTTTTATCTTTAGCACCTTTATTTGTCTATGTTCAATCTAATGATGTACTCGAAGTTTGAGGTGAGAATGTTCGAATAACTTGAAGTTGAGACCTAAAAAAAATTTACATTTGTCGTAGCTTAAAATTTAAAAATCCTGCAAATTTTTGGAAGGGCGTGTACCACAAAATCAGATACTCTTTCAGCCTCTAGAGTTTCGTCGAAATCTGAAATTTTAGGTTGCCGGTGTTCTTTTATTAAAAAAAAAAAAACAAAATAGAAGGAATATTCTCCTGTTCAAATCTCTTTCTTTGGTTACTAACTTTGTACCTAGCCCCGTACTGAATACTTTACTGAATGTAGTGGTTTTAAAAATCACGCTGACGACTCAATAGTACTTTACCAAGAGATATTTTTAAGTTCGCGATACGTTTGATAGATGCTACTTCCCTAAACCATGCTAGATGATGAATATTTCTCGTCGCTTTTGTAACTGGCAAGTTATCTCGAATGTATGCAGAACCACGCGCTCTTTATATATTATTATATGCATGTTGTACTCAAAATGCATCTAAGCTTTGTTCCGTACAAATGACGGCATATATTTTTATATTTGTGTGTGTTATATTCACCGTGCATGCGGAATATAATAAATCTAGAACCTCATAAAATCCACGAGTTCCACGAATTCCATGTATTACCATTCTTTATTATGTCTACGCAAGCAATAATTGCTTCTAGGAAATATAACGAAGGTTCAGTGAAGTATCATTGTTAAAATTCGATAGCACACGTATCTATTGCTTTTGCATATGAAATGGTTTTAAATACAATGCCAATCAGTGTTCTACGACCGATAGCGTTTCACCATTGCTGCGTCACATAATCAAGCGTTACAACAATAAAAGAAATTTTCTTGGAAGGTGAGCCTTCTGGGTGCGCCTAGCCCTACTCTATGTCCTTTATTGTAATATAACGATGTAATTTCCTCGAAACTAACATCGCCTTCATATAACCCGCATATTACTGATTTTTGTACATTTGTATCACAACTATTGGATTGTAGCAGGTGTTCCAGTCTAATGCAATATGATAAACAATCGTTTAACTTGACCTTTATAATATATTTATAGGATTTTAACGAAATGCTCCAACAATTTACGATGGTGCATTTTTAATTGCAGACAGTGTACAAGAACATAAAAACGTGGCGAGCCATTTTAAAAAGCCTATATTAGGAAATACTAATTACTAAAATTAGGAGGATCTGGTGCTTATCCTTAAACGTCTTCATGAGATAACTTTGTCAACAACTAACAGTAGCAGCAACCGTTTTATGTTGCACCGTAACATAACTTCAAATTAATTCCCACCATTATCACACGAAAACCTGGCGACGCTAGTGTATTCCCCATCTCCGTAATGTCCGTCGACAATAATCACGAGCAACATGATCCGATAATCCGTTGTTGAGTCCGAATTTCGTAATATTCCGATTGGCGTATGAATTTCAATGACATTTTCGTGACAGCCTCTCGCGATCTGGCGTCATTATCAGCCACTATAGCGTAACGGAATAACGTCCGCTTAATTCGGCACACCATCGTCATAACTGAGACTGAGCGGCGATGCGCGCCAAACCTACTAGCCAGACGACAGGAATGGGCATCTAATAAACAGGATCTGGCATCATGCTCTGAATAGCGGAGAAGGATTAGCGCGCCTCTGTCGTCCCGTCGGCGGAGGGATCTTTCCCGGGAAGTGGGAATTATCATGTTCCGTAGATGGAATATGCTCCTCTTTCACGTCTATATGTAGCGCCATCCTCTCGCCAACCGATTATCGTAGATGCAAGTCGGAAAAAGATGAAGATAGGATGCTTCCGTGCGTTTCGCTAACGGAAAATCACATTCGTCCGTATGATATAGTGCTGAGTCGTGGGGATTTTACTTCTCGGTTTTATTTTATCTTCGTGCTGCGCCTTCCGTGGTATTAGGGTGGTCATTGATAATCTAAAGGCAAAACTGGGTCCTCGAATGAAAGCGAAACGTATTTTTGGCCGTTAGGTTGGATTCGATGCGATATAAAAAGGTAACATATTGGGTAATATCGGTAATATTTTACAAAAACTCGTTTATATGTGCGTTTTTCTCATTGTTTCTCTCATCTTACATATCTCAATATATCACGCAGGCTGATTCAACGTAAATGGGTGTTATTCTTATCCGTCTTGTTTTTAAAGCAACAAAGTCGATTAAAGTGGTAAAGTTGTATTGGATACTAAAATCTGCAAAACTTGTCTAGAATCGCTTCGCAATTGGACGGTCATCCGAACGAAAAGGATTTAATTTGGGCATATTCAGATTAAGGATTGGTTCCATAGCAACATGTTGATCAGATATAGCCGGAACGATAGAAGGGACGTTCGTTCATTAGTGAAATATGGAAGCCGAAGATACTGGAGATATCACGAACTACTTTGATATGGAAACCTTATTAAATCGGCGAAAAGAAGGACAAATTGGAGACCATTAGAGCCGCCAAATCTGGTACCCAGCAACTTTTTTTCTTTTCTAAGCTCAACATTTCACTAGGACGAGAGAGGTTTTTATAGAATGCAGAGGTCATCGCATTTGTAAACGCCTATTTTGCAGAACAAGATCACGACTACAATTAGAAGTAAATACGTCAGGGAAGCAGGGAAGCTTTTGAAAAATATCTTATTTCCAACAACGCAGAGCGCGAAAAACTGGATTTCATCTTCTGGGTCGGTCCTCCCAACTTGTGAAAAGGGTCACAAGTAGTTGAAGCCCAAATGAGACAAGTGTAAAAAGCAATCCACCAAAGCATTTCAAAAAATTGGTAGATACAATGCCTAAACGTATGTAGGCAGTCGTTAAAGCTCGATGCAAAGTTTAAGGTCGCTTGTTTATTAACTACCTAGTTATTCTTATTTGTACTTTATCCTTAGCAAAACGATAAATAGTTCTCGCTATTTACGTCAATTTCCATAACGTTTCAATTTCACCAAAGATAAAGTTTTCACGTGTACAAATGCAGATGTCAACCGGATAAATAAGCGCTAGAACTATTTCCGCGAAAGCTGCTGTCTATTACCTGCTTCTCTAAAGTTATTTTCTACCTTTTTACAAATCTACCGTGAGTCGTTTTTGTTCAGTTCAATTCCGTAACTGATCCCTTAAGACGGTTCCTCGATAGCGAATACGTCAATTGTGACAAATGCCGTCGGCTGAGTCGAAATTGTTCCCGCAAAAACAAAACATCCAACAAACTGAAAAAGTAACGAGAGAACAACGTGGAAGTTTCCATGTCGCAGTCGATTCTTGGAAGGCTTTTTTTGCTATGTACCGGTTTAAATGGACGGAAACATACGTAAGTCTTTAGCGACGGTGGAAGCTATTCGCTATTCTTACATCCGCTTTATGAATTGAATTATATCGGATTTTCTGAGTAAATTAGTTGCCGTAAATAACTTCCATTAAACTCGTTTCATCGTATGCCCGTATTTATTCATTAAAAGCACTGCCGTCTCTCATCTAAAATCACAAAGTAAACAACTTAGAGATGGCCACTTGAAATATATTCTTCGAGTCGGTATTAATAAATGTTTCAATTAATTCTCTTCGTACTTAGCATTCAATTTAACGCGCTTCTTGTTATTTGCATTACTAAAATTGTTAAACTGATAATATTCTGTCGAAAAACCGTCTTATTTAATTAATTTTAACTCCCAAACGTATAGAACGTTTAATTTAGGCTAAGACGTATAAAAATTACCTCCGCGCCATTGACGACGTTATGCGTCGACGTAAGTAGCTAAATTAATGCCGCTCCTATTAGGTATTCCGACGAAACATGCTAATTACATAAAACAATTAAAGCGATGATAATGATAATGGCGACGATGGCCGACGGGGGATGAAAACCGGGGATAGTAGGAAAGCGAGGGCGACCTCGGACGGGTCTCCACCACCGCGGGGTATTTGTATGCCGACGAAAATAAGCTTTCATCGTACCACTAGAATTTCTGATGCTCCTGTGGACCAGCGGCGTACGTTAATAGTTTTTGACAAGTTTGAGATTGAAGAATAAAAAATATTACATCGATCTTGTGATGCGAGGCAAGCTAACAAAGATACGTATTAATGATGGTGTCATTTTTTGGGACATTGATTCCGCAAATTAAAAAGGCAAAAAGTCGCAAAGGCGCTAATGTTGATATTTTAGATATTTAAGGTTTTCTTGCCCAATTTGTGGAGTCATTTTACGGTGACGCTTTACATAGAACTTACCTAATTTTTCTTTTATTATTATTTTTTTTCAGAAACAATTCTGAAAAAAAGAAAGTTTAGAATCTGCCAAGGTGCACGACAAATGCAGAAATAGAAACAATTTTCATTTAATACATAAAGGGCCATTTTGATATTTACGAATTATCCTCGCGTATTTGAAATCTGGTGCGATCGTTCCCGTTTCCTTTATTCAATCTACTCGCCCCTTTTATCGCCGCCGCTGTCTACGTGGATGCCATTGTCCATTAGCCGGCTTAGTTCGCATAAGGGCGCGCGGACAATTATGAAGGAAATTTTAGCGGAAATCCTTGTACGCAGTCGGATCCGGTTTTCCCGTACCCTCGTCATCTCGCTCTAACGGACGTGCGACCCCAAAACGATCCCCTTTGACGTTCTCGCCGAGGCGAATATTGTCTCTCCGCGTGTAACTGAAATGGCGTACGTCGCTTCCGACGATGCGACGGCTGTCTGTAGATTTCTTCCCTCTCGCGTGGGGAATCCGTAAATAGAATGAGTGGCTATTATCGTGATACCTTTGTAAAGATGGCAATAGAAGCGATGGGTGGTATCGATCGTTTGAGGGCGAAGGAACGTTGATACGCGTCATGCATCTAAAGTGGACGATAAAATTGAGGTTTGGTATTTTAAAAGATGTGCCGGCACATTATTGGACCTATTTTCTATCAATGTTATAAACGAACACCAGATTATCTTGCTGATTAGGTTTTACTGGTAGTGCTTCGAATGCGGATGTCTTGCTTATATTACAAGGCAATTCAACAAAAGAAAAGTAAATAAGGTCCGTCTAGCGCGTCTATACTGAAGTGTTAAAGGTAATCGCAATAAAAACCAGTAGTTACGGAACCCCATCGTTCCACCACTGTTCCGCCGATTGAAACCGGTAAAAATGTTGCATAACCAAGCGCTTCAAAAGCTATGATAATTAGCTTAATTACAAATATGCACGATTGTTTTTCACGTGGTGCTCTTGTTGTTTTGAAGATAAAGAAAGTCGGAACTATATAACGTAATATGCATTGTTACATATCCTTTTGCCAGAAACCTAGTTTTCTTGGATTGAATAAAAAATTTTCAATTAACCCCAATCAAAACTTCCAACATAAAAGAAAGTATCCCTCCTAGCCATAACCTTGAGACTTTTCACATACAATAAATTCCAATCTCCCTGAGCACGACCTTTTCTCTCCTTAAATTTTGTGTCCTTCATTATAATGAACCCACTCTCTCCCCCTTATGTACGACGTAAAGCGCCAATTGACGACGGCGCGTCGGCTACCCCTTTTCTTTCGCCTATTATCCGTCGAATTATTCGCCGAAGAAATGATTCGCTTAATCTCCAGAAAACACGTTTCTTTCATTTTCGGATAAATTTCCTCTCCATTCCGGTCGTGCGGCCCTAGCGCCCCGACGCTCTTCATCCTTCCCCACCCCTTTACCCCCCTTCCCACCCTTTTAATATTGATCGCAGGCGTCGAAGATGACGTGCGCTTTTCCGTTTCCCACCGCCTACAACGCCACCCCTTAAACACATTCATGCTGCCGAAAAACGGCGTCTCTTCTACGTCGCGAGAGGTGCGAGATGAATGCAAGAAAATCAAGAACGTACAAATTATTATCAACTCCGGAGAATATTCTATTACGTCGGAACGGGTTGAGGTTGAATATCTTAAAAATTGCGGCACGTTTTAACGGGTTATCGTAAATTTTGAGCGGTTTAAAGTCGCTTCCGCTTAGAATTCGGGACAATTGAAAAAAAAACTGTTTTCATAAATTGTACAAGGGCGTGTATAATATACCATGCGGCACGATCGCAATCCAGTCGAAGGGTTGGGCTTCAGAGGCGGTCGACTCTTACACTGTTTTCTCAGATTTACCTTAATCACTCTCATTATGAAGATTCATTCTTTTTGTGTTATCGTCACCGGGCATATTTCATGGTACGTTATGAGATTTCTTGGTGCCGAGCACATTTAACTTTTCGCGAAGCTCTTTCTAGAGACTATTATTTAGAGGAGGTTTGGACAGAAGAAAAGATAAGCTACTCGGTTATTAAATTCTTCCTTTTCAAATCAATTTAAGACAATAATAACGAAGTTAGGTAACTTGCTGATTGTTTTGATATTCAATTAATTTTAGTCATCGGTCCTTCAGATCGTATGTCTCAATTTTATCTTTGTTGATTATTCTTGCACGAGTTTCCTCTACCTGAAACGATCGACTGCGGTCTTAAGCTTTGAAAACAGCCACAAAACCGTTGTAACATGCGGTTCTTTATATTTAACAAAAGGTAATAATGTATGTTAGATACTTAGCGCTGTTTGTACTATCTATTATTTATATACAACTGAAAGGGATTTGTAGCTATAAATAATAAATGTACTATTAACGTACTATATAAACTTGGATGCGGTAAGGTTAACCGAAAAGGTTTCGGTATTTTTTCCATTACTTTACCGTTACCAACATAAATATACGCTGATGGATGAAATCCAATTATTCGAAGTAATACAAATAAAAGATACATTATGCACGAGCTAACAACAACCCCTCGTATCTATATAAGTTTGGTCCCTCCAATCCTGAAAGGGCTTCTTGTCCATTTTAAGTGTGAAACGTTTTTCGTTTTTTTTTGCTCCCTTTTCCCGCGCGCCGCCGCTCGTCCAAGTTCTATCGTTTTATGAACAGCAGATGAAAAAGCCTTTTTCGTGCGTCTGTTTGCATAATAGATGTTTTCTTTATCACTGATGTAATGACGATCAAACAAGGACGACAAATTCTCCTTCCGACCGTCAGCTATTCCGGCGAATGCGCGCTAGCCACCGCTCGTACGCGAAAGCATCGGAAATATGGAAGCGGATGGGATGGTATTTGTTTTACTTGGCTGTTTATTTTTGCGACCGATGGAAATACGACATTCATCGTAATATTCCCGTTATTGGATGGGATATGCATACGTACGCGTAGGTATTTACGTGTGTTGGTGCCGTTCGCGACATGCGAGTAATGTTTGTTCGCTCCTGGTCTTCTCGCAAATCATTTATGAAAAATTGTTTACCGTAGTCGAAAAATTCTTGTTTTGCGAACAGCGTAATAAATTAAAATCGGAATGGATTTTCATTTTAAGGAAAAATTGAATACTTTTCGTATTAGTGAATTCTACTCGATCGACCGGCAACAGTGGAAAAGTGCCGTACGCGTGGACGGAAGATAATTCTTTTCCTAGGACAAGTTTAAAATAAAAAACTTTCGAAGATAAGGTCTGCGCAACATCGAATTATATTGTAGCATACAGAGTGCTTAGTTTCCGTTGCGCACGATACAATTATGAAGTATTTTGCAAAAACTTCCAGTATGTTAAAGAAAGATTGCAACGGAATTAATTAATTAATTAATTGAAAAAAATTGACATAAGATGCAGAGACCCATTCAGAAACGCAATAATATACAAGGTGTTCTGTTAACAAAAAATCGAACTTGTATTGTATGCTAAGAAAACTATGCAAAACTTGCTCTTGAATATTTTTCACATGAAAACCTCTTGTAGAAAAAGAGGAATTATCATCCGCTGCATTAGACTAGCGCAAACAATTTGATACAGTTTATCCTGGTCGCAACCTTCTCGTGAATAAATTGGACGCCGGTGATTTTCATACAGCCTTTCGGATTGATGTCATACGATTAGCTATGTTTCAAGTAATCTCATCTATTTTATTATTTCATTATTCAAGTTATTCTACTTTAGTTGCCCAAGGTTCCGTTTTAGATGCTCTTTTCTTTTCTATTTACGCTTTCCACTGTTCGAGCCTATTATGCACTGTATAGTTCTATGTGTATGCTGATGGCTAGAGAAGACAAAGGCAGGTGGAATTATTCCCTTTTTGCAACGATTAGATAGACTCGTGTCTATTCGTCTCATAAGAAAGGGTTCGTGTTGCCTACTGGCTTCCCCGAGAGTCGACAAAACACGAGTCTGTCTAGTCTCTGCAAAATAGGTATGATTTCACTCGCTTTTGTCCTCTCTACTGATGACACGCAAAAGCAGCAAAGCAGCTTTAGATGCTGTCCAGCACGACTTAGATTACAAGAACACCGGCTCTTACTGTAAGGGGATTTTCACAGCCACTTCCATATATACAAGTAAACTTATATTTTTATCAGTTACGAGTGAGTTGTTACAGACAAGAACCTCTTTTCATAATCAACGACATCAATATTTATTTCCTTTTCAGAAATTCCAATTTAAACCTTTACAAGGAAAAAAAATATATAACTGCCTTTGGATAGTTGCATCTGCAATGCAATATCTTTTACTTCGATACGTTGAAGCAACATTTGTTGATTTCGTTATAGTCGTTATTAATCTTCTAATGCCTCAAATGAAGCAAGTTTGGACACTGACTTGTTTGTTGTACGCGTATTTTATGGAATGTAACCCAGTTTACTGGTTCTATTTAAAAAAATAGGTCAAATATGTCTGCCTACCTCGGAGAAACTATTTATACGTATTACACGTAACATCGTAAGTCCATTTTGTTTATAAACTCGAAATGAACGTTGCAAATGGATAAGATATGGAAGATCCACTTAGTCACAGTTCTGTGAGCGTTTGGTATTAGTCGAGGCAATATTGATTTGCGTTTGCATTATTTCTGTGTATGTGTATGTTATACATTTCGTACGTCGCGTACGTTGTTAACGATGAGCTATATTGTGGGCTGTGACGAAGAATTGGATCTGGATTATCTAGAAACGTACAGGTTGTTCCCTTGAATCTAATAACAAATTAACCTTTTCCTATTTAATGATATTTAAGTACTTGGAAATCGGACACAATATGCAGACCTCCATCGTCGGTCCAAATCCTCAATCCCTGCAGATCGTGGTACCCCGGAAAGACTTTACCGACCTTCCATTGACCTTCGTGGAAAACCTTTCCAATGTACAATATTTGGCCTGCTTCTATGCCACCTCTTACCAATTGTGATAAATTTCCTTTAGTTAAAGTTCCGATGTTGACGTATTCCCATTTTAGCTGTTCCGGATGGTTCGTGCATAAAATCTAGAATACGAAAAATTAGATTAGACAACTGCGATTAAGTATTTTTCAAATTGTTTTAATTACTTTAACGGCTTCGGTAGCTTCCACCTTCTTACTGAAACATTCCGAAACGGCTACTTTTCTACTTGAATATATCGTTGCTGGTAGGATACCATTCATCGGGATTTGACCGATATAAATACCTGGATATACGGCGACTGCATCTGGCGGAATCCGTCCGTCGATATATTCTCTCCAGTATACATCGGGCGCTTCAACAAATTAATTAAACGAATACTATAAAATCTAACGTATTTATTTACCCGCGGATGCGATAAATCCGCTGCTCGCGATTAAGAACGTGTACGCAAGCATTTTGATTTTCTTTTGTAATTAGAGTGCTTATACGCGACTATAAAAGATAATTAACGAGATCCTTATCTGCAGTTGTTACGTACTACAGGTGATTCTAAGTATGTAGGTGTTTTTGAAATCCCATCGTTTATTACAGACGTCTTTTTATTTCAACTTAAATCCTTTGTTTTATCTACTTTTGTTTAGAGGAGAATTACCAATTTATGAATTAAGGAATTGATTTTGCGTTATTCGCAGTAATTGGTGTCTCACTCAATTTTTTTTCTTTTTGTTCTTTCTTCTCTATTGATCTTTCTGTTGATTGTTATTTACCTCTTCGTCTATATCGTCAGCGAAAAACACCGGATTCAAAGAACACATAGCTCGTTGCCGTTATGGAAGAATCGAACCGTCATTAGCGCAAGGCCTAAGCGAAACTGAACGGATACTAACTGATTTAAAACTTTATGTATTTCAAGTTTAGTATATAATGGGAGGAAGAATAGAACATAATGTTAGCATTATTGCTTTGGATCCGAAAATCCACGAAGGCGAATACGCCGCTTTTTATGTTAATGTTGAAAGAAACAAAGTGTTGTTATTGTAATCACGTTTATTTGTTCGCAGATATAAACATTTATCACATGGACAACTACTCTTTGGCGTTTACGATTTATCACGAAAACCTATCGAAATACGTTCAAATTTCTCGTCTCGAATTTACAAGTGTTTTATAATAAATAATTATTTATAATAAGTTCAATCTAATAATAAATTATCCTTTTCCCCGTTTAATAAAATTTAAGTATTTGAAAATCGAACACGGTGTACAGATCTCCACCGTTGGTCCAAATCCTCAATCCGCGCAGATTGTGAAATCCCGGGAAGACCTTACCGACCTTCCATTGGCCCTCGTGGAAAACTTTTCCGATGTACAATATTTGACCCTCTTCTATACCACCTCTTACTAGTTGCGCTAAATTTGCCCTAGTTAAGCTGCCGATGTTGACGTACTCCCATTTTAACCGTTGCGGATGCTGCGTGCATAAAATCTAAAATATGAACCATTAGATAATAACTACGATTAGATAGTTTAAACGTTTTACTTACTTTAACGCCTTCGGTAGCTTCGACTTTCTTGCTGAAACATTCCGAAACGGCTACCCTTCGACTTGAATATATGGTGGCTGGTAGAATACCGTTCAACGGCATCTGGCCGACGTAAATGCCCGGATCTACGGCGACTGCGTCTTGCGGGATTTGTCCTTCCACGTAATCTCTCCAGTATACATCGGGTGCTTCACGACAAATTTCCGTTTAAACATATGTAAAACACTCTAGAATTTAAAATATTTATTTACCTGCAGATGCAATAAATGCACCGGTTGTAATTAGAAACACGTACACGAGCATTTGTAATATATCAAAGTAAGCGGTTACGAGCGACGAATAGACGGCGATTATAATGGAATCCTCGTCTGCAGACGTTATATACTTGAAGTAGGTGTTTTCAAAATCCCGTCGTTTATCTTATCTCCATTGCAACGAAATGGAAAGGTCAATATTGATATGAGGATTCCCCCAATGTGGCGCATACGCTTAAGAAACGTCTGTTTACGTTTAGTTCTGGGTCGTTGTTAACGTGCAATAACAATAACCTTTTCTCGGAAACGATAACGTCAGTAATTACCGGACAGAAATGAATACAGTTCTTCGGGCTTTGTGTAAATTCCCCGAACATCTTGCGCAAATACGATTTAGTAAGAAATACTTTCCGAAAGAATTATCATCGTGGTTACAGGGAAGAACCTTGTAAATACACGGTTCACACTGAGAATCTACGCAGGGTGCGGAATATGTCGATGCTCGAGAGTTTGTCATACCACTTTACGAAACCTAAAGCAAATTACTCACCCCTGTTATCTGATGTAAGATAAGCAATGCTTCTTACGAAAAAATATAGGCATTTATAATACATCTTCTTCCGTTTAAAACGTAATAAACTGATTTCGAATCGAAAAATTGGATGCTTCCAAGGCGCGTGTCCACCCCTATCGGAATTCCGGTCATCCGCGTAATAAATCGCCTGATATTTCTCTTCTGTTCTAAAATATCATATCAATAACGTAACATTCCTCTTCGCCGTTTTATATTGTTTCGTTGCGTCCAGCGTGTCCGATCCTTTTTCGTGGGAGTCTCGCCGAATTCGCAGAACGAGGGCAAAAAATCATTTCGATTCCAATACCATCAAAAATAATAACTCGTAATAACGGATGACGGCGGCCGGACATTTTCGCCGAAATAAAAAGCTCCGCCGTCCGGACGGTTGCAGAACGCGCGGTGCGTTCGAGAACGAGAGAGGAAACCGAACAGAGAAGGACGGGGACAAGTAGAAAGGCACTTACAGTAAGTAGAGTGGCGCGCGAAGAGAATGGGTTAGAAAAAACAGACGAGACAGTCGAACGCTTACGAACAAAACAAAATAGAGCAAGCCATTCTTTAAAATACATTTCAATAAATCATCCCCGTTTTTGATATCGACGAAACGTTCTCGTCGCCCTCTTCTTATTTTTCTTTTTTTGGCAATTCAACTGACAGTTACACAGCAGTTTGTCGATATTTGCCAACCGGTTCTTTTTTTTTTACCCCGATCTTCTTTTTAGCGTTTCTTTTCGCCTCTCGCCATGCTTTTCTCGATTTTCTTGTTCTTGTTCTGGTTTTATTTCCCCGTCGATGCGTTCGCAGACCGGGCGCGCCTTTCCTGGGATATAAACGGATACGAAAGGGGCGACGGCGCGTTGTGTGTGGGGCGAAGAAAATGGGGATTTTCCCGCATTGACAATGATTGAATATTCCTACGTGTCTTTCCTTAGCATCGGACAGACTATAAAAATTATTTATGGAGGAAACCTTTGTCGGAAAATGATCGAACGCGAATTCTATAAATGCTGAAGTGGTACCAGTCTCGCCAACCGACGTCGAAATCCCTTCTCAGTATGACGGTCGATTACTTCACAAAAGTACCGCTTAAATTTCAAGTGTAAACGTTCGTATCGTATTAACCCGAGAATTTCGTCTAAGTTAGCACAATCGTAGAATTGGGCTATACGTATATATGTATACGACATGCCGCATTGAATAAAAGCACGCGTTGAAGTTCGGTTTTATTGGTAGAAAAATTCTCTGAAAATCCTGGTGATAAGCTAAATATTATAATTTTTTTGCGTTCAAGAATTTTTAATGTTTTTGGTAGTACTGACGTGGTGGCGACCCTACGGGGTATGTGAACTTGTCATGAACATTTGCCAGTTTTTGACCGGAGAATCCTAAAAAAAGTGTAAATAAAAGCTACATATATAAGCATTTTGAATTAGCCTGAAAACAGCCATCTCGCATTAAAAGCTCCTGACGTTAAAGCTTATAACACTTCGTTGAGCCCTCACCACACTCACAAAAAGAAAAGTTCTTTCTTATTTAGTAGCTCCCACGATGTTCCTATTAGATTAACACATTTTCGCCGCACTATAACGATTTCGAACAGATAGCTTATATCTAAGGCATATCGCTTCTCGTCTTCATCTTTTATCTTCAATGTTTTTCAAATTTATATTCATGACCGGAGCTAGAGCGCTGCTGTTTGATCTCTCTCCGCGTCCTTCCGAAACAATTTCGCAATATTTCTCCTTGTTTCGTTTAATGCCGTAGCGTGTTTCTTTTCTCGCGGCGAACGAAGAGAAAAGAAAAAGGTACGAAAACACGGTGGAGAAGCGAAACCGTCGCGTAAACCCGTAAATTATTATTTTCCCGTTGCGCGGAGGTCCCGGAGAATTACGAAATGGAATTCTGATTGGGGATTATAATTTTAACGTTGCGGCCGCGAAACTTCTTTGAAAAATTGTTTTCTACTACGCCTGGGAGTTCTCGAGCGCCGTCCGACGCATGCAAATCGCGTTTTTCATCGCCGTCCTCTTCCGAAAGGAAACCGCATCGGAACAGCCGCAGTTCTTGCGAAGTTCGCCTCTTCGTATTAACGGTATGGTAACGGAGAACGGCGATCTAAGTGCCGTCGACGAGAAATTGTGAATTTTTTATCGGCGTAGATTGCCTTCTTTCGGTAAAGTTGGAAGATTCTGCGGATGCCCATAAGAAAAAAAAAAATTAGCTAAAATTGTTATATTTTCCAAGAGTAATATTTCTTTCTAATCCAGCGACATAATACGGATTTACATCAAAAGAAAATATGTTAGGGGCATAGGAAATGCTACCTTCACAAGAAGTACGCCATATAAGAAAATTTGAATTAAATGTGACCAGAATTTCCTTTTAGCGGAATCACACGGGCTCCGCTTCTACGAATTATCATAGATAACCCTTCTTGGCTACTTCATCGGGTATTACACGCTCGTGTCTGTTTGAAAATATTCGCGTACGTACAATTTCAAAAATTAAACACATCGATTGGATAAAAAGCAATAGGATTTCAATGCATGCATAATTTATCTACGTGCAGAAGCGCGCGCAGGAACAATACCACGTATTAGCCGTAATTTTAGCGTCGCCGTCGCTAATATCGCGTAATTTATTGCTGTCCCCGCGGTATTTGCACGCGATCCCATTTATTTTCGAACGGTTCGCGTTCACACATGCGAAACCCTTATTATTTTACAAGCGCTGTACCTATACGGCGTTCTCGCGTAGCTCGACGATTGCAGAAGCTATATTGAAAAAAGGACGGCCGTTCTCTACCACCTCTCCTCTGTACTGGAATTACCATAAATTATTCATTAGAAAAGTTTAAGGAATCTATACGTGTAGAGTTGCATATTCAAATAGTTCAGATACGCCCCGGTAAGTATAGAATAGGTAGTAAAAGCAACGGGTCTTATCGTGCTGGAATTGAAGTACTCACGCTAATCTACGCGACAAATCGGGGTTATCCTTATCGCTTTTCGAATTAGATTCTGTATTTCATGCTCGAACGGCAACGATAAACACAAATACCGATGCAGTCAGCTGCACATTCGAACAAAGCGTTTTCGAAGGTTTTCCTCCGTCGGTTTGAGATTGGCATTGTTGCACAAGTGACTTATTGGCAGCTTAAATATTTGAAAG
This sequence comes from Oryctes rhinoceros, assembly GCA_020654165.1. Classification (NCBI taxonomy): domain Eukaryota; kingdom Metazoa; phylum Arthropoda; class Insecta; order Coleoptera; family Scarabaeidae; genus Oryctes; species Oryctes rhinoceros. The sequence continues at coordinate 2,805,226 of JAIOKQ010000548.1, read as the reverse complement.
CTACTTCCAGAAAAATAGCTCTCATGGCTTTCATCCGTCACCTACTTTCTTATTGTTTGTTTAGACTGCACCGCAACCGGTTCAAAATTACGTTCTAAATTAAAGGCTAGGCCAAGAAAGGAGTTGCTTTATCTTTTGTTTTCGAACGTACAAGTAACGTAAATGAAAGCACAACAGTCTTGTGTAAACAGAACAAAATACGGTCGATTGCGAAAAAGACCACATTGAAAGTTTTGTTGCACTATATCTTAAAGGGTTGCATGGCTGAAGCGGTACAGGAACCTTCGAATTAATAATAGTAATTATGAAACGACATTAGAGAACCTCTTAATTTCATCCTTATAAGGGTCACGTCTTCTTTTAAACATTATTTTGCATGTGCGCACGGTAAAAGGGTTGAATTTATTGCCGATAGGGGCTTACCGCTCCTCCGTCCGGAATACTGATGGTCTTACGAAGTTCACTGTTGTTATGCCATCGCTAAAATTTGCTCCTCTTCATTCGAAAATTAATTAGATATCGGGAGAAGCCACAAAGGCCGGCTACTGCTTGCTACGGTTAATAACTTAGTTTTTGGAGGGTCGCCGTCGTTGGTACGCTATTATCTGTCACCAGATGGCGCCTGTACGCCGCGGGTAATGGAAAGCTTTGATATGCAGCGGTTGCAAATGAAATTTTATCAGAATCATTCGATTATAAACTCATTTATGCGATATTAATTTATTCTGTTAAAATGTGGTAATGTATCTGAATAGCAGTATTATCTTTAGTACTTTAACAAGCCACGTAAATAATGATAATTTATAAATTTTGTATGCTTTATGTTAATAAAATATTAATTAATATTTAGGTTTCGATAATAAATAACCATTTTATAGGTGTCCTCGTTAGTTACACGAACCTATTTCAAATTAACGTTTATTACGTTAATTTTTCGTTATATTTTCCTAAAATAACTCGCATTTATAAGACGATTTGACACGTGACACTCCAACTTAATAAGAGTGTGGCTTAATTTCAATAAATTTGGAGCAAATTCGCTTTCTTTCAAACATCGTGATCCGTTTAATGGTAACCCAACGCCCTGGATATTTCAATATAATTTTACTTGCCTTCGTTTATTTTTTGTTTGAAATCAACTAGTGTGAGCGGTAAGCAATTCTCTAGCAAATACGACAGTCGATCGACTCGAAAACAATGACGTATGTCTATTAGCACAGACGGGTTATAGGTACTCGTCGAGTTACTAATTTAAAAGTATTGCTTTTTTAATCATCGATTTCCTACTTTCCTTCAATCAATTGACCCGTTTTAACTTCGTCGGACGTTGACGGCGTAAGCGATGTGGCCGATGGACGGAGCGGACGGTCGAAAAGGCCGCTACAGCGCGGCGAATAATTTATAAAATGCTAACGTAATTAATCAATTAGAGCTTACGCTTACAGGAATAGCATCGTCGGAATGACTTGTTCGTTCCGATCATTTGTTATACGTACGTTCGATAGGTAAAACGTGGAAGGGGGATGTACATAGCTTGCTTTTTATCTTTTTTTGTGTCATCTGTTTCATGTTCGTTAGGCGATGTGATTTCATTAGAAGTAGACTCTAAACCGACGCGATAGGGAAGAAATAAGCTCAGTGGATAAAATTGTAACGTACAAAGAAATGCTAGGAACCCTCCACACTTTAACCACAGCCAAAATAGTGGTGTAAGTGTATATAGTGAAGCGGGTTACCACCGTCAGGAAAGCGCCGAGCCAGGGCTGCCACTACTACTAGGAGGGCGAGAAGACGCCGCCCGTATTCTGCCAATGGACCGCACCCGTAATAAGTAAAAGTAAAGAATATTATTTTATATAATATATCCGGAGACGCCGTACTGCCTCAGCTGAGCTGTTAGGGCGCACTTTCGCTAGCGTTTCGCCAGTCTACGACCTTTACAAGTTCTCACTTTACTTCCGCAACACCATGTTTTCTGGCTTCAGCGAACGAGAGAAGATAGAGCTTGACTTTTGCGTCGGTGGCAATGGGTTATTTTTACAGATAAAAGCAAAATTGTTTTACTCGGCAATGACGATCGATAAAGAGTCTGAAGAGAACCAGCTCGTCAACGTCTACTAAGATTTGCCCGCCCGGTTGCTGCTTATGTTGGGAGTACCGTTATGTTTTGCGGTCAAATAATATTCGATTGACGTACCCTATTAATTCGCACGTTTACCACATGATATAATGGCGGAAATTTGTATCCAACGCGTCATTAGGCCTCTACTAAACGAATTAGATGTCGGTTTTATTTTTACGACAACGCCCGACCTCATCGCGCAAAAAGGTTTAAGAAGATACTTGCAGTAGGACAAGAATTAAATTGCATCGGCCGGTCAACTCTTCCGATATGAAGCTCATTGAATACGTAGGACATGGTTGTCAGATCAATTCACAATCGTATTGAGCTACTCCGAACTGTGCAACAAATATTTGCAGTAGAGAAATGGACATGGTCGTCTCAATGCACTTATTTTATTCCATTTTTGGCATAATAATTCCTACGATCCTTAATTTAAAACACCAATCGCTTAGTACAGCGATAGTTGTTTGTTAGGATTTGATCCTAGCATCCTTAAATTGAAATGTATAATTAATAGAACTACATTTTTTTTTTTAGGAAATTCAAAATCCCGAAACCATTAGCGATCCTTTCATAATCCTACATCATAAAATGCGTGCCACGAAAGCAATAATTCTCTTACGTAAGAACGTGAACATAACGATAATAATGATATTATATTTTATTCTGCACAAAAGGCAAGAGTACATAAGAAAAGAAGTAATAAGAAACCATCTCCGAGCTCCTATTTTCGCTCTTGCATCATTTCTTCCCCTAGCGCGGTCATAATACGAGATCGTTACTCCTTACATTTAAAACTGGAAAATGCGTACGACGTTGCCGCGAAACGAGGAAGGAAAGAAGAAGAACAGGAAAACCCGCCTCTTGCGCCCCCCGTTCTTTTTCTTTATTCCCCCATTCTCGTATATACTTACCATATACGACGCAAAAAAATCAGCCGTTTTGCTCGTGATATCGCTCCGAGTACGAAGAAACGACTCGTTCATAATTTAGGAGGAAAGAAAAACATTTTGTGAAGGGACAGGAAAAATACGATCTAAATATGAGTTATCGTGTTAACGGTAGCGAACAGTACAAATTATAAACATTTGGAAAAATAATAGATGGCATTGATTGTATGTATTTTTTTTAATATTCGCAAAAGATGAATATCAATCTATGAAACTTCCCAAGCGTCGTACGGACGAGTGCTCTCTGCTTTTCTTTCATCATTAGGATTATTATCAATTGCTCTCTTCTACTTACTGCTTTCAATATTAAATTTGTAGATTTAGCAGTAAATAATGCTTGTGAACGCGCCATTGTAATAAAAAAATGTACTTCCAATTCGATGTCTGATTGAAAATGGTTCCTTATTATACAAGCCCGGTAGCAATAAATTTTGACCGGCCGTGTAATAAAAACACAACAACATCAGATGTAAACATTAGAATTAAGTAGAGTCCTTAATACGAACTTTATCATCCACGCATAAAAGTTTTATTTCATTTTATCGCTACTCCGCGCTAATAAAATCAAAGAAGGAACGCTTCCTATTACGGATAACAACAACGATGCGTTAGCGTTATGATAATATTCATTCCGTTCGATCCTCCAGCCGCGACTTTCGAAAGGAGATCGAAAATCTCCCTTCCGGTCGAATGTTTAACGGATCGCGGCGGCCACTTCTTCGCCGTTCCGAAAATACCGGGGGCCCTCTCGTTTTATTGGATTTTACTTCGCAGTTCGGCACGCCGTTTCGCATTTACGGCCGCTTAATTTCGAAAAGGATTCGCCGAAAACACAACATAATCATTTTATTGGTCCATTAGATTTCGACGGAGGCGGCAGTGGCGTAGGGCGCGGGCGGCCGAAATCGGAGGACGACGCGAGGTAGCGGGGTCGCGTCAAAACGGCGATTATGGTATATGGAGAAGGTCCGGGTAATATCGCGCCGGGATTTTTATTGTTTTTCCAGTTTCCGCTTTGCGTCGATTGTCGAAAGGGGACCTCGCCTTCGTTGCGTTATTTCGAAAGCGAACGATCGTTATGTAATTGTTAAAAGGTTAATGTCGCAAACGATGCACGCTCAATTTATTTAATCGATCTTTTCTATCTGTATGCGCAAAAGTTTATTTGGTTAATTTTCTTCGAAGGCACAGATCATACAAGGTGTACATTATTATTTTGTTTATATTTGAAGAATAAAGCGCCCCGATATCTCATTGATAATTTTCAGTTTTGATTAAAGAAGAACGAGTCACATCGATCGATTAGCGCCCTTTAAAATCTTCCTTTTCAAATTGTTTCCAGCAATATGAAAATTATGGACTACCGTAGATGCCCGGCACGGAACGACGCTGCAACTTAGAAAGTGTCCTTTTGCCTAAATTAACCATCATTAACTTCGAGGATTTGAAAGGTTATTAATGCATGTACATGCATGCATACGCTTACGCATGTACGGTAGCCGAGTCTCATGTATAATGGCAGTAGTCTCTTTGTGATCATGCACAAGCGCCCTAGTAACTAATAGCGCATCAACGTCGTTTCGTCCTTGTGTGAAATTTCCTTTGTGTGTCGAAACAGAAGTATTTAAGGCGCTCTTTGTAAAATCTTGATACATTTCATCAAATCATTCTCAAAATGATCAAACGTTAATCTGCTCGTTTATCTTCCCAGAAACTTGTGCAATATCAGTACTTGGCGCAAACTGTTCAGCAAACGCGATTGCCAGAAAGGCGACAAGAAAAATATCTTCGTACATATTTGTGAACAAATTGTTTGCACGCCATATCTCGGTTATTTATGCTTCCAATTCACCTAAGAATTTACGTGCATACGTGCTATAATATATATAGGTAGCGCGATACGTTTGAGATATGTAACCCATACGTTTTTTTTTCATTTTTATTTATTTCTCTGTTCTCTGTAAACCATTTTTCAACAAAAAAAAAACACAATTTTTTCTAACGGCTTAATCGGCCGATCTCGGCGTGTTAACTCTTTCAAAAAATTACACGATTTCAAACTATGACTAAGACGCCTGCTTACTTGGCCATGAATTCTACTTTTATCATTGATTGCTTTGATTATTAGCAATACAAGGGCCGCTATAGCTTCTCAAAGATAAAGTAAAATTACATTATACTATTCTATAATTATTTTATAAAATACATTCAGGAAATCTGCAGAAAATACAGCTGGTTATCAGTCTAGGAGCGGTAAACCCGTTACCACAAAAGGAGAAAAGGAGGCAGCCAGAAAAGGCTCATATTTCAAAAAATATTCTGCAGAGAGATTGTTGCAAAAATCTTTGCCGACGTGGTCACGCCAGCAAAAACGAAAAAAGTACATAGAATTAATTCCGTCCGTTTTTCCGCATCCAGCCTTACGCAATTACTACAACGTAACACTTTCATTATCACCAACGGCGGGAGATCTTCGAAACATGAACGTTTACAGCGCAGCGGACAAGGGTATTAAGTCTGAACGAATTTAATTGTACGGAATTAATTCTAAACGAAAAGTTCAAATTCAGCCGGCTGTAACAATGAAACGGCACTAGAACTACCACCGGCATCGGAGCAACGGTGAAGCTCGAAGGATATATATCCTTTTTCTTTTCCTTCGTCTTTTTTTCTCCAATTCGATTTTTCTCATCCGCTCTCCTATATATATATATACCTACCGATCTGTAGTGTGCACGTCTCGTAGAAGCGTAAACGTCGCTCCATTCCGCTTCCCTCTGTCCGTAACGACGCCACTGCGGTAATTACAAAAGTTCGCCGGGGAGCGGCGTAGCACACGAAGGACAACTACAAGAGTTATACTTGGAAGTGGCGTTTAAGTTTTCAAATCCTCTGGATGCTTCTTCCCATCCTCGTCCTCGCTCTCGGGATGGATGCGTTTCGATGGGATCGAGACCGTGTTAAATTTTTCGTGTTGAATTCATTTCTTTCACTTTTATCGGCTTACACGGGAAAATATTTCCCTTCTTTTTTTTGAAATACGGAGACGATCTCGTTTCTTTCTCCCTCTCTCTCTCTCTTCTTCGTTCCTTTCTTTCGATTTCGCCGCCGTCTTTTTTATTCATATAATGTATATGCCGGAATTTACGAGATGTACACATTAGAATCTATCGCGGAAGTGCCTTTATAAATATTCAATGTTGTATCCTGTTCGTTTTGCCTGCCTTTCCTTTAGGATAAAGTAAGCTTCTTCTTTTTTTTTTGGGTAACGGGCTTTATGTAGTCGTTTCGTACTATTGGATTGGGCTTTTTTGAAAGAACCTTCTTACGTTCTTATATGCAGAAGGAATTTACAGAATCTAGAGCGAAGCAGCTATTAAAATAAAAAACAGCATTAATTATTGTTTTTGGTATAGACTGTAAACAGTTCTTGGGAAGATTTTAGTACCATTTTGGGCATAGACCTAGGAATAAATCAGCTCATAGCATGCCAGTAGTAGTCAGTAATAGTCGGTAGAAGAGTTACAAAGCTGGTTCAAAAATGTAGACCTATTGCAATACCTCCTGTTTTCAGAAAGATCTTTGAAAAATTTACGTAATACACAATTAACAACTTTCCTGAAAAGTTAAAATTAGGTACCGTAATCCATAATCCATAATTTCAGGTTAAAGTCCAAATAAAGCGTGCTTTCAGAGTCTAAAATTACACGTAAATACCTCTGGGAGATAAGTTGCCAATTTAAGTGAACTCGCATTTCCGGCTTGTTGATCACTTTTACATAAATCCGATCCGGTCACAGTGTTATTCTTTCCATCCTTCCGATTGACCTGCCACACGTATTGTACGTAAATACGTAACGTGTACATACACAAGTAAAATCAATCTCTCCGAACAACCGGTCGGAATTGAAATTCTCCAAGGGCTCTACGTCGAGGTATCTGTGTATATTGGTTGCTTTCTGTATGCCGCGTATAAACATATTAGGCACGCTAGACTGGGCGCGCCACATACATAAAACCCGTACAAATATTGAAATTACGTTAACAGAATTATCGTTAACGGCGGATTACTCCTGATGGTTTCTAATCTTCGATCGTGATTTTAAAAAGCGAATGTTCCAAAAAATAATCATTAACGATAGTTGTTTATTGTCGATAACGTACATATTAAAAGTGAAGAGTAGAATATATCATAATCAACGTGGACAACAGAAAGCTACTCTAACCTCCAAGCCATTACTAGCCTATTTTAAGAGTAACCCACCGTTTTTCAGACGAAAGTGTTATTGGTATTGGTAGAAGCATGAACGGTGGCAATATTTTCTGCGTTGCGTCCGCCTGAACATTTCTAAAATGGCGTTAACTGCAAAATAAGTTAAGTTATCGCCGCTGGCTATATTATTTTACTCTTGCGACACAAGAATTTGCTCTAAATCAAGTACTTTGTCAAGATTGTTGTTTATTGTTCTATAAACACTCGCATTCGCCGTATTTTTTTTATAAAATCACTCCGGTGTTGCCCGTGAAACTTGACTTCCGCCATTTTTGTTTTAATAACAAGCTCAATAACGGTCGTGAACATTACCATGACAGCCACTGAGGCGTGGTACCCGGCACCTCAATGATATACTTTGTGTATCCAGTTAGTGAGTTCAGCGTGGAGTACGGCAGAAGTCCATTAAAGTTTATACAAACAAAAGTCAAAAGGGGCGCCAGGAATTTTATTTATTTTGCCAAAAGAAGGCTGTTATAGCTCTTATTGTTTATTGTATAACACGCACCTAATTAAATGACTATTTTTTTTTTGTCAATATGGGAATAATGAAAGATGTATCGCGACGTCTCTGGCCGTCTCGCTGGTACCTCTAATGGTCCTTCAAATTCCTCTCCGCTAGCTGCTCTACTTATTACAAAATATCTAAAAGTACGAAATAACAAGCAAAACAACTATACATGTTACGTTACAAATTAATCTTTAAAAATCAAAGATAGGAAAGACGTTACAACACGTGTACGAGGCTCCATGCGATAAAGTAAGTAGAAGTGCAGATAAGTCGATATTGCATAAACAACATATACACCGCTATTCAAAAGAAGCGTTTCGTTTGAATCTTCCATCGTGTTTCCATCTTTCGCCACTCCACGTACAACATTCCGTTCGTGTCCCAAAATCACCTTTTCGAAGTCCTTAGCAGAGCTAGATTTTATGAGGACAATAACGATCTCTTCGACGAATTCTTGAGACGCTTGTTTGTATGTTGGCCAAGGGCATCTGATACCGTTGAGTTTTATTGGGAAAGTCTGAGCATCATCAGCGAGATGAAACATGGTAATCACGTATATTTATCAACAGAAGTGGGCGGGCACCAGCGCGAATGGTTCTACTATTTGGGTGTATTTCCTATCGATTAAATTAGAAAATTTACGTGCGGAAATACTCCGAGAGCTAATTCATTGCGCAGATTGCGATTGATAATGAATGAGAATTAAAGCAGCGTGTGATGTCAAACAAGGTGGGTTGCTTTTCAAAAATTCATTAATCAGTTGCGCTACGCATCGGCGAGTTACATTTACAAATTTTGTTCATACACAGGGACGAGCGCATATGGTTATTCGTAAATGTACGTACAATGTGTGTTTACACAGAGTGAAAAATAATTATTGCCATCTGCGTCGGACGGTTCATGCTCGGGAAAAACGCGAATCCATCCAACTCCACCAATAACGGTAACCGCATCAGTACATGGCGAACAAACACATCTGCGTTTACTAAACGTGCTGGAAAATTTTTAAAAAAATGTTATTTACACTCATTCGGCGTTCTTTTTTGTGCTCTTTTTTTTTGTTACGCTATGCATGATCAGTTTAAATTTCCCCGATTCAGCGTTATCACAGTCTAGATATGGTAGCGATGATATACATAAGTGTAAATGATTGTAAATAAAAATTTTTAATAGTTCATCCAGGCAAACATCTCATCTTTCTTCCAATCTTTTTCAAATTATTGCGTAACACTCTAAACAAATTTTATTTATTTCTCAGATTATATTGTAATATATACATATATATATTTAATCAGTGATTAACGAGAGAGTTATCCTCGTTATCCCGAAGAGGTGACCCTGGATTATCCTTCCTCGAAAGTGTTTGTTGTATACATATCGAAGGTTTATTCCTACAGCTTAACCCGTGAACACTTCTTTTAATTGCGTGTCAACAACGTGTTTATAAAGGCGCAAATTCGCCCAAATACTTAAAGTAGATAGCACCCTCCGCATGAGAATCTCGCTTATTATTAAACATGTATGTAAGTTAAAATTTGGCAAAGTCGCAAAAGTTTTGCGTTCGCTGTAAACCCTATTTCAGCTTCCAGAGAGAAACTGAAAAATAAACTTACCGACGCATATCTTATTTAATCGTATCACTTTGCGAGATCTTGATAGAAATACGGTCGAAAACGGATCAAATACTAAGCTCTGTAATGTTTATGTTCAACCAGAATACAAAGATTTTTTGGAAAAAAATTCTTTGAACAAATTACTGACTACAACATTAAAGCTCGAAGATATACTTCGTTTAATTTTACCTTTTAGCGACTTTTTAATTACGCGCTTTACGTTTTTAGTTCCGTTACAACTCGCGTTGTAAAAGTTCTCGTGTACACATCCTAATTTTCAACAGAGACTAAAACATCGAAAACGTACACTTCAGGTATTATAGCCGGACCGTGTACAGCGAAAAAGTACTCGTTCTAAATTTACGAGTACGAGGGCTTGTATAAAGTTTCGAACACATCTGTTCGTTGGTACATGAGAACTTGTAATTTACGAGCGTATAAGTATCCGTAAACCACGAGTTATAGAACCGAGATCGATGTTCAACACAGAACTGAAGATACTAAAAATATAAAATATGTCACCGAGTAGCGAGATGTAACAATTGCCATGTTCTCCTTGTTTAAAGAGCAGATGGCATTGGTCGTCTCCTTCCTAGGAAACAATCCCCAATATTCAAGGATGATTTTATCGTATACGATAATTATTATAAGCGACAAGCTTTGGTTTTATAGTCATCAACTAATAAAACTAAAGCTATGCGGAAATTAATTAAAAATAATCGTTGGAACTATTCCTAACTATGCTTTCGCCTGTTTTTATCCTGTAACATTTTCCCAGTACGAGGTCCTCCCATGTTTTATGTGGCGGTAGGACCGACGAAGAGGATATATGCGTGCTCTTCTCTAGCCAGCTTGTCTGGCCCTCTTTAAGTTTGGGACCAATCGCAAAATAACGTGAGACTTTATGTCCCAATTGCCATACATTCTCAAATCAGACCAGATTCGTATAAGTAGGGTTATTGTTACATTCTCATTGTTACTAAATATAGATATGGTTGCGTCGATCTCGAGGTTCTTTAAGACGCGTAAGTTCAAAGCAGAGATATGTTGGTGTGGAATCTTGAGGGCATTTTGAGATGGTAGTTAGGCCCGATAATGCCAATACTTGATCCAACACCTTCTATTCTGGAGTCGTCCGTATACCATGCAAGGGTACTTTTTTGCTTTGTTGCTGCCTAGATGCCCGCTCAACTTTTGATAACGTTGATCAAAATTATATTGCATAGTGATCGTGTCTTTTGCAATGTGTATCAGATAATTTATGTTGGGTTCCTCAAGGATTCTAAGGTGCCCTTTTACCCTTTTGCTTTTTTTAAGGTGCCCATGTTTATAACAACCTTTTCCCTTATTTGGAACTCTTCTAGTTCTAGTCTTTCTTATTGTCACCCCGAAAACTCGACATTTAAGGTTTGTTGTATTGTCGAATGCATTCATAAGACCACATCGAATCGTCTTTTGCCACAGTTAATGGGAACCCCCCCGGTGTTTGTGAACGGCACTTGTTAAATCGATCGATAGGAAAAAATCGTGACACTTTGTGTTTATCCAATTTGCGAACTGCGTAAACACAAAAGGTTATAGCGTAGTCGATTGTCAAAAAAAAAAGAGAAAAAAAAACATTCGGCCATCGATTTAATCAATCATAAAACGAATATTGACTGGGATGCATTCCTTTTTACTGACAACAATCGGATTAAAACCGGGAGGCTTTGGGCGACGAATTAACGTAAACGCGAACAATATCTACATCGAAAACAATTTGATTATTGTGAAAATTATTCTGCAGTGCGCTTATTCCGCCTTTGTACGAAACGAGCAGGCAACAATACGAGAGATGAGATAAATTATCGACGAGCGGATTGAATCGTTTTAATCACAATTCTGCGTTAGGGCTGGTTATGAATTTGACGTTATTACAATATTTATAAATATTTAAATAAATAAATGTCACGTACGTTTTCGGCGTTTGTGATTAATGAATCTGCGAGAGATGTGGACCCGATACTACCCAATTCCGAAGTTCAGCAACACAGTGATCAGTTCAATGTTGAACGCCGCAATGATTCGCAAAAGCACTAAATTTGATTTTTACAACATGTACATATATACATCAGCATCCACGGTCTTAGATGAGGTAGTAGTTAGGAAGTTTGCAAAGGGGATTTAAAGATAATCTTTACGTTGTCCCTAAAGAGAATCTTACTGATACGATAAGTGACCCCTTGAATGTAGGGTAGATACGGAAAATATGACTTGATAGGTGGTGTTTCTGTTAAATTCTTGAGGAAACGAATCGAGCGAAGATACGGAATTAGCTCATCGAATAAGAGAATTGATAACGCTGCATTTTTTGTTGATGGTGTGAGAAACCGTTAAGATATCTATCCTTTGGCGTAGGTTTTCAATGGACGGAGGTGCCTAACGTATCGTTTAGAGTCTACGTACCAAATTCTGATATTGGTTGAGTATTTTTGTTATGTGATATTCCCAGCATCGAGATTAGTTGTAACTAGCACCAGTCATACATCGGACTTAGTGATTTCGATTTGTCCGACGTAAAGGTTTATTACCTACATACGTATTACGTATTACCTTTGTTTACCCAGATTTCATCTCTCAAGAGAAATAAACATTAATTTAGGTCTTAATATTCACATTGCTCCTTGAAATATATTAACAATAACTACTTTTAACAATTCCTTTTAATCTCTTCACGCAATTACTATCTTTCTGTAAGTAATAAGCATAAATTACACCCTAGATCCAAAAAGCCCGGCACTTATTAGGAAGCACTTTGAACTAATAAAATACTATTTAGTCCGGCGTTCATGAAAAGAGCTTTTCATGACTCACGCGACCCGAAATGAACGATTATGCGGTGAAGTCGACCAAGGTCAGTGAAGTTACCGTCTTGGCTAATAATAATATCGTCCGCACGGTGTCATTGTAAATACGTACCTGTTGGCTAACGTTTCATTACCAGAAATCATCTTCGCACGATTATATGTATATTCCAATGTCGCCAACTTACGTAATAGCCGTTGTCCTGGCGCGCAAGCGATAACTATAAATCGGTCTCAGACGGCTGGACACCGCAAGCGTACACGTACGATGTTAGGATTGAATATATTGGTCGAATAAATATGTGTTCGTGACAAGAAATCGATAATTTAGCGCTGTTAGAATACGTACCATATGTATGTATGTATATACGAAATTGTGTAGTGGTAGACGCCATGCGGTAGTTTCCCTCCAGCAAGACTACATATATATTTCTTATTGTTCAATTCCAGTATGCACGATGGGACTCTAAATTCGATCGGAATGTTCCTTTTCTCCCGTTGCAGAGTCAATATTGTGCGAACGCTTTAGTTAAAATGTCCGTTCAATCGATCCATTCTCGTGGCGAAAGTGTTCAACTTTAGATTGATAGAAATTATGATATTTCCACATTTAGCCTCTTCGGTCTATAGCAATGCAAGCAGATTATTACGAAGCTACAATCTAAACAAAACCAAGACAGTGCATTCCGTACGTTGTCCAAACAAGGCGCCGTAATGAAAACAATAACCACCAGCGGGAACTGAAACAGCCACCTTGAAAATTGTAAAGCTCCGTGCGAGGAGCGATCACGTTCAGAAACTTTCGAACTGAACCCAACTTTTGTATATTGCACACTTTCAGACTGCAGGCGTAACATGAACCAATTATTGGCGTTGTCTTAATTAAAGAGACGGATATTCTTGACAATTCAATTCTGATGCAACGGGAAAGTTAGTTTGGAGCAACATCAGCGGAACTTTAAAGAAAAAAGATTTCTAATGTTACACATAGAGAAGGTCGCTTGTTAATTCAACAAAAAATATTTAAATTCACTTATGCCAACTTATATGAATCTTTACGAAGAACAACCGGTGTTTCTATATCAATCCATTGATAACGTCCCTCGTCTTAAAGATCTCTACATTCCTTAATCAATACACACAACTTCTAAAGCAAGTTCCCAACTATAACAAATTGAATTCGTTCCAATTTATGTCTATTCTTCTTAGCAAATATTACAACAGCACGAGCTCTATACGTCGCGCCCTGAAGGTGTCCGTAATACGATGTATAACAGATCGATTATCACCGTTAGACAACGTCCATTTAGTTCGATTAGAATAACGGACGGCCTGCCTAGCGCAGCGTAGGACGTATGGGAGAGAGCCTATTCCGCTAATGGAATATACTTAAATCGAGTAGAACTTCGATTAAACCTTAACCGTGGCGGACTGTCGACGGCGATCCACGCCCGACGAATGCGCGGAATGGAAATTTCGCCGTGTCACTTTAATAACAACGTGAAATAAGATTAATTACTCCTCTCCGAAACCACAAATTGAGACCAGCGCGGAATGAATAATGTAATGCGTTGTCGGTAGCACACAAATTGTATTACTTCGGTTTGGTTACTTTACCACCAGACAGCAGGGAAGATCTCTGATTGACGCTATTTCCGCGCGTTGGGTATATTCTGCGGGGCGCAACTGGAATAAGCGATTAAAATACTCCCTGGTGTATTTCAAGTTTCCGGCGATTAACATCGAAGCATGCGAATTGAATAACTGCACTGCGACGTATTTGACTTCTTTGCTGACCTTACATCAATCGCGATTCCACCACCAACCGGAGCGATGTATGTACTATAATAAGGTTTGCATTTATTCAAAGACGTATGAACATGAAGTTGAAACAGACTGGTCTGTTTGTGATCCGATGGCTGCAATTCTTTACGCACCCTAATCATGCTTCATCCGACCGCATCAAAACTTTTCCAAGATGTTGAGATGTTTAGGTACGCCGTACTCCACGATATTAATGTCATCCGCATAGCAAACAATGTCGATATAAAACGAAGTCATTGGTAAAAGTTGGCTCCAATCGAATCCTGTCCAATTTCTACAATAGTAATCGATCATTCGCTAGATCGAACACCCAACTTTGCATAATTCTAGCACAAAAATGCTGCTCTCTTCTAAATTCGACGGTCCCCTTAGTAAATCGCCATTATTTAAGTTTTATTGATGCGACAAATGAAGGTAAATGGCTTGAATTACCTATTTACATAATTCTCCCGCTGCTTGGTTACTCCCTTCATTGCGATTCCGAAAAGCCCTACTAGCTAGCTGCTAGTGCACTGATAGTTTTATAGCACGCTATTAAATGTAGTCTATAAAGCATAATCAAATATAAAATACGTTTTACGTACGCGAAGGCTATAGGATAGGGAGCATACGAAAACTTTTACGATCCACTGTACATATATCTTCCTAATATATCTGCAATTTTCATTATCTTCACGGTAACGGCTCGCGGAGCACGTATGCTCCTCTCGCCTCATTGTTTCTTATTTCGACGAGTTCATCGGCGCCGATGCCGTTCGCCATCGGCGCAGTGATCGGGCGATAATGTTTCATTACCCGACGTAACGGGCGCAACGGCGACTTGATGAAAACGAAGAAGAAACCTAATTTCGAATTCATGTATTCATATTTATTCATTGAAACGCTGAAACAAATAACCGTGAAACGAGCTTTTCCAATAACTCGGCGGCGTATCTCGGACCGTGCGCGTCGCAATCTTTAAATTTATGCAAGGTATGCATAGAGGATCCGAACGCGAAATCAATAAATAAGACGCGTCGTTGTTCGACTTGTCGTTCCGCTTTCTTCGCTGAATGTTCGTAGAGGTATGCCGCGGAAGGATGGATCCTCCGGCATGCGGCGACACTTAAAGAATAAATCGGCGGATCAAGTTTATAATTAGGCTATACGAGAAACGATGTATCCTACGGTAGGTAACCAACTTTACACTTAAGGAAACCGTACAAGTTTCATTCAAAAGGCGGAACATAGTGCAAAGCCTTATCACGAAAAAAAATTAGAGTAGCTGGTGCAATTGTAAACAATATTGCAGGAAACAAGAGTGAAGCAAAACTTGCAACGTTTGCTACATATTTTACAATATTTGTGCAACTTTCCCACGATTAGTCATTAATTGGTTGATAATCGGAGTGATTACATCACCCTCACTCGAAACATCGCCGCATGCGTGGTCAGAGTCGTTGTTCCTTTAAAAATATCTTGTGCCGTGAGCTCTTATAACTAAATTAGCAACCGCACATAACGCCGGGCGGCGTCTTAACGGTATCATCGAGATGTCGCGGCTATAATTGATCGGTACTCTTCCTACGTTAAAATTATTTCCACGATTAATTAAAACAAAATTGACTCCTTCTGAGTACTACATATGTTATCCCATAAAATCATTGAAATTGCCCAATCTTATCGGTTCCGAATATTTTTCAGCGTTTTGTACACAGGATGTTCTCTCGCTCTAATATCAAAAGTAATTTATTACTTTCCTACTTTATTTGCTTTCTTATATAAAATTGAATCTCGTTTCTCGTAAAAATACTTGTTTCCCTTCCGATGGAAGTGATAGAAGGAGAAGGCTTGGGGCGGCTTACTTGTTGGCGATAAGGACCAAACTTTGCTTCTATACGAATAATTTGTTGAGAGTTCGAAGACATAACTACCCATAAAAATATATCCGCTAGAGGAAAGTATCGATGTGTTTATCGATACTTTTCCTTGGAAACTTTTTCAATAAATGAAAGATAAGAAAAAAACGTTATGATGAAAGCCGAACAATGTGAAAGTAACTTTTTTATTTTTTTTACAATTTTTCAATAAACGGACTGCGGAAATTCTAAAAGTTAAAGATTTCGTTTGTCGTCTCGCGGAATATGTTTGTGGAAAGAGTTGCAAACAGGATAAGATGGAATATTCATGAATTTTCTAATTTTGGCCTAATTTTATTAATCACAAGCAAACGCTACAGATACACGCCGACAACTTTCAACGCGTTTCATGGCGTATAGATCGATGAGTTAGTTAATTGTAAGTAGACGCAATTGCTAATATTACTCGTCGAAAATGTTCGATAGACGGCCTCAAACGGATGATATTTGACCAAAATTTTCGCTCGGTAGTCCCTTTTCGTCTAGAAGATAATCATAATAAGATAACTGCCATGCAAGAACAAATGTCTATCAGTCTCTAGGTCTCTAGTGTTCGCACAACACAACTTGAGTCTTGAGTTTCCAAAAGATTCAAAATCATCTCGAACACTTGTTATTCGCAAGCAATAAGTCCACGGCACGTACAGTATTTTATATTAATGAATTTCTGAAGCCAGTTGTGCCAATATTTACGCGTTTTTAAAATTAAATACATCCAAGTATGATGATGTGTTCGTCGATTATGCGATACTATTACAAAAAGACTGAACTGAATGTAGGAAACGCTACCAACAAAAGGAAGTTTTAATAGTTCATTTTCGCTAACGAACAGCTCACCGCAAATATCTCTACATCATCGGCATTCGTTTTATGAAATCAATAAATACGTTCCGTTTTCTCTAAGGCAAAAGCTGGCGTATCCTTTGAAACGAACGGATAACATTTACTTCCAGGAAGTAGACATCAAAGCCGTCAAGACGGCGGGGTGGTTTCAAATAATTTCACGGAAACGATTCTTCCAACATGACGCATGATCAGTTTAAGCGTCAAACTTGCCGATGGAAAATTTCGTTTCCAAGAATGAGAGCAAACAGCCAATGGCTGTTGACATACACGTTGAAATAACGCACGTAGTTTCCAGGGAATTTCATTGGAAAGCGTGTTCAGGAATACTATATTACGTAATATTTATAGACACCATTGTTTGGTTCGCTAAATTCCATTTCGGAAGGTGATCGACGTTAATTACGCGGGTGATGGATTCAACTGACTTGTAGACGGATACCTTCAGACAATAGCCAAGAAATTTACCAAATAGTTCTTGCAGCGTTGTTGGCATTTAAAAGAAACATCATTTCCATTCATCAAAATTTGGATTTCGAATGTGTTGCGGCGTTTCCATTCTTCTTTTAAGACGAATTTTACGAAAATTTTAATCTGAATTTACGGTTGATCCGTTGGATTGCGCGCCTTTGAAAAACACACCAAAATTGAAAATTGTTTTCGTCTAAAATCAGTGAAAAAAACCTTGTCGTTGAAAAATAGAATTATTTGCGCTTTAAAATAACGCCCTTGTTAGTTTTCAGAAATGGCGACCGTTTACCAACTGTAAATAAAGGGAGCTTCATTTGTATGCTAGTCGTCAGAAAAAAAAAAAAGGAGAAAGACGTAGCTCGTGGAAATAATAAAGTGATCAGATCCGCGGCAAAGGTTTTATTAGCCGTTCCGAGGCAAGGAATCGGATAGAATTCGTATAAATCTAATATCGGGGCTCTCCATCGGCGTTTTCTCGTGTATACAATATCCGACTTTATCCGTCCATTTGAGTCGCGACAATAATTTTTACGATCCCTCATTCTCAGTTTTAAGTACGCAACATAAAGATGTCTATAAGTAGTAATAGGGAGAAAGGCCGCATCTCCCTTTCGGTTTTTATGATCGCGCAGATTGCGCGAAAATATCAAGTAGTGATTAGTCTAAATACTCCAAGGTAGACATTGAATAACGATCAAAAAAAAAAAACGAATAAATTTTTGGAACCGCTGAATGGGGGCGGAAGAAAAAGAAAACAACAGGGCAAGATCGTTTATTTCCTCCTGCATCCTCCCTAAATTCTAAACGCCTTCCATGTTAGGATATCGAAAATTTCTCTCCTTGTGCAGTCACCCTATTATGCGGGAATACCCGTTTGTAGCCTTTCGTTTGCGCGCACAGCAGCGGTAAAAACAACAAAAGAGGGCAAATACACAGAAGCGAAACGTTGTGCTTAATTTAACAGAGGAAGTTTTTAATTACTCCGGAGGGTTCGTCGTACATATATATATATATATATATATATACGGGTCGACGGTCTGCACCGATGGAGAATTCCTGGAAAACCTTCTTTGGAAGTGGAAATTGTTCGGCCCGCGACGGGCGATTTGACAGGAAGAATAGGTGTGGGCTGAAATTCGCATCGTAACAAATTAAATTATTTGACTTATACGGGCGGACAATATATTGCCGTCCGATGGAAGGAGAGAAAATAAAATCGGGCCGAGGGAATACGCTGCACACAAAGATCGAAGAGTATCGACGTTCAACTATAATAGAAATAATCGAAAATGGGACAAATTGCACGCCGGCGGATCTTGAAATCTTTGGGATAAGATTGAATGTGTTAAGAAATTGCTTTTTCGATAAGTTCCAGTATAATCTTCCCTTTCCAAACGAGACAAAAGATCAACGCAAATATAATCAGCTCTCTTGTAAGTCTTTTCGTATTTGAGCAATTCTGTGCTATCGTTAACCTTTGACGTTTTGACATTCAAAAAAACACTCTTCCGAGAGTGTGTTCTTGCTTACCACCTCGTTTATTCTTCAATAATTCGTTTAAATTGTCACGTCACAAATTTAAGTATACTTCACCATTCAACCAATTCGTCAAACGAAATGGTGTATTTAAAAAAACAACCACAATCGCGAATAAAACAGGCTTCGTCTGTAAACAAGATCTTCCCAAGAAAATCTTTAAGATTTAAGTTACATTCATGTACCGGGCGTCGGGAAAATTGGATTCGCAGACGGTAGTCCATCTCTAATCGTATTTTTTAAGTGATACGGATGAAATAGTTGTTTTTTGTTAACACCCCTTTAATCACAAACCGGTTCAATGATTCGTCGCGAATGATCGAACACGCAAATTAATTACACAAAGTGGTACAAAGAGGTCGCGACGGTAGTCTTAGAATCGGAGCCGTTCCCAATTGAATATTTGCAATTAGGTACAGTAATATACTTCAGCTACGTGTAAGGTTGTACGTGTGGAAGTGATGTGCTTCTATCACATCGTTTGACCTTCGTTAAGACGTTACGTACCAATTAAACTCTAGCGCATATATGCATCGGCAATGTTTTACCGCATCCACCAGATACCGTTCCTGATGTGGTCGCTCGTTTTGTTGGTTTTGCTTCTGCGCCCGTAATTTGCCAACGTCTTGAAGCTCACGCCAAGGTCTGAATTAATAATCAAACACATACGTGTTTGAGCGGCACACATCCCCATTACTAAAGTATATTAAAGTTATGCAATTGGGTGAACGTAATTTCTGAGACTGGCGCATACGATATTATTTCGCTGGCAAATTAGCCTGACGTAACCGCTATTTCATCATGCGGAACTCACGTAAACTTCGTTACACAATCTAGATTTAGGTAGATTTGCGCGAATTGAATTTTTAAAGACTTTTCGCGAATTTTCGCTCGGCTAAGATTAAATAGATGGCCGTATGGCGCTGCGTATTCCATTAATTAATATCGTTAAAGTAATCCAGTAAAATTTGCAATAATTTGATGACGATTTGTACGTATTATTGTTTTTCTCGTTGTTAAACGAAATATTAACGAAACAATGCTTGAAGTCTGAACGTTCTTCAATTTCTTCACGTCATTCCCGTCCCCGGAATATCTGCAACATCTTCGAACGCGTTCCTTAGGCTTTTAGATCGCGATAGACCGTCAATTCAATAATCAATAGAAGAAAGAGAATTATTGCGCCTCGCACGAATCAAGATTAAAAGCTTTCCGAACTAGAACGAACGACGGATCTACCCATCGAACGGGGTATAAGTTTATCTTTCGCCCATTAACCAACGAAATCCGAACAAGCGAATCATCGAGCCGCAATTCCGACAAATGGGCCTTGGATATCCGAGCATCAGATACGCGGTAATGAGAGAGCCTGTGTTTCGCCGATGATCTACAGACTGGCATTAATATTTAATAGCATCGCTTTCCCGTACGCCGAATCCCATTCATTTGTTCGCCGCAAGATGGGGCGAAGTGTCTTCTTTGCGTCTTCCGCCCATTCTCGTCGTTCACGCGCGCGATACGAACTCGTGTTTTTCGTCGCTCGTTGGTGCTAGTAGACCAGCAACATAAATCAAATGTTCTATTCCGAGTATTTCAAAAAGGGAAGTGTGGGATAAATATGTACTTATAGATGGAGAAAATTCGTTAAATTTTCTAACATTTTATTTCTTTTTGTATTAGTTAGTTCTTAGATGCGACAGATATACAGAGAATCACAGTGGAGAAAGAAGAAAACTAAGGACTTGAACTTGAACTCTCTAGTTTGGTGGTTGGACGTGTTAATTTGTCTTTGTCACTAAAGAACAGTGCTAGAAATACCGAAGAAATAAAATTCCGTATCCAACCGTGTTAAGATCAAATTAAATCCGAGTAAAATAATATTTCATCCGGAAAACCGTAATGAATGATCCGAGACCGGCGACGCTACAATGTAAAAAACGAAACGAACGGGCAAAGTAAAAGGGCGAAGCGCGAAGGCGGATCGTGTTGAAGGGTGCGGCGGCGTTACAGGAGGACTACATACTTAAAAGGGAAATTCATTTAGCGAAAGACAAGGGGCGTAATTTGTTATAGCGAAGACACGAGATCGTACGATGATGGATCTGGCCCTTTGTTGTTGTTGATGCGATGCTTCCTTTCACGGCGTTTGCGTGCGCCCGCCGGATGGGCCGTTCCGGGATATCGCTTTGACTCTCCGCCGTCGCCGTCTAATTTGTATATAGGAACGAAACCGGCAAGGGGGTTCTTTCTTGAGGATACCTTTTCATGCTGATATCAGCATATACGTTTATGAATTTGATGAATGTTTTTCGAGAGGATCGTAGTAGCTTCCGTCCGAATGGATTCGTTTTGTAATTTGATGCCTTCGCCCTTTGTGTATTCATTTCCTTTCACAGCAGAAAATATTATTTTAGTCGTGATGGTGTTCGATGACACTGTAACTCGTGTTGCCAGTAAGTCAAAGAGTCATCGAAAATACAACGAAAAGCAATATTTATAAACGATATTAGAAGCTTTAGATAAGACCAGCAATTACGTCTTTTTGTTCGTACAGATAAATTCCAAACTTTAAAGCTGCCGTGTTCTTTTTACAATCGAAAGAAATGCATAGAACGTTGCACGATAACCACAAAAGCATCTTCGTCTACCGCAATTACTTCACGGTAAATGTTATATCTCTTCTTGAAAACAGACGTTGAATAGCATGACCGCGTTTGCGCGCAAACGATATGGAAATATCCCACATTTCGTGACGATTTTCGCTGAAAGGATTGATCATTTATACTCCCGACCGTAAACTATGTGAGTATATGCAAAGAGATAGCGGGTCGTCGAGCGTCAAAAGTGAAGACTGCCGCATTATACCCGCCGAAGAAGGGATCAAGAGCTTTGAAGGACGTCCCGGCTAAATTTACTACGTGTTTGCGTAGCCGGTCTTTGCATACATCTGGGACTTTCGAAGTTTTCACCTTTTAATACTTGAAATGTAAATGCGTTTGTGTGTTTGCAGGTGCCGACCTAGTTTCTATGTTTGGTTTTAACGTTGGAAGGTCGTAAATATCAATATTTGGATATGCAAAATTTTTTTTTTTTTGGCTACTCCATTTCAATAAGCGATTTAATCGTTTATTTTCGATTTCATTTCCGATCTCTATCGTACGACATATCTTTTACGTAGATCATAAAATTGTAAAAGTTGTATTCATGATTTTTCAATCTACTCCCGTCATATGTGCCGGGGTAACATAGAAACGTGAAATGCTTTAGATTCCTACGATGCGATATGCAAAATGCACTTCAAAAAACCGGAAGAGTCTGACAATATCCGGCGTAAGCGGAAATATCTGTCGAGTTGGTAGTCCGATCAAAGAGTTCATATTCTACGTAGTACCCACCCTACAGAATTTTCCGTTTTCCTTTTATTCACTTAAAAATTAATTTTCCTCTTTTCTGTCCGTGAAATAAAAAGAATAAGGCAAAAATTCAGATAATGCACGGCTTTCGTGATCGCGCAAATCTCGATTATTAAAAATTACGACCGCCGTTATCGGACATTGTTTCGCTTAGTGCGCGTACGTCTAATTGAAATTCCCATGAGCTAGTGAATAATTACCGTAGGTTGCATTAAAATCACTGCTATACACTGCTACTTATTAAAGTTTGGACATTTCTAAACATGTTTTTCCATAAACATTGTTCACGTGCCGCTTTACCTCGAATCTACGAGGGATTTTTATGTTGTTTACCAGTAGCTCGAAGAACATCAATGAAAGAATTGTGACAATGGAAATAGTTCATCGTAATTATTGGTGCAAGCGGTTTAAATGGGGCAGTGAATCCATTGCAGAAGATCTCTAGCAGCATGAACTGAAGAAATTACCAATAAAATGAAAGATTTGGTATCGACTGACCGCTTAGTAAAAATCAGTTATTGCTGGAGAAATAGAAATATCAGAAAAGAATATTTTTAACGTTCTATATACGAAGATGTGGGAATGATTAAAGTATCGCCATGATGGATATCCTTAATTTGAAGAACCGGAGATGGGATCCACATTCGTGACAGGAGCCCAGTTAGCCGTGGATTTCTGAGGCTTCACCATCCAAGAAAGTGAAGATGCAATTTTCTTAATAGGAAAAGATAGCCGCAGTATTCTGAGACGCGGAGAGGACTCTCTTAATTGAGAGTATACGCCCAGAAGGATTATAATAACGAAGAAACGTCTACCATGGCACAATTAGGAACTTGAAAGCGGCTATACCTCGCTATTACGGTCAGAAAACTCGGCAACTATAGATCGTATAAAGCACGAATTGTTCAAATAATAGTCGATGAGTGTAGCTTTGTAGAATTACAACGTCCACCTTATAGTCACGACCTCACCCCCTATGACTATTATCTGCTTGCTTCGCTTTAACTTCTTCGATCAAAATATTCGGATTAATATGAACGACGGTGTACGTTTGCGTATTTGTCTGGTAAAAATCAATAACGCCGTGCAGGAATATGAAATGGGAGATTTACAGTTTTTTCGACAAATTCGCCACATACACTGGGACAGTAAATGAATTTTAAAGCCGCACGCTATCGGAACTATCAATTAATGAATTTATAAATGCAAATTTGCCGCAGATTTGCGTTACGGCCGGTACGCGTATTTCGTAATTATGATCGCGAAAGAATTAATTAGATACTTCATACGAGTTATATCATCGCAAACAATAGCTTTAGGAAATTTAGTATGTTACGAACATAATCCATTTTGTTTATTCGGCATTCTAACATTATAACTGGTTACTTATACGTTTTTCAAAAGTCAATTCAACGCATAGATATCAACATTGGATGATGATGTTAATACCAATACTTCGATTTTTGTAATTTTCTTCGGTGAAAGTGAAGTTATCGTCTGGTATATGCAACTACATTGATCGAACAAAAAACGTTTATAGTTGAATGGTACCCGGAAGAATAAAATTTTAAAGTATATTAATCGCCTTTTTTCATCACCCATGATTCTATTAAAATTGAATATTATCAAGCGAATACCACTCCGTGACCTGTAGCGATTGATCGAAGCGATGTAATTAATTGAATTGCTATATAGCAATAAAATTTAACCATTCAAATGTACAAAAAAAAAATTAGAAGGTAATAAATTTAACCACAGTCGTTTAGTCCCGGCAATATATAGAAACAGTGTTCCAATTGCTCCTACCTAAGGACAATAAAACCGGCTGCGCGTTTATTCCTTTTCTCAACTATCAAATTTTGAATTTTATTACAGCGGAATGTCTGCAATAACTGTTTATTCCGAAGCATTACCTACCTTTATGATCTAGAAACATACTCAATTTCTCCTTAATTCCCATTCCTAGTCGCGCTCATAAATAATCCACCGATGAATTGAAACGATGTTGTATTTTTTTTAATTCCATTTTAATTTCTACATTCATATTTTATCAATTCAATACACTTCCCGCCGTAGAGGTACGCGCACAAAAGATAGTAGCGGCAACGTTGTAGATTAGCTTTTGCATTAAAAGATATCAAGTAATTTGAACGTAACACGATTTGCTTTAAACTTGCGATAATCCACAAAATATAACCTATTTCTTAAAAAAAATGTATGCTTCCAATATGTGGTAAACGGGTGTAACAATTGTAGAAGATCAAAGAATGTTGGCTTTCACGACCAGTGTTACATGACGAAGATCCCTTCGGGTTATTGAGTTATGGCCTATAATCGAAAAGAAAAGAACTTTGCCATCAACAAGATCTGGTACTCCAGCTTTACGAAACTCTGAGAGCCAGTTGAGGCAACGTAACACAATCATACGGCAAGCAACGGATCGATATGTTGACTACATATTGGATTGGATAATACAATCGATTGGTTCTTCAAAATGGAAGTTATTAATGATGGTAAATCCACAGCGATAATATTCGCAAAAGGATGCTCCAAATAGATTTAGACTCGATTGATCGAACAACAAACAAGATAAGGGAGAAAATAAATAAAAGCATATTAACCCAGATCCAATACGCTTGTGTTCAAAGTAACCACTACTATTATTTGGTCAGGCAATCGCTTTCTTGAATATAGTAATTTTTTTATATTCTCTTGCGTATATGTAGAATTTTCGAAGCGCTTATGATGTCTTTTATTCTTTTCAAAATTCCATACCTCTTATCTGCATCACATCGACAATCAATGGAAAAAAAATGTAATTACCGGGAACTCGAAAATTCCCATCACCGGTCGTTTTTTCTTTTATTACTGCATGCCTATCCAACTCGTTTCTCTATAATTCTCGTCCTCCATTTTCCTTCTTCGTCCGTGTTTTGCGCGATCCTCGGTCAAAAGCGATTTGTAGCATGATCAGTGGCGGAACGCGCAATTTTTCGTCGAGTTTAACCTGTATTTCATTACTTCTTATGATAGAAAATGAATCTTTTGCCTAAACGTACATGATAAGTGAAACAAAGATTTTAATGAAATTTTTTTTAAGGCGTGGCAGGAGCCTTTTTGTGTGAAAAATATATAATTTTTAAGCATTTAATAATTACTATTTGGGACTTGGGATTGTACCGAACCCACCAGAAAAATTTGAAAAGTTTGAGTACAACTCTTCAATAACGACACTTCTTGGTAATTCATCCTTCTACATATTACCCTTTAACGTTTTAAAATGGTTCAACAAACATATTTGATTTACGTATACGTTGTCCCCGTCTAACACTTTCATTTCTTTCCCTTCCGGGAATTGTTTCCGCAATTAGTTTGACTTTCAATATTACAATTTAATTGCTTACGTTGTTGTAAAGTCAAACGAGTCGCCTCTGTCCCCGTAACCTTTAACCGGCGATTGTAGCAGGAACGCCGCCGCCTCGCGTAATTAATTCGAACTCTTCTAGCGTTTAAAAAAATCATTATTTAGTGATGCTTGACCTCGATACGCCTCGAAAATAAATTGCTCAATAAGAACACCATAAACACTCTCGTTCGGGCCGCGAACGCTGCGCCGAGCGTTCATTAATTATGATACGCGATTCGTTATCTCGTCCAACAATGCACGGTCGATGACCAGCGCCGCCACCAATTAAAAAATGACTCCGAAGGAAAAACGAAAAATAAGAGGGAGGAGTCTGTCAGCACCACACCGACCGAGATATTCTGCGAAAGGAAATTTCTTGTAACGACGGCGCCGCTGAAGGTGATATATGAAAATTTATCGTTGCTTAAAAATTAATTGCCGACGGATGGAAATTAGGATCTTACTTCGTGAATAGGACTTGGATAGTTCCTTCCCGGTTTGTTCTTCTCTCGAAGACGTAGATGTTTCTGGTTAGTAGGTGCGGTGGTCCAAATTTATGGACGACCATTCTCATGGACCGTATTTTTGGACATGCTTTCCTTATTTGCAACTACGCCGATTACCCTTAATACGGTAAACCATGAGAAACTATATTTGCAAATATAAAATCTAAGACAAGAAGTCTCTATGTAGATAATTGATTTGGATCTTCCCTTTTTGAAAAGGTAAAAACCTTGGAGAAACGCAGCTAACGGTCCTTCAAAGAAAACGGAAGAAAAACAGATAAAACAACTGCCTTGTCACTTGAACTTTCCCCATTCAGATCCAATTATCCTAGAGTTTTGTCTGTGTATACGTGAAAGCAAAATCCACGTTGACAGGTAAAACGAGGCGAACGGACAAGGATGGGAAGCGCGGGTTAGCGGAAACAACCCGACCGGTACAACGGTAGAGTTTGGAGTGCGTGTATCGCTTTATAAAATTAAGACAGTTGAACTTGTGTGTCAGAACTTTCCGCCCTCAGTTCAGGTTACGAACGGGAGGACATGTACGTATAGCGATCGTAAGTTTTGAAAATTTCATTATGAAAAGGGAACGAATAGATATGGGGTAGATAGGAGCGCCGCGGCGCCCTTATCGACGGAAGGGGCCGCCGAGAACTTCGCTTTGTTTTCCTCTTCTAGATACAGAACAACTATCTAGAAGTAACTTCGATTCAGTGATTTGCGTATACGTATGAATAGTCTCTATGCGCGCCAACATTTCAGCCTACTAACTAACCGTTTGAAATTGAGAGTTTCCTAAGTCTCGGTTAATGATGTAATACTAAGAAGATCTTTGAAAATTAGCGGGATAAATTTCGGTAAAGATGGAAGCGCATCTAAGGATGTTGTCGTGAAAACGACCGATATCGCGTGAAGTGCGTGCACCCATTATACTACTTTACATAATTTCAATTTTCAATTATTAATCAGTAATGTTCCTTGAATCCTGGTAACAGGATATTCAAAGAAATATTTTAAATCGACTTCGATTTAATTCTGAAATTCATTTTCCTCTATCTTTCCAGGAGGACATCACCATCGCAACAATCTCAACAACAGTCCCAACAGGCGACCCAACAGCAGCCATCTCAAACGCAAACGGCATCAACGCAACAACCCCAACCGTCAGCACCATCGTCGTCGCAATCGCAGCAACCTTCAGCGTCGCAGCAGGCCGTCACGAAACCGTCGCCTTCGTCGAACAACGGCAACGATCTCGCCGAGCAGCAGCACATCTCCGCGAACAATGAGGGCGGTCACGACGCTCTCGCCGCGAGCGCGCAACCTTCGACGGCGCCGGCCGCCAAATTCATACCGGCAGTGCAAAGGACGATATCCCTGCCCGCGCCCACGACCGAAAGGCCCAGGGAACCGCGTATCAACTACAGCCAGAGCGAGAGGCGGGAACGGCCGAGATTCGCGAGATCCACTTCGCGGAAGGAAGTAATTAAGAATTTTATCAAGAGAGAAACGGCTAATTTCTTCGGTGTAGACGAGGAGAATGAGAGCGAACAACAGCAGAGATGGCTGGATAGGAGGAAACGGCTCGCCTCCAGGTAAATACGATTCCTTTCTCGGTTATATTTTAAATGAATTCCGAATGATAATCTCGCGTCAGATTAAACTCTTGGTGTCGACGCCGATGGTAACAAGCCTAAGAACCGTCCCGTGTATTATCTTTACAATTCAGCTGCTCAAGTTCCATCTCCGGTTTAATCCGTTAAATATGTAAACAGTAAAAATAGCGACTTTTAGATAATAAATTTATTCATGTATAGACTAATTAACCGAAAATATATGTACCGTTCAGTCCAAAGCTCTCATCTTGATATCCTTGTTCGGACCGAATTATTAGCATAAACGTGAGTTGAATAACTTATTGCGACACTAAGTTTCGGACGCCCTAAAAATGTTGTCGCTCTAATTATGATATTCATAGGCTTTACGGTACACCGTACCTCAATTACAATTCTGAATTACATAACCCGATTGCAATAAAATTTGATATTAAGTTAAACGTAAATTTGACCATTGTCTCTATCATTATTTCATAGATTTTTCAGGACGATTTACAAGCAAGTTTGTATCTAATGTGAGGCCGCACTAAACAGACCAGGATTAACATGTTATATGCATTTTTAATACTGTTAACGCATAATCTGAATATGCTAATTACGTTATTAAAGGAACGCGCATAATGAAGGATTAGCAGATGATCCTACGATGCCGTTAGCAAATATAATCCGTAAATGGATTTTTCCCAACGAACTTTACGCAAAGGAACTTTCCGGTTTAATTAAAATGATGTGTGCGGAAGGTGCATTGAAATAGAAAGAGAATAAATTAAATTTTTATCGAGTAGTTTTAATTTCAACAACCACCAATACGACAGTAACTTTTAGAGAACTTGACTTAAGACGCCGTACTTTTCGCAACAATTAGCAAACCTAATGATAGAATAGAATAGAACATTATCCAGCAGATCTAACCTGTTTTTAGAGTAATAAGATACACAGATCGCCATACAGCTCATATATTTACAATAAGTTGTCTAAAGAGTGACTATCGAAATGAAAAGCGCCTTCAACTGCTAACGCAGCGTCCAATACTTGTAGCACTGCTTGATTATCCGAGTAGATAACAAATGACCAATAATTAATCACTTGTTTATCTATTTCTTTAGTACACCATAAATATTGCCACTATTCCAGCGTTTAACGTAGGCTTAACGAATTATGATTAGCTATTCTTGATCTAATCATGCTGGTTCTAGCATTAGCTCCGACCTCTGTCTTTGAGCCATCTTAAGACATTCGTGTACCAGATAGACTCGGCTTTAATGAGGGCATTTCAAAGCGATGAAGGAACGTCGATCGAAATGAATGACCTAGAATATGAGAAATCGTATTTGTTATTCCGTCTTTCGAAAAAGGCGACAGGTAGATTGCGATAAGCATAGATGCGATTGTGTGCGAGACACCGAAGATTCATGGACCCAACGACGAAACAAATGCTTCGATGCGCTAGAACACATCCCATTTGTTACACGTTGTCGGATACTAAATCATAATGGGTGCATCACTGTTCGCAATAACTGCACTTTCCTCGCGCGATTACCAGCTATAATTAATACTGTTCCGAGGCATGGAAAACGTACACGCGCGCGCACAGAGGATATCGCCGCTCCGCTACATAATGAGCAAGCCTTTATTGATAATATATTAATTAACTACACAATAGCGTTTCTCCGGATTATCGCGATCAACAAACTAGAGTGGCAATTATCTCCGAGGAACAATGTTTCACCCGCCGTATTCATAGCTTATCTCATTAGTACATTGCGGACTATATGTAGATGTATTACGTACGGAATACCATGAAAACCCTCCTACGTAACTACTGCCTCTTAATTATGTTTTAAATCAAATGTCTTTCTTTGGATAATCCTACTAACGACTTCGTATGTAACAGGGTTAAGCAGATTTCGCCGTTTACGAAGGCTTCGTTTCGTGGGTGTATACTCCTTTTTTATCCTGCATTGTTCGATACAGTGAAGCCCGCTTGATTTATGGCGGATGAGAGAACACACGCTTGAATACAAGAAGATGCCATCACTATTTTGTTTGGAAGTATTGTTTTCGCTTGGTAACCTATCGATAATACTCATATGCAAGGTTTAAGTAAGGAATTACAAGTTCAAAACATTGAAATGACTTTTGTGTGTGTCATTATTAAGCTAACATCAAAGCCAACGCTAAAGATAAATTGTATTCGGTGTTATGCAATCTTGTTAAACTAACTAGTAGTTTAATGCAAGAAGTTTCACATTGACTAGTTTTCCAAGCACATATAATCTCGCATCCTCGCCTTTGGTAGGTCATAACGTCATCCAAATACGACGCAATATTTGCTGTCGATTAATTTTAATTAAAAGGTACACAGCCCTTCCGATCGAAAACAACCACAACGACCATCCTCCGTCATGCCACCTCTCATAGAATAGAAAAGTAATTCCAAAATATCATTGGCAGACCGTACGTACACGTCGAAACAGGGACAGAATTTAATTTGCCGCGAGAACAACAAACGCGAGATGCGTTCGCAATTTCGCCCGAACAACTCGTCACCGGCACTTTTTTCGCCCCTTTTCTATCTCGGGCAACGTACCGACGCTCCCGTCCGCGCAGCCGAGCACAATAGCTTTTAGTGCGTATTAAAAATGTATAGACCTCAGTTGTTTTCCTTCAATTATCCTCGTATCTCCTCTCGCGGCTGCTACACCCGCATTTCCAGACTTTGCTTCTGGCTCGCTGAAAAACCAATAAGCAAGCGACGGGTGCGCCGCCACGTCGGCCTCGCTCAAATCGATAACCCATTAGCAATGGAAACCCCCTAATGAAAGTTGTAACTTCCGCTATTGCAGGAAGTTACATTACAAGTTTTGATATCGTAATTGGGAAGCTAGTGTACTCCGTACCGTTAATAAAATATGTTTTAATAATGACGAAGGAAAGTTTGCGCGCATCGTGCATTGAATTGCCGTAAATATTTCTTGTTCGTCGTTACTCCCATATCGAGGATTGTGCATTTCCGCATTCTGTATATCTTGGCTAATTGGGCATCGCTTCTTGAGCCTAAAATTATCCCACGCGTATTCTGTTGTTAAATACGTCCGCGCATACACCACCTCGTTCTAGGCGTAAAATTTAATAAAGAGTCGCATTCCAATTCTATCGTTGTTCTTTCTTTTAGCGAGGAGAATATTCAGATCTAAAATTACTTCCTCTCGTATTTTACATCTCGAGCCATTCCATTTTTTTTTTTCGCCGTCAGAAATAATTTCCTATCTCATCAACGGGGGGCGGTTTTTAATATCGCCAGAAATTACACAACCTCGGTACTTATTGTTTAGACTTCCGTTGTATTTCATCCGTAATTTAACTGAACTTGAAGTTTGTAGGAGAATGTTCGGTCGGTGCCTTTTTGCCGTTTTCTTTTCTGTCTCGTCGCGCGTAATGAACGACAAGAAAAATTAAATAAACTTGTAACAGGGACTTACGTTTTTAATAAGCGCGCCCGGAAAAACAGGCGGAAGTTATTTGGTGAAATTCTATAGTGGAAGAAGCCTGTGTTCATTATCATTGGCACAATACGCAGATCTGCAACAATTTCTGGGCAAAAAATTATTATTATCTGGTATCCCTGGCCCAAATACCAAAATTTAACAAGCCTAGCTCTAGTAATAAATGAAATATTTTTGATTTATTACAAGAGTTCCTAGAAGATTGTTTTAAGCCTCTAAATTATTATTTGATGAAATTATTCATGACCTCTTCGTTGGATTAATGCTTCACAAAATTTCGTTCACAATTTTATATAAAAAGAAAAAATTCTAAAATCTTCGCCGAGTAATCCCAACCTTTCTCCACCTCCTCAAAGTTTCATTCCGCTCGTAACGAGCACAACAAAAATTAAATAGTCTCATAATAAGGTGCTGCATTTTTAATACCTTCGTTAAAACTTCGAAAAGACCAATTTAAAAAGTCAACGGGTAAGATTTTTACAACAGAAGGTAACATTGTATCGTTAAGGAAATGAAACAGTTTTTGGAGGATTCTCACTAAATTTCAGCCATCTTGGTTTATTACTCCGAGTCGAGTGTTCATATGAATAGTGCGCAGTCTAATTATTTCCAAAGAAATGGTTGAGAATTTGAAGAGACTAAAGAGAACCTCGGTAACTATGAAACATTGGCAAAGTGATAGAAGATTGAAAGTGCGTGAGGGTGAGCATCTGTGGCAAACGAGTTCCGCGATTACTCTCAGTGACCAAAAACCTGCGCCATTACTTATTTCTTCGTAGCTAATAAATGCCTTATTGAGAGCACGATATACTATAGATGGAGTTTTTGTTCTTTCGTTTTTATCTTCCTCCATTTCTCCGCTGCTTTGAATTGTTACTTTCAGGTACTTAAAGCAATTGCTCCGGAGTTTTTCCGTCGAGTTTTATACTTGGTATCACCTTTCCTTTCCACTGTGTCATCACTTTTGTTTTGCTTGCTTTTATTTTCACGTTTCTCTTGCTTAATTCCTCTTGCTGCATTTTGAAATTTTAGTTGAGACACGAGATCATCATCGAAAGCGCGAAACTCTGCCAGTTTTACCTTCCTTTTTGATCTAATTTAAAGTTCTTTAATTACTTATCTAAACTCAATATTTAATTAGAACTATTATTCTTTTTTTATCTATTCCTTGCATTAATTTGATAAGGACATAAGTTGTTTGGTTCTACTTCTATTGTTACCGAAACTTCCCAACTGCGATGACCCAGTCTAGATATTACACATTTCAATCTTATCCTGAGTGAAAGCAGTAGGTGGTTCCTCTAGGAGAATGAACCGGAAATCGTGGTACGTACGAGCATTTACTACGCGCTATACATCACGGAAACATTTACTATATAAACCCTCTCAAGTAACTCCACAACATCCGTTGTGGTACGATATTTATTACGGTGTTTTACATCTTGGTCCGGATTACTTTATATATCGTTTCCAAGGAGCCGTTTAAGATTATGAACTCTCTATAACGCGGTGATAAATTCTCTGAGAATTTATTTCCCCTTTTAAGAGGTTAGCGCTGGTTTTTCTATTAACTTTTTTGCGTGTACACCCCATTTACTATCGCTTGCACAATGGAAAATAGACGTAATTTTTCCGTGCTCCGTCTCGGCTAAAATGCAAATGCACTTGCATGATGGCGATGCTCAAATTAATAATTCAATGTCAACGATGAATTTATTACGATGGGTTATAATAAAGTCGGCTCGACCGTGAGATCGTTAAGGTACAAGTGCATAAAACGTCTCCACGGACAATTTAATAAATCCAATATCAATATCCGGCTGTATTTGTGGAATAGCTGAGCTTACAACGAGATACTTTCGATTTTCGCGCGAATATATAATAATAATAATACAGTGGCCCTTAAAAATTAGTATGGCTTCATGCAGTTCGATGAAAAAGTTTTCAAATAAAAGAATATTTCGAAGACAAGGGATACATAACACATCATCGCCCTGTTCGTTCTAACGTTGCTGAAAATAATGCAAGATATATGAATTCGTACGCCAACTAACGTGAAAGTTTACCGCTTATGCCGCAAATTTAACTAGAATTAACCAACGCAACTCTTCCTGTTGGGAGAAGCAGGTTGACGATAATCTAAATGGAAGATTAACAGATCAAGTAGTCATGGGAATAAACAATCAACTGACAAACGGAATTATTACGCGAATGTCAAGTAAACAAGTTAACATTAATGGAGAGAGAGAGAGAGAGAGAGAGAGAGAGAGAGGTATGTGAGGTTGGGCTAATTGGAGCAGACTGTAATGCATACATACATAGATTTAACGTTTGCCAACTAACCTTGCAAACGGTAAATTAGACAATGTAGTTGCAACAAAAATAGGAAGGGGAGATAGCGTGAGTGCAAGAATCTATTTTTTTTTGTTCAAAGAAATGAATTAATAGATGTCCGCTAAGTTAATCATACTAGGTTCTCGTTCGGACGAGTGTAACTTCTCACATCGAACTTGTCTGCTATTGTTCTAATGTTAGCGGTCTACTTGGTAAAAGTGAGCTAAGTCGCAACCCAAAAGAATCGCGTCTCTTAATAGACAGTTCCATTAAATGTTTAAAAGCAGAAAAAAAGAAAATTAAAACAATGAAATATGGAATGTCTTTAAAACCTAATTTTTTTTACAATTTACAGGTTTCTTTTTTTAATTTAAGCGTCATCAGCTTTGCTCCGAGTGCTTCTTTACCTCGCACCGCTTATATGTACGCATTGCATGTAGTGCCAAGCCATGCCGTTTAGAAAGTTTCGACAAAAATACGCTGACGCTTTATTCTCTTACACTTACCATGCTATCCTTCATTATTGCATACGTCTCAGAGTTGTATTCCTGCTAATAGTTTATTTGTGTAATGCATATATCACTATAATGCACTCTATCTAAGTTTTGCGACCATTAGTGGTCATTAAAAGTTCTGTAAGCTGAGTAAGTATCAAAGTAATATAGGAAGAAAAAAGACGACCAACATCGCGCCCAATTTCACGAAGCGACCTCCTAAAAAAAAAAAATCCGACAAACTAAAAGTGTCAAAAAAGCGCTCGATAACTTTCCCGGCTTCCTTTTAGATCACCGGAACACAGTCGGCAACGGAAACTTTATAAAGTTCGCCCGAACGACGCACGCCACTCGGAAGTTTTATAGTGTTTGTTCGGCGAGCGAATCTATCTTTTAAATCTAAATATATAGACTGAAGGAATCAAATATACGGTCTGATAATTTATCAGTATTCGTGGACGAAGTTCGGCGGCGGTCTCCGGGCAAACAAGATCCTGCCAATGAATACCGGACATTTTGGACATTCATTTTAACTAGATTTACGCCGCCTCCATTTATTCCGAAACTCTCGAGGAAGTTTCGATCTCCGTACGTGCAACGTAGGTAGCGGTTAATGTGTATGGGAGGGCGGATGTTGTTGAGGACGAGAAGGAGAGCGGATTCTATAAGCTTCGTTTCCTTTATTTACAGCCTCGTCAATCCTTCTCGTCGATGCCTGACGCGAATGTTCCAACTGAGTGATGGGCCGTTTCGAGAAAATATGGTGAAGATCCGAACCTCTATAATTAAGAACGTATCGTGTATATGGCTTGTATACAGCTTTCCTTTTTGACTACGAAAATTAATTGGAAGATCGGCAATCAGATAAAATTATTGTATTTGCAATTAATTTCTGAAGGTGTAATCTTCCACCATTCAATCCAATCCACCATCGTATATTCTCTCTAAGATCCTCTTACATGGCTGGTTGAGTCCTGAAAGAAAAATTGAGAAGACGCAACACAGACTTTCATATAACATTCATTACAACACTGAAAAGATTTGTAACGTACAGAGTCAAGAGTAAAAATGAAATTACAACGATTCCTTCCATTACTTCTGAAACATCAAGCCAATTAAAACGATATAACCAGATCACTGGAATATACAGCCGTTCAATCTGCGCGGCACTATCTCGCATATCCGTTACGTTTTGTACGGTCCTTCGGCGTGCTTAAATTTTAACTAACAACTTTTCCTACGTTCGCTCAAGAGAGAAGTAGCCCTTCGAATTAAATTTAGACGCTGTACGTCGCCGGAACGCAAGATAAAGGGTCAGGTAGACAGAGCCCGGTGGATGAGGTAATTTCTCGTTTATGGGTTTCGTTGGCGCTAAAGGAAGCGCCCGTAAAGGATGGAGACGGTCCGTATTATTTTATATTCGGGCTTCGCGGGAATCGCGGAGAGTTTCGTGGATCATCTTGTTAAGTGTTATTGCCGTTGGTGGAGGAGAATCGAGATGAGATCGCAAAATAATCTTAATTGGTTCTTGTTGCTGGACGGATGTAAATTTGCGACTTTTAAACCCGCGATGGATGTAACTAGGGAACTTTAATTGGAATCAAAATTGCGCATAGTTTGTTTTAGATACCCGCCGTCTAAGGAGACGAGCAATTGCAGCTAAGGATGTAAGTTCCAAATTAACGGCGTGGCGTAAGGACTTATTCCGTTGCATATCCAATAGCAACTTCATAAATTTCACGGATTACTCTGGGTAATGAAAATCTCAACAAAATCGAGAGGGAAGGGAGACAAAACGATGATAGTAGATGAGATAAAGTTTAAAGGTTACATTGAACGTTTATTATAAGAAGACGAAATCAGAACTTACGTTTAATAATTTTATTACCGCACCCTCAATTTTTTTTATTCAAGCGTTTTATTTTATCCAACAGCGGTTTTATGTTTCTCTTGCAATAAGTTAAACAATGGTCGTATACGGAGAGCCGAAGGGCTGGTCCAACTTTGCGGAGAAAAGCAGCGAAGAACAGAAAGAAAGTTGAAACCGGTTCGTTCGGCTAAATCCGAAATATAAATACCAAAACAAAAAGCTAGTCAATTGGTGTTTAAAAGCACTTCGTCGTCTATATCGAAAGCATTTACAAATGGCGTATTTAAAATGTATTTCGCGTAAAAGAACCAAAAAAGGTAAATGAAAAGGTAATAAAGTTGAACGTTAAGCCGAAGCGGATTACGGATTATCTTAATTGAAGCTACAAGAAATCATCAACTGTAAATGAGCACAAATGTTGTCGTAAATCGCAATAAAAGAGCAAGCGTGCACCGACAAAATTGTGTTGGTTATTTGTTGAATGCTCTGTTATTAAAGAGTTGAACGTTGCGCTTTTAAACAAATATAACATACTCTTACTAATATTCCGCATAATTACATTCTTACATGCTATAAACACGAGCTTCGACTTTAAACGTTTCTTGTACGATGTACTGTATAGCCTTTAATAATGTTGTCTTATGTACGTTAGATTATAAATGTGGTACTTAGAAAGACCCGTATAATTATTGTTGCAGAAAATACGGTCCGCTCAAAGAGGATTACCAAATCCAAACGGAGGAATCTTTGCGTCGTACGATGTCGGACGTGGGCGGTGCGCCACCTCAGATCGCCGGTCAACTCCATAGAGGCAGACCGGACGTCCTACCCGGACTCGGAGACGTGCCCGACGCGTCCGGAGAGAGATTACCGAGCACCGCGACGACCACGGCAGGCCCGACGACCATCCGAAGGAAGGATTCTGTCGCGAGGATGACATGGGACGGCCTCGCCTACGTTGTTACGGTAAACTTACGCACTCGCATCCACTACAGACGCACAGACGACCGTACGCGGGGATTAATTTCAGTAACTTGAAACCGTACTAAGCGTTTTCGTTGGGTATACGTTTGCTTGTTCTACTCGTCCCCCTTTTTGCCTTTGTAAAAAAATGTACAGACCTAACTAATCTCTAGCTGGCTAAATTTCAAGTGATCCAAAACACATTCGAGCTCAAAATCAAAAGATACCCTAAAAGCACAGATCTTCTTACTTAGAAGTTTTACGCCAATTAAAACTATAAACAACGCCAAACATCTTGGATCAACTTTTTTCATTATTAGAAAACGTACGTCAATGTTTAATCTTCCTTAAATACTCCATCGAAAACGTCCGTGACGCACAGTTGTCGCCGTTTCTACATCTTCTACGGCGAGCTCGTTTTCGTACAGTCCCCTGATTACGCCGTTAGCACGGAACACTAGTGTATATACGTATCTAAGGCGCACAAAAGGCCGTCCTTTGATCTTTCCTCCGCCGTACCATAAAAATATCCTCGTTTTCTTGCCTTAATCTCATGGCGTGCTCTTATAGCGCAATCCCCTAGCTAGCGAGAAGCAGCCTCAGATAGTCGGTAAAAGCTCTACGCCTTCGCACAGGAAATTTATATGTCACCAATATACGCTTTCTTTTCACGATGACGGGGAAGGTCGAAGCACGTATACGTTGTGCAAAAATATTATATCGTTTATTACATCCGGGGGCGTTTATTTTTATTTCGTTTTTTTACTCTCGTTAGCGTTGCAAATGTCGAGAATACAAAGTTCGATATAAGGAAATACGGGATGTTATTTAATTTTCCCACTTGTACGGGCCCAATTGCTACAATTTCTCTTGTTGCGTTTGTACACTTGTTCCTAACATATGCTCATATCAAAAGCCATATTAGATGGTTGGTTATAGAAAGAAGGTTACAAAAGGTTCCAGACTGAACCTGTTCCGAACTTGGCGCTTCTTCATTCTAGTGCTGATTAGCGGGACATCGCCGCGGTTAGTATCAGCCGAGGATCGGTCGTTACAAATGATGGACTTCCATGGGATAACCTGTATCTCAGAACCTGATGGACTCTCTAATTTTCATCTTAAGAATGTCAATAGAGATTCAGGTTACCAACTTTTGTAATAAAGGAAAACTACTTTCTCCGAGAGTTGCGAACCCGATGTTCGAACCCGCTACCCGGAGTCTGATAGCGCGGCGGACTAGACACTGCGCAGCTGGAAATTTAAGCACTTTGCATTATTATTATTTTTATTTTTAGTTAACGTACATGGGATGACCGATACTTAATAGAAAATTTTATGCACATACACACACACAACAGATAGGGAAAGCTCTACTCGAGTGACTAAATTACCAACGAATTACTGATAAATTTCTAATGGATAAAGTTTGGAAGCGAATGTAGTTAATCGGCTTACAATTCCACTTTTAATCATTTCCAATGGAATTTATCCACAACGCCGTACGGTGAACGGAATTCGAGATTAATAATTAGCGTAGTAGGCTACGCCGTGTACCCGGAATATTACGCCAGCCGTCTAAACAATTTTATACCTACCGCGTCAAGACACGCGTAATTAAACCGAATTTATTAATTGAAGTTCACGTGCGGCATTAATTGACTAATTAGAGATGGCATTCGGAGCAAAGTTGCGCAATATTACGTGTACAGATATATGTATTTACAAGATAATCCTGCAAACAGTGAATAATGAAGTGAGCAATATGATTAAACGATAGCTTTCGATCCGTTTGCAGTATTTAAAATATCCTCTAAACAACTAGAGGGCTGCTTGACTCGCTTACCTAGATAAAAATATTGTGTGTGAATTCGTGCAGATACTCTGTATATTTCGCCAGTTGTGCGTGCTACATACCGCTTAAGAAATCCACGAAGAACGCAACAGGCCTAACCTGATGATGACGTAACATTCATGATATTCAGCCGTCGCAATGACGGGGTAACTACTAATTAATTTCGTATGTTCGCGAACCGATCTGCAATTATTTAGTAACATGCATTGGTAATGTATTCAGCTATTAATTCGTGGTTTACGTTAGAGCCTGCACATCGAACATATGCATAACGTAGCAACATTGTTACGGATTGTGAAATTCAGTAACCGCAATTAAATTTTAAACCTTAAACGCTGCACCGAAACATTTACCGTTAACTAATAAATTCGGTTACAAGCGCAACGACGGCTACTAAAACAGGTGTGCGTTATTTTAAATGAAGAACTAGAAATTTGCAGGTACGCATCGTAACAAGACGAAAAATTAAGATAATATTTGTTAGTCATGCCTTAGTACAATGTCAAAGCTAGTAAAACATTGTACAGTCCCTTAATAAACTAGACGAGACGTAAAGGTTTTAAGTGCAATATAATAGCAGATGGAGGGTTCTATAGGACCAGACCCCGTATGTGGAATTGGTTAGGTTGAGGATGTGCCAAGGAATTAAGGTCTACTCTATACTAAAGCGTTAATAAAGAATGAAGATGCCAAGTTGTCCGTTAACTTAATTCGATGCAGCTAAAACAAAAGGAAAAACAAAGCCATTGCTTGGTTGGTAGCTGGACTTTGCTTCCTGAAAGAAAATCTAATGTAGGTGGAGTAAAAACGAACCTTGGTGCAAAATTTGCGTTCTCTAAAGAGCGAATGAGTTTGGACGTAATCTACACATGCTTCGAGAGGGACCCAATGGAACCCTCGAAGGTACCCAAATGTCCACTGTTCAAAATAGTGACTTGTATGAAGCACTACGCTGCTTGAATGCAAATGAACGTTCTATTGGAAATGGTAGACGGAGCATTAAACTCAGGTGCTTGGACAATTGATGACCAACCCGGTATAAATGAATGAATCAATGAATTGGCGGAACAGCAAATATCTATCGAGGTCATCCGCTTAAATGCTTCCGACGAAACATTATACGCACCATAAACCAAACCAAATATTTTAATAAAAAAAAAAAAAAACAACCCTGGAACTACGTCCGTCTCGAAAAAAAGGTGAATAGAATGTTAAAAATTTACACACCCCGTCTTCTTTTCTTCCGTGATTCCCTGATTTACAACCGTCCGTAATGAATGCTTTTGCATCAATAAGGAAACGCACCTGACCGAGTAATACCGTTCCCTCTAAACAGAATAACGTAGTAATGGCAACCGTTGCGGCAAATAAGCGAACGAAGGAAATGAATTTAAAGGTCTCCCGGGCGTTTTTCGTTTCTTGTTCCCGGGGAAAAGTTCGCATTGTTCAATGGCCGTACGACGCGTACAACTTTTCCGCCGCACACGTAAAACCACCCACCCGTTTACCTCGCCGGTACGTATCCCAACCCCCCCGGCAGTGGATACGTAAACGCGTGCGGAAATCGAATAAATTATTGACTTCCTTTTGAAAGATTCAAAAATGCTCGCCGCGCGCACAGCAGGGAAGGTATGAAATATTCCGTCTTTCGGACTGCTGAAGTTGTGCCATACCTAAACTACGAAATGTATTCATCATTTATGCATAAGTACGTATATATGTATGTATGTATGCATGGATATATATATATATATGTATATATATACACGTGTATATGTACACGTGTACACCTTAAATCTGACTGATGTCGCTGCATAGGATGTTTCCGAATTTGCAATTCCTGAGGAGAACGTCGTAATATATTACGACGCCTTCGGACGTTTCCATCGACGCACCAGATTTTATTAGTAAATCTCGAATGCGTCGCTTTTAACTTCCTTCGCTAAACTATTCCACCCGTTACATCCTATTTTTCTCATAGAATCTTGAAGATCTCCATCTCCGTCCAAGCATTGGGTCTTCGGGTGAAAGAACGGATTGAAATTAGATGATTAGGTGGACCCAAATCGATGCTATACGATGGATCATCAAGAACAGACACGAGACTTTCCGAGAAAATTAAAATAGACGGTTTTTTCCGTCATCCAAATGATAAGTAACTGTTGAAAAACATCCATTACAAAGGCACAATTTTCCTGGCCCATGCCTTGTACAACAAAACTGTCTTCAATTATTCATGTGCTTAGAATCACTGCAAATCCCTTAATTGCGACTGCGAAAATACCCGTTTCCTGCCAACGCAACCTCTTTCAAAGGATCCCAGGTTTCCACGGAGAAATGATTTACTTCGACGACGAAAGCAGGCGGAAAATGTCGCCGTCTAATCTAAATTGGTTCCTTTTAGTGGCCATTAAAATATAATCTAAATGCCTTAAAAGAGTAAATTTTATACGGAAAAGAGAACGGAAAATTACGTCCGCCACCGGCAAATATTCCATTCCATCTAAAACATTAACGAAATTCGCCAATTTACACGGCGAACTGTCAAACTCCGATCGCGTTATACGTGGCACAGCAGCTACGGTAAATAATTGAGTGAAGCCATATTTTACCGCGATTTAGTGCCTATCTTCATCAGTGTAGGTTAGAGTTTCGTCCCGGCGCAAAATAGTTCGTTCGGTCAATATGGTGTATGCAGTAGCGTGTTATTGTGGAGTTTAATGTTTCAGTAGCTCCAACAACACATTAATGGACTTTGTGATGAATTATTTAAGCAAATTGCCGAAGCGAAGGCAGCCGAACTATCCGGCACACAGACTATAATAGACAATCCCGAACGACTAGCATTAAACAAATCTTTGTCTAGCTTAATGTAGTTTCTTCGTGATTAGTGTAAATTGTAAGTAATAGAGCGTTTCTATACCAATAAGGGCCGATTTACTAGCTTCAAGTATCCGCATTGTTTCCGGGAATAAATTAATAGGTATCTACGGTATATACGGTTGGTTTAAGAATTCGTCCGGACAACAGCCTTACTGAGAATAGTTTCGATAAAATCACGCAAAACTGTTCATCATCAAAACGCCCGATATTTCATTCTTTCTACGTAGGGTGAGTCGGAGGAAACGAATCAAATTCCAAATGTATGCTGCACATGTGCAAATAATAAAAGGGAAACTCATATGTTCTTATCCTTAGTTCTCTAGATTCTAGATTCATGGGAGCGCCTACCGATCCCAAGCATCCTCTGTGAGTCCAGTAGCTTTCTGGCAATATTATATCTTCTTCTTCTGTGACGTTTTCTACGTGGAAATGTATATTCATGGGTCCCCTCGTCCAAATCTGTGTGACCATCGAAATAAATTCCTTCCAGAACATTGTTCATCCGCCAAAAATCTGGTAAACATTTGAAAAAACTCACCGTGTATATATTATCTAGAGCAAAACTCTGGAGCCTTCTACGTATGTTGATGAACAAACAATCGCCGATCTTATTTTGTTTTTCGCTTCTAGCGCGATGCGTCGGAGCGGTTTTGAGTGATTTTTAGCATAATTTTTAATCAAAATGCTAATTAGTTTGCCATGGAGATCAGAGCTCTATTAACAAAAAATACGCCTTTGTTTGTCAGGACATTTAATTATAGCGTAAATAAGAGCGCTCGAGAAGATAAAAAAAAAGGGATAATGGATGCTACGCATGACGTTTTCATGAAAAACGTTAATTATTCTAGAAATCGTCTACCTCCTCGAAGAGATGTTGTTTGAGATTTAATTTGCGTCGATTTAAGGGTAAGTTCCGCGCAGATATAGAACGTCACCCTCATCGAGGGAAACTAATAGGTTTTAAATAAGTTTCTAATTCTCACCTCCTTACAAAGGCGAAGCTATTAGCGCTACCGTGCACAATTATTTACTATTTAGTGTTCTAACCCTG
The DNA here is from genome assembly GCA_020654165.1 of Oryctes rhinoceros. Classification (NCBI taxonomy): domain Eukaryota; kingdom Metazoa; phylum Arthropoda; class Insecta; order Coleoptera; family Scarabaeidae; genus Oryctes; species Oryctes rhinoceros. The sequence continues at coordinate 2,762,445 of JAIOKQ010000548.1, read as the reverse complement.
CGACGTTAAATATTTACCGAATGAATAACCCCTAAACAGCTGGAATCACACCGACGTACAAATCGTTATTTCATAAACTTCCTTGTTAACGAAAACGGACCTGCCTTCCACAGCCAGAGTTGACAATAAAAGCTGAAACGTATTCAAATCCCTATAAACCCTTCCTCTATTAGGTTATTCGGTGATGGTGGCGGTTCCACGGAACCCTTTTCGCAGGCCCTTAAAATTAAAATTTACCCCGCCGTCCTATTAATTTAACGGCCGCATATATTAAGACTAATGTGAGTAAAATTCGGGGATCAGTAATGCCAACCAAACACGACATGTTACACCCGAACCCGCTGTCATAAAGCCTTCTCCGGGATTGAGACGGAGCCCGTCTTGCCTTGCCCCCATAAATTTATCCGAGGAACATCGTGCGTATTTGTACGAAATTTGTAATAGGGTTTTTTTATGTACGGATGTCCTTTCGTTCTCGTTTACTTGGCAATTCGCTGTATACGTCCGTATATTTACCGCTTCTAGCCGTTCGCGTGCTCTCGTTCTCTATTCTTTTAAAAATCGATCGCAACGACGCAATTTGCCAAGTAGTAACTAGTTCAAACTCGTTCGAATATCTGTTCGGAGACGGATTTACCTAATTTGCTAGACTCGAGAAAGTTTTATTCGGTCAATTTAGCGGCGGTATTTTTCAAAGAATTTTAATCTTGTTTGGATTAGATCTCGTGGGAAAGTAGAAACGGTTCGATTATACGGTCGCTGAATAGAAAAATTACATACTTATACTTAGAAGCGGTACTACCACACGATCGTAATCGACGGGCTAATTGTTTTGTACTTGATTGTAACTTCAAATTACGTTTGACACGATGCAAACAGGTTAGCCAATAATTATTGTAGATATCCAACGTGATCTCCTTCGGTTTCAATACATATCACTATTCGTCAAAAATTGTGTCAGAATAGTGGCTTCTTTTTGCGAAAAAGTACGAATTTCTCGATGTAACTTGATGCACGAGAAAAGATGCTGCCACGTGAAAGCCATCGTGAACTGCATTAGTATAGCAGGGGGCGTGTGTTCAACTCCCATGTCCGTGCAGAACTTTTCGAAAAATCTGGCTTTCAGTGGTCCAGTTTTTATATAATTTACAGCATGTTTTATCAGAAAATTCAATTGAGAGTTCCTCAGCATTAATACAAGCTGTTCCCAATGAGTCCGTTGATGCAATGGGTCCGGGTGCTTTGCAACCAAGCATTCATCGAGTTCCATCAATATACATGCCAATACACTTTTTCCAAACCAAATCATATTCGAGTATTCTTGCACGTTAGCGCTTCCAACGATGCCTTTACAGAGCAGAAGATCTTCAACCGTAAGATTATCACCAAGACGTGCGTCTTTGTTACATCATCAAACTGCTAGCTGTCCTTTCATTTTCTCTATTATTTGGTCATTGAGATCCTGAGTTAAATACTTCGACTAATAGCGTTTTGAACAAAGGTACCTTTAAAATGAATTTTCCCGCCGATTCTTTCAACATAATGCTAACCATGTCAAGAGCAGCCGGTAGAGTAAGTTCTCCTGCGAGGTGTTTTGCATTTCATCGCTTATAAAGGATGTGTTGCTTGGAAGTAAGGCTCTTTTGGTTTTGTAAATTTTGCAACTTCCTACCAAAAAATCCGTTAAATTTTAATGATTATTAAAATGATTAGCATCGTATTTACGATCCTTCCGTTTCTTTGCTACTTCACCATCTGTCGATGCTTGATCAGTTACACTTGAACTGTCGACTTACTTTTTATTTAATAAAAATTTTCCTACAAATTTACAAAAACTCAAAGCCTCACACTTAGTTAGCGACGCTCAGTTTTAAACGGTTATATAAACTTCGCCAAGTACCATATCTTTCTAGAAAGTTCTACAAGCTACGAGTACGATATGTTCTAGATGTTGTAGTAAGTTCCATTAACTTCTAACTCGTTTCGAAGTGTTCATTTACAAAATATTGGTTTCTTTTTCATGATATAAGAGCTTTCATTGGACCATATACGCATAGCTTGTTTGTTAATAAAGCCATTAAAGTGAAATCAAGCCTCTCTTGAGAAGGATTTGACAAGAATTCATGTGATTTTCCAACTACGTTACGTAGATAAACGTTACAGTACCCTCACCTACTGCTTCATTCTCAAATATAACCGATCCTATTCTTGTATCTCTAAATTTATCAAAAATGTCACGACATGAAATTAATTTTGCTTTTTCATCCATATTCTATTTAAATCATCTTGGCGTAAAGAAAAAAACATGATGATGAAGTATTATTTACTGGATAACTACGTTTTATGTACGCTATAAAAGGAAAAGGTTTTTTTTTTTTCAGTAAAGCGAACTCCAATTCAAGCTACTGTACAGTAGCTAGCGCAATAAAATACCTTTTAAATCGATTACTCCCCGTGACAAGCTCATTTCATTCAGAAGTAAATAGAGTGTAATACCGTTTTTCTTCGTCCGATCGCTAATCCGGCCGCGTATACGGACAAAGGATCCGTCATTTATTCGTAAAACTCCGACCACCGGAACGAGAATGATATTTATTTTTCCCTCTGTTCTCTTTTATAATTTGCGAAAATTGAATAAGCGGTAAAAAAAAAAAAAATGTTATTTCATTTTACATTACGTCCTGTCCCCGCTTAATAAATCCCGTTTGCCCGAAAGCCTTTTTTGTTTAATATTATTTCCCGCGGTCTTTCACTAAATTAGCAGCCGTAATCGTTTCCGCAAGGTTCCATTTCTGATTCGTTCTCCTCGTTCGTGGCGTTCACAAACAATTCAAGGCTATGACGAATTATTTTTTAATTTGTGACGATGGTTGTTGTGAAGATCTACCGTGTGTCCTCAAAACTTCACAGTTAATAGAGGTCGTTGCGGATGTTAATGCGAACGCCTACGTGAACGTAAAATCTTCACTAATTTATCGTGAAGTTCACCGAAGGCAAGTAAACAGCATCTTATTGACGTTATAAACGGCGCATTCGCTTACGTTCGCGTTTCGCGTTCACCTCAATTTTGAAACGCTCTACGTGGGCTTCCTCAAAAACCACTTTAGACGTTTTCCTTTTGTCACTCGTTTTAGCAATTTAGAAATAACCGTTCCGGCCGACCGCCCGCGCTTAGAGAGGAAGTACTGTGAGCGATGCGGGACAAAATCAAATCATCGCTATATTGTTGCTGTTTGTGGTTGTTGTTTAGAGAGATCTGTTGTTAAAATACTCAAAGGCGTTAGTGAAACGTTAATGCTTCTTCTGCAATAATAATATAAATTCGGACATCGTTTTGTACTCGTACGCGTACGTGAAATGTTGGATCAAATTACCTTGCCGTGTAGTTTTCGCAAAGTATTTATGAAACAGGCGTGTTGTTCCGTTCACAATGGGTTCAATACATGGAATTCCACTACGCTGCAGCATAAAAGATTCATAACTTCCGCGCCCTTTTGTCTCCGAAATAGAACGCCACGTCCTCATTGTTGTTTCGGTTGCGAAGTCCATCACAAATTTCAACCCTAACATGTCAACTGCTGTACCATTCTCTTTCCCATCACGGACGTATACGTCAAGTACGACGCGACCCTACGAATTATATACATTGGAACGGCATAGGACGGAGGGCGACGGAGGGCAGCGTGCCAACCTCCCGGCGGGCCTCGCAAATATTTCATAATGAAAAGCCTAATTCATCCGGAAATCTTTTCAGAGAGTCTCGAAAACGTCTCGGAAAACCTCTCCGGATGACATCGGCGAACGCACTCTATCCCGACGAGAAATTTACAACACGTTACCATGTGCGACAGATTTTTGCGCTGAATGTTTAACGTGATACTGCCGAGATGTCGTGAAATGGCCTCGACCTCTTTTCAGAACGATGAGATCTGCGGATAATAGCGATTCATTAATCACATCGTTGGATATGATTCCGTCCAGATGTAGGGTATCTATAAAATGTTTTCATTTAAGAGAACCTGAAATTGGTGAATATTAGGAAGGGTAGAGGAACAACCGACTTAAGCGTTGAACTCGAACAGATTTTAACGTTTTGCTAAGATCACATTTTGGAACAAAAAGAAGTCGTTGGCGATAAGTCCGGTGAGTACGGAAGAATTAATTCGATGTTTTTCTTTGTGATGAAGAATGGACGATGCGACTTTGTCGATTATTTTTCCTGATTCCATTGATGACGTAAGGCAAGTAAAGTGTTGTGTGCCATTCCAGATTAATTGTTCTTCGACCCTCCGAAACGATGCTTGCGACATATTCAGCACCATGGAAGAAACAAAGAATCATTCTCTTGGAAGTGCTTCCTTCTGATAGTTTTCATCCAAATAGCTGATTATTGCTTATTTTCCGCCTCTGTTGAGTTTCCGAGTATTTCCTTGTACCGCGAGCTTTTTCGGCGGGATTCGTGAGTAGAGATGACAAAGGCAGGTGAAATTATTCCTTTTTTTGCAGCGACTAGACTGACTCGCGTTCTGTCGACTCTCGGAGAAATCAGTAGGCAATACGAACCCTTTCTTATGAGACGAATAGACACGAGTCGCTGCAATATCTTCACCAACCTTGGTCATCTCTATTCATCAGGAATACTCGAAAATTCCTGCAAAATCGAATGTATTGTAGTCTTCGATGTTCCTATTTCACAGTATGTTACACGTCGATCCTGTACAATCATGCCGCGCACAGTATCGAAGTTTTCTTAGGACAATAACCTATTTGGTGGACCTTCACGAAATTCATCTAATGGAAGAACGGCTAATCATTTAATCTTCTAATGGAAAAAAAGGAATTTTATTATTCCTTCTTCTATTCAAAAGGAGTACTTCATATTAATATTCATAATCGTTGGACCACCGCCAGAGAATTTTAGAATTTAACGATTCAGTATGTCTATTTAATTATCCCGTTGCAAGCTATATGAAATAACGTAAAAGCTTTCTTGTGTAAAAGTTAATAAAGCACGGCTATATTATTATTACAACATAATGCGTAAATTGTACGCACGTATTTTGTAATATTTGTACAGTAACACTGAATACGCTCACCAAGTTTAGGAGGTTTTACCTCCAGAATTTTATCGATTGCATCCGCTTTCGCGTGCAAACTGTACCTGCGTATATTCATATAACACTTTTATTGCTGGGCATAACAACAGCGCCCACAATTTTAAAACTTTTCGATTACAAAGTTTTTGTTAATATAGGACGCCCGGAATTCGTGTAATTCGTATTACTGGAAACGCAAATAAATAAATAAATAACTTTAAACATTCACGAAACCCACTAAACTACTCGATGTTTGTACGAACGCTTGGTTATTTGGCGAAAATCAGTTATTTACTACGCTGTTAGTACTTACACCTCGAAAATTGTAAAATTACATTTCGCCAAAGCTGATTGCTTTATAAGTTAACGTTTTTAACGTTCCATATACGACGTTTACTTTAAAAAAAGAATTGAGTTCAATATACAATTATTTAATATCACCATAAGGGGGACAGCTTTTATGTTCTTACAAAAGCGTCGAAAAGAAAGAACATTTTAACCACCTTTTCACAAGATCCAAGAATTTCACTCCAAATTTCAGACCCTAACGCGTCACCAACCCCGACCAAGATCGCAAACGGAACAATGGTCGAGGAGCTATCCCTCGGATGTACCTTCGGAAGCTTCGGATCTGGAAGACCGGGTTTTCTTCGAAAGGCCAACGCCGCCCATTTCACCTACGGGCCTACAATCAGTCGACACGATGGACAGGAGACTCGGCGAAGTGGAGGTAAATCAACCGCTCCGATCACCAACCACCAGGTATCCCAGATCGGCCGCCCCTGGATGGAGGCGATCGCCCCATAGCTTAATCGGCGCGGATCAAACCCAACCAACCGTAGGAGGCAATCGGATATTCGCTTCGCTGCTGGATAGGGTACTGGATAATTCCGATAGAAGGCAATACGGTATGGGTTGGGTAGGAAGAATGTTCGGGTAAGTAATCGCGACGTGCCCGGGATGAATTTGCGCTTATTCTTAAATTTTCAGACGATCGACGCGAAAATCGATCATTCAAGATGCTAAAATTCAGGAACAATTAGACGATATGGAAGATTACAGGCCAATGTTTACGTATTGGGTTACAACGGTTCAGATATTAGTTTTAGTTATTTCTTTAATATGTTATGGGTTTGGTCCGTTTGGTTTAGACTTACATGCAAGATCAGGTCAAGTATTGGTTACTAGCCTGTCTTTACAGCAAGTCGACTATATGGAACCCGCAAATTTTTGGTGAGTTTTCCTTTCTAGAACCTTAAGAGACGTCGGGTACCGAAATTAATTGTGATTTACTCTTACTAACCAGGTTTGGACCTAGGGCAGCGGACCTTATACATCTTGGCGCGAAATTCGCTCCGTGCATGAGAGTGGACAACAAAATCTTACAGCAGATCGAGAAGACCAGGGCCAAGGAAAGGGAAACAGCTTGTTGTATAAGAAACGACGATTCCGGATGCGTTCAATCTTCGCAAGCGGATTGCTCAGTAAGTTTCCTTTCATTACAACGTACCCCTTTCGTAAAAAAATAGATGTCTTTGAACTAACTCTTATAATAATCATCTTAGCTATCGTTTTCCCCGAATCAACTGGTCCGTGGATTAAGGCCGTCGGTACGTTTAGCTATGTCTCTTATTGCTGCATTTTGTTTCTTTAGGCGTTATATTCGTTCAAGTTCGTTGAGTTGCTATGCATTATGCACGATAATGGTAGAAGAACACTAAGATATGGGATAAATTTTCGTCCAAAGCATCCGATTGTATGAAATATTGTAATATTACATGTTCAAATAAGTAATGCATGTAGGACATTTAAAATCTTGTCTAGTGTACAATATCTCCGTAGATTTAATTGCTTCAGATTTCCTTTTCTTTTCATATTTCTCGACGTTGAATACAATTTTTTTTAATTCGTTAATGTTATGCAAGGTTCCTTCTTAAACGACTAATAACGCAATAAATCATAGTTTTCGGGAAAACGTTAATCAAACTTTTCAGGATAGATATGAGGTAAGCAGAGAAGAGCAAAACAAGCTTTTTTATGTTGCATTGAATGACGTACACATTGCACCCTCAGTTTTTTATCTATGCCGATTAACAACGTATATTCTTGAAGTAAAAAAATCATTAAATCGTTTAAAGCATGTAAAACTAACTCTACTTTTCGTACAATAGAAGACTATCTCAACGTGGAAAAAATGGTCAACCGGTGACTCCGGTCCTGGCGGTAGGATATCCGGTTCAGTTTGCGGTTTAGATCCAAAGTAAGCTCGAGTCGTGAAAATGTTAATATTACGCGCTTCAAATAACGCAATTTTCAAATATTGAAGGTTTTGCGACGCCCCGGCCAGCGTTCACCCGTACGAATGGCCGGACGACATAACAAAATGGCCGATTTGTCGTAAGAAAGCTAACAATCCGATGCTGCCTACGAAGAAACCCGGCGGAGCGAAGGACAAGATAGCGGAGCATATGGTTTGCGAGGTCATCGGGCATCCTTGCTGCATCGGCATCCATGGGCAATGCAGGATTACGACAAGGGAATACTGTGATTTCGTGAGAGGCACATTCCATGAGGAAGCGTCGCTGTGTTCACAGGTAATCTCCTGCAAATACGTAGAAGGATGCGTTAGAATTCGTATTTCGCTTGTCTAATTTTTCAGGTGTCCTGTTTGAACGACGTATGCGGCATGATTCCATTCTACTTTCCGGACACACCGGATCAATTTTATCGTCTTTGGACGTCCCTTTTTCTTCACGTCGGCATACTGCAGTTAGCGATGACCGTCTTTATACAGTATTTCTTGATGAGGGACTTGGAAAAATTGACAGGCAGCCTAAGAATTGGAATCATCTACATGGGATCTGGTGTGGCAGGAAACTTGGCTAGCGCTATATTTGTACCTTACAGAGCGGACGTAAGTACTTTCTAAGAAATATATGCGCCCATTTTTTTTTTTTGCAACACATAAAAGTGATACATCTGCATCATTAATTCTATTTAAATAAAGGTTAACAAAGTTTAACATATGTAGGTCAAAGTATAGTGGTATGATGATGACGGCTAGCAAGCGACGAAGCAGTATGGGTAATGTACACTTCCGTGCAGGTTAACTACTTATCGTCCAAGTTTGCTTTGTGCCATCATACCTTGGTGTACGATAGTATTCTTTTACGGAATTCTGAACGTTTGTAGCAGTTAACAAGGGCGCCCCATCTATTATAACAAATTATTTTTAGGTTCGTGTTACTTCCGGTTATACCGGAAGTCATAACCAACTTTGATATTTTTAACTGAATGATTCTTTTTTTGGGATCCATGGACTGTTGTGAAATTATTTGTTAAAGTTGCCTATTTCTAAAATCTACTGGTTTTTATTTATTTATTTATTTATTTATTTATTTATTTATTTATTCATATATTTATTTATTTATTTACTTATTTGTTTGTTTATTTATTTATTTATTTATTTATTTTTATTTCAAAATGATAACCTTTTAGTAAGCTACTCGATTTAAAATAATATCTTTAATTCATATTTCTTTTCGTTTCAGGTTGGACCAGCCGGATCTCAATTCGGATTATTAGCGTGTTTAATCGTGGAAGTGCTAAACGCGTGGCCAATGCTAAAACACCCCAACCAGGCCTTGTGCAAACTATTAGCTATAACATTTCTCCTGTTCCTCGTAGGACTTCTTCCTTGGGTCGACAATTACGCCCACCTTTTCGGTTTCGTCTTCGGTTTTTTACTTTCCTACGCGCTCCTACCATTCGTTTCGTTCGGTCCGTACGACAGACAGAAGAAGATCATCCTAATTTGGGTGTGCCTTCTGTCCGCCGCGTTCTTATTCATCTGTTTAGTACTGTTGTTTTACATTATTCCGGTGTACGATTGTAAGGTGTGCTCTTACTTCAACTGCCTACCGTTGACGCAGGAGTTCTGCGCTTCGCAGAATATCAATTTTAAACGGGAGGAACCCGTAGTATGACGAATGGTTTTACGGTTTTTAACCGTAATTCCTAACCTATTTTTATTATCGGTTTCCCTTTCGAAATTTCGACGTAGTCGCAGAATCTTTCAAACGGATATGCGTTCCTTATGGTTTCGGTTATTTTACGTTTTTGATGTCCTTGTTTCTCCCGATTATTATGTTTTTATTGTTTAGTATAGTCTGTACTAAAACGAATGCTCGATAGGATGAAAAATGTTATTTCGAATAAAACGCGATTTTTGGCGGCATTAATTCTAACGCTGTAATAACGTTATTTCGATAAATTGGAAGTTGCTCTTCGAATAGTTTTCTTTGTAATTCCTATCGTAATTTATGCCATCGACATTTTATTATTTGAGCTATTTCAGTATTGATTTTTTTACTCTTTTTTGGTATTAGGTTCTTGTTAAAGGAAAAAAAGATTTTTTTCTGTTTTTTTTTTTGCTCATATTCACGTTTTGTTTATTTCGCCATCTGTTTCTCTATAAACATAACAATATAAAAAGTCGTGGGGATACACTTTTACCATTGTACCCAATGATATCAAACTATTTTAATAACCTGAATACATTTTTGCTGTGAGATTAGCTGATGCGTATCTTCTCTTAGAATGTAATTTATGTCAGAACCACAGCAAAACCAATTCATTTAAATTGGTTAACTTGATTGATGATGATTAACGTAACTTATTATCAAGGTAAGCAGTTTACGAAAATCTAAATTCCAACGCCGAAGAAATAACGTTTTTCATTCTATTTATAGCAAACACCTTCCATTCCTTAGAGTATTATTTTTAAGTATTAACAGCCGGGGTTTTCTTTTTTTTTCTATTAAAATATGGTGCCATTTATAGTGATTTTATTTTGTAATTTATTTATTTGTTATATAAAAAAAATATGTAATATATAAACATATATATATTTTAATTACATTATCGGCTACCTAATATATATACATATATATCCCCCATCTACTTTACCTACCCGAAGAAATCTCATCTACAAAATCAATTCCTTTCTAACTGAGCAGAAAAATTAACCCCTCCCCCCAAAAAAAAATGATGTCGTTGTGAATGATGCTTTAAGAGACGAGTATCGAGATATCATGTTTTACATAAAAAAAAAAGAAATTGTGCTAAACGATAGAAGATAACGATGGGAAGTTTGGAAGAAGGATTGCGGAAAATTAATAAAAAAGAAAGTTTGTGATAATTCGAAAAGTGGACAGCTACGTACGACGATTACTACTTAAAAGCTATATTAACGGAGGAGTAAAGGGAAGTATATTAAAATTTTATTTAAAACAAATGAAAAAAAAAAACGGACCTCTCAATAAATATGTGGACTGGAGATGACCTTTTTAAATCATGTGATAAAGACGATATCTATAAAAAAAAATGTTTATTTATATATAATATAAATTGTAAAATATGTGCAATGAAATCTCATATATATATATATATATAATAATAATAATAGTTCATTTATCCGTTTTCTATATGTTTAATTTCTCGCAACGAACATAATTCTTAGCTAACGACGAAGAAGAAACTCTTGATTGTTTTGCTATGTGAAGAATCGCTTCATTTTTGCTCAGCAGCAAAATATTAGCTTGTATATGTAAGAATTATGCGATGTATTAGGTGAATTATTTTTAATTTCGTCATGCGTAACAAAAAACAATTAACTTTGATTTCTATTATGAGAAAAATTAAACGAAACTACGAACTGTTATATTTACAACAATAAACGACATTTCGATCGAACCGAACCCAACGTCACTTCGAGAGGGAAAAAAGGGAATCTTTACGACGACGAAATCAAAAATATTCATGTAAAACATCAGACAACCTCTCCAAAACCTTTATATTTTACGAATGTACGAATAACAGTTGCTATCACACAGATTATTTCGATGTGTTTCACTTATAACTTATATAAAAAACAAAAGGCAAAAATAAAGGTTAAATAAAGAAAGCATCAAGGCGATTTATCAACTCAACCGAAAGAAAAACCACCAATCGAACGAAGAAAATAAGGAAGAACACATATGAGAACAAAATAATCCATATAAAAAAACATGCATAAAAGATATTTTCATCACTATAGATATAAATGATATAGTTCTGTATAAAATAAAGATTTCCGAGTATGAATGGCATAATTTAAGATTAAAAGGAAAAAAAAAATAAAGAAACAAATTAATGTGTATATATACATTTATTATGTAATGGTATGCGAAAATGAGGATGAGCATGATGATTATGATTATATAATGATTTATGTTATAAGGTGTGGAATCAAATATAATTATTAAAAAAAATGGAAGTAAAAATGTGACGTTAATTTTTTTTGTAATAATATTAAATAATGGTTAATATATTAATTCATCACTCTGATAAAACAGTATATTTATTTACGTACAGAAAGGACATCGTACTGTTGTAATTTCTAGATTTGTAACGCATCCGAGATGAATCTTTTACAAAGAAAATTATTTCAATTATCACATTACAGGTTAAGACATTACTCTAAGCATTACGGAATACTTATTATTGACAAAACTTACTATGCAAAGCCAGTAAAAAAATCTAAGAACTTCTATATTTTCTGCAGGCTCGCATTGTGCCTTTGTTAATTGAAATTACTCTAACCAGCATTTTTCTTGTTGTGAGGTGTAATAATTTCACTATTCAAGACGTCTGACTAAGGGAAGTGTCTCTTCGACCTACTCTGTTCAAGATTTTCGAAAAATGAATTAAAAACAAAAATTATCTCTTTCTTGTAAAATAATACGTCCTTTGTTTTAGTCAGTTTGGTTTTAGGATGGGAAAGGGCCGCCGATTCTCTTGATCAAAATCTACAAAAACAGAAGAGGTCAACAGCTTCTCGTGACAAATAGACAATAAGTAGCTCAAATAAATCGCATTACCGCAGTTTCGGGAGCCGCAAGGCTCTATATTAAGTCCTTTGTTCTTAATTTACATAAATAATATCAAAAACAATGCATTTGAACGTCGATAATGTACCGCTTTTTTCGGGTATGATACTACCTTGTCAGTTAAATTATTGGATAGAAAGAATGTTGTGGGCAGGAGCAGCTTCCTGAACGATGCGACGGACTGTTGATATTCCTCAAACGAGCTGTTCCTAGACGATAGTAAGACTGAAACGGTTACATTTTCTAAAATAGACAGTGGCACGTTGAACTACTCACAATTAACCGAATACTTGGATCTCTCCCTAGAACCGAAACTGGACCGAGGAGCCCACATCGAATACGTATCTTGTAAGAAGAATATTCATTTTAAGAAGATTGAAAATATCTTAAAAGCGGCTTGCTTTTCCCTTTTCACGCCATTGTATCCTATGAAATCTCGATACGGAGCCAGCTCAAATTTAAGAATCTTTTCGTTCCGGCTATCGTAAAGCATTTATAAAATTAAAGATTTTTAACTTGGCTGAGAACAATCAATAGTCTTCCACAAGATATCGAAGATTTAAGTACTATTAAACGATTACTTTTTAAAGTAAAAGTACCGTGTTGCACTTCTCTCCAGAATGAAGAACTCAACTTGGGTAGTTTGGGAAGTTATGAAACAATCAATGCAACTTTAAACCAAACCCACAATCAGACCTCGCAACAAGAAAATACCATTTTGAAACATTTCAATTAAAACAACACAATTTTCCAAGCTCGTGGAGACGATTCAATTTCAAAGGAACTTAATAAACCACGTACTTTTTGTTATATTAATATAACCAACCAACATCAAGGCTATTCAATAATAACGTCTTTTATGTTATTGAATAGTTTTCATAAAAATTTTTGTCGCTATTTTAGTAAAAAATTGCAACTGAATAATCTTGAATAATATCTTAATCTTTGAAATGTTAAAGATCTATAAAGATAACATTGGAAATTTATCGTGCTGATAAGAGCTTTATTTCGGATGTGTGTTTATTCAACAAGGATAAATCTTTTCCACAACATATATTGTAATGTAATAACCGTATCGTCTGTAGATTACTTTGACAATTATTTTCTCCTCGTATAAGTCCAAAAAAAGAAAAAGCAAGAAATAAAAAAAAAACGAATCGAAAGAACAAACATAGATGTTGTACAGAACAAAGTGCAACGTGGCTCAAATTTGATGACTATTTTGAGTTATATGCAGTTAGTGTTAATTTTCTATTTACAAGAAGAGATTTTAAAGTTAATATTATGCAAAAAGAAAAATAGAAGATCTATTAGTACTAACTGCAATATCTTCGCGAATCAAATCAATATGACCCACAATTGTATAAAACAAAGTGAAAACAATTTTGTAAGTACTATTATACATATATTAGATTATAATTAATTTATACTTTTTATTATAAGAGAAATATACCTTTTTGGACTGATAGGAGTTACTTAAATATCAGATTATACACAGTTATCATATAATTGTTTGTTTCCATGATGTAATGGCAACAACGTACTAAAGAGCTGTGTTGCGAGAGTGTTTCCGACACGTGCATGACATAAGACGTATTCCTTTTCTACGTTAACGAGATTTTTTTATGCGTTAAAATTACCGTTTTATAGAAGTAAAATGGCGACGGGTGGACATAACAGGACTGACTCTATGTTATCCGCTCGGAGAAGTGCAAGATTATGGTATTTGAACAATTGTATGATTTCTCTGTTAATATTATTACATCAGGTGTTTCACTAAGACCAAGCCTTAACATTATAATAATATAACATAATAAATTACTTCTGCACATACTTGTTTTCTTTCTATTCGTTTTCTAATGTTATCTAAGGTTAGCCAGATTTTTTAACAAGCGATAACAATACACCGGTATGGTATGATAAATATCCGCGTCAAGGAAGACGGAGCAGTTGTCTTGCATTTATATTTTATTCTCGTCTTACGTAACTAAAAATAAATAGCTAAAAAGAAGGAAATAAAGACTACGTTGTAATTGTTTAAAGTTCCCCCCCTTGAGCTCGAATACAACCCAACGACTGAATCGTAAACACCTTGATGAATTTCATTCTAACTGATCAAATAATTGTTCACGTATGTTTATTTCGACACCGTAAACCACCTGCTTGAAGTGTCTTCAAAGAAATAGATCCAAGGACTAGGTCGGGAGATCTCGGGAGCCGAGCAGTAAAACGTTCGCTCATGAAGTGTTATTGCGTACTTGACGTTTAACATGACGTTTCGGTGATCATGCAGTCAACTTCTTCAGAAGATTTTTAGAAACTCGTGTTCTTGTGTCTTCTGCTCCTCGTTCTACATCCCATTTCCGTTCCGCTCTGCTGATCCATAACCAACAATATCAATCTTTAGAAATATTCTGAAGAAGCTGAAGCATGATCAGCGACACGTCAAGTCAAACTTCAAGTACGCTATAACACCCGAGAGATATTTCTTGTATGGATTACGGTCGTGAAAGCCCACACTCAACTATTGACATTTCATCTAGAGAAATTAAATGATAGTGCTCTGCATTTAGCCTGTGCGGTAAAACTTCCAATTCAAGCAGTTTCAGGAGCCCAAATATTCATAATCGCGACTGTCTAACAACATGCAGATTTTGATGATTCCATAAACGGGTTGTTAACACCATCTCTAGAAAATTGGGGTCTCATTTGTCTATAATATTCTAATTAAAAACATCGGATCTTCGGCAATTTTTTTTGCAGAAATACCGCCGTGCGGCGCATCAATGCACTTGCTGAAGGTAGTTGATCCACTAATTGTCGTATAAATACGGTTGGCGTAGGAACACATATGTATGAGAGTACTTGCCGCAGTTGTAGAAGTTATTTGCAAATACTTCGACAAAATGCTCTTATCTATTAACGTATGACGGCAAAACGCATACATGGTGGCTAGGTAGAGACATATAAAGCAACAACGCATAACATTAAAACATATCACTCCAAAATTCACTAGAGGAATAGACCAGCTACGTCTATTAGACAGAAATTCTTTGTATGATTGCCTAAATTGATTTATACGTATGAGGTGATAACTGATTATACAGTTTCCCAAAGCTGAAAATGGCAGACTTCTCGAAAGTCGATATGCGATGTTTCGGAGGTACACAGAACTCGTATTATCTTGTGTTATACGATTTATTATCGTTAATGTACATGTTTATACCTTCTTTAATATATCTCTTTGTAAATATATGCACCGAGAAAAGTAAAATTTTTGTATTTAAATATATCGCGGCACTACCGTGCAGCAAGTACATGTCTGTTTCCTGTTTCCTTCCAAAAATAATAACATACGCAAGCTACGTTTTTTTTTAATATAAATAAAGTAAGATCATACACTCCGTAATGATTTCAATATAATAAATAGCAATACTCGTCGCATCTTTGCTATACGCCTTTTCCCTTTGGAATTTTAGATAAATTTTCATGCAAGGCGATTTAAAAAGTCATCCTCTCAATAATTTCGACAGTATTTAACGCGAAACGCGGAACAAACGTTTGCCGGTAAGTGTTTATTGATAAAATAACTTGCCAACAAGAAGTAATAATCGTCCTACGCGACTACGGTATACACCAAATATAATTACGTTCACACATAGTGATTCATTTGAGTTTAGGAAATTGTTACTCATATTCTATTCCAGTAGTACATGTAAAACGTGTAGGACAGTTATTGCGTATATACAGCTTACTAATATGTTTATAGTGCCTCGTATTAATTTGGAAATTGTTCAGGAGGCACTTATTTACTTACGACTCTGTATAATTGTTATATTTGGTAAATCGGTACATCCACACATCAGCAACATCTTGTGATGATAATTTTAAGTTTTATTTGATGATTATAAAGAAATCTATACAGAGATGTATCTGTGTCCGTAATAATAATTATTTAATAGACGTACATTACTTATAGATTATAAAATTATTTATGTACAATTAGGTTACTTTAAAACGTGTAAATAAGAAAGTATACGGCTACGAAGAGCCTATCAATATGAAGGGATCTTAGGTTAGAAATGTAAAAAAAAAACATGTATTGGCATAAACGTGCAAATGAAGTTGCCTATATTTAAGTAAAAAATTATTTTTGTTCTTTTAAATATATTTTTCAATTTTGTTTGTTCTTTGCGATCTCTATAAAATAAAATTCGCCGTAACGGTCACCGTGCAATGCGTATTTATTATTTATATCCGGCATCTGGCTTGGTTTGCTTCGGGTTTTCATATAACTTGTGGGTCACCCATTTGATTGTGAAACTATGTACACTAAACTGTTGAAGGAATTACTGTAAAATAATTGAAAGTAATACACATACGTTAATATAATTACCTATTCTGAGCAAAATACCAGTAAAATGTCCAGATTATTACCTAATAAATCCTCGGTTAAATTGTTCTGCTTATCGTACCCTCTTAAAAATATACCTTCAAAGTTTACCTGGCATTGTTCTGCTAGGATAAAACATCTCTTAGGTTGTTTTAAGCAGATTTACACCTAGAAATATTAAATTTATTTAGTTACATGTCATAAGAAACCAAGTTGGAGGTTAGAACTCTGAAATATCTGTCAAATTCGTTACCGCAAACTTAAAATTCCCTAACAAGGTTTGCCCAGTGATACATCGTGATGGATTTATAAACGATTCGGACGGATATCGATGTCTCTGTTTCGCCCGTGCTATTGCAACGTAACGCACGTCCAACCTCGATACGTTCGAACTCGCTTCCAGATGATTCTCGCTCTACAAAGTGAATTGTTCGAGAATTATTCGAGAGTGTAGTTACCTCTATTGTAAATCTTTCGATAATTTGTAAGTGCAATAGTGCTTTTTTTTATAGATAATTTATTGATGCTTTAGTGCTTTTTTGCGACTGTGATCCAAGACGAGAAGTATGTCATTTCCAAATTCACCATTTGTAAGTAAAAACCAAACGATAGACACAATGAAAATTCAACTAACCTACCTAATACACCTATTGAAAATAACATAGGCGGTTTTTTAACAATTTACTTTCGTTAAAAAAAAAAGAAAAACAACTAATTGGCAGTTAGTTTGTATCTATAATTTCGCTTTGCGGAGTGGGTATTTTAATTTTTGCTGCTTGGCATGCGCAAATTTAACGTGATTCACAACGTAGAAGTGTAATTTTCGCGATTTTGGTCTTGCCGTAAAAACTGACCCGGTTTTAAAATATAAGGACGATTAAACCTTCGAATCTGCGGAATTAGAGCGTAGATTCGAAAATAATTTCGAGAATTTCGAAGGGCTTTCGTTCGAATGGGTTGCGTATTCGCTTCAGCTGTTCCTTTTGTTTATCCGGATCGTCGCTTTACAGGAAAAGGGATTCTTTTATATGTGTGTAATGTTTGTTTTAGAATTTCGTGCAGACTTCTTAAAATTATATTGCTGGCGCCGTGCCAAACATTCAAAAACAAACCTATGTCGAAAATAAAACAAAATTTTTAAATATGGAAAACCCATTAGTCGATACGGTTGCAATATTTTGCGGTTCAAGCATTGTCCCTGACTGCGAAACGTTGCGAAGCAGTAGAAGCCGTAAATTTAAATTGCACGAGCATTTAAAATTAAATTTCAATAAAGGAAAATTACGCATTGCGGATTTCGCTTCTTTTTACTACTGGCTACGCGAAATTCGGCGTGAGTGCATTTGAAAAGCTAGGTCTTTGAGAAATCCGTATTGTGCCGATTTTTTTGCATAAGATGAATAATTTTATTTTTCCGAGATAAATTCATACGGATTATCCGATGAATAATTTACCAGTTACAACCTAAAAAAATATCTACCTAAAATATACCTAATCAACAAAAAATAAAATAATCGGATGTAAAGTATACAGTTGGTAGAATACCAGAGATAAGAGTCTCTTAACCTTTAATTGTGTATTTTCTATTTTGACGGTTACAGCTTTATTATTTGTATATAGATCCATGAGCGTAGCAAAGGGAGCGGAGAGGGACCTCCCCTCTAACTCTGAAATAATTTCTATTTTTTTTTTTTTAACAGAGGCGAAACGATCAATTGCCCCCTCTCTTGACCAAATTTTGTCTCCGCCTGCATTATTTATGGAAATTCATTTTCGACTAAATTAATCAATTTTTCTATATAATTTTATTTATAGCTTTCTGATATAATTTTACTATTTACTCCATAAAAAAATTATATAATAATAAATTTACAACGACTGCATATACATACTTATCGTATCAATATCAAACAAATCAACATTCCAACTAAATTTATGATGAATGAATTGCGTTCCTCGCCTACGTTTTGCCGAAACCTCATTCATCGCTCCATCAGTTTAATTGGACTTTGTAACCGATGTCAATTCTACGTCGAGTACTGATAAAATATTGTTAAAACACAAGTCATTATTAAAGGGTGGAATTAGCCTATTGTTACAGTACTCCGTCATTCCGGGTTTTGGCTTTGTACGAAGAAATCTTCCCAACTACTCGGTCCCTTCAGGGCTTTGTTCGCCTTCCTCTCCTCCTATTTTCCATTGGATTAGTCACCCATATTCGTTTTGTTGTCAATTCTCTGTAAATGTCCACGCCATCTAAATACTCAGATCTCGTAATTTATCGGTTCTAGTGGCCCATTTTACTCTTCTCTTCCTTTTTTGTTTCTTTATCGTTAATGAAACTTTTATTCATGGCATTGAGCTATTCGTCTCTTTATCTCAACTTAGCGTTTACCAGATTCTTACGAAGTAATTCCTAAATGTTGGTATGAATTAATTTGTTAAACTTCGTGTGCATGACTTGTTTTTCCTTGGTTATTGTCATTTAAATATTACAACCTTTATTCAACTTATCCAACAAACTATACAGCTGCTTTCAATAGCAGCTTCTCAAGAGTTTAGAGCCTCCCAACTATCAGCTTTTATTGGTGCAATAATAATTAATATCCTTTCCTACTCCTAGATATAATTGCGTGTACAAAATATAGATATTCGTAGCTATACACGATTAATCAGTAAACTCCTCAAAAGTGAGCCCTCGCGTGAAATGCCGTATAACGGAAACGCCATTAAGAAGGTAGGAAAAGTCGGTTACTACCCGAATCAGCTTATAATAGTTGGCGGCTCACATACAGTTAATCAGATCGATGATTTCGGCGGTAGCGTCGTCAATTCTATGGTAGAAATGATGTCTTCAAAATTTTTAATAATATTGCTCGTACCAGTGTTGACAATACGTCGCAAGTTCGTAGGTTGCAACAATTATTTTCTTGTTTTAACGTTGTTATAAAATTATTTATTTGTTTATTGCAAAATCTTCCAAATTACTTTTGGCAGCTAACTACTACATTGTTGTTAAAATTTACACAGTAAGAATAAGACAGTGCTTGAATTGTCTTACAGTGATAGCAATTAACAATAATTTAATTAAAGTTACAATAAAGTTAAGACTATCATGTACAGAGGCACGTTTCTCCGTTACATGCAAAATGTTAATCAATCGACTGATTGTCGTGTAAATATGGATGAAGGTGTAATTTGTTGAAAATATTTGCAAGCCATCTACAATTAAGACCAAAGATTGCTAGCATCACGATCTGTGAGGGGTGATTACCAACTTAATTAATTAGAAAATTAATGAAAGTAATAAATGAAAAGAGGCGAAAGGCTCGAATCTATGGACGAATTCCATCCGTTTTCAATTTTTTTTTGTGGATTTAACCTGTTGCGTTTAAATATTTCTCTGTTGATGACGTTCTAATTGGAACTGTTTTTTTTTTATTTTAATTTTTTTTTAGTTGCTACAACATGTTTGTTTCGAGAGCTCTCCCATTGATTACTTTTAAAGGGCGGGAACAATCACCTCTTTGAAGATCATAATGAACAAATAGTCCATATAATAATAGTTTGCGTTATTTTTTATTTTTTCCATAAATACTTGAAGATAGACGATGTTAACGTAATAACCTACGTACCGAACTATATTAATTGTATAATTTCGAGATAGACTACATAGCTTATTAATATATAATATATAATTGCAGATTAAAGGAAATTATTCCTTCGTTATTTTTATTACTCGGATGGGACTTCTGGTCATTTATGTAGGCTTCATTATTTCAAACCAGTTATCATTACGTAATTTGAGTAACCTACAATAAGTTTACGGCATTAATTCTCGTTTCCCAAACATAAACCTCTTTCCCCGTACTTAAATGTTCATCCCGTTAGGAATTGCTAACGTATTATTTCATCACGTTTAACGGTTGTTGTTCTTTCTCTTGCGAGCGTTTACATTTTTTTTTACAAGCTTCTTGTGACTGCAATGTCGGACCATTCACGCAGGAAATATGTTTAGGGTTCGCGGTGGTGGAATTCTCGTAAATCTACCTGGGGAACGTGACGCATTATAAGTTCTTCCAACAAGAATGCGAATATAGAGAGTGAGTATTTCCTATGATATTGACCCTTTTCGTTGCGAATAAAAGCGGGTAAATCCGTCGCTTGTGCGGATATTGTCCGACGAAGGGACCAGCTTGCTTCATTTTTACTCTATCTCTAAAGAATAAAATTAATGAAAGCAGTAATACGATCTTTTAGTTAATCCTGTAAAACTGAAGGAATTTTGTTTTTAAGTAGCTTTGCGTAAGCGGCGGTAAAGTAATGGTGATGCTTTACCACCAGGGAGACCTTTTAAGTTTTCGCGAAAAAAAAAATGGGAGAATAAAAATGTTGCAATGGAAATCTCGTTTACGTTCGAATCGATTCGCTAAATACTTTTTCTGTTCTGAAAATCCCGAAAACATTGTTTTTGAAGGTTTCGAGGTAAGAAATTCGTTGTCCGCGCATCTTCTGTTCGAAATTGCAGAACAAAAAGAATCGGTTATGCGATAAATCGGATGAATATGGGCAATGTAATGTTTTTCTTCTAAACTAATTATTTGACGTGCGATATAAAAGCCGACACTGTCATATTTAAGCCTTTAGGGAATGACACCTTCGGAGTTTATGAAATCGGGAAATTTTACATAAAAAAGCGTTTCCGCTACCTTCAGCAATCTACCCTTGATACTGAAGGGAAATAAGTACCTTTTTAGAGGGTTTATTATTACATTCGTAAATACGCGGATAAATCGTAGAACGCTATAAATAGTCCTGTCACGCGTGGCAAAATAAATCTACGGAAAAGCAATAAGGAATAACGGAAAATTTTCCCAAATCACTAAATACCCGTCGTCTGATAGAAGAAGCTCAAGTATCGTGTCGTTGCGGATTATAGTTAGATATGTCGTCATTATTATGCCGTCATCCACGTTGAATGTGATGTCATATCGTGTAATATTTGGTTGCTTCTGGATGTGATGTCGGAATACGCTAACCCTTCCATCATCTCTGCTTGTATATAATTGTATCAGCGATGTTTACGCGAAGATCTAACCGGTAGCATGTTTCTTGTGAATTAGTACGTGCATCTATGTATGTGTGTGTTTTAAAACGCATGCGAGGGAAATCTACAAAATTCTACACGTAACGTAACGAGCAATAAGGTAAACCGAAAGGTATGCTGAAATGTACGGCGTTTTCAATTTGGATGCCAAGATTCTTCATGCGCATCGAATGAAGTTGCATCGTTTCCTGTGTAGAATTCTTAGGTAACTTTGTGATTAACAAAAGTTGAAGATTTAACATTCTGTAAACATGTAAATACGTATTAGGCACCGTCGATTCTTCGAATGTAACAAGAAATAAATTATACATCAATAAAACGACAACGTAGATATATAATACAGGATGTTTTATTGGTTCACCAGCTGCTTTTATTCGAGATCGTACACGTTTTGGCATATTACTAATTAATTTGCGGCATACATCGCTGAAAATTGAGATCCATTCGTTGAGGAATTGTTGGCGAAGCTGCTCTTTTGACTGACACTGATGTTTTCTATTAGTGATAAGTCTGTGGACTGTGCCCGCTAGTCCAACAGTCGCATCCTCCTTTTCCGTGAACCACTGCATTGTCATCCTTGCACAATCTTAGTACGGATGGCTCCAGGACCTCCTGTAGTATCTCGGTGTGACTGGTGCTATTTATACGCCCTTCATAACATTGCTACGATGCATTGCGAGAGAGCAAACATGATTACGTAGAACATTTATAAAATTATTTAATTAAACACGCAACCATTCTTCCTTTATTCAATGCGCGTACTTCTTGGTCCATTCCAAACGTTTTTTCGACACGTTGGAGTTATGTTAAGCGGCTTCTTTCGCGCTGTACACCCGTATAAATTAGCTGCCTTCAATCGCCTTCTTACTTACAGCCACACTTGGAGTCGGAGAAACCCCATGTCACGTCCACAGCTCGATGCTTTAATTCTGTCGCTTCTATAAAGCCATTCGTTCTAAAGGACGATCCGTTCTTGCCGTGGTTCGCCGTTTTCTTGCTGATTTAGATCTACTTTTACAACACCCGTTTCTTTATAACGTTTAAGAATGGTCCGAACCGTCCATCAAATTCCTTAACATTATAGCAAACAAAATCAAAAAAAAATCAAACAAAATATTGGCTTAATGATAGCAAAACTGTTTAAGTGAAATCATCGTGTTTTTACGTCTGCTTTTCTAGAAACAAAAATTAATTGAAAATTGGAATGAAAATAGTCTCACGATTCTCACAAGGCTCTTTAATTTTAAAGGTAACCGGTCGACGGGGAAAAAAAGCAACAGTTTGCTTTGCAAAGTGGGAGAGCGTTAGGGATGTAGCCGAAAAAGTATTTGGAATTGAAATTCATATTACTTATGTACGAAGGCCGTGAAAAAATTACACACATACTCGCTTTAGCGTTTTTGAGGAAAGATGTTAATGTTCTGGGTTACGAAAGTACTATTAGTACTGTATTTGAAAATTATAATTGAGGGACTCCTGAAGATGCAAATCGCCATATTTTACATTTTAACAACATTAGAATAATATCTATATAAACAACGGAAAGGTGTCGGTACACTCCGCGTTCATGCGGAATTAACCAATCCGCAACCGAATTCGATCGTTCGGTTGCTAATGAAGATCTACGCATCCTCGAAACGGCTGCGTCTATATTTGGAAACCTTTTAAGAACGCCTTGTATAAAATTTCCTTCCATTTCCTTCCACATAAATAGATACCTTAATCCTCATTAAATTCTCAAATTTTTCAACAAGATCGGTGCGATCGTAAATATTTCGAAAACACTTCACTTTAGGGATAAAGTGTCCTAATCGAAATTATTTACACGCTACGTGTTCAATCGATTAAGCCGATAAAAAATATTTAAAATAAGGTAAATGGTAACCATTTCCGATTCGGCCCGAAGTGTTTCTGTGTGATATAACTACCTATTCCAAAATGTCGGAGTTCCATCAACAAAGAGAACAAAAGCGGGTGAAATCGTACCTTTTTTGCGGCGACTAGACAGATTCGGGTTTTGTCGACTCTCGGGGAAATCAGTAAGCGACACGAACCCTTTCTTATGAGACGAATAGATACGAATCCGTCTAGTCGCTGCAAAACAGGTATGATTTCACTCGCTTTTGTCTTCTGCAGTAATCCCAGTAAGACTTCTAATTAACCGCTTATAAATATTGTCTAAAATTACGTGCATTTCGCCAAAAATTTTAGCCTGCGTTTCTTTAAAAAGAAACCTTAATGCTCTTTGTATACCTGCATAATATAACGAACTACATTACCTACTTATGTGTATCGTTTCTAATGTATTTTTTAACAAAGAAGGCTGGTTGAATTTTCTCCTGTTTCTTTGTGTACGTCTTTTTTTTTCTTGAATTATACTAGATGCGTGATGAGTGGCTTTTTTCACAGGAGCCTGCCTAACCCGCCCAGAAACTCAGCCATTGCTGATCAAGGTGTGAGTATCCTCGTGCGATGCTGCACTTATAATTCGCCATTTTCATTTTTTTTTTGTTGTTGTTCCGTTCTTATCTATTCCCGCAATAATTGTATATATTTAAATTAGCAGAAACATGTAGTACGCGCATTCCAATCATCCGACGCATTTTCATCTTCCTTAAATTTTGTTTTTTTTTTGTTCCATACAACACATCTTTAATCTGTATTTTTGGCCTCACTAACTTTGTTTTAGTATTTGGTTTCATTTGCTTCATTGTAGCGTTTGGTAAATGTATATTATTAATTTAAGGATGATATTCTTTATTGGGTTATTAGTTTCTTTGGATACTCAACGTAAATTCACCTTGAAACAACCCCCCCGGGAGAATTTCAAATAAATACATGGATTTTTCAAAGTGAATTCAATTGTTTCCACGAAAGAAGCTGATAAAGATAAACTAACAAAGAGAATCAAAGATAGATTGGTTGTAATTATTAGATCATTCGTAACAGAGATTTAAATTAGAATTGAAGAATAAGTGAACCGATGAAAGAATTATTTTTAATGATTGTTCCACATTAGCAATTGTTAGTTCACTTATATAAACGACAATAATGGAAGGAAATAAGAAAAGGTGCTTGCGTTGCCAAGGACCTGCCACGCAGATCTATTCTTTCCCATTCCCGAAGATCTCTTGAACATAACACGTGCGTTCCACGAACGTAGAACGTTTTGTTCTGAATCGCAACGTTCTGTACGACGAATGACTCTTTTTTTTAAATACGCAAACGTATGTACTCCGGGTGTCTTCGGAATTATCTCCAGAAATAAAGCTAATATTATGCTACACTTATCTTTTATCCTCCTTATCCTTACCCTCCTTAAAATCGGTAGATTTTTCGACTATGAGAGGAAACGACGTAGCGTTACGTTTTGTTATACTCGAGGCATCTAGTCGATTTTCTCGATGATCATCAGCAGAACTTGCTTCGATCGTTGTTCATCCTTCTGCGCTGCATGCTACCGGCTCACGGGAAAGTAGAAGAGCTCACCCAATTGTTTTATTCTGAGAGTATTTCCTGTTACTAAGTTTAGGTCTCGTCTATGCCAAATTTAATTTCCCCTTGAACTTTAATTACACGTTTAATTTCAGGCAACGCCTCCATCTTGCTATATTTTAACTTGGCTTCTCTTCACTTCGTAATTTCAGCGTGGCTACAGACGGAGTCGTCTGTTAGGCCGAGGTTAACTGACTCATAACTCCAACGAATGCGCCGAACGGTCCTTAAGGTGAATCGTGGCACTTAAGTATTTCGTGTTCTACTTTGTTTTACCAAATAGAGAAACGTGATTGATATCGATGGTGTTCGTAGTTGTAGTTCCTGCTCGCTAGCAGCTAAGCACACGCGTTTTGGGAAAATTTTGAGCAAGGCTTCTTTGCAAGTACTTTTCCTCGTTTTTGTTTATTTATTTATTTATTTATTTATTGGATGGTGCGAAGTTGTTTTGAATAAATATAATTTTTTAACAAGTTGGGTAGTTTTATTGCTGTTGCAGAGCTAGAGGTCTCTTTTAAGTTTTATGTACGTAGATAGTTGTTTGATATTTCCAAATTTTATTTGGAGGAGCTAGAGACATGGCAACCGCTTCTTTTAAATCCTAGTAATTCCTTGTCCTAATATTGTCTGCTTTATATAATACTTCATGTTCATTGTCTACAACCAATATAGACTTTATAGCAATTACATATATTGATATTCAATAGATACGTTTTCTTATTATTTTTTACCATACGCCTCTTTATTATCGCCACCAGAATATCCTATTTCTACGTGCAAACTATCGAATTAGCTATATTTTCTTCAAATTCTTCTATTTCTTGAATTCTGTTGTTACTTAACAATTTCGCCTTAAGTTTAACCTATAAACGGCTGTATCATGTTAAACAGCTGCTCAAGATAACCCAAACGCCGCATAAGGGCCAAGATCGGCTTTTTGGCTGCCTAAGTAGCGATGCGTGCTTGGGGTTGGCTTATAAAACGGCCGCTAGCGCTTACATCTCGAGGACGAATCTCGCGACAAATAATCGAAAACGTTTTCATTATTTGCCTCGTAAGAAACACGTTTATGTTTGATGATTTTCTCTGAAAATTAAACGCCATTTTATTGGATGCACATGTTCTTTTTAATTCAGTTACGTTGATAAATGAATACATTTCTCAGGAGGCTATATACTAAGCGGCATTATCTCCTAAAAATAGTACATGTGTAAATAATGTGAAGGTGTACGAAGCTAAACTTAGGTGGTTGTCAATAACAAATAGAATGTACGCGTCACTTGTCACCGTATAAGACTGATTAATTATACGAATAAATTGTTTATATCATTTATACGCGTTAAAATAACTAGGTCCCTAACATGTAGCATACGTGCCGTGTGACATTTCAGGTTTCCTGTATTTATTAATCGGCTTGTTCAGGTTGTATTCTTTCTTGAATATAAAATGAATACCGACCATAGAGAATCATTGAACATTAACCTCCGCTGACCTTTCCCGTTTCACAGTGCCATGATTAAAGGGTTGGGCCTGTTTTTGAGCCAAACCTGATTGTGACGTTATGGGTAATTAGAGTTAGAATATGCATGTATATGCTAAGCGTTTTACGTGGAATTACGTACCCAACAACAATACAAACTCAAAACGATTCATCCAGGATCGTATTTACATGAATTAATGTTAATAATAAATATAAATAAATAAATTAGAAAATATATATCCATATCTACCGCGTGCAGCAAAAATTTAGCACCTACTAAATGGGAAACATTTTATTGTTGATATTTCATAAAATTGTTGAAAAATTATGCGTCTAGTTTAGCGGAACTTACCTCCACTCCTCCACTTATCTGTATCTTTTCCGTATCTCCATCTCTTCAGGCGGCTTCGTGCTTCCAAAGTTTTCTAGGTCGTCCTCTCTTTCGAGATTGTAGCGCATGGTTTCCGACACTAATTTATCCGAATAGATATCTACGCGTGGACAGCACTAAGGTGCCCAGTTTAAGTGTAAGTCTTGGTGTCGCATTGTGAGAGGTGAAGCTTAAAGTCAAAGAAAATCGAGAAGTAATAAAAAGTATTCAAGATATGATAATTTTGAAAAGGTGATAGAAGGTTAAAAGATATTCATAGATAATTAACAAGGATTTTTGATTATTGCACAACGACATCTGAGAGTTATTAATACTAATAACTTAATAATAATAATGTTGAAATACAGCAAGGATAACTATTATTGGCTGTCGTTTAAATCAAATAGTCAAGCATCGCTAGTGTAAAACAAAACTTAAAGATTCTGAAAGTGGAATACTGCTAATGTTACACAGTACACGACCTGTAGGCGTTTCTATAAATGTAGCTATGACACGATTTTCCGCAAGACCAATCTACCCGTCCAGTAATGCGTATAAGGAGCTTCAATTAAAACGAGACAGATTTCGAATCATTCCACATCTCGGTAAGGAACTCGTGAATCATACAAATTATTCTAAATTCAAATGGATTCGAAAAGCAAGCTAAGTCGCTCGATCAGTGCGCAAAGACATCGAAAACATGTGCGTATTATGAATGATCAGAGATTCGTATAAAACCAGGTTGTTTAGCCATTAACCCTTTTATGAGGGTAGCCTGAAAAGTTTGCTACTTATCGCATTCCTTTTCTAGCAATCCTCTCATCTTTTGCAATGAAACTTCGGATATAGGAAGCGGAAAAAATTCGCCGAAGGATAGATCTGGTGAAAATGGCGAACTATTAATTCGAACCATAATTCATAAATTTTCGCCATGGCGACCAGTTAAATTGAATTGAATTGTCACAATTTCTACCCTCAACTTGTCAAGTAATGATGCGTGATATGTTCCCGTTATTGTTTTCTCCTTTTCAAGGTTAACACAACGCCAATCGCCACGACGGTTTTCGAGATGCCCACACACAGTCGTCGTTGTTATTTCTCCAATCCTAATTCAACGTACGTCTAGTAGCATTTGGTGAACTTTTCCGATGTTATTCGAAGTGGTTGAGATTTTTAGTCGTTCCGAACGATTATCGTCAACCTAACTAGCTAATACGACCAGGTTTATATTCAGCTATCTGTGACAAATAATAAGTTCTCGTACATGAACTGTAATTTGCGCCTTCCTAACGTAAGAAGAAGAAGAAGAAGAACGCTCTCGTATACCAAAACGAACTCCGTCGTATGTTTTTGGTATTTTGCCAATATTAAGTTTTATGCAAATTAAGAAAAAAGCGCGCGGTACAAAATTCTTATGAAAATTCTGTACATCTTTACCTTCGATTCGATAGAACGTAGTTTTCCAATCGGTAAACTAACATCCCGTTATTTACTTACTTACTTACTTCCTTCTCCGTTAGATCATGGGGATTTCCCAAATATACATGTATCGGCCAAAAAAATTCTGCCAATTACTCAACCCAAATATAAAACGGTATCCTCGCAATAGGCCGGCGGCAATATAGATTGCTATAAACTGATCACGTCCGGCACCGTTTGGCAGACGCTCAACTTTATCGAATTGTCAAGACATTAAAACGTATTCTACGTGTACATTGTTTAATGCGTATAAGACTATCCATCCACCTCTAAGTGCAAGTTTAAGTTCTTGTCCTTCTCGCATAGTCTACAGATCGTCAGTAATTGTTTTAATTCGATTCGATGGATCATTTTCCCCCCGAATGAACTAAGATGAAATGAGATTGATTGAATTAAATGAATTGCTTTTGCTCGTCAAAACTGGTCAAATCAAGAGAAGGAAACGCAAGCACATTTGAATTAAGGTGAAAATAAAACGTAAGCCCGAATACTTCAAAGTTAAGCTCTTAACTTTTAAGTTAAGTTCTTTTCTAACCACGGAGGACACGCTACGATAATCGGCATCTTTAAGTTCGACTCTCTTTTGAGGGAAGACGTATTGGGCTAAGCCATCAATTGTAACGATGTACAAATTTCACTTATTTACAAGATAGATAATTCAAATAAATACAGCGTTTCGCAACGTAAGAGGCTACCATAAAGCGGCTGCGTGACCATCAAATTTATTTCATTTTTATAAAGTATGAAACGAAAGCAATTCCTCCACATTGATACGTTATTAATACATCCATTAAATAGCCATCTAGATCTTGTTCATTTAGCAACAGATAATTATAGACTTATTAGATATACTCAGAAATACACGTTTTCCTAAACGCGCACCGTAACTAATACGCATGCAAGACCATGCATAATTAAACATGCATAAATCCATATTTCAGCGTCATTATGCAAATTCCGTCGGACGTGAATGTCATAGATAAGTGCATTTCCACGCAGCTAAACCGTATTTCTACGATACGACATATATGAATCGCCTGAAATATTTATCAGAAATAATTGCTGGCGCGGGGAAACATTCTCGCTTCTATTTTAAGATCGAAGATAGGAAGATGTTTGATTTCCAACAGATCAATGCGATCTTTATTACTCGCCTTATCTAAACTGTAACAAAAGAGAGTAAACATACGCGAACATACGTGCTCCTTTTCAATAATGTAACAGACACGAGACATGGCATGTAATACTAGTAATATAAGTAACAACATTAATGTTTGGGTACAAGGAACAATGTATCATGAAACTACTGGTAGGAATAAACGACTAAATTTAATTTAAAAAAATAACAATAATTTCAATATTTTAACGTATTTCAAATGCTATAATAGCTTACTTTTATTAATAGCTTAATAGCTTTTTTTTGTTGATGTTCTAGAGTTGAAATTAGAGATTGAAGCACATCAACGGAGTAAACAGATGACGTACAATATGTGCATATACTGGAATAAGACTCAAAGGCTTCTAAGTATACCCCGTGAAATCTATCAAAATACAGCGTACATAGAAGAAAATGTATCGAAGGAATGTATCAAAGTAAAAATCATGAATGGTAAGGATAAGTTAAACAACGATACTTCAAAACTAAGGGAAGGATAAAAATCTTTATCCAGCTACGGCTGAAAGTAACAAGTAATCATTTTCTCGTTGGATTCGATTTAATTGGGAATACCCAAACGATTATCGCTTAGTTTGCGGCTCCCCTATACTCGGAATAAAATGTATCCGCACGCCATAGAAAGTTCTTCAGTCGAATTCTTTGAGCACGCTCTGTGCTTGGGTCAAATTATGCAAAATCGCACCTCAATGTTCGTGCAACATCGAACATAGTTGTAATCGTGTAATTTAAGGATACGTCCATCCTCGCGGTAAGTCGCATGTCTCTACAATCATGTCATCCAGATGTTTCGGAATAACAACCGATTTCGGTCGACTTTTGTGAAATTCACCACTGAACTTAATTTTGTGAACTTAATCTAAGCAGTCTCTTGTAATAGTGTGTCATTACTAAAAATTGAACGGAGCGGTTCGGAACATTGTTGTTACTTTCTTCTTTGACCGTTAAACACTTGAAATATTAGCTGTCATGTTCGCTACGACCCGATTTGCGAATTCTGCAGCACGAATAAGACTGAATCTGGGCAAAAATGCGCTAAAATAAGGTCCTCTAGCAAGAGAAGCCAGTCGGTGATAGTGTACGTCAAATCTATATACGTGTAGTATGTCTTATACGACCCCAGATATGAAGTTTTTTTGTGTAAAGGTGTAAAAGTAAGGGCCCTTCTAAAGGCGAGATGAATGCGAATTTTACGTATCGCATCTGTCTGCATTGACGCTGTATCTATCAAAAGTTACCACGATTTTCTACCTCTTACGGTAAGCGAGCTATGAGTTATAGAATGTTGGGAAACTTCCTATTCTGCGTATACCGATCTGTAAGTGATATGTCTTGGACGACCCAAGATATGATTTTTTTGTGTAAGAGTAGTGGGTA
This sequence comes from Oryctes rhinoceros, assembly GCA_020654165.1. NCBI lineage: Eukaryota > Metazoa > Arthropoda > Insecta > Coleoptera > Scarabaeidae > Oryctes > Oryctes rhinoceros. Next base: position 2,731,545 of record JAIOKQ010000548.1, on the reverse strand, counting down.
AACTACCCCTAGAAACCATTGTAAGCCAACACTGTTCCGGTATATAAATGTTTTGTATATGTCGAATCTGTATGCGATATGTCTTGGACGACCCCGGATTTTTTATGTAAGGGTTTTAGGTAAACTATCGCTTGAACCTCTAGCAAGGCAACCGGCTTCTAGTGGTAGGACGATATGTGAATGCGAGTTCTATGTGTCGCATCTACAGGGTTACCTGTAAATAGCACGTAAGCTACCGAAATCTGAAGACTACCTATCAATGTGTTACTGAAAATTTAAAAAGAAATTTATTTGTAACATATACATTTTTTTCAAATTTTAGGGCCCAAAATGCAGGTAAAAGCCGGTCCATATCTTTGTTTCTCCTATATTATACAAATACCGCTGATGATTCATCAGTGATGAATCAAAGTTAACCCAGATGCAAATAAAAATTGATAAAGCATTGTAGATGCTATGAATAGTGAATAGTCTATTCACTATTCATTAGTCTGTAAGCATTGTAGATGCTATGAATAGTGAATAGTCTATTCACTATTCATTACTCTGTATTCATTAGCATTAGTCTGTCGTACAGCTGATGTCGAAGTGTTTATGTGTTTACATTGAATATGCCGATAACCGATAACCATATGATTTGCGTTCTTAATGTTTAAAGTTAATGCATCCGAAATGTCGGGTTTTGAGTTATTTGTAGTTATACATTCTTTTTCTTTTTATGAAATGTCCACCGTGAGCTCTAATACAGGCATCAATTCGGCGACGAAAGTTATTATGCACACGAGTAAAATTTACCATGTCTTCGCGAATGCGTTGAGCTGCAACATAAATGCGATTTCGCAGATCTTCGACATTTTCAATATCAGGGCGACGATCATATACCAAGCTTTTCATGTATCCCCACAGAAAAAAGTCTAATGGATTTAGATCGGGACTACGAGGTGGCCATGGAGTACGACTTCCACGTTCAATCCATTGTGGAAATCTTTGGTTCAAAAATACTTGAATTACTCGACTACTATGCGCGGGTGCTCCGTCATGCATAAACCACAATTGTTGCCTCAACGATGTTTGAAATATGCTCTTCTGCTTGCTGAACTCTACGTGATATATGACGGCCACGACCTTCGAAACGTGGAATTACTGATCCTGTTTCTCGAAGTCGATACACGGTTCTCACAATTGTCTCGGATGATGGATGCCGCCGATTGGGAAACCGTTCCGCGTACAAATTTCCTGCCCCAAGACTATTTTGTCCTGTTTCGCCATAAATCAAAATCATATCGGTGTATTCGATATTCGTATAGGATGCCGTTGCAATTGCGTGTAATGACGGTGAATGCTATGTGCATACTAAATGGATATCCGAACGCTGCTTCAGCGACTGCCGGTGATTCCCATATGTTAACTAAGACAGAGTCGGACTCGAATAAAGAAAAATCATTTTCTCGTTACTACGTGCACATAGAACCATAATATTTTGTATTTAGGCATTACTCATGCGTTTCTTTCACCTAATTTTTTTTTTCGTACTATATCCGAATAAGACTGTATATTTGATAACATTTGAACCTCGGTCGGTATAATTTTTTTTTCTATTTCTCCAATTTGCTGCCGTACTACGGCCGCCACTGAACGATCCGGGTATCATCGGAGAAACTGGATGTTCCTTTCACGCCGGTATATATTCGCCGGCTTCATACATTGTAACAACTTTACGTAATTAAACTTTTCTATTAGTTTTAAAATATACGCGACTAATTCAAGGCTATCTTACTATATTGTAGGCGGCTACTACAATTAAATCTTTCGTTTAGAAACATTTTTTTTTACTTGTTTGGTCCGCAATACGAATATTTATTTATTTAAAAAATTCTCACTTCTCTCGTAGTTATTCAATAGATGTTTACACCTTCGGAGAATTTAAGATATCGAACGAGTAATAGCGTGAAATTAGCACCTTTCAACGAAAACGCGACAAAATAAAAATATCTCCGAGAAAATTCAATTACGACGCATAATAATAACAGCAACCTTCGATATAGGTGATACATGGTTTTTGGCATATATCCCACAGCATAAAACGGTAACCTGAATAGGTTGTTAGAGTCGTAATTATTCGCAAATGCATCGGCGTTACCGCCATCTGCAGCGCACAACTTTGCCCCGCGATCAGTTTCGAAAACGCGTCCGCCTCATTTGCAATTCTATGACATCGTAAAAAGTGCATATTTAAAATCGCCGAGCGAATGTAATAAGGAGCTTGCGATCCGAGGAAATATGCGTAAAATGCAATAAAAATATTACGATTTATTTCTTTTGGACCGACGGCGTTATTCCGAGAAATATGATTAAGGATACTTCCTGTAGAAGGTATTCCTAAACGGGAGTGTGTCATTGGAGGACTTTGAATTTTCCGAACGTTGCTTAACCCTTCCGTTTATTTTAGGATGGGAAACGTTGGTATTTATCTTGTTACGCGTACTCGCAAGATTAAAATAGGAAATGATAGGTACTTACGGCAAGTAACAAGACGCAAACACCTACTTAAAATTCTCGAAATCGCATCAAACTATAAACGTACGCTCTTGAATTTAACAAAACAAACCAAGAAGTGCATACGCTCTCATTAGGAATGTTTGTGAGCTCTAATAAGCTGTACCGGAATTAAACGGCTCCCTTTTACCGTTGCCCAATATTTAAAATTCCGCGTTTGCAACTGACCTAAAGTTAAATAATTACACGAAACTCTATTTCTATTAAGAGCGAGGATTATTAGATCGGAGACGCGCATTGAATTAATCATTCGATATCTCGTCGGAAATCGCTACGCAAGTTCTCCAAAGCAGAAGTTTCCGTATCGCACTACGATACTCTTCTCGCTCACATATTAAGAATCGCGCGAATCGCAGAACGAATGGCGTAGTAGACCATCGCAAATCGGCGTCCAACATGATACCTAAAAACTTGATGAATCTCCAATGCTACTGGCCATTGCTTCTGGTTGTTGCTTGAAACCGACGTTGTTAAAAAAGAGAAGCGGTCCGATCGCGGGACCTTGCAATTGTGTATTCCTTGCCGGAAAAACCCGTTCAACTGTTACACTTTAAGATCGTAAAATAAGACCGCACTGGATCAATATTTTATAAATCTCTCGTTAAAAAATCTTCGAGAAACGTCGGAGATCGATAGTTATTCGCGACTTTCTTATAAGCAGGAATGATCTTGGAAGATTTAAAAACATACGGAAATACGCCGTTCGCTTGGTTTAAAATAACAATACACAGCAGGCTACGCATCGTAAGGGATTACGCGGCATGAAAAGATTGCACAAGCAATATTCGAGAGGTTGTATATGACCATCCATCCTGTAGCCCGGACCTCGTATTCAACGATTTCGATCTTTCCTTGCGTCTCAAGAAATTTCCATCTGCTCAGTAACTCTGGCGTACAAAAGTTGATGCCAAGATATGACAATTACCTCAATTCTGGACTATTTCTCGTCTGCTAAATATCTTTGAAGTTCTTTACGGGACAATCATCCTCATTATTCTCCAAAGCTTCAATATTACTTACTATTAATTAGACTCTTTCCTCCGGAAAAATTGAGCTCCGGAAGTAGCTCAATTTAAAGTATTCATTGAAAATATTTTAATTTAATTCATGTCGGCGTTCACTGAGAATTACATCGATCGATGCGGTTCTCAGTGAAACACCCTGTATAGCTAATATGGATAGATTTAGATTTCTAAAGTGAAAATGTACGATCATCCTACTCGCTCGATGATATAAAGTCTTCATTCAACCTGTTCTTTGCTTGCATTAAATACAACCCAAAATAACTTTCTTTAGATTACTTTCTAGCCGTATAACTGTAGATGACGCAAAAAGATTGCAATGTTCATTTTACATCTGTTTGGGAACATGTATAATTACTATCATACAGGATGCGTTTAAACGAAACTACTGCCATTAGATAAATGATTAAAACATGTATCAACAGGCACTATTGAGCGAAACTTTCCAATATTGCGGGTGATAAGTTCCAAAGCTAGCCATTTTATTGGATTTACTAACGTATATTTAATTCTTTATTATCTATTACGTATGTACCGTATTATCATATTTCTTGCATAGGCACTTACTGCTAATAATAGTAGGTTCGTATCTGAAATGTTTCTTAATTAAATTAAAAGTATGAGGAGACTTTAAATGCGTGCAAAGTTGCTTGAGGCAACAAAGGTAAAAAAATAACCAAGCACCGTAAAAACCAGCGAATTTACCGCATCAAAACGTATTTCTACTTTAAAAACTTTCTCTAAATTGAGACCAGACGTTCAAAATGTTGTGTAAATAATGGTATATACCGGGTGTTCGTTGAGAAACTTCCCTCCCTAAGATTTTTTAGAAATCAAAAAATTTACAAAAAAATTTCCTGAAACACGCAAGAAGTGTTATCGACGGGGACGACTTCTTTAATAAAAATTGACCCACCCAGTTTAACCCCCGGCGCCCGGAAACTACCCCCTTAAAGATCTCCTAAAAATGGAAAGGGGTACCTCATCTTAATTGTCTTTTGAAACGGTACATTTAGTCGTTTGGTTTTTTGAAATTGATTCGTTTTTGTTCTATACATCTCTATCTGGTCGATCTATTTTAGGAGATCGTCGTGTTTGCAGTAAATAAAAATGCATGTCCTGGGTACGTTTTTATGCCGATTTTGCATTTACAGAACGTTAAAGTAATAGTAAAAAATTTAATCGACGAACGCAAACTCGGCGCAAAGACATACCTAAAACATGCATCTTTTTTTTTTATCTCAATCGACCTAATATCATTTAGATCGTTACCGATGGTAAAACTCATCTATTAATAAAATAAGATAGACGTACGATATCGTAAAATAAGACTCAGGTGGGGCATCTACATGCAACATCCGGTCACCCACGCGTGTTGTACGTGCATCCGCAACGATATGTCCCTGTAGTTTCACTTATCTTTATTTTCAGTCATTAACTGCATTTTACGAGCGTCCAGGAATAGACAGTCTTGTTAGGATTCCTTTTTCTCTTTTTTTTTTTACTCCATCCGTATAGTTTAAATATAAATATCCACCTCGATAAGTAATGTAATAATGGGGATTACAATATCCACGTTAGTCTTTGCTCGAAAATTACAAATTTACCCGGTGCACTAGAACCAATATTAGAATCTAAAAGAGAATTAACGAGAATAAAGAAGAAATCAACTCAAACTTCACTTTAAGACTTCAATCTATTTATAATATATATCATTACATAACCTTATATTCAGACGGACGGTTATCCACAGAGTAACAAAGAAAAAGTTATTTTTTTATAGAACACCGTGTATTTTGTTCAATTAATTAAATTCATCCACCGTGTAGACATTGAACCCATGGGCCGCAAACGCCTGATATAATCCATGTTACTTTTTTGTTATTGTTTTTTCTTTTTTTTTCATCTTTCTACAAAAAAAAAAAAAAAAAAACGGAATAAAACGTTTTCTTAGTACCTGTCGCATGTAAAAGTTCATATCGTTCTACCGTCCACATCGTTTATAAACCTACCTCAAAATATTGCCTTTACAAGCGGATTTACATCCACCTACGGCTTCGAGAATCGTTCTAATACAGAACATGTTCGAAATTCGCACGCCGTTAATGGTCTCGCCGATTTCGCTTGAAGTTTCGCGAAGCTTTCGGGAAGTCTCTAGAACATGTACCGGTACCCCCCTCCCACCCGTTGCCCGTGATTGGCGTCGTTTATAAGCGAACGTCTGAACCGGCGACCGCCACAATACGAAATATAGACTATTACGATAGTATCGAAGCCGAACACGCGACTTTTACGAATATCCGAATAGACGAGTGACGTCTCGATTGTGATTACTTTTAGTGATTTTATTTATTTATCGATAAGGAAACATGACGTCGCATCTAGTCGAGACTGTTAGAGACATTCCCTTAAGTAACGACAAGCAAATCCCGTTGGACGCAGAAGTAAGTTTAATTCTCGATATTTCCTATTTTAATTTTAATCTTATTATCGGACTGACCTTGGGAATTATTTGATATCTCGCGATATTCATCTGGTGCACTTTGACGCGGGGTATCCAGGTCGGTTTTTTGAAAATTTGTTCTTGTTCACAAGGTGCTTATAATTTCGTGTCTGCATTGCCATATTTGGAAGATTGCGTCGACAACGTGCATTGAAATTTCAGGTAATATCCATTTAAGTCCATGTAGACGACTGATTCAAGGTAATTTTCCATATACGGTCCATATTAATTGGTTGTACTGCCGTATAGCCAATTACATTATATATTTTTTTTTTCGGCATTGCCAAATCTTTTTTTTTTGTTCTTCCTTTTAACAGGAAATTTAACTGGTGGGTCTAATTAATCAACATTTATTCCTTTTTGGGTAAAAACATGTTGTTTACATATTTAATAATATAGATTACCTCATCAATTACACAAATCCTTGAAACCGGTTTCTGTTGTTTTTCAATGACAAAAATGTCAACATCTTTCCAATCCCAATTATTTATTAACGATGCTGATACATACGTTTACCTAATATACCCGGCGAATATAAACTAGTTAAATTAACATTAAATTCCGTTGTCGTTTCTTGAAAGATCAATGGTCACGCGCTTACATGAACGTAATTAAAAACAACTTTAGTTGCAACATTACAAGCTTGATTGCAATCCGCATTGAACGTATCAATTTGGAAAAATTATAAATCGCAGAGATCATTTCGTCGAGAGAAACACCCGAACATCGCTTGCAACGAGGCTTTCATAAAGCAAAAAGAAATACAAATAATTTGCGGTCGGTGCACCGAGATCGAACTTGGAACGTGGAACACACAAACAAATGATCTTTTTTTCATTTTCGCCTGCTGAAATCCGAGACGACGCCGTAAACATCAAAGGAGGTCAGTGTTCTAGTGAAGATCTTAAACCCGAGTATACATCGAGATTTCCACGGTTGGTCATGCATCAAAGTAAAGTTCGTTAGCGGACCTCCGAAACGTGCACTTGCAAATTAAATCTGCTTTCCCCATCGTCTTGTTCTTTGTCTTGTCTTGTGTGGGCGTTGTTATTGCTTCTTCTTCTTTGAAAATTTCAATTTTTCAAACGAAACGCCTAATAGCGCCTTAAGTTTTTACAAACGACCAATAAATAGCGCTATTCGGAGTTGACATTACTATTTTCGTAAAATTGGATATTTGTTATTGTTGAATCCAGTTGAAGCCATGATCTTCTTGGAAAAAATTGAAATTTCACTTGAAGATGTTTTTTTTTACGATTTTTGTAAGAGCCTAATACAACGTCTCTAATCGCTTCATTCAACTTTGAAGCACCATCAGGAAAGAATACTTAGTCGTAGTCGTGGTTTTCGTCAGGGATGAATTTCGAAAATCCAGCGAAATCGGTTGTTGTTCCAAGAAATTGATGCGCGCGCGACATGATTAAAGGAGATCGACGCGTATATCTTTTGAGACGTTCTAAGTGCTGGATTATCCGTATTCACATTATACACACGCCGATATTCTATTTTACTGTTACCATTAATGACAGAAAATGTCATTTTTATCACATTTTTGACAGCTTGACGTAAATATGAAGCTTTTATCGATTATACGGTTGAAAACACTGGTAAAACATACTTTCAGTGCTTCACGTTGGTGATCGTTTATGCTATTTGCATGTGTGCGCCTTGAGCGATCTAAAACTAACTTAATTCTTTACATTTTGTTACAGAATAGTGGATTTCCTTTCGACGACCGAGATTTCGATAGAGATAGGTCACATTCCTCGTTCCGTTCTCAACTTGACGACATCGCCAGGAGACACCCAGAGTTTGCCGAACATTTGAACATTAGCGGAGGATTTCCTTTCCGGTCGCACACGTTAGGCAGACATCCAAGACGAAGCTCAGACGCGGAGAAACCTTCGGGTTCTCAGGACGCCGAATTTCGACGATACCCGCACGACAGGGGGTTCTCTAGATTCAACAATTTTGATTTTCCCTTCCATAAGTATTTCGACGAAGACGTACCAGACTTTTACGAAGCTGAGCGTCAACCTCTATATACCTACTCAACTCATCAGCAACCAGCAGAAGAAGCCGACTTTCAACAGCCGCAACAGTATCAACAACAGTCGCAGCCGAGCTCGCCGCAACCTACATCGTCTGCTAACGCTGAAAAACCGCCGCAAGCTCCTCAGACTCGCGAAGGCGCAAGGAAACAGAATATTCAGCAAAGTAATACTGTAGATTTGGGTCAAAAACAGGAGCCCGTGGATGAGAATAGAGGACAAAGATCAATGTCTGCACCGCCAGAAAATCGTTCTACTGGGCAACGATTCGTCTCCAGTATCAATATCCCCATTCAAAGGCCCGGCGGTGGAGGTGACATGGGAGCAAAACCATCCACTCAAGCGCAGGATCCACCCCAGCAGCAACCTCAATGTAACAAACCGAATGAACGGGTTATTCCGATCCATGTAGAAGGAAGGGACGAACCTATAATCCCCAAAAATGTAAACACTACGTTCACCCAGCCCTCGCCGCAACCACAGCCTCAGCCTGAAAGGATATTTGGTCGAACTCCATCACACTTTACTCAATACGTAAATAGAGGAGAACCTCACGGAATGAACCCGGAAGAACATTATAAACAACAACAACAGCAATTCCAAAAACAACAGCAGCAGAACTTCAAACAACAACAAAATCAAAATACACCCCAAGAACCACAAGCTCAATCTCAGCAAGCCCAACCCCAACAAGCCCAATCGCAACCAGCCCCGCCACCCCAGACACCTACTCAACTACATCAAATTCAGAATATTCAAAAAGATGTCAACGAGTTAATGAATCAAGTTGAAAAATTCAACGGTAAACCAAGAGATAAAGAATATCTATATTTAGATGAAATGTTGACTAGAAATCTAATCAAATTAGATACCATTGAGACTGAAGGTAAAGATAATATAAGGCAAGCACGTAAAGAAGCTATCAAATGTATCGAAGGGTGCATAGGTATTTTAGAAGCAAAAGCCAACGCCAATTTAGCAGCCGAACAACAAAAAGAAGAAAAGATGGACGTGCTGCAAGCCGGCGAAGTTGAGAAGCCCGAAGAACAGCCACCGGTTCAAGTTGAACCTTCAGAACAATCTACTGAACCAAGTAAATCTTCAACAACGAACGAGGAAGCCGCCGCCGCTGAAAAAAGTGTTCCTACAACTTTAGAAGTATCGGGTGTCGTCCGAAGTGGTAGTGTAGCAAACGTAACTCCTATGGAAGTTACAACTACGGATGAATCAAATAAAGATGTTCCTGTCCCAGCCCAGATGGAAACTCAAACACAAGAAAAGAAAGAAGAAATAACGTTATCAACAGATTCGCAACAGAAATCAGAACAAAAGGCTGCTGAGCCCGCAAAAGAAGAAGTCAAAAGCGAGAAGAAAGAAGATAAGGAGAAGGAAGATATAAAAGTAAAAGAAGAAGTTAAAAAAGACGACAGTACGAATCCGGAAAGCGCGAAAGTCACTGAAACTTCCAACACTACAACGGAAGCGGTTAGTGAGAACACTAGCAAAGAGGCACCATCGGAAGATAAAAAAGAAAAGAAGAAAGGCAAGAAGAAGGAAAAAACCGAGAAAAAATGAATAACGTAAAAGCGAACATCTTCCATTTCCGGGAAAATGAATTTTGTCTAATCTTATATCTTCTGCCCACAAGAAACGAAAATCTTGAAATTAGTCATTTAGAGTGTCAATCTATCAGTTGTCATATTAACTTAAAAGAAGCTGTATTCACGCCACTTACAACTGTGATTCTGTAATTTCGGTTGTTTTTACCTTTTTCTTTTGTGTCCACCGTCCAGTTATTTATTTTATGTACATAATTAGAATTAGATTGTGCCATAATGTACATTTTATCTCTAATAGGCGAAGAAAATTCAAAACGTTTCTCATTTCTTTCGAATTTTAAATAAAAGTTACATTTTTATCGCAGCTTATCCAGCACTTTGATTATTGATTTTCTGATGATTCTAAATGTACTCTTTTTGCATATCTTCTGCGATTCTACTATATAAAATAAGAGCACTAGATAATGTTATTTGGAAATGCAGTCTAGTTACCTATATTTGTAACTAATCTAGAATTGTAATTTTTACAATGTAAATAATTATTTATTATCAATTATTGTAACCAATAAGAAATGCCTTAAATATTACGAGATTGCTTGTATATATAAAAAGAAATTGAATTAATATTTTAGTCGAAGCTTTCTACCCATTAGTTTTGTGTTTCTGTGTTGGGATGATATAGATTTGAATGTTTTGTTGTTGTTAATATTTTAGAATAAATGGTTTTATACCAATACTGCATATCTTTTTATATTCCCAAAACACTTGAATTATTTACAACTGTGAAAGTTTCAAGTTCTCTGGTAAGTATATACACACGCGCATGAACGTAGCCAGAATATGATCTAAGGGAGAACCATTTAGAATTGATATTTTGGAGGTTTGTATCCAGCAATAAGAAACGAAAGTAAAATTATTTCAAAAATTTACTTTTACTAGTGGCTACGCACATATGCATGCTTTCTTCGTATGATATAAATGTTTGTCGTTAATAGTAATAAACATACGTACTTTTTCTACACCAGGACAATCATTATATGATAAGAGAAAATTTGCCGTTACAAAACCATATTTACGGCAATTTACTTATTACAAATTAAAAAATCGAAAAACTATTATTATCTATTCCCACTTGGTATTTTTCAAATTTTACGGATAATTTAGGTTGGTGGTTCCGAAAGTAATAGATATATATGCAAACTTCTCAAGGTAGTAACTGCAGGACCACGTAGATCAATTAATAGTAAACTAATTAACTAAGATTACATTAATAGCTGAACTTTTTTAATAGGCGATGTTTTCGTTATTTTTAACAGCTCTTTTTAATCGAATTTTAATTTTTAAAAATGAGCTTTTTATTTTTGTCAGGATCACCACCCGCAAAATTAGAAAAAATAAATAAACCAGATTACTGCCAATGTCGCCAGACATACTTCAATAAACAGACGACTCCCATATTTAAAATAATGGAATATACATATTTTTGAATTCGCTAATGAAAATTAAATAAACGCAGTAATATTTCTGTTAAAGGTAAATTAAACATTTATATTAAATATTATTTTGAATTTATTTTTTTTTTGTAGGTTGTAAGTTTACCATAATACATCACGTGTCAATGATCATTTGCTTCAAAATGATATTTTAATATTTTTCAACAGGTAGTTACTCATAACATACCCTATTTCACAACGTAAAATCAGCAAGATGTGGATAGTCGAAAGTCCATTAAGTTACTTTCAAAAGTTTTGTATAAATATTATAAAAGCCGGTCGAGTTCCACGTCATGTCGCTTTTATTATGGATGGAAATAGAAGATACGCTACCAAGAGTAACATGAGAAAGGTTGAAGGGCATGTTAAGGGCTTCGACAAGCTAGCCGAAACACTGCAATGGTGCTTCGAATTGGGTATTCAAGAAGTAACTGTGTATGCATTTAGTATTGAAAACTTTAAACGCAGCAAGGAAGAAGTTGATTATTTAATGGAGTTAGCAAAAGAAAAGTTCAAAAAACTACATGATGAGAAGAACAAGATAATGGAGCTTGGTGTTTGTATAAGAGTTATAGGAAATCTAGATCTTCTTCCTGACGATATAAGGAAACTAATAGCAGAAGCTGTGATTATGACCAAAGACAACAATAAGCTATTCTTAAATATAGCCTTTGCATATACCTCAAGAGATGAACTAACGACCGCTGTTAAAAATATTCTGAAAGGTGTCGAGTTAGGTCTAATAAGTCCCGATGATATTAACGAACAATTGATATCACAATGTTTATACACAAATCACAGCCGAGATCCTGATTTATTAGTCCGAACATCAGGAGAAGTTAGATTTAGTGACTTTCTCTTATGGCAAATTTGGAACACAAACGTTTGTTTCGCCGAGGTTTTATGGCCGGATTTTTGTCTATGGCATCTATTAGCATCTGTATTTCAATATCAACGTTGTTACACAGATATACACAAGTATCAACCTACACAGAAAATTGAACAGAGTACAAAAGTAAAGAAGTTTTTACAATATTTAGATGAGAAACGATCAGCTCAAATTGAAATGTATGTTAAAACGTAGCTAATTGTATTTACTTTTGTTGTTATTAGATTAAATTATTGAACTACATGTTTTCTCGATTATTTATTGATAGTGAAGTATTGATATGACAGGGGAGTGATAACTACTGAATATTATTAAATAACCTAAGTTAATTCAATTCATATCTGTAAAGTCTATCAATTGCACGAAATATAAACAAAAAAGATTAATAGTATGGAAAAATATGAATGTTGTTTTTAAGCAAAGGAAAACTATCTTATCTTATTGCTAGAAAATTATATGGTTAATAAAAACCAAAATGTAAGTAATATGTGAAAGAAACTCTGTAGTAAATAATTATAATTATACATTGTTCTACATTTTATATTCATTCTTTTAGATTGCCGGAACTTTAGCAGAAGCAGAAGTAGAGCAGGAGCCAATAGATATTCAAAACTCAATGTGATTTAGATTTAAATAATGAAATTAGAAAGGTTCTTTTTTAGTACGAGTATGGCTAAATCTTTAGCAGCCGCTGAAGTAGAGAAAACTCAGACTTTGATTTGAATGATGAAGTCAGAGAAAAATGAATTCTAGTACAAGTATGGCTTATTCTTTAGCAGTATCAGAAGTAGAACTAGATACGATAGATATTGAAAGCGTAGACTTAGGTGATTTCGATTTGAACGAACATTTATTTTCTAGTGTGAATACCGTAACAATTCATATACCATATTTGTATGTACTAAAGGATTATCAGTTAACTGGCGTTCATTGGATGAGAGTAAGTGGGAATATGTGAGTTCGATGTATCTATTCAATGCACCATTGTTATATTCAATTCAATTCAAATCATAATTTCAATTTTCCCAGTTTTCCAGCCAATGTTTTAAAAATGTCGTACTTGATTATGAATACAAGTCATGCAGAGCTTTTCATCAAGAATGTTTTTTTTTTTTTTTTTGTGAAATGTAAGATGAACTTTTTCTCTATGTTTGAGACATACTGTATGTACTGTTTAAATAAACGTTAAAATATACCGAGTAAAGATATTGAATCAAAAAGCTATAATGTACCTAACTTAAGAATAAATGTCTAGTGTTTTCAACCTTGAATACACCATAGTTAATAGTATTATTTGAAAGCAACTTAATATTACATAAAGAATTGCCTAATTCGGCATATTCTTGTCAAGTTTTTGTTAATTCTACGAGACGACGAGAAAACATTGCCAACCTATTCGTCAGATTTAAGCATTCTTGTTTTCCTTCTTTGGGAATACGCAAAAAGCAAAGCTCTTTACAAAGATACCCCGACGATGTCGAAGATTCGAAAATCCGAATTGCTAGAACGATGCAAAAAACTGCCCCCAGAATTCCTTTTCGGGTTTTGCAAATTAATCGAATCAATAAATTTCTTGTTTCTTTAACCTAATTACCTAGATTTGAATTGGTTTTCCTTTGGGAATGCCAGTTTATTTGGATCAATTAAATTAAGTTTTTACGTTTCGGAATTTAATGATCCCCTTTTCTTTTGTAAGAACGAAATTTCGATGTAGTTCCCAATAAGACACGCTGTATAATTACAGTTTTACGCTACTCCGTAGCTGATTCAATTTCGATCAGGAACAAGATTAGTTTTCCGTTTCGCTAGAAAGCTAAAACATTCATATTTTCAAAACCATTTAATCTCCTATTTTAAATAAGGTACAGCGTTATAAGAAGAATGATAACGAAGAAAGTTAACATATAATAAATGCACCTTAAATTTTCGAATACATAATTTCTTTTTCTCGCGTTTACTTTACAACATACAAAATAATATAATTGAAGAAGAACACAAATTCCTATAAAATCATTTTATTCCAATGATCCTCGAAGGAAATAGAGGTTTTACCGCAAAAAAGAAAAATATTTCTTTCTTCCAGACGAAGTTACCTAGTTTTTCCGTATACGCCAAACGCCCAAAAACATTAAATTGTAGCAAATAATCTTATTTGTGCCGCCCTATCTTTTTCCAAATTACGCAAAAATCCTTCCACTCTAGCATTATTTTCGACTATCTTGGCTTGGAAATTACGCACAGTGCGCTGCCTTCTTTGATAGTGAAAGATAATGGCCAAAAAGTTCCACACTGTTAAATCGGGCCATAGATACTCCGTAAAGTAATCGATGCTATGTCCGCATTGCCATAAAAGAAAATCACTGAATCTCACTTCACCGGATGTTCTAATTAATAAGTCTGGATTTGGACTTTGTTTGGTGTACAAGCAATTCGATATAAGTTCTTCGTCAATATCATCTGGATGTATTTGATTCAATTTCACTCCTTTGATAACCGCTTTGGCTGCTGTTGTTAATTCGTCTCTTGACGTATACGGCATTGCGATATTGCAAAATAACTTATCGCACTCCTCGGTCATCACCATCGTCTTCGCCGCGTGCTGTCTGATATCCTGGGGTAGGAGCGCTAAATTCCCAATAAACCTGAAACGAACTCCATATTTTCTTATTTTGTCCATTTTATCGTGTTGCTCTTTTAATTTTTCTCTCATGAAATCCATTAGGAAATTAACCTCGTTAGTGGAACGTTTAAAATTTTCAATGCTAAAGGCGTACACGGTTAATTCGCGTATATCCAAATCTTGACACCATTGCATCACTTCAGTTAACTTGTCGAAACCTTTTTTATGCCCGTGACCGATTCCCAAATTATTCTGCAGGGCGAATCTCCGATTTCCATCCATAATAATTGCGATGTGTTTGGGTAATTGTCCCGCTTTAAGCACGTAGATGCAGAATCTTTGAATGAAATTCCTTATTCTATCGCGAATCCCCATAATTCAGAACCGCACTTGGATATTAAAAAGGCAACAGATATATTTCGCTAAGCTGCTAAGTTAATAACGACTGCCGCTATTTAAGTGAGGTTTTTGTAGTAAACAAGTGAGGTTTTATAGCTGTTGCGTGAGGGATCTACGCAAATTTCGTAACGATGTCATATATCTTACACTACGAGGTATTCTTGTTATTCAAATTAATGCTTCAAGGTTTAGTTTTTTAATATAATTTACGGTTGTTTTCATTTTAATTAAACAAGCTGTCCAATAATTAATTTGTACTTCTTCTTGAACGGTATTGTTAATCATAATACCGCAAGAGTAAAAATTTCTTAGGGGATCTTCAAGATGACACGCTATAACAAAATTGAACTTTAAAAGTGTTTACGAATACTCCAACAATATGCGCCAAGTATGTCGAGCTTTCATACCGCGCCTTACATAACAGATAGCTCTTTTTGGATAGTTGAGTGTAGGCTTTCATGATCGTGATCCATAGTAGAAATGACTTTCGGGTGATGCCGCGTAATTAATATTTTACTTGAAGTTTTATATACATTATATATAACAAAGAGCAAAAAGATAACAACACCAGTCTTTAGAAATCTTCCGAAGAAGCTGTCAGCATGATTAGCGACGATCAGGTGAAATTTGAAATACGCGACAAACCCGAAAGTCATTTCCTTTATTAGAATAACAATATTTAAGTTTTTCGTAACGTTTTCTTCATTTACTGACGCCCTGTACATTTGATGTCGGTCTATTTTACAATGAGCTAATCTCTTAGAAAAGCAGAATTTCTCATAAAAAAATGTAATAGGCATTTCCAATTTTCGTATATGTATCTTATATGATCATATGATTTTATCACCTTGATAACTCTTCCAACATAAAAACAGCAGGTGCGGTAATAACATTTTTATTTAAAACATTGTCAAGCAAAACATGTTATTTTTCTGACACTTAATTTCAATGATTAATGGCAATACATATATTTAGATAGCTTTAACAACTAAAGACGAGGTGTTTTATTAAAATTGTACGCTCACTTTAACTTGCACTATCCACTTCGTACTTGTTTTTACGCAAAACTACGATTTTATACGTAATAAACATAAACCTGTTCTAAATTCTCGGAATTCAAAGTAATTTGTGTTAATGTTAGATCTTGAAATTTGATGTCAAGGCTCGAAACTGTTTATTAATATACCGGGTACGTTAACGTTCATTTAAACATCGAAATATGCACCAATTAGATTTAAACGCACGTTAGATTTTATTATAACAGCGATAAGACAAATAATTTTTGAACGTAATGCTTTTTAAGCGACGTATTCAAGCAATAACGTAAGCTTTTGAAGGGTCAAATATTTACGTATGCTTCGGTTCGCGCAGTCCACTTAAAAACCTTCTCGGTAATCCTAGAGATAAACGGAAAATTTAACTTGTGTGGTGCGGAGGTGCCGGAAACTTATCTGTTGTTTACCATACAACTATAATTATTATTTAGTAAACGCACCCCTTATTTCTTAAAATATTGTTTTGGCAATGTCCGCAGACATTCTTTCTTCTTCTCTTCTTTTTCCTCTAGGAACATGCTTTTTACCCTTAGTTGCTTATTACTATTACTACATTGAGATATCCTGCATATTTAAAAAAATAGATAAGAAATAAAATGGATGATCTTCCAATTTCAAAATTACCTTATCTACGCTTAAATTAAAAATGAATATCTGGATTATTAGTACGTATAGTCCCAAGGAGAAATATCAGATCTCAATTACACATCGAATGTACGCACTCTTCTTTGAGGACGTCGGTCGTTGGCAATGGATGAATCGTCATCTAGCCTCAGGTTGCTGATCCGTTCGATTGTCTCCTGTAGATCAGCATGGGGCGAAACTGCCCGCTCGCTTCCGGGAAGCATTGGGAGGCTGTAACTGCCGCTGCTACTCTCGGCGGAGCCTGGATTGCTTATAGTATTAGCGGATTCTGAAGGTTGCGTCTCCTGTTCGTGAGTGGGGACGTCGGATTCCGTTCTAAGACCGGCGATACCTGCGTTTGAAATAAACGATTACTTGGTAGTTGTTCAAACATATTGTTATTAATTTGCGACTCGTTTACATTATAAAATCAATTTATAAGAATTAAGAACGGTTTGCAGATCAGATAGGCTATTCAATTTTTACATATTGCGTGGATGGACATCAAGAGATTAATAATTTTTATTTATTTCAAGAAGGCCGGCGTTGAGAATTTTTATAGTAGAGTTGGAGGTCGAAGAGGTTGCCTTTCGAAATTTTCTTTTGGTTCGGTATGAACATAGATAAGTTATGAAAATTGGCGAGACCTCTTATCAGAAGCTAGATTGGCCGAATTGAATTAGAAGGTTTTGATGGTTTCGACATTAACCTTGTGATCAATGAAGCTTTTAGTCTTAAAGGCCTAATTGACGGCCCTGATGCATCGAAATAGATGGAAAATGTAGAAGGGGATGAAACAAAATCACCTATGATAATTTGAACAATGTCTCCTGCGGTGCTAAAGTAGAAGGCCAAGATAATAAAAAAAATTAAGTTGCCTTTAATTCGCTATCTACGTTGCGGACTGACACAAACATGCCTTGGAGAAAAGCAGATTTTGCCTTGTCAATTTGTTTGCAGGAGACTATTCTTCAGTGTTTTTAATAGCAGCTTCTAACTTCTTTTTCTTTGTCCATGTGCCGTTATAAGGGAAAAATATCATCTGCATTTATTGGTTGGAAGATCGTAGTATTAGCGCTAGTCATAAGCAATGGTAGACACAAACGTTTGTTACCTTTTTTGGGGATATTCGCAAGGTCCCTCTTGATTCTCCGCCGACGCGAGGGATCGTTACGCCTTATCTGCAGCATAGCTTCCAGATCGGCTACATAAAGAAATCCAGCTATTAGTAATTCGCAGATCCTCTCGCCGGCTTTGTAGGACGCTTCTAATTCTCTACTCGTCCTCTCATCGTACTGCCACCAACCTAAGAAGGTTTACAACGATTTGCAATTAGAAATGAAGTTGAAAATTATTTTTTTGTTCATTGAACTTATCATGTTTATAGTGTTCCTTCAATCCACTTTGGATTGTAAAGAACCCTTATGATGGTGCAACAATACAATTTGCGGAACAAAAAAAATTGTTCCGCATCTATTATAAGTGGCCTATAAATCTGGGACAGCATATAAAACAATTGCCATTCGGAATCACATTAAAATTTCTACAATGAATATTCTTTTCGAGATTCAAAAAGTTGGAGATAGGTAAGTAAATATTTAACATTATATAAATAACAATTTATTAAAAGATAACCAGTAGATATTTACAACATCCTATTCTAAATCATGATCACACAGTTAGAAATTAAATATGTAAAAGTGAAATTAATATTGTATAAAGAAAGGACGAACAATAACTAGTAATGTGCGTTGCATTGTTAAAACGAATACTGTTACCATTCGCCATTAAGCAACCCTCACTTTAAACCAGCTACGCCTATACATGCTGCCTCTTTTAAGTCTCTCTTAATAGAACGTTTCCTACTTGGATCACGTTTAGGATACTGGACTTTCGCTTCTAGATCAATAATATATAGCTCGCCACATATTAAAATTTGAAATAGTTTTAAATTCATCTCAAAAGCTTCTTCGATATCTTCACTGGTTCGATCGTCATACCTCCACCATCCTTCAAGTGTACCACCCACTGAATTGACCAGAAAACAAAGGGATACACTTACCATTACGGCCTTCGTAGAACCACTGATAGGTTCCGTCGTAATTTGTAGTAATTTCCGACATTACATCAGCGTGCAACAGATTCGGATGTTCGATGAAGTCGCGGGGGATCTCTTGACGGCACATTGCACACCTTTTACTCTGATTGGCAATGCCTTTGATACATAGAAAGCAAAATATGTGGCCGCAAGGTAATTGTGCTGGGTGTATGCATGTTTGAAGGCATACCGCACATTCCAACGAATCTCCTAGTTAAAATTCCTCACATTAATTACGAATAGAAACAAAATTTATGCTAGTTACCTTTATCTTTTGACTCGGATTCCAATGTTAGATTAACTACAGTAGATTCACCTTCGGCCATTTCAGCAGAGTTATTACGAGAATTTACAGGAACTTATTTCGATACTCAAACGTTGGGACTCAATTATAAATTGAATCCTGTCGGAACTTGCAAATCTGTTATTCATCAACTATTCAATTTGGTGGAACCAGATACTGTGACTCCATCTGGTGGCTAATTGGATAATTAGTACCTGCGTAGGCTGGCAGAAACGTTTTACTAGATTAGGCTGAACAAACTGGTGTTTATTCGTCTGTTGAGAATAGGTTCTTGTTGCCTACTGGTTTCCCCGAGAGCCGACAAACCACGACTTTGTGTAATATATTAAGTGAACGGCAAAGTACGTGATCCAGTGAAATTATGACTGATAGACGTGATCTTAAAAGAATGGCTACTAAATGATTTTATGAATATATGTATGCCTGGGTGATTCCCACTACTGTATGCTAGTAATTGCAGTTAGCTTTTCTATTGAGCATTCTGAATTGCATGGCTAAATTTACTATGTGTGAAAAACCAACCGTAAAATAGTGGACCCGTTCCAATATAAATCATTAACGAGTACGATGTGATTTTTATTGGCCGAAGAAAATCATATGACCGATTCCCCAGCATATGATCGCTATCAAATGTATAAATAAAAGAAATATCGGGGTGATTTTCAGCAGATTTAGCATATCGAAATCCATAATTTGATGAAGCGTTTCTTTGTAAATGAGAATGATTCGCCGATTTCAAAGATGTTTTAAAATAGGTATTTTGATGATCGTTCCTTATGGCTGATTGCTGGGATTACGACAATTTTGCGGCATCATCAATGGTTTTCGAGAAATTTGAGTTTGAGTGTCTTTTTATCTATCTCGACGAACCGAGATATGTATTTTTCTGTATAAAGGTAGTGGAAAAGTATAAAGATTATTTTTACGAATTAACGACACGCACTAGGTGGACACGCTGTACATACCGAAGGAAAAAATCAAATTAGTAAAATAAAAAATGTCATTAATTTGTTTAAACATTTAATTTGAAAATAACGGCAGTTCTGCATACCCATTAAATTGTCTTGTAAGATCTTTTATTCCAATTCTTTCAAAATGTTTAAAAATTATAAGTAAAAATATTTCTTAAAGTTGGCAGGAATATTCGATGATGTCGGTCTATGGGTGTTGATATGGATGAAGATAGTAATCGTAATAACTTTAAAAATCACAAACAAACATTTCAAAGGAGAGATCATACGTTAAAGAAGAGACAACCACATAAACCTGAAATAGGAAAAGGAGTTATTTACGTAAGCACTAAATCGGACATCAAGGTAACTGTTAGTGTTAAAATGTTGAAGTTTTGTAACCAAAGAAGAATCCCTTTTAGGGTCTCAAACAAAAATGTGAGACGTTACTTCGCCAAAATGAAGAGGAAGTGATTATATATTGTCTAGGAGCTGCAATTCAAAGAGGTATTATCTTAGCATTGCAATTGTGCGACAAATACCCTCTGTACAAAATCACAACAAATACTTTGACAACGGAATTAGTTGGTACATTTTAGTATTCGATAACATCAAATTATATACTTTAACATTAACGTATTTGATTACAGACGATTTAGAACCGGCTGCAGATGATGCAGATTATGAAATACAGAAAAGATACAACTCGGGATTAAGAATACGTTTGTTCCGTACAGATCTCCTTTCGGTAAAGACCCAATGAAGTGAACCAGCAAAATGTATTTTACGCTAGACGAAATAGTCCGGTGGCTCGGGCTCACGGTTTTCGAAATATGGATTAATCTAGTGTCGATATTAATATTCACAATAATTTTTGCTCTGCAATATGACCCGTTGATCGAAGTGTATAGTAATAATTGGTGGATAATTTTCTTTCCACTATTCGCTGGCGATGCATTAAATGCGTACTTTTGTGTAATTGTCTTTATTAGGATGCAATTGGAAGTGCCTATAAAATTGGCCTTATTAAGACTATGTTGGTCGGGAACGTTTTTGTCAATGACGTTTACTTTTAAGCTTCTACTATATAAGAAATTGCTTGGACAAATTACTTTGGATTATTCCGAAGTATTTGCACCTATGTACATATTGCTACAATTAATTGCTGTAAGAGCCTGCCAACAAAGTTAATATCTATAAGATTGATTAATGTTCGTGATGTGAAGTAGTACATTAAATGTTCATTTTAGTCTTGTAATAATTGAAGATAAGGATTGAATTAATAAAGTAACATGTTTGTATATTTAGTTTTTTTCTTAATTTTCCTAAATGTTGCTTTAGTTATGTTTCATTACATTAAGAAAGCGGTAAACCGTATATTTACCATCTAGCATTAATTATTTATCACTGTCAAGGTGCTGAACCTTAGGCCAGGGACAAATACATCACTATGTAGCACGAAAGCAAACTATTTTTAAGGAAATGCTTAGATTAATATGAAAAGAGCATGTTTATTAACTTCCATACTAACTCACAGGAATGTTTATTTTTTTGTGTGCTCGGTAGGCGAATTGCCATACACTTTAGGATTTAAGTGGATTTAGCCTTCGTTAATTAATAGAAGTCTACTCACATGAACATTTGGATATTGTCAATATTCATTTATTTTTTTGAATAAAATCAATAATACCAACAAAAGGAAAATCTACATATCCTACTATTTTTTGGCCAGTAAAATAATTTCATTTATACATATTTTCAAACGGAATACTAGAACGATAAAATGAGAAAATTATTGGACTTTAGTGGTGCCATTCTGACTATCAATTACACCATGTACTCTAAATCTATAAACGCAGGTGTATTCTTCTTTGCCATAATTATCCAAGATATACAAATCGATGTATTGAAATCTCTGATTCAATCCTTTTCCCGTGTTAAAATTTTGCAGTGGCGTATGATTTTGAAAAATGAACTGTCCCAATTCAACGCCTGTCTCATCTTCTGGTTTCTCAATGCCCTAAAATAAAATAAAATAAATAAATATGTTCATTTAATTAAATCAGCTGAAACGTAAAAAACGTGAAATATGTAAGTTTACACAAAAAAATGGTGTCTGGATTAGAATGGTTGTATATCTGGTTGACTATGCTAAAAGTTCAAATAATCAAAATAATCGTATTTCCATCCGCCTTTGTCCTCTCTATTGCTAACGATAATTTAGCACGTGTGCCAACCGTAACGGTAAAATTTAAGCTTACCAGCACAGCAAAACTTCTCGGGCACGAAGTAAAATCAGTTAAAAGCCGAAACGGCGAATGTTCTAACGTAACAGAAGTTACTTGTATCTTTTCAGCTAACCGGATCCGTATTCTACCCGTTCTACCGTGGAAAGCGAAACACTGTCCCGGTAGATTGCCGGCTTGTATAACTTGGGATGCAGGAGACGGCGTGAAAAGTCTGAAATACCCGAAATCCCAAGATACTGATGCGGGATAGGGAGTAGTATTGGGTGTTGAAATAACTTTACCGCCGGCGCTTTCTAAAGCATAATCTAATAACGGAAATAGAATGAAAACATTAGAATTATTCTGTTACAAATGTTACCGATCATTCCCAGCTTATCGGCGTCATATTTGGATAATGCTTCGTCGATCCTTTGTTCGATCGTCATGAAGTATTGTCCTATTTCTTCTAAGACCTTTTGTCGATGTTTCGAAACGTCATATTCTAAATTTAATCTAAAACCCAAAAGTATACGATCATATTTCGCTGTAATTCGTTGAATTTGCGCGGAGACCTCCATTCTTCGATGTAATTAATCCTTTTCTTTAATAGTTCAAGATCGTCTCTTAAAATATGATATGTAGCGAATAAATGTTTTATTTCCATTCCGGCATCGTCCGGTTTCGGCACTTCACACGTGGGATTAGGTCCTTCTACAGAAGGCCGTGTTAAAAAATCGTACACCCTTATAAGAGGGGTGGGGTCGATAATTAAACCTAATTAATATAAATAGACATTGAAGTACAATAGTAACTGAAATATTCTATGTACTTACTTATTATATTTGCACCTAGAATAAATATAAAACAAGCCTTTAAGAAACAAATTAGGCAGCTTTTTAATTTAGAACAAAATCCTACAAAACGAGCATAAGTACAGAGCGGCACGGTAATTTTTATTTATACTTACCAAGACTCTCGTTAAAATCATCTGCGGGTAAAAGATCCGCCGCATTGAATACTCGCACCTCACCAAGTGAACAAGAATCGTTTAATGTCAGGTTTGGCAAGGACCTGCTTGCTAAATTACGATGAGCGATTAAAATTTTATGGAACGTTATACTTACAAATTGGCAAACCATTTGTACAAGCACGCGAACTGCAGCGACTCATGATCTTTCATTGCGAAAATCGCCAACGAGGTTCAATGGCACCGTCTTTTTGATAAAATTCGAGATGGGGCGCTCCCTTTAATATGCCGGCGTGACAGCTCTCCGAATTCGATTTTCGATTGTTCTTTTTTGAAAATGACGCGGAAAATTGCGGGAACTTCAAAATATCAGTGAGGTATTGAAGGAATGTGGTATTTACTAAGCTGGTTAGGTAATATTTGAGAAATTACTGATGATTACTGATCTTTATATCGTTTGTTATATTAATAAGCTTTTATTAGTTAATAATAAAAGTAATAACTTATTAAGTTAATTAATAACTTATTAATTATATTAACAAGTCAACTTCTGATTTCTGATGTTGTAACCATTAGGTTTGTTGGCAATGGAGTTTTACGCATACAACAACGGCATTCCGACATAAACAATTCCAGCTGTGGTAATAAAACATCGTAAGCTGTAAAACTGCTTTCTGTATAACAATAATGCCATTAGCCGAGGAGCTTGTTCGCTATAACAATATTTCATGTATCGGATGCGAATGATACGTACTTACCTGTCGTACTTCAGGATATGAGCCAATGGCTTAAGTTGCAGACCAAAACAAGACATTGTCCGAGCTCGCTTGAGCCTGAACGCAAAGATTCCAGTGGCCTAGGACGCTGATGACCTTCGTCCGGAAATTCCAGAGCTTGGAGAAAATGCAATAAGACGCCTTCTTCATTCGGTTAACTATTCGAGCCCTGACGTGCCTGGAGGCGAGGATTCCGGTGGTCTGGGACGCTGACGATCTTCCTCCGGGAGTTCCAGGGCTTGACTGGTCCCCTCATCAACATCGAACTTGGACGAAAGAAAACATATTTATGAAATATCTAGCCGGGCAATATCTTAGGCCAAAATGTATTGTAAATTACTTATACCTGCTGCACTGCTCAAGATGTCAAGGTTAATTTTAACGATCTATGTTTAAAAATTGTTTTATCGAATTGAGCTGCCAACGATCGACGATGATCCTTCCAACTCAAAGTGGCGGCGAATATAAGCCTTCGAATATTGCCAGATTGCCAATCGGAGAATATCGCATTTTAACAAACTTAATAGTGCGGGGACGTACGGAGATAGTACGAACGGGATATTAAAGTTGACTGATGCTAATCCTCCTACGGCCTATATCTATTTGGGTTTATTAACGACCAGTCTCCGTGTAAATTTGTAATGATCGTTGCGAGCTCATATTAGCACCTTAATAAAAATAAGGAAGGTAAACATTTAGTGTTTTTTTGATGCGATCGATTTCCTTTCAAACGAATAATTTTTTGGGTCATTGACAATTAAACTAAAACCTACAAATAGGTACCGTTAATTATTATTTTTTTTTAGAAGATCCTCGAGCGCAACTATGTGCATTCGTATCGCTATAGAAATAAGCAATAAGTACCGGTGAACAATTACAAATTCTTTTCGGTTAATTAGTTACGTTTTAACGATTGAAGGTTCGAAGAAAATGTAGATGGTCCACATTAAAATTCATTCCATTTATCGAAAATAACGAAGAGAACCAAGCTTCTAGATAACAGTTCGTTATTACTACAAAAAAGATTTAATTTACTTCTTTATTCGATTTCTTCAATTTATTTAACTTCATTGCGATTCTCATTTGGAGCTTAGCTTATTCTTCTCTGATCTTTATACGTTTTCCGTGACTATTTCCTCTTTTATTTGAAAAGAAAGTTGCGCCTCGGGTTAGGAAAATTTTCTTATTGTGCAACAGATATTGGGAACAATGTGTACCGTTGTATTTATATCAGCGAAAACGCGCCTTTTTTTTCCAAATGAAGAGCGTGAAATTGTGTAAAGAAGAAACGGATACAGCAGAAATACCAACATTGTTATAGATGTATGTATGGACATCCATCTTTGTCGTCATCGACCAAATCTATCGCTTAAATATATAAACACACATACGTAAAAGAATCGAGAATAAGGAATGACAATAAAAACACCTCTCCCAATCGTATGTATACGTATATGTGCTCACACATACCACACGTTCGATTCGACAGAATTCTGCTTTCTAAAAGCTGGCTAAAGTCTTGTAAGAGGTGCACAGGTGAGTTAGGGGACTGGGACAGTTACTCCTCAGTTTCTGTTAGGCTGGCTACCAGTTCATTTAAAGGTATATACATCAGACGCACAAGAAGAATACCGGAACACGCTGGTCTGGTCGAGTGCCGATTGTTCGTTTCGCTCGCGCTTGATTCATTTTCGCGCATACAACGGCGGCCTTTCTAAATTGATACTTTTCGAATTGCCGCGCGCAAATAAATCGAAAAACAAAAGGGAAGCGGACGTTCGCAATTTGTTTGTTTGTTTTTTTTTTTTTTTGTTTTCGATTCTTTTCGGACATCGATATAGAAAGTATGTTGGACATTAGTTGAGTTGTTCCTTTATCTCTCTTGTGGACTAATTTCGGGAGGCCGAAGAAAAGTTGGAACCGTTGATGTGCGTAACCATTAGAGTGTTCTTGATGCAAAATGTGGGTTAGAATATTACAGCCGAGGAGTACTTCCGGCTTCATACTCAAACTAATTGTGGTTTTTCTAGTGTCTATTAATTGTATAACAGGTATGTTCGTTTGACATTTAAATGTTAATGTATTTTCTTTACCGATACGTAACTGCGGTACCTATACGCACGGAATACGGCGGAGCCATATGTTTCTGACATTTTGCGCGGACGAAACCTATGCAATATCTTTCGAAATATAACATTTTGTACGATTTTGTCCAGCTATTGATTAATCTTTAGCAACTGAAAAAAATGAAAAGTGATACAACTTTCTTTTTAAAACATATATTTTTTCTTGGATGAAGTTTTAAAATTTACGTATTTATTACGAGCTGTTCTTTTAAATTTTAAAATACTGCTTTTTATGACTTGAGCTTCTCAAATACGATTTTTTATTATTCCAATAAGTAAGTTTCACTACGTATTCTCTTAAATAAAAGAACACAACAATCTCTCGAAATTCATTAATTTACATAAGTATATTTAAGACAAAAGGATCGTAACAACAATAAAACTTATAAAAATAACAATTCAAAAACTAACAAGTTGTTATTATTATTATTGTCGTTTGAAGCAGGATCTTCTAGTTAAGATTAGATACAACCGCACTCAAAGAAAATGGCTGTTAGGTGGGATCCTTTTTGCAAGTTTTTACAAAAACCACGAAAGAAGAACAAAATTGGTATAAATCACTCCCCATTAAGATTTATCCACTTTCACAGATGCTCTTCAAAAGATGATTTTTTTAAAGGCTTCGATAAGTCCTTAAAATAATATAGATGGTTGTCCACACATCTTTTGTTTGAGATTTTGTGACCAAAAGAAGTCGATATTTTTTTTTTTCTTCAAATAATCGATTGTTTGAGGAGCTATGCCATGATGAAGGATGACGCCACGTTATCGATTGTATATCATTCAGCATTAACTATTCTTCGACGTCCCAAAGCAATCCTGCGACTATGACTAGTACAACAAAAGAAACAAACAATTATGCGAATAACTTGTTACATCTCAAATTTGAGCATTATAACGATCTACTCGAGCATTTCTATGATCTAGTCTTATTATAGGGAGTACTGTACTCTTCGATATGCGAAAAGATATGTCTATCTTACGATAAGTCACATGGCGATCTTCTTCAATCGTGTTGCGGACAGTATCGGTGTTCTTTGGAACAACATCGGATTTTGGTCGTCCTTCACGAAATTCATCAATGACCACGACGAAATTTTGCGAAGCAGTTGTAAGCATCGTCGTTTCAAAGCAAGCAATTTGTTCCGTGCAAATAAACGAAAATGCACGTTGTGTTATCTCAATTATTGAACTGAGAGAGTGGCTCATGGCTTTATCTTTAAAATTATAAATACGAAAAATGCCAGTAAAATATAATGTCTTGCGCAGAAATTTGCAATTACAAGATGTTGCTTTAGATACGTGAAATAGATGGACTACAAAGTAAAATGGGATCGATTTCTTTCGAGATTAAGCAGTCCTTATCGCTTTATATACATTAGTGTCATACCAGCCTTAGTTAAATTAAGTTATTTCAACATTCTTTAACGAAAACGAAAATATAAAACAACAACAGCGCATGTTTAATGTGAAAATAACGATTTTATTTCATTCACTTTATTTCAATACGAAACATCCAAGGTTACTCGATAGATTAGTTTGAAGCTAAGATATGGAATACTCTCGAAGGACACAATTCTTTGCTGAGCAATCAAATGAGCCGATGACGCTTAGACCGAGCCGATTCTTGAACTTATCCAAAGAACCCGCGAAACCTAAAACAAGTGGAACGAGCTAAAAAGCGAACCGACTCTGCGCGATTTAAATTTTCAATCATAATAGCCGTGCAAGCCGATTCGAAAGTTGTCCGCAATTATGGGATAGGGAAATATGAATGCTTCGCATAGTCGAAAGTCTTAAACCGCACATTAAACGATTGGGCACGCAGTTTTCTTTGCGATATTGTTTATCGATTGGCCGGCGACTTTTCGAAAAAGAAAGATTCGTATTTGGACGAATTTAAAGAAAAAAAGTTAACGAATGAGCTATTAACGTTGTAATCTTTTGTTTGGATAAAAAAGAACATTAAGAGCCGAATCGTTTGTAATTATTGTTTGCAGAACGAGAACTTTATTTGAATGATTATAAAATTTGTGCTTGTTTGTGTAGTTAATTAAAATGTTCGCGATGCGGGTCCTCTGTAGTTACCTGCATTCGTTACGATGAACAATATAAATAAATGTTTAGTAGGATCTCTACAGAAGGATACGAAACATTTACCTAGCGCATCTAGAAACAACAAAACTTATTATCTTCACCAGCTACCATTATGAAGAAGTCATTATTTAGATAGTTTTTAATTACAACATATTCATATTCATAAGCAAGCAAGCTATAATTTTCCGCGGTACAATCAATAGCTGTTAATATAGCGAAGGCCTTGATAAACGCCTCACGTCCTCCTTCTCCAATTTCATATTAGGAAATTCAGTAGTTTTCTAACATTCATTACCTGCAGCCCCGCGTTATTTTCCTTGTCCTATAAATATGATCTCCTTGAAAACTAGTACCGTGATATAATTAAGAGACAATGTATACGAACGTATAATTCTATCACAATTAAAAAAAAAAAAAGCAAGCAACTTGCCGGCGCTTTACGAGAGGAAGAGAAAGACTTACGTAACGCCGATTTACGTTAAACGATAAAGTACGCATATTTTTCCTTTAAGATTATGACGATAAACAAGAGCCATTCCCATATTGTTCGAACGTCTACGCTACGTTACATAAGCGCTTCTATCGAATGAACTTGAAAACGACTCATGTGATTTTTTTTATGCAAACCTGAGGTAAACTGAAAGTGAAAGGTTTATTCTATGACATTTTATGACTTGATTTAAGTGCACGTTGTAAATAGAATTAATCAATCTCCAAACGATTATTATAAGTAGTAAAATCTAACGCTGATATTTTTTGCTATTTGGCGAAAATCATTTATTAGAAGAATTTATTTGAAAACAAATTTGTTAATTTATGAAAGTAGATAAATTCGTAACATACGGTTAAACTTTTAGTTATTTAACGTAATGAAAGATGTTTTCTTTAATTTTAAAACGGAAAGTGCATCTCTTTTTTTATTGCCATTTCAGGCAAAGTTCTTTTTACGAACGCTCTTATACAGGTGTTCAATTTATATAATTTATAATGAAGGATTAACTTAGGCAAATAAGTTTCCATTACCGTCCCACCATGAGCTTCCTTTTTATCACGTCGTTAGTTATTTAAAGTTAATAGAAACAGCTTAAAGTCAGTGTACTAACTTCACTGTCTAACAAGACTTTTTGATATTTGCCAATCGAAATGAAACCTGGGTTTATCGACCAAAAGAAATAGAAAGATTATTACAAATCCGGAATAAGCTTTCGCGAATTCCTAGCTCAAACGTACCATTCGGTAAAGTTATACAAATTTTCCAGTGTACGTGTTATAGATGTTGCAGAATGTACAGCACATTCAACTAATTGTTTTGTCTCTCTTATGCGTTACAGTGCCGTTCCAAATTAAAGTCGCTTGCTTAGGTCATTTGCTTTATAAAAGGTGAAACTAGTGACGTTATTATTTAGTACTACGAAGGCAATTGAGAAGTTGTCGAAATTTTTTTTTAATACACGCCATAGTTTAATTCTTACACTAATTCACTAATTCTTCCACTAAATTGTCATTGTTAGTTAATTCAAGTAATCGGAAGAATACGTGCAATAAATTGAAGTCGCCTATTTACCTATTTTATATCATATACATCATACGAAGAAATTATCCTTCGTGAAACATGTACCAAGCGGAACTTCTTAATATTCATTTTCTGACCTAATTCGTAACAGATATCACTCTTAAACACCTTGTCCGAGGTTTTCTTTTCGAACACCTTTTACTCGAGGATTGCCTAATGACATTACGTAATTGCTCTCGCGGCATAGGTGATAGAAATACGCCGCAGAAGTAATAAACTTAACGCTTCACTGATTTAAATCAAAATAAAGGACGTACGTTACGTGGGAAATAAAAATTTTGCAAATATTTTTGTTAATTTCTTCACCAACATGGAAAAATCTGTCCTTCAAGCAGGTATTTGCCTTCGAAGAAATTTCTGTCGTAATCTCTAGCGCCGGCTCGGCCACATATTCAACATTAGAAAAAAAAATGTTTCGTAACTCGTAACTCGATTAAACAAAAGGCGTTGTGCTTCTGATTCATCATACTCTGGGGCATTATACTTATTTATAATGAAATAGGCCAAGCCCTGTTTTAGATGGGGCGAAACTAATTCGTTGGAACATGATTTATACTTCGGTGAACTTATCTATGTAAACAGCTTAAATTTAATGCGAGCTTTATATTAAATATTAGAAAGAAATTTCAATCGATGCATTTTTGTAGGGCTCGTAGCAGTTTTCCTATGCCCCTTCTTTTACCTTATCGTCGTCGATGAAGCCAAGGTGGTTAGGCATCGGGTGCTATAGCGTGAATTGTAGCAGAGCTACGGTTTGCTCCAAATGGCTGCTAAGCCAAGATTGGGCGGCCCAGAAAGGAGCGCGCGGTCTTGTTTGGTAGTTCGTTCCTCGTGCATCGGTAACCGTACTTTTCAGATGAGATTCCGATATTTTCCAGACTATATAACCAGCTAGCGCTTGATTGAATAGCGCTGGGTATTTTTAATATTACGGTTATCTTAATTATTCCATGCAAAATTCATTAATTTTATCTAATTAAATCTAATATCCCAAGGTCTTTTTAACCAGAACTGCGTTTGGCAATAAACACACCTAAAAGATACGTATGTAAAAAGAGCAGTTAATATATAATATTAAAGGAATTAATACGTATCGTATAGGTACATATGCAAGCGAATAAGAACTCTTATTGATCCTGGAAGAAAGAAGAAAGAAAACGTGATGATGATCATTCTAAAGATAGACGAAGGTTTACTACGTTACCTTTAACATTTAAACGATGACAAATCCGCACGTCTTACTACTTTGCGAGTCACTTCAACACATTTTATTCTCTCTAATGATGAGCGGCTTGCATAACATTAATTATATAACGTTGATGATTATTACATGGCGAAAGATATTTTGTCATCAATTTCTTAATAAATCGGTTCGAATTTAACCTTCTTAGATTTCTTCGTGTTTTTTTTTTTTATCAGAGAGTAACTGCCTTTGAATACGTAATTGTAGCAAATATTGCTGGCTTTACGGTTAAATAGTATGTTTTATATTCTTTTTATTAAATGCACATTTTTTTCATATTATTCGATCTTCTGAAAAATCTTCCGAAAGCTGAAAATGATTGTGTCGATATTATTCTGTTGTTTGCAATAAAATACAAACTCACAAAATTACGATGCATAAATGACGCTTCTTGATCGGCCGGTGATTATAGCTTATTCAATGTAAGGGTTGTAGGTAAACCACCCCTGGAATTCTTCGCAAGTCGACCATATTTAGGTGGTGGAACCAGGTATGAATAGGTCTTGTACGTGTAAAATCTGAATGTGATGGTCCTCGAACGAATGAGGCTATGAATTATTTTTCGGTGAGGACCGCAACGTCCGTATGTTAATTTTTAAGGTGTGCGATTCCTTTCTTTCGAATAACTTCTACGTTCTACGATAGGTCAATGGAAATTTTTAAATGTGGTTTCACATTAACTTATTAATAGCTATTCTTCAAAGTAATCCTTGTAATATGAAGGTAGAAGTAAGTTATTAAAAGGAAACAATACTAGCGACGCCTGTGATTTTTGGTATCCTTCAATAAAAAAATTAAAAGATAATAATAGATACGTTCACATCCACATAGGTATAAAACCCACTGTTTCCTGCCTTCGCACTTATAGTTACAACGTACCGTATTACTTTATATAAAAATTAATTCAATTCAATTTTTTAACGTTCCTCCAAAGGTTTTATCAGACGTTCTCGGTCAATGACTTGAAAATTATGCAAACTACTTCCTTGAATACAGAAGTGTATTTAAGTATAATTTATAACTTTAGGTTTAATTTAAAATGTAAGGCATCGGTTCTAATAATCCGGTATAAAAGCTTCCTTTTGAAAGCAGTCCTTATTGCGAACATTTCAATTTTGGTAATAGGTGCATGTAGATTTCGATAACATTCGAAGTAGACTCTGTTCCATATTCACGGTCATCGGAATGAACATTTCGTTTAAATTTGAAGGTATTCTGTTGGCTTGAGTAACAATACTAACAATTTTAACTAATACCAGGAATCAGCACACAAAAAACTAACTTTAACATGCTTGCCATATCTTTCTCTATTCCCAAGGAGGAAAATCTACGTATAAGTATCTACTTTTGCCGCTTATTCTCACTAAAACCCGAAACATGCGTTTCCCTCACCCTAATAAAACAAAAAGACATGAATGGGACAAAGCTCCGTTCTCTCCGTTCATCCAAATTGCATTTCTTTATACGTAAAGTTTTACAAGAGTCTAGTCCTGGCGGCGAAGTTACGTTCTTGATCAATTTCAAGTTTCCTAATTTCATATTATACCGTTTAGGCGTTGTGCTTCCGTATCTGTACTCAAATTTGGGATCTATCGCTCTTTTCGTTTAACTGTACAGGCGCATTATCTCACTCACTACATGCAATTTCCTCTTTCTCCAGTTTAAGCTTCGGGTTACCTAGAAGAACCCTTAAAAACTATATTTCACCTTCCGATGTGTTATGCAAATGGGCAGAGGAAGCCTTTGGTCACTGCGACCTTAATAGGTGTATTGTAAGAAAATGCCCGTATGAATGATAGAGAAGTTGGAGGCTATTAACATATCTTAAAATGACTCTAGGATCTTCGTCCCTCAGTTCAGTAGGTGTCAAAAAGAGTTTACTGAAGTATTGTTGTCGAGTGCGACTGATGGCTACACAATTATATAATTGCATAATGGTTTCTGCCGCCTCTACATCTTCTAGACATAAGCGGCATATTTGATCCTTTTGAGCTCTTTATAAATTCAATAGGTGATATTTTAGGGCTAAATGACCTGTCGGAAATCCCGCCATTAATGTAAGGTCCTTTTTGCTTAACAACAGCACTATTTTTGCCGTCTTGGGCGAGCTTGATATAAACGCTTTCGGTTGTGTTTTGTTGTAAAGCACTGCCCCAATAAGAGGTCTTTTGATCGACCTCCCCTGCTTTTATAGCTTTTCTTATGTGGCGCACTTGTAGACCACTGAAGAGACCAAAACCGATGAAGGGCTCCCTTAACCAGCTTGTTTGTCTTTAGTGAAGCGAAATTTTTGCCGAAATTGCAATCGTGGGATATCTTACATCGCGCCTAAATGGAACTTTGCGACTAGCTATCTAATAGTGCTCTAATAGATTTTCTAAGGCTTACCCTCGGGCAAAATATAGATTTAGATGACCCGAGTAGTATTTTCCGTTTTCTATAACATGTACGTAACAAGCATTACGTTTGCGATGATACGCATATTGCTAGTATATAATAATAGGACCGTACGGTAATGTCGACAATATCGGTAAGTAAAACGCGATTCTAATTATTTAGAAAGGCGGCGAGGTGAAAGTTTATTCACAAAACTCCACAGGCCGACCTGTTTCAATGAAAGTCGACGTACCTGTACCTGTAGCTTACGGTAGTACTTCCTGATCGAAACAGGTATCGGAAGGGCCGCGTGAGATACAAGAGACGAACCGGAATTATGGTATCGAAATGAAAGCGGACGGAAGTTTATGGCGTTACAATTAAAACTAAAATGTGCGAAGATTTCTTGGAGTTCTTAGAGGTGGGTTTCGATAACGATTAAAATTTAACATTTCCGATAACTGTCGAAATATCATTAGCGGTGAATACATTTTGCGTTGCAAGTTGCAAAAAATGACTATGTAAAACATTCTGGCTTTTTTAATGGTCGTCGATACCGCTATGGATT
Organism: Oryctes rhinoceros; assembly: GCA_020654165.1. Classification (NCBI taxonomy): domain Eukaryota; kingdom Metazoa; phylum Arthropoda; class Insecta; order Coleoptera; family Scarabaeidae; genus Oryctes; species Oryctes rhinoceros. The sequence goes on along the minus strand of JAIOKQ010000548.1, from coordinate 2,697,468 downwards.
GTCGCATTAAAAAGAAACATAAAATATATGATTTTCAAATACTTACATTTATATAAAAAGTTGTTAAGCACCAATATATAAAATTAAATAAAATAAAGAAAATTAAATAGTAATATTAATTTTTTTAAGAAATGTAATATTTTAATTTTATAAATAATTTTAATCAAACTTTAAAACATTTGAAATAAATTAAACAGCAAATATCAAGCTACTTTAAGAAGTTAAAGTAGCGGTTATTAAAAACCTCTGACTACTCTAACACATAAGAGCATTTTATTGCATCGATCGTAGTGACGTGCCGTAATAATAATAATAATAATAACAATAATAAGAGAATAGTTGAAGTTTTAGTTGTGCACATCGCAATACATTTTAATCAATAAACAAGAAGTAAATAGACCCGCACAGATAGTGCGATACGAGGTCGATAACAATGATTGTTTACAGAATAGATCGATGAGCACGTACAAAATGGCGTGCTGTTAATATTATCGTCTAAAGTATGGGGCGCCACCATTTTCAGCTAAGAATAAACCATCGTAATATGAACTTCACATATCGATTTCCAACCGATTTCGCGATATTCTTAACTTTGTATTGAATCACATAAATCTAATGAATATGAAATTGCACGCTTGGTTTAGCTACGTATTCCAATGCAAAGCCTTCAAAATACACGGAGCGTTCTGTATTGAACACCAAACTTGGCCGAACTCAAACAAAATGTGTTGACAGTAGAGGATCATAAAAACGACCATTCAACATATGTATGTATTACGTAGACAGTGTACGGAAACTCTTTATAGCCATTGTACTATTATTAAATCATCTTGTGCGTGGAGGGAACAACCTCAACGACACAATTGATTATGTAAGACATGTTTGTATATAATAACAATTCGTTTTGTGCATCAACTACGCATACCTTCGCATGAATATTGTCGCAACGATATGGCCCACGTGTTTCTTTGCGTGTGCCGCGACCGCTCCCTGTTTACTCCAAGAGAAATATCCATAAATACCAACCTTCCCTCGTACAAGGTCTTCGGCTTTTCCCGTAACTCGAGAAAAGAACAAAATCGACTGTCCGATGTTTGCGAGCGTTAAACATTATTCTAGATTCGGTACATTTCACCAGAATAGTCTATTTAATTGCCGCCATCTCTAGATCTTTTTGGGATCGTGCAACCACCGTACAAAACCGAGCTTATAATTCTTCATCGACGGAAATGCCTCAAGTACGCGCGCGTATTTGCGTAAGTATTTAACGGAGAGAAGATCGGTTTATTTGCGTTGGAAATCATATTTATTCTTAGAAGCGGTGAAAGTGAATATACGATTATTCTTTATTCGTGTAATGTCAGTTAAATATCCATTTGTGTAAATAGCTAGAAAAAAAAGTTTACGTAACGTTCATGCCAACAGCTTTTAGTACGTATGAAGTTATATCTTGTAAATTTGCAAGGTTCCTCTTATTAAAAAATTATTTCAAAGAGTAACCAATCGGACATAGCGCGAATATTAAATACGACGTGTAAATAATGAAAAATAGCGTTTTGCGAACAACAACCTAACTGCAAGTGTTAAAACAAACTATGTAATTGTTGTTTTTATTAATTTAATAGACCGCTTGATAAAAATTATACGCGATTAGTCAACACGAATATGCTCAAGGTCGGTTTGTTGGCTGCCCCAACTCGCGTTGGACATTGTTATACATCGCGCGATACCAAAGCCATCCATATTAAAGAGATGAAAAGACGGGTATCGTGTGAAACATCGCTTTACAAAAATCTACTTTCCATCGGCGATTTCGCGAACGTATTGTACACGCGGACGGTGTCTGAATGTTAACCGCGCTAGGGGCATCGGCGACCCGGCGAGCAAGTGTCTGGATTGCCAACACGAAAACCGCCCGCCGTCGGTTGAAAATAAACGCGTTTCGCGCACAAAATCGACGTGCGTTCGAGTTTTGCGCGTCGCGTGCCGCCGAAGAAAAAAAATTATGTCGGTGACTCAATCCCGCGTATATGTACATGTACGGTTAGGTCTCGTTTCGTGCCTCTACAGAACGAATACGTCCCTGTAAACTAGATCTTATTTTTGCGAGGTTCAACTAATATTCAATCTACTGTATTAGTTTCTACTGTATCGTTCTAATAATGGACAGGCTATACATATTTACATATACAGCTCGACCGACATAGTCGATATAAATGGATTAGCGCGTGAATAAACGGTAAGACCTAATTGTCGTTTTCAAGTTGAACGAGTATTAAAACAAGAACAAAGAAAGTCCTCGACGTGGAAAATGTGAATATGTAAGTTGCGTTGAGCAGGGCGTGGTACAACGCGCCTTGGCATTTGCCGGCTGGACGTGCTCGAGATATATATTTAAAATTCGATATGTGTATGTACGTACGTACATGCGACAGTTTTCTTATACTATTGTTGTTGATCGTTTTGATGCTGCGATTATACCGTGAAACGCTTCCGATTAAATATGTTAGGCGTTGTTAGGCTCTTAAGAAGCAAGTACTATATTGAATCGAAGATATGCTGATTTCACGCCAAAAATCGGCTTGGATTATTAAAGCGACTCAAAAGATAAAAAGTAAAGTAGTTAATCATCGAATCGACAGTGTTAAGCCAAGAGTTTTCCGTTGAACCGTTGAATTGGAAATAGTGTGTAACCGGCGAATTCTTCTGATTTCAGTCGTCTGGATTGTTGTTAAAAATGATAAAGTTGATATCCCAAAAGACAGTGAAGAACCTGACATAAACATTACGCCGTTTTGGTAGAGGAACCATCCTCAATCAAGTTTTTCTTTGAACATTTAGAAAAATGATACGAAGTGATTGTTGCCATTCTAGGTATAGTTGTATTCGTTTTCGTTGCACTTCGATCCGATAAATAAAAAGCGCTTAATATATCTCGTTCCTCTTCGTCGTTATTTTACTCATGAACGGCAATTGGAATGTTCGACAGTTTGAAATTTCGTGCTTAACCTTATTTCAACTTAAAAAGTTTTCTTCGTCAATGGTCAACATGTTACATACACGGTTGAAACTAAAACTAGAGACTCTTCCTAAAGATATCAAAATCCAATACGGCCCGATAACAAATGGGAAACTTGATGATGGCCAAGAAGCGATTGAAACTAGTTTTTCTTTGTAAGGCTAAATGTATGGTAGAGGTAAAGGGAGAAAATTAGCATATTTCACTTTTCTAGAGACGTTGAATGTCGTTTACGTCAGGTGCCGCATGGCGTTTCAAGGAAATTAAGACCATTGCCGGGTTGGTGTCGGGACATTGCCCTCTGAAAAGGAATCTGTGGTGAAGTAAGAGGACCTTCGTGTAGAAGATGCGAATTGCAAGAGGAAACGGCGTTTGTATGTAATCTGCAGTAACGAAGTCTTTGAAAGTGCTTAAGTATCCTCTGGCCAAGATGATGGCCTTTATAGAAGACGCGAAACTGCTCGAACGGAATTGAGAGTTCCATCGGAGGCGATATTTTAAGCTCAAATGTCTGGATTATTGGCGTTTAACGCAAACTATACGAGTGAATGAGATGAAGGAATCACATTGACAATATTTCGTAGTAATATCTCTAAGAAGATAAATAAAGTTATCTCAAAAAAAAAAATTATTCATATTTTACTTAATGCAGCTTAATATTGCATTAATAAAAGGAAATGTGTACACGTATAAGTAAATACTTTCACTTAGTCCACATTTAAAAATGCGACCAGCTATTATCGGACTATTTGCTGTTAATAGAGCAAAACAATTTCTATTAATCAGATACGTACATAAGCAATGAATCTAATTTAATATACAACAATAAAAACGTTCGAAGCGGTCTCCGTACCTACATATACGACAAAGAAAAAAGCAGCACCTCCGTTTCATGCATCAAATTACATTTTTGCAACGCGCGTTTATATCTCTTTTATTCTCACTTAATTTACACTAACAAATTAATGCTCGCAAATCGTTTCTGCTGTCAGTCCAACACTGCTATGATATAATTATTATTTAACACGGTTTAGAAAGCGACATGGGACAGTTTGTTTCCACTCTTTATGAATTGCTGGTTTCGGTTACGTCATGCTCCTTTCTTAGCTAGTACGTATTTACGTATATGTTTATGGATGGTTAACGCTGGCCAATTATCGCGCATTCGTTCGAAATAGAAATTTTTAGGTGAAATCTCCGATGTTTCTACATGTTTATGACGCTGATAAGCGTTTAACTAATTAAATGCAATGTTTCAAAATAATGACGGTGATCCAATTAAGGTTTAGAAATAACTTATTCATTACATCCAATTGCGGCAACGGATTTATAGAGAAAGGAGACTATTTTGTTTTTGTAGGAAGCGTTACAAGCGTCGAAACTATTTTCAGAGTGATTAAACGAATTAACGATTCGATGGGGCAGTGCTAAGAGGACTAACAATGATCATCTGTCATGGTTCGATCAAACGAACAAGATCAAAAAGAATATTCGCATCAAATACGAAGAAAAGACAATAAATATGGAAACCGAAAGAAGTCATCGCTATGCTGCACCAATTCCTTTCCCCCCATCTGAATCTCCTTTCGCAGTATACACGTATTTGGAAACCGCAAGCGACAAAATCCTTCGCCATCTCGATTGCTTGCAGACCTATCGCAAGGTCGCTAGCAGAAAAAACAAATGTATAATTGCACGGGAAAGAGGTGCGGAACCTGGGTTGGGTTAATATCTTCTCGCATGATTAACATCGATTAGAATTGATAATATGGATGATTCGGCGGTTATAGAAGTAATCGTAAAAATATTTTTTTTATAACGTGGAAAGTTAAATTATTGTAAATTACTTCAAGGTCTTCAAAGAAAGACGTTTAAGGTTACCGCATGCGAATCTTAAAAAAAAAAACGCCTGCATATTCAAAACGATAGAATTAGGTGTTGTGAGCAAATAAAAAGCGGAGAGGAAAACCTGCTCGAAGCTGTTGTGACAGTAAATACTATAAATTTTTCTGCGAGACATTTAAATTCAATGTTTATGCATAAGCTGAGCTATGATCGAATTTAATAATAAAATTAATAGCCGAATTAGAGTTAGTTTTATTGATTGTTCTTTCAGACTACTAAATAAAACACGTGCATATATTTTTTGCAGTGCTTTTTATCTATTTGCAGGCGCTTTCCAGAGATAGACGTTGGATTAATTGTAATAGTTGATACGGCATCAACTTACAAAAAAAAAAAAAAAAGAACAATACAAAACATCAACGTTCCATTGTTAACATTAACTAACCGTGCTTTAATAATCTCTATTTCCTCCGGTAGTTTTAGCTCTAGTTTTGCAACGTATTTGAGAAACATGTGGATGTTTTTCGCATCCTAGCACGACGGTTCGTCTCTCTGAAACATTGGAGGATCCTTGAAATGGCACCGCGACCCCCCGCGACTTCATCCGACAGTTCTTTCGTGATAAAACATAACCTAACAATCGAAGATAATTCCATAATTACTTCGGCTCACATTAAACCAAGCACGACCAGCGGAATATCGAAACAAGATAGAATAAATGACCTTATCACGTACAGCAGTATGGAATCTCTTCCATAAATTTCACAGTCCATTTCGTTCATCGCTTACATTGTAAGATATCTGCATGTTCTACGTGGATTTGGACCACCGCGACTAATTCCGGAGCGTTTAGATTTAACAATGGGTGCAAAAAATCTCTTAAGCCTGCGGATTCTAGGTCTCGGTAACGAGTTCGATAAACAACGCTCTTTCACTCGCGAACGCTTCTAGAAAGAAAAAACGAACGAAACAAAGAAGCTTTTAAAGTGCATGCGATGAAAGTAAGCTAAATAAACAAATAAAATTATTCTTCCATGTCGGACAGTTGTTCCTATTGAAGATGGACTTTTTGACGATTAATGATGTGAAGGCGTTTATTTCATTGATTTACAAAGCTAAGAAAGCGCTATGATTGAATAAGGAGATTAGAGAATAATTAAGAAGAAAAAACGAAGGCAATCTCTTATGCCATTCCTTCGCAGAAAATGTTGCTGATGAGATACGGTTTTTTCGTTAAAAAAAAATCAAATCTACAAGTAATACATTAAACGGCGCAACACTTGCTTCGAAGTTTCCTAATTTGGGGACGAAAGTAACAAACAACATAAAAATAAGCAATTTTCAGGAAACTCTCATATTTATCGCTATTTCAATGAGGTTTAACCATACACCCAATAACCATACAACCAATACTCTCAAAAGACGTTTATTCTTAATATATAATTATAATGGCTGTAAGGCTAAGGCTTTTCATTCCCATTTCAATCAATTCAAACAAAATATGGTTTCGAAACTGTTCCTTAATCAACTAAAAAATAAATAAATAAATAAATATATAAAGAAGTTTTAGGTAAACAACTTAAAAATATCGAGAAACAAAGAAGAAGCAAGAAATTAAATAAGTACAAAGAAGAAAAAGAAGTAGTATTAATAGAAAATGCTATACATAACAAGGACATGGAGTAAGTAAACAATGTAAAGCATTTGGGAGTGTATGTATATGAATAGCAGTATGATATGGAAGTAAATAGGAGAATATACAGCGGAATAAGTTTAGAATACACCATGATATGGAATAACAATTTTTTTACAGAAATTTGTTTAAAAAAATGAGACATTTGAAGATAGCCGTGGAAAATTATTGGTAGAGCAAACCGCCATAATGTGATACGAATCGGTGCACGAGCAAAACCATGGCGTGTATCGTTTTTTTTTTTTCTTGCGATTACCTTTCACTGTTCAAAGTCGTTGTTCTTCTGTTAATGTTATTAGTTACGTTTATCGGTTATTCTGGGCGTAACCGCGGAAATTATTCCAAACAAAATCGGTGGGATTTTTTTAGATTTATTCACCGTATCCGCATCATATTTTAAAGAATAGTTTACAGAATTTGTTTGCGTTAATAAAATAGCTAGGATTAATCACGGCATTTAGTTCCGCCGAGATAACGCGCCGGGTATCAAAAAAAGAAAACAAAAAAGTCGGAAGTAATCTTATATTATAAGATATTTTATAAAAACTTCGAATAAATCGACAAATAGAAAGGGTTTCGTTTATAATATATAACTATACAGAGTGAGGTCCAATATTCGCGTCGAGTTACATGTGAAAAGTAATAAAGGGCTCTGTATGTTCAATGTGAGCAAGTTTTAAAATTTAAAAACAACTTCGGTGGGCAACCCTTTTGACTCGTCCAATACATACCAAGACACTGCGAATATGATGGGCTACCCTATATATATATATATATATTAACTATTATGAAATGCATAAGTACGATATAGAAATGTAACTGTAAACAATCTAATAGACTTAACAAGTTTAAAATACCGCGAAACCCATTAAGACAACCGTTTCAGCGTTACAAATACGCACGTTTACGTGTCTTCGTAGTTAATATAATAATCCATGCAGCGTATACTTTACTTTTAAACGGCTTTTAGATAATTATTCACCGTCCGGTGTGTATGGCGCACTTACGCCAATTTACGGAAAACACCTGTTTGAAGGACGTTACTTCTTCTAATTATACGAAACGGGAAAAGAACAGGAAGAAGGTGAAATTATTATCCTCTATGCACCATAAGCGCCGAAATAACGGTTCGAACGGACGACAGGTGAAAATACGTACGTTGACATTGAACGCCGATTCACATTAAGCATTTAAGAGTTACACAAGGTAATCGCTATCAATTCAGATTGAAAGTAAATTTAAGATGACGGCCAATCTAGCGGTAATCGAGTGTGGAAGAATTTTAATGCGCTAGTTGATTTAATCATCTCGTATGCTTTTTGTCAAGGTTGCAAGAAAGAACATATGTAGATTAGTTCGTCGATAAAACAAGAGACCATTAATATCGCAGAAATTTCCATGTTCCACAAGCTTCGATTATTGCAATCGTAAAACTTTGGAATTCTGGGAATACTCGCGGTTCTCTAATCCCCGCGGTACGGCTAAAATTTCGTTAAGTGAACGTAACGAATTAAAACCGTGCATTGCATCGTGTACGTCATATCCATCGACAGGCTTAAAGAAATAATGATTCATCCGTACACATGAGCAACATTCAAATACCGCAACAAAAGCAATTTCTATCGCGTAAGAATGCGTATCCTACTTTTCGCGCATCTCTCAACCTCATTAGAAGCAATTTAAAAGAAATTTTCGGGCATCCCAAACGAACGCCGATATACGGAAAAAAAATCGCCTCTTTCACCGCCCGCGGCATTTTCCACGCAAGAAGAAAAAAGAAATAGGATCTCGACGATCGTTCTTCGTTCTCGTCTCTACCGTTGGAACTGTCACGGTGCGCGCGGTCAGGTTTTCCGCTCTTCGTCGAAGAGTGTAAGGCCGCGCGCGCGTCCGCAAGATTAGGTGACCCGGCAGACGAGCCGGTAGGTTGTACGCCGATTCAATTGTAGAACACGACGAGCTTGCCGTTGCTCGATGTCCCAGTTTCTCGGATCGTCTCGATCTCGTAGACGCATCGGATCCGCTTACGCGATGCCGGCGGTCAATAATTGACGTAATCTACGCGGCGTAATTCGTATTCAGGCTGACATATATACGGTTACACGCTTGATTTGAGAGTTGACGTTGTTGATGAGGAAGATCACGAATAAAGCTATCAATAATGTCCTGTCGATTTGGTAATTTCTTCGTATTTGAATAGCAGCTTCTCGGAGAAGAATGATTAATCCATAATCCTCTTCTAAACCACCTGGATTATGACGGACTAAAAGATGGTCACTTCAAATATGACAACGTCGTACTCGCACAACACACAAGCACATTTGTTACAAGATAACGCTTAACACCTCGTCAAGACATTAAAAAAATATGAAACGACGAGTAAGAAATGAGTTGGATGTACGCTTTAAACAGAAACTTTTAACTATTAAATGTGGTTACAATCGACGTAAAAAGTTCAGGTAATAACAGTGGGCGTGTACAGACAACAATACAAATATTTTCTTTAACATTCTATCTTTGACTTCGTTTAAATCATTACTAATCGTTCTATAAGAAAAGCAACAACAATCTCCGTAGAAAAAGTTCTTACACCTGCATAGCTATTAAATGAATCACGATATTTTCCACTTTACATCGACATTTACATACATTCCGATCAGATTCGTGTACTCTCGATTATCCAATCGTTGTATTACCAACATCCTCGTTCAGAACGTGTATGGAAGCGCTCTAACTTTGTTTCCTGGATACATACGTTGCTCATATGTCGTGCTCATATTGCGACAATACAAATTGTAAAAGTATACTTTTACTGTAACTAGAGAGAGACGTGCATTTAATTAAGTCCAAATAGTCATCTTGTTCGTTCGTTCATTATTCTCTTTTAAAGCGTTTATTAAAGCCGCGTCCGTTTCGCTGTTCCTAATAATTAATTGATTGAGGCTACTTATGCATGAATGGGTGTTATACATTTTAGTACGCGACGCAGTGAGTCAAGCTAACCCGACCAGTTTCAAAGACGACATATATAAACATTACAAGCACGCCCAAGAAGCGAAGTTATGTGTCCAAGGTTGGAGTCCGCGGTAACTGTAACTACATTTTCTTGATATCATTGAAGTTTTTCTTAGTTTGCTGATGGAATTGGCACAGATATTTAATAGAAACGTTGAATTTTTACATTGCACGTGATGAATGTGACACGTACATCTAGTTTTTGTAAATCTCGATTTATCCTGCAGCGTACAAGAACAACTACCTTCATTTACTAGACACGTATCTCATAAATAAGGCTCATCTTTTAGAAACACGGGAAGTTCCCGGATTAGGGCATTTTGTGTAACAAAAAGAGCTTCCAACCGTTTTAAATCGAGACAAACAGGGATTCTACACCATTATTTGCCACGACAATATTTTGAATATCTGAATTCCGATGTGGTCGCGCGTGGCTGATGATGTCGGCCAAAAATCACGAGCGATAACATCGAAAAAGTTCACTAAATAATGCCAGACGACCGTCGAATTAAACTAGAAAAGATAAAGGAGGCCATGGGCATCTCGAAAGAACATGTTCGCCCTGTTCAAACAGTTTAACTTGGAGCTTTGACGTCAATTAATGACAACAGATGAAACTTGGATGAATCAGTCCACCCTTAAAAGCACAATGGAAACAATGGATTGTGAAGGGTGCTTTTGGGTTTATCATCTTACTTTAATGGCAGCATTGTTGCAAGGTTTATACCATAAGAAGCTTCCAAAATAGAATGATATATACATTTTAATGCTTGTTGCCTTGTACAATTTTCATCATCTGACGACTCTAATCGCTAGAGATTTCGAGAAAATTAGCAGCTAATAATAGATTTACGACGACAATAATTTACAGCGCTTTCTATCGAGGAACAACAACGTTCAAGAATAACATTATAAACGTGAGCAGAATAAATGCCTTTATACCTTTATAACCAGTTTTAATAGTCGTTGAGGAGAATAACGACATAAAAACGAGGTGCATTAGACGGCGATGAGCCGACCGAGGCGACTCTTCGAAAATACCGGAAGCGCGAGGTTAACCCGCCTCTCTGAGTCGGCCACAAGAACGAAGAAGCGCCTCAGTATTTGGGTTATGGGAATTGCTATTCCGAGAGCGATGCGTTATCGACGTTCCGCGATGGAACAACACTCGCGCTTGCGATGCTCAATGCTTCGTTTATCGGTGCAGTATTGAACGAAGTAGGCGCATAACGACCTTACGTAGATACAGACGTATGTGTTTACAGTATTTGTTATTATGCACGACGGGCTATTTCACCTACTTTACACAAATTAATTTCACGATTTGGATTCTCGAACGGTACGACCGAGGAATATATAAGTGTTGCGCACAGAAAGAGACAGGAAGACGAGACGAAGCTCTAAATACAAGCTTAAATAAGTTTCGACGTGTGCAGGTATTCTAGAAACCCACATTTCGAAGCCGTTCGATTTCGGTTTGTGTCCCTATTACTTTTACTTTTCGATTTGAATACTCTTAAGGTGCTTTGCGTAATATATATGAACGAGAATCATTTTTAAGCAAAAAAAAAAAAAAATAATTAGAAAATGGAGAAACAAGAGAAAAGATCTGATCAACGTCCAGCATATTCGAGAAATCTTATCTGGATTGTCCTTATTTAATTCGATTATTTCATGGCTCGATGCTTGAGTAATGAAAAGGAACGATGCTGTGTATTCGAGTGCCGCTATGATCAATTTTTTTTAAGTAGATCCGAGTAACCATTCGCAGTTGGGACAATTAACTGCGTTTTATCCTCTACAGCGAGGGGATGATGACAAAGCCATGGAGCACTCTCGAATATAAACATTAAGGCCAATCGGATAAATTAATTTTTGGATGCGCGCTCCATGCTGCGACCTTGTTGGTTAGGTTTCCGCTCTGGTCATAGTCCGATAAACGTGGACGATATTTTTTCGCGAATTGATGGAGATACTCGTAGGCTTAGACAAGTATGTGGTTTTCGATACCGCGAACCATTTTCTTATGTCTTTTTCAGTCGTAGTGCGATTGATTCTTTTTTAATGGATTACTTGAGCGGTAGTTGGAGTTCTTTTAGATAGCGTCAATTTAACGGGCGGCATCGCACAAGAGGAAGCATACCGAGTCTATTGATAGTTACGTAAAAAGTTAACCAACAATCATTAACAATTAAGAACGCAAAAGCGTTAAAATCTCCCTAGATTTACGCCTAAGTACACCTTTCTACGCTCCATTCTAAAAGTAAAAGAACGAAAAGAAGTAAGAGGGCACAGAAAGCTATATTCTCATGAAGCTGCTATTTCCAATTATGATCGTTAACAGTTGTTTTCAAAAATAAGTTACATAAGCTTAATTATAGACGGCGATTAATACAGATCTTTGTCTTATGACGATATAGCTTACGTTATCCAGCTCTAATTGAAATTTCAATTTAAATATTCGATCAAGTAAAAGTATATCTAGCTCTCTTTCGCGTTATTTTCTAATATAATCGTAGAAAACATATAATTAACTCACGTTACGATTGCAAACGATCTTTAATAACGAACAATAAGAGCAATTTCCCCATTGTCTTATAACGTAGGAACGACACAGAAACGTCACAAGCTTACATACCCATAATACCTATTATCAATCTCGCCGTCGGAGAAACGGACTCTTGGAAAACTCTCATATTGCATAATTTGTGTACGTAACATGAAGAAGCTGTGCAATCATGAATACATCCATGAAGATTAGTCACGTCGGGTTTGTGTTACATACGCCTTAGGTGTTAGTTGGTTAGAAGGAATTGGTGCATGGGTAAAGCCGAAGCTTAAGTATCTCACGTAAGATATTAAGTCATTTCGTGCGAATATAATGGACGGCATTGTACGCTGGCGATTTGAATGGAAGCAAGAGGTGGATCGCAACGTCGACGGATGGAACACTTCTTTACGTGCTCAAGTGAAATTTCTCCATATACCAGCCAGCACCGGCGTTCGAAAATTGTGTAATTCGAACGGCATTGTTCTAGTGTTGGACACGAAATTTCTAGATATGCGTTCGCGTAATTGCTAATAACAAACGAAAGTGACACTCTAATTCACGTTAGTGTGATAAGTACGTTGCTTTTTATGGTAAAGTCGACTCGTAATCGGGCGTTACGAAAATGTAAACCACAATTTACGAGTAATGGCAAGAAAAAAGAATTAATTATTGCCCAAACGTCCCGTAAACAAAAAAAAAATGTCAAATACTCTTTATATGATATCTTTTCGCTTGTTTGATGTGATTCTTCACCGTTATTCGTCGTTTTGTAGATTTCTAAATTAGCTCTAAACTGTGTAATAACGATGGACTGTTGATATTAATAATTTGAAGACAATAATTGCAATATACGCGATGTTATCAAAAAATTGATCCGAACGTTTGAAGCTATAAGACCCATAGTGAAAATGCCGACCACGATCTGTAAAAAAATACAAAAAAAAACGTCGAGTTTAAAGAATAGACTAGTCTCGAGAAAATCTATTATCTGCACTAAAACAAATAGGCGGTTTCTATTAAGAGATCCCCTTCGTACAGCATTTTTAAACGACTTACATCTCTAACACCTTACCAAGAGACATAAGACGCCGCCTAGAAAACAACAACAACCAATCTCCGAGCAGGTCTTAGACTGCTGAATTAGGAAAAGACTCCCCGGGCTTACGATATATTAAAAGCACGTATTACATGATAATTCGTATTGAACTGGGAAGAAATATAGCCCTTGCTTTAAGTTCTTCTAGAGGATCGCGTACGGGAAGAGTATGGCCGCAACGTATTAATCTTATTCTTAATAGTACCGATTCCGCTTCAATTGCATCTAACTACTCCTAAAATTGAAGTGATCTTCATCGCATCTTCAACGAAGAGCATTCATTTGAGTAGGATCAATACATTTATGTGAGCTATGCGCCAGTTTTATAGTATGCCTGCAAATATTCATATCACAGTGAGACCTCGTTAACATACGAGTTAAGTAGGAAGCATTTCATTACCATTCTCGGTACAAATATTTAAAGTAACGTAAGGCAAAGGCTCATTAGTGGCACTGCTATGGCCACGAACCCGTTATTTTCTTGTGTCTATATTAATAGAACGGGTTACTTAATTTCATGCGTTTTCGATTACCTATTCGTTGTGCAGGTAAAGAATTATTAAGTAACAACGACCGTCTCGTTGATATCTTCAACTATAAAAAAAAGTAAAATAAATTATAACGATTCATCCAGTTGATTTAATTATCCAGTTGATTTAATTAGACGTTCAATAGTTTAATAAGACGATACTATTGGCTAATTACACGATTACTTTATTATTCAAGAACAACGCGTTCCGGTTTAACCATTCTTCTTTGTTCTTTTCACTTTTCTTCGTTAACCGTGTATTCGTGTAACGTATGAGAAGACCTAGTTACATGCAAACAAGAACCACTAATCCATATAAAGCTCGTCGCATGCGAATGAAACGGGACCGTAGACAACAACAATAATTATTTTTGTAGCGCATACGGGAAAAAAGAGGTATACGGGTTTCGATGTTTCGCCGTATCGCCGGCCGGTCACGTAATTTGTGTCAGTTTTTCCCGGCGCATTGTAAGCGATCGATTGGGAAGTTACTCTCGTTACGTGATTCTATTCGTTTTAGATAATTCGCTCGATAAGCGGACATATGTATATCTAATTATCGCCGTAAGAATGCTAAAGCTGCAGCAAATTGGCTTCTTTTAGAGAGCATGTAGAGAATTCTTATTTGCCGTGTGCTTAATTACAACGTAATTGGCGATGGATTTGTTGCTTTTTCCAGTAATTGCCAGTAACAAGCGCAGGAATTGATGTCTTCCCAAATTCGATCTTTTTCTTCTTCAAATAATCAACTATTTGATTATTTGAAGAAGAGCATCCAATGAAATACGCTGTTAGAATCATCTACCTCTTTTTGTTAAAAGTATCAATGACCGGATACAGGCAATCGTAGCAAATTTTAGCAGTTCTTAGTCGAGTACAATTGCTTTTAGAGCGCGGATTTGAAGTGTTTCAAGGGGTTGCAACGTGTCCCTGGAATGATGGCTTTTACACCGCAATAAATTTCACCCTCAATCCAGCGAAGAACGGTTATTTAAGTAAATGCTAAGTAAAGGCAATTGTAATGTTTATTTTACAACATTAACATTACAAAGTTTTGCTTTATACGCTTAGAGGACTATGTACGTGAAGATATCTTTAGAAAGCACACATGCGCGCCTGAAGATGATTTAATTTTCATGAAATCCCAGCACGTTTCGTCGTAAACTGGAAATCCGGGTCTACAAACACGTCAAAATGTCAGCGAATATCTGCACGAGAATCTAATCAAAATGCAACGCGCAGCTGCAAGAAAACGAGTTTTAACCATCTAAGCTCCAAGAAATTGCACATACGTACAAACGTAAGTCAGCAACCTTATTAGATCGCTCGAGAAGCACTAAATTTTCAAGCGCCTATATCTTAATAACGGTTGTTTAGTATACAAAACATGTTAAGAGTACGTTCGCCGCCCGTGCTCTTCTCTCGACGCGATGCGGTTCTTGTTGAATTCTACGATTGGAATAATTTCACTAATCGAGCAGAATGTAACAAGCAATCCAACAGTACCATGTTTAATAACGGTTCCTTTGAGCGCAAGTAACATGATACGCTCTAACAATCGGTCTAATTATACATGAGAGCGTGCTCCGCTGCATGTGTATTTTAGATATTGGATGAATCAATAGCGAGTGACATAGATTTTGAGATTAGAGTTTGTGAATAGATTTGTTAAAGCAACTCGTTAGATGAAATTCGTCTAACTCATTGCTTCTATTGAATATACAAAAGAAACCGAAAGATGTTAAGTGGGATGTATGAACTTTAACTGTAATTTTTGTATTATCCAAATTTACATTAGTTAATTTAATAAAAGAATACAGATACTGCTAAAAACGAGACTTACTAAATACTTTTGCATCCACAAATGTAACTGAGAATAGCTTTAAGTAACTTCTTGCATAGCTCAGCACACGTTAGTAAGGTACTTTACTGTAAGAAAACCTCACGCTGCAAGTACTAAATCATTATCGATCGTAAATCAACTTAATTTACATCTCGTTCTCTGTCCAAGTTATCCTTGGCCTACATGATTAATATAAATGCATATCTCGACTTCCTTGTTGCGTAACTACATATAATTAGATTGTGAGCAATATGAATTGCATATCGATAATCGTAAATACCTTAATTTAAATAGGAATATTCAGGTTTTTAAACGTTGTTGCACACTTCCACGTCCATCTATCAAGTCCTACAGGAAGTTCTATGCAACTGGGAGTGCAATATCTGCACCTTTTTATTATTTATGTCGATGTACGATGAGCTCGCATCGTTATCGTCGTCCAGCGTCGAGCGTTCTTTGTATCTCTCCAAAAATTTCTGCCGAACAAATATTCGCAATTCTAAAACCATGGTTGCAACATGTTCCCGAAAAGAATTACCAAATGCTTGGAAGTGCTTTGGACGCGAACGCCCTTGGTTAGGTTCGGCTCACTTTGAAAAAGTCGTTAGATCTCGTTGTGACCGACCTTTAGAGCACCCCTTGAGCATTCCTCTCGACCAATCGCCACACGAACGTTTTGTTGCCCGATCGTTAACTTACGCAGGGCGTAAGGACGTCCTAATTTCACGGTAACCACATGAGGATCTTGCTTCATCACTTTGATGTTTGTTAGCACCAGAGACGTCTTCTTTAAATTCGTCCTCCAGCGAATTGCGACTACGATTAAGTTCATTGAGGCAGCGGTATATTCCGCGATAATAACATTGTTTTTTAGAAGATTGACATCACATCAGTTTGATCTATAAAAAAAGTCGGCAAATAAGCAAGGCAAAAGGATGGCATAAGAAAGAATTTTAAACTAAATTTAAATAGAATAAAAAGAATGAAGCTGGCAACAAAGAAGCAAGTTGTATTGTTTCGTTAATCATACATTGCTAATTTGTTTTTGTTTTTTCAGGTAATGCCGCTTCCATCGCATCCAATAATTTGGTAATGTATTAGAAGTCCTTAAAGATATTTGGAACGACCACGTTTGGTTAATAAAAGTTTATCCAATTGGTCAAATTTTTAATAATTTCCTTGTAACTTCTAGAAAGTAAGCATACGTCATAACAATATTCCAGGATAACTTTAAAGATTCATATCTTCGTTCCCTTAATTGGTGGAACTCTCAGGCTTAGAGATAATGGTGTTATTTTTTAACGAGAGAGAGGCGCACATGTTAGCAAATAGAATCTGCTATTACGTATGTAGGTGTCCGGGATCTAGCTTTTTTGAGCTTTTTATCCAGTTACTAAAAATAAATATTATTTCTAGTTGTACTAGAAATAAAAGAAGTCCCAAAACTAAGCCACTAGTTGAAATAGAACTACGTGCATCACCGATATAAGTAAAATTTAATTGAGAAGGATTTAATTAATCAGTAGCTAATCAGAATTTGCATTAACAACTCCTAATCAATCAAATAACGGTAACTCGAACCGTATTCAACGTTTTGCAACGCCCACCATTCGATAGTAAAACATATTTGGTAACATAAAAACTATCTCTTTTTATTTTTTTTTTGTTTCTTTTTACGTAACAATTAGAATCAATGCTGTTATTAATAGTGTCCTGTAGTAAATAGGTTGATTGTAACCGCGGTATAAAAAAAAGTTTTGCAATACTTGATAACTTGATAACGGCTATGCCAAAAAAGAATAATCAATAATCAAGAAAATTGAGATTAAATTAAATCGCAAGCTTACGAGCACGTAACTACGAAACGTATAATTTTGCTTTCAATGCGTAATCTGCGCTAGAGAGACCGCTCGCTCTTGATGTGTAGTTGAACGCATGTGTGTCCGTTTCGAATAATTTCACGCTAGTACAAACGCCAATTCCTCGAAAGGTCACAATCATTAATGCATAATAATATCGACATAAAATATTAACGCGCTGCAACGTCGTTAATTGCGGTCGTGGATAAAATTACCGTTCAGACGGCGTTATCATTTATGGAAAGTCCCGGATGTTTGGAAAGGTAATTACACCGAAAGAAACTAATTTATTGACAATATGAATATTTATAGTTCGGCATCAACGTGGACGGGATATGAATAAAAAAATAATTAAGATTATATACAATGGATACTTAATATTTTCTTATTTCAAAGTTAGAATCGTATTAAAGCTACCAGTAAGAGTAAGCCCTTTCGAGTTGCGCCGCTAATGTACTTAACATTTCGCTGATCAAGTCACCTTCTTCAGATTTAGTCACAATTTGAATAAGGAGGAACACAAGTCTTCTACAGACTTGGTGTCGGCTTGTCAATTACTGCGATTTTTTGCAATGTACATTATTGAGCGCAAATAGCGTCTGCTTAGCGAAATTTCGCTTCTGTTATAATTTGCGCTGTTACTTTGTCATTTTATTAGTATTTACAAAGTACTTATGGAGGAAACTTCTACTTCCGATCACATCGTTTTTCCCTCTAGTTTTCTCGCTGCTAATGATCTGAACTTGGTTGAGGTGCTTTATCTGTCTTATCTTTACAGTTAATTCTACTCAACTATCGTGACGCTTATGTACTTTTTGTATCGTTAAGCGTTAATTGTTTCCGTATTTTTTGTTTTTTGTTTCCTTTTTTTTTGTAACATTTACTCTTGCTACTCGAAAAATACGTAATTATTATAGATGTTATCTTATAATTGCCTGCGTTGAACCATACAATTTACCTTCAAGGCAATACCGTGAACTATCCGTTCAAGAAGCTACTCGTGTGCTCCAAAACAAATTGAAAATACCTAACAAGTTCCTTTGAATGGCTATATCCTTCCTGCAATAATACGCAGATATATTTCCTGCGAACGTGCCCGTATAACAAGAAACTCTTTTTTTTTGCTGGCGCTTAGCACCTATTCTATCATTGTTATGTGTGTGGTATGCGCTCTTGTAAGATTCTGGAGTTGCGCAACTTCCCCGTATCGTTTCTCTCTCCTCATATTCCAATTAGGGTGTGCTATTGTTTCGAGATAATTCCCGGAACACAGATACCATCTTACCAACGCGGCGTATCAGAAAGAGGTTCCCTTTTAAAGGATATTTTTTTCGCGCAACGGTGGATATCTGGAAAGATTCGTAATCGTGTATCGATCGAATTCTGAATGAACCGTGATAATTTTTGGCGTTGATATGAAAAGATCTACGTATTGTTTTCGCTTCTAGGGAAAGGATAATATTTTAGAGGATTGATAGAAAGTCTTGCATTTTTAGCCAACCGGGTAAAACTACGCTCCTGGTTCGACGAAAAAAAAGCAAAATTTTAAAATTTTATGTAAGGATGAATTGCAGCTACCGACGTCTCAGTTATATCTCGGAAATAAAAGATAATCTTTGTTTAAAGTGGGTAGCACCGCGAGTAAATATGCTCGAGAATCCTTATTGCCCGATCGACCTTATATATTGCATCGCTTAAAATACAACGGCCCTTTTATGTCATTAACATCGGCCGCAGGTGTTTAGTAAACTAACATTTTCAAGACACTCGATACAACGTGTTAGATCAGGTCTCTAAGACAGCCAAATAAAACAAGCAATAAAGACGTGGAAGGACAATCAAAAGGTCTTGTACTGGAAAAGTGTTAGAGGACAAGAAAGGGGACTTAGGTTCTAATAACCTTAACGAGTGACCGAATTCACTCAGAATGTGGACCTTCGCATCCTCGAAACGGCCGTCCCGGATTAGTTTATTTAACTTGTGCGATGCGGAGGTTGCTAATATTTTGCGTTATTAACCAGGATTTCAATAGTTCACGTCTCGCATCTACCGAACCGAAGGAAGATGATCCTAGGAGTAGTACTAAGGTTGGCCTTCACCTGTTCTAACACACGGAAGGACATTTTGTTATAACCAATCTAGTAAGGTGGTAACGAAGCGACCAAAGATGACCGACAAGTAGTAAACAAATTAACTTACGCATATTATCAGCATCTAAAACTAAGGACCTAGGGCTTAATATTACCGCAACAATTACACCAGAGAATCTAAGAGGTGGCCGCAATTAACGGTTACATTCTCTGTACACACAATAACGTACGCGGTGATTGAAAGTAACAGATTTACGTGTACAGTATCGGCGTTGTGTAATCGAGGCAGATGGCGCTCTATTAACAGCTAGTTGCGAATCTGCCGAGGTAATTGTATGTATTGTTCTATGGCGTACGGTCGAAGATGATAACTAGATGATATACGATAATGACGTTCGATTAAGTAGCGATGAGAGCACCATGCATCGGACAAGATTAGCACGTATTGATGATAATACGTTTAAGTTACTTTTCTGTGAAATATCTTTATTAGTTGTGAAAGGAATAAATTAATAGTGTAGTTTTTGAAATAAATTTGGAACGTGAAAGTAGGGACGTAGGGACGCCACAAGGCCATTTTTTCTAAATAAATTATATAAAAGGCGTCCCAGCATGAGCTTAGAAAGCTGTAGGTCTTATTATGCGGCGTTTCACCCTCGAAAAACGCATTGAAATTGCCCAAACTTATTACGAAAAGAAGCGTTCTGTTACGAACACTATTCCACGGGATCTACTCCTCTTCCTAGAGCCGGGCATGAGCCCTTAGGCTTACTTGTCGCTTTTCGACAGCTTTCTCCGCCCTATCTAGGCTGACGAACACTATTCTCTAATTGCAACATTTGAACGGATGGGATATCATGAGACCAATACGAGAACGTTACCGGAAATATCGCTGCATATTTACAATTATTAAAGAAAAGTTACTAAAGGAGTCCCCTTATATGTCGCTGAATTAGCGTCGAACAATTTATAAGATACTCTTCCTTGCTATATGTGTAGTTGCTCCAATCTTTAAATTTTTACGTTCCCGCAGAGAACCGTTAATACCATAAAATACATGTAAATACAGTATTCGATGTTAACATGTTATTATTCTTATGGGTCAATCTCGGTCGCATTTCTAGTAGTCTACTACACGACAATTAATTAGTTGGATTGCATGACGTGCAAACGTCCGTTTTAAACGCAGAAGTACTGTTAAAAATATCCGGATTCCGAACATGCACATCTCAGAATTGAACTGTATGTATTGCATAGTCTGCTTTACAATAAAACAATCAGACTATTACAAACTGTCGACCTTACTTACGTCGTCCCACTTGTTACATCACTTCGACAAATTACCAATTAAGCCGGGGCAATGATACCATTAATATTTAGGGTGAAGCAATTCTAGGGAGAAACCTTGATATGCGGACGATGTTTACTTTACCCTTACGAAAATACGATTAGGAAGCGGATTGATCTCTTCGTTTCCTAATACTTGTATCCAATTCCGTGTTATTATCTTTATTCTTGTGCGATTTACCGAACCCCTCTCGCGCTAGTACGGATCGAGCGTGATGATGTCACGCGCTTGGTTTACGTGTACACGATCCGCTATTTTAGTATGTCAGTGGGATGGATTTCCAACTGCAGTAAACAGGCTTGTCTCTCTTTTTCTTTATTTGTAAGTTGTACAGACGCCAGCGAAAATATTTGTCCAATTACGCGCATGGTGGAAAGATTATAGATACGTATTATATTTAAATTCATGACTAGACAGACTCGTGTTTATTCGTCGCATAAGAAAGGGTCCGCCTTGCCCGAGAGTCGACAAAACACGAATCTGTCTAATCGCTGCGAAACAGCTATGATTTCACTCGCTTCTGTCCTCTCCATTCTTGACACTAGCAGACCCTCCAAATGGCGCACAAGCGTAAGATTAATACATTTGTCGAAATCGTTTTTCGACCGCCTGTATCTTTGGAGCGTGCACATCAGCATATCCTAGAGATGCCGGCTTTAATTCGACCTAGAGACGTATTTACGGCCGCTAACTTAACTGACCCACACTCAGTTAACGGTCGCGGTTGACGCGCTCCCCACCATCTTTTTACGCAAAACGATCAACACCTGAGTAACATCGGCGCATCTCTAACGCTCCTCCGGAGCAAGGCGGCCTTTCCTCCTCGCAGTAATAGTTGTATTTTGCAAGTGGCCAGGACGAGGTTGCTTATTAGCGTACGCTTCGCTTGAGATACCAGATTCTGAAGCCGAGATAGATAATTGCCACTGCATGCTCGTTTGTCGCGGGTGAGCGCTTCCTAAGAGCCGAAATTAATTGCTCGTTACCTTCGAGAGGCGCGAAAGATGTAAATAGCACAGATTTTTGAACTTTTCGAATAGCTTCAAAAATAATTTTTCGAGGATACTTTTCACTTACTTCCTCCTTATTAGCCATATTCATAATTTCACAAATACAATTGTTACGTTGGCATGATGTAGGTCAGTCTCTAAGCAATGAATCACTAGAGAATGAACTCAATTCATTTTTCCAAATAACATTTATTGGAAGAGGTGTGTAGGTATATAGTATAGTTTAAGCATGACATCATTGCATCTGCTAGGTTGCAATAAATAAAATAGCGTTCTTATATTTATTTAAACTTAACTACGTATATACCTAATTTAAAATATATATTACCATTATAATTGTGACCATTACCGCTACATTCTTGTGGTAGAAACTATAAAAACAATCGAAATTCTGTTTGAAAGCTATCAGCTGTCAAGTAATCTCAACTTAAACCATAATGTTCTGCGTCCCAGTAACATACATGGGTCTTAAAACATTCTTCTTTGTATATTAACTTTTCATTTACTTTTTACTTGAGTATTACAAGATACGAATGTACCACGGCAGCCTGAAAAGTTTCAAGCCTCAACAACAAGATGGCGCTACTTGTCAAAAATGTAATAATCTAATTAAACATGCACTGAAAGATAGTTTTGAAATGTTCAGCAATGTTAAACGCTCAGTTATTGTTTAATGATCGTTTGTATCAGTTGATATTCTTTCTGTAAAACTTTCAGAAAAATAAGTAAAAAAAATCGAATATAGGGCCGTCATTGGTAGGCTAGGATGACCAAGGCAGGTGCAATTATTATTTTTTTTGCAACTGGACTAGACAGACTAGTACTTCTTCGCCTCATAAAGGAGGATTCGTGTTGCTTACTGATTTCCTTGAGAGTCGACAAAACACGAGCCGGTCTAGTCGCTACAAGAGAATTCACTTGCTTTTGCCATCTCTAATCGTTACATTCCCGTATTTAAGACAATACGCCTACGCAAACTAAAGATGGAATGAACCCTGTTTACGGAGATTCCGCATCATCGTTTGCCACAGTGAAGTTTTGGGCAGCTAAATTTAAACGTGTTCGTACCAACCTGTTTGGCGATGAACATTCGGTACAACTACTACCGACAATATCGGAAAAGTTCACCAAACGGGGCTAGACGAGCCTGCAATTAAAGTTAGGGAGACACCCGAGATATCTCGAAATGAACAAGACATGATCGAAACAGTGAAGGTTACGTTTCATTGGTCGGGAAAGTAAGGGCGACCATATTTTGGAATAGTCACGAAACTGCTGCTTTGGAAAAGCGAAAAAAATAACGGAACCTTTCTAGCATAATTATTTATCAAACTAAAGGTGAAAAAACGACCGCGTTTGACGAAGACGCTGACGTTTTCTTCAATTAACCAATACGTTACCTCATCGCTCAGTGATCGCTATGGCAAAAAAATCAATAAGTAAGATTTCAATTGATGCGCGAGCAACCCTTTCCATTAGATCCGGCGACCAGCAACTTCTTTCTGTTGCCGAGGGCCGAGAGGATAGAGATTTTCATCAAACGAGGCCATTTCATTCGTAAACGCCCATTTTGTAGAAACAGATGCCAACCACTATTCGGACTTGTGTTGAAAAATAAATATTTTAGACTGAGATCTTCTCACGCTACTCGAGATATCCAGAAGTCGCCGCAACAAGAGGAGATGCTCGAAGGAAATATCAAAGTTACATACGACAATTTAAAAAAAGTGAATAAACGTCTTTATTCATTTTTTTTTCTTTTTACAATCGTAACTTAAGCAAACAGGTAAAAAATTCAAAGAATTGCAGCTGCTAGCAACTCTTTTGTTAGTTTACATTCAATTATTTTGAACTTTCAAAATGTAATTATTATATTCGTTAATTCAACATAATAATTCGTTAATTTCGTAACACGTTTCGAAAAACAATAGAAACTCAAGTATGAGCGATTAATTAACTCTATTGTAACATGCGTAAGCAGCTTGATTCTGTAGTGTAACATCGAATTACACCACTCAAGTTTTTATGTGGAACTAACGTGTCTCATTGTTACGTTGTAAAATAATGCAAATCGCTTTCTTATGGTAATCGTTTAAGTTCGGTTTAAGAAGTCGAGAAATTGATATTTTTTTTTTCATGAAATACGCATATACAACAATGAAGTTAAGTAAGTACAATACAGAGCTTAACACGGTGACCTAGACTGATAATTCGAAGGAAATGTTGAAATTGCTTGCCGCATATCGAGCAGCACCAGATACGTACACGTTCAAAAAGGTGTACCAATTTTCAGCCGGTTTAAGTGAAATCCGTACGAGACGTTGAAACTTTAACCAATTGCTATTTGAACATCTTTTTGCACCTTTTTCCTTCTACAGATGTCCAAATGCATACCTCGTCTCGCAATGTTATTTTCAAATACGTAAATGCTTTAACCGACGTGGGTTGGTTAAATTGCAGAAGGAATATACGCAGCTTCTACGTAATGCCTCTCATGTTCTTAAACATTCCACACTCCTCCATTCATAGTACGCGCATGAAGATCTGATAACGTCGTTTGCTTCCCTCTGAAAACAAACTTATCGCGAACATTACATCTATACTACAATGCATAGAATAATGGACTAATGCATAATTCAGGTTGAGTTGATTGATGTATGTACGTACATACGTGCATACGTGAAAAGCGACCATGTTTTTCTAAGATTCTGAAATTGCGTAGATTCCTTTTTTGCTTTCGCGTGCTCAGGAACAAGCATAATCAAGCTTTGAACTATGAGAATACTTTAAATTTCTCGCTTTAAAATGCAAAATCAACGGACGCAATTGGGTAATCAATCACACAAATAGCGTTAAACGTGCTAAATATTATGAAATAACTACTTTCTCCTAACTAAATACTTTTGTAAAAATTGCGTCGAGATTGTTATTGCCCCTTTTTTCTTTTTAAATACAGTTAGCTAACAGTAATTATATATCATTCGACGTTCAATAAGCGGAAATCCTCAAAAACAGATCGGTACGTTCAAAAGAATGCAATTAGAATTTTGTATGAAGTATGGCTAATTTGCTGAACAATTGTGAAAATCATGTCGAAACTGTACCGAAATTTACCTGTGTATATATTGCATTTTCGAATAGTCGGTGAAACCATAACGAATTCGTAAGCTTAACAATCGGCGAAGTTTCTTACGTGTACTGGATTTTTACACATAGCTAGGTTTCGTTGAGTTTCCCATTGTTAAAAATATGTTCTGGTGGTTTCGGTGTAGATTTTATAATTTTGCGGCCGTTTTCGTTGATAATAGGAGAGAGAATAGAAAAAAAAGCATTTTGTATCGTTATTCAAATGATTCAAATGAATTTCACGTCGTACGAACAAATCCGATTCATTCGTGGATGTGAATGATTCAGAACTGATCCACTCACCATACAAAAATCATAAGCGCAAGCTAGATTTGCATATTTTAAATTTTAACATAGGTTTAGATACGCTGTATCCGTTAAAAGTTATCCCGATTTCCTACCTCTTACGGTAAGCGAGCTATAAATTTTCAAATGTTGGGAAACTTCCTATTCTGTGCATATTGATCTGTAAGTGATATGTCTTGGACGACCCAAGATATGATTTTTTTTGTGTAAGAGTACTGGGTAAACCACCCCTAGAACCCATCGTAAACCAACACTGTTCCGGTATATAAATGTTTTGTGTGTGTCGAATCTGTATGCGATATATCTTGGACGACCCCAGATTTTTTATGTAAGGGTTTTACAAATTCTTTAAAAGAACTGGCCGCAATCTCTTGCAGCGTCGGTCCAGCTAATTGCATTAGATACTTGTATAATATTTTGCGTTGTATTTGTAAACCAATTGATTAATTTTTAAGGTCGTTTAGCAGAAACCAATATTGGATTATAGCTATAGATAAGACCTTCCAGCGGATCAATGTTAATTTGTAGTCGAAAAAATGGCGAGATCTAATTGTGATTGCCTCGATTAACAAATCGATTGCGGTTAAGGCAATTAGTCAATGTAATTAGGAAGTATTATTTTATACGTTTGATTAGCGTGAATATTGAGGAAGTTTTGGTTTTCACGGTATTCCATTAAATACAACTAAAAAGCGTGTAATTTCAGCTTTGTACTTTGTAACCGATGATAGCCACTAACAAAACTAGTCACGACAGTGATAATGAAGAATCCTCGTAGATATTTTTGTATTGGTCTTCTTGTCGGGGACTCATTTTGCCTTTGCGGATGGCTGAATAATGTTAGTTTGCATTTTTATCGTCCCCTTCTTTGTTTATGTTTTCCTGGATCTTTCTTACCTTTTCTTCTTCTATCTTTTTACCTCCATCACTTTTTGTACATGGTTCCTCGCCAGATATCTATACCAGCGTAAGCGTCCTTTTGTTGTTTTTAATATAATTTTTTTTATTTCATTTTTTATTTTATTTTTATTTTATTTTTATCTTATTTTTATCTTATTTTTATCTCATTTTTATTTTATTTTTAATTTATATTTATTTTATTTTTATCTTATTTTTATTTTATTTTTATTTTATATTTATTTTATTTTTATTTTATTTCTATTTTATTTTTCATTTTATTTTTATTTGATTTTAATTTTATTTTCATTTTATTTTTCATTTTATATTTTAATTTATTTTTTAATATATTATTAAAATTATATTTTTATTTAATTTAATTTCCATTTAATCATATGGTATGAACACTACCCAGACATATTTGTATATTTATGATTTATTCTTTTTTTATCGGTGTTTCTCTCTCTTTTTTTGGCTGTCTGTGACGGCTTTGTATCTTTTTATATTTACCTTCATCTTTATTTTTTCAATAATTTCCATCCATATTATTTTTCGCGATATTTCCTTAGATGAGTCCCTCACTCCAGGTTGACGTGACAATTAAAACTCGTTTATTCGTATTTCACAGCAATTATCCTTCTATGAATATGCTTTAAAAGGTAACTAAGCAGGCATCCAGGTAAAAATCTTTACCGCCTTAACAACTGTTGTAATATTACCTGTACAACTTACGCATCTAGTAAATTATTCATTACACGCCACATGTTATTAACAGATTTTGATGTTAAATTACAAGCCAATCTATAAACGTTATTATGCGCAATTTAAATTACGTAACCTATTCTTGTAAAAAAGTGCTTGTGTGCGATAATCACTACGGAAAGTAAAAGTACCTATAGTTCAACGATGACGTAAATTTCAAGTTTTATAAAATGTCATCATACTACGAGCAAGCAGGAGAATTTTCTGCTAAAACATGAATTCCTCTGCCATTCGAGAGGTCTTCCTCGAACATCTTTTAAGACCATGTATGCTAAAGCTATAGGTACGTTAATGATAACACAATTTCTAACTAGAGAACCCAACATGTTTTATTCATCGTACGTCGTACACAAATCTAACATTTTTCAAGTCGTTGATCATTCCACACCTTCACGCCTTTTTTTTTCACTTCACCGCTGGAATTTCACCAACTTCAATGTCAGTCGAATGCAAGGTTAACCTGTTTCTAAAATACATTAGTTAAACAGGTACATAACCTAATTTGCCGATAATCTTTAGAAATGATTGTTTGTGCCGTGAAAACGGACAATGGAGTATGTTCTAACAGGACGGTAATTAGTAGTAAATATTTAACAGTTACGGTTTCTCGTGAAACCGTGGTATACGTAAATAGAGATTTCTCCATTAAAAATGAATAGATATTAGTCGGTTAGGACAATTACGTATAGGATAAAATTTAAATCTACTTAATGAATTAATAGACTTTACTGCGCCAACTTTTAATCCTCAGTATGAGGAGCATGGTATCGATAGAGTGAGTGTCGCTGAACTAGGACGTTCATTTTCGGACACAAGTTGCTCAATGCTATAAGTAGAAATACGAGCGCAGCTTACTTTTAAAGGATGTTAGCGGGACACGCAGTTTCAAGTACTGTCGTTATCGGGTGAAGGATTACATACACGAAACATTGCTTCAAAGTTCAAAATGATAAAGAGAAATATCAACGTTGAACTTATCTAAGCACACAAGTTATTTTAAAGCGACCCGCCTAAGAAATATATGAATATTATCAGCGTCAACTACGTAATATGTCGTTCAGAAAAATACAAGTGTCCGGAAATTTTGTCGAGTCTCAATGTCAAAGGTCTAAACGACTTATTTAACTTGAATATGAATCGCATAAGTATTGTATTTTCTGCCATGCGCAAACCACCAGCCCAAACAAGAACTACTAAGAGTGTCGTAATAATTGAAGTGGGTTAGGATAAGATTGTTGTTTAGGGACTCCTTAACATCGTCGAATCTGTGCTTATCATCTTAATCAGCATGGTTTCATGCTAAATAAAGCAAGACTCAAGGATTTGTCCTTAGTAGTACATACATTAGTGTTACCAACAAAGTATAACAATATCTAATTCTTTGTATCCCACGCGTAAGCACGCAAAAAAATCAGATTATTTAAACAAGTTTTGATACATTTTTAATAAAAAAAAAAGATTTACATTGAAATATAAAAAACGTATATTGACAAGCAAGAACATTATGTAAAGAACATGTAAATAGGAAATATGACGTCGTAACCTCGGCCCGCCATACTTTTCTTT
Source organism: Oryctes rhinoceros (assembly GCA_020654165.1). NCBI lineage: Eukaryota > Metazoa > Arthropoda > Insecta > Coleoptera > Scarabaeidae > Oryctes > Oryctes rhinoceros. The sequence goes on along the minus strand of JAIOKQ010000548.1, from coordinate 2,668,913 downwards.
GTGTAACGTCATTATTTCAAAAAATTCTCTTATTAGGATCCCTCCATTACGTTCGTCAAGATTGCACCGTTACTAAATACTTGCTGGTCGCTTTGCAAGCGGAGAATGACGAGAATTGCCAATAAAAATGAAAAAATAAAATACATGAAAACCCGCATCGAATTACAAGATAAATATGAAATACGAGAATATCCATAGATCTCCGTAGGTCTTGTCATTTCTTCTTTGTCAAGAAAGTGACGAATAGTGCGTGCTGCTTACATTGGTTAAATAACGTTAACTTGCTGGACTGGAATCAATGTTAGTGTCGATACTGTCGACGTGAATAATGAATAGGAAGGATCCCAAAATGAATCCTCACGTTTCCTCAACAAAGTGATAACCTTGTTCGCTTTATTAACAACTACGTCTGCACACATGATCCTACTTCCGTAGGTTTTCTTTATAGAAATTCTAACCTTTATTGATTCATAACAATCAATTACTACTCTTCAAATGCAATAACGATATCCACCTCAATTAGATACTAAAATGTATTTAATTTATGCTGAACAACCCAAGGTATTGAAAGAAAAAAAAAACTGGATTACCTACTTGCCTTCTTGCCTACTTCGCGATATGTATACGACGTAACGGTACCACGCATGTATGATAAGGGTGTTAGCTATTCTCCTCCTATTCTACACGCGTTAAAAACGAAACTTAATTTTACAGTCGTAAGTAATTAGCGGAAAGCAATCGCTACACAAACTAATAAATAGTGCCGCATAAGTATACGTTGACGTAACCGAAGAAAACACGGGGCAAATTAAAGCCGGCGCATCAACGCTAAGAAAAACAGGCGATAGAAACGCAATAATAGTTAATTAGCCTCGCGACAAATAGTGTATAATTATTTTAATCATTTAGGGTTCCGTTATTTGAAACGTTACCGCGGTTGCTAAGTAGGTAGATGGCTAGGTATGGTTTGCCGTAAACTAGTAGATGGACAAATTTGTCACTCGACGTACATATACGTAGAATACGATTATAATATATCCATCCATACATCACGTGTATTTGTCTACTGGTTAAATAGAAGGAAGAAGACATGCATGAATATACAATTGTGGAAATCATAATGTTAACTAAGTAATTCTTTAATTGTGTTTATTTAGCTTGACTTGAAATTTGGAACTAAGTAGAATTTCCATCAATTGAAACCATGCATATCTTTTTGAATAATTTCTCGTTGTATACGGAGCGTTCCGTTAAAGCTGCATTAAATCGAACTTCGTTACTTTAAATCTAACTTCCTTGATCAATTTTTACGTCTAAAATGTATCGTTCCGACGCTATTCGACTAAGCTGGGCAATATATATCAATCAGTAGAATTCATACTGTTCAACAATATCGTCGCATCGTATTGTCCACGATCGCACCTACGTACAAACATAGATTATAACGGAGTGACATATAAAAACATTTAACAGGTAGAATTAACGGTACATTTACTTGCGTGTAGTCTAGTTCGAAAAAATAGAAACTGGTATTAGATACATATATCTATGTTTGTATGCAAGCAATAGAGGAGTGCTTTCTATTGGGAATCGATTACGAATTCTATTGGTCGCTTGCGCGAATTTGATTTATTAGGTGAAGTTATTTAATAGCTACGTATATACGTCGCTGCGGTAATTATGCGAGTTGAACTTAATTTCAGTTCTCTAAGAAGCTTGAAGATATTAGATAAGTTAGCAGATACGTCTTCTCGGCATTCGCCGAGAGGCGCCATAGGTGAGGTTTGATTTGATTAATCTTGATTAATGATGAACCAGAAGACATGCGGCAACATCATCTTCAAACAGCCCAACTTTTTGTTTTTTCCACGGTTGATGACATAAAAAAATCTATATTTGAAAAAATTGACTGAGGGCTTTGCAAGACAAAGTAGGATGTTTCTTTCCAGACATTTCTTCAAAAGGATGGCAATTACAGTTAACGCGGAATCCATTTACAATCAACGTAAATGAGTGGATAGGTTGCCACGGAAGCTGCAAGATTATTGGTACAGCTTTTAACAACATACCTTCGTAAATCTTCTTTTTTTTTAATACTTCTTTATATCAAATCAAAGTAATCAACAATGGTAGAGGTACATTATCACAATCGAACACTAAAGAAATAAAAACTTGTGAAGGACAAACAGTTTCAACCGTCCCCATTGATGTTGGTAATAAAATTAATAGAAAACTACATCAAGTTTTATGGATGTTAATTATCCAATGAGGACACGATATTTGCACATTATTACTTTATTTTGAAATAATACATTCCATCAAAAAATTCTTTGTTCAACGATATAAAATTTGCCATAAATTTCAATAGACCCGTGTCCATGTCTACCGTTGAAGCAGAACGGTCTTTTTCTACTCTTAAGCGCCTAACACCGCTTTAAAGAAATCTGGTCTTTCGTCAATTTATTACGTAAAACGAGAAGAGATACAAATTCATATAAAGAACAATATATTTTATTACATCTTCGAAGTGTTTATTCTTCTTCCAAAATTAAAGAAATATAAGCTGAATCGTTCACCGTACATTTGAAGTAACCGCTTTCGTAATGCATTATTCACAGAACAACATCTATACATGTGCATCTATTTACTTTGGCCATGCACGTACTCCTAGCACACCATCGTTGAATTTTCACGCTCATCGTCCTAGGCTTAATACAATAACCATTGTCAAATAGCCGCTATTAGTATTTACCGAGGAATATTCCGTAATTGAACGAAACAATGCTCAATAAATTTCGGATGTGAAAACAATAAAACGCCTTTTCTCAAGGTATTTAGAATTGAAAAGGTCGCCACAGCATCTCCCTTTGTAAGCGATCAACATGGCGAGCAAGAAACTCATTGAAATTAAATGACTCAGTTGTAAAACGTCGTTCTCGGACACGAATTAACGCGGATCGATTCGTACTTCGACGACCTTGCCGCATAAAATTAAGGAAAAGTAAACCTATTAACGTAGCTTTTGTATCCGGAACTGAAAGCTTCGTTGCAATATTAATTAAAACGATACGTTTCGTTCGAACGGTAGTAATTTTACTAATAATCGCGGCAATTACGCAATCCTTTACCGTGGCACGCGTGTGTATACACGAAGAAATTTTAACGATTCGATAAAGTTCCACATTGGAAAGTATTTACATATCCGAAGAGGTGTTTTTTTTTTTTTTTTTTTGAAATGTAGGGTTTGTTTATATAATATCATACACTAAGATTGTTTACGTACGTAAAAAAGAAAAGAAAGCTGTTCACGCAACTCCTATGTTTGCTATTGAGTATCGCAAGCAAGTCGAAAGAGAACTTTCTCCGAAGGAAACTGATAATATTCGGTTTTCATTTTCTACTTGAAATCATTGCTCTTAATACGAGCAACGTGGTAATAGCGCGGGTTATTAAAAGTTAATAATAACTCATTATCGCCGTGGATAGATTTTATAGAATTATAAGTTAAATCTCTTCGGTTTTTATGTAATTTTTTATGTTAAGACGTGAAGAGAAAGCATTAGATAAACAGGTATTTAGGTCAAGCTATTTGAAATAAAATTTACGCTTTTCCAAACAATAAATAGGTATATTTATGGTAATGATAGCAATAACATATAAAATAGAAATTTATGAGTTTACTCCATTTAGTTTCATCTTCTTCAGAAGAACCATAAACTAATCTAAGGTATACGTAATAATTTTCTTCGAATTCGCCAGAAAATTTTCCATTTTCACTAGCTACATCTAAGAAGTAAAAAAAAATTACCGCGTTCCAAAGATGTCCAAAGATACGGGAGAGACAAACATAAGAAACTGACGCTCCCGTTTCAAATTTTTTGTATACAAACAAACACAATGCAAAAATATACGTTGCTCCAACTTAAAGACCTTTCAACTTATCGCTGTTTTTCTTTATAATAACTCCTAGTAGCGAAGATAAGTCGCAAACAAGAGTTTCGTGATCTTTGAATTCGATTTCTTGTAACAACGTAGTACACGTACCGTAAACGGCATCACAAACATTAAACCGCGATAAAATAAGAGAATCGCATAAATAAGCTTTAATGCTGGGATTAAGAACGCGACGATGAGGATAAATCATTTTTAAAGCGATGTAAGCACGCTACAGCTTCTTAGAAACATCATTTTTAAAGCGAAAAGATTTGTCTATACCTGATCCTAAAAATCTGATATTCTCGACAACAGGACAGCCTAATATCCTTCCGGAAAGAACAAGGACCGTCGACTTCTGTGGATTCAAAATACCCAAAAACACTGATGGACACCGGAAATAACATTTCTGAACTCTGAGATTCTTATAGTTAATATGAGCTCCTCAACAGCGTAAAAGCCCTTGAAAACCGGCTATTCGCTCAAATTGAATTGGCTGGATTATACAGCCGCGTTAGGGAAGCGTTTTCCTGTACTTTGTTTTGAGGCTCTTTAATCCTAATAATTCTCTGTGGATGTCTGCGATCTGTTACATCGAACGCAGAGCAACCGAGTATATAGTGGATGTTGAATAGACTATAGACGTAGCATACAAGTCCTCCCTAGAGCTTTACAAACGTAGTTCAAATTTGAGGATTGACTCATATTGACTTCGAAGCAGACATGCAACAGTTTCGCCATAGCAGAAGAATCAAGGTTAATGTTTTCTATGGTACGGCTTCAGGTGACAAATAGAAAAACCAATGTCATCATGGATCCATCGATCTCAAAGTAAAAGACTTACATAAACGAATTAGGATAAAAAAAATTCTCCAAAAGATGGGAATGCTTGGTTTTGTTATATTTTTGGTAATGTTGGTGTAAACGACTTCTTAAAGCAAACATGTGGAAAATTCTGTAAAAACTGAAGATTTCAGACTTACAAACTGTTAAGAATTGAATGTGTACAAGAAGTAGCTGGTAAATCCTTAAAACCAACTATTTCCACCTAATCGTATCCGAAACAAACGCGATTTAATCAGTATTGATGTCAATGTAAATTTTATTTAAATGTTCTACGTTCTATGGTTCCACGTTAAACAAAACAGTTAAAAGCTAGCTCTACTCAAATTCGTTTATTAAAGGTGTTCGGAATACGCTACGTATCCGGCCTTGGATCGTAATGCTTTCTATTTCTTCGGCATCGAAGGTCGATACACAGTACAATCCATTTAAATGTATGCAGTGCATATATACATATAATGCACGTTTTAGATTAAATCTGGCTACGATACGTATATATGTATATAAAGACCATTATTTTCCAAATTACAAAAGTTATCATCATCATTAATTAGTTAATACGCAGATAGTAAGCATGGTTAGCTTTAATCGATCGAAGTGCCATAATCGTGATAATTGAATGAACTTGGCGTTTAGTCTTACAATGCGTTTGCCTATTTTAAGCATTAGCGGTACAAGCGACTCTAAATACTGAAAGTCTTATATCTTCTAGCTTTGCGCAAAAGTATTTAACTCCCATTCTGAAGAAGCCTTTCCCTGTTCTAATTCCGACCCAGTTTTATCCGCTGACGGCATACGGCGCCTTATTATCGCAACGCTGTCCTTGGCGAGGTATTCCTCGACTTGTATCGCTGACGACGTATAGCGCTGTCCTTAGCAGGATTCACCCTCGTATTACTGACGGCGCAAAACGCTGTGCTTGGTAAGAAGTCGCGGTTTCGTAGAATTTAGAAAGCCGCGACCTGTACATATCATTTCACATTTTTCTTTCTTGAGAAAGGTTCTTGTCTCGTGTGTTCGTTATAAAATATATATTTTAAGCCTATCTTTTCTTGCCAACGAAGCGAATTCTAAACGTAATCGTTACCCGATTGCTGATGAACGGTGAACTTCTTAATTTTTACATCGCTCCTATTCAGTTTGTTCAAATTAGTTGGCAATAATGCTTACGCTATTATCGAATCACTTGCGTAATCAAGTATTCAGGTACTACCATAATTTGCCTCGTTCGCGAATTAGCCCAATGAGACCGTATACATAGCGATCCGATCGAACTACTGAAATCCGATTAACAGTTTCTACAATATTACCTTACCGATGGCGGCTAAATAGGATAATAATGTAGAAACGATAGAGATCTCGCTTGAATTCTACGTAGCTTGTTTCCGATTTAAAACTCTAGGTACAGCTAAGGAGAAAGTCTGTCGGTTTGGATTTCATCCTCGGCACACACATCACTATCATTTTTTACGGCGTCCAGCGTGTCTATCGACCTTCTTTAACCGACGTCATCCATAATGACCACAATTCGTGCACCTTCCGTAGCATATCGTTACTGTTTACGGGTAACGAACTTGAATATCGTATGCAATATCTACGTGTATTTTTTATGTTTCTTGAGAGAACGTTTTCGTCATTTAAAAGCATTTTATCTTTAATACCATCAGAAAGGACGCAAAACCTATCGATTAATTGAAGCGCATCAAGATTATTAATTACGATTAATTATTATGATACGGAGAGACTTCCGAAATCTTTAAATAAATTGTAGCGATTCGTTCTTGTTTGTTTCACTTGGATTTAAAGTTACGAGAAGATGTTTATAATCTTTGGAAAAGATGCATTGAATGAAGGAATGAGAACTGTGATATAGCATGTCCGAAGCCGCTAATTGTTTGTACTTGTTTGACCCGCGCTCGTCATCAGACGCAGAAACGTTTGCGAATAATTCAACAAACTACCCCATCGAGTTTTAGCGGGTCCGGTACGCTTCCCCAATGTTGCAGTTGGGGAACAATTAACCATGTTTCACCCATTACGACGAAAGGGTAATGGTAACAAAGCTATGGAGCACTTTACACGCAAAGGCTCCTGAAGTTATGGCTTTGAAACTTTAAAAAGCTTGTACACGAAGTTTCGTTTCATTCGAAGTTGATTTTATTATTACTAAAACGCAAAAGGGAAGCGGATGAAATGACGATCAGATTCAAGTCAAAAAAGAACGAAACGCTACATACTTTTAACAAGACTAACAAACGGAAGTAAGTGCTTGGCTTCAAGGTGAAAAATTAATTCCCTTTATTAATATATTTCGTAACAACGATTCTGTTTTCTCGTAACTTTTATTGTGAGCAGCATTATAAATAAGTGAAGACCTTGTATTGCTTGTTAAAATAATTCGCTATTTTTTTATCCTGAATGTCAATCCGTATCTATCTACCTTGTAGGCGTTTATTGCAACGTTAATTATCATTATTAATCTCGATAACTACAACGAGCATAGGTATTGTATTGTAAAGAATAGGTACATATGCTGCAATGTTAAAGAATAAAGGAAAAAAATTCCCGGCGGGATTTAACCAAGACCAAGACGAAAGGCTCACGACGAATATCGGCACTATCTTGTGATGAAACTGTGTCATTCCAACCTGTTAATCGCCGCAAGATATCCTTATGGGACGGAGGTATTCCGAAATACCGAATGATGATTTCACTCCTTTTCTATGGCGTTGGGAAATTACTTGCGAGCGTGAAAGTAATAAATCCATTTTCTCGTCAAAATCTGGATCAAGAGAGAAGTGATACTTTTCATATTTCAAAATTTCACCATTCTGCAAGTCTATAATGGTTGATAAGCCAGAATTTGTACCATAAAGGATGTTTTTGCCTTAGCGTTATGATATTGTATATATCAGCATAAGGAGTATAATTTTCACCGTCCATATCACTCACCTATTTTCTAATAAACATTCCCACGTTGTCTAATTTAATCAATATTTGCCGCGAAATGAAAATTATTAACACAAATCACCGTTATGTTCTTGAGACTAAGGAAGTAATTATGGACGTAAGGAATTCTTCAAGAAACATTCATTTGTTGTTGTTAAGCCGACGCGTTAACAACAGCTCATTACACGATCTAGTAACCTTGGGTGTAGTGCAACTTCGGCTCCTTTTACTTCTTATAAAAAGAAATAAGTACAATAACAAGGCGAAAACTCGTTTGTTAAACACCGTTTTGCTTGAAATTTGTAAAGATTCTTATATAACCGCCGACAATATTGACCGATTTGTTAAATACCAAAAAAATCAACTCGGCCATTTTTGGGAATGAAAACGGATCTTTCGAATTTGTGTTAATAAGGCGACTTGTGCAATAATTAATTTCATCAATTTGATGCTTCGAATCATGATTACGCCAATCGATACGGTTGCGCACGGCAATGTCATAACATGTCACGAAATCAGTGCGCGTATATACGGTCTAGATCATTCTTACCGGTTGGCAACTAAATCTGATTTAATAGCTATGTTTTTAATAGAAAAGAGACGCATTACAGTATTAGATATTACCACTTTGCCAGGCGATGTGCACCGCGTTAGAATGTTTCGTAACTAAAAGTACCACATAGACACTGTTACAAGATTAACTCGAAGCATTCTTTTATTAAATTCAATGGTAGATGGTCAATTTTCGACAGATGGCGCTATATCTGCTTGGGCGAACTGGTCTGTGCGCGACGTTTTTTAAATATACGTACAAACAACACCATTAGCTGGTACCATTAAAAGCAACGCCACTAATTATTGCAGCCGATTATATGCGATCGTATTAATCTAAATCCCACACAAATATGGAAGCAAGCACCTTCGCGCTTAAACCGAATTCCTTAAAATCGCGAATACGACAAATTGATAATTGTGACCTTACATGTTTAGCCTATTTTTAAATGCACGTTTCGAGCATTAATTATTGTAGCGTCATTATTTAATTGTCGGACTTCCTTATCTTGCTAATTATATTGCCGCTACACCGTTTTGGAATTCCAATCGATGTAATGGCAGTCCTCAATTATTGATGCAATTAGATGTGATGTAAGCAGATTTACGTTTATCTAGATCTAGATTGCAGCAAACATATGAATTGATTTAGAAAATTTTCCTTCATTATTATTAGTCTTACGAGGTAGACTACCTTAGCAAAGTCGTGATATTCTTAATATTGATTAAGATGCAATTACCAAAAAAAAAATAAATAAATAAATAAATAAAGAGCTTATGGGACCTTACGCTAGGTTCGTTACTCTCAAAGATACTTAAACGCGCAAAATGTCAGATGTTAATTAGGACTTACCGCAATAAAACTTGTCCGCAACAGCGATCGACAATATAAATTTCACGAAGACTTGTTTATTATTGCAGAAGTAATTGTTAATAATGATTGCGTTAGTTGCGTTTTTGCGGAAGATACTTCACAACGTAGGAAACTTGATCAATACCTTTATGTTTAACAATTTAAATTAAATGTTGTAACTACTAAAATATCCTTGTTGTAATGTTTAACAAGGCGTTCATTCTTACGTCCTTATCGTGATCGAAATTTCGTGTTCTTCCATAGGTGGGCGTTTGGAAAGATCGATGCATGTGTATGTATGTATATATGTAATACGCATGTCAAAGACATTCCAGGTTGTATTTATAAATACTCGCAGTTTAATAAATTACAACTCTTTGTAACTTCGATATCTATCGTGAGCCGTAATAAACGTGTCGAAATGTAGAAATCGTTCGCACGTACGAGATGTTATCTGGGTACAACAAGTGAGCTAATACGATACATCTGTAGATACAAACGCGTTGATAATTTCGGTGATGGATTACGGTATGCAGGATGAGGCGTCAGCGTTAATAAACGTGCTGTTGCGAATTATGCTACGAGACACGTTCTCTAATCTATTGCGATACACGTTGCCGTATATCCGCGCTTGCCTATTCGCTTTTTCACTTTTAGCTAATGCGCTTCCGTTGTAGACATGTTCTAGGGAAATGCATCGCTTCTGATTTTCACTTTTTCACCGGCTTCCGCCCACATTATGCGCTTGTTCGGATGTACCGGCTTTGCGTTAAAATCCACTTTCCATCAATTCATATCGACCTTTTAACTAACTTGCTCGTTTAACGTGACTGAATTGAATGCAAACAATAGCATTATTTTTATGCATTTAATAACGACAATAAGATCTAAAACGAGTTAAACGTATTTTTAACAATACGTAGATAATTCAATTAATGTCCATCAAGGCGATCAAGTTTTCTCAGCTATGCTTGTCATCTTTCTTTCTTTGATATGTCTTTCTTAACCCTTCTCGTCTTTTGCCTTTTCTTTTGCTGGGAATCGATTTTCTTCGATCTCTCCCGGTATATACTTCATTGCATTAATCCATTTTCTCTCCGGTATTCCTCTTCAATGTTTGCCTTTTGGTTTTGATTTCCATATTCCCTTGCCTCTTCTTTTCTAACGTTTGCGAGTACCCGAACCAACGTAGTTTTTTCTTTAGTTCCCTTGAATAAAACGCGGAATTCTACAATTTCTCCGTTACTTTTCCATTTTCTTAGCCTCTATACATTGAGGCTAATATGTAATAATGTAATGTCCCCATAGTTACTACAGCCTTATGTACGTCCACTTTTATATTTTAGTAATTCGGGTCACTTCATCTATTCTTTGCGCTTTTGCTGATGCTACTTGATTTAATAATTCTCCTTTTCACCATCGATTTCACCTATTGTTGTTTTCTTGCCCGCATTCAAGTTTTATTCCGTTTGTATTTACTAATTTTTCATTATCTTCCCCCCGTCTATTTATCATTTGCTCTAAATCTATTCTCGAGGATGATTAACTTGATAAACAGAGAAAATCGAAGGTATTAACAGGTAAGTAAAGAAAAAAGAAGAATAGACCATCCACAAACACACTTACTCTCGTAGGATCAGTAAAGGTGCGGTTTTCTGATTATATGCTGCTATATATCAACAGTCCGTGCTCGAATCCATTGACACATGCAAATGTAAACACTTTCCATTTTCTATTGTTATTAAATTCATTCAACGATATTCATAGCAGCTGGTGGACTATATTTCATGGGAAGATATAAATTGGTAATAAGCGCATTGTTACGACCTCACGGAAAAGAGTCAATGCCCCCTATGTACAGCGATGTCCGTGTATTTAAAGCTAAAGAGAACTTTTTCGGAGAAATTTAACGGCAATCGCTTTTTTGAGACGAATCTCTCTGATGTTTCACGAGAATTGAGAGGGATTCGGTCACGTCGTTTGTCAAATCTACTCGTATATCCCGCTAATCGTGTTGCTCTTACGCGGGCGTTGCTTTATGATAATGGTCGTAGCTCTCTACGTGTGAAACAATAATGAGCGTAGGTTAGGTAGATAATTTATAGTGGCAAATCGATCCATTCAAAACGGAGTGACGAAATGATTAATTGTAGCGCGTTTGGATGGATTAAAATTGCGAATTCCCAAAGCCCGACGTTTAACTTTCGTTCGGCGTGCGAAGATGCAATTTCTAATAATTGCTAAACGAATAAAATTAAATTTTCGTAACTATGGTAAGTTCGTATTACGTAATACGACAGAAATGCAACCAAGACAGTAGAAGTAATTTATTGCGATTTTCTCATCATATTGTAATCGAACATGGTTATTTTACTTGTATTCAATACTTCCTCGCTCAATCTAGCAACCTTCAACATCCTGACGTGCTTATTACGTAGTTTATATTAAAAGTAATTAAAAACGTGAAAAGCACTAATTTAGCAAAGAATTTTTCCTCGATAGAGTTCATCGAGGAACGAGGTAGCACGATGCCTTAATGATTATTTCAATGTACTTTTTCAAAATCTCAGCTTCACGATTATTTCAACTATTTATTTATTTCAATTAAAGAATTAACGGATCGGTGGTCCAGTGGTAAGAGGGCCAGCGCTTGACTGGGCAGAGTTAAGTAATCCATTGGGCATTCCATTAGGAGTACATCTAAGAGTTAATTCGAATTAAAAGTTAAATCATTGATAAAAATTATTCATTTATTTTAAATTTTCCCGGCTAATAATGCAGAACAAAACCTAGTCATAAGCTATAATATCTAAACAAATCGACCTTAGTTAAAAAAAAAAAATAGCAAATACGTTAACACGGTTTCCCATGAAAAAGCCTAGCAATTCTACGCGCGAGAAATGCAATTTTCCACGACGACAGCTCGGTACTCAATAAATTATCATCGGCGTGCATATTTCGCATTTAAACGGTACGGTATGGCTCTCGTATTTGTCGACGCAACTTGCATATTATACATCATATCTACGCAAATGCAGTTTTGTAACTGTAAAGGTAAACATTTCGACGTACCCGCGAAATTTCCACGCTTTACGACCTCTTACGAAACAGCTATTCGAATGTTACTTATAGAGGTTGTCGCTTGTCTTGTGGAATTTAGCACCTACCAGATGCTTAATGTTGTCTAACTACGTAACGCTCGATTTGCTTGAAGAAGTGGACATTTGATTGGTTTCTAATCGACGTTAGATAAAGGATTATATAGTAATATCGAATAAACACGAGTCTGTCTAATCGCGGCGAAAAAGTAATAACCTCACGTGCCTTTGTCAGCTCTTACACATCACTTTTCTATATAATTATTATATACAATGTAAATGGACGCTCAATGATAAGACTGGTACTACTCTTTACGTATTGTTTACGATCAGCTCTTTGCTTTAATCAAATCACCTCGTGAGGTGATTTGATTAAAGCAAAGAGCTAAGTAAAACTTAATTTTATTCATGCGTGATGCGAAACAAGGTATACACAATGTACTTATCTATTTAAGTAGATACGACCTGTGCGTTTATTTCACCTTCATTCGCCGCGTACACCTTTTCCTAAACAAATTAGGTTGCGAATATCTATTCGCGACGCTGTGTATAAATCGCAGAAATTTCAATGCGCAAAGTGAATCGGCGTACATACGTATGAGAATCGAAATGTAGGACATTTGATAGTCGGTCAAGCTAGATCGCCTTAGGGCTTACTACGAGCCGATTAAATCCTCAAGTGCGACTGCGAAGATAATGCCGTCGATATTCGTCTGTCATGCAATGTAATCGCCGACTTCATTGCTTAATACCTGGTTTTAGCCGGGCACGGCCGAAATTCTTTCCTGACGAAGCGAAGAACAAATACCTTCGATCTTCGTTTGTCATATATTTGAGACTTCTCTCTCTTTTTAAAAATAATCGTATAAACCTCGACAAAAATAAATTTACATTCATCGTATATCGATACCATACGTATAACATATTCAAATAAGCTATAGCGATAGTGAAAGGCAACACGTGTTCATTGGATTATTAAGATTTTATTTCTAGAATTAACGATCTCATCGGAGGATATTGAGGCAGATGCATGTTTGTTTTAAGGAACAAATTGTTTGAATACAAGATAGACATCTGGCATTTTATCTCTCTCTTTTCTATAACCGCCTTTTTAAACAATTGCAGCGCAAATAGAAGGTCTTTTAACCAAAACTATGGAAGTATAGCTCCTCACGGCATTGATGAAATCACTCAGAGCGGAAACAGTGTCGCGTCATCAGCGTTACTCCGAGTGCTTTTTTACCTCACTTTATCCTTCGAAATAATGAGCAAAAGAATAGCAGTGATAAAAACCGAATACAGTTCCTAAACCAACTTAAGCAATCTTTACGCTGAACACTTGAATTTTTGCAATGACGACCACAGAAGTGGTCAAACTTTTAACTTATCGAGTGATGAAGCCCCCGTTATTGTTTTTCCCTTTTCAAGATAATCGATTAACACGTCTCCAAGATTATCCTAAAAAGGGTCGTCATCATTCCTCCGATCGATGAAACGATGAAAGTTTCGTTTTTTTTCAAAGACAAGTTAACTTTAGCGGTGTCTCGATTACGCCTTTGTTTCAGGAGTGCGCCGGTCAAAGTCAAAACTGCGCTGAAATCGCTCCGGCAGACTTTTGGAAATATGCTGCGACATCCAAGGTGCGGTCACTTTTTTCAGGCTCAATTCTCGCCAATGTATGGCAAACACGTTCTTCTGAGATGCCTACGGCCTCTAATATCTCCCTAATCTTAATTGGACGGTTGGTGAATTTTTCCGATGTTATTAGTAGTAGTTGCCGTTTTTTGGCTGCTTGGAACATTTATCGTCAATTAAGCTAGTATGAACACAAAATAAATTAAATTGGCTCAAACGTATCGGTTTCTTCTTCTCTGCGACTCCTTATCTACCTAACTAGCACAATTACAACTCATTAACATGTACTCGCTTCGATTTATATCGATAGCAACGAGCTTGTTAATATGCGCAACGGTTAACTTCAATAATAATTGATAAAGTAATTTCAGTATCGCGCAAATCTATTAAATGTAATTATCGGCTATTACGCGTCCTCCGAAGAAGCCATAATAGCGGTTATCTCCATACCAAAACATGAGGATTTTCTCCAAACACGTTTATTACTATTAATTAGCCGGCGAAAATCTGGGTCAGTTTTTATTTATATACGCGCGGACACTCCGACAACTCGGAGCTTACTCGAAGTTACTCTTAAAATTCAGTGACCCAAAAAATTACTAGTTTCCATTTTGTACGCGCCCAAACTAGATACACTGCAGGAATAAACGTAAGGCTTAATTAGCGTGTCATCCGTGAATTTATTTATTGGCCGAAAAAGAAAAGTATTATTAAGTATTATAATTACGTTTAGAAATAGAAAAGTAACAAATACGGTAATGAGATTTTCTATAATGTAGGTCCTGTTTTAAAAGTGTGCCGTTAAATTTTAATGGAATTTTAATGCTCTGTAATTTAATGATTCGGATCTTTTCTTTTTTTTTGAATTGGACGAAGAAAGGTAGCAGGAAGAAAATTGTATTTTCTAAGATTTATAACGATTATGTTAATTATTCTTCGATATCGTATTTTAGGCATTTTAATAGAGGTGTCTATTTGAAATGGAAGCACCCCCGTAAAGGCTACATTTCGCATTAAAATGACACGAATCTCACACAAGGCCCGCTATGATTATTTCACGAGTTCGAAAATAGCAACAATTTACTATCATTTCTTTATATTAAAAATCTGTCTACGCCACTGAATTCATATCTATCTCGGTCAATACAAAAAGGGCGAAATACTTATCGCTCAAATGCGTTTCTGATGTGCTTAATTTTTGAAAAAATTTGAAGGTTACGTTTCAGGTTGAAACTAGAAAAACAAGGTTACCATATGTTGGATTTAACAAATTCATCATCAAATTTCTTCGGTGCCAGCGGTTAGCATCTTTGCCCTCTCTAGTTATTACTTATACAAACCTCTGTACTTTTCCTTCGTGTGAAGTATTTCTTCAATGCAGACATGTATTAACAACAAAATCGGTTGACCCAAATTCAAATCCCAAATTTAAGCCCATCTAAAAAGTTTTCACTAAGCCTGCAGAAACCAGTCGCGCTTCCCGTAATCAGCAGGGACTAGACTTCGTCTCATGCGCAGAGAGGACAAAAGCGGGTGAAATCGTACCTTTCTTGCAGCGACTAGACAGACTCGTGTTTTGTCGACTCTGGGGGAAACCAGTAGGCAACACGGACCCTTTCTTATGAGACGAATAGAGACGAGTCTGTCCAATCGCTGCAGTAAAGGTACGATTTCACTCGCTCTTGTTTCCCCGAGAGTCTTCTAACTTCGTAAAGCGCACGGAAAGGTGTACTCGTTTCTGCAATGTTAATTCACACACGCAGTGAGCGATGTTTCGCATAAAGGACGCGAAGAAATCGTCGTTACATTGAAAGACACAGAAATAAGAAGTTATATCTTAGAATATCAAAGGAAACGTAGCGACCGCATGTTTCTTTAAGTTTGTTCTTCCAATTTGAAAAAATCGCGCACTTTCTTTTCTATCACCGCATTACATCAGCAATCTTCACCTTCTTAACAAAGATTGACGAACTCTATGTGCGAATGCTAAGATACTCTATTGAGTAAGAATAATTAAGCTGGACATATATCAACAACTTTTACTAAATAGACATAACTCTTAAAATACGCTAAATGTATCATTACCAACCGATGAAAGTACAAACTTACAGATATCTGTTTGCGTACATCGGTACGTCTCCAGTTTAAACATTACGGTTAGTACGGGACCATATTTCAACGCAACTTTTATTAATTTCACGCTAATAGAACAACGATTTATCACCTTCAAGCGAACTACGTCTCCGCTCGTTATCCTAAAGTAATTCATAGCAATAACTATGCTAATTCTCAGAGAGACTGTGTAGGTGAGCCCATAATTTCGAACACGTTCGTATCAGCGAAATGAGATTCCCAAAGTAAAATATCCAAGCATGTACGTAGTATGGGTGCGCATATGGGATCTATTTTCAGGTGTACGGATGCGACGGCACAGCTCATCCATGTAATAGTTTCTAAATTAGTAAATAGTGGAACGGTTGCTTTGAAGAAAAAATAGGAAAAATGCGGCTAAAAGTGAAAGACGGTTGTTTTCGTTTGTTGCTCAAATACGAAAATATGCCTAGCATGAACGAGCGCTTGATTCTTCTAGTAATTAACATGTTTTTACGCTTAGGATTATCCTAAGTATAATTTTGTATTTAATAGTTAATAGCAACTATAGCTATATATTGATTGATGATGATTATTAAATAAATTTTCATTCTAACTAGTAGTCCATAAATTATTTATTTAAATAAACTAATTTACAAATTAATTAATTAAAATAGCTACTATATTGTGCCATAAGTTTCATGTTAATCATCGATAAATACCGACAAAGATACAACTCCGCAAGAATTTTCATTCGGTATTTGTTATCATTAATCGTCATATTTCTTCACATGAAAGTTAAATATTTAACGTTCCGGAATGTAGACAGAGGAAATACTTAAAATATAAATACAAATATAAAAATTATAAAAAAAAATTAAAAAATGTAAAAATAAATATAAATAATTAAAAGCAAAATGGACGATTCTCTTTTTAATATGAACGATAAAGGCAAAAAAAGATATCATATTCAACGAAAATCTACGACGGTAATCTGAAAAGTCTCTCAACACGAAGATAGCGCTACTTGTCGAAAATAATAGTAGTGTAATTGCGCATGCGTTGAAAGATACTGTTGGACGCTCACCTGTTGTTTAACAGTCGTTTGCATCATCGCTTAATGCTATGTTTCAAATATCGATCCGCCACTGAATTCTTCTCTTATTTACAAAGACATTGGTTATTAAAATATACGACTTGTTGCTTACGTCTTTCTTTTATTTTCAGGTCAAAATATCAACACATCTCCGAGGCAGAGGCGACAGAATGGAGACGGTAATTAGATCAAACGGATTCTTACCTTTACGCATCTTTCGCTATTAATTCAAACAAACTCAATATTTGTAGAAGCTTGCACGGACATGCTAAAATACTAACGCTACTGTATCATACGCTGAATATAACATAGATATTAGAACATCCTTTATGTGAAGTTTGTATAAATCCTTATTACTTCTGCATTATCCAGAAGCACCATCGAATGAGCTGTTGGCATATTTCTTCTAACTTAAAATGTTTTAATGACAATACTCTCTTGGAATTCGGCCCGTTCCTCCCGACTTACCCTGTATAGAGAGCGTGAAATGAAATGATATACGGGGTAAAAAGACGATGGGCGACCTGCCGATTATAAAATTGTAAAAGAAATGCTTACATCTGCTTAATTAAAATTCGCGCTTTATAGAAACAAATAAAACGTAACCATGCACGTATAAAATTCGTTTCATAACATGGTATTGCAACGCTCGGTTAATCAAACTTGGCTAACGCCTCAGTGACATTCTTCCATTTTGTATCGCAACATGGAGCGTTACATAATTTACACATATATTACGTAAGCAACTGCCTTAAAGATGGATAGATGTAGCTCGATTTGATTCCGGAAAATCGCATTCCCAGCAAATCTAATTATATTATATACGCATATAGCATGCACCGACATGTCTATATGAGGTAAATGATTTCCATTACTTACATAGCGAATTTGCTAAGCGAAAGTATAATACATATGTAGTTATTACAAAACATATACAAGATTCTTGAAGAACGCTTGGTGAATTATACAAGATTGTTAACTCATCGGAGAAAGATCTAAAATGGACCTCTTACGTTATTAAGAAAATCAAAGAAAAAATTGACGATAAAGTATTGACGGATGCTGAAAAACCCCAGCAAGAGAAAGAGAAAGAAGAGAAAGAATCGCGCGCCATTGGTAATTTACTTAACTAATAAAAATATTTGTTGCTAAGAAACGGGTTAACAAGAATTAGATAATTAGTGTAAAGTAGTAGAAACGGCAGTTATTGGTTATTTAGGAACTTATTCCGAGAATGTCATAAGAGACATTCTAATTTACGTTATGGTCCACTATACGGAATACGAAAAAGGCCTAAATTAATTCCTTGTAAATGCAGATCTGTTCAAACATTATTAGCAATTAGATCCTGAAAGAAAAATGTTCTTTTTTTGCTATTATCGACTGAAGAAATATTTTATCGATCGATGAAGCAAACTTTCATAATTGTAGAAGCAACCACCGTTCCTGATCAAGGAATAAAGGGGCATCATTTCATCCAGGATTATTGAACCTTCTATCTACGAAGGTTCACTCACCGCACGGCGAAAAGTACGTGAATCTTGTGCGAGATATTTTGGACAGTCTCTTAGACGAAACAGATCTTGTAAACAGGCTAAATTCAGGATGAATTTGATGAAATGCCAACAACTGTCTTCTGATCAACCATTTTAACGGAAACTGAATGGAATGGAGCATTACTTGTTTTGACCCCATTCGATTCCTTCCTACGGGGTTACCTGAAAATTCGAAACGACAGATTAATGTTGTGGGTCTTACTTATAATACATACCTTTGAAATTAAAGCTAAAATATCAAACGAATACGTATTTTTCCGCACAACTACCTGTACAGCATTTGTTAAACAAAGACCTCGCGAAACAAATTACATAATATTGAATACAAACTACTGCGCGACAGGAATACGCACTCGAATGGTAGAAAAATATTACCCATTATCGATCATTAAAACATTGAAAACAATTTCCTTTTTTTTTTAAAGAATAGCCATGGCGATTACCATAAATACGCGGTAAGAGGTCCATCTTCAAATGTCAAGGTTATCGTGAGTTAGTTTAGAAACGCTACGTAGCGAGTAATTTGTAAACAGCGAAGCTCGACGTCGTGCGGTGGCACATTTTCAGGATGATCAGCACGTAATGCCATCGAACGCAATTAGCGGAACGGTTTTAACCGAGCGTTTCGAATTCTATCGGAAATAGTCGTCGTTTAGCATCATTTGTATTTTTGTCACGGCTATCCAGGCTTATTTAAAATGTATATACCTTTTTTATGTTTATTACGAACTCATTTGCATGATATTATTTTCAAGACTAGGAACAGTAACATCGTGAACTTAATTTTTTTTTTGTGCGCAAGGATCAATTTGAGCATCAATAAGTACGTTGTTTTGATACCAAATATCCAAACTAATTATTAGATCCTTTTTGACGATATTAATCTTTCCCTTAAAAGAGTGATTTTAAGATTTCTTATTACAAAAATGACGATTTTTTTTATTGAAGTAGCCAAAGTATGTATATAACGTTAACTCTTCCTCCTATTTGGACCTATGAGTAAACGTGTTTCGGGTTTGAGCCGTGTCATGTCGTTGTTAAAATAAAAACTCGACGTTTCGTCCACAATCGTATCGGGCTTCTTCAGTTTTTATTTTAACAACGACATGACACAACGTTTCAACAGACTCTGGCCGTGGAAGCCTACGTTTTTAGTAGATTTATCGTTTTTATAAGTTGTCCTAACGGAGAGTTGCCTTAAATGATTCTGTATGATTTTCCTACCAGAATCTCATTTAACAAGTCATAGAAAGAAATATGTCAATAGTTACGTAATGGGCTTCGTAAGAAAGTTTTTTCGTCGAAAGCTTTTTCGTAGGAATAATTTCTTCTGTATGAATAACAATTTTCTCTTAAGTACCTTTGTAATCACTGCACCGCATTTGAATTCGATTTTGGAATGTAATCCATATGTAGAATGCTCGCAAAGTTGAGGCGTTTATCTTTAGCTGGTTGTGGAACTCGTAAAAATGAATAGTTTTACAATATTTAAAAACACGCCCACGAAGGGCGAACACTTTCTAATAATTGTAAAAAAGTGTTTTGAAGAAAATTCAAATAATTTTCACGCGTCGATCGACGTGGAAATGGCTCAAAATTCAGCGTGGAAAATCGTTACTTCCGTGAATTTTCTACTGCTTACATATATCTGTAATGATACGATTAAAAATGTTCTTGTCGTATCTTCCATGCATCTATGCGAGTCACCCCTTCGTTTCATCAAATACATTCATTGCAACGCATAGAGACAAGAACCTACGCTTGGTCGAGCGCAGGCACTGCTCAAAACTTTGCAAACGATAAGTTTAACAAATAATCGACCAAGTGTACGCGTAGTATCGCCGTCATTTTGTAACCGATTTCTGGTAAAATTATTTATTTTTACGCGTCTAAATGCTTCAACCTTGAGAACGTCCGTCTCGATTTCTACGTTGAGAAATTGATTTGGTTTGGTTTCTTAATATTGAAGATGGCACCTTCATACGAGTAAACGCGCAAGAATCACATTTCCGAAATAAAGAAAGCCGCCTGCCTACGCTTCCCAAATAGAATATTTATCACTTCTTACTGTATATAATTTTGACTTTCTATCTATGTATCTATCTTGGCTATAGATGTTACAACAGTTTTGCTGGTGGATAGTCAGGGTCGTTCGACTTTTGGTCGTTTCCTCAGCGTTAAACCGGATTTGGGTCTTCTAACTTCCACAGCCCGTACCTTCATCCAAGAGGGCGTAACCACCGAGTACGCCACTCAAGTACTCGGTACGACCCTTGACAACGGACGATTATACGCCCACCTGTTGACCAAAAGCTCGCGTGTCCGTTACGACAATGACGCACCCACCAAATCCCACAATAATTACAACCGTCACACCAGAAAGTGGAATTTAGATAACGCGAACGTCGCGAATACGAAGGGCTTCGTTAAAAATACCGATTACATATCGCCGAACCAAGTCGAACCGTTCATAGTTTTCCCCACCACTAAACCTAAAACCTACAAACTTTACAAGGAAGAAGATAGCGAAGAGCTGAAATCGTCCCCGTCAAATAATCCACGGCAACCGTACGCTAATTCGAATCGTGAGGCCAAATTCATCGCATTTACAACGAAAAATAAGCAAAACAGCCTCAAATCATTCCAAAATAATCCGCAATATAAGAACTTGCACATCGAGAACGCCATTTCTTACAAAGAAAACTCGGAGAATGATATTCCAAAACAAGACGACCTGTTAGATCCTTCCAAGGTGCGCGAATGGAACAACCTGCCAACATTCACCGTACGAAACGAATTCGCGCCCAATGCATACTCTTATTTGGGCGATTTTCCGGAATTCGAAATCAATACGGAGAAAAGCAAGCCAACCACTGTATCGGACCGTAAGGCGAAACTGCTATTCCGACCGCAGATTCCGGAAAAGCACGATCTGAAAACTGTAACGTACACCGGATTCGCAGATTTCACCACCACAGTTGGCGATACTGTAATTATCTTCTCACCGTCCACCGCGGAACCAGAAAAACCGCAGACTGGCCACGTAACGAAGATAAAAGTCGAACCAACGCTCCAATCAACTTTTATTCCCACGTCTGAAGCTACCACAGAGGAAGACATTCAACCAACGGCGGTAATTGTCGATAAAGCAACACCTTCTACCATCTTCGAGCCAATCACAACAACCACGGAACATGAAGAAGTTGAAACCGAAAGAGAGCATACGGACGAAGAGGGAGAAGATGAAGAAGAAGAGGAGCTTCCGAAGCAAGTAAAAACAGAGGAAAAAGCTGAAGATGAAGACGAGGAAATAAAAGAAGATGATGAAAACAAAAAAGAACAAACCACTGAAAAAGAAGAGGAAGAAAAGCAGGATGAAAATGAAGATGAAGAGAAACAAGAGGAAAAAGAGGACGAAGAGACACAAGAAGAAAAAGAAGAAGAAGAAGAAGAGGAGGAGGAGGAAGAAGAACACACGACGAAACATTTCTCCATGGTCATAGATACGTCGGACCGACCGTTAAAACAATCAGAAGAAAGTAGCGAACCAGTCGATGACGATGCTAAGTTTTCAGTGTTGGCAAACGAACAAAAAGATTATTTACCTACACCACAAATTGACGAAACTGTGATCGAATCAACAGAAAGTAGTGTATTAATGTTCAATTCTGAAATCATCCAACCTTCGGAAACTCAAGCGACTCCTATGCTCTCAACACCTTCATTTGAAGACATCGCAAAGATTTTGGCGTCATTGCAAGCAAAAGAAATGAACAAAGATACATCGAGTAGTGAATCGACTATGATAGAAGAAGAGAGCATATCGTCAGTTGCCACTGAACCTTTAAATACGAAAAGTACGACGTTTGCCGAAGAAGAACCTGTTGACAATACTCAATCCGAAGACAGTATAAGCGTATTAACCGGAGCTAAAACGATATTCTTCGATGATCTATTCCTAACAGCGTTCAATGAGCCAATATCGCCTTCGCTTACCGAGGAACCTCCGACTACGACTTCGGCAACGACTACGGAACAAATTGAAACCACTACCGAGAACGAGAAAGAACTCACCGAGGCCATCCCAGTAACGCAAAAGGAGACGGTGAACTATAATGAAATACCGAAAGATGATGAGTTTTCTACCGTACCGTTGCAAGAAACAACGCCGGAAATTAAAAATGAAATTGATACGGAGGATTATGTTAATTCCTACAAAGAGCAAGGAGACGACGATAAACATGAGACCGATATCGTCTGCACTACCGGAGAAAAAATTATAGCTACAACCTCTTATCAAACGTACAACGTACTGACAACATTCTACATTCCAGACGGTGATAGTACGTCCACGTCAATAAAATCGGGGACGAGTATTTCAACTGAAATAGGTTTCCAAACGATTCCATGTAATCCGGTTGAATCTACCCCTGTCGTAGATGTAGCGCAAGGCTCAACAGAAGTAGTCACATTAAGTCAGCAAGACTACGATAACACGGAAATATACCCTAAGTTAAAATTAGAACCAACAACCGAACAAATTACCACGGTGGACAATTCGCAAGGAACAACGCCGATGTTGACGACTCCCGTAGAAATTACCACTGAAAGACACGAAGTGACGGAATCCGACGGGGAACTAACGGAAACAACAACAGAAAGCGGGGAGGAAATAGAGTTGGTTGTGAAAACGTTGTATACAACCTTCAATTATTTGACAACGTACTTTTTCAATAGTACCTCCTCCATCGCGACATCTAAAACTATAGCCACCAATGTCGTGACGTCGACCATTTATCCTGGACAAGAGGAACCTATAGAACCATCGTCGGTTATACTGGACGATATAAAGACGAAGATATCGTTCGACGATCTCGATTTGAGTGACATGGAAAACGGTGACAGTACGCGAGATGACGAGGAAGATGAGGACGATGAAGAAAACGACGTCGAAATACGACCAACAGCTTCGCTCGATAGCGCAACAACATCGTTACCGTACAAACTTAAGACGTACTTCACGACTTACACCTATTTCTCGACTATATTTGACGGCGAGGACGATTCCAGGGTTCTAAGCAGAACCGAAGTGAAATCTTCAGTTTACACGGACTACATAGACGCTACGCCGACCGTTCAAATTGAACCTAGCAGCATCTTAGAGGACTTATTGACGGCCGTAAAGGAAGAATCCGATGACGATGAAGATGTCGACGGAGAGTCGTTCCTGAACTTGCACAAATATAATACAACCATTACCCGTCCAAAATCCACGAATTCTGAAGAGCAAACGGACTCTTACGATACCGTAAAAGATAATATCGATAACAATATCCTGCCAACTCTAAAAAGCAAAAGCTACAGCACGTTAGTACGTAATCCGATATTGGAATCGTCGGAAAATACGCTAGATTTCGGCGATTTTGAAATCGTCGGTAATATGGTTACGAATGTAAGAAGCAGCACTTCAAAGGGCGATACTAAAGTGCTGGAAAATGTCGACAAGCGTAACGTTCTCGACGATCAAGTATTTTCTGAATCGAATAACGAATCTGAAATTATTCCGTCGCCAACGTTGCTATTACAAACTAGCTATACTACGTTCACGTATTTCACGACAACTTATCACGGTACGACGTCTAGCGATGTGGTAAGTAGTCTCAAGACTGTGACCAACGTAGTCACAGAAACATTAACGCCGCAAACGCTGCGACCAGAAGACGTCGATGCGCCAATCACCTACTTTACCACATTCACTTATTGGACGACAAGCGTAAAGAAAAACACAACGATTATTAAAAGTTCGGAGAAGACGCTTACAAATATTGAAACTGCTACACCTATAATCACAGAGAAGCCGACAATTAGTATATTACCTACGGATGTTCTCGATGTACAACCAACTCCAGTGGTCGAAACGCTATATTCAACATTCACGTATTACACAACGTCTTATTTCAATGATAATAGTTCTACTGTATATAGTAGCCTCGCAACTTCCTCCAGGGTTGTAACAAAAACTCCAGAATCAAATGAGGAAACTAAAGCAAGTGAACCGACAACGCCAAGCGAACCAAGTCGAAGCAACGAAAAGGAACCGACCGGATTAATTTCAAGCATTGTCGAGACTATCGAGAATCTCGGCACGAAAACTGTTCTTTCGACTGATATCTACGGGACTTTTATTAGTGGCAAGTACGCGCAAGTACAAGAACGTACTTTCTTTATATTAAACGACACAATTGAACCGACGAAAGCGCCCGAAGTTGTTTTAAAACCGACGGGGGTTCTTAGTATAAATAAAGGAAGAATAGTAGATGCGGAAGGTGTTAGCACCCTATTCTATACGACGCAAGCTATCGGAACGTACATCGATGATAGCTACGCTCAAGTTATAGACAGCACTAGTTCAATAACCGTGGACGAAGAGAAAAAGAAACTGCTACCAACTGATTTACCGCTGCACAGGACGGGCCTTGTGAGGGCAATTGAAGGCGCCATCATACAAAACGATACTACCACGCTGTACCATTCGAACGTCTACGGAACTTTAATAGGTGGTAATTATGCCCAAGTTATAGAAAGCACGTCGAGCTTTATAGTCGGTAAAAAAGCATCAATCGCTCCGACGTCTGTTCAAGACGTTGTTCCCGGACCGACTAGGGCACCGGAAAATCAGATAGAATCCAAAACGCCGATAACCCCTTCGCCAGTCGTAATAGAAGGCTCCTTAACGGAATCCGCCAAAGTCGACGAGGAAAATACAACTGAGAATGACGAAGATGATGAAGCTCTGAAGAATACGAAAGGTAAAAGCCGGCCAGGTCAGAAGAAGAATATACAGGTGATAAGACCATTCACGACACAAAGGAACGGTAGACCGTCATTTTTCCCGCAAGGCAGGAGGAAGTCGGCGTCAACTGTGACGAGGAGCGATGTAGTTCCGACTGTGACAGCTATTCCTGCGAAACCGCGATTTTCCGGTAGAAAGAGCTCGTCCTTTAACAATAACGTGATATCGCCGACTTCGACTAGAAGATTTGCTCGACCGAAGTCATCAATTTCAGCTCTGAGCAGTTCAACTGGTTACGGTGGCGGTAGACGAAGTTCTGGAAGAATTCAACCGACTTCCGGAATTTACGGATCAAGTTCAAAACGAGGAGGATTCAGATCAAGCAGCGGCAACCAGCAGTTCAAATCCGCAGCAATTTATAACTTAAAGCAGCGAATTCGGCCAACAGCTGCAATTGGTTTTAATAGATTCGCAAGTACGATAACTCCTCCTGGAATTAACGACGAAGAAAACGAACTGACAACCTACACAGAGAATCCAACAGGTTACACTGATGAAGATGCGGCTCAAACTCTACCTTCCACAACCGAATCTTCGGCAAGAAGTAGAAACCCCTTATTAAGATTTAGACCTGGCTTATCTCGACTCCCTACCACTCCAAGATCGCTGAGGACTTCTAAGAGCAATAAAAATGGAAAAGTTACTACCACCACGCCTAAGCCAAGATCATTCAGTAGACCGATAGCTTCTCTTCAGAACAGACCACGACCACCAAGCGCGTTATTCCCAAGAAGAGGACTGTTCACGACAACTACAACACAACCGCCTGAAGAAGAAGAGGAAGAAGACGAAGATCTAGACGATTTAGAGCATGAGGATGCAGATTTGGACGATAGTGATTATGATGTGGAGGACGCCGAAGTGCAGACTCAGTCGCCATCTGCCAGGATAGGTCGGTCATTTTCTCCACCACCGGTGCAAATCAGACCTTTCATACGACGAAGATCAAAAAGACAAGTTCATTACTCCAGGTTTCGAAGACCTGGAGGTAGGACGACTGCCGCTCCCAAAGAGAAGACTACCACCGAAGCGACCCCACCGCCTAGAGCAAAAACTAATCGATTCTCAAGTAATAGGCGAAACAATCACAAATCTGAAACTAAGTCAACGACTTCGGCACCTAAGCGATTGGCGCCAACTAAAGCGTCCACTCATGGGAGATCACAATTTACTTTGAGAGATAGCAGTAACGGTAGATCAAGTTCCAAACGCACGTACGGTTCTTCGTCCTCCTCCTCCTCGTCCTCCAGAAATTCTGCGAGAACTTCGAGTTCTGTACCTTCAAGACCTACCGCACCTAAACTTAAAAACAGCCAGTTCAGCGAATCGAGAACTCAGCGACCAAGAACGAATACCAATAGGGAAAATAAACAGTCGACCAGAAGGGTATCTAGCAGAAAGCCGGTACAACCACCCCCGGAGGTGGAGAACTTTGTACTTCCAAGCTTTGACGGAACCATTACTGTAACACACCAAATTCCAACAGAAGTAACAATTCCCATTGTTAACGGTAAGATTACCGAGTACAAAAACATCATTACAGCTAAGTACAGCGAGCAAGTGCTAGCTCCAAGTCAATACACGACAAGTCTAAATCAATACGGTAAAGACGTAACGGTTCTGGTGGATGAGTCGACCGGGATTGGTAATAACGGTGCAACTCAAATTACCCAGTTTGTTTTGAATGAAACACCGACGACCAGCGTAATTTTCACGCCGACCTATATCAGAGGCAGGAAAACGTCATACTCTCACGTTGTTCCGAGCACCGTCTACGCAGTAGAAGAAGTTATTAGTACGATACAACCAGCCATAGCTCAAGCGCCGCTCGCTAATATATTATTATCGCAATTACTGCTTGGAAACGTCGGCTTCCCACAACCGAATCCATTGTTGGGTCTCCAAAATCCGGCTGTTCCCGGAACACCGACTACTGAATTTAAAACTAGAACGACGACGTATGTTACTACTGTAACGAAAGCGACATCTACCGTTATACCGCTTACGTTTAGAGGCAAGGAGATACTTACGACCATCGTGGACAGTAGCACCGAAGTAATAACAGCTACAGAATTCCTAACTGATACGGTTGTAGTCACGCCTACTGCAGGTCTACCGCAATTTGGAAACGGGAACCAACTTAACAGTCTATTGGTTCCGCTTCTTCTACAACAACAACAACAACAGCAGCAGCAGCAGCAGCAACAACCGAGCAATCCTCTCCTACAGCAGCCGGCTGGCGTATTTAATTTGGAACCACAGACTACTTTAGCCCCGCAAATACAAAATGACAAGTACAACAATATCGATAATGATAAAATCGTCGATGACGACATAGTTAAAGAAGAGGAAGTAGCCGTCACTCAAAATCCGAAACCTCGTAAAGGGAGGAAGAGGAACAAGAAACCGACCCCCGCACCAACGGCTCCTCCGAAGGAAACCAGCATTGTGACCCTTTACGTATCCGGCAGACAACCGGGTGAGTTCACAACAGTCCTCTCGACGTACGTAGTTGGAGAAGAACAAAGGCGTAAACGAGATGTTACGTATATTCCAGTGCAGCCATCTAAAATTACCGATCCGTTAGCAATAAAGTCGTTATATTCCATTGATCCTTACGTTATGCCGACGAACAAGGAACTTAAGCACGTTGAAGATGTTTCCCTGCCTACTGAAAGTCTCGAAAGCGTTTTAGGGGATGTAAATAAGCATATAACGACGTCAACGTTCAGCTTCTTAAACACTCAACCTACCGAAATATCCAATCAACCGTCTAAAAAATATAACTCGAAGAAAGTAAAAGCGACGTTTTGGAGCAAACAAAAATCCGTTCCCGGTTCTTTTTTAGTACAGTAGACCTTTATGAGGAAGCCCCTCTCATATTAAAGGTCAAAAAGATCGATCTTGCCGGGGGCATTTCATCCACTCGCAATCATTCATCCATCGATTGTAGAAACAGATCAAAAAGGGACGCGAAGTCTCCTACTTCGCAAACAAGAAGAAGAGTAGTTAAAAAATTAGTTAGCGTAAGACCTCATAATTTATGGTTATCTAGTTCTAACAAAATCATTTCCAAAGAAATTAATCATAACGGCACGTCATCCATAACCGAATACGCGGATCCCGAAAAGCATAGACGGATAATTAAAATTAAACGGAAGAAACAACCGATCCAAAGCACCAAAAAGGACGAGTACTTGGATGTGAATCCCAAGCGAAGGAGAAAGGTGGTTGTCAAGAAGAGGTTAAGAAATACAGTCACCTCAACGCCATCGCCGTTAAACGTTTTCGCTGAAAATAAATTAGAGGTGAACGAGACAACCACCACTACTACACCAGCGACATCTACGATTCATAGTGAAAACGAAAAAGCGTTGTTTAACACGTTGTACGAAGAAAGCCAGTTAGAAGACATCAACGGGAGGGATGGGAGAAAGTTAGATTACGAAATAACTACCGAAAATAAGATATTCGAAGAGGAAGGTCCGACAAGGTTGCAAATCTCATTGGATACCAACGGCGACGAGTACGATGACAACCTTTACGATAGCATCGAAAGTGTGAACAAAAATCATGAAGTGGCCGAAACGGACGAATACGAGGATGAATCAAATTCCACGGAAAACGGGGATCGAAACATTGTCCAACCTCCGCCGCCAAAATCCACTTACGAATTTCAATTTCCCGAATTATCCGAATCGTTAGACAATCCAGCTCTAAACCTAAAAACCACCGTAATTTGGTCAACAGAATACGAGACAAAGACCCAACTTCAAAGCAAAAATAAAACGTACACTTTCGTTGTAACGAGGGTTAACGGCGACGAACAATTTGTGACCTCTTCCACGGAAGTTCTACCTCATACTAAGACAATTACACTGACTGAGCCGGTTATAAAATATACAACACTGACTATACTGGACTTGGACGTACAAGACGTCTTACCTACCACCACACCTACATTTGTAACTCCCGAAAATAACACTCAAGGTGAGTAGTTGTAATTATTAATATTGAATTAATGTTTATTTCTACAGTTATGCTTCGTTTTTTCGTTGTTGTTTTGTTTTTTTTTTTTTGTATAATTTTTGTACAAAAGGATCTAAATTTTTGTTTCGTTTCTCCTTTTTTTTATTTTCGAAATCTGATACGTCTTTATCTAATTTTCCAGCAAAGATTGTATATAGTTGTAAAGAAAAACCTTAGGATAGAAGAATTGATTGCTAAATTAATGAATAAGGTACTTCGTTAATTCGGCTTAGCAGACAAGGCAAAGCAGATACAAATTGCTGCGATTATTGTCCGATTGATTTTGCAATCAATTATTCTTGTTTCTCACCTCTTATTTTAATATACCTCCAGGATACACCTCCAGGGGCTCGAATAGTACGTTCGTATGAATGAAGATTTTTCAAAACAGTTCTTTCCCTGTTGTTCTGATTGCGTTCAAAATGACGTCGAAAGCTGGTCCTTTTAAATGGTACATGCGGGGTTCATCCATCGCTACGTGTTATAGTTTTATTGTACCATTATCAACGACTTTAAACTGTTACAATTTTTTTTTTAGCACCAATTACTCTTATAGTATCAGCCCTAGCTGCCAGCTCTTTTTAATTTAAAATTGATTTCAATTGTACATTTTCTACAATCTCTAAAAATGGTATCCCCGAGAATCTTCTCTTCCTTAATCTTAATTTACCGAATGCGTATTTAGATTTTACATTTTTAAACCAAACTAATTAACATTAACATTCTGTTGAAATGTTGACAACACTCTAGAAGCTCGATGGTTAGAAGAAGCGCGTTACAATTTGGCAACCAGAGTGATGTCCAACGGAGTCGAAGTCATAGTGGCGGGAGATAAAAGTACGCTGCCCGGAGAGCCCGACGTGAAGCGGATCTTACCCAGTTCCATCTACAAACCCGTTACGCTGAAGCCGAGCACCTTAAGCGATCATATGATGATGCAGCTACCGCAGGAATCGTCAGATGTAAAACCTAAGCACCTGGCCTTTCTTTAAGCCAGCCTTTTTTTATTTGTAATTATTTTTCAGATCGACATCTTCCCCTCGTCCCTGTATCAGAACCAATTTGTCACCAAGACATGCTTGACCACCTTCACTTTTCTAACAACGTTCGTCGAGAATGGTACGACGGCCGTTTCTAGCCGGAAACAAGTAATTTCGAACATAGCCACGGAGGAAAGGAATACCGGGAAGATTTCACCGACGTCTTCTACGGGGATCACTTTAACTCAGGTAAGCGTTTCTCTCTCTTTTCCCATCGATTAATCGAAAAGAATTAAGACCGTTGCGTTTTTTCTAGCACCCAAACCTCTCAGTCGGAATCTTCCCAACCACTTACACCTACTTCAATACTATCATGGATGGTGAGCAACCGCTGGTAGTCCAATCCAAGCATACCATCACCAATACCGTTACTGCGGCGGACGATTATCTATTCCTTTTACAACCTTCCGAACAAGCTTCGGCGGTGAAAGACACCAATACTTATTATAGCACTGTTACGTTGCAAAAAACGTTGCGTGAGAACGGTGTAACCAAGGTAGTGAGCACCGAAGAGGTAGTCACCCAAGTAGTGATTACGGAATCTATACCTCCGAAGGCGACTTCTGTTATGACGTCGTACATAGCTTTGGATGTAGAGGACCCCGAACCATCCCAAGAAGAATTAACAACGAGCGATGTAGTTAAAACTTACTTCATCACGTATACTTATTATAACACGGTGGCGGATAACGGCCAATCTTATGTTCAAACTAACATCTCCACGTCCACTGATGTGGTGACGGAGAAAATATATTTGCAGCCCAAACGAACTAGTAGTGGGAGTCAAATCATTTCTACCGCGCCCATAGAGGATCTAAATAATCAAAACGATAAAGAGATAGAGATCTTTGCAACTAAAACCTACCTAACCACCTTTACCTCGCGCACTACTATGTTATCTGAGAAGCCCAACGGCGAAGAGGCAACGGTAGTCAGTTCACGTTTTCGAATAGTTGAAAACGTCGTCACTGAGACGGTAGATTCTTCAATACTGGAGAAGAACTTCCTTAGTTCCGTAAACAAAGAGATCAAAGACGGCGACACCTTGACGAAAATAGCAACGATAAATGGACAACAAATGGAGGTCGTATTTGTCGCTAAGGAGAAAATAAAGCCGACCAGCGTGTTACCCATTGTGAAAACCGAAATGCCGGAACTTACAAAAAAATCGGATGTTATCCAACCGTCGAATCCGAGCATAATAACCGGCTCTACTATTGTCTTCGTTGATGAAGACGATGATCCGTTTAAGTTAGCAGCAAGCGAACCAACTCCCGTTATTGTCTCGTCCAAGATAGCGAAGACTACGACGTTAAAAAATAACCTAAACTCGCTATTAAGCTCAGAAATAGTAAGTAAAGCGTCGAAAAATTCAAAAAGACACACGAATAAGGAAACGTTGGCCGCGTCTAAACCTACATCAACGACATCTTCTAAAATAAGCGCAAACAAAGATCCGCCAAAAAAGAAACCTGGAAATAAAGTTAGTAGACCGGCCAATCCAGTCTCGGACCTTTTAGGCTTGGGTTCGCTCAACATAAATAGATTAACGCCCGTATTAAATGTAATGGCGGACTTATTGCAAAACAATTTGAAGAAATCAAAGAGAAACGAGACCGTACCTACCACAATCAAACCCGCCGTTCGTTTACCAGAAAATATCAAACCGAAAATCCCAGCTAAAACTCCGCCTCCGGCAACGGATAGCCAAAATAGACCTATATACATCCCGGTAGGCGGTTTCACCGATATAGAAGTCGCAGAAAGTCAGAACATAGCCACGTTTCAAGTCAACGAACAGATACCGTGGTCTGACGCGAAACATTCAGCGTTAATTGGGAAATTGAAACACGAAAGTCCCCTATTGAACGGCGGCATTCCTATTTCTCCAGGTGAAATCATCACGGCGAATTCTGATGTTATAGTCGGTAAACCTGGCCGGGTCGGTCCTAGA
The DNA here is from genome assembly GCA_020654165.1 of Oryctes rhinoceros. Taxonomy (NCBI): domain Eukaryota; kingdom Metazoa; phylum Arthropoda; class Insecta; order Coleoptera; family Scarabaeidae; genus Oryctes; species Oryctes rhinoceros. Next base: position 2,636,431 of record JAIOKQ010000548.1, on the reverse strand, counting down.
ATTCCAGCGATTCCTCTGCACGATGTGGGTAAAGGTGATGAGGTTCCAATCGGAATGAAGCCACCGCCTCTAGTTCCGAAAAACGACGTGCCCAAACGACCGTACGAGAAAAAGACGATCCCCATTAGACATGATAAACCGCCCGTTCATCCTATTTTGCATGCTCCCAACAAGGATGATTATGTGGGCCCGCCGCCTCCTCCGATAACTCCTCAAGACAACAAACATAGGAATGGAGATTACATACCTCTCTTACCGCCATTGCCGAACGACTTCGAAAGTTCCTACAATATACCGATTATAACGTTGCCAGATCCGGTTCCAAACGAATCCTCGCAAATTCATAATCAATATCCTCAAGTGCCGGTAATCTTAGGGAAGCCGATCAATGAATTCAACATCCAACCTTCTGTCCTCAACGAACCGATAGTATTACCGGAGGTAATTGAAAGATCCACCGGTCAACCTCTTTTAGTCAACATTCAACCGTCGCAAGTTGCTTTCGTAAATATTCCGCATAACAGAACGACTGCTTTAATATACGGCGGTTCCACAGAACCGCACAGAAACGGACAATATTTTGACGACCCGTCTCCGTACCCGGAGCCGGAATTCTCCGGCATCGAAAACTATAACGACGGTGTTCCACAAATAGCTTCGATCTATAACCAGAAACACTATCACGGACAGGATCATCAACAAGTTGGGGGCGTTATAAAAGTAGATTCGCGACCTATCGTTGTAAATCCGAGCATAAGCAAAGTACACGGCGGAGATTCGATAAACATAAGACCTTCTAGGCCGATGGATGTAGTAGGTGTGCAAAATGTTAAAATAAACGCTCCGCCAATTTCGTTCGGATCCATGCAGAAGGACAACGATTTTGATGGGCATATAATACAGCACCAGTCGCACGATTCGAATGTCGATAATAAAAGGCCGGTACTGTTAAACGGGCCTTCCTCTAGAATTCCCGGCGAATCTCCCGGAATACCATTTAAGTCCTCTTCTGGAATTGGAGTTGGATCGCACACTGAAGTAACGCTCGGCATGCCTTCTGGAATATCGGTCGGATCCCATTCAATAGTATCGCAACAAGAAAACGAGTACTTAGGTGGAAATGTTCGTAACACTAATAACCTCGTTAGTTTCCCAAACAGCTTCAGTAGCGTGAACACAACAGCGAACAACGTTTTCAATGAGAATATCAATTATAACGGACAGATAAACAACAATCAACAAAAGGTAACCAATCACAACGTGAGAATACACAACCCGCCTCCGATAAACATGGAAGTCTTAAAGCCCCCCAAAAGACACAGCCAGAAGGAGACTCCTAATCACGGGAGACCATCGCACGAGTACAGGAAACCTTACCCGCGTCCCAGGCCTACGAAGCGACCTCACCGTCCAATGCTCAATTCCGGGCTAGCGGACTATATGACACCTCCTCCTCTGCAAGTTACTGAACTATTCCAAGATCCAAATGTGCCCGAAATATTTAATATTCATGCCGTCGCGCATGAAGTGGTACCGCACAAACGCAAACCAATGTTGCCGACGTTAAATAGCAATGCAAACTCAATTAACGGTCTGCACAACATTAACGGCCACAATAAATACCAGAACTTCAACGCATTCGTTGATACCAACGAAGATCTGGACGGTGACGATTTCGATGATCACGATGGGGAGATGAACGATGCTGGAGAAGTAATACAAGAGTCGAATACGAGGCCGTTAAGACCGGGTCAAATTCCCATCGAAATACAGAGAATTAGAAACTTGACAACCGCGTCAACCACGCCGAAATCTACGTTTACATTTACGAAGTTAATAAGTAACGTTGGTAATGCGCAATCGCCGAACCAGTACAGAATTGAAAATCACGCAAACAATTTCAGTAATAACCTCGATAATGAAATTCTGCACAAGCCGATTATACAGAAACCAAGACCATTCAGCATACCTCACGCACCGCCGAAGAAACAACAGAATGATCATATTATTTCCTATCAGCATGACAAGATCGATACTAATCTACAAAACAGATCGACCATCGCTTCGAAACCTAAAGGAACAACGGATGCAACGCCTGAGTCTAACAGAATACAAGTAATATGGAGCACATCGAATTATACAATATCCCCTTCCGCGGCAAATAAAAACCACCCCGCAACAACACCCAAAGTGCCGGCGAAACCTTCGAAAGCCACGCCAACAATTAGCACAACGACAATAAAAACTGTTACATCAGACATAAATAAATTTAACAAAACACAAAACTTACACAAAATTGAAAGACCCAAATTTACTTCGTTACCGATAGACGTTCACAGTTCAACGCGTAAGCCGATCACAAATTACCCTTCTTTAGAAATGAAGAATGTCGGAACCCAAACCGAAAAGCCGTTTAAAGGCGTCTTTCCGAAACAGGATTACATATCCGAGAAACCAGTGCTTAACTTTAACAACGACGACGTGATAACTACTTCGCACCGTCACCGGGTAACAACGCCGAGGTCTCCAACCACAACCTCGGGGAAACTCAACCTGAACATAGGCGAAGTACCCCCGAAATATTTAGTCAATAAAACGGTCATATCTATTTCGGATATGGAAATTTTGAAGCCGCCTCCGCCCGCTCCGAATAACATCGTTAAGGAACCATCGACAAAGATGCAACCTCCTAAAACGGATGTTGATTTGGGCGGTCGAGTGGACATGTATAAGATTAAAGTGGTTAGTACGCCTTTGCCTTACATACCGAAGCCGTCCGAAGAAATGATGCCACCTCCAATAACAACCGAAGTTGTGATCGGTATGAGTCCACCTGCTGTTACAACTCATAGGCCGCTGTACAGACCCAAGCTTCCTTCCGTTAAGCCTGTTTACTCCCTTAAACTGGACCCTCCCAAGACAACGCACAGATATGAAACGTCGACGTATTCCACGACAACAAGACAAGCTATAAGAACTAGAAGACCTTATACTAGAAAGCCAACTGGGCACAAATCCAGTACAGCTGGAAGTGCTACAACAGTTCCGGTAACTTCAAATAATAACCGTGTAACTTCTAAACCTGTTACATCTAATAAACCTGTTGATATCTGGTACGCCAATAAGGAAGCTAAACCTACTGCGCATCAAAATTACAATAGAACGCGCGTGACTTCTGTATCAACCGAAGTGCCATCAAAATCAACCGTAAATACTAAGCTTCAGCGTACAACTGACATTCTACCCAAAAATAATGACAGTGAAATCGGAGACAATCAACCTGACGATACTCAAACCACCGTCGAACATGTAGAAAGGCCAGTTGTATCAGTGGCCTTGAACAAGTTTTCGATCGAAGGATCAAATGAAATTTTAAGAAATAGTGTCACCGTATCCGAACCGACTACCTCCATTCGCTCAGGCGCAACTCGCGGTAATCCTCCTTCGCCGACCCTACAACTAGAACCAACACCGACAAGATCGGTTCCTCAAGAAACTGATGTGATTGATATAATAACTAAAGGAACGGACATGATGGACATGCACGTCTTATATAACGTTGGAAACACCAAAGATGAATCATTCAAAATTGAACCGTCAATTACGTCCTCGCAGATTACGCCTCTGAAACCAACTGAAATGTTGGAAGGAACGCCTTCACCGTCGGTAAAACAAAGGATTACCGATGTTATTGATGCAACACCTTCACTTATTGCGAACAGATTTGGGGAGAGCTCTCATAGTGGACGAGATGAAATTACGTTTATGGGTGACATTCAAGGTACGCGACTTAGTAACAATTTCAAGAAACCAAACAGGACCGTTATCAATAAGATCATATCTATAAAACCGGTTTCTACGAAATACATAACGTACACGACTACATCAACAGTGACAGTGACCGAAACTTCAGTGGTTACGGAATCGGCGTCTACTTATACCACCGTCATCACCAAAACGGAAAAGATCACAATGGTCGATACAATAACGGAAGTCACCACGTTACTACAACCGACGAATATCGTGGAAACAATCACTACTACGGTCAACCACTTCCATCACACCTTGTACGGTTCCGGTACTAACTATGGCAGTATCAGACCGTCGATCGTATCGCCATCGTTGGATACGATGAAATATTCCGAAGAAGACCTCATAATCACCGAAACCGAAACACCAACACACAACGAGGTCGATCACGATAACGATTCCATCTTGGTAGTGTTGACTGACAAAAATAGCGGAGGAGTGTACCATAAAGAGGACAAGGAAACGCAAGTAATCGACGAGATTATCGACACCAACGAAGCCGACAAAATTCTATTAGGAGGCATATCGATAGCGTCCGTACCAAGGTTCGAGTCGCCTATGTTCGGTGGCGGAGACAGATGTAATCCTGAGTGCCGTGCTTCTAAAAACGAACTGTGCCAAAAGATCGAGGGAATCATGAGATGCATCTGTAGGCCGGGATTCGCCAGAATGTTCCCAGATCACCCGTGTAAACGTAAACGATACAAGTCTTGCATTAATTTGACGTTAAGTAACGTGATTTTTTACAGCTACCTACACCTACACCATGAAGATTAGTTTGGATAAATACGGCAAGGAGAAGTTGTACTACAAAGACAAATTAGCCGATCAAAATAGCACAGAATACATGAGACTCACGGCGATAACGCAAGAAGCGTTGGATAGGATGGTGATGCAATCTGATCTACGCGATATTTATCATGGTGTTACTATTAACGGTTTCGAGCGAGATGATCAAAATTCTAATACGCTATTAAACAACTTTAATCTGCAGGTAATTGTTTAATTTGATACATACGTTATTTGCACGCGATTGATACACCTCTTCATCTAGCTCTCCGACAACACTGAAGAAGCAAGATTAACGGATATCTTCAAACGATACCTAAGGAATAATAACTACAGCTTAGGCGGAACGGAATTGTATTCTTCTCCGGAAACGATAAACAGGCTAGAAGCGGATGACTTCAACGAATGCTCGGATCCGCTATACCACGACTGTTCAGAACACGCCCATTGCTTCAATCTGCGCGGTACGTATACCTGCAGTTGCAAGGAAGGTTACGCGGACCTATCCGAGAACATCCTGTATCCCGGAAGGATATGCTCGGCCGAAATAATCGGATGCGAGCTGTGCAACTATCACGGTACCTGCTACAATCGCGGTGAGGATCAGATTATTTGCGAATGCTTCCAATGGTACGCCGGCCATAGTTGTCACGTTAATTTGAAAGGTATTATCGCCCATCGGATCGTCCGCAACTTGTCTAATCATCGATGTAATTCCTTCCAGTATTGTTAATCGCGTTGGTAACGCTGGGAACGATATTGTTCACCCTTCTATTGGTGTGCGTTATTCTAACGTGCTGTCGAAGGAAACCACAACATCCGGGAATGGCTAACGGTCTGAGCTTTCTACCGCAGAGGGTCAATAGGCATGGAAGCAGACGTGGCGGTGGCACTCTAGATCGAAGAGCTATGATACAGGATACAAGCTCGGAAAGCGGACAATCAGAGACAAACACGATATCTTACGTGCAAAAGGTAAGTATAGGATAAGTAGAATATTCCATTTATATCTCTTGAATATTGTTATATAATAATTATGCTTGTACCTAAAGAAACCGAAGAAACTAAAAGGGGCATTGAAGAAACCTAAACCGAAATCCATAACGTCGGACACCGAAAACGAAACCAACACGTTATCGATGCCCGATCAAAAGGACAGATCTTTAACGGTCATGATCCCAAGGGCGAAATACCATCCGGCGCCGCCTACTTCACCGACCACTAATCTAACGTCATTCGACAAGAGGAAAACGTCGGCGGCTAGCAGTAACGAAGCAAAACTGCTAAGTTACTTGGACGCTGGTCCGTCGCCGGACAAGACTATTCCGCGAAAGTATAGCAGCGCGCATAGCGAATCTTACATCGAAGAGAAACCCTTGTCGCGAAAAACTTCTGGTAAACTAAGATGCAAAGCTCGAATTTTAGTAGCAGTATTTATACCGAACACGTTCCAGGTGCCTTAATCTCCGCCGGATTTGAAGTGTCCGCGACGGTTATGGGTAATAATATGGGCACGTTGGGTACGATCGCTACCACGTGCGGAACTGAAGCGGACAGGAGCGAAAATGCGACGCTTATTCAAAAGATCAGCGCCGACTTATTGTCTAACACTACAGGAACGCGCTCCCAATTTAATACTTTAAGGAACGCCCTAATGTAATGAACTGATTCTATATTACTTTTCATATTTTATGAGCTTATGAGTATCTCACATCAGTTAGCTATTGCATAGCACGTAATTCATTTCTATGTTGTAGAGACGAAGATGTTATGGAGGACCCTATGGCGAATTGGATGGATACAAGAATAACGTAAGTAATATTAACTAAGCGATTGATTTTGCACAACAAAGATTATAAAGTTGGTAAATCGATCAACAAAGGATTCCACAACATTATTCGCAAGACTCCCACCCTTTAATTTCCTTGCTTCCTTCAATTGTCCTTTAATTTGTAGAAAAAAATCTTCATCTTAAAAAGCTCAAAAATTCTACATTTCATAACATAAATCAAACAACTTATTGGCTCAGTGGTAAGAAGGACATGGGCCTTATGGACATATGATAGAGTTAGGTGCTGTGCATATTAGTCCCACCAATAATGTTTAGTTATGGCAAGCTCAAAGCTTGTATACGTAAAAAAATTGAATTCTTCTTGATCCTCACCACAATACGCTCCGTATATGAACTTATATAAGCGCAAAACGATGAAAATTTCAACAAGTCGTTTATTACAGGACCGTATCGGAAGCGAGATCTTACGACGAGACGACGATACAACCTCCAACGAAATCGTTTAGAAACGACTACGACTCGAAGCCATCTTCCCAACATCCAAACGATGTAAGTTGATATCTAAAGCAACTAATAGCGCCTTTCTTAGCCTCTCTTTTTTTTTCCTAATATTCAGGAGGCAAACACAATGGCGGAACGAGATTTGGGATCGACGTTTTTACTTCCACACACGCATTTGTACAAACCGGATAGGGTAAGCGGCTTCTTAAATTTATTCAATTTTTTTCAATTAAAATTACTTCTTTTACAGGGAAGCGATATATCCGGATTCGAATCCCTGTAGCATATATAAAATACAAATTCTAAAACGATACGAGAGTGATACAAGATCACTGAATGTGCCTTAAGAATTGTGTGCCTGTGTTACTTATTAAGTATCTGTAAAGAACTTATTTAACAGTTTTTATACCAAAACCAATGAATAACCAATTCAAATCAACTTTGATTCTACACTACCTACCGAAGATGATTTTCGACGATGTATAAATTTAGTTCGAAACGTTATTGGCCATAATTATTACATTTTTTCGGGAACGCGTAACCTTTTTAATACTGTACATATTATTTTAAAAATATAAAGTAGGCTCAAACACAAACAGAGATGTATACATACATATTTTAACTGGTAAAAGGACATTTTTTTGTATCTTTAGTACCTACATAATATGATGGCAAGCGTGAGTGATTTGTTTGTAAATATTTTGTTTGTATGTTAGTTTTTATAATATTTTATTATTTATATTTTTGTATGTTAAAATATTCTGGTCTTACTTAAACTTTAAGCCATCCTGATGTAATTATAGAGTTTAACTATATTGTTTAGCTGCAATTGGGCAAAAGACGTGCCAAAAAGACTTTTCTCACTCCATTTCTTTCTCTTTTTTAAATATTACCTGTATTAACTTTAGATAAAATACGAAAAAGAAAGATACTGTATATTTTAGAATTCCCCCCATCCCTTTTTGTATTCTAGTATAATTTTCACAATGAAATAAACAAATATTACTCAAAATATTGCTTTTATTTTTTTTAGATTAAATGAGATTTTGGAAATACACATACATGCATAGGTAGGTCGAGAAGCTTGATTTTTTTAGGCTATTTTCACTGATTTTCATAAGAATCAAGTAAGTGACGGTGTTTCCTACAGATTATTACAAATTTCAAGTCTTTCGATGTCGTTTATTGCAATAATACACTCCTGTATAATTGTTTTGTTAGATGAAGAGCGAAAAAAAGGAGTTGCACGATACCCTTGTTCTGACTGACAAAAGAAAAAAAAAATGTAAGGTAGACGAGTTTGGCTGTCGCCTGAACTAGAAGCAAATAAAAATATCAAGATGAAGTAAAATAAGCCGTATTGAAAATGTATTTTTTGTTTTTTGAATTTTTTTGCCATTTTAAATTTTCATACGCTGGGATCCATTAAAAATAAAATTTAAAAATCGGCGTAATCCCTGAAATCAGCAGGTTGAACTGCGAACAGAATCATCATCAAAAAGGAATATTTTAAAACATTTTTGAAATCGTCAAATCGTCCGGAAGATGAGACTTTTTTCATCATTTTCTTAATTTGCCCGTATCTCTTCAACTAACAACTTCGAAGTCAACAACATGTCGAAGAAATGCGTCTCTTGATTGAACCTTCCTTTAAGAACGGTATCTCTTCAGGAGGGCAGACTCGAGTGATATAAGACGAGAGGGAGCTTACTAATTTTTATAAATCCCATTAATTTTTTCGCCTACGAAACACTTCCGGTTGAACAGGAAGGTATTATTCTACTCGAAAAAATTACAGGGAATACAGGGAATTCATTTCACGTAGAAACAATTACATTGCAGGCAAAAAAAAAAGATTACCTCATATCTATAAAACGGAACATAACAAAAAAGTTGGGTCAACTAGTGTCTTTTATAGAAATAATTGTGTTACGTGCTTCATAGTGTTTTTAAAAAAATCGTTTAATAACGAAGTATCGGGCATTATCAATACACTATACATGCTTTTCTTAATTATCAATGATAGAACAGCAGACTTGCAAGTCATATACATGCTTAAAAATCTTTAAATACTTAAAGTCAACAAATATGTTCTATCGGTAGCGTTACGATTTCATAAAACAAACATGCGCTTATATATGGAGCATTTTAACGTTGCACAAAGAATTATTGTAAAATTCCTGGCATACCCGCATATATTCTCTAAACGGAAACGTAAATTCGCCATTTACGTTCAATCGTCGATAAAGTGATGCGTCTTGAATAACATAAAGCTCGATATGAAGATTTTGGTGTTGTTCTTTTTTCTAACTACTTACTTGGGATCCGTTAGCGCTGATCTAGGCTTTGGGAAATGCGTCGATATCGATGGTATAACTCCGTTTAACGTGACCGAAGTAAGTGAAATTTATATGTTGTCGGAAATAATCAATTCTACAACGTACTATCGCATATATGCAGATCCTTGGAAGATGGTACCTTTACGAAGAAAACGAAATTATAGCCATTTTCGGAGTATGCACGACGTTTAATTTCCAAAGGTCATCTAATTCCAGTTCCAGGGTTGTACTCACTATATCAAACGGAATATCGTAAGTAAGCTGAAAATAATTATTTTGGCGTCCGATCCGCCTGAAAAATATACAAGCTAATGTAAAAATTTAAGTCCCCCTTCTCATTTTCCGATGCCAAATTGATTTCTATCCAAGCGTACGTCTTGTTCAGTGAAGAAGTAATATAGTAGCTTAACTTTCCAGTCTTATCTCGGTCAAAGTAAACGTAACAGCGTCCATTTGCAAAATTGGAAGAAAATCTACAACCTGCTACTAACGCAATTCAACGTAATTGTCAGAAGCAATTTCGATGTTTTGATAATGTTCAGGCATTTATTTTTGGACTGAAAGCGATTTGCCCTGTGCAAATGTTTACGCTACACCTTGTTTCCTATTAAATGATCGTTGTGGCAAAAACCTGAGGCCTGAGGTAAAATCATCAGTTAAACCACTACGATAATGAGCCCTTTTTTTCTTTTAGCGGTCAATATATTACAACTGTGTGTAAATTGGATCAGATCGGACAATCATCGAAATTCAACCAACAAGGACTTTTTCAACGTAATTACTGCATTAATTACGATTAACGAAACCTACATTCTAAATTTTGCAGTGTCAACGCCGTTCTACGTACTAGGCACGGATTACCAAACTTATATGGTGGTTTACGTGTGTTACGACATATTCGGCGTCGCTCATGATAGTAAGTTCCCATTTTTTATGTACATACATGCGTTTCGTTAAAGAAGCGTATATTATTCCTCCAAAACCTGATTAACCAAGAACGAATCAAACCTAGCAAGACGCTCTCATGTATCTTGTTGCTTAGCCGTAGAAACGCCTATTTTCCTTCTACTTTCTCTATTTCACAGAAAATATTTTGGTACTGACCAGACAGAGACATCCATCTGATGACGTCATAAGGAATGCGGAAAATGCGGTATTGCTACGTGGATTGGGAAATCCGAGGTATTTCTTCAAAATCAATCAAAACGTTTGCTCCGCCTGACGCAATGTGCTTAATGTTCACATGTTTGTAGGAATAATTTTGCTTATGTACATGTATTGAAAACGAAAATAAAGATTTATACGTATACTTAAAACAAAAAGAAACGACTGCAAATTTGTCCCCGATAAATAACTCCTTCCCTGAACAATTTAGAGAGCATTTTCAAAAGAAATGTTTTAAGATACGAGTCAGAGGTGGGGTCAGAAGATAGGTGCAACGCTTACTGATTGGCCTATTTCGCTAACTCGTTGCTCTTTGATAAGATATAGCTTCACTATAAACGCACCCCGATAAAAAATTATATTTAAGATCAATTTTCCTTTCAAATAAGGTAAACTCTCTTCAAGATAATCGAAATAATTTGATATTTTTGCTGAATGCCGAAGTTCGTTATTGTTATGTTGACCCTTTTTGCTATCTTTAATTCAGAAAACCAAACTAAACCAATAAATATTAACACTTGCAACTAAAATACACAAATTTCACTGAAGGATTTACTAAAGAAACCAAGCACAATTTGGCAACGTTAAACTACTTTTTGTAATCTCACAGCAGAATTAGGCAAGGCAAGGGAAACGACTATCCTTTTGCAAGGATTAGATACATTCGTATTTATTCGTCTCATAGGAAGGGATTCGTGTTGCTTATCGGTTTTCTCAAGAACGACAAAATACGAATTTGTCTAAAAAAAATAAAAATTTCGTCGTTTTTTCTCGTTTGCCCGTTACTGAGATGCTGTTCCAAATAAAAAATATCAAATAACACTCATATTTTGATTTTCAATATTTTCGACGTCAGTAATATAGATCTAGTGAAAATGCGACTAATGTAATGATTTTTCACGAACCAATCTAGCCACCTTTTATTTATATTTCCCGCGCTTACTCATACGGCGCTCACAATTCGCATAACATGAACCTTCGCTTTTAAATAGAGGGATATCACCTGTCGCTAACAATAAATGTCGTGTCTAAAGGGAACCGTTCCGGAACAGCTCTTGAGCAACAAATTCAGAGGTTATAGAAATTGACATCTATCTATCACATTTAAAAGTCGTTAAAATGGATTACATATGTCGACAACAAAATTTTTTGAAGGTACTTAATAAGTGCATTATTTAATCATCTACTTGCATCTCTGATTCGGTATTTATTATAGAATCCGAATAAATTGCCTTTAAACGAATTATATCTAGAGGTAAAGACAGTGAAACGAAAGAAGTTACCAAATGATCAGGTTCAATTTCTATTTATTTTCAACAATTCTTCGCTGTATATTACATCCAAATTTTTTAGAATATCGAAGAAAATAAAAACGCAGCGAGTAAAAACTACGATGTTAGGATAGAGAAAAAGCCTGCACTGGTAATATAAGGTTCCCCCTGAAAATATACTGACAAGCACTGTAATTTTTTAGCATTCCGATTGGATCCAAAAAGAACATTCTTACTACAAATATCAACCGTACTATTCCGAAGTTGCGGAAGAAGAAAATGAATTATACGCTTCTTCCAATAAGTTATTCTTAGAAAATCTCCATTTCCTATTGCAATGCAGTTACCATCAATTCTGGAATTATATCATATTCGAACCTCGAATTAAAACAATTTTAAGAAGTTTTATATTTAATGCGGTTCATATGTACGAATTGAAATATTTAGGAAAACATTTAGAGCTATACAATGATATCTATATTGACATAGCTACAATATATTCGAGAATATTGACCTGTAAAGAGTCAAACGTAAGTGTTCATATTTATGCATTATTAAAAATCAAATACGTTGATTTCTATTTTAGGTAGAATTTATGTCTGAAGATACTATGTTAAAACTACTCGAAACACATAAAATAATTACTTATACAGATCTTGTCAATATCATAATGTTGTATAGTAAAACAAATCCGGGTTTAATATCCAAAATTCATGACTTATTCTTTAGCAATAAGCAAAGTGGTAAATACACCAAAGAATTAGTGAAAATTTTCAATCATTTTCTACTAGTAAGGTATTTTAATTAATCGTTAATAACCATTACCTAATGTTTGTTCTAATTAGGTCTTTGAAATGATTGGTGGACAAATTTGTGGATTTCAAACAGATTCGGTGATCATACCAATCGGTATTAGATCTAAACCACCCATCTTTGATCCGTATTGGCTTGAAGAGGTGGTAACTTTCCTCTTGGATACAGCAGCCACATTGAATGCCTTGTTATCATTTTGTTCGCCTTCAGTTGAATCTGCATATAGTTTAGGACTTCCTTACAGGTAAAATATGTTTTACGCATTATCGTAGTACATTACAAGTAAGTTTTTTCTTTCAGATTAACATATTTGTACAATAGCATTTATCCAGCGTTGTACGAAACGATGCAGGACAGAGCTGATATTCCGCCTGATCTTAAACGCAGGATTTTAGATCATATAGCGATGGGTCGCAGCGAATTTGTGAATTCATTTCATGCTTTTGTCACACGCTTTATTGATGACATTATCCAATCTCTGTAAGTATGTTTTATTTTGTTTTTATTTTTTTTTGTAATAGATACACTAGTGCTTAATCGACATTGAAATTTCCAAGATAAACTCCTCCTGAACTAACCATTGCAAAAATCAGTCACAACCAACAAATTAACACTTTTGAAAGAGTTGCCGAGTACTTGGGATACAATCGATAACAAGTACCTAGACAAAAATGAATCGCATATGAGATTTCCTGTTTATTTTTCTTCAAAAATCTAAAAGAAGCTAAAACTGAACGAAACAAATATTGTATATGTAATTAATCTTGTTACAAACAAATTCAATTGTTCAAGGGGTGATAATAAAAAGCAAGATTCATATTTGGAAAGATATCTTTCCCTAATATCGGCCGCTTTGGAAGATGAAGTATTTATTACGGACTATCACAATTCTCATCAGATAGATGTACAATTACAAACACTATCTGATTTCCATCCTCAAATGTATCCTTTGATTCTTACGCTGTAGAACTAGAGAAGAATAACAACTGAATCAATCTACCTTAACACTAACTCTAGGGACCATATGCGCACAAACTATATTCTAGAATGCCTAAGTACTTTACCAACTCTTGAAAAATTAAAGGAGAGCACGGTGCAAACAAAAAATACATTGAATTTCACATTACCTCCGACAGTAAGTACTTCTGAAGCAAATGGTTTTAATGATACAGAACAAAGTAAGAAAGGTGTTTATACAGAGGCTGAAATATTGGATTTAACGAAATCTATTGCTGATACATTACCACATTTAGGTGATGGTGAGTTATCAGAGCTGTTATACATGCGTAAAATTATAAAATTTCCTGATTACATACTGTTACTATTTGTAGGTTTTATTAGAGAATGTCTGAGTGCATATAATTACAACACAGCTGAAGTAATCTCAGCTGTATTGGACGAAAACTTGCCACCGCATCTCGATAATCTCCCACGTGACTTGATTTACGTTCCCCCCGAACCTGAACCACAACAACCAACTTTAGCATACAAAGGCAAAAAGCCCGACTACAAGGATGCCGCCCAACTTCTAAATGACAAATCTGAAATGCGAGAAGTAAAAGAGTTTGTATTGAAAGCTAGGTGAGTCATCAACCTCAACATTTACATTCTTCATCCCAACTATGTTCAATTCAATAGCAATATATCCTACGACATCTACGACGATGAGTATGATGACAGATACGATGATGAACCAGTACTTAAGTTCTACGATAAGACGGACGAGACAAGCATGTACGAGCACATGGGAAAACGTTTCGAAGAATACGAACTGGTGAGCGATCCTAGCGAAAGTTCTTCGGAAGAAGAGGAACAAGAAGCTGCCGCGTCCAAACCTAAAAACGCTTTTTGCGAAGATCCGGCAGTTCTTCGTGCCAGGAAAGAAGCTAGTAGGGCAAATAGAGGCAGAAGTCACGATGTTGTAGGAAAACCAAGAGGTCAGGGACAAGATAAAAACGTATTGCATAACAGGGAAAAGAAAAACGTTCATAAGTCAAGTCGGGCTAATCACAATCGCAAGAGTGGAGCTCAGTGGAAACGTAACAAGGGAATGATTCCGTTTTAAAAGAGAAGCGGTTGCCATCTTTATAAATATGAATTTATTATATTTGTGTTATATCTTTATCGAAATACACATATTCTGTTAAGAATTATCTCTTTAACAAATTAACTATTTTTAATATGAGATATTAACAATGCAACACTATCGGCCTTATATCCTTTATACTTAACATAAATCAAAAAGCAGCGTATCGTAATAGTACATATATTTTTCCATATAAATATAATACACACATAATTATATTATTTTCATCTGTCAAAAAAATAGTAATACATAAAACCGGATACTTTAATGCTAGGAATGTTGTTACTTAATTTACAACTTCGCATAAGACAACACCGTTAAGCAGCATGCTGGTTTAAATTTTTATCATAGTCTTCACTAAACGGATTTCTTGCTTCGTCATATTTATTGAACGGATTCAAAGTATCATCATATTCATCTTCGAAAGGATTCATATTCTTTGACGGTTCGATTTTCTTCGGCAGTACAGTTACAGCGGTTGATTCGTACGAAGTGCTCATTTGACTCTCCTGTACACGCATGCGACCTTCGCTTGTAGGCTTGATGGCTTGCATCGATCGTGCATTTTCGACTTGACGAATCCTAGCTTCCGCGCCCAGACCGTAAGCGGGCATCTGTTTCTCGGGTTGATGCTTTTGCTGTTCTTTCTTGTAGATCGAAAGCGTTTTATCAATCGCGAGGTCTTCTATCACCTTCACCTTGTTGAATACACCTCTGCCAAAGTATTCTGCGGCCAAACTAACGCCGTCACTTCTTTTATCTAATTCTGAATGGAAGGTTTCATTTAAGTCCTTCGTGTATTCTCTAGCTTTGAGCAATTCGACCAACTTCTTGTTTTCGGGTTGACAAGCTGGACATTCTTTTTCGTTTTCCGAGTAACTCTGGAAACAATGTTGATGGTAACTGTGCTGACACAGGAAATGTACGCTCGGTAATTCTAGTGGGTGATTGCACGCTGCGCATCTAGAACCTTGTATCACTATTGTACCGTGTTTTAACGTTTCGAGCTGCTCTTTTAAGCTGTCTATGTCCTTACGGTATTTATGCGTTAACTCGGAATCATTGTTAATTATATCTTGTTCTTTTTTCAACTCGCTTAATATGTAAGACGATATATGTCCTAAGGAGATATTTGAACGGCCTATTTCTATTGCGTCAATGACTAGTTGCGGTGAAAGAAGTTGTTCTTTGGCAATTACAGATAATATCTAAAAAAAAATAGATGTTATCTATTTTCTTATGAGTACATCGCCACTAAAAACAAATGAATTGACAACTTTACGATTAAGTTGATGGGCCAATGAAAACACGAGTTACTTACATCAGGAAGTATATCCATTGGTGGATTTTTTGAGTTGACGCAATAAAATAACGCGTGAATCCATAATGTTGGTTCTTGCTGTCCATACCTTCGACAGCAAGAAAGTACAGAAATAGAATCGTCCTGCGACATGTGGTACCTGCATTTTAAAAATAGGTATGTCTATATCTGAATTGATATTAAAATACATGCCTTAAAATCTGTTGATATAATTTCTGTTCTTCATACAAGTACAAAATACCGGAACTAAATCCATGCATATGACAAACAACCAAAGCTTGCGGTTTATCATATTTACTATCCGAATTCTGCAGTAATTTCAATATTTTATGAGAGTATTTCGCTTTGTCTGGGCCATCGATGAAGGAATCCCAAACGTGCAGATAATGTTCTAACAGGGTATCATAAACAGGAGCACTCAGATAACACTCCTCTTTTATTAAATGCTCAAGAAACTCTACCAGACGAGCGGAATTGTTCAGAAACAAATGAATGTAGTCTTCTGGATCGGCTTTCTGTACCGGTTCAATTGTTTCGTTCTTAGATTGCGTTGACGGACTGTAATTTGTGCATAATTTTCGCAAAAATTGCGTGCTTTCGTGGGGAGCGTGTTGTATCAGAATACTCCCGTACTTTCTCATGTACAATTCGGCATCGTTAAATTTCAACGTTCCGATGTACTCTACAGCTTCTCTGTATTTAGAATGATCCTCCAACAAGAGCTTGATGTACCAATCGTGTTTCTCGTGCTTTCTAGCTAACATCAACGCTTCTTGCGGACTCCCTTGTCGGCACACCTTAATCGCAATATCCACGTTGAAATCTAGATCGTGGTCTTTCATCAGAATAAAATCTTTCAAGCTATCGTTCTTGTTCAACTTAGTAAAACAATTTAATAACAGAGTAGTGTGATCTTCGTTCGCGTGCCCTTGCTTATGTATCGCTTGCAGGTATGTCGTTAGTAATTCTATATGTTGCGAATCGACGAATTTTCGAATCACGTAGCTAGGTTCTAACTTCCCAATAGTCTTAATATACTGCTCTATTGCACTAGAATACGCCCCTTTCGAATATAGGTGGTCGCCATATTGCTGAAATATATCCACTAAGCCGTCCAAATCGTATTGTTCCGATTTTGCGATCCGTATTGCGACATCGTAAAGATTCTTCTTAAATAGAAGGGAGAGTTTCGTCTGTAAATCCTTTTCATCTAAGTGGTATACGTTATAATCCGAATCTAATATATAAAACGCTCCCCATTCGTTGAAAACGGCTTTTACGTCGTTCATGGTTGCCGAAAAAATGATAAACTTATTTTGAATATCTAATACGGTGACCATATGCGATTGAGTAACGTTTTGAGATTCGCTATTCGCGGACGAGATGGAGCTTGGCCTACTAATTTTTGATATTATCACTAAATAACTTCGGAACCATTCTAAAATAACCTTTTCACCATCAACCGCATAACATGGACCTTTTCCATCGGACGTGTAAAAATAGACAGCCTAGGTAAAACAAAAATAGCATAAATAATCCACATTAAATTTCACAGTGTAAACTTACATTGTTAGATGCGATCACAAAGTGACTCTCTTGAACTGATTCTGCTAAAACACTGCATTGCTTTGCGCAGCCAATGTTATCTAGATGAATCTAAAATGTTGTAAAAAATCGTAATTTTACGAGTTTTACCATGCAACATGCTTACTTTGTGCTCCTTATCCTTAAGCGTAATATTATAAGCAAACACTGAAACGTCAGTAGCCACAAATAACAATGTTGCTGTAGACATTGTTTTGAATGCCAGGCCAGTGATAGGGGATCCCGCATCCTTTAATAATTTCGATCTCGATGTTCTATCTCTAGTTATGTCACCCCTAATAAGAAGAGACACACGAAAATAAACACATGGCTGTGCAAGCTATAATTCGCTTTACTACCTGTATAACAATAAAGATCCATCGACAAAACCTACAGCTAAAAGTTGTAAATTCTCATGTACACATATAGCATTTGCTTGTACAGCTCGACTGTTAGGTATGGCTCTAGTTACTCGACTACAAAACGGTGTTTCAGATTTTTCGCATTGACTAGTATCCCAAACTTTAATCACTGGATTAATACCTTGCTCATCATCCTGAAATTACAGGATAACTATTATTCTCATGAAAGATATTGAAAAAGCTCCGGTGAAAAAAATATATAAACGTACTCCAACTGTTACTAGCAAAGGCAAGTTTCTTAATTGATACGCCAGGTAGACCTTTATGGCGTAAGCTTTGAAGCTGGTTATGTTCCATGATCTCGAAATTAAATATATTAATCCTTTGGAATCGCCTAAAATTAACTGATTATTCCCACTAGTTGTGACTGTAATGTCGACATCCTAAAAATAACACAATGCAATTGTAGATTTAAGGGATCACAATAATAAATAGCTAACCTTTAAAGCATCGCTAATTTTTCCATGATCAACGCCCTTTTTTAAATCGAAAAATGTAAATTTACGCCACTACAAAAATCCACTTCAAGTAATTATTATCAGACAAAGCATCAGTTATTGTTACCTCTAAGAATGGCATCGTTACTAACAAGCAATTTAATTATTTGATCATCCAGACCTATCTGAATTGTTGATCTGTCAAGTCTGCTTATTTTCAAACATCCAGCTAGGAATTCAGCGCCATCTAGCCAAAGACTACGATCCATGTTTGTAACGACGAAGGTTTTAAAATTTCGAAAAGGCGGTAACTGACAATAATCTACAGCACTATATCATAAAACCATCTGACGTTTAATGTCACGCTGGTATTTCTTGAATGTTTTACAATTAAAGGCGGTTACGGTCTTTTTTTTTTACTATTAAATTTTTTACTAAAATTTCTTTTGTAAGCCGAAAATAGGCACGGGCTCTAGTTCGATTTCCTCGTGGATTTCCGTTGCATCGTAGGTATACACGACGTGTAAAGAAAATGCAGGAGGAAATCAAATCGTTCTGCACGGCTTCTCGCTTACGTCACCACCAAACACTATTGCTCACCATATAACTTCGACCTGATGCTTTTAGATATGAGTATTCGGGTTAGTAGAAATTAGAGAACTCAGAAAGGCGAATGTTATGTGTTTAATACTTTATTAGAATATTTTATACATCAACACGATTTCAAATCTAACTAAATCTACTTTTGATTATAATATGTGTAATTACAAAAGATAGAAGCTATAATATAAAAAATCATTTTTCTTCAAACGCACCCAAAAAATAATCCTCTCGAATTTCGATTTGCGAAATAAGTAAATATTTTCTGTATATAATATATAGAAGACAAAACTTTCTCACAGATTTTCAAAGACGAAGATTATCACCAAAATTTGATATATTCACAATTAGTATGTACCTTTTGTTTTACAAACTACCTTGTATCGTTTTACATTTCAGCTTAGATACGTAGGACCAGCCTAAAGAAGACGGTACACGTTAAAAAAAAAACACGAAACCGTGCGATTATTTTAAGCTGGCGTACGTGCTCTAAAATGACACCGAATTTCATAATAAATGTACCCTGATTCTAACGTAAGTATGTACCTTAAGTAAATTTTTGATTTTGTTCATTATCAAACGTACATATTTTTCCAATTTCTACAGATTTAAAGATTCTTTATCAATAGTTACAATATATTCTTAATATACATGTATCTATTCATTCACAATCTATTTATTAAGAGTTGAATAACATGCAAGTGAGGACTGTATAAGTCGTCATGCTCTAACAGACGATACCCTTATTACCATTTGCACAGTTATTATAAACAATTAATTACAAACAAGACATGAAATTTTATCTACCGTCCCTAAACTCATCAAAGGCTTAATTGTATTTGTCCTCTATAATTTAGTGCAGTCGTGATCTGTATTTTAAGCTTCGTACTCGTTTAATAATTTTAGTAATTTACGGTTTCAATATAATTTAAATCTCTCAGACAGAGAGCAATGAGTAACATGTTTGTTAAAGTAAACTAAAAATGAAAAATAATCGGTAAAAAATGAGCTGATCATAAGAAGTAAATAGGTATGTCGTAAATAAGCCGTTTGCATGTAGTTTAGGAACTACTAGCTCGTAAAAGTTGACATGAGCTTAAAAAGGTAAAATTTTCGCAATTTTAACCCCCTAGTGGCTGCTTTAATTAACGCCACGATTATTACTGAATGTAACATTTAGATATAATTTTCCTATAAAATGAACCTTGTATCTACGAACGCAATAATTGAAAGAAACGTTTAAAAATTCGTCTATAAATGCTGAAATAATACGTGTAAATGCTATTATTCAAGGTTCAATAGTAATTATTACAGAAGTAACCATCAGTACCGCTCAGAATGTTCGGGACAGGAATTGATGGTGAGGTACTGAGAGAAACTTAACTTTGGTTACTTTGTTACGTTAAAGATTTATTTTTGGAAAATCACCCAACATCAAAAAACTTTTAAAGTAGTGGAGAATAGTACTCTTAGCTGGTAAACGATATAACTAACCCTAACCCTCATAGGTTTGAAGGGTCAGCCCTGTTTTATTTGTAGGATAAAAACAATAAAACACGTTACAGCACTATCCACTACCTTAAAAGTTTTTTAGCAACCCTCACGAAATCTTATTACGCCACCATGAAAACAGGATTAGGGGTGAACTGAAATCGTTAAAAGAGAAAACCAAAATGAACAGCATAAACGATATATAAACGTGAATGGAGAGGGGTGAAATTCTGAAACGCGCGAAATTCCTTTTAATGGATGGAAACTTTTCCGGGGTGCACGCGTTATTGTATTCCTTCAAGTTAAAACTAATACTATTGTAAGCCAATTTAGATAAAATTTCCGATGAGACTTGGTATGCACTCCATAATGATGCGATGGAAGAGTATGAATCGGTAGAACGATGGATGTTGTTAGCGCCTTGATCCGGATATGAAGATGAAAGGAAGACAGGGTCAGACGAATTAGGATCACCGATATTATCAGATGTTAATGTAGGGAAGAAGGAATGAAATGAAACGAAGGTTAAAGCTGTGAATGCACACAGCTCTTCCTGACACCCTCAGCTTGGGAATTTTGAATAGAACGCATAGGTAAGATCGTAGTTCTTAAACTGGCACAACTGTATATCTCTTCTGGTCCATTCGCCGATCTTACAGAGGTATTGCATCTCCTTAGAGGATCCCTTCGCTTGAGATGTCTGCAATAGAAGTTGTTGTTATTAGAAAATATTGAAGCGATTACAATGTTCACGCAATAACGTTTACCTGATTTGCGAAGATGGTAATGACGAATTTTCCGGGTAGAAAAGTATCTAACACTTTCGTAATTATTTCTCTATACGATGAGGCAGGGACGTTAGTTTCAAAGCTAACGTAGGAGAAGTCTGTTTCGGGCGTTATGTGTATTGTTACGTAATAACCCTGTGAAGAAAGATTACATTAAATTACAACGCTGCATTAGTGAATGTATCAGTAGTACTTTTGTATTTTCGACCCCTTTCCGAGCAGTTGAATGTATTTAGCTTTATCCCAATAGAAATCACAACTCGTATACCATCAGCCAAAAAACAGTTTTAAATTCTTTTTAGCCAATCGAACCGCGTTTGATAAGATCGTGATTCCTGTTGGGAGAAGCCTAATAGCCTTGTTTATATGATACATAATTGTACAACCTACGCCTCAAGCATCAAGCGGGAGAAATGCGTTCCATATAATTATGAATGGATACTTAGTTACACGGGGTACCAATGCACCAAGCAAATTATATAATGTAACCAGCGCCTAATGCATAGCAAACGTCGGTGATGTCGCCTAAAAATAACCAATCGCAATTTCAAAATTCAATTTCTCCGGTAATTACCGCCAGCGCCAACATAGAAAATCCTGTGTTGTTTACTACAACCGTCATTACGAAAATTTCCCGCTGAATTGATTTAAAATGTTATGTTATCAATCACCCTGTTGTACCCAAAAACTCCAACTATGTATTATACAAACAAGGCTAGTAGTTGATAAACGACAGTGAAATCTTTAATGGCTTATATTACTACAAGTTTTCCATTAATTTATTGGGAAATATCAATGCCAACTGCAATAAAAGAGGAAAATAACTTTGTAGAAATAAGCGCGGAAATTAGTAAACAACTTAATAAATATCTTCACTTCAACTAAAATTAAATCTTATTGTTTACTGCAAAGCAGCATCTATTTACCAATTATAATAAATAATGTTATTGTTCTTTTTTTTCTAATATAAAGCACTGAAAAACATGTATACACAGCATTCTTTAGCGATAAATCGACGAATAATATTTAACAAAAGAAATTCCACAGATACCTTCTATAATTTAACAATTATTATCAATAAACTATTTCATTGGATATTCACTCCTTAACGGGTTCAATCTATACATACATAGTCAAAAACTATAAAAACATACCCTTTATTCTTTGAGCATTGAATATAAATACAAATACTTGTAAATACACAATATACACAACGTACAGTACTTACAGATGAGCTATCAGGATAATTCTGTGAGCATGTAAAATTGAAACGATAATGAAAAATAAGTGCGCAAGTTTTTCGTAACTAATATTGCAATAGCGAACAATCATCCAGGATGTCGGTTTAAATTCGTCGTACACTTTAAGTTAAGCGGCTAATTTTCAACAAACAATAATCGCACCCTGGAAAATTGCACAACCATAACAAACAAAAACAATTCATACAAATTCGTGTTTATCGGAATTACCAAAGCATACGGCTTACTAGCTCATAAAGCCGCAAATATTGCTTCTACGAAATGCAGAGAAATATCGCAGCAAATGTAACGTATGTAAATGGATGTATTAAGAGGGTTAGAAAACGTATGCTTGGTTGCATAAATACCAACGGTTCCAAAAAGTCGTTTTATGCCATTAGTATCAGATATTAACGGTTGAAAGATCGTAAAAAGAATGCATGAAGCCGCATTTTGGATGAAGTTTCAGAACGAAGTTACAAAAAAAAAGGAAAACCGATAAATGTGAAAATCTAATCGAGCTTCACACCGCGATGTAGAAAGAATTAGTAAGCCGATTTGCAAGAAAAAAAAAATCAAAAATCAAGGGAAATATCAACCAGAAACGTTTATTTCGGTAAAAAGTACAATGACCCCATGGTGGCCCGTTACATGGCGCCCTCTATGGATCATTTTGTTATCTTTTAGATTAGATCTCTGTTATATACGTCTATTGAGATTTTTCGAAATTAGTTTTTTTTCTTGTTATGAGCATGTTTTAAAATTATATAAGCACAGTATCTCGTAAGTTTGTAGCTATTCGCAGCTAAACTAACAGGGATTTTTTTTTTTTGAAAAACTTCGCAAAAAGATCGCATTAGAGAGATGCGATTCTCTTTCCACTCCAGTTCTCGTCTTTTCAGATGTTTACCAATCATTCAATTTTTTTTCACACTTTATGCATGTTAGCATTAACTTCGTCCTTATTTCTTTGCTTGATAAGGCTGCAATTTAATATTCTCATCTCACTAGATTATTTTCTTTTTTTTGTTGAAGTCAGTGAATTATGAAATTATGGTTCAATATTCATTCAAAATAAAATATTCAAACCTCGTAACAAGAAAAAGACTATAAAAATTCCCAATCGCAAAAGCCCAATCTAAGAATTAGACGGACTATGGCGATAGTACACATCTACCAACCACTAAATAATATACTTGTTTCTTAGCGACTAACATTAAATATTAGCAATACAAAAATTACTTACAGATTTCGTAATTCCATTCATAGAATACCCGCATGGTTCAAACAAGTAGTCGTCGATAACCATATTCGGTATAATTTTATCAATTCCAGATTTCTGCGAAATACAATCGAGAATGTCAGGCGCTGATGATTTTCAGAACTTTTTTTACCGGCTTACCTTAGTGGCCTCGGACGCTTTCAAACATTCATCCCTCGAAAATATGGCCATCACATCCGGGTCCAAGTCGGTCATCAAAATTTCCAAGGTTTGATCCGGTTCCGGGGACGGTAACGGTTTAATAATTTTCTCCGGGAACGGGTTCAGCGTGTACAAAAACCAGCAATCTTTATTAATCGCTCCCAAACAATACCCGGCACCGTCGGGGAATATTGTATCTAGCAGCGCCACCTTAAATAATAATAATTGGGTATTCGTTTCGCATTTTCATCCAAAAAATATATTATTACTTCCTGATCAAAATCCTGATGCGGTGATACTTGCAATTCGGGCCGTTTGTAGTTCTTCCTGCTGTAGAATAGGTCTTCAACGTCGGTAAATCCGGCGTATTGTTCGGCCAGAAGCAAAAGTGGCTCGACACACAGAAGAGGAGTTGTGGTGCCGCACGTTTTCAAAATAAAACGTCGTTTCGATACAAACATCGAACTTTCGCTGAAAAAGAAAATGGAAATGAACGGAAGTAAAGAACAAATAACGGTAATTCCTATTATTACACATTGGGAAAAGTTTGCTAATATGAAATAATTCAATAAGATGAATTATGTAAACAACGACCGGCAAACTACGTATTATACGATTTTTTTTCTGCTAATATTTTTGATGTATGTCCGTAATTAACATCATTTAACACGTTTAGCACAAATTTAAATACGCTCAAAACGGGTTCAATTGGCATCATCTTAATTTTTACAGTTTACACTATTGTATAATTAAAAAGATTAAGTGATCGATTATAGATCGATATCAACGTTAATACCGGACGGGCAATATCACGTATTGCGGCGTAGTTTATTTACAACACCACCGACCAGTAAGTGTGTCGACAATAAAGCGTTCCAATGAAAGCCGGTCTGTGGGGGGTCGTACAACTACGATGAAGTTCTATACGCAAACGGGAAAAGCGCAAATTGAAGTGCAGATGATTGGAAAAGTATATTACGGACCGACGAATACGAATTCAAATTATTTAGAGGTACACATCGTAGGTTTATTCATCGACGCCCTGAAAAGAAAACGTTGAGTTGTCGCGTGTATTTCATGAGGTGGAAATATGGGGTTGCAAAGATAAGAAAATTAGGAGTCGGACTGTTTAATCCACTGCCGAAGGTTATAAAATAAGCATGAAAAGATATTCAAAAGTAAACTAAAAAATATACCGCGACAGCATTGTACACATGACGAATCGTTCAATAGTTGGGTTTGTTACATTTGTATTTATAGAAAACGATTGGTGAAGGATTCGTTTCTCAAATAACGAAAAATAACCAACCCAAACGCAGCGCAAAGGTGGCTAAAAATTATTTCCAGAAGAAATCTTCTGAAAGAATCCCTCTATCGTTAGGTGTGGAAGCCTTCTGGAATGCTTGTTAGAACGTGCGGAATGTTATACAAGAATCATCATCATCAAGACTCTTGAAAAATATACATGTTCCATAAAAAAAATTAATATTTTCCTTTTTCCTTTAAGTCATTCAAAGAAAAAGTTTGTAATCATTCCTTTATGTGACAATGAAAATTCAACTTAGACGAACATCAAATAGGTGCAATGAATTGATCAAGGTCAATTGCATAAATACATATTAATTCGACACCTGCTTTGAAATGATGAAATACCAAACCACTGCCTCAGGTAAGCGTTTTGTCTAATTTAAATTTAAATATCGACATTGCCAGCAAAATATCGGCAAAAAAAAACCTGGCAATCATCGATTACATAACTCTACGTTAACCCGCGTCTAAATATATAGAAGATGTATTTATATAACTTGTATATTTATAAGCGCACCGAACGCTTTAGGATCTTATCTTAGTAATTCCATTGATGTAGATAGGGAAGGTATGTTAGTAAAAGACGAAAGCAAATTGACGACGGTATACGAGAGAAATAAAAAAATATACATTCGCAAGCCTAAGCAACCAACGTTCTCGTTGATATCGGACGACTAAAATCTTTGAAAAATTCCGTTCCTACTTCACACTTTCTCGGCGCACGTATAAAACAGAAATCTGGTACGCGCGCCGCTATTTAGGTCAATCTTGCTCACGTCCTGGGAAAAGGGAGTCGAGTTTTGGCTATTTACACCAATGCTATTGATTTTACGGCTCGTCAAGGGCAAGGTTATGTCGCACCGTTTGTTTATGCGCTCTCACTTCGTGTATAATAATAATAACAATAATAAAACAAGCGTGTAATCGTCGCACCCACGCGTATTTCTATTAAGCAGGTTGTGGTTATACTTCGAATGATCGATACTGGGAAAAATCAATTACCGTACTTCAGCGGAATATACCTCGCGTTACATATTAATATTGTTCAAATTCCAGTTAGTAAAATTCCGGCTTTGCATTGAACAGGGCTATTGTTAAAATTAAAAATTTTACAATTAATATACCTACCCCTTCCCAGGAAGTTGGAAACGAACAAAAATTTTTCAATGCGATAAGAAGCTCTAATCACTATTTATCGGCGGATCTCTATCTTGTGCTTTCTGTAACGGTCTTGAATCGCTTAATTTTATATCAACAAGTAGCGTTCTTTGCGAAATCCGTCTCCTTTTCAAATAACAAATGCCAAAAGTTCTACGGTTTTTATGAAACATTTTTTCTTTTATTTGTCGCTTCGCTAACATTGTAACATAAACAAAATAGAAAGTGAACGAGTCTTTTCGTCAGCAACTCTACGAAACAGCGTAGCTGTTTCATGTATGGGCTCTTTAGCCCATACATGGACGCGACATGGGTTTTATGGTTGTTGCAAGTTTCATCCGCCATACCTGTGTATAATCAAAAATAATGAACAATATTTTGCATATGTAATAACATTCTACTTGAGTACGTCTATATCTATATCCTCTTATTGGATAAAAAGAGTAGCAACATATTCGTAAAATTTTCTGTTTGTTTAACATTATTACGGCAAACATCTACCAATTTTTAACACACACAGAAATTGTCCATATAATTGGCACTTGTTCCATACTCAGCCCTTCAATTTTTACAAAAAAAAAAAAAAAAAACAACTTGCTCCTATATGGAATGTAGGTAATCGTTAAGCAGTATTTTATTAGAGACTTCAAATGTTTCTATAAAATCTTGCAATCTCTCGTATACTGTTCATTATAATTGTTATAATTACTTAAAAGAACAACAACCTTTGTGGTACCATTCTATTGTGGCCGTTTTCTCCTCAAATAAAAATACAAATTCGTCATTCTACAAAGTCACTTTGAAGTAATCTGCTTATAAAACTAGGCATTTAAATTCCATTTCGTACAGCACAATCAAAGAAACTATGGTTCAGCACTTACTTATTGCGTGCTGATGTCACGTTATAAAATACGCTTGGATACCATTCTTATCAACGGGAATTTGTCAACAAACTAACTGTAATATAAACTTTATTATGTTAAGAGCTAGCAACTACAATGAAGAATTGTTTAATGTATAAAAATTACTCGTTAGGATGCCTAAAGTTATCGGATAATAAAGCGAAAAATTAAACAACGGTTAAGAGGCAGTGTAATGCCTAACGCAAAGAAAATATTTATATATGCTACGGTAAAACTGCAGCTAAAATTGCGTTGATATTTTGAAAGAATCCGATGAATAATTCCCAGAAATATTTGTTAAACCAATATCAGAATCAGCACATTTTTCGCTGCGCGACAATATTTAATTTTGTACTCCGTAAGATATGACCCACTTTTTACAATGAAAGAAAGCAAAAAAAAAATAGTAATAAAAGCACTGCTTACATGTGAAGAAAAAAGATAAATTTAACGAAAACATTTCGATAATCGACTCGATGAAGATAACTTAATTCAAATATGCAATAACCTTGAATGCTGCAGATTTAATTTGCATGACTATATATATATGAACCAGAAGAGACCACACCGAGCGTATATATGATTATTTGTTCGACAACGTCTATGTGCGCAGGGCAGGCATAGAGACATTCACAATAAAAACAAATGTGATCACCAGCAGCACCGACATGTTATATTATTTACCTGTTCTGTTAAGGAAAAAAGACATTTACTACCAAAAATATTAAAATTGGACAACATTTTATGTAACGTGAATGGATAAAAGTTTTATTTAAAGCAGAAGAAACATTAAGCTTCTCAAAAGAACGCTCTCGTATCATTGTTTTATACCAAATTCTTCCCTTTCACTCGTTATTTTTCAAAGAAAGATGTGCCCAATATGTTAAAATAAGTTAATGTCACTTCCGGTGACACCGGAAAGGTAATCTAATTGCCAATAATGCCAGTTGGTCCAAAAAAAGAGAAAAAAATAACAAAAATCGACTTATTTTCTTTCTATGAAGACTAGCTTCTGGTGTTCAAGAGAGGGATTACTTTGGGGCCTCACTGTACATGGGAACTCCCAATACCTACGTATTGATTCTACTTGCCCTTAGCTTTGAATTCTCGTGCCTAACGTCAAATGTTGAAAATGTTGACTTTCATCTGATTGGTTGCCAAATATTTGTCGTTGTTTAGATTTGCTCCGTTCTATTTAAAATATCAAATTTTCCAACGGAATTGTAAAGTACGACAGATTATAGAATTATAGCGAAATTTAACGTAACATAGAGGCATCAATCTTCAAGTGACACATTTACATAATTACAAGGATTTATTTCCATTATCGGACCTAATAGCACACCGACTCTGGCGCTAGACGACCATCGCGTACAATAAATCTAAAACACGTGCCCAATCGAAATTTTTGCAGACGCCAGCTACTTACAGTGTCTCATTAATTCGACCAACAACGGTCAATAACACAGCGTTATTTAGACACATACTGAGAAAATAAGGCTGTTCGCAAGTGTACGTCATTATCACAACGAACGTCCCATACACTCTATACTGGCGTTACACAAACACAAATATAATATATGAGGGGGCACTATTTTTAGTTGTACGATATGAAATATTAACTTACGTATTTATTGAAACAGCGTGGAATGCACACGCGATGTATAAACGCTCGTGTCGATTATTAATATCTCTTTTTTTGAGGCTGTTACTCGCGCGGAGTGTCAAATGATTCTCAAGAAACAAAAAAAAAAATGGTATATATGATTCTAACTTTACCAAAAACATCCAGTGTTATATTATTACTCTTTTCCCATGAAAGGTACAGTGGCCACAAAGAAAGTGCTACATCTTAATCAATCGAAAGCAATAAATAACGAGAAAGGAAAATACCAAACTTTAGTGTGATCTGAGTCTTTTTGCTTTTATTCGCTGAACTAAGACATTTTAAATTTTTTTGCCAATAAGAAACACGTTGTCCCCAGAAAAAGAGTGCTATACATCAATCGACTGAATAATCGAAATGGACAATATCAGAATTTGCTGTAGTCTCGGCCTTTGTCTTTACTTCCTAAAACGGATTATTTCTAAATTATTCTCGTGCTATATAGCGCTCAGCTCTGGGGTCAGAAGATAATATTTAAACAAACAAAAATTATCACTTCGTTTCACTAAATATCTTACCGAGAGAGGCTACAAAATGTACAAAATTCTTGAATATAAAGAGTGAAAGATTCGGATTTCTAATGACCCTTGGAATCTTTATCGAAAAAGTTTCCCGTGTTAACGTTCTGAGTATGACTAGACCAAATGTTAAAGGTTACGCACACTGATTTGATAATGCGGAACATACTTTACGGTATCGTAACACGCCCGCATTTAGGATTTTTTGTTACAATTTTTGCCGAATTTTCACACGAACTTTGCGTAGTTTAAGATAATAAACTATTATAATTAGCTTACTTATGACGTTTAAGACACGACTTTTGAATTTTGAAGCTTTATGTAGGTTGATTAATGCACAGCAAGAACATGTGCGTGAGATAACTGATCGCTAAAATTCTTTCACAGAATACTCAAAATTATACAGGATGATAGAAAAGGCGAGTCGATTTATCTCACGATCAGAAAAATCAGAAAAAAATGCGGAGGATCAAATATTGCTACGATTTCGTTGGCCATCTTGTACACGCTGATTAATATAAATGAATATTCGGTATATTTCCGAAAACTCGACGAGATTTGATTGGCTGAAAAAATCGGAATACGTTCTTCTCCAAAGTATATGATTTGTGGCTGATTTGTGATTCGAAGCGAAGCTATAGTTAACGGAATAAACCTTGTCAATTATCTCAAAAACTAACGAACTAAACAAGCAAATAGAGTATTAGTGTGATAGTGTTACTTTTCAAAAACAAACTCGCGTAGAGCGTTGTGGAATTCGATCACTATGTGTAGTTGAATATAATTTAATATTGCGTAGAACTCGTTTCCAAATATTCGAAAAAGGAAGTGTAAATATGATTAAATATAAGAGATACTTTCTGCCCATGATAACCTTAAACATCAAAGAAAAAGAAATTGATAGCTAAGAAATATACGTAACAAAGGCTCTAAAATGGCGGAAATAGGTCAAAAAGCTGCTATTAGTATAAGGTCAGCAGAATTTAAGTGATTTCATGATTGGACACTGGTCAAGGACGTACATGCAAAAACAATAAAATCATCCAAAGAGGGATTTGAAAAAGGCAAACGCGAAAAGAAATCGTAAATAGCTCTTGGCGTACGAGTAGCAAGTTCAATGAACGAAGAAAAAAAAATACGATAAAGGTTGATTACACGACGCCAATCTATAGCCTTTCTTGGCTAATTATCAACCCATTGTGTGGCGAATAAAAAATATGAATAGGGCGGATATCATAAACAAAAAAAAACAACGTTGAAAGACTAAAATAGGATTAATGAAAAACGTAGCGCCAAAAATAACGATGCCGAATTTAAGTGCCCGCAAAGAAAAAGTATGCGTCTAAAAATAAATCCACTATCATACAAAAGCGTGTTAGATAATCTGACCCTGGTCGTGTGAGACACGCTACCGGCAGCGCTGGAGTGCTCTTATCAACCGACGTAGGTTGGTGAATAAAGATCAATTTCTAGGTCAGTTTACATGCCACATTGTATAGTCTACATTCGGAGCAAATTGAGATATTTGAATCATTGCAATACAATTTTTACGGATGAGAGTATCACTGCTTACGGGGATATCAAGTGCTTTCAAGCACTTGTTTGCTGTACTCATCGATGTTTACACGTATTGCACACGATCTAAGCATCAAAAGCTGATTCTTCCTTACGCTCATATTTTATCTCACGTCGAAATGTAACTGTCGTTTAATTACATCGTCTCCGGGACAAATCAATATACTTTATAGAATTTTATTTATCAACTACGGTAGTGATGTGGTTCTAGTGGTTTTATTATACAAATATATAATTTAAATTAGATATTAGGTTCACGTTAAAACAAGCTGTCGCGGCCTTACGGAGTTGTAGAATTATTACGTAAATAAGAGATCAAATTGTTGGATAATAAAGGTACGACTTATATAAATAAAAATACTTTAAACCACTCTACATTATCGAAAATCCACCGCACGAACTCGAAAAGCGGCGCCTGCTAAGAGAATTCATTTTTCAAAATAAAAATAACGACAAGACACGATGGATGCACTTATAAGCAATGCTATTGATGATAGACAAATCTCGAGATGTTTATTCGGGTATCCAATGCAAATATAACTTGGTCTAAGTAAGGTGTTCGATTGATATAGACCTGTTTTTGTAAGCATGAAAGACGGAATTAAATATCAAATCAATTATTCGACGTCTGCAACGAGTGTTTGGTAATTCTTACAAAATCTAAAAGTGGTGTATATCGGCGGATTGATTGAAGATCTGCGGAGTGACGTCGGCAAACGAAGCAAGCGTTACTGCCGTGAAAGACCTGCCGAAAGAGGATTATTCGTCAAATAGACACACGACAAGTTCACGAAATTTTACAAGATCGTTCAGCCCGCTAGGTGCTTAAGACCGGAACAGAAACTCGATAAGTCCAACGCTTGTCAACTTCAAAAGCAGTTAGCTCGTTACGATGAGGAATTTTGGCAACGGATAATAACTACTGACGAAACGTGGATTCCCTTTTTCTATCTTGAGACCAGAAGTCAATCCAAAGAATGGCGTAAATCGGAAGAGCAATACAAATACAACAGTCCGGAAGGAAGTCAATACGTACAGGTTAGGGCATTTAAATTAACAACGGAAACATATTAAGAACCAATTGTTCTAGAAGCAGGTGATTTTTTTGCAGAACTTCTTGAGAAATCGATCAGAGATGATTTGGCAGCAAGATGGAGCAGGTCATCATAATGTTTTAGCAGTTCTCGAATTTAATTTAAACGAACAATTTTCCTTTTTCGAATGCAATAGCAGGACTATTCGATGGTCACCTAATAGGTCCGTTTGACACCATTAGGTTGTTAGTTGCAGGACTTCTTAAAAGAAGAAAATTAATTTCTTTCCCAAGTAACACTATCAAAAAGGAAATGATGATTCTTCATCAGAAAAAGAAAGAAACGTGCCCTTCATCAATTCTGATGAAGAGCACGTTTTCAATCGAATTTTTATAAAAGACAATAATAACGGAAACAAGTAGCGGTCGAAATAAAATGAAAAACCGGATACATGTTCTCAGCAAATTCTCATTAATAACTTGTACACACAAATTTAATCGTAACTTTCCCGAGGACGAATAATGCAAAATTTGTGGGTTTAAAACAACTAAATCTGAGAATAATCGGATTTAGGTAAATCCTCTAATTAAACGTCTTCTAATAACAACATTGCATTCTTTACATTCTACAAATTCCATCGTCAAACCTACTGAAAAAAAATAATAATATTATCAGGCCCGATTATTTAACGACGGATCGAGCGGATAGGTTACGCAAGGATGTAATATAATCCTTGATATTGAAACTAAAATACAATAATTCCGCGTATGGATGTACGCTTCAGGAATTTAATATCGCCAATCATAGTATTTTACGTAAGTATTCCGCATAACTAGAAAACGATCTTATTCAATTGAATATTTAAATTAAATTAAAAAAAAATAATAATTCCGTTAACATGAAGATAGCTGGGCAAGTAGTCGTTCCGGGATAAAAATTCAAGGTTAAAACTGATACAAGATGGAATTTATCTACGTTAAATTTAATGAACAAAAGGCATAGGACTGAAATCATGACAATTTGGCACTGATGTTTAAATTAGTTATTTTTAGAAATATTTTAGAGAAAGTTATATGTACAATAGTATCAGTAGTGTTCATGTTAAAGTTGAATAAAGTACATGAATGAAAATAAAATTTCCATATGCCTGCGTGACAATTATTTCAATAAATGAATGGGGCTAAATTAAAATTGAATTATTTTTTAATTAAAATTAAAACAAAAATTAAATGCAAGCAATACATTAATTCTTTAATAAAATAAAAGAAATATATAAAAATAATAAACGGAAAATACAAATTATTTAATATCGTAAATAATCATTTTATTTGATAAATAGTTGTTCGATTTTATTATTAATTTAAATTCAGAAAAGGGGGCCAATTTCATTGCTGCTTTAATGTTACAAGCTAAGTGAAAAACAAAAAAAGAGGACTTCAAAAACAAATGAGGCAACTGCAGAGAGGGGATGAATAGGACTGGATTTGTAAAAGCCTGGATTCCACAAAATCAAATTGTAAATTCAAAAAAGTATTAATAAAATTATAAAATATGAATGCTGCAACAACTCATTTACTTTAAGCAAGCCAATAGATCGTGCAGAAGAAACAGACGAATAAATATTTTTTAAATTGTTTTCGGTCAGAGATACCTATAGCCGATTTTATTTTAAACCATATCATTGACGAAAAGACTTATTTATCAAATATAAAAAGTTGTAACTCACCTCAGGACATACGCATCGACCTGTTCATTCCTGCAGAAGCTTATGATTTCACACCTAACGATTTTCAGTAGACTATCCAATTTATTTCTGTAAATATACACTATGCTTTGAATTGTCAACACTACCTAACCTAGAAGAATTATATAGTTTTTTTTTCGTTCTCGTCTAAAATGAAAACTTTATTAACAAGTTTTTCCGTGAGTAAACAGAGATAAACGCCCGTGATGGGCTTAATAAACCATGCAAATTTTTACCGACATCGTTCATTTATCGGGAGGAATCGATCAGCTGATTAATGAATATTTACAAATTCGCATAGAATTAGGATAAGAAACACGTGAAATTGATAAAAAAAAAATCGATACTAAGAGGGTAAATACATTCACGGGCTAAATTTTCCCTATCGTAAAAAGTGCTAAATGCTATACAAGGTCTTTTAAATGCATAAATTTCTGTCACAAACCTTGGGATTTTTCTTAAGTCAGCACATTTGCTGTTATTGTCACTCGATGTAAACCAAATCTCGAGGAGTTTCTCGACTCCCTCGAAAAACTGTACGCTATCACTCATACTGTCATCCGTTGCGGCCATGCCAAGCGCAATTCAAACTTGGAATAAATGAAAATCCAATTTTGCCGGACGCCGGTATACGATTTTGCGCGCGCACTTTAACCACGCGTGGAAACCAACGCGCACCCTAGCTTCTAGACTGTTCTACGCTACCGAATCGGCGCCAAATTCAAAGTTGCCAGATATTGACGTACGGGACCAATTGAATCGATTTTATCGGAAAACTAATTGGAAATTACTCATAATTAGAGCAACTGCGTTAAGTAAGTTTCCACGTCCTTACCCACTACTTTTACCGGATATATTTTAAAGATGGGAGGAATTCTCGACAATAAAATCAAGAGCTTTTAACAATGTAAGGACCCATATTTTGTTTCGAATTCTTTTAATTTTGGAAGACTCTAGTAGCACTTAATCATGGCGAAACATGAAAGTAAAGAAACCGTTTTTTCTTAATAGATAAATAGACAATTATCTCCCTCTAAAGCAATTTCGTAATGCATGGAATATCAATAACGAGAGCAAGAACTGTGGCGTAGTATCGTAAAATATTGGCAACCTGTTGTTTGCATAGGATATCTTTTGTTGAATACTTTTCTAACCTTGGAAGTATAACACAGCACAATAAAGTTAAACAACAATATGAAAATATTCTAGTTTGTTAAAGTCTAGGAACATAGTTGGAGTAAAAAAAAAAGAAAAATCATAGGTTGATACTTTATTAATTCTTCGCCTCCGTCTTGCTCCTGCAGTTTGTTGTTCATCACTATGTTAATACGTTTTAATATTGTAAACTTTTCAAGTAATACTAAAACGTATTACTTGTTAAACCATTTATAAAAACAACTTCAGATTATGCTCATACTTTATTTTATAAAATAACGCACCACTATAAACCAGCCTGATATACACACAATATAAAAATAATACTAGTCACCCAAGAAGTCTTTCCCTCCTTTAATTAATAAATGTAAATATTTAGTCTTCTGAAACAAAAGGTGGAACGTATCCACCAAATGCTCTCTCTAATTCTTTAGCGACCGCCAAGGTTAAATGATCTTGCTGAGGTGCAGCAACCACTTGGATACCTACAGGTAGACCCTCCTCATTTAATCCCAAAGGTACTTGGGTTACTGGAAATTTTAGAGCGCTCCATAAAGCGTAGTAACTGAAGTTGTACGGACGAAGCACGGAAGTATAGTGATAACCGGCAGGATAAGGTTCGGATGGAAATAATAGCACGCCGTCATTTCCTAGTGTTTTCTAAAAATTTTTAAATCACTATCTTATTCTATATATATACAAATACTTACAATTATTTCATCCTGTAGTTGCTTTATAGTGTCTGCGGCCCATTCAGCATTCGGTCTCGAGAATAGCTTTTCGTTCAAAATATTCATAATTGTGTAGAGAGTAAATTCTGAACGCAATGTGAGAAACCTAACCACCTCCACTGTTGCGTTAGCCTTGACAGGAAGAAGTAAAAAACAAAAATAGAAGACGTTTCAAACAATATGATACATGCTCAGAAACTGAAAAAGTACCTCTCCGTCATTATTTTTGATTTGTTTAAGAAAATTATCCTTCTCTTTTGTTAACATCTGCATCCACAATTGTAATCCATACTTTACATCGTCAAAATTAACTTCTTTAGGTTTTGCTTCCGAAAATGAATTGAAATGATCGACACACCTACAACAATGTTAGATATAAACAAAAATTGAAAGCCATACACTACGCTCAAGATTCTCACTTTAAAATTACTTTTTTCATAGATGTTGGAATTGGACTAGCCCGGAGACAAGATGACCCCGTCATATAATAAATCTTTATCCTCTTAACATTTACTTCTTCATCCAATTGCAATTTATTAACATTATCATCTAAAAGTATTTTCAACAACGGAATCAAATCTTCGGAATGCGCAGACATTGGACCTGCAGTAACCATCGTTGGATTTTCTGCACCAGTTCGAAATGTTAAGCCTTCAAATTAATAAAAGCATTGAAGCGCGTATGAACCAAAAATTCCCCGTAACTTACCAGCTGTGGATATTAAATCATGAGATGGTTTATGGCCAAATATTCCACATCTAAAGGAAGGAATTCGTAGGGAACCTGCTATATCAGTACCTACATATAAACGCTTTGAATTAGGTTGCCCACGTACAATTCCTTTGGATGTAACATACCGATCCCAATTGGAGATCCTCTCGCTGCTATGATACAAGCTTCTCCACCCGAAGAACCTCCTGCATTTCTAGATGTATTATAGGGATTATTAGTTATACCATATACAGGATTGTAGCACTCACACCAACGGTTTAATTGTGGAATATTTGTAACTCCTAGAATGCAAAAATCCAGTAGTAAGGCATCGGAGTATCTACTAAATAATTCAATACACATGAAGTTACAATACTGTTACGGAAACAAACTATGTCAAAATTATTGTCGTTACCTATTAAAATGCCTCCTGCGTTCTTCATCAATTTAACAACTTTAGAATCCTCTTCTCCAAATTCATACTTCCTCGTCAACAAGCCGAAGCTCGCGTTTAAACCTTTACATACCGTAGATTCTTTAGTTGTAAAAGGTACACCTAAAAATGGTTTTCTCTTAAAATCATCGTCAGCTATTTTACCACTTTTTATATCAGCATCAGTCTGTTGTGCTTCCTTTAATGCTTCCTCGAACCGATCATCAACGACTGCATTCAACGCAGGATTTACTTCCTTGATACGTTCAATAAATGCCTTCACCACTTCTTCGGAGGTCACCTCCTTTCTTCTTATTTTTCTCGCTAAAGACGTGGCGCTTTGTAAAACTAACTTGTTTTTTGGCTTTGAAATAGCGTATCTTGTTCCGTTTAAAAACAGGCCAAATATAAAATCAACGATGTAATCAATCATGAAACGAAAGGCAATGTATATTTGAAGGAATGGATTCATTTTACGCGTATTAGATAGTACTTAAACTTTTACGATCGAAACGAATGTGGAAGTAGCCGTTACAATTGGGTTAAATACAAGATCCACCACGATATTTTCGGATTTTCCAACTTTACGGTACATCCAGTAACGTTAATATGTATTAATATACGTTAACATTTATAATGTATGACGGACCAGACTATTTATTGTCACGTAAAACCTAACAATACATATTCGTAAAGAATTCAAGTTTTAAAATTTAACTTTATAAAACTGAAATTCATCGTCACCGCTACAGGCGAAGTAGGCTTGCCAACTTCTATTACAAAACCGCCAAATTTCTAATAAGGTGATAGTCAGTGTTATTTTTATTAAATATATAACTAAAAATAACCAAGAATAAACATAGATTAATTTGAACAATTAAAACAAACTATAAATTTTGTGTATTAAATTAAGAGTCTGGAAAATAACCTGTAAAATTCCATTGTTACCTCCGCATGCAAAGTTGCCTACCTCTTTTGCAAAATCGCAAAATATGATTAAATATAAACAACGCATAAGTATCGGCAACCACCGCACCGCACAACTTTAATTTACTATATAGCAATATATAATAATTAGTTCAGGACGGCCGTTTCGAGGACATGAATGGTCCTGAACATCAACCGGTGACCGAATATGACCAAAGGTTTTCTAAAACCAAACATGCATGTACTATCCCTACTTCCTAGAAAAAATATTTTTTACAAGTGCCTACTTCTACCTCCTGCACTCCTTGAAGCTACGACGTGCGAAGAAATAACATGCATGTGTTATCGCTTCTTCCGAGAAGGAATATGTATCCACTTGTAAAAAATATTTTTTTTAGGAAGTAGGGATAATACATACATGTTTACTTTAAGAAAATATTTTTCTCATATTATTCGATGATAAGAGCCGGTCGTGTCCTCGAAATGACCGTTTCGGATTAATTATTATATAACTACATAATAAATTAAGCTTGTGTGGTGCGGAGGTTGCCGATACTTATGTGTTGTTTACCATACTACGCCACTGCCCTTGCCATAAAAATAACTAAATAAATATAGATTAATTTGGACAATAAAAACAAAGTATAAATTTTTATATATAAAATTGAAAAGTCTCAAAAGTAAACTGTAAAATTCCGAAGTCTACATGCTAGGACCTAAGAAAGTTTATAACAAACCTAAAAACATTACGAAGGAAGCCTTAAATAGCAGTGGCGACGTTTAAAAAAATGATCTTTTTCATTTTAAGTATTTAAATTTTATTTTTACTCACAAAGCAAAGGATAAGTCAAAATACATGCTTAACATCGTTTTAAAATATTTAATCCAACTTATTACATTTATTCCGTTATACTTTGTTCAGTTGGCGGCTGGTTAAATTTCTGTTCTTTTGACGTACCAAATATTGAAAACGTAAGTACATGGATCACGTAAAATCCTGCAGTAACCCAAAAAATAAGTCGCCACGAAGCTAATGATGGCTGAAATCAAGGTGCGAAAGAATTAATTTTGAATATACAATGCTCGCTGATAGCTGAAGCGATATAATAAATAGCTACGATACTATTACTTGTCTGATGTGTATAAACCGTGTAAATTTTCAATCGATATTCAACCTAAGATCGACGATATTTTCCATTGCTATACTTACATCTCGGTCAATCGCCCATCCCACAAAGATCGGTACGGATATGCCGGTTAGGGTAGCGAAGGTGTTCGTGATCGACATTAGCGTGCCCGCAAAATTAGACGCAAGATCTATGTGAACTTGCAAGAATCCTGAGAATATGCTTCCGAGGAACGTCATCTGAATAGTCACCACGGCAACAGCCAGGATCCTATCGGTGACGAGAGGAATCACGATACAGCATATCGCTGGTATACCGCTCGAGATTACCGTGCTGAGTTTTCGTATGTTCGTGACAGACAGCTTCTCTTTTTCGGCTAAAAAGTCCGCGAATTTTCCGTATGCTACGCTAAAGAGGAACATACAGAAGAAAGGGAACGCTGTCACCGCTCCGTTCTCGTTCATTTTGAATTTTAATACCATGTTCATGTAAAGAGGTAATTGCGTCAGATAAATATACCAACCCCATGACAACGCTATGTGGGAAACGATTAATACCCAGACCGGTCCGTTCGTAAGAATTGCCTTCCATTGGACCACCTTTCTTTTCTGAAATAAGGACGCGTTGCAAATAATGTTATAAATAGAAGAAATATAAGGTTACATTATCGGACAATAGATTTAATGCAGAGGATAAATATTTCAACTCTCTTTCTTGTATAAGTTTATGCTTTAGAGGACTATCTGATATTAAGATCGGCCATAACGCCATCCATGGTACGCCTAATCCTCCTAGTATGTAAAAAGAAGCTTCCCAGTTGATATGGTGAACTATTGTGCCAGTTAGCAGAAGACTTAACTATAAAAAAAGGAAATACTTTTTAAATTACTTTAGGGTTTCCGCCGATTGACGTATTTCGATACCAATGGCCGCAAGATTAGAATATTTTTTAAAGAAAGATATTAAATCCATGTAAGCAAAGATTGGGAGGAAGCGTACAACGTAGCATACGATAACGGTACAAGCAACGTTCGAAATGTTCACAAGTTACAAACGCTGAAAACTAAATTAACTAGCAAACAACACAAAAGGATCGGGACGGTCGTTTCGAGGATGCGTGAGATCCTCATTCTGAACCAGCGAATAATAAGAGGGACCTCTAAATGTAACATTACGCTTTATTAGACGCAACGGACCAGCATCCAGAACAGTTCAGATTTTTCGGCACGAGAGAAAGCGGTGGAGAGTAGCTCGAAGAAATCTTACGAAGACGTGAAGCTAGTACTGGATAAAACAAAGTAGCAGAATTTTCAAAGACGAAGTTATAGCCTAAATTAGGCTTAAATTCCGTAGTTCATTCCATATTAAAGAAACTTACAACGGTACCTATAACGCTTCCATTATAAATAAAACTGGTTATAGTGTTCCTTTCGTGAGGTGGTGCCCATTTAGTTAGAAGACAATGCATCGCTGGATGGGTAAATCCACCTGCTACGCCTTGAATTACTCGAAGCACTATCACTATGGAGAAGTGCATATAGGTCACCAATGGAGTCAACAAAGTGCCTACGATATGTGCGGATACACCGCCGTAGAAAGTCCATTTCGCGCTGAGATCTTCGGCCAATCTGGCGCCGGGTAGTTGGCCAATGAGGTAACCCCAGAAATACGAGCTTACGATAATTCCTTGCAGCTTCGGTGGCCACATCATCGGCCCATCCTGAAATATTTACATTGGTATCATTTGGAGTTTCAACTCCAGAAGCAATACGAACGTATTACCTTTATCGCTGGGTCAGCATAACCGTCCCACAACGTTGTCAAATGAAATTCCGATCCGTTTGTTGGTCCTTCATTCCGATCGCGTCTAATTACGATAGCCGATCGATTCACCATACCAACGACGGCTATACCTAGATTTGCCTTTAGAGCGAAAGCGAATACCATACCAACGAATCCCAGAGCGGTAAATACAAAACGCATCTGTATTACGACTGGAAGTGAAAGAAAAATCTACAATAATGGTAAGAATTCGAATACGGTTAAGAATAAAGATATGTTACCCATCTTCGGAAAAGTGATCGTATTTCTCTTTTTTAAGATTCATAAAAAGTTTTAATTTTCCATCGCATTGTCAAAATACGCCTGTGACGTTTAACTTATATTTGAACTCCTGGACAAAATGGAGGCGTCGTCAAAACTATTTATTATCATTTTTATTTTTTTAATTTTCATATATGACAAAAAGTATTATTGAGACGTACACTGAACCAGCGCTTTTTTTTTGTAAAGCGAAATTTTTGCTCTTTTTCCTCATTTTTGAATGTTGAAATTAAATAAGTTAAATAAGTCTAGAGCGGCGAAATTGTTAATTAGAGATTAACGTTAATTAATTGAATAAATATTTAAATAACTTTCTGTACAACGGCGGTAGGCAACTTGAGCGATAACATTAAACTTTTCCATAACATGGCGCGAAAATCCCTCACCGTGCTGTAATATTTAATTAAATAAACATCTTAAACCGTGTAAACGTTTTAATGAAGAGTAATAATTTGCTTATAATACTGCCGCTAAACACTTCTTAAAATTACAGTTAGCATTAGGTGATCCTCCAAGTCAAGCAAACGCATATATAAGTTAAGACGACCATTAAAAGACCTTTATTTAGATAAAATATGTATTTAGGGTATTTTTATGCATTCACATGTAACATACAATAAACACATTTATTATAAGTTTACATTTTTAGATAATTATATATTTATGACACCCAGAATATAGATAAATATGTATTTACAAAAAATATATTTCGTATCAATTCTCCTATTCCAAGTACTTGTTTCCCGCCATAGAATTTAGCGACAAGCCTCGCTTCGTCTTCATTATTTACAACTTCTCTATTTGCTACTTATATTTACCTGCTTCGTGGTCTGTACCTAACTGCAAAACTTACTCTGTTCTTAAGCTATCGATTAAAATGGCAAACATGGAAAATCTACATATTTAATTTCAAAGTGCGTCGGTTGAAGCCAACATTCATAGAATTTATCGCATTGAACAGGTTTCCACATAAAAAATGCTAATCTACATCTAATCTATTTATAGCAATAATTTTTATATTCTAGCTCTAGACAAAGATAACCGAATAGAAACATATTTCACATTTTGTTTCACTAACAATGTAAATGCAATAAATGCGACCAGCAAAATATTGTTAATCTAACAGATTGAGAATGAGTATTAATTAATTAAACTTTTGTGGTGCCGAGTGTGCCAATGCTTTAATGTTGTTCGCCGCTAACAAAAAGGATTTCAGATATCGCGCAGATTGTTTTACTGTACAGTAAGATCCTAAAGTATTTAGTAGTCATGGCAATGCGGGGCGGATATTTTAGCACCTCACTGTACACCAGTACGTATAAATGGTTCTTACAGGAACTACATTAAATGTATGTACATAATGCACGTTTTCTATTGTTTACCTTAATCCTCGTTAAAGTTCCATTTTTACATTGCTCTAAACACTGGAACAACAACCTGCGAGTTTCTTTTTCTTTTTTTCTTGTGTTACAGAAGTACGTACATATTCCACATCTAAACACCTAACAACATATATATTTTTTTTACAACGATAACATGTAATGAAGGTTTATTTGCCAAACATAGCAAGTAATAATGTTTATTGCGACAGCTAGTAGTAACACACAAGTTATAGCTTCCTACATAAATAACTAAATTAGCTATGATGATCTTACTTCTAAGAAGTCGCTTTCAATAATCGATCACAACCTAACCTGAGAAAAATAAAATGCGCTAATAGTTCCTGAACGTAAAATTAAATGTTCAATAGAGAGAGATCTTAAAGTAAACTTAAGATATAGATCTTAATCTATTTTTGGCAAACTCTAATTTTCAAGTCTTCTAAAAGAATCGTACTTAATTATATCAAATATCTCGAATGCATCACAATTCTAACGAGAGATTTCTCCTACGTATCGATAATAAAATAATAAAAGTCCAAAAGCAATTTTTG
Source organism: Oryctes rhinoceros (assembly GCA_020654165.1). Classification (NCBI taxonomy): domain Eukaryota; kingdom Metazoa; phylum Arthropoda; class Insecta; order Coleoptera; family Scarabaeidae; genus Oryctes; species Oryctes rhinoceros. Next base: position 2,593,537 of record JAIOKQ010000548.1, on the reverse strand, counting down.
CGTGCATGCGAAAGTCAGATAATGGTAAACAAATTCGTCATGTTTAATACGTTAAAGTTTACAACTACTTACATTGATAACAAATAAGCTTATACCTAATTGTAAGTATTAAAACAGAACGTAAAATACGTAAAATTAATGCAACTTTGAATCAAGTATGGCTACCAAAACGGCAATCACCCAAAAACGTACAATCCCTATTTTATTTAGACATCGTAAAATGGCTATTTTGAAGTGATCAAATGGCTTTCCTTCAAAAGAACTTCATTCCCTTTATCTTGTATTGACTAGAAGTATGAACGTACGTAATTCACTTTAAGTGGTCTTCGTGGCTTCGTATCCTGGCTTCGCCGAATCTGGAGATTGGGGCGATTTGAGCGGTTGTATCTCTACATTCTGCTTAGTATTTGGATTGTTCCATTTTTGCACTTCTCCAGATCCAAACAGGGCGTACGTTAGAATTTCTATCAAGTACAAGCCCGCGGTAACCCAAAAGATGATTTTCCACGATCTCATTGTCGGCTATAAACATATCGCATTTGCGTGTTTGCCTACCGTCAAAATTGTAAAAAGTACTTACATCTGCTTGCGTGAGACCTCCCACGAACACCGGAACGACGATCCCTGGTAGAGTAGCGACAGTATTAGTGATGGCCATCAAAGTGCCAGCGTAGTTTGGCGCGATATCAATGTGATTGGATAAGAACCCGCAGTACATTCCTCCAATGGACATAACAGCTATGGTCATCAAGAAAACAGATAAAGATCTTTGGCATCCGATGTAGCAGAGCGTCACGAAGCATATAGTTGGTATAATACTGGCAATTAAAGTCGCAGTTTTCCTTGCAAATGTGGTCGATATTAGGTGCTTAGCTCTCATCGTATCCAACGTCTTGCTGAGCAAAATACTAAACAACCACATGCATAAGAACGGAACAGCTGTCAAAACTGCATTTTCGGCTATTTTGAACTTGAGGATCATCTTCATGTAGAGCGGAAGTTCTATTAACACCATGTACCAACCCCAGTTCGAGCAAGTATGAGCGATTAGGATTGCCCAGAATGCTGTTGAGAGGAAGATCGACTTCCAAGGTACGGCCGGATGTTCCTGATGAATACATATGAAATAAGTACGCAGATAATCGAATGTAACATGTACACCGCCAACGTACCTCTTTCTTATTGCCTCCAGCTTCGGCGTTTAAAGCGCCGACAATAAGATGTCTCTCCTCTTCGCTAATTAATGATAGTTTTTCTGGACTGTCCGCTATCAAAACAATCCATAGCAGCAACCATATAGCGCTGAGACCTCCCATTATGTAAAACACCGCCTCCCATCCTAAAGATCCAGCTATAACACCTGCGAGTAACATACTTATCTACGAAAAAGAAAAAGAATGAAATACGTAGTAATGGACCGCAAGAGTAATTCCGCGATAGCGGAAGACGCTAACTTACCACTGTACCCAATGCAGATCCGGAATATACAATGCTACTCATTACACTCCTCTCAGCGGGGGGAGCCCAATGGGCCAGCATTACGTGCATTGCGGGAAACGTTACGCCTCCGCCGATACCCTCGCCGATACGCATCGCAATCATGGCCACGTAATGCCATTTCGCCGCCAAGGGCGTAAGAATCGTGCAGACGACGTTTATCGCCACGGAGAAGAACATTACCCATTTGGCGCTTATCAATTCGGCTATTCTACCGCCGGGGACTTGAGCAACGATGTATCCCCAAAAATACGAGCTCAGAATCATGCCTTGTAAGGTGCTGGACCATGTGAACGGTCCATCCTAAAACGAAGAATGACGTACTTTAAAAGAAATTCTCTGTAAATTTTGGTTAATATCCCAACAAACGCATAAATTAATTCGGTTTATAGAAAGCAAAGAAAGAAATTACATCCAGATTATCCAAATATTTATTACGTAGAGGATTGGCAGAAATTGCTTTGGTGCGAATGACTAACGTAAGGCCTTGACGCAAAAGGAAATCCTGTCATATTTAAAGTATAACCGGCATAAATTGACGAAGATTAGTTTAAATCTACGCATCATGTCCATTTGGCCACATCGCTACTTGCGTATAAATAACTGGGCAATATCATTGCATTGTTAGACGCTTCTAAGTGGGTGGCGGTTACATACACCACCTACCGCAAAAATCCATTATTTTCTTGACCTATGTGCTTATTCCGCTACATAATTCACGAGAGGTTATTGACATACTATCGGCCGAATCAATAAGGTACAACCTACATCTAATTTATCCAAACAGAACAGAAGCGGGTAAATTTATGAATGCACTCGAGGTTAAAAGGTTAACGAGAACATAGTGAATCGGTTACAATATTACGAAGGTGGTTCACTTGCGAAATAAGTTTACTAACCTCGACGGTGGCAGGGGCGGACGAATTTGTGGTCTCCGTATCGTTAAAGATGCACACGACATCGCTATCGAGAGGTATGGAACCGTTCTTGGGTAGTTTAGTTTCTTGCAGAGACAAAGCCGTATGGTTAACCATTCCCACAATGGCCACGCTCAAGTTCACTTTGAGACCATAAATGATAGCTAGGGCAATGGAACCTAGCACTGCCAAGATATACCGACATGGTATAATTCCTGTGAAAAAGAAGAAATACGGAATGAATTATTTTGTTTGGGTGCGGGATGAATGTATGGTTCAAAGACGACGTCTAAAAACGAAAACGTTGTAAAAAGTATTTTTGCCTTTACGAAAACCGTTAAGTTCTGCCAAGTAGGTTGATGCATTTCGGATTGATAAAAGGAGCAAAAACAAGATTGAAATCAACACGCATCCTATACGCAGCCTGCGTTCTAATTTTAGAATTCGCGATAATTTACGGTTCCACGTTTGTATTTCACGCCGCTCTAAGAATATGGAACGCGTAAAAACGTAATCGTAAACGGTAAATTTCGTCGGGAACGGACGTCGAAATGGGATTATTTAAAGCAAGATACTCACTGTTTAAAAAACTGCCCCTGGCCGGAGTTATCTGTTCAGTCATCTGGCTGGGAAATTATTTATTTACGATTTTCAGCAGATCCTTAATCTGTAATTTGGGAGAATTATTGATTATCTATATCTATGCATATACGGCGACAAGCAAATATGTACGCAATTCATTTACAATTTATTAGGTAAACAAAACAATGATGCGCACCTACGTTCGTTTCGTGGAAAAAAAAAAAAACGATATCAGGATATTGGAAATTTTATTTACGTGTACCTAACGCGACAAGTTTTCTTTTATCGGATTTATGCTTTATATGCTTTGGAACGAATTTTAATTGCATGATTTCATTTTTCTTAGAACACTGAAATTCTTAAACGCAACGAAAATAAACACGTAAGCTTCCACGGCCAGAGTTTATTGAAACTAAACGGGCTTGAACCGTGTCATGTCGTTGTTAAAATAAGAACTCGACGTTGCGCCCACAATCGCATGCGGCTTCTTCAGGAGAGTGATAAGCAACAGTTAGGACGGTAACTCAATGTGTGAAGCACGCCAGAGGCGAAACTAATTGAGCGGGAAGCAGATGATCGCGTAACTTAGCATGTGAACCATGCCAGAGGCGAAAACCTTCTCCATTAACATTACTTTGTGGGCGATAATCAAAGTCTCCAATTATGTTCCATAATTTATATATTAAAGACAATTTTTGTAAAAACATACAACACTCATTACTTGGAATCCAGAATTCTAAATTTACGTTGCCAATCCATAACGTGTCCTTAGGTCAACTATTAATAGCATCAAGTCGTTGGATTGGCATCCCTGGGACAACGAATAGACAAACGGGCAGAAGCATAAACAAATTTTCCAAAAATCTATTTAAAAATTTAATTTTAATCGATAAGAAACGTATTACATCCATTTAAAAGTGTTAAAAGCGATTGAATAAGTATTTTCAAGGGAATAAACAAGGACATTAACTGAAAAAGCAAAAGAAAACAAAAGAGGGAACATAAGATAAAAAAGGGAGCAGAACAGGATTTCAAGGAACACCTTACAACCGATACGACATTTTTAAGTCCTTTGTTGTCTTGGCTCGCGAAGAATTGTAAAATATAAAGAAAAGGAGCGTGCAAGGTAGGATTTATCTTCCAAGCTTATAATCCATGGCAATACAATTTTTTTCAAAATTGTTTAAAGTGCTAGTAATTTTTTGCATCTCAATACTATAATAGGCGCGCACCTTTGAAGAAACCATTTTTTTCCCAACCATTGCATTCAAACGATTATCATATCTTTTGAAATAAAAATGGAAGAAAAAGAAAAAAAAAGGAAGAACGTGCCTACTTCACATTCTAATCAAAACTCAATAAACACGAATCATTCGTTTTGCTTAATTGATAATGCTGGAAAAGATTTTCTCAATAATAAGAATAGAATTTTCGAGTGTTCGAGTTTCGAGAATTTGCAAAAGAAGCAAATTAAATATGATCAACTACCCGGATGAAGAATTCAAAAGCAAGTTATGCATATTTGCGTATAACACGAAGACCTTTCATCTTAATCACTTATCTTCCGACAGATTTTAATCAATTTATAACCGCTGACTAATGCAGTATATATGAATAATTTCGAGTCGAAATTTGTGCTTAATTGATTCTATTAATGCTCGTTTACTCGGAGAGAGTAGAAAAATCGTTTGGCGAAAAAGGAACATATTACACTTATTCAATTGATACTTCCTTAAGAAGTAAGAGCTTTACTGCTGCGGTCGTTGCATGCATGGCGGTTTCCGCTCCTATTTCAAAATGAAAATGCAGCACGTATTACCCATGAGCTGCGGATTCCAAGCACGTTTGACGTATAAAATGTTGGCGTGTTATTCAAACGAATAGGTGAAACAACTTGTAATAACACTATCCGTTAAGCACGTGTTCTTTCTGTGTATATATACACAACATAAAACTACCTATTTGTGTTATGTACAGTTTCACCGAAAACACTTCCTCGAAACTAATCCGTAACCGTGTAACTAGCGTTCAACTAATGTTTTAAAGCCTACACCATAGTCTAAGGTTCGCACGAAACAAATAGTTTTACAGGTGTAGATAAAATATTTTTACGCAATATACAAAGGGAGTCAGAATTTACTATCAGGTGTGTCATCATTATTGTTGTGCAAAGCTTAAAGTTGCGTGGGTTTGATGATTATGAAAAAGATATTCTCACGATTTGCACATTACAATTAATACGGTACTAACGGAAATAAAAATTTCCAAAAAGGAAACATCTACCACATAATAACCGCATAAAATAAAAGCTCATTCTCTAAAGAGGGCGCCGCTGTATTTTTTTTTTAACAGGTATATAAAAACCGAAAAAAATCCTGGAACAAATTACATTCTTGCTTCTCTCTGGACTTAGTATTAATCCATAATATACAGGATGTTCAATATTGAAAACTTAATTTTTCCGACTTTTTAATAGCACCGTAAGTTTTTTTCTGTATCCACTGTGTAGGATGTCTAACGTCTTTGTATTAATAACGCATGCGATAAAAGCGAATCTTTATATTTTCTCTGTTGTTGGTATTGTTTAGCAGCATTGGCAACAGTAAACAAGACATTACCAATCTTAAGCTGGTGATTTTAAATTTTAAACGAAAAGTAGATTTGAATATTCTTCTTCGTTTAGAAAGCTTACGCAATTTAATGGCGAATCGGGTATATTTTTCTATTTTTCGTTGTTATCATATTCTCATCTATTGGTGTTATAGTCTACATCGATATATACATAGATACATCGTCATTAAGCCCAATATCAATACGCATCAATTATAGCAAAAGAAGCTTTTTGTCCATTCTCACCGTTGCCGTCGTTGGCTGGACTTTCTTGTTATCTTTGGAGCGTTGGTATTACAATGCTCCAAAGATAATAAGGCGAAAACGCTAATTTTGATCTATAAATGAAACTCCTTGAATAGGCGAACAAACCAAAGTCACTAGATGAGTAACAATAACAATGTCAATATGTTTTGTTTATTGTTATGATGGTAACCCAACAATACTAACTAGGAACCACTTAGATGCAATGTCCAAATGTAAGAGTCACGTTTAACTGTAAATATCTCTCTTACTAGGAAAATTTATTTCTCTTCAATACCTCATAGCAAAAAAAGGTCCTACTTGATCGATGAGCTTTAAAAATAGCAAGAATAAACAAGGTGTTCAAATTGATGGATTATCACGGAACCTATCACCAGTCTTCATGATTCTGTTCCATTATTTACCCCCCCCCCATTATACTCCCAAAATAAAAAATCGAAAAAGATTAAAGTCCATAATTTCCATACGGCCTATTTTCAAATGTTCTTTGCAAAAATTCCCTTCTTTTTGAGGAAAGTGAGCTGGCGCGTGTTCAGTTCATTTCCCAAAAAAAAAAATTAGAGTTCTTCAGTCGATCGACTGCGCAATTGAAACGGACCAATTAAGTGTTACTTAGACCATTATTGTGTTTATTCTAGTTCTAGATAATGCTAAAAATGTAATGAAACACACGGTATTCTATTTAAAATAACAAAATAGCTTCTTGTTTCGCTATTTACGGATCAACTTGTACATACAGCGATATTTTTCAAAGATAGTTTACGATGTCTATTATATTACCTGACCTTCTAGGAAAGATTCCATTATTCTTCCGCGCAAAGAACTACGACGAGGACGTGATGGTCATTTTATTATTAATATCAAACATAATAAGCAAGTATTTCGATAATTCTTTACGAAAACCATTTAAAAAATCGCGTTCCTCTTCGTAATAATTTTATTTCGTTCGAATTGTTATTTTCTAAATGTCGACCGCTTTCGATCCAAAAGGCTTTAAAAATAGGTTTACGAGTTCAAAAATGTGTCTCCTACGTCTGGTATTTTATAAAATTTATTCTTGACGGGCAATCCAAGACGTTATTTTTGCACGGTCGCTTAATATAATCCTTATTTCTTAGGTTACGATATATTTCAATGGTTGTAAGCGTGCAAATACTATCGGTGCCCCTTATTTGTCAGAGTCCTCGTAAACGCGTATAATCAGGTATGTAGATTGAATAAATTGGTGCGTTAAGCGCATACGCAATTATATAATTTCCTACGCATAAGTAGTTAATTCCAATGCATAATAGACGAACAAGTGTGATGTCATTTATGTACACCATCTAAAATTTTGTGGTCGTCGAACATCCTTTACAGTTGGTTTTAAGAGTCAGTCAACTACTTGATAATGCACCGCCATTCTCCTTACATAACTTTTTATTTCTACAAAAATATTGCAGATAGTATTTGAGTAACGGTGGTAGCAATAACTGTAATATGGTATGACGAATAATGCTAAAGTAGCGGTACACTCCGCACCGCACAATTAAATTAATTATCCCGGATCGCTGATGCCGTTATCTTGTGCTTTCTTGTGTTCTGCTCATAGAAAACATACAAACAAAAATATTTCATTTCAAACATGTAACCATTTTAAAGTCTGTACTTAAGTAATTAACTAAATGTTAGGGGTCCTTGAAATCGGCTCATCCAAGAAAACTTCAAAGATATCAAAATATATAGGTTATAAACTTTCTAGGGTGCATCAGTCCCTATCCCCGTATCTTTAACATTTTTCTACATATGCTCCTCAAGAGTTCTTTTTATTTTCATTGTCATCGTATAAATCATGTCATTTATAGTGTTTTTTTATTTGCCATGATTTTATCGTTATCTCTCTTTGTTTAGCCACTGTAACTATGTTGTCTCCATATGCGATTATCTGACTTCCACTCGTCTTAAGATTTCTTCTATTTACTCTTCGAGTTGCATAATCTTCCAAATAGCCTCCCAAAAAAAGACAAATGCCGTACAGCAATCTACTATATACTCTCCACAAAAATATAACAACTCCAAGTTATTTTTAAAAGGAAGAAACGTAATATTTCATTCCAAAATAATTTATCTCTCCCGTTAAAATTTTATCTATATTTAAAATCTAGAAAATTAATAAACTTTAGCTGACAACATGTCGCTATCACGATTAAATAGATAAATTTTGTGCAGGCATTTATCAATAGCAATTATGGAAAACTAGATATTGCGTCTTCCTTTTACCGATAGCATGAAAATTAATAAACATGAATAAGGGAAAATTAAATTGGATCCAACATCTAACTGTGTGCGGTACTTCCCAAACGTACTTCATTTTTTGGATTGATATTCGCCAACATCAAATCAAGCTCCGCTAACGTTTTCGACATTGCCAGAGGTAAAATGCTGGCATTTGAATTATTTATGTAAATAACGTTCCTTATACTTGAGACCTTGTACAACAACATTCTTCAAAATTATGATTATCAAACAGTTTGCATCAAATATATGTACGGGTACGGGCGATAATAAGAATCTCTTTGCGTTGTAACAAATGATGAAGCAAATATTAGGTGCACGCCAAAAATACAGAGTTTAAACAATGTTCTTTGTTCCCTTTTTAATTAACCAAACCTGGCCAAACCGCTAGTTCAACAATCAGCGAAAATTAGCGCACATTATCGATAAATGAAAGCGAAAATTATACGAGTTCTCCTTTCACTTGTGCTAATTGATACGTACTTACACATGATCTAGAAACTATTTTACGTTTAAGTAATTATTTACATAACGATAAAACGGCTTTTCTTCACTTCTAACGCTTAAGTTTTAGTTGTCTATTTAAGTTAGATGAACTGAACTATTTACTTATCTAAATATGTATTACAATTCTCAGCTCTATTCGTAGAATTCCCGAAGACTAAACACGAACAAATTTGAAACATATTGACATGAAACGGATTCAATGTTGCGGCTTTGAAGGAATAGGTAAATTGTATCTCTAAGCATTAATAATAATGCATTTATGGATTTAAATGTGGCAAAGTGGATGTAAATTACAATTTTTCAAATCGACTGATGCCTCCAGACACGTAATAAGCACCACTTTACCGTCTCAAGTACATTCACAATGTAGTAAATGTCAATAATCTATTTTTATAACCTATGTAGGTTAGTAAACCGAAAGCTTCTCGTAAGAATTCCCCGAATAAAAAGCGATAAATACGTTGTGTGCTTGAACCTTATTTTTTTCGAAGACGGGAATGGAGAAATTGCTAATGGTGAACGAGTGGGGGCGTTCGCTTTTAATTTGGTGTATGGAGGGCCGACCGACTAAAACTCCAGTTGAGTTGTAGGCTTTCACGGCCGTAATCCATAGTAGGGATGTCTTTCGGATGTTGTCTTTACTCAAATTCAAACATTAACTACGCGACAAGAGCCAACAAATATTTCTACGATTAAAACCCTGTAGGTGGCAGGGCCGCCCTTGTCCACACGTATAACATACAATAGATTTAAACTTATCATATTGCTTTTAAGAAATAATCTTAGTAATATAATAGTTCAAGTTTGTAATTTTTTCAAAGAGCCAAATCAATTGTTTTTTTTTTTTTTTTAGTATTTTTCAGCCAGAATTGTCTGGCTGTACAGTGCTGGCGATATTTTGCAAACAGAAGCGCCCCACTATTGCTAAGGTTACTGAGTGCAGTTAACTACAAAATGTATTCAAAATGAAAGAGAATCGTTGGGCTTCATTTAAAATCGTCAACCGTTGCTACGTTCTAGAAATTTTGTTTGTATATCCTAAATGAAGATAAAAGAAAATGGTGCCGGCGCATTGTATACACACCTGATGAAGGAACATTTTCACCTTGAATGACATTTAAATGCATTTAGGTATCGACTAACCCGCTTTTTTATAATCAACAGTGTTGCAATGAAAGTAAGATATATTTGAAAATGAAGAGGAACCTATGTTTAGAGCAATCTTAATACATATTTTTGTTTAATTAAATATGAAATATGCATAAATCGTATATTATTTACCAACATACAAGTAAACTATTTAATTTAAGGACATATAGGATATTCTTTTGGCTGTAAAGGGGTCAACGTTGTTCGAATTAATTTGGATGACATTTTGACATTGAACGTTCTCTTTTGTGAGGGTGTCTCAAACATGGTAAAAGCGCGTTGAATTAAAATCGACCGAAAAAATATTATTCAAATAATGCATGAATTAAGACTACTTGATCTCTGCAGAAAACAAACTAAAATCATAAAAAAATCAAGATTATAAACAAGCAGTGAAGGAGTAAATGCAACTTACGACTCTTTCGGAAATCGCAGAACGAACGTCCGGAAGCTGCCAGTGAAAACGCTATTCAAGTCAACGCGAAAAATCAACAGGTATTCTCAACGGCATATGTTAAGGAAGGTAATTACCGAATAATTCCTAAATAAACCGATGTTATTCCGCTATATGTAGCTAACGGTGTAAGATGCTACGTATATACGAAATCTGATATTCGCGCAAAGTATCTAAATCAATACAGCTCCGATTGGAAGCTGCCACTATTTAAGCTGCTTTCCGGACGTTTCGCGCCTATTAGCTCCGAAATTAAAATATAAATGTGCTATACGTACCCGTCGAATATATCGGCGCATCTATATCGGTGCCCGACAACTTCACGACTGGGCGCGCTGAAAGCTCACCGACAAGGTCACACCGAAGCTCCTCTACGCGCTGGTATTTGTACAAAGTGACCTACCCCCGGTATCTTCACAGAAAGAGACAGCACCTAGTGATACCGTTACATTTTCGAAGAGATTCTAGCTATGTGACTAAAGATGTGAGAGATGTCAGGTATACCTGTTCGTATGACGAAATTTCATGCAATCACCGGCTTTTTACTTGTAACTTTCTTATCGTCCTCGATTCACTACAATAATTCCGCGAATGCTCGTTGTATTTACGGCGACATTCGTCCGGCATCACTTAGCACCGATATTGATAACAATTATCTGACTTCCTCATAAGAAAATTTCCTGATTAATAATGTGTGTATATAGTGGGTTTTTAGGTAAGATGTATTCGAGAAAAACGTCGTGCGCGGTTTTCCGTCGATTTGCGAATCCCTGATCGCGCCAATGTAATCCGCCTTTATACATAATATGCGCTCCCAAAATAAATCTAAACACAGATGAACGCATATTGAAGTTTACGAGTCGTGGGTGCGTATGAGATATTGGTTATTCGTGGATTATAAAAGCCGACACAATAGAACTGCGTCTGGCATTTTGCGCAATTTGCAGCTTGGACTGATCAAATTGAATTGTTTTGAACAACGAGGTTTTAGATATGTCGATGATAAAATGTAAAATTTGTATATTTGTAATCGGTATGATTCGATATGATGCTAGTTGTTTGGGCTAATTCGAATTGATTGAGGCTAAGATGAATGCCACAAAAATATCTAGACATTTTGCACTACAACTTGTTGCTCGAAAAATTACTTTCCAAATGGATGGCGATTCGTCTCATGTCGCTCGTTTAACCAAAGTTTTGCTTAGATTTCGTGTAATCCACGGTTAAATGTCATCGAAAATCTACGCCACGGAATGAATAAATATCTAAGGACTAATCCTTAAAATGAAGATTTCAAAACTAATTTTCCACAGAACAATTTGTCAGGAAGATTATTTGAATTTTTTACGCGAAGGCAATAAATTCATCGGCAAACCGTGAATTTGAAATTTTATTTAAAAAAAATCTTAATCGCGAATACCGCTACTGCCAAGAAAAAAAATCTTCCGATTCAAAATAAAAATCCGCAGCCATTCCCAAATAAAAACATGTTCTACAGTGTGTTCCAAAAATCTGTTTCAAACGTGAAAATATATTCAATCGGGAAAAAATAATTTTTTCGAATACCAACTGCCATCTTCGATCATTTTTATACGTTACTATTCCAAAAGACAAACGCAGGACATATTTTACTTCTTATGTTTAAATTCACGCGTATTTAGATTGTTTAAAAAAATTCACCAAATCAGTCTCTTTTTCCAACAAAAAAAGGAACAGGATTAACAGATGCATTTAACGATAGATTATGTAGTACAACGATGGAGATATTTTGAATTTTTGGTAAATATATGGCAAAAACTGCGAGCGATAAGTAAAGCAAAAAAATAGGTTTATTTGTACAGTAGGCGTCCTTTTATAAGCAACTCTTGAGTAAACACTTATTTAATAATTTACTGTTAGTGGCGCGTATAATTTTGTGAAGATTTTCGTTAAAAAACTTTTTTTTACAACTCCAAGTTAATTCATTCACAGTTTATACCAGGTTGATCCAAATTTTTTTAACAAAAATTCAGACACAAGCACAAATACAAATTAGAGAAAAAATCGAAGGAAAAAGACACCGACACTGTTTCCCCCTTTAATAATAAAATAATTATTAATTATGACTATACAAATTATACCATAAAAATTTGCGTGCTTGCAACTTACAGCCATTTAATAATATTTAACAATTGTTCATAATATTAAAACAAATTACGAAAGCTATTCGTCAAGGTCATTTATTCTACGCTCAGATCACGTACACATCATTAAATTTGTTTGGTCATTGGATTTCTTAGTATGCTCAACGCAACCAGTTAAATGTGAAAGATGCTCTCATTTATTTACTTCACCATCCTTGGGCGGATCCGGGAAAAATCGACAATTCACAAACTGATTTATGCCAGCTAAAACGAGTACCCGGGAGCGTATTATGGCGTAAATCTCATATTGCAATATTGATGATAATTAATACCTGTTACTAATCAAAATTCGTCGGCAAATAGATAAGAAATTTACTTCGTTGAGCTTAATAACCAGATTTAGTATCCACAGTTTTTATATTCAGTTACAGATGTGTGATGTTGAAGTAGCATTGAAGGATTTCGTAACTAACGAAATTGAGGCTAAATAAAAAATGAAATTCGTCAGAGGTTATATTATTTTCAAATTTTTGGGAATTTGCTCACGGACATTAGACATCTTCAGGACGTCGAGAACTCCTCAATCGCCGTATTTTTCTATGGTTTTTCTACAAAATATTTGTAGACTCCAATAAAAACGTGCGTGTATACACTGGTTGCTAATGCTTCACGTTTTGTAATATTGGCCAATGTTGTATCAGTAATTAGACGTATTAAGCGCTTATTATTTGAATACAAGTCGATAATTCAAACACCCCTAGTTTCTAATTAGTTTGAATTTTCTATGTGCGGCTGTAAAATTTGTTTGTTCATAGATGGATAGGTGCTGAATGAGTTGCCTACTTCCATAAAGTTTCAGTTTAATTTGCAGCAGAATTAGATCGTTCTTATACTACGTGTTTGTTCCCGCGAGAGTTCCTCGAGATCCTTAATACTCTTTACGCACCATACACAAGATGAGCCAGGAAGAATAGACAACACTCCAGAAGCATACCTTACACGTAAAGATGATGTCAAAAACTCGTGTTCTCATCCGATTTTCATCTTTTATCTTAGTACTGAAAAACAGTCACATTATGTACTACTAGTACTGAAAAGCTGTCACATTATGTATTACTAGTACTAAAAAGCAGTCACATTATGTACTACAATCACGGAAATAAACGTTACATAAGTGTGACAACACATTCCTGAAGTGTAGTCCGCTAAATATTACAATAAAAACAAAAACACCAAACCGAAGACAGTATTTTATTATCATAAATATATTTTACATCGTGTATTAAAATAGAACATCTTAGATACCAAATCGACGCGTACACCATTGCAACTAACCGTCCAATCCAACGATCGGCAGATCTAATCGAAGTAGCTTTGCATTTTGGCAGTTGCGACAAACATTCCTCACGGTTACGCAAACGGCATGTATTCAGCCAAAATCTAAAGCTGCTAAAGCTGAATGATCACTTCTCGCATATGTAAGTCGATGATGATGTGTACATCTTACATAACAGTAACAATAAATAGAGAATATATAAAAAAAAAAAAACAACAAATAATACTGCCGTATTAACTTAGTAAACTAGGGGACCAACAAGAAAAGTTAATCGGCGTGGAAAGCTTCAGATTGAAAGACGTGGATTTTGAAAGAAATAGTTAGAAAAATGCTCCGAACTACGCATGTAACTTTTATTATTTATAACTGGTTTATTCACTGGAGAGCGATTTTATCATTACAGTATCTCCTGAATTTAGTTAATGATTAGAAGAAAAGAGGGGCGACAAGTTTATATAAGGCGAAGAGAATAGCACCAAAGATAAAAGGATACGCTTAGGACTAAGTTCAACTTAACAAAAATACTCTAACAACATGCCCAAATATTATCAAGAGTCAATACTATTAGAAAAAAATGATCTTTCTGTTTCGTAACGCGTATGAAAAAAGGTAACCGTGTTTGTACTGAAATTGATCTGTAACATTAACTAGCTATTAGTGAAAAACATCTCGTTAAAAAAAAATCAAACAGTCTTGTGACTTAGTGCACCAATTTTGCATCTATTTCCGTCTTTTTTTGCAGAAAATACCATTACCCTATAATTAACCTAAGATACTTGCAGACCCGTATCCAACTCTAATAACTGTTTGCAAAGTTCGTAGGTCGAAAATGACACGGCGACCATAGGTATCGCTCTCATGTAATTTATCGACATCCCCCTGTATAACCCCTTAATCACACCATATTCTTTGTAAATATGGGTAAGGGTTGATACCATGCCTTTAGCGAAGTGTTTCGTGTCCGGATTCATTAATGCCAACTGCATCCTTCTTCTAGTGACATCCAGCGGATAACTCACACTTTGCGCTATCGCCCCCGCAAGACCTCCGCAAATCAATTTGGCCGGTACGGTCAGTACCAAACCGCCCGTGTTCTTCTCGCATTTTTTACACGTAATGCCCGACAGGTATTTCATGCATCCGAATTTGAGGTATTCGAAACTGTAAAAAGACAATCCCGCGTAAGGTACCATTCCCATCAGTGTTGGTATAAAGCCGCGATAGAGGGCTCTAGCGCCGCCCTCTTCTTTGAAGATCGTTACGGCTGCGTGCGCTATACCGGTATACACGTGTTCGCCAGAAATCTGGAAAAAAAGAGAAAATTAATTCGTTAACATTGGTAGGCGGTTTTATGTAATTAAAAAAAAAGTTTTGAAGAGCTCGTTATAAAAATGTATGTGTTAATAAATCTATACCCGTTAAACAAAAAACACGTTTTTTTATATATAAATAATACGTAAATACCCTTCTACAATCTATCTGTCCTCTCCTCGCTGATTCTGTTGACGTCAGCGAGGAGCGCATGCTGTGTACATTTTTATGAAATGTAAATATTATGCTTTTTAAAGATAAAGTTTAATTAACAAAAACTTCACGATTATAATTTGTAACAATACTCCTCGCCGATAATCCTCTAGAACATCCGTATTGTGTTGACGTTAGGATTGTATGTAAACACAGAGAGATGCAATATGTCGCTTATCACTGGATAATTTTAGATTTTTATTACTATTAATAAACGTTATATATTGAAACCGGCAATTGATTGTAAGTAATTTTTTTTTTCGTTTATTAATGATTGTAATAATATAAAATTTTCCTACTACCAACTATGTAAGTCAAGCCATTATGTTGGTTGCCCTTGGCAACGGTAGACAATGAAATTTTACGTACATAAGTAGAGGGGACAAAAACTTTTTCTCTGATTCTCTGTTTTTTGTCGACGCTCGGAGAAAACAATAGGCAACACGAACCCTTTCTTATGAGACGAATAGACACGAGTCTCTCTAGTCGATACAAAAAAAAGTATGATTTCACTCGCTTTTGTCCTCTCTATACAAAAGAACGCGGATAGTGATACATTAATATATAGGAATACCGTTTGTTATTTAATAGCTACATATATACTGTAATATTAAATTTTACGTTACATTGAAAGACTGACTCTACGCTACGCTATAACTTTTAATACCACCAACAACACATCTAGTTATAGATGTGTGGTTACACACAATAGCATCATCTGGTGGCAAACAAGACATTAACTGTTTTTTTTTCCATTCATCGCAGCAAGGTAATCATATTATTTCCTGGTATTTCGCAAACGTATACCTATTGTTACGTACTGTATAGAACCATTATATAAACTAGAAAGTCGCCATGTATCCAGCGTACTAATTTCGAACAAAATAAATATTTTACCGCACAACGTCTTCGTCTTTAAAATCTCACGAACGTACTTACTTGAAACGCTAATCTGGCCCTTATGGTATCCAGGGGGTACGTCAGGGTAACGGCGGTGAGGCCCGCGCACGCTCCGGCGATGAACTTATCGAAGTGGGACGTCTTCCCGAAAACGCCATCCAAATACCTCTTATACATTTCGAACGAGGTGAATTGCGCCGCGGCGTAAGGAAATATCCGCACCATTTGCGCTCCGTTACCCTTGTAGAGAGCCCACGGAGATTCCGTTTTGACGATGTGCATCAATCCTTGAAATACGCCGTGTCGCGCGTGATGCTTGTTGTGCGCTTGGAGAAGAATTTTGACCCTGTCTAGAGGGGCGACGGTCGTTTTCGAAATCATACCGGCGATCCCTGTTAAACATATAAATTAAACATTCTGGTGTAGAGTTGTAAACAGGAAAGTTATTCGTTTGAAATCCAGACGGATAATGTAATTTGTTCAGATCACGTCTATAAATACACGTCGTCTCCTAGATTTTAATTGCTAATTATTCAATAACGAGATTTAACCTTAAACTGATTAGAAATAATAAGTAGCGAGCAGGTTCTTCGACCTTCAATATCGAAATATCATCATACTGATCTACCAAAACAAAAGTCGCCTTTTGATGTAGAACTATATATGCTATATGAGATTTTGGTGGAATTTTGCCGTTGGACTATAAGCAAAGAGAATATATGAAACGTCGAATCTCAGAATAACGACAGCAATGTATGTGAATTACCTGAAACCGTTTAAATGGAAACAGTTCTTTGTAATAAGATAAAGAAGCATTAAGCAGTAATAATTACAAAATCTCATCTAGATAAAAAGAAGTGAAAAAAAAAAAATAGCAATTTTGTAACCGAATGCGGCTAGCATCGAAATTATTAGCAAAACCAAACGCTTTTGTACGAAAACCTGATTCGTTAGCCACAATAAATTAAGCAATTATTTGCAAAAAAAAAAAAAAAACGCAACTGCGTATTTTACAAACGAGTTTTTCTTAATCACCGTATCACTGTTAGGTGCTTACGTTTTGTCCCCTATTGCATTATAAATTAGATACTTGATGGTTTCTTAATTTTTTTTTTTGTATTATGAATTTTAACGAGATGATTTTAATAGGTCGCAAACTCATCGATCGATATGTAGATTTAATTCATAGTTATTTCAAAGAAATATTATTATTTTATTCATATAATGTAATTTACCCATCATTAGGGCTTACTTAAAAAAGAAAAAATTCAGGAAGAATTAAATTGATTACGTAACTTACTAAATATTTATTTAATAACGTGTAATAACAATTGCAAACAGTGTTTCGTGAATCTCCAAGGTCGTTGGACTTCACGACTGCAATATAAGATTGTTATGTAACCTAAAACTATCTGAGAAGACTTAAACGTTGAAGTATCCCAGTAATTTCTATTTTTTTTAGTATCGGTTAATTAACGTTCTAAATAGAGTGGCGATGTTGCGTGCAATTTGTCAGTGGCGTTACGTTCGGGAGTAGGCTGAGTGTCGGACGTCCCGTAGGAGAGGGACAAGAGCGGCAGCAGTACAGGCCAGTACGCGGAGTACTTAGTTCAGCTTAAAATATTTTAGCATTTCATTTTATAAGTATCCTTTTTGGTATATTTTGTTACCGTGGAATCTTAAAGAGTACTTTTTTCATTTATTTCATTAACTGTCCTACTTCAAAAGCTTGCTTGATTTCTGCTGATTTCTTTTTTCATTTTTCCGTCACTGCCCTTTTTTCGAAGTTTCATTTTCGGTTTATTTCGTCGGGTACTCTAATATTTTTGGGATATCCTTTAGAGTTCTTTAGAGTTGGTGCTTGGTGCTTCTTTTATATTTACTTGTTTCGTATCCTTTCGTTTTATTAACTGGGAAGCAACAGCGACAAAAGGTAGAGATGAAGCTACGCTCGAAACCGCGCTAATGGCACCGGGTAGGCAGAAACATGTCCGCGTGCTAGTCTACTTTTTTCTCTCCTTTTCTTGCGTTCGCCGTAAATTATTCCATCAATACCATGAGAGAGTTAAGCTATCCTAGCATTATATATTTTTGATTCAGCAGTTCTTAGTTTATCATCTTCCAACAATGCCGAGAATGTCAAGCATTGCTTCAGAATGTGGCACCACTTTCACTTTGTGCATTAACAAAAAAAAAGTACTTTGCACCATTCAGGGGTAAATATACTTTTGAGTCGCATCTAAAAAATACGACGCATGTTGAGTACCAAAGAAGTATTTCACATAGTAAACCTCTGCGCAGCTTTTCTTTTAGTAACTTTTAGTAAGCAAACGCAGCACTTTTAGTAGCTGCAAAAATCAGATTGCGTGTCGCCGCAAACGATATTACCGACAATACCATTGACAGCGTAAAAAAATGTAGCTGGCCGTGTGATCGGTGACGGTTGCTTAAAAGTTCTGCACCGTCTCTCAAATTCTACCAGCGTAATGTTAAAAAAATGTTAGATTCCAATTTTATCGCTTCATTGGTTTCACAGCACAGCTTCGCATTTGATTACTAGGAAGCCTTTCAATTTGTCGCTTTGTCGTAGTTCACACGTGCAGAGCTATTAAAATGTACAAGAATACCTAAATATGCTAAAACTCTTCATTATTAGAGAGGACAAAGGCGAATGAAATTATTACTTTTTTGCAACGACTTGACGACTCGTGTTTATCGACTCCTAGAGAAACAAGTGGGCAACACGAACCCATTTAAACGAGGCGAATAGACACGAGTAGTCGCTGCAAAAAAAAGAATAATTCCACTTGCCTTTGTCCTCACCATCCTACTTTTATAACGTCTTTTACTAACCATACGTCTGACAGGTTGTTTCTTAAGTTAAATAAAAACATTGTCTATAGGTTATTTCTCAAAGGTTTTCATAACGTTCCTAAACATAAACAATCTTAAAATCCATTTATTTTATTCAGAGGGACGAGCAAATATAAAAAAAAAACTATTATCTTACATTATGTGTTTCTATAATCATTAAAAAAAATTAGTCTTTGCTTTTTGGAAAAAAAAAATATCAAGAAAAGGTATATATTCAGGTACAAATACATTTGTATGTACCGTAAACATAAATAAACCTGCAGTACCTCACTCATCCGCATTCTCTACGCAGTATGTAACAGATGTACGTAATTTTATTTACGCACTCTAAACAAGGTGGTTTTTGGCAAGCATAACGCATATGTACTATTCGTCTTTTTCTAAATGGAAGCACATTCTTCACTTTTTTTCTAGTCTTGCTATTCTAATAGCTAAACATCTTGACCGGTTAGTTAATTTTGGTTGTGGTTAGCCTCAATTTTCGGCGAATATTTTAGATTCACTAGCTAAAGCATATTTTTGATGACTTGTTTGGTTCGGTAGTACGAAAATATGGCAACGTCTTTCGGTAAACCGTATTATTTATTATACTGAGTTATATAACATTGACGATGGTAGTTTCTATTAGACGTGGATGGTTTATGGAACCACAAAAATAACTTGTGGTGTGCAATAACCGTGCGTAACGCACGGATACGGCAAACTGCTTTCCTTCTTCTTGGGCCACGCTTTCATAGCCAGTTTCGGACCCTTCGGAGTCGATGAATCTTTAAAAGAGGTCAACGATGATAAAGCCGATTGATCGACAATGAATGGTTGCAACGATTCGAAGCAATTTTAAACCAAATATTTAAAGAATATTGGACGTCTCATTTGAAACGAAAAAAAAAAAAATACGTCTTCTTCCTTCGATTCGGGTCTTCCTGTAATATTGGACATTGAGAATTACCCAATTGTCTAGCACATTGGCAACATATAGAATTTCATTAAAGGAATGGGCCAGTTATATTCAAGGCTCCCGATGAATTTGGAAACTTGTTCATAATGAATGGCACGATTCGTTAATTCCTTGAAGAATAGAGGCATATATAAGATCCAAAAGTGGAGGAACACGCTGAGAATATTTAAATTTATAAGAAAAACCTTGTAATGTTAACATTAATAAGATTCGATTAGCGCATATGGAAATTTTAATCGCCCATAAATCTCACCGCTCATGGAACTCGGTGTTTGTACGTCAACAGGAGATAAAATCAAATAAACAAGACATTTTCACAAGAAGTCTTTGTTGAACACAATAAACATTCATGTTTTTAACAAAATATGACGCTTCCCGATACCTATTATCAAGCAAAAACTACGCTACCCGCTACAAAGAAAGACGTGACGACAATTTTAGGTTTAAAGTCCCTAAATTATGTATATTTCCAAAGGTCAAACATTCAGCATCTCTTGCTATATCCGCGATGCAAATTTTTACAGAAAATATGTTTGTATCGTGTGCGTTTTTGCCGTACCGATAATATAGCGGCATTCTTGGATATTACTACACGACATATTCGGCTGCCTCGTTATTGGTTTTCGCAACGTCGTTTTCTAATCGCCGTGCGACTTGAACCGGCAATGAACTAGATAGACTTTGAATGAATGCTTTGCTAATGTCCGATTAAAAAAAAAAAGAAACGTTGATATAATTTAAATGTTAGTAGCACAAAATATAAGCTAACCGAGTGCATGAGCGTGTTAATAATCGGTCTGAAAATAATGCAAACAGTTATATTGCTTTAAATAAATAATTTTCTACTCAAAAATAAGACCAGATTGTTAGGCTTGTTTCGGCAGCAATTAGTGACTACGCAGAGCCAATTTTCTCTGATTCGTGCAAATAACTTCTACAATCTAAAATTTTTCTAATTTACCAGTTAATTTAAATAACCAATTAATTTAAATAAACCATGAGCCATTTAAGTTCATTTCTGGGGCTGATTTAAGCGACCAAAGAAACTTGCTTTTAGTACTTCCTCTTAACTGAAGAAACCATAAAGATACACAGAAATAGATAAGTGCGCTGCAGCTGAACATTCTCTTTAAATTGCTTCTACAACTTTGTTCAATTACTCTGCGATACCTGATATTTACTTAATACTCGAAACTGCCCATTTTGAAGCGGCCTCATCTTCCCCATCATCAGCTTTAGAGCCCAAACATATTTCGCAAATTAGCTCTTCCTATGAAATTAAAAAAAAAAAACAATACACATATTTCCCCTGTGATGTCGTAATAACAACGATAAGGTCACCGGAACCAAAACAATGCACAAATATATACAATTATCGATGAAAATAATAAGGAGCAAATCGAAACTAATAACGGCTAAATCTTCAACGAGATGTAATTATTATTAGCTACGACAGACGAACTTGAATCATCGGAATCAATCAAAATGGTACTGGCAAAGCTAGAATCATAACTGCAGGAAGCCAAAGAAACTTGGTGAAAACGCTGTAAGGAGGAGTCCTGTTTGGAATCACCGTCCCCAGACTGTTAATTCTATCCGGTATTTAAAAAATAGAAAACGGGCGATTAGAAATAAAAGAGAAACCTTCCATAAGGATTCCATAAGGTAATTGCTGCAATATCAAGAAATTTTGCACGAGAATTTATCGCCCAGTATTGAAAAATTTCTCGATTTTATTTTCAAACAGGATAGCATCTCGTGTCTTCCTAAATGTTCGGCCAGTGGATTGTTCAAGTAAATATAAAAATTGCGTCTTGGCTCTCAAATAGCTCGGCCCTAATTCTCAATATATGGCACCGAAATGAAGAAACAATCCCCAAGGAGCCAAAGGTACGTTAGGAATTTTGCAACAAGTTTGTAAAAGTATGCCAATACAGTGTTGGGATGAACGCTTCGTTCGTTCGTCGGCCTTGGTCCAGTTGTCAAAATTTGTATTAAAAATTGCACAATTTTGCATGATGATTTTGTTAGGCATCTTGAGTTCAATTCATATACATACTACTCACGTTTAAAATTATTTTTAAAACTTATAATTTTAAATACATTTTTCGATAAGATATCAATAAATCATACCTTACTTATTCCATGAAAATACGCTGATTACACACCGTTATTAAGCATATTTTCGTGGAAATTTTGATTGAATTAATCAGGGTAGAGAAACGAAATAGAATTTCTAATACTCACCCCCGGCTAGAAGATTTTTGGTCACGAATTCAACGTTACGGCTTTCCATTTTCAAACCCATGGCAAGAAATCTGATGGTTGATCACTTGTCGTCTACGAGCCTGCTTGAAACGTACAAACTTTCACATATATGATTTTCACTGCATAACTTCTTCGCTATTGTATCATCCAAGTTAGGAACATATGCGTACGCTGTCGCTTTTAGTTTGTTACGACGATTGAGAAATAAATAATACATTTAAAAGTGGGACCGTCGTTAAATACATACGTATACAACATCCCGTCTCTCGACGGATTCAGTCAGCGTACAGCCGCGTGCAAATAAAACCGACAGCGGAACAAATAAACAAGCGATTTTTAAATCTAGAGTGTATATCGGACAAACAGGCTGACTCAACCGTTTGGCAAAGTCCATTTATCTTCCAAAAATTAAATTAAAACTTACGTTATATAATAACAACATTTGTAACTAAACGGAGTGATTTGGGTCTCTGTTATGCATCGAATCCCTTATTTTCGTATATGTTAATTATTTGTTACATCTTATTATAATATCGTATCGTGTTGTAAGCATAATCGCTTAAACCAATAATACAGAAATTTAAAAATTTCGGATCTGCCGAGATTGTAGGAACCATCATTTTGGAATACTTCACAGCGTATCCAACAAGGTCTTTAAGGCAAGCTGCCTCGAAATTACGGTTATCTACACGCTCAATACTTAGAATACTTTGCAAACATAAGTTACGTCGATACTCACTTTCCATGGTTCCGGAATGAAAAGAAATTGATTTTCTAAGAAAGATAAGATTTTTGTGAATTTTTCTTAACCTTCTTTTTGTAAATACAATCTCGAAAAGTCTGCACTGCACTAGTGGTCGGTTTTTAAGCATTTTGAGTTCTGAATAGAAGAAAGTAAATACAGGTTAAAAATATGACAAAACGAGACTGATTAGTAGAACTGAAAGAAAAAGAACAAATAGCAATAAGACTAAACGGACATTGACGTTAGAAGCCGTCGAAAAATGACTGGCTCGTTGTCTTGAATGTTGTGATATTAACTGTGAGACAAAAAGGCGGTACAAGGAGGAGTAAAAACGCTCTCGGAGCCACGTTAATGTGAGTACGTAGAAACATGTCTATGGGTAGTGTTTTTTTTTTTTTCTCTCCTTGACCTACTACTTTGGCCATAAATGATTCCATCCATGAGGGGGCTATTTTAACATTATTTTCTGGTTATTATTTCTAGACATTCACTGATGTGTGGCGTTTAATATAAACTGTTATACTGAATATAACAATAAATATCGCCGTCTTCTTAACTAACCTTACATTACACTGTTAAGCAAATAATTTCGTTGGGCCGCATTGTAAACAATCACCTTATCCTTATCTTAGGAAATGGTAATAAATGGACTTTCTTCAACTGTTGCTTCAACCTGTACGTACAACAGAAATGTACTCACGTCATTTATGTTGGAAAATCGTAAATTCTCAAAAACGTGTACCTCATCCAATACATGTACCTTTTAATATACAAGGCTTCATCTGAAATTTAAATAAAAACTACTTTAAATACGTCATTGTCTCAATTTTCTTTTTGGGAAATTGAGGCTGCATGCAGACGTGTTTACCTACTATGGTAGGTAAAGTGCACCCTTAAATACACGTATTATAGATTTAACTATAAGAGCGGCAAGAACCGGATATACTTTTTTCAAAAAATCGCGTTTGCCCAAGACGGTTTTATGTTTCAGATCAAGGCTATATATAATTGTAATTTATTTCCATTAAGATGTGTTTGTATCGCATGTAAGTGATTCTTAAAATAATAAATTAAAGTAATTGCGAAAGCATTTATGTGATGAAATACGTGAATACACTATTTTTACTTTGGCGTTGATATTTTTCTCGCGTTAGAACAACTTGGCGTCCGTGACCCTGAATATTTTGACATTCAAATGCAAACGGAACAACATAGCTTGGGAAACATGCAGGTAGAAATAAGTTAGAGCAAAGTTTCGATTTATTTATAACAAAATTAGACGTATTCATTTTTAAAGGTTAAACATAACAACGTAATATTTTCGAATGACTCACCCGATGTTCAATCTCTAACGTAAATAATTTAATAGTCTTCATTTAAGATTGCATTTACCATAATTTAAATTATTATTTTCATAAAAAAAAAAATCAAAATCAACTTCCAATCATCCACCTCACTCAACAACTAATCTCACTTATACAACACAAACAGCTCGTAGTTGCAGCTCGCCACATGCTTTACTTTGCTGTCAACAAATTTGCCAATTTACAACATAGATGACGCCACTAACAATTACGCTTTTGCTATATATACAAGAATAATTATTATGTAAGCAAACAACAGTATAGTGTATAGGTGTCTGAAAATATAACAATAAGCGACAGTATTACAATATCATAAATTAATTTCGATTTATCACCATGAAAATTTTCCGTCACCAACGTAGCCAAACAAAAGATTAGTAATGAACAAACAGGAAAAACGCCAGAAAGCCAACCGAAGCAACGCTTTGCTTCTAAAAATCCCTAAACGTTTTCACACTGTAAATTTGTATGAAAACACGTTATACTGTATATTTAAAATTCGATGAAATGGCTTGCCAAACAAAGTTTTATAATTTTATAACAGTTTACAATAATTTTCGCGGATTACTTGTTAACAGGTACTTTTTGCTTGTAACCACCTTTCAATTAATAATGTTCTTTCTATCTTAGACCGCCTCTGACGAATTTTGTATCAGTTGCAACATTACGAACTATATCGAAAGAAAAACTCAAAGATATTCCACAGAAACCTAAGAAACCGTTAACACCATTCTTTATTTATTCCCAAACACGAAGGGAGGAATTAAAGAAACTGCACCCTAATGCAAAAATTACCGAGATATCGAAACTGTTGGCAGACGAATGGAAGAAAGTGGATGAGACTGTAAAACAGGGATATGAAGTTGAGTATAAGGATGCTATGACCAAATACTTGAAAAATTGTCTAGATTATAATTCAAAACTAACGGAAGATCAAAAAAGAATTCTCAAGGAAGTTGCAGCTGAAAAGGCGATCGATAGAAAAAATAAGGAAACTAAGAAGGTATAGATTGAATGAAATGTCAAGTTGAAAGCTTATTCTTTCTTGATTACAGATTCTTAAAGAACTGAACAAACCGAAAAAGCCAACAGGTGCTTTTGTATATTTCGCCATTGAATATTACAATAGAAATAAATCAAAATACGCCAATTTTATGGAATTCCTAAAATCAACGAAACCAATATGGGACAATTTACCTAAAGAAGAGAAACAAAGATATAATGACATGTATTTAGACGATAAAAAGCGATATGAAATAGAAATGGCCGAATGGGAAGCTAAAATGATTAGCGAAGGAAAACTTGATTTAGTTCGAGCTAGCACTCGTATTACCAGTAGTGTACCTACACGTACTATTAAACCAAAGGCATCTTCTGACAAATCAATGAAAGATCAAAACATAAAAAGTAATAACTTGTCTACGGTAAAGGAATCTGCCTCTAAAAGTAATATTAAACCTAAGCGTATGCCTCCTACTTCTGAATAGGGAATCGAGTGTTCTTATATTGTAGAGTCCGCCTTACAATGTAAGGGCACTGATTCTAAACCATTGAATCCTATGGATTCAAATAAATTTGGTTTTGGAATACATTCTCCTAAATTAACAAGTAATCTCCTTCAAGGTAAAAAAACCGATGACCCAATAGTCGTTAAAGATACTAGCGAACTTGACTCTTCTGGAAGTATGTTGTACGGTAACAGCGATGAGTCTTCTAGAAAATCAAAGGACGTTTTAAAGGCGGATAACAACAAAAACAGTAACTCCAGTGAGAAGGGGAAAGTTAGAAGTTTTTTTGAAAAATTAAAGTCATTTTTTAGGTTTTGATTTTTTTTTGTCTGTATTATTTCTCATTTTGTATTAAAGTTAATTATACAAATTGTTATTTGTATATTGCACGAACCTATTCCTGATATATTAAAGTTAACAACGAAATCCAACTTAAAGGCTACATTCATACAATTGTACCTTCCCTTGACCTTACCACCAGTCCAACTTGAGTGATTCCTAATATTGATTCTTGTTGGATTTGTGTAAATTTATTCTGGCTTTAATTGGTCAACTAAATTAGACTAATTCAAATCGAAACAGAAAGTGCCAACTTGCAAGTTTTGGCAATTTTCTAACTTATTGCTTTAACAGGCTAGTATTTATTCTCTTTCTCTCATTCATGTACTTGATCATTAAACAGTACAGTGTTGGAAAAGATAGGGGGAAATGACAAATATTTTAATGCGACCGAACTTGACTCATGTTTTGTCAACTCTTGAGACCTGGATTTTTACCATCACTGAGGCACAGTTGTGGGCACTGCGTTATATCTGTCTTATTTTTTACAATTTGAATATTTGTTCGACTTCAAATTTGTCTATGTCTTTGGACATGTTACAAGCTACAACATCGTTGGAAAATTCCTTCAATTGTCTAACAAGGGCCATTAGAGTGACATTGTAACTTTGACTGGGGCTGACATTAGTCTTTACATTTACGATTCGAGACCACATTGGCAGAGGCATATTCTATTCTAAAATTTTTGACTTACCTTTTGCTGCCTTTCACATTTGGTAGATAATAGTATTCTTTTTTAACTAAATACACTTTTACAAAATAAGAAAATTTATTTCTCCTAAAAAAATAGCAAGGCACTGTATCTAAATCTGCGATTCGATTAAATATCAAAAGATATAAAGGTGCACATTTCAACAACTATAAATACGAAGAAGTACAAAAACATATCTTGCATAACGACTGCCAATATGTTAAGGAAAGTACAAATTTTCATGGCGTATGTCTGTGGCATATTGCTTAAGAATAATAACGTGCTTATTAAAGTATTTTCATTAATGGACGATTTTAACGCACGTATTTCTATTACTTCGTATAAAAGAAATGGCATAAATACCTTATTAATATAAGCAGTTTTCATATGGAATATGTTTCCATTTGCAAAAAAAACTAAAAATGCCTTAAAAGTTAATACAATTAGCAAAAGAATCCATTTTCTACTACGTGTTCTGCATTTACGAGAATTATTTTCAGTTTCTTCGGGGCCTGCATCCCTGACAGCATGTAGTATACTGCTAATCTTCCTATCATCTTTAACAGTCTCATTGTCTTCAGGAGTTACATTGTCACTATTTAAAAAGGGAGTTGAACGTTCTGAGCTGAGGTTATGTTTTGGCTTATCATCTAAAATACAAGTATTGAACAAACATCCATTCTGATTATCTTGGTTTTAATACCCTCTACGCCATCTTGATGTAATGAGGTAATTCTTCGTAGACGAGATTCTGAATTTTCAAGGATTCGCTTTCTTCGGGCTTCTCTTCTAGCAGCTATGTCCGTCATTTTCGATATCGTTATTTATATTCTGGAATTTAATATGTGCATAATTTAATCAGTAGAAACCGATTGTTGTTCCCTTCATACTGTTTCGTTTAGTTTGATTTGGCCATACGTTATCCTTTATTGATTAGAGAAGATTGGAAATAAGTTAAATAACGTGGAACTTTGCATTTGAAAACGAGGCAAAACTCCCGAGTTAAACCTATTATTTAACGAAATAAATAATTCGGGAATGAAAAGTACCAGCCGATTTTCAACCCTTCTTTTATTGTTAGTTGTATGGGTATCTCATTTAAATTTAGTAATCAAATGTTTTTTTTGAGATCCACCATTGACAGTATTTTAAATGATTTGAATGGAAAGCAGGTTAGCCAACGGGGATCTCTAAAACCACAAAATTTAAATAACCAGGGATTTTATTTTAAACTGGTGTTAAACATTATTTCTTAACATATTATACTCAATATATCCATATAAAAAAGAAACTATTTAATCCAAGTGTATTCTCCAAATGGTGTGTTTCAACAGCAATCATTCTGATCGCGTACAGAAATCTATTTTGTAGTGACAAAAATTGTTTTCTCCTCAAAAATGAAATCAGTGGTGGATTTTCGGAATAAATTAGATCATCATTCCGCCTGGATTTGCACATAAAAATTAAAGAAAAAAAAGGGATAAATTAACTATCGAACTTATAACTTCTAATTTAAGAATGAAACTTGATTTAAAGCAAAATAAAAGCGTGTTTAAGTTACGAGATGAAAACCATTCCGTAAAAATAAGAAATATCTACGAGTATCGAAAAAGGCGATCACGAATAAGAAAATATCTCCTTATATATGTGAAAGGAATTATTAAGCTTGTCTATTACGTCACTGTAATAAAACGAAATTGCAGCTTAGCCACTTTTCAACTAAGCCGATAGTGTCGGATAGATCGATCAATCTATCTTGTAACGCCGATATCAATACATAACAGAGTTTGAAACGTTGACAATTATGGAAGTACATAAGCGATTTTTTTGAATATTTATGTGGGTAGTAGAAAAAAATAGGACGTTCGTGTTCTTAACTTTTCAGTGCTTTTACATCATTGTCTGTAGAAACATACCTACGTGTCTTATGACATAAATAACTATATATTACTACACTATATTATTAGAATGTAGCGATTTCTTAACTTTTTCGATTCTATACGATCAAATTTCGTGTCCTTACATCGCCATTTTGTAAATTGGGTTATTAAACTAATGTTTGCTTTTATAAATAATGGCAACAAGGACTGTGGTTAATATGACTAATATGGTAAACAACACATAAGTATCAATAGCCTCCGCACCACACAAGTTTATTATATTATATAGTAATATAATAATAAGTTCGGGACCGGACCGGTTATGATAAGTTGGCCGGTTGATGATGAGGACCGTTCGTGTCTTCCAAACGGCCATCCCGGACTAATTATTATGCTATATAATAAATTAAGCTTGTGTGTTGCGGAAGTTCCCGATACTTATATGTTGATTACCTTAATAAATTCAATTGTTTTGTTTCTACACGTTTAAATTTAGGCTCTGGGTGTAAAATTCGCGAATTTTAAAAACTTGTAACCTCCTAGTGTACCGTTTGTTATATACAACACTAAGTATTCAGTGTTATCTATAAATAATTATTTATTTATATTTATTATATATGTTTAATTGTTTAAATCTTGCTACCGGAATTCTTCATGCCGTGGTTCTAACAACCCCATTTATGTAATGGCAATTTGACCAATGCAACTTTTAAAACTTTGATAATTGTACATTATATAATCTGTGATAGCGACATGAGTAGTATTTGTTTTAAATGCAGATTCAGCAACTTATTTTGTATACATGTACGTTGCGAATTTCATAATAATCATCAATCCTCGTTCAGATAAGCTCGTTGGCTTAAAATGTTGTAAGAGCAAACATCTGTGCTTAAAAATTTAATTTGAAATCTTCTTGAAATAATAATGGTAAGTACAAAGAATAAAATAAGATGTGCAAATAATAAGAAAATGCTTTATTAGAACACTATACCAACGCAGAGAGGTAGAACAGCAGAGATAGTTGTGGCTGTATTCTCGATTACACTCTTTATAAGTAAGATGTGCAAGGATCGTTATTGTATACTAGTACCCTATTTCAAAATATGTTTGTTTCAGTCGGCATATTGTCCTCAAATGTTGAAGGAAAGGTTCTCGCAACTGGTGCAGTATCTTGCGTGTAAAAAAGCGTTTGTATGCTTACATTTTTGTTTCAGTTGTTGCATTCACTGTGTGTACCCTTACCATAATCGTGTCAGAAGTGATCCTTCGGACTTGCCTTGTTTGCGAGGAAATATTTCACCTGCAGTCACGATATGAAGGAATATATAACTTACTTGAGCATGCCTTTACCTTTTCTAAGCCTTTCATAGCCTCCTCTATAGCTCTTTTATTCTCATTGTTATATATCTACCAAGCGTACGATTCACCGTTGAAGGTACTGCATGAATTAGGCGGATGGTTTAGTTTGTGCTGTTTGGCAACACTACTGTTTTATTCTTTGCTGCAACCGGTAAGATCTTTAAACATTCTTTACATTCACATTTGCTAACTAGCAATATTGACATGTAACCATAAATATCTGATGAGTTACTCTGTAATTAGAAAAAAAATATTAGATTGTTACAAATTAAATGTATATATTTCGATAATTACCTAATGATTAATGTCATCTGGTATATGGCCACCCTTTTCTGTTTGTTTTTTTTTTTTCGGTTTTTGACAGCTCCATACAGAAGACCTTCGTCGCCGGTATCGAGCAGCGGGAATCCCCTAAATGTTGAAGCGGTTTAAGGGCATATCCAATAATCTATTTTTATATTTCATCGTGTCGTTACTCAATTCAACTACATTGAAATATATTTCGTGTTATTCAGATTAAAAAAAAAAAAAAAAAAACGTAATTTGTGTTTTCGAAATTAGTGAAACAACACAAAAAAAGTATCGGTAAGCCCCACGTCACGCAAGTTAAATTAATCAATCCGGGCTGGTCATTTCGAGGAAACGAATGATTCACATTTGGTCACCGGTGACCGAATTTTGTGAGAAACCTCTAAAACTAACGTGCTTGGTAACTTTCAAGAAACTTAATTTAAACTAACTTTCAAAAAAAATATTTTTTACAAACGTCTACTTTTACCGCCTGCGTGCCCTAAAACTAAGACGTGCGGAAAAATATGAACAAATAGACGAAAGGGTCTCTTGTTATCGTAGCCCGAGGACGGGAACACGTGGAAGGTTCTCTCCAATAAATCGAATAAAACTGAGTAGGTCAGTCTTCTGTATTTATCAGATTTTTTCTTGTTACTTATGTAACCGTTTAATTCCCGCGGCGAAGTTACTTTCTTAGTGAATTAACATTTTTCTATTTTTTAATATAATAATAATTAATATTATGCCGGTTTAGTTTATGTGGTAGGATATACTTGACGAATGTAATCTATCGAAGTGAAAACACCCGATATGCGCCTTATATCTGGTGTCTTGCCGTTTGATCAATATAGGCTTTATTACGGTCACTGAATGCAATTTTAGAAATTTTCGACCTTTCTTCCATTTTCCGGTTGAGTTTCGGTGAATATGGATCATTCATGAGGCCGAAACAGTCATCTCGGATTATTTGATTAATTTTGTGTGGTGCGGTGGTTACCGATGCGTTTGAATTGGTTATCGTACTACGTTGTAGATTATTGAGTTAGTAAAAATTCGAATTTAATCAATTATTAGAATAATCCTTTTTGCTGCCGCTTTGAAGGATGCCTTTAGCACGAATCATGTAATAGTAATAGGCCAATTTAAATATTTAGAAAATCTAACAATAACTATCGTATTCTTTATTCTTTTTTCCTGTATTAAGTGCAAAGTTCTCTTTCCGATATTCCCGATTGCACAATGTTCGATGAAGTCAAGAAATATCAAAATATCAAAGTCGAAATAACAGATAACAAAAACGAAAGTCCCTGGATTAAATATTAATAAAGAAGATTAATTTTTACAATTATTCTCATTATTAGAGAGGACAAAGGCAGGTGGAATTATTCCTTTTTTTTTTGCAGCGACTAGATAGACTCGTGTCCAGTCGCCTCATGAGAATGGATTCGTGTTGTCTAACTGCCAGACTGGTGTCCCCGAGTCTGTCTAGTCATCCGCCTTTGTCCTCTCTACTCATGATGCAACAAACCATTCAGGTAAACACAGGGCACAAATTCGGGGTTTTTCTCTAGCGAACTTTGCATAAAAACAAGAAATGATTCTTGATTGCATATCGTGATAGATATTGATAAGTAAGCCCGCAGAAACGAGTTGCACCTCACGAAATCGGCAGAGACTAGACTAGACACGTGCCTACAGGTTTCCCCAAGAGTCGACAAAACACGAGTCTGTCTAGCCTAGATGTATATCCTGGATAGAATCGAAAACCCAACGCATTTTAAACCCAAGGTCAATATTATTCTCAAATCTCACGGAATTTGCTCATATTTTATTTTTCGTTCGGCTTGATCATTTCCAACGATCTCTTGATAAGAGCATGTTTTTAATTATCTTTATTTTTTCATTCCGTTAATTATCTAATATTTTAAGATTAATACAAAAACTGGATACACACAAACATTGAGACATTTTAAAATAAGTTTTCGTAAAGGAACAAAAGCAACTCAGAAAATTTTTTTTAGAAAGATAAAAATATTGAAATAATGAAAATGCTCCGGCATTGATTAATACTGGCCCAAAAAAAAAAAAAACTAATAATATTGATTAACTCATTTTACCTTTGAAAGATCGCGCAAATACAAGGCACTATTAATGGACCCTGAATCTTCTGTTCGTAAATACAACGAAATGCTACAAATAAATTCGATTCTAGCCTTACAATTTTTTTTTTTTTTTAGATAGGTAAAGGGGTCTATAAAAATATTGCTTACAAGTACGAGATGCTAAATTTTCTAAAAATATTATTTTCTTCTTTATCTTTAGAATAGTCCTGCTATCTGCTGCATGTTTATTTTTGTATATAATGTAATGGTGGTTCAACAATAAAAGAAATGTACAAGAAGCGCAACAGGAAAAAGTACAATTCGATGAATATAGATTTGTAAGAGTACAATTTTACTATAAGCGACTCATGCTTCCGTTTTAGGTAACGATTTTACATGTTGACCTTTCTATCATTATCATTCTCTTTTAGGAAAACGTGAAAATAAGTTAATAAATATCATGTAGTATAAATAAACGCGAATAAAAATTTAATCAAAATTGAACAGCTAATAGTATTAAAAGTTAAAGTTAATTGTTGTATTCGAATATAACAAAAATAATTGTATAAAACAGTAAATGATGTAATACTTTTAGAAATTTGGCCCGTTGTATCAGGCTATAACCATAGGCAATTTGAATGGACTCGATTATGGTTCGGCTATGGCCTATTCCTTTTTTCATGGATATCTGCAAATAGTCTTGCCGGACAAAGGGACAGAACAGACAGGTATAAAGGAATTAATTAAAGACTTCGAAGCAAAGGAAGGCGTTACGTTTGGGTACAATAAACTCTTGGTATTAATTCCTTTATCTTTACATTGTCCGGCTACTGTGGGAGAGAAATCAAACATAGTGGAATCGTCAAAGGTAAATATGCTGCAAATTCACTTCGTTACGTTACCATATACAATTTTGTAGTCGTTAGGAGACATCGTCATTAATCGAGCGGGTGTTAATAAGAGGGTTTATAAGAACACGGCTTACAAAATCAAAGTAAACAGTAGAGAAAAAATGTACGTCTGCCTAGAATACGCAACTCCCTTGCAGACGCTTCACGATATTGTACGCCATCGTCATAAGCACACAAGTACATCGTTTATAAGTTCTCTGCATATACACCTATGGCAACTTTCTATTTTCTAGATGATTACGCATTACAAAGGAAAGAATTAGTCCTGCAGTTTTATTTGACATGTCAAACGTTATTGAATAATGATCCCGACTGTAAAGATTGCTGTGATTTGATATTTTTTGATGGTAAGTAATGGCAAAAAATCAAATTGGTATTTAAACGATATCAACAACAATTACGTTTTATTTTAATTTGCAGATAAGACTGAGAACGGTGATGACGTAGACGTTGGAGTAGTAGTTTTAGATCATATAAATAAGTCTAAATGTAAGAAGAATCAGTAATGTACATGTAAATATGTTCATTGGTGATATTGCTTCGCTTAGAAAAAAATTGGTAGTTTGGTTTTTTAGTTGTGACTACAGTATACGGAGAATTCACAGTAATAATAATTGCTCGTTTTCAGTCGGCCAATTTTTAAAAATGTAAAACGCCCCGAAGGTTTGGTTTAGGTACGAGCTCGGTGTTAGGAAGCAGCCCTTCGGTGTAGCAGCAACATTTTAAGGTTATCAAAATCGACCGACATAAATAGGCCAGGCGTCATTACTGCATTCTCCGTATACCGTGGTTAAGATTATTAATTTTTATTAATAGTGCAAGGCTACGTTCGCATAGGGTGCGCGCTACCCTATATATATATACAGATAACAATGGCGTCGTTTAACAATCGTTAGGCGACATTTGCGCACTCAAGTGAGTTACTTCTTTCAACTTGCTGCATAAGTCGTTATTCTATTAATATAGTTTCCCGCTGCTCTATGTGAACGTCACAATGTACTCATACACTTCACTGTCACTTCATGGACGTCGGCTTCGGAGTGGTCGTTCGCGTGTGCGATTCGTAATATATGCGCAAGCGATCACATTGCAGTAGTAACGGATCCAGTATATGTCTGGTTGGAATGCACGGTAGCATAGCCAAGTGCTGGATTGTCAGATAAAGTGAATGGGTTTACTAAAGATTTTCCAAATTTGATATATGCGATAGCGCAAAAATGAAATTGTTTAGCTTACAATATTAGCTTTTGCAATCACTGTGCGTTGGTACCTTTATTAATGTAATTATAGTTTGTAACTACCAATTTTTTTTTCTCCTAATGTTGTAACTCTTTCGTTGTCCAATCACCATAAACATTTCTTTCGTATATGTATATTAAGAAATAAGTGTTGAACTTAAAATAAAACAAAGTAGAAGGAATGTATGATAGAATGGAAAAATTCGACGTTGCTTCGAAAATCAGAAGAGTGAACGGTGGTAGACAATAGTTAGCGTGAGTTAACATGTAAGCCACGCCAAAGGCGAAACTAACTGAACGGGAAGCAGTTGATTATTGCAACTCGGCATGTGAACTTGAGGTGAAGATTAACTGCGCCGGTTAAACCCGGTCGAAAAGTGTGAAATTGAAAATATCTTATTTGTTTTTTTTTTATGTCATAACTCATAACATATCCACCATAGGGCAAGTTCAATCATATTAGTCACATTAGTAAATTGGACGGTGGGAAGAAATCCACAATTCGTTTGATTAGTTCTGCCATCATTACATTCCACGTCATACGTGTTTGGTGGTTAATCTAGGAATGCTACTGCGAAAAGTGACATAATATAGAACGCGATAATCTACGGAGTCTTACTAGATTTGGTGCCTATGAATACCTCTGAACAATCACTCTGTAGAACTAGATACAATAATGCATTAAGACTCTCTTTTCATAGTTTCCATAATCAAAGACACTGAATGAAATATTGAATTTAAACTTAGATATGCTCCTTCCATTTATTTATACTTCTATGACTTGGTTGACTAAACTCGTATCGCGATACACTAGATATAGAAATGTATAATATTTTCTTGTACTTCAAATGTGTCAACGTATGCTTCTCTAATTGTGAACCGTTGCTTGGTTTCGTGATTTTTCTTGTTAAAATTCAATCAGGATCCGTTAAAGATTCAAGGACATTATGTTTCACTTAGATAAGTAATGAATGCTTTGCTTCACAGGGTTTGCTAATAGATCGTCTCCGAACCAATTTTGAGATAGCTTTACTTGCAGGCAATCCTTCGATAAATTTCAACGACCGGTTAAACGAACAAAGGTTGCTGACGTAAGATATTTTATCATTCCATTCTCGATATTCGTACGTACCACACAACAAAAGCTGATCCATGAACCATATACTGTACTTCTAGTTTTGTGCATTTAAGTATTGTTAATTCACGATTTCACTATTACTACTGTTACTCATTTAATATTATAAACGACGTTGAATATAAGTTGTTCTTTCTATCATAGAATTCGCAGCCAATAGTCAATTTGGTACGTTGTTCTCTACGGCTAGTATTAGCAGTAATGTTTAAATGTTAAAATATAACAAAACAGATTTGCATCTACGCATTTAATTCGAAACGTGGCAAATTAAAACGAAACATTGGTCAAAAATTAAACGATGACAAAGCAAAATTGCAATGTATGGAATCCACGACTAACATTACTCTAAACATACTCTATCTAAACATACATCTCTATTATTTATAACAAACATTACACATATTTTATTATTATTATTATTATTAAATAAAGCCGGAATGAAACGGTGAATAAGTTTTGGAGACCTACTGTTTTAGTTTTCTTTCAAAACTTAATCCAAAATGGATGGCGCTTTGCGGTCGAGGGTTGGGGAAACTTCGAAAAAATCAGCATTTTACGAAAATATTCGACATTTACTTATATACCTTACTTTATTGTCGGCTAATTTTTATCTTACGTTGGCGGGATGTAAAACTCCATTACATCCCGCCGTCACGGGCAATCAAGCTAAATAAGGCGTAAATTACAGTCATACATTCTTTCAGCGAGGATAATTGAGTTACATAGACGGCATTTTTTTAACGCCTTTTCGTACAAAAATCAACAATTAATATTTGAAATTAGTTACGTGCAATGTTTTTTGAGACTATTGAAATTTATGCAACCAAGGATATATATCGTAAGGTATGAAATATGAAACAACCATGAGATTCTAGCAATAGCCAGTTTTATTGCTAGAATTTCGTGCTTCGTTAAATCAGCATTTAACGAACGTATTTTTGTTGAAGATTGATAGATTGCGGATCGTTTTACTCTAGAGGTCTCTTCTAATTATACTAATATAACGAACAATCTACTATTAAGGTATAGATTTTTTTATAGATTTTCTTTTATAAGAGGTGTTGAAAGTTAAATGACAAAAAATGATCATCTTAAAATATTGATCGATAAATACAAGAGAGTTATTCCCCATGTCCTGTATTTTCGCGATATTTCTTTTATGTACGTAATACATTACGTTCAGATATTACGATTAACGATCAAAAGTCATATAAATAGTTATTTATATCATGTTTAATAAGTTGCTTATGAAGCTAGTACTGCTGCTATTAGGAATTTTGTTATTTTGTTTTTAAAACTAGTTTTAATCATGTTGTCATATACTGTGTAGGGGTGCCGTCAACGTTATTACTTATTTATTACAAAATAACCAGTTTTACTTTTATTCGACCAAAGGTGCAGGAATAGAAGAAAAATCATGTAACGTTGTTGGACATCTCTATTATACATATAATCTAATCTTCAAGATATTCAATATATATTTTGTTAAATCTTGTATCCTCTTTTGTTTAAATACACACGGTTAATATCCAGTGTTTTCATCCTGAAATCCTTTAAAATTGGTAGTATTATTAAAAAAAATATATTTGAAGTACTAAGATTCCACGTATGTACGTTAAAGCCGCGTAACGAGGGACTTTTTTAACTTTAAGTAGGTAATCGTAGCACTTTAAAAATAATATTTTATTAAAATTTCAAACTCCCCAAGTTACCATTGATTGGCTATAATTTTCAAAAACTGCAAAGAAAGATACGAATACATCGCTAACTACACATTATTTTTATTTTCTTCAGTCTGTTGTTTTTTGTTTTTTTTTTGTATGGAATCGAGCCAGGAACAAAAATCCGTTTTAGAGAATTGTAAAATCTACTTTGGTATGTGATAGACCGCATCTACAGAGAAATCCAGAAAGATTGTCGGAAAAATACTGCTTTCCGCAGAACGTATTATCAATATCTACTACCAATTTAATGAGTGAATATAGGCGCATAGAAATATTTACGCAGGCTACAGTAACCGTTTTGTTATCATTGTCGTACGTAATATTTTTATCTTATTATTTTGCAGTTTTTACGATTTCTTTTTTATTAGTTTCATACATATATAATATGTATGACGATACATAATATATATATATATATATATATATATATATATATATATATATATCGTATATTACATATCGTTATGTATATATATATACACAACATTGAGCGTTCCGCTACTGATTTTGTCCGAAACACAATTTCATGAAGGCGGCACAACCATAACATATGCCTCTAAACATAGAAGCGGTTTCGACAATCTTTTTGTAGCTTCCTCACGGACATAGCTACCCTGTGTCGATGTTGCTTCACGGTTAATGTTGTAACATTTTAAAACGGACAAACTAGACTCTTTAGTACGCATACCTGCAGCTACATCCCTGGAGTAGTCTAGCTTTGAAATGTTGTGACATTAGGTGTGAGGCAACAGCGACACAGGGTAAAGACAGAAGTTCCTCTCGGAACCACGCCGGGCAGGCAGAAACATGTTCGTGAGTTCGTTGCGTTGCGTTCGTCGTGAATAATTCCATCAATGCCGTAAAGAAGTTGTTTTAGCATTATTTCTTTTTTTTTTGCTAATATAGACTGTATTAATTCTGTATGTTATAACTTTAATAATTTAGCGCAAATTGTGCGGAAATTTAAAATTCACAGAACTACCAACCAAGATCATTTGGAAAACTAAAAAGTTTCCATTGAAGGCTTCCAAAAGTCGGAATGGAAATGGAAACATTCGTTTTCAGAAAAAGAATCCATTTCAACAGTTCTTATAGAATTTCACAACAATGTGAAACCGCACGTAAAATTTATTCCTTCGATGAAATAGATACGTTAGATTCTTACGTGATTAATAACTTTAATATGTGATAAACTATCACCCGTTATGCGTAGGTAGGTACCCGTTAATACAGAATACTTTCGGTGAATGTCTTAGACGTTCGTGGAATAGGTTTATTTGACAACGTGCAGCGAGTGGCGTATTCCATTCGTATACGACGCCTATGGAAAAGGAATCATGCGATACCGATTGTCGATATGAAGCGCAAGCGTGCCACGTGACCATTGCCACCTTTTTAACGGAAGATTCGTCCTTCATTCGACATTCGTTTGCGTTCGTTCAACGGTGTTGAATCGCTCAGGTTCTCGACATTCAGCGTTAATATCGTAAGTATTTACTTGGTTTGGTTTTGATGCTATTAAACCGGTTGTACCCGATTATTATTAACTTCCCGTCGAAATAACGTTTGGCGGTAATATTTAGGTATTTATTATTTTTTTCAACAAATACTTTCCGATTTTGTTATCGCCTGTGCCTAGCATCTTTACTTAATTACTAATGTTTTAACGTGAAAATGCCTAGGTTACACATCTGTTTGG
Source organism: Oryctes rhinoceros (assembly GCA_020654165.1). NCBI lineage: Eukaryota > Metazoa > Arthropoda > Insecta > Coleoptera > Scarabaeidae > Oryctes > Oryctes rhinoceros. The sequence continues at coordinate 2,554,314 of JAIOKQ010000548.1, read as the reverse complement.
AATATTAAAAAATATTAGTATAATACTATCAGCAAAATTCGACCTCTTTGACCTTCACTGCTTTCGCCAACGTTTACTACCACCCTTTGGTTATCCTCTACTGAATACTGCCGGCATCTTTCTGTAGCATATTTCCAATCGGAAATGTGTTCTTCACGAATAAATCTTAAAAATTAATTTTAATTTTAACTTTAACGAACGTTTTGATCATGGTAATGATCACTTTATTTTTTATTAGCCGAACAAGAAATTGATTGCATTGAAAAACCTTTCTCTCAAAGTTTTTTTTTGAATAACTTGAACAACTTATTGAATATTTTTTCAATTCTTCAACGATTATTTATGTACTTTATTGTTTTATGTTCATAAATGCAATAAAAAAAAAACTTATGTTTAGCCAAAAAAGCTATACTGTATAACTAATAAAAACATCCATAAAAGATAGATGCGCAAACACCCGGATCTAATTGAAGTTTTTAAGGACGTCCTGAATTTAAAATTGCGAGAATGCGCTTCCTTTATTTCGTGGTTCCCTTTTGCATATTCTTGGTTAAATTGGACAATGTTAATAGAGATCATTACTGACTTTTTACTAATTTACTAAACAAAATCCACGCACTATCAGGTATTTATTCGTCGTCAAATTGTAAAATTGTTCCCAAGAGCAAGTTACAAAATAAGATGATTTCTAAAGGTCAAAGTAGGTCATAAGTTTATTAAAATAGGTTGCAGCAATATCTAATATCAAACAATTGAAAGCGTCACCATTTGATATTCTAAGCTTTCGTATCTTGTTTTGTATAAAGAGAAAAATAATTCTCCATTTAAAGTCTTTAATATTAATTAATTTGGATACTGAGCGTTCTTTTCTCAAACATAAACTTTTAAGTATGGATCACACTGTTCGTATCTAATTAATTCTCCTCGGCGCAAATCAACCACTTCAGGAAAGGTTCTTTGAAAACCGTAAGGCGTGATCAATACCCTTTAATGTTAGAGGTCATAGGTAGTACCCCCCTATACAATTGGGAGGGGTGGTTACAAAGATATTTGAATTTGAAATATTTGTTGCAGAAATTCATCAACTAAAATGTCTAAAATTGGAATTAACGGTTTTGGTCGCATTGGCCGCCTTGTACTTCGTGCAGCCTTGGAACGTGGAGGTCAAGTGGTTGCCGTAAACGATCCGTTTATCGGCTTAGACTATATGGTCTACATGTTCAAATATGACTCCACGCATGGAAAATTCGCGGGCACCGTAGATGCTAAAGACGGCAAACTGGTCGTTAACGGACAAGAAATCGCCGTCTTCAGCGAAAGGGATCCGAAGAGCATTCCGTGGGGTAAAGCCGGAGCCGAATACGTTGTTGAATCTACCGGCGTCTTCACCACGATCGAAAAGGCTTCCGCTCACTTGGAAGGCGGTGCTAAGAAGGTTATTATTTCTGCTCCATCTGCGGATGCTCCCATGTTTGTCGTCGGTGTCAACTTGGAAGCTTACGATCCAAGCTATAAGGTGAGATCGAATAAAATACGATGAAACGGCGCCTCTCACCCAAGTATTTACATTTATTGCAGGTCATTTCAAACGCTTCTTGCACAACTAACTGTTTGGCACCACTTGCTAAAGTGATTCACGACAATTTCGGAATCGTCGAGGGCCTGATGACCACAGTTCACGCCATCACCGCTACCCAAAAGACTGTCGATGGACCATCTGGAAAATTGTGGCGCGATGGTCGCGGTGCTGCCCAAAACATTATCCCTGCCTCCACTGGAGCTGCTAAAGCTGTCGGAAAAGTTATTCCATCTCTTAATGGAAAACTAACCGGTATGGCTTTCCGTGTACCAGTGCCTAATGTATCGGTGGTAGATCTTACCGTAAGTGCTTTCAGTGAGGTGATTTTCCGATCGCAATAATAATCGTTGATTTCACAGGTTCGTCTCGAGAAACCGGCGAAGTACGAAGAAATCAAGGCTAAGGTCAGACAGGCGGCGGAAGGACCTCTCAAGGGCATCTTGGCCTACACAGAGGATAGCGTGGTATCGGCCGATTTCATCGGCGATAGCCATTCTTCCACTTTCGATGCGCAAGCTGGAATTCCGTTGAACGATAACTTCGTGAAACTTATCAGCTGGTACGATAACGAGTACGGTTACTCGTGCAGAGTTGTCGATCTCATCAAATACATCCAAACTAAAGATTAAACGTCTACATACGGAGATATATACAGCTGAAACATTTCGTTCTACTCGCGTTCTACTATAGAAGATAGAAAATGCTGCTGTACATTTATTTCACCAACAAAAGATTGATATAATTTAAGTATTGTATACTTACCTTTTATTATTATTCGTTGTAATACAAGTTCGTGTATTAAATGTTTTATTGATATACACATTTCGGTACTTTAATTAAATCCAATTGTAACTGAATAGGCTAGAATAAAGTAAATTTCGTTGTTGAGAGTCGCATCTTTGATTTAATAACCGTATTTGCTGCTGGTAAGAAGTCGCTCTGTATTATTTGCAGCAAACAAAGAGTGGTAATTGCTTGGTTTAATCTAATTTTTGGATTGATGTGATTTTTTTTAATTATTGGCTTAAGCTATTTTTTTTATATTCAATATATTTATACAATTATTTCCATTCAGCAGATGATTGTACAATATAACCTTTCAAGTTCAACCTGCTTGAATTAACATTTAATAAAGTAATCTACAGAAAAACATCGTCCCAATTCAATGAATACCTCGTCGCTTATCAGAAGATAACCGCCTGATTTCCCTTGAATTTATTTCTCTTTGTAAATAGAGCTTAGTTATACAGAATTGGATGTTCTAGGTAGATTGCTTGCCTGATTCAAGCTTCCAACACATATCAAATGAGATCACTTTTAATTGTCCACACGTATCTACTTTAAGATAAAAGTACGTATTTCTCCAGAGAGTTGATTGTAAGCACTTTTAATGTAATTAACCGATAAGGGAGAACGTTCGTAGAAACTCCAAAAGCTTCAAGTAATTTATTACTTTACATAGGCTTCGTCAAGCGGATGAACACTTCCGCACTTCTTCATATTCATTCATCTGATGAAGTCACAGAGTGCTGAAACAAAATTATTGAAGAGTTAGTTCAGTATACTTTATTATTATTATTATTATTATTAAATACAAAATATTTATTACCAAATTAAAAAAAAAAAAGAAAATATTCGAATTCTCTCTAGTTTATTTGAAAATATTGCATTCTTTGTTACATTGTGCCGTTAAACAACAAAAAGAAAGAAAAAAATACAATTGTCCTAACCGAAAAGCAGTTATTTCTTCTTTTTAACATACTCCTTTTTCGCTTCTTGTTTTAACGGTGCTTCTGAGGTAGCTTGAGTCTCTGCAGGTTCCTTAAGGGCGTTAGCCTTCCTGATGGCGATACGGTGTTCCCTTCGTTTTCTAGCTTCCCTAACTCTACGTCTGTGAGCTTCAGTTTGGTCAGCTAGTAGCTTGGCCCTGCTCATGCTAGCCTTCTTCTTGAATATGTATTCCAGCATAACTCTCTTATTTTTAAAATGATTCCCCTTTACCTTCATATATAATTTGCTATATAAATGCTTGTCGATTTTCTTCGCGTCGCGGTAACGTTTCAAAAATCTACGTAGTACTTGCATACGTAAAGTCCATAGTTTCTTTTTAGACGTCCGCGCTTCTGCCGTGCCCTTCCGTTTACCAAAACCACTGTGGCGTCCTTTAAACCTCGCCTCGGTGTTCTTTCTTGTACGGTACTTGGAGTGAACGGTCTCGGGTTTAGATATAATCAAGCCATCTTTTAGTAAGCGTCTAATGGCTTGGCGAGTGTTCGCCCCGCCTATCTCCACAACCTCGTTTGGATCCATCCATATTTTTTTCAATCCGCAGCCTTTGATTGAAGCAGCCAAACGTTTTTGTAACTTCAAACTGCTCATCTCGCAGGGATTATCTGAATTACACGAATAAATCGATGCTCCTTTTGCCCGATTGATAAACTGAAGTTAGGGATACCAAGGAAACGGAAATATTATATATTGTATTGGGACATATAGTAAGCTTAGGCGCATGCTCAAATGTTAAAATACCTACTAATTTCAAGTATATTTATCCTACTACATAAGTGTATTCAATTTAAGCTTTTGCCAATTCAATCTTCTCATCAGTATAAATAATGAAATAATATTTCAGAATGTATGTCTTACAAACATTTTAATGTTGTGATTTTAGTTTATTTATTATTTCACAGTTGGCGATAAGGTCCTACTTCAAATATTGCCGCCGTAAGAAGTGGCGCTAGCAGCAGCGATACCTAAATCGAACAAAATTGTGTCGTTAACCTAAAAATTTACTTTAGGTTAAGAAGCAAGAGTGTTTTTATTTTAGATATTTAACAAAAAAAAAAAGAAATGAGTAGCGATTCAGATAGTGAGGTGGACAATAAGCAACACGAAGCTCTTATTAATAATGTAATAAATTTGGATGGGAGACAACATGTAGGAAAAGCGACACGTTCTGAACCAACGGCAGAAGTGTCGGAATACAACCTAATTAAATCATTACGTGATAGTAATGATACCGTCCGATTGTACGATTTAACGAAATCGCTTAAAAATCGTGCTGTTGATGTGGAATTGCGTAAGAAAGTTAAAAAAACTGAAGTTAAATCGAAAACATTGGCCAAACCCCTCGAGAAGCCGCAGGCAGATCGTATTAGACGATCGACAGCCTACGAATCTACTAAAACTGCGTTAGATCGATGGGAGCCCGTCGTAACTGCAAATCGTACGTCTACGAACCTAACGTTTCCACTACAAAATCCGAATTTTGACAAGGAGGACACTAGAGACTTTACATCAAATTGGGTATTGAAATCGAAGTTAGAAAAAGAATTAGAGAAATTTGAACCAAAGGTGGAAGTCGTTCAAGTAGAAACGGAGAGCTTAACTAAGCTGACTTTAATGGAAATGATGAAGAGAAGAAAAGAATTGGCCAAGCTTCGAAGGTATCAAAACTACAAAGAAATTAAGGCTAAACAACAAAATAAGATAAAAAGCAAGAAATTCAGAAGGATTCAACGAAAAGAGAAGACTAAGGAACAAATGAAGGAATTTGAGTTATTACAGAAGACCAATCCTGAGCAGGCATTAAAGAAATTAGAGGAAATTGAAATGGCAAGAGCTGAAGAGAGAGCAAGCTTAAGACATAAAAGTACTGGAAAATGGGCAAGAAACCAGCAAATAAGAGCTAAATATGATAAGGAGGTAACTATTTTTTTATGTTTGTTTTATTCCTGATTAATTGCATGTAGAGATAATGGTATCTCAATTCTATTTAATATTTCATGCTTTCACTTAATGAGAGTTGTCTGTCTTAATTAAAAACTAATTATTCTTTTAAGAACTCATTTATACGACGGTAACAAATTAATACGTTTTATCTTGCAGAGCAGGAAAGTTTTGGCGGAACAACTTGCTATTAGCAAAGATCTTATGCAAAAACAGCAAGAAAACACCTCTAGTGATTCTGAGGATGACGAAAGTGGTGATGATCCGATTATAAATACTGAAAATGGAGATAATCCCTGGCCAAATAAGATCCAACCATCAAAGGAAATTGAGGATTTTGTAAGCAGTTACAGGAAATTTTGGGAAGAGGAAAACATGAGTAATCCTAAAAAAACTTCAAATCAAACCACGATCATAAATAAAAATGAACATATTGAAAAGATTAATGAAGGTACTTTAAGCAAACAGCAGCCTGTTGGAGAGGAACGTAACGCATTGGATATAAAAGAAATAATAAAATTAGGTGATGATTTAAAAAGGAAAAAAGAGAATATCCTTAGCACACAGTCCGTTGAGGAAAAAACCAAAGCATCAAATAAAGGAAAGAAACGGAAATTAGGAGGTGATGCCCCGAAGAAAAAAGAGAATATTATTAATAAACAGTCCATTGAGGAAAACACTAAATTATCAAATAAAGGAAAGAAACGGAAATTAGGAGGTGAGGCCTCAAAGAAAACAGATAATATTATTAGTAAACAGTCTGTCGAGCAAAAAACTAAAGAATCAAATAAAGGAAAGAAAAGGAAATTAGAAGGTGATTCCTCAAAGAAAAATGAGGCTACTGAAAGTCATCAAGGAACGACAAAAGAAAGAAAAGACGGACATTTCCAGGTAGATTCAGTCTCGACTATTTGGGAAGTAACACCTGTTGATTTGGAAAGTGATAATCAGGTGGATGATATCTTTGATAATATCGAATACAGATTAAGGGACAAAGTAAATAAAACGTTGGAAAAAGTGAAATCTAAATTAGAAAGCAAACAAAGAGTAGCAAAGCAGAAAACGAAAGCAAGCCGTCAATGTAGTGATAAGAAGAATGAGAACAATTCGTTGAAAAACTCCACCTTGCTGACCAACAATCCTTCTAAACCCTCTATTCCAAATATAGAAACTTTAGTAAAACCAGACAATTCTAGTGAAGATATTAAAAAGAATTTAGAATCATTGAAGTTAGTTCTAGAATCACAACCTTCCGAAGGGAAGAAGCCAAATGTAAATAGAGCAGTCTCCGAGCAAGTTAAGAACGTAAAACCTGTTAGTGTGCACTCAAGTATTCCAGATGTCTTAACATATGACGACAACGAAGAAGCGGCAGATCCCACGGGAATACTCGCAGAAGGATTTGAAGACACCGATATTATGGAAGCATTTGAGCAAGACAAAAAAGATGAAATAGAGAAAGATAAACCTAAAGATATCGATTTAGGGCTACCGGGATGGGGATCATGGGGTGGGAAGGATATCCCCATCCCGAAAAGAAAAAAGAAACGGTTTATTATAAAGGCGCCCAGGCAGGTTCCAAGAAAAGATATGAATAAAGGTCACTTGATAATAAATGAAAGCGGCAATGATAAACTTAAGTCGCATTTAGTAAGTGAAGTGCCTTTCCCGTTTAAAACTGTAAAAGATTTCGAAGCTAGTGTACGTGCGCCAATTGGTAATACTTTTATACCAGCAGCAGCTTACAGAAGAATGATCAGGCCTGCGTTGACAACGAAAATCGGTACTATTATTGAACCAATTAGCGAAGAGATTTTATTACAAAGAGAGGAGAAGAAGAAGAAGAAAAAGTAATGTGTGTAGATAATTACGTTTTAATATACGTAGTATGAATCTATATGTTTTGTATTTTATTCCCTTCATAAAAAAAATAAATAAATTGTTAAACAAGCACATCGCTTATAACGAATCCAATTAAATCGAACGTATTCAAAAGGTACAAATTTATATTATCGACGAACCCCATTTTTTCTTATAGTCGATCTTGTAAAAGTTGTCGGCTACAACGATTATTGTATTCATAAAGAACACTTACGTTTATTCATTTTAATACAATAATGATAGATCGGTCGTCGATGTTCCTTTGAACATATACGAAACACGAAGACGATGGCAATTTATAAGAATGCAGATTCACTTCCTTTGTGGAATTGCGAGTCGAAGCCCTGGTAAGAATTGTAGAAAGTTTGATTGGCAGAGGCTAGACAGACTCGTGTTTATTCGTCTCAGGAGAATGGCTTTCTGCTGCCTACTGGTTTCCACGAGAGTCGACAAAATACGAGTCTGTTTAATCGCTGCAAGAAAGGAATAATTTTCCCTGCCTTGCTCATCTCTACTAATGATATTTGAATATATTATAAGGGTACAAAATGCAATATCATTTGACGTCCCAGTCGAATAAATTCGTAGGCGCTATCACTAATATCTCAGCAATGGAAGGGTTCATTATCAAGACGCATTGCTTGATATCCAAATATCATCTTGCGTGCGTGGAATCATTTGAAGAAAGCTAAGCTCGAAAGACGTCCAAATACATACAGGCATTGCTTTCGGCAACTTTATGTTGACTGTACCGTATTTGTCATTGTATTTTAATTGCTCGAAGAATATGGAAAACGCTTAAGCTTAACCACAACTTTCGAAACATAGCATGCTGCAGATATTTGTTATGTCTTTAACGGGGGTTTCATGTGGTGAAGGATTATGGGATTAATATAAAAATTTCGAATTAGGAAATTTTGTTTTATTAAAATTAAACATAAAATAAATAAAAAAACCTAATTGACAGTAACAATGAAATCCAAAAGACAAAAAGTATTATTCATAACTATTCTAGACAAATATTTCTACCAACGACACTTCCATACAATGGTTAATAAAAGGAAAAAGCACAACACCCTATGCGTTATTTCAGAACAAACTACTGTTCCTAGTGATAATGTTAACAATCGTTTTTAGAGACGTTAGAGAACCGACGCTAATGACGGAAGGAATAAAATAATAAGGCGGGCGTGTATAAAAATTCAAAATAAAAAAAAGTACTACCACATAAAAAATATAAACTACGGGTTTGCTTACGACAATATTTATATGTAATGTATATACTATATATAATACAAAAATTGCAACAATTTTACTAGTGATACACAGTATCAACATATACACATTAAAAAATTACATTCATTTGTTTGTTTTTTTTTTTAATCAAGCATAATTTTCTTGTTCCTCTTTAAAATTGTGTTGTTTTCTGTTTTTTCTTTTTTTTTGTTTTCGTACTGTAAAAGCATGACACTTCAATATGAAGCTATTACATGCCTCGACGAGCTCAGTATACTACATTTCACTCAAAATTGAACAACAAATGCATCCTCTAATTATACTTCGTGTCACATAAGTACGTAGAAGATTTCTTTTACGACAAAAGAAAAATTATACGATATGTAAAAATAAAGAGATATTCTATGTAATACCTTTGCATAATCATATACAGCTATCCCTGTGTGTGTATTAATTAAGGATGACTGCTACTAGACCAGTATTTAGTATTAACACTGAAAGATATGACTTACGATAAAACAAGTCAAATTGAAAAGTCGTTTCAACTATTTGGTCCCGAAGATTACTTTCCTAATTTAAAATAACCGATTAATAAAATTAGGAAATCGCTTTATTTCTGTTACCTTTTCCTTATATCCTCGAAGCTAATAATCTGAATTTTGATATCTCGCACTGTGTTGCTTGCTTATTTTAATTTTACATCAAATTATTCAAAATGATTTAAATAATATCTAAGAGTTTATCGTGGTATTGCTGTATATGCACATGAAAAGGCATTATATAAAATCCTTAACATTATACTAATAAAGAAATATACTAAACATGTTAGTTACAATAAAATTTTATAATAAAATTAATAAAAATTAAAAAACCTTGTGTGATTTTTCTAAGATATAGTAATATGAGTCGTGCAGAAAATTTAAGGCTTAAATTCGCTTAAATGAACTAAGCAAATTGATAATAATGATATAATTAAAAAATATATGGGCCTAATTTAGCGTCTTTAAGCCTTAAATAATCAACACAATATAACCTTACGAACTATGTAATTCTAATAGAGACAACTTAACCGTTGAAAATTAGAAAATTAATATGTACGAGAGGAAATTCATAGTTTCATAAATGTACGATGAACAGAAAAGATAATGTTTTATCCGTTTATCTGTCCATCATTTCACGGTTACAGTTTGGTTTTTAAATACACGTATACTTACAAAATCTTAAGTATAAGTTTTCAATTTTCTGGTTCTTTAATTTAACGTTAACAGATATGTTTTAAGGTAGTCCATTTAGATTTACGATTTTATATCTCTATCATACTGTAAAATAATACATGGGGTTACTTCAAGAAAAACAGTAGCATTGCTGCTTGTTTATTCAATATAAACTTAGACACAGGCCGGATCCGAAGGAATAGGGAAAGCTTTTTTTACGCAGATATCAAACATAGATCAAAATTTTGCATTCTTATTTACTTCGTTACTAAAGGTCTTGATTTGCGGAACGAACGGAACATTATTGATTAACATTGGCGAAGATAATCCGAGTAATAGTACGAGCAAGATCGGAAATTCATTCGAATTATCGCGGAAAGGAGGGTGGCGCGATAACGACTCAAATTTCAATTTTGTATATACTTAACTTCGTCAAATCCCGAGACATTTTAATCGTGGTGGTAATCGTTTGTACAGAACTTTCAACGTCGATAATATAATTAATGATTAGCCGAAATGTTCATTTGTGTTGAATCTTAGAAGATCATTTAACAGCAAATTTGGATGCAAGGAAGCTCTATTTGACCACATTATTAAGCGACAGTCCATAACGTCAATAAAAGAAACAAACGAGCCCATCGAATTTGATGGTGGTACTCTTGTTCTTTAATTATCCATTTGTATTAATTTATTTTCAATAAGTTTTCTCCTTAACACCGATAAAATAAACATTATTATTTGGGTCACCGGTATCTACATATGAAACATTTCCCATCTCTTCGGATTCACCCTGTAATTAATACAAATATTTATTTATATCGTATAATCTAGTTACAAATGGTTAGCAATCACTATAACATCGTTTATCAATACTATATTTCTAGGACACACTTAATATTCCGTAGAATCAATTTTGTGGATGTTTAAATTATTTTCAACGTTGCTTTTAATAGAGTGCGGACAATAAGTTCCCTGCCATAGTTTGGCAAATACTTCGTTAGAGAGAAAAAATTTCGAAATAAATTTCTACCGTTAATTCCATACATGTACGACTAGAAAAAGATCTTCGATTATACTGTAGGTTAACAAGTAAGATCAACAGCATTTAGTTAATACGGAAAAAAAAAAAAAAAAAACTGATTTTTCTTCGGTTCTATTTAATTATCCTAAATTTATCACCGGGAAGGGCACTTCATGTCTAGCGCTGTATTTTAGCGAAACAGGTCACTTCGAGATAGGCTGTTAAAATTCTACTATTAGCATATTTATGTATTTATAAAGTAGAAAACGAAATAAGTATATACTGTTGTACCTTTTAAAATGGACGTATTGTATAATTGATATTTTAACCGTTTTTAAGATAAGTATATAATCTTTTCTTTATATATATAGAACACTTACGTATGTTGAGAATTATTATTACAGATAGTTAAAATTTAAAATTTCATACGCACGTTTTTGTTTTGTTTATTTACAAAATAAATTTACAATAAAATCCAACCCATTCAGTAAAGGTATATCAACCGTTTCTTCCATGAAGTGTTGAATTGAGTATTAAAAAATGATTAAAGATTAGGATTTTTGAATACCCTAAATGTAATATTCAATATGTACATCGTGTAATTCTAAATACATACCACGAAAACAACGTTTGGATCTAATTTGATAAGCTAATATTCACTATAAACAAACTTCCATAGTTCCCTCTTTATGGTTTGGGAAACATCGCTAAGATGGCTGCGCATATTTTCTGAGGATTCGTTTCGTCCGGGTAAAGTTGCATGACCTGAGTAACTTGCTCCTCCGGAAACAATGCAGCTAGATGGTAGTGCAGTTTCCTTCTCGCGTCTTCTTGTAAGTTCTGCGGCGCCGGCGGACCTATTGGCGGTCCGTTTGGCGACCATTGTGGCCAAACGTTCAATTGTGAATCGGAACAGCTGGACATCCGATGCATGTGTCTATGTTGGGAGTGGGTGGCTTGCGGAGGCCAAGGTCTATACGAATCGGGCGCTGAGGCTATCCTCGTTACGTGTTGATGTACTTCCCAGTTTGGGGGTGTCAAGTAAGGACTCTGTATTTGTCCCATCGGAATTTGAGTCCCTTGCGGCGGTAGCGGGTATCTTCTTACCAATCTGGGATCCGATCCAGGATTTAATGTAAGTTGCCTATGGAGCTTCGTATGGAGATTTTCTGTCTGCAAATGACTTTGGTAAGTAGTGCCAACATTATCCACGCTTCTGCTTTTCGATACGACAGCATGTTGAGGTTCTTTAGCTGGAGGCACATTAGACCTTGTTCGTCCCAAAGGAATTTTCCTAATTTCCCCTTCGCGCGCCATTAAATGCCGTTGAGCGTGCTCCGACAGTCTTTCAGTGACACTTTTATGAGGTAGAGGACCTCGTTCGGGATGGTGATACTTGCACTTATTACCGTACGTGCATTTCTTGCCATAGGGACAAGGAGGTGGCGGATCGCCTTTCTTTGGTTGAGTTCGCAAGAAATTATCTAAGGTAGGACCAGATCTACCTAGCGGATCGTCGGGCGGCATAAACCTATCGTTCACGAAAGAGTACATTAGAATGCGTTCCTCCACCACCTTTCTATATTCAGCGCTTTCTTGACAAAGGTCTCTATAATTGTCGTTACTTACGACTATTCCATCAACTTCAGACGCTAATTTCAGTATGTACCTGTCATCGTAACACACCATTCTTTTACCGCCTACTAATCTCGAAGGAGTAAACACTAATAATCTTTCTCTTTCCAATTCGGCTAAGATCTCTTGATCGCATATCGGATTATCGATTCTGGGCGCTTCTTTTCGCCATTTCGGAACGAAGACGGTAATATCGGCATGTCCTCTCGCTTTAAACCAGTCCACGCAGATTTTAATACCGCGACAGGAGAAGATCTCTTTATTACCATGGCTGTAATAAGAATACGTACAATTAAATTTAGGACAATTTCTTTTTTTTTCCGGTAAATTGTAGGTTTAACACAAAATACCAGTTAAATGTTAGCAAAATATGGCGCCTATAGACTTTGGTGCATGTCGTTTTAATATTAGCGAAAAAATACTCATTAAATACTAAAATACCATTGTTGTGGTCGCCATTATATTTAATAAAGTTTTATGTTAGGCAAAATTTAAGGTGATCTCTTTTATTGGGCAATACAGTATATTTTGATAAAGTAAAAATCACTAACGGAGGATGTGATTTTTTGCAACCTTTTAGACAATTTGTTGCTTTGTTGATTTTTTGAAAACGAATATTCTTTGGTGGCCTAAGAATGTACAGAATAGAGATAAGCTCGTGTTTTAGCTAATAAAAACTCCTTAATAGCCAATCAACGCAGAAAAGGATAATTTATTGCTTGTGAAACATAATTTATTGCTTTATATTACTGGTGCTGTTGCATATTAGTCATAATATAATGTAAATGTTCGCTTATATATAAGTACCATGAATGGCTAGTAAGATTAACAAAAAAAAAAAAAAAAAAATGGGACTACGACAGAATAATTAATTGCAGCGCTTTCTTTAAGGGATTTTATATTTAATTTAATATCACCTGCGACCTTTCCTAACGTACAAAAACGCGCGTATTTCTTTATAAAAAGCTTTTCGGTTTTAAACCTTCGTATTTCTCCCTATATAATTAGTAATGCAAATTTCCGCTTAGACCGTTGCAAAATATTGAATATTTTACACTAAGTTCCCCTAATAGCATAGAATTAACGACCAACGATACATTCGCATCTCAATTGACTTTGTACGCCTACAAGTGTGATCTATCAATTCTTATGAGACTCGTGCGAATATCCTCTTCGAAGTACGATAGCGAAATTTCAAAACAATACGGCAAATACAACGTTCTTTCATACTTCCTTACCTCATTGCCACGTTTGAACCGTCTATAACAATCGGTCTCAGATTCTGAATACTGGACGATTCCAAAATGGCCTCGCCGAATTCCGCCGTAGCCTCGGTAGGGCTATTATCGCAGGAGTTGCCTTTTTGCGCGCCAAGTTTGATAAGTTCAGCCAGAAGTTCATTTTGAGCGGGCGACGGTCCCAGCTTCTGAAGGGCGGCCTGCACCAGCCTCTCGGTGTAGCCCAACTTCAACGCAAATTCTACCCTAAGATCAAATCGAGGGTGTTGATTTTTTTTTTATCCCGTTTGGGTACGTTAAGCGGATCGCAACGCTTACCTAGCGGTATAGCCTGGCGACGGATCCGGTGTAGTTTGAACGTATTCCGCGTATTCGGCTGCAAGGGTGTCACTAGTGGTCCTGGAGACATCCTGATGATTCGACGAGGTTTCGGCCTCGTAATCCGAGTCGTAACTCGAGTCTTCTCCAGCTACAGCACCGGCACAACCCTCTAGACATATGTTATCTACATATTTCTGAAATAAAGATAAAAATTACGTATTAATTAATAAATTTGGGAAAACGGTGTATTCGGAACGATAAAGTTAGAACAAGTTGTTTATTCTTTACAAAAGCCTGAACGTACAGTAAATGTAAGCTAAAAACAACAGTGCATATAACATGAAAAAATCCAACAAAAACAATAGACCAATACAACCATAGAGACAGCGTTGCCAACTTCGACGAAGATGGATATAGTACAGAATCATTGAAAATGAGATACACTTAGCATTAATGCTCTCTCTCTTTTTGGACATTTATATTTTATGTTCTTTTTACCCTAAAAACATCTAGCTCTTTTTTTGTAGATAGAACATACCAATCAGCAGGTAAACCGCTGCACATTAGTTCATGTTTATGTATTTTTAAGACAATTTTTAAGACAGACAACAGAGAGGGCGAAAACATCACGGTTATACAAGCCGCTCCAGAATCGAAAAAGCTTTAATCTAGCTAACAGTTGCTGAAGGAGCGCGCACGGCTGAACGTCAATTGTCGTGACGTATTTTTAACAATAGAATAAATGCAGATAAGAAGTCAATGAGTACATCGTGCCGTCTAGCCAACATAACGTTATTTATTCAAGAGTAATTACTTGCTATCAACCAACTATAACGCTAACTATAATGCCTAGATTTGCTCGTTTTTTTTTTTTTACAATGTTCGCAAGAAAACCGCAAGGCATTATTTGATTAAAATAACATATTCAGGTAGATCTGTTATTTACAAATCCACGACAAATCGGCGTGTTATTACTTACTGGTCGAATGTTAACTTCCATCAAGAATTCGATGTGTACGTGTGTGTATACGGGCACTTATTCGTATAAGATGAAACAAGCGAGAAAATTTGTATCTTTCGCGTAAGTTATCTAGATGTGCTTGTCAACTATATAAATAAAGATGAATAACTCCAACAAAAATGCAAATGAAATTCAACATGTACGCTTATATGACGCCGCGAAGGTTATTAACCAAACGAAATGTGGCAAAAATGCGTCGTCAAAACGAAACACCTTACGCGTAAGCTATTTCTTCAGCACGTAGAAGAATATAGCAACGTTACTGTTACTATATTCCAAGTGCGTAAAGGAAATGAGGACAAATGTGCATGATGTATGCATGTATATCGCGTACATTTTGAAGACCTTGTTTTACGAAAATAAACGAATAACTCTTAGCTTAATAACGTTGTGGAGGCATAACTTCCAATTATTAAAGAGAGTCTTATATGAAATATAGTTCCGTAAGATTTTGAAAGCTTGCCAAAAAATTCGTTCCTGTTCTTAGAGATTACATCGCAACGTAATTAAATCGATTTGCGCCGAAATAGAGGATTATAAGATTCTTTGAACTTACGCGACTTTTAGATCTTTGTAAATATCTCGGCAGCTAGAGTAGATATAATTTGAAGTGTAGGTAGCTCGGACGATTCAGCCGCTAAGGGATTGTGTTGTTCCTATCAGGATAGCAAGTCTCAATTTTTCCGGTCGTCAAGTCAGTAATTATTGGAAAACGCAATGAAGGTGTGCCGGAAATGAGTATCGTGTTTCCCCGTTTGCTTTCTTTATTGTACAATATTCAGGGAAAAAAGGTAAGCTTAATAAACACCTGATCTCTGCAATTAAATTGCGCGCATGCGTACAAGTAAACAGATTAGTGAGATTTAGGATGGGGAAAGCGAAGTTGTTACCCTAATTTGTGCCTTATTCTGGCGAACATTATAATTCATCAGGTGCAGCCTCTGCTCGCCTGATCTTGCTTTTTTTGTCATTTTTTACGTGGCTACTTCAACTCGAAAGTTTAACACCTTGACGCCTTTGAAGACGCTATGAGATCCTGCCCGATGAAGCGTACAAGCATTGAAATTAAATTATCCGTTCTTGTACAATAAAACTATTAAGCTATTCGACTATTAAGCTTGCTAATGCCTCTTCTGTAAGCGAGGTGTCAAATTTTACAAGGGGAAGCTCATCAAATAAAAGAAATCGTCTTTTATCAAACAATTCTTGCAATTTACTTCTTTCATGTTTATTAGGGGAATCGGTCACTACCACAATACTAGTTAACTTTATCGATCTTTTGTCCTGCGACAACAACGGCAGGCGACAATGGTAGTAACAGTTTTCTTTGTTTAGTAAATTAATAGCAAGAATTTGGGTATGTAAATGTTTGTTGTTTCCAAAAGCATTTGCATTTGTAAAACCATACTCTTCTATTGTTTACGTGTCTGTTTCTTAATTAAGATTCTAAACCACAGAGTATTAAAATATCGGTTGCGGTACGCCAATCTTATCCTGTAGAATTCGCAAATGACAACGAGCATATTCATTAACGGATTACCAAATTTCCGGGTGATTAATAGTTAATCCACCTTTATCCTCTTGTTACTACTATAGAACAGGATCGTGTCCCATTTGTTTTTTTTTCCCTCTTCTGGATGTCATTCAATTGTTCGCTCGACGAACAATCGTGACGGCAGGTCAAAAAAAAAATCGACCGAATTGATTGTCACTTGTTTTCGGATCAGTCGGCGTGTGATATTGAGAAATCGCGAAGCTAAAACGCCGCCGATGGAATTGAAACGCGCGCTACACACACAGAGGTGAAAGTTGGAAAGGGAGCGGTTTTAGTGTTGGTGAGCCCGACGGAAAAAATACACCTCCTCTGGTCGATACGTCAGCGAGTTCTCTAGAACTCATTTCGTCCATTGTGCAATGATGTTTTTTTTTTTTCGCTCGATCGTTCAAGGACCCACAAATATGCGGATGTATCCTATCTATGATTTTGATTTCAGTGTAACCGCCATATTTGGATTAGGCCCGAAGTAAAGACGTTAGTTTTTAAAAGGGTAAACCATTACAGTTTAATAGAAGATCTGCGCCCAACTATTATATTTGGTGTATTTCACTAAAGCAAATTCATAAAAGCAAAGAGGATGATATGATACATATGCACTTTTGTTAAGGAAGGTAGCCCTTATTTCTCGACATAATATCCTCGTATATCTATACATTTAATGTTTTTTAAGCCCTTAAATGACGACCTCTTTATTTAACGTGAATCGCTCTTTGCCAAGACATTTTTTCATCAAGTTTGGGAAAGAAAGAAGCCACGGGTGGCCAAATCTGGCGATTTATAGTGATTATGGAATCGGACTCTTCTTTGACGCACGTTCAACGAGAAAAACGTCCATTTTGCCGCCTCACCCTTGATTCCTGGCATGTAGCGATGTATTCATAATCATATAACTCCGAAGAAGCTAACTCGTATTGTATCGATATCAGGTGTGAATTTTGGGCTGAAGGCATCGTTGCGCCATTTTTCGCTATCGAGTATCGGGGCATTGATAATCCAGCCTTTTGTACCGAGAGCCGTACCAGCCTCAGATGGCTGGTACGGTTCTCAAAGGCACGTAGTTCCAAGAGGACTTTATGCGAAGCAACGGTATTATTGCACTGATCGTGTTTGGGTGACCAAAACCCGGACATGATCAGATTTCTTTCTCTGGTGCTTTTGAGGTCAAAAGTTTATGTTAACAAGCCTTGGAGGAGGAGATTAGACGGTGTAACTGAAATCCAGCACAGTTATGCCAACCAAATCGCGTTTGAAAATTTCAGCAAAAGAACGCAAATGTTCTAAGCAAAGCTGAGGAGATCGTCTACTTTATAATTAAATCAACATCCCCATTTGATTTATTTCGAGTTGACATTCATTCCAGCCGTTTTTTGATTTATTTTTATTGCATTGTTGTTTCGTAAGAAAGCGGTCCAAAATAAACGTAGGAATTTGTTATTTGCATCGTAATTGTATCAAATTGTTATTTTTTTTCTCCTAAATATCTCTAATTTTGTTCTGTTTGTTTTGTTATCCATCGAGAAAAATAATTGGTTTCGGAAAATAATGATAATTATGCATAACACAATTGTTTATTTAAAACAGAAACACTTCTAATTAAAACGATTGAAAGGACAACGTGAAACCAAATACATACATATGTATATCTTTTCTTTCAAGATTAAATGAATGCCGTCACGGCAATCGTTACCGTACCGCAAAACCTTGACACACAGGATGTACACGCTAGGTCAATGATGTTAGTTCACCATGAAACCATTTATTTTACTTTCCTAAAAGAATTAAGGTAAGGAGATGACAATCGTCATCGCACGAACAGGATGTAATTTAGAAATTGTTCATTTCTAACGAGAATTGAAGCGAGATTTACTGGAAACCGCTTAATTATAATATACGAATGCGTAGTTAGCTGCCATCTAGAAGAAATGAAAAAAAAAAATATATAAATATATATATATATATATATCCAAATTTCCACAGATAATATTCTAAATTTGTCCCATTTACTACTAAGTAATTTAAGCCCAGAAAGTTTAGAGTGACCATCTGTATTACTTCTAAACGTTGAAAAACCCAAACACTTCAGAAATTTCCAATGATTAAACAATGGTATATAAGCTTTTATTAGACTCTCAACATAGTTGAACTATTTAATAATTATTTTGGATGGTCATAAAATCCGTTTTTTAAATCTAACACATTAAAAGATTTTATTGAGAAGCCTAGCGACGTTAAAGATTCTAATATAAAAACCCATTTTTTCCTGCGAAATACCGAATAGAAAATAAATTAATGTTATGCAGAATTATACACATCAGACACTAATTTAAGAAACATGGATGAATTTAAATAACACTTTATATGGGGAAAAACCATTGATAAATACGCGCATCGATATACGTTTGCATAAAAAATATAGGCAATTTTTGGGATATTTTTGTGGGAACTCTATCTACGTGTATACTGTGAAAGGAACAATTATCTGAGGGCCTTTCGATCGATAGCGCATATGTTATATAAAGGCGTTTCAGAATTTCCAGTAAAGGTTGAATAAATAAATACGTATGGATTTTTATAATGTCGTATTTGAAATTTTAGTCAATTTTAAGCTAGTATTGTAACATAAGCCCAAATGCACTAAATGCATGTGCACAGGCCAGGATATACAATAAGGATCCAATTAAAAGCTTTCGTGGCATAATTTAAGCTCTTTAGAATACATTCAGCGATTTTGATAGCGCACTTAAGCCGATGCGCAACATCTTTTGTAATTCATGGTAAACAAAATATTAATTCTAGCGAATCCTTTTAAGATTAAAACAAACAATAGAAATGGATTAAAAACTGTTTTAAAGATTGAAGATTTAACTCGATTCATAAAAATTCACAAAACAGAAGCTGTTATTTGAAATTATCCAGGATAGACACGTTTAATAAAAAAACAAAACTTTCAGGAATAAGAAGGATTCTTTTAAAACAACACTTAAACGTTTTAAACATTTTAAAACCAATCAAGTAAAAAAAAGCTTTCACATCTAAATTTATCGATACCGCAAAAATTAGTACGAATACCACAGTAAATGTCGATAATTGTGGTTTTTTTGCATTGCTTCGCTGAAATTCAGCGTATGTTAACATTGCGTTATTCTACTTGTATACCTTGAACGGGTTGGATTGAATCATTTATTATCCACTATTTATATGATTATAATCTTAATTCATCTCCACAAGTAAGTGTCTGCCGTCTACGTGGGGATGTGAACGTGAAATCATTTAATTATATCTGTTTTTAAGCCCGATGGTTTTAATAACTACAAAAAGCGCAAAAAAAAAATAGAAAAAGAGAGACCATTTCAATACTTTCGCGGCAGACGGTTGATTAGCAAAGAAATTCCTGATATGTACGGATTAAATGGTCCCAAGGGCTCAGGATAGACCTTTAATTTAAATATGAACTTTCAAAAACGTACATTGTCGAACCTTTGTTTTGGAGATTCATCCTGTAAAGGATTGCAATAAGAGATGAAAATGCTTTCGATAACATTTTATAATTTTTGGACAAAAAGGCGGAAAGCTTCCGAAATTTCAGGTCTCTATTCATTAGTCAGTCAATCGAGGCTTGTTTCTTTATTATTTAATCAATACGTGGTGCCGAACATTCAAATGTTTTTATAACTTCAGATGAAGAATACACCACAACAGAGAGCGAAGATGAAAGTATGACAGAAATTCGTATTGTGAAATAAATAATGTCTACTACCTCTATCTATCTATCAATTGTTAATATCATTTAAAGTTGTCGTTCTTTTTTTTTAAGGATCATGACACGTACAAATATAATATTTTCAATATTGCTAATATACTTTCGCAAATTTAGTTTGAGCTGAATTTAAACGTTTCTTTGTAAACTCCTGTTTAGATCCTGTTTACTTCAATGAATCGTCATTCTAGGTAATGGGTTGCCATTAACGAACTGCGCACCAACAGCTGATGACCCACCAAGTTCTTTACTTCTTTAAAAATTGGGCCTTTTATAGCTTGTCGCTTACCCGCGTCACATATACGAACTGCACAAGCTAACGTGCGTGCCACCTTGGAACATATCAGATTATATTTAATGAAAATTTGTACAATTGGTAGGAATGTACTAGAGTATTTCATTAAATACACGTTGCAATCCGTTTTGTTTTTCTCAAGTATGAAAAAAAAAAAAACGTTCGGGAGTCCCCAGGAGTAATTGCTTTACTAGGTAATAATTTAAATTATTACTTCATTGCGTTGAAATGAAATAATTGACATTCTCTATTAACTTTCATTTAACATGTGTTTAGCAATTACTTATTATGCTTCGAAATCCTAACCAGGAACTTATTTTTCGCGGGGCGCTAACGAATGTTATCACGTGTCCTCCGTTAACGTATTATCAACTCAATTTAGCGTTAATTTTTGACTTCTCCTCATCATCATAACTAGTTTCCCGTCGTAAAGGAACGTTTTATCTTTTTTTTTTACTGCGATTTCCACGCTATATTTACTAATATACATGTGCGAATGCAATATGCAAATCGCCATTAAATATAACGATAAAGACGTAGTTTATGTAACCACGATAGTAGAATAACGATAAGTATTAATGAGCGCCGAAGAAGCGGATTCTAGAAGGACCGATGCTATTACTAATAGCGTGTACGACGAAGATAAGTCAGAAAAATGCTCGATATGGGACGCGTGTAAACGAAGATTTTAGAAAACGCGGTTTTATGCGACTCAAAACGAGCTCACCTCTCTCTCAACGATCATATCTTATGGAACGAACCCGGATTTAGTATCCATTTCTGTTCGTTTAGCAGCAGGCGGTCCACAGATTAGATGTATACGGCATTATATCCTGTTTCTCTTCATCGGCAGCTTACAAGAGGGCTATGTTTACGGTTTAAGAAAGTCCAGCAGCACTTTTCTCGCACATAACAAGCACAATATACCACGAAATATCGCCGGGAATGTGCTAGAACAATAAATACTTTTTCCGGCCTTTCTAAATCGCGAACCGTCTTACTTATAAATTTATACAACAAATAAATCGAGAATAAGCAGTACGGAATACTCCGAGTAAATATTCTTCGTTTTACGACCAAAGAACAACTGCCCGTCAACTGGTACATCCAGCAACTACTCGAAAAGCGCGATAGCGGTTTACCGTAGGTTTGGTGGGAGCGCAAAAAGAATCGTTTTGAATGAAAACCGTGCGGAAGAACTCGATGGTGATGAGATGATGTTGACGATCGGATGCGGACAGAGATCGAGAACTTTAACGATTTTCTTTATCTTCTCAACGGGCGATCTCTCCACGAGAACGTGCGCTGTACGATTTGAAAGCGCGTGAACTGAAATAGTAAATAGAGAGATTCGAAATGTTCTGCTATTGTGCGGCTGGCTAGATCGATGCGGGTATTTTCGAAGAAAGAAGTCGTATCGCTGCATGATTAGTAGGGATGTGTAAGTTGGCAGCTGGTGTTGAAATCACCCGGAAGCTTTCGCTCTTTCTGTACACGAGCGCGAAATTACGCGAATGCGCAGTGTGAACGCCGCGTCCGTGGGGTACCGCTTTCGGCGGCCCCTCTCTGCATATTGCACGGGTCAATTGACTAATGTAACATTTGCATTTAGATATATGTACGTATGCAGATGTGTAAAACCGGATTTGAAATTTTTTAAGTTGTTCTTGATTAGGATGCGCCGAGAAAGACGGAGATATACTATATTTAGAACATTAGCAGTTATTAATTTGATCATTTATTAATCACTTGTATCGCATAGATTTTGGATTAAGACCAACAAATGGTAAACAACATAACAATTACTTTGCTTGCAGTCGTCATGAATCTTCTAGCCGTTAATTTTTTTTTTTTGATTCTTAGAAGAACAATAGCATTGCCCAAAGTCATAATTACCTTCTCTTTTATGCGCGTTCTTTATTGAGAAGACAATTAATGTAGGCGATTTTGTAAATACATTAAAAGAAGAAGTAACTTTTCAAGGATTGTAGGAAGATTAATTGATGAGTTACAATATTTATCTTTTATACGACGATACTCTGAAAAGTTTCCAGCATAATACAGAAACAAGTTTTTTTTTTGTCAAATTTACTTTTATTTCTCAACGCCTCCTTTTCCCAGCTACGCTCTTTAATCCGTCAAAATAATAGTTGGTTGGCATTTTGGTTTACGAATATGACGGCTTATTTATTCGATGAAAATCTCTGTGCTCCGAACGAAGCTTTAAGTTTAGGAAGGGCGCAGGGTTAGATCTGATAATAGGGTGTATGACCCGTTCGAATTTCAATTTGTGAATTTTTGCCACGGCAGCCACTTCAAATTCGGTTGTTTCTCCGCAATTTCTACGTTTAACGTATTAAATAACGATGTATAGCATGTTTCCGTTATTATCTTTCTTTATTCAAAATAATCAGTATTGATTTCATTTATACTACTTCAACGGGCTTCGAAAACGTTCATTCAAATGCGTTTTTGGTGAACTTTTCCGATGTTATTAGTAGAGATGACAGTTTTTGGCCGTGCCTTTCTTTCAGGTCGTTCCCCAAACAATAGCAGTATTATTGGACGTTATTGTGAATATTTCCGGACTTCTCGCAGCTTTGAGTTGTTGACATTTTACAGGAGATGTAACATGCGTTAACAGACCTCTTTTTGGCAATGGGCGAGGAAGTGGAGACGTCTTATACCTCGTACATACCGGTAGATAGATATTAAGGATAAATAAGTAATTTTGAATAGAAAATAACTTCTAATGTTGATTATTCTGAAGAGCGCTCTGTTCATTCCGACAAAAAAAAATATAACCATAAACAAACTACACGGAACCATTCTTATAATTAGCCAGTCGATACTGCGATGATTTTTGCTACCCGCAGACGATTATTGATCAATTGGGCACCAGAAATCTTTGCGATCAATCTGACGCAAATGACGCATAAAGGCGCCTTGCGGTCAATTAAATCAATTTTTTCTACGTTGTGAGTCATCCCAACTTCTCGTCTTACTGTAACTATTGTTTACCGAAAATTATTAACGATTCGTTTAATACGCTGCTTGTTAGAATCCGGCGTTTAAAAGTAAATACATGCGTAGAGTAATGCTCAATTAGCAATATACGAATTGAAATTTTTGATACGGCAGTCGCCACACATTAAACTAAGGAAAACATGTTGTTTGGGATTCGCATGTTGTCGTACACTTTAATACACTCCGTCAATTATGTTTATATTTTATAAGGTGATTTATTAGGTCATCGAACAAACACTGACGTAATCTGTAAAAATGCCATACGAACAAAAGAAACTAGAAATACACATATGCAACATCCGAGAATTTATGTTTTGGTGTAACGAAAGAGTAAAGTTAAATAATCCTAGTTAAGTAATTACGCCGGATGATTAATTAACGCGCAGCTAATGTGTAAAACGATTTTGCTCGCTTTAGATAATTGGAGGTTTCATCTTTTTCCACTAATTACCATCTGACGGCTAATTTCCTTCAAATAACGATTTTTTTTTAATTTGATTTGGGACGAAAATGGTAAATGCTCTATTCATCAGATTTTAAAATACGGACATTTCATTTAAAACTTGTTACAAACTTAACAGACTTAAGTCAAGTTAAACATAGAGATTATATGGTTTAAGGCGTTTTATTTGATCAGCACTAAATCCCATTGGTTTGTAAATCGGACGAAGCTTATTGCAAAAATGCAAGTGGAGGTTATTGAGCTATAAGGTAAAATAATGAAACGGAAGTTGACGGGGATTGGTGTGGTATTTGAAATGGAGGAATTTTCAAACTAACGTTTTTAGGCGGGACAATCACTGTCGATCGATATTTGCAATTATTAGGCAACAAAACAGCGTTTTGCCAAGATGCAGTTAATGTGTTGGGAGTACGAAGCGTCACCACGTTACGGTTTGCAGATGAAACGATTCCTTTGTTGAAAGTATAATGCATCAAGGCAGCACGCAATGATCATCCAAGTCGATTAATCTTACAATACCATGATTTCTCCTTGCGAGGAACTGCGGAGGATGAAAAACGTACGAAAACCACAAGATTTGTCACAAGATGTCTTAATCGAAGAATGGGACAATGTATCTCAAGAAAATATTTACAAGCTGGCACGTCTCGGTGTCAAACAATAATTCATGCTAATGGAAGATTAGTTAGATTAGAAGATTAGTTTCTTTTAATTGTTACTGTTACCTCAAAATGTTATGAAAAAATGTTTTAACCTACCTTTACTTTCTTTTGAATTCTTGATAAAATTGATAAATATTAGGTAATGGAAAATATTTTTATTGTTTTTTCAAAATGTTTTGTTGTTTACCTTCGATTTTACGAACGATTAACCCTTTCTTCCCTATTCTTTCTTTTTATATGTGCATATCTAGAGTCAATTTAAGTCCAACGTTCTATACAAAGTTATTAGATGTAATTTAATACAAGAAAAATATTATTTTTAAAGCTAACTCTCGATTTCGACTAGGATGTCGCTTTCAGGTTAATCTGCAAAGTATTCAAGAGACGATCGTATTAATTATACCCTATTGGAAATGTAAAAAAAGGAAAATGTCGCTCTTATATCATTACACGTTGTACATTTAGAATTTCTGCTCCATTATTCATGACGGGAAGGAATTTGATCGTTATACTAATTCTCGTAAAAATGTTCATCTTTTCTAAGTATGGCAGATGCCATAAATTGTTGAATCTATTACATGAAGCAGGTGCAGCAGCCTAATATAGAATGTGTCATTAATAAGCGAGAAATGCTACTATTTCTGCGTCATCCGTCTGAATCTAAACGATCCGATAGCGTCCGCGAAGTACACGGATGGAACGTAAACAGTGGAACGCGCTGTCAAAATAACAACACGAGAACGTGTGATATAAATAACCGGGCAAACACGTAATTACCAATTTGTTTACAAATGAATGCGAGAAAAAGCATATTCCACGTCCATCCGCGTTAAAATATGACGTCAAATTGGTTATGGACAAAGTTCTCGGACTAATAGATTAGATGCGCGTGACGTACGAAGGCTACATAGTTCTCTTCTGGTCGGGAAGCGAAGCCGAAAGCGTGGATGTTTGAGAATGTCGAAAGGCGAATTTATGGTTATTCTGGTTAGTTGTACTTCGTCAATTTTGTAAAAAAAAAATATAATGCATAACGTTCCACTGAATTTAGATTTCACCGGAAAATAATAGTATTTAACGTCATCGACGGTGGCAAGGTTCGTAATGACGTCTTTGTACAGTACAATTTATTACTTTCGCTGTATATCTGCGCTTGTACGCACCTTTATATAACCGCCATTGGTAAACATGTGACGGGTTCATCTGAATACTAAATTTACTCCAACAGATTGACTTGCATTGTCGAATCACGTAAAATTAATTTATTACCTAATGATAGCTATGTGACCGGTGGAGTTCTCCAAGGATCAATCATAGTCCCTCTGCTTTTTTATTGTATTTATCTAACATTGATAAATCTTTAAAATTCCGTAACCTTCATAATTAGTAGGACGATGTTCAATTATTTAAATTATGCTATGCTAGTTACATTAGGTTAGTTGCTATATAACTTAATAACAATATTATGCTTAGTTTTTCTTATATTTTCTTGTTGTTATTAGCTCAAAATTTACATTTGCAATAAAATTGATTGCTTCTTTAGCTTTTTCGTTCCTTTAGACAAAATAAATAAATAAAAATAGCGTCATAACAATATTTTTTTAGAGAGTACTAGCTAATAGCTGCAAGATAAATGTTTCACTACATAATTCAGTTCTGGGTTTTATTTAAATGTACTTCCCGTGGATCAGTACAAGCTCTGCGTCATTTTGGAACTCCTCAAGAAAAAAGTTAAAAGAGCGACTTGATTACGTTAATATCTTTTTATTTGCGCCATTACATCTTGCAATACTATTCTACATGGTATTCATATCTAAGAAAATCCAATTTAGTAGTAAAGTGTTGATGCCTGGGGTGCTCTTGCAACGAATATGCTGCTTTTCTGGTTAGCTCATCGGTTTTTTCATTTCCCTCAATCTTCCGTTGGTTTCATTCGCGTCTTGCCTCTTCCTTACCTAATAACATTTGCTCCTTCGATTGATCCCAATTCTACATAGTTTTATTATCAAGCACGTTCCAATAGATGAACATATCATAGGTATTCCCCTCTATAGAAACAAGCAGTAACCTAGCTATCTCGACAAATGAATCACCTAATTTGCAACTAATTATGTGGTACTACTAACGTATATTGATTAAAAAGAAATGTATTTTTCTCTATATAAATGTTTTATAATAACAGTAAAACGTTCCTAATCCGATAATTAGATGCATATATGAGCATTGCCTGAGTTAACTATAAATCTATAAACCAACCTTCTAGCACGTGCATGACAGAATTTACCGTAAAACTTAAACAACGACCGTTTGTTCGTTGTTGATCGAAATAAATACAAAGAAAACGATTAGCATAACAGTAGCTTAACACGGCCGCTCGACACAATTTCTACTCAACCGAAAGTTTTATTTTCGTCGATTCAGATCCGGATATGCGCGCGGTGTCGAAATAGCCGCGTATCCGGTTCTCGACGTTCGACCGACGATAGAAACGAAACGAATTATGTAAAGGTATGCGTAGTGTAAGGTGTAGTTACGCTCCGGTGAATGCGAAAGATAATGAAAGACCGAGACGGAAATAGCGCGACGTGTACGACGAGGTGAGACTGTTGCCTTTTTCCACATGAAGGATCGTCCGGGGTGTACGCGCGACGGACCGCGTCCCCTCTTCGCCGTCGTTCCTATCATCATCGCGGCACGTTGATCGTTCGATTCGAGTGCGGATCAGATGAATTTCGTTCGATTCGGCGACTCGTGACCATCGAGTAGAGATGAGACAAAGGCGACGTTTTTTCAATGTTTTTAACACGATATGAATGCCTATTATTGATTGTAAACCTTAATAATACTTTTCGTATTTATAGTAATAATAAAAATTAAATACAGGGCGTTAAAAAGAGAACAAGCTTCGAGAGGGGATAGTATGGTCCAAAAATTGCAGAATTAAAGAACGTGGCTGCGCAAATGGTCAATTTCGTTAGTTGCCGAGGCTTACTTTTGTTACCCTGTGAACTGTTGGAGGCATGTAGTAACAACTGATACAAATTACGTACAATGTGAGGGCATCGCAGCAGTACTTTGTGAAATTATCGATATGAGTGGGCTAATTGATAGATATCCGTAAAATGACACCAAATCGGAAAATTCACAATAAACAACAAACGCTATCGATTGCGGTAGCTCAAGCACTGGTTTCTAAACAATATAGAGCTATGCGTAATTGGTCGGGTCTGGCGAATAGGCGGATTTCGGCAGATAATTTATATCGGAGCAAAATGGTCCTTATTAATTTACCTTATCAAAGCCATCTTTGTGTTTTTGTAAGGTCGTGTAAGGAAGTAATTAAAGATTACTGCTTCTAGGTTTGTCACACTTTTCTAACACTCCGTATAAAAGTTATCCACGAATATGAAAGTCATAAACAAAATATTTGTGATGGTCACTTCTATCCACTATGCACTCCTATGAACGCCTTATTTGTGGTTTGTCTCCGCATATTTTATGTGGCAAATCCTGAATTGATTGATCTTTGAATATTAATAATAACTGCCCGAGTTTCATAAAAGAACACAGCAAAGATATTCGTTGATAAACGGGACAAGAATCCATTTATAACTGTCAAAGTCAAAACTCATACTCTGGGAAATAAACCCATCTAAATTAAAACTAAAAGATGGAAAGGAAATGAAAGAAAACAAGGACTTGATACTAAAAACGAAACCACGAAACGTCATGCAAAGATATTCACAACAACTTCGCCAAGGATAGGAAAGATCATGCTACCTACATAGAGGATCTCGAAATACTGGCAGAATTATTGGCAGGACGTGCAGCCTTAATAATCATCTACGTAAACTAAGAAAAGCTCATGATCAACTATGTCATCTATGGCAAGAAGATGGAATATTTTACCTTTTGTGCAGATGGAACAGCCATTATCCTCTTTTGGAGAGGAACATCACTATGCCGCCTTTGTTTAGATTGTTGTTTTCGGTGTACAATGATATAGACTCGGGCTTCATCTGCAGCGAAAAATTAGCGTATAAAACCTACTTTGTTTCTTTTTCTTCAAAAAAATGTATCAATAGTAGAATATATGAGAAAAAAAATTATCCTTTATTACATTTGAGCAGAATTTCAGCACTATCCATCTCGTCAAAAGTTATGATAGCTCATGCGCTCAAAGTGAATGGCGGCTTAAGGAAGGAGCTCGCTATCTATCCGTTATTTCAAAAACCATTCAGAAGCACTGGGTAGCATATATAGAATTGGTAAGTTTTTCAATTGAAAACGTGCGACGTTTATTAATTTTTAAACAAGAAAGTCCAAATATATAAATTTAGAATCTATCACGTTATGCTCGAATATACTTCCGTTTGATTTCAATATGAACGTCGATTAAGCTTTCCGCTTCAAATAATATTTAGGAATTGTGGAGGACGATATCGTATCAATTCGCTGAGAGAACAGCTCTAATTCATTTTGAGATCAAAGCGTCGGTTTTCTTTGAAAAAAATCCGTTTCGTACACATCCTGTTCTAAATTTAAATAAATGCGCAAAGTGAAATTGTCTTTCAGGAATGTACTACTCTTGAGTACCTTTTCAGGTAAACCGTACAATTGAACATTAAGAACACATTTTACTTTGATCAGTGCGTCTTTTTCTTCTCATGGTGAAATCTACCGAGGATTGATAACACTACCGCACATAAATTGTTCTGTATCACGTAAAAGATTTACAAGCACAGTTAGGTCTATCCGGGGACACACTGTACATTATATTAGGAAAGAGAAATCGCTAGAAAATTAATGAAAAAAAAAAAGACCGTCTGGCATCAATTGTATTGTATACTTATGGATAGAGAGGGCAACAGCGAGTGAAATCCTACCTGTTTTGCAGCGAGTAGACAGACTCGTGTCTATTCGTCTCATAAGAAAGGGTTCGTGTTGCCTACTAATTTCCCCGACAGTCAACAAAACACGAGTCTGTCTAGTCGCTGTACAACAGGTATCATTCCACTCGCTTTTGACCTCTCTACTTATGGACATAAATCAATATCTTCAGGTATATTTATCAAAATCAAGTAAACGTAAACTTGACGTGCAGGGGTTTCCATTGTTTACCGTTCAATTTCATCATTTTTCACGCAAAAGGTATTATCTAATAAACTAGTAATAAAAGAGGCCTTCTTAAGTTACTACTTATTCCGAGGAAATAAGTACTATTAACCGACTTGCAGTGCATGCTTTCTAATTAAACAAAATACTAAATTCGCCATCGGCCAAGTCCGAGAAAGTACTTAATTGTGACTTCCATTAACTAAAGACAAAAAGCAACCAGTATTACAGCTGTAGAAGAATGTTTCAATGGAATGTAAAGACATCACCAAAATGTTTTTTTTTCCCCTGTTGAATATGATAGCTCTTATTACTGATGTAAGACAATAACAGCTGTACGGCTTACTGTAAAAGTATTCCACCTTTTAAAGTAATCCGAAATGAAGATCGATTCAATTTCGGAACTATACAATGCAGCCCATCTCTAGCGGCAAGTGTTTGGTGAAAGGCCGAGAGCTACGTACGCCGTTGAACAATTCGAAGGTTGAAATTTATAAAAAGACGCATCCTGGTCCATACACATGCATACACGTACACAGGCATAGCTCGTGTGCGAGTCCGAACGGTAGAAGGAGATAACGTTATATGTACGGCTATCATCCAATATTTATTACCGCCCACTGCGATCGTAGACTCTATTACTTCATAGCGTATTTACATGCTTTTGTATGTACGTATGCATCGGTAGCTATTGGATACTATTGGACATGACTGGTTCGAAAGTAGGTCCGTAAGTTCAATTGAATGAGTTCGTTCTATTTTTTGCTCGATTAAAATTAGAAGGTTACTACCATTCTGACACACGACGGAGATTTTGCGACTCTACCTATGCAATGCAACATTCGCGACATGCAGATGGACAAATGTGAGATTTTTTAATGAGAAATACCTTGAATGTATTTCCATATTACCGAATGTTGCAAAATAAAATATCGAATTTATAATTTACATTCGCTAATTATTATTTTAGATCAACCGTTTTAGAGAGGACATTTTTCAGTGAATTACGAACTTCTTTTAGTTTAGATCGATGAAGATATTTCATTATCTTTATTGTAATTAGCAATTCAACGTCTTCATCTATCTTTGTCTTGGCATATTAACTAGAAGGAGGCCCTTTGAAGTTCCTATCTTCTAATTTCATGCAGACGTTGATCCCGCAAAAGGCAAAATGTTGAAAGGTGGACACAGCGAGCGCATCCACCAAAATGTGTCATAGATATTGCTAATTCAAAAAAAAAAAACAAAAAAAAAACAAACAAACAAATAATCCGGTTTATTCATTTTTAATGTTACTCCTTAACTAGTTAAACCAGGAGAATACGTAAAGGACCAACATGCAGTCTTTTAAACTCTATCCTCTTCTTCTTTCAATATTTATTCTGCCTTCATTGATGCACATGCCGAACGAATTAACCCAGACGTTTATAATAGCAGCAATGGATTTATTTATGATCAAAGCAATGTTTTTATTATTCTATTATGCTGTTATCTTCTGTATGCCATAGTAACTTACTAATCATAATGCAGATTTCTAATTATAACTGACTGGAAGTGCTTAGAAAAATAACGTTTATTACTACGTATATTAAATATGTATGCGTATGTATACGTAAATGAATGAATAAAACAACAACTTCAGTATAACAATTAACTTCGATTACATTTATTCAAAACATACTGTTGTTGGCCGATACTAGGCCTTTGATGTTTTACAAACAAAATCCGATGTTGCTTGCCAGACCAGCTATCGAATAATATAGCATATAATTAATCTATTCAATGCAATTTAATCAACATGGACGGAACCAATTAGCGTTGCCGCATTATATTTCTTACATAAAGCACGAGTTGGGTGTTGTCGAGGAGTTTGGATTTTTAATTTTATTTTTAATAGAATACGCACTTTTTTGTTTTCTTTGTTGAATGCTAAAGAGAAGGTTGCTAAACAAAAACAACAGGGAAGGTGACAAAAGGAAATAGAAAATGTAGCCGGGAGATAGAAAATTTAGATGTAATGCTGAATATCAAATACGCTGTAAGTTCTACGCAAAAACTAATGTAATAAGAGGAATTGAGAAAATCGACTAGCTTTGGTAGAGTGCTTTCGAAAAACATGAATTTGAAAACCCGAATATTTACAATAGAATGATAGAAGCCCGACGTTAATGGTTTTTTATTGATTACTCGTTAGGCGGATGTTTACGAATCTCATATTGACGTGAACCATGCAAGAGAAGGAAACTTCTTTTTTTCCCAGATTTCCCAAATACACGCCCTACGAAAATGAGAAAGTTATCAGTGTACCAGGAACGGTTAGATCTTACCAGGTAGTGCACCTGCTTCCACCTTGGTTTTCTTAACTTCAACGAATCTATTTGTAACAACACAATATGTCAGCGAAGAGCTTAATAATAGAAAACAAGTGCGACATAGACCGATTCCTCTAAAGATATGTCAGACCACGCGCTATTAATATCCAGGTTTTTTTTTTTTTTAACAATTATTTCTCCGTTCTAATCGTGCTTCTTGTTTTTATTTATATAAATGACTTGCTATTGTAACGAACATTGGTTTATACATTTTCTTTCATTTACTTCGGACACGTCACAACTTCGGATAAAGTGAAACAGTATTCATGTTTGATGGTTCGTCAACAAAGTCTCTCTCTCTGTCTATTCTGTTGCACTTTTAAATTGTTTTCTATTTTTACCTTCCACTTATTCTCATTAAAGTAGCTCGATGCACCAATGACAGGGCAATTTGTTTCCGACTGTTTCGAGCGTCAGCAGTCGCGAGTCACCATAATCAACTGTGTTTCACCCAGCTTAGCACGTCCATAACTGAACCGTTTAGTTTGTCGCGTGCAGAAGTTAAATCGCCAATAAACAAATTTATTCATAAATTGTAAGTTTAGAGAGCATATATAGCGGAATAAGGTTACGTACAGTCTCAACGGCAATTTTGTAACACTCTACACAACCAAAATAAATCTAATGTTTAGGGTAGCATAATGCCTAAGGCCAGCGCTGATTACGAAGAAGAGACGAATTAGATTTATATATTTTCAAACCTGACTGCATATATGCAGTAACAAATGAATGTTACGTAGGCCAATAGCGTACGGCATACTTCCTTTCTATATTCCGCAAGGTGTAAATTGCTGCTCAACGAAACCGGTGCCCACATCTTCGCAAGCATTGTTCAATTGTTAAGCGGCCTGGCGCCGCGTTTTAGGTATCTAAATTCCAAAAATGAATTGCCAGCCTGACGTAAAATGCGGTTAACGCATTCTAACTGCATATTTATTCTCGACGTTCGGATCTCGCATTTTAATTGCGGGTTGCGCGACTGTGTTTTCCTTTTTTACCAGGAATAATGTTGTAATGGCAATTAATTATGCGTCGATTAGATCTCCGCGCATTTTTTACACCTGTCTAATGAAAACGCGAACGGCGTGTTTTTAAATATGCATGACGCATTGTCCGTGTAGTGGCAGCGCAAAACGCTCCCAAGAACACTCTATCCCGTATATGCACTCGTATTCGTGTTTGTTTACGAATTCGATACGATTAATGCGAATGAATGCGAGACAAACCGATACGTAGGCATTCTACTACAGGTAGGTATGGTGTTATGTACCCAAGTACATGTCTATACTACTAGGAATGAACGAGGAAAGGTTAATGAAAAAAAAAAAAAAAAAACGCAGTGATTCTTATCAATAACGCGCTATATTCAGGCTTTTTTAACAACGTAAAAAGGGATTGATTTGTGAAATTGTGAATGGATGTTAAACAGGTATGATAAATACGTATTGGACGTCCCGATCTTAATTTGTTTCTTCGCTCCTACGAGCACGTTCAAATTCATTCATTCAAAACAAAATGTCTCAAGTGGTAGTGCAGATTCGCCATGAACACGTCTAACTTCTCTTTGATCTCTTTTGGGTTTTCCCGGCAATATGAGAGAAGTAGAAATGACAAAGGCAGGTGGAATAATTCCTTTTTTGGAAGCGACTAGATAGGTAGATTCGTTTCATAAGAAAGGGTTCGTGTTGCCTACTGGTTTCCCCGAGAGTCGACAAAACACGAGTCTGTCCAGTCTCTGCAATAAAAAGTAATAATTCCATCCGCCTTTGTCCTCTCTAATGATAAGTGTTTAATAACCGCACGAAATCCTTTTTTTTATCCATATACCCAAAAAAACAAACTCGTTTATTGCTTTTAACTACAATTCGCACCGTATTTGGTTATAAATATGATAAATGAGACGCATGCGTTCATTGTGTTGCCATCCTTCCTTTACTTATCTCACTTTTTACGACTGTTATCGTACATATAGATCCCAAAAAATTTGTAATTCTTTTTGCCTCGTAGGAGGTGTAACTTTTTACTTTCAAACCTTTTTTAACTGAAGTTTATTAACGAATCAATTTGATTCCATCAACTCTTCGTCATCTAAATGTTTTTCTCGAAACAAGAGTTAGATCTCGATAGTTTCTATCTGCAAATCCTTCATCGCTTAAACGAAACGCAATATTTACTATTTCGGTAACTGGAGCTGGCACATTATTTCCTGCTTGCAGCACCATTGGTTAAATTCCGCACAAGCCGATGATGACAAAGTTTTAGTAGCAAAATAGGAAATTCATTCTACACATGAATAAGAGTTTCGTATTCCTCGATCCAACAGCTCTATTAATGAAGTGCGGTTAGGAGGAAGAGATACAATGTTCATCCGCTTCGCTGCTCTAGCCACCAGCGTTATCAGGAATAAATGAATCTTCGACACCCAATTTTTTTTCCGTTTGCGAGATAAAACCAGTTCTTAATAGTTATTTTAAGTCGGTTAAGTTGTTGGAATATTGCCGTATTATAGGAGAGCTATCGCGCGTTATATGGAAATCGCCGTTTGGGAGGCACATTCGAAATAACATTAGATGGACACCAAAGATGTTTCTAAATAGATTTCTTTTGTTTGCGAAACAAAAATTTTTTTCTTGATACATAATACGGCGAGTACCGTTGGTGATAGTAAAAGCAACATGTCTCAAATGAACACATGGCAAGGTGTATGATTAACGATCCGACTAAATCTTACAGCAGATTGTAGGTTTTTAAAAGTCGGTATCATTCAATAATAAAAAAAAAATTATAATAATGTAGTAGTAATAAGACTGACAGCTTTTATTTTGCTACGCACATGTAGTATCGAAGACAAACAAAACAATATCAATTCATTAGCTGGTCACTTGTGTAGCTTTGACTTGTTTACAATTGTTTTGTTTTTGATTTATGTTTAACATTATGCGAGGCAGTCTCTCATTTCCGTAGTCCCTGGAATAAAAATCAATTGTTAATCGCCTGCTCAATACAATCCAGTATTTAGCATAATGTTATTTATCATTGTTAAACGTCCTTTGAATTCGTTAATTCGATGCAATGGGTGATATCGCGCTTTTTTTGGTTATACGAATGGCATTTAGGTAAGAAAAAAAAAAAAAAGGTGAATAGTAGGTACATAATACGTTAATT
The DNA here is from genome assembly GCA_020654165.1 of Oryctes rhinoceros. Taxonomy (NCBI): domain Eukaryota; kingdom Metazoa; phylum Arthropoda; class Insecta; order Coleoptera; family Scarabaeidae; genus Oryctes; species Oryctes rhinoceros. The sequence continues at coordinate 2,519,025 of JAIOKQ010000548.1, read as the reverse complement.
ACGAGACTTGTATTGCGTCAAACAGGATTAAGAGTTGTTGAGTAAGACATTTAGTTATTACATTATTGAAAACTGAAAACAATTATGTTCCAGGTATATTCATAAATCTACAGTCATAATAGGGGAAGGACAAGTATTACGGAACGAGACAAGACTAACGAATTAAATTATAATAAATCGTAGTTGTTAATTCCAATCTAATCTTGCAGATTGTTTTTAGAAAATGTTCGATTCTCGGAAATTTATAATATTTATGTGAATGCGCGCAATCAATCGAATAAAAAAAATGTTCTCTATAATTATGGATATTATATATGCATACATTGATGGAGAAAGGCTGAATGAGACATGCCGGAACCCCCGGGTTAAATTTTTATTTTGTATTTATACACAACGTTTAAAATCTAGGAGGATCACGAGGCCAATTCAATGTAAAATCATTGGACTAAAAAGCAATCATAGTACTATCACGGGACCATCACCGATAAAAACATTCTTAAAAAGACGGAATTAATTCCTACTAAACCGTTAAAGTCATCTTGATGTATCCGAATAGGTGAGCAACACTAGATAAGCGAGACTGACCACGTATAGCCGTTGGAATTCTGATTGGACATTGACGATCGAAGAACGAAACACCGTCACACTTCCTCTGCAAGCACCCAGCACAGACGTCAATCAGAATGACCATGCTGGACAGTGAACGGGTACGTCTTGCCGGCATAAGGGCGATTACTCTGGGTAACGTCTTAACCTACGACCTTAATGACTTAACTCAATTGTTGTTTTTTTGTTCAAATTATCCGAAATCGCGTTGTAAATCGGTATTTTTTCACCATAATCGCATGATCTGAACCCAGACGATTTTGGTTCTGGGGTTATCTAAAAAAACTGACCAAAAATGCTGAAAGAAATAAAAAAATTGCTACAATTTGAACGAAATGTTTTATAATGCTGAAGAGTTGCTGTAAACAGTGTTGCGCCTAAGAAATCCCATTAGTTCCTATTGATTTTTATTCCTTGCTTAATTTCTTGAAATTATTCAAGTATCTTTATTTTGCACGTATTACACACGGGACATCTTTGTTTGCGCACATCTAAATTAAGGCACTTTATTAATAAACGCGAAATTTATAACTTTCGATGGTCAATTAAGCTTTCTATTCCCTTGACTAACGTCACATGATCCGGTAAATTTTTGCATAATTAAATTCGACATTAATTCCTAACAATTTGTTGATCGTTATCATGTACTTACAATAACCACAATAATTGGCAAGGCTAAATGAAATACATTGGAAATTCCACCGTTCTTCATTCATATTATTAATCTATGTACCTGCTGAAAGTTGGAAGTTATTGTTTTTATCTTTCATATTCTGCACATTCGACATTTGATCTATTACGCTATGGCAATGTAAAAAAAAGAATGCGTTTATTACAAAGAGGCTGCTTTTCAGTTATTTTTCTTTTTTACGTTGCCTTTGCCGCACATTTTATGTACAGTAATGAGCTAGCTGCAGATGAAGAGATAATTTTATTATTAATAGTGGATCAAACACGTAAAAGGGCAAAAGACGAGAAAGAGAGGCTTCCACGCAAGTATTTTCGTTAATACAACAAATGGAGTCACACCAGACCATCAACTATTACGTCTACAGCGCATTAGAGGTCAAGTGGCTGCTACTCATACAAAGCATTCTTGAAGCAACCTCAACTGTTTCATTTTTAATGCTTAATGGTAGAGTTCCGCTTGAAAGAAAACGTTATCTGCATTCTTAGTCTTTTAATCCATATGTGTATTTGTAAAGCACTCATTTGGAGCAGTTTAATCCGAACAAATTGCTAATCCAAACATTTCCCCAATGTTAAGTTAGTTATTGGTTAAGTTCATTCAAATAACCGAGTACAATCTTTTCAGATTGAATTATGCCCTGAACGTTTTCCCGTGTAGTTTCCATTGAAACGCTTTCATCGGTTTATTTTAAAAGCTATTCGTTTATTTGTTCCATGCAAACTTTAATTAAATTCCGTTAAATGGTGTTTCTTACGTCAAGGTTTCTCGTTCAAATTTTTTTTGGTCAAAGAAATTAAACGTTTATTATCGCTGAATTATTTCACTTTTACAATAAACAGTAGTTGTTCAAGCGCTATTTACTTAGTAACTTCAAGTAAACACACAAACACCTTTGGTTGCGTTTAAAATTCAAATGCTCATAAAAGAGGTAAATAAGAAAGGAATGCTGCTTTTAAATGGAACGCTAAATATGCAATTACAAGCGTAATGTTGACAGGATATTTCGTACGTTTCAATTAAAAGTAGATAATGTATTACATTTAATAGCTGTTTATTTGAAACTTGAAGTTGCTTTTTTTTTTTTAATAGTACGTACCATTAGCGTGACGATTTACTACTGAATTTGTCCTATGATTTTTAATTTTTTTTTCCCGTAACAAATAGAGATTAGATAACGTCGAAGTAATGTGAGTACTAGGCAGTAACTATTATTCGAATTTTAATTAAAACATTGATAACCAGGTCGATGTAACCGGATATCAAAATAAAACATAGTTTTAGATTACATATAAAAAAATTATAAACAAGGAGTAAATCGGTCTAAAAATAACCCGTTCTTATGATTTTACAATTTCCAATACGATGAGAAATTTACGAATCAGCGACTTCGTAACCGCCTATCAAGCAATATTTTTTCAAAATCTGCTTCGAAATGTTGTAAAATGTCTTTTGATGTATCGAATGCGTCCTAATTGCGTTAAATCAAAATAGTACATTTTTCATTATAGATCTATTAATGGCCAATCAAGTGGTGCTATTGAAAATAAGAGGTCTTCTAAGATAAATACTGCATATTTGAAATCATCGCAAGGCGAGCCGTTACTTCAGATTTTTTATTTTAAGTGTGGTAACGGTCCAGCGGGGTGTATAAACTCTTTAGTGAAACTTGTCATAACTTTGCGAGCCTTTCAATGTGCAAGTTGTGCGTGTAAAGCGTACCATGGCCTTGTTACTGTCACCACCATCAAACGTACTCGTCTATGTCAGTCCTATTAGATGATTGCATTTTGATTCGATATTTGAGAGAAAATCCGCTTTAGTGCAACAATAGCTATTCTTGAAACAAATTTTCCTGGTTCTCGACAAACAGGAGATTCGCACGACAAAAACAGTGAATTAAGATGCTCGTGTCGCAGCGAAATTTTCTGAAAAATGTCATCTTTTTTATGAAAAGTCTCAGAACACCCGATTTGAAGAGCGATAGTTGATTAATACTGATAGATGGGGCTGTATCATTGTATTTTCGTTGCACTTAACTAAATTATTAAGTAGGAGGATTAATTGGAGCGTTGGATGAATGTTACAATACACAATTATAATTTACAATCATTCCAAAGAATGGTTAAAAGAACAAAATGCAGCTTACGAAAATTACAAACAAAAACTATTAAATGCAAATGCAAGCAAATGGAAAACGAACTTCGTATTTTTACGAAAGTGGCAACAGTTCGCAATTATACGTGTTAGAACACGCGGATACCACCTGACGCAGCTACTTTTACAAAACAATTTAAACTAGTATCGATTCAATCTGAAACATTGCTTCCGATTAATTATTAGGTGCTGCTGCGAGATCTCGCTAGTCGCCTTCTTTGCTCTTCGCTTTGGCCGTCTAAAATCACGTTTATTTTTATGGAAACTCCCGTTATGACGGTAAAAAAGCGCAACGCCGTACTTAAGAATATAGAAGCGAGAAATCATTTCCGAACGACGGAATCGGCCGTCTCACCTGTCCGACGGTTTCCATGTTTCGATATCGTTTGAATAAACACGATCGTGTCCAGCAAGAACGTCGGATACGCGTATCTGAGAAGGCGATACGAGTACCTACTTAAGTAAAACCGCGGCGGTAACAGCAACAACATTGAAATTATTTTATAGACGTCTCTGGCCTGACGTGACGTCACGCGGCAGAGATCCGGGTCGGACGGTCGCTGAACCACCTCTTGACCCACTGCCGCGTCGCGGAGATCTCTTCATTTTACCTTTGTAAAATATCCGGAGCTCTAAACAAACATCGCGATAATCCTAAAAATAAGCATTTAATGCCGCTTTTCCGGATAAGAAAGCCATCCGAAGATGTACACAAATGGGCATATGAATAATTCATGCTTTTTCGAGCTGAATATGCGAGAATATCGTTTATGCTTAGGTATTTAGCGGTATTACGCAATATTTTATACGCGTTTTTCTTATAAAGCGAATGCTTGCCAATCCTGTAATACGTGCTACCTTTGGGAAGTTTGGAAATAATAATTATTTCTTTTATGTATTTCGTAAAATATACGAGATAACGATTTAATTAATAACAATTGTTATTTATAAAAGTACACTTTGGAAAATTGTACATGTCGAAGGACATTATTTTTTTTTAATTTTTATCGTTAAAGATTTCTTCTGGTCAATAAATTTAGTTTTTTTTTATTCTAAAATTCGAACATTGTCACTATTTTCCTAGATTTTTTTAAGTGTAACATATTGATAATTTGACACCGATGAATATGGAATAAAAAAGTATAATTGAAAAAATATAAGTTGTAATAAATAAAAGAAAATAAAAGTTTTATGATGTCATAATATTAAAAACAAATGACGTAACAAGATGACAACCTCTTCGAGATTAAAAAAATACATATAATAATATTACCAAAGATCTGCCACTTTCGTTCCTCACTGTATACAGCTGGGAAATAATCTTCTAGGATGGCAATTTTGTAGTAACAAACGAAGAAAAGCTAGAGAATCGAAAGTTAAAATTTTAATTTTCTTCAATTTATTTCAAGTCTTTATAGACCCATTTAAATAAATCGTTTTTTATCGCAAACATTTCTGGAGTCCTCTAATTATTTTCTAAAAAACAGCATTTTTTATGTTATTTTTGATAAAATATTACAAATGAATAGATGGGCATATCCTATTAGCCGGTCCTATTCCTTTTTTAGAACCCTTTGTTGAATACAAGAAAATACTTGGGTCGTTAATTTTATTCGTGTGCCGGATCTAAATGCCATGTTTTTTTTTTTATATATATAAATATAACACCCGTAAATTAGCGAGGAAAATATTAACGTGTGCCACATAGTTCTGGCAGCAAATTACGAAATTCTGTGGTCTGCAAACAAGAAAGTTTTACCTACAATGGTTATATAGCATTAGAAGAAAAAAAGTTTTATTTAAGAGTGTCCTCGTTTATTAGTTGGGTCAGATCCGTTTCGTATATAATTTTAAAAACTTCCACAGTCTAACTACACACAACATCCGTCCTACATTTACTAAATTCGCACCTACCTGAACTCGATTAATGAAATCCGTGCTCACAATTTTCTCTTCTGCTATCGGCGCAGTTATATCGTACTTGGTAATTCCGTCCTGTTCTTGAATAGTCTTTTCGGTCAGTTGAGCGGAAAATATCACTTTGATCCTGCTGAGGTTCTCCTTTAGTAAGGGGGCACATTGTGTTTTTATAGAAACAGTACCTAATGCTGTCGTTGACATTTTCTCGCATACCCATGCTTACATTTTGCGTTAGTTTTTGATTTTTACGAAGCTTCAATCATATACGACACTGTGTTTGACTTTCATTCGCATTACATCTTACCACATACCGTACACAACGATAGAATACAACCCAAGCAGACATTTTGAACATTGACAACTAGCGCCCGATGTCATAATTTTAAGCGGTAATTTCGTGAAGTAGGATATGTTCGGGGAAATTTAAAATAATTCTAGAAATTATGCAACTTCGAAGACAATATTTAGAAAATTTCGAATCCAATTTTACATTTCAAATAACCTATGTCTATTAATACATTTTATTATTTTTCAATATTCATCTCTTATTTATTTATTTAATTTTATATATTCAAGATCACTATAACATTATTAAATTAAATTTAAAATTGCGATGGGCACCTGCACGATTGCTCAAGAGACGAATACTTAAAATGCTGTTATTCTATAATCGTATGTTTATTCCCTTCTGAAACCCATATTTACAAATGTTATTATATCATTAAATCGTATTTATCACATTAGTCATAAGCCATTTATTAATAACTTGGCGCTCCTGATTTTATAATTTCAGTTCATTTCTATCTTCTGATCGTATTTCAGTACGCTTAAATAACCTCTGGATAAATTAATAAATATTCATGTTCTTATCGGCAAAACTTTCGTGAATTTTCTATCGATATAAGTAATACTGCGACCTACTCGATAAAATATAACATTGTAAATATAAATACGTAAAATGGTCTTCATAAATAAATTCGTTTTCGTCTCATTATTAACGACAACCGGCTTCTTGTACGGTCTCCTCTTATTTTTATCCGATTATGAAGAAAATAAATGCGAAATGACTTATATGTTCCAATATCCACAATTCGTCGTAAGTATATTCCTCAATTTTAAACTAACGTGTTTAAACTATTGATTTTCGATAGAGAATATCAATGGAAATAGACGATCAATTTAAGAAATACGGATTGTACGCATATAGCGAGGGACATTTCACCGAACGAGCAAGAAATATGCAATTTAAAGGCGTACCAGTTTTATTTATACCAGGCAATGCAGGATCATATAAGCAAGGTAACAAAACTATATTTCGCTTAAGCTGGAAATTATATTAAAACCATTCCAGTTAGATCACTTGCGTCTGTTGCATTAAGGAAAGCTTTGAATTCCCGACCAGGATTTCATTTCGATTATTTTACTATTGATTACAACGAAGAGCTGTCTGGTTTAAACGGCGCCCTGCTTTATGATCAAGTATTATATGCTCAGCAGTCAATTTATCGAATAATGGAATTGTATGCTTCGAGTCCAGATAAACCTACATCTATTGTACTTATTGGACACTCGATGGTAAGGTTCTTATGATTCTTCTAATAAGTATCGATACAGCTTGAGAACTTAATTATTTTAGTTTTTTAAAAGATTACAAAAAAAGAAATTATCTAGTTCTCCGCAATGCTAGAATTTAACATCAAGAAAATGTATTATTTAAAAAGTTGCAAGTCAATTGTTTATTTTTCACTTAGTCATAGATTTGCTACATCGTCATTCTTGTTTACCGCATTCTAGATGTAGGTGATAATTTTTTTTGTATCATGTAATACAATTTAAAGAATGTTCGCTTACATACAACATGGATTTCTTTTTGCAGGGAGGAATCGTAGCGGAAGGTTTAATGTCTGTAATACCCGATAGTAGCATAATTTCTCTGATCATCACGTTAGCCTCTCCACATAAGCGACCGCCACTATTTTTTGATAGTCATCTGTACAATTTTTATAGAGATATAGAATCATGGGATAACAAAATGAACACAACATTTATAACCATTTCTGGAGGTTTCAACGATTTTCTAGTCGCGCCACATTTGACATCTAGTAAGCATCTAAGTGTAGTGGTATGTCATATCTACGTATTAGTTTGTAATTGAAAATATTAAATTAACACCCTTGTAGACAACCCACATTCCAAAAGTGTGGTTATCAATGGATCATCTCTGTATTTTATGGTGTAAGCAATTGGTGTTGGTCTTGAATAGAGCTCTATTCGATTCAGTTGATCCTTTAACAAAACAGATATCGCAAGATAAAGAATTTGTTGTGGCTGTTTTTAAACATTACCTGTTGCAGGTAAGATTAAATGACCACTAATGTCTTTCTTGTTAAAGCCCATTATTTAACATCGACTTACCAACCTATTTTAGAACAGTGGAATAAGAATTAACTTAAAGGATCATTATAGTTTTCCTACACCTATAGATGATAAAGGCGATTGGATAGAACGTTTACCAAGACAATATTCTGTGGAATTAACGGAGGGGACAAGAAAGCCTCAGTGGTACATGATTCGTAAAGTAAATCAACCAATGCACGAAGTGTTATCGATAATGGCTTTAAATTTAGAACTTACCAATTGGATATTTGCATGTTCAGCACATGAAATTAGAGGCCAGAGTAGAGTATGGTAAGTATTAATCAATTGTTAATAATGTTATATCAAAGAAACTAAAAAGGTAGAAGTCTTCACGGTGGTGCATAATTATAAAATGATATGTTTTTAATTGGTTCTTTGTAAACTTTGTGTGATTTAAGAGATTTAAATGAAACGACAGAGGTAGCATTTGGGTGTAAGACGAAACTACATTTTGTAAATCTGTACCATCTCGTTAGTGTAAAATGGTGAAATCTACTTTTGGAACATGCAACTTAATTTAATTTCTCAATTAAGTTATAAATTGTTTTCAGCATTGATGCCACTCATTTATCACACATGTCTGAGATTGTGCCTTCACAGAAATTTAAAAGAAGATTTTTGAATATTAATTTACACCAATTAAACCGAAATTTTACACATGTTGTCGCAAAAATTCCAGCTACTTTTGACCCAGTAAGTAAGATATATCAGTATAATGTAGTGGTTCTCCATCTCTCATCCAAAATAGAACTGCATGGTTGCTAACGTGCCCAGAATTACAGGTTCGAACAAACCAAAAAAAAATTCCTATAATTTTCTTTTAATTCCTAATTGTTCGTCGATTTTTGGATACGCCTGTATATATTAGTTAATTCTATCTTTATTTCTGTTTTAGGTTACTTTACACGTAGACGTTCACAGCGAGATTGATCGTAAATTAATAGTCGATCTTCCATTTTGGTCTTTGAAAAATAAAGTTATCATCGATGAAACGCCGGAAAATAGGTTATATTATGAGATACATTTTCCAGGTCTATATCACGTAATTCAATCCTATACGTTATTCGTTCAACCTAGACATTGTAACACCCGAAACCATCATGCGTCGGCCTCCCTTTCAGTACCTTGGTCCAATTTGGATTCTCACGCTATTTTCTCGTAAATTAGCAAATTCCTTCTATGTAGCAATTTATGCTACTTCCGATTGTTTTAGGGAGATTCAACAGAACCCAATGAATTTGAGATTATACTCGAATAAACCATCAAATATGACCGACGCATCGCCATTTGTAAGACTACTATTAGATCCAAATTGTAGATATACTGTGAGGTAAGTGCACTTTGCAGCGTACTCTATTAATAACTAGACTACTTTCACTATCGTTCCCTGTCCATAGCCTAGTAATAACACCCAAAAATCACAAGTAACATTAAGATCGTTCTCGCAACTAAAACATATTCTCTTTACAGCGTAAGATTATCAATTTCAAACATGTTTGCCCAATTTGTAAGGTTTTATGCTCCATTCATTTTTGCAAATGTTGTGGTAATCACCTTGCTCTCGTTGAAATCTCAGCTCTTTAGCATGGAAGATAAAGGAAGGTGTTCTCTGTTTTTTACTGCATTGATGACAGACACAAAGCCGTTCTATATAGTTCCTGTGGCTAAGTTAATGGGAGTATTCTTAGGGTAAGTTTTATTACAACGACTGGCATAGTGTCTGTTGTATTCGTTTGATTTGAAGTTATAAAGATCCTTTTTCCAGTTCCGCTGCAGCATTGAAAGTATTACCTCAAACAGATCTTCAAGTATTAGAGGAAGAAAGCGTTGGCATTGTAGTGATAATTTTATTATACCTTCTGAGCATTGGAATAGTTTGGATTTTAACTATGGTATTAGCTATCAGTATCTTTTGCTTTGAATCGACTGTACATAGGATATTTTTAAAGTAAGCCTTCATTTTTTCTATTTTGAATAAGTTTAAGCACTACAGTATACGTATCTTTACAGAATAGTTTTAAAGTCAGTAGCGGGAACAGCGACAACTTATGACTGGCTTCTGAGAGGTTTGAAGAAATTTCCATCTTTTGTCGCCATTCTTTTAATAAGCTTGAGTATCTCTACCTGCGGCGGTTTATCGCTGTGTTTAGGATTAATTTTTTACTTTTTAAAGGTTATTTGCGAGAAAAGTCCATTCCTGGTTTAATTGAGATATGTTTTTAGCTATCTCAAATGGCGCAGGATGTAGTTGAAAATGTTGTTATGAACATTATTAAATTAATTGCCAGAAGATTCAAAATACGCCCTCAAGTACAAGAAAGAATTCAGCATTTTATGTCAAGAAGCAATCAGAGCAACAGACAAAATGTAACCAATACAGCGAATAGTACTACAAATCAAGAAGTTGAAACCGATAGATTAAACGAAGCAACTGACAATGCCTTAAACAACACTAAAGGAAATGCATTATCTAATGAAAACAGTAATTCTTTATTTAGCTGTCTCGGAGAACTTATTGACAATACTGAATTGTATTTTCATTTTACCATATTTTGTCTATGGTTCCTTGTAACATGTATTAATATTCCTACAGTATTAACATGGGCGCATAATTTCAAGTAAGTTCCACATAAATGAATGCGGTACCGTAACGTAACGGTAACGTATTGTAATTTCAATTTATTTTTTAAGGTATAGCACGAAATTGGAAACCGATCCGTCTTTTATACCAGGTATCGTGTTGTGTACATGCGCACTCACATTATGGCAGTTTAATTATCCAATAATCGAGAAGTCAGTATTATTATATATCATTAAACTACGCTCGAATATTATTGAATCTTAATTATTTCTAATATTTTAGGAAGTGGTATAAGCAGTTGGGCTATACAGTCTACTTCTTGAGCGTACTTTCATTTATGTATGGAATAATTTCAATTTATAGACTGAATTACGTTTTGACAGCTATTATAGCTTTAATAACTCTACATCAACTGTTCGCACCAAAGAAAGCCATTGTTTTTCAAACTAGCACCGCATCAGACAATGATGACTACGAAACAGTAAAGGCGAAATTGGAGTAGGAAGAATTTTAGGAGCGTATATTTAATCGTGAAATGACGTAATATGAGTAATTTTTGCTAATAAAAGTACTGTGATATCTCTTATGTTATTTCAAAATTCCTGCATACGTGTAATGCTCAGTTTGAGCCACAGGTATAGATTGGACAATTCTTCTTCAATAAAACTACAAGATTTTCTTTACGTGTAGTGATGGATCAACGGAGCGTATTATAAGCTTTCAAAGCTGTTGTAATCTCAAGAGATATTAATGTGTAAAGTGTTCGGTGGTTCTGTTATGATCAATTCCTTGCCATCGTAGGTGGCATCTTGTGCAAAATAAACGTTCATGAATGATAATGTTATTCAATAAAAATCTCTGTACAGAAAAAGTTGTGGATCTGGTGAATAGGGTGGTTCATCACTTAATCAAACTTTTGGTAAGGACTATCACTGCCGTGGAATAAACCTTTCATTTTCTTTAAATGCGGCAGCTTTCCTGCAATTTCTATCTTCAGCTTGTCAAGCAATGATGCGTTACATTCTCCTGTTACTGTAATGAACTTGATCGTATCCCAAAAAATAGTCACCATTACTTTCCTTGTCAACGAAATAATCTTGACATTTTACGTAGTCAATTCGCCCTTCGCAGTCCACTGTTTTGACTGTACCTTAGCACTGGCGTATCCAAGTTATTAATCGGTGGCTAAATTTCGCTTCAGATGCTTCATCAGGACTTTAGAATGTTCGTTGGTTGAGCAAGCGCAGCTAATTTCTCATTCCCAAATCTTCAGTCAATATGTACGAACATATATACAAGCTTTCGAGATGCAGTCGTGGTTTAGCAGCATTAGATATTTGATTCTTTTCACTTTTACAAACTGTATTATTATCGCGTCACACGACACAATACAATCAGTGTACAATGGAAGGTTTGCTAGGCGTTGCTGCTCAATAGAAATACGATAATGTTAAATAAAACTCGATAAAGTTAAAAATATACCTTTTTTGTACCCAGTATAATTAAAAAGCCATAACAAAAATATATGAATAAAGTTATAGGTCCTATTTATAAAGATCACAGAAAAATATTGAAGTTAGTAACCATATTCTTTTGTAACGATATCTCCAATAAGCAGTTTTTGTATATCTGTAATTCCGCCGTATATTTCAGTTATCCTAGCGTCCCTATAATATCTTTCAGCAGGCATATCTGAAACGTAACCCATTCCACCTAATATTTGTATAGTAGCATGCGTAACGAATGTAGCGGCCTCACTTGCGGCCCATTTTGCCATCGACGATTCTTTCGTGTATTTTCCGGGTTGGTCGCATAGAACTGCCGCTCGCCAAACTAATAATCTTGACGACTCTAGTCTTAGCGCCATGTCAGCAAATCTTAACTAGAATTACGAACAGTTGTTAGGAACAAATTTGAAATTATTTGTTTATACAAACCTTGACAGCTTGTTGTTGGTTAATCGGTTTTCCGAATGTTTTTCTGGTAGCTGCGTATTGAACAGCAACATCTAGCGCCGCTTGGCCAATACCCAACGCTTGCGCTGCAATACCTATTCGTGCCTTGTCCAACTGGACCATGGCAATCTTGAAACCATCACCGACTTCACCCAAAACGTTTTCTTTCGGCACTCGGACATTTTCTAGTATAAAATTGCAGGTCTGGGATGCTCTTATTCCTAGTTTATCTTCGGGTTTGCCTAAGGTAAGTCCTGATGATGGTAGTGGCACCAAAAATGCAGTGATACCTAAATATACATGTTTGATTTTAAATTACAAACAATTCCTTTTTTTTTCTAAATAAAAGAATGTTAATCTCTTGCAACTTTTCATCATACAACTAATAAAGATTATTTTCTCTTATCAACTTCATCCAGAGGCACACTATATATTACATACTCGTTACGACTTTAATAAAGCTCTCACCTTTATGTTTCAAATTTTTATCCACTGTTGCGAACACCACAGCAGCTTTTCCTATTGGACCACTTGTTACCCATGATTTTGTACCATTTAGAATGTAATGATCCCCATTCAAATGAGCAGTGGTTGTTATTCCACTAACATCGCTACCAGCATCTTTCAAGTCATTAATAATTTAACACATGGATATTTACTGTTAATACCTGGTTCACTTAAAGCAAAACATCCTATTTCTCCTGTTGTAAATGGTGTTAAAAATATTTCCTTTTGCTTGTCTGTGCCACATCGACTTATAAGATCGGCATATAAGCAGTTATGAATTGATACGGTTGCACCTGTACCTGAACATCCTTTCGCTATTTCCTCTACAGCAACAGCTAAGCCTAAAGTGCTGTAATCTGAACCGCCCCATTTTTTTGGGATGCATATCGCCATTAAGCCCAATTTACCTAGCTTATCGATCTATAAAATGTCATGTTATGATAATTACGATAATTGAAGAAATGAATCTCACCTGCGTTTTGGGAAAAAGATTTTCTCTATCTAATTTGGCAGCAATTGGTTTCAATTCGTTATAGGCAAACGATCTACATACTTTCTGAAGACTGATTAATTCGTCTGGTAAGTTATGTAGACTAAAATGCCGCGTGAAATAGCTTTGGCAACCTGTAATTAGCGAAATATTTCTATACCTTCTGTATTGATGTAATCACATCCTTGAGATGCTTGCATGCTACTAAACTACGAGTAATTACCATTTTTAACCAGAAGCTTCACTAAACTAGCAGACATTTCTATACTTTACTCCTTAAATTGCTAGACTAATACATACATCTGCATCTGCCTCTGTACTACATTATTTTCAACACTTCACATCTAGATAAGGGAGTCCTTATAGGTTATAGATACTGGAAATGATTTTTAAATTACAGCTTCAGGTAAGCACAAACAGCGACCTTTGTCACCACTTCTAATCTATTTTTGTTTTGTTGTTTTGACATCGTGACCCGTCAGAAGTACGAACCAAGAAATAATTTACTTGAGAAATGATGTAATATCAAAGTTACGTTATTGCAACGACGAATTATTGATGAAATCAAGGTTGTAACATCATTATTTAGATTAAATCATATAAGCTTTTTTCTGCAAGTGTACAATTCAAAAAGGAAGTTTGAAAACATAAAAATTGACATTAATACCTTCTTATCGATGAAGGTAGTTACGTTTATGTAACTTGAAGTATGCAACTTACTATACATGTTAAAATATTCCCCAAGTTTCGTAAAATACGAATTAGTCAATCAATTTTATTTAATACAAAAAGGTTAATATTAAGAATTAACGATAGTTTTGAATTAAATAATAATTTCTTCAAAATAAGTTTGTATTTATATTGTAGGCATATATTTTTCATCTTTCTTTTTAAATATCCAATTTAAAAATAGTATATCTTAACTTTTAAGTCCTGCTAACGACTATTAATTACATATTATACAGTAGGTTTTAATTAAATTTAAAATTTTATTAATTTTTGTTAATATTTAAATTCATGTTTCTCTTAATCTTTAAATATAACCTAGTAAATTTCTCAAAACGTCATGGACAATTTAAGATTTTAGTTTCGGTAATACATAAATAATATATTCGTTAATTGAATTAGATTCAATTCGTATTGCCCGAAGTATTAATTCAAATTTTCTAGGAACTTTACAAAGTTTCACCTTGGTGGTAAGTTGTGCATAAAATAGGAAAAAAAAAAAATTAATTTAGGGATACATTTTTTTCTTTCTTCTGACCTTTGCTGTGGACACTTCTTTAGGTTTACTTATTCAAATTTGTGATTATAAGATTACGTTCCTGTTGTGATCTAAGTTGGTAGTTCTGGATGTAAATGACATTCGCAGCTTCAATGCATTATATGCGAATACGTATATATATGTATATAACCGGAACTAACATCACCCCCGAAATTTGAAAAATGCTACGCCATAAAATATTGGCGGAATAGCGTGTTGCAAGTGAATTTGTTCCAATGAATCGTTAATAGAATTTTTATAGTTTGCCAAATAATATAATGTTGGTCACTTGGATAGAGAATACTTCCTTCCGGATTTTCTGTTACAACTACAAGATAAACGTCCTTACTGCAGCATTTTTTAAATTTCGTGGATGTAGTTGCTGTAATGAAATGTATATTCGCATACTTTAATGTAAATCTGCGTTTTATTATCGGAGATACCAACTTAAATTATCAGCAAAATAAAAAAATTCTTCCATTAATTTAAGTATTCGGAATGGTTGTAGTTTTACAATATTTTCTGCTCAAAACCCATTGTAGATACTGAAAAGTGAGAAAAATGTCATCATTTTCTTCATGAATATTGGATAACCCAATGAAAATTTAATTGAATTGAAAAAGCAGGAAGGTTTACGGAGAATGTACCGGATATTGGATAACTGGACGATACAAGAGCTTTATGGCGCTGGAAAATTCGGTGCTTGCATATTACTCCCGACGCTACATCAGGAAAGAAAATCCCAGAAAATTTTAGTTTAGTTCGCATCGAACCGTCGGTGGGAGTAGAACGCTCTGATTTGAGGTTTCGGAACGCACGCGCGCGCGTCAGCGAACATTCGAAGCACGTTGTTTCATCTGCCGCTGATGACAAATCCTAAGATCTTATCAGTTTTACGTGACCTGCTAATTGCGAATATTTTTCTTTGAGAAATAGTTGTTTAGCCGCTAATTTTGTGCGTTGAGTTAGAGCGTACGGCATCTGAAATTGTAAGTATTCTATTTTTTTTTTTCAAAATTTCCAAACTTGAAAGCGATTTTAACTTGCGGATTTGATGTTTACCTTTGTAAAATTTCAATATTATTCGATGTACTAAGGCATTTTTTCATAAAAAATATTTGTTGAATTACATTTGCGTTAGAGTAAATACTTTTTGGACCTTTCAGACAGTTTGTCTGCCAAAGGTTAGTTTTGCCAGGGAATAGTTGCATTGCAATTCATTTCAAAGGGTCTATTTTTGCACTATTTAAAGATCGAAATGTACGCGCGCTTTCTCAACTGTGTTTTCTTAGAATTCCTTACATAAACTGTTTGGATCATTCTCGTCTTGTTCTTTTGTGGCGTTCTTATGTGTTCGATATATGTTAAAAGCGCCTTCTATACGATATTGCACAGTTGCAGAATAAGGTTCTAAAAACCTTCCTTATGCTTTTTGATACAAGTATAACTATGATAAATGCATGAAAAAAATAAACTATTGGATTTTTAAATATTATACGACTCTTAGAGAAGGTGATTGTTGTTGGCAGGCAGCGGCGCAGACCGCACAAGGTCGGTCAGCATTATACATGTATTATTATTATTATTATGTATGCACGCTTTGCCTGCGGAGTATGTACGATGGCACAAAAGCAAACTTGGACGATACGGTGTAAATTTGTACGAAAGTGAGCCTTGTGTACGTTGCCCATACCGCTTTGTCGTTTACCAGCCGTCCAAGTATACTTTTATTCCATCATATGTAAAAATAAAGTAAAAATTATTGACCGTGTTATACAAAGGAGACATAAGTTAAGAAATATTTGTGAATTGTTTAGTTGAATACAATTCTACCCGTCCCTTCCAGAGAAGGCAGTAAGAAAAGAAAAATTATATGTGCTTGCCTTTCTCTATTGACGGCTGGATGCGGACGAAGGTGTTTAATACCGTAAAAAATTGACATAAAATCGTAGCAATAATATTGCAACCTTTGTAGATTCATTTAACCTCTTGCGAAGTGATGAAAATACGTGCTCGTATTCGGCAGATGACTATTCTATAAGTAGTGTAAGTAATATTAGCGTATTTAAAATTCTTCATCTCGTGGCTTTCACTATCGGGTGTGTCACCTATACTATTGCTTGCTTACTTTCTGTGATACGTGCTGTCCTATGCTATCAGTCAAGTTTATCGAGAGTGTTAAGCGCTTCCGATAAGAGCAATGCACTATTTTGTAATTTTCCATGAGATTCTCCAACAATAAGAGGACTTTTCGCAAGTTTTCGTTATATCCGCTTCAATCAATGATGATCTTAGAATAGTCCTTCGCCTATTTTAATAATTTTAAAATCATGTGGTTTCAATGTCGAAATGTTTGATATGTTTTCAGTAATACGATACTGCTGTCCCTTCCGAAGAAGCTCTGGAATTGACGAATCCGTTTAGGGTATTGGAGAAGCACCTTGTTTGTGTTAGCTATGTGTTGGTCTACTCTTGGATAGCCGAGTCTGATGGTATCTGCCACAATACGAAACGCATGTAAATCAATTGCGGAAAATCTGTCTTTAATAATTATGGTTGGGGCCCCATCAGTGACAAATATGCTGAATTGCCTTCGCTGTACACCAGCTAAATTAATAGAGCATCTTTTGTCACTTGCGCTATAGCTTCTGCCTTCGTATTTGTAAGACGTTTGCTGCACCAAAGAAATGGTATCGACGATCCATCGAAGTTTAGAGTACGCATTATGTAATACATGTTACATTGTCCTTGTTAGCGTTTGTTGTTTGGTTCGCGTTTATCTATATTTTCCCATTTTTCATCATATTCCGTACGACATTTTTAATTTGTAATATTACGCGCATAAAATGTCATCACAGTTGGTTGGTGCTCGATAATTTCCAAGCAGGGACAATTTTTCGCAAAAACAAGTTGCTCGTGCACTAAACGAAATTCTGTATATATTTCGTATTGGCACATATGTGATGAGTGATAGCGACGAATAAAATTTCAAATCCATCCAAAGATTGTAAGTTCCTTAGAAATACATTTGTGTACTGCTATCCACGCTATTGTTCCTAGAAAAGATTTATCGTCGCCGATTGACATGCAATACGCCATTTTTCGATAGGCAATACGAGACCGTTTTTCGCATCGAATGTATACTAATGTGTTTATATTTTGATACGGGTTCGTATACATTAGCATTTTGCCTCTACATGGAAATACTTATTTCCATATCATCCGGAAGTGAATAGGTTTCGCGCTTCATCGATACGTGTCGAACAACAACACATCTAGGTCAATATTTCGCCTTTCATCTTCTTTTTGCGGTCGATCTTCCAGAGAGGGAATCATCACAGTACATGAAAACAAACGTACACGCTAGCTGATTTAGTAAATGTGTAGAAACGGTTTTTCTCGTTCATAGATAACAAAAAGGGAAGAAATGTCTTGTATGTAAAGCATCCGCGTCCGGACTATGCGTTGGTTGCTCCAGAATACCAAGTCTTCCGCTAACGTAGCGGATCCCCGGAATAGATTTGCATTGAAATAGATCTTTTACGAATGTATGTCGAATCGCAATCGTATAACTGGTTGCCTACTGTCGCTAATACGTTAGCTTCCGTTAAACATAGCAAAAATGTATGTGTGACAAAAAAGGAACTGCTTTGGCTGACGCCATTTGCCAGTTACTTCAAGCACTTAATAATCCGAATAAATCGGGTTGTTCGGGCGACACGATAAAAACAACACAGGTGAGATATAAGGGAGGGAACGTTCCTGAAATGTATTCGGATTGGGTTAAAAGTAAAAGACAGCTGACTGCTACTTATTTATTAACGATATTAATGCATTGAACTACTAAATACTGCAAACTTAATCCTTTACACGTTTTAGTACCTTGTGCTACCTCGCTAAGTTGCTAATTATTATATCATTATCATAATACAATGAAAAATAACAGATGATCGATCAGGCGTTCAAAACTTTTTAACAACAGAATGTTAAATGTAGTATAAGTATATTGCTATCCACAGTAACATCGACTTTTTGTGTTGCGCTAAAAATCCATATCATAATCGAAAGTACAATGGGGAAAAGCATTCTAGCGAACATTGGAGACGGATAGCGAAATATTTACAATGTTTATTGTGTCAGTTTGCGAAATTAAAATGAAACCCGCAGAGAAAAGACTGAGCAACGAATATCTGCACCTCTTTTTAAAAATTCTCCGGGAATACAAGGCGTGCCTGTTGAATGCGCTCCTGAAAGCAGCCAACACAAGAGGGTATTCACGTTATTGTTGGTTTTGTGCTGTTTAATACAGAGCACTTGTAATTTGAATTTCGTTCAAAGCAACATTTTCTTACGCAAAGTGGCGATAGGTGCTCTTTACGGTTAAACGGTGAAACATTTATACGTTCGGGTGTTGGGTTATATTTGTTTTAATGGATCGTATTGCTTGATTAAATTGATTCTTTATAAGGCACTGTCCAACGTATACGCACTTGCAGAGTAAAGTGTTATACGCTTACAGCACTATCTCTTCTTTGCAGAAAATTGCTTTTTGTTTTTGAGATTTTCTATTAAAATTATTTTTATGCCTAACATATGTTTATTCCAGCTTTTGTACGGTTCGGGAATCAGTTCGTGAACCGTATTACGCGCATTTATTAAGTCTACGAGTCTTGCGAACGATTTGTAAAAGCGATGAAGTTGGGTACCACGGTGTTCTCGGTGAACACGGGAATTCAACAAAATAACACGTAATAAGTACTTACCAATTATTCATTTTACCCAGATAATTCGAATTTTTTCGTTTTGGCTCGCTTAGCCAACGCGGCAAACTTCCCCGTAACAACACTGTACTTGCATATACACGCGTGTTAGTGTGTGATAAATCACTTTATCTAGCGTATAACAAGTACTTCGAAAGTTTGTAATTTTCCCAGCGGCGTTAAAAATAAACTTGCGACCTCGTCGTAGCGCTCTACGATGGGAATATCTAGTTGCCTTCGGGCGGAAGAATCTCAGAGCTCCACCGTCATTTTTCAATAAAATCCAATACCAATCGTCTTCCAGGTATGCTTTGCGTATTTATTAAAGTACGAGTCCATTACATGCAAGATTCGATTAAAAGTCATCGAATAGTCTCCTAGTTATTGTTTTCAATATTTTTTTTTTTTTCAGAATTAATTAAGCAGATCCATATTTTTTTTTTTAGGCTGTAGTTCTCTAGCATATCATCTATTAAAAAAAAAATCAAAAAATCGTTTATCTGGTATTTACGATCGATTTTACTTCTTTTCTTTTCTCATTTTCCCGTTTTCAGTGAGTTTTCTGTTATTGGCCTGAATTGAATTGTAGTTTCATGAATTCATACCAAGCGTTGAATAGCTATTTCATGGGTTTATCGTTGATTTAGAATTTTCCGTGCCCGTGTTTGTAGTTTATAACGTCGTTTGAAAGCAGACTTCCATCATATCACAGTAATGCTGCTGATATTGTTCAAACCGCGTACAAACAATGTATGCATAAAGTTTGCTTAAATGTATATTTGTGCAAAGCGGATAAACAATGAACTGATGCAATGTGTTTTTTTTTCCTTTGTATGCGCTTACCTTTGTCTAGCTGACGATATTTGTTTATTTAATAATGGCCAACAGTAATCCTTTCTTTTTGACGTACCATTTTTATTTTTGAGACTATTATGGTAAAAGTCTATTTTATGCAGATTATTAATGAAATTACGAAACTAATATCAATAGATAAGGTCGGTTTGTTAAATAAAAAAGTTTTTTGTTGTTAATGGCTTGGTGGCTCAATGGTTAAGATAGCAGAGTTAGGTGCGTTCGAGTACTTCCAGGGTGAAGCGACATATTTTTCTAGTGGATGTGATAATGTTTCGAGATACCATTCGTATATTATATGTAAAGCCATGAAATACTTTATACATATATTCTGACGTGCATGACAAGTTGCAAAGCTTTTGTTGTACTCAATTGAACCGTTATTACATTTAAAAGGGAAATCAGATTATTGCGGGACCTTACCACGTACGGACCATATTGAGGGATGGCCGAACGTATATTTTTTTTGTTTGCCAAGACTTGGATTTACAATGCGGTAGATTTCTGATGCTTCGAAGTAAGTTTCGTACAGTTCGGAGCTGCTAATGCAAGAATCTCCTTCAACAGCAAACCGCGATGAATATAATGAAGTAGTCGGGTTTTGTCGTGTTTGTTGCGCTGATGTACTTTACGTTTCTAGACTTCTTACTTAAATCAAACTATCTAAACTAAACTTCATTGTACTTGAAATCTAGTTGGAAATATATTCAGTTGAAACAATTCGCTCTTCTCAGCGTTATTCAAGCGCCACAGTTGTTCCGGTTGCTTTCTACTTATATTTTATACGCCGGTGTATGATTCCTTTCCAATTTCATTGGTTTTGGAAAGAAACGAGAACTATTTTCCCGTATTGAAAATTGCGACTTCGGGGAATGTCCTCCTCGTCGCTGTCCTACGACGATCTTCTCAACTCGTCGACATTCGACATTCTTAGATATCTCTAACGGTTCGCCCGAGATCGACGAATTTTGCACAGAAAGTATATCTAATCATATTCGTTTATTGCCTTCGAGTCCAATAAAATAAAATGCCCTTCGATATCGCGAACTGGTTCCGATATATGCATTCATATCTATATGTAATCGTTAAAATTCAGGATTCCAGCTCCTATACGTGATTCTGTTACTCAATCTTAAAAAAAAGGAGCTATTTTGACAACAAATACTTTTTAGCGCAAACTTATATAATTCTCTATATTGCTTGCGGCTAAATAATTCGTTAATTCGACATTTTATTTGCTTATAATGCTATTTTAGTCGAATGGAAAAGCAATATCTGATGTTCGAGATCTGGTCCTTTTTCTAGAATTAGAACGACATGTAAGCAGAAAAACAGCTTAACCGGATAACTTTTTTTCTTGTATTCCTGCCGAATACCCGTTTTATTCAACCAGAAATCTTTAAATCTAAATCTGATTCTTTTAACACAAAGGAAATCCTTGTGTTTTATCGCCTTAGATCACTAGTATCTATACGGAAAAGCTAGTCGTTTAAAAAACAAACTCGTTTCCCTATATTTTCGTCCTCGGAACATTGCCGCAATCCGAAATGCAATCGTTAAGATGTAAATCGCCGATACGCGTACGACAGACCAAAGCGTAATCGAGAAGAGAAAGTCGTGCAATTTTGTTTTACATCCTCCTCAAATTGTTCCTAGACCTAGGGCTGATCCCGTGCGGAGGCTAACGTCAGAATCGCTCGGACTGGATAAGAGGCGCGGTGCCATTCCCCATAAGACGTCGAACGTCCCCTAGATCTTGTCTGCGATAGTGAAGTTCGTTTTTTCCGTGGCCGTTCATCAGTCCGGAAGGCTTTCGCCTTTCTCAAGTGGACCTCGGAATTTGTTTCCTGGAGCTCCGGGTCACCGATATTCGATAGCCAGAAATCGAATTTTCAAGGAGCCTCCTGCGCGAACTAACTGCACGGAAGAACGGAAATAGATTTGAGACGCTATTTGTTGCGGTAGGGGGTTCTCGGGGATGCCAGCAGTAGCAATATATATTGTAAGGAAGGATGGAGTTGGAATGCATTTTTTGATTTATCGAGTCGATTAAATTCGTCTGGGCTATAATCGAAGAGGAAGCTTAACGGCAATTGTATGCAAGTAAAAGCAGCGCCATTAAAGGTTAATTTATCATTTTGTTAGACATGCGTTGTTAAACACCATCTTATTAAATCTTCAGTGGTAGGTTTATTTTGTATCGTACAAGTTACAAGGACATCATCGTGAAGAACAGGGAAAACAATGTGTGGAGGTTATAGGTGTCTAAAGGTTATCTTTAGTAAATCATCCTTTCAACTTTCTTTATTTTTATTGGTTTTTCAGTTTGGGCCTCCCAGGTTTGAAAGGCAATATGTGGCAGATACAAGCATTTATAATTTTGGTAAAAGTAATCATAAAATGACTCACTAAATAATTTTTTTATTGCTCGTATTAAGTACATTATGGGTTACTTTCAGTAAATAAATAAATCATGTTGTCTTAAAAAAAATGTTTTATTCCAATCAAGCATAATATAACCATTATTGGAGTTCTCTTCTCCGTGTCACTTCATAATTCAAGATGATTAATCTTAATTAAATATGGTATGATGGAGTGATGTTCCCAACAGTCGCTTTCGTCTTTCAGTAGCATCCATCAAATCGGAAAGGGATGATATTACATTATCGTTGTTGTTAAAGTTATTGGAACTTTAGAGCTCTTTGGTTTACACAAATATAGTGTCTGCGGAAAAGTCTGCCTTATTTCTTTAAATTGCCTCAGTTTTTTTGTTTGGACTATACAGGAACGTACTTCATTAATTTTTTTAATTATGACAAAAGCGCGCATCCTTTTTGACAAAATACATTAATTGTTTTTCATTTGATTTTCTCTCCGATTTGTCAAGAGACACCTCTTCTTTTCCTCCAACTCCTTTAAGTGTTATAATTGGTTGCAGCAAGTATTTACCTTGCCTGGCAAGGTGAATTATTGCTGCGGGAGCTTTGGAAAGGCGGGTCGGTTTTGGCGGTCTAATTCAGACAGGGCAAGCCGCGCTCGCAACGGTGGTACCCCTGAGAAATTGGAATTCTACATGTGGTTCCAATATACTAATTAAGGTAATTGGGGATGGGTGTGCATCTCGCAGACCTTTACGTTTTAGATTGTACTTTTGCGGAACTAAAGGCCATTTTACTCTTAACGAATTCTTGGAATGTAAATGTACTGTTTCGTATATAACAAAAGGTGGGTTATTACATATACTCTAGCTTTTGTCTTATTTTTTGGCAATGTGCATCCGTTATATTTTATTGGTGACATATTTCATCTCAAAGATTGGTATAGTGGGGTAATTAACATCTACATTGACGTTAATTAATTGTAAATTATATACTTCAACTCTTTCTAACATATTTACAAAAAACTCGTTATTATACGATGCCGACAAATGTAATCTTCGTATATAAAAGAGCGCGACTTTTATCGTAATAAAATCTAACAGATATTTAAAATTCTACAGTGTAGACATTCGAGTATGAATTATTTGCTACGATGTCGCAAAAAAGCACTGAATAAAAAACGCAGCACGTCGTAATAATGTAATATGCATACGCAAGAAAAGGGTCCCGAACGTTGAAATCCGTATTTGATGTAATTTCGCAGTCAAAATTCGAAAAAAAGAGCAAGATAAATTACATCCCGGCAAGCCGGCGGCCCTCTTTCTTTGCTAGGTGAAATACTCCTGGTAAGCCCTGGTTTTCAGGCGAATAGGCTTTTAAAAGTGCGCGAAAAGAATAATCTTCCGTGACATACTTTTTATTACGTAGAAGGATGGCGCGGCACGGGACCACAAAAACTGCTATATCTACACGCATACTGATATTTATGTGTTTTTTTTTTTCTTCGTATTCCGCCATGTCTAACTACCGCAGACTTCAACGAGCACTTTTCGAGGGCATAAGAAAAGATAAATCGTTTATAATCTTAGAATCGCGACGCAACGAGACTTGATTACTTGCATGCTTCTGTTTACTTGTACGCAACGATAAGGTGTCCTTACCAACGTTTCCTCTGATCAGAAACTGTCTTTTGTTTGAAAATAAGCCGTCGTAAGGTGTGCGAATTGCTTCCAAATAATCAAAGTAATGTTAATATAGCTCCTTATAATTTATTACGGCAAAAACTGTGTAAGGAAGAAAACACAAGCGCCAAAGGAAATGTTTCCGCCTGCCTGGCGTTATCAGTGTTGCTCCGAGTGATTCTCTATCGCTCAAATTTGCCATCTGCGACCAGTCCTGCTGTCTAGAAAGCAGCGATAAGAGCCGAGCATAGCTCTCAAACCCACTCTTATGAGGTGTTAGTACCGAAATGATTCGTTGAGGTTCGTGTTTTTTTCCCCTTACATTGCTTTTGCTGTTAGTAATTACATCAGTACCATGAAGAACTATATTGACATTATTTTGGTTATTGTTTCTAAGCTTACAGGCGTTACGCGATTTTTTTGCACGAGTTTTTTTGTTTTTCGTGATAAACTTATTTACTTTATTTCATTTAACTTCGAAAGACCAAAAATGTTATGAATTTCGAATGAAACTTGAGAAAACGATCTTTCATGCTGTGAATAATTTTAAGCTAATTATTCTTTTTTATTGAAAACTTCAATTAGAACCACTCTTCAGATTTGATTCAAATTTTTCATATCAATTACCTGATGGAAATTTATGTTTTACAGGGGCTCTAATATAAACCAATTTGCGCATCCCGCATTCAAAGTCTTCAACGTATTCGAATGGTCTATCATTGTTTGCATATAACAATCGTCATTAAGACTTAAAACTTATCGCAAAAATGTCAAGTGTTTTGTTGTGAAGTTCTCCGTACAAATTGTTCTTGCCGGGATCTTTTTCAAGCATGGTATGTAGAAATTGGCTTTATTCTTTCAAATGAACAACTGCCTTTGTCTTGGAAAGCTTTTCAAAGAGCAACAGGGAAAGCAGGTACTATTGAGATGTCAACCTCATCTAACCCTTTGTATTCTCTTGCGAAGTACACCATCTGCTACATTTTGTATTCTCCTTTGGATTTGCAAACGCAAACAGGCAATACTCTTTTCTTTTGTTTTTCTTTCAGCTGCTAACGCACATACCGTTGATTTAAAAGTAAACTAAATGGAAATATAGTTCGAAGAGAATAAAAATACTTTTTCTGTTTGATATATGTGTTATTTTTAATATAGAAATGCGATATTTATATGTAGAATTTCGAGGGTCTCTAATATTTCTTTATATTTTGGCTTACTTTTTTCCTCGTTATTTTATTTTTTTTTTGCTTTGTTCTTTTGTTGTTGTTGATTGTCTTTCCTATCCACCTTGAAGGACACCAGGACAAACATAGCACACCCTTTACACCTGGAGCCAATTAAGTGCTAAGGTGCACTATTTCAGGATGTCTTCCGTAGTGTGTATGGAAAAAGCGATTATTTTTTTTATTATAGAGGAGGTAGTAGCTTTGAATTGTCTTTTCTATTTCAAAACTTGATTCAATTTTTGTTTAATCGAAATTAAAATGGAAAAAAAGGTCGCATTTTCGGCGAGGGTTTCGCCGTTTTAACTTTCGTGATAGCGAACCCGATGTCGAGAGGAAATTGTTGAAAAGTGGAACCGTGACCGTCGACGCATTCGTGTGTCGAGAAAGCATTGCCGATATAAAGTTACATATTCAGCGCTTATACGCCGGTGCCCGTTGGGTTTCAATTAATCAGCGGTTTTTCGGTGTGGTGGGATCCTTTCTACCGACAGCGATGGTGGCGGTGGCTTCGTTCGTATCGAGGAAAATTAATTTTCTCTCTATGACAAATTTCAGCGTCGACCCAACGGGAGTTCCGATATCAATCAGTGTACTGTCAGCGGCAACTCCGCGCGCGCGATATACAGTTTTTCGTGTTCGTCGTTCATTGAATACGAAAATTAATACTTTCTCTACACTGCTTTCCTTACTCGCTACGCGCTGCCGCGATACCGTCGGTTTGGCGATGTTGTTTAGATATTACGCCGCTTCAGAATGATCGATGTTATATTCTTTTCGAAACATTAATATTTCCGAAGAAAATTTGAGTTTCCGGCGAAGTGTGTAGGTTGTACATCCAACACTAGCGTTGGTACGCTGTACAAATATAGTTGCATGATAATAAATTACTGAAATTTTAACAAACTATATATATTGGAAAAATTGTATCTTACTCGTATGTTCTTCTCGATAAACGAGATATCTCTTTCCGTTCGTTTCATCAAAATAAGATCGCTTACGTATATAAATTGAGAGCTATTGGTGGCAAGAGCAAATCACTGCATAAAAGGGACACAAAATGCCTTTTTAAATGGCGAATTAAGTTTTCATCGCATTAGGGATATTTGTTTGATGTCCGAGCGGGGCATATCTCGTCAAATAATGTTTATTTATGCTGTCAAAGCATCAATCCGCAACTAACGACGTCCTTTTCAACAAACGATCGCAATCAATTATTCCAATGTAATATGTTAACGTAACTTTGCAGTGATTAATCTGTTATTTGATTGCTGCATCAGTCCATTTGTCATATCTGTAATGCGAATGGATAATTATAGATGAAAGTTTCGTTTGCCGACGAAACAATTAATACTGTCAGGGTCTATTTATTGTTGCAATTCGTACATCTATTGATGCTTTCGCGTTAGTTCAATTATTCACCCGAATATTCTACCGATAAATGATTAAATCTGAGTAAATTTACATTGGATCTACTGAAAATACACTGTTATCTATCACAAATAAATCGGCAAATGCAGTTTTTCGGTAAATTTTATTAATAAAAAATTGTGTTTATTTTGCATAGTTTAATTTTTTTGCAAGTACAACTCTTTTGATACAGCTTTAAAGCTAGTTCAACTCTTTAGAAGTAGCGCCATAAATTTCTCTGTTTTCCGTTTCGGTCTGCAGTATTTATCTCTTCGACCACTGTTTATTGATCACCCTTCGAAATCAATTAAACACGATATCATATCGTCAATGAAGCTAACGAACGTCAGAACACTAATACTCATTAGCTTCTGGCTGTTGTCTCGCTAAATCGATTAGAACGGATGCATTGTCCTCGCCGCGGCCGAACGCTAATGGTGATGTCTCAGTGCAATAGCCAAAGTCCGAAAAGCTGCGGCTTCTGAAATTCAGCACACTCTAGACAATTTCAGCTATAAGGGTTGCAGTAACGTAATAATACAGATTAATAGATCCGGTTTCCTAGGTTTCCGTAAATTTCTCTCCGTAGGTAAGGCAGCGCGATTGTTCGGGCGACGACTGGAATTATTCACGTTAAATAAAATGCACCATCCACGCTTGGCGCGGAGAAAATTTGGTTACCTTTGTAAATGAAAACGTATTGTTCGACGTAAATTTAAGTTTAGTAGGTGGAAAGTTTACCGCATCCGACTGGTTTATCGCGTCACCGCAGTTATTCTCAATATACATTAGCGAAATTGCAATACCTCACAAACCCACTTATTTGTGTAATAATGTTGAAAGCGCAATTTAAGGTATGATGGTGACCTGGTTTTCTTGTAAAGCCGGTTCGTCAAATACGAATGTAGTTTGTATTTTCTATGTTGAGGTACGCTGAAAAAAATTTTGATTTTGTAAAATTATGCGCATGTAACTTAACATTCTGTTTAAATGGAACAGTTGATCGCCATAAAGTGATAATGCAAATTTAATAACATATCGTAGACTATATAGCGACAGTAATATCAACCCACCACTTTATAATTTTTCTCAATATTGTGGTTTCTAGATTTTTTTCACCTTTGTTACGTCCTTTAGCGACCAATTCCAAAATTTAAAACTATTTTTAATGCAATACTGTTGGTTAATGTGAAATCGCCAAGACTTACTATTGCTGAGATAGGGTCGCTGTTCATCCCGAAACGGACACCCGGTATAAATAAATCTACGAAACGGATTGAGTGTTTTACATATACGAATACACAAAAAAAACACATCCCAGCTCATGTAATGGAGGATTACCAGAAATAATAAATAGAATTTCAATTATTTACTAATTGTAAGTTATTAAGTACCGGGTTGCTCGTGTTCACGATTAATGATCGTCTTATCCAATTCTTATTTATGTACAACGTTTCTTAGTGTTGCGTGTTCGGACATACATTGGTCGGATTATCTCCAGTCATACGTTGAAATTGAATTAAAGCCACTTAATGGTTCCATTAATTACGCGCTATGATCGCGGTTCGCGTTCCATTAAAGCGATTACCGCGGCCGAATCTAACGTCTAGAAATCAATTTAGTCGCCGTCCTCCCCTCATCGTTCCGGTCGCGTCGTACAGTCCGCGCGACGGGTACAAATCGTAAAGGAGCCGCACTGCAGAGACAACAGGGCCCGTCACGTATACGGGGCCATATCATTCGTGGTGTTGGTCCATCGCTCCTAATTTAAAATCATGAATTTATGCGTCTAGTAATTAACACAATACAAGCGCTCGCTGTCATCGACTGACGCATTGGCGCGATGTAATCTAGGCGAGCGTTATGGCGCATTGGAGCCGTCCCCTTGAGGGTATCGGAACAACGATTGCTAACCTCGTCGATTTTCCGTTCTATGCACTGGCAGTTCCATTGATCATGTTTGTACTACATATCTCATACATTTGTGTGTTACAGTTACATGTACCAATCTATCTTCTCAAATAACGGGAATCGCGCCGAAACGTTGGGTAAAAAAGTAAACGTTACAATTACTTTCCGTTCTAACTTTTTCGGTTGCCGTGAGATACTTATACATAGGGAATCCTTGAAGCACAAAATTAATCCTTGGGCAGAGATAGTTAACGAGGGCTGGTTCTTTACGGAGCAGCGATATCTGGATTTGCTTGAGGGATGCGTTTCTTAATTAATAAGCTTTGCTTTTTGTTATTAATAAAATTTGTATTTTATATCGACACAATAATAAGGGAGTTGTCATTTATAAAAGTTGTCGAGGACATCATTACTTGAAGACTAGAAGCAAGAGTAACTTGAAATTAATGCTAGAATGTTTATATAAGAACTTTTTAAATCAAATTTTGTAGAAATCCGTTGCGAACTGTAAATTTTAAACTTCCTTGCAAACTGCCAGCTTAAATTTGATACAAAGTCTCATTTCTAGCTTCCCTGAAGGAGCAGAATCTTAAAATGTCCTTCTTTACTACCTCCACATACATACACATACATGTATACTGCATTACAAGATGCGTTAAACATGTCGTAGTGCTATTTTTCGGTTTTTAAAAATGATTCACGTGGCACTATACGTAGAATATAAATGCTATTGCCGTTATAACGAATAACGGAAAATTCGTAGAGGGTATTTTCTAATATAAATGTAAAATAATGAAATCCGGCTTTATGCTCGCGAGAGCTTTTGAGCGAAAACTGCATTTTACTGTAAATCTGATGCATTTTACATTTTTCATGCCTTACACCTTCACAATCATGTTTTATTATGGATTACTGTGAAATCTATTTCCATGGTTATTACAATTTTTGTGACGGTTTTCTTTTTAACTGCAACGACAATAGAACATTTCATGAAACAATAGCACGAACATTTATTTTTGCAGTAATGTATGACGGTAAAGGGTTTAAAATGTTACATTGTTTTGTTCGTTGTAAAACAAAGGTTTCCGATCTCCTACTGCGTTTAACACGGTTATTTTGCAGTGGCTTTACCCCTTGTTAGAAGCTGACGAGGTTACTGAAAAATCTATATTTATCCTAAAACCTTTCGTTCTTTTCATTAAAATTAATACCTTAAATGACCATGATCGGATCGGCAGTAACGACAATCGCCCTTAAGAGCGCCGATGTGTCGCGGGTGACACATGATCAATGCGTATCACAATAACACTCGACCATTGAAAAAGTTGTCGGTTAAATCTCATTTTTCATTCGAATTAGGTCTGGTTACCGTGCTCCATCCAGCGGTACACCGCATAGAACCGCGAGGACAATGACGTATATACGCCGAAACCGCTTCCGCACACTTTAATAGCGCCGGAGGGTGGTTGATGTCCCGACTGTACGCCCACGCCGGTTCGTAAATCACATATCGGGAGAGCGCAAAATTCCCTCCAATTTGGTATTGCTCTCGTTACGAGGTTAGCTCCCCGATGGCTCGGTAGAGGGGGGCCATGTCGAAAACAACGAAGAAGTGAACAGGAATAGACGGCTAACTGATATGGAATGGCCTAAAAACCGCTACATAATAAGTCTGACGGCTGGGGAAGCGAAGCAGCCGACGATTAATCAAAATGGTGAAATAGCGTCTGAAATGAATGGACGCACGCCGAGTCGTAATCATTAGTGTTCGGGGCAATAGAGGCGGGCGGGCGGTATTGGTGCGGCTTTGTCGGTCGGCTATTAATTTCAAATGAAAGTTGATGTATGCAAAATTTTGCTGTTGTGGATGGAAAAAATCGATAGTCTTCTTTTAATAAAAAAGTAATGAATTTCTTATACTTTTACAATCGAAATGTTTCTATTATCTCAAGTAAAGGAGAAGACTACTTATGATGGTCTCACATGTGTATATTTGTGAGGTTCTGCGACGGACTTAGATCAACCATTCAGTTTTTAATTGCGTGAAAGATTGAATGACGAATTAATAAAACACAATCAACTTATAAACTTTCTTTGTTACGTATGATCCTTAAATTTTGAAAATTTGCGTCTTCATTATTACCGGTTTAATCAATTTGGTATTACATTAACTCAACATAGCTTTTAAGATAATTAACTTCTGTTCATAACAGGTGCCCTATAAGCTCTGTGACGATATTGTTGTGGGTCGTAATGTTGGTGTACATCGAGAATCAATATCATTGTAACGTACGTTTGGTTCATCTATGTCACGGTGTTCTGTGTTCTCACGTCAAATACAGGAATAGTAGTACGTTAAAGATTACGGTCTCTTGTTCTTTTTCTTTTTATTGCCACTACTTGTCGCTGTTCGCTGATCAATGGCCTTTCGAAAAATAATTTCTCGATACCTTCGCTTCGTGCACCGCGTTAATGTGGATCGTATTTTTTTTCCTCTGCTAATAACATCGATTTTGTTTGCGGGCTGGCGTGTTTCGCACCGCAGCGATTAACTCGATCAATTAACGACTGCCACACCGTTCGCTATTCCCAATCGTTACTTGCACCTTCCTCTGCACATACACACACACACACACAAATAACCCCGCGTCACCCCAAATACTGATTTATACCGGAAAAGCGATTTGCCGAACAACCCGACAGGCAAGGTACTGCGCCTAACAAGAACAGCGGCGGTTCAACTATTTATGACCGTATTGATTTAGGCGGCGTGTTTCATTGCGAGAGTATTGTGTAAATGTCAGAGTACAAGATCCGAGCATGTTATAGTCTGGCAAACACTCTGTTTGACAAGAAAGCACTTCGCCGGTTAAGACGTGTTTCAACAATGTTCGCTCTTGTAACGATCGTAACCTCTGTGCATATATAAACAGGAAAGCTTTTTGTATCGTGTATGATTGGTGTACATAATCCAGCGCGATTTTCGAGTGGAATTTTGCTTAAACCTGCATTCAAATTAAATTACGTTTACTCTAACGATATACGATACAAGGCTCTATGAGTAGAAAATCGTGCTCAGTCACACTTTCGGGGATGTTTTATTGTTACAGTATCGGTACAAATCGGTTCTCCTTGTTTAATTACGTGGGACTATACTTGACGTAACGCGATAAAATGTCTTCGTCTGTAAAAGATCCTCGCAGTACTTCCTTCAAAACGTTGGTAAGGATCGCAAAATGTTAGCTAACGTAATCAACTGCTTAGTGCACTTGAAGCGGACTTCCTTTAAAAGCCTAAAAGCCCCCCAACCTATTTATTCGCAAGCATCCGATATTCATAATAATTCAGTTGCTCTTGAAAAGGATTTTGTCTGTTCAGAATAGAAAACACTAGATTCCGGGAGTCGAATGGTATGTTTAACGCGGTTGGAACTCGTGTTTCTATTACCTTCAGGTACCCTATGCTCAAACAGTGAACCACCGCAAGTAAATAGCACTAAACGTCTTCACTGTGCGAGAGCTTACGGTTCTATTAAAGGATATTCAAGGGACAGGTAGGAGAAAACAGGGGTAAGGCACAAAAGCACCGCAGCTCGACGTGAGCAATGGAGTTTGGCGAGGAATAATGTTTCTACGTAAGAGGTACATAGCTGCGGATTTATATGTAATTAACGCCTCCTATTCAAATATTTATTAAAACTCCTCTTATTTTAATTTTTAAATGAGAAGGGAAAGATTTATGGTTCGAAAAATGGAAAATATTTTAAACGTATGCTATAAGTTCAATTTTAATTTTTTAAAGATTCTGGAATTAAGTTTAAACAAGTTTATCCACGAAGGACACACTTGATACCTTTTCGATGACTTTTAAAATAATCGGTTCAATTTGGCACAATCTTCTTGGATGTTTCTTGAATTAAACTCGTTACAAATTATGTCGTACCCCTTAATTTGTGTAGATTTACGTAGTAGCTGAATTAATTTCATTTTCTCATATTTATCTAAGCATTAATCATTGTTATTAAACTTTCAACCGTATTACCGTCGAATTCGCCGGCTAAAATACACACTCCCGTAGGTATATCCCAAAAGGTGTGTTATTTTAGGATCGCGACGCGAGTTTCGACTACCAAATTGGACGGACCGCGAACTTTCAGCGTGTTCCGCGATCGCCGATGGTCCATCTGTGCAGTACAGTACGCGTAAGTACGTTGCATGCGATACGTGTCCAAACTATCGATTGAGATAAATCATATCGGCCCTAATACAGTTCCGGGCCGATGGTTGCGCGGCATCCTGCTTTGCAGTCTCCGAAAGTGTTGGTATGGGATTTTGGATTTTGGTACAAATTTTATTAATAACACGCGTGCGGTCGCGAAAATGGTCTCCGGGGCGTAGTTCATTAAAATTCGAACGGTAATTGGAGCGGGTGCGCGGTCGAGTCGTCGGTGGCGATGCCCCCTTCTCTCGCCCTGTTGACGACCTTGGGTGCGGGAGTTTCTCGCGCGCCGAGGTCCTGCCGAACGTGCCGCGTTTAAGATTTATCGCTGCTTTGTTGAATCTGCTCGCGCGCCGATACAGTTTTTCTATATACGTGCTATTAGGTGGAAATAGTGCGCGTAGGGAAATAGATTTGGACGTTTTTAGAGCCTATTATCACAGCGATGCGCGCATTGTCAATGGCAAATGAGATTTTAAAGTATGTTAGAATGACATTTGAGAGTAGGAATGGAACAGGCACGTTAGTATTAGATTCGGTTATATGGTTGAAAATGAGGATCGACGCATTCTCGAAACAGCTGTCTTGGATTAATTAATTAAACTTGTGCGGTGTAGAGCTTGTAGCGATGCTTTAATGTCGTTTACAAGAGCAGCAACTCAACTTGTTGTGGTAGGATGACATCGGTTCATTACGTACCGAGCATTGGCAGTGATGGCAGCGATTGGCAGAACTACTAATTTCTTTAACAAATGACGGATTGAACTTAATAATTGCTCCTGGTATTCAAAACAGACGGTCACGTAGTAAACATACGTTTTCGTTACGAAATTTTTCAAATAAAGTTAAAATGTCTTGTTAACTTTGAGCTATAACGTTATAATGGAATGCATCATCTTTATAGATCTTTTATTACACCATACTCTCTGCCGAGATGTTAGTATTATGAGGCTATTCGAGCCTGTTCATCCTGTTGGTGCTAAATTGGAAATAGATATCTCATAGTCTTGCCCAAGTTTCAAATTTTATGCTGCTTCTAATTTCCGTATTGTTATTATGATGTTTTTTTTTGTTCTGTGACACATGCGTTTAAAACGCTGTATTTGTATCAAGAAAAGAAAAAATGAAAAGGGTACTTATCCACATGCCTGAAGAACAATAAATCTCTTTTCCACCATTCGACAGCTTAAAAAAATGGGAAGAAAACCTACAAGAAAAAAGGAGCAAAAAACTGAAACTGACGTCGCTTATAAATTTTCCGCGTCGCAAAAGAAAATGAATACCGGTGAATGTGCGTTGGGCGTATGTATACTACGCGATAAAACATTCCACCAGACATTGTACCACCCTCCCTTTTCGTTTTCCATTGTTGTTCTCCTCTTTCTTTGTATTTTTTTTTCTCTTCCTATTTCGAACGACAATAATAGAGTTCCGTTTCCGGGCGAAATATGCAAACGATGTTTATGCGGAATAATTAGTTGGACTAGGCGATAAATCAAATTCCACTTGCCGCCGGAAAATGTATGTGCTCCTCCAGCTAATGTCCGGATAACGACTTTACTAGCCCATCATGGAGAGGGCGTGTTGTATTCCGGGACGAATTTCTAACTGAATTATTGCACGCCTAGCTAACTTTAGCGAAAATGGCATTGCGCCGTTCGTGATCTGATAGGTATCGAGCGTTTTAAAATCTCATCTTGCTAACAAGCCCGGTTAAGGCGGTGAGAACTGACAGCAGCTTTTATGTTAAATTTGGGGTAATCTAGGTACGATCCGCTCTTTTGACGTTATCTTCATGTAAAGTTTAGAGTAAAGGCTTCAATAACAGTGTCGAACGTTTAAAATGTTATAATCACTGTTGTTGATGCAGCTTTGGACGAAGTTCTTAAACGAGAAATAAACTGTGTGTCTACAATGGCGTTTTCTAATTGCGCTTGTTCATGCTTATTGGAACACAATACAAGAGAACAACTAGTTACTTTTATTAACTTCTTAGAAGCTAGCATTTCGGTGCTATGCACTGGCACGTTGCTTGAGTTATTTAGATTTAAATATAAATTTAAATTCTCGCGTTACGTAAAAGTACATTAAGGCTGGCATGTTCTATATACGGCCTGTTGTTGCCAAGCTAAATTGAGATTTAGGAGTCTATAAAAATCGTGGCAGACAAGTACATTGCTTTCATAGAATTACAAACTTGCAGGGAAACATTTGTTGTTTCCAACAAATGTACGTTTTTAACTAGTGTTATGCAAAATTGTGTTGCCGTAGTAATATTTTTTTATTGTTGAACATTCTTTGAATAATTTTTTGCATCATGACTAAATGTTTAGGTCGATTACCTTGGTTAAAAATATTGTTAAGATCCTTTTTTATTTTACGGCAGAAATATGATCTTCATTCATGAGAATTGCGCTTCTTATTTTGTAAATCCTGCAATAAAAATGTCCGAGAGAAGACTTTCGGCGAAATTGATAGTCGTGATCTGAACAGCTTAATCGAAAATGAAGCCATCTGCGCGAACTTAATTACGCCCCTACTGATTACAGTAGGGCTAGAGACGAAACTAGGTTGGTAGTTATACCCTTTTTTATTACATGTAATATACTTGAGTGTCCTTCGGAGTGGAGCAATCTAAAGAGCTTTCTCGAGATTAGACCGGAGCACGCAAAAATTGCTCCAGAGCTGATTACGGGACGTTTATTTGTAAAATTGCCTTAGAACAAGAACAATAAAAGAATGTACCAGTCTATTCTTGTTATCGACAGCAATTAAGTTCTCGTTCTTTCTTCGAGCTACTAAAGCTTCTGCGAGCTTTTAAACGATTCCATCGTTTCCTCTTCTTTTTCTCTTTTTCCCCTGAGTCGCCGTCGACGAAGTTACAATTTACATAATTGGAGATAGCGCACGGAAAGGAAAGGAGAGAGGCGAAATAAAATGTTTGTCCAGAAATTTGTATGCGGGGAAATAAGTGTCATCTCGTTTTAGAATTTCATTTCTCGCGCGGAACGAAACGATCTGGCGCGATAATAGATATTTGAATGTAATTAGGTGCTAACAATTGATAAAGTGAATTATATTCAATTTGCTTTCTGTTCTTACAAAAATATACGGTACTGCTCAAGTCGCTACGTAAATGGGACGATATTCGAAAGGGGCGTGTCTGATGCACACCTCGCATATATTCTTCCTTTCTAATATCTATGTAGGGGATGAATACCGGTTTCCCTCATTACACGTGATGTAAAAAATTTTACTTTTTCCCTCTGCAAATATAAATAAATCGTATTAACAGATATACGTAGAAGTAGTGGCGGCTGTGGCGGCATTTACTCAGAAAAATTGATGAAAGTTGTAAAACCTTTACCTTCTTTTCAAGAAGTGCAAATTCTTCGAAATGTTGAAGGAAACTAACATTATATTTAATTTTGCTCATTAAAAGAACAAACGTATGTTAACTTTATCATGTTACTAATTTTTGAAGCAACAAATTAAACGTTTTCGTTGAACCATATATACAACTATTAAGTGTTGGCACACTCCGCACAAGTTTAATTAACCAGTCCATGCATTCTCGAAACAACTATTCCTGATTAAATTATAATAAATTAATTAAATTTGTATGATGCGGAGTGTACCGATAGTTAGTATTGTTTGCTACACTACCTCACGTTCCTTGCTATCACTATTGTATAGAATGATTATTAAATTCTATAGTGGTTGTATTTTTAAACGAGCGCAAGATGGAATTGTGTGAAGGACTATAATTGGAACTAGTCCTATAATGAGCTAAACGACCTCTGTCACCATGAATCATCAATTGACGCTGTAAGCTTTGAAATGGTGATTTGTTTTAGAAGCATACCATATTCTGTACATCTTGATAAATTTGAATAAAATATTATGGAGCTGTCAAAGTTTAATGCTAATAGTGCCAGAAGAATGGAACGGTGGAGTCATACGTGGATGGTACGAGAAGTAATCGTGGGTTGATTGAAATTCATAAGATCCATGCTCAGTCGGTGACTACTATCGAATACTAGTTTAATGAATTTAAGTGTGGCCGAAAATGTGTCTTTCATGAGAAGCAGCCAGGTCGTCCCATTGAGGTGATTACGGAGGATGTGAGCAATAAAGTTCATATAACGTGCTAGTAGATCGCTAAGATTAGAGAGATTGCTAATATGGTAAACATCTCAATTGAGCCTGTCGGAAATATCCTTTAAGAGATAGGTACTCCGTCTGCGAAAGATTGGTGAAAAACGGAAGTGCAATTGCGACGGAAAACTTAGTCCAGTTGAAAAGTTGGAACATCGCTAGGCAAAGTGTACAGACCTATAAATAGATTATGTTGAGAAACAAATCTACTAAAGGCCCAAAAGAATTGCATATCATCCATGGAGGCTTAATTTTATATCAACCAGCACGAGGATTATATTTGGATCTTTTCTCTACGTGAAGGGAAATAAATGTTGGCTGTTGCATGTACCTACAGAACGTTGGAATTTCAAAACTAGTGAAACTTGGATATATCTACCAACTATGTAATGGTACGATTGTCTTATTGGGATTATTTCTATATTCTTCTTAAAAAGTTCGTATAACAGAAGCAGTGAACCACTACAACGGACGATCCCTTCATTTTCGGTACTACAAATAGACGCTCTCCGATACATAAAAATACAGCCACTATTGAGTTTAAGTAAACAGCGTTTTATACTGCGTTTCTTTACATCTTTTCTGATTGTAACACATATTATTAAAACTTTATTTTGTGCAGGCAGCGCGATGGATAACGAAAATTCGCAAATTGATAATGACTCTGACGGCTCTCTTGTCATTAATGAAAAGCGCATATTTTCATCTACAAAAACTGAGGAATCGGCTGATCTATCATTGATTGAAATTAAGAAAGACATCCCACTGATAGTGTTGGAGGAGACTGCAACCTCTTTTGTGGTCGAAGAGACGGGTGTTATTCATATCAGAACGGAGAAGATATCAAAAATGGTAACTCCAACATCACCCAAAGATACGGAAGCAGAAAATCGCAAGGATGAGGTCTCCGTAGTCAAGCAACCATCTGTTGATGATGATGGTGATCTTCCAAAAGGTTTACGAACCTTCGTGCACTGGGATGTTGGTTAATATTTAATCGTTATTTATTACAGATGTCAAGAAAGAAGATAAAGAAGATGTGGTTTTGCAAAAGAACGAATCGACTATTGCTGATGTTTATCTCCAATTAGATGTGACAGACAATCTAGATACCTATTTGGAAAGAGAAAGAGTCCGGCAATTAAACTTATCGAAGGCTATTAAGATCGAAAGAGATCCCACACAAAACAAGACGGATTTAGAAGATTCTTTGAATGATAGCTCAAGAGAAACGTCGCTAAACGAGACCGTAATACAAATTAAGAAATCAGATGTTAAACGTCAAAGAAAAGAATCAATTTCCAAGAAAAAAGACGAAAATAGTATTCCAGAGAAAGCTGATCACGGTAATGCTAAAGTAAACGCCGACCAAGCGATTAATAACTCAAAGGCATCCGATGCTCTTAATTGTGTTAAAACTGAATCAAACGACATCGACAAAAAAGATCACAATCGCTTTCTTTGGATAACAAATGTGAGTAAAACTACAAAAGCTACGGATTTAAAGATGCATTTAGCTGCTTTCGCTAAAATTCAGTTAGCCAAGATTGTCACGGACGGTAAAGAATGTTTTGGATATGTGGTGATGGAAAGTCACGAAGACGTAGTAAGCTGCATGAAAAATCTACAAAATTCAACATTTGAAGGAAAACAAATCGTTTTAAGCGACAAAATACCGGACAAGAAGCGACATGAAAGATCAAACGATGCTCCCAAAGATAAGGAAGTGAAAAAATCAGACAAGCTTAAGAAATCGAAATCTTCTGAATACAAAGACGCTAAAACAACAACAAAACCAGATTATAGTAAACTATCGATTTCCGATCCTTTAACATTGAAGGTATCGCAATCTAAAGAGAAGGAATACTTGGAGGAGAGACGCCGAGTTGAAGAATTAGAGCATAAACGATTCATTAGAGACCGTATATCAGCGGAAAGGAGAGCTTTTGAACGGAAACGAAAGGAGTTGGAAAAAGAGAGGGCACTTGAGAAGGAGCGAGAGAGACTAAGGGAGCGTGAGAGGGAAATGCGAAGACGAGAGACCGAAAGGCAAAGATTAGTCGAGATTAAGTTGGAAAAGGAACGAAAGGAGTTGGAGTATCAAAGGAAAATGATCGAAAAAGAGAAATTGGAATTATTGCGGTATAAGAGAAGACTATTGAGTAAAGAAAAGGAAAATGAAGATTTACTTGAAGAACATAAACGGAGACGTAGCCCTGAGAAATTTGAGCGAAAGAAGTTTGCTAAAATAGACGATCATAGTCCAAAACATTCCTCAATTGAAGGTACAAAAGAATACTGGAAAAGTGACAATATGAAAGCATCTGCGCATGATACCTGTAAGAAGAATAACCAAGAAGTTTGTGTAGTTCCCCCACCTCCAATACTTTCGAGTAATTACCACGCGACTTCCGAAGGTTCTAGATCATCTGAAAGGGACAAGCAATGGTATGATCGGAAAGAATTTGATAATCGTCCAAAGCCTTTCGTAAGAAAAATTGAAAGTAACCGAATCTACGTAAGCCTAAATGAACCTAGACCATCGTACCAAGAAAGACCATTTCCAAAAGAACAATGCAAATACAAAGATTACAATACGGTGCAACAGCATAGTTCGTGGAATAGTGGATATTCTGGTGCATCTTATAAGGGACAGAACATTCCAGTTTTGCGAAGTGAAATTCCTCGAACTATACATCATCAAGTCCGTCATCAAACTTATCAAGAAAATTCGTACGGTGCCCCGTCGCAAGACTATTATTCTGGATCTTGTTACCGAAGGGTCAACGAATATTATAATAAGCCCTCCGAAAGAAAATATTAAATTGAACCTATCTATCGCTTTTCATATTTGTTAATGTTTAAAATTGTTACATGTGCGCCATCTCTATATTTTTAGAAAAAATATTCAGTTATATTAATTAAAGGGTTTTCTTTAAGAGATTCATATTTAGTTTGTTTGTTTGGTTGTAGAAACTGTTATTGTATTCGTTATTTGTAGTTTTAACTTTTTTAAAGGAATATAAATTACTTTTGCAAATCAACTAATTCTTCTTTTTTCCTTTTTAGATTGTTGGGAACATG
The DNA here is from genome assembly GCA_020654165.1 of Oryctes rhinoceros. Lineage (NCBI taxonomy): Eukaryota > Metazoa > Arthropoda > Insecta > Coleoptera > Scarabaeidae > Oryctes > Oryctes rhinoceros. The sequence continues at coordinate 2,478,763 of JAIOKQ010000548.1, read as the reverse complement.
GAATTTGTCGACTGCTAACTTTTGTGCTTGCAGAATGGAAGTTTTTGTTATATAAATTAAGCTTTAAACGATATTAATGGCGCCATGTCCAGGTTTTTTCCCTATGTTTTAGCTAACAGTTTATTTCTTTCAATATTAACATGATCTTTTGGTACATTGGACGAAGCATCGCGCGTTGGAATAATTATTCGTGCCGGAAACACGAGCAAATATAACGAATAATCGCCTCGCCGTCGCAGCTTCTGCCGACTTATGTTCCACATTCTTATGGGACATCTGCAAGGCTGTTACTGCATACTGACCGAGAAGTGTTTGTTCCTGGAAAGTTTCTATAGCGTTTGTTTGGGGCGAATGCAGCGGAAAACCGTGGCGATTGCTAGGAGGTTCGATCAGTTGGGATTTTTAGATATGATGTGAGGGGTAAATCGCGTCGATGGTTACCTCTTACATCATAATTGGAAATCCCAACTGCTTTGAGCAATTTTTATAAATGCCTTCACCTTTTGCCTCACAATAGGCCGGTTTGTCATGGAGTCATGGGTCAATTCTATTATTACAGTCTTTATACTAATATACACAGAGAGTGTTCGTTAAGTATCGCCAAAGAAAGAAAGTTACTATGCGATCTATCCGGCCAAAATATAGTACTTCAAGTCTTAATACGGTGTTAATTGAAAAATGTTAGAAAATATGTTAATAAAATAAATAGGTATGTTTAAGGTCCGTTTGTAAACTCAAGAACTCGTAACAAAGAAAGTTGCATAAAAAACGGCAATTTTGAACTGTTTTTTTTTGGCGGCAAGATTTTAAAACAAAAAATCTACAAAATACTATATCGGGATATGCACACAACTTCTTTGTTGTATTGTTTTTGTTGCATTGGTTTTAGTCGTAAGTACCGTTATCTTCAAGGAACATTTTAAGCTTGATACCACCGATAAATTTATGAATTACGCGGTCATACTTATACAAAACTTAACCAATTTTACATATCACATCTTAAGACAGTACATACTCGCGTTAGGAAGCATCGTTAGTTTTAATGTTATTTCCCCGTAGATATCATGAATGCGACAATACGAGCTAAGTTTTGAGCTAAACCGTTGAGGAGCGAAGGGTCAGTCCTTCACAAGAAACTAAGGCAGTTCCAACGTAATTCGTTGCGTTAATTTTATATTTCTGTCTTGTCACGTTATGAAATTCTAAAGTATGGAATATACTACGCGCGGGCATCGCGGGCACAAACAGTAAGCTACCAGCACGTGTACGTAATGCGGATAATTTAGCGTAGTCTACGAGTTTTATTTTCAAAAAGGGTCGCGTCGAGGAAGAGCCGTAATATTTATATCTCTAAAATGTTAAATGAACTTCCAAGGGTAGGCAATTTATTAGCCACACACTTCTTCATTACACACACCAGCAGTATCTGTTTAATTAATTTATTGCATGCTATGCACGCGCATGCTGCTAACATTCATAAGGTACACTTAAATGTGCAAGCTTCACTGCGTTATCATAACCACGTCAGCGTAAATTTATCTGGGGTAATTAGAATATTATGCGGGCTGATTTAATTGATTTAATTAATGCTGATATCTAAGTTCATTTAGTAACCGTGGCTTTTTAGCAGGATTGATTGCGTTTAGTGGTTTCTTGTAATTTTTTGAAATGTTAACCTTCGTAAATTTTACGAAGACGTTATGCCGAATGCCGATCAACGGTAAAAAAAATGAGGATGAACCCGTCCTCAAAATAGTCTCGGACTGGTTAATTAAATTTGTGCGGTAACGGAGTGCGTCGATGCTTTTGCGCCATCTATCATTTTCGCTATTATTTCGAATATGTTTAATTAATAATCCGTAACTTTTTCGTTTTCACCCGGTAACTTCTACCGGGTATCAGCAGCTAATTACGTCTGGTTCCTCAATAGACGACGAGGAATTTAATTTTCGCATGGTGGACAGACGTAGTACTACTGGATTAGTTGGTGAAATTTATCCATGGGCATCCCTTCTTAACCGCACGTAGGCCCTCTTTTTCTACCCTGCTAATGTTCCCTTTAATCATCCTGTCCGAGTCGCTTCTATTATGAGAACGTTGCTAATTTGGAAATTGTAGGCGAAGTTGCTCGACATGCTTTCGCGAATTGTCGTATTCTGCGTGATAAATGACCGTGATCGTCCGCATGATCTTGCTTTTCCATGACTCTTCAACCGTTATTACCTGAAGGCTATTAAATCCCCAGGCGAGATTAAGTGTATATTTAAAGGCTGGCGGTTTAAGTTTATCGCTGGGTACGTACGTATTCTATCACACTTAGGCATACAACGCCTTTGTAATATATGGATATAACGACAACTATTTCATTTCATCTATCATATTTTTACAAAACTACGCTGTTACAAAATTACGAATGTTTATTGACTATTGCTTTTCTGAAATAAGTCACTAAGGTGCTAACCTAAACCAACCACTAATATACTTCATGTTTCTCTTTGAATATCCTTCCTTAAATATTCATACATAGGCGTTAAAAGTTGCCAACTTTCTAAGATTTATCGAGATACTTCCCTAGTGTTTGTGACTAGACTCTCACATGAAACATTCGTTTATATTTTAATTTTATAAAATACCAGAGCTGGTAATTCATTTTTTGGAGACAATTTATTTTCAGCGCGGTTTATTTCCGTCAAGAACATTCATTTTTGTCGCGCCACATCATTAAACTGCTTGAAATGCATCCAAAACGAACGATTCAAGAATTCCAGTTTTTTCCCCAAACATATGGCCGACACGTAGAAATACGAGGCGTAAATACCGTTTTGAAAGGAGAAAACAGGTAGAATTTTCTTCACAATTTCATGTCAACTGTACTGCAGCACGGCTGCTGCGACCTCATCATTGTTGTGGCGTTTACCAGCCACGAGTGCTTTTTCCTCGACATTCTGCACCAAATTTTCAGTAATGGCAAGAAGATAGATCACTTCGCTCCTTCATCGTGCGACCATTTTAAGAGCTCTAGCCCATTTCCGTACCATTCCATCTTTCATAATGTTTTGCTTATACACTTCATAGATCTAACGAAGAATTCCATCTGCTTTTAGACCTTTAGCCCAAAGAAAACGAATCGCACCGCGTATTTTACGGTCAGCCGTATTCTCAAGACTTAGGCATTTTCAATCCTCACAAACAAACGTAAACACGATCGAATGTGCACGTAGGTACGTGGCTTGCCAACAACCGTAGGTATGCGAGGAATGCCGCGGCGGCCGAATTTTAAAACGGTGCTTAAAATCCATCGATGTGGAACATCCATATTTCAATTCGTCATATCCCTTGTCTTATCGTTCTATTTATTTATAGGCAACAAAGATTAACTAGGATGCTATTCACACAAAAAGGTGGTTGGGAAGTCTACTGAAAAAGGGGAAGAAAGGGATCGCGATAATTGAATTAAAACGAATCGTTAGCGGGCAAGAAAAGTATTATCTTAATTAGATATCTTTTGATGCAGTTTCGGGCGTAAGTGTCGCATTCCGTTGTTGCGTTTCCCCCTCCTATTGCTTACTTCTTTCTCGCCGACTCGATCCAACTGCGGGAATTAGCCTGCTTACCTTATATTATTTCCCGAGGACTGCTGTTAATCCGTAGGCGGCGGTCATTTATCATTTCGTCGGAAAATGCGGTGAGCGGATTTCGGAATAACCCCGGTAATCTTCGAATTAGCACTCGTTTAACGAAGATGGGACTAAATAAGCGACAGTTTCTCACGCCTCGAAAAACAAGAAAGCCTTAGCTGTCTATATTTTTATTAAGTTAAAAAAACGGAAGGGGTTTTTTCTGTTATTCAAGAGAGGCGCTTTCAACGTCACGGAAGTAATTTGTCGATATAATCATCAAAGGAATAAGTTAAGTATACAATATTTCGATAAAGCAGTGCATAATAGCCTCGACGTTTACGGCTGAACGTATATAGTAGATGTTTATCTTTGATGAATTGTTTAATGCCAGATTTTGGGTAAAAACTCGTTGGATATGGCGATATCCGCTTCGTATGGTCGAGAAAAAGTATTTGCATCGACCGGAAAGACGTTTTATGTCGCTGGAAAACTAACAAAAAATTGTATTTCTCGAGTCGATGTTGCTATTTCGCCTGACAGCATCCATGGTTTCTTCTCTACTGCTTGGAATTACAGAACGCCTTTTAGTTGGCAGAACTAACCAGTTGTCCAACCGCGTTGATTGCGCACCTCGATCTTGCTCTATATTTTTCACAAATCTTTCCTTGTTTGCCTGATTTTGGTCGCTCTCCCGTTTGTCTCTCCCTCCGGTGCTCGAGCTGTAATCGAGGATGGGAAAGCGTTTAAGTAAAGGTGTCGATCAGCTATTATTAATATACTGTACAATAATTACTTAAATAAAGATAGACGTCCTTTTTTCATTCCCGTCGTTAATAATGAATTAACCGATGAAATCTTCAAGGTTAGAGTCGCCCTGGTTTCCATCGAAGAAAATAAAAAAAAGCATTCAAGTATAATGATAATCCGATTTCGACGAATTTGGAAAACAAAGTTTGTTGATTTTTTCATGTTATTCCCCTGCAATCGGTAGTAATAGCCCCGTAGGCTAGCGGAAGTAATATAATACAAGACCAGAATTAATGCAACGCCCTCTGCTGGCGAGACCCTCGAACTTCGGATCGAGGCCGCCCCCAAATATGATTAAAATTTGTTTTGGTCCGTTGAAACGCTAGATGGATGCGCAATATTTTTTCATTACCTTTCTGATGTGGCGGTGATGGCGTTAAAAGCAAATGGTTTGTGTTAATTTGTTTATTTATTGCGAGTATATGAATTCGATTTTTGCCTTTTCGATAAACGAAAAAGATCAAACGAATATAGCGGTCCATGTTGAACTGTTGGATTCGCTGTACTTTTTGGAACGTTTCGCTTATGCAAACGGTGATTACATTCATCCAATTTAATTTCATTTTACGATGATTAAATAAGGTGGAAACAGCAATTTTCAAATTAGATATGTGAATCGTCCGATGTTGAATACGAGTGCGACACAATATAACACAATAAAAGCGACCAACGTTTCCTACTTATTTCTGTCCGCTAAAGCGACGGATTTTACTCCGTGTAATAAAATGAAAATCTCGGAGAAGAGGTAGAGGAGACGAAAGCAATTCGTGGAAATAAAATTGAAATATCGCAACTTCGGTCTTGCGTACGAGAAAAATCCCTCATACGGCGACTCATTTAGCCGATGCATAAAAATAAAATCTAATAACCGAGGTTTGATGGCGTACACGAGGTAAGGAACTATACGTTCGGTAAGGTAGCGTATATTGCCCCTTTATGTCAATGTCGTGCTAAAATACTGAACGTTGAAAGCTTTTGTTGCCTGTATATAAAAGATATGAACCATTTCTATTTGCCGCCCTAAAATATTTTTCTTTATGAAGCTCTTAGTATGATTTTATACAAAGAACATTTGACTTCTGACTGAGAAGAAAACCTTCTTAGCGTTATATTAAATGTTTATTTATAAATAACTCTGGTATTGAATGTAGGAGGATCAGGTATTAAGGAAGAGATTATTGAAGTATTTTACATATGAAAATCAAGTTTTGTTTGGCACAAATTATACGATAAATCGCGTCCGCATATGTATCGACCATTGTCAGCCTTAATTAATGACGCCTCTAAACATGATTTAAACTGAAAGTTGCTCACTTCACCCCAATATACACTGAATTATTGATTCTTTTCCTGCACTTTCGAAAGCGCAGATTTACCGGCATAAATCACGGTCCGACTTTAATTTAAGAAACTACCGGCGAAACGAAAATCCTTCACGTTTTTCATCCTACACCCGTCGGGGTTCCGCGCTGGTCGCCGGGTAGATATTTAAAATAAAACTCATTAGACGTAAGCCAAACGTCATAAATTACGTCATCACTAGGCGAAAATACCGTAAATCACGACGGTCGCGTATAGCCACCGCTCTTTGATTTAACGGCGGACAGAGTTTACGAAGCGAAAATAGAAGCGTAGAGTAAAAATATTCCCGTAACGTGTTGTTGTTTCCGCGTAAATCCGGCGAATTCGCCAAGGTCGATCGTCCCAAAAATAAAGAAAACCGGCAATAAATACCCGGGTTCTATTTCTATTACAGCAAGTAACAGATCGGAATTTGCGCATTCCGAGGTATTAGAGATAAGAGGTTGTGTATAAACAAAGGGCAATTTCGGAAACGGGAATTATTTATGGCAAAATAGCTTGAACGTCGTGATAAAGTGGACGTAAGACGTCTACTCAATCAAGCGCAATGGTGAAATTATCATAGGGATCGCGTATACATAATGCTGAACGGCTTGGCATATTTCCTAGACTTGTTTACATAGAGAGGCAGTTCAAACGCGCATCCATATTTATTATGAACGCTCTATATTTTCTTCTTGTAGCTTCTGGAAAATTAAGACTTCAGCTTTGTATATACAAATATGCAATAACTAAACATATAAATTTGAATAAATACAATAATCGCAGCAGTTTTCCTTCCACTTGACCGTTGTATTCGTGGCGGGATTAAGCTGTTCGCAAATACATAACCTTTGACATATGTACACGTTTCATTTATTCGGTGGAGGATGCCTGGGCTCAAAGTACACTAAAAAATTGCTTACTCTAAATATAATAATATGTTGCCTTCATAATAAAAAACGAATATTGGTCATGTGATTAAACGAAGATTAAAATAAATGTTCTCCTCGGTCTCCAGATGATTTTTTGAACTTTTCTTCTGGGGTCGCCTAAAGAACTTAGAGCGCCTATATTAAAAATCTAAGAATTTTACGTGTAGTTTTATATTTAGCTTCGTATCTTCCACCTCTTTGACAACGCACGTCATTATTAAAAGTAGAGGTAAAAACGTGGAAGAGGGAAGTTAACGTCGAGTTCGTTGTTGCGTCAACTTAGTTAATTAATACACTTGAAGCTGCAGCTAACGATAATCAATAGACTACTTACACAATAATTTGTTTTCGTCGGACCGCGTGATGAATTGTCGTATTTAATATGCAAGGTGCACCTTGATTTTTTGCACTAATTTCATAGCTAAATGTTGATCCAAATGATGTGTGACTAAAAACTACACGATAATCGAAAAATGTTATTTTTATTTTTAATAATTTAATCTTACTCGAACTATTTTCATCTTGGCTTCTAATATTGGCCAAGGAAAGAAGTGTTAGTTTTCATTTTTTTTTTTCAATATTTTTTTTATATTCTCTCAGTTAATATTGTGGAAAGTTTTATGCTGGGTTAAATCACCCCCTTGCATACGTAAGTAAAGGAAACGGTTTCCTTGCCCTACTTTAAATTCTATGCCATTCTTCATCTTGTAGATTTCTAATTTCAGAATATAAGCTAACAAGGAACTACTATCTCGTGGGACTCTCTTTAATGTAAACTTTACTGCAGTCCTTCAATATGTGGCGTGTTGCATAATGAATAATACATTTTAAAAGAGACTTTATTATATTCTAGCGGCAAATTCTAGTAATATTCGTTGCATAAATATTTATAATTTTTAAAACAAAACACGCGATTATTGGCAAAAGTATTACCAGTATTTTTTTTTTTAGGTAAAGGACACATATTTTATAAAACCTTCCGATCAGAGTATTCTTACAACAAAAAGTGAAGGAAACGTCGTTTACGCAGATTTAAACTAACATGTTTATTAAAAAAAAAAAAATACAAAAATCCTAAACATACATATTAACTAATTATTCTATGCATACACGAAACAACGCTAAAATGTCGTGTATGGTTCCCTGCCATACTTCTTGTAAAGGTCATCCCAGAAATCCATAGCTTGCTTCCTGGGATTCTTCAAAACCTTCAGTTTCTTATCGATATTTAAATAGTTAATATTCGTATTTTTATCCAGAGCAGTTGGCCACACTATATTTTGAAGGTCGTCATCTTTCTTAGGCGTTGGATTTCTATAATGAAATGAGAATAGGAATAATACGGACGGTGTTTATATCTTAAGTGTCTCACCCGGTCTTCGCGAAGTTAGTCAATAGCTTCACGAACATCTTTCTTACGTGTCCATCCTCCCTATTTGAAGATATTTGATCCTTATTCCTGAAGACGTACCAGAGCTCCTCAGAGTGTGCTACCCCTGAAAGTAGGCGATAAATTCGTATGATCGATTATTTTATTGTCGTTATCTTATTGTAGGTACGAGTTACCATTAACTTGCCTAGCTTGGCTGTCGAGGAAGCTACCCAAATCACCTTGATAGGAAAACTGATAGAGGTAAGTGGGTGCTTTTGTCGCTCTCAACTTGACCTCTTCGATGATGCCTTTTAAAAACTGATTATCGCTAATAAACTAAAACGAAATAGCAGATAAATAGATTGTTCTTTTGTTTTGATTTAATAGCTTGAAAATACTCACATGTAATATTTGGGTTTTGTTTGCTATAGCTAAAGGATCTGTTTGGAAATAATAATTACGTATCTTGTTTCCGACTTCCAATTCGTCCGGATGCAGCGGTGGAATATTCATGTTTGCCGGTATAAGTCTCTGAGGTACCTCGTAACTTATAAACAGAGGCCTTGCAATGTCTACGACTAGAATGAGAATGAATTAAATTCGATTTTGCCGTTTTAATTGGTATATGTCCTACCATATTGAAATACTGCTCCTTCTAACGAATTAAAACCGCTTAGGAAGGGAACGCTTCCCAACGAAGCAGAACGTAGTAATTCCCTAGGTCCGGCGGAGAGTATAGCATCAGGATGCGGTGGTTCTATGGTAGGCGAGAACGCTAAACCGTTCAACGGATCTACTCCATCCTGAGAGCAGAATGTAAAAAATTCAATCGTTAATAGTCGGTAGGTCTTACTAAAAGCATAGCGCTTCGTTCTGCGAAATGTAACCAATGGTAATCTAATTCTCTCAATTTCTTCACCAATTCCTTTGTGTTAGGCTCTATTATTCCAGCTGCTGTAGCCACCGCAAAAGTGATCGGTAAGGGATTCCGACTCATTGCCCAAGGACATAAAGCACTTCCGCTGAAGGATATCGCTCTATGGAACAAACCTTTGGCTTTTGGAGCTAGCATCAAGTAACTAACGGAGGCTGCGCCTGCGCTTTCGCCGAAGATCGTTACCGAACTGGAATCCCCTCCGAAATGCTTAATGTTTCTTTGCACCCAACGCAGAGCTTCTATTTGATCTTTAAGACCGTAGTTACCGGGTGACGCCATATCGCCCGTGCTGAGAAATCCTAAATGATAAGAAGGATGCGTTCAGTTGGGTATCAATCGCGAATTATTTTTTTCTTACCAAAAACACCGACTCTGTAATTGAAGCTGGCTACTACTACGTCGTGTTCTAAAAGGTAATCTGGGCCGTATATGCTCTGGTTACTTTGGCCGAATTTGAATCCTCCTCCGTAGATGAATACCATGACCGGCAACAATGTAGAATCGTTTTTTTCTTGTTGATTCTAAAACGTTTAGATGATAGTTCTTATGGAAGAAGGAAACTAACGTTATTTGAATAAGATGTAACGCACATTGGGGTAATTCTAAACTGAACGATATGGAAAGAAACTACTCCTATTTACTTGACTTAAAGAGAATATGTTATTCTAAAGCTAGCAAAGATCAAAGGCACTGCCTTAAACGAAAGTTTCGCAGAACTCTTAATTGGGTTTACGAGGCATATGTGATATGGAGACATGCATATGAGCAAATTTCGTATTCCTAATAATTAATTGTGTGTACATAGGACGAAATACGAAACTAAAGCAGCGTTCACATTGGATAGCTCCAAATTAGTGCAACGTTAAGGTTAATTTTTGTATTTCTTTTTGATTTATTGTGCCATAATTACTACAGAAGATGTGTGGAATTTCGTGCATTGGGTAAATTTAGGTTAGATTAGACTAATTTCGTGCGTCTAAATCTTACCTTTATTGTAAATACGTTAATGTACAGACAGTCTTCAGATCCGATGTAAACGATCTTCTCCGTGTCTTGCGTACAAGTTGGCGCATCTTGTGTTGTACTAAGGACGCCCGTCCATTTTTCGTTACGAACTGGATTCTAAAACAGTAGCCATATAACGAATGATAACAGTTCAAATATGGAGGTAAACTTTAAATTTCGTGCCCTGAGCGGATCAATTCCAGCACCTTACATCCGGTCGCACATGGAAACAGAATGGAATTATATAATGAGATGACTTGAGCTTCGTTCTTTCGTAGTTCTTAGCCGTGATATGGTGCGAAACCGTTAATAAACACAACGCTTATAGGTGCCGTTCCTCTCACAAGTTGCGATGTGGACTATATTGAAAAGTGTTATAGTACATAAGTGAAGTAGCAGAAAATTTACAGTATTAACTGTACTTACTTAAGTAACTGCATAAGAGTTCTTCACGCTGGCGTAAGATCCTTAATGAAATTTCAGCGTGTGAAATGACGGTAATACGCAGGATTAATATCTGAGGGGATACGTCGTTCTTCATATAGTTAACGCTGATGCGATTAAACAAGAAACCGCTTTTTATTACGAATATAAAGACTCGTTATTGAAGCGTTAATATCTAAATGCGTGATGTAATTTCGCGAATTTACGGCGTAGTTTTACGTGCGGAATGTAAACTGGGCTTTAATTAACTTCGCTCGCCAAAGATAGCGTATGGTCTATATATGCAGAACATATGCATTATGCGGCGGCCCGTAAGTTTTACTTACCGCGAATCTTAAGTTTCCCGTTGGCGGTTTGGCGTAAGGTATTCCTAAGTAGGCGTAGTAAGGAAGCCGCTTCTCTTCGGTGAACATCTTTTTACCTTGTACGATGCCATCTTCAAGGTGTACTTGTAAATCTGGTTTCTGTAAAATTTAGAATGCGTAGTTTGTTTGCCGAAAGCTGACACCCTTAGTTTTAGGTCAGCATGTTCAATTGAAAAGAATACAACTTTGGGTAAATACGAGACAGATCCTGTAAGTTTCAATATAGTTTCATGATCACAATAGTTTTGAGAAATTTCTAAAAGACATACAGACCCCTCTGAGCTCGACATAAAGACTCTTTTGAGCTCGAAGAGATGATGGGTGTTTTTAATTTCATGTTTGTTTTTCTCGTGAATGTATCTTGTGATTTATGTAAATCAATACGACCACTACTAAACCTTTTTTTTGTTCCCCAAAAGTCTGAAAATCTCATTTTATCTAATCTAATGAACCTGACGGCAACATTTTTTTCGCTATTTGCAGCAATCGCTTTTATTTCTCCTTTCTAAGCTTCTACATAATAGGTACAATAAATTTAATTAATCGTATTGAATGCAACGAGCGGTGCGGAAATTCCATCGGCATTATAGCCGTCGTATTCTTACTTTTATTCTACATCGGTAAATGCATAGAATTTGGGAAACGTCGGTGGACTTCGTAGCGTGTAACATCAAAATAAATCGATTGACGTACGTTTTTATTCGAAACGATTATACTTACATATTTATGCACTTATTGCATAAACGGTTCGTTCTCCTTTAACATTGACACAATTACTTTGTCCAATAATCGGTTCAAGGCTGCACATTTGCGAGTTCTAGAGCGTGAATGCGTTCCATTTCATATTTATTACAGAAAAAAAGCGTTTCTACTTTCTTTCTATGCAGTGAATGCGTGTTAAGTTGCGTCTGCACGCCAATTATATAGGTTAAGTGGCGTATTTGCCGTACGATTACGAGTGTTGTGTTACATGTCGCAATTAGAAGAGGGAAAGCTTTTCAGTATATCGGGCTTGACGAGTCTTTGACGTACAGGTTTTTAATGCCGCTTCTCATTTTCGGAATGTTTGAATGGATGCAACTTAATGAGTTAGTTATGAGTATGACGTTATGTATGGTTCGACATCGCATATAATAAAAGAAGCTTTAAAATGTACTTTTTTTGTTGTTAGTTAAAAGGATTTAATCAAAGTTAAATTATGCTAAACGTAAGAGCTCTCGCCTGAGTAATTATTAATTAGGCTACAATATTACTCTGGCACTCGTATTGCATAATATAGTTTCTAAATAAATCGTAAATAGTAATGTGATGGTTGTATAATTGCCTATTACTAGCAGCCTAGCCACAAGCAATTGATCTCAATTATTTAATTACGACCTAGTATCGTACGTTTAATCTGATGTACGAAATGATGGGCTAGAGTTGTATGACGTATGTAATCCGCATTTTTCTATCCATAGCACGAAGTACCTATTGCACTGTGTACGATACAAAAACTATATTTCATTATTTACAACACACAGTAATTCACGCTGTTCATCGATGTTCTCTTAACCCAAAGGTTGCAAAATGTAAATAAGTTGCTATCGCCATGGTATACCTAAGAATTGACAATTCAAACGAGAATTCGAAGTCAAAAACCGCTCGATTTTCTTATTGTAGCGTCTCGCATCTCTCATCACCTATCACTGGCAGGCCTAGTGTTAATTTGTGCTTAACCGCTTCGGTTGTATTATTCCGCTGATGTTATGAGTTGCATCGTACACTCGAAAAATAGGAGCGAAATCTTATTTTGCTTGTGTCTATTCTTCATGAACTAGATATAACTTTATAAATATTCTTTCAAATACCCAGCTTAAAATGAAGCAATTACGTAATTAGTGTGTAATCTTACCAGTTCTTCCTCTTTTAGGAAACTAAGCGCTTCACTAAATTTTACGATGTACACAAACAGTAAGTACGAGAATAACATGTTTGCAACTCCGTTGTTAATTGAGAACTATGGTTTTCGCATTCACTAAGAAGCAAGAACCTTCCTTTCGAACCTTGAATACTTCATTACGTTTATTTTTATTTGTTAAATAGTCGATTAATGCCGCTGGTTTACTTTAATTACATATTGCAATTATACGTACAAGTTAGAACATAAAACACAGCTTGGTAATCATATGCACGCGTGTAAATAATGTAGCAGTAACAAAGAAATACGAACCTATCCATTCATACGGTGTCTTTCAGGTAGGTAAATGTAGCTATTATTGTATTTTTACAGTTGCTGGTTGATATGCATAATCGGCAAGGCAATTTAATAAATTATGTATCTGTAACACGCTTAGTTCCGTTATCGTGGTGTTGAAAGTGAACGTTCATCATGGTTAATAATATGATGTAATTAGTTACTCTTCTCTTGGTACCATTAAAGAAAACGCATCATTCTTCCAAAATGTATTAGCTTGAAAACTTGACGATGAGGATAAACGCAATCAATAAAAATTGTGCCAACGCTACTGCTACAATGGTGCAAATTAAATTTGCCATTTGGTTAACGGCAAGGCTGGTTTTTCGGACTTGTGCAACTTGTGCAAAGAGAAACGGGAGTCACTTCTTCTTCTTTTGCTGCAAATTTCATAGTCTCAAATGTTAAATTGAGATTCTAGAAAAATATACGATGTCCTTTTTACACTATCTTGTTGCTGCTATCTTAAATATTTTTCGTTAGATACTGCCCGATTTATACGTGTTCATACTTTTACCCTAAGTGAATTTCGAGGAAAGGTTTTTGGCGAAACTTAGTACGACATCAATTCGTTTCGCTTAAGCCACGTTTTCCTTTTCGAAATTTCATTTCCACCGGTGCATTTTCAATTTTCGGGCGATGAAGGAAACATAAATAAATTACATTTCCCCGGCGTCTTCCTTTTTCCATCTCGGAGATTACTCGGTGTAGCACATAAAGACACGTCAGAAATCCGGCGATTAACTCAATGAAAAAGTAATTGAGGGAGAGAAGAGGAACATCCGAAAATTTTCTTTTGAATTTCGACGTCGGCCCGGTTACGTCGAGGTGCGGATCCCCGATTTGGGAAAAGATTCAATCCCCCGGGGCGGTCTCGAAGTCGACAAACTGATTACCGCCGGAGAACATTGGGTTTGGCCCGTTTCGAAGCCCGCGCCGTAATGCTAAATTTAATAACTTTCCCTGGGAAGCTTTTCGGCGGGAAACCTCTCCGAAAAGCTCCTTCGATCTGTTCGCCGATTCGACGGCGCCCATTACGAGAGTGACAAACACGAGTCGCTAACGTTTGGCGGGAAACCCTTAACTAAGAATTGGCGGAACCGTTCTAACGTGCGTATTCATCGACGAAAACTTCGGAAAGTGGAAAGTTAAGGGATTGCTCAACGTGCCGTTTGAAGATTGATACTCTCTCTCTCTCTCTCTCTCTCTGTGTCTATACTGATGGATTAAGTGACCTTTGCAATGTTAAAATGTCAGGGTAAGTATGTATGGTATGAGGCAAGCTTTTGAATTCTCGCACCTAATAGTAGCGCTTTATTTTCAAATGTCGAAGGTGTACAATACGAGAAAATCTAAGAAAGTCATGTGCGTCGGGAAGAAATTTGCGTTTCAGTGTTTTCATGTGAAGTAACAGACGTTAACATTGTGGACGGGTGCCATTTTTTTTTTTAATGTTTTAAAAGGGCCTGCACAAAAGGATACTCGTTTCTGATTAAAATAATCGTGTAAATCATGTTAATATGTTGTCGAAAGGACGGAGTTCTTTGGAAAATGTCGCAGGAAACAAGCGTCCCTGTTCGTTCCTTTGCGACTCACCCTATATAAATACTTATTAATACTAACATTATTGAACAAACGAAATCGACGAGAAAGTCGGAGAACGAGTACTCTAGCGTGCGGAGTAAGTGCAAACATCTTAACGGGAAGCAACAACGGTGAAACTTGAATATACATTTTGCGGAGCTTAATAGAGCTTGCACACCATCAAACAATTTACGCAACAAACCGTTGTGCAGCTAAGTTCTACAATTGCATTATCCGAAACACTTCATTAAAGTCTATGCAACGCTAGCTGTGAGTTGCCATTTATGTACGTACATGATAAACGTGTCTTGAAGTGTAGCTGTATGCATCATCATCGTTTATCCCGTGGATAATAACATTGATTGTCAATGAAGCAGTAAATAAGGAATTGAAGAACTGGCTGAAGAAAAAAAGTTTTAGCCACGACTGAGGTTGAGGTCGCGACTGTCAGACCCACCCCGTCTTGCAACATGCGATACAAGTTTTGCCGTTCTTTTTGTAATTTTTTTAATGATGTCTTCTTTTACTGTTAGTTTTTATTTTCTTTTTTATATTTACCATCCTTCGCTTGTGCTTTATGCTATCTCAGTTCGATAGTATCATGTAATGGTTCGCCTTTATTTGTAATAATGATTATACCTGATAACAATATACAATTGAAGCCAGAAAAAAGCGACCTCTTTTTACGCTTGGCCAAACTAATCAGTAATATTTCGTGGTCCGTGGTGAATGGGAAGCCCACCATCAACATTTCCATATTCAATAAGTAAGCGATTCCGCTAAATCGGGTTTTACCGTTGTCGCTTTACGACTTCGTTGAAATACATAGATAAGAACATATCGCCGTTAGAGGGAAAATGTGCAAGAAAAACCCCCATTTCGAAAGATATATAAAATGAGAAAACGCGAAAAAACGAACGGTGAGATAGGACCCCGTATAAAATTACCATCGGTGTCACACCATCGCAAAAATAAAATCGGACAAGTTGAAAAAGTTTTTCGATTTGTCTTCTACGGTGCAACGGTACTAGCAGCAGAAGCAATCCCTTTCACCAGGTTTGACGCGAGCCGAAGCCACATAAAATTGTTATCTTGGCCGTGTAGAATGGTCGGACAGGCCATCCGAGTGGTACATGTATACAGGAGCGACGACCCTCACTTGTCTTTTTCCCGTGGGGGACTGTCTAAAAACCCTCTCCGAAATAAATACAGATGGACGCACGAGATTACGTACTCCTCTCGTGTTTCCCTCTTTACGTTCGTGACAGCCATTGTTTTATTCTAATTCTTTATAGTTCATGACCGTGGAGATGAATAATTTCATTTACATTTTTTTGTCTGAGTAATTCGTATTATTTGCTTTAATTACCTTATTCGCCGTTGTCTACTGACATTATTTTCGGTGACGGTTTACTTGGTTTATTTCGATGGGTTATTTTTTGCTGTCTAGTATTATTCTAGAGATGACATTCAACGTGGCGTCTATTTGTAACTAAAAAAATGCTACTACTTCCATCTTGAATTTTATTTATTTGCTGTAAATGTATCTAGTAACTATTATTTGGAACATTTTTTTCACATCTTTTGCTTTACTTCAAAAAGGACAGCGATTTTCAATATCTCTCGAACTGAATTATTAAATACATAAATGGTACTGCGCGGATACATGTTGGAAATGTTCCTCTAAAATACTTAGCTTCTATGTTAATTTGCGTACATTTGTTATTCAATAAACTAAATTACGTATGCTCTTCAAATTACATACATTTAGCGCCTACATAGGAAAGGCGTTGCCATTAAACGCGACCGCGCCGAACGGCGGAGGATAACTCACAACGCTAGTCCGATATACAATCGAGTAATTATCTCCGACATAACGTTTTCACCCCGTACTTCATAATCAAACATCCTCGTAGCGTTCTCGAAGTTTTCTGTTGATCGCTTACGAGGGGTGATTGACTTCGGAGACATAGTTAGGGGCTTTAAGTTGGGATAGTGGATAGATGTGCAATTACAGTACTCCATTATGAAGCACGTGCCTCCGGGGTGAAAGGACTCGTATAAGAGGGGTGGCTTTTTGCAGTTACTAGGAGGTATTTGCCTCCGAGATAACGCAAAAAGAAGCATTTTATTACCTCTTTGATTTGATTTCTCACATTAAAAGAGGACGCTTAATAAAGGTATCAATTTCTGTTGATGTGCCCGGCAGAATAACGTTGTTACCGAGCTTTACGTTTTCAAAAAGCTCTACTGCTTCACCAACACTTTACATTAAAAATGCATCTTCCGTAACGCAATGCTAAGTCGTTTTTCGGTACCTACGTTCTTCCTATTTCTTATTTATAAACAATTTTCCTTCCTCACAGCCGGCTGCGGGAAACACTATCCACAAATCACTCCTTATCACGTAATCATGAAACTCAACCCTAAAAATACATCAAACACCCGGAAAAAAGATACCTAAACTCTCTCAAAGAAAAAGAAAAAAAAAACGAACATCACAACGCTCAATCGATTTCCCACACCCTCATTAAGTTTTATGTTCTTTCTCTCCCCTCGTACTACATTCACGTTCCTCCCTTCGTTTTTCTATTCCTTCAAGCTCGAGAATAATTTTGACAAGCGTGGTGAGCAACTCGCGCGATTAAGCCGCGCGATAAGTCCGCAGCTCACGCGGCCGTAGAGAGGTAACAGAGTACAGTCACACCCCATATTCTACGAATTAACGAAGCGATGGTAATCGACGCAATGACTGTTCTTGACGGTGGATGGTGTAATGGCGGAAATCGTTCGCTATGCAAGGAGTAAGTTTAGGTAAGTTCCCGGTCGCCTAGAGTAAGCGCTGTAAGGAAACAGTTGATTTGTTTCTGAATATTGATGTCTGGTCTTGCATCGTTGTCATGCAACTTCGTCGGAACTATTCAAACCATCGATCTCTGTTTTCCGATATTCTCGAACTTAGGGAAGGGCGAAAGAAAGCTAAATATAACATGTTTATTATTTATCTTTACATATATGAGGTTTAATTGAATAATTCTAACTTTAATACTTACAATGCAATAAGCAACTACAAAAAACAAAGGAAAATTTGGTGTTTAGTTACGTTGCAAGTCCCAATCGGAAAAAAAACAAATTGAGGGATATAAAGTTTAACAAATCGATATTTCCGAATAAGAGGGTGCTTGTTGAATAAACTGAATGTAGCAGAAATCATTTAGTTCGCTCGAATAAATAATCTTATTTGTTCGAAACTGAATAGGCAATTATTATTTTGTAAGGTTATTAAAATCGTAACAATTCTACGTTTATACCCGGCAAGCTACGTACAAGCACGAAAATCGGAGATATTAGGTGTGATATAAATTTATTAGTTTTAATTTTTCTGGTTATATAGACCCATAAAATTTATGAATGACTATAAAGTTCAGCAGATTATTTTATAGGTAAGCTCAGGCAAATGAGAGAGCGCTGAAAAGATTTTATCGAATATTACACAATGCTAAGTTATACCATTTAATGAGAATATAAAATTGTTTATGCTCACTTTTACTAGCACTAAAACTTTAGAACTTTGATCCATCTCTAATTTATTACTGCTGTCGAGCCGGGACAAATTATCAGATTTTTCAGTTTTATTTGTTGTTTCTTTTTTTTCTGATATGGTATGTTGTTAGGAGATTCATTATTTATGTGCAGTAGTTTTCATTTGATTTTAATGGACAATTGGCGCCATTTCGTTTCAAAAAACAACAAGAAATTGAAATAAATAATAAACTATCTTCTATTTATTTTAATGAATAAGACCTCCTCGTTTCTTAGTAACTGCTAACATGCGACGAGGCAACGAAGTAAATAGATTATTAAACAAATTGTTTCCCAAATGGTTCTTCTGGCTAGCACCAATTCTTCTCTAGTGTTAAACGGTCTTCCTTCTCTGTAAGCTTGTCTCATCATCCAGCCCCATAAGTTTTCTATAATAATCCGGGGAAAGGACAGCTCATTCCAGAACCGCCGTTCATCCATGTGTTGATTATTCTTGCTGTATGAATCGAGTCGAACTGCTCATTCTTTATTGGAAAACATCAAGTCAACATTAGCGATTTGTCTCTGGAGGAACTTCAGGTACTTTCGAACAGTCTGTCCTGTTCCTTCCAGAATTTCTGGTCCCACTGTGCCTCGACTTCAGCTCGTCTATGACGACGCGATAAAAGTCGTTCAGCCAACCTCAAATCGTGAAAATAATATTCGAAGCTATCAGGTTCATCCAAAATTAAACTTTTTTTTGCGATTCGCCCGATTGCGAACAAATTCTAATCGGGCTTACTTATGATGCTCCAGAAGTGGAGTTAAGTGTGGATATTTCTTGGATGGTTCGTACGGAGGCATGACTCCCTGATTTACTTAGTTGTAGCCAAAGAATTGGGCGTCCTCCGCAAAATCCTTGCTGTTGTTGCCGTTACAATGGGACTTCTGCGATTATTGCTGTAGTCCTCTACGTCTTTCAGTTTTTACTTTTCATATATTTTACGGCCTCCAACTAAATGCCAATGAAACTTCTAAAAACGGCCAAAATATTAGTGATTCGAGCGTAAACGTTGACAAAAGCGTATAATCTAAATATATGCTTAGTTTAACAAAAATACATCAATCACTATGTGAGAGTAATCAAGTGGCGGGCATTGTAAATTGTGGTGGTTGCATAATCGTTTGTCAATATTTTTTGTACAAACGTAATGCATATAAATTAATTTACCCGGTAATTAAGAGGCTAACGTTTTCCTATTTTCTTAGGCGTTTAAGTGAGCATTAGTGAGTATGTGGCAATAAGCAAACGGAAGAAGCAATTCCAAATGCAAGCAATCGATAGTTCCTTTAGAATTCGCCCCTCGAGCACAAAACGTTACACCCGTACTCTATGCGGTGGTCATGAAACGTTTATGAGCCCGAATTTAGGTGTGTTCGGTTCGAACTGTTATTGAGGGAGAGCTGAAAGTTCGCATAGTTGTTTCGGTGGAGGAATTCCGTCGACTTCTTAGTAACATCCACCATGTTCCGCTTACGAAGTCCTTGTTTTTTTTTTTGTCCTTGTATTTAACCTAACATCTATTGTAAGTTCTAATACCTACAGGTATCATATGTATTTCCACGTCAATAAATCTACGAAATCCGTAATGACATTTCGAATTCGTGATTAGTTTTGGAGCGCATAAAGCGGCTCTCGTACATATGAAGGCTCATGAATAAATTATGCAAATTCGTCACTTCAAATACCTGCGAGAACGTGCGACAAGTGCCAAGCGAAATACCCAAAAAAGCAATTCCACCTGATTTACATCGATATGATACATTAAAACTTCCCGGAATGGATTCATGTGGAGAATTCGGTGGTCCGCTTACCTCCGGGGAGTACTCACGCAACGATATGTAAAGCTAGAATTACCCAGCCGTATTAACGGCGGCAAAGTAATTGTGTCGCTTGTTGTTGTTTTGCGATGCGGCGTAGCGCAGCATACTTTTTCGACAACGCCTATCCGTTTTTCCGGTTAATTAAACGGAACACAATCACCTGATAATTGAATTGCTTGCTTCTGTTCCGTTACAATATTTCTTTCTTGCGTAATCCGGAAAAATAGAGAAGTTCCGATTAATTCTGAAGTTTCGTGCTGCCTTTATAGGTCAAATAAAAGTACGAAATTCTTTCTTATATCGAGAAAGTTTAGAAAGAGTTTCTACGTATCTACGTAGCTACGATCCTTGTTAGTTGAAATAAATCCTGGCGTAACTAAATAAAACGAAAATAAACCGCGACTATTGTAGCAAATATCCGGAACAGAATGTATTTACTGATTTGTAATTCAAGCAAAAATGAAGAGTACGCTATAACCGTGGCAATCTCAATGATGAACTAAGGAAGATTAAATAAAGTAAGGTAAGGAGGAGGTATCTCGAAAGAAAGGATAACATTTCCTGGATACATTAGATTTTTACCTTTAAACGTTTAAGGATGCAAAGACGCAACTAGTGTAAGTGTACAAAATATGTATTTCTAACGTTTGTAAGTTGTTCTCCTTCTTATTATTCATCTAATTTTATTAATTTTAATATGTAAGACAAATTTACTCTGAGAAGCTAAAAGGATCGGTAATGTCGTAGACGGTTTCACGCGTTGCAGTTTGCCATCGTTACCAAAATTGAATTCTATATGAAGCGATTCCCCGGCGCTCACCCGTATGTGTAAAAATTCACGTTCGAGCTCGCGGAGAGGAGCACACGAAGTTGATTTTGAACGAATGTGTTTATCCACTTTTGATTGATGTTGCCACTCAGTCTTACTTATGGCCGTTATTTACATGGCCCCGTTCGGTTCTCTAACACACGCTCGCCGGTCGTAAGCTGCCGTCGCTTACCTTCCCGTACGCGCGAATATATTTGCGTTGGGAATTTTCTAATATTTACTTTTTCAGGTGGTGGTCGAGATAAATGTGCGATCGTAGATGGCGAGACAGTCGTCGGCGTCGACTTTAGCAATTTACGAACGGGGCCTTTCGGGCGCGATTTACCACTGCGACGTCCACCGGAAAATTTCAATAAAATTATGTTGGGTGGGCGGAATCCGACTGTTTCTTTTTTTTTTGACTGTTTGCTTTTGATTATCTTCTGTTTCGACTCGTTTTTTTTTGTGGTCGCTAGTATATTTTTAACTCAATATTTTTGAAGAAAGGATGGCCTATTTTAATATTTTAGTTAATAATGGCATTGAAATAACAAAACCGGGAAGAAAAAAGAAATGTATATATTGTTGACAAAGGAATATGAATATTTGAGTTGCTGTATTTAACGAACCCGACGACTCGGCAGATTTCCTCTTGCTGTTTTGCGTCTTCAGCGTCTTTTATACGTAGAATTTTTCACCGTCAACCACCGAGCCATCGGGCGGCAAAAGCGAGGACGCATTATCTCGAAAAGGTCTTGGCTACGTTGTTCTAGAACAGTAAATTTGATGCGCTGAATTAAGGTTAAACTGTGTACCTGTTAAAAAGACGAAAAGTGTACTGCTCCTTCGTAACAACAGAGAGTAACATAAGAGAAAATACCCTGCAGCGTACTTCTACATGTTTGGAACACTTAAGGAAGCTCTTGGTGAACAGCGCTTCACGGATGCTAGCGGCGTCAAAAAATTGCCTATTCGTAGCGATATAGCGATGAAATTAGGGATTAGGTCGTATAAGAAACATATTCTTTGGAAATTATTTTGAAAGATGTATGTTTTGTATGAGAGGCTCGCTTATATTGTTTTTTTCTTTACGCGGAAGGGCGCAAAGAGAAGCGAGAGATTAGCCTAATATCTGTAATTTGTTGGAGTTGTTTTTATGATTGCGCGAATATAGCTTCCTATGTAAGATATGTGACTACAATATTAATAATCTGCTTTCCGTCCCTATATGCCCTTTCTTTCTTATAGCATTTATGACGTGCTATTGGACGAACTTTGCTGATTCCGTCCTGTTATTCTTCCCCTATTCTATGTACTATCGAGGGATTATGTAAAGACTCGTTTGTACGATGCAATGATGTAATACATAACGAGCATAATACTCGAAAGAAAGGCGATTTCCGCTTATCGTGTCGTCCTCTTACCAGCTATTAATGGTCGGCACAATGTATGGATATAAGGTTATTTTTTTTATTAAACATTAACTTAGTCTTGGTCAGTTCCTTCCAACTCACTCTGTGTATCAGTAAGCAATCATATCTAATAGCAGTTCTGAGTTTTTGGTTGTATCTACAATGTGCTACATTCACCTAGTTTACAGGGTAAACAAACACAACAATCCATGTTTTTCATTACATTTATACGAGGTGTTCACAAGCTATTCATAGCGATGGAATTATTTCTGATTAATGAAGGGCTTAAGTACGCCAGATGTATGTACGCGAATGTTTTACGGTATCTGGAGTCGCTACATAATCCCGCGATAGTACATGCATCCACCGAACTCAGACTCCGTCCGTAATGGATCTCTAATCCCAACGTTCTCATCCTTAGAGACTTCGACGATTCCAACATCGCAGGGGATATATATACACACAAGCGAAACTTGTTTACGTACGGTTGTACGTGTGAGAGTGCGTGCAACCCTGTTTAGCATTTCAATAAACCCGAACTTACGCACCATTATGGGCTAAAACGTGACCCGAATCATTTCGCTCCTGCAGCGAGAGGCGTTAGTCGGTCGGGGCGTATAGCGTACTGCGCCTCAAACCCGGCGACGTTACAGTACTCCTTTTTCTCGTGTCACATCATCGCGCTACTCCACCGCCCGCTTCTTGTACGAGATATGATGGAAGATGCTGCTAAAAGGGTTACTATCATTGGAAGTACGTTAGCAGACGGTGAAATATGAGAACCGGCTACGGGCGAATCGATATGATGCGGCGGTGAAAATATTTGTACATTGGATGAAAGGGTGTTTTCCAAGCAACGAAGAAAAACGTTTCGGGCTTGAAGGGATCCTTCCATTGCCTTTCTTAAAAGACTCACAAAGAATAGTATCGAATACCTTTAATTGAATATTTCAAATTTCGCGCAAAAAAGTAAAAAGTAAAGGTTACAATAATAACGACGCTTTCCCCGAATCGGGGTGAAGTCAATCAACTCGGGTCTTTTTTAACGTTTTTCAATGCCGGGATGGGCCAGGTCGAAGTATTCCAAATGCGGGCCCGCTCGACGAACAACCGTGATCCCAAACACGAACAGCAAGTTCTCCGTGGATTATTAAGAATTAAAAAGCAAAATTTCTATCAAAAAATGAGAATTGAAATAAGCAAAGTTTGCCAATATTTTTATTTAAAGTGTCAATATGAATAACTCTTAAAAATCAATTATTCCCAGAATTCATTTAACCGATGGCTTAAACACTAAACTCATCACACAACCCCTATACCTTGCAGCACACGCAGGACGTAAATAAAACACTATCTTTCATTTATCCGCTATCCATTTGAAATATTAACGAGCGGCTGCGATCGCTAAACTTCGGAGGCATTTGGGTATCGGGATGATGCACGGATTAAAATTAAATGGCGATCGCGTCCGGATAAACACGGCATTGCTTTTATCTTGCGGCTGCGAATGCGTAGGCGAATACGACAGGGATTTCACCGGCGGTGACGGGATATCGTCGTCGTGCCGGAAAAAATCGGATCCCTCTCGCCGGTGCCGGTGCGGTGAACGTCCATTTCGTCGGGATTATGTTAATCTGCGCGACTATCATCGAATTAACGTAATTAGATTTTTCACTTTGCACGTAGGCGGCAAGAACTTCTAATTGGATATGCAAAAACGATTTTACCCTCGTTTTTTGGCGTTTTTTACTAATCGAATCTCCACTTAGATGTCTAATGGTACTTGCCGTCGCATTTCTCAATGGCGTTTATCGAGCGAAGTTGCGAATGGGAAATAGGATGATATATGGTGACAGAAAATAAATGCGCTCTCGCGAATATGGTCTTGTTAGTGGATGTGATTATCAATTTAATCTTGAAACTGTTAGATGATTGTTAAATAATCGAGTAAATGTGATAGTTGGTTGCAATAATCAACTTACAAAGGAAGCTGCTTGTACTTTGGGTCTCGATGACAACGCCTTCAATATTATTGCTTACGAGACTTTTGATCGTTATAAATACCCATAAAAATGCTACAGAAGGATCTATAAATAGCACCGAAAGTAATGGATCAAACCAAGATCAAATCTTAGCTTAACTTGAAAGATTAATTTCCTTAATTTCCTCCCAAGCCATATCGTTCTAGTAGCTCTTGGACCTAGGGTCCAAGGCAAATGTTCGGGCCACGATGGCATTTTTCGCATCTTTTAGGTGTATTTTAGGGTAACGAGAAGTCTTACGTAATTATATGACGTAAATTTGCTGTCCCATCTTGTAGATGATCTGATTAGTCTGAAAGGTGCTCGGGCGGTAAATTCTCGTCAGGTGAAGCCCAAATAGAGGCTAAAATCTGCTTCTTTTTAGGCAAGAGGCCACGTAATCGAAGAACAACACGATTAAACGAACAGGTTAGTTGTTTTCTTGACGACTGCGTAAGTAAGGCCACTACTTTCCTCTCCCTCTAGTTTTAATTACGTAATTGTCTAAATGCGCAGCATGCAATAGCTTCGCAATCATTAGAAGGAACCTGTTGTTAATAGCTATCGCGTTTACTTAACTTCATGGATTTACTCAGCTACAGATAAAAGGGACGAGTGATTAGAGTCGGTTTGGCTTCGGATTCTACCCGGTATACTCTAACATATTAGCGGTGTATTATTTCGTAACAATTCGAATTAAATATTAATCTGTCAAGTTCGGAGTGGCTCGTTCGTCGTTCTACGGTTCCACTTTCGGCGGTTATCTCATTTAAATTTATGATATCGCTGCTGAATGCCACTTGAAAAGTTTGATTGTTTCTGAATTATTAACTTTAGCAATTAGTAGAAACAAGGCGTTCCGGGGGCGCAGGGTATTTCGACGGTATTAAAATTTCAACTAAATCAAATATAAACGAAATTTCGGGACCGTTCCGTTTCGACAGACGTAATGCGGGCTAAGCACAGCGCGAACATTGTTGTATTGAAACGACATGCAACATAGTGGGAAGTTCCACCGTATTGCGGGACGCGAACTTAAACATTCCCTGTGCATAGTATATGTATGTACAATATGTATATAACGTCGCTGGAACCAACGTAAACGTATGTAAATCTGAATTGTAACCGGTGTGTTTGTATTCACTTAAACTTTCAAGTGTACAAGTTTTCAAAGCCGAAATATAGTGATAAAGTGCCAACTGTTTGTTTTCCTATTTGTAATTTTCGCAGCGTTAGCGTGATAGTTGTTTGCCTGGTGAAATCTACCGATCTGGAACTATAACTTCGCCCAAAGTTTTTTTTTTTTGCTCGGTTGGTATACGCAGCATTTAGAAGTGTCGTCTATAAGCTTATAAGTCCCGTTAGGAATCTTCGCAAAATAATTCCTCTGTTTGTAAATGAGCTTTTATAGTCGTACATTATGTTTCGCGAAGAATAAGTTGTGACCTTCCAGCCTCTTATGGATTTTTGCAAAGAAGGTTGTAACTTAGAGCGTCGTGCTATTGATCCTGTTGGTCAGTGAAGAAAGTAAAACTGAAGATAACATTATTTGCATCTATAAACTAGGCGAATTTTGGATGTAATGATAAGTATTGATATCACGAACATGCAAAACAATTGCAAAAACTCCTTTCTGATGGTGCTTCACGATCAGAAGTTCAATGAAGTGATCGCTCGATACGTTGTCCTTTCCTAAAATCGAAAGAAATCATCCAACGAAAACCTTTATGCGAGGTATCTAAATTATTTTTAGTTAACGCTCCCTTTAAACAAATTACTCGGCCGACTTTGCTATCGCCGCTTCGACGATAATAAATAGAAATGTAAAATCTCAATAGTGCCATCATTTGAAAGAAATGAAGACATCGCCCTAGTATTAGGCTATCTCGAACTTTTCCTCTTTCAGTTTTAATTAAACCTGATATATTTATTCGAACTTCCCCCGTTATAAAGGCTCCCTATTTTACTTACATAATTTTTCAAAGAATACTTTGCTTGAGGGGACGAACCGTATTACGCTAAATTATTAAGCGCCCCCCGTATCGGAAATTTGTTGTCAGCTATACAACCAAAGTAAGAAATGCCGGAGGAAAAATACAGGACAAAAATGATAAAGTAACAGCCACTGAAATATTGATGTATATGGTTGTTCGAATTTTTTATTAAATTTCCTCTCCCTCGTTTTGGGAATACGGATCGAGCGCTCGGATAATAAGTGGCGCTACAGAAAATTGGTACGAAACAAGCCGAAATCCCATCGAAACGTCGCGGTTGCTTTAAAAATTTCAAGTCCCGCAAGAAGAAGAAGAAGAAGAGAAAGATAGGGATAAGTTACAGTCTCTTAACGGGTTTCGGATGATATTTTACAATGACAAAGACGTTATTTAGCGAGATGGACCGCGGTGGAACCGAAATTATACCCGGAATTATTTAGATGTAACGATTTTTGCCATCTAACTTCCTATTTCCGTTCGAGATAAGATGGAGTGGATTTGCTTTCCGTTATGCGCCGCTACGCGAAGACCAGCTACGATGGTATTTACTTCGAAGCTATTACGCTTTCTTAAATAAGAAATAACGTGTAGTACTCTCGTCCAGCAGATAAGTTTGCTTTATTTAGTTTGCGATGAAGATATTGGAGGTTGCTGATGCGGTATTGTACTAGTAGAAGGTCAATAGTGGTTTTCCTTTTTTGTATTTACATCGGCGTAATTAACGCGAGGAACGTAGAGATGAGAATAGCTTGAAAATTTAACTTGCGTCTCATAGAGTGGGCCAAAAGCAGAACTTTATTTCCGCGCGACTTCTAATATACCCTTCGAAAAGCTTATCTAAATGTCTTTTACAAATATTTTGAAAGGTGCTCGCAACACGTCGCTATAAATCCCTCGGTTCCTTCTCGGTTTCTCCGTTTGTGTATTTACGGCAACCTGTTGTGGGTCGCGCTACATACCTTTCAAAATATTTACGTCGCAGCATACGTTCTAAGGAGCGTGTTCACAAACACCAGAAGCCACCCAGGAATAACATTTGGATATTTTAATCGAAGTGTTCGGTGGATACTATTCTCGTCGTCGATTATAATTAGCCCAAATCTACTTGCTTACCCGTTCGTGGCTTCCTTTGATGTATTAAAAAGGCAATTAAACGCTACCATTCGTATAAATTTCAAGTATCGAAATAGAATCAGCGCAAACACGTGCGTAGGGATCCGTTGAGTTTACGAGATGTATTCAATTTTTATTAGCTGTCCGCTGACGTAGTGTACATATGTGTTTTTCAGTATGCGGCCTCTGCATAATTAAGCTTACATACGTCTTCCACGTTCTAATTCATCACCACCATTCAAGACCACTTTGAAAATACGAAGCGGTATTAAAAAGTTAATCTTATAGTTAGTTAATCTATTCTTTGTTACACGCAGACTTGTTGCAATCCTGTTTCGAAATAAAGTATCCTTTTAATATCTCCGAACGAATTAAATACTTCGTCTAATCGAATTTCCCGCAACTTGAGAGGAATGAAAAAAAAATCTGAACACCGCGTAATCTCATTAAGCAAACATTTGCTCGTGTATCTTCTGATAAGCGCGTTTATTAAAATTAGAAACGCTCGATGATCGCGCTTCGTAGGTGCTCGACATGAGGGTGTAACACTGCGTTGACGAACGCAATAAATTAACGTTTCGAATCACGTCCGAGGAACTAATTTGGCCCCGCGGTCGTACGACTCGCGTGTTTATCTTGCGCTCGTTTCCGTGAGAAACATCGGTTTATGTCGTCGAGCAACCCGAGAGATATAGGCTTTAATCAATTTTAGATCACGATATGGCGGCACTCGAAGTGGTTGCGGTTCTTACGAGAAATATAATTCGGTTTAGGTTGAAGTTGGAGACATGTTCCTTGCTGAGAGCATACCGTAAATAAGCGTACAAGGCGGTTTGATTGAAGGAGAACCGCTGGAAATTCGCGCCTGAAGTCAGGAGGCCCGAAACGAGAACCTCCCCCGACTCTCGATAAAGGTGGGGTTTTTATTGTGCTGAAAAAGCAACAGAGTCGTTAACCTGAAAACTTATTTTGATGAAATTTGTGAAAATCAAAGACTCGCCGATTCACCAAAATCAACTTTTGAGGTGACAGTATCCAATGATTAATGTCGTATGCTCACAACTGGACAATAGTTCGAAGGACATGCACCCAATAGTACACGCACATGGAGTAATACAACCTTTTTTGGATAATTTTACTTTTAAACTTTACTAAATTTGGCAGAAACATTTTCTAATGACATCTGGCGCACTCAGGCGGATAAATTAAATAATATTTTTTTTATTTCTGGAGTTTCATCGAGATTGAATCTTTAGGTTATCACAGAAAAAAATCGTTTTTCAAAGCGATCATCCTGTATATCTTTGCATCGTCTGCATCCTAAAGCGAGAAATCTTGGTCTGGCTGGCATACAACAGGTTTCTTTGTAATTATTGATTGAAACGCAACCTTTTTAAACGAGACAAGAAACAGTATATTTAAATTCCACCCTGTATCCTTTGTTACTTTTACTTAAACAAAGTCTGGTGGATGCGCAGGTTCTAATACTCCTTATTTTAATTGCAAGCTGTTGCTTTCATATCTTATATTGCAATGTTTTGAGGACCGATTTCTCTGTGTGTCGGGAACGTAAAATATCAGCAAGGCAATATGTACTATTCTAGGTTTGTAGCCACCTAATATTTCATCAAAACATTTTTATTTCGATGCCTTCGTAGCTTTAGGCAACTGTGAAGTCAACACCTTCACAAAGCTGTAAAAATAGATCTGTTAATAAATTGGTTAAGATGAGAGGTTTTGAAACAGCCAGTGCTTGTACGTAAGCAACGCATCGAAGCTTTCATCGTCTTTACTGCCGAGATGAAAGGCTATAAAAAGCTTTAAGGTTTTAAACAACACGTATTCAGTGACATCGATCGTTAAGAAAGTCACGTCAACATCTGAAAATGTGTTGAAGTTTATATAACAATGTACGTATTCGTTAAAATTAACAAAAGGATATTCTTTCGAGATGTACATCAGACGTTGACGTAACAACTCGTACCTTTTTTTATATTTCTTGTTGTTGAACGCGTTAAGCCAGAAATTATCGATAACGTTAATGAGAAAGAAAAGGTCAATTAAACGCGTGCGCTTGTTCCGATTTGCCTAATATTTTTTACGTGTGCCATTTACTAAGGTTGCTGTTATTTTCTTGGTGAAGTTTAAGAATTTAGAAGGTTTTTTCTTCTCGAAGGCGATGTCGTGCACATAAAAGAAATTCATTCAAATATCGTAGTTGCTACCTAGCCGGTAAATCAATAGGAAATCTACTTCTGATGTGAAGATAGAGATGGATCACGCGACAATGCGTGCTCCATCCAGATTTCGTAAATCACCAAGTGTGCCTGGCGGTGTAATTCAACATCGAAGCACTCTACAAAATTAATCTGACACTAACTTGTCATCATGTAAATTGTATAGTTTGGTGTTGTTCTACGAGTTGAGCGATACTATTCTTGACATGTACAAGGTAATAAAAGCTTATACCATATTAACTAAACCCGCAACAAACAATTATGATAATGTAGGCGCCGCATTTACCCACCTGTGATCTGGTATAACTGTTACAACTTTAAAGATGTGTGCTTTGAATGCTTGTAATTTAGGATGAATTCTTTACAAGCAACAGAAACGTTAAAAAAAATTTTTTGTTGGAGAAAGGGACGCCTCGTTAAGTTACGATGATTTAAATGTAATGAATAGCTGCTAAGCATCTACATAGGTAATGTTCTTTATTTTTATTTATTCTGTGCAATTGTCATATGTTAAACTTGTTGGTTTTTGTCACGTCGCGTGTGTACTTTCACAGTAAAAATAATATTTAAAACAGTGAAAATATTTATTTTCTGGTCCTTCGAGCAATCGTAACCAAACAGATATTGAAGAGAAATAAATTTTCTAAAGCTTCCTTTTTAATATCCTGTATCCTGAAAACAAAAGCGTTATTCCTCGTTATCGTTGTCATCCATTTTAATTTAATGTTAATGCATTTTAATTTCGTTACCTTGTTCTTCTAAAAAACAAAGAAAAAAAAATGATTAGAACGCTGTCGAAAGTTGAAACAATAAAATTTGGTATGTAACATCAGCAGGTGATTTTTATGTGAAAATATATCTGTTAGATGAAACCCAACCTGCTTTAAGAGCCTCCATCGGATTATCAAAAGTACTTGGAGCTGTATTTTTATGACGTAAATCACCACTAAAGTTCTCGTATGACAAACTTTATAACTGCCAAGGATATGGCATTAAAAAACGCGGTTAAAGAGCGAAAAATAAAATTCCCTTCGAAAGTTATGGCGGCGAGACGAATATTTTTTAGCCATTAACTTTTATTGCGCACTGATGTTCAGGACAAGCTTAGCGCGTACATCCTCCGGAGAATTTTTGAGGAAATCGTCATCAATTATCTTTACGACTCTCATCTGTAAGCACAATGCAGGCAGCTTCTCTTCCATGTCCTCAAACGCAAAAAAGGACGCAGAATCTCGGGTACCCGTTGCAAGGATCGGAGCACATTTAGAACAATGCAAACAAACGAGGCGAGCGTTTGAAAGAAAAAGAAACAGTGGGAAAAAGTCAGCCAACCTCGAACACACACACACACACACACATGGATGTATATACAGTCGCGAAGCAAAGGACAACAAAAGAGACGTCCGGAACAATTTCGCTTTGTAACGCAAGAAGTAGTAATTTTATTATATTGCACCGTAAAACTAACTTCATACAAGTCCTAACTCATTTGAACGGCGGCGCGGCAAGCGGTTTAGTCCCGACTGTACGGGTGCATATTATTTTCCGCGGCCACTCGAAAATTACGCCGTTGTCGTTGTCGAGGTTGAAACCCGGGGGGTGCGTCTCCGCTTTTTTTTTATTATTAAATGAAGGGATGCATTCATTCGGAAGGGCCTACTGTACCTCTAAATTGCCAGAAATTTGTACGCCCTCGCTAAGAGCGAAAGAGAGGGACGATAAGGCTATTTATTAAAGATAAATTTAATGAAAACGAAAGAAGAAAAGGCGTAATAAATTTCGAGATTTTTAAAATTAAATTTTTAATTAAGCGCGCGTCGAAGACGAAAAAATGTCGAAAGGGTAATAAGTATTGTTGATGATGGAAAAATGGAAGTTGGCTCGCGTAAATTAGACATTGACGGAAGAACACGCCATCGAGCCTCGTTTGTAGAAAGAAAGATAAATTATTTTTACAAATTCTTTCGTAAATTGAGTTTTCTTTTGAAATAGGGTGAATTTAAATTTTAATTTTTATTCTTAGCGAAGATGAAATTTCTATCTCTTCAGAAATAAATCTTTTAAAGATAATTGCAACAACGTTAGAGAAATAATAATAGTCATAATAATAATGGGTGTCTTTTCCTTGATTGCTTATCGGATTTAATACGATTTTAAAGGTATAATCATATAGGTAATTGTCATATCTTACGAAGTTTTTGTTAGTAATCCCCTCAACAGCCCCAATCCAGAGAGTTACACCAGGATGAGGCTACAAGTTCATGTACATTTCATTGTGTTTGGTACAACAATGATGTATTTAAAGCGTGTATGTACATCCCTGTTGCACCAAATATGCAGGGATGTGTACACCAAAGCACACGGAATGGTCATCTCAACGACCAACGAGAAACACTGCACACTCGAAGAAAAATAGACTCTGTGTATTGTGGGATGCATTTAATTTTTTTATATATGCCCGGAAATTGATAGAAAAAAAAATAGTGGTTGCTGTCTTCTAGGAAAGGTAAGTTTAACAATTGTTGCGATGGGCTCGCATATAGTTGATGTCGATACGATAGGTAAAAGTGTTATTCAGTTGTTTTGGTGAAAGTAAAGCGGTTTTCAATAAAAAGGTGAAATTGAGATGAAGTATGTATTTAGATATTACAAATATTGTTTACAAGTTAGTTACATTTTTAAGTAAAAATAAACATATTTATCTTGTATTTCATGAAGTTTGTGTTGTACCTATGCCCAAACGTAGATTCTGATTTTTCTTTATTCGTTATATACCTGCAGGGAAGCTTAACAAAGGCTGTCATAAGTATTCCTTTTCAGTGCAACATTTTCCTTTAAACAAGCAAGGAATAAATCTTATTTAATCTTTATAATAATTTTGCAAATTAAATATCACTCGGTAAGAAGGCGTTAAGTCCCGAAATAAAATGTCATCAGCATTTATAGCTGAAACTATTAATTTACTCGGGAGCGTAATAGCCCTCCGAATTTTGCTTGAGGAATGCTCTTTCCATACGTGTCCAGCTGAATGCTGTGACGAATTTTAGGTCTATTTCTTACTATTAAATATTATTGCTATAGTGAAGACCTTACTTTGCCGATAATTTTCCAAAGAAGGGGGGAGAGAGAGAGAGAGAGAGAGAGAAGAAACAATTGGTTTTCTTACAATCACTTCATTCCATAAATTCATAGACCCATAGACTTTCGAGCATAAGATTCTCAGTTGTTATTTGAGCCATTTTTCTTCATCACTGTTAATTACTCTTACTTAAGTAATCAATGTTAATCACTCTTTATCTCTTCTGAAAGGACTATAAGCGAGGCCTGGTGTGTAAGTTGGGTTAATGAGACATATATATAGCATGGTAGCCATCTTGTTGTTGCCGCTGTTGGTGTTTTAACACTGCTACGTTACCTATCAATTACTTTGTCAAATTCAAGAAACACAGCTACTATATATACACGTTTAAGGTTTTCATTTGATTGGCGCGGAAAAATACGGTAATGCGATGGAAGCCGAATATTCAGCAAATGTAACCGCTTAACGTTCTATTTGTTCGTAAGATTGGTTTTGACAAGCTTTGTAATTTTGTAGTCTCGTGGGAATAAGCAAAGTGAGTGTAATTATTGCCTAATTTTAGAAGCAGGTAAATTCATAACGTTGGATTAATCCTTACAATAAACTGGCAATGAGCCTCGTTTGTTTCGTTTTATTCTCAGATGTTCAAACGATCCTATTGACAACGCCCCGAGTAATACACGCAGTTACAAAACTTTGTACTCCCCAATGTAATTCGAATTCTGCGAGCGTAGCGTCCGCTCAATGAAAGCAACGTGTATACCTGCTTCGTACCCTTTCCCGAATTGTTACCGGCTCTCCCACCCGTCCAAGATTTACCAAGTCGTCTGCCTATCACTCAAAGGAGGCCTTCCCTCCGGCAATTAGTTACCAAACAGGCCGGATACCTGCTGCTTTCCGTCGGGAATCTAATTTACATCGCGGAATGTCTCTTCCGGAAATGACGACAAAAAATTAATTAACTCGAATTATACTCCTCGGCGCTGCTCTGAGGTGAGGCAGTTTTGTCGAACTTTTCGGGAAAAAGAAAGGGGGAACGGATCGATAGGCGTCGCCGTCCGCTTTCGGCGCTAAAATAGCTTCCACCATCGCTGTATGAACTCGGATTCTTCGCCTGCGGTGTTCAATTTATCGAAGAAGAGGTCTGATTACTTTATTGTTATTTATGCTTGTCGTTTCGCAAAAGTGAAACGTACGTTATATTGAGATCGTAATTCAACCGTGCCGTCTCGGTGGTGGCCGAAATATGAGGGTTATCATACGATAAGCATGCTTATACATCAAAATGTACGTAAAATACGTCGGTAGATACGATATTGTTCCTGTGTAGGGAGTACAAATTTGATCGGAGCTTGCTTTTTATCGGAGAACAATTTGTAGGGTAAATGTTTGCTTGCATCCGCTTCTTTAGATACTTGTTCTTCTAACTATTAATGGAGACTGTCGCTAAATTAAATGGAAACTGTTGGAATTTTTCAAGGTGATGCGGTACTGGTGGGCTCTGCCTTCGCATTGCATTAGTTCGGATGGAGTTCCTCAGAAATTACAACTAACTTGCTTATCAGCCTATATGCTAGAAGATACATCACAGGCTGTGTCGGCGTCTAGCTAACTTCCGGCGTATTACACGGTGGTCTAAATGAAAACGTCTCTCACGCAGGGAAGTTTCCGCGACAAACCAAAATGTTTGTTATCTGCTTTGCATTAAACGAACATCAAGCTAAAAGAGATACACCAGTGTTACTAATAAATCACTTCATTTCTAGATAAGATCGTCCGTTGGGCGTTGCGTATTGGAAAGTTCTTAATTTGCATCGGAGACAAACTAATTTTAAAGCCTTTTATTACGACGTGACTCCTAAGTATTCTTTTCTTATTTATTAGCTGGAATGCTTAATTGAATTTTGATGAACGCTCTTATATTATACATATTTCAGACTTCTCAGAAACGTTTTCTTCGAGTTATTACAGGACACATCCTTGAATGTTCGGCAAGACATGTAATAATATTGAGTCGAGGTACTCCGGCGGCATTGTTAGGGGCGGTCGTAATATGGCCTCCAATACCCTGTAAGAAAATTAATTACGACGCTCGTAGTCTAGTCGTTTGGAATATAACGATCTTATTCAAGCGTAAACCTTACTAACTCAAAAAAAAAACGGGTGAAAAAAATATATTTGGTGTTATTTATGACTGGTAATTACATCTTAAAATGGTGATTAAATGAATGTTAGAATTGAACTAAATTCCAAGAATTGTATCTTCTGTCTGTATCTTGTAGAAAATTCGTTTTGGAAATATGGCCAAAATCAAGATGGTATGTTTGTTTAGACTACTTTGGGGGGTATCTTCTGTGGGTTCATCGAGTATTACGTAATACCTAAAATGTTCCTCTTATGATGTACTTTAATTTTAGGAGAAATGTCGAAAAACAAATTTTACTTAAAAATTACCAAAAAGGTGCTTAAGACTTTAAGTACATTCTGCGCGTATCATCACAGGAGATGATTCAATGCAAAGCACTGTTTATCATAATTACGGTGCGTAATTTAATAAGGCTTTATTGTTACGGCGAAGCCGGGCCGAACGGCGTCCTTCGCGCCCGCCCGACGCGATAAATTTTAAAAGTGTCATAGCGTCGCGAAATTAAATTATTATACGTGGAGGATCCTGCGGACGTTAAAAAGAGATAACCGTGACGGTAGGTGCAGTGGGAAGGGCGCGAGTAAGTGTGAAAGTGAACGCAGAAGGCGTTATAGTTTCGCTTGACACTTGTGCATTAGCCGAACCGAGAGCTTTCCCTCGTTGTCTGCCTCTTCTCTATGCGTTAGGTTAATTAATTTTGGCGGTAGGTTTGCGCGATGTGCGGTATGTTTGTTGTTCAGCTGAAATTGTCGTTTTACTTTACTTCCGGGGGGGTTTTCGCATTTTTTTTTTTCGACACTTCATAATTTAAGTGTCTTAAAATTAATATCTTGACTCATTCGAGGATTTATCACGTTATTAAAACTGAGATATACTCAATAGTATTAGAAGAAGAATAAATAAACGCTCTCATCGGGTTCTCTCATATTTTGAAGGAGGAAGTCCTAGCGTGCTTTGCGTCCAAAGAAAACACCAGCATAAAGTCGGACGAAATCATATCGATTTCGCAAAAATCAGTGAAGATTTACCTTCCAGTAAAGCAGGTCTCAAAAGACCGGTAAATTTCTCATGAAATTTCCATTTTTTTTTTTTACAAAATCGCTTTTTTAAACGCTGTAGTTGTAGCTCGCCCACCCTGTAGCGGTCAATTGTAAAACTTTGCGACACTACCGTCGCATTCAGCATTAGATTTCTCACTTGCTGCCTCCACATAAACGAATTTAAACTTCTTAAACTAATAATGTAATTGCCGCTAGATTGGGAGCGCATGATAATTTATTTAAATAATTTCTCGCGTATAATCCTATTTCGTCGAGATCCCATTTTAAAAGTGAAATTAACAATTGATTGAATCCGAGCGAAGTTTGCGAACGAAAAGGCGGCCACCTTCGCATCGGTCGGTTGTTTCCGGTAGATTTCTCAAATAGAATTCGAGTCTCTATTAAATTACAAAAGTGAAGAACGGAGGAAAAGCAGAAACTTAACTAACTTCGGATTCCCCGGCCGGCGGAGCTTCGGATTCGATAGTTCGTTCGGTAGGTAGGTCTGACGTCGGATGTTTTATTCGTATTTGAATCTTCGAGCGTGGGAGACTCGCCGAGAAATTAAAGTAATAAGATTAATGATTTCGAGTTAGACTATAATTTTTGGCCTTTAGCAAGCGCTTTTATCTTTTAACTTGATCGTTTTGGTCATAACGGGTCTTAGATATCTTTTTATAATAATCGTTCGTCCATATTTATACGTCGAATGTAATCCGCCATTTTTGATCCGTGCTTCAGCACATGCGATGATGTGCCTCAAAATAAACGACGATGAATGTTGCCCGGCCATGATTGAACGTCCATCTATAAATCTCTGCACGAATGGTAACAATTCTTCAAGGGCTATGTCTATGTGATTAACGATACAAAACGTTCACGGACGTAATTAAAAATGGGCGGAGTCTTATCTTCGAGTTCGAAAAGAGATAGTTACAGTTGGAGCGAGGTGTCTTCTTTTCCCGCTAAACTTGAACCGTTTTCCTTCAAGTTTTTACCATCATCGTTATTCATATCCAATTACAGGCGTTAATTTATCAAAACGTTTATTTGTGTAAAAAAATGCCGTTTGTATTTAATTATATCATCCACACACACGTACGTGAATCCTAACTCCGTTTAAACCGTCTGTTACGTAATCCTACTCTGCAAAGTGTTAATGATAAGGGGGGACGCGATCCATATACGTTTCAACAAGCGCGTTATTCAGGATTTTCCGTCATTTATATCGTACGATTCAGCCGCCGTAATGTCGACAGCACTGTCAACGGATTCCAACGGACGTTCCGTAGGAGAACGATTCCACTTTGTAACTACGGTAAGCACATGCCGCATCACGTCGGTATACACAGAACTATATGAATTTTGGCCAGACAATAGGGACTCGCGGCGAACAGAAGCGGAGCAGGCACCCCATCATTTGTTCAGCAACAAATAATAGGATTTAATACCGAGACGGGCGGACACTCATATTTCTAATGTTTTCGTATGAGCAGCTCTCCTTGAATATCCGCAACGAAGATTGGGAACAATGGCCGCGTTGTATAGAAGTAATACTGTCGCATCTTCGTGATGTATAAGTACGTACCATATAAGGAATGTTTGCGAAGTTTCTAGAGCGCACGAGGAGTCTGCTAACAATAATAATTATTGCGAAACTGAACTTAGTGTTTCAACTTAGTGTTGCTATTGAGAAGTTTCAACCGTGAAGAATGAATCGGGACGATAAAACGGAGAAATGACAACGTGCAATGAGAATTCATTTTAAGAAATGGCGTCGGTGTAGCAATTATAAAAGAACATCTGCACGTTAATTATTATTCAAATAGGGAAGTAGGAAGTAATTAGACGTGAGTCCGAGGTTTGCAGAGTAATGCGTTAACAGTGTCGCGACAATATCCAAGTTTTTAATAAAATAGAAATCGCTTATCGAGACGAGCACAAGCTGGAAACCGGCCACCGAATTTTATTTAAAGACACGAAACTTCTAACCCGCGAACCCTTCTATTATGCCAGAAAAATCCGAGAAGCTATCAAATCTGCAAGCATTCCTACAATCTAAACACAGACGGCGGTTACCCGCTACGTCTTCAGTGGAAATCCCTCTTGTTCGAATCCGCCAATCATCACGCTCCGCCCACCAATCCAACTCTATAAAATCCGGACGCCGAGCGACCACCGTCATTCTTCGTACAGTAACAGCGACGCAACATGGAGTAGCGGTTTCAAGAATTTAGGTTTCAACCCGGCAACCCAAATTCTTTAATAGGAATCTAACTTAATAATTACGACGAATTTTCAACTTCTGTTAATAAAGCCAGCCAAATCGAGCCGTGCCTCGTCGCTCTTGATGATTTTTTACTCTTATGCTTATGCTCTCATGATTTTTTGATATTCATGATTGTCGTTGCGTCAATTAAATTTGAATCTGCGCGACGTACCCCGCCGTCCACTCTTGGCTACTTTTTCGTCCAAACATTGCTTTATCTTCCAACGTATGCGGATTTTTTTAGGTTATTTATTACTTGTTGAATGATTGACTTGCTTGCTACATGGTTATCGTCACAAAACACGCCCAATTTTTTTTGTGTATTCATCTCTCTGTATAACTGTTAGCTGTGGTAAACAAACGAAAATGGCGTAAAAACAAAGTCATCCTGAAATATCAGAATATTTCAGGTGGTTACAGACTTAATACGCTATTATATTGGGTGCGCTTCTTAGCGTTTGTAGACTTCATCGCTTTAGTTCGTCCTATGGTTGCATTGTTTATTACAAAATTAATAACTTTGGAAGAGATTCCTTTCCGTTTCGGATCTATGAAAATTTCAATTCAATTTCCATAAATTAAAAAAAAAAAAAGAAGGAAGTGTCGCGATCGCCGCATTATTGCGCGTCGATCAAATACTTCCTAGACGTTCGGCACGATGCGGAGAAGGAACAAAGAAAATATTAAGCGCGAAGAAGTTTTTCACGGATACATACGGTTCAAGCTAGACAGGTAGCACAAGCGTTGAAAATTTAAACAGAAAATATGACGTATTAGATATGTATTTGGTTTGTGGCGTAGTTTGATTGTCGTAGTCGCATTTACCACGACATGATTTTTTTTTTATTAAATATTTCGAAAAATAAATAATAAAGGAGAGAACGTAATAATTAGAGATGATAAAGAGAAGTGGAATTATTCCTTTTTTCCAGCGACTAGATAGACTCGTGTCTATCCGCCACATGAGAATGGATTCACGAGTCTATCTAGTCTCCGCAAAAAAGTAAAAATTTCATCCGCCTTTGTCCTCTCTAGAATAATTCATTAATTCATTGCAGCGTTGTAGAGAAATACTAGATGGAAGGGAGTTTATCTGTTGAGAAGACTAGTTACGAAGTAATTCATTTTGGTTTTGAATTATTTAAGTTTTTCCAAACCGATGACTTAAAAATAAAGTTAATGTTGATGTTACAATTGGATAAGAACATGGAAGTTTCTGCCGCTTCTCCTAATTCGCCCTGTACAACTTCTTGTCTTTCTTCCTTCTTCAATCGTAATTCCGCGAAAGTTCTGCGCAAAGCTACCCTTCCACTTGCATTTAACAATAAATCATTTCAAATGAGGAAAGAATATAGCTTCACTTATGAATAAAAGTCCAATATCACGGAGGGAAACTTTGAGATGATTCATTTGATTACACAAATTTCATATTTCTACCGACCACTGTTTCGCATGCGAAAGTAAAACGCTACCCCGCCCTCGCGATATGAACCTTTCGAGTCGACTGCTACGTTCTTCGGAACAGTAATTCAACATCCTTTCGTCTTACGTGACCTCCTTCTTGAATTGTTGCCTTCGCGAAAAGAGTAGCGGATGGAAGGTAATTTAGTACGCCAGTGTCGTGTACGGTTTTCCCAGACATCTTCTGGGACTTCTTAAGACAGTTTTCAAGATAAATTCAAAAAATTAACAACTTTACAATCAAGTCGTTACATATGTCGGAATAGTACTGAGATCATATGTAGATGATCATCCATCTTCCTAAAATTTTTAATTTTAATAAATCTACTTTCTCGCGATGTATTACCGGAATTAGGATTTAATTAAATTTAACGAGTTAAAATTTGCAATACTCGCAACGTGTTCCAAGTAATTTATGTTAACGCAGATTGGTAGATGACATCTGCTCAGAGAAGAAGCTAGAGATTGCAGCTGGAAATTAACTCAACCCTACGCTGCACAAAAAGCATTTACGTTTCTTTGTAAAACAAGGCCGCTACGTTGTAACAGCTTGATTCCGTCTTATTTTAGCTTTGCCGACATAATTTATTCGGCTTGTATTACTAAAAAAAAGCTAACGAATGCAACGGTCACGGCATTCATGTTTTATCGTCGCGCCCTTCTTCAAACAAACAGCTTAAATATGGAAAACGCGCGATATTCGAATGGGAACGACATTTAAGGCAATGGAGACACAAAGGCGAAGTTATGTTTTGCTGTGGGTCCCAAGCTAGGAAGGAATTGATGAAGGAAATGAAGGAAATGAGGAAATGACAACGCTGATCAGTTGGTTAAAGAAGCATTGGTTCAAATGTGGTCTATAAAGAGCTTCCTAGAATAAAAAGATGTCATTCTGGAAAAACTAATCGGACGAAAGTATTTATCAAAGACGGTAAAGACAGTGCAACCTTTCAACGAAAGGGAAGATAGGGGAGAAGGACTAACGCACCAATTACGTAAAGTAGGAAGAGCTGAAGGTTAATTCCGTGGTGTCCTGGCGATGATTTCTACCTCGCTAGCGTGGCTGCCTTGGCCGAGCCAATGCTAATCGTTTTTTTTTTTTAAATCTCGAATCAAACGTTCTCCGGCGTAGTTTGGACTACTTTCGTTCGGCGATAAACTGACCATTCTCTCTCACTCATTCTACCTCGCTATTCATTCGATAAAGGCAAAGGCAAATTCTATAGAAAGTCAGCCGTAGAATATCTAACTACGTATTGTAATATAAGTTTCATTTCGTATTCGATATATTATTCCGACGATCTTGAATAAAGTCGGTGCACGTAGATTCATATAATCGCATTAGTTATTTTCAGAGATGAATTGCACTATATAACAAGTAAAGTCTCCTCTTTCCGTCCCCAACCACATATATCCTCCCATAACGCATTCGCGCGAGGATGAATGTAAAGTTCAGCCTCCCGCGGCGATGGAAAATGAAAAGTAGAACGCGGGAGTTGAAGCGTTGCGATAGGAGGAGTCGAACATTAAAGGTGTATTTTATCCGATTTTAACACTCTTATGTGACAACTTAAATTCACTCTACTTTTCCGATGGTGGTGGGTATCCGCCGTAGTAAAAAGTTTTATAGTGTCTCGGCGCGAGAGCGGAATTTCTGCCGCGCGTTTTATGTTTCGGGGGTTCCCCGTCGTATATTTCTTGTTCGCGGTTCGATAAAAGCTATCGAAGACACGGGTTATTGCCCCCTTGTTGGTCGGGGCGAATTCGGTGATAGCACCGGGTAGTAAATGTAAATTTTCACAGACCATTTAAGAGGTGCGAAAATGGCGATGCCCGCCGGGAAAGTATTTATAAATAGAATACTCGAACGTGTCATGAATTTATATGGCGCAATAAAAATTATACGTGTTTCGAAATTTTACTTCCGCATCAAAAAAAAAGGGCTTTTCGAGCAGTTATAATAAATCTCGTATTTATACCTTTTTACTTTTATTGAGATTGGATGAAAATGTGATACTAGCGTACAATAACCCAGGTCTTCCATAAATAATTGACAATATTAATTCTCCCAAACCTTTTTACGTAAGTCAAACATTTTCATGCATTACGAGAGAAAATAATATAATCCGTATCCTTTTCTCGTTATTTTTGCCTAATTTTTGAAATAAATCCTCTTAGAAGGACGTTGGTCGCCACCATTTCCTCTAAAAAAAAAAAAAATGTGGTAATTAAAAATACATTAATATCATTAGTAGGTACCGCTCGAATAAAACGAAACGGATAACTGTCGTCGTACTTTCCCACGTAATTACGAATAGTGTACATTCGCCTCTAAATTAACCCATTTATTTCAAAAAATAGTCCACTTCTAATTAAGGATTCATTTCTTGAAAAATCTTCGCGATGGCGCTCGAGTAGACGTTGGTTCGGGCGATCCCATTACGTAAAGCTGCGCTACACCACGCGAAGGGAGAAATTAACGAGAGGAAAGAAAAAAAAATAAATCCGACCCTAAACGTTCCATCCTTAAGTAAGGATGATTTCACTCGAGCAACTTCGCCGGTAATTTACTTGTTTCAGCGCGCACAACTCGCCCTTACATTTTTTTTCTTCTCTTCCAAAGGGAGAGATCCTTCTCATCGGACGGCGTAGCGCACGCACAAATTTACTGGTGTGTATGACGTTACAGACGACGTCGTAAGTGTGAATATTTTTTTGTGGAGAAATACTGATACGTCCGTACCGGATGTCGTTAAAATTTATTGCTTTATATTGCTTCGTTTAAGTAGAAAATATATTTTGAAGGTGTGAGATGCAAATGAAATTTATAGTGATGTGTTAAGTTGCTAAAGAGATTCGTCTGCTTTTGCTTTCTCGATAAAGTGCTCAAGCGTTACATAGATATGTTTTTGAAGCTTTTTTTTAGACAAGCCACAGCAGGAGAAGGTATTTGAAGATGTGAGACTTTTTTATATATCCAAGGGGAAGTTGAGCCAAGAAAAAGAAAGCACAGCAAAGTTGGATGTCCTAAATCTTTAACGTTTCGGTGATTAAATGGTAAGAAGGCTTGCGTCTGATTAACTTAGTCGAGTCCCACTAGGATGAATTTCTAGATTCTCTTCGATAATCCAGAGTCACCATTCCCATGTTGCGAAACAACTAATCACCCTTAGGCTTTACGGCGATGAGGTGACAAAAAGTAGCAAAACCAACGTAACATTCAACACAAAACGAAATAATTACATCCCATCCCAAATAATTAATATTTCCTTAAGACCTGACAATGAAACGGGATGATAGTTGTAGTGATATAAGTTGGTAGTGGGCACGAATGTGGTTGGTCCTCCCTCATCAGCACAACTTATCGTTTAATTGACAATGAATGAGTGAACAACGTTAAATTAATTAAAAATTAAAATGTTAACTATTTTCGCACCCTGTATATCTCTATTTTCGATATAAATCTAAAGCCTTAGCTTAAACTCTAATTTTTGTTCTTATGTCATCGTCTGTATAATAGCCGCATACCGGATTTTCCTACTCATCCACCGTAATCTGTCGGCAGAGGGCTATTAAGGTGAACTCTCCGCAGTCATCCGGCGACTAGACGTACTCCACCCGCGCACCTTCCCGTTTTATCCATCTTCCCGTGTTGACGCTTTCCTCCTTCGGCGTTTATTTTTATCATTCGCACGCCCAGAATAGCTCCGCTTACTTGATACTAATTTATCTCGGAAAACTTAAAACCCTTTAGTCCTATTCTCCCTCTTTCCGCCATTTCTTTATCTCGCCTCCTACCATTTTGCCGAGTTCTTTGTGTAATCGTCTCGGTGTAGGGAGAAGTAGGTGGTACATACCGACTTATCGTAGAGCAAAGTGTTTTTGTTTCTTTCTTCCGCCTCTAAATTTACGTTCAACCGAAAACGGTCGTTCTTTTTTTGTTGCTAGCAATAATTTTTATCTTAGAGCTTACTCGGTTGTTTTTTTCTTTTCTATGGAAGGGTAGCCGTGTCCCGACCTCAAAGTGTTCTTGGTAAATGTTCCATCTCGTATTTAAAATGGAGCCATACTATTTAGAACTTACAGTAGTATAAACACCCTGGCTTAAAGTTTCAGCCAGCTATAAAAGACAAAGTCAAAGATAAATGAGAAAACACACTGTCTGTAGGAACATTAAATTGTCCTTTATTTATTTTTTTTGTGTGTGTGTAGACACCGTTCTTAATTGTTAACTAACTTTGTCAAGACTTACCTAATTACACAGCCAATGCAATTTTAATTGTGAAATTTTCTTTAATGAAAATTCTTATCGGTAGTGGGAAAGCTGTTTGGAAAGACGTTAATTACCGTTAGAAACTATTGTTTCAAGAATAGTTTCCACGACGTAGTTAAACATTCTCCCGTTAAACCTTCTAAAGTTTCAATATTGCCAACTACTTAAGGCTTAAACCAATATAAACTCCATCAAAGTACCGAAACTTGAGCGGATAATCGCGTTAAGGTAGGTAAACTTGAATTTAGATAAAATATCCACGCAAATAAATTCGGGTTTATGACTTTTCTCTTAAGCGAAGTGCATATACGCAGGTGTTAAACACTTTCCTCTAAGATTTTAGCAATATACGTTTTGTTATTTTAACTCGAAGGTTTAATTCGTTTCAATATGTTGCAAAGAATATCTAACAAAAGAGGTGGGCGGAAGCCATGATTAATATCGGTAATGACCGCCAAATATTTGCTGCTTGAATAAACAAGTTAACATGTAAGATAACATATCTTACATCGTTCATGAATTTCTTCCGTTGAAGACGAACGCTCTTAATTTTGAGAGTTATCTAATGCAATAATAAATGTCCTTACATTACTCGATTTACCAGATAAATTTTCGGCATATTCGTTCGTTCGTTCGTGAGACCTACTAAAGTTATGAATAATTACAAGATCCACGATCTATCAACGTGTAACACTTTCTTAATGCCCTAGATCTTCTCTACTTAATGTTTGTTTAGCCGGCAAGTTTGTTATTACATTTAATGATTAAACTTTAAGCTTTGCCCGAACTCCAATTAAGCACAAACAAGTGAAACTTCCCCAGGTAAATTATGCTCAGCAATAATAGAAACTTATAC
Source organism: Oryctes rhinoceros (assembly GCA_020654165.1). Lineage (NCBI taxonomy): Eukaryota > Metazoa > Arthropoda > Insecta > Coleoptera > Scarabaeidae > Oryctes > Oryctes rhinoceros. Next base: position 2,434,002 of record JAIOKQ010000548.1, on the reverse strand, counting down.
TTGGTGACGTCGACTACACGTATCCCTGTAATCCTCTTTACGCGTATGTGCGGCGGAGAATTTTGTTTGGATATAGCACGCTTTAGAAGACCGTTGTATCTTGCAAAGCTACGATCTATCATGCGAGAACCGCCGATATTCCTATAAAATTAGATTTTCTAGGTTTAATCCCAAGTTATGCGAAGATCTTAAGCATAAGGCTTGGGTTGCAGGAGATTTATTTCATTTTCAAATAGCGTGCTCCATAATTGAATTTATTCAATATTTGTTATGTTTCCATTGCGTCTCTTGGTACTTATTTATTACTATAGGCTGCTATAATTAGCCCGTGTTTAGCGCTGTTCAGACATACGCATTGAGTTACGTTCAATAACGTTTATCGGTTTATATAACTGAGTTCCGGAGAGAAAAAAAAATGGAACCCTATCTTTGAAACAATTGCTCCATAGCGAGAAAAGACATAAGCCGTTTTGATATTTGTTAACTATATAAACTGGTATAACAGAGATAAACGCAGCATCTCAATGATCATCCCGCGAAATTATTTCTCCACGATATTCGTGCTTTTCTCTACGGTCTCTAAAACGAAATTCTCATCGGTAGACGATGCCAAAGGCTACGAGCGTGCTGTAAAAAAATTCGTATTAAAACTTTTTATTCGTCGTGAACTTGGAACGAAGTCGCGTCGCTATATCCGACCCATTCGTTTTATCCATATTTTCCCGTCCCAGTTTATTTAGCAGTAGAATATTCCAGCGACCAATATTTCTTTTGAGGGCTTTTTAAATCCTCTTCCGGCGGACCTTCATTCTCTCTCTCCCATCCTCGACGATGTCCGAATCTGTTCCGTTCGGCGGAGCGCGGCATTAAATAACGGCCAAGTTCTTAGCAGATTCCATTCAATCTGGCGGTGTCGCGGAAACTTTGCCGAGAATGTTTAGTTTGTTATAAAATCAGACGTCGCCTGATGGCGTTGCGGAATTATGGAAAATATCGGGGCGAAGAAATGATGTACAATGAAGAAGTTTTCCTTTTTTTTTTTTCCTTCTCTTCTCATCTCGTACCCAGATATTACATCGATGCGAAAAAATTTAAGAAGTATTAAAATGAAAATGGTTTCTGGGGCGGATGATAAGTGGTCTGAGGAGGATTCGTGTTAAGTTCTTTTTTCTTTCGTTGGATTCGTATTTTGCCGACTTCGGTGCAATCCTCGTCGGGTTTTATGGAGTTGTAAGTGTTTTTTTTTTTTTTCTTTTAATCGAAAAGTTGAAAAATGGGGAATGAATACGAAAGGATCAGCATACTCCGCACCATATGAGTTTAATCCATTTTTTCAATTTTTAATTTAATTAATTTTCAACCGAACACCTATTCGCTCAATAAACCTCGCTTCCTTCTTTTAAAAACCTACTGCGCTTCGCGAGGCAACATCGCTAAGCTTTCATCAATTCATCTGTCAACCGCCACTCTTAAGTTTGCCTTATAAATGACCAGGAAAATGCGTCCCAGCATCTCCTCGACTTCCTTATAAACGGCAATATTCGCAGAGGAGTTCTTGGAATTTTCCAAAAGAAAAAGAAACTGTAATAATCTCGATCTATATCTAGTGCGCGGCGGGAAAACGTTCCTATTCACTCACTATCATCTTCAGCCGCTTGATGGATGATGACGCATTTACCTTCGTCTCCGTGTTATAAGTTGGTGTCAGTCGCAAGGACGTAACAGAAACAACATCCATATTACTGACAACGAGCTGTTCCATTTTCAATAAGCCGGGTTATTTTCGCGTGTATCTATTCCTCGCAGGCTCTCTTATGCGGAAGGCCAAATTCTTTCTCTGACGAAGTTTGGTATTTATTTATTTTTAATATAATATCGAATTTGAAACCTGCTTATGTAAACTTGCCACCCCCAATATATTCCGAACGACTACGTTTATTGTATTTTTACAACAGCGAATTGATTTTTTTTTGTGTAGATTCAATTAATGAACTCCAACCATCGAACTTCTTCTTAACGCAAATCGTTTAGCCTACACGAGCTTCCAATCTTCATGTGATGTCAATATACGTGTAGGAAGGTATCTTTTTGTCGATTTCGGTTCTTCCACTCCTATCGACCGTCCTAACAAATAAGGTCGTAAATAACGTGTCCCTGTCGGCGGCGTTAGTCGCGCCACTTATTTCCGTGAGATGTTTACAACGAGCCAGATTGAAAGTTTCGACGTGTTACAGCCCCCTTATCTAATGTTGCGGCCGGCCGACCGTTCAAACCGGGAACCTGTCAAATTTCCAGGGAATCCCTCCAGGGGTTTCGACTTCATCTCGCTCGGACCTTGCCGCCGCTGCCGTCTCCCTCGCGAATGTCCGTGTTTTTCATACGTTTTTGTGCAGTTACTTTATGCGGATCAATAATATTTACGTTAATTTTTGCTACTTCGATGCATAATCTCTTCGGGAAGAGTATGAAAGTCCTCTATTCGGAATGCTGCTCAAAAATTGTTTTTTCGAGACAGAAACAATTGTTTATTGTTGTTTTCGTTTTTTAGATTTTACTAAATATTTTTATGTAACTCGAACTATTGTAAACAACAAAAAGTAGGAATTGCATTGTCGCAATCTGAGGGCAAGAAAATCCGCTGCTTGTCCTCGCTTAACTAAGGAATAGCTTTGGGCTATTGTGAACCAGCGAAATGGGGATCATGTCTTTTCACTAATGAGTTTCGCTGGTATAATTCCAATGGTTGAATTCTGACCTGGAGAGCGCGAGGGTAGCGATATAATAAAGACGTCAGTATAAGGGATATCCTAATGTAGATGTAAATATAAATACCCGTTCTTTTGTAAATGCTTTCTACGCACCACGTGTTACTGCGCTGCATGCTTGGTTGCATACAAATAATTTGCTTTCTCCCTTTTGAGAAAGTTAAAATATTAGTATACGCCAGTAGAAAAAAGTTAAAAATGTAATTTTTTTTTACTGAAGTTAGTTCTTTTGTTTGATACTGCCACTGCCACTTATAAAAGTTTATATGAATCGCCCGCGTGCATGTAGTAGCTAGCTTAAAAATAATGTATTTGAAGATGTTACCTTGGAAAAGTTAATTTTATTATAACCCGATTAACATCAATTCTTTCAACCAATCAGTTCTAAATAGTATATTAGGTTTGTTTATTTCTTACGACGTCATGCTCGCTTTTATTAATACTGTCTGAAACGGCAACGACAGAAAAATAAAACCATATTCTTCCTCTTGGTTGATCAGAGTTCTTGCAAGCATCTAGCATTTCGTTCCATTATTCCCGTTTCATCGAAACTAGTACGTAAGCTTGACTACAACAGTCTACGCTCCGATCTGTATCGTCAAGGGTGCCATCCAAAGCTTGCTTAGTGCTAGTGGCAAAATCGCACAAAAAAATGTCGTCATCGCATAAGCCCGGGCGGATCACGTAGCCTAAGCACCCTTATAAAATCGGAATTTCCAACTAGTATCATTTAGTGCTCTCGTAAGAAGCTTCTATCAATAGGTAGAAAAGGAAAGAATATATAGAATCTTCTGCACAACATTCGGCAGCGCACTTGGCAACGAAATTTAATGAACGTACATGATTGTAAATCGCAGTACTTCCCGTTCATGTTGCCGGCATTGTCGTAACTCTCGTTTAAAAAAATTTAGTAATCTTTGAACGGGTTTTTTCATTTTTTTTTTTCACTAAAGTAAAATTACAAATAATTTATTAAAGATTTCGCCCAGCCGCGAGCCTCCCCAGAATATATGGTAGTATTGATTTACCTATCACATCGTATCCATCGATCGTGAACCACGACAACTTTGCTTTGCGGCTAATTGCAAGTACAAGTATAAATGTTGAAACTCTACGGAACAAGTTGGCGACTTCTGTGAAAACAATTGATAAATGCGAGTACGTACTAATTTCACGCATCGATTGTTCCTAGTTGACCTCTACATCTGAATTGTAGTACAAGCGTGCTCTGTTGCATCATATCATTGACGTATGCTCCATTAATACAATTAAAAAGAAGGAGAACGAACAACAAGTATAGAGAACTTATTTTACGAAGTGATAGACACTATTATTATGTGTTAAAGAAGGCGCTGCTTGTCTTGTACATATCCAGTCTCGTTATATAACCGATCCGATAACTTTATCTATATACGCGGCTCTGTTTCGGTGTTGTAACTGGATATGTGACAGACAGATTGTTGTGTAATGTATTTCCTTTTCCCTTCGGCTTTGGTACGATTGCGTATACAATAATCAGTATTATTTGTCGTCAAATTATTTGTATGTACATGTATATACATATGTCTATTTGTTTCTTAAATACGAAGCGGGTTGGCCGTTATTGTACTTATATTTCGTGAATGTAGGTGTATTGAAGCAGACACGCGAACAAAACGATGTTATTTTCGTAGATATAAATTACTTATAAATTGTAGTTTATTAGACATGTAATTTACCGAAATAGATAAGTATATAGGCAATGATTTATGTTTTATTTGGTAAAAACATGGTACTTATACCAGCACACACTATAAGAAAACTGCAGCATGTAGTTTTCAATAAATTAGAAGATAGGATTCCTCAAACAAATCTTACAGTGACATGGATATAAGTAAATCCGAAGCTGGCATTGCAAATAAAAATTAAGAACTAGTCGAAGTAAGAACTTGTCAACTCAGTTTTTGGTCATATAAGTAAAAACCACGATTGACTACGTCCCCTTGGTTTGGTGGTCAAAAACAACCTAGAAGACAGCTGCAACAACAGTTTCAACAAATTCAGAGGCTTGCATGTCTGAACATTATTAATGCGATGCATACCTGCCTCATAGAGCAGGAAGTTCTGCTGGAATTAACGTCGTTCTACATGCTCTTTGTAGAATAAAAGGAAATCCTGGAAGGTATCAACAGAAATTATCTGGTGCCCAAGAGGTACCCTGGAACAGCTTGAAAATAGAAGGTAGGAAACTCAAAGGAACCCGCCCTGGGTAAAAAGTTTCAGTTCAAGAGTTGACGAGAACTTTTCTTGAGACTTGGGAAAACTTATCAAATAATGTTGCTTTTTTGTCACCTTTCTGCATCAAATCTTCAGTAATGGCGGAAAGTCGCCCACTTCCGTGCAATCTCATGGGTTATTACTAATCTGACGATGAATTTCAGCCGCTTTCACGCCTTTAGCGTTAAGAAGACGAAGGACAGCGCGTATTTTGCGTCGGCGGAGACATTCTAAATCCTCACAAGCGAATAAAAATCGAAAATTTGGGTTGCTCGCGGAATTCCATTCAGACTTAAGCGGAACATCAAGGTTCCTCATAACACGCCTTAAAAACCGCTGTTTTAGACACAAGAATTACTCAAAAAAGTAGCTCTATACAAGGCAATAGAAAATAGTCGTATAAATCCAGTCTACTAGAAAAGATTCGGTAAGGTCTAAATCGAAATCCGCCTTAAGTATCGATCTTATTAGCGCTTACATAAATTTAATTAGCATCCGATTTCAAAAATGGATTACCAACGATTGTGTTACAAAAGCGATTATAATGTGCAACGGGTCTGTGTCGTCACGCATTGGTGACGAGGTCTTTGCCGTAGCCGGATTACTTTTGCAACAGATAAGATTTTCGTATTCATACTTTTATATTGAATTACAATACGCCTATAGTTAAGTGCGTGACAAGAATTAATGTACGATGTTTATATGTTTATATATATGCGTAATTTACGTACTTATTTACATCATACTTCATAGCATACTTCTCAATAGCATTCATTTTTTATGTAGCAACAATAAATTAATATTATTTAAGGATACATCATTCTTATGGTTATGTGGGTCGTGAACTCTGTCGCCTTGCATTGTCGATTTTGTAAAGAACACATACATATACGTACATACTTTCACATTCAAGATATGTACGAGCGTTGAATTTGTATGATAACATTTTATTTTATGTATTATTAGCGTCGCCCTGTGTTATTAAGAGCGCAATGAAGTGATTGATTTAATTAAATCGGAATAGGGCTTTACCTTCTAAAGATTTTATGTGAAATTTACGTATAGTTCTCTTCGTAAAGAGAAGCAAGTTTTAATTATTACATTAATTAATTATTACATTCAATGAATGTAATATAGGTACATATTATTTTGATAACCTAATGCTACCCTGGCTTTTTATGGACGTTAAACAGGCGATGTAATCGAAAATTAACAAATAATTTTCAAGAAAGGAGGTCCCGTATTAGTTCATGTATTCCGATAATTAAATAATGTTTATTCCATTAAAAATAAACTAACTAATAGATAAACTAGTGTACGTTTTAATGGAAGTCTCACACGATATAATAGATCGCAAGTTATAAATACGCCGGAAAGATTTGATAAAAATGCACTACAAAAATAACTAGCCGAATAGCAAGGAGATAATTAGATTCAAATTATAGGACAATTAGTTGTACAAATACGGCAAATAAGGTAGTAGATAGAGAGGACAAAGGCGGGTGGAACAACAACTCCTTTGCAGCGACCAGACAGACTCGTGTTTTGTCGACTCTTCGAATTCGACTCACGAATCCATTCCCATGAGATGCCGCCGTGCTATTTGTACACGATCCCATGAGATGACATGCGCCGCAAAAGAGCAACAATTCCACCAGCCTTTGTCCTCTCTAGTGATAAGTTCCCAGATTGACCGAATATTCAAATTGATCCAACTGATTCGAGCAAAGACCATCCTAAGTGCCGCGACATGAAGATTCTAAAAACATGTCAACCTTAAATAAAGATCTGCGAAGTGAAGAGGTGACGACATTTAACAAAGAAACATATGAATAGCGGGTATAACTTGCACTTTTGGATAAATCGACAATGACTGACTTTGTCGTCTGTCTGCGAAATCTTTGCGGCACAACCTGCTTCCCTAAACTTGTAAAAATATACAGCGTATTTCGTTTAAAGTAAAGAAGTTAATACTGCCGTTGTTTTTTTTTTTCTCTTACTTTACTTTCAGGTAGCATTTGTCTTTGCTATTGTTAGCGAGCCTGATATGTTTTGCCAGTAGGAAAGCTTTAAAGCTTTTTCTTCTTTCGTCAAACATCATTTGCCCTATTTGCCTTTGAGAATCTCTAGTCTTGCCTTATAGATTTTCTATGAATGTGTTTATGGTTGCATTTTCTATCTTTTTGGCCGGGTCATACAAATCTTAGGCTGCATTCACTCTTAAAATAAGCGCTTTTAATATATACATAACAGAGACAACAGTAACTTGATTAATGTTTTAATTATTTAAGCGTTTGGGCAAGAACACAAGGTTGGCGAATATCCCTCAAGTACGCTAAAATAAACAGTACATTTTTTTCGTTCAAACAAATTAAGAATTAAACTAGGTAACTTGGTAGCTTTGAGAAATATGCGACGTAATTACGTGTAATTTTCCCTTACGAGCCAGCAACTACGAATACGTTCCGGAGTCAAATAAGCTTATAAAAAGCGCCAGCATTTTACGGTACTCCAATTATAAATGGAAACATTTCGGCTCTCTACCTTACCGTATGCATCGGGACGCGCTGAAAAAAATTACGGTTTACCAGTCGCTCTTTTTTTCATCATTTCTTCCTGACAAAAAGGGCCGCAAACGAAAGAGTCTGCTTAACGTATTAACAAGTAGAATCTCGTACTGGTAATCAGAGGTTGTTGGACCTCGTCCAGGAAGCCACTTTATTTTAAAAACACAACCCGAGAGTTTCTCCCCTTTCTACGCCGTCCGTCTCTGTCTTCCTCTTCGGTTAACGGGTAACTTCGTTTCTGTATATGCGCTTGGCTTAAAAATAGAATCGCTTTTACATCCGTTTGGAAATATTCTTGTCTAGCGCCACGGCTGTTTTGCTGAATTGAAGTTTGACTGCTGTTACAAGAAACATTCCGATAGATTGAATTAGATTAAAGCGTGCCTGAGAGATTTCTGTTACTAAAATTCGTTTGAAAAATTATATAAGACCTCCGCTTCCAATTACTTTAATATCGAAATGGTGCAAGTTAAAAACGACATTGCCAGCCGATGCTAATGCTTTATTTTATAAAGTATGGAAGACATGTAAGATATGAGGCAAAAAGTACAAAAGAATATATGCGATTTATCGAGATGACGGGTGTGGTCCGTTGGCGGGAAATGGGCAGCATTTTCTCGCCCTCCTGACGATGGTTACTAGCTTCACTGTAAGCAGTTCATTTGTTTTGGGTGAGGTTAACGCCCTTGCTTCGTGAGACAGCTAACGTAACTTTGTATGTTATAACTATGGTGAAATACGACGTATTTTTTTTTATATTCTTTCTCTGTGGCTCTTCTAGCCACGACGGAACACCAAATATATCTCGTTCTACGCCACATACTTGCCTTATTTTTACTCCAATGCAATGTACAGGGGCTCAATAAAAAGTAGAATACATTACAACAAGAATTTGAAAAATACTTAATATCCTAATTACCTTCAGAGATACGTCCGGATCGCCGTCAATGACCTTGTGTATTTTATTTTAATTCAGAAGATATGTTCACTTCTCAATTGCTATCGAACAATTCCATTACAACAATGACAAATTGTTATTGAGTACGGACATGTTATTTATCTGCTTATTACAATCCAATAAATTATTAAAACAATAGAGCTTCAATGCACGAAATAACAAAAACAGCAATTCATCGCCACTCACAAACAAAAGCATTCTTCCGGCGTAAATCAAAGAATAGCGGTCTTATCTTGCTGCTTTTTTACATTGAAACTTTGCCCTATTTATTAAAAGCGAGCAAGTTGATATTAGGTATCTTTACGGCTCATAAATTGTGTACGATATCACTAAGTTCTTACATTCCTCTTTTATATACCTTTAAGAAATCAGACCGATCGGTTATTTACTCGTTAAAGCTTGATATACCTACCGTCTGAGAAAGTTCGACTTATCTATATCTGTTGTATTTATTTAGTACACCGAACTATGTATGTATTTTCTTATCTAACTGGTCGGATTGAATGTTATTCTCTTTGGTTTCGACGAGAAGATAAAAAATATATAAAAGTTTCTAAATCGTAAATAAATGAGTCAGAGTAGCGACACTTGACGAATCCATTCTGTACTAAAATTATTCAAATAAGGTCATTGTTATGCGGGTCATACGCTTTACCTAATTTTATGGGTAACCGTTATCGGTTGCGTGTACTTAACAGTTTGAGTGATGTTTGTCGCTTGAAAATGTGCTTCGCCAGGATTTTTACTTACAAATTAGTGCATATCTAAAACAATAGATAAAAAGCGCAACCCCATACAAGGGGTACAACGTAGTTAAAAAATAATCTATTTTGTGCAATAATGCAGATATTGCATGAAATTAAAATGAAGCCTTTTTATAATTATTAAGCTTTCCACTATCGAAATAAAATATTGTGATCGTTATGTTTGACCTTACGATGATATGTGTGGTGTAAAAATCGCGCGTGCTTGCCCCTTCAACACAAAGGAATAATATAAGATACGATCTACTAATATTTTGTCTTACGAAGCGTCTAACAACACATCATCATAAAGATAAATATAATGACCACAATATTTTATTTTGATAGTGTGAAATTTAATAATTATAAATATGTTAATTAGTTGAATTTTATAGAGTATCTGTATTTAAGGCATTCAGGTATTACATCTCTTGTACCATTAGCGAAAAAGAATTTTTTTTTTCAACAATTATACACAAACTTTACAAAGCTACTTCAGAAAAAAATAGCCTAATTAATCAAGGGGCCCATTTCATCGACGAATCCTCCTACAGCTCTTTTATGTCGAAATTAGCCTTGTCGTGGTTGGCCACTCTTCCATCTGAAAACTCTGAAATGAGAAGGAGGGTAAAGTAGGTAGATCCTTCAATGCTCTGTTCTGATATATTACATCTTCGACCATCGCGTTTTATTTAAAAATTGTTACTTGTTTGATATTTCCCGGAAATTAGGGATTGACTTTATAAAGGATGTCTTTATAAAGGAAGGAAGCATAAACCTTTCTTCAAGAGTGTGCAAATGAGATACTAGATGGTAGCTTTACCCACAATCTCAAAATATTATATAAGCGACATCTGTCTTCGCCAGTCATTTGTAGTTGGAAGCAGTAGCTATTGCGGAGAACATAGAAAAATTTAACTTTTCCTTTTTAAGTAAAAATTCGGCACCAGTGAGAAATAGAACATCTAATCCGTGACCGGCGTGAAGATGTGTCGCTTTTGAACATGAAGTTGCTCCCGGTCAGTCACATCATTAAATAGAAATAATTTTTGTGGGATAAGCGCCCTTTCTTTCACTTCCCACCGCTCACAGGAAGCAGAACAGCTTATGTTGTGTTATTTGTACACGATCGGTAGATTCTTCGACCGAAAAAAGTGCCGGGAAAATCTATAATAAACGTACTTTGCTCACGGGAAAATTGCTTTCGATGTGAATCATGGTACTAGACGACCCTTACTCTTAGGATATACTTTGATTTATTATCAATTTCCTATTTCGAAGCACTAGTTAATCTGTTGAATTTACGAAAGGGAATATTCAAATCGTTAATGGCCCTGGTAAATTTATTACGGCAATCACTGATCCTGGGAAACCTACGTTTGTTATGAAAGGTACCTATACGTAGCCATTTTAAGATGTTTTTATAACGGCGATGTACAGGTAGACGAGCGACAATTCTCATAATCCTCTTCATCTTATAACGTTAAGGAAAAGTTAAACTCTTCTTTTGTTGGAGAGAATTCTATTTTTAAACGCTTATTTTTTCGATGTAATTTAACTGAAAAAAAAAATAACCAAAATTTTTAGGATAAAATGTTATTTTATGTATATATTACACTAAAGATCTTTCTTGTAGGAATAATACGTCGGATGAAAGCTTTAAAGAGATTTGTCTTTTGGAATTCCTAATATTTTCAATATCTCTGCCGCAAATATCTTTCTAACCAGGAATTTTCTCTTGCAGGGATTTTCAATATGAGGTCACGTGCGAGTCACCAGCGAAGATTTCACGATCGCTGACCATGGCGACGTCCAGCGCCAATCCGGAAGAACCGAATTCGCCGGAAGACGCCATAACGAGCCGGAAATGGCCGGAAAGCGAACGCATCCAGCCGAAAGAACGTGATTCTCGAGGAACTGTCAATGACACCGACAAGATATTAGGCGACGCCGTCAATTTGAACTTAAACAACAACAATCCTGAAGAAATTATCGATTCCCGATCACCTAAAAGCGGCGTTAATAGGATTTCTAACAATAATAACGAAGTGCCTCATTCTAGTGATATAAATCGCTTTCATGGAGGAGGAGCCCTAGCCGGTAACGCGATAGGGAATCCCAATAAAAATTTCCTAACGAGCTCTACGTATAGACCTTCGAGCGTACCTGCCTCCAATAAATATCAAATTAGTCATGAAAAGGAATCGTCACGGAACAAGAGCGCATCGGAGAATAGCTTATCCGATATGTCCTTTCCACGGATCGTAGGGACGAATAAATCGAAGTTAGCCGCGAAACAAACGATTGACGACTCGATCGGCGGGAACGACCTCGATAAGAAAACGGTTGTTAAGCCTTTATTGCAGCCACGAACTGCTGAAACTAACGCGTTGAAAGTGACAAGTGCTTTCCGCGATGAAAAGTGCGAGAATAATTCTGTTAGCGGAAACGGCATTATCCACGATGAGAAACACGATAATTTTGCGAGCGAATTATTTACGTCGCAAGGGCTCAATGACGTAGCGAACGAGTTTCGGAATAATTGCGATAATTCGATTGCGAATGATGATGAAATGCACGGAAGAACCCAAGAAGTAGATGGTAATTCGATTGTCGCAGAAACTGCAGCTTTATTGGATGAACGTCGCGACAAAGATGGGGCTAGATTTAGTATCGAATCTGCGAGTGTTTCTAATAACGTTGTAAATATTGATCGCGATGAAAATGTTGAAACAAGGACAGAGAATTTTCACCGCCTAGATTTGTCTGAAGTGAAACAAAATGGTGATAATTCCAACTTAATTGGAACTGACGAAAGTATTCTTGTTAAGAGTGCTGATAGTGATGATGAAGAATTAGAATTATGTGATAATAACAATAGAATCCGAACAATAAAAAAATCCGAAACGGGTAGTTGTAATAATCGCGAAAAAATCAATGACAAATTTCTCGTTAATAATCGGGAAAGGGCAAAGTTCAATATAGATGAGATTGATTTAGCAGAAATTCGAGTAGATCATATATTTAACGAAAAATCCGAAGTTGAAATTGCCAACCAAAATTTAGGAGGAAACAAAGATGATTTCAACATTGTTCACTTAAATATTAAGGAAACCTTAGATAAATTCGACGAGAAAATGTCATCGTTACCATTCGAAACGTCCGATCCGGATTTGAACGCACCTAAAGAACGTAAATTTCGTTTTAGAAAATGTTATTCCGACTCAAAGACATGTTCTAAAATCTATCCAATTTACGAGAATGTAAATAACGTAAAGAATAACCATTTCTGTGGTGTGCAAACGATGGAATGCTTGAACGTTAAAAATTTAGAAAGAGGAATGATGAAGTCGAGCAGAAGTGCAAAAGAAGACGCGAATCAGAAATACAAGTGTAGGAAATCGTACCATCAAGACGTGGAGGAAGCGTTGAGCTCTTTGCTATGGCAGCCTTACGAGTATCAAAACGTCTACAACAAAAACTCGGACATACAATCGAGTTCATCTCTGTCGTCGTCTTCTTCTGCTTGTTCTTCTTCGTCGTCGTCGTGTAGTACCATCAGCAGCCGCGGTTCTTTCCGCCGCGACCTTGAAAGATCAAACAATGGGCTCGTGCATCGACAACAATCCGTACGGAACGGCAACGCCGCATCAGACCTACATCTCCGTACCGAGATGGTTAACAACCCAGCGGCGAACGGCTACGAAAACCTGCTTAGCCAATGGAGGGATCTGAACGGGTCACGTGACGCGGCAGAACTCAGCAATGCAAGTAGGTTGATGGTCGGTGTTAGTCCAGAAGTGCCGTGTTTGCGTGCTGTCGCCTCGCTCGAGCGGTCCGCGTACGTTTTCTGTGACTGTGATGCTTGTTTGAGTGATATGCGGCTGGAAGTGTGCGAAGATGTAACACCCTTAACGTCGTCCCCCGCGCTAGCGCATGAAACATCAACGCAACTGGCTAGTGAAGCGAATAGATCCAATAATGTGACATCGAATCAACCGAGCAGTCAGCAGCACCTGTCACTTGGTGCTGCCACTTCGACTAATATGCAGCAGCCACCGCAACGATCCATTATAGAGAATAGCTATCAAAGAAACAGCTTAAGCTCTGTAAACGTTGTAGGTCTTCCGCGGCCAGTACCATCGGCCAACAATGGCAGACCTGGAGCAGCTGGAAACGGCTTATTCGCGAACCATCCTCGCAATGCCTCCGAGCCAATTCCCATGGTACAATCTAACCAATTCAAATACACAAGTAACATTATAAACGCTTCCAACGTGGTACCGATTCTAAGCCATCAAAGACACAGTTCTCAGATTGAATCCGGTAATACAATCCATCCGATAAATCATATGCGTAGCGCGTCTGTACCTAAAACGGTACCGCACGCAACACAAAAAATGGGTGAAAGTCGGAGCGGTTCCGATTTGAAAGTGATTGTTGGGAACGAACAACAACAACAACAACAGCAAAGCTCCCAACAGAGGCAGCAAAGACTACCTCTGAATGTTAGCAATGTGAACGTTAATTATTACAGGGCCGTACCGGTAAACGTTGTATCTTCCGTACCTGCCATACAGTGTGTTAATTCTGGTGATTCCAATGTATCAAATGTAAATATCGTGCAGGCCATGCCTGTTGTGAATAATACTCCGAATAATTGCACTTATACCACCTGCACGTCTTCGACTAATTATGTACAGAATTACGCAAATTTACCACCGCAAAGTGCACAACAACAACAAAACTTTTCGTTTACCAACCCACCCTTCAATAGTAATAATAATCAGATGCAAATTCATCCGCCGCCTTTGCAACAATGCGCGATAACAACATTCGGAAGTAGCATAATCACACAGCATTTCCCCAGCGGTAGTACTTACAATTTAAGTACCCCATCCGTGCCCAATAACGTACAGATCAGCACGACGAGCCAAAACATCCAACAGTCGACCCAAACTCATATCTCATATCAAAACTCCAACGAAAACAATGTGATACAAAACGGTACTATTGTAGTACCTTCCGTTAACCACCAGCAACCGCTCAATTCGCACACCTTTAGTACTACAGAGGTAACGGTGCATAATCCTCCGGTATCTTCTCAGATCCAGGTGGTGCCTCCTCAGGCCGTGCGCCCACTTCTTCCGCCGAGCTCTACGAATTTACAAGAAGTACGCACCAGAACTTTCACGTCAACTGAAGCGCAGACGGACGAAACGGCAGTGAATAACGCAATCCAAAGCGATTCCGGTCCAAATAGGGAACAAAGGAGACGGGAAAGACGAGAACGAAGACACCATAGAAGAGTGAATAGTACCAATCATAGACACGGTACCAACGATCACGGTAGCCAATGGAATTCGATGCAGAACGAAAGATTGCCCGATATATTAAATAGTCATATGCCGCCTTCGTACGCATCGGCGATGAACAACGGAATACCGCCTCCGCAGCCGGTACTACCGAACGCGATAGTGTCTAATCCGATAGTACCGCCCGGTACCGTAGTGCAGACAATGGTGCCTAACAACATAGTGCCTAGTGGTATAGTGGGGAATCCTATAGTACCGTTTCCACCCCCAGTGGTACCAGGTCAAGTACCGTTAGTGCAAGGTGCCGCTCCTGTGCCCGTACCAGTACCGGCGCCATCTGGATTTAGGTTTCCGTTTCCCGCTGCAGGATTTAGAAGGTAAATTCGTGAAGTGCAATCGATAGTACTTTCCAATACGCAGCAGCGTACACGACATGTTGGTACTTGCTGTGATGTTTTTAATTATTTCTATCGCTAATTTCCAATGTTCATATTTCCGCATTCTGGGACGAATTACCTACGTTTCACCGAAACGCAACAATCTCAATTTGCCGCAAAGTGCATATTTGTCGTCAAGTGCACGGATTATTATTTGATCAGTTTGCCGTGTTCGTACCAGTTTTATTGAGGTTATTTGTATAACGTATAATTTCGATACCGAGTTGAAGATTATAGAAATCTAGTACGTTCCACTTCGAAGAGTATCGCAGAATCGTATTTTCCAAAAAAAAAAGCAGAAAAACGAAAGAATGCACCGTTTTTCAAAATAAAACGATAGAAACACATTTTGCTGTACGAAGAATTAACAGCCGGCCGGAATTGTAATTGCCGACCCCATTTATGTTTTAAATGTGGCTGTAATAAAATAATTACATGGTCGATTAATTTCGTTAAAAGAATTGGGTTCGTCTCGTAGAAGAGCGTCTTTTAGGCAAACAACAAACTTAAAGGTTAACTTCTGGTATTAGGAGCATTGAAAAGTTAATCGAAAAATCTTTATTTAAGCGTATCTACACAAAAGAATTTAAGTTGCGACTACGAGTTCATATTGTGATAAGTACTTGGGAACAGTGAAAACCTTGACGAGTTCTAATTCAAGATTTAGGAGAATAATATACGAGAACACCCAGAACCTAAAAACAATGAATTATATATGTAGTCTACATTTAAAGCTCTAAGATATGATACTGGTAAATTAATAATCGTTATGATTACGTTGCTTAGCGAGGAGCGACTGTTATTGGTGCGTTTCAATGTAATATGTAGTTTATCTAAGTTTTCTTCCGTTGTTTTCGATACTTAAAAAGATAGAAAAATCAATGCTTTTAAATTGTTTCTAATCGCTTCCGTATTGCATAATTGACCAAAAATCAACGTCCATGTTTCTATAAACTGTTGAATTCAAGTAATATGGAAACGTTGTCTATATTTATGTTGTTATTAGTGAACGATGATGAGAGAACTTGCAGACGATGCGAAAATCAACATTCGACCTATTTAACTCAGTTTTCTGGCTTAATACAACACACTTGCGCTTCTTCAGGCTCCTTACTCTCCGGACCTAGCTGCTTATGATTTTTGACTTGTCGCCAAGTTGGAAATGCCTTTCAGTCTAGAGAAGACAACGGTAAACCAGTTGCGCGCCATTTCAAAGGAGACGTTCCAACGCCGCTCCCAACAATCGGATGAATGTATGGCAGTCCAAAGGGAGAACGATAAAGGAGAGTTTTAAATGAATACTTGTATTTTTTGTGAACTAAGGTCGTCGATATTTTTCAAATGTGCTTCACAATAAATGGAGACTCTTAATACCATGTGATCATTATTCGTTGTGATAATGATACGTCTTGAAAATCTTGTATTAGACTCTGGGAAATTAAAAAAGAAAAGATCCTAAAAAGATGGTAACGGCCCAACGGGGTGGGGTGTATAAGCTTTTTGAAGCTTATCATAATCTTACAGGTCTTATTGCGAGATTTCGGAGTATTAGCTTTGGGTTTTCGATATACTTACCTTAAATACAGGATATTCCCCCAAAAAAGGATTCAATTGTTATGCAACAATTTTTTTTTTATCAAGATTGATCTAGATTGATATATTTAACGAGTTAGTTGATATAATTTTTTGTTTCTTTAACGGAACGAAGTTAACGAACACGATTTATTGAATCCAGTACGTTTCTCCTTGATTCATAATTTACATCGTAATAAAGCTAATTTTCTAAGATTCCTTTTAATGTCTCCAATAAAATTTCCGTTGATACGCGAATGAATTTCGTCAACACAACAAGTAAAAACGAAAAACAACCTTGAACAATTATCTTTCTCCAAAATTGCTCGGCGTTAGCTAATCGTTGCAGCAATAACAATTAGAAGCGTAATTAGCAGATCGTTGGAGTGAAATCGTTCAGAAATTTATCGCTAAGACTACATTGTTCGAAAAGCGCTAATCGCCGGAAATTTCGCGAATAACGGAAGCCCAACGGAGTTCCCTTTTTATTGCCCATGTAACCGCGAAAAATATGCAACACCAAAGTAATAGGATATCAAACGCCCGATAAAAATCGCGCAACTGTAAAGCGAAACGTTAGCGAACATCATTAAAGCGGCAAAGCCCGTATATCTACGCGCAATTACGATTCTGAAATATAAGATCGCGCATGGGTCTTTCGCTTAATTGCGGCACTTCAAGTGTGAAAAGTATGCATAAGCTCGTGCGAAGAAATAACCGCTTTGCTGCTAATAATTAGGTCTGAGATGACATTAACATTCGAGGATATTTTATTTAGTGGATGATAAATCGTTCGCATTCAAGATTAACGCGGGCATTTCTTTAAGTATCAGATTATGTAAATTATAGTCACAAGAAGCCGTGCTTTCTCTTTGAATTTCAACTTAAAACGACTGGAATTAATGCAAACGGTTTTCTTTCTCTTTTATCGCACTATGAGTACGCTTCGTAAAATTATGTTGAACTCTTGCCTTCGTTAATTGAACGTCTAAGCAGTTGTTTATTAAATTTCCTATTAGTATTGTGTACTAATACTTTATCGAATGTGTTGGTTGATCCAAGATTGAAGCTTCAAATTACGTTTGAAAATCTTACGGTTTAAATTACATTACAAGTTTTAAGCATGCCAGGGGCGAAACTAACTAAGCTTCCCGCTCGGTTAGTTTCGCCTCTTTCAAGTAGAAATTTACCAAGACCTTTTATAAATTAAAGATAACCACTAGGAAGCCGAATAAACACTTAAATAAAAAAAAATTGTCATTATGAGACAACCCTTAAATGTTACTTTTTTTTGGATCTTCCACGACCAGTCAGTTAAAACTTAACAACCATACGGGGCTTCTTCAGGAGAGAGAAAGGTGATACGCAACAGTTAGCACGATAACTTAACGTGTCTGTACCCGGAGGACGTTTAATTCAGTTTATACTATATTCACGCAAAGATTTTATGTTTGCAAATACTTTATTTCCTGATTCCCTTGTTACTCGCATAAAAGCGCTTTATCGTATACTTAGTGGAGCTATTCAATTAACGGACGAGACACGAAGGAAAGAATACAGGAATAAAAACAAAAGGAAAAAGAAAAATTGAATTCCGTGGTCAAGCTATTGGAGAGCTTAATAAATATTGCATAAGGTTCAACGCGTAACATGCATTTTTTCCCAAGCTTGTCACGCCGGGCAATCGTTCTGTAAATATAACCGACTTAGGTTTTACACACTGTCCATTTATTTCTCCTGCCTCCTTGTGTTGTATCGGCGGTAATACAGAATTGCGGTGCGGACCAGTTCAGACAGTTGGTCTCTATGCAACCTTCCCTCCTTGTTCCGCGCGTTTGCGCGAGAGAAAAGGGAAGAGATACAATAGATAGGGTCCGACGATTCTAATCGTCGTTGGAATTGGACTCCCTTTCTTGTATCTTTCTCGTGTATTGATGGGGTTCCAGGTATAAACATTACAATAGATGCATACGTATGGACGATACACGCCAGGAGATGGAGGTTTTTCTTATCTGCAGTAAACTGTGCTTCGTTTACGTATAAACCAATTCAGCTAAAGAAATATACCGCTCAGTTTCTTTAAGATGGCGATTACTTGCTCACAAAAGGTCTGTTTTTTTTTTTCCGTCAAACAAAGAATTTTATAGGATTCATTTGTAAAAAAAAATCGTCTCTCTGGTAGTTTAAAGATATTTTTCTATGTTTCACCGTCTCCATTATACTTGATTATCCCCAAATACCGCCAGATCTACGCTTAGGATGACCAATCGACAAACAAAACGTACTTATTCATTTTTTTTTTCATCACATAAAGGAAAAACATTACAAATGCAATTACATTTCATTAGTTTTTCATCTAGTTTCCAAACAGCACCGTTACAACTGGAGATGGAACAATACCACCGAGCTTATTAAAGCGTCAGATTTGCTCGAAATGCCTTCCGTCATTGCTTCCATCGTTCTGTGAGGTCCGCGATGCGATAAACTACTATTTCAAGGCAATTTTCCACCACTTCGCCACGTCGTATCAGCCTACCATTGGCAAGATTGCACAATTATAGGCGTGTGATTGCTTGTACCGCTTTGAGGTACTTCTTAGGCATTCTTCCATAAAGCGACTATCTACTCACATAACTCTTTGTAAATAAAAGGATATTGCATTCAAGTATAAATTTATAATACACATGCATATATATGCAATTTAAAAAATAGAAATAGAAAAATCTGATTCTTTCATGTCGCTATTACGGGCAGCTATCGTATGATCTACGACTTCTCCGTTTTGAGCATCAAAGCTCCCTTTTATGGAGTAGATATGGACTTTAAGTAAATCGTT
Organism: Oryctes rhinoceros; assembly: GCA_020654165.1. Lineage (NCBI taxonomy): Eukaryota > Metazoa > Arthropoda > Insecta > Coleoptera > Scarabaeidae > Oryctes > Oryctes rhinoceros. The sequence continues at coordinate 2,414,553 of JAIOKQ010000548.1, read as the reverse complement.
TATTATTATTAAAGTCGAAATACTCGTGTAAAATTTTAAATTTTGCTAACAAAAGCAAGAGGGTTGTTCTTATTTATTTTTGTCCCATTTTTTTTATTTTTACATCAATTTGTGTCTTTTGGTGAGATTATGATCCCTTGCAGATTCTATCGTACAAGGATGTGGAAGCTCTTGGACTGATTTTGAGATCCATGAGCGTTGAATCCTAATGACTGCGCCAGTTAACAAACGAGATGAACTACGCAATGCTACACTGCTTACACTAGTTGGTATTAGTAAAATATTAAAACTGATTATAATTTCGATTATCTCTCTACTTACTTCTAGGAATGTTAACATGGCCAACTTTCTGTGAAAGGCTTCTATGCTTGGCGCAACAATAAACGCAAGCCGTATTTTATTGTTGCGATATAAGTACACGCCGTAGCTATTATCACCGGATATAACATGTAAAATAAAAAAAAAAAAAAACAATAGGTTCTCGTTCTCACAAAAAATAGAACGCATTTATTATATGCCACTACGTTGTCTTTTTTTTTCTCTTTAATAGGTAATTGTTGTTAAAACGAAACAGGTAAATTTGAAGTACTTTAACAAAGCACCATCAAATTTTCGAGGAGCGAAATAAAATTATAATTGCCAATTATTTCTGGTATTATTTATAATTTTCCGTCTCTAGATTCAGCTGTGGCACGCATAACCTTGATAAATCACCTATTCACGTAGTAACGGCATAGCTACTGCATTGTCATATATGTAAGAATAATTTAAAATTTAGATGTGGAACAAAGATATAGTACGTTGTTTTTTTTTTCTTTTTTACCCAACATTTATATTACTCCATTTGGACCAGCAGATATTATGTTTTCTGGGAAGCTATTACGTACATGTAAATAATAAATCTAAATAAAAATTATCCGCGACATGTTTATTATCATTAAAGTTTATTTTTAACGCTTGCCTACATAATATTTAGCAACACATTTTCCTGAGTAAATGAAAACGTGCTCGATAAATATTTGCGATTTTTACCGTGTGTTTATAGAACATTAACCGTGGTCAAAAGTATCGCTAAATGTATTAAACAAGGATTACGGCATTTCCACTTCGTAAACCGGTCTGGAGAGCGCGTTAAAAGAATTTTAATTATAAATCGTACGGTAGAAATTATTTAATCATTCATCTCCGTCAGCCTATTCGGAGGTAAAAATTGTTTATTTTCTAGTTCGATTAAATTACCAACGCTTGTTAAGAGTAGTTCGCTTAAAAAGAAAGGGGACGAGTAGTCTATTCTTGCATATTATTTACCCGCAAACTTCACCGAACACTCGGTGCAGAATCTATTTCATTATCGTGCGTAACAAAAAAAAAATTGAGTTGTTTGAAGCTCGCAATGACTTTTAATGGATCTACTACATTTTAGCAAAAATTATGAACGCGAATATGAAAAAGAAGCGGTTATTTTTCGTGCAACCATTATTGTAATGGCGTTCCATTGATGTTCTTTGGTCTGTTTAAAGAAGTAACTTAATAAAATAGTGTTAGGAGCAACGCAAAAGAAATACTAACATTTTCCCCTTTGGCGTCTTTATGGTAGGTGCTACATATAGAAACCCCGCATTTTTTCAACTGACTGCAGCTTCAGGTAAGAATACTCGATTTTCTCAGCGACCATCGGGTTACCTGTTACTGATAATATTGTTAACGCGTGGTGTTTAACCGTTTTCATGTAATTGTAATAAATACGTAAATAACTGAGATTCTTTTAAGATCAGCAAAGTAGTTGCTACGTAAAAAAAGTTATTTTTTGCTATTGGATCACATGGCATGGCATAGCGTGTTTTTTTCGAAAGTAACAATTACTCGTTGATAATTAATTAATCATCTTTCATCTCATTCGCCAATTTCCATCTTATTTCTCGTCTTCTCGTGTCCTCCCTTTTATCTCGTTTCGTAAACGTTCAAGCGACAAGTTGTGAGGTAATATTCAACATTTTATTGTATCGCTTCGCATGTTTCGGTTAAATTCGTTTGATGGCAGTTGAGAGAGTGTGCGAATGTGGTAATTTTCTTTGTAGAAAAGTGCCATTATCTGGTTTCGACAATTCTAATGTACCAATGGGACCGTCGTAATTGTTGCCAATCGATACAGCCTTTGCTACATTTTCGACGCTAATTGTTGTATAATAGCCGTTACGCGCAACGCCTGTTAATTTTGACGTATTAATTAAAATGAATCATTCCGTAAAGGAGGGATCACAATGAAATCTACAAGGCGTGGAAATTACAGAATTGAGGACGTTACGAAAGAGCGTATTATTCCGCAAATTATCTTTAATAATAATATAGAATTAAGTGCGAGAAATCAGATATATAGCGCTGAATCTATCTATGCGAATACGCTTTATGTTCCACAGAACTTATTCTATGAGCACCGATAATTGCAGCTGTGAAAATTAGAAAGTGCATAAAGTTGTTATTAACGGACACGTAGCTATATACGTACCTAAATAGGCGAAAAATGTATGAAGTGTACGAAGGCTTAAATTATAACTGGTCGGATTAATAAAGGAAAGTTTAATTTAATAGAAAGTGAGAACGTACTTATGTATGTAGGAAAAGGTTTTTGTTTACTTTGATGCTGTTTGTACAGTGCGCGCGGATACTTGCAGAAAATATCATTTACGGCACTTAAAATTGGAATTATTGCCTGTATTAAATTTAACAAGTTGGCTAAGGAAGTCGTTGCAAGAATTATATTAAAATTAGAAAAGAATAAGTGGCAACCAGATGATATCCAGAAGAAGCCTTTGGTTCATCATCGTTTATCCACAAGCACATCGCTCGTCTAATCCCCAACATTTACAATTAACGATATCGGTATAAATTATTCCGCGCAGCTCGTAGTTCTACGATATGTGTTACATGTACGCGCCAATACGAGAATCGCGTATTTCTCTTTTTCCCATGGCACGCAAGACTTAGCAACGCCAACACGTCGAATACCTCTTCTTTATTCATTCAGGTAGGTAATTATTAAAACGAATATGATTCATCGAAAACCAGTCCCCGAGCGGTCGGTATGTGAATGAAAGACTTTCCGCACCTAGCGCGAGCGACTTCCACGCTAGGCCGATGACGGGCCTGCTCGAACCTGCACGTCGGGTTTAATCAAAACGGGTCCGACCCGTTTCCATGAGCCGCCGAACGCCGCGCTGCACTCCGGTAGAGGAACTCATCCGAATAAATCATTTACACAATCTCGGCTCGCCGTGTATAGGCTCCGACTCTCCGTACGACGTCTACAGGCGCACACGTGTTCGTATTACGCTTCTTTTTTTTTTTCGTGCAAGACGGCTTTTCCCACACGAAACATGTGCTGTTCGGTTGTTGAATGGGGTCCTTCGCGGGATAAAGTCGAGAGGAATAATGTTTATTTTTATTGTTGAAACGTGTACGTACGTCTTGCGGGACAGGAGATTTGTTCGATCTTAGTATTTACTAATAATTGCTGCGGGTTAATGCCCAAAAGGGGCCGAAGGGGTATACGAGTACGCCTTTTTTGCTGATATTGTAAAATAATTAGGGATGAAATAGAATCTGGAAAACTTTGGGGATGACGTTATGGACGATGAGTGAGAGAACTGGACTTTACAGTATCAAGCCTTTATGCTGGAGAGTCTTTTGTGCTTATCAACCTACCCACTATCTTTTCATGAATCGGAACAGCCGCTCTCTACTCAGCGTGCAGTTATACTGCCTTCAGTTTGGATACAAATCTCTGAATTTTTGGATAAAAGTCTCGATTCTGCCCAGCCAGCAATGTCCAATCGGAATCCCAACAACCATATGAAGGTCCTTTTTGGACACTGGGCTTTACTGTTGCCGTCTTGTTGGCCGTTCATTCTGATCTTTTCATAAAGCGCAAGCTCAGGCGATCGATTGAAGATGATCGTTCCGCCTGAATCTCTCCTACCCAGTTTATCCGCTTCTTCATTGCAAAAATATTCATTCTGGCGTTTTAGCCATATTACGCTGATGTTTGTTTCAAAGTCTAAAGATAGAGATCTGCGGCAGTGCGCTTGCTACCGGCTTGTAGGAAACGGTAGTTTCAGTCCGTGTTACTTATTAATTGTACTAGACGATCATCTGCTTGGGTGGTTGTTCGCGATGGATTTGAACGGTTACGCTCTCTCAAATCGCGTGTTTGTTGGTATTAGTGAACGTCGACGGAGCTAGATTTAATTTTTCAGCGATTTATCTACTGGAACAACCTTCTCTATGCGACATTATGACGCTGGATCATCTAGGGCAAGGCAGAACACGCTCATCACAATAATATTGAAAAAAATAACTGAAATTACACAATTTCAGTTTCAGTTTCAGAGAACGGCAGTGTATATCAGTAATTATTCGCGTATCTTTATACCAGCAAAAAAAAAAAAAAATTTGGAATAGAGGATTTTATGAGGTGGCTAGTACGATTAAACCTCGTGGGAAGTTTTGGCGAAATTACCCGCACGGCGTAACCGAATTAAAATACACCGTACTGCCGTAAATTCGGGTAAAATGCCGATGAACCGGAACGGAATACATTTGCAAATTTATAGGCGGCAATTAATTGGTTGACGGTTATAATTTTTAATACGACACGAAACAACATAACGCATACGCTCACTATTACGTCTACGTACTATGTATTTAGCATAAAATATGATATTACCGCGTCATTGTTTGCTGAAATTGCGACGGCCACGTTACATCACCTATTGCATATTGCGAGTTTACAGGAACGGAAGAATTATGTATCAATATTAGATGAGTTTACATGTGGAAAACGGCGAACGGAAAGGTGAGGAGAACTTACGCGCTAACTTTCTACGTAGCCGGTTAATTGGTCTACACGGTCTATTAAGGAATACGTATCCATCAACATGTACGTACGTATACCGCTGAAAATTGTGAACCTATTAAATATTGGTAACGGCGTGAATTATGTAAGCTAAAATTAGAAGGTCGTCGTGCATATTTAAGCGTATAATAATACTTTAATGTCGTAATAACATTTCGGTTTTATTATCAGCGTGTAGCGTTGTCCGCTTGTTGTTCACATACATACGTACAGCAATAATCCGCGGTTTACATCGATATATTATTTACGTAACATATTGCACGTTAATTCCGTGATGTAGGATGGACGATAAATTAATTATGAACTGGAAAACTCGTTAATCTGCTCGTTTTGAATTCATACGAGCCCCCGTAGGGTTGGACGCTGGTACTTATGAGAAGGTACACTAGTTGCCATTACGTTTGTTTGTACATGGAGTATCCCCGCGATAGTTGCCCGCCCTTGCTTGACCCGGTCCTCGTTGCTTGCTACATATTTACTCGGTCGCATAATCTGTTGTAGATGAGGTACTTTTACCTCATCTACATTTTTATTAACATCGGACGTTAATTTTATTTACGACGCTGCTTGGACGGGACAATTTTGATTGAGAATTTAATACTAAAATAAAAACATTTTGCCTTATTAATGGACAATTTTTTTTAAAGTAGCCGCGATCGTCGTAGCGCCCCCTTCGTTAGCCAGCCTATTCCTATCCGCATCTCAGTTACAAAAGTACAACAATAAACAGATTCCTTCATCATTGTAACCCTCCTAACTTGACTTTCGATATCCCTACCGGCATCACATCCTACCGCAGCGTATATAATGGCGGATAATAAGTAATTATTTAATTTCCATCCATTACATCATTACACATACCGAGGAGGGCGTCATTAAACGCATGCCGCGCGCAATTCGAAAATCAACAAGTAATCAAGACGGTACAATCTTCCCACGGGACAATGATCCGGTATACTCGAAATTGCGTGCAATCTTCTGATATTGTGAGGCAGCAATTTCGCGAAATTTTTGCGCGTAGCGCTAATTATAGATGCCCACGCACTTTCGGAACGCCGGCCTTTTATTTAAAGCGAGCCAATTTACTCGCGACAACGGGGACGGTAGTTGATTAATCGGATGTGATTGCTGCATCGCGCTGAGGCCGGTTATTTCGCCTCGTGTCGCTTTTGCGCTTCTTTAAAATTATCAAGAAACGTTCGGGCTTGTCTCTCATGTTTATATAAAGGAACCTCCCGGCTATGACATGAGATGGTAGAAGATTGAGTTTCCTACGTTGCTATTTTGAGATGATAACAATAATAACGTAATTTGTTGATCTTGCAATAAGGCGTGCTTATCTTCATTTTTGCGTTTCAATTAAAACGCCTCAAATTCTTGCTTATTTCAAGGCGGGCTGTTTGTTTTTAACAGTAGTTGTAGCCAAAAAGCAGGAAAATAGATCTCTCGGATTCTACTTTAAAGCAATGTTTAAAATGATTGGATTTCTAACATTATCATGATGTTGCTGGATAGTTGGATGGCGAACTGGAAGGACACGCATAGCTAAGTGTCACCAGCAGACAGATGGTAGCCTAAAGTAATATTTACAAAGATAACGCAGAAGCAGATTGCGAGTAATGGACCTTAGTCTTATTCAAGGCCACGAAGTCTATATCTGTGAATAGAGAGGACAAAAGCAGGTAAAATCATAGCGACTAGAAAAACTCGTGTTTTGGCAACTCTTGAGGAAACCAGTAGACAACACGAACCCTTTCTTATAAGACGAATAGACACGAGTCCGTTTAATCCCTGTAAAAACGGTATGATTTCACTCGCTTTTGTCCTCTCTATCTACGAGCAAGTACATCGCTACATCAAGTACCTAATCCGTATTATTCTCAACTATTATCTTTGTATATTTAAGTTACCTGCAGAAATTAATAAAAAATCCCGGCGATGAAATGTTCATTTTAATAACACATTTTATCGTCCTCGATCTAAAGAAAAAGTAAATTTATAACGTGAGAAAACAGCGCCAAAACGTGCCTGCTTTGCATAGAACAAAATTAATACGAAATGTTAGCAAATACGGTGTAAAAGCTAACAAGAAATCAGAAGTGAAATTTCACTTTTACGAGGATAACCTCAAAAGCAAATACCGCACGGCATTCTTTCACTTGCTGTCCAAATTTTAACGTTACTAATAGCCCGCACAAACGAAAAGAATATCATGGGTGAACATCAGAGTGGCAATTTTATTCTTTAACACGACATCGTATCGTCAACATAGATGGAACGCTGAATACCTTGCGATCGTATAGCGAAAGATAGTAGAACAGCTGATCACAAAAATCTACGTGTTAGGTGTTGTATCTTGCTTTCGTATTTTATTACTGCTATTTGAAGGAATGCTATGCGAATATATCATCTTGCTCGTTTTATACGTCGAGGAATTTGAATTGATAATTCCTTGATGTTCGTATATGTATCTTGCGGATGTATTCCGCACAGGTCGATTCGTATTAAACATACATCATCGTCGAAAAGTTGAATAGCACTTAAGACTATTAAATTTCTGCTTATTGAAGAGAGTACACTTTTTGTTTAATTGCAATGATCTGTTTTAATTAATTCAGTAGCTAAATAGGAAATTGTTACGATCGACCCTAGCGGATCCAACTTTCTTTTTGATCTTTGTCGATAACTCGGCGAATCACATCGACATCGATTCACATTTTCTGAAGATGTTTCAGCTAATGTTGTAGATCGAAACGTTCATGCTGCGGCAAGTGAATTATGTAATACAGTACCTGAGGTATAGGTATACGATTCGGGCTGTCTATTCTTCTATGGCGTTTCCATTCAGTATCCTTTAATACACCTCCTTAATGGAAAAGCAAACAAATGTATTGCAACGAACTACCTTAATCATAACTGGTTGTCTTGGAAATTTAAAATTCACGTAACTGTAAGTATTGAATGCGGCGGGGCTTCCTTTCAATTTGGCAGCCTCCATTCGATTAGTGTTATTCTGAGGAAGTGCCTGTCCAGCAACCATACGTAAATCTCTACTGGACAGCCTCAATTGTTTACTACTATCGACTTATTCGGATAGGTCAAGGTGACTTCAGGTAGGAATTACTTTAAACCCGTTAGTTTTTATAAATGTTAATTCCCATCCTTTCACCAAGCATAGGTAAGCCGAACGAAAGGTTCCGACTTGTCAGCAATCATGCGCGAAGTCTGTTCACTTAAATTTCTATTGCGGTCCTTTAGTCGTATTACGTCACAATTTTCTAAATCGTAAATTAATATTAATTGATTTAAATTAAAAAGGAATAAATGCAAAGAATAGGTTGTTTATATTTGTCAGTTAAATAGCAAGCGAGGGGCTTATTTCTCGTTTTCCATACGGAGTTGCAATATTACAACATTTCAGTTGTTCTCAGTTTTATCGCCCTGCAAGCAGACGTAAGCCTTATCTACAGTATTTTGTGTTGACGTCTGAAACCGGAACTCATAATTGTTGGCAGTGAAATAACGACACGTCCTAGACATCCTTGTTAAATAGGCAGAAACTGACTAATAATGACTGTAAGAATATAATCACGGTGTTGTACAATGCAAAAGGTACATCGTTTATTACTTCCTTTTTAAGTTAAAATAATACACCGAAGGAAATAAGCTTAGGTCTGTGTAAGATGTTGTTGGAAGATATTAATTTTAGAGTTTTCGTCAAATATGTTTCTATATAAACCTTTCCTGCGATTATCTCACCATTGCTTATGCGTGCTATTTTCACTTAGTTGAGTGCTGCAAGTTTCCTGCCTTACGTACTTTGGAAACCAAAAGTAATTTTTTTAATGAAAAGATAAGAATATTTTTTACCTTAAAGGTTGATTTCGTTCCAGTTTCATTTTTAGGTCGTTAATAGAAGAGAAAGGAATCTTTTTTCTTTTTCTTTTTTCTTCTTTTTTTTGTTTTTTTGTTTTTTTTTTCTTTGTGGTGCGTCTGTTTACACGTTTTGTTCCTTTATCGTGTTTAATTTGATAAAAATATTTTAAACATATTCAACATAACTTGATCCTTAGACTTGACTTCATTGATATCAATATTAAAAAAAAATTAAATAAAATAATAATGGAAAAACAAATGAGAACTAAATGAAAACGATTAGATAGCTTGCAAGAGTTCATAAGAAATCAATTAAAAAATCTAACAAACTAAATTTATATCACGTAGTTCATCACTTGAGAACAAAATGCGTGATTAAGAAAAATACAGGAAAGATTTAATTCCCTTACTTTACTTTATTATGTGAGCCAGCTAATTAAAGTACCAATGCAAAATCATAAATAAAAGACATCGATAATTCTTTCAATGATACTATCAAACTTACGGACGATGGTGTACATAGGTACGGCAACGTTGCAACAAGAACTATAACCTCAGTTTGATCGTAGAGAACAACTATCAATAAGATTTGTTCGTGTGGAGAGTTTTTAACTGGTTAAAGTAGAGAGCGGACGCACCGCGGCAAAGGAATGCGCGCTGGAGAGCACAGGACGGAACGTGCAGGCGAGACGGAGACGGCGAGATGGACGTGGGAACGTCTCCGTTTTTTCCATCACGAAAGTTCAGATCCCTTTCACTTCGTGTTATTTAAATTGGCGGATCTTGTTGAGGTGGAAACTTGTATCCGTGCATTATTGCATTCGAGCGGCCTGCGATCGGGCGCGAAGGTTTTATTTTTCTTTGTTTTCGCTTTATGCTACGACCACCATAAAATTACGTGTGCCTGTGGTAGGTAGGTAGGTAATAGCCGCGGTTTCTCCGTCTATTAGTTTAGTTAATGCTGCGTCGCGTAGGATCGTTAATTGCACGGCAAATATTGAATCGTTTTCGGAAGACGTTTCAATTTACTTTGCAAACGAAGTAAGAAAGAAATGCTCGCGGTTTTGAAATAACTGGTTTAGAATCTTATACAAATCCTAAAAATTAAATTCATTCAAATTAAAAAAAATTCTTAAATTCTCGATCGCTTGGTGTTGGAAATTTGGCCGTTGTACAATGCAGATGTAGAGCAAAACCCTTCAATCTTTAAATTTGCCTATGAGTATGCTTCTTCTCTTCTTCGTTTCTTCTTTTTCCAATTTTCTTCTTTTCTCCTCTTCTACCCTTCTCCTTTACTACTTTCCTCGTTTCTTCGTTTCCTCGTCTCTTCGTTTTCTCATCTCCTCGTCTCTTGGTTTCCTTGTCTCCTTTCCTCGTTTCTTCGTTTCTTCGTCTCCTCGTCTCCTTTTCTCGTCACTTCGTTTCCTTGTCTCTCCTTGTCTTCTTTACTTTTGTCCTTACATATCTACTAATATTTGTTTAAAACTGGCTAATGAATGATGTTTATGACCAATGAAAGGAAGTAAAAACCCCTTCCACCTTATTAATACATAACTCTGCACATGAAGTGAAAACGAAAATTTTTTCTAGAAAGTTGTCCGATCCACGGTAGATTTTTATTTATTCAACAATAGTGGGAAAAAAATAAAAAACGACGTGGTAAATATGGCAACAATAAGAATTAAGAAAGCGGTTACGGAATGATTATTAAGTAATTTTCAATAATGCGCATTCAATTGCTTGTTTTCTGAATTCAACACGTGTGAATTTCGTTTCGTTCGGTGAAAGTCGGATGGTTAACCATGTCGTAAGATATTGCTAACGTACCTGTATACTTAAAGATGGGTAGGTTCCATTAGAAAAGAATTGAAGTAATAGGAACATTTGTTTACATGTAAAAGTGAAGCTAACACAAAATCAAAATATCTGTCGTAAAACACGATCGAACTTTCTCGTTTCTAGTCGTGACTTAGAATTTGCTTCCAAACTAGAGTTATAGCAGTGCATTACGTTACATCGTATCCTTTGATCTGTAATAATTACAGATCAAAGAAATAATATTATTTCTTTTGTCAGACGTATGTCGATGGCATGAGCTTGTTAATCAGTCCGATTTTAACAAGCTCATTTGCATTCTTACTTGCGTCTCGGAACGATTACTTGGACAATCCGGATAAGGAATTCGTATCAAACAACGTTTCGCTGCTTTGTTATTATCGTTAGTAGCGAAATTTCCGAAGATGTAAGTCTCTCTTTATCCATACACTTTACGTTATATATGCGCCCGTATAATATACCAGCACCATCTTCGCCAATCGCACCAAACGAACGATCCACCCAACAACGGCGCAATTATTTCATGTGCCATTAAAACGACGCAACCTGGCGGCACGGAGAACTTTGATTTTAACGAATTGTGTTGTACGCGAAGTGCCGGTGCCGGTTCGTGATTTGTATCCAAGGTACCTGCCCGTTCCTTCGCCAACCGGTATAGTCTTTACTTGCTTGCACTTATTCCCATCTCGCTCTGTCGCGTTTGTTCGACGAGGAGAGGTTGCGCCGTGACCTATTATGTTTGGAGGTTCTGCGATGATGTAACAACCTGCATGCAAATTGACAAGCTTTATATAGACAAAAATCGGACCGTGAGTCAGACGAACACTCCCAACGTTCGAGACATTCTGCGGTTTCCTGTTGAATTCCTTCGAGTTTGGCGTTACCTTTTTAATTTAATTTCGAACGCTTCATCGTTTTCCTTCATTATATGTACCGGGCCATTAATGTATAGCCAATTGATTTTCACCGGTTTAGTTGTTTCCTGTTTTGTTCGTTCATTAAGGTTAATTTATTAAATAACTGTAAACGTACGCATAAATTTTAGGCTACAGATGTAGCATGTATTCCTCTATGCTTATAGTGTGAAATCCTGAGAAGACATTCGTCTTTTTCCGGCGACTAAATCTGTCGAATATGGTGCGTGCAGAGGCAATTCCTGACCTAACTTATAAAGTTTTATCATCGGCAATGCCTCAGGTGTGCACAGGTTGATGAAACAGAATTCTTTCCTTCGCCAAATGTGGAGGTCATTCTTTCATAGCATTGCGAAACGATCCAATAAATTAGCGTAATACTCATCATTAACCGTTTCGTCCTTTTGAAGATATTTTTACTTTAAGACTGAGCTCTTTCCTGAAGAAAGAACTCCGCTGCCCTCTGTCAATATGACTTCTGTAGATTTCAATTTTTTTCTCCGAATACATTATTCATTTGTTTTGTTATCAAGTGAATGTGACCAATAGCAAAAGCACTTTTTATTAATTTGCCTCTTTAATCAATTCTGCAGGATCGATTACAGCAATCTTGAGTCCATCTTGGCTCGTAATACTTTTACTTTAGTATCCACCATTTTTTAAACAAAGAATAGTTAGAAGATGTATTCGTACATACGTCACATAAAATATGCCACTTGTCACGAAATTGGGGCAAAGGAACTGAAGTAATTGTAAAATACAAGCAGCCTACTAGGCTGCGTGAGTAAAACTCCAGCTTGTTAATAAGTAAGAAGGTACCGATGCATAACCTGATGTTGAAACCGGTGTAGGTTTGTACTTTCCGGCTATTGGATCGCGCCAGTAGCAAGGCCGCTAAATTCAGACTTTTCAGAACAAGATGTTGCGCAACCATTGCGGATCCGCAATTATAGCCTTCACCGTGAATTTTAACTGTTATGAAAGCCATCAAAAAATAAACACGAAACTATCCAATCGGGTGCTTTGACTGCCTTGGTTGAAGCGTTCTTTCTTCTACTCATTTCCAGCTTCACAGCAAATACTACGAAGAAGCTTCTGATGCACCTGTCGAGTTTTCTATTGTTGCTAACCATCTTTATGCAAGCAGCAAGCGTCATCACCCTACAACTCTAAGTCAAAGTATTGATATCGGCAGGTTGATGATACCTTCGTCATCTGGCCTGATCGACGCGACTCATTAAACAATTTCTTAGCGTTTTTGAGTTCCCAATGTGATTCCATACGCCAGAGGTGGCATCGGGCGGTTTTCCTCTTTCCGTTGTTCCTTTCCGCCGTTGTACGAGATATTCTCGTACAATGTCGAGCTGATGCTGCGCTGAAACAACAATAGTTAGTCTATTTAATCCTTTCCCGCAGCAACTCCTTACATCGAACCCTAATCTTCGTAGGCAAGCTCGTCTGCGCTAATCACGTTGGCTAGATTCTATTTAGGAACAACTGATAACAGTTTCTAGCAATCGCCACGCTTTGTTGGGCAAACACTATGCAAACTCTTCCATACAGCTGCCAGTTAGTGCGAAATTATAGCAGCAGCAAAGGAACCCTTGGGAGGAACCAAGGAACCAAAAAAAGACTCGATTCACACCCAGAAACTAAGAAGACCCTTTTCTTTTCGTCGCTTTTAAACGTAATTCCAAATCAAGGAATCTAAATGATTTTGCCGAGTTCACTCCAATTACTTTAAATAAAGCACTAATTGTTTCACTCAACGGTACTGCTCGATTTTCAACACTAATCTCTCATAACGCGTCGCACGAGCACGTTCGCAAACAAATTCTAATAAGTCTTCCCTTTTACGCGAACATTACAAGCTCGCATCGCCACTAAAGCAAAACATCTTCGTTACGAAGTCAAATAAACTCCTTTCGCTTCAGATCGTTTCCGCTCAATGCTCAAGCGCGATGTGCACTTCCCCCAGGGAAGTTGGGCGCCGGTACGCGAGTCGAAACGCGCAATAAACCGGTTACCACGTGCAAAAGCGACGGCACGACCCGATCTCCTTTACCCGTTTTCACTCCCCCTTTTGATGGCGCGCCTTCGGTATGACGACTCCGATGTCGCTTTTCGCGCAGACCTGACCGGTACAGTTTCACAATGAAGAACGGAAACGGGACGACGCTTCTATTTGGTCCGATTATCAATCAACGTGAAGAAGAAGCCTTGTCGGTCTGTTGATGCCGCTACCACAGTTGACTGAACGATGCGTTATGTTTCTAAAGGCGCACCGTTAAAGTGTTAATTGCTGTAGTTTTGCAGAGTAAAGCAGTTGGATACGTACGACAAAGGTTTGCTCGTGCTGGAAACTTAACTTAACATATTTGAGCCAATTTGGCGTCGATATACTGCCTGATGTCTGTAAACCTCTCTATCGAATTTTCTCTGATGTATCCATCATTTATGTTAATGTTGATGAATAATCAGCAGCTATTAGGTTGCTGGGCAATTTTTTTTTGTTTTTTACCAAAAATTTAAATACTTTATCACCTGCACAAGTGGATAAAGGTTACCCGAGGTCCGTGACTAACCGTCTTCGTTTGTCTATCTACACTTAACATGTATTAAGTCTCCTCCGTAGATTTTGCAGGCGTTAGGAGCTAGCATGACTCCCACATATTTTACATGACCTTTGTTATAATGCATGATATCAGTGCTTCTAACCATCCGAGATCCTCGGTACTAGTTGAACTCGTACAATTTTCGTGAGCACAACACGTTATTCTGGTACTCCTACTTTACTCTTTTGCAAGCAGTCTTATTGACTCTACCATTTCCTATTTGCCCTATTAATTTATAGATCTTCGCGTGAACTCGAGCTTCGCAGCATACGATAAAAGAAGCCATTACCATTTCGTCTTAGCAGCTGCGAGCAAGTGGTTAACGATTAGCACCATTAGAGAGTGACTGCAGTAAGTTGTAAATATTCTTAACGTTCTGGAAAAGTTTGTCCATGTCGTCCTCGAGCTAATTTACCGTCAGTAATTCACTTAAACGGCCCTCTCCGATTTCATACATGTACAAAGTATAATGGTATCGTTACTACGAAGTAAAGGTAAAATGAAATGAATGATCAGAAGAATAAGATACGTGTTGCATCGAGACCATCTAGAAAACGAATAATTTATTTTGTTCTCGCCATTTAGTTAAATGTTTCTAAATGAAATAACGTAGCGCCCCTTTCTCCTCTTTATTTTTCTTTTTAATTTTGCGACTTTTGTCATTCCTTTGATGTATCCAAATTATTTCATTTAACATCCTTGTTTAAGCGTATCATTTATTTCATTTATTACCATGTTCTAGTGACTATCTAATCTGCCAATAAAAGACTTTAGGTAAAGGTTCTCACAGCAACACGTTCGAACCAGACGGTCAAAGAAGCATGTTTCGAAGATGCAACAAAAATAAAAATGGAGAACAAACAAAGCAAACTTGCGATGTGGAGATTTGGTACTGATTAAAGAAGATTACTTATCGCCATGGCATTGGCATCTAGAATGAATGGAGCTGTTTCCAGAAATTGATGGTATTCCAAGAGTAGCATTATTGTTTGAAAAAAAGGAAGAACCTGGATAGAAGCAAAGCAGTTGGCTCAAGATAAGAAAAAAATGGTCTAATTTGTTTATAATGACGAGAAATGAATTTACTTCTCGCATAATAGTACTTGCTTCGTTAGGCAGTTACGGAAACATGCCATGCAACTATTAACTCTGGTTATGCGCGAGTAAAGGATTATTTCAGCGTGCGCCTGACGTTGTTCGAACGCGAAAGCGCCAGAAAATAGAAAAAAAAGCGGAAGTTAATTATGGAAGCACGTGTACGTACACGCTTCGCTTGTATTCGAATAATTAATTATAGAAATGGTGTACAGCGTTATATGTGCGCGCGTTTTTTCTTTTCATTCGAAAATAGCGGGAGAACGCGGCGTCTCGCCACGCGGCGAAATCGTGTGAATTGTTTTAAAGACATCAATTACAAAAGTACCTAGCGTCAAAGACCTGGCGACGATGGCGTCTTATCTCAGCGGGAAGAAGGGCACTTCCTCTTAATTCCCAGCGAATAATCTATGCATTTCGGAACGTTTAACTTGAATTTTATCGCCTAAAGTTCAGAATTAGCGATGTTACGTGAACGGTATCCAATGAGCCGAACGTACGTACGTTTCGAAGTTATATCTTAATTGAAAATCCAAGAATGCGGAAAGATTCAGAATTAAACGTTTTTTCAACGTTCAAGTCTTTTAATATGTTGTACTATGCGCACGAGTCCTTTTTTTACTGTAGAAAGAAGCATTGTTAGTTTATGAATTAGGAAAGCCGTCCTTGTGGATCGTTACTTTCTAATTCGTTGCGTCCTCAAAAAATAGTACGGTTAACGAGAATACAGGCAATAGCTCATCATAGGTCATTAATCTGGAACTCGGCTATTAGCGGAATCCGTCGATACTGGAACTACGTACAAAAAGAGACGTTCAGAACGGGATTGCAAGCCACTTGTTGAAGTCGCCATCAATCAAATCGATAATTTTCGAAAACGACCAATTTTTACTAACCAACCACGCTGCAACTCACTCGGCAATATACGATCTTACCTTTAATCTACCGGAAATCAAAGGAAGCAATGGAGATTTACTTTGTTTTAACGAATAATTACATTTACTAATACCTACGTACGTGAAATCTAGAATTGATGACATCAACTTTGGCATTGAATTAATGCTAACCGTTCCATATTCTCGGAAACGGCAGGTGCTATTACGTGGGCGTAATAGGCCTATCCATCTGCATAATATTACGATCGAATAAAGTGTTGCGGACATATTCACATTACGCAAATAAAATATGGCACCCACGCACATTAATTTAAGCGATCACGCTGTGCTGCATGTGATATGTGATGAATTGTATTGCTACATTTTCCGGCATTTAGTTCCACGACGTTTTCGTACGAAACAAAGTAAGCGATGTTGGTCTTGCGAGATCCTGTCTGCCAAACCTCGTACGTTATTTTATACATTATATAATGCAAGAGACCGCTCGTAATAACAGATAGAGGTTCTTTAGATTAGGTCACGGTGTTGATAAATCTCATTTTTTAGAGCGTCTAATAAGTCTCGAAGCAATCTCAAGAAGCTCGATCGTTTTCGTATTAGAAATTATGCGAAACTTGGATCTTAACGTTCATTCATAATACCAACCGACAACTTGAAAATAACACATACGCGTACAAGCGTTATCGTCTTGTATTTAGAACTACGACCTCTCGGATATGGTTCACCTCTTACCGCTATTAGCGTAAGTCACAACCGTGAAAAAAGACAGTTAAACCAATGTAAAATGATGTCGGTCTACAACGAGATAAGCTCGCATCCCGTAATACATGACAACAATAGACGCTAATACGAAACTTGACCTTCTATCGAACTTACTTGAAACTCGAGAAACGAAAAAAAAAAAAATAATGACAGACATCGCTTTATGCGATTAATAATTTCAGCCAATCGAACCACAATACCTCGCAAATGACTCCTTCTCCTTTCAATGAACGCGTATTCAGCCATACAAATATAGAAACGACGTGCGCCTTCTAGTACCTAGCTTGTTTTAAATAAATAAGTCTAATTTAGTGGATTGCATGCGCCTAACGATCGGCCGTGAAATTTAATTGCTATAGCCTTCGCGATTGCAAACAAAATTACAAGACGATAGATTGTTTTGAATACACTAGCGTATTAGAGAATTCGCTAATTTAGCTACGTTAAAGGCGCGTCAAATTCGCAACGATGATAGCGGCTGTTTAATTTAGATTTTCATTAATTGATAACCTAGTTTAATTTCCATTCTATTTTGTGGAAGGATGATACCATGCGGACAATAATAGGTTGAATACGTATCTCGCTTGAAAACCTGGTTCAAATCAAACAATTTCCATCACGTATACCTTGATAACGTGACAATTTATGAAATGGTTGCAGGAGCATTAGTTCTAATATTTGTGTTTTGTCTCAAAATTACAAAAAAATCGAATATCGAGCAGTTACAAGATTGTTAACAAAAGAAGAAAAATCGGTGGTACACGGCGATGGATCGATTTTTTGCAAATGGTGAAAATTCTTGAAACATGGTCGAAAATCAGCGTTTTATTAAGGGTTTTAGAAATCTTGGACTTACAAAAGTTAATGCAAGACGAGTTCCGCGGATGCGTTTCGCTATTTTAATAGTTTTTGGCGCTCTGCAGGGACGAACCAGATTTATTTGATACTATTGGTTTGGTTCAGTACTTCCAAAGATTTTTCACATTTTTCGTTACGAAATTGACCGTAAGTTATACAAAGCGTTAGTATCCACTACAATACGAAGGTCCTCTACAAAATAAATAAATTTCGACGGCCGATACGAGCGTCTAAAATATGCTTACTAACGGTGCCAATCTATTTTAGATCTGTAAGTCTGAGATTGAAACGTGGTTACGGTAAGTTGGACGTGTAACGCGAGATAAGAAAGTAGAAGACGATGAACTGGATGAGTTGAGTTTCAAGTTTAATTAATAACTTAATGAAATATCCGATATCAGTAATAAGATCCTTCGGACTTGCTGCTGATACGTTCGAGACAGCTACGTTAATGTAACGTATTACTGTTTGAACGATTATTATTATTTCTACGTCCGACGATTAAATGAATTAAACGGGACGAGTTATAGAATACGCAGCAATAATGAATTATTGCTGCAGACTTTTAATGGACGTTCTAAATGTTTTAATTAACTGTTGCTCCGTAAAGGTGCAAATATTGCGCCCGATATAGTTACATATATCGGAAGTTGGCCTTTTTACGTATGACAAATCTGATAATCTCTCAAGGATACCGTCTTTCAACGACGCTGGCGCGGTGCTGAAGGTTTTCACTTTTAAAAGTCAGCGAATGTCAAGTACCGGATCGTTACGTCATGTATTGTTGCTCAGGTAAACATAGCTAATTTATAAACAATTGCTATTATTTACAAAATGTCAGTACGTATATGAGATTGTACGTATATCTATATATTTGTCAGAGCATGTACTTGATGTCTGAAGTCAATAGCGATAATATAAAAAATAAACAGTGTTACATCTTTTTACGTTTTCTACACTTTCCGCGGAGTTCATTACCTTGTTATTGCATGTTCTCGGTTTTAGCAAGTAATGTGGATTCAGCGAAGCAGAGCTTGATTTATGATTACATAAAATAATACTTTTCACGTATACGTATTAGGTCATTGACTTATGAATCTAACGCACATTTATTCACGAAGCGAAGAAGTTATTTGCGAGAGGTACGATTAACAATGATGTATGAATTCCGCTGGAAGCTTTTACGTTCTAAATAGTCCTTGAAATCTACCAAATTCCTTGAATTGTTGTCCAAACTAAGCTTTCAAAAAGCTTGCTCTCTAGAGATCCAATGATTAGGATTTTTTAAAGGAAAATTTTCTATTTTGCGTTGTTGCTATTCACACAGGAGATTTCGTACATGTTAGCTTTTTGTCGCTTTACTTCGTTTGGAGCCACTGAACTATTAGAAAATCCTTTTCACCATTTCAAGATATTTGCATAAATACGTGAAGATGCAGGGTAAACCATATAAATCTGAAACCACGCAACTCTTGGATCAAGGCGGAATATTAAGGAGACTTACCCTTCGAGTTAATGTAAAAATGTCCTATCCCGCAACAGCGTTGAAGGTCTTACTGGGATTAACGCAGCTTAACGTCTATATTCAGAAGCGGGCTATATCGATTGTTGTGAATCTTTGTAGAATGGAGAGGTGAAGCTTGGGACTCTGAGAGAGCATTTCAAAATCCTCCAAAATCCTCTTACCAGGTACGATGGCATAAAAGCCATATTTGGTTGGGATATAGTTAGCCTCGTAGCAAAAGAGGTACCCTGGTATGGTACACGGACTCAAGCTCGACAATAGGAAGTGTTGGAGCGGATATAAGCATTAATGGGCCGACCTACCACCTAAAAAGGACTCATACCAACATATTTCAAGCGGAGATTTCTGCTTTAAACCCGTACGTGGGCGATATCGATTGAAGTCCAAGTTTTTTTAATTTACCGAAAACAATTGTAACCGTTGATTTTTCTGTGGTTTGTTGCTGTTGTATTCTTGGAGGAAGCATCGAGTTGCAGAAAGCACTCCACATTTCTAAGCATCGATTGCTATGATTACTAGCTGAGTCTAAAAGAATTTTTGCGTTTCAACCTGTGTGATACACATCGTATTCATACAGGAGCTATGGTGTTATTTCCTCGTTGGGAAGATTTTTATCCGCAATTAAAAGCTAATTTTCCAAAATCGCCGAACCATCCGGACGCTCTGTATAGCATGGAATAGATCTTGCGTGTTATACATCACAATCCGGATTTATAGTGCTTTGGCAATCCGAATGGCCGAACTAGAGCGGAAAACGACGCATATATAGCCAATACTTCTACGAAAGTTTCGACATGTTCGCGTGCATTTATCATTTCAATATTCCAACGGTACAGACATTAGCTGGTAATGGCTCCAACAGTGAAATATTTTACATTGACGATTAAACAGAAGCACGTAGTACTTGGAGAGCTTGCCAGAAGATGTACGGTTCAAATGAATTTAACGCAGGCACATGCGTAAGTGGTTATAATTCGGCTTCGCGTTTAGGTTTTTGCTAATTTTACGTTCTACTGGTTGCAACCACATTGGACCAACGAATATAAAACAATTACGTAAAGCTGATTATCTCGAAACAAAAGCAATAC
The DNA here is from genome assembly GCA_020654165.1 of Oryctes rhinoceros. Taxonomy (NCBI): domain Eukaryota; kingdom Metazoa; phylum Arthropoda; class Insecta; order Coleoptera; family Scarabaeidae; genus Oryctes; species Oryctes rhinoceros. Next base: position 2,394,176 of record JAIOKQ010000548.1, on the reverse strand, counting down.
CGCTTTTGTTTCAAGAGTTACAATTTAACAAGCCATACTATTTAGATATGCATTAAAGAAGATGATATTCGATATTAATAAAAAATACTATCAATCGACGCCACTTTGCTTTTCAGATAACAGCATTCAGCATATATTATCGTGTTTTTAGGTATTTTGTTTCTGACAAAATAAAGCTTTATACCGCTCCATCTACACGAAGCCTTTTGTTATCGACGATTGCTATATATTTGCTGCCAGAATTCCATTATACACCACTTCGAAAGAAAGTCATTACGTTTTTTTTTTTTTTTTTTTTATATACATCTGTACCGGTCCTGTTCAGCAACTGTCAGAGAGCGTTAAATCAAGATTTATTCGTTATCGTTTCCATTTCATCACAGCTCTACCTGGCCCCTACGCACCTGGGTGTTTTTGTTCACGTACAACGGCGGTCGGTCGGTCGGTACTTCACATTTCGGCAAGAAATTTCTGTAAAAGATAAATATCCGGGCGTCCAAAATGGTGGCCGTAATCGTACATTTTGTCAGGACAAAGGGGCTTTTTAACAAAGAAGGCACATCTCGGGGTAAATATATACAGGCTTGCGTATATCTTTCCGTTTCTTAGTTAGTTCCAGCAGGTATAAAAATTACCAGCCGGAGCGGACAAATAAAAATGCCGCGCGGGGCGTAGCATCAGTGTGGATGGTCGTAACCCGGTTTTTATTATCTACCGCGTTATATTTTTATGAAAGCGTCCGATGTTGTGTTCTGCACGGGTTAAAATGGGAAAGGAAGGTTGTTATTCTGAGGGGAGATTCTCATTATGTGGGCCGAGGTAATTAAGTAGAGGGGTCGCTTTTAAGCGGTGCAATATGTGAATATTGATGAATGACATGTGGTATCGTTTTTTTTTTTTTTTGCCCTCTCCACGCTCAGTGATTACATCTGTGTGCATGTCGTTAAAAATTTAAGTGGATACTAATTAGGTAGTAATGCAATATGTTATTTTCCTGTTGTGGTAATGATAGATTGCCTAAAAGATGTTTATAAGGGATCGAAGATTAAATTAGAAATCTTCTATGAAAGACACATTATAACATATGTACATCAAAAGAAATGAATCATACACTTATATATATAAGATTAGTTAAACAAACAAAACATTTAATGTCTTTCTTTCGAAATGAACTAAGGACAGTAAAGTCTGCCCGGAAGAAGTCCTCGTTTTTCAATTCAATTTCAACCTTACTTGGTGAACCATCTCTTTCATTCGTTCATTAGCATGAACATAGAATAAACGAATAGGAAATGCTAATAGGTGCGAAATCAGCTGCTCTTAAAACAATCTTTGCCGTGATCCCTTAAAAAAATATATATTTTGTTTAGTTTGTGTTTATAGAAGACTATGCTTGATACAACTAAGAAACAACCCCATGAATGCGGGAGACCAAGATAAAGCAGAATGCGGAGACGAGCATGCAGAAAATATCAGTCTTGGGTAGGCATTAGTCTCCCTCTTGTTAGAAGAATCTTCACAGGTTACTAGATCCGGTTGTCTTATCCGACCGACAAGGCACAATGGGCGAACTCTCAAACGACATATTTTTTAATCAAAAATAACAGATACGATCCCAGCGCGATAACGCTTCGGCGCATTTTAAAAAGGATGGTTGGGAAGGGGCGCGTCATACCCTCATGGCTTCTCCCTTCGGGGATGTTTGAAAAGTTTAGCGTCCGCTACGCCTATAAATGATAATCTAGGAGCTGCAACGCGCAGATAAGGATGCCACCAAGTTCAAACCAACGCGGGGAAATTAAAGGTTCATGCAGCTACTCGTTTAAGTTTCTATCTTTGTTGTCTGTTTATAAATTACATTATGTATTTGTACATAATAAGGATGCTGAGTAAAGGCAAAATGTTTCGTATCTGCAGAGTCGGCGATTTGCGAAACTTAAAACTTCTGCAACACCTTGTATGCCTCTTTGCTTTGCTATTAATATTTCTTGAAGCATTTGTTGCTTTTTCTGCTCTAAAGCTACGAATTTTAGGTAATTTGTTTCTTTTTTTCTTACGGAACCTGTTGCGTAATCGAGGGAAGTAATCTATTTTGTTCTTAAAATCTATTTTTTGCGCGTGCATTTTGACCCTTATTGTTGCAAATGCAACATACGGGATGATTTCATTCTCCAATAATGTGGAGAATGAAATAAAAAAAAAAAACACTTGTTACGTAAATAATGACGTAACGAGCTTAAGTTTATAACGTTTATATCTAGACCACGAAGGAATGTAGAATATGATTTATTCAATGTTAGGACGCACTTAATCCTTTATGCGCGACATAAACGCGAACAAGTAGGAAATACACTTACGAAAACTAGAAAATACCATCAATTAATGTCGCGACTGGGGTACATAACGCATTCGCTCGAACATTCCGACGTTATCGCAGTTCTAAATCTTGACCCAAATTTAAAATAGTGGAGGAATTTAAATTAGAATTAGTGAACTCTCGTAGCTTTTCCATTGTTTGGAGGCAAGCCAAGCCTTAAAATTTAAGATCTAAACGTACCGACTTTCTAAGTAATAGACGGATATCTTCGAACAAATTGCCGGATAGAAATGGTACGTGAAAGATTGTAATTGCTTTGTCTTAGACGGAGTGTTTATGTAATGCATGATCGCTGTTAAAGTTACGCAAAAAAAAAATTAATTCGTTCGATGAAACAAATTATTTCGTTAAAATATTGGTTGAACGAAAAATCGACATGCGGATCGCGCGTACCTTCAACAAGCCAACTTTTACGTATGCTTACGTTGAGGTCGTAAAGAATTTATTAGCCAAATATGGTTTTTTAATGCGTCTATACAACTAAGATCCATCTTTTTATTAGGAGGACAAGTTTGGTCTCGAACGTCTTTTAAAGATGGATGAAAATCTTACAAAATAACTAGTACCGAAGACCGTTTCTACGTCTATCGAACTGACGTAACCACTTACCTAAGCCTACCAGCAAACCAGTTGCTAATTTCTTGCCAATTTATTACGCAAGAATTGATTTGATTGGTTCAATTGTTTCCAAGCAACGTTAGCTAAGATAGCGCAACCACTTACTTTAGCTTTTACTTAGCTTTCGATTCACTGCATATATCAACACGAACGAAGCGGCAGATTTTGTCACTAACTTGTTGTCCAAGAGACTCCTCCAGCTGTTTCCGAAAATTGACGCCAGCTTAATATTAAGCCGGTGTAGCTAGTAATTCAATAAAAGTATCAACTTTAATGATGTCTAGCAGTTAAGACTTGATGACTTAAGTATTAAAATATATTTTTTATTTCATTATATACACAACCTTCATTGTGGCGGCGAGAGAACGCAGTAAAGCTTGCATAAAACCGCATTTCATTCTTTGCATTGTGCCATTATGTAAGAAAGGAGAGAAATAAGAGAGAGAAGAAATTCTCAAAGAGCGCTAATTAAAAGGAGTGAAAAACTACCGAGACAACGTTTGAAGTGAAGAAGAATGCAAAAAATCGTTGTTGGGTTTGTTTGAGTTAACACAGTATAGTTTTTGATACAACCACCAACTAACTAAATCATCAAAAACTATTTCTTCTCTTTCACACATTAAGTCGAATTTTTGGTAATTTAATTGTTCAAGACGCTCTTAATAATGCTCTCGTCGAAACGGGCTACAATTCTTTAATTTTTCGACGATCTTCAGCAGACCTCAAATTCGCTTTTAATACGTTTTAATACCAATGCTAATCATGAATCTAAACGAGTGAATTCTAATATATGCTTGTGTTCCTGCTCCATCCGTATTCATTTTAATGCTCATCTTGTCTAATATATCACGCTGTAGTATAAACTATCTATGTTCTATTACAAGTCTGGCTAGCGGCATTTAGCAATATGCGTCTAGTACCATCTAGCGAATAGAATGACCTGGTCATTACAACGATCGATGTAGAGATAATCGAGTATCAACCTTATTAAAATGTTAGTGCTATCTGCCTCGATATTTAATGCACCTATATCGCTGCGTTAGAGTTACTTTATAAGCAAATAAAATGGAGTAAATTCTAAAATTAACTTTAACGCGAATAGGATGCATATGTTTAACTCTCACTCCCGAAATTTTACCGTGTATATAGGAGATGTAAATAAACATGTACATACCTGATACATCCTTGTATTTATTTATTTATCTACTTCTTAGAACCAAATACACAAGCGGAAAACAAAATAATTCGTTTTATGCGTTTGAATAAATAAACGCGGCCGTCTTTAGGTGCAAGCTAATAGTTCGACTGCTCGGCATTCCATCCTCCATCAATGCTTCGAGAGTAGGTTACGTGATACCGTGGACATTGCAAGGTAAACGTCACAAATAGATTTTGACGCGTAGAATTGCATACATTCTTGAACGTTGATGCGCCATTTACATAGTGTGAGGCCCTACAGCGAATGGATTGTGACAATGAGTTGTGATCAATGGCGCATCGAGATGTGAAGACGTATTTTAATATTAAGGAAAAATATTATCTTAGCTCATCTACTCGTGTGTCTGATTAAGATGCTTGAAGGTACTTGCCGCTTACATCTCGCTGTTGTTGCTGTTAAACAATGGGTTTAACAGAAGAAGAAATATGATGGTTGTTTTAGGAGATAGATATATCTTATTTAGAGAAGTTTGCCTTTTATTTAATGACACTTATCCTGATCGTGTTCCAATTAATATTTCCGTCGTGGCTATAGTTTACAATAAATTTCGAGAAAATGAGCATGTTCGTGATCGGCCTCAGTGAAGATACGCAAATCAATGTCGTTTAAATGAAAATCCGCGTAATATTATCGGACATCTTATTGGAGAATTTTGACGTATCATAATCGACCATTCTTCGCAAAAATTTGTATCTCTACAAAGTCTGTTCGGTTCATACGTTCAGAATTGCGGGACTTTTCTTTTTTAATAATAATGAACGAATCTTTCAAGATCATTGTAAAAACGAAGCTGCTGCTATTAAAAAATATGCTTTGTTTTATGATTTTTCCCAAAAAAACATTACGTTAACGTCTGGGTGTTTCCAAACTTATGGAACGCTTTATATATGGCACCCGTGACGTACGTATGCTAGTTATACGTACACTGCTAAGACTAATGTAATAAAAAAATACAGAATACGCGAAATAACGAGGGATTATGCGTACGAGTGTACGTGTAACGCATTTCTCTCATGTCACTTCGATAACGCGGCATTCTATTACGTTGTAATGTCTTTCCGGATTTCACCGTTCGTTCTGCCATCTTGGCTGACACTTCCCGTCGTTAAACTAACATTAGTCTAATGATAAATATTAATACCGGAGGAAGATGGAGGAACATGCTTGTATTTTTTCCATATCTTGAACCGTGAATTTTAAGCGGTTCTCTTTCATACGTTTGATACGTCTTTACGAAAGCGAAAACTGGAAATATCTGCGCGTTAATTATCTGCTTTGATGAATAATCTTTGCAATTTGAAATTCAAATCGAAACCTAAGTCGGGGCGAGATATTTTCTTTTGGATTCCGTTCCGCGTATTCATTAAGAGATCTCAATTTTTTCGATTCTTCAGGATCAAACCGGATACTTCTGCATTTGGCTAGATTTAAGCTAGATTAATAGGCAAGTAAAGTAAGAAGATCGCAAAGCACTTTTTGACGAGTTCTCGATAACATCAAGTGCACTTTGTTGGCATTACAATGCTATAAGTTGTACACCGACCATCACAACGTTCGCAATCGCTTTTCATCAATTACTGCAAATGACGTATTGCGGAGAACATGTTGGGCGCTTGCTTCTCGACAAAATTTATCCCCGAATTATCATTCATTCGCTTCCCTTTTTTGCATCACGAGGCGAATCTCGCCTTAGACGAGTTAAAATCGGGTCAAAAACGCCAAAGTAAGAGCTCACTTCATCTTGATTATACGGAGAAGCAATTCCCTTTCCTTCTCCTTTATACGGGCAAAAAATTAGGGCGTAACAGAATAATATTATCCGAAATTAGATTCGGATTTCTTTTCGTAGCCGGATAAAAGTAATTTGGTCGCACGGCGGAGTATTTTGAATGTATCTTAATTTGTCCCGGGCTCCGGGTTTTCGAATGGCAGATACGTCGGCGCAAACGTAAATTGATATTGCGTTGCGGAGGAAAGCGCTCGATGATTTTAATGGATCCCTGTTAGCGCGTTTTATCTCGTTGAATATGCTTTTAATCTAATCATTTATGTCAAATAATTTCGATCAAATATCGTAAACGTTAATAGAGATATCCGTTAAAACTTTTTTTTTTTACTAAACTAACACGGTAACCTTCTGAACTCCCGAGTGTTAATCTTCGCCGGGAAAAGATCGATTGGGGGAGAACCGACGGGCAGGCAGGAAAAGGTACACAGCACATATGTATGTATTTCACACGGAATGAAGTCTGCCTGCTGAAACTAGGACACAGTTACTTTAATTACAAAATTAAGAGGAAGTTGGTAATTAGGATAATTGTTTTTACAAGATTACGTTCGGATTTTAGATGTACGTACGTCTAAATTGCGATATACAAGGTGCCCCAATCACCTGTAGCACGTTTAGCGTAAATCCGAAATTTTCTCTCTTTTGAAAGATCTCGAGATATTTATATCCTTCTCTTCATAAATAAGATATATTTATTCAATTTAAAATGTTAATAGACGCGGTATGAAAACGCCTTTGAAATATATAGGTTGTTCCATGGCTGCAAAAGAATATAGGTATGCTACTATTTAAAAGAATATGGCGTTTGATGTTGACGAAATTTGTTGTTCAATACTGATCATCCTGTCTATTTCAATGTTACTGTAATCGTAACAATCGACATCTCCGTTCTACGAGCGTAAATTATTCTTATACTCTTAGATTCCGGCTTGGAACCATGTCGTAGTCAACATCTTTGCGGAAGCATCCGAACAAGAAGGTCTGCAATCTCGCACCTTAAGCCTATCACACATCGCCGAAACTCTAACCCGCGATAATTATTCTGGGAAGGATATCCAAGCTACCATTAACCATTTAATCCCAATTTCCGTAAGCCTACTTTACCCTCACGAAGTCATCATTGGCAACAGTAAAATCCTCTTAGGGAACCATCCTTAAGCTCAATTTCAATCTTTGCGACTATCAGATACCGGATAGGGCACAAGGGAGATGCTATGTTGGGTTGTAATACTAAAAATTTTGCCAATATCAAATTGCTGCGGTTATTGCCAAAGAAGCCTCCATTTCGCCTGGTCAAAATTTGAAAAAGTGAAAAGACGGGAGCTGCGTGAGATTGGCTACCGTTTTTCAATCAATGGATATCTGAAGAACGGGATAAGTACAAAAAAAAACTTTTTTACGGCACAAATCAGCACAAAACGGGAACAAAATGTGAACATTTTCGAATACGAGCAATAAGTAAAGAGATTCCAAACTTCCGCAAATCTGTTTCCTTTTACCTTTACGGTACTACCCGGCGCTAATATTGATTAATCCATTATGTATGCAACCCTGTAACATACATATTCTAATCTCCAGATTCGTCCTTCTTGTCCTTTCGAAACGTATAAATCCTTTATATACGCGTCTACCTCTGAAGCTTTACAAATATGGATGTAAATATTAGAGAAGGACATTTTCTACAAATTACAGGATAGGTTCGGGACCTACGTATAACATACCTGGGTAGGTGCGGGTAAAGCGCGAACAAAATCGATATATCATAACCCGGATTAGGTGGAACTATACGTATTTACCCGTATAGTTGGGTCTACTGCCGCTAATGGCGGTACGACCAACTTTCCGAACTTCAAATATAACGGATAGATCTACCGACTAGCGCGGGTCGTGTGCGAAATTCAACGATATCTACCATTAAATTTCGAAATAACTCCATACGTCATAATTTACGTTGTAGTTGTAGTGAATTATTTTTGCGTGTTGTAACAATGTATACAACTTTCTAAAGCGAAACAAATTGCGCGTTTGCCCGGATTAAAATTACGGACGAACGATGCCCTAATTTTCTCGTTTCTGATTGATCGCTTTTCCTTGAACTTTTTGTGGAGCTTTCGCAATAAGTTTTCTGTTACTCTACGTAATAAATTAGGTCCAATAATGCCAATTTCGATTGGATTTTTTAATTCTTGGACGGAGCTTTTAAAGCTTTCTTTTTAGAAAGCCCTAAAGGAAAAAAGTCAAGAGCGCTGAGAACAGGGATCCTGGATTACGGAACCTTGAAGCTAATCGACCAATATTTTGTTGAGCGTTAGTTAGTAGCCTCAAAGAAGTAGGCGCTCCACACTAAACGATCACTTTACTGCTTCTCGGTTCGGCCACTCAACTTCTTCAGACCGTTTCGTTGAACACTTCTAGAAACTGTTGGCAAACCTGAACTCGAGCGGTTGCGTCATCTGTCTTTCGAGAGTTACTTGAATTTTTGAATATCCCACGAGAACTTCCGTCCAAAATTTGTAGAGCAAACACAAGGCCAGAAGCTGAACGCGTGGGAGTTTGTCCAACTGCATGTCGCACTCACTCCGTACTTGTCGACGTCTTTACCGTACAAACAGGTCTTGAAGATCTCGATGCCACCTTGCCGTTTACACGTTACACGAAGACAATGCATCCAATTTAAAATGGCGTCAGATTTCGGTGTTTTCCCTTGTCTTAGAAGAGCCTTTGCATCCGCAAAAGACGCGTTGTTTTCGGAAAAACTTCTCAACAGCGAACGCTCGTTGATTTAACGTAATGCATCTTTGGGAATATGCTAGGCGTTAAATGCAGAAACCGCCCGATTTCCTCGCATCTCCACAAAATTATCTCGATTTAATCTTCATCGATATTAACGTTTAATTCATTAAAAGCCGTTGCTTACATAACGAATTAATTTCCGTAGTAGCCTAACAATGTATTTAATTTACCTTCGGGTATACTCATTACGTAATACCTTACTAACGAGAAGTGGATCGTCTACACGCAATCTGATAAAATCGAGACGAGAACCAAATAAATTCAGAGACGGTAGTCGGGCTCGCAACGCCCCGCAACCAGATAAGGAATTATCGAAAAACCCATGGGAGAACACGATACACCGGCCGGTCTTTAAAACTTGCACCCTTCGTGACTCAATAAACTTAATCCTTTACGATAAGCTGTTTACGTAATTAGACTAAATTAGTTTGTATTATTCGCCACGTTATTTATAAGCGTGCTATTATTACCGATTTATACCTATTTTAGTCTAAAAATATTATACGGAGACTCATGCAGGAACTTCAATAGTCGTGTATATAGCCTATCTAACCGTCCGAAGAAATTTTCAGCTCAAACTCGAGAAACAAATGAAACTCTAAAAGTTGGACGGCATTAATTAAAGCGGTAGATTCGTATATCTGCACGCTGCGGTTTTAATATAATCACCGAATTTATCTCCTCGACTACGGAGCATCTATCTAGTTTGTTTCGTTTTTATTAGCTTTTATAATTTTTCCAGTTCCAAAGTAAGTAAACAAAAACTCATATCGGCCTGTAGGAATATGTAAATTTAAGCTGGTTTACGCTGGAATTTATGCAAAAGTACATCGAAGACCGCGCTAGCCAAACAAGCTAGAAAAACCTTAGCCAAGAAGCAAAAGCGAAAAGAGGAAAAAAGGACAAAGTAAAATAAAGAGAGCGTGTATCCTATTTTTCCGCGTCCTTCGTCGCTATTAGATTTACAACAGCAGATGGTTTCGAATGCAGTGGAGCGTTTGTACTTGCAGGGCCAGGCCGACGGTAACCGCACAACGTAAAATATACGGAGTGCTATCGCGCACTCCCGTTAAGATTTAACCGACAAATATAAATGGGCGAAATGCTGCTACAAGCTTAAAAAGTAGGTACGATTATACGCGTTGTAATGTAGACTGATGTAGATGTAACAGCGGGCCACTAAGAATACCAAAGATGAAGGTACGTTTGTCCGTGTTTCTGCATCAAAGTCTTCGTACAATCAAAAAGGATTCTTTTCATATTTTCTCAAAGCATTCACCATTAAGAATTATAAACTTTTGTGTTTTCTTAAAGCTTCTTGAGGCTTTCGGGAACGAAGAGCTCGTTCGGTGATACGAGCAATAAGACATTAATTCAATGCTTTTCTCCTTCAAATAGTCAATTTTTTTGACATGCTATTAGCATTGTCACAATGAAGGATGATGCGACGTTGTTCATTGTTTTCTTGATTTCATGGATGACTTCTGGTTGTATGCCATTAAGCATCGACAGTTCTTCTATACCCTAAAGCAATGCTTCTGACTTGTCCAATACAACGAAAGAAACAAGCATTCCTCTCATTTCATCAACCGCTCAACAACTGGTTTTACCAAATTCTTTGTTAACATTACATAAAAGTAATACATGCGTCTACATTGCGAAAGATATAAAAATTTAATTTTCAGAAATAGTTCGTATAATACTGTCCGCGATTGTACGGATACACAAGCTGCGTTTGAGCACGGCGAAATGGAAGGAAGTTCAGTCGATGAGAGCACAGAAGCTCGGTTAAAAACTGTACACGCTCCCCGGATGACGATGTGCTTTGCGAAGCATCTCCTTTGTTTCTTGGCTCAATGCTCTGCTCCCACTGTTGCTGTCTTCTCTTCGACCTAGTGGCCCACTTGCATCTAATAGTTTCCGAAGAATACACGTTTTATTTCGTCGTATCTTGGCGAGAACGGATGGACAGTGTTGGCTGCTCTTTTACTCATCGCTTATAATAATGAAATATGCATATATCGTAGCAAAACCTGACTATTCTATTTTAATTTATGATCGAGCCGAAGTAAACTCGGTATCTCGCAAAACGAAGCCGGAAAAAGTTCATCTTTCCTTGTTCTCCTAGTTAAATCTCGTGGATTAATTAATATCGTGATAATTATGCGCATTTTCGACTTTCAAAGTTTTAGTAAGATTTATTATTAGTTGTCAAAAGCACGACATAATTCAGCGCTGTATATCCTTTGTGTACGCTGGGCAATGATATCCGCTAGAAGAAGCTTCTATTTTTTTAATGCTTCTTTCCGTTAGTGTTGATATATTATGATGGATTTCTGAAGCGTGTTGCGATGTTTTATGTTATATCTGTGGTTGCTAATATTCAACTGTAGAATCTCAACATCGCAGAAGGTAATGTTCACCTTTTTGGAGCAATCTTTGCGTAAATTCATGAGTAAGCTGAAAACAAACGGACTAAAACGATAATTTTCGATAATACGATACTCGAAATGTATTAAAATAGCATTAATCGTCCTTACGCTATAGTTGCTCCTTTGTTATTTAATATTTGTGTTCTCGTTTCAGGTACGATTTTGTCCAAGAGTGCGTGAGTTATTGGTTACATTTACTGGCAAGTATTCATTTCTGTACTTACTTTTATACGTGCGTTTCAAGCAAGAAAAACGCTTAAAAAAACCATTTGAAATAGCCAAGGAAACGTGTCATAAAATCGTTTATAGCAAATTTCTACCGCAATAAACGTGCTCTACTTTTTTTTTCGTCTATATACGTCCTGCGCTCCTCTACCTAACCACAGAAATTCGACATGTAAATTACACGCAATCACAGAAGCTCGTGACGTATTCTCAAAAGCGATATCTTATTTTCACTCTATTCTTCGATATTCGCTTAAAACTGGTCGCGGCGTTCGAACATTTGTATAAACGCGTATATAACATTACCGGCAAAAAAAATAATACAATCGCTGATGAACATTTTTTCGAACTTCGGGTGAGCTCTAAAAGTAGCTCCGAGCATAGTGGACATCGTAATATAACAGTGGCAGCAACGGTGATTTTGGCAAAATATTAATTTAGTTAAAACGAAATTTAAATTTTTCTGCAAGTTACACCTTCGTATTGCCACCGGTTGTCTCCTTATTCGAGCGTATCGCTTTAAATTTTTGACGCTATTGAGACATGACATTACTATGATTTGATAAGATTCAACGTACGTGTTTTTTAAAGATCTTTAAAAGGGTTCTACGTGCAATAGAATCTGTAACTTATCCAAATTCTATTTAACACGGCCTTCTCAATATGCTTATCATTGGAAACTGCTATAATTCGATTAATCCATGGTGCTTCACTCTGATGATATGCTACGCGGTGTGCTTTTAGATTTTGTCCGGAGCACTTGACTTTATGTGCTTCCCATTGTTATTGAAAGGACCGCTGCAATATTTCTTCTGGGTTCTGCGTTGGATGGAACACTGTTTACCGTAACAATCCATGGAATCCAAAGAAGCAATGAGAAGTGCGTCTTTCCAATCAAAAATACCAAAGTTGATTACGACGCCTGCTGGTAAAACGCCAACTGTACGGATTGCGTGGAAACCCCTGTATAAATAACAGACACAACTTCATGCGTATACAGCAGTGAATATACGTGTAATTCCGGTAGAAAAGAAGGGCGCTATTTGCCCAGGCAATCGCCCCTAACGTATTACCAAGCCAGGAGCACGTCGCCTACGCCCATGCGGGACAGAGACGGATTAAGAGAAGAAGATAAAAGAACATCGCCGACACTCCCGATTCGCAGCTGTCACTCGTTTAGTCTGACGGTGCCAGTTTTGTTTCACATGCGAACCTAAACCAAATGCATACCTCTTACGTCGCCCCCGCTTATACGCCCCGTGTGATGGTAGTAACGCATGTTGTACACTACTACGGATGTCTGTCAAACGCAGTAATGAATGGTGAAATAGAAATAGAACCCCTCTAAAACGTTATATGCTCCGCTCGCTGGGATATTTATAACTGTACCTATGGACGTGTGTATTCGCTGGATGTGGAAGGGCGGCGACGTAAGAGGAATGGGATTTGATGATCACGGTGGATCGAGCATTGAATTAGAAAAGCATTATATATCGCTTTCACTAATGCTCCTGAAGTGTACACCGTGATAGTAACATAAATTTCGACCAATATATGTACATAGGTCGAAATTTATAAAAACAAGGCAAATTTCTTATTAGATACCACAGAACAACAAAGAAACGCAATATTCACCGAATTGTCGTCAAAAAACTAATAAACGTAGTTAAAATGAAAGCGCAGTTCGCTGGAAAATATTTGTTTTTTGAGGCACTATTGCCGTCAATACCGCTGGTCTAAAATATCCTAATAGCAGCCTCGTAAGAGGAGGAATTACAATCAAAAGTTTGGCAATCTCGTAAACTAACCAAAAATACAATTCATGCTCCTTTATTCAACAAATAGCGATTGTTCGTAATGTTTTTTAATTCCAGAGCACGATGTAGCTATAACAAAAAAAAACTATCGATTTCTTTCCTTGCGTAAGAGTACAATAAAATGTTTTATAGTTGCGTGTTTACCATTTATCAAATTCAAACTGTATCAAACTAATGGACAGCGCTTTTCAGCGGAATAAAGGAACCCGTGTAATGAAAACATAGCGCCTGGTCTATTTGGCTTCGATCCAGACATGACTAGCTAATTAAACGACTATAAATCACATTTAAACCGTTTTGAAACGAAACCTAAAATGAACAATTCATCTTATTTGTTTTATACTTATATGGATCTATGTGACTACACCAATAAATAGAACAAACATATTATATCTAATAGGACCGTACTATTTAAAGAAAATAGCCCGCAGATCAAAACATAACAAACGAAATAAAACGGGCGCTATCGATAAATAGAAATACTGAGAAAAGCATATTAGAGAGTTGATAACCAGAACGCTCAGAACTACTTTTCTCGGCAATACAAGTCAAATTTATCTAAAAATCCCAGAAAGGGGGATGGAATAAAAACATCGAGGAACTCAGGATGCCACGTTCATATTAAGACAAATATTAGAGAAACATTTTAGAAGAAAATCGAGAAGCACATATTTGCTTTATAGACCCGTAGAAAGCCGATAAAAACCTATTTTTCCGACTATTCTTTCGTTTTGTCTGACGTGCAGTGATGCATCTATGTTCCATCTACGATTACATAACACCACAGAAGCTTAATTGTATTGAGCTTACACATGTCCAAACATTTCTTTGCTGTTATCGCACGATTCCGCTTTCGACCAGTCGTCAGCAGCATCTCGCCGATCGCTTTCTCATACTTCTTCCGTGAAGGACGTTCAACTGGGATGTTTATCATATCAATGATCTCTCCTATCTTCAACGACTTTAGAGTTCATATCATCCGTAATTACCTCGATAGCAAGACTTAACCGCTCCTCGTCAAAGATGGATATACGGGCACGCTTGAATTCATTAAATCAGATCGTCGACGGCACATGGTCCTCGTGAGCAAACTTCTCTTTAATTTCTCCCCACGTTCTCGCTTTCAGCAGTTCTCAAAACAACACTACTCGATGCTCACGTATTCATATAATATAAAAAATATATATAAAGGAATAGCTGATTGGAGCTCAAAAACAGTTTCTGGATCCGATTGTTCCTATGCGACGAAGTAATGCATTTGTTAATAAAAAGAATGTTATTTTAAAAGCAATTTCCGTCATCGGAAGATCCTCGTGCGAATATATGTTTCTTCCCGTTTCTCATATTTCCGTTCCCCTTTTATAACCGTTTTTATTTCCATTTTGTCGGGCGGTAAAATTGAAAAGTCGCTGTTTTCTCGGACGTTCACGGCATCCTTCGGTGAAATGTGATGCCGACAATATTAAAAAGGAGGCGTCCTTCGTGAGTGTAGCCGTGAGAGTAGGGAGGAAGGTTGCGGCCGATCTTATCGACTAGGTAGTAAATGCACCCTCTTATATAGGCTTCCGTCCCTTGTTTTTTTCAACTTTTGTGTCTAACAAGCATATATATATATATAAGCTCCGTTGAGGTAAGTTTCTTTGGCTATTATGTATAAAATTGTAAGACTAGGTTAGATCATAGTATGTTAATAAAAATGACGACACCCAGAGTAGCAGTCATTAGCACCATATGGAGTGACGTTCCACCCATGTGCCGTTCAAGAAGTTACTTGAGTCTTTCTTTTTCTAGCCCGTCTATATAATTGTACAGAATAAATTCTATTGTCTTTACAATGTTCCGCAAATTACAAGAATGGTATAAGAAGTAGATAAGAAGATGATGAATATTATTCCTTCGACAACGTTTGTTAAAATTTTTAAGATCTTTTCGTGTTTACCTTCATATTCAAAAAATAAGCTAATGTTAAGATATTGAAATAAATATAATTCTTCCATTCTTCGTCTCAAAGAATGTCTAAACCGCACAAGTTTAAAATATTATTCGAACAACGTCGTTGTTTACTTTATTTTATTCCTATGAATACTTTTTCCAACTCGCGTTAACAGCAGCAAATTTCATCCGCCATCGACGGATTTCGCGACAGAATTTAAATCGAATTACGGCCTGCCAACGGGGAAAAACAAGAAGGAAGATTTCCCGATTGTATCGCGAAATCGATAATCGCCACTATGCAAGAACCGCGATCCAGCTTGTGCCGATCACCTCTCCATTCGGAGTCGCGTGACGTGAAGTGAAAGTTAAATTGTGTCGAAGTTGTTTGTGTACCCAATTTCTACGACATCGAGGCGACGACGCAGCCAACCAACGTTTCCGTTGTGCACTGGCTCCGTTACCTCGCTTCGTCGCATTTTTAGCTCGATGTCTCCTCTGCATCATCAGCGTATTTACTGACGACGCAGGTGTAGACGTACGGAAATATTAAAGATTCGTCGGTACGTTCGTTGTGCGCAGGAAGGTGATACTTTGCACGAAAAGTGGTTCAATTATGTTCTTATTGCCAAATTATTGCAAATTTACGCGAATTCCGTGCAACTTCTGTCAATTTTGCCTTATTCATAGACGATAACCAAGTGAAGTATCATGATTCTGCTTTTAATACGTTATATTTAGAATTTTGCTGCGAGATTTGTTGTGAACTCAGGAACGTCAACTTCGTGGTCTTTGGACAGTTCCGCGTTCTTTCAAACGACTCCGGATCATATGCTTATATATAACTTGCCACTAAGCATGCCTAACTTCTTCAACAGCTTGCTCGATTGTTGAATATTTACATATAACTTTATAAAATATTCATTTTATTAGTGTTTGCCGTTTAGCGTCATCGGGAAGTGTCTTTGCTGCGTATACGCAAGATTCCTTCTTCCGAATCTGGAGGCTCGTTAAATATTTTAGTATTTAAGTAAAAAATTTCAAAAAATTTTAGAATTATTACCCTAGTTATCTGATCGCAACTTTACAACCTACAAAAGGGTCGACGAAACACGAGTTTGTCTAGTCTCCGCTAATTTCGTGAAGCGTACTCGTTTCTGCAGGCTATCTTGTAAGAATTAAATATATTTATTTTTATTGATGTTTTACTAAGTCCTGATATTTAGAATTTGCAAATACCCTCACTTTCTTATTACTAGCAACAAGAAGCAGGATTTTCAACGAATTTGCACGATACTATATCCTATTGTAGATAGTCGAACAATTTATACTTTCGATTTGGACGCCGTTATCGTGCGTTTCATCCAAAGATATTGTTTCTCTACATATTCAAATGTATCCGTCTGCTATTTCATCTAGCGCTTCGCCACAAAGGGACTACATTTGATCGCATTCGAGCCAATTATGTTACATCCACTTATTAATCAAAATGGGATATTTATTCAACGCATTTGAATAGCCGAACTAACCGCCCAAGCATCCTCAAGAGAAACAACATTTTACAGGGACTACAGGTTGTTTCCTAAGAATCTCTGAAAATTCTTGAAATGATTGGTGGTAATACGTGCTTCACTGTTGATAGAGGTTAATATACCATTACTGTTAGAAACTGCCGATTTTATCGTGAAACCGGCAGCTTTCCAGATGTTTATAGAAATAAATAAGAAACAATGTTGCAAGTACGTCGCATGCGTGATACACTTTAATCGAGCTAGCGTATAGTATCGTTTTACGGAAACGCGTTAAACTTTATTGCTTCGTAATTCTACGCGGAGCATTTACGGTAAAAATACAATAAATTATAAACAGAAAGATTTTTTTTAGATCTAGGTTTACTTGTTTAACCAATATCCCTTCGAAGGTACTAATCACGAGCCGCCATTGATTACGCGTTGTAGATAAAATGGGGAGACACGCTGATTGTACACTGTTCGAATATCTCGTTAGATATTTTTCCGCAAGGATCGGCTGTATGCAGTTAATGGAAAAAGGCGGCGCGAAATAGGTAAAAAAACCTAAATCGCCTGAAATTAATTAGAGGGTGTGCGGCGAATACGGCGTTATCGAAAGGAATTAATGTACTTCGGTCTCGCACAGCGCGTAACATAAATTGGTTTGGATCAATGGACTTGAACCGACGACCGCGGCAGTTATGTAGAAAAATGTTTTGCTCAATGAGTCGTCACGGGTATCCGCGATCATAACGACAAACATGCACGATCACAGCGGAGATATGAAGCAATAAATTACCTTTCACGCGTCTGCAAACGATACGAAAAGGAAGAGATTAATGAACGTAAACGATTAGTCGTAGAATGGATTTAATTTTTAAATAGACGCCGATTGTAAGCGCGCTATTTCTTTGATTATTTGTGCACATGTATTGTCCTTTTCACAACGTTTTATACCCGCTTTTATTTCTATTTATAAATAACATGTAAACGGTCTCCTTGTTTCTGGAGAACATGGCGTGATACGTCCACATTAGCCGCATCTATTTACGTTGATGGATGGATGATAAATTTAGCCGTAGCGCAATTGCTTTGAGAAACCTTCCGTCCTACCTGTCTACATATTTACCGGATCCATCTAACGCATCTCCGAGTGCCACCTATGAGCTCCCGCATAATTTAATAATAGACACGTAATGAACGCGGTGTGAAACGGTCGACTTTGCGAAACAACTGCGTGAAAACAAAAGAAACGTAGCAATCGTACTTCGAGTTTATTACATGTGTTTTCTCTTGCTTTATGAACAGATCAAGACAAGAATACGTAGAGAGCTATTGTTGGCTCTGAAAAATTGGTAAATGTATAGAGGGATTTCTCATAAATATACGGTTGACTAATTAGATGCTGTGTTGACTTCTTTAATATCTACATTCCTTACATAATTCTTAAGAATAGTCTTATTTAAGCATAGATGAGATAGCGTGAAATACGGAAAAAGCACTTGCATATTGCTAACCTACCAGAATCATTTTTTTTTCTTACAAATTCTGCTTCACAAATACTTAACAAATTCTTGCTTATCCGTCGAATGCTATTCAAAGCGGACTTTGTATTTTTTGTTGTTGTTTTGTTCAATTGTTTTTGAAAAGTCGACGAACGATTTGTAAACAGTTCTTTTCTGATGTTCTTTTTTTTTTGAAGAATTCGTCGAAAAATACCATCTAAAATGGAGATTTACGGAGCCCAAACAGTTTTGAATAATTGATGACTTCCAAAAAATTATCTTGATTTAATCAAACGTAAAATCCAAGAGCGTATCGCTTTGGAAATATGGGCATCTCCTATCAGCATTGGTCGAATTTAACCGACGCGCGACATCTCTAACGAAACATCATTTGCAGTACGTAACATCACCTTCATTACACGCCTGGGATATTGCGGCAACAATAAAAAAAAAGAGGCGTATTTTAATGGTATCAGTCGGAACATTCATCCGACAAATTTTCTAAAGTTAATTTTTCCCCAAAACGCACAGGCCGACCCGCCCCGTTATACCCGTTACGTACACCAACCTCGTAGCGAGTACCTTTTACTGTGGATGGTCGAACAATTTTTAAAAAATTAGCTTCGTTTGGCGCGCCAAATTGAAACCGTTACGTAAAATGTACGCGGCGAATATTCCGCCCGGCTTAACGATAACGACAACGTCCATAAATCATCTGCATTTGGGGGAAATTTAATTGCGAAATATATTCGTTAGAAAAATTAGATCGTATTTCGATTTAATCAGTGAGCGCTAGGCAACGATGCAAATTAAATACAACATATGAGATTATTTTGAAAAATTACCTCTACGCGTCGGTATGGATTTCTGCCCCGGTTGAATTTCACGGCGTGCATGTTATTTTGATTTACGCGTGTTTTGATGCGCTGATAGAATTATAGTATTTGTAACGACGTGCGTCACGTTCCTACCTAAATTATAATCAATGCTGTTCATTATTACGCTTGTTTTTCAAAACAAGGGGATTATTTGACGCTAACCAAAAATAAATCAGTAAACAACATACTCGCTTTGCAATACACTTGCTAATGAATGTTTTTAACGTGAACGTGCATAAGTAAACCATTCCTCTTTCATAGATTTAGCAAAGAAGATTACGCAAACGGGAGAAAAAAATATTAAAACTTTTAAAAACTAAATGCTATGACGAGAAAAGACTTACATAAACATGAAAAATGCATTAACTAATCCAAATGAACATGTTCATCTAACTACTTCTTAACCAAAGGATCAGATGTGTAATCATCAGTAAAGTTCCACATTTTTCGTACGATTCACAGGCGTCGGTACAGAAGCGGTCGACCACTTCTGCGACTATATCCATAAGTTTTCCCTTCTTTTGATTTAGAATTACAGGCCGATTTCAATACTTAATGTTTTTTAAAGATATTACCATCTTTTACCAGCTTTTTTAAACAAAAACGAAGAACATACAGGGTAAACGAAGAACATACATACTGAGATAGAGATCAAATGTGGAAAGGATTGTACTTTTACGAACTCAATTGTGTAAAATTTATATTCTTAATGATTTTCGCGATTTTGATCGGAGCCTGTAGCTCCATTATTATTAACGTTAAAAAGAAGTGTATAAATGGACCAAAAAAAGCATTTTTTCGGAAGTCGTGAACGATTCCAAAGACATAACGTTTATTACTGTGTTCGTAGCAAGGCTATGGCAACAATTTGGTAGCACTTTCAAGATGGATATGCAAGCGTTCAGCTTGCTTATTTCCGCCCGAAAATTTCCGTCACTACCGTATTTTAGCGCGCATTAAAATTTCGGCAATAACACAAGAAAAGATACGTATTATAATGTTATCATATGTTATAATCCATCTGTTGGTAGGAAGCCCGATACGTATAGAAAGATTTCTGTTTTTATCCGAATATCCGAAGGGACGTAAAAATAATAAAATTAATCTAAGTCCAGCTAACGACATTCGTGGGGAAGACTTATATTACTTACTACTATTTGTCATACCTCGGCAAAAATCGTTGATTTCGACATCTATATCAATAACTAGAGAGGACAAAGGCAAGTGGAATTATTGCTTTTTTGCAGCGACTAGATAGACTCGTGTCTATTCGCCTCATTCGTGTTGCCTATTGATTTCCCCGAGAGTCGACAAAACACGAGTCTGTCTAGTCGATGCAAAAAAGTAATAATTTTATCCGCCTTTGTTCTCTCTATCAATAACAATATGTTTTAAATGGGTACAACTCATCATAGGTGAAAAATGGAATAAAACAATTGCCAACACAATCAAACAACGGTTAAAAACAACGCAACAAAGTTCTATAGTTTCGTTTAAATATTTTAATTTAAAAATTCAAAGGTATGTTGATTTAAGGTTAGTGGTTATTATCATTTCTACGTCTTAAAACTTCCATCCAACAATTTTTCATTTGTCGAATGAATGTGTCTAGGGACATTCCCGAATTCGCGACCCACGATTTCTATTAATTCAAGACGTTCGTAAAATCTCGAAAATTTCCTAAATTTCATCCCGTTAAAACGTTACAGAATACAGTACGATACTCGTTTTTTTTCTCATAAAATTTAGTACAGTAACTTCTCTCTCTATGTCTGGCACCTTCTGTAATTACCAAAATTACCTCAGATACGGCGGCAAACTCTTATTAACAGTGCTAGGTGAGTATTCACTTTGATTAAGTATGCTCATTGTCTACGCTTTTGCTTTGCTCTCATTTTTGTGGAATTAAAAATTTACTTGTACAGCGCCGGTGGTTAAATAATTCATAACTTTTTGGATTAAATCCAAGCCCGCTAATTATTTATTGTTACCGCATCAACGTGAATATTTCGGGCGCGATCTAAATGTACTAAAAGCGAACACAATGCGTCTGATGGTGTCGCTAGCAAATAGGAAAACACTCAAAATTGTCAATTCGACACGGTAATTAAAAGAAAATTCGAATTGTTAATCTTAATTTTAAACAGAAGATTGCATCAGTACAAGTATTACATCACACGCTAAACATCCACAATACTATTTATGCTATTCGCAGTAATTTAATCCGCCCTCTCTCCGCTTATAAAGTCCCAATAAATTAGAGCGGCGCGGCAATAATTTTGCATACAATGAATAAATTCCATCGCTAATTAATATCAAAAGGTGTGTACGCGCCGCAAGATATGCGGACAAAATTTACACATGCATATGGTACGTACATACGTCGATACTGTTACGGCGTATAGAAACCTGCTACGGAATAACGATGGTATCTCGCGAATTAATTTAGAGAGGAACGTCTACCGAGATTCCCCGATTCTCATCTTATATGCGATGCATATTTTTACCGTATTCGAGCAAACTATTTTCACCGTTAAGTACTTACTACAATAAGTAACGATTATTCTTCGTCGCGGAAAAGCGAAACGGAAATGATTGAAAGCTCGTTAACAAACTAACGCTGAGAGACACCCGAACTTGCAACGCAAGCTTATCCACTTCCCTTTATAACAACTCCCTTTAACATCTACGCATTGTGAGCGCATGTTAAAACTACATTCAACGTAATAGTTGATCATTAGGTATTCGAGGTTTATTTCAGGGCTACTTTTTCTTGTAATTTCTTTGTTTTAGTTGAAGAGTAACAAGATGACCCGAAAGAATTTATTATTGACAAGCTTCACGAACTCCTCCGTTTAAAATTGATGTGTAAATGCGAGTTAATGTAAATGTCTGTATTCACGTTGATTCGTATAATAATACCGGCTTCTTCATATAATTGAGGGGATAAAGTCGCATATTCTCCTAGCTTGGTCGTTAGCCACGTTAGATGAGGATTTATAATAATTTAATGTAATTGTACTCGTTTCGATATTTGGACACATAGCCTAGATAACGTTCATCAAACAATAAACATAATAAATTCTCCATGTAATATTGCTGCCATTGTAGACTCATGTAACACGTTCCCTGAAATTAATTAAATTTTAGGGGCGGTATGTGTGTGATTCAGGAATTCGTGGATTGCCATCAGAGGCCAACGGATTTAATTAACATGCGTTGCTAGAGCGTTGCATCTAAAATATGTAACCACGGGATGTTTCACAAAAAAAAAAAAACTCTTAATGCAGGCTATCGATTAGAGTTGTTTGTAATTAGCTAAATTTATCTCGAAAAAAAAATGTTAATTTTTAGATATATTTATTTGCACCGATAGATTATTAGATATATTTTTTCAACAACATTAACAAGTGGTCTCGTTTGTACATATTTCGGCGAAACAATTGTCTTAAACAATTTAAAAATGATTTAAATTGTTTTTTATTCCTTTAAACAAATGCGGTAATTGAAGTATTTTTTGTCGATTTATCGCATGCATTGTGATAAAACAAAATGTTTATATACCAGCCGTTGTTCCAACAAAAAAAGAACGCCGTAATTATCAAGCAGCATTGTTCATCCGAGCAAATCACAACAAAAAAAAAGCTCTTGCTACCTTCTCAGTGTATTACCTCAGAAGTAAACTATGCCGTCGTTGAGCTTCACGTCATCATCAGAAAACTTCAACACGACAACGACATAGTTGACAACACGAATGCTCGATCTATGAACTGTTCCAGTTTGCAGACAAAACAAATTTCCAATGTAGATTTCCACGCTGTGTATAATCCGAACCCCCAGCGTGTAATAATTATCGTCGTAGCATTAAATCAATGTTGTGTTGTATAATTTATCGCCCCGTTTGCGCGCATCTTGGAGCCGCACCGGAGAAATGTTATGTGTACCCCGTCCAATTGTCGCGGTGATATGTGTTGACAAATTTGCCTCCGAGTTATCTACACAAATCTAACACAGGCGCCCGCGTGTTGCGGTAATAATCCAGCAAGCAGAACACACATACTTACATCTCGGTAACTTACGAACGGCTGAGCAGACGGAAGAACTACATATCTGCTGCCGTGTTTAAATTTCGCCAACTATCACAAACTTTGATGTGTTTCGGGATTAAGAACGGCAGGTAATTTATAAGCGTAACTTCGGTGGACCCATCTCTGTCTTGCCTGCAGGTACGTAGGTAAGTGCTTGGAATTAGCGGGCAATTTAGGGAAGTGCAAGAGTCGCGATAAACAAGCTTTAATTAGAGCTTTGTTTAATATGCGGGGTGAACGTGGTAAAGCTCAACAAGTACCTCAAAAAAATAATATGTAGAAGAGGGAGCCTTTCGTTACTTAAATGTTCAGAATTTTCCAATGTACAGGTTATCCGTAGAGCACAATTCAAAGAGAACAACCTATTTGCTCTTTCATATATCTATCGATGTACTTCGTCGTGCGGCACCTGTATATACGTGAAAATATGCAATTGAAACCAACAATAAACTAATCGACATTATTTAATTCCTCCGGCTCTAATCCAGACGCTCAAACAACTTCAATTAACGGTAATAACGCGTCTATTTAGCAGTACGTCGTAGAGGGCGCTCCGATCGTTTTGCACAATCGCAACTTATTTGCAGACTCGCATTTACATATCGACTACCAGACCCGTCTAATAAGTTCCCTCCTCTCTACTAATCGCCAATTACGAGAAGCATCTTCTCACTGTGTAAAGCTTCTATTAAAGCCTGTTAGTACACGGCGGCTGGTTTCGTTTGGCTTGCGGTTGCTGTTATTCCAGCGTGTGTGTATATACACACATACACGAGAGCTTACTCCTCAAAAGCTCACAGTTTATTCAACGTCTTAAACTAATAAAACATTATTGTGCCGCACGATTACGAATAGCACACGTAACAAGGAGAAGCGCCGGGGATTATGGTCATAATTTACCGCGGCTTTTAATCCCAAATATCAAAGTTTATGGCAGTTGGCGAAGTTCAACTACGGGGTAAATACGTTGGTTACGCGTACGTACGTGCCAACCAATGTAAAACGGCTTCGGGGCAAACGTAGTTAAAATGTATAAAATCGACGATCAACACGTTCCCTAAAAAAAAAAGAATTTATTACGTTTCGATTTATTCTTGTACTAGCATCTTCGCCTTCTGAGGTTTGTCCTGTAACTAAACATCGTTACGAGTAGACGCTCAAATATTACTAGGGGCGTGATTACCTTAGAGATTCGGTAATTAAGACGCTCCGAAATGAAAGCAAACGCGACGGAACAAGCCAATCCTTATCCTGTGTAAACGATAAATACTTCGGTATTAAACTCCCTGACCTGCCCGGCGGGCAAGTCCATCCGACTTGAAAAGTAAACATTCAAGTATTTTCTTTCCGGGCGTACTTTCTCGCTAACAAGAAACTCCTTAAAAGTTTCCGATAGATTATAGCTTCCCTCTTTCTTCCTTCCTTGATCTTTTTTAATAGGAGAACAGAACTAATTTTTGAAAAATTGGGAAAAGTTTCGCGCTTCGTATGCGCTCTACGATCGCTTTCGTTATTTCCGTTCGCCTACAGTTACGTTTCGTGAATTCAATCGAATCTACTCGTCATTTTTTCGAATTCTATCCCTTTGTTTAAGCACATTACATCGCATACAACGGCCTTTTTTTTGCGGTAACCATTTAAAACGAACGAACCGAAAAAAACAAGAGTGTTTTAAACGATCAGATGTTTGAGATATGTGTCAGAAATAAGCGCGAAACCGGTTTTTAAATTATAAAAATATAACGACAAGTAGTACGCGCGAGAAAGTATATAAATTATACAAATACAGGTTTTTTATCTACTTAGAAGACGATGTGTTTGCGTAGGTATCCTTGAGTGTTTGATGGTTTTTTTTTAACTAGTAGATGCTTAATTTCGAATTCGCTTTAATACATAGTTGTGTAATTTTAAATGTTTTATTTTCGGTACCTCGAGTGACTAAGAAATAAACCTGAAAAATATATCAAATAAATCGAAATACAAACACCGTTACATGTGTTATGAGAGGACAAAAGCAGATGATATTATTTCTGTTTTGTAGCGACTAGACAGACTCGTGTTTTGTCGACACCATGAGGCGAATAGACACGAGCCTATCTAATCGTTGCAAAAAAGGAATAATTCCACCTGCCTTTGTCATCTCTAGATAGGTGTATTTATTCATAGGATGGAAATGTTAACCTAATCTAATCGCCCACGCGATTTTGATAATTCAATCGTTACTGCCCTGATAGAAGGGACCAAATTGCGATTTACACCTTCGTCACCTGTGATAGCCGGATGTAATGGAATTTTATAAAAAATGCTATTTTTTTTTCATATATTTTGGGTCGTCGATCTACATCTTCGAGAACAAAGCTCCGCTTATGTCCTTTCTGAGATAAATTACTATTACTGCCCTAATTACAATCCAAGCATTGTTTGATTTGATAACCTTTACATTTATTTCTGGTATTGGAGATCTCAGGGTAGGAATGTCGCTCTATTCATTTGTCTATCTTCCCGTATTTTTCGCTATGTCTTATGTTATAAAGCGTGCAGACGGCAAAAATAGGTACTTGTAAATAATTTTTTTTTTCTTGGGAGCGAAGGTAGAACAAACATGTTGGAATTAGACTTTTTCTCGCGACCTTCGGTCATAGGGTCGATGTGTAAAGTGTACGGATACTTTCGTGTCGTTTGTCGTATTGTATTCTGATTAGAACGCTGGAAATATTCTAATCGTTGCCAGCTATAAAAAAATATTATCCTCGCAGACTACGAGGCGTATATGCATTTGGATTTGACATAAAATACGCATGCGTTGAGCGTTAACTTACTTTTCCAACAGTTTCAAGAAAAACCTCGAATAAAAAAAATAAAATAATTTCAATGCCGATTCAATGCGATAAGACAAGTTCACTACACAGAGAAACGTGATTTTCTTGGACTTCTCACTGACTTAAAGGAAAACGGCCGCTCCTCTTGCACCGGATAATTGGAATAGAAGACAGAAATTTTAATAGTTCTTTTCACTACGAACCGTGCTCGTTAACAGAAGGAAACTTATTTCAAGTTTAATTAAATCTTTGCATCTGCGTTTGAAAAGACTACGTGGATAAGTAGTCGCGTGGTCAAGATGTTCTGGGGAAATTGATTAATTTTGATACGATCTGTACCGTTAAAATAAGAAAAAAAAATAATCAAAATAATATGTAATTTGTTCTTTCAATAAACTGTAAATAAAGCTAATAATTAAATTATTTTTTTTATTGTTAAAAAAAAAATTGACTAAAGCATCGAATAGAATAAAACCTATTATTTAGACTAAAACGAATACGTAGCGTAACCGTATCAAACACGATTTTGTCAAAAAGGCTACCGTACAATAAATATTGTCGATACGTATAACGGTTGAACACTTAGTAAAATAGCGAAGCCGCTCTCGAAAGCTTTTCACGCACAGTCTCTCTGGACTATTTCGAAATACCGGCCTTTGGCAAAAAAATTTAAGCGGACACTTTATGTATGAAAACCATGTATCACTTCAAACGAAATGCGTTTCCACAGAAGTATACAAGCGTACAAACGAAAACGGGCGTTTTATCGGTTGTCGGGCAATCAAACTATGAGAGCTAACAGAGATGTAATGCGAACGCGATGCGTGCTTACAAGCTACAACCGCGTATTCGTTCGTCGGAGGTATAAGTGAGCTCATTTTATTGACGATTTACGAAGTACACGGGTAGATACGTTGCTATTGATTTCGCAAAATGAGTTCAACTATTAAGGAACGAGTTCCAATTGGTTTAATATAATCTAGGATTTCGCCGGCGAACAGCATCGGGCTATCGCAACAGACTGCTTGAAACTGATGCGTTTCGGTAGACTGCAGTTTCCACAGATATAAGCCGTAGCTATAAACTTGTTGTTCGACGCCGCCGTGCAGTTGACGAAAGTTCATCGTGTACACGAATTATTGCAGGTTCTCGGTAGAAACAGCACGCGCCCGTCTTCCGTCACCATCCTTGTGCAGCACCTATTCAAGGCTTCATGTAACTCAATTTCTTGGCCTACGATCTACGCGACAGAAAAATTTACGTATTTTTTAGCAAAATTTGTTATATGGCATCGCCTTCTAGGTAAAAGGGACTATATTTTTGATAAATAAAGAAAGAAAGGAGAAAAATGTAAGTCGCGATGTATTCGGCCCATCCTTCGGAAAATGACTTACATTATCCTCGAGACTATGTAAAATAGTTCAAATTGTCTCCTAGAAGAGACTGTCTGACGAAATCAGGCAATTCGGGCGAAAAATTATGTTTTTTCTGATACCAAGTTTTTTTTTACTATGTTTTTTCTGATATATATACCAATATATATATATATATATATCATAAATCGGCAACACCCAAAATACCTACACCGACTTTAACAATCGATCTACCTACGCACTCAACAACATCTACTCTGCCGACTTTCGCGATCGCTACTTTCTGCAACATCATCTGCTCTGCTTCAAATCGAATTACATTCCCGGCTTTCTCGAATGCGTCCGTACTAAAGTCGAATGCAGATGTTCCGAATAGGCGAATAAACAGAACGCGTTCAAAGCGTGGAAACTACGCGAAAAGTGGCTTTCATTAGAGCGGGACTGCCGCGGAAACGTTGCTTTCAACGTGATACGACAGTTACGTTATTTTTAAAGGAGGTGAGACGAAGGAACCCGGCCTTGTCTCCGTACGGTTTGTACCGTGACGACTCCGTCGGATAGATTAGAGAAAATCATATTTTGATTAGATTGAAAGGTCTACGATATGCGCGGCGCGATGCGGGGCTTCCGGTTGTTTAGAACTCCTAGAAAATAGAATAACACGAATCGCGCGATCGTATGTTAGCGCGTAACGAACATGCCTGAAATGAACCGTACGCTAAAAACTGAAAAGGCCGCAGTTGAATTCAAGGAATATCCAACGAAGCTTTTAATTCCGCAAGTTTCTTTGTTCTACGTTCGCTATTATCAACCCTTTTTCAAAGGAGGATTGGTAATGGTACATTGAGGCTATCGAACCGTGACATCTGATTTTCTCTCGGGGTGTGCGCCTATTTTGCGTTGTATCTTTGTTTGAAGGGTGGATAGATAGCTGCTATTTCATATCTATGTATATTGTGTTATGGTTGAATTACTTTGTGCAAATTGAAAAACAGACTCGCAACGAACCTTCGCCTAATATGCGTTAAAATTTCCAATAAACACCCTTTAATATTTTTACTATTATTTCATTGTAAGCGAGCGTTTAACCCGTAACTGCCATAGTCCGTCGTAATCTTTATGTCACCTATATTGATATCTCGATATCTATAGAATCGTGGTTATTACAAGTAACTACTTTTTTTTGCCAGACCTAAGCGCTGTAAATAACACCAAACGCCCACAATTAGTTTCTTAACTAACACATCGGTAGAATAAAGGTAATGCAACACAAAATTTCATCAAGTTTTGTTATTATGTCCGCAACAATAGAAACGTTATCATCTTATTGCGTACCATATACATATGTATCCCTCCTCCTGTCGGCGTATAGGACGCTAAATTTACAACCCGATGTTTACTGCTACAACAGATTCTCCAACTCCGCACGCTCCCGTACACGATAAAGGCGAGGTCCATCTGTATTCAACACCTGACGCTAGCACATATATTTACGTGTACCTAAAGTCTATATAACGTCCGCTACGAAACAACTATCGCAAACATACGGAATATCCATGTATTATGTGGC
Source organism: Oryctes rhinoceros (assembly GCA_020654165.1). NCBI lineage: Eukaryota > Metazoa > Arthropoda > Insecta > Coleoptera > Scarabaeidae > Oryctes > Oryctes rhinoceros. The sequence goes on along the minus strand of JAIOKQ010000548.1, from coordinate 2,365,230 downwards.
GAAGTGCGTACGGGCGAGGCATACATAAGCTCGATTGTCATTATTGACTCGTAACGCTGGCCGTTAGCGTCCGACCAGGTCCTACTGATCAATTCGTTCGCAAATATATTAGCAACGCGAAACGGGACTTTCCGAGCGACAATAATCGCCTCAGTACCGATACGCAGTTCCGGTGCTCTACCCCTTCGGTATTCGTGTTCGGTGTGCCGCCGCAAAAGTGCGGATTAATGCAATCTTCATTCGGATACCTTAGCTTTATTCAGGCGAACGGTAATACGGTAATAAAGGGTCCCCTTTGTTTTCTTTTCGAGTTCACAAGAATTCCCTTATATCTACCTGTGCATTTCCTTCTGGCAAATGTTATACGTTCACGCTGTTTAATTCGATACCTATAGTTAGAGTCCGCTCGTGGAAGGCAGCAATCATATGTAGAGGTGGTCTCTTTATCGGACTTTAGCGTACTTGAAGTCCATCTGTGTGTTGGACTTAGATGAATTAGACGATTTTTAGTAACACACGCGTCCACCTTATTCGACTATGTTAAGAGACCATGATAACGGAGGAATTCAAAGAAAAAGAAAAAGACAGAATACTGAAGCGCAACTGTACGTTATTTGCATGCTTAGTATTAGCACCATACGTATGTAATTATGCATGCATGTATGTACGTTCAGATTTTACGTTTGTTGGTTTACTTGCTCTATTCGCTTTTATTTTAGCGCGCTCCGCAGCTAAAACTATAGGCGACGATAACTGTGAAATTATTAGCGTGTTTTATGTTCCCTCCTATTTTAACGGAGACATAATATCTATGCAAATGTACTTTACATGGTTTCAAGTATTACTTAACAAGAAAACAGTTAGTTAGTTGGAAAGTAGGCAATTTGTTTTATGCAAAACAGCCGCAGATACAAGATCGAAACGTTCATTTTTAAACAAATACAGCGACCGATAACCAAGTCAAGCTTTTGATTGGCCGTCAAGGAAAGAATTACGATGATTGCTTTAAAAGAATTAAGCGAAGCGATAGGTTGCGGCGAAAATTTGCGTTACGAAGGAGTAACAATTTGTTAAGTAGTTTTAGTTGTTCTTCAAATACAGATCAACGACAAAAGAATTTCTTTCTTTTTCATGGTCACTACCACTTGGCAATTTATTTAACAATACTTTTGCTGTCGCATGGTGAAAATTCGCTTATTTCTTCTTCGACTCTCGTTATTATTTCTTCCATTTGTACTTTAACGTGTTGTCTCTTAAAGATTGGACGGTTGATAAGTTAAATTGCCGATTAAGAAATATTAAAGGACCACGAATTAGTAAATGTATGCTTATTAGGCCTCCTTATCTCGAGAATGTCTTGCTAAGGTTGGGGTATGTAATAAAAGTAGTGCGGCTATATTTGCTGTAACTTAAATAAAGACATTATTTCGTCTGTTCTTTCTTCTTAAGAACACACATACGTCGAGCAAATCGTGTAATAGTTTTTAGAATTAAATGACTTCTCCCCGCATTCCTTTTATTATTATTAATACCTTAATTTGAATTCAAGCCGGTCGACGTCGAATTACGTAGTTACGTCCTGTTACGTCCACGACCATAAAAGAACCTCCCAGAAGCACAACGCAACACATTTCGTTCACAACAAACTTATCGGTTTAGATCCTCGTTACGCCAGAATTAAACGAGAACGTGACTCACATCCAAATCTAGACTTTTAACTTCCTTATGTAGCCGTGCCGTGAACGTCGACGACAATGCGCATCCCTCATCCACGCACAACAGGAGGAATTTTTAAAATTAATCCGATCTCTTTTTCCGCTCCGGCTCTTTTTCAAAGGAGGAACGGATCTCTTAAACGTTATTAACTACGGCGAAGTGGATTGGACCATCTGTGCCAGCTTCCCGAAATGAATGTCTGGTCTAGAGCGTTGCTGTAATTTATGTATGAGGAGCGGGAGGCATCAACGCATAGAAGCCTTGCTGTCTGGGAGTTTATTTTTTACGGTAACGAGGCGAAGCGAGGCCGCAAACCTCCATTTTAACTTCATCGCCGGTTTTTTGCGCGATTGAAATGATTATGGAGTGTCAATTTTACAAGTAAGCTCGATTTTGTTTACGGAAAAACGACCGGGAAGCAGGAGGTGGATAACCGTACTTCGCAAGTTCTCATCGACGTTCCTAAGCGACGCATTTTTCTTTCGCAGAAAGCGGGGCTTCACATATAATGATACCTGTTAAGTTAAAAAAAAAAAAAACGGAGTAATAAGTAACATTATTGTTCAAATCTTCATATTTCAACGACATATACTCCCTTAATATTCACCACTCTATTACGTCATTACTTCAACAAAAAAAAATCGTATTGACGGCATTGAAAAAAAGGGGTGTCACGTGTCCGTCCATGCGTTTCCGTTCCCACAACGGTTCTTCAATTATGTCGCGTTCGAATTGGAAAATTCCCCGTACCTACCGCGTCGCCTATCACAAACAACGGATTAAAAATTAATTTCATAATGGTAGTCAAGTCTGCCTTGACGCTCATCAAAAATTCATCGCACCCGGAGGGTGTACCATCGAGATCGAGGCGTGTGAACTGCGCCTCGGCTAATGTGACAAATGACTGACGAAGAAGCAGTTACGGTACCGCCACCTACGTCGAGTCGTTCTCGCGCGAGACCATTTGCTGTTTAGCAGTGGATTTCGTAGGCTAGCTAAGTAGGATGGAAACGGTGACGAGGAAGAAGATATTTGGAACGAGAGAATTGCCGAAAAGTTTTTTCGCGTATCCAATTTCCGAACGCGAGGATAAGAAAGGATATTTTTAAAATATTTTTAAACGTTCCAAAGGGTTTTCTAAATTAAAATGGTAACCCGGTGACTTTTGAGGGATCTCTTGCAAGGTAAATTTCCCTAAAGTTATCCTTCAATAATAACAATAATCGTTAAAAATGTTAGATTCTATTCGGCAACTGTACAACACATAACCATCATCAGATCAATCTCATACGTACAACAAATGCACGAAGTACCACATCCAAATGGGAAAGCCGTTTTCGGGTGATTGTAGCTACTTAGATCCAAAATTTCAAAATAACGGTTTAAAAACATCAGTATCTTGTTTACTATTGTCATGGTAGCCAAACAATACTCACACCACCAACCACTTAAACGACGCAACATCCAAATGTAAGACTCACCTTTAACAACGAAGATCTCGTTTTGTTTGAAAGACAAACAAAGCGACAATAGACGCGCGAATTGACAGGTTTAAAACCGTAGAAGAGACGCTCATGTATGTACATATTCTTTGGTATCCAATTGTAAAAGGACGGCATTCTTTAATAGTAATGCGGTAATAAATTCTAATCTAGAGTCAATGCGGTCCATATTTGCGCTAATAGATAAATAAGTTAATATTTACACTTACCTTTCACGTCTGGTATTTTCAAATGCGGTTAAATTAGATCTGTGTCACCCATTCACTTTCTATTTACCATTTCTCTGTTGTTGTTTCTCATCTATCATTGCCATGGCATGTTGAAAAGTATTTCGACTTCTCTCGCAACAACAACGCCTGGATTATTTTTTTAATACAATCGCAATCTTAAATGTAATGGAATGAGCAAAGTACAATTACCTTTTCTCGTTTAGTCGAATGTACACGTGTGGATTAAATCGCAGCGTTTATTAAATTAAAAACAGATATCTCCGATCACGTTAAGAAGACGTGCACGTCATAGATGACATTTACGCTATGTTGTCAGTTTTCAGTATTGGCAGCTATCATAATATTAAATAATATAAATATAGGTTATATAACAGATTTGTTTGTGCCTAATCTTACTTGTCGGCTGTCGATAATTAACGATAACTAATAAATAGACACCAAGAATATAAATAACAAACAAAACGACATAACATCATAAAACGACAGGGCACGCAAAATGACAACTGAAAATTTGGCATCGTTGCTTTAGTGATTTTCAGCGATGTCAACGGTACGGCAGAAAAAGTGTCAAAAAAAACCTTACAAAAATGGTAATTTTAGTGAAGCGCTATTTGTCATGCTGAATGTTCCTATCGATGGCGTGCATGTCGCGTATACTTATGTTGCTCGGGTGTTTAATTTTTGCTGGAAGTTAACTTGAAAATATGTAAATTATGGATGATTTAATTAAATTTAACAACGTGTTTACCTTCAACACAATGGAGCCCCTCCACATTTAAACATTTGTTTGTGGCAATGTTTTTGTCGAAATTAACGGTTCGTTTTATCGTAAAATTCCTCGATGTACTTCCCTTACCTCCTAAAGCAGCCTGTATAGATACGTAGAACACGAATAATATTGAGGAAAATTACGTTACGAACTAGTTGAGACCAGTAAATGGGACATTATAGGTTTTGGACAGATTAATTATCTACGATAAAGTGAAATTTCGACGATAAACTGTCAAAATCGCATTATTACTGTCTCCGCGATCCATCAATTTCTTACGCTCTCGTTTCGACTTTTTGAAAGAAAAGCCGGAACTCATTAAAATCCATCTTCTCCGAGTTGAAATCCTTATTTTAGTGGTTCTAAAAGTTTTATTTATATCTATTTTCGTTTCGATCATAATTTTATACAGCTATTACCCTTGATTTACGGCCACTTCTCAACGGCCCATAACCTTTCGGACTACGTAACGTTAAATATTGGCCTATTATTGAAACGGAACGCATTTTGGTAACGTTGATCGAAAGCGCTAAAGGATCTGAGCTCTTAAGACCACGTGACATAAATCTAATTTACGATCAAAATAAATTAGACGTTACTACCGCCAATTTTTCCGCGCTTTATACCGTTCGGATTGGGTATCATTAGGAAGAAGTGTCAAATTTAACGTCTCCGGGATCTTGTTTTATAGCTACGAACACGACTTTATTAGCGCACGAAATTATCGTACGTAACTAATGCCATAAATTATAAAGTTTCGCGCTTTGTTGTGTCGGCTCCTCGCGTCCGAAGTATGTTTTTAATAAACCCGACTTAATTCCGGCTGCCCATTAAAAGTTACACTCGAAGGGAATGCGGCATGGCTGCCGCCCGCACGTTCCATCTGCTAATAACCACGATCGGGGTCGTATCTGTTACTTGTTGAACCTTTACTTGTGTATTAGAGTTGTCGGTTTGATAAGAACTAACTTGGATGGAGTTCACTAAACAGCTTATGAATATGGAACGTAGGTACGAATAGATACATATGGATCCCGCTAAGGTGGTAGCAGATAATTACATGTCGGGTCATGGTAACAAGAGAGTTAGAAGTCGCGCAGCGTTCGGGCCACGACGAACCCGATGTGTATCCTCCTGGAGACGCTACTAAATCGTTAACTAACCCATTGCTTTATCATAAGCTAAGGCCTTCTTCCAAAGTATTATCCCCTGCGTATCAGGTTTCCGATCGAACCAGAATATCCGTAATCACGGAACACCTTCAAGCATTGGACAACCGTTAAAGCAACGTAATACGACTTAAGTTCATCTCGTTTTTTTCAAGAAATTATTATGGGTGGTAATTCCAATCCTTCCCTAATGTGTGGACGTTGACGCTCAGACAAAGACTCTTGCCCTTTGAACCCTTACACGCGACCTCCTCCTAAATAACTTGTCTGCATTTTCATCGCTACGATTTCCTTTGGGGCTCTTCAAAAATATTGCATTGCTATTGTTTGTTTAGAGTTCTTTGGCGTTTTCGGAGAAGGTTTGACGTTATTGGTCGACTTGGGGGAGAGCTATAAATCGTCTTCTTTACCAGTTTATCTTTTTATGGCAGGTAAAAACAATCAAGTATTTTCCCATTAATTGGGATTACAGTAAGTAGTTATAAGTAATGTTAGAGAACTGCGATGGGAAGCATAAATTTACAGTGTTAAACCGCTTAATGTGGTCACGGTTAACATTTATCGCCTATTATCTTCGGAATTACCATTTAAAAATAATTGGCGTTAATAAACACATGCAAATAAGGAGAGAAAATAAGCAAGCTAATAATCGTTTGCTACTACCCTAAGATCCAATAGGTACAAGACTTGAAAAAGTCAAATATTCTTTAACGCCGCCACTGATACTCTATATCGTCTCATGGTAGTTGAATAAACAGCGAAATTTCCATTGGATCGCTTGGAAACAGCAAAAAAAGAAAACGAAGGGAAAGATGAGGAGACTCGCAGTGTTGACACGCAAATTGATACAAAAAGTATGCAAATTTCAAGAGCGGAAAGAAAATACGGACTCGATCGCCCCTTTAGGAAGACTCTTACTTTCTTCGTACATTGCGTTTGATCGAATTCACCCACCGAATATCAATAAAGGAGAGACGCGCGCGGAGAAGCTAAGTAGTTTAGATTGTTCGAATCTTATGCGAACATATGACTCGCGGAACGGTTTAGGGTTGCACGTTCGAAACAAACACATTGTTGGGAAAATACGCATAAAAATACGAATTTCGTACGAGACAGAGTACGTTCAACTTAAGCGACAAATAGCGTTCACGCAACAGATATTCGAGATACTCTCGCCCGTTGCCACGTATAAAAATACTAGTATCTCACGCTAATCTGATTAGACGTAATAAAATAAGTATTTCGCCATTTCCGCCAGGATGTATATCGAATTTCGTCTAATCTGGGCCAGCGCTCGTTCCGATTAAATTTGACAAAGGGGCCCCGAGGACACGCAACGGACGTCGATGACGGAGAAGGAAAAATTAGGCGGGGTAAATCCGTCACGTTTAACTTTCCTCTTAAATCCTTCGACACCGCGATCGGGACAAAAATAAACATCTGCTTCTGAACCATATCCTCCCGTTCGGTTTAAGTCGAAGCCATCATTAGATCTGTTCGGTTCATTTACATTCGCGTTTGAACTGAGAGATATCGGGTCTAAAGTCGCTGGCTGTTACAGATTCGATTAACGATCTGGCAACGTCCATTTTAATCTTTTCACATCGCGTTTCGATTTATAGTTATTTGGCAAAATTTAGTATTTACGCGAAACATATCCCCGCTTTTTTATACATCTTGTCTAATCCTTAAATTTCTTAAAGCCCGATCCAATTGCATTAAAGGAAGAGAAGTGATCATTTGGATTCTATACTTGCTTCAGAAGGATTCATGGAGGATCACATGATTCCCGAAAGAAAAAAAAGAAACGGACAAATGATAGACTGAAAAGAGATATAAATAAAACCAAATCCGTTTAACGTTTAACACTGTTGAGAAGGAAAAACCAGATAACGAGGATAACGATTAAAATTCGACCCTACAGTACAATACAAGGTCGAACGGAAGGAGCCGATTAAAACTAAATCCGACGCGCGCTGTCCGTAACACGACGGCTAGGTAGGAATTCGGTGTGTGTTCTTCTACCTGGATAAGTTCGCTGGGAAAATGTACGTCCGTATAAATATACGGGTAATGCGCGTAGGTATCTATGTATATAAACAATGAGGATATTAAGGTCGCGGTTTGAATAATTGTGAATAGCGTGCGAAGAAAGATTTATACAACGCTTTCTTAGTTAGTGTTTCGAACGGGAACTTTTTTCATAGCGTTGAAGGACGCAGAACATCCCGTCTGACATCATTCCTTATGTAATCTTAGAGAAACGAAGAGCCATTTCTATATATGTACAGTTAGCGGCCAATATGGAACGACGGCATTAAAGCTTATTCATTGGAGTTGTACATCAGCTGTTCTTTTTTTTTTCTTTAATACTAACGGCATCGTTTTAATGTTACGTATTGAGAGGTAAACGTCTTCTATTCTGTCGATAATTAATTCACTGATCATTGTATAATTTGAAATGTACCAGATATCTCAGGGATATCTTTAAAACATCCTTTTTCTTATCATTTCTCCCGTTTAAAACCCCTATCATCAAGATATATCCTTCCATAAACGTGAACATAAATAAACATCTTCACCGCTTTAAAACTAGAAGAGCAAAAATAATAAGGTAAACGCACGAAAAGAATTTAAATGAAAAATTCGTTGATAATCGTGCTCGATCGGGCATCATCGGAAGTTCCTCATTTCTCATAGTCATAAAGTGAAGACGGAGATTCCATTTCACTTTGTAATAGATGCTTCAAAATCCGCGCCTTCAATTCTCGATATTTTTATCTCGTTGCAAGTGAAGAAAAAACAGTTAATTGAATGTCATTTTGCGCAGATTACCCACGAGCAACTCGTTAATTGGCGTACCTACGTGTACGTATTTACCTATGCATGTATTTGGGATATATGGTTTGAAGCAAGTATCCATAACTTGTAACTTTAACCTGGACTAATACGATCACGTTCCCGGTGATACGTAGAGGGTGTACGTAATTTTGCATATTGATTTTATGAAGATACGAAAATTTGCATGATGCCTTACGGATGTTCGATAACACGTACATCTCATCTCCTTTGATCGAAACTTGAATTTACTTTGTTTATTAAAACAACGGTATCGAAGCAATCGAGATGTTTCGCAGCTTATTACTCTTTTCTTTGCCACAGAATCAACCGTAAGAATGGTTTCGACCACGCAAGGTTAGTTCTAGACATGCAATAAAGTATGTTTAACATTAATCAACCACTTGAACGCAACAACGGTAAGAAGTGACTTACTGAACTTTTCTACCGTAAGATAAATGTTATATACAAGAAAATATACGTTACTCATGCTATTAATATAGTCTACGTTTAAAAATTTTAGCTATATTGGATGCTTAATTGTTTAACAATCGTATTTGTTAATATTTCTGTAAAGATGGAAAGATGTGTGACGTCATTGAATTCTTCCTTTTAAAAGCAATGCACGTACGTAAATTAAAGCCGTGATGGACGATATTTCCGAAGTGTCTGAACCATTATTTGCGAAAGTGAAATTTTGGGTAGCTGAATTTAAAGGTGGTCCTATTATTTTGATTAACCAAATAGCTGCAACAACCACTACCAATAACGTCGGAACAAATAAGACCGTCATTGCAGCCAATATGAAGTTTAGCCGCTATTACTCTTCATAATGCAAGGTAAAGTAAGTATAAAGACATGCGACTATGTATGTCTCTTAAAAATTATATCCGTGTTACGCCGCAAAATGTAAGCTGAAGCTTTTCATTAATTGCGAAATAAGGAACATGAAAAATGAATATACGCATAGTAATAGTGAGTATTTACTGCTCATACACTGCACGCGTTATGGGAGAATCTTACTGAAGGTTACAGCAACAGATGGCTTACTAGTTTGACCTACTTTATGGCGATTCTACCATATTAGGCATTGTTAGATATTTTGAATGCTTACCATCGAAGAATGTATCGACGAATTGGCACCATTGATCTAGCAAATGATGATTTCTTGTATGGACCGAACGCGATAGTATTATTATTTAGTTTTATTTTTTAGTTTCTGAACATGCTCTTCGGTTAAAATTTAACTATTTCTTACAGGAACGGTCGCCGACGGTAATATCCTCCCCGTACATTCACGTATTTTAATAAAATTTGACGTCGGAAACGGTGTGAACGTATCGACATGACCCGATATTTAAATCGCGTCGGTCAACATCATGTTTTAAATATTCGCTCCGTTTCGATATTTTAAATTTTAAATTATCGAATGTAGAAAACGCGCATCGGAGTGTGTTTCGTATTTTCGGCGGCATCCTGTATTGTAAATTATGGTAACGATGTGTTGGACGTAAAAATATCGTTGTGCTTTGTGATTTCAATAAACGCAGGTGGATAGCTTTATGTTAACGTTGCGTACGCACCAGGTCAGTGAGAACTATTGGAAATTCTATGAATTTCGCTTATTTAAATTTTATATGTATTAGTTTATATTGTCAATAAGTAATAAATTATTGCAGGCGTTATAAACATTGATATTTAAGTATTAATTCACGGCTATTCTTAAGAGCTCGTTAGCTTTTAAATCAGCTCAATCAAAATTAGTGACAATTGTTTTATTATGGCATTGGTGGTATTGGCAAGAAAATATAGGCAATTCGGATTTAAATGGAACTTCATGAGCAGAACATTGATAGTTTGTTCGAGACCAAGTGATCAATATCTGGAATATAGGAGCAGATTATTAAACTTACCAAATGTAACTACTGCAGCAAAAAAAAATGCAACTGTTTTGCTGACGAAACAAGCTAGCAAAGCCACTTCATAAAACCATCAGCTGGTATTGAGCAATAATTAGATAAGTAGGAAACAAACAAGAAAAGCATTGCATTGTTCAATAGTCAAAAGCGGAAAAACAATTTATAAGTTATACTTCAACAAGTTCATAAGCAAGCCGAGAGATTTAAAACAAGAAAAACCTGAGTAGCACGCAATCCTCTGTTACGACTTGCAAGGAACATAGCGCATTTACCCCAGCGTACAACCTGACTATTCCCTACAAAATGAACAAAACGAAATTTCCAGATTGATGCCTTTTATATGATAAAGTTGCCCGAATCAACGGACTGCCTTCTCGTACATATGTACGTCCATGTAGAGTTCATGTTCATCGTGTACGTACTTCCGAACGATTTAACCTAAATACGCAACAAAGTTTGTACAAAATACAAACTGTCGGAGCGCATTTATAAACGATTCTATTTGAAATATGGACTGGATGCATAGTTTGGGGGCTGGCGCCCCGTTACGACGTAACGAAATAAGAGTTCGTAATATTGCGCAGTGCTCCGTTTGCCGTGGAACGAACTTCGCGTATTCAACACGGAGACAAATGTTGCGGCGGGTACGACGCGAGAATCCGGACTCTTTGTCAAAATAACACGAGTTAAAATCTACGCTGTCCGGGTTCGCTCTTAGTTCCGCGTTGGCTAACTGATGAATGGTTCGCTTAACGTACATGTGTAGATGTCGTTCAAATCACGAACGTTGCGCATTTAAGTCATAACATCAAGAAGATGTGGAACTGAGGAGCCATAGATGATCTTTAAATTATTTATTATAGTTACCAGGTTGTCATATGACCTGTAAGATTTAAAAAGGAATCATCTCACAATGTTGCTAATAAAATCTTTAACAGCTTTAGTACCCATTAAGAGAGCTTATGGAAAGTATTTATCAGAGAAATACGATCGCGAACATCGCCAAAAGATGTTCGTCTAAATTTCGAAATAAAATCTAATACCTAAAAGCTTGAATGAGTATCTTTAGAACGACGCAGATTAACCGTAAAAGGACAGAGTTGATAAACCGCCCGTATCTTGACAATGTAACCTCAATGATTCGGCCGCGCAGTTTCCACACATGAACGATTTAAGAATCCACGATGGCCCACAGCGGCAATAAACATTTAATGTCGGTTTTATTACGCCGTTTAATTTCCTCAGAACTCTTGGCTCCGGAACTGCTACCTCTACCGGGGAGCAATATATCAGCGCCGGAGTTCGCCAGCGGAAAACTTCCTGTCGCCGAGGTTATGATAATCTGCTGAAAGTTTTTTACGACGCCACCTCGCCGTAGCTGTATAGCACTCTTTTCCTTTTCATAACCGAACCGTTTACAGAGAAGCGCTGCCCCGCACGCCCTTCGCGGCCAGAGAGGAAAAAAAAAGAGGTGCGAACGCGAAACCGTATTATATAGCGTTAGGATTTGTGTTTGGTGCGCGCCGGCTAATGGGGCGCCCGGAGACCCGGTGTCAAGTTTTACAACCTTTCCGTCGCAGGGATGAATGAGGTTACTCGGGAGAATTGCCCCCGGAGCCGCATTAACGTACGACTCTGGAAACCCAAAGGGGGAGGGTTCCGACTGCACGGATACTATTCGACCTAACCTTTGTGCTTTTTCGGCCGCGTCGATCCCGGTTTTCGTTACGACGGACGTCATTATTATATAAGAACGGATCCATACCGCTTTCTTAGGGTAACGTAGGCCACTGGTGAAATATTGCGTTAGGCGTCAATTAAATGGCATTATTCCATGAAATCCGGCATTCTGTATGGACGTTATTTCAAGTAATCTGACAAAGCTACGCAAGAAAAAAACTAGTTAGTAATTATAACTTTCTGTGACGTGAATAACTATAGGCATGAATTATCCAAATAATCAATAATACTTTCCCTTAACTTTTCCAGCTGATGGAATCGTCTTCGCCGCCTTTGCTGCACGTTCGCCGGATAAAACCTATTTTGCCAAATGAGCTTTGGCTTTTGAGGTGTAATGATGTATGTACCTATGCTTCATCTAACGCCGCATAACGTCGCAGAAACTCACACTTAAACATATCGAAACATTGCTTTGAAGTTATCACCCGAGATGCTTTGTACACTCTCAATTGAGATGTTTACCATAAGCATAGGTATCTCAAAGAAACGTGTACGTATACTTTTGTAACGAATGAACACTGCTTACCTTAATTATAAGAACGACAACGTTCAGCAACGATGCTAAACAGCGAATGATCCCTTTACGTTGGTTAAGTTTAAACAAATCCAAAATTGAATTCACTCGGCTCTTTGATCAAGAGAAAAAAAAACGCTATTCCGCTTGTCGTTTGTCACAATAATTGTTTACAAAAATAAATATGCGCGTACTCTCAATTGTTGAACGTTGATACATACTCATCGTTTGCCGAATAGAATTCCATTAGCCGTTCAAAAACATCGGATACAAATTTCATCGGCGGTTATCTATTTTTGCCGAATATCAAAACAAATCCTTTAGCACACAGCGCCATTTATTTCGCGGTTTCGTGATTATTAAAATTTTCCATTCGATTCGGACAAGGTCGAACAAATCTATAATAAACAATTGCCGATTTATAATATTCCGATACGCAGTGCACTGCAAACGTTGCATTTTTGTCGCATTAAAAATACCGAAAGGCCGATGAATTTGCGGAGATCGCCCGTAATTCGTTTGTATTTGAATTTACCCGATAGAATCGTGTGGAACGGATACGTTTCTTTTTAATCCGATAATGCCCAATCGACGCAAAAAGGATTGTAAAAACTTTATCGGCGATTCCTTCCATCCCGGAGGATGGGAAGACGCCATAACGGAAGCCACCTCGCATGAGAAATGAGAATTCTATCGGAGATATTGTAAAATTAAACGTACCATTTAGGTTGCCCGTAGAGAAAGGGAAATCGATATCACGGCATAGGACTTCGTAATGTTTACACTGCAAAAAGTTTTATTCTCTGTATTGATCGAGCAATTTAATAAAGTTATAGTCAAATAAAGAAAGTAAACAGTTCAATTTCGGCTTCGTTTCGAAGAAAAAGTACCGAACATCGAGGAGGTTCTAACAAGAACAATGCCGAAAGTAGATGTAAATACCGGAAGCTTTTAGAGAATTAAATTGAAGTAAATTTACGGTTATTATTACTAAAATAAAAGTCACAGGTACGTGATGGACCATTTTATTTTTTCTTTTTTCAATCGACTATAGTTCTTCGACGCCTAGCGCAACAAGAACATCGACCAGAAGACGCCGATTTTGGTCGAATCGTCGTCACGATCCTTCTCGGAACTCAACAAAAGCCAAGAAACGTTACAGTACCTCCGGAAATATACGAACACGTTGATACAGAAGCGATGTCTTTTATGGCACCAAATTCATCCGAAGAAATCGTTACTAGTCAACGTAATCACAGCATTGGTTGCTTTCATTGTGACCTTCGCATGAACCATATAAAATAAGGTTGGGCCGGTTTTAATATTCGGTAAATCCGGCAAGAATTATCACGTTGCTTAGCGAGGTCGCCCAACTTATCCAGTAATTTGAATCTTATTGTCTCCTATCGAAGCAGTTAGCTCCATCGGTTCCATCCTATCCAGTTATTTATTTAACGCAAAGTTTTTTCAATTATTTCAAATTAAACAAGAAAGAGTAACGTTTATTAAGTTCGGCGCCAGATATCTAAATAATCTTAGGTTTATCTGGTGTGATTCGTAAAAAGGGCAACAATAGAAACAGTGCAATATAAACGGGTTGCTATCGTTAACTAATTGCAATAACAATAACAACAATTAACGAAACAGGTGAAAATTTGCTTTTGAAATGCAAAATTTTCTTAAACAACTTTTGCTCTTTAAAGCGGAACATGTTACCAAAACTTGGTATCACGATATTTTTAAAGTTAAAGTATAACATGTCCGGTGTATATGTTATAAAAACGTAAAAATATAGGAGGAAAATAAGAGAATTAGAAGAAAGTATTGCAGGACCTCACTGTATCTATTCTACAAATAATCACGAAATTATCTGAAAATCTGAATTTCATTTCATCCTATTATACAGCTACGTACATGCAAATGCGACGTAGTCACATAAACTAGTCATTGCCTGAAATCTATGAATAAGTAAATATCCAAACACCGTGAATACTGCCCCTTCGAAATTAATACTTAATTGCTTGTTGCTAATTAAAATCTCCGTACAGCTAATTTACCGGAATGGAACATTATGAAGTTGTAATGGAACTATTAATTAGTTGATGAATAATAGAAATGTATAGTTGCGGACGCCGAAATATAAACAAGTTACTTGTGCAGCCTTAAATTTTAGTTAATTTCATGTTTTTGGTTTCCTCTATCGTTGGCAAGAGAGAGAAAAATTTTTCCTTCTAACTCATTATCTTTGGAGCGTGGGTGGTTACTTCCTTTTGTATTCCCTTCTTCCATTTATGAAAACGGCAACATCCTTCAATAACAAGACTCTGTGTAATTTTAGACTCACATTGAAAACTCATAAGTTTCATATAATCGCCGTTCTCGCCCAATTCGACGAATAGTAAGAATTGTTGACGATGCGAGAACGCCGAAATGTAAGACGTACCAAATTTACCGATTCATCGTCACGTTCTTGGAAAAATAGAGCTTAAAAAAGAAAACGATAATTTGAGATATTTTGCAAAAAAAAAAAAACAAGAATTGAGAGTAGCGCTACAAGATTATGTTGGTGCAACAGTCGAAGCTATTGAGCCATCGTAAGCGCCTTGGTTTTGTTCTGAAACGGATCATAAATTTTTGAGATGTCATGAATTTTTGACTAATCGTCTTTCTTTAGAAATCACGTATTCGAAAACGCGGCGCTGAAACACCGAAAAACTTCACTATTACCACCCTTACCACAAACATTTCACTGAAACTGTACGCACGTTTCGATATCTAAGTTATCATCTTCAGCAGCAATACTGAACGGTTCAGTTATCAAGACGTGAGTACGGTTTTAATGAAGTGTTCGTAATAAAGGGTAATAGTCAAGTTCTTTAGTCTTTTTTGGTCATTGTATGTTGTGGTTTCTAGCAATGGCATCATCGGACCGTATTTTTTCAAAATTCCATCATTTATGAGTAAAGAGGACAAAAGCGAATGAAATCGTGACTTTTTTGCAGCGACTAGACAGATTCGTGTTTTGTCGACTCTCGGGGAAGCCAGTAGGTAACACGAACCCTTTCTTACGAAGCGAATAGATACGAGTCTGTCTAGTCGTTGCAAAAAATCATTGAAAATTGAGTTCGTCGAATTCGATCGTTTGCACATAATATAATAAACCGTGTAATATATGAGGCTTGGCTGTATTCTTTGATTTGACAACCTTATTCTCCATTAAAAGACATATTTCGACAACTTCTATTCATCGCGAGAAGGGCTAACTAACCGTTGTAGTCCTTCCTATTGAAACATAATTGTCTATTGACAGACGCGTACGCCGGCATTTACACCACCATCGGATTGTATTACCAAATATTGTTCGTGTGCTAACCTGATATGCGCATCCCCTCCGACTACGTAAACAAAATAAACCAACATCAACCAATTGTCCTTCGTCAAAGTATATACCGATTAGTGATTATTACGTGTGCTATATTATGGTATTAAATAACGTTAATGCGAATATAAGTTATAGGCTATAATCCGATATCATAATTAGCGAGTCCTATCTAGAACCTAATACCTATTCTACCCAATTAATTAATGACGAATTTAATTCCGTTCGTCGATTATGTCGCGATACAATGTAATTATCCATCTACGTAATTAAATATTCATTAATTCGCTTTCGGAATCTACATCCCCACAAAATCGATTTGTTGACATTAAGTCTGATTCGTTTCATCGTACCAACCGCACGTCAAACTCGGAACGTATCACCTCGATGCGAAGGCGCACGCTAACGACGCCGGGTACCTAACTTAATAATAACAATCAAAGGGATTTTGGCGGAGGAACCCGCCGGTTCAAGAAACAAAAGTTCCAACGTTTCCAGCCCGAAAGTTTGCAAAAGAAAGGAATTTGAATAACAAATCGGGAGTCGATTTGTCCGTTTAGATGCGAACGCAGATAAAACGTACAGATCACGGTTCAAGCGATGCTATTCCCGTTAAAAGTTCGTAGAAGCTAAAGCGAAAGGGTATGGAATCTATCCGCGTTTCTACTGTTACATATGCACCTTGATCGATATCCTAGAGAACTTCGAATTAATTGGTGCGGAGTGTCCATATCGTTATGAAATTAATTGTTATTTTAACTGAAATAGAATTACAATTTTACATACAGCATATGATTAACATCAGTGAAGATTATTTATTTGATAATTTTTGTCCCGTATAAACTCGAACAATCGTTGATTGTTTTAATGTAGCGCGTTGAGCCAACATTACAAATCTTCAAAAAATATAAAACATCATACGGAACAATGATCGTCAAGAAAAGCTTCCTTAAATTAATGATCTTGTTGCGCAAATACATCATTATCTCCATTATCCTATTATAATCCTTAAATAGTAATCTAACGTAAATGATGGACAAATAAGCGCAAGAGATACTATACGTCGCGTATGAAAGCTTTCCGTAAGGCTTTCTTTCTTACATTGTGAACTCGACAAAAGATACAACCCTTGACCCTCCCTATTCTGTTCAGCTCGCTTTCTTATCCCCGGATATTTTCATGCCGCTTAATTTTATGGAGTTCGAACAAAGCTGGCCGCCGTATTTTGTTTCGCGAATCGATAAAATTCTAGCAGGGGTAACCCGCACGAACACATCGGAATACATCGGATCGGAGCTTTTAATCGGGTAATTCAAGTAATAGGAGCGTGTCTGCCAAGCGCGGGCTGACCATTAACTAACAAATTTCTCTTTACCGAACGTCTGGCTCTTGTTTGCTTACAGTCTGCCGTTGCGAGTTTGACCTGACCCGACAAACTAAGGGGGAGCCGAACCGGCCGGCCCACCGTCAACTAAATGCACACGCAAATTCACTTGGACCGAATCCAACTTTTCGTCCGGATCGGTCTTTACTCGTAGCCGGCCTATTCGAAGAGCTTTCGTAATCGGTACGGCGATCAGCGACGACCTTATTGAAAAACGCCATCTTGCTGCATAAACGCGAAACTGTAAAGTAAATATTTTAAATTGTGGTTGTTTATTTCGGCGAATCTTAACGATGTTAGCGAATATTTGACGCGTTTTACGTAAAGATTTTTGAGCATACGTATTATATAATTCGTGTACATGGACCTCTGGAGGGTATCCAAATTTCCGAAATCGAGTGGCCTATATTCTAAAATTATTGCGTGAATATAGAATTCGCCAAGCTATAGATAGAGAGGACAAAGGTGGATGAAATTATTACTTGTTTGCAAAGACTAGACAGACTCGTAGGCAACACGAAAATCCATTCTCATGAGCCGAATAGACACGAGTCTATCTAGTCGCTGCAAAAAAGGAATAATTCCATCTGCCTTTGTCATCTCTAGCTATAGAATTTGGCAAAAATACGATTTTTTTTTTTTAATCAAAGAAGAACCACGCACTCCTGTAGTTTTTAATTTGCAAGACTTTCTTCCTCCGGAAACGGATCTTTTAACATCAACTAAATCAGGAGCTCGTAAAAAACAATTCATTCCAACAACAATCCGTAAGGATTACCCTCTCGCTGTGAGAAATTTATTAAAAAAATGACGAAATGGTTGTTCGAAAATTCTTTCGTAAATATTTAAATATTTAGAACCTCACAATATTTGCTGGGAACATATTAGCCTTCCAACGGAATAGAATACGCGTCCGGTAAAGATAAATATTTATATTTGCAACGAATGTCCGTATAAGAATTTCAGTTGGCTAACCGATATTGTAATGGAGATGTGTATTGTAATCGAACAAACCGGTCGACCTCAACTACGCCATCATCCGTCGTCGGTATATTACGCGATTATTATTGTACGACCTTTAAATGAAACGAATCCGGTACCGTTGCACGAAGCGGTTCGAAATATTATTTTCCACTTTCAGTTTTTTTCTCGGCGATACTTTACCGTTGCCAGGTACGAACGTAGCGAGTGCGGTTTTTTAACGTTTTAGACTTTAGAACGTGCATGTTACGGTATCGGGAATACAGATAGCGAAACGTTACGTAAGATGTCATCGACGACGTGTACGATTAAATTAAAACCACTGTAAGATTGGCGGTTTTATGTAATTACAGTTAGTTTGTACCCGCTACAACTGCTTCCCGTAGCATCAATACATAATTGCTTGCAATAAAAATAATTATTATATAGGTACATCAGAGTTAGTTAGAATGTACTCGGTGACAACGGAAATGATTTCCTGGGACAATCTGTGTTCTTTTAAGTGAGTATTTTCCATGTAAATTAAATACCTGTGATTTTCATAAGTCGCCTATCGAACCCGATGTACATAGGTAACATGAACATTCCAAATTATCCCAAAAAAATCATAATGTGATCGAGAACAAGCCCCCCCAAAAATTCAAATTTTTATCTGAAGTAATAAAAAAGTTGCGAGGTGCAATACTCACCCTGTATATACAAAATACTGTGGCTATTTAATTGGTTCCCAAAAACATGGACGGTGAAGGATTTTTGTTGAATTCTTTTATGAATTATTAACGAGATTGATATAATCCTGCTTTTCCTTTTTGAGACCCTTAATAGTCCCGTGATCAGCCGTGTTATTTCTTAAATATTTAGCCTCGTCCGAATTTTTTGTAATTAATACGCTCGATTCAACGGTAGAAATCAGTGGTGCGTTCTACAGGAAGCATGCAATGTCTGTTGTCGTTCTTCTTATGACGAATTTTGCGGAATTTCTTGTTGAGGCATCCTTTCACACGTCCCTAAAAAGGACATTATTTTTGAAAATTGTTCTCGACTAAAAAGCGGCTGTAATTCTTTTTCAAAATGACTGCATTTTGCGCATTGATATCTTTCTTTTAACGACCCGATTTATTTAGTTAAATTTGTACAATATGGAGTATGTTGCTGTTTTAGTGGTGGTATAGGTTTGGCACAAAACTTATTTACATATCATTATATCATTATCAAAATGCAGAAATCTGTCCCAACCTCTTCAGTTTTGGTTTCATTTTCAGTTATTGTTATTATTTATTTATTATTTATTTATTATTTATTTATTTATTTATTTATTTACTTATTTATTTATTTACTTATTTATTTATTTATTTATTTATTTATTTATTTATTTATTTATTTATTTACAAAAGATTTCTAACATAAAAAACCCTACAAGTTCCGCCTGAAATTCACATATGCTTTCGATTAATTAAAATGTACAGTCAGCTACGTCTTTGAAATGTTAGATCTACGAACAGATAGATGTTCATTAAGCCCTTTTTGCTTCGTTCGAGTTATCGCGTTGATGTCTAAACTTACTGCAGAGATCGTAAATTATCGATCTTCTATATAAGCTCAACGTAACCACTAATCAAGATGTCTGCTTCGTACATCGCTCAAAGTCCTAAGATGTTGTCCGGCATAATGTTAAAGTATTAATAGCGATAAATAAATAAAAAAATTAGAAGCACATATTTCGTGCGATACTAAATAATTTATTGAAATGTACTCGACGGAAGCGGACGATTAAAACGCAATGAAAACGAATCTAACACCTTCAAATGGCTACTGCTAACCGGAGGAGGAGAGAAAAAAAAATGGAATCACGTACGCTTAGAAAATATACAGTTATTGTTGAAAGCTATGCAGCGGCGTAAAAGTACAGTAAACGCTATGGACGCTAAAAAAAATCGCATACGTGTAATAGCTTAGGTACACAGCACGTGAATATGCATGGAGTAAATTTTAATGTCCGTCGAGGTGTTATTCCACGCACTTATTATAATGCATAACGAGTCTGAATTATATATATATATATATATATATATATTTTTTTTTTTCTGAGAGCACAGCCGGTGTCGAGAAACACGAATGCGTCAACATTGTTGTCCCTTTCCAAATACATCGATCAGAGATGAATATGGGAGCCGTGAGAAAATTTTACGGCCACGTCAGCCTATATTACAAATATCGAATGCTAAGTAAAAGACGCGAACTTTAACGATGAGGATCGAACAAACGATACAAATATCGCGTGAAAGCGCTACACAAATTAAGAATAGGCCGAATACCGAGTAGGAAATTGTTCAAAGATATTATTTATAATTATAAGAACAAGCACTTTAACTTTCTAGCATAAAAAATAAAATAAATCAGCTACGCTGATAGACTCAACCAAGTGGCATTTTCTACTCAGCGGAAGATATGCAATACGATGTTTAACAGAATAATTTTTGACCACCTACCAACAATTGAATATAATTAAATAAAATAATTGCCGTTGTTTCTCAAATAAATAAATAAATAAATAAATAAATAAAAAATAATAAAAGAGAAAAAACTATCAAACAAGATCGCTAGGTTAACAAAAAAAAACTAATTATTCCTTTTAAATTTAAATTACGTATGTAAATATAAGCTCCGTTAGATATATCAGCATTTACTTTACATAGTAAGTGTAAGCATGCATATAGAAGTAAAAAAGTCTTTGAACGACAAATTCTTTTACTTTTTATTTTTTTTCCACTCGAACTGAATGTCAAATAACTGCTTCTACGATATTTTCTAATACGAACGCGTAGAATTTAGAACGTCCTTGGTGAGAATAACACACCCACAAGACGATCGGCAGCGTAGAGTGCATTTGTTATTCCATTTTCTGGCTCGCGTTCGCGTATGCATACGGTATAGCGCGGAATCCCGTAACACGCTAAAATGAATGCGCTGTCATCGGCAGAATAGGAAAATAATTATCGGTATATAAAACGGGCGAAGCGAACGGATCATCTATCCGCACATATTTATCGCTACCGGGGAGCGTATCTTAAATCGTTTTCCAAGAGCAAATACGTTGAAGGCACCTGCGGGATTTCAAAATCACCTTCATCATTGCATACGATTATAAACAAGCGCTTTCTCTTTTCGTACTTGGAGGAAGAGCATTCTTGATGGTTGATAGACTATGACGAACGTTGCTAGGTTACTCGGGATGTTTTCTTAGAATCCGCGGATCTCCATATTATATTCTTTCGATTCTAGACGAATTATTTGATTTTTGTTTAATAGAACCCAAAAAGACCGGAAAAGATTCAGAGCATCGTCAGAAAGCGGCGATTAATCAGCGCCTTAAAGCAGGCCTTATCTTCTACGTACTATAAGACAAATTCCAACAAAAATTATTTAACAACTTCTACGAAGTAGAACATCTAAATGTTGCAAAGTCCTTCAACTCAGAAGGGCCTTTGTAAATGTGGTGTTTTCAATATTACAAGAAAACACCGTTCTATCAGGCATAATAAAGACAAAAAAGATTCTAGATGGCGCTCAAGTTAACGGTAGAACTTGATCCATTTCGACCTTTAATATCGCAAACGCCAAATATAGGAATCCGTTCAGTTTAAAGTAAATACGACGCAAACCTGGAATTCCCCGTTTTTACATCGAAACAACAAACATTCGCTTCTTTCCGTATTCATTCGCTAAGATTCGACCGTACCTATAAAAGAATAAAATGCTCTCTCTAGCAGTGCCACTGGTAGCTCGTAAAAAAGGACGTAAACACGATAGAAGAAGTACCCGAGGGATCCTAATGCAATTCATTAATAGAAAAGGTCAATCGTGCAAGGGTAGCAATAGAATAAAAGATGTTTCCGATTTCTCTTTGATGAAAGAAACGATAAACGTATTCAGCCTTTTCCCTTCGTTCCGTGTCGCTTTTTTGCGCCGCCGTCGAGATCTTTTGGCGAAACGACGGAGCTTTCGTCGACGTTAGAGAGCACGAATTCGACGAGAAGAACGAGTCATTGCATTTGTTTAAATTACCTTCTGGATACCTGACCGTAATTGAATCCGTTCGGAATGGATTTCATTGAATTTCTTCGCGATTTTTATTTTGCGCGTCGCTTGCGGAACGTTATTACGCTTGCTGAAAGGAACGGGGCCGATAATTCTCGCCGAAAAATTAAAGCGAGCATCATTCGAGGTGTCGTTATTGGCTGTTGAATGCGGAGGAAGTACAGTTTAAGTAGTTTTTCTGCAAAGAGACGAAATAAAAAGTAGTATCGGTAGAAAACAGGTTTTGAACGACTTCAAACGGTTTCCGGATGTTACAGGAAAGCATTTCTTCGTATTAAAAGTTATATTCAGCACCTTTGATGTTAGATGAATGAAAATTTATTTTTCGAAAGTTATCATTGCGATGTTATTGAAAAAGCTGACAGCCGAAAAAGCTGTCGTGTCCGTACGACAGCAATATTCATAACTGTTCTTCTAGAAACAGCTCAGAAACAATTTAGGCAGCTCAGAAGCAAAGGGACTGTTGTTTCTGAGCTGTTTTTAGAACAATAATCCCTACAACTCTTATTAACATGGTACCGCCATCTTGCTTTCAGCATCAGCCCAAGCCTATACTCCTCCTTGGACAGCACCCTTATTCCATCACTTTATAAGACTTTCTACCAGTCTAGTTATGGCTGTTATTATTCAAAGTTAACGCTTATTGACGTCAAAATAACTTACTGAAGATGTTGTAACCGTTAGATCTAGAGGAGGTTCTTTTTAGAATTGCAATTGATTCATCAGTCGGTTTTAAATGCTTCTTCGCGGAGGCAAAACTAATTTTCCCTAAAGAAATAATTAAATTAAATTAAATTAAATTAAATTAAATTAAATTAAATTAAAAATTAAATGAAATGAAATGAAATTAAATTAAATTAAATTAAAAATTAAATTAAATTAAATTAAATTAAAAATTAAATTAAAATTATGCCACTACATTTCTTTTGGCACAAATAGCCTCCGTGTCTTGTGTATTATATAATAAAATCAATAAAATATTGAATCCTCCAATCTCCCTTCTATTCTCTACATCCATCGTCCTCTAGCGCGTCCATTACTTTGATCGAAAAAATGGTATGGCGCTTGTTAAAGATTTCTATCACGTTAATCAGATTATTCTTATTTGCAATAAAAAAAAGGTCATGTGTTTCTGTACTAATTTTGGAGATGCGTCAAGGAACGGGCGTTTTATATCTCTTTTATCGCGCGGCCATCCCAGTAACAATTTCACAGGCCATGAGGTTCTATGACGGAGTTGCTTAATCAGCACCCTCTACGCACCATAAAAAGTGGGCTGTTTCCGGAAATTCGCGGTTCTTCAAATTGAATTGCGAGGCAACCTAGAATCCATTCGAATAAGAAACGGAAATAACCTACAGAATCGTTGATAAAGTTAAGCAGATCAATTGTAGTCCATTGTATAATACTCCTTCCTTATAAATCTCCTTTGAAGAGGAACCTGTTTATATGGTTTATAGGGTATTCGTCGGTTAAGTTTTAATGATGTTATTGTGAATTAGGAATTTTAATTAATTAAATTTTAATTTTAAGAACGCCTTCTTTTCATGCTTTCAATTAGGTTAACCCTATCGTATTGATTTAACAATGAACGTTAACATACATAGTCAATAGCCAACGTAATAGAAAAATGCTTCTTATTAACTTACATTAACTTTCCTATTTCTCTTTATTCCGAACAAATAATTTTATCGCATCGCGTCATCTTCAACGTATAATAATTTACAAACCCATCCGAGTCAAGTAGTTATTTTAACGATACGCGGAGGTGATCGCTTTGCAGTCTACCGCCGCCCTTTTATATTTAATCCTAAATTATTATCTGTAACAGTTAGCGCGCGAACTCCTCGAGATCACACTCGCAGGGAAAGCCGTTAACAACGTGTATCGCGAGGCGGTCAACCGGCGCAAGAGAAACGTCGTAAAATTCTGGAGCGGACGCCGTTTAAAACTTCGTCAGAAATGTTGCTCGCTTAAATTAATACCGTTTTCATGACGCCGTAAAAGTACGGCAATTTTTTTTTTATCTCGCAACCAGCAAAACGTAACGAGTCCTTAATTAATCGGCGACTGACGCGGTAAGCTGGCAAACATAATGATTTGAAGACAAATATGTCTGTAATCTCGCTTTTTCGGTTGATAGTAATTGTGATAGGTGCTTACCGTTTGTTAAGACGAAAGCTCTGCTTATCTGGAGGCGAGGGAGGTTTAATTGGTGGTACTTTTCTAGCGAGATTAAAGAGAAAACTTGTAAATTAAAAAGATCTTTAGTTGGTGGAAAGGATTGCCCAGCATACGATAAAAAAATAAAACGTCCTAAGTAAAGCGATATATCTCTCCGTAATATCGATTTTGAAGAAGTAACATCAACTGCGGAGCCGTATTTTCGAACGGCCAATCGATTATTCATCGGTGTACGTGTGTTTTCCAAGAAATTTAACTCGCATTTATTCGAAAATCCCGGAAAATTGGCTTATTTGTACATGTAAAGCTGCGCATCCGCGGAAGCGGAGGATATGTCGAAATCAACAATAATATTCTACGATTGGATTTCCTGGCGAACTCTAGAATTCAATTCAAACATCTCCGCAAGAAGTATTTAGGTATATGTAATATCAATTGAGGAGCTCGCTGCAGGATGAGCCTTCGATGTATTGAATAATGCCATGTTTTATCCCGAAATCTGCTATATTCAGGCGAACCGTATGATTTTCATGGATGGAATTCGCAATACATATTCCTCGTAAGGCGCCTCTGCAATTCAAGATTACGTGTTGCCTCGGATAGTTTACGCGAAGTATTCCTCCCAGATAACCGTAGGTGTGCACGAAGGAAAGTAGGTGAAAATAGGAGGCAAATAAAGATATCGATGGAATAGCAGATCCGTGGTGTTTTCAATCTAGCTTGCAAACGAACCGACTCTCCACTCTCCTTTTCGACGTCCTCGCGACATGATTACCAGAAGTATTCTCTTGTAAGCTACTCGTAGCGTAACGCAATTCCAACAATCGACTACGTCACCGTGAAACTGAATTAGCTCTCCCGTTCGAAATTAAACGGGGGAATTGTTTCGTGTACGACTTGTCTCGGGCCGCGGAGGACTTACGTATTTTACTCTGTGTTTGTTGCTAGCTTCGCTAGATGTCGTTGGGCGCCGCTTCTGCAAATGGTCGCTCCGAAAGGAAAATCTCATTACACTACTCTGACATTCGACTGAATAGTTGGGTTACCGTTTACTGCGATAATTATTGCAATTGTCTGTCGGTGCTAAAAGAAGGAAAGGCATTCAAGTTTTACGAGACTCAATTAAATGCCGTTTGACTACGCTTAATTTAAATTTGCTTTCTTGTCGGAGCATGAAAACTTTACAAAGCGAACGAACAACTACTACTACGACAAACGTAGATCTTATTTTGAACGAATATTCTTCCAGAAAATCGTATTTTCACCAGAGTTTATTGAAACAGTTAACATGCCTTACTCGATATTTTAAATTGTTACTTATTCTTTTACTTTGCAGAGACTGCACGACAACACTTCAATGAAACACTTGAACACTTGAGGACAGTGCAATGAAGTATTCGAAAATGGTACCATCAATCTTAAGACCAGCAATTTTTTTATTTTTCTTAATCCTTTTAGACAGACTGCTGCGCTTTTGATGAAACGGAATGCTTTTAAATGAAAGCACTTGATACCTATAACGAGGTACTGTCTCTCTATTCTTACCTCTGCCTATCTAAGACCGACCATTCACATATAGATTCAACCTGATCAAATTACTATCTCTAACCATTACTCTAACGCTCTAATAATTTACCATCTCTCTCAACCAAGGCTCGACATTTTAGGCGACGAACCTAAACTGAAAGCTTTATGCGTTGTATTCCAATGCAACGTTCCGTTTGAAACTTTTACTTTACCTTAGCTAACTAGCTTCATGACGAACTAGGGCGAGCGAAAGAATACGAAATTAAAAAATACAGCAGCAATCGAACGGCGGCGTGGAAACCGCGAAAAACTAACGACTAGCAGCTCTAGCCGTTTCAACTTCAAACTTTCATCTGGGCGTATATATATATATATATATTTAAAACTAGCGCTACTCGACGGTAATAAATTCAAGCGTGAACTTATAATGAAACGATGCGTTGTAAACACGACAATCTAGAAAGCCGAACTTCTCCGGTTCTGGGTACCTAAATTTGAGCCCGGCATCGCGCCCGCTTCGTTATGACGCCGTTCACGTATTCAATCTCGTTTAGGTACGTAATATAACCACTGCGAAGCAACTTGATGCAAAATCTCTGCGAAGCAGTGGCGTTACGGGAGAGCACATCGGCACTCATTCTTCTTTTTTTTTTGTTTTTCAACAAATTGTACAGAATATCTCAGTGGCGTTACTTCCTTCCAAAATTCAGTTTAATTCTCGATTCTTTGCTTATCTATTAGTCGTAAGTAATTTTTTGGAATTCAAGTTAAAGGTAATACCTCCCCTTTACTGCGTGCTCCAATTTCTAAAAATGAAAACAAACGCCTTCTTCAAAAAAAAACTTTAGTTAGTTAGCTACGAATTAAACCAAGTTGTAAGCTATAATAGAATCATCGAATACATTCGTACACCCCGTCCAGAGTATTTATTAACACGCCACTGTGGAAGCTTTACTCAGCGCACTATTTATTCATCGCAAACTAACGCAACCGCCGCCCTTACCACGTTCGCCGTCCTCTCCCGAGCTGACGGCCAAGTTTTAACTGATGACCTCGAGACACCTTACCGACACCGGTTGCAACTGCATTACCATACTAATTTCAATATTTATGGAATCCTTTGGAGCCGACGTTGCTCGGCCCTAATATATCTTGACTCCGCGGACCTTAATATGCCATTGCCGCTTTATGAAAATTGGAGCAACGGCACCGTACTGTGTAGACGTCGAAGTTCAACATGTGCACGGAATATTTATAGTAGAGTAGACTGCAGGGCTATTAATGTAAATTGAACTTCACGTTGCGCCATTTACGACGTATATAGGTATTAACTGTTTACAATATGTATGAAAATTAACGACGTGATGATATAGTAAAAGATTACGCGCTGAGGAACGATTGATACTAGGCTTGATGAAGAAGTACAATTAAGAACATCGCTTTGAAGCGTAACTATGTTTAATTTGAACTTCTTCTTTAATTAGTTCTTTTGGTGCTTCGTTAAAGGAAGCAATCACCCGTTACGGGTGACGTTGTAGCTTTCACGTAATAAATAAAAACTACCGCGACGTAGTGGAATTACATTTCTTAGAAAGGGAAAAATTGATTGATGTCATTATGGCAAAGATTATGTTGCGTAAGGATACTTAACGAACCAATATCTGTATACATCGTTACGCGGCTGCTGCATAACAAGAACGGTTTTGATCGTTATCGGCGTAATTTAAATTAAAAATAAATTATTCAACATTATTAAAAAAAAGTTGCGTCAATTGGCGTTCATTAACAATTTAAACCGATATAAATTGAACAATTAATTGATACCGTGGTGTATTTAGGTGAAAGTTGGGATCCTTCCTTATCGAGTCTACGAAAATAACGTATTTACATATCCGTCCTTGAAAAAACGAACCCGATGTAATTTATTCGAGCTCGTCAATATTCCTGAAGATTAATAGAAAAAGTTGTCGAGAGATGAAATCGACGAAACGCCACTTCCGAAGACTTCATTCACACAAAGGACGAGACTAAGACGAATAAGGGGACGTAATATAGATGTATGTATGTGATATTCCCAACTTCCCGTCCGAGTAAATAACGGTAAAAGTTAGAAAATCCGATAAGAACGTATTGGAACCTTCGGTCGATCGACAACGATCTGAAAGAAGCTGCTCCTTAATTAAAAAGATAAGTTTTCAAATTATATTCGTTAGTTCCCGTTGCTGCTGCAGGGGCTATTATATACCATCAAATAGTGCAAAAATCGCCCGCTTCAATATTCAGGGAATAGATCGTATAATGAAAGGAACCTTAGAATCTTCGGGAAATATAATTGTTTGTTGGACGACCTTATCCTAAACGCTATTAGATCTTCCGAACGGTTCAATTACGCGTCCGATGAAAGCACCTCCGCCAAAAATGTTATTAATTATTAAATGCAATTATTACATTCAAATCTAGATAATTTGGCGTTAACGGATGTACCATAACAATGTTAACGTTGTTTTCTTTCTTCCTTAAAATGGGAAGAATTAACATGGAGAAGATACATATATGCCATAAGCGTTCAAGAGGTTAATACTTTTCTTTGTTCGATTCTCTTATCTTACACAATATCACAACTAATGCTGCTCTAAGTTTAAACGAATTAATCTATTGATGCGCTTTCTAACGAACCACGCCATGAACGTGGTCATTATTTCACGCAATTAGATGTTAATTTAATTCAACGGGTAGACATTAGTCATCCATACGTAAGAGCTAAGAAAAATTACAAAAAAAAACGAATGGTTCCTTCTGGCGGGCGGGGGAAATTATTGCGCTAAATGAAAGTAGCAGCGTTCGCACAAAGTATGCGACGTATTGGATATACACTAACAATTACCAGGATGGTATCTTGCATAATGGCTACCTCCTGCTCTAGTTATCCGATCGGTCGCCGGGCAGGATTAGACGGACTACGTTGTGTTTATTTGCATCCTTCTTAGAATTGAAATAATCTGGCGTTTAATAGGATTAAACTTTATACTTGCCTAAGCTATCCGGCGGACGATTGTAGAAACGTTTGCGGGATTTAAACGTTCCAACTTTCTGACAAAGGCTCGTGTCTCCATGAGGAGTTATATTTCGCGACATTTTCGCGAATAAGATTCAGCATTTACTACTCACTATTGAATAATTTATTAAAAACGCGCAAGCGGACGCGCCCATTGTTCGGATGCATTTGTAATTACGTTAACTAGTTCAAAATTCGGGATTCTAATCCTAACCAAACGTTTTCCCAAAATTTAATCTAGTTTGTCGGTTCGTCTGGTAAAGCTCACCGTACGTGCATGTTTAACGTCCGTTCAGGCCGTGCTATTGTGCACCGTTACACAGTAATCATACAATTGATTAAATAATATAAACCCAGCGTACAACTGCGTCTAAACTGCCGTCGAAGTTAAAGCTAAGTGAATGCTGGAGTTTGGATTTATAACCGGCAACACGTACATTATGCTGCATTATTACAATCTAACCGTATTTACCAATAAAACCGTATCCCAATAAACATTTGCGTGAAATTGTAACGGAGACACGTTCCGACTCAGACCCGTAACGTGATAGTTTAATATTTAATTGATGGGGGTACTCTGCTATAGAGCAGGCGTTACGGCCAGTATATATATATATATAGATACAACTTCGATAATATGGAGCCGGTAATCGCTAAAATTAATTGGCAATCGATAATTTAATTAGTACGCGTCCTATCCGTGCTCGTATAACGCACGGCACATCTTTAATAGTCCTACATGGGATGCGTATACCCCTCAACGATAGTTGTCCCTAAATTTAATAAACTTGAGAACGTGGCAGGGGCGATGAGCGAAGGAATAATTGCTGCCGTGTGCAGTTGTACAGATTTTAATAAAGCCGAATTACTGGACCGATAAGGTGCGTTCCAGTAAGTGAAGTATGCGGCGGATCTCGCTTCTTTTTCTGCTTTTCGCGATGAAATCGGCCGGCATTGATGAAATTCCCCGCCCGACTTTACTTTACAACAGCATAGTCGAAATTAAAATCGCACCGGATAGAGGATAACATGCAAAGTATCCACCGCGAAGGATTTCGACGAATGTTTAATATTGCACGTTGATCTCGTAGAGCTACGTAACAATGCGAAATGAAAGCTACGCAGAGAATTACAATAGCTAAGATTTTTTTCGCCTAGCAATGTTCGAAAGTCTAGAGGTAAAAAGTATTGATCCCTCCGTCTTATTAAATATTAGCCGTTTCTTTAATGTTATTGAAACGGTATTTTTCACGATGCTTTGGGCGGGCCAACACCTTTCGGTTTTTGGTTGCGCATCAGAGTGCTTGCCTCGTATAACTTGGACCACGTTGCCTCACCAAAAGTTAGTTCACCTTACCTCGTGCACATGTTTCGCTATTCATTAAAGAAATGATCCGCGATGCATTGCTTGCTATGCCGCTTCGCGAAGAGTGGACTCAGCCTAACAGGAGAAACGTGTTTAATATCGAATTAGCTTCCGTAAACGTTTACATTAGTACCAACCGGATATTTTATTGGCAAATATTCATCAAATTACGCTTCATTCAAAAAGTTTCCTTTTAGGATCGATGGTACCTTTAACAGGCCTTCGGTGAATTCATATTCTGATGGTGGCAAAATTATGAGTAAAAGTATAAGCGTCTAAAGACCATGTAACTTTCATATGGACTATTCCATGTAATGATTCCCAACATTCTATTGCTTCCTTTTTATTCTTTTTGGACGCAGAGAATCGTGAAAGCTTAAATGCGTTATCTTATTCTTACAAATCGGCTTAAAATTATTATTTTCTTGAAATCACCAAATAATGTGCGAACTACCTACAAAACTACAAAATATCTCTAGAATCTTTTCGAGTTATGGTATCACTAAATAAATGGATCCGACGCCACACCAGGAAACACCGCATAATGTTGCCTTGTCCACGTTTAATCTTCTTGTAAGCACTTACATGTTATAGCAAGCAATAAAAAATATAGATAAGTAAGGTAGATGTAGATCAATTTTAGAGATGTGCGTGTATGCACAGATAAATGTCGAAAGATAAAAAAAATTAAGACCGTTGAATGGCAACCCAAGTTAGCTCGGGCCTGTCGGAGTTATCGAACATGATCGTTCGGGAAAAGCGATAATTTCTGAATGTAGATGATTTAATTAAAACCGAGCCGGAGAGTACTTTTTGGGAAATTTATTCCTCTTCGCCACCTCGATACTTTACCTGCAAATATTTAAGTTACTAATTGAAAACTGTTAAAAGTGAAATTCAAATTTAGGTAAGCGTCCAAGGAACGAGGGTGTCTACTGTAAGAGGAAATGCGAAGTTACGGTAGAGCAGATGTGGATAAGGCAATTTTAAATTTGGTCGATGTTTCCATTTATGAATGGTGCTATTTCCATTCACGATTGATTGCGGACAAAATATCGGAATTCGTATTGGTTACAGTTGTAATGTTTATTATTTAATTAGTTCAATCAACGTAAAATCCTTAGAACATACAAGGTGGCGCAAAAGTAATGCAATAATTTGAATCGGCTGCCATTTTGTTTTATAATTGAAAAAAAAAGCTCTGTTTTCATAAAAAAATTATTTGAAAGTGTAAAATTGATGACATTAATTGGAAAAAATTATATAGCTCGAATGGCCACCTTCCGAGTAGATGCATAATTTTCGCCCGTTTTACGGCATTTTGAATTGTTGCTCGCAAAACATCTGGGCCCTAAATTAGCGATTTCTGCTTCGATGTTAGCTCTCAAGGCTTGCAAGGTTCGTGGTTTGTTGTGGTAAACGCGAGATTTTAAGAAGCCCCGAAGGAAAAGGTCTGGTGCTGTTAGATCTGGCGATCGGGACGGCCAAAATGGGAGATCGCTCGACCTGGAAATCGGCGTCCCAAAATCTCCATAGTTACCCTAGCCGCGCGAGCGGCTGCTCCGTCCTGTTAAAACCAACAATGATCCGGACGCAATGCAGCAATTTGCGGCAAAAAATATTCGTTTAGCATCTGTCTGTAAGGCTCACCATTTACGGTTACGGTAGTACCATCGAACCGTTTCTTGCGATATCTCTTATGGGCCCAGTTTGCACGAGGCGCTCTTACAAATGTTTAATCGTTCGAGCACATGGAACACGACCACTAGGAAAACGACGACGAAATTCACGCTGCATTAAAACAACAAATTTAACATTTGTCAAATAAGAAATAACAATAATTCTACGTTCTTGACGTGTGTATCGCTCCATTGGCTTGTTGACACCTAATTCTCTCTATATTCACATCATAAATGTCAAAGCAAAGTGACATATTGCGCCAACTTCAAAAATGGCGGCCAATTCAAATTAAGACATTACTTTAGCGCCACCTGGTAGAAATAAGGAACATCATAACATTTCCAATTCATTTAATAATAACCATCTAGGAACATCCACATTACAATAACTGCAAATAATGTCTTCATTTCAAGAGCTATTCAAAAATCCACCCGCTCTCTACGCCTTCGCGCAGTTAATTTTCATAAACGAAAATTACAGCGATACCGATACGGCGACCTCCGAATTTCCGTGTAATATCCTGAAATGAGTTTAATCACCTCGCCACCCCGATAATTATTATCGGGAACAGCAATAATACCACATAATCATACAGGATCGTTTACGGACGAGCACGGCTTCGTAACGTCCAGATTTCGTTGTTATTGTATTGATACGATCGCGGCGTAGAACCGGATTACGGTTATAATTGTATTTAGTGCCGTGTTCGCCTTTAAATATCGACGCCTCTGCCTTGCGCGAGTTTTAATCGCATCGTACACCTCGCATCCCCGTTGCAGCGTAACGCCGTGCAATCGGCTCGTTTTTGGCAAATCTTTAGGGTAATAAACGGAAGCAAAAAAGGCCACCGATCCGATCCGAATGTGCAACGTATGGCGGCCGCAGATAATACTTCTAGAATTAAAATTTAACTCCCCAATTTACCGGGGTTATCCTGATTTTATTGTCGTATTTTATATTCATTGAGGGTATATCTTATATTAAGGAAAATAAAAGGTGTTACGCAACATGATAAGGTGCAATTCCCGCTTATTTGATTAATGATAATTAAGTTTCTTTATCATTGTCGAAATTCAGTTAGATAATTGCTCGACTTAAAAGTTCCACGTCGGCAAAATGCTAATTTATTATATTTAGTCCATTGAAGACCAAAACGAAGCTGTCCTCCTTAATATACAAAGCCTTGACATCGTTACCAACCGCCACGAGCGACTTTCAGACGCTGAAAAAACTACAGAACAAAGTGCTTGAACCGATTGCGATTCATACGTAAGCTCCGATTAAAGTTGGAAATTCCGTCGCTAGTTGAGCATCTCTGTAATTTGGCTACTGGAACATGGATCGGAATGCATCGGCCCAGGATTCAGGACAAAATTCATATTTGAGCTGTGCCGTCCAATTGTATCTATTTAAATAGGAAGACATAACATAAAAAAAAATCGGTGGAACCGATTACTTGAGATTATCGAGCTTAAAAGCCTGTCGTCTGCCTCCGATGAACTATAGTAATAGCGATAATAACGATTATTTATAAATAAAACGTTCACAAACTTAATTCGCTTGAATTAGGCGCCGGAGCTGCATCTACGAAGAAGTTTGTCCTTTGTCCTAATCTGTGCAGCGTAATACGGACGATTTTGAAATCATTTCGAATCGAGATTGAAAATCGCCCGCTACAATTCAACAAGATGTCGGAGTCAATCGTGCCAATTATGCACGGCAGTAGCTTTAACTGCATATGCAGGCGCATAACGGTCTTACTATTCGTCGCCCGTCGCTGTACAAAGAATTTGAATTCGCTACGTTTTGATGGCTGGAATTCTCGAACCTCGAGCGGCAGCAATCTCCGTGATTGTTCAAGATCGTGCGATTATCGGTAGTCGTGATTATTTTAGGATCGCGATCGTCTCAAAGCGTACAATTCGAATACTTGATCGATCGCCTCTCGTACTAACCTTTGCAGGCAGGTTTTTAAAGAAAAAAAAAAAAATGAATTGAATAAAAACACCTTTTCTTCGTGGTGTTGTGGCAACATGGCGATGTTAAGATTCAATCAAACGTGTTAAGGCGAATGTGAATTCGATAAGTATAACGCGGTATTGAATAATCAATTCAAACAACGACGACGCTTAATTCGCAATTAAATTTTGTACGACAACCTGAAGATGTTGCTCGACGCGCTTACCATAAATACATCGCGCGTAGGACGATTACGTATTGATAGATTCTATTTATAGTGTTCGATTCATTCCGTCGGTCATACGCTTCGTACATACACTTGCTTCGTTTATTTGTAGGTCAATCTAATGGTTAAACGTATCTAGTTGGTTGCGAATAGATCTGAAGCGTGCAGAATGTTTAAACTACTCCACTTCAAAGGAATATTAATTTGTTAGCTTTCACTATGATGTGCGTACCCTTAAATTAATTTCGATAATCCTTACTGAGTTTGGGCTAAAAATAAAGATAATCGAGGAGGGCGCATTAAAAATGTCGTTATCCTTGAAAAGAGGGAGAAGGATAATGCAAGAACGAATCACATAGCTTGCTTTACCATCCAAGAGCTTTTGTCAGGAAAGAAGCCTACCTTGTAACGTTAATTATTACTAATAGTAAGCAGGTAATTAAATAATTAAACGAGTAATTAAGTTCAACGGCCTTTGAACGTTCCTTTCGTTTCTCTAAAACCTTAATGGATCTTCAACAAAATCCTAAATCTATAATTCCGGCTCATCTCCCATTACTCTTAGCGGTAGCATGCGGAAGAAAGCGGAATATTTTTTCGGTGATTGATTTGTATCTGTTCCTCGAGTAAATTTGAAGAATACCAATGTGTTCGTTTCGTCTCCCCTTTTAATTTTTTTTTTTCAAGGTTTTTTTTATGTATCTGGTTCGTATTTTTAAATTGGTTGCTTTTCGTTACGTGTAAGATGCTGTTTTTGAATTACACGAATTGCCGAAGCGAAAGAATTTATTATGGTTGTGATTGTCACCGTGATAAGGACAGCTCAAGATAGATACTCGTTTAAAGGATCATCCACTGTGAACCAATGAGACGCCTGACTTCACTTTCACACCTTTATTACTTTAATACAATATTAAAAATCAGTTAAGTTTGAGTTGAAAAACTGCTCCAAAGTCCAAGAAGAAGTTCAGCAGCTTCCTTCGAAGTCCAAAAGCTTCCCAAGGAGTCTTCTTTTCTAATTAAAGGACTTATATCTATCTAATCTCTACTAATGATTGTCCTTCCGGTTTTTGATCTGGGACAAAGTCCGACGCCCCCGAATTATCCCAGAGAACATAATCTCACGCAACGATTGTCCTGTCGCTCACTCAGCCTGAGAACAACACAAAAGTAACGGCATAAATGTATTTCTTCTAAAAAAAGCATAAGTTCTGCAGGTAAGATATGTTTTGTACGAAACGCAGAAATACGAGTTGATCCAATTTTAACGATCAATATCAGTTGGCCAACTACCTCCTTGCTCCTTTCCCTTCGATGCATACGTAAATATTCTAACAAGCCGCTTCGGGGATTTCCCATATGAAATTCTCCATCACCATCAGTCACAATACTTACTCGCGTAAAACGGGAAAGTTGACAAAGCACAATAATTTCATATTCCTGTCTAGACGGCTTTCCCTTCGCCAATAAAATGCTAGATGTTCTCAAATAATGTATGTATGTATGTGCGCACTGCACTCGCACGTAACGACAGGCATAATGCGTACGTATTGTTCGAAATCGTACGTTTGAACAGAACCTGCCAGATTTCAGCACGTACGATAATTTGCGTTTACACGTTCAACTTCTCCTGCAGAGCGCGCTAAATCGCATAGTTACGCGCGTAAGCGCTTGCATCGATGGATTTGATGACGGTAACGCGTATCCTACGAAGCAAAACTCGAAATTATCTTTTTAAATAGTTTAACCCCTCGAAGAAGAAGCCTGGAAGTCTTGCATGTAATTACGCCGACTATGCACGGAATATAAAAAAGCAACAGCTGAAAATATAATAACTAAAGCAGATTAAATCGATATTGACAGATTTGCATTTTCGAGCAGGGAAGAAAATTACACGCCGAAGCCTTCTGAACGGGCAATAATCTTTTTCCATTTAGCTTAAGCGGCGGCGTCCTTTATGAATACCGGGAAAAGTCATTAAGGAAAATGGTAGGCTGTAGCGTATGACGTATAATCGCGATGAAAAGATAACAATTCGCCGAAAGAAAACAAGAAGACGACGAATCCCTCCTTTACGTGTCAACGATTGTCTTCGCGTGTTCCGTTCCATCGCGTTAATTCGTCATTTATCGAATCGCGTGCATCGCAAGATAATGCTCTTTTTGATTCAAAATAACGTCAATAATCGTACGATGAAGCGGAACGCTGAGAGGAATTTTGCCGATTAATTAAACGAAAGCTATTGTGTACTGTTACACGCGCGCCTAAAATAAATACGGATGGATTATACCATGTTAGACATCGACGGAGCTTACATAAATACACGACTTGGGCGTATAATCTCGCCAATTTACGCAGTGTCAAATCACGTCTGATCGTTTCTGACAGTTACACCGTCAGGAACATTCCGACATTGGTCTAACTTCTTACACGTGATCGTAATGAACACGTAAAATTGAAAATGTTCGCCTACTCCGGCTCTTTCCGTCGACGTCATCGTCTAATAAATCGCGAAACGGACGACAAACAATGTAATTCAGACTAATGACTTCACTTATTAGTCTGGCGTCTTTTGCGTCCTCTTCTTCTGCGCGACCTTTTTTTTTTTTACTTCCTTGCTTTCGCGAAAAGCAGCTGGAGGTTCACGCGCGTTGCTCGTCTGTCTGGATCCGACGTACAAATGTCAAACGAGAACGTATTAATTGTAGTAATTGTTGGGGAAGACTCCTCTACCAGTATATCGTCTCCGGCTTCGCCAGGCGAGATTTCGGTCTAAATTGTTGGTAATTCTCTTGTCACGGTAGTGTTAATTGAAAAAAAAAAACAAAATGGAGAGGGATGTAATTTTCATCCGGACTTTTGCTCATTCTCTACGTAATACGTTAACTTCCTCTCAGTATTTAACCGTCAATCGTAACTCGCATATTCTCTTTCCTCTTTTTCTTGTTTCTTATAATTCTTACGAAAAACTAGGGAGAGTCATTAAATTTCTTGTCAAAATTTTCAACGTTTCAATGTCTGCTATTATCCATTTGGGACCATCAAAAATCAAATCAACTACTACCTAAAATTAGGAACAATGCAAAAGACAATGAAAATTTCTTTTCTGCATAGATCGAATGTCAGGACGGCTCACAAAAATTAAAAAAAGAGTAAGAAATATGGACACGAAAAGCGACGAAAAAAATGGATTTAGTGGACGTGGATTTTCTAAAATTTGGTCATTGGCCTCTGTTAAATCAATTAAATCAATCAGTTCTCTTTTACGGCCGAAGATGCATGCTCGACTATCGAAACATGCATCTAATTTTAGCGAAGTATTGTGGCAAGGCTGATAGGACCGCACTAATTTTATAAACGCGAAGTCTCCGCGATCTTAACATCTTTGAATTCATTCGTGTCGTTTAAGCTCCAACTAAAAAGATCTAATTTCATTTAGCTCTCATCGCATTACCATACATACATATGCATGTAGGTACATATCTCTGACGTAAAACGTCGTTCGTCAGATTAGTCCTTCTTCGTACGAGAGCGATGCGAGCCGCTTAAATACGGAAAAGTGAAGTACCCCGTAATTGTTTCGTTTAAAATTTCCATCCGTCGCTCGGCGAGAGCGCCCTCGCCCTAACGAAGAACTCCGTCGCACAAATTTATCCGATTTGATTAGCTCTCGTAGAAGCGGACGGTCGCGTAAATTGCTTAATAAGTGAAATTTCGCCAGGTTTCCAGTCGAACGGAACGGACGAATCGAGACGGGTTCGGTAGTGCCACGTTCGCGATCCATCCGAGGCTCCTTTGCACATTCAAATCGTAGCGAATGAGGCGGATTCCTGCTGGAGTGTGAAATTACAACAGTATAAATTGAATAATCGCGAAAACTAGTTTATCTTCCATTTCTTCGCGAGCCGAATTGTAACGAAGAAGATTACCTCTGAACTATATTAAGCATTATGAACGAATTTGTATGAAAGCATAACGTCACTTCATTTATTTCAAAACTACAACAAAAATTGAACCGTTAAACATTCTGATACTTTACACGGACCTAAATATAAATCGAACAAATCTCGGTTTCAGTAAATTAGCAGAACACACAGATGTAACTATGTATACGGAAAGATACGATGACTAACGCAGATCAATGGAATAACACAGAACGTGGAAACTTGGAGGAAATGGATAAAGGGATGGAAGACAAAAAAAAAAAAATAAAGAAAAACCTAACCTAAATCTTGTAATACGGCAGAAAGCCGTTCTAAAGGATGACTTTTACTACGTGATGCCAAAGTATGTAAAAAAGCGATCCTGCACGTCACTGCGCGCAAGTTTTCCTCCACCACCAGCTAGTATGTTAGCCATCCTAGCTAGAATGGACGAATCTGATCACAAAGGAACTAGTACCAACTGTCTTTTGGGACCACGAATGCTTATTACTTGCTGAATTCACGCCAAGAAAGGAGTCAATAATGTCAACAGTCTATTGCGAGATTCTCCGACAATTTCGACGTGGCGAAGAGGCGTGGAAAACGATTTACCGGGATCATGTCATCAATTGACCTCATGCAACTATAAGATCCACAAAAAACTGCAGCAGTTCAAGTGGAACGTTATTATATTATATACCCATCCATAGTTACAACGCACAGTGATCAATTTTGCTAGATCTTCGATCAAAAGCTATAACTTCCAAAAAGGTTCAATTTTAATAAAATTTTAGATGCTTGTAATTTAAGACTTGCACAATTCCAATTCAGAAGTAGGTATACTTATCGTACAACCTAGAAGTACATTTAGGTAAAAAAAGGAACGGCCGCACGTTTTAGGACGCGAATAAAGGACTCATTGATTTTCCGCCTTAAAAAAGTTGGAACCACTTAGAGCCGAGCGAGATTAAATCTCGGAACGTGTCAAGTGTTTGTGCACTTGTGTGCCGGGTAGTAAGTACGGGCGCGCGTATAATATAAATGCACGAGTGCCGCCACGCCGACAACCGCAGCAAGAAGGTTCATAGGTCATGCGGCCGCCCACCTCTCCGTCGTCGTTCCACTTTTTCCCCTCGCGTATGTCGCGCGTCGCCAAACTACTTTCTCGGAGGATTTTACGTCAAGTACGCCCACTCATCCTATTCAAAAAAGGCGCACTCCATTCAACCGTGCGCGCGCTAGATTTCACATAAATTACTTTGATGTCGGCCACATCGTCTTCAGATGGACCTGAATTCAGTTTTTGCGCCGGCACTCGGTGACCGAAACAACGGCGCGTACGCCTCCATGAAGAATTTATGCAAGAATATTGAGAGAAAAAAAAAAAAACGCTCAGCGGACCGTGTACGCCGCCTTGCTTTGTAAATCGAATTTCCTTTGCCACCCTTTGTACGATTTATTTCGTTGTTTTGGTACGTGTAGTGGCCGTAAAATGACGTTCTTGATGTTTAATTTCCTATCGTTGAAGGAGGAATTAACCCTAACTGGGCGCGCTAGCATAGCAAGAAATATAATAAAGAAATTTTCCGCACTTCTTTCCCTACATTTCCGGAAGATTAATCGAAAGATGATGCTATATTCAAAGCGTCGCATCAATGTTCAGCCGTGGCACGCCTGGAAAAATCAGACGAAAGGTATGACCGTTCTAGCTTACTTGAACTATTGCAAAACTTCTCGTGGTTAATATTTTGACATTCGGCGGGGCGAAGCGAAGAGCTAATTCGCACGTACGCACACAATACGTTCGTTCTAACGAGTAATTACAATAAAAGTTTAAAAAATGCGGTACGTTTTCAAATTCTTTCTCGGCTATTCGTCCTTTTCACGCAACAATGATGCCGGTCATTGTTTTACATCGAGATTACGTGAGCTCGTATTCAGGACGTTGGCATTTAAATTTTATAGTTCAGTGTAACATCGCAGGGTATTAATATTGATGTCACTTACATTTCTAGCGTTGTACCGCGCATTCTAAGCCGGACGGTTTGACATAATAACGTCAACTCCATGAATTTCTTACGTAAGGACAACACCCAAAACAATAACAGTTATGAAATGTTAATATTTGCATCTGTTTTACGTTCAAATCATTGTTATTCCGCGCTTGTGTACATTTATTCTTTCTCTCGCCGAAGAAATTTTAATGTATTAAAAAATGTCGGTGTACCGTCGGGATTTCAATAGTTGCGAAAACAAGCCTCTTAAATAGTTTGAAGGAGGTTACATCAAACCATTCCACACTCGCAAATTCAAGGAGAAAAAATGAAGTAACTCGAAACAAAGAAATATTTTCAGTGTTGCTAAAAATTTTTTTTTTTTCAGGGATCTTGAATCTAAACTATTTATTTATTTATTCATTTATTTTTCAGGACAAGATATTCAGAGGAACCGCCAAAGAGTTGCTGTGGGCTTCTCGCTTGGAAACCAGGATCGTTACGATGGTTCATAGCTTTAATTGCAGTAGTCGCCGTATGTTGCGTGTTAGTCGGCACCGTACTGGGTGCCATGAGATCTTCAGGAAGAGACCATCTGACAGTCTCGTTGCTGATGATAGGTAAAAATTATCGTTTTTCTTTTCGTTTTGTGTTGTGATGACTTCGCATTCTAATGCGAACAGCATCCCGTCTCCGTGGTACAATTTCTTCCCCGCCGTGGTATTAACCGTGACGCAAGTAGCGGTGCAAGGTGGGGTGAGAATACTCTCGCAACCACGCTGATGATGCCGGGTAGGCAGAAACATGTCCGCGGATTGTATATTTCTTTTCTCCGTGCATCGCTTTTGCCGTAATTAATTCTACCAATACAAGAGGCCAAATTTGGACATCTTTAGAACTTATATAAGGAACATAACATAAGGAACGGAGTCTTTCTACACCGTTAACTATAGAAAAGAAGGGTCAGGGATCAATTCCGCCGGACGGTGTACGTGGCTTGTGGATGCTATAAATCCAAATGTCATTAGCACGAAACTTTAAGAAAGAGAAGTAATCAAGTTTCGCTTACACGACCAGCTCATCATTAATCTGATTCGTAGCGCGCAAAACGCAATCTTTCCAATACTTACAGGCGGACGTTCTTTCATTCGCCGCGTCTTTTTCTTCTTGCTTTTCGCTTACTACGCATCCCTCATTAAAAGTTCCGTAATTATTCAAAGCGGGAGCGGTATTGCACACGCGTGCGTTAAAGTTACCCGCATTAGGGCTCTCTATACGTTGTAATCTTCCCCCGTTTTGCCCTTCGAACTACATTCGAAACTCGTACGCGATGGTATTGCACGCGGTCAATTAAAACCGTTGTGCGAAATCGGCGTCGATGGCATGGATACCTCTTGTAAAGGTGAAACGAGGGTTCCTTTCTTACTTCCTTTTTCGCGTTTCCTTCGTTCTCCGTGTTTCGCGTCCCTTGATCGAAAATAAAGCAAAAAAGTAATTCGTTTATCAGGTACAACTACAGGTCCTCAGTTTAAGAGATAAAATTAACGTATCTCACTAGTGACGTAACGAAAAAAATAGTACTGAAATAATAGTGTAGGCTTCCACGACCAGAGGCAGTTAAAACTAAAGATATTCCGGGTTTCGACCTGGTCATATGGAACTTCCTCGGAAGAAGGAAAGATGGTAAGCCGCAATTAGTATATGCCTGCGAGAGAATAACCTGTCCTCTACTGACATTCTTAGGGTACACTTAAACACACGTACAAGGAATCTTCCTCCCGATGTACCTAGATAAAATGTTGATGTATTTCGCATAAACAAGCGTATAGACATAAGGGAGATCTCTTGTTACGCGCCCTTGTTACGTCTCTCGCGCCCTTCTAACGCCTACTAAACGTAGGCCACGTTGGAGCACGTTCAAAAAGGTGGAAGAGAGAACAAGTTCAACTGTCGAAGTCGAAATTTAATTTAAAGTAAATGCATATTTAATCAGTACTGGTAGTACGAGGACGGCATTGAGTTTTGCTCGGCGGCCCATTCGCACATAATAAGAGGAGAGAGGTAGTAAAAGGGTGATGATGGTTCGCTTTGGGGAAGCGACGTTTCGGCCCCCCTCCTCCGACCCGCCCGATTCCGACGGGAGGGCCCTGACTTAATTATCGCATTATTAAGCCGGCAGATTGCTTTCGTCGTATCCATGGTGACAGATAGGAATTTGGCCAAATGCTTATCGAGGGAATTATTGCGATAC
The DNA here is from genome assembly GCA_020654165.1 of Oryctes rhinoceros. Taxonomy (NCBI): domain Eukaryota; kingdom Metazoa; phylum Arthropoda; class Insecta; order Coleoptera; family Scarabaeidae; genus Oryctes; species Oryctes rhinoceros. Next base: position 2,322,826 of record JAIOKQ010000548.1, on the reverse strand, counting down.
CGCTACCGGTTAAACGCGCTTTCAATCTGCGCTTTGAGGACTCCTTCATCAAATGGTGTCGCCGCTGAAATTAACATTTATTAAGAATCAAATACGGCCGGATCTGCACGGTTTGCTGCGCATTGAGATGTGCTGTTCTTCGACGAAAACAAATGTTTTATGAAGTAAGCGGTCTTATCCTGTATGCACGTCCCGCCATATTGTATCAAATAAACAGAGTTCCGGTAAAAAGTAGCCGAGAAATATCGCGTTACGGCAATCCTTTGTACGCTATTACGTGTATGTGTATTAAGCAAGCGATACTCTTGATCTCGATCGTGAGTTATGTAATCGTATCGTGTTTCTTAAATGGTATCTCCCTACGTGTGTGCATATCGTTTTGCCGTTTGTTCATTAAAGTAACTTTCTATTTTTGTCTGAAATGAGTGCAACCAAATCTGTTAGCAATTTTTTTAATGATACGGTAATGGAGAGAGAAAAAAAAAGGAGAAGTACTGTGTACTACGGCCATCTATTGAGGCAATAGAAGTGGAAATCTACGGATCGCTAGACTGCAGACCGCCTTCTACGGCCTATTTGAGTGGCTTCCAAATCAATGAAGCGCTAGAAGGAGACGGTCTAAAAAAAAAACATTAACGACCAGCGATTGAAATAGTGCCCCACTCCAACCAAATAGTCAAATAGTTGAATGTCAGGCTTCCTTGGTGCCTAATCTACGATTATTCCAGAGGTTGGAAGTTTTACAGAATTACCACGGTGATAATCAAAGCTATACCACGATCGAAATCAGCAATTAAGAATAGATATGAAGACGCTCACTTTCTCTACAACAGATGGCTCTACGAACGTAGAAACGAGCAAACATTTCGCTTGGTAATACTACGCACTTAGCAACCATGGAAGACCTCAAACCATGGCTAAGAAGGAAGCTATAACCTAGTAACAAGAAAGATAAAAGGAGGAGATATCACCATGACACCGATGAATACGAATAAGGAGGCCGTTGACGTGCAGTCTTTTACATATACGAAAATTTATTGATTAATTCAACGGTAAACGTAAGCGTTTTGACGAAAATTATCAATAAAATCTCGTCGGTTTGACACGGTTGTAAAAAAGAGCTTCGCAAGGTTATAATAGAGCGATATTTAAGACGTAAGAAACAAGAAACGGAAACGCATTCCATTTTTTTTTCCTTAAACCGGGTATGCGTTCCTTCAATTTCAAATAAAAACAAAAATCACTACTCGACCGGCGTGTTCTTACACGCGCGGTGGTCTTTTTAGTCGTAATTAAGCGGAGACCACCGCGTATCCGTAGATAAGTTGTACAGTGTTGGAAAAAGCAAAGCGAACGAGGTGAGATCCACAGACACCTCGCTTTAGTCGAATATTGCCGAGAATATAGCCCTGTTAGAAGACGCTCCCGAACACGTTAAATGCATCGATATAGTTCTCTGTTATATACTTACTTAATTAACGAAGGTAATTCAGTTTAAGGAACAACATAAAACCTAAATAAATTTGAATGTCTCGTATTTTACTCTAAATCCTCTCGAGCGCTTTTCAGCGCAGTACAAAGGCTTCAATTACATGATTTTGAGTAGAATCGTACTCGAAGAATCGATTCTCGTCACCCTCGTTTACCTAGGTCGTTAATTTTTCGAATTACACCCCGAAAAAGCTAAAGATAGGGATCATTCTGTAGCTCTATAGCTCGCTTACCGTAAGAGATAACTTTTAATGGATCCAGCGTATCGAAATCTATAAACAAGGTTGTTGCTTACAGGGATTACGACCATTTTGCGGTACCTTCAACGGCTTTTAACTAATTTATTTTAGTACATTTGGTAGATAAGTATCAGCACAAAAATTTATAATTTCGAAGATTATTGAATCAACTATGATGAATATCAATGTGCTTACATACCGCATGGTATGTACGGTCGCCGATGCGGAAGCCGATGCAATAAGAAATTTCCAAGCGAAAACTCGTTTAGTACGTCTGCTGGTCTCGACCTGCACACCGGCAATTGGAGAGATGAACCGTTAGCTGATCTAGTCAAGGCACACATGGTAACTTATAATGCAAGCCATCCTACATATATATATATATATGTATGTATATATATATATATATATATATATACATTCGTCCAGCTGCAGATGGCGAATTATGAACTTGTCGGACTGGTCGAGCGATGTGAACCGCGTACTATGTCGTTGCCTTTTTTACCATCGCGAACGAAGACGAACCTGCGGAGACGTAAACATGCAATGCACACCTAAGCATGCATATATTTTGTATTTAATTAAATGCGCGTCGTTAATTTTTATTCAAATTCTGGCAAATTCATCTAAATTAAAATCTAAATAATGGAGTCTCTTTGTTTCCCCTTCTTGGAAAACATCGAACGTTTGTTCATCGAGAAGTTCTTATTTAATAGTTGTGATTATATACGTTATATGTTTTTTTTTTTAATGTCAATGCTTATATAACTAAATAATCTATTGGCCTTTTAGAATAGGCGATCATATAACGTACCGTATTTAATGTGTATAGCTATCTACATTTAATAAGAAAAAAAAAAAAATAAAGAATAACTGGAAACCCGTAGTAATTAAGCTTGTCGCGCAAATTGAATTTTAATGGAAAAGCACCGAAGCCGCAACACCAGGTAAACCCTATTGTTCGGTTTAAATTATTAATTCATACGGGGACAAAATTAAACGTTCCAACGGCATCATCGAGGTCCGAGACAACCCCCGGACCTCTACGCGCTATAAAGATGTCTCGGACGATTACCGAGTCTAATTTACGTTCGATGTAATTACGTCTAGGGACGCACCTTGGTGATATATATACACGGCGTTGTTTGGGCGAAGGTCTCCCGATTTGAAATTTTTTACCGTAGCGTAACATAACCTTTCAGTTAAAAACGTTTCGCGTAAATGAGTGCGTACGTCGCGCACATCCGTTTCTTTTAAATTTGAAAGTTTCGTGTCCTTTTTCTGCTAATTTGTACCGTAAAGGTTTTATTTAAAGCCGAAATGGACGCTGCTTACTCCGATTCCGTACCATCGTTCGGCAGCTGTATTTAAACGTGGTCATATCAGCTTGTATGACGATGAACGTTCAAGATTACCGAAAAGTGCAACAATTACACGGATAACGATGGAAAAGTTCACCGCATGATGCTAAACGCACGAGTCGAATTAAGATTGGAGAATAGCAGAGGTTGCGGGCATCTCGAAAGGACGTGTTTATCATATATTGGCTGACGATACGGACATGAAGAAGCTAACTGCGTGTTGGGTGTCTCGCTTGCTCGAAAACGCTTTCGGTTCAGGGTAGTTGAAAGTCGAAACAGTGGACCGTGAAAACTGAATCGGCTCCTAAAAAAAAAGCGACGACTATTCTGTCGGCAGCGAAAACTGGCGATGGTGACTGTTGAGATAGTCGTAGAGTTGCGTTATTCAACTATCTTGAAAAAGGAAAAACAATAACGAACAATAAGAACCACCAAGATGTACACTTCAAACTGATTTCAGAAAAAAGAAACGTGCTTCTGTGAGGGCTGGAAACTCTTCAGGGTACCTTCATCTATCTATCTCGTTTACATTATTAAGTTCCCGCACGTATTTACTTCATTCTCGTAATGATTCTCTTAATAACCTTACAATAAATGACTAAAAATTAAAGCTTCCTATAAATCCAACGCGCTCCCAATTCCTACCCGTTGCCGTTCGGACGCTTTAAGTGCGACCATTAGTTGGAAAAGCTTTCATCAATAGCGCTCGCACTATCAACAGATGCACTCCTTCCGTTATTCATTCGAGGCACGTCGCCGTGGTTACTGAAAATACTACATTTTCGAACGGGCTCGAACGGACATAAAAGAGAGTCCACCGCGCTGTTTCTGATGACCGCTGGAAAAAGAGAGTCCCTCGCATAGGGTACGTAACCGGCGAGAGGAATCCGGAGTAATTATTTCAGATCACGTACCGGCGTATCGCCGGTCTGAATCCGAAACCGTGCGCTCGTCCGCGACCGCGCTGCAGATAGGCTGCGACTGATGCGAAACGCCGGGATTTAGAACCGTACCCTCCAGAAATGACCACGGCGACAATTAATTCCGTTGCAGGGTGTGCGACCGTTTCGAACGCAACGTGAGGAAAATGCTGCGGCGGCTGGTAGATTTGAATGCGGCAGCATTAAGAGGGTCGATAAACGCCGTTCGGATTTTATAATGAAGCCGTAAACAGCTTCGAAGCGTTCACGGTGGAGCAGTCCGATACGAACCTTGATGGCTACCTTAAAATATTCCAGGAAAACGTTCTTTAATAAAGCTCGTTGTCTGCTGAAAGGATTCATTCAATCATCAGATTCTCTGGAACTGCACGACGTATTCGCGACAGTCGGGCATTGATCAACTCCTTCGTATTCCACTTGTATATCTCAAAATTGTCTAATGGGTCAACGTATTGTAGTTCGAAGCTTCTCTCAAGAATTAAACAAAAAAACGACATAATAAACGCGAAACTAGAACAAATTTAATAAAAATCTTCTAACAAACGTTATTAATTAATTAACGTTGGTGTTACTTCCAGGTGTCGGTATTGTGCTGGTCACCGTAAGCGGAGTGGCTTGGAGATTAACGTCTCACGATTCCTCTACATGCAGATCAATGCTTGGCTTGGGTTCTACGGAGTCGGTTGACGTGTGCACTCGACGATTCGTTCCTCGCTTACCACCGTCCTACGGTCGACCCCATCATCCCTATGCCGCGATGATGTATCCGGAATTTCAATACAGACCTCCGCCGCCTAGCTATCAAGCATCCATGCAGGAGTATAGACTTAGGTTGTTATTACTGGATAGAGGAAATACGCCGCAAATTCAAGCGGGAATCCAAAACGCCGTATCTCCACCGCCAACATATAGAAGTCATACCGGAAGCTTGCTGAGGTATTTTATGTTATTAATTATTGGATTTTATCTGGATGCTTTAAATAACTTTAGTTTACACGCCTGTTTTAGAACGAACAACGATCACGTATAAATAACGGATGGTACGCACACATCAGTATCGTCCATACACGAACAATAACTAAACTAAATATCCAAAAGGAATGTTCAAATAAGCCGATCTTTAAAAACACGACATTAATACAACATCTATTTCGTTTTCTAGGGCGCCTTTAACAAGTCGAAGGGACGCCCAATCCGAATACAGCTGCCCTCCATCCTATCGCTCCCAAACGAGTTCAACTCGGCCGGCAAACACGCTGCCGACGCCTTCGGTACTTCACAGCCGGGAACAGTCGTTAAGCCTTTCGGAATCTAACCATGACGGATCGGTCAACGTGGTCCTGAACAACAACGACGAGGACATAGCCCTGGACAATATAACGTTGGATTCCCTGAAGATGGAACCCGAAAGCGAGATAAACCCCTTGAAAATGATGCTGAAGGGCGGCAGCACGGGCGATTTGGAAGGCTCGAAGGACGGCAATCTGGTCACGATCGTTCAGACAAGCGATCAAAGTCCGGTTATCGTTACGGTTAGCGGCAGTTCTAACGCGGAGGACGCCAACAACGTACAGATCGGCGAGATCCAATCGGAAATGCAGATCTTAGCGCACTTATAGCTAGGAACAGCCGGTTTTTATTGTTATAACTTCATTTAATCCGGTCTTAATCAGTTTTAGTTGCGAGAGTAACTTTAGAAATGGACTAGTTTAGTTTAGAGGGGGTGCAATTTCAGCTCACCGGAAAACTACGAATACTCTTAAAGCCTATATCTTATAAGATGTGACTTATTACCTTCACTTACACCGTTTGAAATATGTCGACAATTTTAGTTCCCGTTTGTGTGTATTTTATGCTTCTAACTCAAATAACCTTTCTATCTTCCTAATAATCAAAGCCGCCATTCAAAATTTATTGGTACTAACATCATTTATTTATTACTCTTACTTTTAACAATCGCCTAATTTACTAAACAAGTCCGTATTGAGATGTTTTTGGAGGATTAAGAAAAGTTATGGCAAAATTAAGCCAATACAAACTGTTATTGTAATTATTTCGTTTCTTCCGCCGATAGTCTCCTTTCTGCTATACATGTATATAAGATATAAATATATATAGACGATGATATTTCTGTTATGAAGGTCGCCATTCCTATAAGATTCAATTTTTGATATTTTATTTACCACTGTACATTTCTCACAGTTAAATCATGTATATTGCGATATTATGTGCCTATATATTGTAGATAGCACTGTATTATATATTTTAAACTGTATTGTAAAATAAACTTTTCCATAAAATAGAGCATCTACTGTTTTCAATAACCTTCCATCGTAAAGCTTTCCAATCAAGTCTCACAGAAAAAATTAAGCAATTCTATTAAATTGCGAAAGGTTTCAAAATAAAGAATTTATCTACATAAAATCTACCAAGCAGACTACGTCAGATTGCTTTAAGGTAACTAGTCGTAAGAAAATTGGACAAAACGGCAAATAAAAAATTTAAAAGGTTGTTTCTTTATTTTATTACCAAATTTTCGGCTTGTAAAGTCCTCATCAAGGTGTCTATATTAACTGCCGAAAACGATTAAATGATAATACTACAAAAAAAAAATGAATTAATTTATCCAAAAATTAAAGCAACGTTGTAAGAAGATACATCAAAAGATACAAAATAAATAACACGAATCTCTACAAAAAAATGGATCGCAGTAAAAAACAAAGGTAAAACTGGAGCAATAAAAAACAAGAATCCAAAAGGAATATACGCGATTTAATACCTAAGTTGGTAACCAATAAAATCAAACTAATAAAAAAAAATATTGCGACGACGATGTTAGATTGTATCATCTACCATGCGATGCATATCTGTGAAGTATTCTTTTCCGTGTTAGATACGTATGTATCTAGCTATTAAATTATATTTAGCAAGTGACTCTAGCTGTAACTATTAAGTTCGCCACTTTCTGTACGCTTCACAGGCGTCGGTGTCAGGATGCTTCTTCGAATGTATAATCCTTGATACATGCTCAAATTTATACTTCTACTATATTAGACTACTAGACCATTAGACTACCGCCCAACGTGCGGCCAAAATAGAAATTCACATATTAGCATTGCAACCACTCTCTTTTAAGAAAAAGATTAATTATTACACGTATCCTACGGTGATATTACAAAGAATACCGTCTGTATTATAGAACCAAATTAATAGTTATACGTAGAGATGACCAAGGCAGGTGAAATAAACTTTCTTGTTGCGGCGACTACATCGACTCGTGTTTGGTCGACTCTCAAGGAAACACGAACAATTTTTCTTGTAGGACCTTTGTAATTTCTAGCCATAAGCCTGCAGAAACGAGTTCCGCTTCACGAAATTAACAGAGATTAGACAGACAGCGTTTATTCGTCTAATTAGGATAGATTCGTGTTGCTTACTCAACAGAACACCAGTCTGTCTAGTCTCTGCTAGTTTCGCGAAGCGCACACGTGAAATATACTGGTTTCTGCATACTTAGGATTAGAAAGAAACCTCTGTACATTATTCAGTATTATTGTTCCCCCTATAGCCTAATAGATGGCAAAGCCACCAATATCAGTCGGTAACTTAGATATCTATTTTGATTCGAAGAACTTGTTTCATTTGACAATAATATATTTTGAAACAATCATGAAGATCAATTAAATCAACAAGAACTGATGTTCTATAAGAACAAAAAAAATCAAGAGGAGCAATCATCAAAGTTCCAAGCGTTTTATAGGTAAATTGCTCGTCAATAGTATATATTGAATGAACATCTTAGGTTATATCTTTTAGATGGATTCGGAATATGATGAAAATTTGGAGGAAAATCTGTTCTTCCAACAGCTACGAGAAAATTATAAGGAAATACTAAAGACAGCTTCTGAAAATAATTGGATAATATGCGTGCCTCGCATAGGTTCCTTCGGAGACATCAAACTATCGAAAAGTGATGTGCTGGAACACATACTGGTTCCTAGTGTGAACAATCGACATTTCCAAAATCTAAACCGCTCAGAAATTGAAAGGATTAAGGACACGTTGATATTCAAATCTTCCGATGTTATCAGGAAGGTAAAAATACTCTTTAATGAAGACTTCTTTGTTGGAAATCATAAATACGCAGTCTGGTGTATAGATAAGTTGTTGAACAAGAACGAAATTACAAAAGAGATGCATCTCGTTGAGATCGGTAGCTTTTGTGATTGTATTAATTTCTTATGGACAGACACTTTAGGATGTAGACTGTTAGAAGAAATAAACTCTGTTGCGCAAATGTTTCTATATGAAGATAATATTGAAGAATTAGATTTAAATCGCTTAAAAGATTTAGTCCAAAATGCCTATGACCATAGTTTATATAAAGCTCTTGAGTGTTTTCAAGAACAGTTAGAGGACGAAAACTTTCTGCAAAACTTAAAATTAGCCGTAGAAACTTTTATGTATGCTTGTATTAAAGATAAACTATTTAATATTGTATGTACTTTAACATCCGTTGCAGATGCTAATCTCAATAAAATTATAAGGAATTCTCAAGATATACCTTTACGAGCATTCAAAATAAATCATGCATTTTATGATCTATTACCATTAGCTAAGCTTGAATTAAATAAGATTAATAACACTTACACGATACTAAATAAAATCATGTGCCTGAAACGTACTTTCAAAGTGTTATCAAAAGAAATGTTGAGTTCCGAAGTACTACTCGAGATATTCATTTTTCTAATAATTAAATGTAATGTATATAACTGGACTGCGAATGTATTATTTATAACAAAATTCCGGTTCTGCGACATCAAACTTACAGATGAAAGTAGTTTCCTCATTACCACACTTCAAGCCGCTTTAAAATACCTAAACGATGGCAGTTTAAGTAAATTGCAATACAAAAATGAAATTGAAATATGTCAGAGTGAGTTTCGTAAGTTGGTTGCGTTAATAGAAGAAGGTAATTTAAATTCTTTGATCAACGCTATTACTTACAACGATAAATTGAGCAAGCAATTGTGCCATCCGCTGTGCTCGTGCGATAATTGCGAAGATTTGTTGAAAACGAACAGCTGCCAAATTGACAGCCGCGACGAAGTAGGTAGATCCCTTCTGCATATTGCTGCGAGAGTTAACCATCCAGATATATTGCAGTTTTTAATCGCTAAAGGTGGGAACGTAAATTTAACAGATTATTCGGGTTCAACGCCGATTCATTACGCCGTATCTTCGGGGAATCAGCAAACCACGTTCCTACTTCTACACGCGGGATGCGAGAGAAATATTCGCGATTCTGAAGGCAATACCCCCCTACACATAGCAACTAGAAACGGTCAAGAAAATTGCGTTAAGGCCTTGATCTATTTCACCGAGGATCACGGAAGTGATCTAGACATCAACTGTACCAACAATGCTGGTGATACTCCGCTTCATTTCGCTTCTAAATACGGCTATATAAATTTGGTAAAACTGCTAATAGAATACGGAGCAAAAATAGTTCTTAACAACAGGTCACTATCTCCATATCACGTCGCCCACAACTATTTCATAAAAAACCAATTAGAATCTGTTTCAATATTAAGCAGAGACATATCTGCGAAGCACGTTTTCAAGAGGCTACAAGCTAAAAAGGAAACATCCGAGGAGCGCGTGAAAGATAAAATTTCTCATGAAATAACGCAGGATAAAAGGCTAGTCGCGAATCTTTATAGGAAGATCGGCTTTGGCGTGTACCCGAAGAATCTCGATCAGTTCAAAAAGACCGATCTTCTCATGAAAGCGATCGAAAATAACGATTTGCCGCTAACATGCTTTTATTTAGGCATCCCGATGCCCCATACTTCGCCCACCGCACGCTCCAATTGTCACCCGTTGTGCGTATGCGAGAAATGTGAGGAAAATATAGAACAGGACGCAGCTTCCAGCGACCTTAGGCCGCAAGCCTTAAACATAAATATATGCAATCCGGATGGTTATACAACGTTGCACGTAGCTTCCAAATACGGTAGAACTGATATTTTAAGGTTGCTATTGGATGCTGGGGCACTTGTAAATTTGAAGACTTATAAGACATTTCACACCCCTTTACATGTCGCTTGTATATACCGTAAAAAGAACATAGTAAGAGAACTATTAAAATGTGGAAATTGTTGCATCGATCCTTTAGATTCTTATGGGAATACTCCACTGCATTACTCTTGCCTTAATAACGATTTGGAAATGTTTGAAATTTTAATAGGACACGGAGCAGACGCAAACATAAAGAATAATGCGGGGAAAACCGTTACGGATGAAGCCGAAGAACGCGTCTTTTTAAATATCAGCCGTGTCTTAAAAGAGAGAACAGACTGTAAGAAGTTCACTATAGAAGATGATATTTTATAACATCTAGTCTTATTCCGCTTCAATATTACGTTGTTATTTATAATATATATTTGTGCTACTTTAACTTGTATTTTGTTATTTAATGTAATATATAGAATGTTTTATATATTTTAATACCAAATACAGTTTTACAAAGCACGATGAGTTTAATTTTAAGTTGAAGAAAAAAAATATATTTAAATTTAAGTATACCGTGCGTACAAAACCATAGATTTTGTCCAAACCACACCGGTCCGGGGAACCGGGTACTCCGATCCCCGTTTTGATTGCCTTTTAATTTACATAAAGCTTGAATGTAAGCTTTCACGACCGTAATCCATAATAGAAATGTCTTTCGGGCGTTGTCGCGTTCTTGATGTTTGACTCGACGTTTCGCTGATCACGCTGTCAGCTTCTTCGGAACATTTCTAAAGACTGGTGTTATCTTGCTCCTCGGTATATAACCTATTTCTGTTCCACTTTACTGATCCATAACCGTTCGGTTTCGATGAATCGCGTCGTTAGCTGTACGACGACTTCGCAATCTTCGCGATTGAAGTTGTTGGCACCCTTCGTTATTTCTATGGAGACGCGTATTATCCTCAGGGAGTAGCGAAAGAACATGAGAGAGACGCACCAACAAGGAGACCACAGCATACTCTACAGCGACGTTAAGGTATTAGCCAAGACCGGCCACTACTTTCTTCCAAAAAAGAATCATATCCTTCCCGAAACTTCAAATTATGTCCTGAAACTAATTTTTCAGTTTTCCAAATATTTATTAAAAATATAAAAATGAAAAACCTTAATGTATAATACCAAAGTGCTGCTTTACTCTTTAGAATTTCATCAAAATCTGGACGTTCGGATTTGCCGAATTAACCAGTATTTGATACGTTATACAATTGAGGTAAACATATGTGTAACAGGAAAAGGACGATCCTGATGGTAGGTAAAATTAAATTAAATGTAGTTTAAGGAAATATATGTAAAAGGAAACACAATAGACGTTTAAAAGAAAATATATTTTTGGTATTTGATTATAACACAGAATTTGTAAATACTTAAAGCACAAATCGCTAAATGCTGAATTTTCTTTGAATTACATCCTTCAATGATTGTATTTTTAAAATAAATTTACTTCAATGACCACTATTAATCACTTCGCCGTCCAAAATAGTATTAGTACTATTGAAATCAAAGTCAATACAATGTTGCAAATATGATAATACATATATTACCAGGTTAACCGTTCCGTAAACGTAAGGCGCATCTTATAAGTTGTTAATTATGAAATGTATAACTAATTTCCTTATAACTAAATTAGATTTAAAAAAGTGAAAAACGTGGAAGGCAGGTGAAAAAATAAATTCGATTCTTCTACGTAAATTTGTTAACAAAGCGAGGACGATGAAGAAGTATTTCTAAACACACACACATCCGATCTAAAATGAAATTATATATGAAAAGACCTTATAAATAATTAGTTAAAGTTAAAAAAAAAAAATGAAATTATCTTGAATACAAAGTTAAAATATCTTAGGAATAAGCCAGCACCGCAGAAATAATGAAAAAAATCAAGTAGTATAAGAAAAAGAAAAAAGAAAACATTTTCTTTGGTAAGAAAGTTGAAAATAATTATCATGAAGTATATTTGGGTACGTATTGAGCACTTTCTTATAAAAATAATCGGAACAAATATCAAAATCCGATGTTTCAAAGAAAATTGAACCATTTGCTCTTGATATTCGCTTGGTGGTGGTGATCCACGAATTTGAAAAGCATATTTGATTATATAAATCTTGTTCAGATATGCAATTATGACTAAATATTTTCCACACTAGACGAGGTTTCCTGCTGTTTTACAATAAGGCATTACCAAGACGTTTGATAAAAAAAATATCAATAAAAAGGTGTAAACAGTTCAAAAGGCTTATATAAAAGTTATAAATCGAGGGGCAAGGTTTTTACAATAATACTCATGTTTAAAGATATATATTTTTTTTTGATTTCTTGCCGTCTTTTACCTGCAAAAATACGATTTATAAACGATGTAAACTATAGGTTAGAAATAAGTACCTATTCTTAATATAATTAATCTTTCCAATCTTTTTTAATCTCAAAGGTCCATTCCCATTTGAGATGTTCATGTTTATCGTCATCGGTGAACAAGGACTGTACGGTGTAGCTTCCTCGTGCCAGTACACCAGATGGGGCATCTTCAGAGGGAGTAGTGTACGATTGGATTTCGGTCTTTGGAGCGTACGAACCGACCATATGCGTCATTTTATCGACTATAAGAACAAATCATTATAAGCAACAACAAAAAAATAAATAATATTAAAATTGAAAACACTAAGATGTAGGCATACTCCGCACAATACGCGGCTTCCAAACACGTGTAATTGAACAAATTAATCGTTCATATTTTCCCGGCTTTTGATTTTAAACTTACAGTTAAGAGAGAAGTGAACAACCAACTTCTATTCCTTTTTTCAGTAATCAGAAGCTACAAGAAAAAAAAAACTGGAAATAAACATCTGCACGGAGAAAATCGATCCTAATAGATACTATGGGCAACACAAGATGGCCGCCATTTGTTTCTTAAGGGATTGGTAAAATTCCCCTTGTCACGCACAAAGTCTTAGTAAAGCTAAAGGAATGCAAAGCATACATAATTATTTTATAAAGAAAGTTACTATAGAACAATTTCTGGTTTTGTCTTGTAAAAGAAGGTCGGGAATTTATAAGATTACGTACAGTGACTGTGACAAAATCTATATTGGATCAACCAAACGGGCACACGCATCACAAAGAAACACATGACTAGAGAGGACAAAAGCCGGTGAAATCATACGTGCTTTGCAGCGACTAGACAGACTCGTATTTTATCGACTCTCGGGTAGTTAACACGAACCCTTTCTTATGAGACGAAAAGACACGGGTCTGTCTAGTCGCTGCGAAAAAGGTATGATTTCATTCGCTTTTGTCCTCTCTACACATGACGCACTACCGCTATGGATGAATCGAATCGTTCAGTTTAGCAAAGCCCAAACGAAACCGAGCTTAACATTAGATTAGATAACCTCAAATGAATTAAGAACGGAACTCGCCACAAGTTCCGTTTTTAATTCCGTCTAATTCCGAGAATTAGACTTTACGAAACCATTTATATGGCAAAGAATGTGAATTTACTAAACCACAAAAGAAAGTCCTCTCGCCAATTCCTTGTTGATGCATTCATCAGGGTACAATGAACGTTTTGCATTAGTAGCTAAGCTTTTTCTTGTTCCGAATATTTCGCAAGTTTTAGTAATTTCGATAATAAAGAGCACACGACATGCGAATTTGGTCTTTATTGTTCCTGTTTGGGTGAATCGTAAAAGTGGGCACTTGAAAATACAACAAGGAATGTTGGAATTAAAATCTTTTTCTCACGTCATACTAACACACGACATTGGGGATTCACAAATTCTCACAACAATTGTTTTAAATTAATTAAATGCTGTGCGGAGAGGAGTATGTCGATATATAAACCTCTGCCACGCTACCCTTGGTATCATTATTGATTTTTGTACTAATAAATTACTATCTCGTTACTATAAGATCATTATACATCTAACGATAGCATGAATCATGGAGCAGTCCATCAAACATCACTGACACCACACACCTTATTCTGTTAATTCGAAACAATCGTTTCAGGAAATTCCAGAAATAATCGTTGTGAATTAATAAAATAACTTGGGTGGTATAGAGCGCGGTGATACTTCAGTGTTTAAATATACAGAAAGGAACACATGCAACATGAAGAAAGCAGGGAATCCCCTTTATCAATTTTAAATGAGTTAAAACTCGACAAAAACAAAAGCTATTTAACTTGCCTGGTTCATTAAGTCCTTTTCGTAAGCAAAGCAAATAGATACAAATAATTAAAGGAAAATTACAAATTTAACAGTTTTATTTACCTGGTACGCCCATTCTAAACGTCTTTTGGATATATTTCAAGCCGTGTACAATTTCCCTTTGCACAAAGAATTCAATCCGTATTTTGTACGAAACACCCTCCTTTATAGTGAAGGTTTCTTTTTTGAGTTTCGAGATATCGCCAGTTAGATCCAACGATATCTCAGGTCGGTTAGCAACTACTAGTACGAGCTTCTTCACCAGAACCTTCCTCGGATCATTGGGTTCTACGTAATTATTATTATAGAATTTGATTTAATTAAAGAATTATGGTGATTACATACCTACAATAATGGTTCCAGTCTGTGCCTGACCCAATAACGCCTCTTTGTATTTTCTTAAACTTTCATCTTCCTGATCGGTCGCTAGTATCTCATCAATTGTTTTTTCTGGTGGCGGCTTGTAGTTGAGTTCCACTTCGTTTTCACCTTCTTCGGTGGGTGTATGTATATCTCCTTGGGACATATTTCCTTCACTACTCACGAAATGGTAAGAGGATAATCTGCTAAGGTTAAGACAGATAATCAGATGCAATTGTAATAATTTTGGGAAAACTTATCACAAATCGTAACGTGTATCTTTTTAGATTACTAATTATTAAAAATAGCGGGTAGAACACAAACAAATGTGATGCATATCGTTGGAATTAAGTTAGTATATAATCTATTTTTACAACAATGAGATTTGCACCGGTGTATTTTTTAAATACCGCAGCGAAATTGGTAATTCGCAATTAAAACGCATATTCGCGCATTACAGTCGAATTAGAGACACTCACGTTTAGTACTTTTCTAATAGGAAATTCGATAACGAACCAGAAA
This sequence comes from Oryctes rhinoceros, assembly GCA_020654165.1. NCBI lineage: Eukaryota > Metazoa > Arthropoda > Insecta > Coleoptera > Scarabaeidae > Oryctes > Oryctes rhinoceros. The sequence goes on along the minus strand of JAIOKQ010000548.1, from coordinate 2,307,632 downwards.
GTATAATAAATACTTGAATATTTCTGCTGGTTACCTTAAAATGGGTGATGTCTCCTGACAAAACTGCGCTTGCGCCTGTACGAAAGTTGCGTTCAGAATTTTAATGGAAAACCCTAATATAGCGGGGTTTCGCCTTCGTTCCAAATATGCGATAAAAAGATAATACGATATTTTAATATCTAAATTAACAAACAATCAGATAATAGGCAAGCATTTTATCGATTATGAGAATACAATTAGCGTACATAGGCTTTGACTCTATGCGATTGAATACGGCTGCCTTTCGAAAGTATTGGTGCAGCGTAAAATAATCGAGAAAATAAACGTTTTTGAATTTCTTTTTAATTAAATATCTTTCAATTCGTGTACAGTTTGTAAGAATACCTAACAATGTTGATTAATTTTGAAGAATATAAGTTTTGAAGATTAATAAAAAAAAATGTAACGTAAAAATTTAGAAAAAAGTTTTTAAGCGAAGAAAACGTCTGAAATTACTGTGAAATATCAAGTTAAATGTTTATCTTAGATCGCGATAACTTGCAAGCATACATAGTCCGTTCCAAAAGCAAGCGTCACTACTTTGAGTGTTATTGTAATACTTTCTAATAATTGAGAAGCTTTTATTTGTAATAAATTGTAAGATTAGAACATTACAAGCTAGGTAAAAATAAAATCATTTTTCATAATGACCATACTTTCCAGCAGAATTTCATCTCCTTTTCTATACCGGATCCGTTCGCGTTCTCAAAACAGCCGTCCCGGACTAATTATTATATGACTATATAATAAATTAAACTTTTGTGGTGCGGAGGTTCCCGAATCTTATATGTTGCTAACATGTTCATAGGCGTAGTGTCAAGTAGCCCCACCGCGGGGCTAAAGCTTTGGTATTGAATAAACAACTTTATCGTTCGGCACTCAGAAATAAAGTTTTATTAAGTAGTCCCGTTTTGCAGTACATAAATTATTACCTAAAAGAAGATACCCCTTTTAAGTGTTTACCTGTAACATTTTTATCTTAGAAATTTCTAAATTCGGATATACTTTTTTAAATCGCTGTATACAACGGATTAATCATATCGGTGGTGCAGTGACTCATTTTAACAGGAAGTTTTATTGATTGACTTCGTGTATTTCGTTTGTGTACTTATCGTTATCAGATCATATAAATAAATACTACTTTAAAAACTTAAATAAACTAAAAGAGGAAAGTAAGAAATGCAAGCATAGTATCACTGTTACGTCGTGGTAGTAGACGATTTAAGACTATATCTTATCGTTATTTAATTGGATCTTAAATATATATAATGTTGTGGGAGGTTATCGTACATGATGAACGTATTAATTAAAATCAATAGTATTTATAATATAGGCAACTAACATTGTCCTTTTAGAAGCAACATGTAACCTAAGGCAATAAATGATTTGTATGGTGTATGTTTTTTTTAAGAGAGATTCATATATTTACTTTTTAAATTGTTCAAATAATAACAATTAGTTTTCCATTCAAGTTTTCCGTTGATACGTCCAGTGGCGGCTGTAATACAGCAGCAAATTGAAGAAACAGAAAGAAAATCGTATCGACCGAAATACAAATGTTATCAAACACAGGTGCGGCACATAAAATTCGCATTCATAAACGCACTAAAACATGGTTGCCTTCCGAGGGGTCCAAGGGCTAGTTTACCTAAATCATTTATATAGAAACTTCATATCTGAGGTCGTCCAAGACGTTTCTCACATAGATTCGATATACATAAAAACAGTAAGTTTCGCAACGCTTTTTACCAGTAGTAAGACCCTTATACTCGATAGATGGACAATATGAAATGCCAAGAAGAAATGTGGGGTACCGCCGGGGACTTACTACCTAGTAGATGTTTCGTTGTAACCTAATCCTAATAAAAATGTAATTTTAAATATTGATTTTTTTAAGTACGCGTTTATTTATGTAATAAAAAAGAACATCCTTAGATACCATCAGGTGATTCCTAGGCGAAATTGATAATTTTAGAATTTTTAATAAATTTTAACGTAAAACAAAAATTTTAATTTCTAGCGTTTTGCTCTAAATCCAAAAGCTTCAGTTACGTGGTTTCGAATCAATCGGACTCGGAGAATCGATTTCCGTCTCCCTCATTTATCTATCTCGTTCATTTTTCGAATTACGCACCGAAAAGAATTAAAGATGGACATGGAGTAAACTATAAAAACGAAATCTATAAACGAAGGTATAGATTTCGATCAGTTGGGGAGATACAGGGAAATTAAGAAAATGATGAAAAGAATTACTAGAAATTCGGACAATTACAAAAAATAATTATTTTGATGATAGTTCTTTAAGCTGATTTTGCGGTATATTCAATGTTTTTTGATTGAAATTTGAGTTTGAAAGTCATTATTTCGTAACAAATTTATTTTTGTAAATTTAGTAGATAAATATTGTTCCAGAAACATCGCAAAAAATCATTTACAACCACTTCCCAACGAAAAGAGCTGCCAATGATCGCTATCTATCTGACAGAATGAAAATTCGCATTACCCGCTTAAACGGCATTTCCGGTACGGACACATTAAAGTTTATTTTTTAAGAAAATCGTAAATCGAGGAATGATCGCTACGATCGGAGAATAAACCATAAAACTTTCCCTGTTAATTTTGCGCGTTTCGTCTTTTAATGAGGTATATATTATTGTAGTGCAATAGAAAAAATTAGTATGACATGCAGCCATTACTTTCCGGTGACTCCGACAACAACGCACGCGGCCTGTGTATTGCAGCTGTGCACGGGTGAATATTATACGTGACTTTATATTTAATATTGTGTGATTAGTGTGAAAAAATTGAAGAAAATGTCCAACAACACCGCACCAGACTCATGGGAATCTCAAGCTGATTCAGCATCAGCTAACAATTCACCGACTCAACCTGCAGATGTGACAGCAAAATTTTCCACGTTGAACGTCAACGCCGTAGAATTTGTGCCTTCTTTTTGCAAGAATATAGGAGTTGAACAAAGTATTCCTTGTCAAGAGGAACCCTCTGAAAATTCACCCGAACATACTCCGGTTATAAATGGTACGTCCTATTTTTTTTTAATTCAGGCCCATTCAATTACATGTTATTTAGGTTAGGGGCCAACATTCTTTGTAGTTTCTTTTTTGTTCCTACGAAATCTGCTCCACATGATTTTCGATATAAACCGAGAATTCGGTTAAAATTAAGCTTAACTGCAATCTGTAATAGTGTCAATATTTTCTTGTAAAGTATGTCAAAATTATAAGTTTGATTTTTTTCTTTATTTAATTCGCGTTGAGAATTCACAAGGAAAGTTCATTATTGGTCATTCATTACATGGCCAGGTAAACAAAATTATTGACTTAAAATCCAGTTCATTCTAGTTTAGTGCTGTTACAGATGGTAGGTACTGAAAGCTTCTATTGTAACCATCTGTTGTAATTCTAATAACTACTAAATCTCCTTACCATTCACATGTTGCAGTGTGTATTAGAATAAAACAAAAGAGTATCCTCCTGATACAAAGAAATATTTAAAAAACCTGATCAGATAGGTAAACTGGAAATATGCAAATTTTACTGTCTGATATCGGCTTCTTATTAGTTTTGAAAGCTCTTAATCACATCTCTATATATATATTCACCATTCCAAAATCACATTTCTTATGTATACATAAATATATTTCACTTTTCCGCAGGAACAAATACAGAATTGACCGAAAGAGTAGATGTTAAAGAACCTCCTCCTATTCCTCCAGCAGACGGGGATGCATCTCCGGGTGACGGTGGTACTTGGGAGGACGTAGCTGAAGAGAACGATTCTATATTAACGCCTGAAGGAGATGAGGATGAACCTTCCTCCGAGGAAGCGCCCAAAATTCCCAAGAAGAAGGCTGCTAAACCCGAAGAAGTCTCGAGGAACAAGAAGGAACATGTAAACGTAGTATTTATCGGACATGTGGACGCAGGAAAGTCAACTATAGGAGGTCAAATTATGGCACTTACGGGTATGGTAGATAAGAGAACCTTGGAAAAGTACGAAAGGGAGGCGAGGGAGAAAAGTAGAGAGTCATGGTATTTATCGTGGGCGCTGGACACTAATCAAGAAGGTAAGAAGTGGCTACCAAAACAATACAATACTGTTTCAATGTAAATAACGTCTCGATACGTTACCTTAGACTCTAATTAATGCAAGGTCTACTTTTCATTTAATGTGTAATTGGTTGCTACGATGTTCAACCTTCGTAAACTCAAGGTGTCATTCCATGCAGATGACTGTGAGTTTTACAGGTGTAAATTATTGTAAAACTTGAAAAAACTGCTTTAGGTTACTAATTGTTACTTAGTCATTTGGTGATTTCACTCCTTGAATTTGCAGATCTTTACTTAAAATTCAGTTTGAATTACTCGTAACGAAGTTGCATTATTAATTGAAGTAGTGATGGGTGCCAAAACAAAAAAGAAATATCTTTGATACCAAAAAGAACCTTTTAATACAAATAATTGTATTTTTGTAGTATTACTCTAGCGGGAGAAGTCCAGAATCAAAAGGTACATTTTAGAAAGCAAATCGGAATCCTTCAGGTTTATAAAGGTTAATTGCCACTATCGTAACAAAAAATACAACTTGATACTAAATAAACATTTACAAGTTAACTTGAAGTAGAAATTTGCAAGGCGTAGATGTAAATTAGGTAGCAATGTGTGTCCTATTCAAACATATTTAATATGTACGAAGCATATCAAATAAATTAACATTTGTACTACATGATTGGGAAAATAGAAAGGCATTAAGGAAAGCTGATATCGTAACTGTTGGCGTTTTTAACATGGTGGTGGGCCTTCGCACAAAGGGATGTCTTCGTATTTAAGTTTAACTTGCTAGAATATGCTGTTTATTACATTATACCTAACCATCCTGCACTAAGTATTGATGGAATAGGAGTTCAATCAGAATCCAAGCGATATTCCAGATTAAACTGAAATAATTCGGTAGAAATTGAACACGAACAACCTTTCTTTAGTTTTCTTAAGATACATGCATATTACTCCTGCGTGTGCTTGTGATCTTTTATAGTGTGGACGGCTGGACAAGCATGCAAGCCTTAGAAGACTGACGCAATAAAGAAAAACTCGGAAGTCGCAAGACTTGCGGACGGCCAGAAGGTTAAGTCGGGCTCGCACTCCTAAGACATATTGTACAAATGAAGTGGAAAAATAAATTAGTGTATAAAATTTGCATAAAAGTAAGCCAGTTTTGTGGAACACTGGTAATAAATACTACAAAAATAGGAATTTATTACCGAATAAAAAGAATTCATTGTTAGTAACATATGGAAAATTAGAGAAAAAAAAAAGGTAGAAACAACGCGTTCTGAACTAAAACTGACAGTTGTTGCCATAATACGTTCGCCGTTGCTCGTGAGCACAAGCACGCGTACGAGCGCCTATATACAGCGAGGACCTCCGACGAGGTTGTGTAATTGCCCCACCAACGAGGTCTTTGGATAACGTTATACTTATTTATACTAGACGTATCTAAATTTAAAACATGAATAATTTTGCGGTACTGATTATTAATATTATCTAAAGTCAATGCTATAGCTTAATTATTGTTATAAATTCATTATTTGAACACAAACCGTATAAAAAAATTATCTTTTTTTTGTATCGTCTTATTATTATTGATAAAATTATATCTGTTGTATTTCTTTTGGCTCATTAAAAAGGAACTTAGTTGGAAATGGCCAAAATAGTCTGCTGTATAGGTGCAATGAAAGTATTCGATCGTTAATGTTTTTCGATATTCTCGAATATTCAATTGAAAGTATTCGAATCGTTAGTTTAGCTAATCTAGCTAATCTAATATATAACTTTTGACTAACTAATAGCTAGTCAAAAGTTAGCAGAAATTATACTGTGCTGATGGCTCGATTGCAAACTGAACCTTCTTTCTTCTTCTTCTTTAGAAAGAGACAAAGGAAAGACTGTAGAAGTAGGTAGAGCTTACTTTGAGACTGACAAAAAGCACTTCACCATTCTGGATGCTCCTGGACACAAGAGTTTTGTTCCTAATATGATTGGTGGTGCTGCTCAAGCTGATTTAGCTGTTCTGGTAAAACTTTAACTGATTTAAATTATTGTTTTGCCTGCATACACTGTTCCCTAGGTAATTTCAGCGCGCAAAGGCGAATTTGAGACCGGTTTCGACCGAGGAGGCCAAACCAGAGAACATGCAATGTTAGCCAAAACTGCCGGCGTTAAGCACTTAGTAGTATTAGTAAATAAAATGGACGATCCAACAGTAAATTGGGATGAAGCTAGATACAACGAATGTAAGGACAAGATTTTGCCGTATTTGAAAAAATTAGGCTTCAATCCAGCGAAGGATCTCACCTTCCTGCCTTGTTCGGGAATTACCGGGCAAGGACTTAAGGAGCAAATAGACGAATCTATTTGTCCGTGGTATAGAGGAGCTGCGTTTATTCCATTTATCGATAATCTACCATCGCTCAATAGGATAGTTGACGGACCCTTTATCATGCCAATTGTAGATAAATATAAAGATATGGGAACGGTGGTTATGGGTAAAGTGGAGTCGGGAGAATGTAGAAAAGGAAGCAATCTAGTAATAATGCCTAATAGGGTAGGTTACTTTTTACTTCACGTAAAATTTAGATAAGTTATTGTTAATCCTAAAAAATCCAGACCCCAGTCACCGTCGACCAACTTCTGTCCGACGACGATGAGGTTAATCAAGTTGTGCCTGGCGAAAACGTCAAGATCAAATTAAAAGGTGTTGAAGAAGAAGACGTTAGTCCCGGTTTTGTACTCTGTGATGCCACTAATCCTATTCGTACTGGTAAAGTGTTTGATGCACAAGTCGTTATTTTAGAGCACAAGTCTATAATATGCGCTGGATACAGCGCTGTGATGCATATCCATTGTGCTGCTGAAGAGGTAACCGTCAAAGTAAGTATTTTGTTTTTCTAATTAGTACCACATTTCAATAAACATATTATTATAATTAAGACTAATATTTACATGTATTTATATTTAGTACATGCGATGAGTTTCTAAGAAAAATTATTCGGAGTGCTCACCAAAGATTTGGAGTCTTCGTTTTAGATTTTTCGAAACGTTTCGTAACGACTCGCTATTAACATTACATAGTCGACCATGATAACTTATATTTTTTAAACTTCCAAATAAAAATATAAAGAAATTACAGCGGATGATCTTGTCTGTAAAACAAACAAAAAATAAAACGAATGTTCCTTTGCCTTCTTTTAATCTGAGCAATCTTTATATTCGTATATATTCGGGTATATCCGAAAGTGATCAATTTATTCAGATTATTTTTTTAATTTTTTTTTTAATACATATATTTTTTATTTGACCATTTAAAATGCTATGATTTTATTAAGCCTTCTGTAAAACCACTAACCGCTACAATATTCGATAAACATTTTTTTTTTTTTTATAAAATTATCTGCGGTTTTACCTTGAATTTAGTGAATGCATGTAGATATTAAAAAATTTACTATGTAATAGTATTCTACTATTCAAGATTAATATTTAGATTAATTAACTTGTTCGTTTATTTACGTTGTTCACTTTGTCTCATGTTTTCAGGCCTTAATTTGTTTAGTAGATAAGAAAACTGGCGAGAAAAGTAGAACGCGTCCTAGGTTCGTAAAACAAGATCAAGTAGCCATTATGAGGATAGAATGCGCGGGCGTTATTTGTTTGGAAGTTTTTAGATTATTCCCTCAGATGGGACGGTTCACGCTACGAGATGAAAGTACGTAACCTCAAGTAAGTGGAAGGCAGCCACATTTAAATTTACCTTACTTCAATTTCAGATAAAACAATCGCCATCGGAAAAGTACTAAAAGTTGTGGAATAATTTGTCTGCTGACGATATTAGGAACTAAGCTAAGATAAAATTTATTAAAAACAACAAACATGAAACAACAGCCCGTATTTTATATCGTTGAATGAACACCACACAATACTTTTTTTTTTTTTTTCGATGTCTCGTATTGATAATTGATAATTTGGTGCTGCTTTCGTCACGGAAGTCGGCGTACTCTTTTTTTTTTTTTTGTAAATATGTTAATTTCTTCCCGTCATTTTTAGCTCTAATATGGAGTTTAATTCACTTTTTAATTGGTTATCTTTTTTTTTGAAGGTCGATTTATTATACAGTGTATTAGCCCAAGATCATTGTGTTTTATTATAGTGGCAACTTCCTTATGTAATAATTTATTTAATCGCTAAATAGTTCATTATACTTCTCTGTTGTTTACCCATCTCCTACTTTCGTTCAAATTTCATTTCTCAGGTTGTGTGGCGATTCGCTGCATAATACAATAAAATAAGGGGATACATTATGAATTAATTTTTTAGACTGGAAGTGTTTTAAAATAATCATTGGGTGCTTTATTTTATTCTCCTACCGCTCACAGAAGCACGGATAGGAAGGTACACAACAAAGATTACCCGATTTTATAGATGAAAGAAGACTTGTTCGCAGAATGACATAATATACTTATTTAGATATGAGATTTTTCTTTCGATAAAGTCGATTTATTTTTTCAGGGGTGTAACCTCAATTGCTATTCCTAACTGCGAGACGTAATCAACTTGAACAGATTTAGTTCCAATTGAAAAATGTCTTAATTGCTTTGAATTTACCAAATCAAACGTTCACAAGGATTATTTTTACGAAGCACTTATTTGATAGTAATCTGGATAATTCTTTATAAATTCGAAAAAATTCTTGCCTACTAATTTGGAGAATATAGATATAATTTCACGTTTTCTAATGAATTAAGATTTAGTAGCGGTCAGAATAAACAGAGATCTTTCCCATATAACCTATAAAATTTGATAAAAATAGGAACATTCATTTGTTTGTATTTTTATATATGTATATATAAGGGTATCTCGTTTTCGAAAACTTCCTTTATTAAAAAAAATACCAACTAAATTTGTATAAAATCTTTTTAAGGAAGAATGTATTGCGTAATACTACTTCCGGCGCATTCAAAAATAACGATTGTTTCTCGATGTAAAAAAAAAAGAATAAATGTACATACTTCAGCAGCGAGAAAAAAAAAAAGATGCAACAGGTAAGACGTACAGGTTTAAAACGCAAATGCTTGGAAATGTATTTAAAGAATACAAACAATTGAATGCTGGTCAAAATACCCGTTATATAACGATATAGATCCCGACCTTTGCACTCCTGCATATAGACGAGGAAGGAAGGGAGTCCTATGTTTTTGAATACATATCACGTTGAAAACCTTCGAAGAGAAAAATCAAAAATCTACCGCGTTTTATTTGATTGCATTTTAGATTTTTCTATTAAAACTTAAGCTTAACATTGAAAATAATACTCATATTATTTATACATCCGTTTCCCACGTGGAAAGGTTTATTTTTAAATCATCGTACGATATTGTTAATAGGCGTAAAGGTATTATTTACTTGCAACTAACTTTAGTATTTATAAAGTAAAATAGGCTATGATATAAATATTAATGGAAATTTACTATAAGTTTATTCCTTACTAAACGATGCTATTGGTATACATTTACTAAATTTTATACTAATTATAATAAAGAAGAATTTTGAATATATACCATGCAATTTTCCTTTTAAACATTCTACCTCCAATTTTACAAATCCAAACAAAAAAAATGTATTCACCCTATCTATAAAAATAAGTATATTATGTGCTTCTTTTAAATTTTCTTGATTTATAAGATGGCCTATAATATTGAACTTCCTGACCGTGAACGTACATTGTTTAAACAAGAGTATAGTACATAAAAAAATGAAAGAAAATACCGATACAAAGAATATAAACAAAATACATTACTGAAAAATAACGATAATAAAGTGCAAACTTTACAATACTGTATTAGCTTGGGAAACTTCGGAATTGTAAATACATGAGACGAGTCACTATGTGACAAGGATATCTTGATAAAGAGAAATATAGAAAATAAAAAACAAATTTATATGATACTGCTTACGTTGTATTTTTTGTGCAAACTTATTTTCTGTTGAATTAAGTTTGTGTTAGTGTTTATATATAAGTAATCGAAAAAAAATGTTGCTATCAATTTTATATATTCAATAAAATCTGAATCGATTTTCTCTTGTTTTATTTAGTTTAATAAAATTGTTATACTTATCAATCTTTCCATATCCTATGACAAACACGTCCTTTGCGTAGATTATACGATGTAGCACTGGCCATATACATAACTGAAATATTCATCAAATAATTTGTTTGCAAATCAACAATTTTTTTTGTCTTTACACCAAGTAATAACTAAATATGGTAAAATGCATCCCTTAATACTTCCTAGTAAAGTCGTCCGCAAGGGATAGTTGCTATCATTTTGGTCACTACTGTAGGTCGCTACGAAAATGAAGGATTTCAAATTAAGGCAAAATATTCCAACGGTTTTAATTTATAAAATACGTATATTTAAAATGTATAAATAAAGTTACTGGGTAAGTTAAACTTTTACCAGATGGTTGTTACTTTTTGGTGAACGATCTCTTGAAATTGATCTTTGTCTTTCGATTCGTAGTTGCCTTTTAATAGCCTTATGTTCTAATTCTTCGTAATGTTCGGCAAACATTAATCTTAACGCTGGATAAAATAATGGCAAAAGTGGAAGTTCGCTTAGCTTTACCTGAAAATATCGAAACGCACGCTATTACTATCAACGCAAAAGACGTTTTTTATTTAATCCGATCTAAAAATAAAGATTCGGGAACGAATATTACGTACGTGCATATTGTCAAAGGCGATTCCGATATTATCGTCGAAATTTTCATTAAACCTCGGCAATTTCGCGTACCTCTGGCTAAAATGCGTTAAGAGGATATATTTTGCATTCATCTCCTTCCCAATGGCTATGGCTTGGGATGTTGTGGAATGCATCTTAACCACAGCTTCTCCGGCAAGTTCATCCTCCATTGTGGCTTCGTGGATTAACAGATCAGAATTCATTCCTGTAATTTTTGGATTGCGTCAAGAAAGTCATCTGTCGAAACTACACTGGTACGAACCTAATTTTACCAAATTAGGACATGGCATCGTATCACCTGAGTACGTTATCTTATAGCCATCATTATGAGTGAACGATACTCCAAATGCGTTTGGGCAATGCCTTACTAAAACCGTATTTATCGCACTGAGGTTCAGCGTGTTAAAAATACAAGATTTTTTCTCCGCGTCTATATTTTCATCGCCCAATAACTAAAAGAAGTAATGTTAGCAGATACAGGAAAAAATTCAGATCACTTATTATAGTAACATATACCATATCACTGTTCGGTATAATTTCAAATTCATTGCAGATGTTTTCGAAGCATCTATCGTAGAAGATTAGCCAATTCAAAATTTGCTTCGGAGCAAAGAGAAATACCGGCCCTGCATTCACATTTAGCGCATTTAAAGCTCTCCGTCGACCTTGTAAAAACCCAATCAGTCCTATATGATGGTCAGCGTGTAAATGCGAAATGTATATCGCTTTTATTTGGGATAAGACTTCGTACGCTTTGTCAGTGCCAAAAAATCTCATTAATTGACCAAATGTGCCTTCACCACAATCTAGCAATATTTTACAGGAGTCACTGAAAAAAAAGGCTGTTTAAAATTTAATTGAGCTTACATTGTTTAGTGTATATAGAAATGTTAATTATATATAAGTAATGTACCAAATAAAAGTTAACCTAAACAAATGCCTGTTCTTTGGCTTTTTTATTAGGTTTGGTTTAGGTAATCTAAAATTGAGGAAAAGTTGCGAAGTACTGATCTATAAAAATACCTTATTTCAAATAAGATGCCACTTGTATTTCTAGTCTTATTTGGTATACAAGAGCCTGTCCCAAAGAATAAAACACGTGGATAATCTTTATAGGCAAGTCCAACTTTCTTTCGTAAAATATTAATTTTAAGATCCTGTAAGGCCTCTTTAAAGCCTTCTACGTTCATAGTTTCTTCGATATATTGGGAAGGTATTAACTGTAATTCGCTAGACCTATAAAGTAAAACAATAGCTTAATTATTAAAAACATATCAAAAACTAACTTGTCAATTCCTCTCCTCGGTCGCAAGTGAAAATTAAGCAGAGTATTAGGAAGTAAGTAATCGCAATATGGTGAAGGGGGTCTTGGATCGTCTGGTTCCGTGGTGTATGAAAAGAAACTATCTGCTGCTTGACATTCGGTCTCCATAGTTTCTGTTTTTACTCTCTTGGAAGAAACATCCATTATCTCTTCTTCTACGAGTTTGGATCCTTTATCACCAAGTAATGGAAATATGTCTGGACACAACATGTTTAATTTGTGTTGGATCCTGTGCACAGATATACTCCCCATACAACTATTCATGTCATTTAACACTAAATGATGCGTACTTGACGAGAACTCATTTATCCACTGCTTGTAACTGTAAGTAGTACGTAAATTAATGGTACTAAACGATTATTAGGTTAGTTCTCTCAATTACTTTTAATTTTAAATAAAAACAGCTTTAACGCTTAGAGTTGTTTGGCTTATATCTCTCTTTTGAGTGATATCAATGAGGAACAATACACATAAACTAATAATTGGTAGGTACTCGTTGGGTATTTTTCACATGCCTAACCAATCACATTGACTTAATGCCATGAGCTAACTCTCTCTAACTTTAGTACTAATAAACGACAAATTACAATTTTTATGCGCAGGTGGCACTACAACTATGACATAATGGACAAAATCGAAAAATGAAACGTGCCTCTTCCTATACTCTCTGCTTATTACGTAAAGTAAATAAAGTAGCTTCTATACCTGGCATGCTTGGTTACAGAAGCTGGAGAGAAGTGAACAACTACATAAGCTAAATCCGATTCATTTTCAGCATATTTTTGATGTCTCTTAAATTTACCATTTTCAATCACAGATGGTATATATTCAGGCGAGGGGCAATCAATAACTAAAACACAAAGATCATAAATATCATCATTTTAAAAGAGTTTTACAATTAAAAATATTTACCAATAAATACGGGTCCTGGATCATCTGGTTCCCGAACATCAACAGAACGAACCGCGACGCCGGACTCTAACGTTATATCTTCTCCAGATTTCAATTTTCCAAGAAGCGGTCCTGGAGGTACGCCATACTTGACACATTTCTCCAAACTCAACGCGCCAGGTCGCGGTTGTAATCTACAAATGTATGCCATGGCCGTACCTTTCTCTTTCGTTTCTGATAAACGTAGCTTCGAACTCTCTGAAATTCTTTCCGGAGCCGCTCGCACACCGCTAACTAAAAAAAGGAATTATTGAAAGATCTCGTGTAAAGCGCATTGTTGCAATTAGGGAAGTTTGGAAAATAGGATCATATAAGGACAGGGTACCTGTTTGGGATCTAGATCGTCTTTTGTTTTTGTGTCTCTTACGTTCGTGTGCGTAATAATCTGTATCATCCTCTACAACATCTTCGGGTACATAACGGCCTATTGATTCAGAATTACGTCTGCTTCTGTTCTTTTTTTTGGAAGATCTTGTTGAAGTGCCAGTTTCAATCTAATAGCGGACAAAATTTAGTCTTTATATTATCCAAAACCTTAATACTTTGTTTAGCAATACAACATACAGTATCTATTGAGGTTCCAGCTTGTATGTCTTTATCTAAGCCATTTAAAGTATTGGATGATTCTTCCGAAGTTAAGCTAGTCGAAAGTGATGCTTCTTGATTAATTACATCGTTGGAGATTCCATATCTTTCCAAAGGTACGTATTCAACAATCATTACATTATCTTCAAATTTGGTACTAGGATTACAATCGGCCATAGTTATTTCCAAATTTTTTATGACCACAAATCTCTTAGTTGCAACAAATAGTTCGTCCTGAATATAAATTATAATTAATACTGTTGATAATGTGCTACCTTAACAAGCTTTTATAAACTTTTATCAAAAAAATTGGTCCAAAAATATATTACCAAGCCAGGTGGTCCATGCAAAGTAATTTGAGGTACACCCACGTCTTGTATAGTTAACGCTGCACCTGGTAATCCACCCATGTTCTTCCAAGTAGGTTGGGTTATAAAAATATGCTCTAGTTTCGCTAATTTCATCTTATGTTCATGCGCTAATCTTTGAGTACCTTCGCCACAATTAAACAAATATCTAAAATGAATCTTAGTAAAAAGTTAAGTGCAAATGTTAGCAATTCCACCAACCTGGACTGGTCTGAGAACACATACAAGCTCCTTGGAGCCCCCTCAGCTCCAGTACCTAAAACTTGTAAAGTAACGCGTCCCGGCACATATCTAGATGACTTTTCTTTGATTTTCTTCCGCATTCTTTGAGCTTCTGGAATATGTTTGGGATCTTTAGGCATGGTTTTAAGAACTGATAATAGGTTAGAATTGGTGTTTTGGGAGTAACTTCTTATGAATGTGCTAATGACAAATCTGCAACGAATATAATTAGGGATGCAGGTCATCAGGAATTATGGATAATGTTTACTGGTTTGACGACGATTTATTTTGCTGATAATTTTGAAATGAATGTTGCGAAATGTTGGAGAATGGGATACGACATTTAAATTCTGAATTTTGATTGGTTGATCAAAATCATATTAAAAAAAAGAGCACATGTTGCGCTTAAAAGTTAGAAAATTACAAAATTGAACAAATACAGTTTAACGTTATATAATCTTCTAAAATAACAAAGAATTTTTGGTATTTTTTTAAGTTAATTAAATTGTTAATTGTGAATGTTGCCACTAGGTAGCAAGTACGTGAAGCTAGGTCCTAATTATGGTGCTATGATACTGCTAATCATTCCCAAACACGGGTTATTTTCAAATTTTGCAATATAATTTAGTTCATGTGAATTGATGTTTCATTTAAAAACATAACAAATTCCCATAACAAGAGACGTATTTGAATTTCAACAAATAACTTGTGTACGTGACAAAAAAAAACATCTTCAGATTATTTTTAAACGAACAAGTATTAAATAACTGTGACAATGATTAGTAACCACTAACTACACGATGGGAACTGTAGAGTATAATGTACTTAACCACAAAAACTTTGTTAAATTTGAATCTTCAAAAATTTCCTGCAAATATACCCAATAAATTGAATTTTTTACATATGGCCTCATTAAATGATACTTCAGCACGAATCATAACTGAAGGCTTGGCGTCAGTAAAAACTTCAGGAAAGGTATTTTATAATCCAGTACAAGAGTTCAACAGGGATTTGAGGTATTTAAGTATAAGCAGGTGTTAAAATATTAATGATTTTTCATTTGAAATAACTTTGTAGTATTTCGGTATTAACAGCATTTGTTAGAAACTGTCGAACAGGCAAGCAAAGCAAAGAGAAGCTTGTCAGTACCGATGATATTAACGTTATAACAGATGGTGTCAACGAAACTGTTGATGTTGGAGTCAAATGCGATAATGGAATTACTGTTTTGGAAGCTTTATCGGCTACTGGCCTACGAAGCATCCGTTATGCAAAAGAAGTACCTCGGATACAGAAAATTATTGCCAATGATATATCGCAGAAAGCTGTAGAAAGTATAAAACAAAATATAATTGATAATAAGGTTGAAGAATTGATTATAGCCAGTCATAATGATGCGATGTAAGAGAATATTAATATTCTATAAAGTAGGCAATATCCTTCGTAAGCAGTTCATAAAATTATATAAAAATTAAGCTAAAGTAATGATTATAAAAAAAATTGGAAGCCCAATGAAATGGATATATATTAAAACGTTATTGATCTATACAATATACACAACGTAATGTGTAGTTAGACGTTAATTATTTTGAACAATTTCGAGAAAAAGCTTTTAAAAATTGGTACAAAACTTTGATATCTTAAGTAGAGCACCTGTACATTACTGTCTTTCTTCAACAGTCTCCATAAGCTCTATTATCTCAACGGAAACTGAACAGCTGTATACTTGAATATAATTTTATGTTATGCAAAACTTGGGTCTGAATAATTTTTATTCCAAAAATGCTTCTCCAGATTCCAAAAGAAAAGAATTATATTTGTAATTTAGTACTTTACGATTTATACTTTTAATAAACTTAAGCCATTTTTAGTCTATTACTGCATCAACATAAGCGACAAGATCAGTTTAGTGCAATAGACCTAGATCCATACGGATGTCCTTCAATATTCCTAGATTCAGCCGTGCAGGCTGTGAAAGAAGGTGGATTGCTTCTAGTAACTGCCACAGATATGGCAGTTTTAGCGGGGAATTCTCCAGAAACGTGTTATAGTAAATATGGTTCGATATCATTACGCACTAAATCTTGTCACGAAATGGCGCTAAGAATATTGTTACAATGCATAGAAGCGCATGCTAACCGCTATGGTAGATACATTGAACCACTTCTATCAGTGTCAGCAGACTTTTACATACGAGTTTTCGTCAGAGTATTTGACGGTGCTCACAAATGTAAATACACACTAAGTAAACTGTCGTTAGTGTATCATTGTACGGGATGTGACAGCTTTGCTTTACAACCCCTCGGTGTTGTAAAAAAGAACGAAAGGAACAACCAAGATAAATTTTGTTTACCTACAAATGTGCCTGTCAGTACAAGATGCGACCATTGTGGACAGACTTATCACGTTGGAGGGCCCATTTGGTCAGCCCCAATACATAATAAGTATTTCGTTAATGAAATCCTGAACAATATACCAAATCATTTAAAAACAGCGCAGAGAATACGAGGTGTACTAAACGTGATTTTAGAAGAACTTGAAGAACCGCCACTGTATTATACTTTAGAAAGACTCAGTGGTACGTTGCACGTTGAAACTCCGCCAATGCTCAGTATAAGGTTTGTATTTTGCATTGCTTGCAAATCTAAGTAGTATAACGTCGCTTCTTGCAGATCGGCTATTTTAAACGCCGGTTATAAGGTATCCTATACACATTGTAACAAATCATCGATAAAAACGGATGCGCCGAGTAAAGTTATCTGGGATATCATGAGATGTTGGGCCGCTAATCATCCTATAAGTAAGAAGCGAATGATCGAAGGAACACCCGTCTATAATATTCTGTCAAAGAAATCGGAAGAAGAATTTTCCTTTGCGTTGCATCCACTAGCTACTCCTGCATCTAAAAAGAACGGCTTGCTACGGTTTCAGGCAAATCCGTTACCGTTTTGGGGTCCCGGTGTTCGAGCTACAGCTATGTAAGTAAAAATCTACGTTTTAAAATCTTAATGCTAAGATATTTCGAAATGTTGTTTAGGATTGGCGATGAGAAGTTATCAAAGAGTAGAAGAAACCAAGGCAAACGCAAAAGGGAGACATCTGAAGATGATGCCGAGTCCAAACAAGATAATGTACAATAAAATTCAGTTAATAAAATATTGAATTTTTATTAACCTTTTTCCGTTTTCTTCTTTCTTCTCGATGTCCTTCGCCTCCCTTGCCCTTGTGTAACAACTTCTTTCTCGCTGTTCAGAGTTGCTATTAGGGTTTTATTGATGAGACCAGACGGTGTTCAGAGTTTTCACTCGTACTACTCTCGCGCGAGGCTCCTTGGATCGTTCTATATCGAAATAGATATTTCATCGGGACACTCCTGGTCGCTCGCACGTCCCGGTAATTAACTTCCTCATATTTTCGAGAAAAGTTAGAATCGCAAGGTCTCGGTACAATTGTTTGTCCCGCACATATCAGAGTGACGGAGTGATAATTCTAAGGAGCTTCTTCTTGAACGTTTACGGCTTTTTAAAATGGCTCTTGGTTGCTGCTATTCAAGGCTATAATGGATCTTCGGCATGTCCCGTAGATGATCGCAACCATGAAACTGATCCTACTTATGTAGTGCTAACAAAGAATTTCTTGCGCGAGCAGACTCTCTTCGATGTAATTGATATGTGGACTTCTAAGTAGGTAAGGTAAGTCTTTTATAAAATATATAATTGCATCACATCATGGAAGGTAATATTCTTCGTAATAATAATGAACGGTATAGACAGGCTGCTTTGTTGACAGGATCTTCTCGCACCTCACAGAGAGTGAAGAGAGTAAGTCGGTAATTTGCCTGGCGGCGGTTCCTTCTACTTGATAAGTATGTTATTTTCTCTCTTATTTTGATGGACTTCCTCTCTCTGACTATCAAGTCGGTACCCGTATTTATTTAGTAATTGTTTGGTCAGACAATACTTTGAAATGTTCTTTTTTTTAATTTCAAGACTTCTCTTTTTTTCACTGCTTACAAAGCATCTATGGTTTTTATCATCACGAGATTTTACCGGGACACAAGGGCGCGTGACCAAAGTAAACGAACTACTCTCGCTTGCCTTAGGGACGGACCCCGTGTCCTAGTACTCGAACCAAGATCACCTCAGCATAGTTACCCGGCCTGTATAATGCTCATGTAGGTGCTAGGTCACCTTTTTAGACAACAACTGAAAACGTATAACTCTTCAAATAAACAAAGACAATTTTTGTAAGGCTAATGGAAAAAATTAAAAGAAAAGAACATGCATTAACTCGACAACATTGCAAGCCGCTGCTTAATCGAATGCAGAGGGTATTTAAAAACATTTTCCATTGTTAGGTTTAAGAATCTTATTCTTTGTATTCATCTGTTTTATAAACATTCAACATAAGAAATAAAATCAATGAGAAACATTTACAGGTTATTGCCGATACTTTTGTTCCCCACGACATCATCTGTTCGGGCGGTTCTGGGAGAACACGCCCGCTATAGACAAAGGGCAGGACTTCACTATGCGAAACACGCGAAAGTAGCTGGTGCTAGGTTCGGGTTACCCGTGAAAACAGGGAAAATCCGGGAATTCAGCGCATGACCGAGGAAATTAGGCCGTTTGGCGAGAGTGAGTTCGCTTTGTGACATTGGCCTACATTGCACATGGCTCCCGTACATTTCCTGATGCTGCTCCAGATGCATTTCTGCACTCCGAGCGAATCGGTCGACAACGTTCGCTGACTTTTAGGTGAGTAAGAGTGTACTTTTCAATATTGGTCGTATTACGTTGAGATAAAAGGTCGAGAAGATGTTTTCGTCGAATATGGTTAGAAAATTAAGATGTCGCCAGCGTTGGTACGCTCCTCTGTTGTTAGAGAACGTGAACTTGAAAAACGGTTGGCCATGATTGTAAACATCATTGTGTCTAACGTGACGTTCAGTTGTTATCGATGTAGATAGAGAGTATTGTTGCTTTTTCTTTGTATTTTATTGCATGAACGCTTCCTTATGTACGTATTGTGTTTTGTTTTTGGCTGTTGTAAATATAGATATTCATTTTTATGTAACATATGCTTAAATAAAAATTCTTTGAAAATCTTTACCTCTTTTTTATTATAATTATTTTAAATATATTTAGGTATATATTTTACGTGGTTCTTTGCAATTCTTTTCTTTGCTTTGCCTTATATAAACGTTAGTTAAAACACGTAAGAATGTTCATTGCTTTATTAATCTTCGTGTATAAAATCTTTAAACATTTTTTTTTTAATAATGATAAAAAAAATCGACTGCAGATGTTTTTTAAAATGACTTCGTAAGTATGTACATATGCGTACATAAATGTGGGTGGCACACGCAATCTAAAATCAATTTACAAACATAACCACCCTCTACACCCACGCTAAATAAACAAGTATGTATTTCTCTCTATTAGATTGCGACTGCCCATTCGTCAATACGTACTTACATTGATCAACATTTCGCCTATAATTAAGATATGTCGCCTTCGTACAGATACGTCTAATTTAATAACTATGGAGATTATCTAGATAAAACTTGATTCATTTAATCATTTCCTTACGGAAATAATGTAATTTGTTCGACGCTAACGAGATTAATAAGAATCGAACGCATAATGTAAATACAAAAAAAAAGATCAATATTTTAATAACTAATTTGATTTCGTCGTTTATCTTTTATGTTCTGCTTCGCGCAAGTAAATAAGATTCCAAAAAACGTAGGTTTCCACGGCCGGAGTCGGTTAAAACTAAACGTCTTCCGGGTTTGCGCCGTGTCATTTGGTTAAAATAAAATCTCTACGTTTCCGCCCACAATCGTATCGGGGCATCTTCAGCAGAGAAGTGTTGGGCAATTGTCAAACGTTAATAGGTGTCCAAGGAGATTTTTTCTTTGGATCTTATACGTCTTCGTTAATCTTGTTGTCTTAGCAATAGGTCAGAAGCGGGGCTTTATGTGAATTGGTTCCGGTGCTAATTTTATAAATTTTATAAGCCCCCTTCTCTCTCAATAATAAACAAAAATTTATAAAATTACAGAAACTTTTAATTTGTTCGTTAATGTCTACGCGAAAATAAAAAAAATACTTTTACGCCAAAATAGACCTGCGGCAAGAGCGAACTGGGTCGGATCCCCGCCGAGTCTGGGCAACGGTGGTTGTATCGTGCCTATTATAAGTAGAGAGGACAAAAGCGATTGAAATCATACCTTTTTTGCAGCGACTAAACGGGCTTGTGTCTATTCGTCTCGTAAGAAAGGGGAAAGAGCCGACAGAATACGAGTCTGTCTAGTCGTTGCGAAACAAGTACGATTTCACTCGTTTTTGTCCTCTCTAGTTATGAGGATATTTCTTAACAAAACTGATGGCCGCGTCAATGTATTTGATGCATATAACTCTTAATTGAATTAATTGAAAAAATAAATATATTCAGAGATAAAATACTGATAATTATGTAAATCCCTGTATATAAAATAAACACGCTTAATACTTGATATCATATCTACGCGACAACAATATGTATATTTGCATTGCAGTAGTAATAGTATAAAGGAGAAGTGAAATATTCAAGGGAATAATTACCAAGATACTCAAAGATGAGACGAAAATGTAAGTCGTCATTTATTTTCGATCAAGTTACCCTTCTTTATAAAATCGTTGATATTTGTAAAAACAATATTTAAAATATTATTATTTTTTTATGATTAAATATAATTTCCTTTTCTAGCCAAAATGTCGACGGTGAAAGGATTCAAGGTAACAGATTCTGAACGCCGTGTCCGCGTCGGTATAGCCGTAAAGTGTTTAGACGAATTGACCCAGAAAACAAAAGAGAAGTTCAAGCTAAAATTAGATCAAAATCAGATTAGATTTCAAACACCCGACGGCACAATCGTCGAGACCAATGAATATTTTCAAACTCTGGAACCGCAAACATTATTGATCTGGGTGAAGAAGGGCGAAAGGGCTCAGACCGACGCGGAAATTTTATACAGGACCATTAGGGAGGTCAACGAGGAATACCTAACCGCCGGCGAGAAGGTGCAGCAGTTCTTCACCGAAAAAATGAAGAATAAGGTCTTTAAACTGGCCGAAGTCTTGAAAGGCATAGACGACGATAAGACTGCCGCTAGCGACAAAACGCTCCATTTAGAATGGTTTGAAGGCAAGTACAACACGAGTTTGAACGAATCACACAAAGACATCGGTTTTGATTTTGTCCATTTCTCGTTTGTAAAATGAACGAATGTTTCCTTAAAAGTTCTCTTTCGAAAATTTTCCAAATTCAATTCTTCCAAATTGGACGTTTTCCTTTTCGGTTAGTTTGTAAGTTATTTAACAAAACCACACCGCATTATCTATTATTTTAATTTACACACTTTATACAAATACTCCATTTTAACGACAGGCTTAGACACAACTGCAAAAACAAAAGAGGAATATATGTTTAGGAGAGCGCAAGACAGAATAAGGACGTATTACTACAAAACCAAAGACGAACTGCTCAAGAATCCTGATTTGCCGTCCGAGAGGGTGCAAACCCTCCTCAACGAACTTCAGGATAACTTGAAGGGCGTCAACTACTTCGGATGTTACTTCGATAGGAGCAAGGCAATCGGCGATGCCAAGCAGAAGAGCATTTGCGACGAGAAAGGTACGTTCACGTGCGAGGGAAGATGGGATAAGAACCTCTGCTTGTACGTCCCGATGCATACGATCAATCCGTATAGAAGCCGGGAGGATAGGATCGTATTTCAGACGTGGAATCTAGACCACAACGTCGAGCGCAGCAGAAGCGTAATCCCGGCGATCTGTTCGGCGCTGAAGGAGACGGAACCCATCAACGGCAAGAAGAAGAAGCAGGTAGACGTGAAACAGATTTTCAACGACATCTTCACTCGCAACAATTTGAAGTTGGTGCATATCGTTTGTCACGATAAAGGTGCTCACGAGGGTAAGGTAGCTGGACCGTATGTGATATGATTATTTTTGAACGATGATCTCTTATTGCGTCACAAGCTTTAACAGGCTCAACATATCCGTAAATGGCGAGTACGTTCGTTGTGTGAATGTTTTTTTCCTTTTCTGAATTAGCCGTAGATGCGTATAATGATTGGAAGAAAAAAAGCTAAAGCGTAGGTCACACAGCGTAGGTAGATACGGTTGTCGTGAAACGTTTCTATATCGGTTGATCCGAATTATTATTATTGGTCCTACGGAATAGGTTAAGTTGGAAAATTAGCAGCGTTTTTGCTGTTGATTAGTATGACGTTAATAGAAAAACTTGATTCAAGCTAATAAATTTAATATTTAGCATTAACTGACGAAAGAGCATCAGTTAACTATCTGCCTACTTCGAGTAAAGCTTTTCCAAATTTACTTTCAAAGTATTGAACGATATTGATAGAAAACGTTCCGAATTTAATAATTCAATGGTATGTATGATGTAGAGTGTTCTTTACCGTTTGGTATTCTATCCCGTAGCGTTCGCCATATTAAACGTAGCGTAGGTGTCTCGTCGTAGTAATAGGAGCTAATCTTAGCATAATTCGATTGCAATAATTACGTGCCAAAATTATTATAATCGTTGCGTGTCGATCTACGCTTTGAGCTTCCAGATTTTTCAGACTGCACTATTTTTTTACGATTGCCGAACGATGTATACAATATACAATGGAAAACTAAATTTTCTATTGATTTGCGTGCTGTGACTAATATTTTTACACGACGAAAGAAATATGAAAATGCTACATTGCTCATCGTATATACATATACCTTACAAATACACTCAAGTTACGTACAACATACCGAACCTAATATCTGGGTTAATTTCATATGATTCAGATGAACATTAGGATTTGCGATGCGGTATTTTGGGAATACCTCATTGCGAATTTCGATCATCATCGTCCGGTAAAAAGGGTATAAATTTCAGGGATTTTTTAGATTTTCGGTTTACTGTTGACATTGATAGTAATAAAATAAAAAGCACTACGAAATTATAAATTACTCTCTATAAAAAAGAATATGCAAGGTGCAAACGCAAGGAGGTATTCGATCGACTAGTTAAACAGGTTAGGAAACATCTATTGACGAAGTAGGTATGTGATATGGACGGAAGATACGATTATGTACGATTTAGTCCAATAACGCTGCGTAAACTTTCATGGCCGATCTAACTATTACTGCTATTAACTTCTTCGGGGTTTCGTCCTGTGTCGGAACTTCCGCTCGACGTTTTGTCGTTCGTGCTTCTTCAGGATGACTGAACTCGAGTTCGGTCGAGGGAAAGTTTTGACACACGGCGAAACCCCGAAGAAGTTAATAGCAGTAACAATTTTATCGAATATTTTCTATTTTGTAAAGGTTAAACCAGCAGTATTTATACAGCCTTCGCCAATAAAATGAAGCGCTTTAAACTTTTGCAAAACTTAAATAAAACGTAAAATTCTACTTGTAAATTAGTGTCGTCCTTCCGCCTCCTGTTTACGTTTAGCCATTGCACCAAACAGTTTTTTTTTTTTTAAGTGTTTGTGATCCTTCCGTTGAATTTTCGCAAAGTACCGTAAATGTTGATCGCTTTATACAGCTGCAAAAAAGATTTGTTTCTATTTAGAAGCGAAAGCCTCTCTAATAGGTGAAGCTCTCTGGCATAGTATCCATTTGTCTAACAACTGAACAGTACGATACGTACACTTTTACTTCACGAAATTCCCGTCGAACTTAACATTAACTGGCGCTTATTGCCACAGTCAATGTAAATATTTGTGGAAACAACCCTTATTCTTTGCCAGTACCAATTAATGTAACATGTTGCGAAAATCAACAGGCGCCCGGTTTTATTGATCAAGGCTGTATTTATAATAATTGCAGGGGAATTCCATTAAGTTAATATATGAAATAAGCAAATAGATAAAATTAATGCAACATTTATTTTAATTACGTTTACTTTAATGCATTAATATGTGCCAATCGAATAGCTGCTTTAGTATATAACATTATATGTAACACAAATTATACAATTACTTTTCTGTGATACACAGCGTAAAACACCTTGTATATCCAATAAAACTCTTTTTATTACTGAATAACATGTATGTAGACATTAGACTGATAGTAAAAGACATAAAGATGTTACACATTTAATCAATATTTACAAGTATCTTTATACAGACGAAGGAAGATTAATATTGCAATATTCAAAGTTAATAATCCATATTATAACATATTTAATATAATGTATTACTTACTAACTAACTTTGTAGATAGAATAGAAAAATATAATAAATGTTATTAGGCAATATAATATATGTACTTATAAAACTAGTAGTTACCCAAGAAGTATCAGTTAGGCCTTTTTGGCAGAAAAACAATGTTACATTCATCTCATTAGAATTTTAAGCTTAGTATAGTTAGAACTAATTTAATGGAATTGAAAATATTCGTTGAACATATATATTTAATACTTTGTATATGGCCTAAGGAGAGGGTTAATAGTATAGCAATAAGCGTCTTTAAGAGTTCGGGAATAAAGACAAAATTGTTTAAATTTTCTTTATTTATTACTACAAATAATATTATTCTATCACTGAAGAATATTCAATTATCTTCTTTTGCGTTATTCGCATATAGTTATTAATAATTGGATAATCCGAGACAACTATTTCGAGAATACTATCGATCCTCATTTACAACCGTAGACCGGTACAATCGATTAATTGAACTTGTGCGATGCGGAGTATGCCGATACTTTACTACGTCGCAGTCATTGCTACCACTATTAATTAAGTTAATTGTTAATGTCGTTTGAATGAATACAAATCTATTGTGATTAATCAGTTACTAACAAGAAAATCTCTCAGATATGATAACGATGTGAATGTATTGTGAAATTTAAGCTGCTCAAACTAGGAAGCCGTTTTTATCCGGAAGTATCGGAAGTACGCGACCTGTTGTGATTTATTTAAATTTCCTGGTTTGTTAGTTCGTATTTTATGCTATCAGTATTTGATTTTGACTGCGTATAACATGTGTAAGTAGCTTTACTGTGTATTGTTACGTGAGATCGAATATGCTTATATTTTTGTGATGAATTATTTTTATATTATCTAGCTGGTTATACGAGTAAGGATAGAATTAAGTGTGTATACTATCTTAAATGATGTGAAAATCAAAACGAACCCAACGGTAGAAATTTGTACATAGAGTTAATAATAATGAGAGTAATATAGTTATGTAACAATAATACCACAATAATTAGAGTATAGTGCATAGTGCTTATATCTTAGAATAGAATGTATACATATGTAATAGAATACATGGAATACATAGCCTGATAATAAAAGCTTTTAGTACCTAATAAATATCGTTTTAATTCCCTTGAACCATTCGATTTTTGAGCGCCTTCAATTGAAATTAATCAAAAAAATTTTTATCTTAATCCAACTAAAAATAGAACTTCTTTGTCCATTAATCATTGGATCAAGACCATACAATAAGCATTTTTTTTTTCAATCACTTTTGAGATCCTGGGTGAAGTCGAACGATTAAATTATTTAAATCCCAACTGAGAATACAATATCAAAGACACTTGGTTAACATTTGCAAAGAAAATTGCAAAAACAGACGGGTTTTGAACGGATACCCCTTTTTTACCGTTCCGATTATATCCTATCAAGACATTTAAAAAATATGCATCTTTTTGTATATATATATGTACGTAACTAAAGTTATTTAGATCAGAGCTAGTCGATTGTGGCAAAATCGAAAAAGCATTAGATTAGAGGCAACAGAGAGGCTTTTTGGAAGGTGTTGGATGTTTGTCAGTGATCTAGACCAAAGCATCACAACATTAACAAGTTATATGAAGCGTTGACTTTATTTTTTAACAGGATGGTATCCTATTCGTAGCGTATTCAACGTATTCAATGATATTTGCTGTTGAATAGAAATTATAAAAGGTTTGTCTCGACTCTCAAGCAGACCGAACTTAAATGCAATCGAAGATATATGGCAGTAAATGGGAAAATAAAATACTTAAGGAGTGAGAACAACTGTCGATTTACGAGCCAAATTGGGACACGTCAACCTTTGAATTTTGCAACAAGCTCGTGAGAAGTGTGGCAACACGCATTCGAACGGTTTTATCGAGTCAAATGTAAACATCACCATTTATTAATTATTTAATTTAATTTTGCTGTTCGATTTCCAACTATCGTGTTTTAAAATATTTGTTTAGATCGTTACATGTAATTATCGTCTTCATTTTTTATTTCTATAACGGTTTAATGAATTTACAGCAGTTTCCGTTTATCGGACTGAAAACTTCGAAGTTTTAGAGCTCCGACTACCTTGTCCCCGACCCACCTACATTCCTATCAAATAAATTAAGTCATATGTTCTTCGATAGCGGAGAACTAAATACCGAAGTGGGTCGATCGATGTGTTTTACGGAAAATGGGTCGAGGCCTCAATTTTTTTTGAGGTCGCTCCACTAACCGTGGTGTTCTCTCTCTCAGCAGTACCTATGTCAAAGAAAATAGGTCACGTTGCCTCCAGCCGTTCCCTCCTATTTTATCGAATATATGTATACAGAGATACGCACGGAGGACGGAGGACCAACCGAAATTCGGTTGTCCTTACCCCGATTCAGTTCACTTTCGCGACCTAGTTTGGCGCCGACCTTGACCGTTACCGATTTTACGGGAAGCGTGTTCTTGAAAAGGGCGGCGCTTGATTTTCATGCCAAACTAAGTTAATATAAAAAGAAATGATTAAATTGAAAATAATATTCATTTTTTTTATTTTAATTTAATTGATGCGCGAAGAGATAAACGAAGTTTTAAATATTTTAATTTCCAATATGTTTGATAGTCCTTAAAAAAAATCTGGCAACTCTTTGCAATATGAATAATTCCGACATTAATACTATGTTAACTTAGTCAATTAGGTTCACATCATGAACACAGTGAACATTTGTGAATATGTTGAAATAAAAACTAAAAAAAAAAGAAAAAAGTAAAGAAACCTTACTTCCCAACTGGTTTATTTATCTGCTGTTGTTAAAAATCTATCATTTAACAATGTATGTATTCTTTCATGGCATTTATGCTTAAATTTACTAGCCAGTTGTAAATTTTTACCGTCATGTGGACCACATGGGCTGCGTCAATATCGCATGGATTAAGGTAGGCTTATAATCTTTCACTGCAAAGATCACTTGAAATATATAATATTGCGTGCGATTTATTCATCAAAACTAGTGAAAAGGTTAACTAGGACACTAAAGCAAAGATATCAATTTTTACAATTTCTATTAGTTCAAAATGTAAGAAAGAACCAACAGGAATTACTTACACTGAAAGAAAAAGGAACAGCATATATTCGATAGTCATTTTATTGCTTTTATTCATACAATTTAATACTTAACAAATAATAGATGGAACAAAAAGAATTAAATAAAGATTGATAAATTACTACTTCTTAAATTCGCCTCGATTTTGAGATACTCAAAATCTTAGCGCTTTACGAATATAAAAGTCAAAATAATAATATATATTCTCACATTTAATTCTACAAATTCACACACATATAAAATGCATACCACGCATTGATATTAGTTATTTAATTTGCTTATGAATTGCGTCAAGTCGTACTCGTCTTCGTATTGATTTTGGTCCCAAAGATCGGGCAGGGCTTCTAAGATGGCTTTCACGCCACCTGTCTGGGTTTTCGATGAATTACTACTTTGAGACGTCGACGGTTTGTGTGAAAATAGATCTAAAAGTTGTTCGGTTGCCATCGTTTCAAGTCTACTGTTCTCTCCGCTTATTACTGTATTAGCCGTTTGGACTTTGAACTTCTGTAATCTGAAAACAATATTAAAAGTAGTTACTATCAGTTGAGCGCAGAGAATATCTTTGCTTTACCCCATGATCTTTTCTTCTAGCGTCGATCTAGTAATTAATCGATATACATTGACCACCTTTCTTTGACCAATTCTATGCGCTCGATCCATAGCTTGTAAGTCTTTCATGGGATTCCAATCGTGTTCAACGAATATTACGGTGTCTGCGCCGGTTAGATTCAAACCAAGTCCTCCCACTTGTGTGGTTAATAATAGTACGTCAATTGATGGATCGTTGTTAAACCTAAATTGGAACAAAGAGTTTGTAAATTAAAACTGACACTTTCGAAACGCATACCTCGTGACTAAAACTTGTCTTTGACTAGCTGGTACAGATCCGTCCAATCTTAGATAGGTGACGCCCGGCATATGTTTTTTAAATAGATCATTTTCAATTATGTTTAACATGGCTTTTAATTGGCAGAAAACTAATGCTCTGTGTTGATTTATGACTAATTCAGTTGACTGGGTTTCCGTCACTCCAATACCGCAATCTTGCAAAAGTTGCCTGAAAGTAGAAAAGAAATCAGTTTCTTTTGCAACGTAGATATTCAACAACATTTTATAAAGGACATCTTTCTCATGTCCGTAACAACGATAGTAAAAATATCTAAAAATAAATACACTAACATTAAAGCTGGCAATTTAGCCGAATGATGAATATTTTCTAGCTGACTTCCTTGACTTTGTAGATGTAGAGAAATTTGATTGTACTGTGGATGTGATGGTGTTAGGACTAGCTTCGGATGGTTACAAACATTTTGCAGATAACGTAGAGCTTGGAAGATGTGCGTGTTTCCTTGCATAGAACTCGCTGTGGCGCCGGTAGATAAAGATTCCTAAAAAAAAATAAACGTCAACTTTTATCTAAAAAATCTTTGTTTAGATTTTAAATGTTACTTCTAATGTTTGGTGGGCTTGCGATCTTGAGAAATCATCGTACAGCAGCTCTTGTAAAGGTGATAATTCGCAATAATAATCTTGCGTGATCTTCGGAGGTAGATCATCCAACACATCTTCTTTCATTCTTCGCAGCAGGAACGGTAATACTTGCCGATGTAAGGCTTCCATCGCCAACGCGCCGGCTTCTTGTTCTTTCGACGAACATTTAGGATCTCTGCTGGCCAAGATAGGTCGGGAATATCTGGCGGTGAACTGTTTTTCCGTCCCTAAGAAACCGGGCATCAGAAAATCGAATAGGCTCCATAATTCCAAGACGTTGTTTTGGATCGGTGTGCCGCTTAAGATTAGACGATGCTGTGCTATCAACTGCTTTATGGCGATACTTGTTCGCGTCTTTCCGTTTTTAATAACATGACCTTCGTCTAGTATGATGTAGTTCCATTTTATGTGCGAAAAGAACGTAATATCTTTTCGAACTATATCGTAGGAAGCGACAATGAGGTTGTATTTATCAAAACGATAGCGGAGTTTTTCTCTTTCTACCGGTGATCCGTTGTACTGGAGCGGTCGGAGATATTTTCGAGATAAGAATTTTTCTACTTCGTACGTCCAATGACCTAGAAATGATTTGCTATATAATTTTTTTCTTAAAACATTGCGCCTATTAAAATTTACCCGTTAAAGTAGGTGGACAGATGACTAGAGAAGGTAGAGGCGCGCAATCCGGCGCCTTTGTTGATTTGTACTTCTGTTCTCTATGATAATGATCTCCTGCTAGTATACAAATCGATTGCAACGTCTTTCCGAGGCCCATATCATCACATAAAATTCCGTGTAGTTTGTACTTATTTAGAAATGCAAGCCAGTTAACACCAGCTTGCTGGTAAGTTCTTAATTCCGCATCGATCGGCACAGGTATCTGATAATCAGGAATAGAAGAGGGAGAGAGAAGTTGCGATAAGAACTCCCTTTCCTTTTCGCGCTTTGCGCATAGGACGCTTAGTTTCAATCCGGGAGGTTCGGGAATGCCACCATCTAGAGGCATTAGTTGGACTAGTGTCGCAAAACTATGTGTGCCCATTAATCGGACGCACTGGTTTTGATCCGACATTCTACCTAAGAGAGGAACTACCAACAGTACTACGTACGGAACTATATCGAACTGCAAAGCTTCTACTATACACGCTATAGCTTCGACAGCACCTTGTCTGTCTGTTTCATTAGTCGTTGCACCTAACATAGGTAGTACCTGGAAGACAATTTGTTGTTACAAGCTATTTCAATAATGGATAAGAACTGTTGCTATTGAATCAACAGGATATATATAGACATATTGAAGTCGTGACAAAAGAAAATAATTGCAGAATAAATGCTAAAAAGACGCAGTGAAACCTGAATAAGGCCGACATTAAGATTAATAGATATCACCACAAAAATAAACAGAAATTTGGCGTAGTTTGTGGCAGTAATAATAACAGAGACTAATCTTGAATACTCTGTATAGAGCTTTCCTTTTACACAAAACATACTTACTTTGCTTACTATCAACTCCATAACAGGAACGGAATCAATTTTTGCGAAAGCGGCCAGACATCTTGCCGAGAGGTGGCGCACCGCTTTGTAGGGATGCGATAGTAACACGCAAAATCTTTTCAGACTGTTATCGAATAACATTTCCCTTAAATCAGGATGAACGTGAAGGGCGCATACTTCCATAACTTGTAACATCCATAAAAGCTGTTCGGCGTCGTCCTTCTTGCCAATAAGAGCTTGTGCGTTAAAATTTTCTGGATCCACAGTGGCAGTCAACTGTCCCACCATTAGAGACCACATTTTCGGCAACTTCTCAGGCAATTCACTACCGAAATACGATACTATTTCAGTGAAAGCTAACGTAGCTCCCCTCCTTTGTATGTGATTGCTCTTTTGTACATCGTCGTTCTCTTTGAATAGCTCTTCCAGCGGAATATCGGTAGCGGGCGGTCGACCGGGCCCTCTGCCTGTACTATTTGATCGCCTATACGCGGCTTTTTCAGCGTTTCTTTGCTGGTTATCTAAGGTAACGATACCTTGGTAGGTGTACTCCGGTATTTTGCCGATGGTTGGCGTAAATTCCGGATCGCCACGGAGAAACGTACAGAGGTTTGTTAAAATTTTATCGTTAGGACATGAATTCCTAAGCCTACATTGATCCAAGAGGTATGCTAAGCGTTTCGCAGCTATGTGTTGGAGTTGTTCATCTCCTTCCCTACGTATTGATTCCATTAAAGGCTTTACAACTGGAGTAAGTTTTTCGGGCAAGGCCTTAAACATAACAGTTGCACCACTTAGCGCAGCTGAAAAAATAAATTGTAATATTAAAACACAAGTATACTGTAATGCTCTGAATTAATCAGGATATTTGACTTCAAGTTAACTGATCTGTTCCAAACGTACTTACCTAAAGTACTGACACTCAACATATACTGATCCTGCGACGTTTGAGAAACGGAATCGTGAAGACCTCGTCGTCTTTCCTCCAAACTATCCAAAATTTTCTGTTTTAATTTGAATCTCAACAAGACTTGCTGCACTTCCGTCCCGGTAAGCAGCTTCATCTGATCTAAAGTGAGCACACTATCACCATTAACGTCTGTGGGTACTTTGTAATGTTTCAACATCGCTATAAAATCCTTGGTTTCTTGAGCCAATTTGGTAAAACTTGCGGCGATTTCATCGAAGTAAACACATTCCGAAAGACATTTATGCAATATCTGTTTCAGAAGTTCCGGACAAATTGTTTCCGCGTCTAGAGACGCCCATTCCGCGATAACCAAACCAGCCATCATTCGTTGAAGCGCGGATTTCGATTGAAGATGAACCATCAGTATTTTAATGTAACAATCTAGAGGCACTTCAATTTCTTTAGTGTAATCAACACCTGGAGCCTTTTTTATAACGTAACAGGATAGCAGACCCAACATTCTGGCAGCCATGCATCTAACTTTAATTGCATTTGTTTCCCGCGTAGCTAATGGGGTTGTTTCGCTGCCGCCTATGTACAGTTTCACCGGGGTAACTGTGTGATCAAAACTGTTAATGCCTTCGACTTTTTGCTTACGTTGCGATTTTGCAAAAATGAAGAGATTTGGATCGTACGGAATTCTGCAAATTAAGTGTTAGAATTGAAAGAACGGATGATTATTATGCTATGTTATACTAACCTTATAGGTTGCATGCTCAAACATAACCATGCGCTGACGAAAGGACACGTCGCTAATAGCAGTTCCACTAATCCCGCATGTTTAATAAGTTTATTCCAAACTAATTCCGCCAGTCGCCGAACATCGCAAAGAGGCTCAACCAAAACTCTCTGATAAACATGCCTTAACGCATCCTGCAGCAATTGAGCCTCCCACTGCATGGTGTTCCCATCCGTTAGAGTTCCTAATGTTTGTAGAGTCGCTTTACGCACCGACGAAGTGCTATGACTCAGAAAGGGCCATAATTTAGGGACTACCTCCGACAACGGTTGCGGAGGTAGCAAAGTCTGAGCCTCTGGTAAACTTAATATAGCAGCAAGTAGTCCCATAAAACTGTTACACGCTGAAGCTAACTCGTCCTGCTCGGCCAGCAAATCCCATAGCTTTGTCACTACCAACTCTATCGATTTAGGTACGAGTTTGACCAGTTTTTCCACTATCGGAATGAGTGCTGACGCCGCTACTGCGCCTACGTCGTCCACTGGGTCCGAGAGGCCTTTCATAATACTTGGAAATGCTCCTGTCAGCAAGGCATGGACCATATCTTCGCGGACCGCTAATAGATATTTTAAACCCAAAAGACCGCCATGCCTAGCCTCCCAACCTTCTTGATTTAATAATTGAAGCAGTATATTCAAGGCTGTGTTACAGCCTTTTTCGTTCATCAATTTCAAGACCGCGCACAGGCATTGCGCGCATGTTTCTCGGACAGGAGCTACTACAGAATCAGACACGAAATCACCGAATTTATCAAGCGCGAGGACGCATAGTAATCTAATTGCCATATCGTCTAGCCACGCTTGATGGTATTCGATCATTTGATCCGCTGTTAAATACGCCGATTTCCCAGCACCTTTGCCATGTACCGTAAGTATTTCTCTTAAAGCCGTAGCTGCGCCATGCCTTGCTTCCCAACTTGAACTAAACAAATCTTGACTAAGCTGATCGCAGAACATTTCTAGCGGCCAATCGCCAGAATCACCATTGTCGATGTCTATAGTTAAAGCTGTCTCATCCTTTACCTTATCTTCCACCCTATTTTTCTTTTTATCGGGTTCATACTCTTCGTCAATAGGTTCTCTCGATTTTTGCTTATTAAACGCTTGTCTTGCTTTTCTTTTCGCTCTATTTTTTTCACGAGAACTCAAACCCGCTTCGCTAGCACTCGAAAGAATATCTCTCAACGGTTTCCTGTTATCTACTATTTTCGTTTGGTTTTCATGAACATCGGCAGAAGGAATTGTTAGATCATCTGTGGTAAACAAGCCTGATACGTCGATGCCGATATTGGAAGCGACATCTAGGCCCAATCTTGCGTTTAGTAACTGCCTTTGTTTGGCCATGCGTTCTTTGATGTCGATGCCTAAAGTAGAATCTTCGTCGAGATCGTATTCCTTCCCCTCTGACGCCATTAAATGTGTGCTATTAGCAAGTACCGTTTCAATATCAAAATTTTCAAAACGGAGCCTCCCAACGCACGACAAAGGAGGCGCCGACGACGAACTGTCTTCTGAAAGAAAAAAAAAGAGATATTGCATAAAATCTCATCCGAGGGAAATAGATTAATTTTACGTTACCTGGCTTTAAAGCAGCCGGTTTTGGATTCCATTGTGGTACGTTGCTGACAATGGCACGGACTGCTTCTGCGGCTGCAACTCTGGTCTCCCAATTTGTAGATTTTAAATATGTCGCTGTACGAAGTAGTAATGTATTCAATTCATGAGGATGTAAACGCTGGACTTCTCCGAGTTGCTTGGCAGCGGCTGATCTAGTTACTGAGCAGCTGCCACTCTCGAGTAAGACGAAGAGTCTGTCTAAACGACTGGAAGAACGTCGAACTAAATTTCAATGTTTTAATGAAGGTATTGTCGTTAAGTGTCAGCGATGAATCTAATTTGAATGTGAGACATCCGAAACACGTTTCTTTTGTACGTCGTGTCGTCGCGATATGTTCATTGTATTCGTTTATCCAGACAAGTGGAATATTTTAATGTGCAGATATAACATTACCATGAAGCTCGCGAGTATATTTAACAACGCAACTGTTTCTAGCGTCAACATTTTTATAAGAAGTTTCATAAAACTGGTAACCCGTATTAAATATATATATACATATATCTAACATTTATTTATTGGAGCGTGAAATCTCCAGTAATATGGTTCGAGTTTCTATATATGTGCGCTTTCTTGTTCGTTTACGAAACCTATCCATTACCTGTCAGACCCGATATTTCAACATCAGTTGGATATTTACAAGAATTGGGATTTTATGACAACTGTTGAAAAGCTTAGCTGACGTGAGCAAATAAGATGTCTTCAATGATCATATCATGTATTTACGTGAGATATGTGATTATAGGTAAAAAGATACCTGAGTAATGTTGCTCACTTCGCAAAAAAAAAAAAAAACAGAAAAAAGAAGAGGTTTTTGCCGTTATACATCAATCCCATCAAGAAGATTGGTTTTTTTTTGCACCTAACGCCAATACAATTTCTCTGGAATGTCTACCCTCGTCTACAGGAGAGGATTCGAGGAGATATATGTTGCTAGAATATTGGCGAAAACGTCTAAAAAAAGAAAGGCATTTTGTATTCATGACATTGTCCGATCGCATATCTTTTTTTGGGATCTTTAATAAAATGAAATACGGGTACGTTACGTTAGTTACTGCGTTTACAGACAACCCTTTAAAACTCCTAAAGATTGGAAAATTACGCAGAGGACGCCAACACAAAATTCAATAAAGCCCATCCTTGTATTTTTAAAACTATAGAACTTGGTTAAAACATAAAACAAGAAGAAGCAATGTTAAATTTTCAGATCATTTTGGAGCGAACTATTGTAACTTTGTTAACATGAAACAGGATGAATGAATGCCAAACTTGCAATTTTTTTTGCCAACTATTATGATGCAAATAAACACAATAATCGCCCGAACCTCCATAATTGTTTTCCTCATACCTTCACCTTTCATTATTGAACAACTTTGTCTTCAGAATTGTTTATTGTATGCACGTGGTCATTAACAATTAAATAATCTGTAGTATATACGCAAGGAAGTCACTGAATTGTGCAATATTTTCGAGGTTAATACAATTTAGTTTTTGTAGATGTTTTAATTTCAATAAAATAATTAAAAAAAAACAACAGTGTTTGGTTGTTCACATGTCCGATTACTGCGTAATAAATGTGGCCATTATGAATCATACCAACAGCTCCATATGTTAATGCTAACCATGAACCATGAGTATTAACTTTGTTTTGATCTTTCGGTTTTTCTATTTATATCATTTTAATTATGCATACTCGTATGATTAGATAGGTATTAAATGCTATTTTATGCGATTAATCTTGATCGAAACCTTACGTCTGCGTTGTATCTAAGGATACGTTCGAGTACTTTCGTAGTAATGGTTTCAATCAACAAGCCGAATTTTTTGTCGATACTAAAATAAAATATACAGTGTGTTCTATTTAGCTTTTAAATGCGAGGCGTAATTAATATATAAAGTTCGACCCTTTCCGTGCGTTCCATAGGCGTCGGAATGGGAGTAGTTGTTCGGACGTGTTTTTCGTAATATATGTATTTGGCGCCCGGTTGGGATGCGCGAAGTGCTGTGGTAATAAAATGGTCAAGGAAACGACCTTTGTCAGATAAAGTAAATGGGTTTATTACAGATTTCCCGGATTTAATATACGATGGAGCCAAGATAAAATGTTTAGTTTGGGATATATCTCTAAAAAACCAAATGCAGATATCATTCTTTCAAAGAGAACCATTCTGCCTACTTCTATACTTCCGTCGCATAGTTTAATATGCGAATCGTGCATCCGAACGACCACTTCCATACCGACGCCTATGAAACGCGCGGAAACAAACGAACTTTAGCCGAAATAACGTTTAAGTATAATGATTATAAGGGTTCTGAGTTCATAATTGTTTCAGTTATAACGTTGCAGACGTTTCATATAAATAGAGAGCTTTTTGATTCCTCAACAACGCCAAACTGTTTCTTTTAAGGCAGACTCATCTCATCATCTGTCATCGATGCGTATCAATTTTAGAGCGCAAGTTTGTATATTTCTCAGATAATAAATATAGAATATTCCAGCAAAAGATATACGTGTAGCATCATAATAGGAACGGTGATGATGTCAGTCACCACAATTAAAGATAGGAGGCGTTAATGAATTTAAAAATCGGCTTGCCGGCGAATTCTTCTAAGATATGATTTTATTACGTACACTTGCATGTAGTTGTAGCAATATTTCGAGGAATAAAACACACACACACACATACATTGTTAGGAGTGTGGCATATACCAATATTTATTAATACGAAAGTATTACTAACGTTAAATGTGTTATTGTTGACGGTAGCAATCAGGTAATCAGGAATAATACATTTTTTTACTATTGAATCAGCATTTTAATTGAACTGAATAAGTTAAACATCACGTAGATTGCGGTAGGCAATGTTTGTACTGGAAAAAATAAATGCTTCCTTTGATATTTCGCAGTTAACGAACATCAAAGAAACGAGCGTACGTATTAATAATGCGTACACACGTAACTGCATTATTTACATTAAAGCATGATTTTTTTTGAATGTTTAAGTAATCGATTCCGAAAATCACAAACAGTGGCAACAGTTAAATGTTTATCCACCAAAAATTAAAAACAGAGTACGTAAACAGAAAATTTTCGAAGAAAACGAAATTATTTTGATTGATTATTTGTCCTTCCACAAAAATTAATGATAAGAAAAGTCATTGAGCCGATTAAAGCAGAATTTACATTGATTTTGCTCTTATTTTCACAACTCCCAGCTATCTTTAGAGGAATTCTAAAGTCTCCAATTTTAACAAACAAGAATAGTAGGAAGTAAAGAGAATTTCCACGAGAACGTTACTACCAACAAAATAAGTAAACGTCCTTAAGCACATATAATAATATAAAAAAGAAACAAAAAGTTAAAAAGAAAAGAAAACCATAAGAAGTGATGTTATCGAACGTTTATTTCGTCCAAAATTGCTGAAAACCACCGAGGACATGAAGACTACATGTTTTTATTCTGTCCCACGTAAAAGAAAACAAATCGTTCTTTCAGAATTGTTATGAATCAACGGGCGAGAGAAGAAACAACTACGATTCATCTTCGACAACAATAAAGTTTTATTGTTGCCGAAGATGAATCTTTCGCTTAACGACGCACGCACGTTTTTACCGCAAAATATTACATTGCAAAATCTGCAAGTTAAGGTCACTGGATCAATTATTGACAGAGTTAATTAAGAAAACATGTACGACTTAATTGACACGCGTAACTTAGAGGATCTCCTGCGCGCTGTTTATAATATAAAAATGTAAAAGAGGACATTACTTTCATTTTACATACTTATTAATTTTAAATCGGTTAATGGTGCCGATAAAGTTCTAACTAAGGTCAATGATTGATGGTTTGCACATACCTCGCTTTCAAAAGATTTTATAAAATTTATTTATTTAATTAATCATGAAATATTTAAAAAAAAAAGAAGACGAAAACAATTTGACGTAATAAGAACAAGTTGGGAGATGTTATGGTTGAAGACCAAATGGATTAACCGATGATTGTTAAATTATAATTTTAAAACATCAGATTTATCGGTTGTAGAAAGCGCTAGTGCACTGTCGCTGACCGATCCCAAGCCTTCCTTTGGGATCCCTTTGGATAAGGTATCTGGACAAAACTTGAACCTGTATGTAGAGGATGCAGCAAGGAAGAGAAACCCCTCTACAATTTGTAAGCCAATGCGCATATAACAGGATAAGATATGGCTTAGAGGCTCGAAAGATAGACCCGAAAACACCTGCCCTTGACTACGTTTTAAGGGCTAGGACCAACAAATTTCCTTAGCGAGTCCTGTACACTCCCGAGCCACCATTCACAATTGGGGTTTATACACCCCGTTGGGCCGTCACTATTTTAAAAAAAGAGGTAGTTAATATAGTGGGTACAGTTAAAAATCTATTAGAAGGCGTTTATGTTACATTAGAAATTGCAAGTGATGTAATCTTATTTGATCTTGTCGTATTATCAAGTCAAGCGTTTGTATTAGTTTGCTTCTGTTGTGTTGTTGGCATATAGGACATGAGTAATAAAAAAAAAAACAAAAATATCGAAAATATACATTATGTATTATCCCATAAACCCAACAAATATATGTATTTGTTGTGATATTTAAAAATTTTAGAGTCATTCCAAGTTAAGCCTTGTAAAATCCAGTAATATAAAATGATGCAATGCGATACATTTGCAGTATATCAGTAGGTATTAAAATGCCGAAGATATTAAAATTATTTTTAAGATAATGAATGTTTTTTTTTTTTTAATTGCCCCGTCTGATGACGTTGGACATATAAAATCTCAGTTCCTTTTTTCCTCTAAATAAAGATGATAAGCAAAACGTTTAAATTATTTTCTGTTAATCTAATGTTTTATACACATATCTCAATTTATATCCTTCTATTTTTTTTTATACAGTTAGCTACAGCGCAGTTTGCCGAAAATGTCAACGACTTGGTTGGATTTTAATTTGTATTCGTATTTAATTAATTTATACCTTCTAGAAATATCCGTCTGTACGTTGTGCATGCATGTACGCCTTTATTTGTATTGATTTCAAGCATACTTTGTTGTGATTGTTGTTTTCTAAGTGACGTGGCGTTTACATTCGCTTGGGCGGTACGGAAATACATATCATATTATTTATCGATTGGAATTAAATATGCAAGAACGCAGTTAGACGAGAATAGGAAACTTTAAACAATATGGAAGGATGAATTTCGATTTGATATTAACATCCTACCCCTCCATCACAAAAATTGATAAACAAATCTGTCATTTCAAACGAAGATGAGACATGCTCGCTTTTGGTCGGCCTTTTTGTGACATCACCGGGCAGTGATAATCAAACACTTCATTATTTGACGTTGGTGAAAGTGAACCCTCTTTT
Source organism: Oryctes rhinoceros (assembly GCA_020654165.1). Classification (NCBI taxonomy): domain Eukaryota; kingdom Metazoa; phylum Arthropoda; class Insecta; order Coleoptera; family Scarabaeidae; genus Oryctes; species Oryctes rhinoceros. The sequence goes on along the minus strand of JAIOKQ010000548.1, from coordinate 2,268,251 downwards.
AACGCATAGAAACGAGAGAAGATACGTCTACACCTATTCTGCCCTAGAGCAGCCAATGAAATACCCACAATCCATAAGCCAAAGGAAAACAACCGGATGACGTCAGTCCATGACCAGCCACATAATTCAATTAACGCCCTTTGAAAATCATCTATCGAATAAAATTTCAAGCAACTTCCTTTCATTTAGACTTTATTCGCCGTATTACGTTTAGCTTAATTGTCGAGTGTAGGCTTTCACGACCGTAATTTCGGGTGTTGTCGTGTACTTAATATTTTACTTGACGTTCCGCTGATCACACTGTCAGCTTTTTCAGGAGATTTCTAAAGACTTTAAATCTGACAGCGTGATTAGCGAAACGTCAAGTAAAATATTAATTACACGACAACACCCGAAAGAAATCTCTTCTGCGTTTAGCTTAATTTCAATCAGTGTCAGCAGAATTAGTCGGGTTGAGAAATAAGTCGAACCGTATAATAAGCGTTTAGGTACGTCAATAAAATTCTCTCAAATTCTTAATTTTTTTGAATATATCGATGAGTAACACAGACATTTATTTAATTAGGCTAGATCTAAAGTGTGAAGTGCGAAAAAAGCAGGATATAATGTCCATTCCCTTGGACGCATTCACACCTGTTCAAACATGATAAACTGCGCATTTGACGGTTAGTCAATAACAGAAGAACGCAATAAAACAAATGCACAACGTTTTCAAAGATGATTCCAAGTTTCTGCATCACTAGATACGCATAACGATAGATTTAGTTTTAGCTACGCAAACGATTAAATAGAGAAAAATTATACAGCGTAAACCAAAAGGAAGATTTATTTTTGTGTTTTTCTTGTACGTAAAAACGGAGGATCTAAAAATAAAAAAGAGACACAAATCAATTCGTAAATCAACGGAAACGTTTTTAATTTTACCTTTTACTGCCGATGCCGAATGCTATTAATGTAGGAGAGGAGGCTGAAAACAGCGTAAACATGGGATTGAAATATTAATTTGCGAATGCTTCCGGGACATTTCCCGCTCTGGTTTAATCAGCAATAATTCTGGGAAAAATTTACGATCCTTTCAATCTGGCCCCGTAAATGGGATTCTACTAGCAGCATCTTACATCTTTTGGGTCATGTTACAAAGTTGTTTTTGATATTTTCACTTTTATGCCAACGTGAGTTGCTTTGTTCAAGTGTTAGTAAAAGTAACTAACTTACCTTCTTTTCATCCCTAGAAACAGTACAACTTTACGTTACGTCTATTATAGCGATTACACATTTGATCTTATACTTTCACTTGAATAGTTGCTCTATTTCGAAATTCGAATTTAGAAAATGTTCAAATAAAACATACCCGCTGATTGGACAGGGAAATTTGAAATTCCGTAGAATATCAAGTTATCATCGGTTGCCTCTATTCACCGTAAGGCGTCGGGGTTCTTGAACCTCTCATAAGGTACCGCCACTGGATGTTCGGATAAAGGAACAATATTAACTTGGATTTTTTTTTTTTAAGCGGATACTCTGATAATCCTCAACTATAAATAAATCGTTTAAACAGGAAAACGCTAAACTACGTCGTGGCGCTTTTAAATATTCAATGAATACATTTAGTTCATTTACTTCCCTCTTTCTTTTCTTTAGTCGAAATAAGCTTAAAAGCAAGCATAAGGATCTGCGGTCTGCTTTATGAATGCATTTCTTTTTTCCGCGTTATCTCCCCGTGAAAACAATCGAATGTCAACAAATAAAGAGAAAAAAGATAATAAACGGGGGTTTTTGCAAATCCCAGGCAGGAAACATTTATTTATATCGTAAAAACAAGCAGGCATGGTAAGTCTTGGTTTCTCTTATGCAATGATTTGATATGCATACCGACAATCTCTGTATTTATCAACCTTCTAATGCAGTTGCACGGATTAAATATCTGCAAATTGCTCAATTTCAACTAAACAACGAAATAGGCGCATTTCGTTCGATCAGCGATTGGAATTATCGTTCACAACAATAGCTACGTTACAAGAAGGATCATTCTCCGACGCGAACGTAAAGAAAGTTACAATCGCCACATTCAAATCAGTTTCAAATGCGAAGTATGTTGCATAAATGATGGATATCTTAATAACTCTTTAAATCTATTATGTAATTTTCTATACAATGCATGAAATATTTACCTGCTCGAAGTCATATTTACACTGATTATCTCCAAGCCTGAAAAAGAGAAAAGCAGTTTGATATTTGTACAAGGAAAAGCATTATACAAATAGATGGTTTAATATGCGCCCTGGCAATGGCCATATGGATAAATCAATGATGCAAACATTAAATGCCTATGCCCTACATCTGTATATTATTTTTCACGCAGAAAGCATCCACGATAGAACGAAATACGTTCTGCGTCAACAATTAATATCACTACGATCAATCTTCGATGTGATAGGTTTTACCAAGATTACCTTCGCGAAGTCCCGTCCGTATTGTATTTATATAAATGCGATAATCCCCATGTATCCGACCATATTACGAATTACATGTATATTTATATTTTTAACGTTAACAATAACAAATGGGATCACCTACCTGCGAGAAAAGCTTGTCAGTTCACTTCGAAACACATTTTATAACGTTTCCGTGCGGATGGATGCAATTTGTTTTGGAAATTATGAAAATTATTAAATTTATATACACTTTTCACAGAAGGGAAGCTCATCATACCAGCGTCAAATTTATACTGACAGCCATACTGCTGATGAGCTCGACTTTATGGCTCGATATCGCTCTGATTGGTTAGAATTCTCATGGTGAGTCAATACAAAACATGTAAGAATTTCAAAAAGATAATTGAAAAGACGCTATTTAAAAATCAAGCAAACGTACAAACGTTAAATATGAGATAAATGATGGAGCATACAAACAAAGCAGTTTATAAACAACATCCCGTAAAGGTAGAATATATTATTAATCGTGATACATTTGAAGATGTTATATTGAATAAACTAGTACTCAGCTGTCATTTGTCAAGTTGAGCTTGTGCTTTTAAAAGGTTTGTTCGAGCAACTAAATAGAAATGAAATCGCATAACGCATGCGTTAATAACATGTGAAAGCAAATATACGCGTATATTTGCCACATATGTATGTTTAAAAATACCTTTCAATCCTTATTTTCATTTCCCTTCCAAGATTATATTTTTTGTATTATTACGAACGTCTAGGATCAAACAAACATACAAGTGTAGGTAGGAGTACTTTAAAGAGCAAAACCGCGAATTTTAAAAAGAAGGACGAATCTTGGGGATTGTAATTATTATTAAATTTAATTTGAAAATGTTTTCATTCCCAAAATAGGAAAAGGTTTTATTCTTGTCATATAAAAATATAGGAGTTTTTCGTTAAAGAAAGCAACTTTTTAGCTTGCAGTTAATAAAAAATAAACAAAACAAAAAGGAATGTTTTTCCTTTTTGTTTTTGTTGACAAAAAATACAAAAGGAACGTAAAAGCACTAAAATTCAGATTAAATATTTATAAGGCATAACAATTCTGACACATTATTCAAATTTAATAAGAAACTAACATTTGCAGAAAACAAATGGGCTTTGCTCCCTCCAAAGCCAACAGTAGCCGACACAAGACTGATGATTGTTGGTTTCGTGTTGTTTGCTCCCTCTTCATTTCTACCATAGATTAAAAAATATACATAAACTAGAAGTTGTTTTCATGATGCATTCGCGAGATCGCCATTTTGTAAACAGGGTTGTTAAAACTTTCATAAGACATTTGTCTCAGTTTTTGCTCATATTTATAGTGCCTAAGGAGCAATTATCAAATATTTAATAGTGATAGTTATGCAATAAGTACTCAACAGGAAGTAATTGAAACATTGCCTTTTCCAGAGGACTCCAAAAATTAAGAATTGTAAAAATTGCTTTTGAATAAAGCAAATGTACTATTGGTCCTAGATATGGAAAGAGGACGGAAAGGAAACTTATCAATAGAGACGAGCAAGCTAACGGGAATTATTACTCTCTTGGGGCTCGTCTCATGACATGGATTCGTATTGCATACTGGTTTTTCCCCGAGAGTCGACAAAGCAAGACTACATCTAGTCGCTACAAAATTCCTCTACCTTGCTCATCTCTGTTTATCAAAAGACCAGTATTAGCTATAGACGTATATGAACAATTATTGATTATATGAATACGATATGTTTAAATAAACTAAAAAATATGCGAGATCGCAAAAGAAAGAAAACGAAAATATAGGTGCTCACCAATAGTACAGATCATGCTATTAAAAATAAATAAAACTTGAGTATTTGATCAACGAATCTTCTCTTGTTTCAATATTAGAGCAAAGATCTAAATTGAAACGAATTTCTTCTTGTTAAAAAAAACGAATTCACAAATGTGAACATTGCTTTGATATTATTTAGGAAATGGCGACGTAAGCACAAGATCACGAAATTTTCTTACAGCTCAAAGGAACCAAAAGAAAGTTCGTGTCTGTGCCGACAATAACGCCAGTGACTCCAGCAATTTAACAATACAGACTTTTTGGAAATATAAAATTTATTTAATACTTAACATTTATTTTATAGATAAAATCAACTTAATCTTTATTAAAATGAGACTTTTGTTGTAATTCGTGGTGGACCGCTTTCCTCATGGCATCAAAAAATTGATGAAGATTGACGGAATATCCATTTAAAAACAGGGCATGTGCCAAAAATGGTATTTTCCTTAAAGCTCTCCCGCTCAAACCTACACTTATTTGACTTATATCTACTAGATGCTTGGTCACTTCAAATCCATCGATATTGTTAGTAACATTTTTCAGATCTTGATAGAAGCAAGCTTCCGATTTTGCTTGTATAATTCCAGTCTAAAATACAATGAAAACGTTAGAACGAGTATGCTCCTCAAGCATTTATACCTTAATTAGTTCCTCGATGCAAGAGCGGTATATATGGAAAATTGCATTTGCACTTGGTAATCCCAAATATTGTTTAATATCGGCTCTATCGACGAATGCTATATCGATAGCCCCTGTCATATTTGAGGTAGTTAGTATGAGCACGTTCGAGTACCGTTTAATCTGATCAATTTGGGTTAAAACAGCATTTACAACCCTTAATGAGTCGGATGGTTCATTTCCTGACATGCATTGGTCACGTGCATGTGCCAAGGATTCGATTTCATCAATTAGAAGGCACACAAGAATATTTGGATCTTCTATTATTTCTTTAATTCTGGTAAACATCTTTGTCACTAATTTTCCACTCTAGAAAAAGATTTGTACTCACGGATATGTAAGGCAATTGGGACTTTGTTAGTTGAATCGAAAACTAGTTTTAGTAACGCTATTAACCAAGGCTTCCTACAAATATTTAGAGATGCATTTCTGTGCACAATAAGACTTTATTTATAGTGTGGTTGATACATTGTTATTCTAATATAGAATATTATTGCAGAAAGCGACATATATATACATTGCGATAGTGCTTAGGAACCCATCTCTGATTTGTGGGATATTATTTGTGCGAGTATAACAAACTTTATACAGTGAACAGTTAAAATTCTTTTTGAATTAACTCTTCCGCTCAAGAGGAAGAGTATCGCCTATGTTCGGAATACATCATGCCATCTGTGTAATTGCAACTTACCTCTGAAAACCATTTTGAAAATAAACTATGACTATTAATTTCCATTAATATTGCTTTCTTATATTGCTTTTGCATTTTAATGCTTAATTTATGAGCTAAAGCTTTGCACAGCGAAGTTTTTCCAGTACCTGGTGGGCCGTGCAATAAAATAACTTTATTACAGGCTATTATATTAGTGTCCACTCCTCTACTCGCAAATTCCATCATTGTTGACGCATATCTTAAAAGCTACAAACGAAAATATATAAATAAACTTCTTTATTCGGGTGAACGATTAGCAGTGGAAGGGTAGTGGTGACATGGATGAGAGGTCAAATACAAGGCGTCGATTCCACTTAATAAAATATGCAAGGAAATCGAAAGGTTGTCCTTGTATATTCTGCAGCTCCATAGCCACACTGTACCAACCACTGCTACGATTAGATGAATTACATCTTCTTTAATACTGGTGTCGTATATCAATGTTTCCCATAAATTGCTTAAATCAAAACATGGTAATATCCACTGAGTAGATAAATTTATTTCTTCTCCAGACTCGTCTTCACAATTATCGTTTTGCGGGCCATTCCTGTCTAACGTGTACACATACCAATTAATATGCAATTTGGACAGATTGATTTCAGTTTCTATCTACGATAATAACAAAAGTAAAAGACATACTACCAATCTGAACTTACATTAGAATCACTTATAATAATTTTCTCAATATCATCGAAGATAATAGAATTTTCTACGTTATTAAATTGGCCGAAAACACTCCCAGGTTTTAAAGTTTTTGTACTTAGATATAAGCTGCATATGCGTATTATGTCGTTCTTTGGTATCGTGCTGAGGATGAAAATTAGTATTAATGTTGGTTCGTACACTTCGATTAGAATCTTTACTTGTATGTTTTTAAAATTATCTCTATATCTAGAGAATCCATAATTAATTGTTTTTGAAATGGTTTGAATAATAAGATAAAAGTTTTGTGCTATTTTTTTAACGTATACAACAACTTTCAAACGTTTGAATTGACATAACGAAAAATGTTAGGACTGCCAATATCAGTAATAGAAAGTTTCCACATACAGTTATATTTGTTTTCTCCAGATTCAAAGATTTCTGAAAAATGTTGACAAGCCTATACACCCTTATCATTATGTTAACAGGTTACTGACAATCTAGGATATAGTTATCCATTGTACTCCTGGCCATTATCCTAATCAATTAATCAGCGTTAGGAAATTCAAAAATTCATGAAGGGACTAGACAGATCGTGTTTTATCGACTCTGCAAGGAACCCGTAAGTAAGCTGCACCCCCTTGCTTCACACGAATTGACACGATTGTATCTACTTGTATCAAAAAAGACTGTTATCCTATCTTGCCCAGCACTGATTCGTTTATTCTGGTGACATTTTCTTAATTTAGTTCTAAAGTTGATAAATAACCTTGAAGATATTTGACAGTTGTCACCTGATAGTCATGTAATTAGGTTATTTTTACAGAAGAAAAAATATTTACTATTTATTAAGTTCATTTACAATAATAACTATGAACGAAACTTCAGAATTAGATAAAGTATGCACAACTCTAGACAAGTTAACCTTAGATACTTTAACCTTAATGGAGGAACACGTACAGTTGAAATTAAATTTGGAAAATAGCATGAACGATGGAGTTTTGTGTTTGGCAAAAACACGATACATCGTTGGTCAGAATAACGTTTCTAGTTTACAATTACCTACAGGAGATAGTCAAGAAGTTGAAGCGATAGCTGTGATACATTCCGAAGAAAACGAGAAATTGGGTTACAGGATGCACGACATAGAGATAATTAAGAAATCGGAAAGCAATTCGAAAATTCAAGATCCACTGAAGTGGTTCGGTGTTCTAGTTCCGCAAAATTTACACCTCGCTCAAAATAAGTTCAGACAAGCTCTGACTTGGGTTTGTGAGATTGCAAATATACATTCACGGTTAGACTATAATTGCGAAAAATTAAGGCAGTTGCGGCAATTGAAGATTGGCATGATACAAGCTAAATGAGTAACGTAATGTGATAGTATTATAGAATTAAATATATGATTAAAAAAAAATCAAGTTTGTGTTTTTCATTATAATGTCACAAGTACAACGTATTACATTCTTGTTGTGTTGAGTATTTATTAAGCAGTTACAAGGATGGCCGAAGAAGAAGAGGAAGTTGCGTTAGAAGCTGAAGATAATTTAGATGGTGTGGGGTCTGCGATCGTTGATGTAAGAGGATAATTAAGAAAATATTTCATTTTTTTGTTGGTTTCACCATCTACTGTTTAGTGTTTACGTTAAGCTTCGCTGTTTCTTCGTTACAAAGCATTACAACGGGAAATTCCTACTGTATTCATGTATGTAACTCATCTACTTTCCGATAGAGGGCGCTTATCCGACTAAATTCAAAAATTCAAGAGTTTTCTTTTGTAATAAAAGAATGTTGCCCTATCAATATAAAATTCTGAGGAAAGTAACCTAAACATCGCCGCCAAAAACACTCCCAAAATAATATTAACAGAATAAACGCTTACATAGGCGTAGTTTGGGGAGGGGAGGTTACGACTCGCACTAAATCTCTGAAATAATTTCCAATTCTTGCAATACCCTACTGCGATCTTCAATACTTATGCAGTAAGTAATATCGCGTACTAGGTACTTTCGAACTCAAAATAAGGCTATAAAGTTGTTTCCGTATTTTATCTAATTAAATGAACGTGTTATAATTGCCATTACCAATTGTTGGCGTTTTATTTTTTAAAGGGATCGTTGTATCCCATTTTTTTGCGTATTACCTACTTAGCAATAAAGTAATATGTTATGGTAAACAACATATAAGTATCGGCAACCTCCACATTACATAAGTTTAATATATTATATGCTTACTTTACTGTATAATAAATTAAACTTGTATGGTTCGGAGGTTGCCTATACTCAGTTACGGTATTAAGTTAAACGTTAGTTTTTGAGGAATTGCTCACAGAAGGAATTCCATTGTTTTACTTGCGAAATTTCTCTCAACAGTGTCTCAACAGTCTCAAAAGTTTCAACAGTGAATTTGGCTTATTTACATTATATTTTAATCAAACTTATTTAGGATGCTGCCACTGATTTTGTCGTTTTACCACAAGAGTCTGCAGTAGATTTGGATGATGTAAGCAACTTATTCCTCACAGAAGAAGGTACGTTCTTCACTTTTTTTCGACTTGAATATCTGATCTTATACAGAAACGAAAACAATCAACCTGCACTGAATCTAGATCAATATCTCAGTATTGTTTTAAATATTCGTTGTTCTTCGCAAAAGCATCTGTTCAGAAAAGAGTCGTTATATTCTTATTGTATTGTAATTAATCTTGCTTTTTAATGTAGAGGACAAAGGCGAAGAGTTTAAGGAAGGTGAAGAAGCAGGTAATTAAAATGTTCTTTTATCCCATTTTTCGTGCTTTGCTATTGTTAATTTATTTGTTCAGGTTTATATCCTATCATGGAAGAGGGAGACGAAGAAGAAGCTATCGAAGGCATGGGAGAGGCAGAATACGAGATGGACGAAGAAGACATGGAAGGCGAAGAAGTTGTCACGGAGGATGTCGAAGAGATCGTGCAATCTGCTCCACCTCACCATGAGGTAGAAATGATGTCATCGAAATGGGATGCCGCCAGTAGAGATATTGAGGTTAAAGGTGAACGTTGTCGTATATTAATTACGAGATATGCAGTTTCAAATATTACAAAATCACATTATAATTAAAAGTAGTTGATTTATTCTATTATTCGAATCTTTTTAAAGCTCATTAATACATCCGATCAATTGTAGAAGTGGGACCCCAAGATCGTTATAAAATGCTTTCCAGTACGGATGTGGGCGGCGATTTTATACGCAGAGAAGACGATATATTTGGTCAAGGGCACCGAAGCTTCGCCATATTAAGTATGTAAGCGTACTCGTTAAGTAGCCCGAATCATTTTGCAATTCTTCCGAATCGTAGTGGAAGATTTGGGCGTAGAAATAGACGAGGAAGAAGAAGTAGAAATTGAAGAATCGGAAAAATCAGCGTCAGCCGCCGAAGTGACGGAGGCATATCTCAATAGGGAGCCGTATTACGAGTTGTATAGATCGCTGGTGAAAGAGTATCCAATGTTGCGAATGAAGAATAATTTTCTGCAAAGGAAAATGGCCGAATACTTTAGAAGGAGAAAAGTTAATCGCAATCCTGATCGCCGAGATCAATTTGTGAGACAGCATCACGTACCTAATCCGTGTTTTGCAGATGGAGCACGTATTGAGAGAATCCGAACGCGTTGGCGATGCTCAAGTGAAGTATTACAAAAAACTGGATACCCTATGGGACCTGAGAAACACGAATAACATGCAACGGAGCGCAATAACGGCCGAATTGAACGACATGAAAGAATTGCGCGATAAGCAAGTTGAGAGCGTCGTCGAAAATTTCGAGGCAATGCAAAACAGGGAAAGGGAAATTGGTAAAGGGCTGATATTTACGAAAACTGGGAAGGAGATTCCCGAAAAGGTAGCTTTTCCTAATAGATAACATGTCCTCACATTTCTAAGCCAGAGATATTAATTAATTCGATCGAACATTTTACAGTTACTAGACCGACTGCTTAAGAACCAACGAACGAAGAGCAAAGAAATCATGGAAATGCGCTTGTGCTTCATTAAATTACGTAATAATATCGAAGAGATTACAGCCGCCATTAAGGCGATGGATAAAATCGGCACAGACCATACCTTGATCGATTACGAACAACTGAAAATGGAGAACCAAAATCACGCCGATAAAATCGAAGAAAGGGACGAAGAATTATCGAAGCTAAGGACAAAATGCGCGGCTGCTATCCAAACCCTCGCTCATTTGAGGGAGAAGTCCTCGTCTACGGACATCGATATCTTAGAAATGAATGACAAGCTAGACGAGGTAGAAATGGAAAGAAACGATGTAAGTATCTTAATTATCCCGATTTATTGTTGATGAAACAGACAATGGTGGAATTTATTTCTAATTTTTTGTATCTCGAAGCATCCCCAAGTGCATTTTAAAGTTGGGACAAACATCCTCTATGTAACGTTTTTAAAAGCATTCAATTGAGCTATCCCGATAGTTATATTCTTCGCTAATTTCTTCTACTTTAGTGGAGGGAGAAGGTGAACTCGTTGAAAAAGGAACGGGATAATTTGCGTGCCCACATCGTGAAACTTCAAGAGGAATCCGGATTGCTGACGAAACCTAAGCTATTGCTAGATATGGAAGGTACCCTAGAACAGATAGAAGCGTGCAAGAATGAACTCCAGTGTATTAACGCGACGTACAGTCAGAAAGCTAAGGCTCTAGAGGCAATCAAAAGGAATATTGAAGAGGAGAAGGAGTATTTTCACGCCGAGAGGACGAAGGCCGTATATAAGCCGAAGGTTTGGAAAGGAAAGAGTAGATTAATATATCCGGAATTGGAAACGTTCCGTACGAAAGATTTTAAAAAATAATTTTGTGTGAAACTTATATCGCAATTAATACGAAATTAGATGTGATATTTTAAGCGAAAATTTGATTTCTCCTTAACTATTTATGGTAATAAGAACAAGGGGAACAATTCTTGTTTGAGAAGCGCGAAAGAAAGTGGTCGTAAGCTACCAAATTTCATCTTTTACCATCTTTCTCTTGATAATTGTAATTCCCAAGCAGTATCCTTGTTGCTTACTAAGCCTGCAAAAATGAGTTGCGTCTCACGAAATTATGAGAATGGGCTCGCGTTTCCTGTTGGTTTCCCCGAGTCGACAAAACACGAGTCTGTCTAGTCGCTGCTAATTTCGTGCAGCGCACGGAAAGCGTGATTAGGGTAACCGACTGTCAGTTTACGCAGATTTTGTTAAAGCGTTCAAATGAGTTGACTTATCGATTTTAGTAGCATCAAATTACTTTAACAAACGTGCTCGATTAGTTACCGTCGGTCACAGTATTTCCTTAATTTCTTCCTAATGAATAAATTATGTATATTACACAATTCTCGTGTACAGTAAGCAAACCAAATACTGTCGCGCCACCGATTATCAGTATCGGAGAACGGGCTTCGGGGAATCTCAAGTTAACAATCAGGATAACACGAAAATATAATCATGAATTACTTGGAAGTTGTATTGTTGAAATTATTATGTGATGCATAAATAACTATTAGTTGATGCGGTATAAGTTTTAATGTCAATAGTATATACGCCAAAATACAAATTATCGATCAAAATACCAAAAGTATTTGCACTGAATTGAAAGCATTCCAAACCGATAATTGTTAATTATAATATAAGGGGCAGAGGAAGATAACATGTCGGTATGTGTGATAACATGACATAACGGTCTTTGCGTGTGTGAGTGGTGAGAATAAAAAAAAGCGGTTTGCACCTTGTCGATAATTTGAAATTTATGATTGAAAATTAATGCGAACTTTGCATTGATACTTTAAATCTACCGTAGTTCAATTATATGTATCTTTAGATGATTCACATACAATTTCTACGAAGAGATTACGTAAAAGTTGATGTTCAACACACTGAAAGCATCTGATAATTCATTTTAATCTTATTGTAAGCTTAACGTAACGCATATAAAGATGTTCGCAAATAAAATATAAATTTTGAAAATGTCGGACAAAGTAGTTAATTAACGTATTCCAGCTATTTGAAGATGTTAAAACGAGAGGATTTTTTGATTTGAATATATTCATTATATACAGAACTTGAGAGGAGGGCCATTGATCTTTTTAATCTAACCAATCGTCGTTGCTTTTTTTGTTTTGTTTTGTTACGAAGAATCACGTGTGTTTTTCCCTTGTTTACTTGATTAGACGGCTTTGATATATAGCTTACTACTCATGTGTGTAGGACGACGAGCATCTGCTACAGCGACAATGAAAATTAACTCGGAAAATATAGTTTAGCATAGCTTCTAAATAAAATTTAGTTTTTACATTTATTTATTCGAAATTAATCGAGCGGTAAATATTTTAAAAAATAGATCCTTCTTTACATCGTTGGTCAAAATTTCAACAAAATATTCCAAGTAGTTTACCCGGAGGATGTCATCATCGTGAATGACCCTGTATAATATCATAGTGATAGCAAGAACTGTGGCGTAGTATGGTCAACAACACATAAGTATTGGCAACCTCCGCACCACGCAAGTTTAATTTATTATATAGTAATATGTAATAATCAGTCCAGGACGGCTGTTTCGAGGACACGAATGGTCCTCATCATCAACCGGTGATCGAATGATGTGAGTAAAGATTTTTTCTTCTTCCCAGAAGAAGTGCCTATTCAACACCGTACGCGTCTTAAAACTACGACATGCGAAAAACACGGGGCGACTTTAGATTTTTAAATAATTTTAAGACTTCTAATTTAATACCGTGTCATGTTTCATTTATATGTTGTGCTATAATCGACGCTTCCAATCGGCCGTAGCGATAATTTCTTGCATCTTCTACGGCTCTTTTCGTTTGTCCAATATAGGCTTTATTACATTCACTGCGTGCAATTTTATAAATGCCTGACCTTTCTCCCATTTACTTTATTGTATATTGTAATGATTATTGTATATTGCGATGTAATAAATTAAACATGTGTGGTGCGGAGGTTACCGATACTTGTGTATGTGTTGTTTACTGTATAATATTAATATAGTAGATAATTTACAGGAATACAAAAAATAAATAAAATGACTGTAAACCCTCAAAAATAAAACTTTGAAATAATTCAAGCTTATATCAAAGAATACTTGGTGTTTTGTTGTTATTAGATAAGACACGATTGGTATCTTACAATTAGATATATGTGCAACTAGAGCAAGGTTAGATTGCCTCTAGCACTAAGTAATAGAGGATTTTTTTGATATCCTACCTTTATCGCGAGCAGTATACGAAATAACTATTACATATTCTTCGTAGACCTTCTTATCATTATTGCTAGTTGAATCACTCCGATTAAAAATATTTATATCCGCGAAGAGTGTAGTGAACTTACGTCTAGAGGTTAATAAATGTTATAATGGAAAATACCCCAACTTCCACCATTAATATGGAATGGAATGGAAAATATACCAACTTCCATACATTCCTCTCGGTTCCTTAACATCTCTTATCCGAGATTAACGTACGGGCCCGTTCGATACGCAATTGGATAACGAACGTTCGACTGTTTCGTGTGTTAGATTGTGAAATACTCGCATTGAAATGCTGCTACGAAAATTACTGTGTTGGTACGGCGGTGAATTGCAGCCTCTTCTATCGGAAGAGAAAGTTGAAAGTTCACGTCCGTCGTCGTCAAGAGGTAAGTTGAATGCATGCTATAAACGCAATGTATTTTCGGTCTTTCGACGTAATCGACCAATGAAGGATTGAACTGCAATAATTGCCGATCGACACCTTATATATTTAGATGTTTGCATAGTACTCCCTCAACATTATTTAATAATTCAAACAATTTAAATGAATTAATCTTGTAGTTTTTGAATTTGGAATTGATGCGGTTCTTCTATATTGTCCGTGTGTAAGTGAACGTTTAAAAAAATATGTGGATACATGTTTTAGTTTTTACTTGGTTTATACCTATAATAGAAAAAAAATGTTAATACAGTGCATTCGAAAAGTAAATGACAAGTCCAAGGTTAATCCACCTTCTTACTTTTAACTTCATCCGCAAATCGGGATAAAACACTGGGTTAACGCGTATGTGATGTTATTAAAAATTACATATGCCGTAAATGGACAATTTTTTGGATTACAAACAACGCAAAAGAATGTGAGTTTTACACCTATCAAATTGGGCGGTAATACGTTCAACACAAACACATGAAAAGGAGAGAGTAACTATAGTCCGTTCGCACCTTAGAAATCAGTACAGCTCTTACGGGAATCGTGAACACGGTTGTTAGTTCTTATTAAAATTATATTTATAGGAAGCTTTAAACTATATTTACGAACTATGTTTACGAAGAAATAACACAGACACAAATTAAGTGAATTTAACTAAAATACGCCAATAATGTAAACATCGGAGGTAGGTAATCATGGGTAATATAGCCGACAGAAAAGTCACTAATACAAAGGTCGCCCAACTCTGATCGAGTTGGAAAGAGATGTACGTACGCAAGCTCCCTGACAATAGAAAGAGAGGGTCCATAAGACCCAATACTGATTTTTAAGGTGCGAACGGACTATAGATACATGTATATCTGCTTATTGGACGGGGTTCGTTCCCTAACCGTATCTTATACGCAGCGCGTTCAGAAATATTTTTAACGGTTATTTTTTAAAGAATTCTTATTCTATTGAAAGTTCCTTGGAGTTTGCAGTAGATGGATATTTTATTTTATATCAACTGTTAAAAGCCATTAAAATTGCTGCGAAGTTTGATTTAGGCTACTTTATTATTATCATTATTTTTTTTTAATGGAGTATCGTGTAGATTTTTGTAAAATGTTGTAGCTTACCCTCATACATTTAGCACATATTATACGGCGCAGTCAGCAGGATTCGAATCTAATTTGATTTCCATTCAGGAATAGAAAATGTATAAATTAAAGCAAATATAAAAACAAAAATATCCGTTTTTTTTTATTTTTATTTTTATTTCCATCCAAAGAAAACGAAAAAGAAAATGTAAAGTATTATTTAGATTCATACGAAAAATTGTACAAAATTAATGGATCGATTGATATTAAATTAGATCAAGAATGTTAAATATAGCAAATATGTCCTTCCAGCGGTACTTTAGCGGTATTTGATTAAATCGTACGGAATGGACGGATGTCCTTTGTATACGTAATTACCTTATCTAGCTTTAGTATAAAGATTAGAAAAATAAGAAATAAAGGCGACGTTGAGAATTTTATTGTATTTAAGTGGTGCACAGATATTCAACAAACGTTAGTAGCAATTTTGATTACTTAATACCAAATAACTTCACGTTGTGCCTCTTGCTGTTACTACATATACCCTTTCATTTTGATGTAGTTGTGCAGGATAAGTGCAGAGCTTGGTCAAGCCGATCAACTGCGCTTGCACCAAGCGAGTCTGCAGTTACTCCCATTTCGGTATTATACCGGATGTTGTGCAAATTTAAATTACGTCAATCCATCGTTTGAAATTTCCGGATCCATGAAAGATGTGATTTTATTATGTGCCGATATTAACATTAACAAATCATTAATTAGCGTGTGTGGATTTATTATCTTAGCACCTTCATATATCCCGTCAAATTAATCGTAATTTTCAATCGATTCGTTGTTAATGGCTATATACGTACGTCTAGATAGGCCTTGGTATTTGGAAAACGGTCTAGAGGTAGCCGTCGACTGCTCGTTTAAAATTTTCCCGGAATTCGCGTAAGGACGTGGAAAATACGATGAAGAAAAAAGCGTTGGAAAAGTTTACGTACGGCATTCTTTATTTGGAATTTCGAGGTAACGAACGTAAAAATCCGGCCGTATTTTTGCGATCGGCTCGCCGAGCAATTAATTCAAATTAGAAGGCAAATATTTGTTTAGTTTGTTGCGCGAAGAAAACGCTTTTGTTGGCATTTAGCATACCGATTGTTTTTTTTTTCTGTCTTCTTTATTGTTCTAACTCCGCATAGCGGAGAGATCATTCACAATCGAAATGCTTGGCATTTTTAGAGCTTTTTTGTGACCCGCGCGGCATCCTGCCGAATCCGCGCGATGCAATTAAATTGTTTACACTTTATTTACACGCATTCCTAGATGTTTTCTATTCATTAATAGTTTGCATGTATGTATGTTTGTCGAATATTTCTTTCTATTAACTCAATAGATGTTTTTGTTTAAAATGTTTACTGCCGTACGATTCTAATACAAGAATTATATAATCGTTTAATGTTCAAAGTTGTCATTGGTTTTTTTTTTTTTTTTTGATTGGGATTGATAAATAACTGGAATCTTCTAACCGAATTCCAATATTAAGTCTGCTTTTAAATATTTGTCGAACCTTGAATAAATAATAAAGTCGTGACGTACATACGTTTTGTCAGTCATCTGTTGAGATAACATTTTTATGACGTTATGCTTTATGCTATGTACATCTAAATAACGTAGAAGATGGAATTTATTTGATTTTAATATTTTTTTAGTGTTCAAGTTGCGTAAATAAGACATTATTACAATGTTTTGGCTTGCTCTTTTTGTGTGCCATCAGAGGCAATGCAACCTTGCGTTTATTAGAATAGACGAAATTTTTTAACGAACTTTGGTACCTTCCTCCGGTGCAGTAGATGCAACAAGCGTCGTTACGACTGATGGTATAGAATGTGTTTCGCCGTTTCCTCTTTGCATAGATGACGGATCACGCTTTTGCTGAACGATAGCGATCTCTTTGGTGCCTTCGGTGAGACTGATACAAGTGCTTTCGCTTGTTTTTGATCGTGATACTCGCTGCTTCTTAGGCTAGCTTTCTCATTACCTTTGATCTCTTGATGACTTCGGATCTATCGCAATGCAATGCGATCGCATATTCGTGTATGAGACCGGATGCTTGCTTGTAGGCCTTAAAAATATTTGCACCTTCCCGATTGTCGCCGAATATATTTATAGTTGCGCATCTTACCGGTATCTTAAGATTCTATAACGGCGCCCAGGTTCGAAGCGGTAATCCCTGCTCGAAATATATCGGCGTGAAGTTTTGTAGGTATTTAAAAAAAGATAATTTCTCAAAGTTGGTACATCGTAGAGCTCAAAGATTTATCTTAATTACTTCCTAAAATTGATCCGTTGCAAGTATCGCTGTATACTTCAATTAAATTCTTAATAAGCTTCGGCTTTTCTTAATGCCTACATATAATGTTGCTATTTTGTCCGTTTACGGTTCACGCTTGATCAGCGTGTCTCTATTAGGAATTTTATCGTGTTATTTGTTTATTTAATTTTAACAGTTTTTTTTTTATACCATTATATACCATTTTTTATTCGAGCAATAAAAAGATAATAAATTAGAAAAATACAAATTATTATTGCTTTAGATACTTTATGGTAAACATAAAGTTGAAATGGCAAATTCATTTGAGTACCTATAATCCGTAAGGATGGGGAAAGGATTTCGTTTACGGTCATAATATTATAACTATTCCGTGTAAACGTGTAAAATAAATTTTGCGGGCATTCGAAAAGGATATACATTTTTTTTTTAGATTATCATCTCTTTCTTTGGAATGATGTTAAAATTAACGTGTCTGCATTCAAAATGTCAAATACATATTTAATTACTTACGCATCGTTTTATACGTCAATCCCTTCCAGTAGCTATTGCATCGCGGATGATGCTTCATCAACTTAATAAGAACCATTTACATGTCGATATGTAATCTAAAATTTTGCGTATAGGTCACCAAACTTGAGCAATGAAATCAAATAATCTTAATGTAGCTTAACCAAATAAGCGTACGCTAACCTTGAATCTAACAATTTAATATTAACGTTTACATTTTATGGTTACTTAACGTTTCAATTCTTGATAAATCTTATGTGCGGCGAGATGTAAACATTGAGAATTACGGTCAAAATTATAAATATTGGATTTATCATCTTCGTGTTAACGTTCCTGTAAGCCAACTGCCGCATATCAAAAAATTGTACTTCCCCGTTCCGTTTTGCATGCAATTATTTGTATTTGCAACCTGAAGAGTATGCGGGTAAATACCTATTATTCAACGTTGCGCGCGCGCTTGAAGCGTAACGCATGCATATGCATGGCAATTCGCCGTTTTTTTCGCCGAAAATTGTAGTTGAGAAAATCCCGTCGGCTAATTGATATGAAGAATTAGCCCGTTGGATCTGAAAATAGTTCTTCTAAACTTTGATAGGTGAACGCAAGCGGGAGTTACATACATTATTATTATTATTGTTATTGCGGCACAGATGCTTTTAGTAATTGCCATCTTAACGAATCTGTTGTAAAAAAAAAAATGTGTCTTAGAATTAATGGAGGCTTTTAATGAATTTTCAGTTAAGTGATTACAAGAAATGACTTACGTCGATGTCGATGTCTTGTCAAGAGCTTCTTGGCATTTGATCTTTAGTTTTTCTTTCTAGGGTCACATGACCTGCCAAAAATCCTGACAATAACCTAACGTCCCCTTTGTTGAACGATAGCGATGTTTTTGTTGTTCTTAGCGATGCAGATGCAGATCTTTGCTGCTTGCTTCATATGGCTACTTTGGGAATCCCAAAAAAGGAGTGGGACCAGCGAAACTCATATTCGTTGTTGGCCAGTTTATCTACCTCTCCATTTCCTGCAGCCATCTCTAGATGGCTTGCGACCCGCTATATTGCCTTAGGTTGGGTACACATTCATGTATCAGCCCAGGTTCATATGTGTAGCTTTGGTAGCCTTAATGCGGCTTTTAATGATCGCCTTGTAAGACCGATGAAAATTATATTGCGCTGTGATCGCATCCTTTGTAATTTTCGAACGAAACGAGACGACGCGAGCAAAAGAGAAAATATCGTTATCCATCCTCGCTACGTATCGCTGGATCTCGTGTCCTTTCCCTGACTCTGGGATTTCAATATAGTCTGCTTCTGAATGCGGATGTAAGGCAGCGTCGATCCCCAGCGTTGCTGTGGAACGGCTACGTGTTACATGTGTTACTTCTTGCCCAGTTTTCTGAGTTGTTTTTGACTGCCAAATGAAAGAGGTGCGAGTCTGATTGTTGCTCTATATCACTCGCTCGAGGCTTAAGATCTTGTTCTTACCGAGCAATCTACGGCTCGTTGGATATGTTGGGAGCTCGATGTTTTTTGTTGGACCTTCATCAAGCATATCCGAACGCATCAACATGAATATTTTTCAAATGAATTAATTCGCGAGTTTTAGGAACGGACTGCTGGTTCGAATGATGCGATAGTTGTTCCATTAATACCCTTATCCCATATTGCTGTAAACAATACCTACGCACGCGACCAACAAAGAGACACGCACTCGAAAGTATTATCAATATTCTTTTATATTCGTTTCAAAAATTTCTATAAATCGGGTTCGTACGAAAAACATGTCCGTTATCAGCTATTAGATATTGATAAACTCTGTACATAAGCGTAGCATCAATTTTTTTAATCGGTTTAAATCAATCGATTCGGGCTGTTTTGCTAGAAATATTGAATCAGAAGTAGTGAATATGTTTTTTTTTTGTCTATTAAGAATATTTCGATTCTTCAACAGCTTTTATTCCAAATATCTCCTTAACATAGTCTCCATTCATGTTTTAACGTAGTGGGTAAATGTTTTTACCCACTTTACCCATGTTTACTCATATTGATGTGTTGTATCGCAATGCACTTATTGCTTGGATCCAAAATGGCTCCTGACAAGTAGACGTATCGTCCGTGAGCTGTTTACGCGTGAATTTTTTAGTGTCCTATACTTACCCATTATTAATATTCTTAGATGTTTTATGGTAATTTTATTGTCGTCTTCCTATTTATGTCTTGAAAGGTAGCCCCGAATATTAACATGTTAGGCCTTTATTGTTATTGTTTTATTTAATTTATTGCCATTAATTTTTGTAATTCACTTAAATACAAATGAGCTATTTAGGTAACCAACCTTGTTGTATATTAGCTGTTATAATTTCGTTCTTGACGGCGGGACAAAATAGACAATGCAAATACTTTAATATACATCAAATATGTATGTTTCGCAACGTTTCAATGCGTGTGAATGCTGTTACGGATAATTTAATTAACGTTAACGATACGTACTGGAATGGCTTATTTGGAGAATTTGTTTTTCGTGCATTCGTATTACGCGTTAGAAGTTTGACGTACAAATAATTTCTTAAAAGCAACCTTGCATCGTGCTTGTTTAACCGTTTGGTAAGAATGTTTTTTTTCTGGTTCATTTAAATAAAATTTTATTTTTTTTTTAACACCAGATCAAATCCTGGGTCTATTTTAAGGTAAGAAGTATCTACGTAGTATGCGGTAAGTACAAAAAAATTAACGGAAGTTCTTGCACGGCTTGACAGTGCCTTATACGTTCCTAAAAATTGCGAATAGATTGCCCGTTAGATGATATGGCTTGTATCTCATCGCGTTTCCCCCGGTGATCTATTCGATAAGCTCTCCATGTCCAATCCGACGATCTAGAAAAATTGTCACTAAATATTGACGAGCATTAGTTGCGTGCGATGGAATCCCCTCTTCTCGATCAAAGAAATAATTTGGATGGCTACGAACGTATGAGACAAACAGTGGGCCTCAATATAATTCGTGCTTCCAAATGGATCTCAAGAAGAGAAACAAAGTGTTTTGAGAAATTTCTATCCATAAAGGCATGCACCTTCTGAGTTCGAAGATATCATTCACCTTGTATACAACAATTCCTTACGTTATTTCCTAGATGTTATTTACCACATAAAAAATAATATTTACTCGTATATATTAGTGCGCTTTAGATACGGCAATACGTTATTAAATTGTTATTTGTCTTCAATAAAAACATGAAATTGTTTGAAATCATTATTTACTTTAAATATGAGATATAACGTAAAGCAACCGCAAACTACCAGCTGATTTTTTGTAAATTAATATGTAAATAATGAAACCATGGCCTTCATTACTTGATACTTTTGTTTTATTCAATAGATTAGTGGGATTTCTAGAAAGAATTCTAATAATGTCCTTGTGCTAGTTTAATGTAAAGATCTTGTTTTTTCAAATATTTTTTGGATCAACAAAATTATTTTGTTGGGTACGTAACAGTGAAAATAGGCGAAAAGACGCTGTTTACGTCTGCATTTGTTCATCATTAGTTTTAGTCAAAGTAAAAGTTTGGTTAGGTATCTAGGAAACATTTATTTAGCCGATACCAATGGAGCGATGCGATTGCATTCGACGTGAAGTAACACCGCAATGCAAATTCTAGTGTCGTTGACTTTGATTTTTTTTCTTACGAGTTTTAGTCTCACATGGCACCGCTTTCACAAACGGGTTTCCTCAAGGTCTTGGCCAATGCAGAATCTACGACTTACTAGACAGTACGTCTCGTGCGACTATTAATACTTTGCGGTGCATTTCTTTTTATCCGGTCCAATATAATTTGTTGCTTTTTTTTCTGCGAATGCGATAATTTCTCCCTCTAGCAGAACGACGAGTTTTCAGTAAGTAAACAACTGCAAGGATAATTTGTGATAACGGAAAGAATGCGTTAATAGCCTGCTACGAATTTTCAGAACTATGCTGAGGAAGGTGCAAACTGTGACATTTTTTAATGAACTGGTTGCGTTGAAAATCACAAAAATATGGGCTGGCAATTAGTTGCCTCTTCTTTACTATTGTAGAAATGACTAAGCGACAATAAATAGTTGAGCAATCTCTTAAGCCATCATTTATCAATTGAGCAACAGGCAAAACAACGAAGAGGACTTGAATTTCCAGAGCAAAGCTGATTAACATTTTTAGAGTTCCACCACGGCATATTCCCCGAACATCTCAAGGCGTTTAGTATACCAACATTTATGCAACAATATTTGCCGTTTTATGATCCACATTCGTTAAACGTTACACAATTGCGTGGCTTGCGCTTGTAAAGACAAAAGAATAATTGTTTTATTTCATTTAGTACGTGTTTAAGAACAACAGCTAATGGTGCTTTATCATAATTGATGTTTATTACTCACATATAATTGATCTTCTGTGCAGTTAATGAGAAACTTATTCAATACATATTTCTTTCGCGTGACTCCATTCTACTGATTGTAGACAACTCGTGTACATCCATAAGCAATTTTAATTAGAATAGTTGTTTGAGGTTGAATTGTATTAATATAATCAATAGAACAATCGTAAAACTGTAAACGTCATTGCCTTTCATTTTCAAACCAACAAATAAATTATGCTTCTCCGCAACGATGATGTTGATAATTTTTATCTCTTGCTCATTAAGCTTCCATGTTCTACTTTAATTTCGTTGCTTTCATCGATATTTTCCGTAATTTTTATCTACGTTAATGACAGGAAGACTATCACCGTTTTCTATTTCCTGTACGTTAAATGTTTTGGCTGAAAAATTTTGTTTCGTGCATTTGAAACGAAGCAAATGTTGTTGAGCTTACGTTTAATAAATTTCGCATCGTATAAGCGGCTATGAAACTGATTGTGGATAATTGTTCAGGTTGATCAAGTACTTTTGAACCCGTTTCAGAAACAGTTGCCGTTACACGAGCTCAATACACGACAGGAGAAACAAGTAAAGAATGCATAGAGAATGATACGTCGACAGAAGCTACGACAATGACGCGGTTCCAACCTCGAAAACTTAGCCAATGCAGCATTTTTTTATACTTTTGTCATTTTAAAAATTTCATTTACGAGGCTTAATTTAACGGGGAAAAATTAATCCCCTCTTTGGCATTTACAAATCGTTATTGTTCCCATTTACTTAATAACCATGTGCTACGCCTCATAGGTAAATGTGATGTTCATGATGTAGTTGATGATTAGCTGCGTTATCCTGAATGAAACAATATGAAACAATGCGTATCTTTCTTACGCATTAGTAATTCTTCCCGTTCACTTATGCTGCACACTGTTTGAACATTATTTGTCTAAATGGCTTTTCGATCGATTTGTTCATTTTTCGTAGCCCTTGTTGTACTCCAATAAAATAGTTCAATTTTCCGTATTGCTATCGTCGCTAAGGTCGGCTAATTCGAGCGTCCTCAACATGATCTACAAATGACGGTAATATATTGTCGACACAAAGCGTTTCAAATACATCTACCAAATTTTTTTTATTGGAAACAAATGCTAACGTCGGTAACAAACATGGCTGCCTAAAATTTATGGAAATATACAATTCGACGCAATATTTGTCGCGACCAATTAACATTTTTCTTGTTTAATTTGATTAACATAATGCAACGGACGATAATATTATATCATTGATTTATAGTTTACGGATGGAAGCCGATACACATGCAACATTACCGAATAGAGGATATGACATTGTACCATTAATAGCTTTCATTGTCATTAACGTTCCATTTACCAGACGCAGTCGTTCATTGAGCAACCGTTGCTGTTTATAAACGATCGTTTTTAACCATTTTCGAACGATTTTTCGACCGCATCGAAAGCCGTTGTTGCCTATCAACCATCGCGTCGTTCGTATTCCGGTACTCCCCATCTGACGTCAATGTCGATAATTTTTATGTATGACATCGTCGTTTCGCTTCCACGACTTAAGCTTCACCTGCGTGTTTCTAGGCGTATTTCCTTATTAAAATTAATTTACGGCGACGTCCTTTGCGGAATAGGCGATCGATTCAAAGGCACGGGTCGATATACACATAAATATTAACAATTTCGAATCACACGCCCTTGGCCTAAAATCGGATCGACGTTTTGCCCGACCGGACTGGTAATTATAGAGGAAAAGATCGCCGAAGATTCATTGAGATTCCGAACGTGCATTGTTGTATCGACAGAGAATAGACCTAGTCGCTTTTTTCAGGGATTCCTCGTAATTATTAAAGTGAAAATCGATGCAGGAGAATTTGCAATCAGTCGATACGCAAAAAAATGCAGTATTTAGTTTCCATTTGACGGAGGTCAAATGGAAACTAGGATCTTTATAGCCACATTTTGCGCGTTATTTCAATACGTAACATTTTTTTTTGGTTTTATCTCTCTTATATTCCGAGAAAAACTAAAGTAACTAAAATAGTGTTTAACCTTGAAGGCGATTCATATCTAAAATGAAGATAAATTCCTGTCTTAAAGTTCATAGGCGGTGGACACCGCTTCGTGCGGTTGCGGTTAACCTTTTAATCAAGTACGACAATATGCTAAGATTTTTGGCTATTAGTATCAGATTTCTGCTATCAGGTCTTCGTTTTATAGTCCATATCTTTGAACAGAATGGATGTTAGGAAGCGGTTATATGAGTGATAAGTAAAAACTTCTTTAATAAAGTGACGGTTACGGACAAAGAGTAGATGAGATGGATCTCACAACATTTTGACCATGTTTCTTCTGCATATTGGAAAATCCTTCAGGCCAACTGCTTTGGCGTAGGTTGGGAGGTAAGGATGTTGCCTAGAGGAATCACCGTAATGGCGATAAGATACGTTCTACGTTAGCTACATAGCTATTAAATCAGTTTTGGTTGGCAACCTGTATTGTTTTCAAGATCGAGTCATTGCTGTAAGGAGTAAGGTTTCGGTTTGGGTTTTCACAAATATTGTATTTTGCATGACAATTATTCGACCATAATTATAGGCTTTGATAAGTGCGTGACTTTAAGACCATATTACAATTTGTTTTATTCGCCTTTGTCTTGCGCCTAACTGTCCGAAATAAACAAACCGCAACCCATATCAATTAAGCTCATAATTCTTAGAAGTACTTTCGAGGAAAATTTAATTTGTTTAAGCGATTTAGTGTATAGGTATTTTATAAAAAATCTCATTAGCGATGCAAATCATGCGCCGTACGGGCGTAACTAAATAGACACCTGTTTAACTAAATCAAATAACAATGCGTGTCATTAAAGTTGTGCGACGGCAATCATGTCGACGACATCCAGACGTTTTAAATCGTTCAAAGGAAACTAACAGGTAACGGCCAAAGTCGGGGATGATTTATATGCATCTAACAGGATGTATTCGGATCAAATGAATTGTTGCACGTACGTAATATCAGCTATAATTGATTTAGCTTATTATAATAGGCGGGCCATTATAGTTACGACACTAACGACAACTTTTATGGTTACTACAACCAGTTATTGTAATATTGTGGACTAACAAGATACACATATGTACGTGTATTTGTGTACTAAAAGTATTAAAACATGTATCCAATACTCATAAAACCGGCAAATAAACAATCTTTAGAATAGTTAATAGATTTAATTATACGTACAACAAAAGTTATATGGTTGTTTTGCTATTGAAACAAATGGACTTGCGCAATGTTTTTCGCAAATTGAGATTCTTTCTTCTACGAGAATTGAAATTCTGAGAGTCTTACTAATTAAATAAAAATGTGATTGTTCTTAAACGTCATTGGCGTTAGGTCAGAGTTCAGGGAGTCAAATGTTTAAACTTATTACTTTGATTTGAGGGCTACCTTTGTTGCCGCATCTTTAGCTTTAACGAGCTTTAAAAAACTCGCTTCACATTTTCAAGGTGAGTGCTGAGAGCTGCAAGAGTTGCACAAATCTTGCGGGTGTTAAAGACACTTTAATACTTCTTCTGTTAATCTTCCACAATAAAGATGTAAAACAGATTTTGATTTGAACATTCTGAGCCTTTTTTTATATTAATTTGAGGTTACATAAGCAGCCAGCTTTATTCCTATTGCTTATAAATGGGATCGTTTGACTTTTTGGAATAAGGTAAGACGGCGAGATGTTTGCTCCCCAAATATTGCAAATTTTTTGGGTGGGTCGCATTTTAATCAAGCAACTTCCATAAAATATTTACTTGGTGCTTACGTCATTGAAAGATCATAACGCAAACATTAATATCATAAGCCGTAGCCGATTGTCATTTCGCGTTTCGCGTTCGATCGTAGCTTCCTCTGAATGACATTTTCCTCTTGTTATCGTTGTTGGTTTCGACTAAACGTCGTTAGTTAAGTGCGCTACTTTGCGTGCGCTTCACAGGAGTCGGTGCGGGAATGGTCGTTGGAGCGTGCGATTCGTAATACATGCGCAAGCGATCCTATTGCAGTAGCAACGCATCCGGTATGTGTTTGGCGGGCGCGCTGCATATAATAAACTCTAATTTGCTTTATGCGAGAATGGTCGTTTTCCTGATCCAATTACATCCGACGACATTTTATTACGTGTAACGTATATGCTCCAACGACGCGGGCTGGGTAAAAATAATGGGTCTTCTCTCCTAACCGCGAGTGATTAATTCCATTAATACCACGATCTATATTTAGCATTGTCTTGCTTATTTTTATTATGTAGTTTTTTGCACGTATCGATTTGTTAATATTGTTTTTCTGCGCGGTACATCCAAAAAAGAAATAAAAAATAATGATTAATTATGTCTTTCCGCGAAAATCTGCGCCTCGTTCTCAACCGAATTGATTCTGCACAAGATGGACCGGGGATCTTTCAGAATTAAATGAAATTCTTGGAAATCATGTTAGCATATTTTCGTTTCAATGCATATTAAGTTACAGCATCGCTGTCCGTGTATTTTGGGAATAGTTAATTAGCGGTTTCTTTGTATAGGTGTGCCATCGATGTCTGTACATATTATTCTTCCCAAAAAAATTCATGTATTTCTTATATGAATTTTCGGTTTAATAAGATGCATATCTGCATTTAACATTGAATTAAAGTCTAGCTTCTTAGGATATTGTACTATATGGAACTTTAAGTGGATCTTTTCATGTGTGAAAATTCAGTGAAATAAGAAGCGGGTCATTGCATTTAAAGAATACAACTTGGATCTTTTGAATTTGCGCTAAATTTGAGTTTTATTAAAACTAGTCTGTACATAATTAAATTAAATTAAAAATAAACCGAACACACCGTCGCAATTCTTAAAGGTTCGTCTAAAAGCAGCGCAACTAATTCGAAACGTTGCTGCGGTAATGGGAGAAAACATTAAAATTTTCAAAATAACCGAAACAAGGTAAGAGGTAGAAATTGTATCCAAAGTAACACGTAGAAATGACGTATGCAATAGAAAGGACATCATTCCATTTAAAATAAGGAAGTTGATGGCGACATCCGCTTTAACTGGAAAAGCAACCGACTTGAAAATATTTCCATCCGGTGGGCGATGGTACAGTTAATTTAAGTCCGAATTTTCAAGAAAGATGGGATTTCTACAACCCAGAATATTTTTAACGGATGGTTACAATCAATCACTCCGTATATAAAGTCATCAAGGCAATTTTTTTATGCATTAACAATAACAACTGAACGTAATACGATCTTATTAGCATTTTACATTCAAGTGGGCAAATTCACGTTTGCGATAGATAACATATAGTAGTTATATCAATTTTGTTTGTACAGCGATGTAAAAATGTTACGCTTACTGACTTAAGCGTGAAACGTATTTTTGAAGGTTTAACAAATATCCTCCGTTATAAATATCGCACTAAATCGGCGTCAATATTAACACTAAATATTTTTTTTAAATTGCAATAAATTGCTGTGTGTAGATTTCAGATAAGAAATGTAAATAAATTTATAGTAATAAGTATGTTTATTCTCATATAACTGGTGTTATTTGGTTTACTTGTTCGCTGCCTTTAATAGTTAGTTAGTATACCGTAGATTATTTATTTAATTTCAGATAGGTTCAAATCGATTTTATTATGTGCCCGTAATATATTTAAAGAAACCACACACGGTCGTATAAATCTCACAACGACTAATCGTAATAAATTACATTTACCGCAAGAGCCAGTACCGCCAACTAATTAAAATCAAATAGGCTCGTGTAAACAAACATAATTATTAACCCGATTAATTGCGTAAACGTCTAAGTTAAGTTTATGCACTTACTAATTAAAGCGACATATTAAGCGATAACTATACGAGAATATCATTTGCATAAGCTCTTATATATGTTTCTGTAGCGTAACTTCCTTATAGAGGGAACTTCACTTGCGTAGCACAAACGTAAGTTGTGCATCCGATGTTAGTTACCACCTTGAAAAAATGCGACCGCGACATAAGTTTCAGTACATATTTATTATTTTTAAATAGAGTGTTTGCCCGATACAGCGCGTACGATTGTTAAACATTTTAGTTTTTGTTAGGCGTATTATTATGAATGGAATAATCACGGCGAGTTATTGTCATTTTATGCTTGTCCAGCGTAATGTAACTTGTCGTCCTCAGATTACGTAGCCTACTTAATTAACGTCGAAACATGAAACGTTTTCAATCTGATACACGTTACGTTTCTGCTCCTTTTGAATAAATTATTCATGATATCCTTTCGTTGTTTAACTTTTTATCTTGCGGAGAAAGGTGCTAAGAGGCGGATTGTTGTTACAATGTTGCCCGTACGCTAACAAGGTTAGATTGCGTAACGGGGAACACATTGTCCAAATTTGCAAATAAAATTATTTTCGTTATAAAAATTCAGAGAACGCGCTTGCGGTTTTCTCGTTGTGCAGACAATGTTAACCTGCCAATGGATGTGTATTTATGTTTCACGCCGAAAATGTTTACGTTAATCAAGTTAGCTACGTACGTTGTACATAAATATGTATTTGCGTTCTTTTTATTACGGGTCTGATTAAATTTTAACCGGTACCCAAATTTCAAGCGCTACGCGGTAATTACGTAATTGATGTACTACTTATTCTTGTTAGCGGAAACACTCTCAATAGTTTTCATCGGAAACTATTCGTTGGTTCTTTCGATTTCTTTGTTTCATTTTTAAAGATCTATTGTTGTTATTAACAGTTTTACGCATCGGACACAGCAATACGACAAAATAATATAAAAGTTAAAAATTGAATATGAAAATACGACTAATTCATGAACGTTAATGGACGGGACACAATATAATAAATAGCACTTATTTTGACCAATTTCACGATTTAGAAAGTAGATGTTATAAAGGATGTTCCATTATTCTAGAATTGTACCTATTATGCCTATTAAGAGATCAAAATAGGGCGTAATAGGGTACTTTGCAAAAATATTTCAATATATCCTCTTGAAAGTCAGTGTCCATTTTAATGGTCACCTAATTTATTTATAATCTCGTTAGTACAATTGGCGACAAAAGATGATAAGGTCGCCGATCTGATCTCTCGGTCAGTCCAAAACGGTCCTTTGTACTTTTGTTTTACAGCCCAATAAGACAGTTTCTATGACATTAGTAATCTCCAATTAAAGGGCCAGGGTTAGCCCTGCCTGGCTAAATCTACCCCTACCGACAATCTACAAAAAGGATTGTCCATTTATCGTTTTCTTGAGTCTGAGACTGAGGGGATATAGACGATGACCGACAAGTAGATATTTACTTTAATTATATTATTAATTTTATAAGGATAATTAATTTTAAAAGGGCCGTCTTTGGCGCAAATTTACAATTTCAGAGCCAGTATAGTCCCGATAATTGATATCTTAATTGGAGATAAAGCGTCGAGATATAAGCATTAGACGTAGAGTATTATAATAAGAAAAATGTATTCGAAATAGAGCTAATAAACGAGCATTATCAAGGTAATTATTAAAAATTTTAAGTAAATTGTCCAACATTACATTTTGCGTCTTGATTGAATTCGGGAGCTTTTAAGATGTTGATAACCTTCGAATTCCTTTGTATTTTTTATAATATAAGAATTTAAAAATTAATTTTGAACCTTTCCGATTATGGGGTCTTCATTTTCTACTGCTAGACCCCACGCCGCAGAGGGAAAGCTCTAAATTTGAATATACGAATGAATTGACTCGATGGAACGAGCAAACAATGGTATGGCGAACCCTTTTGTACAAAACCTACACTCACGTACATATTATGTACGTTGTTGTAAACCCGTTTGTTTCTAAGTTGTTTTCTTTTGTTTGTTTTCCCTTTAGCCGAGTTGACATGAAACAAGCTCACTACTTGGAAATAATCAGATCAACAATTATATATGTAGGTATGGTGTATTAGACAAACCAATAGGACTTAAATACATGCTATAGGAACTCCTTTATTTTTTACGTCGGGAGTAAAATACGAGGATCAAACGAAAATTTTGTGCTAAAGAAATGTAGATGGTCGGATGGTCGGATAAGGATGGTCGGGGATCGTCTAAATGTTATTACTCATTTTACATGTTCTTCCCTTATTCTTCGGCTATCGTTTGGCCTGTGTCAATCTGGTATAGTTTTTCTTTATTGCAGTAGATCATTTGTAGTCTTAAAATTTGTCTCTGCATTAAATGATAACAATTTATATTTAATATGAAACAATCATTGTTACATTTGGAATAAAAGTCGTGGTATTCTTGAAGAACATTTCACAATATAACCTAACAAGTTACCAAGACCACCAATACGTGGAAGTTGTTCAATACATAACAAACTTTGTGTAATACAACGAAACGTTTTGCCATCCGACCATAAAAAAAAACACTGTTATTAATATAGTTTGTGTAACGCAAAAAAAATGTTTTTCCATCTTACTATAAAAAAACAAACCAATATGAATTACAAATAACTCGTAAATACAAGTTCTTAGTCGAATCAGTGAAGAATCAAAATGTTAGTAACTTTCGCAATATTGGTTAAAATATACGGAAACATCCTGTACACTTATTTGTTGATTATTGTTGTACGACCTAAATATGCTTGTTTATTACCTAGTTTACTTGAAAGCGCTGCAAAATGCGTAAAGAACCAGAGAAATTCAATTATTTCAAACAGAATTTTAAATTATTTAAAATGTTCCAAGAAGTGACTATTGCTACGAGTAAGCCGCGTTGATAACGGCGCCTATTACGTTGGATTTCTCTGTGTAACGTTACAGCAAGCATTGCTGAAGTTGACACTTTGAGGTATAAAAAAAGACGAATCGCGTTTAAGTTCTTGGTAACAGCGACATATTCGAAGTTTGTTACTATTTTTTTTTTTTTATAAACGAGTTCGTTATCCGCGTATTTGCAGAGTACAAGCGAACGTCAAGAAATGTTCCCCTAGTTACCTATATCATTCCTTTACCTAATGATATATGTAGTAACTTGTAGCGTGCAAGTAGTACACTTCTATTGTTTATTGTCGAAAGGTAACGCACGAGAACAATTGAACTGTTATTAGTAAAGTTAGGGTTTTACCCAAAGAAATATAATCATCAGGATTACAAATTATGCAATGCACTTCGTTGAAATAACGAGATAGGGGCCATCTGTATCATCATTTAGAATTAAATAAATAAAAATATAAAGATATAAGGATTTTGGTAAACGGAAGGTTTTAATAATCCAGACGAGCGTGGCATTAATTGTTCCGGATGAAGGAGTCTCTACAGTATTTACATATCCGAGTATCGAGTATATAAACGATTATTTTACGATGTTAGACAAATACAGAACGTAAATATTCACCCTCTAGCGTTATTTGGAACAGTCGAATAATGTAAGAGAAAAGTTCTCTTAAAGGGTCTCGCTGATTCGAGACTATATTTAGCTCATTTTGTGGAAGAAGTCTTACATTTGCCGTATATAGCGGTCTGTTTATAAACAGAAATTCGCAATTAGGTCTCGTCCTGTCGATTTGCCACGCGTAACACGCGACAAGTATCAATTGGGTTGTTGTTGTCGAATGTGAGCCAATCTGTGACTGTTGTGATATGAGTATTAATAATTCTCGCGGAAGAAATGGCACTGGTAGACGACGGTAGGTTCTAGTCTAATTTCTTGGACGTGCTTATGCGTGCTGTAGCATGTAATAGCTTACGTAAAATTATACGTTCAAAGGTGCTTCCATGGCAAATAAGAATATGAGTGTAAGATATTATAGTACTTGTACATTTATTTGCTTATAATGCAACGCTAGTCTACAGATTCGGCAGAATTTCCGCGCGGCTGGTGTATGTACTAAAAAAAGACAACGTTGTAGCAAACGTAGCGTGATCGTTTATGTGATTAGCCTACTCCTATTTCGCTCAATCTATTCAAGTTTCATTCGCTCAATCTGTATACATGTATAGATATGTGTGTACTCATGCATACAAGGGTGTGGGCGGGAGAAGGGGATTCTTTCCCTGAGGAAAAATTGGAAGATAAGCTCCAAATAACAACAAATATTCGCGGAATATTCAGGTTACGCTGCACGAAATATGTAAGTTTTGGTTATCTAAACGGAACACCTGTATAATATAGCTGTTTTAGACGCTTCCTTTTAGTTTATGTGATGTTTCTTCAACACCCTCTACACGTATTTATCTCAATTTTTTAAATAATTAGCCGTTGTTCCTTTAATGACTAATATTTCCAGTATATACGCACATTTATATCCAGCAATATATCCAGTATTTTTGAATATAATTTTATTATATAGCGGCGGACACTTGTTTCAAGTAGTAAAAAAATGTAAAGCGGACAACATATTTCGCAAATAACCGCCATTATTTTTGCGCGAGGTGATATCATGGTGTTTGACGTTGCATACGTTTTAAAATTATTTTTCTAGAACGGTGCATAACACATCAATCATTATATGCGATACGCGTGATTATGCATTAGAAATTATTTTTATTTTTTTTTGTTTCGAATAGAAAATTATTGATTTACAAAGGATCATGCGACCAACTATTACATTAGTAAAATATACAATAGTGTTCAACTCTCGAAATCTCGAGTACTACGCTAAATTCCTTAATTGCGATACCATTTTGTGTAGAATGAATTTTATAGGCAGCGTAATATTGCATTTTTTTTTAACTATGCGGCTTTACGCAGTAATGCAGCTATTAATGCTAGAAGAAGTGCTAATTGTTGTGTATACTTATATTTGTTTCTTGTTTTTGAAAATATTGACATGTAAAATTACGAATCGCTACAAATAGAGAATAAAAGAATATTTACTATTTACACTTGCTATTTACTAAGAATAATTAGAATAATACAGCTTGAAAGAACTTACTGCTTCTAAAAAGGCAGTGACCTTAAATATTTTCGAGATATGGCAATTCAAACAATTATCTTTTCATGGATAAAAAATTATTATCATTAATTATTTACAAAGGCCGTGCGCAGACGACCTTTCCAGATTTTGTAAAATTGTGCTTGTTCAGAAAACAATACTTAAGGAAATTTAGTAAGAACGTTGATAAGATTTTGATCGAGCCAACGATAATATTCTGTACCTTAGGTATATCTCCAATACTTTTTAATATTGATATTCTTGTCATCCGTTAAGTGCATCGGTATATGCCGCGTAAGTCCACTCGGTTAAGTAATATTATTCTCAATAATTTGCAATGAACTACGACGGATATAAAAATTAACACCAACTACTTGAATTTTATCATAAGTAGTTTTCCTCGTTTATTTTGTTACGTTATAAAACGTTGCAAATTCGACCAAAAACAACATTGGCTTATCACGTAATCATAAAAATTAAAAAAAAAGGAATTAATTAAAATATTCTGAATTTTAAAAAGGAGATTTTATCGTAAAGATCTTAGTAATGGTCCTTATTCAAAACTATTATCACAGATAATTAGCTGATTGATTTATTTTTGTTTTGAAATGTCATCCTACTTTTGCTTAGCTCTTGAAATTTAAAAAAATTGGAGTATCTTAAAAATTTCGATCACCTTCTATTATTCTCATTTCCTACAAATACTAGAAAAGGGTTTACACAATCAATTTTCTTAGATAAGATGATTAGTTTATAATGTATGCCAGATATATTTATATAAAAAAAACTATTACCTTTATTTACCATCGTTTAGCGTTTTTTCTTTTTTTTTTCACATACTACAACATTGCAAGTAATGCAGCTTTCTGTTATAACAAATATTTTAAGCTAACTTTAAAGTTAAAGAACATACAGTGCTTGTGAAAAGGTCTGCGCCGCATAGGAACTTTTTTTATTCTTTTAGTTTTGAAGTAACTGTGTTTGTATCTCAAAGATACTCCCTGTCTGCCAGTTGAGATTGAATTGTTTCTTAAGTGAACGTAACTGAAAACTAATTGGATTAACTGCGGAGCGTTTTCAATTTTAAAAAAGTTCAAGCGCTTATGAATCCGAGAAAAGTTTAGATCCAAGCTTTAACGGAAAATCACTTTCTTTGCTTTTGTTGTTTGATTTTCTCATATTCATTTATTCTAAATAATATCAACTCGGCGCTCGAGTCGGTAAAATAATTCAAAAATCTCAAATGTTGTTATCCGATTTTTGTTTATTTTGTTAAGTTAGATCATATTCGAATAAGTGTGTAGCATTTTTTAACGCCACTAAAAAAAAAAATAAAACACATTGTAACGAAATTAAACGCCAAATCGCCGAGATCGATAAATTGATACCTGAAGGTTACACTTAAGATAACGTACGAAGGGAATTTCGTTATGAATCACAACTTCAAAACAAACGAAAAACATTTGAGCTTTTTAAAATTAGCATTACATCCCCGGGGCGCATTAAAAATGTATGATTCGTTTAAATTCTGCTACATTTTGTAACTTTATCCGCCATTTTTGATAGTCTTTTTATTTTTGTTTTTAACGGGACCTAGCTGGCACAAAAGCTCGTAACACAAGAAATGTCTACATGTCTTTGGGGAGGCTGTTGGGTATTTTGCAGCGACTAGACAGATTCGTATTTCGTCGACTCTCGTGGAAACCGGTGGGCAACACACATCCATTCTCGTGAGACGAATAGACACGAGCCTGTCTAATCGTCGCAAAAAACTTGCTCATTTCTACATATATTAGCTTATATGTATATCGGCGACGAACGTTCACAGCCAACTTTCGGATTTCGAATATAATAAAATAATTGCCCGAGTAATTTTAATAGAAAAATATACAGGGTGTTCTAGTTAAAGTTATATAATTATTAATGGTTGAAGTTTATTTGTTTGGTGAATGCGAAAGCCCTGTATAATATTCGTGCAAGAATGGAAACACTTTTCAATAATCCATATTTACCAGATTCATAGTAATCATTAATATTGCTACTTCTATTAGCTTCTTCCGGGTTTCGCCGTGCGTCAAAATTAGCTCGACGTTTCGCCATTCATGCTGACGGCTTCTGTAGGATAACTGGACTATTATCCTGGAGAAGCCGCTAGTACGAACGTCGAAACGTCGGGAGAAAGTTTTGATACAGGGCGAAACCCGGAAGAAATCAGTAGCATTAGCGGTTATACCGGCCGTGAAATTGTATTAATTCCCTGTGCGCAGAAGAAGTGGACGTCGCCAATCTATTGATTCACCCTATATACGGATAGGGACACAACTAATATCTTTCTCCGTAGAGGTTGCCGTTTCGCAAAGTGGCATAAACAAATTGAATATCGTAACAGTAGCATGAATTATTTAAACAATTGAAATCATGCATAATTACCGCGTTCGTGAGTAAACAATCGCATCCAGCAAGTTCATTCTACACAGCCGGGGCGATCGTAATGTTGAAGATCTCATTGTTAGACCTATAAATTGTGCTTATAAGTTACAGCACTACACACCGATACCGGTAATTTATTAAAATTACCTAAAGTACGTAATTGTTATTAGTAATTGTTGTTCACGTGGAAAAATGTGAGGAATTAATTTTCGATTTCTATTGTGCCATGCACACATGTAGCTCAAACGTGCCTAATGTAACATAGATGATTTAAATGGTAATAAAAACTATATAAGATACGTTTACTATATTACCCATACGTTTAAGTAAAGTAAATCAAAGCAAGTTGACAGCGCGCGCATTGGTACAATGACATTCAAAGACACTTTATAAAGGCTGACATATCCAATCAGCACTACCAGTACACACACACCACACATTATCGATAGACAATATACACACTATCTATGGATAGATTGTTGAGGCAAATATCGTAGTTTTAGTTATATGCAACTTACTTAGAGAGTAAGTGCTGGGAATAGGAGATTACGGGAAACTATCGCGGTCTTAGTAACAACGTTCTAGTGTACACAGTTTTTCGCTGTCGGGAAAATGCTGACGGGATGGAGGAAAACACTTTCAAGATGTGAGTATTTGTCCTTAATTCATGGGGATGTTTTTTTTTTTTTTTTAATAAATAAATAAATAAATAAAAATAAATAAATAAATAAAATAAAATAAAAAAGTGGATTGGTCTAGTGCGGTAACTTTAATTCTGTTAAGAGATTCTATTAAGGTTTCTTGTAAATGATTAGTTGATGTAAGAATTTAAATAATTTAATTTTTAAAACATAGCCATTAATTATCCTTTGAAATTAACTATTCAAGCTGTTTGTCGATTAATACTTTGTTGAGAGTTTCAAAGAAGAAAAATAATCAAACATGGGATTTCTATGGTTATAATCTATCTGGTTATCTACGGTATAAATAATAATAAATAATACTATTGAATTAAATAAAATATAAAACAAGAGAAAGGGATAATTAAGATCAAAACAAAAAAATTTTCGTGTATTCTTACAGTTGTTTGTAAAAAAATTTTATGCTAAATAAATCCCATAAACCCTTTAATTTTAGTTACTCAATCGCCGCCGTGATGTAGCAGGAGCGAAGTATATGCGGGAGGTCGAAAATAGATGGCTACGTTGATTCGCCTAATTTAGTTTGTTCTGTTAATTTCCTTCTGCTTTGCATTTCCTTCCGTTCTCCTTGTACTTTCCCCTCGTACCAACCTGTTCCAAAATTCCCCCAAAATCAGTAACAACGCGTTGCAATGCAATTGTATAAAATTTTTTCTTAATTTAATTTGTTTTTTCTTTATGCTTTCGTTCGTTTCGTCTAGTGCATGTATTTAAATTTAATCGTCTTGTAATTGGATGCATCGTTGCGCAATAAATCGTATTATTATTATAAAGTTACATCCTCGGTATAGGTTAACGCAAAAATTAGAATCGTTGGAACTTTGGATAGATTACATAAGTAGTACAATAGCAACATGGAGAAGCTTTTTTTTTTCACGTGTAAACATGGGCAACAACACCCATTTTTACATGTCGATACAATTTCGTGTTAGGTGCTCATGTCCTACTCAAGAAATTTTAGATATAACACAAATACATAGAAAACAAATGTTGTTTTAAGGAAAACTGCCAATATTCTTTGGGTATTACGAACGAAATGTTAGATATTATTGATGGTGTTGAGAGGCCTCTGACATGTACGCGCGGAATTGTTTCAAAAGTTCGAGCTAAATAACTTGCAGACGTAAGCCTCTTATTGGATACTATTTCAAGAGTGAAAAAAAAGCGAAGGTTTCCGTGTTGGTTACTTAGTTGCATAATTCCAGATTGCGTCACTTAAAAATAAACGATAGTATCACCTTCGGCAATTAAAAATATTCTTAATGTAAAAAAAGTTGAGTTGAATATCGATTGGTCTTCTTCAAGTACATTAAAATGTACCAATAGCATTAGAATTTAGATCAATTGGGCGGGAACTGCAAGAAATATATTTTTCAAGATGCTACTACGTCAAGGTGGAAGATGCTAGCGTAGAAGTTCTTAGGAGTATTGCAGATGTTTTTTTTTCTGATTTACAAAGGATACATAAAGGCATAAATAGTGCTTTTTGAATTACTCGCCAAAAACTTCAAATTATCGTAAAAAAATTTTTCAGAGCCTGTTTATTGTTACGTAGATAATCATTACAGCCGTAAATGGTGAATAGTCTGTTCAAATGTTACATGCTTGGTTTCAATGAATGGTTTTCTTTACTGTTATATAAACAATGCGATTTCTTATGCAAATACTTCATAAAATCAGTTTGAAAGGAAATTTTGCCGGTGGTTAGTGTTTATAAATTAACATATATTGGCTCTTTTATGAAGTGGTCGGCTTCTTTTAGAAAATCCGCAGACTTTTCCACATAAAAGCGCTTGTTACGCATTATTAACCTTCGTTACCACGTAATGACTACTTCAGGAGAAACAGCGAAAAAATACTCTGGGATTTTACGTTAACGCACAATATTTCCCTGACGAATTTTGAGAAAGTATTTTTTCTCACTAATACGATTTTATAGCGAAAGAGGACAGAACGTTATGTTTAATTTTAATTCGAGTCTAAAAGGATATTGCGAGGATCATGGGCTTCACAAATTGGGCTTTATCCCATCAGTAAAGAGAATATTCGCAGCAACATCGTGTCTTTTGAGCGGCGTTCCGTAGAAATCAGCGGCGAAAACGCTAAGCGTGCTTGATGATCGGGACGATTCAAGTCGCTGCTCGTGGAGAATCCTTCAAACGCGAGGAGGACTAATTCCTATGCAAAGGTTGCCTCTTTTGCCTCAACGGTGAAATCATGCGATTGTTTCTCAAATCAACGGGTATTACGGAATCTTTTGCGCAGTCTTGCAAAAACATCAACTAAAGGGATTCGACGGTTGGGGTGAGTGTTAATACTTCTCTGGTATTCCTATTAGCACGACCATACGGAAAATGCATGTTGGCCAATTCAACATTAGGCAACAATCGGCGTATATAAAATTGCAAGTTTCTGTGAACGAAGGAAGAAGAAATGCGCTAATCGTGCGAAAGCAATAACCCACCCCTAAATATCGAAGCCCTGTATGCGGAAATATTTTTGGAAAATCTTGGGACATTCTGCATATAATAACTCGTATTACTAACATTATTCTCCTATACGTGACTAAGTGTGAGACTAAGATGACGTTTTTTCAGTGTTTATAATACCTCAAAGGTACGTTTTGGGTATTATGACCTTCCTGGCTATAGTGAACGCTTACACTATGAGAACAGCACTATCGGTTGCTATAACGGAAATGGTCCTACCGACATCATCGGAGGAGAGTGAGGATGTTTGTTTTGTAAACGATACTTCTGAAGATTCCTCATCATCAACGGTAAATATATTTTGAAATACATCAGACTTCGCTTAGATCAAGTGTGATGTGAAGTTTGATCGATATTTATTTTGAAGCAAAACGATGATTTGTACGACTGGGACGAAACCACTCAGGGTTTGATTCTTAGTTCTTTCTATTGGGGTTACGTATTGACCCATATTCCCGGTGGTATCATGGCCGAACGATACGGTGGGAAATACTCACTTGGCTTGGGTATCCTCTCAACGGCCATTTTTACACTAATAACACCGTTTTTCGTCGATTACGGATATGGCTGGCTGGTCGTTTTAAGAGTTTGTGTCGGATTTGGGGAGGTAATTAGATCTTGTTTAATAATAAAAAAAAAAAAAGAAAACAGCGTAAACTTCCTTTTTTTTTAGGGTACCACGTTTCCAGCTATAAACGCTTTGTTGGGTAAATGGGTGCCACACCACGAAAGAGGAAAAATCGGAACGTTGGCATTCGCCGGTAGCCAAGTAGGTAAATTTAAGGAATACTCTTTAGATGGAAAGCGGATTAACTGGTTTGATTTTTAAAAATTTCAGGAACGATTCTCGCTAACGCTGTGAGCGGCGTTGTAATTCATGCCACGCAGAGCTGGGCGTCCGTATTTTATCTATTTGGCGGTCTTGGAATACTATGGTTCATTCTTTTCACCCTTCTTTGTTATTCCGATCCAGAATCGCATCCGTTCATATCCGAGAAGGAGAAGAATTACCTTCGAAAAGAATTATGTACGTGTATTTGTGTTCATTTAAATCTTATAGCGTTAAAGTGAATTGAATGAGGAAGGGGGGGTGTGATAAAGTAAAATGAAAATTTCCAATTAAAATATTCCAGCGAACAGCGTGAGCAACAAAGACAAGAAAATTCCATGGAAGCAAATATTGAGCTCTACGCCACTTTGGGCGTTGGTGGTTGCTCAGATCGGTCACGATTGGGGTTTCTTCGCGATGGTCACCGACTTACCGAAGTATATGTCGGGCGTACTTAAATTCAAGGTGAAGGAAAGCGGTCTGTGGTCATCCTTACCCTACGTGGTGATGTGGATCGTCTCGTTAAGTTCCGGCTGGTTTTGCGATTACATCATCAAAAAGGGTTACATGGGAGTTACGTTCGCTCGGAAATTTTTCACCGCCATTGGTACGTGCGCAACTTTCTCCGATACTTCTTTTCGGAATTAAATCTCTTTGTTGTTTAGCTGCAATCGGACCGGGCATCTTTATGTTAGCCGCATCGTACGCTGGCTGCGACAGAGACGTCGTAATAGCCATGTTTACGATAGCCATGGGCTTTATGGGTACCTTCTATTGCGGCATGAAAGTAAATGCTTTAGATCTAGCACCGAATTACGCCGGTACATTGATGGCAATCGTAAACGGAATCGGCGCCCTGAGTGGAATAGTTACGCCTTATTTGATTGGAGCGTTAACAGAAGATGTAAGTGAAGATCTTCCTCGCGAATTTATAAAAACTTTGCACTGAATCCTTATTTTTTTTTTTCACAGCAAACGTTAACTCAATGGCGCATTGTATTTTGGATTACGATGGGCGTCTTCGCGGTGACGACCATCGTCTACGTACTGTTTGCGTCCGGCGAGGAGCAATGGTGGAACAGACCCGATCATCCTAATTTTGGTGTAAACGTCGAGAAAGGAATCGAAGTTGAAAAGTCGGAAAAAGAATCGAAAATAAGCAACGAAACGAACAAATTCTAAGCCAAACATATGTGATAATTGTGATAGTAGTAGTCTATAAGTTATTTAATTGTTTCAATGTAAATATATTTCCTACTTTTTTTTAGTATTATCTAGTTGTAGATAATTTATGAATCGTGTATTTAAATTTTCTTTAATTTTTACAAAGCCATCTATCGGAAGCGAGCAGATAAATATATATATGCTGTGTTACTTTGCCATACATTCATTTACGCTTATTTCTGATCTATTTTCCTCTCTCATATAAATGAACAAGTGACTAAATCAGCTGATAAACGGATGTAAATTCGAAATATTCATATAACGCCATCTTCAATGTAGCGGATGATATATTTGATAATTATTTAGTTATCACGTTCTACAATGTACGTGTGCTTCAAGGATCCAAATATTATTCCTTAAAGCGTCTGCTCTTAATTATAGTAGTTTTTTTTTTTTTAGAACAAGATTAGATTGCCTGGAGAGAACTCTCTCTTTCTCTTACAAAATTAGATATCAGAAGTACAATTGAGTCTACTTGCGAGACATTTACGCCGAAGACAATGGAAACTCAATACTTTTCCAATAATAATGGAATATTTAATTTATCGTACAAGGGCTGTTTAGAATTTAGGATACAATTTGTAAATATTAATGCGTAGCCAGCGTGAGCGAAGACGCAATCACCATCGATGTACGTTAGGCGTCCCTGCATAGTTTGGAAGTTACTTGCTTCTATATAACTCTTAAACTATAAGGTAGCGTAATAATATATAGCGCGTTCCATTAAAGAGAAACCAATTCCTTTGAGTAGAATATTCATAAATTAGATCCTAAATTCCGAACAGCCTGTATGCGATAAACTAAATATTGCATTATTAAGAATACGTAATGAATAGTGAATATGATGATTTTACGTATGCATGTACTAATTATTTGCGCTGTCTCTATTAATATAGTAATCGAAGTTCCGATTTCAGATGATAACGGCGCTATATACTTAGAAGCGTCTTAGCCAATCGGATCGGTTGTAATCACGCTAGCGAGTAATTATCGATTTAAAATTGGAGTAAAAGCGTACTAAAGATCAATAATGATTAATCGATACACATCTGCGATAACGGCGATCCATTTTTGGATTTAGCGTTCTCGGTAACACCTACCGCGATCAGCTAAATGGCTATTGTGATATATCTTTCTGCGGTTAACGGGTGGGTCAAATGGAAACGTAAAATATTTAGTTTTCTTTAATTTTCAATTTTATCGAGTTTGGCGTTTACACCGAGTAAGTATAGGTACCTATTTTAGCCGGAACTCTCACGCCGAGAGGTACGTCGTTCGTAAAGATTTTGCACACAGAAAGCTAAATTGGGCAAAGCATTTGCCTAAATAATTTTGCGTAGATTAGAAGACTTAATTACTCCGATTACGTTTTAAGGTTTAGCATATTGGACCATTTGCGTCGAAAGCAATGCTCCTCATCGTGGGTAATACGCGATACAAAGTGTTTGCCAGAAAATTTCTTACGGCGTAGATCTTTTTAGGTGATGCTGTTTTTTAAGCTGAGAGTTTACGTACATCGTTAATGTTCTTATTGACCCTGGTGCTTCGTAACCAGTGATTTTATCTGCATATATATAAATACTAATTTGAACTACTTTAAGGTTAATTATTTGTTCTATTGAGTACACTTATTAGAGAATATCACTCAAGTATTTATGTATTATTATAATTAGCGTGTATTAAGAGTCAAAAGCATTCTTGAAATATTTCCAACTAATGTTAAATGAAAGGCAAACACATATGCACGATAATAAAAAATAATTACATATAAATGTTTTTCTCGCTTCAAGAAAGGACCACAGATCTTATCCATCCGCTTATAGACGTAGATATTTCATTATTTTGGTATAACGGTTATTTTTAGGCAAATAAATAGTTACACATCTAATACTGTTATAACCTGCGTAATTTAGTATTTGTCACAATTTATCTGTTTTCTACTGGAAGGAAGTATCTTTTCTTCCTCCATGGTCCCTCTATGTAGAACGATAAATCCGGTTATTGGGGCAATATTATCAATTGATCAATTGATTCGTTATTTAAGTGATAACACGGGTTTAACTGGGATTAACGCAACCGTGATAACGTTAGAAAGCTTATTGTTTGGACGTCAAAAAATAATTTCCTTGAGTAGGTATGTAAATACATTTCGCTATCTCTGCAAGTATAGGCAGAAGTGCCTTTCTTCATTTGGATCTTATGTTTTCAAGTATAGTAAATATGTTGTTCGTAAAAATTAATTATATATATATTATATATATATAAACTTGTTCATAAAAAAAGAATTGATCTAAATCATTATTTAAGGTAAAAATAAAAAATATATAAAAAATTCAAGATTGAGTTTGATAGATCTAGCTTAGTAAACTTCTTAGTCACCGACCATATGTATATATATACATTTTAACCAAAGTTCAGGTTTCGTTATCTTTTGTAAATGGAACAGAGACGTTTATTATTATATTTTTTGAGACACAATATCTACAAATGGCGCAATCCAATTCTTGAACATGTTACCAATGGGGTTCAATGGCGCTGTATATCTTTTGGATAGGAAGGTAGTAGCGATGGCTTGGGTTGCCTTTTGTTTTTGAGTATTCATTATATATTATCACGGGCACTAATTGATAATGAATTCTTATTATCAAACAAAACGAACAATCAGGGCTGGCTGGATATAAAATTCTAGAAGTTAGGCTTTTTAAATGTGACGAATTTTTCTACTACAACTAAACGCATACAATTCAATAAAAAAAAAACACAAGGATTAAAGGATAAATAAAAAAAATGTTTGTTTTACGTTAAATCTACTGACTGACCTCTATGGTCGGTGACTAAGAAGTTTACTAAGCTAGATCTATCAAACTCAATCTTGAATTTTTTTATATATTTTTTATTTTTTTCCTTAAATAATGATTTAGATCAATTCTTTTTTTTATGAACAGGTTTGTATGGAAAATTCTAGATTATCTCCGGATATCTTATGATGCAGTGCGTCTAGGATAAAGATTTTTAACAAATGTAGGAATTACTACGTATTCTAATGATAGAAGATCTTGTAGGAAAATACTCGGTAAGCTTTGGCGTCGTTTTATAGAGAAACGCAGCACACATCTGCCTTTGATGGGAGTTCGGGGTTGACTAAAATTTGACCAATCGTCGTTTTTCACGACCCCTCATTGGGTTATAGCTTCAAATCAATCAATTTTTTTTGTAGGAAGAAGAAGATAGATATCGAGAAAATAAAGTCAATCGAATTCAGCTAATTTTAATACCTACATATGTTTATATGTTCATTTTGATGCATCTTCCTTGTAAGTAAAATTTCCGATGAAATGGTACAACTCCGTATCTGATCTTTGAGTATAGGGTTTTCCCATTCTTTTTGTATAAGTGTTCTTTTACATTTAATTTTTACATTATACAGGTGGTCCATAAGTTTACCTTTAAGAAATTGCGTTGGGTCTCTTTTAGTTTTAATAAATTTCTACGTAGCGGGTGATAGACTGCAATCGGGCTACGAACTCCTTTCTGCGAAGCCGCAAGACTCTCCCCGATTTCCTTCTTCGCTTCGACTGTCCTAATAGATATTTATTGCGGGCGATGGTGGCTCCGCCTCAATATATATATATATATATATATATATATATATATATATATATATATATATATATATATAGAAGAACATTTCTAATGTTTTGTAGGGAACAGAGTAAAGGCAGGAAGCAGTTCATTTCGATCTGTTCATTTGAGCCATTAAAGCTAAAGGAAAATGCCACAAATGAAGAATGAAACAATTCAAGACAACCGCTCATTTTATTCTAATGAATGCAGAGTGAGCGTATAAAAACGTTATGCGTCCCCGACTGTATGTAGCGTCTTCATTTAATTAATCCCTCTCCTTTTTTAATTATATT
The DNA here is from genome assembly GCA_020654165.1 of Oryctes rhinoceros. Taxonomy (NCBI): domain Eukaryota; kingdom Metazoa; phylum Arthropoda; class Insecta; order Coleoptera; family Scarabaeidae; genus Oryctes; species Oryctes rhinoceros. Next base: position 2,223,346 of record JAIOKQ010000548.1, on the reverse strand, counting down.
ATTTAAGAATATTGTTATTTCTAAGTAAAACAAATGTTCATATTGTTCGCTCAATCTTTTGTCTAACTCCGATTTTCTTTTTGCACTTTTTACCTCAAATTTCGATGTTGATATAACCTTGTAACAAATAGAATCACGATGGTGAAAACATGTAAAAATCGGTGAGCTACTTATTTTCGAGTCGAACCAGGTCTGGGTTAAAATAAAATAAAAATCTGACGACACTCTTCTTTTATCTATCGATAAAGGGCTGACTTATCGATTCATCCCGACCACTCATCGTTCTTGTCGTCGGATATTTTTTAGAATACCACTCCAATAAAATAAATAGGCGTTCGGTATGTTGCCCGGTTGAATTTTCATAATAACAAATGATAATAGCGGCATGTGTAAATGGTACACTAGTGGCATGCGCGACGGGACATTTGCTTACCATTTTTTTTATAAAAGCCCGGCGGTCATGTTTAAAATTAACAGTAAGAATAGCAATGCGATTGCGATGTTAATTAACCGATATTGAATCTATCTAATATTGATAATAATAGGAGTGAAGTATCGAGTTTAATCTAATTGTATAATCCTTCTAATGCTTCCATCGTAGAACACTATATCTAAATTAATTTTTTATTATCTCTGAGTTATAGTAAGTGAAGGGAAGTTGTATTTACATGTTACGTCCATTGTAACGAATTGATACGTACCTTTCCATTTCCGTTTGCAATTGTAAATAGATTTTAAGGAAGTTTTGCAGAAAAGTTTGCGGAGATGTTGACGGGATGGAGATTAACGCTCTCAAAAAGTAAGTATAAATCTTCTTGGTGATTTTAAACAATATTATGTAGCCTTGAAATACATCAGCGATAATCCATTAAATTTTTGGGATAATTATAAAATTAGTAGATTAATGTAAACGTTAACAATTAGTTTCGTTTTTTTTTTCTTGTGTCACATTTGAAGATTACTTACGGTTTTGATCGAATCGGAAAACTACGTCCGAACGCTAATGTTGTTGTACGGGCGAAATCGACATCTCTAACAAATTGTTATTACCGTGAATTGATTTGATATTATATATTGTGTATACATCGTAGAATTGCGCCTATTGTGTAAATTGTAGAAGGTCGAATATTTCAAAGTAATATAATACCCACCATAACATTTAAAATTATGTTTGGATGTACGTACAGAACGATCTATAAGTAGCGAACCAGTGACCCATTTTGCTATTTCAAATTGAACGTCCTACACCTTATTACATTTTTAATTCCTTCATTTAGAGATGAACGAACGTGGTACGGATTTAATGTCAATTTGTAGCAAATATCGCGAGATTTATAATTTTGTTTCGGATCTCTAACGTTCTTGTCTAATACGATATTGAAGGTAAGACACATCCGGCCCAAACGGTTTCTGCCGTTGGTATTGTTTGGCTACCGTGACAACAGTAAACAAAACATACGTGACGTTGCTGTTCTTAAACAGCAGCTTCTTAACAATCATTCCACTTTAACACAGTCAGTGCGTTAAGGAAAATTCACAACAAGTTTTACAAACAATCGCATATCGATGAGGAAATTCAGCAGGTAGCTAAGATTATTATTTTGTAAAATATAACAAAATAGAATAGCGACATTAATGCTTTATTTGATATTGGAAACTTTACGGATGGCTCATTACAAGCATCCATTTAAGTTTAAAAAGTTTAATCAACCATTTAAAAACGACAATATTTGTATCTTTTGTTTATTGTTATCACGGTAAGCAAACAATACTATTACCAAGAATCGTTTATTAGAACACGAATATTTTACGTGCAATTGAAAAGAAAATTATATGCCAGATTTTCCTTTTTTTTCAAATGAAGAAATTAAGTTTACAGTACCTAGTAGGTACCTGGTACGTAATTTGTTGATCATCCTGTACATGCGGAAATATTTTTGAAAGATATTTTGTAACGTCTATTATCAGAAAATTTCAGTTTCGTCCCATTTACACAACAGACTCAATTTTTATAATTCCAAAAGATTGGGATGCCCTGTTTACGTATAAGTAATAACATAATTGCAGGGAATTCCTAATGTAACGATACACAATGTCTAAGTCTAAGCAGCATCAATATTTCAACATTTTCGTCACGTTGGCGCCTGCATCTACCGGCGTTGACCATTGACCCTCTTTAATTCATGGAATATTTATTTTGAATGGAATCTATAATATTGTCTAGATTTATTAATTATCAATCATTTTTGTAAGCAGCCCGTATGCTTATTCAAATTTCACTCAGATGTAATTTAACATGTGGCAAATTTTCTTGCATATCTTTAATTTCAAAGTTAACGTTAGATTTATCTAATTATCTCTTTAAAACGTTTCACAAAAGTAGTTGGAAATTGTCATTGAAAATGTTACCTTTATGCAATTGACCTAGCTTTAAATATGGTTGTTTCTCAATTGCTATCGTTTTCGTAACTAAAAAAAAAAAAGGTTGCGCGCCAACACGAACGGTATATTTTAAAATTTAATGCAATATTTTATGATTGCTTCAATATTAAAACAAGGCGGCTGGATTCCTTTCTGGAATTCTATTTTACAATATTTCACGACTTATGGCGTACGTATAATTTTTTTTGCAACATGTTCATATTGATAAAATCAGGTAGATTTAGCTTATCATAAGAAGAAATGGCGAACAGTCTATTAATTTCTGTCTTTTTGGACATTGGAATATTGTTAAAGTTGAATATAAATGTTACATAACTTAATTGCCAACAATAGTTGCATAATTTAATGTAAATTGATGAATTTAGAACCAGCTGCTTTGTGGTGATTTCGCGGACGGGTTTTCTTGTAATAACCTGCAATATTGACCAAGGCTGTACATCAGTTTTACAATAAATCGTGTATAAATATTTTGTAATAAGATACTGGCTAAATTAATTTATTGAGTTATAAATGCTCCGATTTTTGGTCAATCCGTAACACTTTTCACGGAGATATTTCTATCTATACACAAGCGATGCTAATCGGAAAATTATCTCCAATTTATACATCGCCATCCTCCTTGCGTTGCAAACGACGGCTAATATCCATCGTTACACTTGTCTTTCGGACCGATCTGCGATAGGTAGTGATTATCAGCGTAGATACTCAAAAAGATAGTTCAAGTAAGATGCCCTAAATAAAAATAATTAACCTGGATTCCATCTTCGAATGGCATGAAAAACGAAATTGTTTGGAAAGCGCATTCATCGAATTGCTATCGAAGAAAAAAAAAACGGTTCTAAATCAATATTTGCATGTCGACATTCTAACGCTTAGATAAATATCTCATCTCATCAATGTTGATGAAATATTATACTGATAAATTGAGGTAATGACCGCAAAATAACACGGGCAAAGTTACGTTTATAAATACGTGCGAACTTCGGATGTAAACAGATGGGCGAGGCTGTACACCGTTGGTCAATAAAATGGAGGATCTTAAACTTACAGATTTTAAATGTAATGTTAACTTAACATCTCAGGGCTTTAAGGATTGTCTGTGTACGTTTTGGGCCATTCTTTTTCAACGCACTGGTGGAATATTTTTCAAAAATTCTTTTGTTTTGGCTTCGAGCCGTGTTTTAAAGAGGATCAACCAAACCAAGGGCTTTGGTTGGATTTTTCCAACGAGCGATAAGTGCTCCACGGAATCTAGGTTTGGAGATTGGGAAAGCTAATAAGTTAGTTAGTTAGACAGTCTTGCCATGTGAACATTTTTTTAAGGCCCTATGCTGTGAGCTTCCATATTATCTTGCTGCCGTGCTTAAGCGTAGGAACGATGCATTCCTATCGTTGCGGATGTTACTAAGCTTGCAGAAACGAGCAGAGAACTTTCCGTGCGCCTCGCGAAATTAGCAGAGACCAGACAGGCTCGTGCTTTGTCAACTTTCGAGGAAACCATTAGGCAATACGAACCTAATCTCACCAGACGAATAAACACGAGTCTGTCTAGTCTCTGCTGCTAACTTCGCGAAGCGCAACTCGTTCCTGAAAGCGTAATCATTACTTTGAAAAGTTTACGGTCTAATCTAATTCTTTTAAAAAATAATCTCGAACATTTTCTTGTTGTTTTGCATGTTACGTAAAGTTTGAGTTGTTTTGTACTGAAAAAAAAAAATGCTGATAGTACGTCAACTGATCGATCTTTATCAATTGAGATAGTAACAATGACACGCATATGTGAATACCCAGTCATCGATCAACGTTCACAAGGGAAAGCTTTTATTTACCTACTTTACATATTACGAGAAGAATCAATTGTATTTTGTTGTAGTGGTTCCTATAAACATTGGACATCGTTAAATATCGTTACGTAGAGGTACTCTAAAGATTATCTTACGATAGCCGACCTGAATGCATTTCCAGAAATAAATTCTTAGATTTACATACAAAGCAATGGATAGCACAACCCTGAGTGACGAGATAAAACATGATGCTATTAAGACGGTACCCGTTAAATTTTTAATGTTAATCGCCTGTTTAAATGATTGCGCTGGATACGAGAGTTTGTACGCTAATTAGCCGTAACTTAACAATCGCTATCGTTATGACAATACGTCTTTGGTCAAGTTTTTTGGCCATTACGCTCTAGGTAGACACGTTGTATAAGGTTGTTAAAGTGAATATAGCTTTTACGTAGTGGATGTATCTAACAGGTGAATTATACAAAATACACGATATAATCAGGGATGATAAGCATCGTGATGTACAATCAAAAATTCAATCTATTTTTAAATCCTATTGAAAGAAGCTTGTAGTAACTTAAGATAAAAGAGCTGAGAGGTACGATTGGATGTAGTACCGGGGGTATAAACAAGGTTCATTTTCGTAAAGATTTACTGCGTATCGTCCAGATACACATGGCTTGCAACCATGTCAAGACTGATTTGCATCAATGTGATCAGAGCCTGTTGTGCCTCTCAATCAGATAAAATCATCAGGCCTATTTTCGACCAATTAGATACAAGCGCACAAACTGAATTAATCGCTTTAAGCTCTCTATTTACAAGTATCGGAACTAAATCAAGTTTCAAAGTCATTTTAGCACGTCGCATTTCAATTATTGGAGATTAGATAAAACTCTCTTGTCCTACATATCAAAATCGAATTTACACGCATAATTGAAACATTTGTTGACAGGCGAAGCAACGAAAATCGAAAACATTCCTAGATGTACGTTTATTAAGCTGCATCGCGAACAGTATCTGCCGGAGCTTATCTGATTGGTGAAAATAAAAAAGCCCCATGATACGTAAACAGATGAATAGGAACTGATTTGTAAATGACTTTATTAATTTCTTGACGATATCTCAAGTACGGCTCGATTTAATCACCGAGATGATTTACATAGAATTCCTTGTTGTACGTATCGTATATTCTTTGTGGCGCTTATTGTTCTAAATTTCATATCTGCAATCAGTGTCAATTAAACGTTCTTATGAAAATAATCGGCGATGGTGATCTCGTTATTATCTGATTGAAACCTTAATCATCTAAATACCGTTCGTGATTATTAACGTAGCTACTAGAGGCGCGATTGGGGAAGGCCACTAGCTATTGAGTTAGGCCGAGTTAAATCTCAAAATGCCCACCTCTAGTACATAAATACGTATATTTATCTCCGATGGGTATCAAGATACGTAAATATTTGTTCATAGGAAGCACGTGGAGTAGCGTAAAGGTAGCGAAATTTCTTGTGTCTCCCTTACTTCTGTTCATCTCTGCTGAGTCGCTTCCATTCTGATCTGATGGGTTGGCCGTTTCTGTCACGGCGTAGTTGCTACGTCAGAGTCATCGAAAAATTGGTTTTCAGACGTTGCTGAACTTGTGATTGCGTTGCTGTGGCTGACACCTGCACGTCGTCATAGTCGACGGCAGAGGTGATTAACTATTGCTTGTCCGAGTCCCGCGCTCCGTGTAGGTTTGGGAATATTACATTGTTTGGTGGGATCAATTGGTTTAGCTTTTCGTTGGATGATTTTGTAAAAGTTTAACAACGCCTGGAATCGTTTTTGTTCAGCTTTTGGCAATTAATTTCCATCAAAAATTGTTACTGAACAAACTATTTTGAAAACAATAAAATGATTGGTAGCAATTTTTTTATTGCTTTCATAGGAGCCTTAAAAGGCATCTCTTCGTAAATCCACGTAAATAAAATGTATAGGAGGCATAGATGCAAAAAATGAGAACACTGGAAAAAAAGATGAACGACGAGGGTTGCCTGCCCTTTTTTTTCAATATCAAGTCAAAGTATTCGAAGTTATAAAACAATTATTTACAAATGTGCTCTATGGTGGTCTCTGCATTTCCATTAAAGATCAATGTTCTTTTGTACAACTTCCACATTCCATCTTTTCTTGTACAAGATGGCTAGATTATTTGCAGCTGTAACAAATCACAACTATTAGAAGTTCGTAATATCTACGTATACGTATATTTGAGAGGTGATATATTGATCGCCTTGAAGTTTGTTCCATTGTCTGGAATTACGTAAAAAGCTAATTTATATGTCGATGTAGATATCTGCCCTCGATTGGTCGAAGATCGCGAGATATCGGGATACGTACATCGCGATCGCGAAGATGGTCAAAATGAATAAAACATTATAGCGTTCACATGTAATATTGTAATCAAGGGAAAATATTCGAAAAGAGCGTTTTATAACGTTTGTGTGCGCTAAACCATACTAATGACAATATCCGGTCAGTGTCAATGTCGAAACAACGAATGGTTGTAGTAACCTTCTTTGCTAATTTTTTTTTTTTTGTTATATAACAAGTCTAAAAGCTCGTTAAAATGGGACGAAATAAATTGGCTATTGCACGCAGCACAACCACGAAAAATACGGATCCGGAGCAAGGCACTTACATACATTTACTATCTAATATGTTGCGTAATAATTATTGTCTGTTGATCTTGATGACCTTACATTAAGAAGACGAACCTTTCTTTTTTCTAATAAACGATTTCATTGTTACATAAATGCGTTTATCTTATCATAATTTCGTTGTTAAACGTAAATGCATAGAGATACATTTTAATGAAACGCTTTTTACATTTGTGAAAGAATTTATTTCCGTTAATATACTCCAAATGAACTTACTTACTTATTTAGCTGCGAACTAATGCGTACCGATATGTATACCGATAAAATGAGGGACGCGATTGTTTCAGCAACGAGCATTAGGCATTACCTTTTTATATAGGAAAAAGCTTTCAAATAAAGGTTATCTGTAGACAAGTTCGTCTTTGATGAGGAATGGCCATTAACTACGGGAGTAATGATCAACGAAATTCAAGAGGTGGTGTCGGGTGAATATTAGAGGGATTGCTAATATGGCAATAATTGAACGTGTGCAAAACATATTTCACGAAAAATTGATTATGAGAAAGCTACCGGCCAGATGGGCGCCGGGCCTGCTAACGATTGACCGGGTGAACGTGTTTAAGTGCAATACGAGTGAGTTTCTGTGGTGCTATAAGGCTATAGATGAAACACGAAAGAAATCATATGTTAGTCGGCAAAATGAGTTGTTCCCGGCGAACGAGTACCAAAAAAGGCGAAGACGATAGCGACGATTTTCTTATGCATAATCTTAATTGATTACTTTGGAGAAGAGAAGGACAATCATGGAACTGTACTATGCTGATTTATTGGACCCATTCAAGCCAGAATTCAAGAGGGAGACGCGTCATTCAGCGAAGAAAAAAAATTTCAACAAATCACGATAACGACGTGGGCTCTGGAAGCAAAACTAGTCCAATTGCGGCATGAAATGGTGCCCCATCCGCTATATTAAGCAGATTTGGTTTCGCGTGTCTTCTTTCTTTTTCCAGCTTTGAAAAGATGGCTTTAAGGAGAGCAGTTCACACCAAATTGAGAGGTCATTACCGAAACGGGTAAAGGGGCCTATGGTTTCGTTTCCAAACTTGATAACCGTTCAACCAGCGGTGTTCAGATCGGAAGGCGAGTAACCGATTTATGTCAGGAATTTATGGTCGTTCTACTTCTGGAGAACGTTGATGATGTTCAAACTATAGATCGGATTATTGCAATTTTCCAAATATGTGAAACCATATCTTTACGCCGGCGATTAAAACATGTGTAACGTATCCGCGTTTCGTAATTATCTTAAATTATCTTAATTATTTCAAAAATTGAGCTAGATTTTCAAAGAATGGCAATCGATCGAAAATGTATCAAAAAAAACGCAATAATTTACAAAGCGCTTTATTGAGGAAACCAAATTCACATCGTGTTCAGCGGAAACTGAACGTGTTGTACGCTTACGTATATGTGAACTCCATACATTAAGCATTGTAAAGGAAGATCTAATTTAGTCGAAGCTTGAGTCGTTTTCTTGTGTTACGTTAGGTAAGATGAAGAATTAGATTTTATTTGATATTTATAATATCAAACACTTTTAGATGGCGCATATATCAACGTAAATTAAATGTCACGATTAAAACAATTAGTAATTAATGAAGTTGGCAAGACACACCTGTAAAAATATAGATAAAAAACGTCCTATCAGTAGATATTAGGCATGTCACTTCAAATTTTCAATAAATACGTACGGCAAGGTTACATCATGCCCGAGCAGATGGATTTCTTGTACGAGTGTTTTCAACGTCAATTGCTTTGGCGATATGGATTGATGAATGATGAAACAGGATTCATCGATCCACATCACCATCATGGATTTTTTAAAGAGGTAATCTCCAAGTTCTGATCGAGTGCGTCGCCATGTAAGGTTACATCGATATGCCGTAATTGCAACACGACGTTTAGACGAAATTTGAAATTAAGCGAAAAAAAAAATAGACGGAACGCAATTGAGGTGGTACGGACGCGCGAAAAGGACGATAAAAGCCAGGGTAACTAGGCGAAACAAATAAACGGAAAGCCAAGAAAAACGTGTTTGGAAGAACGCAGGGCATGAATGGCGAGGAGATGCGAGTAAATGCAACAATACACGCAAGATGACAATTATTGAGAGAAATTTGTAAAAGGCGTGTTTTAGATGATTTATGAATTTTGTATGTTTGTATGTAAATTGTAACCTGTTAAATTAAAAAAAAATCGGGTTTTCCTTGATTTTACGGCCGCCATTAAATTTAATTAATGATATAATATAGAATATTGGTGCTATACAAGAAAGTCTTCGATGTTAGACAACTTTACTTCACTTAAACGATTTTAAAGTCTCGGAAAATTCTTGATAGATTCTTTGTAATTAAAGAAAAATTAACCAAGAAAATATCCACAGAACTGTTATATTGAGCGAGTAACTGTGTTTCAAAATGTTCTATTTCATTCGCAATTTTCAGTGTTCCTGATACCCCAGCGATATGTCATGGGCATCATGGGTTTCTTCGCCGTCGTGAACGCGTACACGATGAGAATTTCGTTATCCGTCGCCATAACCGAAATGGTAATACCGATCAACAGTACCGGCTACAATAATTCGGATTCATGCCCGTTTCCCGAGAATAGCGGAAACAGCAGCAATACGGTAACGGTAAGTTTTCCGCAACGAACTACCGTTAAAGCCATTTTTTTCATATAACTCTTTCTTTGAAAGGATGAAGATAAACTGTATGATTGGGACCAAACTACCCAAGGATTAATACTGAGTTCATTCTACTGGGGTTACGTCGTAACTCACATGCCTGGCGGTATACTAGCAGAAAAGTTCGGCGGGAAATATTCGCTAGGAATTGGCATACTGTCTACAGCTGTTTTTACACTATTGACGCCATGGGTTGTTGGTTTCGGTGATTACAAGTGGTTGATAGCACTGCGCGTTCTTGAAGGTTTGGGAGAGGTAATAGTCACCGTAAGAGGGCAAATTAAAACAGAAGTATTTAAATATTGTCTCTATTGTTTTGTATAGGGCACCACATACCCAGCACTGAATGCCATGTTAGGAAAATGGGTGCCCCTCGGAGAAAGAGGCAAGATTGGCACCTTAGTGTACGCCGGTGGACAAATAGGTAACATTGTTTCGCGAATCGCTCTATTTATTTATTTATATTAACGACTACATAGGTACTGTCGTGGGAAATGCTCTCAGCGGCTACCTCATCCATGCAACAAAAGATTGGGCGACGGTCTTCTACGTATTTGGTGCTTTGGGAGTACTATGGGTAATTCTTTGGATCCTGTTGTGCTATTCGGAACCAGAGTCACATCCGTTCATATCCGATGCGGAAAAGGATTATTTGCGAAAAGAACTAAGTAAGCTTTATAAGTGCGTAGAGCAAGTCGTTTATTGCCGCTTTTTATTTACCCGCAGACGAAATTGCAACTGGAAAGGCTAGGATAATCCCATGGAAACCCATACTGACCTCCGTTCCTCTCTGGGCCCTCGTAGCCGCGCAGATCGGCCACGACTGGGGATTCTTTACAATGGTCACGGATCTACCGATATATATGGCAGACGTATTGAAGTTCAATGTTAATGAAAACGGAGTGTGGTCATCGGTGCCGTATATTTGCATGTGGATAGTATCTATGTCTTCGGGATGGTTTTGCGATTGGCTGATTACGAAACGGTACATGACGGTCACGTTCGCCAGGAAATTCTTTACCACAGTAGGTACGTATTTAGAGTTACATCCGTTGGGAAGGTTGCGATGGTTACAAACCTATTCAAAAATGCTTTATTAAAGAACATCAAAATTTTACTCATTTATTTAAACGTACTTTTCAGCATCCATCGGTCCCGGCGTCTTCATAATTGCGGCTTCTTATGCCGGTTGCGATAGAGCGTTAGTCGTGGCCCTCTTCACGATAGCCATGGGTTTCATGGGCACCTTCTACTGCGGAATGAAAGTGAACGCTTTGGATTTGTCACCCAACTACGGTGGTACGTTGATGGCCATAGTAAACGGTATCGGTGCAATCACGGGCATAATCACGCCGTATTTAGCGGGAGCATTAACAGGAAACGTAAGTAATTTATTCTAGCGATGCGCGCAAGCTTAATTCAAATTTACGTATCCAGCACACCCTCGGCGAATGGCGATTGGTATTCTGGATATCGTTGGGTGTCTTCGTCGTCACTAACATCATCTATATCCTCTTCGCCAGCGGAGAAGAACAATGGTGGAACAGAATCGACGATCCAAACTTCAAGAGAGGCATAGAAAATGGAAATATGGAACCGCTGAAGGAAAAGAAGGGCGATACGAAGCATTGATTTTCCTTTATAGAGAGCTTCTAGATTTAGGATAATTTATTGTGAAAGAGTTTTATCGATGGACGGACATATTTTACATGAAGATGCTTTCCTTCTTCATGCGTCTTTATTAAGGACGGATAAGACTAGATTCTTGCAATATTTTTAACGGCATCTATTTTTATATTTTTAGACGAGAACTATTTACGAATAGTTTGATGGCAAGAGTAAAAGAAGTTATGTATATTCCAGGTTTAAAAGACTGCAACAGTAGTTGTTTGATTATCATACGTATATAGGTGTAGATAAATGATTAGATCAGATGACTTAAGATGTATGTATCTTGTACAAATTTTTATCCAATATCCTACCAAATATTATTTTAACTTTAACCAAAAAAGAAAGATTAAGCTTGCCAATATCATTTTAATATTTATCGTAGTGAATTTTCACTAATAAATGTCGCAACAGTTGATTTTAGTAGAGATTGCTTACTTTAATAGTTAGATTGTAAATAAATGCTGATTTTTTTTGTCAGCTAATATTTAGCTCGTAGACTCTATTTACTTTCATCTGTTACCTGTTTTGAAGTTGTAAGCGCTGTGAATTTTGTACATACCTATGTGTTATAATGTATATAAGAAATTTTGAATATAAATATATTTTAAATTGGTATTTGTTTATGTAAATGAACTACTCTTAAAGAACAGAAAAACATCGTTGTAAATTATATAAACATTGGAAATTACAAGCTATGTAATGCTATTACAAATCGCATTAAAAACAATATAAATACAATAAAATAACGTAGACGATTACTTCAATACTTTACAATAATAGGAACCGCTATAGAAAAAACATCTTATTTTGCCTTCGTAGCTACTTTTTGTTTTTTTCTTCTTGCGCTTTTTCATATTCAGCCATTTCTTCAGGTGGATAGTCCCACTTTTCTCTCCCACCTGGGGCAAAAATGCAATAAAATATGTCTGTGGCTACTGCTATTCCAAGCAGGATCCAAAATATAGTCATCCATTCGCTTATAGTATTCTGCAATAAAAAAATAATATAAGAACGCATGTATATGAGGTGAGCAACGATGCAACGATCGGCAATGTTCGTGTATTCTTCAAATTGAGGATTGAGTAAAAATTTAATGTACACGATGCGTAAACATCGACATAATTTAAATTATTACTCCACAAAAAGGCCATACCAGAAAATTAAGTAATTAACTGAGGGGCGGTCATAACTTTTCAAATACTCGGTATAACGTAATGAAACCATACATTGAAAGTGTTGAAGTTAATCAAAATTTAAACGAATATTAAAAAAAAAACAGATGTATTTTGGAACTATGAAACACGTTGTGGTTCTTCAATTTTTATTAGAAAATATTTTTGATAAATCTCTTAGTAGCAAATATAACGAGCTTTAACGCACCCTGTATATGTCAAATTACTCCTTGGATAGTAAGATTTTGGCAAAAGACTGATTTTCTCGAAATCTTTCAGAAGTTAGTATAGATACTTACGTTGGATGCCATAGCACTTAGTAAAAAAGAACTTATAACACCAGTAATCGCTCCGATTCCGTTGATTAAGGCCATCAAAATACCGCAGAAATTTATTGACATATCCAAATGATTCACCTTCACTCCAGCATAACAGCATCCTTTAAATAACATGCCGATTGCGAACATTATAAAGACCATGGTCCCGGCGCATCCCATGAAACCTGCTACTACATTGAAGAGAGGAGGTAATACAATTCCTACAATTAGACGCGAACTATAATAATAGCTTTTTTTTTTCTCTCTCTTGTTCGTTCATTCAACAGCTACTTCTTCCAATAACCTGTGCTTTACGTACCGATTGTCGTCATGATCCGGCGACACAAAACAGTCTTAATTCCTTTCTTCGCAATTAACAATTCCGTAATCTTACAGCTTATCAACGCACCAAACCATTGCAATGCAAACGGAACCGAAGAACCAAGGGCATTCTCTGCCATTTCGTATTGTAGAACGTTGTGGACGTACTTGGGCAGATTATTGGCTAGCGTGTAGAAGGTAAAACCGTGACCGACTTCGGCCGCTACGATGGCCCAAAATCGTAAACTGGTAAATATATCCTTCCAAGGGTATTTCATGCTAGTAGGAGCTTTTACTGAAAATAGATTGATTATTCTAAAGTTGACGATTGGAATAGATTTGAATTTATGCTAGAGCATCCTATGATTTAAAAAGGAAGAAATCCAGATAGATTCGGAGCATCTTATATAACACAATATTAACTCCAAATCTATACGACTTAGCCAAAGTGTTTGGATAAGCAAATATTTGCCAGAATTTACCTGGGTACCTGAACAGGTAGAGGACCAACTTTGAGGATTTGCAGACAAGCGGAACTGTTGCATTGTATTGTAAATACAGCGACTTCCTTTAACTAATTTGTAATTTTACTCGATCTAATCTACGTACCTACAATCTGTAGCACTTCCTTTTCAGCATCTGTTATAAATCGATGCGCATCCGGTTTAGAATATGCGTATATTAAGTATACGAGGCACCATACAACGCCTACTACTCCCCATATGACGAACGGCCTCGGCCAATGCGCAAATAATTGTATTACAGCGCCTGTTAGAAGGTTACCGAAGACGATTCCTGGCGCACTAGCCGCCATCACAAACGCTATCCAAAACCATACTTTTTCTTTTGGAACCCATTTATCGTACAGAACGCTGATAGCGGGGAATATTACAGACTAAAATAGGAAAGCAATTTTTACTAATGATATGAGACTTTATTTCTGCTACCTTGACGCTAGATTAGCGGCAACAACTTCTTCCAAGTTTTTAAAGAAAGTCACGATTTTTAGAAGCCGAAGAATTAAATATTATAAAAGCTGATAAATACGTTTCTAAGACTGTTCGATGCCTGCGGATGTATTGCAACATCGTTCTAAGCAGTGGCATTTTGTAAAAATTCAAATTATCCTTACCTGCGTAAGTCCCATTATTATTCTTAGAAGAATGGCGAGGATAGCCGTAGATACCTTGGGAGTCACGAAGGTTAATACGCTGGAGAATGCTATTCCAACGAGAAATGGATATCGGCCACCGAAGCGATCACATAATATTCCTGCCGGGATATGTCCAATACAGTAGCCTAGATAGAACGAGCCAATCACGTAATGTTGTTGGGTATTTGTCCAATCTACAATGCCGCCCTGAAATAAATTTGAACTATCTGTTACGATAGATTCGAGTATTTCGGAGGACGATATTGCTATCTTTTCCTTTGTTGCTTATCGTCGCAATAGATCGGAATCGACACTCACAGTCATATTCTGATGTATTCCCTTGATGAACGTGTAGTTTCTTTCGGGGCAGGCGGAAGATCTGGATTCATTTTTTTCTGTCATCTCGGTAATGCCGAAGATTAGGCACGTCCTCTGTCCATACCCAATTACTACGCCAAATGTGCACAGGACGGCGAGTACGTACCGTTGCGGAAGGTATTTCTCTACAAAGAAATGGCGTAATAAATAGCGAGGGTAAAATTTCTTCGTCGAGACGTACGTTTGCAGGCGCATCCTATACACCGTTTCATGTTACCTATGTAGTTGGGCTCTTGATACAACGGGATGTAGAGTAGAATGTAAGGACGTATATGTTGCTGTCAAAATCTTAAGGGTTAGGTTTGTCATGTGAATGTCAAATTATTACGTTTAGGGTTTAGCATATTAACGATGTCATTAAAAATATGTAATTTTTCTTTTAATTTAGCTTAGCCAAAATTTACTCGGTTAAGGATTAGTTTTCCAAAAATTATGATTTTTTTTCTTCTAATTAAGAGCTTTTGATATGCGTTTTCTTTTTAACGAAACATCCTGTATATTTTCATATTAGTAAGTACTCTAGAAGTGGAAGTAAGTCTCCTTGATGGGCTGACTTCAGCAAGCACTTATCATTTAATTGATGGTTACTTAATTACAGGCATGAATGTTCTCCATCCGCAATTAGGTGCGATTGATTTCTAATAAAATGTCTATTTTGAACCGTTTTCTATGAAATGCTGAAGAAAAAAATTTTTTTTTCTTTTAAGCTGTTTAACATATCAAAATTCTTTAAGCTGTGCGTTTCACTTACGTTCGAAATGGTGGATTTCTTTTATGGTCTTTGAGATAAAAATAGAATGTTAATGTTGTCAGTTTATCACGTACATACATTAGAAAAAAATGATGTTATTCTATGTATTAACATGACATTAAAAAACGTGCAGATCTTCTATTATACTTTCATTTATTTATCATTGAATAATTACTGGAAAATTTTACAGTTCTCGGAAACTTTTCTATCAATCGAAGCACGAAACAAGAAATACGGACATATCGCACACGTAACGTAAGGTCAATCGCGAGTTATAAATGTTCGATTATGCGCTTGGACCGGCCTCATCTTTCGCTTTCTGTTTTTGCTTCTCTTCTTTCTTCGCTAGCTTGTCTTGTTTATTTTTTTCTTTGGCTGCTTTCTTTTCGTCTTGCAACTTGTTATATTGGTCAAGATCCTCCGATGGGTAATCCCATTTCCGTCGCTCGGCTACAGAGAAGAAGATGTAGAATAGGTTGGAGAAGAAAGCTGCTGCCCAAACGACCCAAAATACTTTTTGCCACTCCTCTAGCGTATTCTGGAATATTAAAGTTAACTGCTAGCTTATATTATTATTAGATATTAGTGCGTATCATTGAAAATGCATTACTCTTTAAAGCAAAAATATCTCGATAAAACGTGGTTTCTTTTCTTCTCCTTTCTTTTAATGAATTGTGAGCAAGACTCTTTGATGGCGATTATAGAAGTTGCTTAGGCGTTCAAAGAGTCAAACGTCACCTAGGTCAATGTTGCTCGATGTACTCGTCAGTTGTAATCGAAACAATAAGTGATACTTCTACAAAAAGAATTAATCATTTGTTACTGATAGTGATCCTCACGTTCGTATTTTGGTTGAAATTCTGCTGCTTTTAGGAAGTGATGCATTTTCGACGACAAGCAATATACGTTACAAACTAACATTAGGCGCGAGTAGGTTAATGACTTCTGGACTGACGTATCCGGACAGTGCACCCAAACCATTGCTAATTGCCATAAGAACACCGGCAAAATTAATAGACATGTCCAAATGGTTTACTTTCATCGCGGCATATATGGTACCTTTGAAGAATAAATTAATGGCGAACATCGTTATGACGAGGGGACCGTTGCATCCCATGTAGCCACCAATCAACACAAAAGTCGCAGGTAGAACACTTCCTTAAAAAATTAACGGTGATATAGTTTACTGGGTGGTTTACTGGAGGATTTTTTTTTTTAAATACTGCAACACTTACCCATAGATGTCACCAGTCTTCTACTTGCCAAAATGCTAATACATTTCCTCTTGATGGTGTAGTCCACCAACGGACCGGTGATTAACCCGCCAATCCACTGACAGAGGTAAGGGAGCGACGAGGCCAGCGAATTTTCAGCTAAGTCGTAATGTAACACGTCGCTCAAGTATTTGGGAAAGTTGTTGACCAAAGTAAAAACGGTAAAATCATGCCCAACTTCTGATATTACCAACGCCCATAGTCCTATATCCTTTAAAAATCCTAACCACGGTATCTTCGGTCTCCTCCCAACGCCTGTTAAACGAAATTGGGTTGGATAAATTAAATTTTGCCCCGGGTCGAACGCATTAAAAACGCTCACTTATTTTTTCCGACAACATCGTTTTTTCTTTCTCGGTTACGTTTCTGGACGTCGCAGGTTCAGAGTACACGTAAATTATGAATATTGTGCACCACAAAAGGCCTTGGAATCCCCAGAAATAGAAGCCGATCGGCCAACTTGCGGTCACAGTTATTACCATTCCGGTGAAAAAGTTACCGAAGATAACACCTAGGGAGTTCGCGGCGAAAGCAAATGCTCCAACCATAGCTCTTTCTTCCATAGGCACCCATTTTGCGAACAGCGTACTTATGCACGTATATATCACCGACTAATTAACAAACGCACGTATTGGTTAATTTTTCGAAGGTATGCGGAATACGCGCTGATACACGGAGTGCTCTAAAAGCTGAACACCCATGAATATAATTTTATGTTGCGCAGAGTTAGCCTTATTTATCGTTTGTCGACGTATTTACAATCAATAGGTGAAAGCTCTATAAAATACGGATATAATAAGAAAGATTAGAAACATGCCCATTAGGCACATATATTAATATCTCTCTCCCTCGCGACGATGAAGCATCAAAGCCATCTCTCGCACGCTTGGTCGCGTTTGTTTGCATTTGATGTAAATGTACAAGTAACATTAACGAATAAACTTACTTGACCTAAACCCATACAATTCCTCAATATGATAGTGACCCAATATGGCGTATTTACCACTACCGTGGGCGTTATCAGACATATCACGGTCGACATCACCATACCTATACTAAACACATTCCTAGCGCCGTATTTATCGGACAAGATTCCCGTCGGGACATGCCCTATCAGGTATCCCGGATAGAAAGCTCCTAATACCAAGTTCTGTTCGTGATTGGACCATGGAATCACACCGCCCTTAAACGGATCATTTTCGTCACAACTTAGACTCGCGTGCTACGAAGAATTTTAGGCTTACCGATAGATTCTTCGGGGCGCTGAGCAAGCTGCTGTTTCTGCTCGGGCAAGACGTTGAACGGGACAGCGTTTTGTTTGCCATCACAGTGATAGCGATATTCAGCGATACCCGATGGCCGTATCCGACTAGGATCCCGGTAAGGCTCATGATGGCAACGACGACCCTTTGCGGAAAGAAATATTCTGCGGACGGTTGAATTATGGACGTATTTCGATTTTTTTCTCATATAAAATATGTGGATACGTACTTGAGCCGCAAGTGCACTTGTAAGGATTGAAGCCCATCTTTCTTCTCTTTTCTGAATATGTTGTCGCGTAATACTAAAACGATGTAATTTGGATGTATTACCTTGAAATGTTTCGCGTGTTAGCATTGACGTGTCTAAAAGTGACAGAATTGTAACAAAAATAAATATAAAACGTCGAACGTATTAGGCTAGGGAGACTGCTTGGGTACTATCGAATTATGCGCGTTTTCATCGAGGTATTTTGGACAAGATGGGTTGCGATTGTCTCGGTTGCGTGTGCGGAAGTACGTATATCGTCCACGTAAATAGATGTTTTTGTACGAATCGATTGATTGGAGATATCGTTTCTTTAGTATAATACACTGATATACCATACCGCTGCGAATAATTAACCGATAATTGTTTTTTTACGTTGTAGAACATCATTTCCCGCAACGGTTTGTAATGGTCATCCTTTCATGTTTGGCCATTGTGATGGCGTTTGGACATCGAGTGAATTTAAGTTTGATTATTACTGTTATGGTAAAGAAAACAAACAGGACGGTCTCAGACGACTGCCCGGCCAGTAATGTTTCCTCTTTTGAAGTAAGTACATGTCATACATATCTTCCATTCTTGTATCGTGGCATGTATTAGTTGTTGGAGAGTCTATGATGAACTTAGTGCTTCCGAGTACGTCTATCTAACAAATCTCAAAGGTGTCCAGTTGGGTTTTTTTGGACCCAACTGTTGGGTTGTTTGAGACCAAGAGACCAACCTATGGTTTGAATTCTGTAGTAGTGAAGGAGAATTGTAGTTGTGTTAAGACTACACTATATAACGTACTGCTTGAGGAACCGATGAAGGTAGTGTTGAGCTGTTAGCTCTTTAAAATACCTTGAGTTCCGTCGTTCAGATTAATTTCGCCCCAAACCCACAACGAAATCTTTCGACTTGTTTTACGTAGTAGTTGGAGAATGTTGTTCATACGAGCGTCGATATACACGTACCGGTTCATCGCGAGTTAAACGGAATCGTGAAGCGAAAAGGCCGACTACGTGATACTAAAGACCAGCTAATCGTTTCAGCAACTAGTTTCCTCATGCTTTTAACATTTCCTCCTTTATTCCCATTTCGTCTGCTTTCTTAGTGTTTTTTCAGGATTTTCACGCTGTGTTTATTCCAACTAATTCATAATATTTCATAAATTACTTTGTCATTTTTCAGTTCCCCACCTCGACGCAATACAGTTGGACGGAATTTGATCAGCAAATTCTTCTTGGTATCTTCTTCGTGGGATATTTCGTATTCCACTTACCCGGCGGGTACTTAGCGGATAAATACGGTCCCCGGTTAGTGTTATCGACGGGGATCTTAACTTCCAGCTTGTTAACGCTGGTATCGCCTGCTGTGGTTACATACACTCATTATTGGGTTTTCGTCGTTGTCCGATTCTTTATTGGATTATCGCAGGTAATGTAGAAAGTATTATTGGCAATTGAAAAGTAAGGTGTACGAGGTGTGGCTATTAATAAAGGCGGCTGTATACAAGGTCTTGAGTAGCGAAAAGTGTTCAAGGAAGGTCGGGAAGATTCGGAAGTCACATCAAACACTCACCAAAAAAAAAACAAAAAAACAAAAAAAACAAATTTACAAATGAATAAAGGGAAAAGTGATGAAAGGACAATAGGGAAACTGTTTGCTCTGACATCCTACGGGGCGAAAACATTTCACCATAACATGTGATGAAGCGTGAAGTACTTAATCGTCTAAAAACGGTATTCAATGCACCGGAAAAGTCCGGTCGTTCTAAGAATGAAAAAATCAAGAACGAGCAAGTCATTACACTGAGGTTTCGAGAAGAACCTTTTGGCCAATAGACGCTTTCCTTTCATGTTCACAAGATCGGCTCCTATGTGATTCTTTCGTCTTTCCCAAAATTAAAAATGTCTCGAGAAGAACTTATTTTAATTCTTCGGAAGAGCATAAAATCAAAAGAGTGACGAAGGATCTGAATGTTAATGACCTGCAGCATTAGTATATCCAATAGAAGATCCGTACGAAGAAGCGTAAAGATAAAGAAGATGATTAAGTTAAGTTGTAAGATGTTGGCAATAAATCATTCATGAAAATAGTCTCGGTTATAAATAGCCACACTCGGTGTGTTTATTGACTTTCTGGCAAGCTTTCTATTTCTCCATCCTTAAATATAGCTACCCGAACAGCCCTCATTTCCATGTTCCCGTTTTATGTTTTAGGCACCATTGTTTCCGCCGATGACAACATTAATGGCGCGTTGGATTCCTAAGCACGAAAGAGCAACGATGGGCGGTGTAGTTTTCGCGGCTAATTCGTTCGGAATCATCGCGGGCACCGCGTGCTCAGGACTCATGAACTTGATTGTTGGTACATGGCAGTCGGTTTTTTACTTTTGGGGCTTCCTCGGACTGTTGTGGTATCTCTTCACGATGCTGTACTTGTACTCCGAGCCGGAGTCGCATCCCCACATCACCGTACAAGAGAAGGAAATGATCCAAGCGAACATAACTCACAGGGAATCGAAATTGAAACCGGCCTGGCTCAAGATTCTCGCGGACGCCACGGTGTGGGGGTGCGTTTTCGGTCAGTACGGACATAGTTGGCTGATATTCTTTCTGGCTACGAATATGCCCAAGTATTATAATGATGTTCTCAAGTTCGATATGAAGCGGAATACTTTGGTGTCTTCGCTACCTTACATTTTGCAATGGATTTCGAGCGTTGCGAGTGGAAAAGCGGGAGATTGGATGATCAAAAAGAAAGGATACAGCGTAGCATTTATCAGGAAATCCTATACAACTTTCGGTATGCGATTTTACTATTAAAATCTTTAAAATTCTACATTTCAATGTACGTTAAAGCTTCGGTTCTTCCGAGTCTGTGCCTTCTCGCAATGCCTTACTCCGAGTGCAATTCGACAATTGTGACGGTATTATTATGTCTCGCCTTGTTTACCATGGGACCGTTCTATTGCGGTATGAAGGTGAACGTTATAGATATCACGACAAACTTTTCTGGAATCGTAATGGCAGTCGTAAACGGTCTCGGAGCGATTTCAGGCTTCGTAAGCCCTTACATCATAGGCATGGTGGCGCCTAATGTGAGTATTACATAAGTATGCGACTTCTTAATCGATATTTTTTTAATAATGAGCGTAACAGGTTAGTACACATTTCAAAGGTAGGAAAAGCGCGACTTACCGAATTAATCGAGAATTTAGACGCAAACGTCATCCGCTAAAAATGGTCGCGCTTTTCCTTGGACGCTATCACCCGCTACATTCTTTTAAATAATTAAAGCATTAAAATGGGAGGGGAAGGACATTACGATTAAAATGTGCCTCTTGTAGAACACACTGTTTGAATGGAAAATTGTCATGTGGATAATTTTTGGTGGTGCTAGTGTTACGAATATACTGTACGTTGTATTGGGCAGCGCTCGACGTGCTAAATGGGACATGACACCCGAAGAATGGGACGCGTACAAGGAGCAATTGGATAAAGAAAAGGAAGATAAGCAAAAGGCTAAGGAAGAGAAGAAGAGAAAGAAGGAAGAGGCTAAAGCCGGACCAAAGGAGGGATAATCGGCAGCATCTCGACCAATAGGGAAATAATCGACGATATGTTATAAATTTCTGTAATCGTAGAAGGAATAAATTTGATGATGAAGAAATTTTTGTAATTTTATACAATAAATTCAAAATAATAGAAATGATAATGCACCTTTGCTTAAGCCCGTTTATTCCGTGAAGGTGTCCTACGTACCTGGAAAGATGGATACGAACGCACTGTTTTATGACTTTGTCGTTTCGATACATCCAATATTATAAAAGCTAACGTCGAACGTATGACGTTTAAGCAAGCGCGATCTGAATACCAACGGTTCGTTCGTTGAATCTTGGCGAAAATGGCGTTAATGATCAACAGAAAAAAATCGTCTTTTTCTAATACAAATTATATTGTCTGCCATTTGCGATGGCTAAATATCAAGACTATCCTCCCTAATACTTAATTGGACACACATAATATTTAACCAAAGAAAGTATGTATACTTCGTCCAACTACTATTTGGACAGATTAAGCTTATGAAAGCATCCTCAAATTGTTTCTGCGTTAGGTCTAAAACTTTTCGAACTACCCTCGCCATATTTTCTTAATAGGGCGTTACTTACCCTTGCACTGGTGTCTTATTAGCTCATCGGGTCCCACCGTTCGAAACATCCACACCGGGAGCTTTTAGTTTTGTTGCAAACTCATTTGGTACCGCTTTAGAGAATTTACTGACAGGAATGTGGATGACCTACGCTTGTTACTGGCCAAGCGCCTTTTATTTTTGAGGCATTGGGATGCTCATGTGGGTGCACGGTAAACTTTCGGAATACCCGTTTCGTTCGTTTCGCGAGCGGCTTTAATGAGAGATGATAGCCGTTGTTAAATTGAAAGTGTTTTGGAAAAGAGTATTTAGCGACTTTGCAGGTTGATCATTGATTATTGGACAAACACTTACACATGACTTCAGTCTTGTCTACTTCGTTACCTTTTATAGGATTGTGGCTAGAAAGCGTTGCACCCGGAAGGATTCGTTTTAATTTTTCCGAAGGTGCCGCCATATATTGTTCAATAGAAGAATATTTGTCAAGGTAGGTATAGCATGTAATTATGAGCACGAATGAGTAACTAGGTATATTGGCCTTCTGTTCGATTTGAACACCCGATAGACCATTTCGGCTGATTCTTTTTCTATAGTTGACAGCATCTCTATCGTTGCACTTAGTAACCCGGTTATCTGCATTCTCTGTGTCCAACCTCTCATCAGTCGCTATTTCCTATTTTTTTTGTCCAATATGCGTCTTATTTCTGATATTTTCTCGTAAATGAGACACAAGGAAAACTGAAATGTAAGTTGAATATTTTTTTATCGAAAGAAAAATTAAATATAGGAAACAATTGATCTGAATAATTAATCTTTATTTACATGCTGTCACATAATGTCATTTTAGAATATATATAAATTTAGGCATATGTCGATTTTGATTTGATACGCTTATGTACTTCTCAACCATTTCGAATTTTTATTTTTTCAACGCAGAACATGTAAAATAGACGATGCACGAACAATGTAGACCAACGTACTGCGTATGTGGATGTAAGTATACAGCATGTTACCAAACCATCGAGTTTAAAGCAGTTCTCCTTCTTCTTGTTAGGCGTATTCCCGCAAAGGGTCGTGGTATGCTTGTTATGTGCATCGGCCATGATCGTATGTTGCGGTCAAAGAGATGAAGAAACTATGGGAATCGCGGTATACGTAACTAGAAACTTATCGTCAACTAACGGGAACATTTCCAGAAATTCGTACTTGCCGAGGAAGAGCTTAGCCGAACCGGACGACATTGAAGTAAATACTGCGCGGATTGAAAATCACGAATAACAATAACATGTTTTTAACCAGGACGCGAACATCGACTTATCCGAAGTCACGCTAAACCTTCTACTGACAGCGTTCCCCGTTGGCCACTTCGTTGGGCAAGTACCCGCGGGAATTATAGCGGATGAACTTGGAACTAAATGGTTATTTCTGATCGGTATGGCCGTGTCGACCGTGATCTCTTTGGTACTACCCGTTATGATAGTACATTGCGATTTGATATTGGTAAATTTCGTGAGGGCCTTTTCAGGAATGACTCAGGTAATTTAAAGTTTGGGAGGGGCTCTTTTAGAAATTTTCAAAAGGATACATATTGTACACATCAAACTTAGAGTTAGCCAGAGCACACGCTAATTTTGCAAAAATCGACATCTTATTATTACATTATCTATATTTAATAGTTTCACGTCACTGATTAAAAACATGAGATATGCTAAGTCGAAGGAATACCTACAACTTTAAAGATACCTTTATAGTATATACGTACTGATGATATTCCTTTTGAACGCAGAGCGTAATGTACCCCTGCACGAGCGTCCTAATGGCGCACTGGATTCCCTTCTCTGAGAGGGGTAAACTAGGCGGATTCACATTCGCCGTTTACCCATTAGCCCAGATGATATCTGACGCAGTTGGCGAAATTACCCGAATAAACAACCCTTACAACTGGAAGCTGCCGTTTTACTTCTGGGCAATTCTGGGATGCCTCTGGTGTATCGCGTACGTCTTTCTAGTTTACGAGAGTCCAACAGTACATCCCCGTATAACGCAGAAAGAGAAAGACTACTTGAGCAGAACGCTGCCCACCTTCGGGAAAATTAACGTAAGTTTCAAAAAGTTGTTCCACCACCGCGGTATTTGGGCGTTGATAATTGGCCAAATAGGACACAATTTTACGTTACGCGTGATGGTAGTCGACGTACCGTGGAATTTGTACAAGAGTTTCGGTATACGGAAAGCAAAGGTTGGCGTAATTAGTTTGGTGCCGTTCTCCGGTTTCGTGATGACCGGCGTGATCAGCGGCATAATTATAGATTACGGAGTTACGAAACGGCAATGGAATTTAAAGTGGACCAGGAGGATAGCGACCTATATATGTAAGTTACAATACGTAATAAAATTAACTTTTTTGCCTTAAAATTTAATGAAAATATACCAACCAGCTCACATTTTACTCGTAACGAAAACCGTTATTTTGGTAAAAATTCAAAACTAGAACCAGCTCATTTTCTGCCTGCTCTATCTGATAGAATCTTTTAGAATTAAGCAGATCTAACATGGCTGCGAGGAAACAACGAATCCATTACATACAACTTTCCTTCAGCCTAAATAAATATATCAATTATTGGAGATTAATCCTATTATTATCTTTTCCAGCTTTCGTCTTCCCCAACACGTTCCTTTGCTTCGCTTTCTACGCGAGGAATGATCGACTCCTATTGGCAACGTGCTACACAGGTGCAGTTATCCTTAGCGGATCGTACGCCTCTTCTTTTAGAGTCAATCATCTGGATATAACGGTTAATGCAGCCGGCGTATCTCTGGCCATGATAAACTTCTTCGGGGATGTAGTAGCCTTCGTTATATTCGTAGTTGTACGTTTAGTATTGCAAGTTGATCATCTACGATCGTGGGAGATCAATACGTGGTTGGCGTTCGGATTGGCCGCCGTTTGCACCACGCACTATTTGTTCGCGGCGCAAGTGGAAAGGGCCGATTGGGACGTACCGCGGTCGTCAGTGCCCGGACCCGCGCCTGCGGATACCTCATGAAAATTCTTAGCAGCGCCGAAGATGTTAAAAATTGTAAAGGATTCAATTTAATAAACGTATCTCATTATCGGTGCGTCGATGTTAATCGCTCTTAAAGTAATTATACGTATTATTTAAGCGATGTTTCATTCGTTTTTGCTAAGAATAAGGTAGGGACGATTATTTTTGTTCTTACTTTATAAGTACTTCATAAGTTCTTACTTTATAACTAAGATTCGAAAACCACAGTTTGTGATCAGAGACTTTCGCTGCGAAATGCGTGTATTATGGCGAAGCAACTTATTTACTAAATGCAAAGATCTGTAATGCGTTCGACTAAAGATCCGAATTAATGAAGACCTCTGTAGTGCTATTAAGGCATTTGTTATCAGCATATCACACGTTCGGCGTCTTTGCGAACGAACAATTGCTCTAACATCTATTACCAATTTCACAGTTATTATAAATCTGTGTTGCCACAGCAAAAGTGAGAGATCTGCACTCTCTCTGGGCCAAGGATTAAGGATAATGAGGTGGAAGCGAAAAAAATCTGAACGTTTACATATTTTATTGTATCGTATAAACATCCGAATTGTATCTATTTAACGCAGGATCTGTAAATAAATATGTTTAATTATCTAGCGTTGATCGTTTTTTTTTTGTACTCACTGTCGATGATGTCGTCTAAGTTCCCGTCCCTGAAATACTGATGCATTTTCTGATCGATGCCCGTGCAGACCGATTTCACGCTGGCTTTGAAGTTCCAAAATATCACAACTTGATCTCGCAAACTTAAATCGGTGACCAACGATTTGAAATTCTGAAATGTTAAAATATTTCGTTTGGGTTTTGGGCCATTTAACTTCGCGAACTGAAACAATTACCCTGCCTACTGTGGCGTCGATGCAGTTGATGTATTTGCCGTCTACGACAACGGTGGCTTTTGAGCAATTGCATTCCTTTAAAATACGTTCCTTGACGTATTCGGCTGCCGGGAATTGCAAGCCCCTTTTCGGAGTCACTATGAATATCTCCCCTTCGGGAAGTTTCTCTTTGTCGATCGCAATCGGCGGCCTCAGGCTCGAATATAGGATGAACGCTACGTTCGAGGCGATTCCTATCAAGATTCCGTATTCTAAGCCGATGAAAATGCACGCGAATAATGTAACGAAGAACGGGATCAAATCCAATTCTGAAACGTAAAGGAATAATTTACCTTCAATTCTAGAAAAGGTGGAGGTGAATTAATTACTTTTCGTCTTCCATAGTAAAGGTATAGCTTCGTATTCGAATAGGTTGATCATAGCGCAGATGATGACCGCAGCCAATACAGTTTTTGGAATGTAATAGAAGGTCGATGTTAACAAGGCGAGCGCTAGAAGGACCAGCGTGCCAGTTACCGAACCTCCGAATTGTGTCTGCACACCTGATGCATTGTTAACCGCAGTTCTAGTGAACGAACCGGTAACCGGCATCGAACTAACGAACGAACCAAGAAAATTGCTAATTCCTACTACTAACATCTCTTGCGTCGCGTCTACTCGTTTTCCCTTAGCTGAAATAATAAACACGGTTAGTTACCGCAATACAGAATCAATCATCTTCGCGAGCTCGTTAGATTGCACCCTTATTTGGGCATATTTTAAAATTAAATTAAAGCCTTCAGGACCTGCCCAAAATTGAGTTTTTCTATTGATTTTTTAAAAATAACGTTAGCTCAAACGGGTTATCGAAAAATATTAATTTTAGGTCAAACTTACTGTTGAATTCAAATATTTTACAAGAAATATGGCAATACCTTCAAGAAAATTAAGTTAAAGTTGCAATTTCAGCGAGCGAATCTTTCAAGCACGTATGTGCACGCAGCCGCGTACTTAAAAGTTAAGTTTTCGAAGATCGTCAATACTTACAGAAAGCTTTGGCAATTGCAACTGCTTCCAAAATGCATATCATCGGTAGGAAAGCCGTGCTAGCTCCAAAACTAGACATAACTTCGCCAAATGTATAAGTCTCGTTATTGTACGTTATGTCGAATACCGGTACTCTAAATTCTGGCAAACCCGACGTTAAGTTACCTAGAAAAGCAACAATCAGTATGTACGACCTAAACGACCAAGCGAGAAGGTTTAGTGGAGATTAAAGATCTGAGGAATATTCGGTGTCGTTTGGATGTTTCCAACGTACCTGTCAGTATAAACGGTTCTTGACCATTAGTTTCAAATATGTACGCCATTATAGAAGCAATAACGACAACCAAAGCATTTCTTGCCAATGACAAAATCCAATACACCCGGCCGAGTATATTCCGTCGAGGGGACCAATCGGGATTACCTTTCATTGATCCGAATCGAGAAAGTTGCTAAAATAGCAGCATTTTTCGTCGCATACGTGATTAGCTTTAAGATAACTGATATACCTTCATTAGTAAAAGTATAATTATGCAAATGCAACCTAACACACTGTCCCACAAGGTTACACTATCCAAGTTATCAAATACTGTTTCCATGGCTTCAAGGAATTCGTTGCCTTTCTTCTTGATCCCAAGGAGACTAGTTAATTGTGTAGATGCTATTTGAACAGCCGCCGCCGAAGTAAATCCAGCTATTACGGGAAATGAAAAGAATTGAACTACGAAGCCTACAAATCGAAGTAGTTTCATTCCTTGGTAGCAACAGAAGCGTCGTTTCAATTATACCTAGATTAAGTATGCCTAGCAAAGTTACTATTATCCCAGTGAGGAACGTCAGAAGAATAGCTCCATCGGGGCCGAACTTTTCCACGTGTTGCTGCAGCATCATCGCCATAATGGCGGTAGGACCAATATTTACATCTTTGCAGCTCCCAAAGAGCGTGTACATGAAGCAACCTAAGAAAGCCGAATAGAGGCCATACTGAGGTTCCAATCCTGGAATTAAATTAAATTAATTTAAGTTTTAAGGGGAGACGTTTACCTCATTGTTGCGGGGCGCATACCAGCTACTACAGCATACGCAATTCCCTGAGGGACTTCTGTCAGTCCAACGCTGAAGCCGGCCAGAATATCCTGTAGACATTTTGCGACGGTGTACTCAGGCAGCCATTGTAGTAAAGGTACACGTTTCCTTAGTAATTTTTTGCAGTTTACCTTCTTGGAAGTTATTTTGGCGGGCTCTGTAACAGAGTATTGGCTTTATTAAGATTTTTTAATATCTTTTACCATTTTTCGATGTATTGCCGAAAAAAAAAATAAATAAATAAAATAGGTAAGTAAGTATACACAATATTCCCTTTAAAGAATTTAATTTGTGTAATTCGTGGCGAATACTGAACACTCTGTATACTTAGGTATAATTTTATGTTGTGTAGAACTTACAATTAGTTCTGAATATTTTTTATTCGAATCTTTTTTTTTCTAAATTGCTGCTCTCGAAGCGGACTAGCTAGACGCGTGTTCAGCGGAAATCTTTCTATGATCTTTGTACAGATACTCAACGCTGCTTCGATTCGCATTTAATTATGTGAATACATTCGCTTGTATTCAATAACAATAATTAATAAACAGAGCCATATATATATTTATTAATAACTGATAATGCTTTAAACACAAATAATCGATTAATAAATAAGAGAAATTTTCATTTCTTGCCATGGACTGATAACGGTACAAAATAACAGCTTGCTTCCCAGCAAAGCATCATTAATATTAAGGTGTCACAGCGGCTTGAGCTCTTATTGCTCCAATAATCACGTCTGTAAGCTGCATCGGAACATCTTACAGCGCTCTCTTCGCGCCGGTGATTGCAGTCTTTTACTCCGAAAAGGGCCATCTTTACCTACGAGAACATGCGGTTCTTGCCCCGCAACAATATCAGAATTTTGGGCGGTATTAGAATGGCCCCCTCCAAATTCGGCGTTTCCACTTCCACTTGCACCAACGTCTTCTTCAAATTGCTCTTGTTCTTCCTCGCATAATATTTTGTTTGTTTCTTCAATATCTTGCCGATTTCTAAAGTTGAAGACTCGCTTACTTGCCATCGATCTAATTCAAACAGAAAAATTACGTTGCGGCTGTGATGTTAAATAATTAAGCAGGTATATAATTGTGTAATTATATAATTAAAAAATATATATATTACGATTCATATAGGCACTTTCACGTTAGCGTTAACGACTTAGATCAGTGCTGTGTAAACGTTATACCGTGTGCCATTGGGCCGCTTTAGGTTTGTCGTGGCGTAATGCCCAAATTTCTATATTCCAATATGCGTGAATGGGAAGGAACAAACGTTTTATTATTAATAGTTTAAAAATTTAACGATTTTATATTGTTTATTGTTTGCAAAAATGTCGTTCAAGTCAATGCACCAAACAAAGGTGTACGTAAATAAATGCTACTCCTTTGTTTTTTTTTATTGTCATTTATGATGTGCTGAACACAGAGGTTGAGAAAGGTTGCGTAAAATATGCAACATAGGCAACCAATGTAACACGCGCGCAAACAAATTTGCCCAATCGCTTGCTGCATTGATCAGCACCTTGTTTGAAGAACTATAATATTTAGGAAAAGTTTGAAATTTCACTCGGAGTCAACCATCATGTTTTATAACCTATATGGTGATTTATATAAACAAGGCTGCTAGTAATAATAAGGTAATAAGGTTTAGATACACAAGAACGCTTTTAAATATTTATGCATGTTGCAGATTTTATGTTATTTCTTATAAAATCAGAACAACTTGATATGCCTATATTAATTTCGTAAATATAAGGAAAAAGATCACATTTATCGTATCCACTTACCTGAATAATAATTATTTAGAACATTAAACTTCAACTAACCGATAAATTAAATAATACAAACAATACAAAACCTACTGACATACATATTGATGTTTAGGAAGTAAGAGAGATAAGGAGAGACAAAGAAGGTGTACATGTATATCTATTAGATACATTCGGTATCCGCTGATGATGAGAAATACTACATAAAAAGAATTTTTAGATTAAATTTGACGTATTTGAAATCAGTACAGCACATTGATAAAGGAATACGTGATAGAGTATACGAAGATTTATCTATTTAGTCTATATTTATCATTACCAAACGCAAATGTTGAACAGGAGATTTTTATCCGGAATGGAGCAAAATTCAATAAAACGTAAGCACTTAGCTTTCATAATTTTTATTAACAAAAACATGGTACATTATATGCGAACTAAACTAATATCTTAAGTATAGATAAGACGCAAGTATATCTATTTTCTATTGTGGCGATCCTTTATTCTCTATAACAACTAGCGAGAAAAAAACGCACAGCACAAAGCAAATCTGTCAAGATTTTACTTTCCCTTTACTTAATTTGTTCTATTCCTGCGTCCACCGAGTATACCTAAGGTAAAATTGAAGTGTCACCAACAGACCGGCTGTTGCTGCCATCTAGTAGGAATACAAATAAAAATATTTCATACTCAATGCGAATTATTACAGATGGCAGTGTAGCGCCGTCCATGCGTACAATACGTGAGATTTATTGCCGTTAGCGGATATAAACATAACGCGCTGCTGCTTCATAATTGAAAAAATTCCTTTTTTCAACTTTGAAGCCCGAAAAAATCGTCAAAACGAAGAAATGGAGGCTTCCGATTAGGTGCAATCGATCCGTCGTTCAATTCTCTCTCGAACGGTGCCCATTTCGCATATCTCAGATGTATATCTGAGGAGATACGCGCCAAAAACCGGAGCGACGTCGATTTTTCGTCCGATTTCAACCGTTCCCGACGAAATTTTCCGAAAACTTTAAACGTTCGTATCTCCCAAGCCCTTAGAGCTAGTGGGCCGAAATTTCACGCGGAAGATACACTAATATAGGAGCTTCGATCGGCCTAGTTAGATCTTCGAAACGGCGAAATTTTTCGTTTTTTCACATTTCGAAATTCCATCACTTTGGGTTAAAATTTTTACGGTTTGTCTGGATCTCGGCCGTCGGACGTGCTACGACGGTCGTTTAGGGCTCGTTCGAAAGGTCTCGATGAGCGTTTCAAGGGCGCGAAATCTCGACGCTCTAGCTCCAACCGTTCGGACGCTACGGCGTTCCAAAGTTGAAAAATGAAAATTCCTTTTTTCAACTTTGACGCCCGAAAAACGCGCCAAAACGAACAGCTAGAGGCTTCGGAATAGGCGCATTCGATCCGCCGTTCAATTCTCTTTCGAATGCGTACCCGCTTCGCATGTCTCAGATGCGTATCTGAGGATATAAACGCCGAAAACCGGAACGACGTCGATTTTTCGTCCGATTTCGACCGTTCCCGGGGAAATTTTCCGAAAACTTTAAACGTTCGTATCTCCCAAGCCCTTAGAGCTAGCGGGCTGAAATTTCGCGGGGAAGATACACTAATATAGGAGCTTAGATTAGCCTAGTTAGATCGGCGAAACGGCGAACTTCCTTTTTTTGGACATTTCGGAAATTCCATAACATTAAACCTCTAAGCTGTTAGAGGTAGCGGACCGAAATTTTATGGAGAACATATGCGGCCGTAGGGCTTTCGATTAGCGTAGTTAGATCGGCAGAACCGCTTACTTTTTGTTTTGGCTTAAAAAAAAAAAATTCATCATCATTTCATCATCATCGCATACCGCGGATAAATATCTGAGATGATAATCGTCGACAAGTGGAGCGATGTCGATTTTCCGCCCGTTTCCGACCATTTTCGGCGAAGTTTTCGGAAACTTTATTGTATTCGTTTATTTTATTTTGCATAAGATAAAATACCGTCAGGTAAGCAATGGAAGACATTTTGCGTTCAAGCGAGGACCTTGAATTTTAGCTGAGAACGAAGGACATATCTTTCATTTGCATACAACCTGGTAACACTAACGATATGTACGTACCTTAATATTCGTATATAAATTGTAATTCACAGAAATTGAAAGCGAGTTCCTTTACATGTTTACTATAATTCATCGATATCATTTTTGTAGCTCACTCCATATCAAGCACTCGAGTGAATCACAACTGACGTGGGTGTAACATTCTACACGAACTTTTCCATACTTTTATAACCACTTCAGAAAAAAAAAATATATTCCTGTCTAGTCGTCGATAAGATCGCTTCATGTTTTGTTCATTATCAAAATGTTTGATGAAGCTCGATGCTACATTGTACTAGCGTATCAAAAGATAAAGAAACGATTTTTAACAAGCGAGCTAATAAGACGTTACATGGGATACATACATACATATATGTTTAAAAGAGGACAAGCGAGATTGAAAAAAGGATTTAATTTTGTCTTGTGGTCTTTGAATGCTAAATATTTGGAGGGGCAAATGAAATCGGCGAAAGATTGTTTACCAAGTTCCTAAGTGGTCATTACTCCCAAAAAGGTAGAACCACCAACGGTATGACCATCAAAAATTTACTTGCATGCGATCGTAAAAACAACTACGTGCTTTTAGTAGACTGAGCTCAGAGAAAAGTGTCAAATTATACAGAGTTTTCCAAAATGGGACAATAATATCATCTTTATTAAAAGACGAGAATAAATTTGTCATCACATATTAAATTTAAAATATGTATATGTCCTGCTAAACATACATATACGATGTAAATAAAAATAATAATTAGAAAAATTATTTATAAATATGGTAATACATTCCCTCTTGCGTCAATCAACGCAAGCAACGAAGCCATTCTTAACAATAAGTACTGAACATCACTCCATTTGCTACTATCTCAGTTGCTTATTTCCGATAAGAACCCTTATTTTCTGAAATATTCCAAATCGCAACATGATTATTGATTGCAGATTAAACTGATATATTTTGTTTATGGTTTCCAATAAATTGCTACAAGCGTCATAACGCATCAATTATCAAATGAAGCTACAAAACACGTATAAGTACCTCAGATTACATTGTAACACCAGCAGACAGTTTCGAAAACAAGATTTATAAATAAAAGCGACGGAGATGTTGCCTTATATAGAATACTTTAGCTTGTTGTTCTTAATATTGGCTGCACCTATCAGCGTTTGACGGTGATAAGGTATATCTAAGGCAATAACGATGGCATGGCGGCCTCTGTTGTTCGGTATTTAACACCGTTCGCGATTTACCCTCAAACATCGTGTCAAATCGTCGCTGCTTCATGATTTCGAATTTCGTATTTGGAAAGTGAAGAAAGTCCTGAAGATGTGCCTCCTATTAGTATTTGATCCGTCACTAACTAAGAGAATTGTTGAACGCTAGTTGCGCAGATAGTCTATCAGAAAAGCAATCGGAAATTCTACGGCACCATAGTTGCTCTGTTGAGTATAATGGTTGATGATATTGTTAGAGCTAATAGTGAACGTAAGGTTACCGCTTTAACACCCTTAGACTTTAGTTGGATATTCAATAACATTTGCGATCAAGTCTTAACAACTGCATCCTATAATGATGAGAATGAGACCTTCCTCGGCGGCAAGTACTAAAGATCATTAAGATCATTTCGGTGATTACCTCAATTACTTATTAGCGATAAGGCCACTTATTTGATGATATATGCTAGATTAAACCGGAGATGAACAACAATTACATTAATCAACATCAATCCAGAATGCTTGTTTTTTGTTTTTTTGTGAGATCTCTAAGAACTTTAATTTGATCGTATAAGTATGCCTAAAAGTTCATCAATTTCCAGGAACTAAAATCATGAAGTTCTAATGTTAATAATCATCTTCCTTGGTTACTTAACAATACAGACATGGTCGTCTGTTCGCCAGTATTATGGCGTAATTTGCGCTGCGCGGTTAACCTTAGAATATAGCCTCGTCCTTGATTTTTTCCATTCGAAAATGATATGACAAGCTTTGGGATAATGTCGGAATCGGTAATGAGTGATAAAGAAACAGATTCATGGCTTACTCGCTGTTCCAAGTTCAGTAGAAAGTCCTCGGCAGTAACGATTAGCATGCATTGTGCTTCATTAACATTCGAAACATGCATTACGTATTGTCTCTTGACCTGGTACAACATGCGTATGATAAAATTAGTAATTACCATTCATCAAGAAATAAATTCAAATTTCTTGGTGTTAGCAGATTTATTATTTAAGTCCGGAGAAGGAGAGAATTAAGGTTGCAATGAATGTCATTTACTCGGTGCGAATCCGTAGTAATAATGAAATTAAAAAAAACGGAGTGTTTCTTATAAATATCTTTTGTTTCGGAATTAGGCAGCGACACGCGGATGTACATTCAACAAATTCAACCAAAGGCCCAGGAACATAAGTATCGTAAAACACGATACTTAATCAAATAAATTAAAACCTTAAAATGGACGGAATAAACACGTTAAAACGTACTCAACGACGACGATTGATAGAGCAGAATGGCAAATTTTTATTGTTGTAAGAAAAAAATTGTAAAAAAGAAAAATTTAATGTGGAAAGATTTAAATTCAAGCAAATAAGTAAGTTTATGGACGCATCTGCGTAACAAATATGGAAAGGCTAATACACTCCGCCAAAAAAGTATAGCATAATTTAGTTTTGAATCATAAAAGTATCGCATAATCTTTGTTTGTAGCATAAAGTTGTAAATATACTTTAATGCGCTCTAAGATATAATTTCTATGATTGTTTAAATAAAATACAGGTCAAATAAAAACAAGAACTCATACTTAAGACCTTTATTAAAACAAGAAATTATAATTTTGGAAAGAAGAATGTCATAACAGTAGCTTTTAATACTGAGTATTGCCACCTCTGGCTCTTATGACCGCTCGCATACGGTTTGGCAGAGATTCGATTAACCTCCGTCCACTCGTCACGGAGAGCATTTTCTAGTCCATGCAGGTCCGCTGGGGCAACATTTTGGGTTCATGTCCGGACTTACCGCAGGCCAATCTAAACCTGGAATACCAACATCGTTAAGGTATTCCTGGACGATTATTGCAACATGCGGTCGTGCATTATCGTACATTAACATAAATTCGTTTCCTATAATTGGCGCATATGGTACTACATGTTCTTCTAAAATGTCCGTTATATACCTGCGGGCAGTCAGCGTATCTCTGTCTACTGGTACTAACTCTGTACGACCTGTTAAACAGATGCCTCTCCAAACCATAATAGAGCCACCAGCGAAATTAGGTCTAGGTCTGATATTACTGATGTTCCAATTTACATGTTCTCTGGCAAACCTTAAGCGAGCCACTCGGTGGTTCCCAGTGAGACGAGGGGCTGTTACAGCTACTCTAGCTCTTAATCCACTCTGTCGTAACCTATTCCGAATAGTTTGAGTACTCACACGAGTATTTCCGACTCTAGCCAAGTCGTTCTGCGATTGTCTCGCAGTTACATGTCTTCGACGTAATGCTT
The DNA here is from genome assembly GCA_020654165.1 of Oryctes rhinoceros. Classification (NCBI taxonomy): domain Eukaryota; kingdom Metazoa; phylum Arthropoda; class Insecta; order Coleoptera; family Scarabaeidae; genus Oryctes; species Oryctes rhinoceros. Next base: position 2,187,670 of record JAIOKQ010000548.1, on the reverse strand, counting down.
CTAGTAGTAAATAGCGGTCATCTTGGCGAGTAGAACATCTTGGACGACCTGGTACAGGTCTTCTACTGTAATTGCCTGTTTCCCTATATCTGGCTACGGCTCTAGAAACACTTGACTGATTGATGTTCGTCAAATTAGAAACGTATGCTTGAGATCGTCCATCTTCGATTAAAGCAACTATAGCAGCCACTTGTTCTGAAGTTAAATTGCTCATTTTAGTTTTAAAAGCGTCGGTACGGAACTCTGACTTCGCACTTTAAAATTTGTCCGTATAGGAAGACTTTCAATAAACAAGTGAACAAACCTTACACATATGCATTTTTCTAAATGTGTTCTTTTAGAAAAAAAAAAGTAAAAAAGCTATGTTCCATGATTTTGTTAGTGTTTTTATAGTTCACATACACGAGGCAAGCTTTTTGTGAACGTATAAAAATATCTTGGTTTATAAATGCCCTTTTTTAGTTTATGCGATACTTTTTTGGCGGAGTGTATATGTTTGTAATAACGAAAACTATAGCAAATTTCATGTACGGGTAAGCTAAAGACTCGTGCGGCACTCGAAGACTATTGTGAAAGCTTGAGAAGATTGGAAGGAAATCTGTAAATTCAAAGATTGTGGTCTATTGAAGGAATATAACCTCATGATTTCTATACTTTCTACAAACTTTGTTGACGTAATCCGAATCTTCAGCTAGTAGCAACCACTAGATCAAATGACTTGCATCAACTGCGTTAAATTGAATAATTCACGCGCATTCATCGATTCAAAACCAGCTTCTTACTTAAAATATTCTCACCGAAACGCCTTGTATAAAATCGATGGTTCAAAGTTGCTAATAAATTTCTTTTATTAATAATCGCCTATTTCTAGACGATCGAGAGAATGTTTCTTTATCGGTACTTGTAGGTACCGACGTTATATCGGCACACATGCATATAATTATAAAATAAACATTACTAACTGTACATAAATCGCCTTACGTTATTGTGATATCTCGTACCGATATTTATTATTTGCAAGTATTGCCTCATTGTTGTCGAGGATGACGTAAGCTGAAGCTCGTGTAACACCCGTATTCGCGCTAGGAAACAACGCCCTTTGTTTGTTGTGTATAAGGCAGATATTCTTTCACATTTTAAGTTTTTTATAGAACGAGTCGTAAACAAGAAATTTGCAGTATTGGAGAAGATCGTTATAGCAATAGTTATATGCACGAAAGAATTATTCCGAATATGTTAATGGACATGCGGATTTTTCCGTGATGAATTTTAATTACAATTATTAAACGGCGAAAGAATATTTCGTCAGGTGTACGTACGCTCACAACGTAGAGTGTCTTAGTTGACATGCGACCCATCGTGTGGAAAGATTACCTAAATAAAGCTTAAAAGCGTTAAAAGTTTAACAATATCGCTAGAAATTGCTCAAAGTAAGTACCGCTGCTCTTATAAAGTTCCTCGTGGAATGTTGGTAATTCGTCGACGCAAATCGCTTAAATCTAAAGAATGATGCTTATAAATAATCGATTTTAAAAGTCCCCAAAGAAAGAAGTCGAGACTTATAAAAGCCGGTGACGGTGATCACGATTTGCATACATATCTTCGCTTAAGCTAACTACGAACATTTGCGATATAATTCAATGGAAGATAATCCTGCTGAAGGAACATGAACTAGACGTTCGTCGAGCATTTAATTAACAAAAGAGCCCAGTATATCCTGCAACTTGACGTAAACAGCAACTTGGATAACTACCATCTCTTTTCCTGTTCGCTACCAATCCAATTATTTCATTTATTGTTCTCTAAAGATTGATTTTGTGAAATCGCATTAATGTTGCTTAGTGCGAAGAGGGCCGATGTTGCCACCGTTATTAATTAGGCTTGTTTTGCAACTTTCCTGTTGATTTCATTTGAGGAAATAACATTATCATTGTTGACGTTACAGTTAAAATTATCATACTTCTATCGTTTAGTGCAAATTTCTTGATTAATTTGACTACCTTATGCGCATTAAAACAGTTGTCAACAGATTGATGGGACATTAAAAGAATTTCGATTGTATACTTAGAAAAAGACTTGAAACTAGTTACCCGAACGCTACGACAAGGAACTTCTAGAAATTGCAAAAGTAAAAATTAATTGCGAACCTCTCAAGGTTAGCGGGGGTTTCCATCATGTTCTCTTACGTAACGACGGTATTTACAAGTACATTACAACAATAAAAAAATGTAATTACCATTAGTGCTATGCTGGAACTAAACGATTCGGCGCTAGCGCTTTTTTTCGCGTCGATTTTTCTTGCAATTCATGTCGGATTGAAGCTATTAAAGCGATTATCTACGAGTACATGGGCAATAAGAGACCGTCCAGCAGTAATTTTCCAAAACGGAGCGAGGATTAAATTCGTTAGTCGCCGGTGTTGACCAGCGGAATTTAATACTAAGATTGTACAGGAGAGATCGGAAATATTAAACCGGGGATTAACGTTCGCCCACATATTACCATACGCGACTGGGGCATGTTTTGGTCAGCGTGCATGAAACATTGGAATTAAGAATAATTGTAAATATGGATTGAAATTGAACATTGTTTAATAAAAGTGTACGTTGGAATTGGGATACTTTTTAAATGTAAAATTACTTGTTGACAACAACAAGTGATTCGGTTAGAAACTTCAAACCGAATTGTTTAGTTAACATTCATAAATTTGCATTTAACCTGGAAGAATTGCAAAATTGCACATGTAAATATATTTAATTTACAAGTGTTGAGTAATTTACAAGGCTAGTAATAAATGTCTGAGAAAAATTCGAGAGTAAATACAGAAAACGGAGCAAATATTGAGTGTAAGCCTAACATTACCGTGAAGATTCAAAGAGTCTAAATTAGCACAGCTTTAGATAATTTCATCCTTTAACAGTGCGGATGGATTTAATAAAATGTCCGTTGATGATCTTTCATCGCCTATAAGAAAGAAAGGCTCACAACAATGCAAAGAAGAGCCAGTATGGAAATTTTCACGCAATATCATTTACACACCGCGATCACTTGATTAATTTTAAGGTATGCTCGCTACAAAAATCGACGTCGTACGCAACAAAAAGAAAAAATAATATCAAGTTACGTTAAATGCATGACACGAGATGTCGTGTAAATTAGACCAGTTTATGTTGCAAGCACAATAAGAGAGTACTTCGTTCCGATTGGATCGGGCGCAATTAAATCGGTTTGGCTCGGTTAGGTATGTCGCTCTTTTGGAAAGTACCGATAAAAAGTAATAAAAAAAAGAAACAAGGTCTTCTCGACTACGCGTCCTTTTGCGATCACGCTGTACTCGAGAGTTATAACTTTTAATTACATTAAATATGCGATTTACCAACAAATATGACAGAGAATAATGGACGTTGTCCGATTGAAGATCGGCAAATACCCATCAGAAAATTACACGACGCTAAATACGTAACTAACGCTGCAATAAATGATTGTAAAATCGTCTTATTTAAAGTGGCGAAGGGCTTATCACCAAATCTAATGCCCGCAATCCCGCAATCCGCGTAAGGAAGTCAAAAATCGATTCATCCAATTTCGTGTTAAGAGACACCTTATTTAATACTTCGCATTGAAGTTGCGCCAATGTTAAGTATAAAAAAAAATAAGTAATTAAGTAATGATGCAATTGTTGCTTCTTGTGTGAACGAAAGGTCTCCCAGACGTAGGATTAGTTAATCAATATTATTTAACGAATATAGATCTTGTGTGTTTTAATAATAATCATAACGACAGACGGGTACTAGAGCTACCCTTGAAATCGATTATTTTTGTCAATTCTTATTTACTTTTCCTTAAACAAAAGATTTATAATCACGTATTGTATTATATAATGAAAAAAGTACATCGGTGGACATTATCATTAATAAAATTGATACAATGCGTACGATAAGATCGATATCCATAATGGATCCTGTTTCTTTAATTGTGCCATATCTCGCTCGCAAGTGAGTGTATACTGGTTCTACCAAGTGCGTATTTCTTGCCCGAGCAATTTAGAGAAAGGATCTTTTAAATCAAACATATTCGTTCAGTTTATATTGAGCGAGACAGATATCGCTCAATATAAAATTATATTCCAGCGTACAGGATGTTCACTTTCCGCAACGCACGATATATTCGGTAATATATTGTTACGTTTGCGTCAACATTCTTTCCTAAATCTGACTAAGATGATGAAACTAGTTCGATTTATCTTCTTTCTCTTGATGTATATTTACTGTGCGTTGGTATCCTTTGTTGTTGATGGATAATGCCCGTCGAAAAATCTTTTTGCTTTTTGAATTTGACGTTGCATCACAGAACGGTACAGAATTCCGCACCATTATACCAGCCACCTAATGTATATGCCCCCCGTAATACCACAATGAACTATAAATCTGTAATCTTTATTTGAAATCAATCAGCTGTTATGATGAAAAAATATCGCGTTAAGTAAAGAACAGAAATTAGCTTTTGTTACGAGGCAAATGGCATTTATATCATATCGTATTATCTGATAAACTTCCATGTATAATATGCGGTAACCGATAAACTTTCGTTTATCTTTCAGGAAATTGTAACAAATAAAAGATCTTCGAACGTAAATAGATACGTGTTGAACACTTCTATTAAGTACAAGTACTTCGGACGTTCTTTTTTTTTAACCTTCAGCAATTTTATTAGTGAAAGACAATACATCAATTACAAAGGATCTACGAGGATATGCGTTGTTAGGGATGTTTCCGTAAACGACTAGGATAAGATGCAGATAAACCAGGATGATATAATTTCTTATCGAGAGCGCGCAGGTGTGTTCATTGTACTTGGTAATGTTTACAGTACGATAACTAGGCGGAGGAAAAAAAAATTAGGAGTTAGACGCGCTATGCCGATTACCTTAAGAAACGGAGAAGCATGAAGCTAAGTTCGAAATGGGACGAACTAACGCCAGAAATAATCGCTCACTAAAGGTATCGCCGAAAATCATAGCCGTTATAGTTATTGCAACATCTGAACGTAGGGATTTTAGCAAACGAGTGCAAGTGCATACTAAAAGCAAGATCCAATTGAGATGCGTAACATGCACAGGTCAAAAAGTACGATGTTTTGAAGTGACGTTAGATTCTTGTTGGTTGATTCGGCTGATTTTCAAAACGCGTTTGGGTAATTTCCAATTCGTGCAAAGAGAATAGGACGAAGCTTTCTGCTGAGCATAGTAGCCGCTATGATCTGAGGCATCAGCAACAGCTCGACATAAATACCGAACTATATAAGGTCATTCGCAGCGATGGCCTGGCGTCCGACAAATATGCTTAAACTTCTCTGAAGTCAAATAGAAAAAGTGTCGAAACTTATTTTCCTTTAATACAACTTATTAACGTAATTCTCTCTTTCTTATCACTTCGTGCTCTTGCAGAAATATATATAAAAAAAATGTCAAAAAATGCGTATTGTAGGATAAAAAAGTAACAGCCAATATAAGAATGTGGCTCGCATAGCTTTCTGAAATATCATGCAATTAACTTAGTCATGGCCGCTAGAAAACAATTCAACATTGATGAAATGCCGCTTGTCTTTCAATCATAAACAGTGCCGGCACGTTTAAGTTATACGAACAAAGGTTATTGAAATTCGTTTATTGATTACGACGAATGCAATAAAGTACAAGCGGTCAACAGAAATCGTCACCGATCACTGTTTTTGAAAGAAAGTTTAAGCATAATTGCCGAACACGCTGCATAATAAACAACGCATATAAACACATATAAACACATAACACATAATAAACATTATATAACAATAGATAATAATTAGTCCGGGACGACCGTTTCGAAGACACGAATGGTCCTCACCATCAACCGGTGATCGAATTTGGGTGTTGCCCTGTTTGCCCTGTTACTTGTCGGACTACGTCGCAGTCCTTGCTGTCATTATTACGATCCGTAATGTTTTCGTCAAATTTATTCGGACCTTATACGGCTCTGTAAAATTTCATTTTTTCTAGTTCAAATCAAATAAGCTTTAAAAATAGCAAATCTCTCAGCTATTTCCAATATAACCGAAATCTATAGATTATGGAAGGCATCGCAGATGTTTAGACTTTAGTGTAGTGGTAAGTTTGCGGAATTGAAAGAAAACGATCTAAACCAGCTCAATATCGGAAATAACCAGGATGTCTAAGGTAAAGACGAATTAAAATTAATTAAATGATAAGCCGATAAAGAACTTCTTCGAATTTATACGATTTATAGGACTTTCTTTATAGAAAAATACTATTTAGAGGTTAATTGTTTATCTCATTTTCCGAAATAATTTCCGTTATTTCCAGCTAAAGTTAGATGGTAGTTCGTTAAATACAATAGAAAAAGAAGAGAATAAGTTTATCGCATATTTAGAGAAAATCTTATTTGCTCTGGCAGTTTAATGTTGACGAGATGTAGAAAGTTTAAAAGTAATATAACATGCGGATGGAAGCATTCGGATAAATCTACGAATATACGTGCCGCGATTAGTTTTCAATTTAATGCGCCACTGAATTATACAGAATAAAGTAAAATGTAACTAACTAACTAACTATCTTAAAACATTTACTCACCGTTGCCTACGTGTTCTTCGGACGACATATCACGTAAATTTTCGAACCAAAAAGGAACTAAAGCGACCGATTACTTAATCATAAATAACGAAGAAAAGAAAAAAAATCATTAATATATATATAAATTACATTGTATTATCAGTAATAGGTGGTATATAGATGTGATAAAATTATCATAGTTATATTTTGATTACTTGCACACTTCACAGAGCAAATTCTCATCAACGCGTTGATAATATCAAGAAATCGCGACGATTTATTCGCACTTTTCGACCGATTAGAAAGAATAATGCTCGAGTGTACCGTACGTAACTCCACACGAATACTGTTTTAGTTTTTTTTTTCTTCCGCAATTCGTAATTTTGATATCAGCGCGTAAAAATCGTACAAATAGCGCTACCGCCGCCCGACTGCCGGTGCAAATTACATGCGCTACTTCTTCAGAGTAGGGATGCCTGCCGCTTACTTATTGGAGCGTGCCTCCTTTTCCAAACAATAATTAACGAAAATGAGGTATTTTTCTCTTCTAATTAGATTAGCAGGTATCGCACATGTTATCAGCGTGCACGTAAATGCTTGTCGATTCTAAGCATGCAGTGTACAACGCTAAGAAAATTAGATACAATAGCGGTAAAAATAATAGGGATCGATCACATACGATCGTAAAAAAGATATATACGATGACGTTCCCCTTTTTTTGTATGTTTTCCTTTACATTCAACTAGCTTTTTATTTAAAATTTGCGATGTTTAGGTTTGATTCTTTTTGTGGCAATGATCATGAATATTTAATTCAACCTAGTTCTAGAACTGCATCTATTAAATTCTTATACATTACTTAAACTATTTATCAACGTCTACTATCCTTATCTTTGTCTCTGTATAAATCTACTGTATCTCTCTCTCTTTACTGAATACATAAAATGACGTAGCGGATGACTAAATCGCGACTGCGGTCACTGCATATCTATGGCCTTAGGCAAACGTTCGTCTACTTAAATTTAAACTATCAGTTGCGTAGATAGGAAAGCTTTGATATCGCAAAACGTTAAATAAAGGTTGAAGATAAAAAAAAATGCATCGATACGGATGCACCAAAATCACCAGAAATATTCTATCATTTAGCATCTATCCTTTAAGTCCATCTTTCAATTAATGAAATAAATGAATGAAATATAAGTTTCTTTGAACTCTGCAGTAGTTTTGCATTTGCTTACGCTTTGTCTATCCTCGTTTGAATTGTTTATTACATCTGCAAACCGCGTCTACCCACCTTGTTACGATTAGAGACGAAGTTAAGGAAAGCGTTGGTCATTTTTCGTCGTATTATTAACCGGACGGGAAACAAATAATTACGGTAACCTAGCATATGCCGAAGGTTAAAAGCAACAATTGATCATTACCATTGCACGGTCCAAACCTGGAACACGTTTAATTTTAACCGAATCTGGTAATGGAAGGCTACGTTAACATTTCGAGATGTTCCTTTAGCAATTCGCCAGCTTTAAACAGTGAGCTGTAGTATCGCTTACGAAAAGGCAAGCTTCCTTCCGTTTCGCCCCACCTTCCGAAATATTATCAAATACCACTGGCAACTACTTTCTCAGCATTTAGTCGCACTATTACGTTGCCGGCTATTAAATATGGCTTTGCTAAGTTACAAAGCACAAAAAAATGACATGAAATATGCTAAATTAATTAAAGTACAATTGAATTGTAAATGTAACTTAAAATACTTTGTAATTAAACTTTTTACGCGTTTATTCGTAACGTTAATTTGCATATTATCGATAAACTCAGTTAAAAATAATTTTTTAATTTTTGTTATTTAAATATTTCGTTATTGACCAATCGGCTGACACAATTAGTAATTAAATGCTTAAAATAAACTCAAATTTTACGTGGTTGAAGTGGGTATACAATAGGTAACGATTAGGAGATAAACAGATAGAAAAGTAAAAAAATCCCATAGAAATAGATATTTCGAGAGCTTTTTGCTCTGGAATGTACAACAGCAATCATACAAACCGAGAACAATTCAGATCAGCTCATTTTGAGTTTTTATAGTTTACGACAAGGGCTTCAAAGATAAATTAACAAATGGAATTTAATCGTTCGTTAAAAAAAATTATTTGAGATTCGAACAGACACAGAGAATTTACAAAATATACTTGAGTAAAAGTAACATAGTTTAGGTTAAACTAACGCTAACAATGCTAAGTTAATACTAATCCTTTATTTATTACACACTCGTTATTTTACTTCATTAACGAAATATTGCCCGCCTTACTTATTTCATTATGACTTCGTAGCACGCTTCATAGCACAGAGCCGTTGGATACATTAATAATAAGCATCGTTGCTAAGTAACGGCCGAACTAGAAGTTTCACATGCTCACGCTTGACGAGCAAGCCTTGCCAAACAATCTTTTTTGACAAGCGGCCGCTGCCAAAATTCCACATTCGACATCATTCATAAAATGTACGTGATTTTAATACCTATCCCAGCCCTGTGCCTTTTGAGTTTGTTAAATTGTTGCCTCTGCTATCTAGCGCTTTCGATCTTCGTGTAGGACGGAACACGCATCTCGGGCAACGATTAGTCAAAATTTAAGATGGTCGTAGTCTACCTCAGCGTGGCCGGTGCGATCCTGTTATCCATTTGCATGTGCGCACTTGGCAGGAAAATATGCTGCTGCTTCTGAAGGTTCGCCGTACAATTTGCGAACGAACTTACTAAACGCTAGAGTTTCATTATGTCGAAAATACCGCAGCCGACGAGCAAGGGGGTGCCGCCGAAAACCGGTGGTATACCCCGACCGAGCAAGACCAGCACAGTGGCAACTGCCAGTAGGACGACGCAGGGAGTGTCGAAGTCTTCGCTGAAGAAGTGTCCGGGTCCCGCGAAGGAATCGAAGAGGAAGGAACTTGAATTACCTCCTTTGAGTACAATGCGACGAGTGATAGGTACGAGAGGTTTTTAACAAATACAGCTTTTTATGTTTAAGCCCCGTTGTGAAATGATTAATGGTGGATGGTACCTTTCAGAGCAATATAATTTTTTTTATTCATCTTCATTCCCGTGAAAACTCAATTTTACCTTTTTTGCTTCGATCATTCGGCCCATGAGGCATATAAGAAGCTTCGAAAAATTAATAAAACGTTATTATTATTTAATATAGTCCAAATTAGCAGAGCAAAGATAAAAAGCAGTACATAACAATAGTTATGAAAACAACATATTGATCCGTTCCAGATGAAGAAACTGACTTACAGAAATTAAAGAAGAAAACCATCCGAAGGAACGTTCCAGAAGGCGAAGACCTAAAGATGATCAAGGACATTATGAAGAGCGTCAAAGATCAAGAGATTACGGTTCACGAATTTGTGGGTCTCGTTGCGCCTTACACCGGCGACAACGGTAAGTTTGTATCTTGTCACTTTCTAAGTTAGCTCGCTTTTGCAATTAAAATAGCGGCGGGACGATTGCAAGAGCGCTCGCTCAAACAGCAAAAGTAAATATCGTAACGCATGTCATCGAATCATTCGATGGCTTCTTAAAGAAACGCGCATAAATTAGAAAGGATGTTCAATATTCGATGGAAGCTTTTCTTTCTTCGCTCGACAAATAAACGTAGAAGACCAACGCTCACAAAATATCTTCTTAAATTTGTGGTTTTAACTCAGACGCGCCTGTTTTATTTTTCGATGAAATTTGTTGATTTGTTCCGTGAAAGTCTATTGAAAACGATATAAATAAAGGCCAGACGTTATAAAATTGGAAGTACTAACGGTGTTTTTGATTTGCTTAATTTTAGCGGGCAACTCGCGATTACCTGGACTATACGTGTTTATCTGTAGATAATTGGGTAATTACCATATTAGCGATTGCGTAAGCTTCAGGTAACTATTAACGCAGCAAATCGCTCTAGTAAATCGTATAATTTCAATAATCCTTATCGCACGAATCCTGCATTAGATGCACAATCAGTTATTAGGGAATACACTTATAGGGAAAATCGATTATTATTCACGGGGTCCTCGCAACTAGTGTCAGCTACCTTGATAAATGGTATCAATATATTTTTCACGTCTCGGCAACATACGCGGCTCGTTTCTTGGAATACCCCGTTGTGCGTAATTTTGTCCGAGTCTTACATAATTGTAATTCTCAGTAATTCTCGCTGGGCGTTGTAAGTGGAAATGTAAACACTATCAGTTTCTTTAATCAGTTTAAAGTGGGACTGCCAACCCATATGGCTTGCACATATGAATCGCTAACTCTTACATAATTTTATTCTTTGATATTACATAAAGGAAAATTCGCGAATGTTTTATGTCATCATATGCATCATGTGTTGATAGTTTCCGTGCTGGAACCTATCGAATGTTATCATTTTTGGTCATATCCTCTAACCATGACGTTATAATGAACAACGTATTACTTTTTAGGAATTTTAAAACCTTTTTTGCTTTAAACATTTCGCGGTCACCATTCTTCATTCTTCATTGTACCAGTATCAATTTCGATCGCGTTTATTAAGCTCGTTTTCTTATATTTAGCAAAGTAATTATTAACAATACACAGAAAAGAAACTAGTAAAGATGACTGCAACAACGTTATTGGTACGATTTTGTACGAAAATGGAAAATGGAATTGGAAAGCTGCGTTATTGTTAAGAATGTATATCGCAGATAGTAGCTGCAATTGTCGCGGGTATGGCGTATACGAAAAGCCACCACTGAATATTGGAAAAATAGCAAATATCAAAGCTGATGGAAGATTCCTCGAGGTCAGGGATAGGCTAAGCGATTTCTGATCGGATACATGCCTACATTCACGGCGGACGTACCAAGCAAAGGCAAGAAGTTTATCAGAACAATAGTGTGCCTGCTAACAGGACACTGTATGCCCAAGAAGCATGCGAGCAACCTGCTATTGACAGAGGAAACAGGAAAGCTATGCGGAAGAAACACACAAGACTCCTAAATCTAGCAAAGAAGGCAAACCTGATGTAATTGATCTAATGTGGGATAGGTCAAGAACCTCCTCGGGTAGTAATCTAATCTAATCTAACATATACGAAGGTAGAGCTGATACGTACAGATGAGAGTATCCGATCGAGTACACTCTAATCGGAAAATATCGAAATTAGCAGCTATATACGAATTACCCTTGTTGTGATGCCACTGGTCGAAGCCTGCTCATTTCTGTAGAGGACTTTCAGTGATCAGAGGAGCTTTGATTAGATACTCTCATGCGTACACTTTTACTTTACTTCTATCTTCGTATATACGCGATGAGTTTAATCGCAGCTACTTACCACTTTTCTCAGAAGTGTATTAATTAGCTATAATACGTATGCTGGATGTTAGTAGTCTTCCTCGTTAATTATGCTTACTTACTTAATCCTAAAGATCTTTCTTCTCTATCTTGTGTTTTTTCGAATTCGAGTTTAGTATCACTGCTGAAGATGATGAAGCGCAACTATTGAAACGCGCATACAGTTCCAGTACCACAGCGTTCGAATACGTGATTTTTTTCGATTTTTAAAATTCCAAAGACGTCATCAAACGGCTAAAAATCTATCGAAGGAACAAGATTATAAGATGTACGTGTGCGTGGCAAGCGACGTTCCTTCGATTATTGAAGTCCTAGCGAGCCTGACTTAATTGGCAAGAAAAAAATACATTTTCGTTTCTTCTTATTATTATTCATGTTGCTTTACAGTCTTCTTACGAATTATCATATATGGAGAAATTGCAAAATGGTTTGGTTTTCTTTACAATGCAAAATGACAAGAAAAACAAAGATTTGTCGATACACAAATACGTCTATTTACGTACGACATTTGTTTGACGAACCCTGTCACGATTACATCGGCAGGGAGATCGCGTTCTGAACAATCTTTGAGTATCTTGACTTCGATTAGCCGGTGAAGAAAGAGGAAAAACCATCTTCAAGGATTGCTGTCCTCGATCAAAGATAGAAAAAAATCTGCGCGTTTGCAAAGTCAAAGCATATTAAACAGTAGATATATTGTAAGCAACAAAAGAAAGTAATAACAATTGAATATTCATCATATTTGACTTATGGTGACCGGTAGGTTGATCAGGAAGGACCTTGCCATGCATCCAGAGTTAGTATCTGTAGGTTGAAAACCACCTTGACTCCGAATGGCCGAAATTGTGAATCATCGAAAAAAAAAGAAAAAGAAAAGAAAAACTGGTCTATTTATAACGTATTTAAAAGAAAAAAAGAAGTAAATGAAACCGTAAAATTTATCTAAAATAAGAGCTTATTTCTCTTATTTCCAGAAAATAGGAGGCCAAATTTAGAATTTAAGCAAAGCAATTATGAATAAATAAATTAAAATTGTAGTGAGTCTATCATTATTAAGTGAAACATAAGCAAAAAAGAGAACGAGCACGAATTGAATTAATCGAATCAAACGGGAGAAATATATCGTGTAAATTGCAATGTAAATAAAGTAAATGTAAATATTTTGGTTTAGAAAAACGGTATAAGGTTGATCACCTAAATAGTACGAAAAAATTGCAGTAAGTCAAACAAACAAAAAGAAATTGTGATAATTATTGCAAATTGGAATTCAATAAACTTCATGTCCGTTAATCAGCAAAAAACCGGTGAGGGTCAATGAATCGTGCGTCTTGCAATGTTCCGAAGGTATTTTAATGTCATACCGGTACTGGGCCAAAAATATAATTTCATCTTAATAAGAACTATAGTCCGTCCGCACCTTAGAAATCAGCACCGCTCTTATGGGAATCAACCGAACACGGTTGTCAGTTCTTATTAAAGTTATATTTATAGGAAGTTTTCAACTAAACAGTTTATGAAGAAATGACACACGAAACATTACCATTTATTTTTCGTATTTGTTAAGTTAATAAAGTTTCAAATAAGACACGAATTACAACGGAAGCACGGAATTAAGTGAATTTAACCAAAATACGCCAATAATGTAAACATCGGAGATTTTCAGCGTTTTTGGATTGTTTTATTTTTGTCATGGCAATAAAAAGGAGCCAGTGAAAACATCGAAACTGGTTTAGCGTTTAGTTAAAAAGCTTTTGTCGAAGTTTTTCAAAACAACAAATTTAGAATCTTGAAAGTAACGTACGTTGTACGTACGTATAACGTTGTTTACGTTAACGTTGGTATATGTACGTTTCCTGTTTGATGAAATTAAAAGTATTATCGTTATCCTAAAAAAAAAAAAAAAAAACGCCTACTAGTAATTATTAATTTCGTGGTCAGTGTAAGTCAGTGGTGTGACTATATGCAAATATTTTTATATAAATGTACACGCGTCCATTAAATGCTTTTGTATATATATATAGTAACAAAATCACAATCGATTTAAAGGCAATGTGAACATAACACTTGCCGTATTAGTCCATAATAGAGCTGTTATATGTAGCGACGATCGGAACGCAGAGATATTTACATTGCCTGCTATATTAGCAAATATTTAAATTCTGGCTATTCAAGGGTATCTGTGTACAGTTAAAATGCGCTGCATAGAAACTCGTAACCCTTGGTATATGTTTATTGGACCTTGAATTTTTAGTGTAGGTATTCGAAAATTAAATAGGTTCAGTTTATCGTATTATTTATGGTTTTATTCATAAAGAAGGGTTCAACAACACCGGAGGATCAATAAAGAAAATACACGTGATTATCACGTTCCAGACACTGGTAGATGTTCACTTCTGCCTTTTGAATTTCTAATTTAATTCTAATTTAAGTAATTTAATATAACTATCAGGCTGAAATAAGATAATAAATTGTGTTACGGGCTGGTTGAATGTGAGTAAAATGAGTAAAATTCTTCTATTTTATGCTTTCGTGCATCTGATTTACATACAAAGTATAGATCTATAAAATGCAAATACATGTACCTAATCGCGATTTCTTTTCGCTTAAGCTTGAGATAAATTATTACCCAGTGGGTCTCATTCAACTGGTTACGTAAAAACTGGAAAGTATTGCGAGGTATTATTAAGTATTGCCACGCGCAAGTATCACCTACTGTATGGAAAAGTTTAATATAAAGCTTGTAATATGTGAAGAGTAGAACACAAGCGTCTACCTTATTTTAGCTAGCCTCCAAGCTTGGAGCAAGTTATCTGTTTCGTCGATTCGAATAAATTGAATAATTACTTGTACCCGATTGAAGGCGGTACTAAATTCGCCAAGTTAACTGATTCCAGGAAATTATTGCATTCGGTGTTAGAATGTACATTTTTTTCCAATAAAATCTCAAAGATCCATCAATTTTGATTAAAAAAAAATTTTAACAATTAATTTAAAAGAGCTAAATAATATTGAAGGTATGCGGAGTGGTAAGGCTGATTTTCCTAAGGTTACCCTCCCTAATTTTCTAATCTATCGGTGAATTCCAGCTGTTGAACGTTCTTTCAGGTACGGTCCTCAGAACAGTTCTCGCGACAGAACTGTCCCATTTCCGCACACTCGCCAAGAAGGTCTACGACAACATGACGCAAGACATCAGCGACGTTTTAATGAACGAGCACATCCAACTTACCGAATCCAGCAAAGAGAAGCACGCCGCCTACGCGGACAAGATGATGCGGGCTATCGACGAAGTCTACGAGTACTGTCCCAATTTCAATTTCGAGAAGTACTACACGCAGCCGGATTACATCGAGAATATATTCCCGCACGCTGTTGAGGTAAGTTCGGTCCTTCTTAATACCGAAAGACGAAATGTTAATCGTGAACAACTTAGCTGGTCGTGGAGGAGGACCATGAGCAGGCCGTGATGAGACAGGAAGCGTGCCATAGGATGATGTGGTTGCGTTCTGAAGGCGAGAGGTTGGGAGCCGAGAACAAGAGACTGCAAGACCGACTGAAGGAATTGAAGCAGCGACAAAGGGACGAAATGAAGAGGGCGGCGACTATTGAGAAACAGAACGAGACGAAGAGGAAGGAATTGGAGGCAACTCAAGAGGAGTTACAGGAACAGTAAGTATATTCTGAGAGAGTTCGTCCATTTTAATGGGCATTTATCCAGAATGAACCCATCGAATATTAAGAGTTCTACATCATAATTCATCATATTTTTTAGGTTGGATGAGATGAATACGTCTATAGAAAGAGCTCTCGTAGAGCACGAAAGAGACATTCACGAGCGCGATGTTGAGAAAGTACCTCCGGCGCCGCAGGAAAGGAAACCGCCCCAGAAAGCACCGAAGGCGAGGACCAGGCGTGCGGAAAACTGGAACGTCAAAGCCGCGTCTGAAATCGAGAAAGCCTCCACATCCGAAGGATTGATCGCCGAAACCAGCAGGGTATCAGTCGCTTCGAGCAAGAGTAGCACGGGTGCGGTGCCGAGGACGACTCTCAAGAAAAAGGAAAAGAGAAAGAAACCACCGCCCGTCCCGCAAGAATCGTCACCGTTCCACTACTCTCCGCCTAGGACGCCACCGGAAGCCCAGCGAGCACAGGTAAACGAACGCGACGAAATTTAATTTTTAATTAATTTTGAAATCTGCGACGGTTACAAATATTTGCTGGTTTTATAATTTTTTCAGACCTCGCCGTTTCATTATTCACCAGCGAAAACTCCACCGCAACAGATGCAAGAGGAAGCGCAAGCTCTGGAAACCACAAGAATTACTACCACTACTAGAACGATCGAACAGCAGCCCACTCTGCATGGCCAGCGCACTAGGAGACGTTTGGGGCCCAAGGACACATGGAAAGGTTTTGCTTAATTTCAAGGATAAAATTATCAAAATTATAGTATCGTCCCTTATTTTGGTTATAAACTTCGTAACACTGTATTTTACAAATAAATACGGTTTTATTACAGTTGCTGTTATTTTTTTTTAATATTGTTATTTATGCTAATGGTACATCGATCGATAGAGCTCCTTATACGAGAGATTAAAATGAAAGTTGAAGGTACTTCAACCAGATTAAAACTTGTTTATTGTATTCATTGAAATCGCGTCAACTACGTTAACTAAAAACGTTGTTTTTTTTTTTTGACACATCGTTCGTCAATCAAGTTTATATCTTGGCAGATGTCACAACTGCACCAGTAAAGTTACGTAGATAAATTCCAAGTTTTTGAAAACACGCTCCTAACTTGCAACGATGACGGACATTGCCGAAGACTTAAATTATGATTTCAACTATAACATGTTTCTGGCAAAAACTATGCTGACCCTGCTATCTAGTTTAAGTGGTAGGTATGATGATACGTATTCTTACCGAACGTGTCGTAATAATAAAAAAAATAATAATTTCAACGCCCATTTCAGATAGACAAAAAACGGTAAGATGGATGAGAAAACTGACCACGTGCAACAGATCGATTGAAGAGATGAAACTACGAAACGATTTCATGTATTACCTAGTGATGAACGTCCAAAACGGAGAACTCCGACCACCGTTCACCGAAAATCCCCCCGCCGGACCTTTACCGGGTATAGCCCATCTTCTACCAGGCGGTGCTGAAGCTGTCGCGGGTACCGACGCCGGTGCCAAGTGGGGCGAATCCGAAAGCTTGAAAAGCTCCCAACCCCTTATTTATCAGCGTTCGCCTGACGGCGGGGCTTTCTTGGCCGCTCAACCAATCCCAAGATGTGGAGCTTTCTGCTATTTAGCTGTAATCAGTCGTTCCCCAAAACAAGAGGAATAAATTTTTGGATTTGTTTGCTGACTTTACATTAAAAATACAAATCAACTTTGATAAAAAATGGATGTAATCAATAAATTTTAGTGTACATAAAATGATTGTGTTGACGTTTAAATTTAAATGAAGCTGTGTGGGTACGTTGTGAAAATATCGATAATATTTCCGCTTGCCTAGCTCAGTCATCGAATAATGTTGAGAATAAAACCACTCTGCAAACAATAATTAATGCAAAATCTTGAGAGAACTCAGAAAAGGAGGTGATCTCTCAATACTTTTCACAGTGGTAACAAGGCTACTTTGATTTAGGTAGTGGTACTGATGGTAATTGATTAAAATCAGTTAGTAAAATTAGCTACAGCTAAGCTACTTGCCGCTTATTGGATTTAACAAAGACTAACTAAAAAAAACCAAATGAACTTCCATGGATTGCGATGACATCGAAGACAATTTTATTTGACTAAGAAACTAAAGAATAAGTTACTTTTAACTCTCTCGATATTTGATTACCAAAGCGCCTTACGTAACAAATGATCTTTTAGTTTTAATCTTTAAAACGATTAAAATCAATAAATATGAAAGTTGTATTTCCGCGAAAGTTCTAATGAACGACGGGTAATTGGAAGCATATTATGCATACATATAAAGTAATTATTA
This sequence comes from Oryctes rhinoceros, assembly GCA_020654165.1. Classification (NCBI taxonomy): domain Eukaryota; kingdom Metazoa; phylum Arthropoda; class Insecta; order Coleoptera; family Scarabaeidae; genus Oryctes; species Oryctes rhinoceros. Next base: position 2,169,698 of record JAIOKQ010000548.1, on the reverse strand, counting down.
CTTTCTTATTAGAAAGAAAAATTACGAAAGCTATAGACCGAAAAGATAATTTCTCTTGAATCGTAACAGCGAAATAACTTCGTAAACGGAGGAATCTAATTAACCAGAAAACGTGAATTCCTTAATTCTAGTCGGTATCTAGTTTATATTAAATTCCCAGCCTTTTACCGAAGATGGTTTATTACTGCCATCCATAAAGGTATTGTGAAACTAATGGATAAACTGTTTTCTATTCTCCTAATGCTTTGCTTCAAATCGGTCTAACTCGCCGGACGGATCTAGCACTCCTGCAAGGCAAGAATCCGTTTCCCATGAACGCCTTGAATTATTTTTTTTTTGTGTAAGGGCCAGAAGTGGGCGGAATAATAATTATAACGTTCAAGCATTATTCTTATTTCATACGGTAAGTAATTTAAATGGAACCGAAGCCGAATCCATAAATATTTGAAGAATTTAACATTACTTGGCCACCAATAGTCATTTGTAGTAATCAACTCAAAAGCAATTCGCAGTAAAGTAGGCAGCGCGAAACGGTTTAGTTTATGCGTCCTGTTGTTAGATAGCGCCCGTATTTTGTTGTATTATCTTTCGCTTTTATTGGAGAGTACAGGGGGCGCCAGAGAGTGCTTCTATTTCTGCATGTAACACCTCAAAAATTCAAAATTTAACAGTCTCCTTCGTTTTTATCAGTGGTTTGCCTCCAAAGTAAAGCACATCTATCTCGAAACGTTTGTACCATAGGGTAGGTTGACTATCTCAATTTTTTTTCTTCGATTGAGCTCATTATTTATTGTGATATTACATACATAGGTATCTTTATAAATATTATCTTTTTCTTTCTATTACAAACGGTGACATCTTTTGTATGGAACCTTTCCCCTTGATATTTGATGGTTGCAAGTTGATTAACGCTTTCTATTTTAAGCTGTTTAAGATTTTTTCTAATAGATGGCGTCCTCTAGTCAAAATATATTTTATCTTCTTGTATTTATTGGCAAAAAAACTTTAAGAAACGTAAGAGGAAATGCAAGAAATAAACAACAGGAAAGTTAAAATAAAAAAAATTGTTTAATAAATATATTTACAGGAACAAAAAATGTATCGTCAGTATATCTTATGTTAACTAATCTCCAAGGTATTCTCTTCTAGCAATTTAAGGCTTAGATCTATGCCAGCTTGAACGCATTCTTGTATCGATCGATCTTGTACATACTTAGCTAGAAAACCACCAACAAAGTAATCGCCGGCTCCGCTAGTATTTAATTTGATATCCATATTTAGAGGAGGTATAACAAATTCTGTTATATCTCGTTTATTGGCCACGATTATAGATTTGCTACCTCTGGTAACGATTACTATACTATCTTCTACAGCATTATCTCTTGCCTTACAGTGATCAAGTAAAAACAATGCGACGTCCTTTATGTCCTTACTGATGCAGCTCAATGCGCGCGCTAGTTGTTTGGATTCCTGCAACAAAGATTATCGATATGTATACCTATTACTGAATAGGTAAGGTCCTAAAGTATTCCCCTAACACTACAGTTTGAATGGAAAAAGCTATCGTTTTTACATGCAAAAAAGTATATGGAACCAACCTGAGGTTATTCCATTCGAAATAGAAAAAAATAGAGCGATTAGTTGGAGGTGTGATGTAACACCCAAAGAAAGAAAAACACATTGAATTGGGAACCTTTCTTTTCTTTTTGCATACAAAAAATGTTGCTGTTATGGGATAAGGTATATTATTTTGTGCGAAATCTAATGATAAAATTAATAACTCGAGCATACCTCTTCATTTCCAATTAATACATTCACGTAAGGCAGGATTTCTTTCAGTTCTTTCGTATATTGCAAGCAAAGGAACGCTGCGCCGATGTTAAAGATAAATATCTTCTTTTCTTCCTTCGCGTGTTCACAAATTTTTTTGATGATGTCGAGAGATATTCGAAGAAAGAAGGCCTGAAGTAGAATTTTACAATTAGTAGGTAAAATTTTAAAACAGTAATACGAGATTATAGCAATATCAGGAGGGCCGCTAGCCAGAGCAGCCGTTATCATCAATAAAAACAATTTATACAGAACTATGTATTCCTACTTTAAACCGCAACGAAAGATAATTTCACTTTCCTCGTTTTAACATTTCATATCGAAACAACTTCAATATTGCACCAGTGAACTATGTTTATATACATTTATACAATTTTAATTTTTTAATCGAAATAAATAAATACAAGAATAATTGGAAGCATTGTGAGGCACTTTTCGTTTCCATCATGTCGGACATGTAGGTTGTAATACGTTTTTGTTATTCCTTAAAGCTGCTCTATTGGGAGGAATATGTAGTGGTATAGAGGCAACCAAGAAGGCACCAGGTAATCTACGTCGATTTCCAGAATCTAACAATACGTTTTTCATCGACCTTCCTACTTTGCATGCTACCGTTCGTATTGTCTTGCAACGATCGGCAAACACTTCACTTTTTCAAATATCCATCATTCATCTAAATACACAAATTACCAAAACTGTGTTTTCATATTCGCAACATACTACTCTGAAAATACGAATCTAGATCATGCGACCTTAAGTAATTCTATCAGGCGATCGTGAAAGCCTCTTTAAAATAATTCGCAGGGAAGAAACACTGCCTATGAAGGTTACATTATCTTTTATATTCCTACGTACTTAATTGAGACTAACATGGTGTTCGTTTGGATGTAACGTTATATATTATGTCTTAAATGGCTATTTCAGTTCTTTCAATATAGCTGACACCTTCGTTTGCTTTTCACGGGATTGTATACTTCACCTGTTGTTGTAAGTTTTCTTTGTACATTTGACACCGTGTACAAACTAATACCGAGAGTAGTTGCAGTACGCTACAGCAATAAAATTTGTGAAATTAATATTTAAAACGATTAAATAATAAAAACCTCGAATACAGCATTATTAGGTAGCGATGGATGACCCTTTTCACTTTCCTTTTTAAAATATCTAGGTACAGCTACAAGTTGTAGGTTGCGGTGTTTGTGACCTTCCAACCTAAGTATTCGGTTATCGCCAACATAACGTTAAAGAAAAACGATTTGATTATGTATATTAGATAGATGTACCGTGGATTTGAGAGTTCGCGAAGTGTTTTTGTATAGGTTAGAATTCGTTAATATCTCGCATCGGTCTAGTGTGTTTTCCAGAATTCGCCCAGAGCCAGACGCTTTTCACATGCGTTAAGCGAACACTTGCTCATAAAATAGATATGTTAGGGGTCAACCGGAAAGCTCATATTCGCACTTCGGGTCCAACTTCTTGTACCATTCAAAATTCGTTAGCAATATAGAGCCTCAGCAATCAATTAACGCCCTTCGAACGTTGTCGAATAAGGCGTGTATTCATTTGCAGAAAATCGAGAATGGACCGGATGATAATCTCATACAGACGAATATCGCGTACGGGGTTTCTCTCTCTATTCAGAATTTTTTTGCTAGATTAGTAAGTTTTTTTTATTACAAATATTTAAAAAATTTCAATTTGCTGCATAAAATAACGATAAAAGTAATACCGGAATAATTAAGGGACGAAAAAAAAATTTCTGCCGACGACGGATTCGAACCGTATACGTTTATGACATATACCCTTAATAGATCCGTCCGTTACTTGCATTTGGCTTGATTTAAAATTTCTTCGGATGCGACGCCATCTTCGAGGACATCACTCGCCCTACTGCGTCTTCTCCGAGAGGTCTACATTACTTATAACGCCCTCTACTTTTACCCATATTGCTTATTTTCGACGATCTTGCCACTATTACTGATCGCATTTCTAACCGAGGATGGAGCTAAAGAAGTAGGATCGCCGACTTCAGCTATTCTTAATACAAATGACAATAATTTATATATATTTGTAAGAAATCCTTATTTATTACTTTTAGTATGTGAATCCGTTTATTTACGTAACTTTCAAAGTGCTTTGCTAAAAAGCACGTGACGTTACAACAATGGCAAAAAAAATCAGCCTTAATCTACATAATTGAAGGACACAACGCGAAAACGTCATTTAGGCAGCCTTAAACTTTAAGGAGTTAAGCGCGATAATTGGACATCAATTGATTCTTATTATTTACATTTTCCTGTACGCCGAGAAAAAGTCCACCGAATATTAACCGTTTCTACATCAGCGAGAAACGTATTTTTTTTACCTGGAGACCTTGATTTCATCGTCATGTGAGCCACTGATTTAATAAACAGTGGCAACAAACAAATAGCGAAACCAGTTTCGGGTACAAGTACCTAATGCATTCTGAAAAGCTGTGTTTTCAACAAATATCTTATTGGTATATAGAGGCACTAAAATAAAGAGTTAATTGCTTGAATATTTGCGGACTACTTTTTATACACTTCCTTGTTTAGTAGATCCTTGAACTGAAGTCATGTGATTTGGAAGCGGATGTGGGTGCCTGTTCAAATGTTAACGAACTAGTTCACACCACAACAGTTCTGAATCGCATGCATATTTACTGCAGTCGGTACCTTACGCAATTATTTTGGAAAAATGAAGTTAGGCATTATAAAAAAATTATTTCCAACTAGTTTGGCGATAGTTACCAGATGTAACAAAAATCGTCCCATGTAAGCTTTTTTTGAGGCTTGTTATCCTTTTAGTGTGTAAAATGTTCCGTTGCCTTGTCACTGTTACCCCCTCGCTGTAGAGGACGAAACGCAGTTAATTGCGAATGGTTACTCGGAAGTATATCGAAACCACAAAGGAAATTATTCGAACGCAGGCCTTCTTTTAATGCTACCACTTCATTAATAAAAAAAAATTAAGCGGCCTTTATATTGCCTTTATATTAATTTATTAATTATTATTTACTCATTTATTATTAGTGCTTTTCCTCTTTGATACATTGCAGTACTTTGTATATTTAATAGCTTAAAAACAGAAACACCTTAAATAGCATCTATAACAAAATTAATTAGACACCGAAACAAGATATCATCATATGGACCATTCGCAACATCTATTCTTACTTACAGATAGATAGTAATACTTGGCTTGTTCAATTGCGCTCTTGACGTCGTTCCTTTCAATGAATCCTTCGTTAAGAGAAGATGAAGCTCCCAAATCCGTGATGAAAGATCTGTTGTCTTCAAGTAAAATAACAGCACACCTTGCCGTGCTTTGGTCGTTTATTTCTTGAAATAATACATTTACGCCAAGCGACTCCAACGTTTGACGGATTTTCGTTCCAAAATCATCCTTTCCGATCGCGCCGATGTAGCAGAACGCGCGAATGGATCGCAGTACTCGTTGGGCTGCGATTACGGTATTGGTAATCGATCCACCTATTCTAAGCTTGGGTCCATATTGCTCCAGATCTTCGAATACTTTAGAGCAGTCTTGATTGAATGAGGTAGCGCTGTTCGGTTTGAGGTTGTACCTTTCATGGAACGCGTATGGTACTCTGGCTGTTACGTCGATCATAGGACTACCTATGCAGACAACCAGGTTTTCCCTATCAGAAAAATGAGACGTTATTATAGATATTGCGTGTAACCAGTAGCGGCTGGTAATGACGTAAGGCGGAGGAGGACGTTGTTCGAGCCCTCCCATTTACGTCACCATCAATCGCTACTGCATACAACTATATATTACATATATACATAAGCGTAGATAAATAACTTTGAAACACAATTCACACTTTGTTTATGGTAAATATGGTTTGCGTACATAATAAGTAACGTTGTTAATTATATGTATAGTAATAACAAGGAAACGTGTCAGGGAAATAACTGTTTATCTTCATTATTAGACGATGGTTTCTCTTTCGTTAAACATATTCACTTAACGTTTTGATAATTATCAAATCAACGGAGGATGATTTATTGCTTTTTTTGCTCACGGAAAGGGTTTCGTAATGCGATTGTTGCATTAGCTGCGTAAAATTGAAGTAAAGTATAGAATTTCGTAAGATAAGGGCCTTTTCTTTTATCTTCTCCAATCTCAATTGGAGATTTATTGCTAAGCAGCAAATTAGAAAATATGCTGCTGTACTGATAAGTGAAAAACGAACAATATACGTATTCTTAAAGTACGCGTATGTACCTACCACAGACATATCTTCTATACGCTAATAAACTAATTAACTAAAGACATGCTATCAATATTATTTACGTACGCATTAGATCATCCTTAAGAATAAATAATTCGGCACACACTTGCGTTGAAGATTTTTAAATTTTTGGCGATGACATAAGTGTATATAGATATATTCATAACAGCTATCTTATATTATTGATAAAAACTATTCGCGCAAATGTACTTTAGTACACAGCAGTTGAAGCGGTATATACACTGTATGCAATTAAAAATGGATCACCCATAAACTGTTGGAATAATCCGTTAAAACTTTATAGATATATTTCTGAAAGAGCAACTTAAACGATTGCTTGTTGTATTGCATTCCTCTAGTTTGTTTCCTGACATTTATATGAGCCAGATGTTCCGCGCATATTTTTACAGGAATACCTGTTACAACCGCATGGTGGCAATACAAGTGTACAAAAATAATTAGAATGAGTACAGTTTGCCTTATAGATGAACCTGTGTATTTTAAGTCATTGTAGACCACGTAGAATAGGACTAAGCGCACCCAGAAGGGCCGCCTTCCGAAAAGATTTTTTTAAAGCGCTCATTGGCTTCAGTTAGTGACATTTTTAGCGCAGTAGTGGTGGAACGCTATCCCTTTTTTCTTTTTACTTTTTTTTTTATTTCGTTGAATTGTCTTTTATTTACATGTTTATAAGTAATACAAGCTTTCTTGTTTGAATAAATATTATTTTGCAAAAAAGTGGTGCATTTTTAATTGAGGCCAGTGTATATGTATAAGCAAATTCAAACCGTCAGACTAAACAGTATTAAAATACGTTAATCTTTATTGCAAACAATTAATGTACACTTTAACAGGAAGTTATTCCCGTTTCGTGCAACGAATTAAACGGCAGCTTGGTTACGATTTAGATAGATCGGCTTATCGGTCAGAGTTCAACTAAAACCGTTACAATGTCGTAACGTATCGCTTATCGCTTATCACATACGTAGCATCTACACATTTATGACAAAATTATTCTAAGTATAGATATGTGAGTACATGGTGTACAATTGTGGACACTAATAATGGAGCGATGATGTATCTCTCTCGTTAAGTTTAACGCCCCGTATTACTACTTCGTGATAGTTTTTCAGAAGTTTTTCAACAGTCAGAAAGTGCTATAATGACAAGTTAAACTTAACGGGAGGGATACATCATAACCCTCAACGTCCGCCATATATCGGTAGTCAATTAAAAGTGATTTCATGGCTATGTTTCGAAAAGAGAAAAAAATATTGCGATGGAGATATCCTCGCCTACCATGGCTCTTGCATACGTACACCTGAAGTCTCTCATGGACTTGTATCCTCAGCCCTGAACAAATAATTTCAGCATGAAAACTGAAGCCATTCAAATATTTGGCTGCCATTTGCAGTTTCGGCGAACAATTGCTTAAACGCATCTTTGTTATATGTTTTTCTTTTCTGTTTTAAACGTTACTTTTGAACTCTGATAGTTGCTGATAATTGATTATATTGTATTATTGTCTCGACCAGGTGCCTATTCTGAATTCGGTGTCGCCAGTATATCTTGCATTCTCTTCTTACCAAGCTATAGTTATTTAAAATTTAATTTAATTATTAAAAACGACGGTAATTTAAAATTAATGCTTTAATAGAAACTCCTGTATTTTCGCAACAAATCAGATGCTTATTAAATCAAGAGATCTATTTATAGGAGGCTATTCCTAAGCGTAACACAGATATTGTTATCACTATCACTATCCAAGCAGGATGACTATACGAATTTGCCAAACGCGTGTATCTACTTGAAGGTTTCATTTAACATTTGTACAGTGCAAAGTACCAGATGTTTAGGTAAAGTTTTCTTAATAAATCAGATGATCCGGGAATTTTGAGTGACTTTGTACGTACGTATGTGTATCGTAGATTCATATATATATTTGCTAACCGCTTATATATCGCAAGCCGCTTGAATTAATAATAATAATATGTATATCTCACAAAAATACTGATTCGTATTCAACCCGCAAAGTTACCAAAAAAGGGATATATTAACACGAAATGGAATTTCCGCACGTAGTCCCACACGTAATAACAAAAATATCCGATAAACATCAAATTCTAATTATTTTATCGTTACATTCGTAATTTCGGAGACAACCTTGGATGCGTAGGTACCGAAAAAATCGTATAAAACGAAACGGCGATCGTCCGTAACTATCACACAGCACACGGTTCTTAAAAAAACTTACCTTAAATCCATGGAATTCCGAAGTGTAATTACAAGGTATGACGTACATCTAGTCGCACATTATAAACACTATTAGATAGAGCAGAAATATGAGTTCCAACATTTTTGGACGTTATTATTATTTTTTTTTACAATGTTTTCCGTAGCGTTAACGTTATATTCCCACCGCTTCGTGGTGGACTGAATACTCGGCACCGAGTTGGCTCGTATTATAAATTTCTAGTTATCGTTCCTTAGGTAAATATAGAACTTAACAATAATAGTTATAAGGTCGTATTTTCATCAGAACTCGAAGAGTTATTTGATTAGGCCGTACGCGGACGGTCATGTTTTCTGGGCTACGAAGTTACGTACGCAAATATTTAATTTAACGATTCCTATACGTAGTAATGATGTACATCATAAAGTAATTTGTTGATGAACCCTCATACAAAGGAAAATAATACGTGAGACCTGAATTGTTCACACGCATCTGGTGTTTGAATGTTTAGGAAGAAATTCAATGATCACTTTAACCATTAATTAAGAAGTAATTAATTTATCTTTCATTAGATACAAGCTGCAATTAAGAAAAATTTGTTTTTAATTCAAAAGCTTATTTTTTATGAACTTGTAAATTTATCGTCATCACTGGAAAACTATCAAGTAATTAATAAGTATCAAAGGACAACACTAATGAACGTTAAAACATACTTAAAGTACTGCAACCTCTTATTTTTAATAGTTACCAAATACAATCTTGTTAAACGCTAACAGCTACATTATTCAATAGTGCTACCCGACGCCATTTCTATAAGAGCGAGAATCTGCGCCCTTGGTTAAATACGTGTATTTGTAAACCGTTGTTAGCCTACGTAGTTATCTTGTCGGCGATCTGTTGTTGTGGTACTAATACTAATATTGCACATTTACAATACGAATACTCTCGGTGTGCATCTCGTTTTATAATGTTTGGTACGTTTAAGTTTGAATTGAACCTTTTCCTGCGCAATCACGAAATAAATTGTTTTGAAGCGGCACGACGCAGATTTTATCTGTCGCTAACGCGAACGGTGATATTCTTTAAGTTCTTTTACTGAGTTTTAGCAAATTGGAATAATTGCAAGAAGGCGTCTGATGTTAATGTAATGGTAACGATAAAAGGTGGCACACTAGCAAATACTCAATAGACGTAAGATTATAAATGTCCCCGACGGAAATAGATGCATGTAAATATATGTACGTATATAAAGACAGTGGGAAGAGAGGATTGTTTTATGTTATCATTATTATATAATTTCTATGTTTTGTAATATATGTATTAACTTGTCTTCGAAATCTCGCAATAGTTCACCGGCAAGCAGTCCAATAAATGAATTGGAGGTAACAGGCAATATGACAATGGTTATTGTAATTATCACTCATACCTCATTTATTGCTATTGTCATTACTATTACTATTTACATTTAATCAAAAAAAAATCGTAAGGAGGTTAGGAGCGTCGAATAGAGAACGCTTAATAGAAAACTTCAACGAAGACAACATTAAATTAACGAAAAACATTAGTCATCCGTTGTCAATTGTATTTAATGTTGTTCTTCTAGAAACTAACACCAGATGATAGATGGTATTCGACAATAAACAACAAACATATACTCATCGGTAAAGTCAACATCATCAGCATTATTAATTTAAGCCTTAATAGTTAATTGCATTGTTATTTAGGGCAGAGATAATTTGCAAAAATAACACGCGCCATTTTTCGACTAACGAAGATACGATCAACCTTTCTTCATTTTACTTACTTACACAAAAAATAAAGAAGCTTCTTAGGCCTTTGTTATCTTAAAACCTCTTTTACAACATTACTTCTGGTAATGGCGTAAATTGTTGTTAAGTTGTTGAACCGTTCTTGGAATGTTGCCCACATGTGACAATACTTGTTAGCGCTTCATGAAAACGAATTCGATGTTACGACATTAATGTTTTCACCTTCAAATTCTTTCTTTTTAGAGACCCAAAGCGTAAGGCTTTGGCAAATGCGAATATTGACGCCCGTAATAGTGCGTTCCGTGAGTATCTTTACTAGCAAACATGAAATATTCGTTAGTTAATATCAATATTTACACCTACATTCTTCCCGTCTTCAAACGGTTGGTTTATTCAAATAAATGGATGTTACATGTTTGAAGCGACATCAAGGAATTATTCATTCATCAACGTTAAATTAACATAGGAAACCTATAAAATTGCGAATAATATGAAGTACGTCGACGTATTATTCGCATATCATCTTCGCGGCTTTGTCGTTAAACTAAAAAATTATCAAACTGTCACGTTTTTTTTTTTGTTGAAAACAAATGGAAGCAAAACATTGTAACGGTCGTTTTTGAGGACGCATATACACTGCCGGTCAAAATATTGATAACCGCAACAACATTTAAAAGAATTAAATATGTACAGGTTAGCGATTCTAACAGTTTAGTTGCAGATTAAATCAATACATGTACAATTTGTGCCTGACGGTAAAAGTATAGTAGCCTTCGACCGATGGCTTCATTTATAACGTGATTTTGCAGCAGGGGGTTGTGTAAGCGCAGATTCGAACGAATCCACTTTACTAACGCATTGAAATTCACAAGAACGTTGCTTATTGATCGCTTTATGAGAATTTGAAATCATTTCCTTCAATAGCGACAGCTCTTTTTGTTCGAAATTAGTTCGAACGCCCACGTTGTTTCCCATTGTGTTAATGGCGATATTAATGAACTCCTCTCGCGTGTATATTCACAATGTCCGAGAGGTGCCTATAACAGATAATGGGAATAATTTAGGAGACGTATTTAAGAGTAAGCGAAACTAGTTTATTATGTCACCCAATTTCCAGAATTGTTTCGTGTTTATTCTCGCTAACATAAACTAATTCACATCTCTTCGAAGATATAAACGTGCATACATAACTAAGTCGTTGTATCAACAGCATTATTCATAAACGGAATATATTCCTTCCTGCTTAAAATTTTTTGATAACATGTCCCACTATTATATTGTTGATACGTCTATCGTATTATAGAATGCTTATAAATAAAATTTTACCGTTAAGCTTAAATTAATAGATCAAAGTGTTAAGTTATTAGAACTCGGTAAAGGAAGAAATGGCGCGAATAACATATAATTTTGCCCAAAAATATAAGAATTAGAAGGCTGCTTTTCACTGAACTTATCAATACATTTATAAATTGACAAATATAAATTGTTTACGAAATTAGAGATTCATACATTCTTATATACAGAGCATAGCGAAAGCAGTATACAATAAATAACATACTATAATAGCGATAGCGAGGACCGTGGCGTAGTACGGTAAACAATATATAAGTATCGGTAATCTCCGCACCGCGCAAGTTTAATTTGTTTTTTTGGATGGCCGTTTCGAGGATACGAATGTTCCTCATCATCACCCGGTGACCGAATGCTTTACTTTAGAGCGCAACGAACATGTAAGTTGCCAAGAACATGATTTAAAAAGAAAAAGCGAAAACTGTCGAAAAATACAAATAATAACTGCCGAATCTAAACATTGATAAATGAAGAGAGGAATACAATAAAATGACAAAGAAAAACATGCGTTAAAGTTTCCATACAAAAAAAAAAAAATAGAATGATGTCATAGGTTAACATGAGCGTCTTCCTCACATTTTATTTGCTTTTATTTGAAATCGGTTATTTCGCACCGTGTACATAGGTAGATGTATATTTAAAGTTAGCGAAATGCGATATAGAGAAAGCGACGACAAAGTGCTGGATGCCTGGTGTACAGGCTTTTTGATCTGAAAGGTGTGTTAGACCGATTTCCTGCCTTTTTCTTTATCGACCGGATAAACGACAAGATTCCAACGTGTCTTATTCCTGGCCTTTTTCTAATTAAGTGCCCACATTTTCCAATGCAATAAATCAAAGGTACGACACGGAGAACGCTCGTTTAATAACTTACGTACAATTTCGATTTGCATCGATCGAATAGAAATAAATGCTTTATTTACGCAAAGTTTCGATGCACTTTATTACTTATTTTACTTATTATAAAAATTTTGCACGGCTATTTGGAATACTTAGGCATGAATTTTGCCCTTACCTATAGTAAGTAATGCAGGTGGAATTATTCCTTTTTTTTTGCAGCGATTAGACAGACTCAGACAGACAAACAGAGGGCGGTTCTTGTTACGCCGAGAGTCGTCAAAACACGAGTCTGTCTAATCGCTGCAAAAAAATAATAATTTGTCTTTGTCCAATAAGCATTATTCAAATCATGAATCGAAAAAAAGATCCGAATACTCCCAATACAGACCTCAATAAATCGATAGAAATAATGGAAGATAACGGACGCTCATCTATTAAAAATGGGACGCGTGATCTTCCTCTTAATCGGGAAAGATTTCTTGTTACGTTGGATAGATTGCATCAAAATAGTTGGCATATCTTCATAATTACAACGTTGTCCGTAAATAATAATTCATTTGATCGATTAAGTATAATGTTCATTCTAACTGTATTGCATAGCATTTCGTATTTTTGTTCTCTTGGCTTTCTTGCACGAATTAATAACCCCTTCATGTTACGTAACGAAAACTGTACTTTTAACTTTACTCGCATGCTTTTGCCATTACGTACTTATCGAAACGAACTTGATAGCGTTATTTTATAATAACTGTATTTTTCAAAGCAATTCGCGATCTTTATTACATCATAAATGGCGACGTTTCCTTGAACACCGGGTATTTTATGTAATGAATAATGAAAACGAAGTATACATAACTATATAAATCAGTGATAAATATGTATCTAATTATATACTTTCATTTAGAATAAATCTCGATGAAAAGCAAAGCGGACAATTAAGATTTTCGTACTTCTAATTGTTGAAATGGCGTTGAATGGTAACATTGAGTTCTTTTGCTGGATATTCATGTGTTAATTCGACGTTACTAGTAGACGTCTTCTATAGTCCATAGTTATTTTCCATTTCTTATTATTGTCACAGCATTATTTACGAGATTATAAAAATAAGAAGAACGCGTTAAGGATGTGTTCGTTATTTGCAACATCCTGGAGCATTAATTGTTATACTGTGTCGCGTCGCGGATGTAGTATGACTTAGCTTTTTAACATAAATGTAGAGTCGAAGGAAAAGAGGCTGGGCAAAAATGGATCTGTTGTTCTCTTATGACTGATTTTAAATGGTTCATTATTTCGGTCATTTCTAAACGAAGAGGAGTGGAACTTTAAAATACGTAAAGATTAAAATGTAAAATTTGGGGGTGATTGCAGTTAAGCCGGATATTATATGTTATATATAGAAAGAAAGATTATTTTAAAGCATATTTTTTACAAAATTCGTTACTTTTAATAAGCATTAACTCTCTGATTCATATCCATAACAAATTCGACAAATACAGCCTTACTCATACGTTCGCATGGGACGTACAGGAAAACCCCACGATTAAATCTATAGTATTAATAATTTAGTAGTAACGTGTTAATGAGATCGTGGTGCGTTATGCAATGTTATATTAACAAATATTCTTTAGAATTTCCACAGAAATTCGACTTGCAACCAATTGCTATGTATTAAGTTAAGTCAGCAAGTCAGCGAAGAAATGCAATTATTAGCAGAGATGACAAAGGCAGTTCGAATCATTCGTTTTTTGCAGAGACGTGTTTATTCGCCTCGTGAGAATGGATTCGTGTTGCTTACCGGTGTCCCCGAGAGTCGACGAAACACGAGTCTGTCTGGTCGCTGCAAAAAAAGTAATAATTTCATCCTCTTTCGTCCTCTCTAATTATTAGCATGCTAAGAAAGCTGTGAATTGTTAGTAAACCAAGTTGGTACAACGGAATACAAATTTTAATTATGTTTCCTCATCGTGGCATATACCGTTTACAATATATTTGTGACCAACACGTTAAATACGTTAAAGATTTAATTTTTACGTCGTCCATAAGTCAAATCCGGATAATTCTTAATTCACCGTCTTTAACGATAGCCGTTTTCTCAATCTACGTATGTACCTTCCGACTTTATTAAAAAAAAAAGAACGCAGAGTACTTCGCTGCTGCTATTACGTACGCTCCAGTCAGCAACGAATTAGATACTAACCAGCGTTTCGCATGCGAGAGACCATTCGTTGGCTGCGCCAATGGTGCGCACCCGAATTTGCCTACTCTATTAAGGCACCTTTATTATCCGACTAAAAGTACGATGTTAAATGTATTGATTATATAATGGATTTTAAATACCAACGTATTTGATAATTATCTACACTTGATTGTTTTTTAATAGCAACAAGAACTTGCTTAAGCTATACGAAGTATGGACTTCAATCGATGTTTACGTATGTGTATATATCTGGGAACAATTTTAAATAATCACCGAATACTGCAGCGGTGACTAATTGGATTTCTTTGGTAAAATTAAGTATTCTTTTATCTACACGAAAGGACTATTGAAAGACAACCGCTCGTTTATTTGGTATATCATTAATAAACGACTAATTAAATTAGCGAATATTAAAAATAATTTGTTAAAAAAACGGAAGACCGCACGCGTGATTATCGTCGTAAGATTTATTTTCCATCGTATTCTTCTCTTGATTTTTATTAAAAAAAAAAGATACGATCGCAGTTAAACAACAAATTTAATTGCGGATTTATAAAATTTTATAATTTTTCATCGAGTCCTTAACCTTTTAAAATCCGCGTTTTTATGGAGGAAAACTCCGAGTTTAGATTATTTAATTTGTTGAGCTAAGCAAGTAATACCCGTTTCTCCCTGCCGTTCTCTTCTCCGAAATTGATTTTTAAATATCTCCTCTTATCGTTAGCTTTATTGCTTCGTATAAAATTAATAATAAAAATATTGTTTGGGCGCGACGAAAAATGGCACAAATCTACATTAAAAGTGTGTAATTGCTTTCGTACTAGATGCCTTTAATATGCTGCGGAAAGGGCTTTGTGGGCTATTTTGAAGGTACGTGGATTAGGCGATCATCGCATAGAAGACAACGTCGGCCAATACGAATTGTGGAATCTACACGAAACTGTGTTAGATGGTCTGCCTGAAACTAATAATTTGTGGAAATTTATCTAGAAAGAGCATAGCTTAAACGAATTACGAAGAAAATGATATTTTAGTAGACTGGAATACAAATCCCCCCCCCCAAATTCAAGGCAATACTTTAGCAAAACTAATGCTGCGTTCACTTATAGGCGCTGCGTTCGATTTAATCTCAACTTTTTACTCTTAACTTTATTAAAAAAAAATGTTTTTGCTTTTACACTTGGCTAATATTCAGATTTACAAAGGTTGTGTAAATCCACAATTACCTGATACGTGATACATTTACGGATCAGACTCAAAGATTTAATGAGCGCCGAGGCTCAATCAAATCATAGACGTCTGCTCTTTTGCTCGGCTCACCTCGTTTCGTTCGGAAATTACCTTCCCTGATGCTGCTCGTAATTATCTATTCTTCGACCTTGCGTTTGCCACATTTCGCAAGGCAACTGTATCGAAATATTAACGATAATTTTCGCCAAGTCACCCGATTCGATGGATTTAAAGGTCTCGCAACGACTTCCTGGTGCGAATATCTGTATATCGGTCTTGGGGCATTTGTTGCTGAACACTTTTCACCTTAACGGATCTTTAATGTTAGATTCCCAAGTAAAAATGAGTCGGGCAACCTTGCATATTTTTCCTCATCTATTAACGCCGTCTTCATTCAGAATTGAATTTTGATTATTGCGTAGTGCTTTTATTAATTTTATTTTTTTTTTAATTTTAAAATTAACGAATTGTTAAAATTCCTTAATTGAACCTCAACAAAATGAAAAATATGGGACATGTCCGTTTACGTGTATTTTCATCTATTATTTAGTGGATTTTAATGAAGTTTATATAACACCATAATTATTGCACTCATGAGAAACGCCGATTCGACATTGTAAAAACCATCTGATGCGAAGAAAGCGAAATCATAAGTTAAACTTTGTTTTTATGGTAATCAGTGACGCAATGAATAAAAGTTGATACCGTAGGTAGCTATTTAGATGCATTTGCACAAAATTCCTTGAAAGTGATTAATTAATGACGTACAATTGCTCATAATACGTACAACATTAAGTCGTCAATGATTATTTATGAAAAACTTGATTACTCAAGATAATACACGCTAAAATAAACACCTTAAGTCGTGACTACCTCATTTTTAGTCTAATTGCTATTATTCGCAGTCCTATCTCTTGGCAATATTTTGTCTAAGCTAGGTAGTATCCTTTCGGAATAATCATCCGAATGTGATGATTACAAAAATCAACGAATTAATTAAACATTTTATGTGGTGCGGAGTGTACCGATACCTTACCACACCAACAATAAATCACTTTTAAATTAATTTCTGATTTGTATAAATGGAAAAGTAAGAATTCTGTTTTACATGTTTATTGGCGCATTTTTATTTAAATTTTCGATGTTGTTGCCTCCTTCGCATCTTGGCGTTGACGTTTCTTCTCCAGTTTTTGTGCTTCTTTAAGTTCCTTCTTGCGTTTCCACTCTTCCTCCTCCCTCTGCTTGTTCGCCTTGTACCCTTCCAGTTCATCTTGCGGAACGTCCCATTCTGCTCTGCTCGCTCGCGACGTGAAAACGTAAAACGTCGTGAAAACACCAGCGCCACCAAAGATAATCCATATAACCTTCTTCCATTCGGATATGCGGTTGTTAGGTGCCACTTGAGATATAATAATGGGAGAAAGAACACCGCTAATACATCCTACCGTATTTACTATCGATACGACGGTGCCACTGAAGTTTATCGTTAGATCCATGTGGTTTACCCTAAGTCCGGCAAAGTGCGGCCCTTTTGAAATGCAAGCAAACGTAAAACAGGTTACTGCCAAGGGTACGCTGCAGTTTGCGTAAATCATAAGTGCCAGAGCCGCATTAGGGAAAAGGAAACCTAGAAGTAGCCGGCGTATTGTTTTGTGTCGTTATCGTACGGTGAAGACAGTTGCCTACCTATATACGTGAGAGTCCTTCTGCATCGCAGTACGCTCCAGTTTTTCTGTTTAATGCCATAGTCGCAAATTTTTCCGGACGTCACGCTTACTAGCCACAGTCCTATGAAAGGCAACGAAGTAGAAAGCGCAATGCTCCTGACGGACATGTATAGGACGTCGCTGAAGTACTTTGGCATACTGGTCACAATGAAATATATGGTGAAGTCATGCCCGACTTGTCCGATGATCAACGACCAAATTCCAAAATCGCTGAGTATCCTTTTCCAGGGTACCTTCAATTTGACGCAGTTTATCATCTCCCGTTTAAGGAATTCAATCTCCGCTTGCGTAACGTAGGGATGATCGGCTGGCTTATCGCGCACCCACACCAACACTCCGATGCTCCAAATAACGCCTACAGCGCCCCAAAAATAAAACGCGCTCGGCCAGTAACGAGTATACGTCATCCACATCCCCGTCAATAAATTTCCGAAGACGGTGCCCAACGAGTTTGAGGCGAAACTGAAGGCCCCCAATGTAGATCTTTCGTGCGGCGGGACCCAATGAGCTAATAAGACACCCGTGCAAGGGTAAGTAACGCCCTGTCAGGAACATATACGAGAGAGAAATATATATTTCTTGAAGCAATAACGTATCATCTTTGGCGAGCAAATTACCTGTCCGAAACCCATCAATATTCTACCACCGCAAACGACATGCCATGGTAAGTATCGTATCAGTATAGGGAACAGGATAGTTACCAACGTTGATATTCCTATGCCTGCTATATAGGTATACGTTCCGCTTATTAAATCGCCAGCAATTCCAGCGGGCATTTGTCCAAATAAGTAGCCGATAAAGAACGAGGATAAGATATACCCTTGAACTGTCTCGTCCCATTCGAAATGACCACCCTATCAATTAAACCGTTATTTGTTTACTAGCGCAACGGATAAATGCGGGGAGTTACCTTGATATCTTCCCCGTACAAGGACGTGTTTGTTCTGGGACATTCGTTTGAATGGTTTTTCGCCGATGGCGGTACCATTCTCGTTATCGCGACGTTTAAGCATTGTCGTTGTCCATAACCCACTATAATACCTAAAACGCAGAACGTGGACACCACAACTCGCATAGCAATCGTACCTTAAGAAAATCAACAGGTATAGGTCACATATTATGTTATCATCGTGTCTTCATTTACATCCGCAAATGCAATGAAGAGGCTGGCAACGTTTAGTCATGGTAGATCGGACGCGTCGAAACCAAACAATGATCACATGCTTGAGACTAGAATTCTCCTACAAGAGATCGACGTATCCGAAACGATATTTTACGATTTGGTCTGGGTCCAGTGTAAGTCGATCATTTCATTGTTCTTTGGCGAAACACGTTAACGGCATCGGATATGACCTGAAAGATTAAGAAAGAACAAAAACTTTGCAAAGTTAAAGTATTCTCAATTAAAGGTTAGTACTTTTGACATTTCATAACTAGAAACGTCGACGTCCACATTATGCAAGGGCCTCTCAGTTTTATAAGTCAAATCATAGCCTAGCTTCGGCCCGTTTAACAGATGGGATCAAAGAAGCGAGGTTGCTCTGAAAAGTTTCAGGGCCGAACATCGACAAATACGATGCTTTTGAAAATTTCAACCTTCAATGTTGGACGCTTAATTATTGCTTAACAGTCGTTTAGGTTAGTCGATGTTGGTATCTATGTAAAAATTAAAAGAAATACGTTATCGGATCCCGTTTCTGCTTCCTTTGTTCATAGCTTCATAGCGTAAAGGCTTGCGTCGAATGAAGGGACCGTCACATTCGCAAACACTCGCTTTGCGAAACAAAATGCCAACTGCTATCACGATAGATTAATGAAATGGGAGTATCCGGGGCAGAGTTATACGGAGATTAAAGATAACGGCGTAAACGACCAACTTGATACGTTATTTCTATTTACTTCATTTATGCATTACGGTCCATGTTTATCAGCAAGCAGTGTGAGGACACTTAAGATGCTGCCACTATCTAGGGTTATCCGTTGCGGCCGTACTAAATCGTTCCGTTAATTTTTCTCGCCAATTTTAATTTGACGACCGCCCGTTTTCATGTCCTCGTTTCTTAAATTGTTGATACGAATAGTAGCGTTTACGCAAAGATAACGAAATTGCCTCTTTAACTAATTCTTTTCAGACTTATTTAAAACGGCAATTAGATGCTTCTAATATTGGAATCGGCTTTTTTTCGAAACTTGTTACGTTGTAAGCAACGTAACAAGTTATGAGTATTTATTACGGTTTGTTTAAATGAAAATACGCGGAATGTAATCAATGTCAAACGTAATTTATTAATCCTATACTTCGCAAACAGGATCTTCAGCTTGTAAATTGATGAGTTTTAAGGACATCTTAAAACGAAAATCATAAAACGGCGAAGTGCTTAATTATTACATTGCGGATGTACGCGGCAAGTGTCGCAGCGTTTGTTTGAATATCGACGTATCCAAGAAGGGTATTTCCTATTTAACTATACGTATTTATTGCTAAAATATTCAGTTACGTCACGTTTACTTTATAATAGAATAGAATAGAATAATAGGAGAGGCAGGTACTATAACCTTTCGTAAGTATTATATCTAAAATTAGATTAAGTTAACAAATGGATATGTACAATTTCGCGTTTTTAAATAACGATCTTAGTGAACACCACCTACACGCAAGTAATATATTTATTTTTAAACCTGACGAAAACCATTTAGGCTATAACAACTTTAAAGGTGCTTGGGACACAGCTAAGCATCTTCAGGGCACGCTTCCCATTAGCGTATATACATAAATCCTTGCGGAATTCGTTTCCATTCTCGTCGCACCGCCTTTGCAAGCCTGGAGCATTACGGCAGGACGAGACTTGTCGATCAAGTTCGTCTTAAAGATGCTCGATGCGGTTGCAGTCTGGGGAAATTAGGGCGTCATTGTTCGAATAGTAGGTCGTTGCTACCGTTGAAGGATATGCAACGTCCCCATCTCGAAATGGCGTACGTAAGTCATATTTTCTTGTCAAGATAGAAGAAGACGTAGATTGAATTTAGACTCGTCAGGGTCTAGTATTCTTGTATCTTCTTCTAGTCCTCAAATTGATCGGATTCAGTCCTGTCCGACTCGTTACGAATTTTCATTGCCTGTTACGAATTTTTAAAATTTTGAGGACTAGATCGAGATTTTTGGTCTTATTGTTGTTATTACGTGCGGTTAAAAAGTCCTAGAAACGTAGTAGTCTCTTATAGTAAACGACGATTGAAGTATGTTCAATGTCATCTGTTGAGCAAGAAATATTTTGCTAAGTACGCGTTACGTATAGCAAATAACTTTACGGAAAGGCAGGGAGAGCATGTGTGCGGAATAAGAAATGTAACGTGATATGTAAAATCGGCAACCAACAATTTCTACAATGTCGTTGAAAAAAATTAAAAAAAAAGACGGTGCTAGCTTTCGTTTTGAATTAGAGAATTTTAAAGACCTACTTCGATGTATTTGGTGTGTAAGGTATAAAAATACAAAATTAGCGCTTGTTTTGTTCGTCGAAATACACAAGATAAACTACTTGAAAGGTAATCGAATTATGCACATGTCTAGGTTGCTTCAATAGGCTAAAATTAACCCAGGATGTTATTCATGGTGAGTCCTATACGAAAATAACAGCACCTTTGTTTGCACGAAAAAATTACAAATAATCTTAGTCATTTCCATAAAGCGAAAATAAAAGTATTTAAAGAAGGTTAAGCATGAATCTCAATAAAATTATACCGGTAGAATTCTATCGCTTATTTATGGAAATGTGGCTGTGTACAGTGTTCAAAAAGAGTTCTTATTATTCGCGGCACACGCGTATTTATCTTCCTCCATTGTTTCAGGGAGATTCTGTTTTCTGTACGTTTCTAACGTTTAATGCGTTTAATGTACTTTTCATTTATGGTACATGGTGGGTTCATGGAAAATCACGCTGGCACCACAGACGCCGAATAGAAATCTGCTTTGGTACCGATTACAAGTATTCCTTTCTAGCTTCATGTACCTGTTTTATTAATTTTAATTCTTTAATTTAAAGGGGAGAAGGTACCTACCTTTAATCACTCAATTAACGCACCTAATAGCAAAATTAAAAATAGATGTTGTACAACACGAAAACAAAATCCTATCACCCGTTATTGTTAAATCTTTTCTTTTAACTTTTATTTTCTATTACCCTCGATGCACGCGTAATTAACACGAACGGATAGGATTGGCGAAATGTTTATCAGCTTTCAACATAATTCCACCGTACGCAGGAGTACGTGACCGCCACTTCGTGAGCATTCTAATTTCTCTAATATACATAACATAACAATCCGCACGGCCGTATAAGTAACTGTAGATGTGCCTAAAGAGGAAAGTAAATAGCTACGTGAATGTGTTTGCGCAATAAAAGGACGAAAGAAAAATGAACCGTTTCAGAGGAAGAAAAGGAAAGGAAGGATGTCGCGCAATCGAAAGTACAAGCTACGTATTGCTCAATAAATCAATGTTAAAATTGAATATAAACAAGCAACGATATCACTTCGCACTCTCGTAAATCGCTAAAGATGTCTTAATTTAAAGTAAGCGTTTAATTAACAAAGAAACATTTGCGCATAAATTGAACGGTTTGTGATAATTTGTTTAAGAACGTAAGCATAACTTACGGTAACTAAAAGTACCGGTCGTTGGTGTCCTCCCTTGCTCCCGTTAAATATTTAATTGGTGCTATCAGTTGGATACTTAGAGCACAAATGTTGCGTGGAAAAGGTTTGAATTTTTGGCGAAGTGGAAAATTATTTCAACAAACAAACAAATAAACATCTGTCCGCAAATCGCATTATCAACAAATTTAAACAAATTTCATTCATTTATGTTAAAGCTATTTCAGACTTGTTTTTCTATTTGACCATCCTTGCATTAAACTATAAACAAAGCCAACCTTCCATATTTATGTTTAACAAGGACAGTTAACGCGAAAATTTCCAGAAACGTAGGTGCCAATTTTATCGATACTATTGTGATACTCGCGTATATTTTCTACGTTAATTTTCGAACTATCCGCTATCATAATCGTACCTATCACGTGAATTCTTAATAGATGACTCATGCACCACGCATCACGTGCCTTCTACGACTCTGCAACATATATTATGCTTGATTTAATTAAAAAAAAAAAAGAAAAAACGTTTATCCGGGTATGCAGAGTCATCGAGCAGTACACATAAAAATAAATTACATAATTACCACATGGCTCCCATTTTTCATGTTAATGGTTGAACATCTTAGAATAGGTACGCCATGTAATTGCGATTTTATTGGACAAGGAAATTCTTTATGAGCACCAATTATAACTTTGTATAAGCGTAAAATTAAGAATAAATAATCGCCTACGCATAAAAAAGATCAATTGATTTTTTTTATGTTCATGGGAGAGTTATCTTAAATCTATCACAATTTCCTCTTCTTTTCGGGTTGATAAATGTAAAAGGTCGTTCATCACTAGTGACTTAACATTGGCTCTGTTTAGAGGTTGCTGAGACGGATCCGATTGAAATGTTAAATGTCAAGATGTCAAGATTGAAAAGTCCAATTCGCTACGCAACCTAAGCTATTATTCGGTATGCCTCACTTTTCGCCTGAGTCCAAGCTACTTCGATTGGATTTAATCGGCAGTAAAATTATGATATTTTTGGTAGCTGGGCTTCGCGATGAGCTTCGTATTCTTTTAAAAAGCTGTTCTTTAAATGTAATGTTATGTTATTTTGGTGTCTGTGACTCTAGCAGCCAATTACTTGGCTGCTTTCGAGACGTCTCATTTTTAACTTCCGAAATTTTCCGCCGACAAATCTTTAACAATCCTCTTCTTAGGAAGTGATTTTTCCATAATTATTAAAAAATGGAAGGCGTCGGGGAGTGCACGAAAGAATGATTACGAATGATGTGCGAAACTACCCTAGAATTCAATATAGCAAACAAGCCAATGACGTACTTGTGTCGTTTTACGTCGTATATTAGCATGCCGCAAGTAATATAAAACATTCATAAAATCGTCATACATATATGAACAATTACTACATTCCATGAATGTACATACGTAATTAGTACTCTCGTGTAAGACGTCAACTAAACGAACCGGCTTCTACATTTGCTTTCGGAAATTACTAAATGCAATAAATAAAAAAAAATACTTAAAGGTAATAACGTCGACGAGGTAAATGTCGGCGGCAAACAAGAAAATCAAGAAGATACCGGTACGCCAAAGGCGGTTGAGGCACGTGACTACGTCAGCGAGTTTTTAAATACCGGTATTTTCATTGAGTATTCCTCATAATTTGGCATTCTCTTCCTTGTCTAATAAGATGTAGCACTAACAAATATATAAATTGTTCTAGGTAATATGTCCAAGTATCATCATCTTGCCTACTATAAGAATCATAGGTTTAGTTAGGCTACGTTAGAAGGGGCTTCGTTATTTATAAGAATATTCCAACAAGTTGCGACGAGTTGGACCGAAAGCTTGAGAAATGTTCGACATGCAGCAACAAGTATTTTAATACCGAATAGTTAACTAGAAAAAAGTATCGGTAATGTTGATTGATGCCGGGTTGATCTTAGAACCTCGTCGAAAGGTAACAATTACCAAACTCTCAAATCTCAATTTTAAAAGCGTGAATTATTCTTGCTATTTATTATTATTATCTCCTGTATTTTTAATTATTTCGATCCGTTTTTTTTTTTTTGTTTTATTTTATTAATCGTTGTTATTTCTACGCTTCACGCTCGTACGAATTAATTAATTATGGTAGGTTCCTAGATTAGACAATACGCTCGCTTTCGAGGCTTTTGTTGTCGGCGGTCGTACCGTCTAACCAAGCAAAATCGCCGGATCAGTATTAATATTTAGTAATTTTTTTCCAACAATTAACACTTTATTCGACGTGATTGCACAACACGCTGACCAATAATTCGATTCTTATTTTTCTGTGATGCCGTCCGCTCTGGGTGTTTAGTTAAAGATTAACAGATTTAGATAATCCTTGAAAGAATCTGTAATCTGGCAAATTCATTTCATCTGGCAAAATTTATACGCTTCAATATTAACAATGAATAGGAAGAGAGAAGAAAGCCTAACGTTTTCGGTGTAGCAAAAATAATTAAATACAACATTGCGACAAAAAAAAAATGCCCTCCTAAATAGAAACAATTAAATACGTAATGAAGGATCATTGCAAGAAAATGATAAGCAGAAATAATCCACAAAAAATAAACGATGAAAGTAAGATGGAACGGAGGATCGTTAATGAGTCAAGAAATAGTCATGGGTACGTGAGTAGAAAATTGAAAGTGCTTTTTTTTTCTCAGTAGTAACTGCTTTATTACATTAATACGAGTACATAGGCGACAATTATTTACATACGCACAAAAAATCCCGCTAACATATTTCCTTTTAACGATTACAAGAAGCGACTCCTAATTACATCATTAAGACGTTGATGGTTGTCAACGAGTAATAGGTAGCCCCCCACATATCGAATACAGTTCCGTTCCGATTTAACTAAGGAAGTCCGTCAAATTCTCTTACAGCACAGATGTTATGTGAATCCCCGGTAATGTCCTGAGAAGTTTTATGTAAAAGTAAATGGTTTAAAGAAATCCCCTCGTTGACTGATTTTGTGCAAAATAACCGAAATTATGAGGGCTATGTCAATAGGAAACGAACATCACTTAATCGCGCTGCCAGGGTCAAGTGGCGGATTTCTCAAGTTCGAGTTGCCATTTGGATGTTGGGGGGAATTATCAATTCATCAATCAAGCGAAGATCTAGTAATACCATTCGCACATTAACAGTTTGCTAAAGTTATGACGAGCTTCGCATAACTCGAAGGGCTCCATTCACAACCAAAAAAAAATCATGTCCATCCAATTCCGCGTGAGCGGAAAATAATTTCCTCTCTACGGACTGGTTTTTCTGCCGATGAACGAGCCGGGATGGTCGTCTCTTTAGTTCGGTGTAGTACTGTCCCGCGATTGCCGCTTGCCGATTGATGCTTTCTCGTCTATACGTATTCAATTAAGATTTTTCCTAGCAAATCCCAATAAATCGCCGCCACAACTCTGCCTTCCTTGGTGCACCTTTGCCGAGAGAAACTCATTTTGTTCTTGGTGTCTAGCGTGTAATGGTATATCCATGTCTTAATTACAGTCACATAACGCCGCAGAGACTAGCCAATAGCTTTCTCATAGTCAATTTTTCGAGAAGGATGTTTTGCACATATTACATTTTGCCTACAATCTTCGACCGGCTAACGCAATATCATGAATTTTCCTTGTATGTGGTGTGGTGGCGGCCCAACGGAGTGTATAAGCTTTTATTCAAGCTTGTCGTAACCTCAGGCGCCTTTTAGTGTGTAAGTTCCATGGCCTTGCTACTATCACCTCCTCATCGTAAAGGGTGAAGCGCCGTTAATAACCCCAACTACGAAGGGTTTAACTCTGCCCAATCAAGCGCTGGCCCTCTTACCATTGGGCCACCGAGCTGTTAAATCGTATTATTCAATAATGGAACGACCTTAAAGGAAGATGTTCGATAGCGCTTGAATTTGTAAAGCCAGTATCTGATCATCTGATCTCTTTGGTTTCTGCAAACGTTTTCCCGACAAAAAAAAAGAAATGGAATCCATCATGCCATAAATACATAAGCTTCCTTTCAAATGTTCTCAGAACAACACTATTCGATGGATCTCCTAAATTTTGACAGACGTCGATTGGAGGTTAGTAATCACAGTCGGTAATGCAGATTTTGACATAAAGCAAAACATGGGTACTTCTCATATCATCCTCGTATATATAATAAGTTACTAATTTGTAGTTAATAATAAAACGAACACAGATGCTTGTATTTTTTTTAATACAAAAAGAAATCAATTAATTTTATTTGTGTAAATAAACCGCAATCACGAACTTAATTTACTATTCACGAAATCGACAACGTACGCTTGCTCAGAGTAACTCTCCAACTCATTTGCATACCCCAAAAAAATTTAAAGATCAGTTCATCACGTAGCGCAGGAAACAAAATACTTCTGAGAATCGGCATTGTCGATTATTTAATTGTGCATACCTCGTACAATAATGCTAAAATCGCACTTACGCACACAGACGCAAACTTCAACTTCAACGCACGCCGATCTACACACTTGTACATCTGCGTACATGTGTATGCACATACACCTGGATACAATGGTAGGAATCTGGTGATTACTTTCTCCACTATAAGCTCTTCATATTAACGGCAAGAATAGCACAGAGTCCGACCAGTCGCAAAGTGGGTTTCGTTGCTGCTGTTGCTTGCCGACTTCGTAATCCGCCCGCTAACCTATTAGCATCTTGTTCCTGTACACCTATTGATATCACCAGGGGACGGCGAATGAATTATCGTAAACGGCGGCGTGTTCAATAAATCGCGCGTTGTCCTATTTTAAATAGACGTACGAGTACGTTAACGTCCGCCTGTTTCGATCTAGTATGTTATTGTGTTATGTGTCTGTCAGCAATTTAAAGATCTAAAAACGTTCGCTGAAATTGTTGTGTTTTTAAGATTAAAGCTATACCGTTCCGTACGAGATCCGAAGAATGGAGCAATATATTCGGTAAGTTCTATAATATTATTCTTGTTGCTATCGCGCAATAAAAGTTATTTTAGCTTTTTTTTTGTGGTAATTGCGAATTCGAAACTTCTTTTCTCTTTTTGGCAATAGTTGCCAGCAATTTCGAAATTGTACATGACTGAATCACCGCAATGAAATTTCGAAAGTTATATATTTAAGATCCGCGTAGTTTAATATGAAGTTATTTCCTTTATTTTTTTATTATTATTTTTTTAATTTTGACTAATTCGATTTTTGTCGGACGAGTATTTCCGCTGAGTTCATCCCGTTATATTTCGGATATTTTTAAAAATAATGCCGCAGATCTAATTCTACACGTATAACATTATACGGCTTTTGAAGACCAACGCATATTAGGCAATATCGCATTTTTACAGAGAAATTCTTCGCATCATCTTAACATCGACGGAATACAAATGTAGAAGAAATCTTCTTCGGTTTCGCAATCCGAACGTCCTTGACAGACAAACGTACATAAATTGTTAACGCGGTCACACTACTTCACACTCTCATGTGTTACAAGTGCTAACAATATCATGTTTTACTGAATGGAGTAGTAAGCTCCATTGTTAGCTAATTGTAGCTTAATTCAGGCCTATCGAATTCGTACGTTGGTCCGGGATATTTAGTTCGGGATGGTCGGATTTATTTCCGTGAAGTTGCGCCATTTAAAATGAATCGATTTTTCCCCTAAAAGAAATAATTATTTTTGACTCGCATGGTATGTTTAGGTAACGAAGATTTAAATATAAAATCGACCGAATTTTAATGTTCGATAGATAGATGTTAAGCAGTTTCTAGTTAATTGATGAATTTTATTTGAATATAATTTATTATTACAATAAATTGAATCAATTGTTTAGGATTTAATGGTAGTTTGCTGAAAACCGCAATTTTGATTAAAAAAATTGAAAATATTGTCATAAAGTAAACGTTTACTTTTGAAATCGCATCAAGATTTTCTGTAGAGAGGATGACAGAATGCATTGTCGTTATACTGGTGCACATCTTTGTTAATGTTTTGTTTAAGTCACAAGTTTTAGACGTAAGCAATAAATAAATACATAGTTGTTTTTGTGAAGGTAGGGTTGGGTAGAATCGAAACGATCTGTTAGGGCTGCAAGAATTGACTAACAGCTTAAATTAGATAGAAAAATGAATGCACTAACAATCAAGTTAATATAACCATCGTGTATAGACTAGCTCCGCCATAATACGACTGATCAATGTACATCTTTATTTGCATTTAAATAAATACGAAAAATAAAATAACAACAAATACGACAACAATGTTCTACATTATTTATCTCAACGGGATCTTAGTTATCACTTAAAACAACATAACATAAACAATTAAAACAAAATATTGTATGTCACTTCGAAGAATAAAGATTCTGAGAAGTTGCATAAAACACATCATCGTTTGCATATTCCATTTAATTTGTTCTTTGCTTGTAAAATATTGTTGCTCTCTATCTTTTGCATGGTAAAGAATCTGTAATTCACTTATGGTGAACCTATTTATGCGAATTCTGGAAATAGCGATAGATGTTCAAACCAATAAAATCGCGTATAGTATCCTATACTTAAAATTAAGTGAGCTTAATGGTAGTTTTGAATGAGGAAGACGGCATTTCAAAGTAACATTCAAGTTGAGTCTTAAGTATTGTAAGTTTTATATGCGTTTAAGCGAAGTACATCAAGTCTCACTTAGGAAAATATCTCACCAATCCTTCGACAATGTCATTCTACAGTCCATTAAAGGTTTATCTCCAACACGATGATATGACTCTCAACATGCGCCTAATGTTTTACCCTATTTCTTCTATAGATGAAGCGTTGTTAAATGTGATAGTTGCGATCACTAAAATCTATTCAACCACGTTTCTCTTTCCCTTTTATTCAATCCCCTATCTATCCCCTTATTCAATGTTAATACATATATGCATAATGTTGACCGAAGTACAGAAGCTTACCCCGCTATAATCAAAGCATTATTATGTTTTCATTGCAATCGCTACTAAAGCTTGAAATTGATTCATTCAAATTCAACTCTGCGACTAATTTACATATTGCAAATGAATGTCATAGTTGTCTACATACGCCTATTAATAAAACGGTGTTACGTGGAACTATGTTTCTAAAGTCTACTCAATGCCACCATGCAGAATTAATATTCTTATTATTACATAAACTTAGGTAAGTTATATCTTGCGCGAGATTTCTTTGAAGCCGCTAAATATTCAGTTATTCTCGTTTATCAATTAAATTACTACCGGTTAATGGTTAACGGGAATTGACCGAGTGAGATATTTAATTTTATAAATAATAATCTCTTTATTCGCGTTAAGTCGTATTGGTCAATATTCATTTAATTTATCAAGTTTTGCCGATGGATTTGGCCCGATTTAAGTTCACCGCTGATTCGTTGTATTTCCCAAAGTGGCTCCGCGGAATTGTTTTATTATTACTTAATACACCGCTGGTATATACCGATTGTTGACCAGCGGTGATGTGATCGTGCGTGTAGGGGACAAAAGAACGTCCCTGCCACAATGTTATTTCCTCGTTAGATAGACTGATATGAAATTAGTTTAGATTGAAAGCTGGTACATTTAAACAGTAAATTATATTTTAAATTGAAGTAATTTTTCGAAACGTTTTGCCCGTGATGCACCATAAGAAGTTGCCTATTTAAGAATAGTCCTGTTATTTTGGTGGATCCGCCGGTTATTTTAGAGAGACAACTTTTTTATACCGACAGGGAATACATTTAATACGTGATGAATATATTTACATGTGAATCGCGGCAAAACGAACATTTCTCGCTACTTTCAAAAGAAATTTAGCGAAGAATTCAATTTTGGAGGTTAATAAATAGGTATTTATTATATTGATAAACAGGTTCGAATTTGATAAATGTAGTCGATTGTTGTGATAAATTTATTAGTTGATGTAATTTTTTTTTATTGTTTTAATAAAACGAAATCGACGAATACGATTTATTAAGTTAATTTCTTTGTCGTAGTACCCGTATCGAAATTTAACCATTCATCTGGCTACGATAGATTAAGCATCGTTGTTCTAACAATTTTAAAAAGTCCTTCTTCTTTGCACTAGCTATGCTCTCGCACAGATTCAATATACACAGCGATACAAGCAATAGCACAGTAAATAATCCTATCGGAAGGTAATAAATTATTACGTCAATTGTAACTGTATTTACTTGCAATATGTAACGGTTACAAAACATATGTTGTCATAAAAAGAAAAACACATATATATCTAACTGTAAAATAAGCTACTGTCTTCCATCTATGTCCAGCTACGCATTTACTACATTTGTAACCTTTATAATAGTGGCGCAACATGAAAAATACAAGAGAGAGAGAGAAAAAAACGTGCGCTTTTAAATATTTAAATCCATCACTGTCAATGCAGAAAAAAAAAAACAGCATTAAGGATTATATACCTACGTGCGTTAGATATGCAACATAATCGAACGGTTATTAAGTGTTCTACGTTTCGACGGAAAGCGAAAATAAGGCAATTATCAGCGCTATCTATTAATTACATAATCCCCGACAATGCAACAACACACACGGCATAAGCAAATGTAGTTCTGCATAAGAATATCAAGCACATGTTAATCTTGACCTTATGATGGAAATACGAGTTGAAGATATACGTATGTAGATATTATATATGTATGTACAGGCCGCGTTAAGAACTACGCGCATTATAACCATTTACGTGCATATAATTTTGTTGATTTTTCGCAGGATTTAGATGGGACTTGTACAATCAACCGCGTAAGTATCCGCTATCTTTAGCGTAAGCATCTTTATCTTCATTATCCTTTGATTTTAGCAGGAATAAAGAAGACTCGTGCTAAGTTTTTCCTGTATTACGAAGAAGATTTTTTTTTGAACACCACCTCCTAATTTTCAATTATCTTTTCATCAAGCTGTTCGACTTATCCACTACAACTGTAACTCTCACGGCCCTTTAGTCCGTCTCTTTGATATCTCCCTTCATGCTTTTACAACAATATTTACTCTGACTTCGCGATTTATATGATTACTTTTGTAAGAAGATGTACGTACATATAGATGTAACCGTCATGGAATTTACATAAATATACAATGAATACGATTAGAATTACGAAGATTTGCGACATGTAATATCACGTACGAGGTGTTAAGTTAGGAATAAAAATGATATGTGGACGATTAAAAATGTAATTATTTTATTACATGCTATCGCTCGCTTCCTCGTCATGGAACTAACACCGTGAACACGTGCCTTCATGTTTGTACGTAAGTTTTCCGTAAATGTGGAAAACGAGCCGGCATTACGCTCGCCAAGCTCGTTTTGAGAAAATTTGTTCTTTTTACGACGTTTCCTTAACATGGTAGGCGGAGTAGAAATTGCATTTGTCTCCTGTTTTGGTATCAGCTTTACTCAAATAGCTTACTTCCGTCGATCAGGTTTAGTGCTTGCAAAAATAATATGGAGACCGCTTCCTCGTCATTCTTATTAAATCTGCACAGGATGGATCCTATTTTGTGCAGGCATCCTCTCGGAAGTTGAATGGCGGAGGGTCTTCTTGTCGTTCGTTTGCTGTGGTTTTATCTGGGTAGGTGACTGGCTACGATTCGAAATGTTAAAACTTGCCGCTGGCAAAGCAACGCGTGAAACGAGCTCGATAGGTGGTGGTTCAAATTTTATTTTTTTTACGTGCGATGACGACCACACCAGGTACGCAAGCTGTGGAACTTTTTTTTTAGTATGTAAACGGTGTGGTTAGAGTGCTTCTTGACTTTGATAGGAAAGATATGAACGCGCAGCGGCTCATACCACTTGGAGCATCAAGCCGTTAAATCAATTTTTTAAAAATTTTCATTTAAGATACTCGTCTAGTAATAAATCGGACTCCTTTTCTTGAAGTATTTAGTATATAGAAGGTACTACAACACAGCATAGGCCAATGCGAAAAAAAAGCAGGTCAGTTCTGGTTTTTTCTTTTTTGTCGAAGAAAATGTCTATATTTACATAAGATATGTGTCATGGCTAGGATATTGCTGATGTAACTGGTAATCTGTGGAACAGTTTTGGCATTCTTAATAGGTGCAAATGCAGAAAATAAATATGCAACACTGGAGTCGACGCAAGCATAACATTCGTATGCAAGGCCACACGGAAATCTCTATTAAAGCATTTTTAGCTGTTTACGTCATCTGATTGTAACAGCCTACGACAAATATCAACAAACTTATAGTAAAGGCAACATCACGACATTGCTTTTTTCCCTCTTAAACAATAATAAATAGCCACAAACTTCACAGCTGATTACTAAAACGTTACCAAAAAACTAATGTTGTCATCTAGATTTGCTGTAAATAAAAGAATTCCGGGTATTACATTCCGCCTTCTTTAGAACCGTAAATTATTCAATCAATGAAACAACTCATCGGACATTCTGCACCATTTGAATTGCAAAACGATCTGATGAAATACCGCAAAGACGACAGGCGAGCACCATAACATCGCGTACTTCATCCGACCCAAAAATTCGAATCAATGACCTTAAAAAACGACGGACCTCCATTTAGGGAAACGTCGCCGCATTGTTTACGCTTCTTTTTTCCACTATCCTGGAAGCGCGCCGATAGAATACAATGGCGAATGCAGCACGTAACGTGTTCGGGAACTGTGAGATTTCGCATTTATCGACCGAGTATTGCGTATTGCGGCCTTTTGTTCGCCATCCGATCTTGATCTGGTCGCGTCCGGTTCGAAAGGGCCAAAGATACGTACGTACGTACCGCTGGTGGAAACAACGCGGTTACGTAACGCGAAATAATAGAGTATAAATCGCGTATATCGTGTAGATCTGTTGTTGCGTTCACGTACACGTACGGTGTATATACTTTCTTAAATTTGAAAAAAAGGGGAAAGTCGTGTTGCGAAGTGTCGACATAGGTTTGGCAATTCTTGTTTTTAATCGACCGCTTAGTTCCTACTTGCTGGATTGTAAATTGAAATCCTTGGAACCGGATTCGAAACGATAATTTCGTTAGTGTTTGCTATTTAAGTAGCACGCTAATAATTCTAATGTCTAGACATGACGGATATTATTAGCGAGAGTATAAAAAGAGACGTAGGAGACGGTTAATATCGAATTTTCTATCCAAAATTTTAAAAATGGAAGATCCAAGCATATTTTAGAACGAAAATCAACATCAAACGAGGATTCAGTAGTTCCTCGTTTGACACCCGCGTCTGGTATTACAACAGCAATACCAAATGCGTGGACTAGTCCATCCATTAACATCGACCAATAAGGTGTATTATAGGTTGGCAATGTAATTTTTTACCGCAAGTACGTAAGAATACTAGAACGTTACTCAACCAAGACCTGTTACATCAGTCCCACCAAATAAAAAAAATATGATTCTACAGACGACGGGATAAGGCTCAATTATTTCCTCCTTTTACTCAATAATACGTCAATCGCTCTCTTAGCCGATAAAGCTTGGCGAGAGTCCTGAGCAAAGTCAGTAAACTTTCTGCTCTGTTCGTTGTTCTTTCTTCTCTGCGTTGTTCGGCTCTGTTTTACCTGGACATTAGAAATTCTTCCTCCTGAGCTACACCAATAGAATCACACCGGACCGGTTGTGTCGCAGAGACAGATTAGCGAAAGAGTTTGCAAATAATTTGGCGCAAGAAGAGTAGCGGATAGGAAATTGATAAAGAAGTATTAAGGGAAGGAGATGCTAGAGGATTGGCAGAGGAGATGGGACGAGGACAAGATAGGAATAGAAGCGCACGGGTTTTTTAAAAATGCACCTGCGAAAAACGGAGTTAGAAGGAAATCCGTACAATGCTTATAAGAGGTTGCGAATACGCGAGGAGGGTGGCATTGCTGAATAGAACAACTGACACGAGTTACGAGGGGAGCCCAGGTGGTTGAGGTGCGCCGTGAGGGTTTGGTGGAGATGTGCAAGGCCTTCAATGGCTTTTCGGAGAGGATGTTGTACGCGTGACTTCTTGTCGGATCCAATGCGTAAAGGATAACTCCCGGGAATCATCGTTAGTTGATAGATTTTACCGAATAAAACCTTCGGGACGAAAAGAGAGATCGCATTTGGATGTTAGGAGTGCGTCGCCTTGACGGTTGTCAAACGCACGCAGTTGAACGGCATTTATGTTGATTCCAATAGCGTTATTATATCATGTTTTTCTGTAAAATAAACTGTTTTTTTTTCTTTTTTTTTATATATAAATATATATTCTAAGCTGCAAGACAAATTTTATTTGATTAATTTTATAACTTCAACGAGGATGAATGCAATCAAAGTAGAAATAACTGTGAACACGGTATGCATCCGCGAATATGGATAAACGAATACAACACGCTTTCGTTTTTGAATTACGACACGGATACTTTAAAGGATACATTACATATTACCGATGCCAGCCAAACGTACGTAATCAACACGGAAAATTGGCCAAACTAATTCACATCCGCTACATATTCATTTAGCCGTAGATACACTGTTATTGTTAAACCGCAACGCCCGAGGCTGCAATAATCGATACCACCTATGCCATTTCAAATTCACATACGAAGGCCGTATAATTTAGGATTCAACTTCATCCATTGAAAATACACACGAAAATATGCCCGCGTCGCTGATGCATACGCTACCCGCTTCATTAATATTAATTCAAGTTAAACGGTCGTCGTGCGCGGGACCTTTTCGCAATTGCCGCGACGATGTACGCGAGACGTTGCGAACTTGCGGCTTTCGTAAAACATTACGGCAAATTTCCTTAATAAGACCTCTTGTTTTTTTCCCCCTTTCAACGTTTATCTGATGCGATAATATTATGATGGTAGTTTCACGTAAAGCGACTGCGGATTTCGAAGGCTGCTCAGGGCAACCGTTTTATAAACTCGTAGCGGATTACGAGTATTGTTTTTGTAATGTTACGATATTGCTCGTCTTCGTTGCGCTGGAACAAAGCGAATTCTCTTATCGTGAGCCATCGCACGGTGACCTCTCAGGATAAAGAGATGCTTAGCGAATCTCTGGAGGATTAATATATCATATTCTATTTTTTCCGCAGATTATAGATTTTTCGAACCGTGTCATGTCGTTAAAAATAAAATAAAAATAAAAATAAAAATAAAAATAAAAAAAAATAAAAATATAAAAATAAAAATATTATTTTTTATTTATTAATTTATTTTTAACGACATGACACGGTTCGAACCCGAAAAACGTTTAGTTTCAACAGACTACAGCCGTGGAAGCCTACGTTTTTATTTCGATATTTATAAACTATGACGATGCATAAATCTCAAAAAAACAAAAATTCTTGGAACTCAAGCCCAAAGCTATAAAGCACGTTGATTTCTTCCGTCACGACCTGTTACGCAAGCCAGTTACGATCGCCTATTTTATGGTATAACGATTTCGAATAGAGACGCAGGCGAATAGGAACAGAAAATGTTACCAATGCTTCTGCGATGAGTTCAGCAATACCTTCCTTTCGAATTCTCTTCAAATCCTTCGTTTCTCCTTTCCCTTCCTTCCTTCGATTCCTTCGATTTTGAGCTGTATTCTACGTCGCAGCATTAAACGTGAACTTGCTGAACTAATTTCGAAGTAAAGCGAGAAATCCGACGCAAAGGTTGGGAACGGGGCGTGGTATTCCACTCGATCTCGCAGAGGTCGTCAACTTTTCGAATAGTTCGTCGGAATATCAATTATCTCGTAGAATGCGTATGCTTAGTGAGAGAAATAACTTCCGTATTTTGAATGTTCGAAATTACGTCGTAATTAAAGTGAGACCCGCTAGAATCTTACGTTATTTCCGTGTATCATCATCGTTTGAGGACGAATGGTATTATAAGGGTCTCGGAAGGTTTCTTTGATCAACCCTCTTCATCTAAGCGCTGCTCTGTTGGGATTTACCATCAACATAACATTATAGATGCTCTAATACACATTTCGATTCGGACACCTTCTTGCGACACTTGCCCGGTGAACGTCGTTCATTGTATTTACCCAACGGTTCCCTTCAAATTAAACCGTCCGACGTCGAATACAATACAGCTTATGTATACATTAATTCGCAACAGCTTTCGTGCGTTCTACTAAATCACAGGAATTTTAGATATTATCTGATTAGCTACGCCACGTTAGACAATAATTCATTCCCGAAAGTAATTAGAATCCATCTCTCGCACGAACTGGTAATTAACACCTGTGTAAATCTGTACGTACGCAAACGAATAACGGCTAGAAGGATAAATACGTAAGAAATCCTAGTACAATGCCGACGTCATGTATCATGTCATGCAGTTCTACGGCTACATTCGAATCTTCCCATCTAATCTGCATGGGAACTCGGTAATAATAGATTCGTTTATTTCGGCGATGCGGTTGCGAAAGGCGCTATAGTTCTGTTGCAATACTTACTCTTTTTCGTATCTGTTCTCCGCGCGAAATTTCTTAGCGTGACGGTTAATCACGTCCGTTACACAATTCAATTCTGGACCGTCGCTGTTATTAAATTAAAGGTAAGTAAACGCCCTCTCTATACGACATTTATACATTTAGATACGTTGATAAATGCGTGTGAACCGTTAGCATAGGTTGATGATCTAAATTTCATCGTAACATTGGTTCCGCGATCGTCCGATTTTGCGGGACACCACGTGAAAGAAGCTTCAACAATAACGTATTTGAAAAAAGCATTCTCATCTCTTGGAATCAGGGAAAGGAGCCAGTGATGTCGCGCGTATATTTCGTGAAGTTAAAGAAAGAAGTTACCTCAGATCGGACTGCGCAAAACTTGGAGTAAAGGAGATGTTCGAACATATCTGCGACATATTAGGCGTAGATAATTATTTGTCGAAGGATTTTCAAGTTATGGGCTCTGTTATGCTCATCATACAAATTGTTTATTTTAGTTAATCTAAAAAAGGATCTAGCGGGATCAAATCTGGAGATATTGGAAGTCATTGAATGATGCTAACAGAACCTATGGGACGATTAGGAAATGTTGCTTTAAAAGAAATATCGACGCTGCATACATCATTGAAGTTAATAATTTCAATCACGCTACATACACGGAGATCTCGTTGCTGCATATCGTCATTTAAATGTCTAACAACCAGTTGTTGTATTGCTTTGAACAATTAATGACAATCGAAAAAAAAAAACAATTAACAACGTCGCATCATCTTCATGATAACAATGCCGGCTTTCACACTTTGCATGAAACGATTTATTACTTGAAGGAGAACGAATTAATGTCTAGTTGTCCGTATTCGCCCCATTTATCGCATAACGACTTCTATTTGCTTCCGAATATCAAATAAAAAATACGAGGAGCTCTTGCAGCCTTTAAAAACTGGGTTGTAACTTTTTCTTTGCTCAAAACGTATTCTTCGGATGAGTATCACGCAATAAGTGTCAAACGTAAAACGTATAAAATCTGTTAACATTATGAAGAAACGCCTTAAAATTTCCAAACTGGTTCCGTTTTCTTTTCACATCTTCTACAAAACGGTTGCATCATAAAATAGAATATCTAATAAAGGATAACGATGCTTGGCAACAATCATATATTCACTACGAAATTATCGTATACCTACGCCATGTATTTACGTCGACGTACGTACAATATACACATACTTATGCAATAATCAGGGTCTGCTTAATAGAGCATGCGATGCAACATTCAAATCTTCTTGCAAAAGCGTTTTTATATAGGAAGGAGGCGGAGTAAATTGAAAAAGTATTCAAGTGAAAGCTGCGAGCGACCCAAGGAATGCTACCGCTTGTACTTGAGCCATCATTCTTATAAAGCGAAATTACACACATAAAACCGCAATATGAAGTAAGCAAAAAATCGATTGATTAATAAATAGGTAATTATCCGCATGTAGAATATACGTGTACAATTAGGTATACACCGCTATCGGTGGTTAATTCTAATTCTTTTTACGTGGGAGATACTAACCGAATATTCAATTGAAAAGTTCTATGCTACGCTCTATGTAAGTTGTAAGAGATGTATGATGTCTGCTTCCGCCATTTTTATATTCTGTTAAAATATCTTAGCCTATAAAATGCTTCCGGTTGAACAGGAAGTGGTTCACCAACTTTCTTATTTTAAAAACAATTGCAAACCATTTATTAAATTAAACGATTGCACATGTATTAGGACACCTTACCTCTAAAGCCAACTATTTATTTAGGATCGTTGTTGAAATCACCATCACACCATATGGATCTGTTATCTTCGTTGTCTAGATGATCAACAAGACTCAACCTTCAAATAACTTTAATAATAACGATAGGAAGGACTGTGGCGTAGAATGGTCCTCATCATCGACCGGCAACCAAATGCTATCAATCCTTAGGTTACCGGTTGAGGATCAGGGCCATCCGTGTCTTCGAAAGGGCCACCCCGTAATTAAACTTGTGCGGTGCCGATACTTATGTGTTTGTTTAACATTAACAATGACTTATCAAGCAGTTTTTGAGAAGCCCGATACTTCGTAGATTAACGAATTATTCAGTTTGCTTGGTATAAGAACGAGACAAATTTTTTTAAATTATCTCTTTTAGATTATTTATGTCTCAATAATATATTTCTTGTTGTTTTTCTTTTTTTTTATCTACTTCTCTGTACAACGCTATTACACCATAAATAGTTACAATATAATGTAATAGTAATTAATCTACTCTTAACAACCGCAAAAGCTCACAAGATAGCAACAGTATTGTGAGTGATATGTAATTATACTTATAAGAAGCAATACGTAGCTGCGTCAGATTGAATGAAGCAGATATCGTGGCATAGTTCCGTAGTTTAGTATCTACTATACGAGCTGTTGGATATCTGCTGATTCTTAAGTAGACTACTTTGTCATTCGTACACCAAAAACTTGGCTAATATCGTCAATTAAAATTGTTTTTTTCGTATAACTTAGTCTTGATGTATTGAAAATGGTTAAACACAATGCTTTCTTATCTGCTGGGTTGGTATATACAAAAGTTACTTTAAAGTACAGTCAGTCACCACGTTCATTTGTAAATATACAAGCAAAACCAGAGATCTCCACGATCTCCAAGCCTTAAAGAAAGAAACAAAATTACAAGTTCGCGTAACTTTCGCTAGTGGCGCTTAACATCTAAGCTTCACTTTCTGAATTATCTGAATGTCATTGATGAACACGTACGGCGCAACGGTGAAAGCGAGTTTACGCTACTAACGGTGTATTGGTAACTGTTAAATATAAAATATTGGATCGAAATATTAGAAAACGTAATAGATAACGTGCCAAACGTTAATAATAAAGTATAAAACATGCTTCTCAATACTGCATTAGTAACACAGTAATTTGGCTCTCTTCGCTAGTCTTTCATCTATATTTTCGTTAATTTTTCGTGCGGCCCTCTTTCCTATTGCGTAGCTCATCGTCAAATCCTTACGTTTCAAATGCAATATAATTTTATTAATGGTTATCGGCATTGTTTTTACGCTGGTTCTTCTCTTCCTTAACTACCAAAAGAAAAAAAAAGGCTTCCGTTTTTATACATAAAAAAAAAATGACTACATATATCCATATAAGTCAGAAACAAAAAATTTCTGATCTAAATTAACGAGTCACTATTGCTACCTTCATTATTATTGATTAACGCAGTCGATTAAATGGCAATTATTTTTAATTTCAATTAACGATGCATACACATACAATGTTCTATTAAAAAAATAGTAAATGTTGTTTTCTTCTTTAATAGCCCTATTCAATCATCGTAATGCTACACATTATCGAACATTATCAATGTTAGTGTAAATATTAATAATTTCATTCCGTTTTCTTCCGACAGCTAAGTAATTACTTTGAAGCTAACTGTATGTGTGAATTAGGTCAAGAGCCTTCAAAATTGCAGATAATTGTAAGAATTAGTACGAATTATTCCTTGAACGATGAACCGTAATTGCGCCTACGAGTTGCGACAGGTGATTTAGTATCTATGAAGTGATTTTTTCTTGTCTTTCGTTGCTGCTTCATTCGCTCAGATCTTATTATCTTCGATACTGCTTTCCTGGGATGCGTTTCTCTAGCTTAAAGATGTATTCCTTGGCAACTATTGGAACGACCTAAGCTTGTGCGACATGAATAATGCTTACTTTATCC
Organism: Oryctes rhinoceros; assembly: GCA_020654165.1. Lineage (NCBI taxonomy): Eukaryota > Metazoa > Arthropoda > Insecta > Coleoptera > Scarabaeidae > Oryctes > Oryctes rhinoceros. The sequence continues at coordinate 2,129,352 of JAIOKQ010000548.1, read as the reverse complement.
GAGCTCGGTAATTTATCACTTAGTAAATCGCGTAAAAATTAGCATTTCTATACTTGCAATTTGCAAAATAAAGTTAAAACGAAGAATGTAGATCGAGAAAGGACGAGTATTTTCGAAACGTTCACGAACTAAAAAAGAAAGGTGGTAATACATACATACGTCGCAACAAGAGTATGAAGAAGATGTCCATCTTTTAAGTTATTTTAAGTTAATTTCAAGTGATTATATATAGCGGGTATTTTGTTTCGCGTTTAGCCAATTACAATGAAGCTACTGAGGGTTACATCGATACGTCCCCAAGTTGTATAAATGTGCCCCCCTCCCAGCCTCAAATAAACAATCGTGCGTTTCACAATCACAATGCACTAATATTGCTAATTGTAAACCTCACGAATTCGCTGCCAAGGATATAACAACGCAATAGGCTTTATTTTTACTTGTACTTTGCCTGGAACAACAATGAACGGCCATTTAATTCGTCTCAGATTTCTATAACGGTTATATACGATAATTACAATAATCGTGATAATCAAGGTCACAATTAGTAAATGTACTTAATTAGCACAAGTTATGTTCTTGTATTGTTGCATATGCACACATGCTAATTTGTGTTAAGTACGTTTGTGTATTTCACGTTCAATAAGGTTCATTAAAAATGATGTCGTGTGATAATCAACAATGTTCAGGAATAACGGTATGCAAAATATTTTTTTTATTATTAACGTTATTATTCTATCACACTGAGTAGAACGTGATCTCGTATTACCTTAAAATCAATACGAGTTGTCCAAAAAATGTTGATAATTGAATGTTCCGTTTAAAATTCAAATAATAACATTCAAGAATAGTTATTCCGGAACTCCTAGCTGCTTCCAAGACATACCTTATGATGCCGAAAAACGCTTTGGACCTCGCAAAAGAGTTGTTGTCCTCATTCTTATAAATCATCCGGTAATAAATCAATCATTTAAGAAGCCGGATTTAAGAACCAATCCCTACGATAATTTCCAAGAATAAAAATCAAGGTTACGCGTAGAATAAAAGAAAGAAAAAAAGGAAAGAAAAACGGAGACGAAACAAATTGTTATTCCTTTAAACGGGGAATTAGTTCAAAGTCATCATAAATTATTCGTACTTGGTATTCAATTTGATATTTGTTATACGCGCGCGTAGGCTTCGCAGGAACGATATAAATAAACAATCATACTTTCGCGTTAATATGAATACATTGCTGACGAATACACGCAGCTACGCTTCGTACCACGTGCTTCGGTGAAAGGCTTCAATAATACCCGGCGGGTCTTAAGTGAAATTTTCACAACAATATATAAATATTGACCGAGAAGCGAAAGTATTCACGTAAAATTTCTTTAAGCCGAGTATCGGTTACGCGAATTTTACACCTCTCCGAAATTCAAGGGACCTCTTTTACGGTTTCACGCTTTTTGGCGAACTTTTTACGTAATTTATTACTTTTTTTTTTGTGTCGATAGAACGTATCGATCTTTTACACCTGCGTGTCATCCAAGACGACGATCGCGAAAGATTTCGAGTAATAAAATTTTCGTCCGATATGAAAGCGGATTCTTCTAGATGGTTAAAAGAATGTAAGTTGTAAGGAATTACATAAATGTCGCTGAAATATTCCGCGCGATGCGCTCCGATACGGAAAAATCTCGTTTAAACTATATTAATCCGGGCGCGAAACCAATGTTCAAACTTGTTAAAATTTTCCGCTATTTAGAAACAAAAAATCAATCATCAAAAACTCGTTAGTTAGATGTTATCAACGGTAACACACGAAGCACACCTAAAACACTAAGTCTTAACCTGAGCAGGTCAGCTCGTCTACCTAAGCTGGCTAATACGGTAGAAGAAGCACCCATTAACCAATGAAAGGATAAAAAGATTAGAGACAGGCTAAGCAATTTCCGTATGGACCCAGGAAGTCTGTTAGAAGAATAGTGGGCATGGCTAACAGCATACAATATGTTCCAGAAGCACACGAGTAACCTGAAACTGATAGGGAAAACTGCCAGGCGGAAGAAAAGATTGCTGTCCATGTGCTGGCTGATTGTATAGCAATGGCACGAATACGGCTCTCATAAATGGGCTCGGAATATTCAAAAGGCGAAACCTATGAAAGGGGATCGCTCGCAAGACTGCTAGATCTAGCAAAAAAAGCAAAGCTAATGATGATGATGATAATTGATCTAATGAGAGAGGCACGACAATATATCTGAAAAGGTGGCATAATAGACAGGTGCTTTAAACATTGATTACGTGCAATTTATATGAAACTTCCGGTGGAATCACCCTTTTTAAAGAATCGCTCTTCCTTACGCCACTCTAATCGGGAGGTGGTCTAGAATTTGTTGGAGATTACAAGATTACAACAACGTAAGCCGAGAAAGCGATTTATCATTCCTGTTTACGTTAATTTACATACGACATTTTCTCTTGATCAAATTCATTCAATTGAATCGCTTTCATCTTCTAAAATACATATATGCATATGCGGGAGAATACAGCGTTGCGCTGCCATTGGTTGCGATTTGAATGGAACAAACATACATGCGTAGCGCGTGTTTTGCAACGCCTACTCATATTACTGTCGTATATTTTTAAATATTTTGCCCATGAAGATGTCCATTGTTTTAAATCTTTAAAAAGCTACGTTTTTCACAAGCTCGCAAAATCCCTTAAACGCCGTTACCCACTTTTGCTACATTAATTATAAGTACATAATCGAAGATCAAAGAATAACCGAAAATATTACATTATTGGAATAACACGTATGTATATCTGGAACGTTCTATTGAATGTTCTAAAAGTACCTCAACGATGGTAAAACATTATGTAATCGCGTAAAATATACAAGGCTTACATCCATCTATGTTAAGTGCATATTTATTATTTATTGTATTATACGTATAATTACATAAATGCTGCCGTTGTAAAAGATGACCGTTTATTTTGACGTGCTTAGTTATTCGGCGATTAGAAATTTGTGTTCGCTTCATACATATTGTTCGAGAATGCATGTCAAGGTGGTTCTCGAATATTTTTAGTATAAGAAGGAACCCATATACAAGTTAACAACGACTAATAACGTTGTTGTTGTGCTTTTGTTCGACAGAAGAATTTGCAGCGCTTATAGCAAGAGAGAGTGCTCCTCTGGAGCGCGTAATCAGTAATAAATATTAAAATATGAATGTTTACAAAGAGATCGCGAAATCGCGCGTTATGCAATTGGTGTAACATTTGTAACTCTTTTACTTCTGTTATATGCTCACGATAGTAGAGGTGTTTGCAAATATTATCGTTGACCAGATCTCCTCTCATCCATATATGGAACCTGCGAAATGCATAAAAACTATATCAGCAATGAAGTTAAAGCGATCTGTAGACATTGAAGATTTTGTTGAAGTTGGTACGCATTAATGAAGCGGGAGATCTCGCCATTACGTTCGTTCCTCTGAAGTCACAACAGGAAGTGAAGAGTAAACTAGAATTAGTTCTAGGGGCAATTGTTCAACAACCATGAGCAATCAATTATGCAGTATCCGATACTTCTATAAAGGATGGACGATCGGTGGGAAAAAAAAGTAAAATTTCAAAAGTTTTCTTTCTACAGATTCAGCGAGAAAAAATTGAATTCAAAGCTCTCGCATTCCAAATTTTCTGCAATTTCCGCAAAGAATCCATAGAAAAACAAAGACAGATTAAAAAGAACACAATTCCTTCGATATTATACCAACTAAATAAATGGTTGTTTTCCACATGCAAAATATTGATAATTATAGTTCGTTCCTAGTTCTCTTCCTTTTGCAATAACTCGAAAGTCTTCGAATTGCCGATCTCGCCTAAAACACTTTCACGAGAATCGCTTTTTCAGCCGACTTCGTATAATACGATGGCTAATTAGGTAAAAATGCATCGTCTCTACGCGGTTTGCCGTAATATCTATTATCGCACCTTTTACGGTCGAAAATGTAATATTATGTAAATTCTAAAATAAATAAATACCTTTTCGCTTTGATTAATATTTGAAAAGTAAGACTTTCTATTTTTACACTTTCCAACTCTCCTTTATTAATCATCGGAGAGAAGCGACGAGATGAAATATTTAAATCGAGGAATTACCACGCCGCGTACGCTCGTACGTGCGAACAGGTCTATAACGAAATGATAGAAATGAGATGATAAAAATGGTTGGAAGGAGGATCACTTATTATTGCTTTTATACGAGGGAAGTTCGATACACGTACGAAGCCAGGTAATCATCGAACTCTCCAAATGTTCTCAAGGTTGAGGTATTTAGGTTGAAATAAATAATTTTACCGAAAGTCACGGTAAGACGTTGCAAAAAAGGGGAAGTTATACGTAATACTACGCTGTTGTAGTTTTGAAGAAAATTCACCTGGCATTCGAGATGAAAGAAAGTATGGCTCATTAAGCAGGCTGATCTGATAGACCAGCACAAACATTAACTAAAGATCTGTTGATCTCTTCTTATAGCATGCTGATTTTCGAATGCTCAAATATGGTGGCTGCGGGCATTTCTTATAAATTTGCTTTCGTGGGCAACCAAAATAAAATTAATAAGTCGTCGTTTACGATGCTTATCAATGCCGAATGAAATTTGCGAGCTATATTCCTATAGCTACCTTACTATTAAACTATTATCGTGCGGTTTCATCCAGAGAAAAAGCGGCAAAAATGTTAATAACAACTCACTGCCTTTTCAATAGCTCAACTCTGGACGGCTCAGTTAAAACGAGCATCTTATCGGAATAATACTTTCGATAACTGGTCAAGATTAAACGTTATACGGTGAGTAATTCGAAAGCGCATTCTGTAACGCTTCGAAAACCGCAAAATTCGCGAAGTTAACAATATAATTCTAGCTAATTTAAAAAGAACCATTCCCCTTCTTCAACGCATCAATAAAAACGAGAAGGAGATTACGTAATACGTGTGTCATGCAACACATGCACGTATGTACGTGCAAATTATATAGGTGGAATAGTTCTTATTCAAAGTATGTAGTTTGCTGGTGTCGCGTTAATATACTATGCGTAAAAGACTCAAACTTAAAAATATGTGAGCTGATGCAATTTACACGAAGAACTCGGTCATGATCATCAATATTTTGTAGTCTTCAATTAAATGTTAAACGTGGTCATGAATAGAGAGGACCAAGGCAGGTGAAATTGTTATTTTTTTCGCAACGACTAGAGAGACTCGTATCTATTCGTCTCATAAGAAAGGGTTCGCGTTGCCTACTGGTTACGCCGAGAGTCGACAGAACACGAGTCTGTCTAATCGCTGCAAAAAAGCAATAATTTCACCTGTCTTTGTCATCTCTAGTTATAAGCTCTTCAACACTGTCTTAAAGATATTTAATGAGCAGTTTCTCAAACGCTTTCCGATGATCTTGCATCTGCAGCTATAGGAAAATAGCCCTTGCAGAGGTCCTAATTGGAAGTAACTTTTGACTGGAAGACCTTTCATAGTCGTACGCACATACATTTTATTTTAATCGACTTGTTTTCAAGAGGTACCATTGATTCACGAGTGATAAAATAACACTGTTTGTTGTGATAAAAGTACCTATCTGTAATGTCGACAATGGCATGATTAAACGACCCCGTTTACTTTAAAGAATGTTTGCCCTTTCCAAATACCAAACTTATTCTGATTGTAAGTATTGTAGCAGGAAAATTATTTTTCCTTCGCCAGATCAAATAAGTATTGTTTGTGCGTCGGTTTAAATAGAGGGGGAAGAACTAAATTAGAAATAATCCGCAACATGCGTACGTAAAATTCTTTCTCTTTTAAAATGTTGAATTAGGAAGGTAATTTCCGGTAACAAAGAAAACAAACCAAATAAATTAGAGGAACGCTTATTGCATTGTAGTATAGATTCAATTATAAGAATTTTATCTCTAAATTGAAACAATTATCACATCCATCAAACGTTTAAAAGAATTAACGTCCGAGGCAGAAGAAGATTGATTGCTATTAATACTAAGGCACTATGCGAAAGACTTCATCATGCAGCAGTGAAAGTAAAAATTAGATGTAAGTAGCGTAAGCATTGTGGTTTTGAATGATCGTGCCGTTAGATATGCTTTTGGAGATATTGTCGGCGTTTAACAGAGCATAAATAAGTTTTTTAATAGCGATTAATGTTCTACAAAAGACACTTTAATTTATAAATCGACGATAAAATTAGCTTCTACACAATCTATAGGGCGCATTTTATGTTCCAGGCCGCCGTCTCTTCTTTTTCTCGCAGGCTTCCGGGGCTTATTTCGACATTTTCGTTTCGAATGTTGTCCCTAAGGATCACGATTGAGTCTTTTGTATACACCTTACGGAGAGATCATATCAGGGATCGTGAAGGCCAATTTATGTGTTTTTTTTTTTTTTTGTTTATAAAAGTTACATCGTATCCCGAGCTGTATGTGATATGGTACCGTCCCGTTGGAATCACATGTTGCCTCGTTACTTTTGCTTAGAGAGGACAAAGGCGAGTGAAATCAAACCTGTTTTGTAGCGATTAGACAGACTCGAAGAAACTAGTAGGCAACGCGAACCCTTTTTTATGAGACGAATAGACACGAGTCCGTCTAGTCGATGATTTCTTAGATCTTCTGTACCAAGCTGTAAAACTTGAGTGTCCCACTTCCTCACCGTTCATGATTACTTTTCCCTGTAGCATCCTGGGTGGTTTTCGTCGATGTTGATCGACTTCTTTAGCACACGACTAACGCAAAAGCACTCACGCAATTTTCTTTGCGTGTTCACAATTGAACGCTTATTTAAATAAGACGGTTTGATCATTTCAACACGCAGTTTTTGGAACGTTAGATGTTCCGTGTTGAATTGTTACCAACTAAACCAAAATGATCTGATACAGATGATCAAAATGACCATCTATATTTGGATGTAAGATCGTTAAATAACAGATTATCGAAAACGTCCGAAATATCTAAACGTAACGTTAATTTTGGATGTAATTCTTAAAGAACTTTCTCCGATATTTCAAATATTGCGTTCACGTTCGTCGATGCATTTGCCTAACCTAATTAACCGTGGAACGAATTAGTTTTCGATTTCGAACCGCCGACTAAAGAAAAACAATACGACAATCGCCTTCGTCAACATCGAGATGTCTGCGAAACCACACGCACAAACCGTTTAATGTTGCCGTTTAAGGAAGGCGATGGAGATTTATACGCTTTTAAAATCAATTATCAATTAGAAACGTTTTGTGCGGCGAATAAGCTTGTATTGTCGATACAGATGCGATATCCCAATTACTAACATAGCAAAAAAGCGTCTTCCTTATGATCCTTATCGCCTTATACGTTGGAAATTATTTCTTCACGAGTAGAAAATTTTACAAGGTATACGAGACTCATTTCTATTTACAGGAACTTGTCCGTTAGAGAAAGTGATAGTGTAAAAGCGAAAATTGCATCGATGATGCTATAACGTTGCGTAAACGCATGCTTACGCGTAGAGAGGGTATCTGAAAATGCTTTTACTACATTAAAACGCGTGACTTGAAGAATAGACTTCTCTTGCAGGTTTCTCGCTCTTAATTTTTGGCAACATCGTAATGCTAAAAGCTTCCATCACCCAGTAAACTTGACATTACCGTAGACCTTCACGGTTTAAAGTTTTACGGATCATAGATACACCGATCAATACAAGCCTGCATCATTTCATCGTCGTCTATAGGTGAAAAGATCGCGTGTCAACACGAAGGAAATCGAACCCGCGTTGAAGAACGCAGACCGAATGAAATCTAACGAAAAGACCTGCTACAACACCGGATCTACGACGACATCTGTCGCACACCGGCGGAATTATCGACGAATTCAAGAAGATACTAGGCAGGAAGAATATCCCAACACGATGAGAGGAAGAGAGAATATTTAAGCGATCTTGAACGAATTAACGATTACCAGTATCCTTCCGACTCATCCACTTAATACATTTTTCCCGTAAGTTCCGATATAATTTGCGATGTAATCAACAAATTATCTTCGCTAAACCTCAGAAACGAGCAGCAATCGTCCCCGTTCATAAGAAATGGGAATTTCACGAATTCAAAGATCTTAGACCCGCCTGCAGCTTCAAATATCTTAATTAAAGAGTTTATCTCAAATCTCAAATTTTTACCGGGTAAAAATGGCGACTTATGCCTGTTCTTGTGCTCCGTAATTTCTTTACAGCGTTCGTCAACGTAAATCACTCAACATTAGAGAAAGAGTGAAAATGAGTCGTGAGGCAGTCCTTCTAATGACAACATTTTCGGCAGGCAGATATCACAATGTACATAGTTGAAAAAAATGAAACTTGTCGGCCGCTCTTTTTATCACAAGGCAGACTATATGCTCTTCGTCTTCATTGCAAACAGGTTTTTTTTTTCATGATCTAGGTATAATGTAAAAATCAACAGGAAACACCCAGTATATTGGAATATATTTTCTAAAGGTGCATATCCCCAAAATATCCTATTGTTATCTAGCATACAGCCCGAATAATAAAAGACGAACGTATTACTGTCGTACCGCGTATAATTGAGAATTCTAAGTAGTGCGTAATTAGGTAAAATAAGGAGATGATTGAATGTACTCAACATTACGATATAACGATAACCTTCGACGTATACGCTTCCCATTTTCGGCCGCATTTGAACAACACTGAAATGCCACGATATTCAAGCAGGAGGTTACCGTATATATCTCAAGAATATCAAATAACTTTAAACAATTAGCATTTCGTACATTCCTAAACCCGTTGCGGTTTACAAGATATGCATCTACTTAGCGATTCTGTTCTATTCTTCTACGTTCGATGAAGTTTATTTTATACGGAAGTTACGTGCATTGCGCATTCCTTAAATTCTTTAATAATTAGCTAGTTACGTTGGTATTTGCACTAGGATTTGTTTCCGCGGTAATTTACAGATGCACGAATAGATCTTATTTCTTTACCATTCAAGTAGCTCAAAGAATCATTTCAAGCCGAAAATTACGTCTGCACCTACCTTTAACTTTGAAAATAATAAGTTTTATGTCGGAAAAATGGTGGATGCGCCGGTAGTTTAATTAATATCAAGATCCTCGTAAGTTATAAGCCCTTTTAACTTACTCTTTGCTAATAGAACGTTACGGGGCATCGCGTTTTATTCGCAATATGCATTTTTACACGACTATATATACGCCGCCGGGTACGCATCTCATCAAAAATAGCTATTACGAATCAGGAATTGGAAATTTCGTAATGTTTACATACACGACATTTTAATCGCGCTTAACCCAGGCGGCTACGGATTTCATACGTACCAGATACAATAATGGCGTAATGCTAAACAAACAGACGTGCCGCGCGAATTAAATATTGAAACGGACCGCCGTCGGTCGTTCGTTCATCTTGATTGCATAAATGAAATTGGAATTGCCCACCGGAGAGGTTATTCTTAACCGATAGCGCTAAATCTAAACATTGTGGGAGTTTCCGTACAGGAACACGTACTGAATGAGAATTGTTTAAATGTTAGGTAATGTACAATCGGATTCACCTAAAATGTCGGGTAGGTCATCATCCGCTTCATATGCCATTTAACTGATTGCTATATTCTTTCATTCGAATATTAACGATATTACTCCTTTAATACTGACAAAGTAATTTTTATAGCTGAAGGAATAAACAATTTTTTGGCCTTGCTACGCGTGCGTGTTGCTAAAATACAACTGAACAGTAATGAAGCTCAATATTACTAGCATTAAAGATGATATATAGCTTAACACTGATGATACAGGACCTTGCGTTCAGCTTGGGCGAAGTGTTTCACGATAATTCTTTAAGATAAGTACTGTATTTGTATCCCGCGCGGGTCCGAGAAAGTTCGTATTTGATATAGACTGTGATGCGACCGAGGCGAGATACGACATTTTAATCAACACCGACTATACACGAGTAAACCTATTATAATTGACCTATTCGACGTCGCAGCCTCACTAATACGCTAATACATACGGAGACACATAGATGATCGAATTGCAATATAATTTTATTGTTCGCGTACAAGGCACGTAGGAATTTCAAATTACCTATGCTAATCAGACGAATGCGACTTATAAAGATCGCGCGATCGTCTTTTCGCTGTTGATCTCGCTTACCTACGACGGTGACGTTCGTGCTTCCTCTATTGCTAGCATACCTTTTGCACGTTACGAGCGCGTGTATGATTGGCGCTTTCGTTTTCGTAACGATGCAACTATATCAATTGACTCGACGATTGCATACGTAGCGGATATGCTACCTGAAACGGACCAGTTAGTCGTCTTCCCTTGAAACTACCACAAAGACTAATTGAAAAAAAATCAAATGGGACAGTTTACGAGCTTTATACGGGTTAATATTAGATGAAAATCGCTCTACGTTCGAAATTGGAAGAAATTAAAAGAAGAAAACTCGATATCATCCACGTCGGTTATTTTAGTACGCGTTGTACTACAAGTAGTGCAACGCGTATTACATGTACAACAAGCATTACAGGTTCCATATCAATTCTCTTGCTATTGACCATTAATTGTCAGTATCGACCGATGTAAACCTAAATCAGTAGCGACGCTCTTCCAAGCTTAATCACTTCATGGAATACAGATGAATTATTAATAAATGCGTCGAAATGTAAACAAATTTCATTTACTAGGCACGCAGATTATTACCTAGAATTAAAGTTCAAATAGACACCATTTAAAAATCCTAAACAACGAACAAACAACTGACACATATATAGAGGCACGTTGGTAAAGGCGTTTCATTAAAAAGAAAGCCTTGAAATTTCGTTTTTTTTTTATACCATGTCAATTTGTTAATTGTCTCTATGGAATCCGGTAAAGATTAACCAAATTCCAAGCAGCATAAATATCGATAATAAATTCTACATGCTTTACACGCAATATCCATAATTAATAAACGTATTGGCAACAGCCAAAGGATGTTAGCATTCAACAACTTTGTAGACACTAATTACTCAATGAAGGCCAATACGCCAAATTAACTTGTGCGGCTTTTAGTCTCTCTCGTGCCATAACTCTTACCGAAATCGACTTAGATTTCCGCATTAACAATCGATCGTTCGATTGGAGGCGAGGACTGGTTTGGCTGCCACTAACACTATAATCGAGCATGGTTAAGAATTTTCAGAAGCGAAATAATTTCACTAGATGTCTCGTTTTCTCATTAAGAATAACACAAATTAAAGATACTACGGCAGCGTAGAGATTGATGTATGTATGTAAATTTCCGGTTGTAAGAGGCGCTTTTCCGCTAAATGATATTGATGACGCGATTGATAATTTTCCGCAATACCAAATGATTTTAAGTTGATTATGTTGCAAAAAAGACATTTCGCAGTGACTTACGATCAGTTCCAACCTTCTAAGACATCTCTCATTCATTGTAGAAATGAATTGACGAGATTGAAGAAAATCGTTAATGTTTACGTCATTTTAACTGTATCTAGCAGAACGTTCGTAAATATTCTAGGTTAAGCGCCCTCATTTGCATTGCAATATTAAGCTTTCACGTAGATAAAGCGTTTTATTAAGGAAGGAATTTCTCGGATAAACTAAGAGTATAATAATAGAACTAACGAAGCAATACCAGCCCTTCATAATAGCGACGAATTCAGCTCTAACGTTTTTTTTTATTTATCTTTAATAAATATTCATTAAAAAAAAAATATGAATAAGTCCAAGAAACTAAGAAACAAAGCTTTATGGAACGCCAACACTTATACATCTCCTTTTGAACCGATACCGCACGGTACTAATTTCAGCAAGAAAACTGAATAGTTAGTTGTACCGAAGGGTTTCGTCGGATCTATAAAAAGATCTAAACATTAGAAACAATCAGCTAATATGTCCGACTAAATAGATAAAATGGCGGCATTGGTTGATTTATTTGGGCAGCATATAATATTCATATTTTATTAGATGCAGAAGCAACTGATGGGTTAAGGTTACCATCGATAACATAGCATATATTATCGTATATGTCGCATCATAGCATCGATAAAAAGGATTTCGAATAAAAGGAGATACACGGATGAGGCTCGCCAAACCGCCGCTTAATGCATTTCTAAACGTGCACGTAATTATCCGAGCGTGCAAATCGTTACACAAGTGTGTTGTTTATGGCGGTAAGTTTCGCGAAAGGAATCACGTGAGCCAGTTATCCGATTCGGGCTTATTTTACGCTAACTACTTCTAGAGAAATATTTATAAATTATCCGAATTAGATTTATGGCTCGAAGAAACAACAACAACAACAACAACAATATTCATCCAAGTATACAAGCTCCAAAATCGACCTTCAACACGAGACGAGGATGAGAAATTAGCCACTTCTTGTTTAAGTAAATAAACGTGAAACGAAATTTTGTAATTATAATTAATTTATGTAGATTGCGTATTAAAGTCGATAACTTCTACTTTTACAATCTCAGTATCTTCTTATTTGCTTGTCGTCTCCGATGTTATATTCTTTTCTTCGTTGATAGAAATCCACGCATACCTTGCGAAACATAGTTGACGCATTTACAAATAAGGGATAAAGTCATTAAATGATTAACAAGTTTGAAAGGATTGGCTTTAGCTGCGTTATCAGCATCTAGTCTGCAAAGGCAACAAGAGATTTTATTTTAACCCGAGGTTTTTCTACCGCACGGAGATTTTGTCACGACGAAATAATGAAATGAGTGCGCGGACGGCGAGACAATCTCTTCCTCTTGACGATCGTAAGACGTCGAAAGGTGAAAGAAGTATTACATGGTTTAATATGCAAAATGCTAGAGAAAATAATCTTTTTCTTTAACCCTTCTTGTACTTTGAACTTGTTCGATATTATTGATCCTGTTCTCAGTTTCTTTTAACGTTTCATTAAGTTGTATAATTTTCCTGTTATCGTTAAGTCTTTTAAAGCTTTATATTATTTCCGTCGTATTGAAAAGCATTGCTTCGTCGCCCTTTTTGTAAATCGGAATTGGTATTAAGTTGCCTTGTTCCCAACTTTAAGCTGTTAATCAATGCGTCCACGCAATTAATGTGTTTTCTTAATTTTTAAACATTTCCGTCGTTGTCTGACCATTTCCTGCACTTCTGTTATTTCTTCCGCGTCTATTGACACATCTATTTCTTGGTGTTTTCCGTCTACGTCTTCCATGCTTTAGTTGTTGAATAACAACCATAACAAATTTAATTACTTATATATTTTCTATTTGCTTAATGAGGGCGAGGTGCTTAAGTTTCTTATTTTACATCTAATTCATGATTTAGACACTTGTAAATACTTCAAGCGATCTAGGAAAGGATCGGACGTTTCACTTTTAGCAGGAAAAACGAAGAATCGTACAAATATAAGCGTGAGATCGTCGAGTTGTCGGATAGATTTTTCGCGATTTACCGCGCAGTTCAGTTGTACGCGTATTCGGGACAGTCGGTCAAAACGTCATGCTGACACTTACATCCATATATACGTTCGTCCTAATGACATACCTTGTTCGATTAAACGCAGGTTGGTTTCTCCAATTCTAAAAATAGCATTTACAAATGCTTAGGGAATTGCATACCATCGTCCATCGTATAAGGAAGTTAACAGCGGATGAGGATCATGAACGTCTAGAAGATACTATTACACGCACCACCTTTCAGATAAACGTAGCATGCTGAGAGCAGAAGCAACGACGATTCGTTAGATAAGATATCGAGTTTAGAAACTTCGCCAATATCTGAAATATATTCGCCGTGCGTGGAAGTTTCGCGTAACTGATTTCGAAACGACGCTAGCTTATAGACCAGAAAGACGATCACTTCGCAAGAATAACACGCAACACGTCTACATTCCGTGTACAGTTATGCAAACAACAGAGGTCCTTTCGTTTGACGCAACCATTAATGATACGTGCGCGTTGATCTGACACAAATATGCAAATGGTGAAGTTGTGCGTTTTAACATTGACCTGGTATTAATGATTTTGTTTGTGATTAGCATGCGCAGTCGTTTATATTCGAGAGCTTCTTTTATTTCTAGATGGCATTTCTAGTTTCTTTCCTTAATTCCACGTAAGGTCTTTCATGGATATCGCTATTCGATGATTGAAGAAAGTATCGTCGTGAAGAATTGGAGCCCGTGGTTTGTGCAGTATAAGAGCGCAACGGTGTTTGCTAAACACTAGAGAGGACAAAAGCGAGTGAAATCATACCTTTCTTGCAACGACTAGACCGACTCGTGTTTTTATCGATTCCTGGGGTAACGAGTGGGCAACGCGAACCATTTCTTATGAGACGAATAGACACGAGTCTATCTAGTCGTTTCATCTGCAATAAAAGTATGATTTCACTCGCTTCAAGTCTTTAGAAAATATTGAGTTGGAATGGATTTTGCGTTAAGGTTAAGATAAAAAGTATTCGGACCACGACCACCATTCAATCTTTCGATGCCGAATGCGACGATTGCGAAGTTACATTTTACTTTCTTACCGCAAATAAATTAAGTCAATTCAAAGATGCAGATTCAAATTAATTGAAATATTTACAAATCTCCCAACTAGCGCAGCGATCCATTTGAACATGTCCTTATTATAGCCGTGTTGTCGAATGCAGCCAGCGATCTTCAAATGTAAATAGTACACCGTTAAAACTTACACGTTATCGTTTTAGAAAGTGTATCCGACAGATGAATCTAGGTGGATTGGACGCGATTTTCAAATTATTACACGAAACGGTCTAATCTATTGGATACGCCGAGTTACGCCTGTATAAGTCGCCACCGTTTCGTAGCAGCAAATTCGCTGTGCAAGTAAACGGATCTCGGTACAATAATTACCGTTTGCTATTCGTTGAAAGCGCGTAGGTTTAATAACTTACTTCGATTAGCTCGCACACACGCCGCATTAGAAGCAGTTAAATTTAAAACGTTGCATATTAAGAACCGATCTTTTATAGGGTAATCGGAACTCGTATTATCCAACCGATTACGTTGAATGAACGTAAGAGCTTCTAGGTTACGTAATCTTCGCGTATATTTCAAGTAGAAAAATCGTGAATTACGCCGAGATATTTAGTTCGAGTATTTTCGAAATGGTGGGAGCGATTCGTTTCAGCGAATCAATGGAAGCGATCTAGTTTCGTTAATTGAAAATAACATATTGTGTTGAATTGTAATGCTACGATACTAATATGCTACGATGTCAATCAGTAAAGATTAAAGATCATTGCGTTTAAAACGTAATCAATCCCAAAACAAGGATCTATTGCTCCTGAAAGATCGTATCCTACCACATGAATAAATACAACCGTAACTACTTGATTGTTTTCAGCTGCGTTAATGGAGAAAAGTGTACGTTTTACAAGAAGCAGTACCTTCGTCTATAAGAGCGGATGTAGGCATCAACAATCGCCTATTAATCGCCTGCAACTAAATTGCCGCTTCGGATTTATTAATCGCCGTAAAGAATGTTTGGATCTAAGCCTAGGAATTGCTTAGCTATTTATTATCATTGTCTTGGATGTCCATGCGATCAACATTAGATCTGGAGGGTTGCCGACGGCTCGAACTGTAACCTCGAAATGTTGAAAAGATACTTTTCTTACAATATTGTTCCCTTATTTAACGTTAAATCTGACGATTTATTAACGGTTGTTAGTATTTCCGACTGATGACCGTTAATATTTACGATCGTGCGTTGGGTCACTTAATTTAATAGTCTGCTATCTCTTTTCATAATTTTTTTTTGTATTTCGCTCAGTAGAAACGTTTATCCAATGCTATTGTGATGTTCAAAGGGAAAAACAATAACAAGATACGGAGATAAAGTGCGAGTTCAATATTCTTTAAGATTAAATTTAATATTTGCAATATTCGAATTATTTAATTTTTATTCAAATTGTTAAAAGTAATGCAAAAACTATTCTGAAGAGAATAAGCAAAAAAAGAAAAAAATTAACGAAAACAGGATCGAAGAGAAGAATTTCAAAGGAAGCACTAACACGCCACTCTTTGAAGTAAGTGCAGGACTTCTAATTTTAATAATATTACGCGTCTCACTAATAATCTACTTAGCGATCAAATACAATAATTAAATAATAGTACGTGGTTACGCGCATGTCCCGCCATTATTGACAAGCTTACGTATTTGTCAAGAAGCAACATCGGGACGAGGCTCCCATCCCGGAGCTATTACAGAAAGGCCGAATTCCGGTTCCACGGACACATATACCAAGGTCGGTAAAGCGCGATGAAAGAGACCGGCAATAATAACGGCTGATGTGGACAACGACAATAGCAAAGAAGTCAGTTATGTTATAGTCGTTGTCAAAAATATTTGTCCGATCTCACCGCCTAACAAAAATTTCGAAGATCCAAGGAAGATTCCATTATTTTTTGGTTGTTTTTCGACTTTTACCCCGGGGGAGAGAACGAATAAATTTTAATTAAATTTATTCGTTACAATAGCTTAACGTACTACCATTATTATATATTTTGCAAATCGGGCGCTCCGGAAACAAATCAAACGCGATTAAACGACTTTTAATTCGAAAAAAATCGAAATATTCCCGTCTTAAACATAGATCAATAATTTTATCAAGACCTGTATGCGGGCTGCACGAAAGGTGCGAATACCCGTTCTAAACACTCCACTTTCACAAACAAGCCAGAATAACAAAGCTAATTACTACCAGACGACGGGCAGGCATTCAAAAATGATCCGCCCGATCGAAGTCTGTATTTTTGTCGGCATTCGTCGGGGCACTCCCATAAAAGGAATCGTTCGTCGTTCTATAGATCGTTTGGCTGTTTCACTTCGCGATCGGAGCCATTATATGTTCGTTTCTTTCCATTAAGGTCGCCGTCTAATTTCCTAGTAGCGCGCAACAATAGTATTCGGCTTCGTCGTAGTAAAACAGCTGTACATTTCAAGTTTAAAGGCTCGTTTAGAAAGAGACCAATTATTGACCGAGAAAAGAAGAAACTCGAGTTGAACGGGTTTTGAATCACGACAATCCCACTGAGACACGAATTGGGATAGTCAAGAACAATGATTGCGAAGAATGAATTAAAATGATACAAAGGATTTTCGTTTTTTACTATATACAGTACCTTTTTTTTAAATTATCTTTACCAGTTTACCACAATTGTTTAATTATATACATCTTACCCAGCGATTACCCCTTATCACAAATACTTCGTTAAAACCGCGCGAACGTTTCGATAGCTAAGCTATCACCATCAGCAGTAATACTGAACTGTAGTTTGTACTCTCGAGCTTTATCTGATAAAAGCTAAACATTGAAAGGCGAAAAATGTTCCGTAGGTAAATTGCCAAAAAGAAGGTTGACTATATTGTTTAAGCGTGTCCGTTTACGATCAATTTTGAGCAATCGCGGCACCCTTCCAGCGGAAAGATTCCTTACAATTAAATGAATTGCTTTAATCATTTCTGATGTGGCGACCTCATTTGGTCGACCTGAATGTTCTTCGTTGGAAAGGGTCGCACGATCCGATTTACATTCAGCTGGCCAATATTTTACGGCCGATAACGAAGGTGCAAAGTCTGCATTAACTTCACTGGATTCTGCATTTCTTTCTCGAAAGCAAGCGCTTCTTAGGGCTTTCGTACTCCAAAAAGTTACTTCCATTCCAATAGCGTCGTCCCTTGGCGAAATCAGTTAATTACCAAACTCTGTACGTTATGATCGTTTGTTCAGCCAGGCGCAGATTGTCTAGTCCATTTGCTAAGTAGAAACCAATATTATCAACAACGAAGACGTAACGACAATTAAGTGAATTGAAAAAAAAAAACTTGACTAGTCAACAGGATTGTTTAGTTACGAAACTTCATCGCTTGAACGTTTTAAACGTAATTCTGATTTACATTCTAGATAGCCATCAAAGTTTAAATTACAGATATTGTCCATTAAACTATTAGCTCGAGTATTACATTAAACAATAAATCCGCGAAGGAATGTATAAGCGTTACGCCATAGACTTGGATTAATTCATCAGACGACACTAATTTCTCTCGACCAATAGCATCTTAAATAATACACTTATACCTGACACACATACCGTCGTTCGCGTACGTTATTTATCTATATCCTTTACAACGCATTGAGAAACATTCCTAAGCTCTTCTTCGAACCTGTCCCTGACTCTCCGAATAATTAATGCCTCCATTTCAACAATGAAATAATAAATTAACACTTCTAAAGTGCGCTACTGGACGTAGCAGGCTGCTCGTTATAAGAGAATACAGGTCAATGTACACGTTACAACAACGAAACGTTTGTCGACAGTACAATAACCATGAAGCGATATAGAAGAAGATGAGTACCTACTAATCATGAACTTATAGCATGTCACAACTCTCGACACGCAAGAAATGTCGAGCGAGGAGAACGCCAACCACGTAACGATCGTAATGATCCCTTTAATAAAGAAGGCGTTCTTCTCAATGCATAATTGATTTACCCGAAAAATAGGTCAAGCGGATGTGAGGATGTAGGAGCTTATCTTGACCGAAATGGCGGTTATATGGTTAGTGACACAACGACGAATACGTAACTTTCTACGCGATACGTTTGAGCATATTTAAATACGTTATTATCTATCTACGGACCCTTCGTTAAATACTTTCAAAGAGCAATCATCTTAAATTCCTTATAATACCAAAGGTTTCGCCCCGGCGAAAGATGAGAATCTGCATACCACAATCAAAGCGGCTTTGAAGGATCCATGATGAATCAATCAATCGAGACAGTTGACTGGGCGGAGTCAATCGTCCCCATCTGTCAGGGTTGAGGTGACTATCTTTTGGGATTGTCATGGTGTTTGTGTTAGTTGAATATCTTTAAGAAGGAGAAAGTGATACCGAAACAGAGAAACGGCCTCATTTCAAGAAAAAACGCATCGCCTCGTACTTCGGTGGTTCACTCAACTTATTCATTAAATTTTAGCCTTAGAGACTTTTTTCTGTTTCCTTCAAAGTTTCATTTGGTGGGTAGAGGCTTTCATCGACTGAGGAGATCGTCACATAAGAAAGAATAAGATGGTATTTGGATGAATCAAAGAGATGGCAACATCATTGGGAGACTACGTTGAGGGTTACTCCCTATTTTATTATCTTCTAGTGTCTATCCGTCTAGTATTTTGCAGTGTCGGTTATAATTTTAAAACCACCGATTTTAAATTAACTTGCCATGTACGTTCGTTAAATTACTACTTTGGCGAGTTCGTGCTTCAATAAGTAACACTCAAACTTTCTATTCCGTAATATAAGGCGGAAACGATCATCAAATAACTACGGACTTACCCATAACACAAGTAAGTTACGTAAACTCGTCTGCGGTGATATAACAATTTTAATAACATGTTTACAGCTCAAGGAAAACTATTTTAAAATGTTGCCATTGATTAATTCTCTTGTAAGCTATGTTATAGATATACAAGAATTGATGTTATAATGCTGAAGATGATAGTTTACCTGTCGAAACATGCGTTCAGTTTTAGTAAGATGCTGCTAAGTGCCATAAAAGTATCATTTTTTTCTTCCTTTGAAATAATCCGACATTAATAAATAATTACGGAGTAATTAGAATCTTCACTTCGTAAATTATCGCGGATAGATGAACTGCAATTGTTAGGTCAGTTTAAAATTAGAAACGAACATCATCATCTAATGCACGCGATCGTTAAGCAAAGGAATTACGATTCTCGACTGACTACACGACATTAACTATCACCTTGAAATACTTCTCTTTGTTGTTTGTTTTGTTTTTTCTTTTTCGAATCTTTTATAAGTTCTACCCGTAGAAAACGTCCGAAGCTGGTGTTAATTCAATTACGCTGACGCTAGTGAAGTTTCTCTAAGGTTAAGTGAACTTAAAAATTTCATTATTATAAATGCGCATAATTACGTCTCATATTTATTGCGAAGAGTTTCCTTTTAACGTTTCGGTTACTCAAGAAGTCGTAATGCAATTACGTAATTTGGGATATCCAATTCCGGGAATACGAAACTGCTGCAGTCATTTCATGGTGCTTGAATCAATTCATATAATTCCGTAAAAAATGAGACGCGCCCGAAAAACTAAAGAAAATACATCTTGTCGACGTAGAAAACAAAAAATCGGCCTCTCAGAGTCAAATCGGACGAAGAAGGTGGGTGATTTGACCAACAATTTTACAATGGCGACCACTGAAAGTCCTAGACCAAGCGTCCCCCTCAATAAACCGCCAATATATAACAAAGACGTTATTTCGAGAAGCCCACAGCCTCCGCGATCTCCTTTTTGGCGCATTCCCGATGTTAACGATAGTGATTGCAATTTTTGGCGATTCCATTCATCGTCGTTTAGGTTCGAACGGACAAAACTTGCGCCCTGCGACAAGAAATTTCCACGGCGCTACTGAAAATACCGACGAGTGCCCTTTTTCGAGAGTTCTGTTAGAAGTACCGCGCCAAAATAAAAACAAAGCTTTGTACGTTCAAACCATTATTTAACGCATCGATATTTAAATTAATATAAAAGAACCATAAATCTCAATATTAATTATCACCTATTAATTTACATTAACAATGGTCGATATAAATGAGAATAATTATTAATATAAATAACAACGCTATAGAATGCAGCCAAGGTACTAGCGCGACATGATATATTGCGTAATTAATAATTACAAGCGTATTTTTGCCTTCACCTTACATCGAAGCCCATGTAAAACGATTAAAAAATATCGCGGGTACACCGCTTACACGCAGTACGGTCTTCAATATTTCAAGTACGCGACATTCGCATATAGAAGGTAGGCGATGTCGGCAGAAAAAAAACATCCGAACGTGATCTGGTTTATTGCGCTCGGAACGAGAAGTTCGCTTACTTCGTATTGATAATTATGTTAACGGCACGATCTCTGTGATTCGTTTTTCGGAAGGTGCAGTTCGGCAAAATCGATTTTGAAACGAAACGAAATCGAAAGGCGCACGCTTACACGGTTGAATGGCAGATTAATGAACTTGAAAACGTCGGGTTTGTTTTCTTGGAAACGGTCTCTCGACGAAAGCATCGCGTTAATTGAAATTAACGATTTAACAAGCATATTTATGCTAATAAAATATATCAGGAAGCGTCTTATTAGCATATAAGGCGATGTCGATATTCTTGTGAGGCACGCAGATCCGTTGGGTAACACGGAATTTGCTAGTCGAATTAAATTTTTTTGTTTGGTGTAATAAAATTTTATTGTTCGAATGTGCCACTTTCCACGCCGGTGCTCCACTTTTCAACGTATTTTAGTTGGAATGGTTTTCCATTAAAAAATTTAAGTCTCTGAAAGCTTTCAGGATAGGTTCTCTAGCTCCTAATTGCAATCAGCTAGTGGTTCAACATTGTAGCTGATTTCGTGCTCAAAAGCATATGATCCGGCCAGATGTTTTGATGATCGATATGGCGGGTCTTTGGTCATAATCGCAACAGTATTTGCAAATATGTCGACAAACTACGTTACCCCAAACAAGCAATAAAGACACGGATGAAACTGATACTGAAAAAGTATTCCAGGGTAAAAGCAGCAAATACAGCGTCGTTGTTCAACAAAGGGAACCTTGGGTTACTGGCAGGCCACGTAGCCCCAAAATATTTATTTAAACTAGGAAAAGCTGAAGATCAAATCGGTCCAAGATATGGAAGACGGATATACGTATGTTGATGCGGTTAGAATATTTTCTAAATAAACAATCGTTCCATCCGTACCCATATAAAATTCTCTTGCCCGTATCTCGTTACGGTTGTTTTTTTTTTTTTTTTTTGTTGAAACAACTTTCTCCGGGCAATTACTTTCATTATGTAGTCATTACACCTATATAGGCGGCCGGTTCCGTCGACCAGTTCCAAGTGACATCTGCTTTTGTTCTCCGGCATCGCAGAATTCCTCGAAACGCCTACCGCGTGACACACAAACGGCGAGAATGAGCAATAAATATAAATAAAACAAAAGACGCATTGTCGCGAACTAACAAATGTCTCACGCACGACGATTTTATGAGCGTCTATCGTCACACGGAATAACGAAATACCGTTGATATCTTTTTTGTGGATTTTCCTATTCGGTTAAGCGGATATTTTCTCAAGGACGTCCATTCCGTATTCGAAGGTTGTAGTCAACACTGTCGAAATGTATAAAGCGCGATTGATATTTGTTGTACACCGTTTCTTTTTATTGCATCTGTTTAGAAAAGGCGATTAAATAATTTTATTATAAATTTTAACCTAGCATTAAATATAAATTGTCATTGACGATAATCTATTGTTTCACCGCTTCTTCTTTCTTGGAGAATTTGCAGGTTGTTTCCTCTATTAGGGCTAAGTTACTCATATAGTCCATTGCTCGAGCTTTTGTCAGCTCACTTAAGCCGGAATATTCAGACAGTCCGACACTAGCTCCTACTTTACTTGTGAATATATAAAGCAATGGAACGATGATTAACATCTTGCTTGCTCATTTCTTGAATACGCACGAGCAGTGCTTGGAGTATTGCGGCGTTTTGAGTTAGGCACGATAATTTCGCTATCCACTATTTAATCTTGTTGATTCCGCCGTCAACCTCTATTCTCCGTTCTTGAGTTGTCCTACTACATTTAATGGATTCCATTCCTCTCTATCTTGTACAAGCGACCAAAGTCAATAAATACAACCAAAATTATTAAACAATTTTACCATAACTTAAGGGACTAAAATCCTTACTGAGAATGTTGAAAGGTTGATGTTATCTGTTGTCAACACTGCTTTTGTATGACCTTAGCAGATTTCTTGGAATGTCTCACTAGAAAAGGATCTTTGGAAACTTAATAGTTTTTTCTAAATCAGTTCTAAATAAAAAAAGTAACAATGTGCCACAGTCAAAATAATGGAACTGTTTGATTCACATTACACATGTTAGAAGAACATGTGCTGGTCACTCTTTCGCTATAAAAATAGAAGTAGCTAACGGAAAATACCAAAAAAAACATTCTTTTTTATCTTTTGATAAAGATGCCACATTCCATCGAAACCTCGAGAAAAGAATTTTGAATACTAACTAATTAAATCCAATTTAGGCATAAAGAATAAGGCACTATTCTCAGGTTCTTATTTATTAGAATTAACATTATTGGCAGAGAAAAACTGAAGACTTGCTTCCATTGAATGCTACCGCAACAATAGCAACCGTTTCTTTCTTCCATAACCTTAACCAGAACATCGACAATCACTTAAACGCTACATCACAATCACTCTAAGAAAACTAGCCGAAGTAAATCATTCTCCCACTTTCGATTTTCTTACACGATTGATTTCTTTCAATTTAGCTTCGCAGAGACGAAATTCCAACATCGCTTCTAATCAAAAGTATTAATTATCGAGATAACGACCGAGGAAAGTCAATTATACAGATTAGTAAATCGTATTCCACGAGTGAAAGTAATAAATTCATACGTTTAATCATCCTATCGGTTGTCATGTGATGCGGCTACTATCTCGCGTCGATTTAAGATGGACATTCTCCGGTTTGTTTCCCTTCGAAAAAGAACCTTTTAAAACGTAAAAGAAAAAACGAGCCGTTTGTTTCAAGAAACGCGAACGGGTTATTGATCGCTGTTGTATTTAGGTTTAGAACGTACGAACCATTGAGTATTAATGATAATATTCTGTACTACTAAAAAAATAGAAGGTATTCGATTAAAATCAAGGAATATTTGTTCAGCAAGATAATATTTTTCTTATATATAAGTTTTACTTATATAAACGCTAAGTGTTTTAAAAGTTTTCGTATCAAACATCCCCTAAACGGAGATGTATTTAATTGTTGGTAATTGTAGCTTTCCTTAAAGGAAAAGAACGTCAGGATGCTTAATAAACATAGTAACATAAAAAGAAATAACTCCGCACTTTATGGCAGCCAGATTTAGGAAAAGGTCCGACGGGGACCATAAAATTGTATTTAAAAAATGTAAATGGACCTATAAAATTTTAAACAAAAGGCAAGCTTGACCTTCGTAATCTCTTAGTCATCCTTAATAATACATTAAAATATTTTGCCATAAACGAAGATGTAATGGAGAGGATGAAAGGTAAAGTACACGTAAATATCTTACATAATTTATTACTTTGATATGCAAATAAGGCTTGAATAGATACTGCTACATATATAACAATTGCGTAAAAACCCAATTTCCTCTCGAAACTCTATCATCGACTAGATAAGTTCCAACTTCAGTAACAATTATATTATACAACTGCTAACAACGCTTTAACCAGTAACATTTATAACTAAGACTTTGAATTTCCAGCAACTAAGCAGGGCAAAATCATTGATGGTGAACTTGTGTTGTTTGAAATGTTCTTTTTTTCAACATACTTTCCACGCCACCCATCGAAAAATAACAAGCATGCTCAATCTCAAGCAAAATATACATACATATATATCGCTTGCGCAGGTTGACCAACATTTAAATCCAATAATCACATTATCGTCGTGAGAGACTAAAATCCTTACATTATAGTACGTCACGTAAATGATAAAATCTCAAATTAATCAAGAACATAATAATTAAACGTTCATCGAATTATTTATGTGAAATACAACAAAAATCTGTTAAACCTAGAAGGTCCTTTTGGCCACCCTTTACACGGTAAAACGTGTAAGTGGTTGATATTATATAGTAGATAATAGCAAGAATTTTTTTCCTTTAATTTTTTGGCTGTTTTCACTTAGGATAGCCGCGAACCGACATCGCGATCCATGATTTTCCAAAAGGAGTGTTTCGAAGTATGCCGGTACTTTATACTACGCCGCGGTCCTTGCTACTTACTATTAATGTTAAGTAGCTTATTCATTTATCACCTTACGATATCCAAGAAAAATATAAGCACAAAATTTGCAGCTATAAGAACAGAAAAAATCCGTATTTTCTAAATTATTTGTACCTTTTTAATACCGGCTAAAATTGACTAACAAAATTTTACGTAACAAAAATTTCGTTTTTCTTTTTCTCGGCAACGCATAAACCACGAAGAATTCAAAGCGCATTCTAAAAGAAATCGTACGTTTTACACTAAAACGAGCTGTTTTAGTACTATTAACTGTTGCATAACGTAAAACAAAAAAAGCGTTACCGCCTATTTATAACTTACCGTTTACTTATTGACAATAAGTTCACTGTTGTTCAAGCGATAACTTCGACGTATATTTCTCGTCGTCGATATCAATTAAACGGTAGTTACAGCTAACTAACAAATGAATTTTTAACGATCAGAAACGATAGTGGTAATTGAATTAAGTGAATATACACACGTAGCGACATATTTGTGAGTTACATAATTCCTATTCAAAGACTACGAGCTTCCAATAAGAAAACCAAGACAATTTTTAAGCGGCAACATTATAAACGACATACTGTCATAGATAGATGTAGATACCGGCCGTAATGGCTTAGTAGCCGTGAACTTTGTGAAAAAATGTACGGCCTTAATGTTTCTACCTTGACTTAGGCTACCAACCTCCTGGTAATTACGCTTCGCAATTTATTTATTGATGATGTTCACAATTTTTATGAGGTACTTACATGCAAGTTAATACAGAATGCGGAAGGCTACATATCTACTCTTCTATCTAAGCACATTGGTGATTTCCATCTGCGTCTCAAACAAAGCAAATACTCCGTCTTTTTAATATTCCATTTTATTTACCCGTAAAATAATTAACGAACAATCCGTTCCGACTAAGAAAATAGCTAAGCAGATGGTTTCGTTAATTTAATCTTCTTCACGCAAATTGCACGCTTATTCACTTTTTCAGCAATTTATTAGGATTATTTTTTTTTTGATTTCTTCTTTCACTGTCAGAACCTATAAATCAACGTATTTATCACAAAACGTTGGCAGACCGTTAGAATTTTCCGCAGACAGTCGCAATAGTGCATTCGAGGGTAGTTCGATAATCACTTAAAGTCGGCAAGAGATCTCTTAACTATATTTCGTAAAAAGTAACCTTCCACAAGTTTTCAAACAGATACGTTGAATGATCGCCATTTAACAACAATGGAAAGGATCGAATATAAAGCAGTGATTAAATATTTGTTGTTGGGAAGAAAAGGAAAAGATGAGGAAAATATTGGACTCGTTGAAATTTATGGGGACTCTGGATAGAACGTCCAGATCGTCTAAATGAGATAACCAATCAGAAAAGACCAAAAAGTATCGATTTGGTTATAAATGATCGGAAATTAAAAGCGGGCGATGTTAATGGAGGATGGAGGATTTGATTGTTCGATGGGAGACGAGTTTTGAAAATAATTGCCGAATTTAACTCTTTGAATTGAGAACGTGCGTCAGGAAAGCGTGTCGTGTGAGTATCATATCTAACTGGGAAGATGGGCTAGCTCAGACTAGTCACTGACGGCACGTTACCGTCAACACCTATTATTAGTAATAATTTGCCGGTTATACTGCTTCTCCACCGTGTCCCGTGCTTAGCGTCGGCTGGGCATGCGCGTCGCTGGTATTATTTCACCTGCTCCGTTCAGGCACTGTGATTTTCCAAATAATCGTCATAAAATGTCTTCAGAAGTAACACCCTTGCAACTTGATACCCATATCGCATCCTGTACAGATTTCAGTAGACTCTGAAAGGCGCTCTTTTGGTTAAATTTGGACGATATACTTAGGTTAGTGGGAAGGTGTAAAGCTAAAGGCTAAAAATATGAGTATTAAACAATTCTTGGAATTGTTTCCTTCTTACGCCGTGTAGAGGAGATGAGTATAATACGGATACTAAGCCAATCCTCCCAATACTGATTGCTTGATCATAGTAGTGGACATATAAAAAAATTCGTACAAATCCATCATGCAGCTAGCGACAAACTTAAATTAATGTAAGCTGTCCACTCCAAAAAAAGACAACATATAATGTATACGTGAATAACATTATATTTAGAATGACCCAAAATTGAATCATCACTATGTAAATTTTTTCTAATAAAAGGTGTAAAAAAAAAGAAATTGATCGGTCTGCTCTACTAGAAAGACTGCGAATATATATTTATTTGTCTAACATTCGTTATTACTTAACTCGCGTCACCACGCAACCATTAAGCAATTTAATTCCCCAAAAACGGAAATGTCCAATTTGCATAATTATTGGATTAATACAGCGTAGCGGCGCTTATAATTGTTTCTATTGTAAATTTAAATACGAAGGATCGGATTAATTTCACTATTCAATCGTGCAAGAAAGTCCATCGTTCGCTTCACTCGCTAAAACTTCGATAATAAACTTCGTATCTAGCACAGACTGTATCAAATAAAACTACTGCGCCATCAATCGAGGAAGAGAAACCAAAAGGAATTCCGAAACAAGGTTAACTTACGTGAGACGTATGCTCACGCATATGACATAAGTAGAAGTAGCTTCTGTAATGGATCGGTAAATAGAATCGGGCTGTATTTGCAATTAGTTTACCGCACGCTTATGGTACGCTAATATTTACATTCTTTCTTACAAAAGACCGTTTCGTATTGCAGGTTAGCGTTTCTGCTCGGGGTTCTATGCCAGGCTATCCCGCAAGAACAATTCTACAAATTCGACATTCAGAATTACACGGGGCATCTTCCGTATGAACTCCGGGCGACGGTAAATAGAGCTTTAAAAGCGGAAATTGATATCTTGGACGAAGAGTGCGTTAGAGAGGAGCAGATAAGTTGTCCTCCGAACAAGTACCGTCAACCATCCGGGGAATGCAACAACATCAGGCATTCCCGCTGGGGGAATAGAGGAACAAGATTTTTGAGGGTTCTGCCACCACAGTACGCTGACGGTATGTATTACTTTAATTCACTTTATCGATCAACTCTAACGTTTGTCCTATTAAAATCCAACGCAAAGTTGCATTTTAATAGGACAAGATAGAAATATGTAAAATCATCTATTATCAAAGACGTTATTCATCGAAATCAACTATATTCATCGTTTCATCAATTATGCTTCGGCTTTTTTTTTTTTAGTTCCATAAACGTAGGTGGCTTTCAACATATCCACTTCTTGCAAGCGGGCTTAAATTAATATCAGGTCTCCAACAGAGGAAAATAAGTTTGTTTTTCAGTTTAACTTTTAGCGGATCTCATTTTTTTTGTGAATGTAGTCCACTTTCAAACTTACTTGTGGTTAACTTGAAATTAACCACATGAAATTAACTTTTTTCCTTTCTTTAATAAAAAAAAACTCGGGAAATTCGGTTTGTAAACACTATTTTTTCAACGTACATAACAAGACAAAGGAAGAAAGATCTTTTACTATATATATATATATGGGAATGGAAAATTTTAGTGACTAAAAAATATTCAAATAAGTCTGAAGTTTGAAGGAATGATCGCATACGAAAGCCATTAAATAATTAATTGCTTCACCTTCATGTTTCATAAATCGATTCAATCAAGCTGCAAAAATTATTTTGACCTTTTTGGGAACTTCGTTGCTATAAACTACGTTCTAAAGCGTCTATGTAATTTATTAAAAATCTATCCGGTTGGTAATTATTCAATTCTTCGTATAACTAGCAATAAACTACATTAATTAATACAATTTGCTCGTAGATTATCAGGTATGTAGTTAAAAAACTTACGTCCTCAATGGATGGCCGTTGGTGCCTAAAAATCGTCTGTTGTAAAAACAAATTAAAGGCCAATAGTTCACAAATACGAATATCAAACATGACGAATAGTTATTTCTCTTCAATTCTCCGCTCTCGAATGCAAATTCCCTACGTAGAGCCCTATCTCGGCGAATATATACTCTAGAGTGTAATTGGTTAGGGCGCCTATCCGGAGAAGGAGAGCCGTAGCATCAAATCCTACTTCGTAATTATATTTGATTACGTTAAAATATGTAATTTTATGGCTACAAGCTCTAATGAACCCATAAAATTTCTCTTATTAAAAAAAATTGAATTAAACGTAGTTATATAAACATTAATGCATCTTGTAACATGAAGCTTTAACGTTTTCTTTCTTTTTTTTTTTTCTTTCATAAATTTTAAATAGAAAAAAAAGCTGGACGAGTAAACATCGATTTACGATGCCCGCGTCCGCTCAAAATTTATCAAGAAATTACGGACGGAAAAATTCTTTACGGCAAACGTAACAACGTAACATTTTCGACGCGAAGAGATATCCGAAGGAAGTATCGAAATCGGGATTAACACGTTGTAGAAACCGCGATCGAAGGTCAAGTTTGCACAAGCCAGATTTCGAAATTTCAACCGGATTTCGTCCAACGCCTCCGTATTTCAACATCGAGATTTACGCGACCCCGTTTCGCGCCTTGTTTATCCGTCAGTTATTGCCCTACGGGCGATAGCGATCCTTAACATCGTCGCAACGGACAATACAGAAACGAAACAATGAACGCGGCGCCGTAAGGTGCGTATTGATTCGAATTATGAATTTATTAAAGATAATCGTCGAAAATTAAAAAGTAAAATGGAGAAACGTATAGAAAACAATCGAGGCAGAAAAATTATTAAATCGCTTAATCGAATATGCGCCGGATGAAGTCATCAATGCAATGGGAAAAAGGGTAATGGCATAAGTAGATATTCATTGAGAAGTAGACGCGAATAAAATAATCAAAAGCGACGAGATATACCGTAAAAATTATGGAAAAAATCAAGGATTTGCTTTCATACCTAATAACATAAATTACGATATAGAAAAAAGAGCGGACTCGAGAACATGAATAGATCTGTTCACAGTGCCTAAGTTGTGTTTCTTTTATATAATTACATCATTATGACCATCACCTCTTAATATCAAGTATAAGGTGCGCCAATTGTACAAAAAAGTTGATATTTTGTTAGCATCACAACATAGATTGAATATAACGAAGAAACTCTCATATAATATCGGTGGATACATCTCTTAATAACATTTTTCTTCATGAAAGTTGACAACGATTAAAATTCCTCTTTCTCTTTCGGGACTTTGATAAAAATTTAGAATGCAGCAAAACTTTCTAGGTTTAAACTCTGCTTAACGCTACGAAGGCTTTCACCTAGGTCCCGAACTATGGGAAATATAAGCAAAGTTAGGCAATAGTTTATTCTTTTAAGCTTATTAAATTACAACGCGAATAACTTTTTTCTAGCTACTATACCCTTGTACAGCACTAAACCTCCAGGTCGCCATTGAGACACCATTAACGTACAATGCGTATAAATTCTTTGTTATATTGTTTTAGATTTTCTATGCTTTCTAATTAATAGAATTCTGCATTCATTCTATCGAATATTTATTTTTCGTAAACAACACACCGATCACCGTTACGGATTGATATATTAAAACTTGTGTGGTGCGAAGTGTGCCGATACTTTTTTATTGTTTGCCGTACTACGCCACAGTCCTTGATACGCTTCATCTACGTCTATTCCAAATTGCTCATATGTGTCTTCATGAGCACCTCTGCGATAAGTAAGTTTGAACCCACGTAAGGCAGGACGCCCTCTGGATGTCATTCACAAGTCCAGGTTTAGAAAAAGGATACGCATACGATATCTTATGGATGGTTGCTGCCGATATCCTACGGTCTTGCTTTCTACAGGGCGATTGGAAAAGAACGCCCAATATTCAAAGAAGGTATCTTTGTACGTAAATTACAAAAAGAGTTTACTCGAATACGAATACTCAGATAGCAATGTTATTATTTAATAATTTATTTTGAATAGATGGAAGCAGCGGCGGGCATCGGTTTTCAAGTCGGCGGATGGTAAGCGTTTTCAGTTTGATATTTTCAGTTGACGACCTCGCGTAGTTCGCCATCCTATTGATTCTCCTGAAAAGAAGGAGCGTTCGTAAATTAAATAAGATCTGCAACAATTTGAATAGTCCACGAGAACAATCGCGAATTCCGCATTAAAAAGGGGAATAAAACGAACGTTCGCGGCGATTGTTTCGCGTTGTGTAGTTTAATGCTCCGGTCGTGATCAAGGCAGGTTTGTTTAGATATGCGATGTCACGTGCGAATTGTGACGTCATCGGCTAGAATATACCGCGCAACACTCGATCTCCTCGGAACTTTCACTAAACTCACTCTCCGCTCCGCAGGTATACTTATGTAGTACGTATGTACATACGCGAACGGTGAAAACACAATGAAATTCCTTTACTTTTAGTTTCAAGTTCATTTCCTTGATTATTTTCGGCTGTGTCCAGTTGATATAAGTATCCTTTTTCTTTTAGTTTTACATCGTCGTTTTTGTGATGAGATCGATGTCGTTTCGCCTGGATTGACATTAATTACGCTTTTGGTTGTCGCTGCGATTAGATTTTAGAGTTTCCGAATCGTCGAAGCTTATGATATTTACTTACATCTAATGGAGATCATTTACGTACATGTTCTAAAAAATTGTTAGTAAACCTGCAGAAACGAGTACGCGGTTCACGAAATTATCAAAGATTAGATTATGCGGATTTCGTAAAGTTGTACTCGTTTCCGCAGGCTTTATTGTTAGAGTCTATTAACTTCTTTCCTCCTGCAACCGTTCTCAAGTTTTTCTTCTTGTCGATCCCTCAAAAAAAAAAGCGAAATAAATTGGAAAAATTAACCTGCAAAATTATGAATACAACGAAACACAGCATCCAACCCAAAAGAGCTGAAAGCAATTCGTTTCCTCAAGAACTGAACTACATTACCGACTCTGATTCGCAATGATTATTCCAGGAAAGATCGTTAACCGCTACCACAGCAATTCCCCCTCATCTAATCCTAATTTCCGGAAGCAAGCGTATCTGTCCTATATTTAAGGTGTCGCCGATCGCGGCAGTTAGATCCGCTTCAAGAACAACACAAAAAACCATCTTCATACTCAACCTCAAACTTGCAGACTACTTTCCCGCCAATCATCTGCAAGCCTCTAGCATCTACCAGACTCCATGTTCGTCGATATTAAAACGCTTGATTTTAACTATTACGTAAGAAGTACATTGGCGTCTAATTCCGCGTAAAGTCAACAACTAAAACTCAACAAATAAATCACGCTCTAAGCGAAGCAACTTTGGATGCAGGAAACGATCAATCATATAACTTAATATGGGATTGTCGCTTCTGGCACTATTCGCATGCTTAATTACCTTAACTTTCAATGGTACATACCAAACTCAAGACACGTTTGGTATTTCCTCGTTCTCGTCTTTGTTTAGTCGTGCTCTTTCGGTGTAACGTCCTAATTAAACGGTTACTTCCACAAAATTCCATTTTTAGCTTCAATTTCACACTTATTTTCTATTTACATTTGCTTAAAATATTGGTGGAGGTGCCGGATAAATTCACATAGTCTCATCAACACTTCTTCATTCCATCGATATATACTCTGTGTAGCAGCTTCTGAAGTAGACATAAACTAAATAAATCAACGCGTTATTCGTTTTAGGAAAATCCCAACCGCGACGGTCTACGGCAAACCACTCCCTTCCAAATCCGTTCGACGTGTCCATGACCCTTCACGAACAACCAAGCGTTCAACACGACTTCGTCACGGCACTTCTAGGCGCATGGAGCGAGTTCATCCTGCACGACCTGGCTAGCACAGGAAATATGCGCAGTTTAGATTGCTGTGCTTCAGAGACAAATCTGGGCGAATGCTTCGGTCATATAGGCGGTGGAGTTTGCAAGGAATACATGAGATCGCTTCCCGCGGTCGACATGGACGATTGTACTTTCGGTAAATGTATAAAGACGATGTCTAAAGAGAATTTTCAACGTGAATGTTTCATCCAGAGTACAGGAACCAGATGAACTTGGCCTCGTCTTTTTTGGACGGTTCCGCAGTTTACGGTAACAACGATAACGCCGTTCAGAAGTTGAGAACTTACGACGCCGGCCTCGTAAATGTTTCGGCCTGTCCCGTCTGCGGGGCTAACGCATTATATTCGGCGATTTTGAGGGAGCACAATAGGGTAGCGCAGAGTTTAGCGCAGCTGAACAGGCACTGGCCCGATGAGACGCTGTTTTTGGAAAGCAAGAGGATAGTGGCCGCCGAAATTCAACATATCACTTACAACGAGTTCTTGCCGACAATTTTGGATAAAGTATATTTACGTTAAACGATTACTTTTAAAAGCATTTTGAAATGTTCCGTAACTTATAGGTTGTGATAGAGAATCCTGGACTGAAATTGAAACCAATCGGTCATTATACTTTATATTCTAGTTCAAACAGAGCGGGCGTTTTCAATGAAGTAGCGATGACTGCATTACCGGCATTAATTTCTATGATCCCACAATCTTTGGTGAGTGATTTTTAACGCCCTCTCTTGAAGTGTTAAGAAATCCTTCTTCCTTCATTTTTGTTCCACATGTTTCTATTTGTACGGCGATTACATTTTATTATCATTGTAGATGAACGAGACTGCTGAAAGCTTTGCCGAAATGGTCGACATCCTAATCAGAACACCAGCGCAAGTCCCCAGCATCCACATTAACGTCCCCCTAAGAAAAGAATGGGATACTGCTACGCTAATGATGCACATGAGTAGAGATCATGGCCTTCCGGGATACGTAGGGTACGCTCAATTGTGTCACAATATCACCAACAGCGCCAAGAAGTTCAAATTTGAAGATCTCTACCAGTTCGGAATTAGTAGAAATAACATCGACATCCTTAAAGAACTTTACAGGTAAAGTAATTATAACTTTCAAACGCTACGATTCGGATAAACCCAATTTTAGTGCTCCTGAAGATATCGACCTGCTCGCTGGCGGTCTCTTAGAGAAACCTAACCCGGGAGCTGCGATCGGGCCTACGTTTTCGTGTCTGCTGAAGAAGCAATTCGTCCTGTTGAGGCAATCCGATAGATTCTGGTACGAAAACGATTTACCTCCTAGCTCGTTGACGAGCGAGCAACTTACTGAAATTAGAAAAGTAACCCTAGCCGGCCTTCTATGTGCTAATACAGATGATTTAGATAAGATCCAACCTAAAGCGTTCGTCCAAGAAGATATATATTTGTAAGTAGCCGAATGTCCATTCCATATGCGCGTTATTCTAAAACCAAACGATTTTTGTCGATATAGAAATGCTCGTATCTCCTGCAACCAACATCCAACACCTCAGCTTGCACCTTGGTTAGAAATGGATCACATGACCGATTTATCTGAAGATATGCTCATGGATGCTCTGATTAAAGCGGAGCAAGAGGTCCTGCAAAGAAGGAAAATGGAATACGAAGTATGGAATAAATGTAGGTTTCGAGAAAATGCCGTTACAACGCAGATGATACGCTTTATATTTTTTTAAATTGCAGATGGCGGAGTTGACCCTAAATCACCAACTGGTACAGCAGCTTCGTTCAGCAAAGCTAATAAGCAAGCGTTGAAGCTAGCTAATTCTTCTCTGTTGTTTGAATTTGCTTCGAATGAAATTATTAATTCTCTTATGTAAGTTTGTTTTTCGAATTCTACCCGATGAATGTCGGTATTTAACGCAATTTCTTCTCGTAGTAATCGCAGAAGGAAACGGCAAACTTTTGGAAATATTTTACAACCAAACGACTTTACGGATACCTTACAAAGCGTGGACCTGTCGACCTTCCTGCAACCGCATGCTTTTGATTTTGATCCAACTTGCGATGACAGTGGCATATGTGACGAAACCACCCCTTTTAGAACGTTCAGTGGTTACTGTAATAATTTAAGGAATCCTACTTGGGGTAAAAGCTTAACCACGTTCACAAGATTATTGCCAAGTCAATACGAAGATGGTAAATTCCAGACGTGGCAGATGATTAGCTTTTTTTCCAATCTAACTTCGTTCCAGGTATCTCTAGACCGAGAGTAACCGGTGTCACTGGTGTACCTTTGCCTTCCCCGCGTATAGTATCGACGGTAATTCATCCGGACATCAGCAATCTTCATTCGCGCTACACCTTGATGACGATGCAATGGGCTCAATTTTTGGATCATGATCTGACGATGACGCCCATTCACAAGGGATTCCACGAATCTATCCCCAACTGCCGTTCCTGTGACAGCTCCAGAACGGTACATCCAGAATGCAATCCCTTCCCTGTACCTAAGCATGATCATTATTACCCAGAAATCAATGTCACTACCGGCGAAAAGGTTTGCTTTCCCTTCATGAGGTCACTGCCAGGTCAACAATCTCTAGGACCGAGACAACAAGTTAATCAAAATACCGCGTTTCTGGACGCGTCGCAGGTTTGACCAATTAAAGTTACAACTAATCGTCGACGTTATATTTTAAACGCTTGTCAGGTATACGGCGAGAATAATTGTGTATCGAGAGAACTGAAGGGTATGGGCGGTAGAATGAACTGCACAATCCATCCGATTAGAGGCAAAGACTTACTACCACAAAGTGATCACCATCCGGAATGCCGCTCAGGATCCGGTTTATGTTTCATAGCAGGTACGAGGCTTATTACTTGCCTAAATTATCAATACAGAACATCTAACGATACTCGTTTATTATCGTCCAGGTGATGGTAGAGCGTCGGAACAGCCAGCTTTAACTGCTATCCATACGGTATTCATGAGAGAGCATAATCGACTGGTAGAAGGCCTAAAAAGAGTCAATCCTCATTGGGACGAAGAAACGATGTTCGAGAACGCGAGAAAGATCTTGATAGCTGAAACTCAACATATCACGTACAACGAATTCTTACCGAGGATATTAAGTTGGAACGCCGTCAATTTGTACGGTCTCAAATTATTGCCGCAAGGCTACTATACGGAATATAATCCCAGTTGTAACCCGTCCATCTTGAACGAATTCGCCGCGGCGGCTTTTAGAATTGGTCACTCGTTACTTAGGCCCCATATCCCAAGGTTGAGTGAAGACTATCAGATCGTCAACCCACCGATTTTATTGAGAGACGGATTCTTCAAAGTAGATATGATAATGGCGGTAAGCGAATACTAACCCAATCTATCCTAACCTGATTGAAATAAATCTAATACGTCCTTCAGCCTTTGATGATAGACGAAATTACCAGAGGTCTAATATCTACCCCGATGGAAAGTTTAGATCAGTTCATTACAGGGGAAGTTACAAATCACTTGTTCGAAGACAGGAGGATACCATTTTCCGGTGTCGATCTTATCGCACTCAACATCCAAAGAGGTAACTTGGAAATTAGAATTGCTTTTGGAAACAAACTACCGCTCGATCGTTTTTCAGCAAGAGACCACGGCGTGCCATCCTACAATAATTACCGAGCCCTTTGCAACTTGAAACGCGCGACCAGTTTCGACGATTTAGCGCGAGAAATTCCTCCGGAAATAATAGCGCGTTTCAAGAAGATTTACGCCACCGTCGACGATATTGACTTATTCCCCGGAGGAATGAGCGAGAGACCGCTTAAAGGCGGCTTGGTAGGACCGACCTTCGCCTGCATAATCGCCATTCAATTTAGGCAATTGAGGAAATGCGACAGATTTTGGTAAGCATCCATTTTACATCAGAATAAGTATTGAGAAATAACTATTTCGAATTAGGTACGAAAATTCCGATCCAATTGTTCGATTTACCGAAGCGCAGCTTGCCGAAATAAGGAAAACCACCCTTGCCAAAACCCTCTGTAACAATTTAGACATACATTCGGATGTGCAAAGGGCCGCTTTCGATCTACCATCCAATTTCTTAAATCCGAGAATACCTTGCAGCTCATTACCCGATATAGACTTTAACGTTTGGAGAGAACAGTCTAGTCACGGTTGCGTTCTTAGAGATAGACACTTGCAGATTGGAGATTCGGCGTTTCCATCGCCTTGCACCAGTTGCATTTGTTCCGAAGACGGGGTATGTATATCTTGTTGTTGTTGTTGTTGTTTGAACTTGCTAAAACAAACGATTTTTATATTCAAATAAAATCGTTACATTGTTGTTACAGCCTTATCTTTTTTTCGCAGGTACAATGCGCATCTTTGAAAATAACAGATTGCTCGCAATTGATGAAAGAATGGCCGAGAGACGTTATACTTCGGGACGATGTTTGCACGGCTCAATGCGGCTTTTTCCTACGGGAATCGTCATTTAGTAATTTCAACATTAAAACTACCTCGACGTTAACGCAGACTTCAATTAACACGGGATTAATTCCTCCGCCGGCGAGGACAGTACGATCAAGGCCGGTAATTCCCCATTTTAACACGAACATAAATCCGTTCAACGGGTTTAAATTCCCCGATCTAACGCCGTTCGTTATTTAAAAATCTAACGTCAATTTAACAGAGTATCTAATAAATAGAGTGGTGTATTAAATGGTGCAAATGTTTCTACCTTCATGTCATCAGATATAAGTATTTCTAATCATTCACGATACTGCCGATGTACGAAACTCTTTCGTAAATACCGTCGTCTCATTCACGAAACCATTACTTTTCTATTGAATTAAAGAAAATGGACAAAGTTGGTGCCTGTTAGGAATGTACGTATACAACAAATTGAGATCTCTATGTAAATGTAACTAACCTCATCGTTAATGGATTTAGAAAACAAACTCATATAAGCATTACAAGTCATTAATTATTGTAATAATAAATTAGTCATATTTAAATGTATAAATGTGTAAATATTAGTCTGTAGTTAAACTTAAGTCGAACTCTACTACGTAACATAGGTATACAACGAAGTACTTGTGCTGTTCTTTACTTGGCTATATTGTTTATCATTAAATTTGTAGCGTGCGGTACAATGTAGTGTTTGTACTTATATATCAAAATCTGTTTTATGTATTGATTGTATCACTGCCTTGTACAGTCAGAAAGCGATAAATTATAGACTTTCATGAATCAAATTTTATTTCGTATTATTCGGTTACCGCAAAAAAGCGAGTCTTTCTTAATCGTTATTTTTTTTTCTATCCTCTAACTGTCTGATAGATTATTTGTAAAATTGTTATATAATATAATATGCTTTTATTATGTTTTATATATTTAGTGTTTTTCTTGTTACAACAACCATCGCAGCTCCTTTCGTATCAATTACTTGCGCAAAAAAGCGTGTGTAAGATATATACATCCCGTTTGGTATTTTTAATATTTGGCGGACGATCTCATATAGTGCGTTACTCTAAGAAACTGGCGAATATACATACAACAGCATACGTTATTTATAATTCAATGAACAAGTAACCCTCTTTATTCATATTTTACAAGTAAAACCCAATCAGTATGAAAATTCTCTTTCTTGACGACCTTTTTAAGTCTGCGCCATTTAACACGTTGACCGCTGTGTGCCTCGCAACAATCATTGCTTCACCGGCCGCGTCGCACACATGTGGCATTTCGCTTACAGGTATGTTGGACATGTTTGCCTCGCATTTGAATGGCAATGCTAAGGGAAGTAAAGCTAGTGAGTAGGGATTGTCACGTAAAATTTAGCCACAACTATTTTTTTGATTAAATTTAACCATGACTAATGTGAATAATTTAACCGTGATTGACCATAAGACTTAGTCGTTAGTCATAATTAAGGCTGCAGAAACGAGTATACGTAAACGAAAAGGTAATCCTGGTACAAGCCGCCAACTAATTGGGCATGCTTCACCTAATAACAACCAAGTTCTTTGCTTCTAGGAAAAATGAAAATTTAAAGTACCCTACAGCAACATCCATCTCAGGTCGTTACTACTCTTCTCATTCGTCCCGAAGGTGAGATTGGCAATGCTGTACGCTGCTTAATTAGCTAATTAAGTTGTTCGAATATTTAAAATTAAACTCGGAAGGCAAGAACACCAATAACTTAAAAAAAAAAACTTTTATTTTGTCAAATATTACACTTTTCTGTCATTAGGTCTAAAACGATCGTAATCTAAGTTATAGTACAAACTTGATTAAATGGGGCCATTCATGTTTATATGCCGTAAACATTTAATATAAATAAGTGCTTAACGCTAAAATAAAACACTAAGGCTTTTTGGCTTAGATAGGTGGTAATCCAGTATATGAGTAAAATCTATCCGTTACAATATTACTGATGGATATTATCTTGAAATTTCGTTTACACGAATAAATGTAAAAATTATTAAGATTTCTCATTTTTAATAAGTATAAAAGATTAGAAGTAAAAAAAGTTTGGAACGAATTACATATAAATACTGAAACACGCACTACAGCAAGATTTAATGTAAAAGTTCATATATACATATGACTAATTTTTTTTCTTTACCAATGCTTGGCACAATATCTAAAAACGATTAATCTTGCACCACAATTATATAAACATATAATTACTTTTTACATTACGAGTTTTATTAAAATTATTATTATGTTGTGATCATTGATACAATTTCTGACACTAATACACAGTTATTACAAAAACCTTTTATTACATATACAAGTAAAATAGTTGCAAAATTAAACGGTTACTTTTTTACATTATAAAGATGCAAAATTCATTTACCGAACAAAAAATCATTTAAATGAAAACAATACAAAATTAATAATATATTATGTCCTTTTTCTTCACAACAAAATAATCAACACTTTACTTTGTACACAAAATAATATTACGATGACAAAAGATAGGCAAAAAAAAAAAATTGTGTCTAACTTAAGCAGGCAATTGCAGCTTCTTTCCTCGTAGCACTGAAACATTTCAATTGTTAGTCAAGTTGTAAATAATAACATACACGTGCACAGTATGTTTCGCAATGATCATGGAACCTACGCTCACATATGAAACTATAAAACAACGTACATTTATAAAATTCTATTATAAATACTGAAACATGCGAAACATGACTGTGAACCGCTACAATAGAGACTTACCCTTAGTTATGTACAAATAAAAGAAATCACAGTACAAAACAGTTTGTACTACTCCAGCCACAATAGCGATTAAGTCATAATGATCCTCCATAGCGTAGCGGTAGATCCAATTTAAAATGTACAGTCCCCGATAAGAACCCAGTGCAAATAAATAGTGTGAAGTAATACTCTCAGCCTCGCCTGTTTTACTAACCATAAATAATTGGGGAAGAATAGCGACAGATTCCAAATAAATACTGAACGTCCATAAGATCTTAAAAATGAAAATAATTGTTTCAATTTTCGATCAATGTAGAATGTAGTAAGCCAGTAAATTTTACCTCTAATGCCATAAAGTCATGGTTAATAAGTAACGCCAAAATTACAGCGGGTACCAATAAAAATTCAATACGGAATGTATCATGATTATGATCGTATGTAGCTTTAAACTTTAAGTAGATGAAGTAGCAAGTAGCGTACGACGCTGCGATAAATACCAACTTCATCAATGTATTGTACAGGGAAACATAAACGGTGAGCAAGTCAAGATATCTCGACGTATAGACTATGGCAAATAACAATTGCGATTTGCCAGAAATACCTAAAAAAAATATAACATCTGTTAGTTCTATAAAATAACACAATCGTTCTAATCTAATGGCCGCATAAAAATTAGCGTATTTAAATCTAGGATTAAGAGGTATCGACTACATAATAATCGTATTATTGACGTGGAAGGTTATGTGTTGACGTGCTACCGTTATTCTGTACTTTTCTAATTAGTTTACAGGAAAAGTTCAAATTTTAGGATAGATCCTTGGCGTGGATATTTTATAATTCATAAACCCATTATACACGTTGCCATTAAAACAAAAGGATTTACAACAAATCTATCAGATTACAACAGCAACACATAAAAGTCAATAACATAATAACCGGTCAAAATTGTGGTATTTTCGCTAAACTTTACTCACCTGCGCAAGAACGGGACTTCCATATTTTCCTTAAAAGTATTATAATAGCTAAAAGATGCGAGAGGTCACCAATTAATCTAAAAATGTTCATTTTCAAAGCTTAAATTACAAAAAATCATTCACTCAACACCCACTCTAGATATGACGTGGCTCTCTTCAGAAGCATCCTGAAGATGGCGCAGTATTCGACACCAAAATAACAACTATGCAGTACCAACGTAATTATTTGAAATTCTTTTGAAATTAAAAATTATCAATGGTACTTTTTCTAAAATGCAGCGCTTAAAATGCTGGAATATTTTATGCCAATTTATTAAAACAGGTCCGTTGGTATTAAAGAAATTAATCCAGCATATTCCTTATTTTGTATCCTTTCATTTCCTTTTCATGAATAAAGATAAAAGATAAAATATTAACTGATGCAGCTTTAATTATGGTTTTGTAGATAATAATGAACTTGTTCAAACAGAAATCACAAGTTATAGACCGTCTCAACACCAGTAAGCACAACAACTTTTATGACAGTGGCGTACAGAGTTACCAAATCATTATGATCGATTACAATTGGATGTTTGGTATACAGTATTAAAACATTATCAAATATTGGTGCTCTTATTGAACTTGGCTTAAATTTGAGTACCAACAGCATAAACATAGAGAGCTGCAAGCATGGGAAGGTTAGAATGTAAACAGGTCGCAAGTGCCAGCAAAATAGGCACTTGTATAAGTGAGTAGGCACCATGGCAAGAACGAATAACGATTTTCAGTAAAAATTTTAAATTACTAAAACCGTTGACGTAAACGTATGCATCTGACTACACTACAAGGGGTAATAGAAATTCCTATATCGAGTTATTAGAAAGATAAGGACCCTATACCTATCCATAGTGTATATTGAGGTTGAGATGGTCTATACCTAGACATCTAAAGACAATTCCAAAGTGTTTTCTGGCCGAATTAAAAATATATGATTGGCTCTGAATAATTTGTGATTTTTGTTCGAACAAAATTAATGAAATAACTACGAAATGACGCAAACGTATCCGTCCCAAGAAATTGCAAAAGAAAAGAAGCACTTGGATAAAAGAAACATGCCCACCATATCCTTGGTACGCCACTGTATTATGTCAGATTACGCAATCACCTAGTAACCTTG
This sequence comes from Oryctes rhinoceros, assembly GCA_020654165.1. Classification (NCBI taxonomy): domain Eukaryota; kingdom Metazoa; phylum Arthropoda; class Insecta; order Coleoptera; family Scarabaeidae; genus Oryctes; species Oryctes rhinoceros. The sequence continues at coordinate 2,087,334 of JAIOKQ010000548.1, read as the reverse complement.
CAATATTATCACTCGGCGTGCGTATTATACGTCTTTTTTTTTGTTTTATAAATATAACCTCAATCCAAAATTCTAGTACGTCTGAGCGTATCTCGTACATCCGCTCCGAGCTCGCGCTGACATGAGTTAACACTTTTAATAATAATCTTTGACCAAGCGATAACACAAATTATCTCCACTTTAACAGGACGTAAATGTTCGTGATCGGTCTACAGATCTTTAGGTTACCTATACGGAACAATGCATCAAACAAGTTGGCCTTAACGAGATTGATAACCTTCGTAAATCGGTCAGTAGCCACTCAAAGTAACATTACAAATCAAGCAAACCACTCTTATCTCTTCGTATCGATTTATTAGAACGTACATTTCCGAAATGACCGAGACCAAGGAAACACCAATTGCCACCTTTGGCGGCATGAATGACCGCTATAATGGGATAATAGTATCCTCCGATATGGAAAAGTGTAGTAGTGAAAAATTTCCGGAGAAATTACGAGGTAATTTAATAATTAATAATAATTTAGATACAAGTAACAATTCAACTGTCTCCGCGATAGAATCTTTGAGGCAATGGACAGAAAAGAATCGTCGAGGTATTTGGTTCAAGGTATTTCTTAACGAATCTTCTTGGGTTCCACATTTAGTTAATGTAAGTAATTATTCTACTTAGAAGCCGTTTCGAATAAAATTAGACCATTTCAGAATGGATTTAAGTATCATCATGCGAAAGAAGAATATGTTATGATGTATAAATGGTTACCGCAAGAAGAAACATGTAATATACCACCGTATGCACATACATCGATCGGTGTTGGTAGTGTAGTAGTAAATGATAATAATGAAATTTTAGTAGTAAGTGAGAAATATCGATTTTTTGAACATTGGAAGTTGCCAGGAGGGTATGTGGAACCAGGTACAAACTTTATTCAAGCATATTTTTTTATCAATTTTAAAAGGTGACATTACTGCTATTACTTCGATAGAGAAATCTTCTGTACTGATGTATATATCAGGTCCCCCTGCCATCTAAGTTTGCCCTTTTTTTTTAATGAAACAACTTGTATTTTGCTGCACTTTTGGATGCCCCTCTTCAATTCATGCAAATTTTTGAATATATTTTTTTGCAGAATCTGATGGATAAATTCTGAATATTTTGTTGTAAACTTTTCAGTATACCTACAATTCTTTCTTCTTTCGTAAATATGAAAAAATATGAAAACAGTATTGGGATAGAATATCATAAACGGCTATTTCTCTGAGGACATTCATTAAAGATATATACTGCTGGAAATTTAAATCAACAGGAAGTCGAATAAAATTAAAATAGCATTAAAGATATCAAACGTTAAAGAAATAACGAGATTTCGAGAAAACGTCTAAGCTTTTTAATCATTACAAAAACTAAAATTGTATGATACGGATAGTTATCGGAAATTTTGAAAGAAATGAGTATGAATTGAAGCGAGGCAATCTATAACATGATAATGCATAAGATCTTTCATCTAAAAAACTAATTCATATGTAGCGAAAACTAAACACTCTGTATTGCTAAAAATATCTTATTTGTAAAGATTTTCGCTAAACTGCTTGGGAAAAGAATTATCTTCCTCCCTCGCACTAGGTGGACACACTGTTCTATATACTGTTATTATAGCTGATAACAGCAAATATAGAAAAACAAATAGAACTTTAAAATGGAAAACAGTTGTGCTTGAATTCTGTAATTCCAATTTTTTTTAAAACAAAAACAAATTTTCAGGTGAAAATCTAATAGACGCAGCTATGAGAGAAGTTATGGAAGAGACCGGCGTTAAAACGGAATTTTTGAGTCTCCTATCTTTCCGGCATGCTCATGGGGGAATATTCGATTGCTCCGATATGTACGTGGTCGTCGCGTTGAAAGCCCTCTCAATGGACTTGAAGAAATGTGATAGAGAACTAGCCGATTGTGCCTGGATGGATATTAATGAATATCTAACTCATCCACAAGTTCACGAGTTAAACAGATTGTTTGTTGAAAAGTATTTAGAGTACAAGAAACATAATTTAAAGATACAATGCGATCATGGAATCCATTCAAAATTGAATAAAGAATACACGGTTTATCATGTAGTGAAGGATAAGCTTTAGTAATTTTAATCGTTGGGTCATATCATTCTTGTAAAAATATACCTATATGTACATACAAAGATATATTTTTTTAAATAAAATGTTATTTATTACCATCTTTTATTTGTTTGCGACCATAAACTTTATACAATATTTATTTTCTGGTCTTAATTTAACAGTAAATCAATCGGAATATATCCAATTGAGGACATGCCTACGAAAAATATATATTCAAAATAATTATTAATAAATACTAATGTAGACACATGATTAAACTTTAACTGATATAGAGCTGTTCTCTCAGATATTTTTTTTTTAGATCTCTTTATATATCTTGACAATTAGGATAAGTACCCTTTAGAGAAAATGATCCAAACATACACCTAACCTTATTTTTCAATGTAGTATATTATTTGGCTGACAAAGCATAGTTCTTTCAAGATGCCTCTCGAAAATTTAGAAGACCAAGGTCTGGAAAAGACTCCAAATTTGGAATTGGCTCAATGTAAATTTTTACTAACATTACCGGAATTTAAAACCGATAGGAATGTTCACGCAAAAATTTCAGATGCTATAAGGAAAGATGGTATGTAAAATTGAAAGTCATCCGCCAATACTTGTTAGCAAAATTTAAAATAACGAAGTTATTTTCAATCTTATCCCGATAGTTTTAAATGTTCATTGCTACAATAATTAAATTTTTCTCGTTGTAGCTATGAGCCCATGGTACGAACTGATATGCCGAGACGCTGGTTGGAAATTAGATCAGACATTTTTAAAGCAGCTTAAAACAATAAATGAGGAGCAATTGAAAAAATTAGATGAAACTATAGAAGATGCGGAGAAAAATTTAAGCGAAATGGAAGTTCGAGATGCATATCTACGTAAAGCGGAATACTACAGCAAGATTGGAGACAAAGAAAATGCGATATCTACCTTTCGTCAAGCGTATGATAAAACGGTGTCCTTAGGACATAGATTAGATATTATATTTCATATGATCCGTATTGGCCTTTTTTTCATGGATCACGATATTATCACACGAAATATAGAAAAAGCAAAGACATTGATCGAAGAAGGTGGGGATTGGGACAGGCGAAATAGATTGAAAGTATACCAAGGTGTTTATTGCATGGCGATAAGAGATTTTAAAGCTGCTGCGAATTTGTTTTTGGAAACCGTGAGTACCTTCACATCTTACGAACTTATGGATTACAAGGCATTTGTAAGATACACAGTTTACGTATGCTTAATCAGTCTTCCACGGAATCAATTAAGAGATCAGGTTAGAGTATTTGACCCAAGATAACGGATAAATATTAAATAATGTTTTTATAGGTTGTTAAAGGATCGGAGATATTGGAAGTCTTACATTCAGAACCGTTTGTTAAAGATTATTTATTCTCTTTGTATAATTGTCAATACGCCGACTTCTTTAGAAACCTAGGTAAGTTAAAAGCATCGTTTATAAACACATTTATTTTTTAAACATTTGCAGCACAAGTTGAAGACATTTTACGTAAAGATTACTTATTACACCCGCATTATCGTTATTATATTCGCGAAATGCGAATTCTAGCTTATTCTCAGTTGCTGGAATCGTACAGGTCACTAACATTGCAGTATATGGCTGAAGCGTTCGATGTCTCACAGGAATTCATCGATAAGTAAGTATCTCATTAAAAAATGTCGCTGGACAATATGGACAAAGATCTATTTATGTATTATTTGCAGAGAGCTTTCAACATTCATAGCCTCTGGAAGACTACATTGCAAAATTGACAGAGTTGGCGGTATCGTTGAAACGAATCGACCGGATTTAAAGAATGCGCAATTCAACTCCGTAATTAAACAGGGAGATTTACTTCTACAGCGTGTTCAGAAATTATCAAGAGTTATCAATATTTAGTTATTGAGTGTAAGTGAAAGAAGACGTATTTTTCGTGTGTACTAATTTTTTTAAATGTATTTGATGAAAGAAATTACTTTTATAAATAATTATGGAGTTTTTAATAAAATTCTAAACTAATCGCGTTTAAATTTATTTTTCTAAGCCTTACGCTGCTCCTTTTAAAATGTAAGTAATTTATTAAAAAAAGAGACATACATAAATAATTAGAGGCTTTGATGAAGAAACAAATCAAAGGAAGAAATATACTTTTTTATTTCGTATTAGCACGGTTTGCTTTCAATTTTTTATATGCTTTAATTACTTCTTGTTGTTGTTTCTCCAACTGCCTTCTCAATGCATGTGGTAGATCTTTTCTTTTGCCTTTCTTATCAATAACTTTGGAAACCTTTCTTAATTGGTCTTCCTTCTTTACAACTTTTATTTCTTCATCCTTTTTGTTTGGATCAATCAATGATTTCAGTAATAAATTTTTCTTTCCAGGCTAAAAATATTCTGGTCCAATTACAAATTTCCATCTATTCATCCACTTACCCTAGGTGTTTCTTCTAACTTTACATTTCGAGGAGCAGATAACGTTGGAGGTTCATGAGCAACTTCCCCAAATTTTACACTATCTCCAACCATTTCTAATTCACTTATACTAGTCATCAATTTATTCTCCTTTTTCTGTTTTAATTTCGATTGTCGTTTCTGCGATTTTGTCAATGTGGGTTCTTGCATCTTGTTTTTATGACTCTTTTTACCTTTTTGTTTTCTTTCCTTTTTAATTTGCTTAATATATAACTCCAGCTCGTCCTTCTGGCGTTTTATAACGTTCTCTACCTATAAGCAAATGCGTTAATAATTAGATGTTTTATTATGTTAACATGGTGCTGTATATTACTTGACCAGTTTCTGGATTGCGTATTATATTAACGCCATATTTATCAGCGAAAGCTGCTTCATCTATTACAGACTTGCAAATTTGATTAACACGAACCATAAACTTCCGATCACTTTCACCTTGCTCTTGTCGAAAATATGGTACATCTTTACCCACTCCTTTATTTCCGACACCTTGTGGGTGACTCGTTACAGGTCGCAATGCTTTTTTGACTTTGTGTTTTCGTTTTCGCTTTACACTGATTATACCATTTTGTACTTTTTCCTTTAAGTTAATTATATGCGATAGACTTTTTGGAATTTGCTGATCATCTGGATTAGTTGGCGCTCGATTTATTTTATCACGTAAACTACAAGATTTGAATTAAAGTATAATTAGAGAATGTAATGTCTATGAAGATTTCTACCTTAAAAGTTTTGTTTGTCTTTGTTTCTCTGGATCTCTTATACCTCTATGTTTGCGACCTTTAATCTTTCTACCCATTATTGTCAATGCTTTCCAAACAGCAAGTAACAAACAGTTAGGTTAAGTTTATTTGTATTACTTTAGGTTATTTAAACTGAGTTTAGTACATATGACCAGCAGTACAGTAATATTGTATATAAGTAATAGAACTTAAAATCTGCATAAAACTGCAAATATGTACCAACTGTTAAAGTTCTGTTAAATGAACAAACATAATTAAGATTTATTAATTACCTTTGTCCTTACCTATAACATTATTAGGTCTTTTGAAATATAGTTCATTCGTACTTTGTTTTTGATTAGTTTTGACAACTTTAGAATGTTTGCCCTTGACATTCGATAAAAATGGAACGCAAAGATTGCAAGCCAAAGTCTAGTATGATCGAAGAAACATTTTGGGAAAGATGGCTATTATTATAGTTAGGAGTGTTAATAGTAAGTATTTAATCATTTAGGCTGATCAAATATTAATTTATTTACATAAGTAGGTAAAATACATCCTCGAATGGTATATAACCTATTTTCTCAACATTATTGTAGTGATACTTTTGAAACTGTAACAGAAAAGAGGACCGAAAATGTATCTCCAGCAGTTAAGGGCGTCCCTGAGCCACCTACAACTTGCTGTATGACTGGCTGCCCTAATTGCGTATGGTTAGAATACGCAGAGGAGTTAACGAAGTATTTTAAAGACGGAGGAGAAAAGGCATTAGAGGAAATTAACACCCACGTTACAGATCCGAATGTTAAGGCATACTTAATGCATGAACTTAGGATGAGAAATAAAACCTAGTGAAAAATATAAATGTAAATTTTTTTTCTTTATTATTTATCATAGTTTATTTTGTTAATTAACTGTACTAGTCAGGAGATTAGTTATTTAAGTAATAGATACATGTATAAAAGATTCTCTGCTTATTACATTACATTCACAAAATTTTGGCACCATCACTTGGAGTACATACGTAAAACGTTGGTTGGCCGCTGTAATTGTTGGTTATATTATTAATGACTCTATCTACCGCTCGACTTTCAACCTGAAATCAAAGAAGGTAGCTAGCAATTTAATAGGCTTTCATTCAAATTAAGGTGAGCATAAATAAAGTTACATGTTTACCAATGTTACTGTACATCCACCGAAACCTCCACCTGTTATTCGACTTCCCAAAACACCCTGTACTTGAAGTGCTAATTCTACCAGGCAATCAACTTCAGGACACGAAACTTCAAAATCATTTTTTAGCGAGACATGACTTTCCACCATCAATTCCCCGAATGTACGAAAATCTTTTTGCTTTAAAGCTTCGGCACCCTTAACGGTTCTATCGATTTCACCCACTACATGTCGAGCTCTTTTTATCACATCTTCATTTGCATTGATCAACTTTAGACCTAAAATAATATCATTTTTTATTGTTTGGAACTTGATTGCACCGTGGAATGGTGATCTGTAGAGTTTACGGTTTCCATTTCAGGTCGATCAATGTTGTCAGGTTTTAATATTATGGAATCTTATTTATTAATTTATTGTTTCATTTTTTTTATGAACAGTGGTCGTATGGAATAGGAGTCGTAGGGCACAGGGTTACCCAAATTATTTTGAACAGATACGTTACGATTAAAAACACATCGTTTTAATGGCGTTCAACATCTACTACATATACTCCACAGTCCAATCTTAAGCCTTAGGCCTCCCCACCTTAGTAAAGTATTTTGTTGCTCAAAGAATCGATTGTGGGAAATGCTCATTGCAAATATTGGGTTATCGTGTGCCGCCATGCACTTGCAAAAGAATTTATAAAACTTTACAAAAACAAAACTTACGTTCAATATCTTTAACTGTAGCATCTCTGAGACTGGTTTTGTTTAATAATAATGCCGCTGTTTGACATTGTTTTCGTCTAGTAGGATATTCACTACCTGTTAGTTGATGTTTAACGTTAGAATTTGTTATCAAAATTACTATATCTGGATTCGTAAATGGGATTAAAGTTGATGTGTAATTTCTAAAATTCAACTTTGTCATTATATAAAACTAAGCAATATTCAAGTCGTAGATGTTCGTAAACTAAAATTCTATTACATCTATTTCTTCTAAACATTTGGATAAAATGCCAGCGCCTTACAACAACCATGCGTACCTGCAATCAATCAAAAGTGCATTATCTTTCTTTCCCATCACCGATATGAATTGATCCATTATTCCACATGGCATGCCTGCATAATCATGCTCTGCTTTTTGGCATGCCAAAGCTTTGTCCGTAGGCCTAGAAAACACTCCAATTTAGATGTGAAATTGAGATGCGTGACATATGCACAAACATGACGGTATTTGGCTGTCCGTTTAGCGCATCTATAAATGTATATATGCTGACCTCCAATGCTGCACTGCTCGAAAGACCACCACCTGTTGGTACGCTAGATACAACTACAGCCTGGAAAGCCGGAGTACTACCAATGTAATTAGCTATGACGCCTACAGATGAAATAAATAAATAAGCTTGCCAATCAAGTATGTTTTATAGTTACCGAGAACATACTGTGCCCATTTCGGCTGTTTCTCATTCAATATCCGTTTCTTTAGGACATCGATCTGTACTGTATTTGGATGGTCTACGTCTTGGTTTGTTGTAGTTAGAGTTGCTATATTTCCCGATATTTTACTGCCGACTGTTACAGTTACCAATGATAATGCCTATAGTTAGTTGACAAAAATTACAAATAATGATTGTAAAAGAAGATGTGTAAGAATTTAACGCGGTGATATTTTGCCAGAAGATGCAAGAAGATAAGAAAGATGATATCTAAATCTTTCGATTATCATTCACAGTGATAGTCTAGTAGACCGAAACTAATTAAAGTTTCCTTTTGAAATGTTCATAGGTCCTCTTGGAATAAATGGGGAACGATTCAACTTCGAGAAATTCATTTTTTTTTTTGAAAATTAAATAAGTACCATAAGACATGTTAATTTACAAAGGAGCTACTAGATATCTTGAAAAGAATCCCTCTTCACCACCTCTTATCTGCTTTGGTAAAAAAATCTAAAAAACGACTCATGTAGCCAATGCCAAAGAAGAAATATTGTTGTTTTGAATTGAATTTTACATTGCAGCAATATTTTCAGAAAAAAATATTGATACATCCTAGATTGATGACATACTATATCATTTAACGGAGCTATGTAAAGAATCTATAATATAGCGATTGTTCCATTTGAAACAACAAACTATCCATCCATCTGCTGAAATTTTCCATTAAATTCGAATTCACCACGAACGTGAAGACTATAGATAAGATAACGCATCCATTTTTATCAAATGTTAGGTTATCATCAGTATCAGTTATGTTGATCATAAAGGAGCAGTATAACGTAAACTTTGACTTTTACGATCTTTGATAGCACGATTATCGTTATTAATTACATTTAGGAAAGGTGCACCTATACAAACTTTAATTTTAGATAAATTAAAAGCGGCCACCATACGGGTTAATCGGTGTATATGAAGCTTTATACCAATTTTTATTGAAAATTAATTGTGTCTTAAGCAACTGCAGTTTTTTTTTAATGTTGTTAAGTAGGTATCTTTACGTATTTAACCAGAATATGATCGTAGGAGGGGTGACATTTTGGAGAATTTTGTATCATCGGCAATAAGGCCCTTCCCTGTCCGTCTTTGGCTACGCCCATGTGTAAGTTTAATTAGCTTCATAGCTAAAGCAAGTTTATTTAGAATTTAAGAGCAGTGTACGACAAGGAAAAAAGTAACAGTTGTTGATGCGGTGATAATATCTAATCTGTGTAGGTGTGAAATTTCAACGCGAACACATAATGAGGCGTTTATCTCGAGAGAGAAAAGCCTGAAGTTCCTGTAAACAAACCAAAATATCTTGTTTTTTTTTTGATAAACAATGAAAATATATTTTTGATGTGCACAGTTTCAAACCTTTTGTCTTCATTAAGCCTGTAGATACAAATCGCGCTTTACGAAATTAGCACATACTAGACAGACTCGTGTTTATTCGTCTCATGAGAAAGGGTTCGTGTTGCCTACTGGTTTTCCCCAGAGTCGATGAAACGCGAGTCTGTCTAGTCTCTGTAATGAAAATAATAACGTAGGCTTCCACGGTCAGAGTCAGTTGAAGCTAAACGTGTTCCAGGTTGGACCGTGTCATGGTTAAACGAAAACTCGGCGTTTCGTCCACAATTATATTGGGCTTCTTCGGGAGGGGAAAATGTGGTAAGCACGGTAACTCCACGTATAAACCACGCCAGAGGCAAAACTAACTGAGCGCTCAGCACGCGAACAATTAATTGCTTGTTTCACTTGCCGAGTTACCGTGCTAACTGTTGCCTACCACCTTTCCCTCTCTTGAAGAGACCCCGGGTGATTGTGGGCGAAACGTTGTGTTTTCGTTTAACCATGACACCGTGAGAAGTAAAATATTTTTTTTCCGGTATTCACTTGTTTTGGGATTAATAGCTCTGAAATAACATAAAAATATTCTTGCATCGGCTACGGTACGTTTTGCATCAACGCTTCTTATCGCATTAATTATACGAGGCTCATCGCGATAATTTCAATAATTCCTCTCTTCTGATATGCGTCAATGTCAGTATATTGCGATAATGAATTAACGTTTATTTTCTAGTTTGTACATTATCTTGTTAAAAAATGTTATTGATGTTTGCGGCAGCTGCCGTTCAAGAATCTCGTCAACGGTTTCCTCATCTTTTTTATATTACTTTCACGTGTATCATATACTCCTGGAGTTTGCTCCGTTCCTTTCGATCCGCCCTGTATAATTATAACTATTTCTTCGTCGATAAAGAAATAATTTGTCTAATATGTACTAGTCGCCTCTTCTAGATATTGTTTTTAAATTTTGCGGGAAATTTAAGCATGCAGTAATGAATAAGCCTGTAGAAACGAGTACACGATTCATGAAATTAACGGAGACTAGACGGACTCGTCTTTTATCGACTTTCGAGGAAATCGGTAGGCAACACGAACCCATTTTCATGAGACGACTAGGTACGAGTCTGTCTAGTCTCTGGTAATTTCGTGAAGCGCAACTCGTTTCTGCAAGCTTAGTAACGATGAACATATTCGCTAATTTCTTTGAATAGCAGATGAGAATTTGTTCCTTATTGCCAGAACTGACGAATTAGATGGTCAAAAAATTTTTAAAATGTCCTGTTTTGAATCAGTAAGCTGCAAGAAATGTGCGTGTTGTGATGAAGTGGCGTGAATTAAAGTTTCATGTAAAATAATTATTATGTATATCGATGTTAAATATATTGTCGCTATTCAAATGAATCTGAATACACCCCTGTGCAAAGTTACGTAAAATAAGAATAATGAGTAACAATAATAAATAATACAGTACCATTGGTAAGACGAATCCTTCGTTGTAATCGGTATGTTCTCCGATTAGATTGACTCTTCCCGGGGCGAATACCGCCATCTCTGCCTCACTTTTAAACTCATTCTTGTAAATATCTTTTGCTCGTCCTACTAGCTCTTGAACACTCGGTATATTTACAGCCATAACGAAAGTACGTATATTTGGATATTTAAAGTTGACGAGGATTTTCTTCAATTCGACGATTAACGAAGAAGTGAAAAGTTATGCGGTATTGTTCTGAACGGAGTATGTAACTAATTTTATGGCTGTAACCTGTAGCACTGTGTAGTAGCGGCAACGTCCGATATGTACCCACATGACAGAAATTAACATGTATAACATGAAGATAAGAACTCGATAACGCCTTTGGTATTAATAATAGTTTAATATAAAAGTATTTATAAATAGAGATAATCGATTATGTCGGTTAGTGACCCATTAATAAAAGATATAAAAGGTAATTTTTTTTGTAGGATTATCGGAATGAAAAATAAAAGATCTCGTAAATATATCGGAGCACACGCAGATTGTCGATAATTTTGGCACTTTAACGTGCACATTTATCTTTTAGAGAACTTACAAGTAATAGAATAATATGAAATTCAATTTCAATTAAATATCTTTTAAGGTTATGTCAATCTTGTTTGTAAATAACATTTATTAAATTCTAGGTTGTATTTTGGCGTTCCTCGAGGAGATTCGAATAAATCACTGTATTAACGATTCAAACTCGGTCCTTCTGTTGTTCTGTCAAAGCTTAGAGAAGATTTTAAGCCACGGTCTTGTTCCGGTTTATAACACGTTTGGATTTTGTAAATATATAGATCCATGGGTTTGGTTGGAGAAAATAACGCACGAACGGAATGCAAACTTATCATACAGCTACGTTCACTGCGTAGGAAATACGAAACTATGTAGAAATGTGATAACAAACGTAGGAAAATTAAGACTTCTAATACGTTTATGCCTAATTCATAGATGTCTACATATCCCTATAGAATATCTGGTAATTTAGCATGTTTGTTTTATGACCTTTGTAACGTAAAAACATTTATTGTCTGTAGAAGAACTACAAGAAATTAAATGTTGTATATAAAGAAAATTCAATTATCGGCGATGAGATTCTATGCGAAATATTTCTATCCGTTTTACGACAATGCACTAAAATCAACTTTAAGTTAAATGCAAATAATTCGTCGTTTCTGGATTTATCATGGTCCATTCCAGATCTAGTCAAATTAGAATATGTTCCTTGTGACACCTTAGGGATGACTGTAAGGTAGATGTATATTTGTTTCTATTATAAATGGCGTTTTTACATTGATTATTTTAGCTTCGCAGGTGAAAAGGCCATTATAATGAGTATACAACCAAATAGTGTTGCGTCTGAAAGCGTATGTGGTTTCCATTAGCTATATAGGTTTTTCTTAAGTATATGGAGAATTAAATACGGAAAATGAAAAATATAATGAATTGCTTGTAATTTAAGGAAATTAACTTCTTTAAATAATACCTGCTCTTGAAATATTTGTATATATCTATTTATATGCCTAGAATTTCTGAAAGATAAGTGTTGCATGCAGGATTTGATAATGAGTGTCATAAAAGTTCTAATTCTCAATATACCTCTACTTGCGTAGTAATTACAATTGCATCGGATTTGTTATTTACATCGCTATAAAATGTTTATCTTTAGGGCAAAATCGAAGTAGGCGACGTGTTAGATTCGTTAAATGGTGTCCAAATTTGTTCATCAACTAGAGGACGACTGAGAACAATTTTTAAGAGTTATAAAGGCCGTCCAATTGTTCTCACTATTATTAAAGCAGTGTACAACGATACAAGACAGATTTATCTTCCAATTATCAACTTGCTGAGGCTTGTCCGTATCGATCCAGACGTCTTAAAAAATAGAATTGATACTGGCGATGGAAAAGCAGAAGATCGTAGTTCGAATAAGAATAATGCCAGGTTGTTTTCTTAAATTAGATAGGTTCCTCCAAAAATTCATGTAGATGCTTGTTGTAATGGATGACCCTGCTTGTTAAAGTACATGAATCTTTGGAATATCTTTACATAAGGAGACAATACTAAAAGTGAGGATTTCTTGTAGCGGAACGGGATTAAAAGTTACATATATGGGTTGCGTACAAGTTGGATGTAAAGGAGATGTTAAACAAATCGATAAGGCTGTTTCTAATTTTCTAGCACCTGCGATAAGTATGACTTGTGATGATGGTTTTAAATATGAAAAGGTCAAGAAGCTAGTGTTTTTCGAATTGGGAGAACTGGGTGTTAGATGCGTGGATCCTTTAAACTCGGAGGTAAATAAACGACAGTCGACCAACGTTTTTCCGGTTTTAATTAAAACGTTTCATTCTAGGTTGCATTAAAACATTCCTACATGGAAATATCTGCATGCGGAAGTGTATCATCTTTACCGAACTACTTTGCATACATAGCTGGGTATTAAATTTGCTCTTCTGCGCCTAACCTATCTATAATTTTACGCAATTTCAGTGACGAATATTGTAATCTTGCCAAGAACTTTACCTGTTACATCTTCTTCACGAAGAACTCAGATATATCGTACACCATCCTGCAAAGTATCGGTCAAGGGTTCCATAGGACCCATTTCGCCGTTTAAACTTCTATCGAAATTAATCTGAGACCTGTGATTTATTTATATTTATTTATTCCACATATTTATGTATATTTTTAATAATAAAACTATTTTTCGTGGTCGTGTCTTCGTATTTTAAATGTGTAGTTGTATGTTGAATAAAATATATCATTAAAACATTGGGTGTTGTTATTTATGTTATGAATTGGAAATATTGGTTTGTTGATCTCGTTGGTGTAAAAGAAATAATATGTGTTAACAAGAAAATATAAGCAATCTCAAAAGTAAAATAATCTACAGAGCAAACAAAATGATGCGTGCTTTTCGTAGATTTTATGCTTCTGGGAAAATTATTGATCTTTGTATAAAAAGAATTTGTCGGTATTGGAAAGTCTGTTGTATTCTTCGTTTTATATCGATGATTACCTTTGTTTTTTATGATGTTTTGTATTCCTTAGCTAGGCAATCCATAGGTATGAGAGTGTCAAACTGGCACTTGCACCTAATAGCGTTTTGTGCTGATTGGTGCTGGTGTCTTAATTTTCAAAAATCAAAGTCGAATTTTAAAAAATATATACATACATTGATTTTATTTTATCTTCATATATACATATATAAAAGTTATTCAAATATGTTGTTCTCATTTATATACTTAATATCTTGTTAATATTTTGACAATATCACGCTCTTAAAGAAACACAGTATCACGTCGTCAAGAAGCAAACAATGCAGTTTAAGCTGTTAGGGATACATCTGAATTGTTATTTTATGTTTTCTATATACGGGTCACAATATACGGTGTAGTTACAAAAATACTAGAACAAAACTTATCCTACATGCAAATCAATATAATGTTTCCTGTTAGCTCGATAGATATTTTGAAAGATTTGAAATATTTCAAGACTGGCGTGTACACAGGGTTATAAATGTTTTTTAGTTACTCGAATAACGGTGAAAGTCTTGGTTTACGTGCTAATAAAGAAGTAAGTGCATCATCCAAGGGAGTAAGTATTGTGAACTCCAGGTCTCTGGAGACAATTTGAATTTCATTCATGATTCAAGTACCTCTATCATGGTCTTAAAGTGTAATCAGATACTTAGCCGTATTCTATTCGATATTATCTAAAGTCCGTAATATCATAACGGTCACTTGTTATCGACCAAGTATTCTCGCGAATTCGCCTCGCTGCCGTTGCTGCACAATTGGCACGTAGTTTGGCTGCTGCACTGACAACAACTCTGGCAGCTCGTTTCACTGCTGCACAGGCTGTTGTTTCGCGATTCGCACATATCTATAAACTCCTCGGCGATTGCCCTGTCCAGTCCGGTGTAGGTCTTCGTCACCTCCTCGGTCGTTACGCACCTCTCCTGTGACTTCGATCTAGATCTCTGCCTCTTCTTGTAAGCCGTCGGCGACGGCTTCTCTTTACGCGGTTTCGGAATTGGGGCGTGTAACTGTAAGGTGAGAACGGTTAATAGGTCTTAAAGTTGGTAATTCTTTGAATAGTTACGTATTCTCTGAAAATTCTCGGTTTCGTTATCGGCGATGGAAGCGGTCCTAGCGGCGCTGGCACGATGGGGTAGCTGATTAGGCTGGGTGGAGCAATAACTGACGTTGCGGGCGGTGGCAATGTATAAATTGGTGTAACTGGTAGACTGGTCGATATCTAAATAACGATAAATATTGAATTTAAAAAACACATATAATCTCTGAAAGATCTGCATGAGATTAACAAAGGTGGTGCGGACAAGCGAATGTAGTTCTATGGAATATTGATAGAAATGCTTAATAATGATCCGAATATTACTTTTTGATGAAGATACGTGCTATTGGTTGATCATCTCTCGGAACCTAATGCGTGGGTTGACATTGTTGGGTCCATATTTCTTAGAAAACAACTTAATAAGTGGGCGGTTACTCAAACTTACTAAGTAACCACATTGCGCAAGACATTTTGAAAGTTTCCTAAGCAGTTCCTAATCAGATATGCGCAGCCGTCACTTATGGTTTCAAGAAGATTTGGCTCCATCACACGTAATTAATGTTGACTTGAGTGCAATTTTTCCTGATCGCTGGATTAGATGCCGATTCATTTGTTAGTTAAGGACAATGATAAATAATGAATACACATTGTAATGAAATTACTGGTAAGGATGTCTTTATTGAATTGCTGAAGATGAAGCAACAGTGACTAATAGCCTTCCGCGCGTAATTAATGAGATCTGCAAACAACCTCAACAAGGATCGTTCGCAAGAAACAAATCTACGCATACTTCTAACGCCTCGCACTCCCACAATCCGCAATCGTCAAGTACAGAGCGATTGACAGATGTGCGAACGTGTAGAAACAATGTATGTATGTGGGTAACAGGTACACAGAACAATGTAATGCAATTTTTAGCCTGCGTATAATAACGGCGGAGGCCATATTGTTTAAACATGAGGCCATAACTCAACGACGTATAATCACTTCTAGGTGAGTGATGTCTTTTTTTTTGACGGAAGCAAATGCCACATACATAACTGCATTCTGTAAGAAGTCCGTTCTAGAAGTTTTAATATATTCAGCGACCCATTTGCGTAAAACTGCATAATAACAGCGATTAACATGTTTGCGTATGGTGCGGAACTTTTTAGGAATTCGTTAGACGGTGAGTATTATGGGGCTAATCGATTAAAATCGTTTTAAAAATTAAAAATTTAAAAGCGGAAAAATTATGAAATGTCCATAATTCTAGAAAGTAAGCCAATCTAAATAGATGTAAATGATCGTCAATAAACAATCCGCTTCTTATATTGTAAAGTAGGCTTGTAATTTCTTTTACGGACTTGATTTCGGCAGACTACAGAATGGAGCATCGATCAGTAGTAAAAGCCCCTTTTTGACTTGGAAACAATTATATATTTAATCATCTTTGGAGGTGTTACGTAAAAGAAGCGTAGTGCGTGAATTTCGTTATTTATTAGGAGAGAGAAGAAAGCTACTATGTAGTTTATATTTTAACATGTATTCACATTTTTCTTCTTTTCTTTTTTTTAAATAAATAATCATTTAGAAAATTTTACATGTTTCTCACTTTCTCTTAACGGCCGTTAAAGTTGCAAAAATGCGAATGCACGTCGGTAACCGCCATTCAGAACCTGAACAATTGAAGCCTTGAGCACATGTGGAAGTTACAAGATAGTAACCATTTCATTTTAATGCAAAACGGAAACATCTGCTGCGTTAATGCAAAATACTGTGACATATGTTTACGTATACATTAAATCAATTTAACATTGAACCTGAACAATGATACCTTTTCACATTAGGCATTAATGAGAGAAAGTAGATGAAATTGCTGATTGTAAGTAATGATACAGTTATAATGCTCAAATTCTCAATTAGGGAATTTCTTTTCTACCTCAGATGGTCACGTAGAAGCCTTGATTTTTAACAGGTAGACCTTATTTTTCCATATGCTAAAAAGGGTTTATTCATTTATCTCCGATAAACAAAGTAATTTAGTAAAAGAGCCTTTCTTCGGTTGAAAACATTTAAATTAGAGAAGTTGGCTATCCCCTGATCAATTTGTTAATCTCTTTACGTGAATTTAAACATATATTGGTTTCTGCTGATTACACGTTTGTATTAGTCGATGTAAGTGTTTCCGTAGAAAATGGAAGAAACCCCACAAATTAAAGCCAAGATGGGCGTTGTTTGCAGGGACTTATGTACCATCATTTGCCTAAGTGAAATTTTGGGCAGCGTGGTCGTACCAGCTTGGTTAGCGATGAACGTTTGAAGCGATCACTATCGATAACATCGAAAAAGTTAACCAAATGGTGGTCGACGATCGTCGAATTAAAGCTTAGTAGGTGGTAAAGGCTGTGGGCATCTCGAAAGAATGCGTTTGTCATGAACATTGGGTCGAAAACGAACACAATTAATAGCTCAAGCTTGGAGACAGCAATACACTGCTGAAGTCAATGTGCAGCGGAAACGGTACTTAATTGATCAATTACAGTTGATCGGCGGGAGCTAAATGTATTTTTGTTCACCAATGAGTGAGTATCGTTGTGGCGGATAGTTACTGTTAAAAGAAGAAGTAAAAACAAGCTCGGTTAATATGAATAAAGATCGTAAGAAACGTCGTTTTTGAGTGAGGTCGTCGATTTTAAGAAGAAATCTATTGGGGCGCATTGGAAATTTTGCCGAGGAAGCTACCCTTTAAGTCGGAGAGCGTTAAGAGATGTCCGGCATGTCGTTTCGAGCTTGATTGTGAGGCAACGCGGAGCGAGAATTACGCTAATAACGTCGGGTAGGCAGAAACACGTCCGCCCATCGATATCATTTTAGCATTATTCTTTTGGTTCTGGTTTCGAGGCATTTTCCGACGTGTTTCGTTGTACAAAGAACAGAATTGAATAAATTTAATGTTTATAAATAAAATTTTCGCAATTGGTAACTTTTCCTTAAATTAGCAAATTTAAACGGAGAAGTATCCGCGTTAAAATTTAATAATAGCTACGCCTACAAAGTAAAATCCATTTGTTTCATTAATTACGTGGTAATATTGAGTAAGGATAAAGAACAAACACTTTCATTGCGCAAATAAGTACACCGAGAAGACGTTGAATGAAACCGTATCGTTCTGTATTAAAAATTATTTTTAGTGAAAATTTTTGTATGTATACTTTCTTTTATTTCCCATTTATTTATTTATTTACTACACATACATATTCATACACTATAAAAATTGTAAACATATCTTTTAACCGTTAAATTAAGCGCGCAGCCTGTATTTGTAGCTCCTTTAATTCATCCATTCTCGAATAGAAACACCGTCTTTGGTTTTCACTTTTGTCCAAATTCTCAAAAATTCTGTATCACTTTCGCGATCACCGTCCGTAACGGTTATTAAATCTTAATACGGCGACGTAGAACTGGTTTAGGAGCAAGGTGGCCCCCGATCGTCCGCAAAAGATCAATCAAACTCTGCCTTCCAGCGAACTTTTTCCTTCGACCGTATATTATTTGTGTTTTGTATAGTCGCGCGTAAAATGTTCGGACTGCCTTTTATGTCTAACGTATCGAGGAAAATTGAGAAATCAATTAATTGCACGGTCTATAGGTTCGGGAGTAGCCTTAGATACTCTAAATTAAAAATTAACACCGAATCTTACGTCTTTGCTAGAATTAATTAAAAAAAAAAGAAAATTAACCTGGAATTGTGACATTTCAATGTAAACTTGTAAGGTTGTAAACAGTTCGTATTTTTAAACTAACGAACCGGAATTTTACAACGTTAAAATACATGTTTGGCGAACGCTGCTTGAAGATCTGGTGCCGACAAAAAACGCGTTCGAATGAACATTTTTAAAGCCGTTTAGGCGAACTAAGTCGGAAGTTTAACACCGGTCGATAACTGAAAAAAGGAACGACAATAATAGACGCCTGATATTTCATGCGGGAACTGTATTCCGTCGATGAATTGTAGTTCAAACGGAACGTAGAATGTCGGCGCACCCAGCGTTTAATTTGAAATCGCGCGTTACGAGAGTACACTTTCGTTGTGACATACTTTTTTGTGTTTGTTTTACGAATATCGCAAGCGAACGGCCTTACCGCTTACACGATGGACGTAGGGGGAGATGTGCACCTGCTAGCGTGCAGTGCAAGCTTCTTATTACCGCTATATTATCTATTACGTTCGTACGTATTTTATGATGGAAAGACATGCATGGCTTATTCTGTAGGTCGATACGTTAACGCGCATACGTAATCGACTGTAAAGTGTTACAGTATAAGATGATTGTAACAAATTAGAAACGAAACGGGTCCAATAGCACACCTTTGAAGCACCGATTGGCGAAGATTATTGCTTGTATGCGATTATTAGATCGATCACAAAGACAGGATATTTTTTTGCGAGAAAAATTGGGACTATTATTTCATCTTTTAATAGTAGATGTCGAACGTAAATGTGAATGTAGAAGGTAACGTGAAACGTAAACGCGAACATAAAACGTATAATGTCTAACATAAAAGAAAATAAGTGTGCGTTAATAACTCTTGCTAAAAAAATTTTCAACGATAGAAAATAAATTAGCTACATAATTATTTTAAATATAAATAAATTGGAATCGATCCTGATAAAAGTTAAACGAAGGAAATTAAATCACTTAATAATGATCCAGTGAAGTACATAAATTCATATAATTCGTTACCCAAAGTATCAATAAATAAAATTTTATTAGTTACAAATCTTTCAAAATTCGAGAACGTAATAACAAATTCATTTAACTATATAGTATCTGTAAAAAATAAGAAATATAAAATAAATAAGAATTATACAGATAAGATGGATACTTTGTTTAATTATATAATTAGATATCAAATGAAAAAAAAAAAATTTCCAAATAATAATAATAATGCTTATTGTCAACTAGACCTTTACAAAAAGGCATAAGGCAAGTCAAAAAGAAAAATAAAATAAATAATAAAACAAGTCATTGTTGATAAAAAAAATTATAATTTTATTCCCATAACGATTAAAAAAATAGATTAAAATGTTTAAGTACATTAAGTTCTAGTAAGTACAAGTAAGTTCAAGTACAGATTTGTTTAATTCCTTTCAACTTTTTTATGCATATCATTTAGATCTTAATCCAACCAATTTGTTTCAATTACTTTTCGTATACTCAAAAAGCACATATCTACATAAAAAAAATATATTTTAAGTATATATAACATATGAATATAAATAATTATTAGTTTTTAAGTGATGGTGTTGGAGATAAACTGGAATTCGCAGTCTGCCTTTCTAGAAAAAAAAATATAAATTTATACAAAATAATTTAAATTAAATTAAAGATTAATTACTAATTTTTAAATTATTATTATTATTATTTTAAATTATTAATATAAAAAAATATGGTTATATGTAATCGTCGAACTATTAAAAATAATTTGACTAACAAATTTCCCCTGAATTTTATGATTCTATCAATACTTTTCTTCTTACTTGGGATGGAAAGCCGACTCGATAAATTGTGCTTTAGATTCTGCACTAGGAAATCGTAATTGTAGTATACATTTTCCTCTAAACATAATTTATATTAAATCTATCCGGTCCTCGTCTATTAACACACATTCAACAATTTCAATATGAAGAGGGAATTGTCTAGGGTCTACATAACGCACTATGAAGTGGTTTCCATTTGGTACTTCTAATTCACAATCCATTTCAAGACCATTATCTATTTTTGCCGATACGTTCTGTAGCCGCATTTTGCTGGTATTTGCTTTCTTTCGTCGCATAGTAATAAAGCAAAATTCTTAATAAAAAAACTCTATTTGTGATAAGTTAACAAAAAGAAATTTACCTTTACCAATATGAACCTTAACCAATATGAAGATAGTCGACCTAAACCTGCTGAAGAAATTAATAGACTTGGGTCATAGAACAATCACAAACGAGCTACAACGTTTTCGATTGGCCGAACGAAATCAGGAGTCGTTTGAAAATATAAAACCCCCATTGGCATTGAATTGACTGATTTGCGATTTTTCCACGAACAACCCTAACTGGTGTATCGTGAGCTCCAAATTGATCCAGCGGCGTCGAAATATTGTTTCCTTAATCATATCAGTTTAGCTATCATGTCTCGTTTTCTTTTCAAGGAATTTCAGATGTTTTCCCTTAGCGCGGGTCTTGATACAATTATTCCTTAATATTCCCTATATCTACGTCCTCACGCAAACTAAAGAGGAGAAAACATTTGAAAAAAGATGAAAAATAAACAGTGGTACATGTAAAACCAAATATTTGTATGCCGCGTCCGACGTATGGTGATGCGATAATGTAATTGAATATGCAATACTGCGGCTTACGTATGCCAAAACAATCTTAGGCGTTGGATAAGACGTGAGTTCTATTCGAAAGGTATATTGCAATAGGTGAATAACGCATATGTAATTTTTCCATTTTAACGCAAAATCACCGGCGCGTAGTTTAAGCATCGATACTTAAAGAAAATTATTGTATTCTTGTCAAAACATCAGTCTCATTAAACGTCAGTAATGCTATTGTTCTTGCCTAACGTTAGGTATGCGATATAGTTAAAGCTAACGATGGTGATTGATACAGGAACATTTGAAACGTTCTCCGCTTGTAATTGAACATTTGTCTAAATCACTATACGTAGTGCCTTAGTTGCTCCAAGCTCAAGTATGTACGTGGGTAAGTATTCCTCAAGTATTGTATTAAGCGCCCTTTCGAGATCTGTAACGTATTACGAAAGAATCGGGGATGCCTCTGCGAATTGAAAAGGGAACCTCGAGGAAGTTGGCAGCGACGCGTTGTACTTCCCAATGTACGAGGGACACGCGGAAAAGGAATAACATTGAAAGATTGGGCGTAGAAGAAATCTGCTTGGCGCTAATGCTTATTCTTCTTCGCGCCAAGTCATCTTAGGCGCATTAACTCGAGGATGTCGTGACGTTTACGAGAGGATAATCGAATATTTCCCAACGATTCCCGTTTTTGTTTGATCGGAGGTTAAAGTCGGATCACGCTAATGCCAAGGAGACAACAGGTGGTGTAATTGTAATTTGCCCGTACTCTTTGGTCGCCCGTAATGCATTTTCGAAACGCAGCTGGAGATGCGATTAGACGCATATTAGTACCTGTTGATGTAGATGGATGCATTGTTAATGGATCTGGTGCTTCCTTTCGTTTCGCATGAAACTTTGAGATAGATCTAAACAAGCCACCATGTTTAGGAAGCTACCGAAATAACTTAATAATCATTACTTAAAAGGCTTCTCATTTTTTAAAAGTTCCACCTAAAAAAAAAGAGATAAACGCGTTTAATTAATTTGTAATCGCTAAAATAATTACACAACTGAAAGAAATCACATCTTTTTTGAAGCAGAACAGGAACGTCGTAAGATTAATTTAATACCTTTTGGTACGGTACAAATAAGATATTGTGATTAGTTTTTTGCGAAAGTCTAGATCGAATCGCTGCCGATTTAATAATTCGATCGATACTTTTTACCTTCTAATCTCGCGGTTTTTTCCTCATTTCAAACGGAATTGTTTTGCTATTATTGGCGTTGCGACACCCGTCGTACGAGATAACGATTACTGTTATAGATACTCGCACGATAATTCGAAAGGATTTAGAATTAGGCAGGATATTATTACGGCTGTCTCGTAACTTCCTCGAATGCCTCTTACCCGATCGTAATTATGCATTTAATTGCATCGTTTGATGAGTTTAGTGCATTTCACTTTTTTTTTTCACTGGATTACGGTCGAAACGAGCAGAATAATTAATGCTGCTATCTCTAGCGTAATACCCGCAATCTCCAGGTTCGAACGTAAATATATGTATTCTATTGATTAAGAAATAGGAGATTAACCGCTGGTAAATTCGCTTAACGCGACAGAGCCTTTTAACAGTCACGCTCGCTAATCGACTGAAACGGATCTTTGATATAATAAATTGCGGTAGGATGTCGCTTGAATACATTAGAAATGGCGTAAAATGTACAGTGACTTCTAAGTCTGATGTCGACGTACAACTCTTACTCCGAAGAAACGTGTTTTAGTACGAAAATGGGCAATTGTATTGTTATTTACATATATCTCTTTGCATCGGTTTATCTCTGAAATATCGCGGAATTTGTCCCGTTTGTTGTTATTTGATCGAAGGGCATGTCCAGTTGAGGCGATTGTCATATTGGCGATCTCTCTAATCTTCACCTGACGTTTGCTAACACGATATCACGAACTTCATTGACGATATTGCCTATAGTCCAACTCCATCAAAGTCGGCCGCGCTTAAATTCATTAAATCTGATGGTAGTCATCGAAGACGCGTGATGCTCAAGCTTCATCCAACTTCACGTCCAAAGAAAGAAATCAAGTCATTTCGGGAGCTTTCAAAACCTCATTGCTCGATGGATCTCTTAAAAGCCTTAACCGAAGAATAACGATAATGTAGATTTCAATATAATTTATCCGCCAAAAGTTACAACTCTACTTATTAACCTTTATAACAACAATGCTTTATTCCGAAGAAAACGCACGCGAATTATTTTTTTTTTTTACCGAAACTCGAGCCGTATTGCGCCTCTCGAACATAAATAGGATTCTCTACACGAGGTAACACAGTGGATTGCAGCGTCTTACCTTGCTGTGCCGGCTTATGCTAGAGGGAGCGGCGACGACGTAGAAGGGTGGCGGGTTGTGCTTCCCCAGCCAGGAATTCACGAAAGCATGCTTGAGGTTCGCCGACGGGTAATCGTATTTCAGTTGTTCTTCGTCGGTGTTGAAACAAGGGCAAGTAGCTCGCGCGCCCTTGTAAGAAGCCACCGCCGCGCAAATACATTCCAACGCCGACGCGATGAGTACACCCACATTGGCTAGGGCGGCAGAATAGTCCGGCGAATTTACATTTTCGATTGGTGTCGTTGTATTAGCCTGGAACAAAAAGGAAAGTTATAGAATTGATCGAATATGAACGCTCGAATATCTTTAAATCATGGAGGTCTTCTATTATTGTTAACTTTTTAAAATATAGGTTATTCACGAGGAAGGAGACGAGAAGGAAATTATGAAGTTTGTATTTCATAAAAGTATATTGATTATTGATATTATAAATTAGTGTAAGAATTAGTGCAATATTTCGCAACACTCCTTTAGCGCGACACCAGTCTCCGTTGGTCGTCGCAGCGCGAAGACCAAACTTTTGCTTTATAAACAGAGCTTGAAAGGTGTTCTTATCTGTGATAAGGTGTTGTACAACAACGTACTGAGGATTATTGTAGATGCTTCCTGGTTTATGAGAAATTCCCGAATCACAGAGGCTGTTGGCGGTCCTTGCTTGACTGAATACACCAGAGATATGCGTAAGAAGACATGGAGCCAGGCGCAAGAAGTCTGGCGAGGAGAGTTGTTGAGCCGCGGGATTATCCGCTGCCGAGGGTCAGAATTATTAGAAATAGTGATATCGTGGATTCGTGATCAGACGAATACGACCTGGAGAAAAACTAACGTCGAAAAGAACCGACTGCCATTATGACCACTACATAAAATTCTCAGCAATTAGAAGAGGCTGCTAAACATACATGATGTGATAAAGGATCTAAAACGTATCGTCCGGCTGCAATGAGGGGCGCTGATCATCGTGGTCCTATCTTCAGGGGGTGCGATTATGGCTATTTTCTGAGGAGCTGTGAGAATTTCCTGCAACAAAAAAGCTGATTTCCTGCAACATGGCAAATCACGCGCCGATTTTGCGCCACGTTAATTAATCAACTTCGTGCAGAAGGAAGAAGAAACTTGTCGCGTGGTAGTCTCTTTCACCAAGACGATACTTCACCAGCGTAAAATGAGGGTTCCAACACCAAGAGTTATGGATGGAGACTATGGATGCAATAAATGCCTTTAAGCGAACGGCGATTAATTTAAAAATAAATTATTATATGCTTTCCACATCTTGTAGAAGAAGTAATTTCGTTGTACTGCACGGTAATTAATTAAATCAGTAGACATGTCGATTATATAATTTAATAATCAAATCAACTAATAACACTAAGCATTTCTATCTAATTAAACGTTTTGTTGATCTCTTTTGAAACAGGAAATGTGCACTACCACATTTATAATATTAACTAAAACGATTTGTTTTATATTCGCTTTTAGACTTTTACCATATTTCGATATATCTTTTGAAGTGAAATATTTCATGATTATGCATGCAAAAACAATACAGGTAATTTCCTCGTGAAATACGGAAGCGAACTATATTTATCGGTAAATAAATAGATACGGCGATTCTAGGCTAGTTTCTAATTGACATTGTAAATTATAGCAAAGAGAAGAATATATTGGCAGCAAATGTCTTTTAAGTATTTCTAAACGAATCGGAAATAAATCGTTCAAATCGACTAGAGAAACATGTAGCCTCATACATCATCCGTATTGAAAGTAGCGGGGGAATATTTCCGCGATTACCGTGTGTCCATTTATTATTTTACGTTGATTACACGATAGGATTAACTTTGATTAGTAATTCATCTATGCCAGGCTGTTACTTGAGTAAAGTTGCTTAGTTTCTAAAAAGAAAATTCCGTTTCTTTTACGACACATTCGTCCAGATTAGCATTTTGTAATTTTTACCAAAGATATACTTACGGCAATACGGCCACCATCCAAGCATCCATCCAAGCATGATCATGGGCGGTAACTGTTTATTAATCTGTAGTTTACGCACGGTAAAAACTGAGATTTTAAGCCTCAAATTACTTTTAGCCCATGTAAAGCACTAATCAAACCCATGATCACCTGCGTCTCTTTGATTTGATGGCCAAAAACAACTCGGAAGGCTGTTGTGCAACAGCAGCCTCAACATACTCAAAGACTCGCATGTCTGAAGTTAGAAGCAAGCTCATCAAGCGTCCGCTCCGTCTGACAATCTTAGAAAACATATTGCAAAGGACAGGATTTCTACGCGAAAGGCATGCTTTGGTATGGTACGAAGGGATCTGGGATAGACCTCTCATTGGTCCTAACTACCGTCCAAATACGCTAACAGAACTCGGCGCGAGCATATTTCAGGTGGACATTTCTGCTTTAAATCTCTGCGCTTTAAAGAACTTCGAGGAAGGAATAAAACCGCGTTACTTCGCGGTGATCACACAAGGAGTCACAGAAGGATCGAAGGAAGTAGAAAGTTAGATAACTTGACCAAAGAAGCAATAGGCAGGCTTCTAGAGGTTGGTTGCTGTTACCGTGAACTTCAAAGGAGCCACATGTGACAAGAAATCAAGGGTTGGGAGGATTTCATACCGAGAAAGACAAAATTCAAAGACAAAGATTGAAGTTAGCACACCACCGAGTCGTAGGCAATTATTATTGGTGTTGAGAGATGTCGCAATGGTTTTCGAAAATAATATTAAAACGTTACAGGTTCATCGTGTATTTAGGTTAGGTTAAGTTAGTTATTAGTTGTATTGTCTTGTTCTATATGTATGTGTTAGAAGAAATGTGTGTTGTCGGTAAAATAGAGCATCTGTAACGTGTAGCGAATTGTAGGTACAACATAACCAGTATAACTAGCGGCTTCCATCTTCAATTGACTCCAAAAATTGCTTGAACGACTTTCATGCATGTGTCGTTTTTGGATTTAGGTCTTAAGTCTTCCAAGAAACCTTCTATATGTGTTCAAGGGAATTTTGTTAATTTGTTGATGGTTTAGATGAGAATATTTAAGCACGTATCATCGGAATTCCACAGGAAGATTTGCTTTAGCTCACTCCACTGTCGGATTCCATTAAAGTGAATAATCTCTCAGCATTCCCGACGTTTGCCCAATGTTTCTTTAAAAAATTTAAATAAATTCTTGTCGCCGCATAAAAAAAACTAAGAATTTATCTAAGTCTATTAATACTGATCCTTGAATGACCACCTTTCCAGCTTCGTTTGTAACATCGGTAGTTTCTCAAAAGGTGAGACGAGTATGCGCAACGCTTAAGTTATTTCGGAAACTCCTTCCATAAATCGCCGAAACGTAGAACTGGTATGCTAAACATTTCTAATATATTCATATCTCTTCGTATTGACACATTTTTTTTCATTTACTTGTTTTTCTAAGGTCTAATTTATTCTTTTACGACTGGTATCGTTATCTAGCGACCTTGGAGCGTAGTTTAGAAAAACGCCGAATTTAAACCTAAACATTACATGATTGGGATAAAAATAAACGATGTACACTCCGCCAAAAAAGTATCGCATAATTTAGTTTTGAATCATAAAAGTATCGCATAATCTTTGTTTGTAGCATAAAGTTGTAAATATACTTTAACGCGCTCTAAGATATAATTTCTATGATTGTTTACATAAAATACAGGCCAAATAAAAACAAGAACTCATACTTGAGATTTTTATTAAAACAAGAAATTATAATTTTGGAAAGAAAAATGTCATAACAGTAGCTTTTAATACCGAGTATTGCCACCTCTGGCTCTTATGACCGCTCGCATACGGTTCGGCAGAGATTCGATTAACCTCCGTATATAAGCCTGATCCAAATTCTCCCACTCGTCACGGAGTCCGCTGGGGCAACATTTTGGGTTCGTATCCGTCTGTGAAGGAGGTCCCACACGTGCTCGATAGGGTTCATGTCCGGACTTACCGCAGGCCAATCTAAAACTGGAATACCAACATCGTTAAGGTATTCCTGGACGATTATTGCAACATGCGGTCGTGCATTATCGTGCATTAATATGAATTCGTTTCCTATAATTGGCGCATATGGTACTACATGTTCTTCTAAAATGTCCGTTATATACCTGCGGGCAGTCAGTGTACCTCTGTCTACTGGTACTAACTCTGTACGACCTGTTAAACAGATGCCTCCCCAAACCATAATAGAGCCACCGGCGAAATTAGGTCTAGGTCTGATATTACACTGCGAATAGCGCTCACCGTCTCGTCTGTACACTGAGATACGCCTATCTGAGGTGTAAAGACCAAATCTTGACTCATCTGTGAAGAGTATATTTGCCCAGTCATTAATGTTCCAATTTACATGTTCTCTGGCAAACCTTAAGCGAGCCACTCGGCGGTTCCTAGTGAGACGAGGGGCTGTTACAGCTACTCTAGCTCTTAATCCACTCTGTCGTAACCTATTCCGAATAGTTTGAGTACTCACGCGAGTATTTCTGACTCTAGCCAAGTCGTTCTGCGATTGTCTCGCAGTTACATGTCTTCGACGTAATGCTTGTAGTAGTAAATAGCGGTCATCTTGGCGAGTAGAACATCTTGGACGACCCGGTACAGGTCTTCTACTGTAATCGCCTGTTTCCCTATATCTGGCTACGGCTCTAGAAACACTTGACTGATTGATGTTCATCAAATTAGCAACGTATGCTTGAGATCGTCCATCTTCGATTAAAGCAACTATAGCAGCCACTTGTTCTGAAGTTAAATTGCTCATTTTAGTTTTAAAAGCGTTGCTACAGAACTCTGACTTCGCACTTTAAAATTTGTCCGTATAGGAAGACTTTCAATAAACAACTGAGCAAACCTTACACATATGCATTTTTCTAAATGTGTTCTTTTAGAAAAAAAAAAGTAAAATTTTGTTAGTGTTTTTATAGTTCACATACACGAGGCAAACTTTTTGTGAACGTATACAAATATCTTGGTTTATAAATGCCCTTTCTTAGTTTATGCGATACTTTTTTGGCGGAGTGTATATTAGTTTTTTTGCTCGTCCGCAACATTTATATTGCAAGAAGTTAAATGTTGGAGTCGTTTTATATAAGCGACCACATATGAGAGTGTATCGATATTAGAAAATAAAAAAAAACATTTATTTCGACGCTTGGCGTGTTTTCCGCATTATAGAACACGTTCTACCGTAGACGCACGTAAAAACTCTATTAATAAATCGGTACGTAATATATTACGAAACCGGAAGATCTCCTTTACCTTCATTGTGCACATTTTAATTAAGGATTCATAATAGAAATACTTAGTGAGAGATTATGAGATCTTCTCAAAACGATAATTTAGAGGTTACGTAAAACGTAAACACATCACCCAGAACAGAAATAACAATAACGTGTTTTCTAGGCGAGTAATTATGCAGAACGAAATTTTTGTTATTGCGCGTTATACAATGTATTGGAATGGTTGTCGCTGCTTATTGTTCAAGAATATAAGGAACGTAAAACTAAAGAATTTCTTCTTTTAAAGTAGCATAAGTTTTAGGAATAGCAGGCGTAAAGACGTAATCGCAAGGTCGCGATTTATTCCAATTAGAAGCATATACACGATGATTGTGTAAGACTTCGATGAACGAAATTTTTGAAAGGCTTCAATATTATAAATTTTTTTACATTCAAATTAAAAATCGATACTATCACTCCGGAAATTAAAAATTTAATTCGATCTTGTGGCTGCTTAGAAAGAGCATTTTATATTCTATGCCATGATTATCGTCAATATGCATCGTATTTCTAACATTTTACATTGTATTCGTATACGTACGGTAACTTCTCGCCACTCTAGTCCTAGATAAGTTAAATAAGTAATTAACTACCTCACGTACGTCTTACGAGTTCATTAATTGCTCGCGTGAAAGTGAAATATGATGGAATTTGGGCCGTCTTATTCAGGCGCTTATTAATTTAACGATTGTCAAGGTAACCGAGATTTTTAGATGCTTATACAACGTTACATAATGAATTCGAACATGTTTGATAAAAAGTACTATAAAATTTACGAAATACGGCAAGCCAACTATTCACGTGCGTTAAGATTCACGTATGTATATCGATTTGCATGTGTAACATTGCAAAGCGAACGCAGTTGCAAAAATTCGACATTGTTGTTAAGCTTTATGGTTATCGGTTTGGGAAAGTTCTCACGACGCGATGGTTTATTGGTCACGTGAATAATTCGTACGTGCTTAATGTTGTTTTTGTAATTT
This sequence comes from Oryctes rhinoceros, assembly GCA_020654165.1. Classification (NCBI taxonomy): domain Eukaryota; kingdom Metazoa; phylum Arthropoda; class Insecta; order Coleoptera; family Scarabaeidae; genus Oryctes; species Oryctes rhinoceros. The sequence continues at coordinate 2,057,436 of JAIOKQ010000548.1, read as the reverse complement.
TAACGGATACATTAAGTAATAACTCCTCTCAACGAGAATTTATTGAATCTCTTTTATTTTCTTCTTGTTTCCATGAGTAGAATTGGTAGAAATAACGAAGATTGCGATGTTTGCGCGAGAGCGGGAGGGAAAGAAGGATTAGACAGCTCGAAAATTTCAAAATGCCGCAAAATGTTGCGGTAAAAAAAATTTTGTACGGAGAAGAAGGAGGGAAGAAAAGGAAAGGAAGGCATCAACAAGTAAAAGAGGACGTAGAGGAAATCGGAATTTAAGATCGGAGTGGGTAAGTAACAGGATCACCACGACCGATACAATGCCTTGGCAACCTCGTACTCAAATGTTGCCTGATCTAACGAGCAAAATGTATAGGAGCTCCATACGTTGAAGTATTGGATACTCCAAAATGAAAGGACCAATTAAATAACTATCAACTGAAAACTTGTGCTGAAAATGTGGTGAGGTTATATTAAACCTTGTTTGAGGAATACCCATTTGAGACTTTAACACTTTGATTCTTTACGGGTTGACCATTTCCGGTAGATTTAGAATGTTTTTCTGTTCCATCAAGTTGCACGTTCAGATGTTTGGTTAACATACTGGAAAGGATTGGATCGGTCTCGCATAGTTTGTTGACGACGCTGTTCACAGCTTTTACTTTTTAAATAGCACTTGTAGCATTCCCATCGGAGAAGCCATAGAAAAGGATTAAATTTTAATCTTCAAGCTTTGAATGAATGCGCATGTAAACGACATTTTGTGAACACTTTCGTGTCCGTGTTTCACGTGCATAAGTTAGCATTTATGTAAAATGATATATTTCTTCAGCCTATGATTTGTTAATTCATACATTATTCAGTACAACTGTAGAAAGTAAATTTCATTAGTTCTTATGCGACAAAAATTTATATCTTCGATATGGAGCTTCCTGTTCGCTAATTTGGTAACAATTTCTTAATAATTCTATATTAAGCGCGTTTACCAACACCTTTAATTGTTGCTGCATGCGCTTGCATATGTTATCCGTTCGATTAGGTAGCTTTTGTAGCGTTGCCAGCGTATAGCTCCGTTCGCAACGCGTAATTAGGATAAAATTTGCGTGTTGCAAGGAACCCACGGTTATTTAAAAATATTAATTAAAAAAATCATATCAATCGCATGGCTTTTATTGATATAACAAACATATTTGTTAGAGTTATCAAACGGACTCAATTCAAAAGTCGTTTCAGGTTAACGACGACGTCTTGATGCAGGTTTCGCTGCTTCGCCGATTGTGTACGTCGAATGTTCTCGTAACAAAATAAATAAGTCCTTAAATCATTACACAACGTAATAAAATATTTGCTATACGCGGTGAATAAGTCGCTATTAACAGTAAGCATTATATGGATACATTGGAACAAACATCGGTCGTTATTCAAGTTCATTTGAATAAGCGGTAGTTAAATTGCTGAAATACAGTGCGGTACAGTTATATATGAAGCGATAAAGTCAATGTTATGGTCGTACACACGATATACGTACACGCGTTTATTAAGTGAGATTGGCAATAAAATTAGTAAAATAACGTACAAGTAATAATGTCAATGTTGAGGTTACCTTTCGCGCAGCACGTTGCAGATACAGCGATTCCGTTAATGTCGATAGGGTAGCGCGAAGACTTAGTTCTCTTCAAGAATCAATTTGCTTGTTCAAATTTAGAATGATTTAACTAACATTTTCTGCTTAGCAATCCAATAGGTCTAAAGATGGCATTATTTTTAATAGCAACGTAGTGGAAAGTTAACAATTTCTTTGGCTAATTAAGCGATTAGCTTATCCTTGTAGCCCTGCGGGACGTCGCGAGTGAGCCGGATCCTTTTTATTTGATCCTCAGCAAATCTCGTCGCGTACAACGACAACTTTTCCACAAATATGCAAGAATACTTTTTTTTTAACGCCAGGCAAAAATACGCTACTCTGCAACAGATGCGCGAAGTAGCGTTGCGGAATGCGGTGCTTAAATGCGTCCGCTTTATTTCTCGACGTTTACGCGGTACTAAACAATTTACTTTAGAACAATATCGTAAGTTTATCAACTTTAACTCGGACGCCAACTGCTTCGTCATCTCTTCTGAGTGTTAATTTCACCGCTCGTGATATATTAATTAAGAAGAGTTTCTCTCGCAAAACGAACGCGCTTAACATGATTAAGTGCATGCAAAGTCGCTATTGTACGAAGCTACGCTCGAATGGATATTGCAAGAAGTAATTCGAGATTGTACGAATCAAAACGATCGCTCATATAGCGACATCGAAAGTCGATTCGTATTTGTTTGTGGGTTAATGTATCCGAGGATCGGAAGATTGCTTAGAAATTTCCAGTAACGGCCGGTGAACCGTTGGAGGGACAATTTCCCTTTTCGATTAAGGGAGCTCGAGAATTTAAAGGATGTTTTTATTTAGTTTTCTTGGATATCCATTGTTTAGAGATCGCTAAAGGAGGAATTAAACAAGTATTGAAATAAATTCCTGAAACGGCATATTCTGGAACAGCTACCGACTGAAGAATATTCGCTTGGCCGTATTAACCTTGCGTAACTGAACTTGGTCTACATCGTCCATCAAGTTTCATTTGATCCTGGATTTATCTCCTGAAGAACTTTCCTCGTTAGTTTTAAGTTTTAAACGGGATTCTCTTGTTTCTTTTTCTTTTTTTTTTGTAAAATTTATAATAATAATATTGTTGTACCTCATTAATTAATGTGGCTGTCTTTAAAAAATTGGATATTTACAAGTTTCATTTAAAACAAAAGGGAGAAATTACCAATTTATGCCTATATGTAACAACGTGCAGCGACTACCACTTCCGATACGGCTAACGCTTTCGATTTAGGAAGGTAAGTGTTTAGGCAAATTAACAATTGCAGATACGCTGAACAGCGACAATAACATCGAATGAAAGTGGAAATAGACAAGTTTTGCTTCTAATTTTTGTCTCATTGTAGATATACAAGAGTGTATTACTTCCTGTAATTACATATATCGGCGTCCAGAGAACGTCAAAGAATTACAAGTTTTATGAACCAGCTTCTAAGACGATAATAATTAAAAAAAAAATAGTCATTCTATTGTATGTAATACTCTATATATATTATGCATTCCGTTCTGGTGCGTGTTAAGAAGTAGCGACAATTCTAATTGCTCCTTTCTAATCCAAGCGCGTTATAAAAGGCGTTGTCTTAATCAGAAAGAAAAACGACGTGGAAAGGTTCACGTTATATAACGACGTGTTGGAAAGTAACTTACACCCCATTTCCAATTACTCTTATTTACCACGTACAGACAAAGAACATTAATATTCAATAAAAAGCCGATAAAGCAGGTGAACTCGACAGACACATAAATAGATAAATACCAAACCATGAAGTATGAAGTGGTATTTCAAGGATTCCTTCTATATGTTTATATTGTCCTTTTAGTTGTTGTCGATTCGCTTTGGTAAATGTACCGAGAATGTATTACGCTCTCTCTTGCGAGAGCAAACGATATTGCCTCACCTTACGTTCGCAAATGTTAATGGCGTAAGCACCTTCTCCAATACAGGTATGGAAAATGGTAAAATATACGTGCATATGTGTAGTTTCTCCACGATTTAACTATTCTATAAGGTATTCGTTCCTTCTCATCGATACGGATAGAAGATTACTTCCAGTTAGGAGATTCCTATAACGATCCAGCGTTATGACTGGATCGTTATAGGGTGCAAAAAGCGATAAATTCTTAGATGGAAAAGGATGATGTGATGAATAAAAATGTTGTTTGAAGAAGCAAATTTTTCCGACCCGTGTAATAATATAATCGTAGTAATAGTGATCGTCATTAGTAGATGCGAGAAAACGCAACGCCTTAACAAGTGCACAGCTATGTGTTACACGTACGTATGTTTATTCACACGTTGATCTGCACGTGAGACATGTCAGCGATTTGCAAGTACAATGAGTTGTAATATTTCAGATCGACTTGTTTGTACCTACGCAACGGTAGAAAATATTTAAACGCATTATCTGATCTTGCACGATACATGGCATCGAATGCACATAAAACTAATTGATTTACTGACTTATTTTTTTGTTTAATAGTATTCGATTGGTGAAGATTGAAATTACGACGATAAAGGCAGGTGAAGTTATTACTTTTTTACAGCGACTAGACAGACTCGTGTTTTATCGATTCTCGGGGAAGTCGTCAGGCAACACGAACCCTTTCTTATAGATCTCTAGTTACAAATTACCTTTGACGTAAACTAGTGCCTCAATTGATGTTATACACGAACAAGATCACGCTAATACAACGCATCAGACAGATTTCTGCCTACCAGGCATCATCAACGACGAGCTAGACATTTTTTGGCGCCTTCTACTACCAAAAAATACATGCTTGCCGTTTAGAAAGCAGCGATGTAAACAGGCTACTGTTCCCCAAGCCACCTCTCGAGCTGTTCTTGAGCTCCCAAATACGAAATTGCGTGCGCAGGAGCGCTTTTGGTGGTTGTACATGTAAATTATTCCTATGCACTTACTGTAACGTATTAAACCAAAAATAGTGTTAATACAGCTTCCTAATGATAACACTGTGAGGCGAGAAAAAACGCACTCACCCGTTTCTGCTTAGTCGGCGGTATCAGCGTGGTTTCGAGAGCGTTTTTCTCTACCTTGCACTAACATTTATTTCCAAACGAATGCAGTTACTTACTTTTATTTATTTAATTAATACCTTTATTAAATAAACAGCCATTAAACGATGCGAAATGTCGAATAAGTCGTATGTACGTGACCATTACAAAGGTGCAAACTATCGCTTAAGTCAGCCTATCGAAATATCTATTTTGCGGGTCGCAAGTTACCGCCTACTGTGTATTACACCTCTTTGTATCTCGTAAAAGTAGCATGCATACATGTTAAATGCTAGCGCTTCTTCGTTTTAGCGGACAATAAAACGCGGTCTTCTAACAGTTGTTGAACTTGCTTCGAATGCGTAACAGTTAGGTCGCTGGCAGCCTCGAAAGATACGCGCAAATGGCGTACGAAAAATCGCGAACTAGATTGGATAGGATCCACGAAGCGTTCGACGTGGTTAAAATAATAAACAAAATGCTAAAACTGTCTGAACTAGATTCTGCGAAATACGTCATACGTAATAATCAGGTAAATTGCAACGAATTTCATCACGTCCTTAGAGCGAGCTTAACGGTCGCTCATTTCCAAAACGTCGGAGAAAATAAACGTACCTCTTCGGAGAAGTTACTCTCGGAGCTCGTCTTTTCCAAATCTCTAGACAAACCGGTGGCCGATAGCACCATTACTAGTTGAGCAACCGCCAGACTTATCAAGCTTAATGCAAGGAAAACTGTGTAGGCGATATGGTGTGCCGTCTTCTTCAAAGGACAACAATCCCTCGCGGCCGTCAAAACTCCCGTTGTTCCTGTGGCTACGGCCAAGCAACCGCCCCATAAGCCTCCGCCTATCTGTAATGGAAACAGAGAGATTGAGATGACTTGACATAAGTTTAAATCATAGTTCTTATCTTTACGTCATGTTATATATCCGCCTCCCTTTCCAAAAAAAAAAAAGAAAAGCAAATAGGGAACTAGTTTATTGTTTGTTCTGGAAAATAAATAGACCAATAAAATGTATGGAAGGGAACATGAATTTCTTTTTTATGGTGAAACTGACCGAAGAAGTAATTTATCACAGGCAAAGTAACTTATGCGTGGAGTGAAAGCGATCTAAGCAAATATTAAAAAAGTTTACAGGTAGCCGGACGACAAATAACTTGGTGCGCTTAAAGAAAAGGCATCGAAAATTCCTTTTCTTAAGCTATTTCTTGTATAAGCATGATAATAACGCACTGTATACATACTTTTCATATTAACACTACCGTATCATGCGGTCATTTGGCGAACCGGTGATGTTTTTTTTTTTTTTTTGTTTCGGAATGGCATGTATTGTTTAAGGGGGACGCGTAAAATACTCGCAATAAAAAGAATACGGTGCATAGAGTAATTAAACCGATAAAAATGAAAGGAACATTATCTTGAAGGTTACGGGAGGGTCCCCATTAGACAACTAGAGCGATTACTATTGTAAACAAAAGGAGAGATAAATATGATTGGAATTCCATTGCCTTGTCATCATTGCGTACTCTGTTACAACTTATAGAGCGAAGCATTATATACGCGCGATAACTGTTAAAGTTGATCTCAATGAATGCGAGGAAACTAACGTTGAGCTTTGCTAATTTGGAATTGAAGCAAAAGGAGAATACCTTGTTATTGCATTGGAAAAATATGTGCATACCTAGCTACCACGGCTTGCCACATGCCACGGCTTCCTTTGATCGCCTTAGTAATTGCACGTCTATTCCAAACTCGAGAAAAAATGTTCTTTGAACGTGATAATCTTTTGTTTAAACATTTAATGCATGTTATTCCCTAATTATGTTGGTTTAGTCAGTATATGTGGATGTTTTTGATAAATCATGTTGAAGTGGACGTATTTTGTTTTATGTAACATGGCTGCTTTGGTTTCTTTTTTTTTTGTTTGTTTTTGAAATTAATCACGTTTAGGGTGTCTGCTTCTACACAGAATGTTCCAAATAAATCGCGAAAATTAACAAAAGCTAAGGCTTCTTAAGAAGAATTGGCGAAACTATATATGATATATTAAAAGAATACGGTAAACCCGCAAATATTAATGTCCAATTTAAGAATAATTCTGGGTGATCAATAACAATTTCGCAGAGATATTTAAGCTGCAACCGGCGGAAGAAGCATCCTCCGAGGAATTATCACGGGATGGAGCGCAGACTCAGGATTAAACATCGCAAGAGGATATTGTAAAAAGCACATTTATAAATTTGGTTTTCGGCTTATAAAACAGAAGCATTCCGTAAAGATAATAAAGCTAACAATAAATATAGTCCGTTATCTACTTTTCCTTTATCGTTATTATTTTAAACTAAGAATTACCTGCGAAAGGTTGGATCCCTGTAATATGGCTAGCGCTCCAAATACGGACATCAATAATCCGAAGAGTATCTGAAGAACGCCGAGGTACAACGTAAAATTCAGGCATCTCAATCTGAAACGTCTTTCACATCGCGGTTCTATCCTTTGGCGCGCTTTCGGCGCGAGTCTTTCGGACAGATTCGGAGAATTCTGCGGCGATTTACAGATCAACCGGTCTGTAGATAATTTCGTCGATATGGTTAGATTATTGTCGCATTTCTTCTCGTCGACTCCTTCGATCTTCTTCTCCTCGGGTTCATCTTCGATTTTAGCCTTCGGAACTTCTTCGACGACTGACGCGGTGTTCTCCGCGATTTCTTTATTTTCTTCCGCCATTTTGCGCAATTCCGACATGTAACGTCTCGATCTCAAACGGTTACCATAACAGATTTCGAATTTTATCTCGGTGCGGTATTCGCAAACGCTTTTCCTGCGGCTTTTACGCGCGTTTAACAGCAACACGCTTTTCAGCGTACGATGAATCGGTCCGCGACGTACTGACTCTAATGTTCGCTTCTGATATGTTTCTCGTGGCTTCGGTGAAAGCTAAGAGGCAATGAAGTCTATTGGGGACATCATAATGGTATTCAAAGTATTTTATATAAACCATCGCGGTGTTTTCTATATATCATTTAATGATTATTTTAATTGGTTAGTTGGGTATAGCGTGCAATATGGTGCGGCTTCGTCATCACCGTTTGTGTGGTAATAAATGCTAGGGATAAAGTAGATAATGTTAAAAATAAAAAATCCGATAAGCTTAGGGTAACATGATTTATAACTTCTGAACACTTTGCTTCTTTCTATTCTTTTATTTATCGATCGAATTTGCAAATAACATATTCTAGTTGTTGTCCGCGGAAAGACGACGTTAAATTGACAACTTCGTCATTCTTCCGAGCTAATGTTGAAATTCAACAGAAGTGTCTCGACGTTCTTCTTGAAATTTAATCTCTATTGGAAGCTTGCTTAGGAATTCTGTTTTTTTTTTTTTTTAATGGTTGAATCTTGGAAGCTCCTGTGGGGAAGAGCCGGCTTCCAAGTCAAGCTCATCTATAGGTTTCAACGACGGACCTTCTTAATTAGTTCGTTGGTCCAGCTTTACTCCTGATGATTGGTTGAAAATGAGAAAGTATTCTCGAATTGTGCTGGTTCTTACAATTAAATTCGAGCTTAGGTAGCGACACATATTAATTGGAGTAACAAATAATAATAATAACAAACGATAGGTATCCAAATTGAAACTACAGCCACTAATAGCGAACGGCAAATAAGGAGATTGAAGAAAGAAAGTGCAAACGATGAGTTTCTTCCCTTATATGTACGTACGTACGAAACGGAATGCGTTGGAGTTTGAATAGAAAATTTGTTTCCAAATACCATTTTTAATAAGTAACAATTGAGCTATTGAGTAATCATGGGCGACGTTCACAAAATGATGAATTTTCCGTTTTTTATGTCATTAAAGTAAAATCTTACGTGCTAGTAAACGCCGTAATGCTTAATGAGAATCTTATTATCCTATCGTATCTTATCTCTAATATCTCTAAAAGTTCGAATTCTTCACGTTTTGTTACTTATAACCGTTAGTGGATTTTTTTGAATCAATTTTTAACGTATTTGAATTTAGAACGGTGCTTTTTCAATTATTATTATTATTATTATTATTATTATTATCCAATCCGGCCATTGCACTAATGCCATTAATAACCGTGACGTGAATAGATTCATGGTAACAGTGACGTTACGGTTTTGATAAGTCTTAATCTACTTCTTTGAATTTAGTAAGTCTCATGAGTGGCCGATTAAAACGTTGAATTTTTTTGGCAAAACAACAAACAAAGTTTTGTACAATTAGATCTTCTTGCTGAACGACCACCAGACTTGATCTTCAGCTTTCAACAGTTTACGTAAGAGATATTTTAGAATTACGTAGCTTATCAGTAAACCTGCCAGTATTGTGGGATCCCCATTTTTGACTGATAGTCTCGTCTTTGTAACATTTGGCGAGATTGATATGGTTGCTTTTTCTAATTTTGTTCTGGTATATTTTGCCAATGCGAGATTTAAATTCAAGGGCTTTTAGTACCGCCGAAAATACGCATAGAAGCATTTAATGTCCCCTTCTTGAGGATCCTTTCCGGCAACAGGTTTACAGTAAAATTTTCCGATCCTCTACGGTCATCAATGGCAATGCCAGTTCCGACTCGAATTGTCAGCGTACCATCTCAAAGTTCCTTTTTGAAGTTGAAGTTTGCCGGCCGTCCATTGAGTATCGTTTTTTATCGCCGCCTTAGATGGCCGACTAAAATTGTATCGCATCGGAACCGTGTCCAGTGTAATATACGTTGAGTGATTTATGTTGGAATCTTTGAAGCCTTTGCGACACTCGAGTTTCTCTCTCTCTGAGAGAGTCGGAGTTGCTTATTTTTTTTTTTTTTTTGACAAACTACACATATGTGGTTAGTGTATTCAATAAGCTCATACTTTTACATTGTAGTCTTCTGCGTTCATCATAAAAGCAGTGCATGTGCCGTAATTACTAACAGACTGTATGGGAGTTTGAAGAACCCATAAAAATAAAGTTCGCAACTTTCCGAGCGCCCCACGAAATCAGCGAAGACTAGACTCGTGTTTGTTCGTCTATTTCGTTTATTTCGTCGAATGTTGCATAGTGGTTTTCCCGAGAGTATGCCAGGATATAATAAACATAACGAAGACGTACTTCGAAGCATTACAATATAAATAATTTAAAGTGTTCGTATATAAGAACAAATAAAATTTAAATAAAAACGTAGATTACAATAGTTTATTCCAACGGAAGTTAGATTTGAATACACTAATAACACAGCGAAATGGTTCCTTTATTACTTGTTTCTCCGATGTAGCTATTTTAAATACGTAATATGGATAAGTATTTATGCAACCATTTGTACAAAATATAAGTTGCTGTGATATTGGTTGTAGAGCAGAAGTAAGACTTTTTATTTGGTAACCAGTATTTTTAGCAACAGCGTGTTCGAACGATTCGAACGTTATAATTATGCTGTGACATTACCATACACAGCATTTATTTTTATCTTATTTTTTTTTCTTTTATCTTCTTCAAACTTAAACTGTCCAGTACCAAGCACTTGTTTTTTTTTCAATAGCATCGGAAATGATAACGCCAAAAGGCCGACCTATACGGGAATCATCATCCAGTGATTCTAGATCATGTTTAAATAATGCTGGCCATTTGCAAATAGTCAACTTCGAAGGACAATCATTTCTATACATAGTCAACATTTTTTCGCGGATCATTTCTGGAGATTTTCCTCGTTCTGTTAAGAGCTAAAGCTAATACCGCTGTATCTGCTCTGTTTTGTAAATTGTCAAACACGTTATCAAGTCATATGTGAAAAAAAAAAAAAACATAATGAAAAAATTATATTAAAATTGAGAAATATCTAATCTTCGCATTCACTCGATCTTTATGAAATCCACCTTCGGCTTCTACCACGAATCAATTGCAAGCAGCGAGGTTACACATGATGGGAGGAAATACTTAAACGGTGCACTTTCATGTGCAGACAGTACATTAAATGCGCGAACGAAGTGCTTATTGTAAGGAAGGAGTATCGTAAGGCAATAACACAATATATTTTTTACATAATTATATTTTCCCACGTATTATATTTGATGTTATGAATGGGAAGGTGGTGCTGTTTCATTGGCAGTTGGATGGTTGGCAAGTCGCTGATCTTCTCTTTGTCCAGTTTGGTAATTTTCTTGAACCGGGTAACAGAGATCGAATATTTCACATCTCTATACGGGACCCTTTTACAGGTGTTTATTTTTCATTCCGAATGGTTAGATTTTTCCTTTTTTTTTTATTCTTTTGTGTGGAAGGTTGTGTAAGGGACTTCTACAAAATAATATTAGGATTAGTTACTGCGACACGATATTTTTCTAGAACTAAAGTGGTCGCAGCGTCTATTATTTTAAGCCACGCAACCACGGTGATCTACGATCATACTCACTCTAAACACAGTAAGGGTACACCGTTGAGGATGCACGTGATTCCGGCGAAAATGAATTGCCAGACGTTGGCTATCCTCCAGATCGTGGATTGAAGATCGCAATCTTCATCTTTTACAGGTGTTTTTCTGTTACTCGTTCCGACGTGGACGCAGATGTTCGATCGCTTTAGGGTCGTAAGAGCCACTGTTTCCCGGGGTACGGAATCCTAGCTATCATTGGTGCGAACACCACTGCTAGCCAGGATGCCGTAATAGCGCCCCCGGTGGCATCTATACTCCCGCCGTCCCAAGAACTCGACCAAAAGGTGAAACAGTATATAATACATATTGGTATTATAGAGTCGCTAAAGATGTTGTCGGCATTTTGTGTTCTTAGTGTCGATGAAGTCTTTAGGTAAGCCTGAAAAAAGGATCCGGCTAAGACTAACATTGAAACCTTTTTGTTTTTGATTAAAGCTGTTTTATATTTAGATGTGGTCCAAAGTCGTAGGTGTCTTAATAAGAAGATAATCACAGATCTGCCTTTCGTTAATATTCAAATAATAATTTGGCAGTTTATAGCCATTGCTCAGTTAAACGGGACAAGAGCGCATCGAAAGCATTGAGCAATGCATGGCCAATTAGGCGTGACAAAGACCAACGTCGGCGTCGGAAAAGGGAATCCATGAACATATTTCTTCGCAATTCACGGAAAAATATGTGAAGCCATTATGTGTATGTATCAATTAGAAGACTTCGACGATACTATTGCCAATACCCAAAATAAAGAAATATTAATACGGTTGACTCGAAGCGGGTTTGTTTTAAAAATACACTGAACAAGGAAAGATGGTGAATGCATTAAATACGTCAATGTTTGAAATTAAAAGAATACTTTTTAATGATATCGAGAGTTTTATATGCATCTTCTCTTATATACAAGGCAGTAAAATATGTATGTATATAACATGATTGCTGATAGCACGTATAATATATAGACATATCAGAAGATGTAATTTTCATTGATGTAATCTGTGATTTTATTTGTAGAATTGCTATAATGCTGTGTTATAATTTTTTAAGTTACTCTTATAAACGCAAAAATTAAAAGCGCTGCAATAGAACGCTCACTAAAGGAAGCTGCCATTAATTCGTAACTATCGGACTTTTCTATCACATTCATTAATTAATGTAATCGATGTCAAAGAGGATGTTGTAGCCAATTATAAGAGCTTAAAAGAGATTAATTAGTCACATCCGACCGTTTATGTTTCATTATATTTACGTGATGTATGGTACGTATGAGGCCAAGAGAAGGTGAAGGAATGAGATACAAGTTGAAAGTATCCGAATCTAGTTCTTTTCGTTGATATTTGTCTGCGGCATATACATATGTATGTATAGAACGAATGCACGTTATGTAAATTTCCAAATTCCAATTTAATCTTGATCAAATAAATCATATTAATCTGTTTTTTCCGTTATAAATATAGAAATTCAAGTAAATCAAATTATCGTAAATAGTGAGTTGGACTGATACACGTAAAAATAGATAAAGCTAAAAAATCATGTAAACAATAAACTTACCAGTTGGATATTTTAAATGTTACTGAAGGAGCTTAGATATTCATAGCTTCCCAGCACCGAACGACTGCGACTGCATAAGAGAGTTTCCGATTATTTATACACCTTATCAACTGATACGTCATTAACAATTAAGTAAGACTTGTAACGTTACGTCTGTTTAGGATTTCCAGGTTTCATGTGGTGATTCATTGAATTAAACATCGCGTTAAACAAAGAATGTCACACGTACACGTACGTTTACATATTCAACGATGTAGTTTATAACACGCCAGCGTTCAATGCCTAGTACATTAGTTAATAATATAGAATTTACAGAATCATGTTGGCGGGCAAAGAACAAGGGTTTTCCCGAAAACTCATAAAGGCTATATTTAAGAATGTTAACGCAAAAAGCATCCAAATAGTGCGAGATATATACGTATATTAAAATTGCCCAAATCGACTACATTCGGGTGGGAATATCGAAGGTGGAAGAAGCCTCTACAGAAAACAGTTGTATAATGAAGAAAGAGTATCTCCGGCTCAAAAAGTACGCCGACTGGACCGAGAGACGTCGGCGCGAAGTGTTATTCTTAGATGAGTTTTTCGTTATCGGTACATAAGAGAAAGTCGGTAGAAGACTAACCGTAATTGCGCTGATAAATCAGTCAAACAACTCGTAAAAAATGTTTGGAGGCAGTTTCCCTTATGTAAGAATTGGAATCGAAAAGTACAAGACTTTATTAGAAGATCGGTTACCGCAGAAAGACGGGCAAACAAGTAATCATGAAATATTTTGCGGAGAAAGATATAAATACATTCCTGTTGAAGATCTGCGGGCTATTTGGAAAGCCAAATTTCGTCGATTGTACAAAAAATGACCGATAAAGTGGTGGCTTCCAGACAAATAAAAATATTTGAAACATGCTAAGGTCTTATCGATTCTTTATCTAAGCAAAAAAAAAAATGTGCATGGCGCGCCCTACCACTGTAATGGAATTCTATAATCTCTTAACATTTGCGGGTATCGTTCGTCAGCAATCGTTACAGTTGCGATTTCCACGACGTCATCCGCATTTCTTCGAAAGAACACGGACCAGTGATGATGACATTAGCTGCGAAACCGCATCAAATAGTGAAGAATTGCTCTTATCTGTCGATACAATAATGAATAGACATTCGGGTTCAATTTAAATCCATCATTCACACTTGTTTGATAAATTTGTCTCCTACAAATCAAACAGCGGTTGCGTATTTTTTTATAACATTTTCTCAACCGTGACATACGGCATTTACCGCTGCTGTTAATGCTATTGATTTCTGGTTACTATTGGCTAAGTTTTGATTTTCTTGAAGAACTTCTGTAACTTTAACGTTATATCATCGTTGCTCCTTTCAGTCCGGGGTAGTCAATTCGCTGGTTTCCAAAAATATAAAAATGATTCTCTTTGGTCTTTAGATATTACATGAAATAAATGATCGTGGGGGAAGAAAATAAAACGTTATTAATAAAAGATTTACGTTGTTTTTTTTTTTTCAATACTTTGTTTACGTTCAGTCTTCAATTTTCTTTGCAAATCTATCGTTAATGATAATATGTTCTGCGTTTTTAAGGAATTTCCAGAAACCCTTAATTTTGATTGCGTTTAAGTGGACGATATTGAAATAGCTTTGCTTGAAGTGAATTTCCTCTTGTTCCTGGTGTAGCTTCGTTCATAATCGTTTCTCTATCTTCTCGTGCCTTTCGATGAGTAAAAAGTCACGATCGTTGGTTCTTGGAGGAAAACACGTGAACGATACTTTTAAACATTTTCAATCTGCGACATAATTTCGAGACTACATAAGATACTGTGTCTTACCGCATGCGCTTTATCTTTCAAGAAAGTTACTCTAAAATGAAAACTACTTTAGAACAATTCCGACTTCAGCTAAAACGTATATGTAATAATGTCGATATATCTTAAGCCTTCTTTTCGTTGCTATTTCATAAAACGCATTACAACCAACAATTTTTATCTAAAAACTTTTGCTCTATCTCGTAGGCATAGATGGAGTGAAAAATGTCGAAATTTCATAAATTAATTTCACCCACTCAGAGTTCGGCCCCTTGGAAGATAAGCAGTTCCTTCTCCGAAAAAACAACACGCGCCATTGTCAAGTGCTCTTTTTGCGGGAACTATAACATGACTTGCGTAGTTCTCAGAAACGCCTTAATTTTGAACGCAGATAAAACGGACAAGTGGGTTCCTTTTGATTAAGTAATGCGATTACCACATAACATGTAGCTAGATGGTTTTAACGACATTGCCAACTCATTTATAATGAATTTTGACATGTGTTGTTCTACCGGGGAGTCCCTCAATTACATTTCAATTACATTTGCTCATGGTACACGTTTCATTTTACAGAGAATCACTAAACTGTAATCAGCTTGTTTTGACGCTCGTGACACTAGTCGCCATGACGAATCTTTGACGATATGAGATTAATAGTAGGGGCGATTAGGTATACACTGGACATTTTCGGACAGACTTGTTATTTATTACTATGGAATAGGTACCGTTCAAATGCCTTAAGATGCAAATTTCTTATTTATCCAAGCGTGAAATTTACATCTAGGCTAGGCTAGGCGCAGGTCTTATAAAGGCCAATAGTTGAATGTAAGCTTTCACGACCGTAATCCATAATAGAAATGTCTTTCGGGTGTTGTCGCATAATTAATATTTTACTTCACGTTTCACTGATCATGCTGTCAGCTTCTTCAAAAGATTTCTAAAGACAATCGTTAGAAAGACATTTCTACTTATGCAGGTTATTCCGTGCCGTCAAAGGAACTCGAACCACATTCACATTTGATTCCCTTACGGACCATTACGAAATCTTCTTCTTTCACGTCTTCACAATTTTCGCAAACAACGTCTTCAGAGTGCGAGCAAACTACAACGAGTTGACCGATTTTTCCTACACGACGCTTTCAGTTTCACCTGCGACAGGAGGATTTTCCTCTTTGGAACAGGACCACCTTTTTCCTTTTCCGAAGAACTTTCGCCGCAGCTCTTTATTTTTTTTGTTGGCATTTTCGTCAATTGGAACGTAACAATTAAATATGACAGAACAGACAAACAGTGGTGGTTAGGGGTGTCTATCAAAGATTGTTCTTTTTGACAGGAAAACATTGGACCAAAGTAGTTCCGAAATCTATTCATTGTGATCTCATACATCGAAGTAAATTAACAGAAATATCTGTTTGCTACTGAAGCGAAAGCCTTGACTTTCCTATAGCACTAACTCGATCAAATAATAGTGGGTGATTTGAAAGTAAAATGTTTAAGAAAAATGTACAAATACACATTTATGTTTATTGCAATTTATTTAATCCAATCAAAAAAAGTAGAAAAAATGTTATTTAAAATATATCGTTTATTTCACAATTCTAGAAGGAACCAATTACTTGAAGTATATGTATTTTTTTATGTCGACAAATTCGGAATCATCACTGACTGAGGACATTTCCGATGATCCAGTATTAGCGGTGATAATAAATTCTTCAATAATATCTTCCACAACGTTATCTAGCTCATACATCTTACTTTCTTCGGTTATGATTCGGTTTAATGCAATTTTTCCATCCTGCAGGAGTTACGAATTGAAGTCCTTCAATTAATAATTCTTTTACCTCGGGTAATTTAAAAGTTTTGTTATTAGCCGCTACATATTTCGATTAGATAGGGTATCGGATTATTGCGAAGATAGGTTTTAGCCGTTTGCAAAAGATCTACTTTTAAGAGCGAGTTATCTATTATTTTGAAATAAATCAATTGATCAAAGTAGCAGTAAGAGATGAACCGACACCTCCTATATGACTCCTCTTCCTTTACGATGGCTCCATATACTTGCTTAATCAAGTCCCAACTGCTTGGAGGTTACCTTGACGGTTACCGATTTAGAATTATTCTGCTTGAATTCCATATATAAATTGTAAGCCATATGTCTTTGTACATTGCTGGTGCGTTTCACTTGAAGATTTTTCAAGGGACCCATGAGCCATATAATAACCATAATTATATTATTAAAATGGATAAAAAGATACCTCTTTTGCGTAAGTAACGTATTAGTCGTGTTCTGACAAGAACAGTTTTGAATGCAATATAACGAGAAATACAACAAACAATCAAATAGACAATTAAAAGCGACGAAGATATTTGACAATTGACATTACAAAAACAGCGATAATGATCAGTAATATTTCATTTTGTCCAACATAATTTTCGTATACAAAAAAAAAAACAACTTCTTTAATGGTAAGAAGGACTGTGGCGTAGTATGGTAAACAATACATAAGAATGCACCACAGAAGTTTATTTAATTATTTTATATAGTAATATATGATAATTAATCTGGGACGGGCGTTTTGAAGACACGAATGGTCCTCGAAACGGCCGTCCCGGACTAATTATTATATATTACTGCATATAGTAAACTTGCGGGTGCGGAGCTGTCGATACTTATGTGTGGTTTAACAACTTCTTTTCCTGTGTATTTTTGCCTTAGGTACCTGCCAATAGCAATCGTCGAAAATATTGGCCTATCTTGCCCAACGCTATATTCTTAAAGTGAATATACTATAGACAGAATGTTTTTTGTTTGGGAACTCTCTACTGACGATAGAATTTTACTTATCACTTGGTTTCTACATACCTTGTATAATGTGCGTTGATAACGTCGTTTATTACTCGACTCCTCATTTTTAAGAATGATAGATCGATTAGAAAAAAAATGTGCATCTGCTCGATCATAGTTTAAACTTAAATTAGCTTGTAGGAAGAAACCCGCATATGACTGCTACTATTCTATTGTTATATCTGCAACACTTTAAGCTGGTTCTAGGTACCTACTACTTAGTCGAGGTATCGGCCAATATATATTGTATACTGTCTACGCAGGTCTCGTATGTATAATAATAGTCCGCATTTATGCAACTCATAATACATTTTTTCCGGCTACAATGTTTAGAACTTTTAGAAAAAAATGTCGGGGTTTAGTAAAACGCGCAGGTAAATGTTTTATTTTGTATTTTCGTCTTTTGTTTTTGTATTAAAAAAAATATAAAAGATAGATTTTCTCCTCAGAATAAACTCAGCTGACTTCTTCATTTAAAGTGATATAGATTTGAAAGTCGAAAAACCTGTTGTCTATTAGGTACGTTTTCATTTATGAATTCCAAGTTCTTTAACATTTCTCGTCGTAAATCGTTTTAAAATCTAGAAGAAAACTAAGTCTATAACAAGGAGATAGTGCCGTATATAATATCCCTTGATAGTATCGATGGTAATGATCAACTACCATGTTAGGCAATCTTGCCCGTCATAGGTAATTCCCTTGAACCGAGTAATTTTAGTGATTCCTTGCGAATGCCTGTGGCTTTGCTTTCGTTCGCTAGTCGGCAAACGTGCCGTATTGGTGGATGAGCGAACATCCACTCCGGTGGTATACCTGAAATAAAAGTTTATTGTGGATTAGCTGTTGTTCAAATAGGTTGACGATCACGTTTGATTTGTTCTATGCGTATCTAACGCAGTGCGTATCTGAGTGAAGAATATACAGATACAGTTTTTGCAAGGTAAAGGGCGGGTAAGCATCTACTCTGCTATGTTCTCCTATTGATGTAGTATTCACTGTAGGGAAACTTTGCTCCTACCACAATATGCTTTGCTTTGTTAGATACGCAGCTATTAAATCGGTTTTGGTTGCCGACGTATATATTTATTACTTCCTATGCATTATTTACTTTCCGCCATTTATTGAGATGTAATTAAAGGACCTTTAATTGCATGTCAGAATGTCTGAGAGATGTAATTAAGAAAAGGGAGAAAAAGAATTTTTTTTTTTGAAAAAGGAATAAACAATTAGGAAGTTGTTTAAAAAGGATCCTTATCTAAACAACTCAACCGGCAAAACGCACAAAAAAAGAATTATATGAACGAAAATCGCTTGAAAAGAAAAAAAAGAAAGTGGTTTATTTTGTAATTTGTTGTTATACTTTATAACAACCCATTCGTAGTCTTAAAAGTAAACATGCCGAAACCTATCCACCCTCCTTAAATAGGTTAAAATTCCATACATCCCATAACTATCGGGAGAAAAATTAGTAATACCTTATCGCCTTATAACTTATAACTAAGCGCGCAGAAACGAGTTGCGCTTCACGAAATTAGCACAGACTAGACAGACTCGTGTTCGTCTACAAAACTGTCTAGTCTCGGCTAATTTCGTCAAGCGCACGGAAAGTGTACTCGTTTGTGGTGGCTTACTTATAACTCAACAATAGACGAAGCCAGGTACATCTCAGGAACGATCCAGATAAATAAATACAAATACTTTGTCAATGATAAAATAGAAATTGAAGGTTTGTCTAAAATTTATGATAATGTTTTAGATCTTAGCAACAGGGAAACAAGAGTCGAAACATTAAAATCAATTTGGAAATAAATACCTATTATCGCTCACCTATTTGTTGTTATGCAAAGTCACTCCCGCTCAACCAAATGGTGCCTATAAAAGCAACGTGTTTTCGCAAGTACTTCGTCATATGGTTGCATTCCTACCCCCGATGTATGGGTAGAGCTTTGTTCTTTGTTGAATGTGAATGTGAATGTGAATGTGAATGTCTCGTATTCAAAATTACTCAGTGGGATCGCGGTTCTTTCTTTTTTCGTTGATAGCTGACGTATGGGGCACCAAAGCACGTGCGCAGCGTTTCTCCGAGACAAAGAAACGCAACGTAAGTACTTTGTGACGCTCCCAACTAAGGTGGTCAGCCCGCCCGTAGGAAAGGCCTGCCCAAGGTCCCAACCAACAATCGGACAACGTTGAATACCATTGTGGTGGTGAATTTCTCGTCGAAACAGCGTGGAGACCTTGTAAAGCCGGGTTATGGATGCAGGCAAATTTTGATGAACGCCGAAAATGGTGGAATGATTGTTGGAATTCAGCGGCAACTACCTGAAAAATGTATAAAGTTTACGTAACTTGTATACGAAAGATATATTTTGTATCGAGAGCTAGTTGGATAGAACGTCCTGAAAGTTGCCTAATCTATTGGGCTCATGGCTTCAATTTATAAGCAAAAGTAACCGCGATAGTACGTTCAAGTTTCTAGGCAATGTTAATAATAATTTCGATGTTTTAAGGGAAAGTTTTTAAAGAGGAATTTTGAAATGTCGTAACTTATTTATAACACGTCGATTTTTTACGTCGTATCCATAGTTGTATCAACACCTTTGGTGTCTTTGAAATTCATCGAAAATACCTTTCGCTTTTGTCGTGAGGATGTCTAAATTTCCAAGTACTGCAACTTCGCGCACGGTAAAGGAGATTGGTTAGCCGCCACTAGAAAGGTTTTAATTCAATGACCCCGTTGAATAACAGTACGCTTGGCCTTGTAATTATGTTTTTCGATAGTAATTTAGTTTCTTGCATTAAAGATTCTTTATTGGACCCCTTTTTGGCAAAATACTTACCGAGATATTAATGGAAGCCGCATCTAGGGCAAACCGAGCAACCGAGCAAAAAAAAAGCAATGCCTTCTAAATTTCTCCCAGACCTTGGAAATCGATATCTAAGTTCAAAGCTGTTGTTAACGCTTTCCTTATTTGGAAAGGATTGAATGTAACGTTTGGTTTTATAACAAGTACTAAATATTCTTCTGAGCAATCTACCCAATAAGCGAAACATAAAAATGGAACGCGATAACAATAGCGGAAGATGCGGTAGCGATACGGAAAAATATTTTTGAATGTTTATGTATATTCTCGGTTTAACGATAATATTCAGTAGATAATAACCGCAAACTTATCAGGGTCCAACGTGCGATGCACGTATGGCTGTTATTATGCGTAGTGCGACGATTGTCTGGGCAAGAGCTGGACATGTCTGAAGTATATATGTATGTATGTATGTATGCATGGAAATTTCGAAAGCTTTCCGCTCGATCCATGCTTAGAGTGGTGCGACAGGTCTGGTCGAGTTACAAGAGGTCAACGTATGAGTGCCCAAAAGTATACTTGGACGCCTGGTTCACTGTGTATCGTCCAAGTTTGCTTCTGTGACGACAATATTTACCATTCTACGTAAGCACGTTTATCAGGTAATACATTTAAACTGGCACTTGGGCTAGGAACGGAAGATCGTAGAAAACGCGGTTTTCTTTTTTCTATGTTTAGGATTGTCTGCGCACATCGGGTTAACGACACATTATACCAAACGCGTTAGAATCAACGAGATCGGTTCCATTTCAAAAAACGAAACGTTCCTAGGGTTGCGCTTTTACGCGATCGTCTCATTCTGGCTTAAAAGGTGGCTAAGGTAAGAAAACTGCGAAAACATTCGATAAAAAAGTACCAGTTTTTAAACCTTGAATGAATAATAAAAAAAAAAAACAACGATAACGTGACGGTTTCTTAAGAAAAGCGGCATTATTTTACCTTAAAATCTCGACAATGGCCGAAATTTGTAATGCCCGTTTTTTTTTTTTTTTTATCTGATATTCTCAAGACTCAATTTAGATGCGATAGAATTCGCTTGTTGTATATATATGTAGTATTATAAATATTATATAATAAATAATACAAAGCGAGGCCGCCTTTGTTATAAAACCATCAACCGCCTCTGTTTATAATTCTTGTTTTTTTTTTTTTTCTTGAAAGATATGCAATTCCAAAATTATTCAATAATTCTAATAATTCAAAAATTATTAGAATTTGCTATATAATAACGCATATTCGAACAGATTCATTGTTATTAAGTTAGTTTATCCGATGTTCTACTTGAAGAAAGTAGGATACTCGTGTTTGTCGTTCTCAGTAGCTTAATAAATCAGGTTTTGTTAGTAGAGACTACGTTATTTATGGACTAAAAACGAACCAGTTTGGAATATTCGTTTCCTTATTACTAACCTACTTACCAATTAATATTATATACGGCACTCTTGTGAACAATAGCTATTCTGCGGATGGAGCCATCTGAGCACGCACGCCACAGAATAACGACTGCTAACACTACCAGCATCGCGACTGCTATTTATAGCGTCTATTCCAATGCATGCGATTCTCGATGTTGCGTTAACGTGCCCGTTTCTCATTGGACAATCTTAAATATATCGTGAATCATTCCGTATTGTTGCATATGCGAGTATATGGGTGAACCCCGTTGCTTTTGAATTATAGAAGGAAGGTAACGACCCCGCAACGTCGGTGATTTACCCGATTCTGTCGGTACGCGAACCAAAATCGAAACGTAGAAAGTTAACTTGGGAATATTAAAAGGCAGGGGCGTACTTACCGCCGTAGCAATGATACAATGCGTATTAATTTGCTTGGAACCAATGTTAGAGAAACTATTGTTCTAGAAGTTAATAAGGCTCATTTTTTTTCTCGATTATCTTGGATACAACACGAGATCCGTTAAAGATCGGCCAGCTTTCCGTTGTTTTTCGATGCGCGTTGATAAAAGAAAATAATGATGTACCTAAAGCAAGTCAAAATCTGCTATATTCTGTTGTCGTTTCGAGTAATCCTTGTTTTCACGTTGTAACTTAACTTTGGAAGTTATTTACGTGACTTATTAAAACTGCGATCAAGTTAATTACATGAAAAACAGGAGTATTGTTAGGAAATAACAGACGATATCGTTTTCAACAATGTATTTTTACACGTTTTACATGATGTTATGCTGGTTACGTAGGTGGTGCTATTTCACTAGTAGTTGCATGGTATGTCGCAAGGTTTCTCTTTGTCCACACCGGTAACTTTCTTGAAATAAATCTTTATACGGGACCCTTATGGATAGGTACTTATGCTTCATTTTGCGTGTTTATATTTTTCCGTTTTTTTTTTTGTCTTTTTTTGTTCTTCTGCAAAAGAATATTACAGGTAATTACCTAAATGCGTTTGACTAAAGCTGAAGGTTAATGGTTGCAGTGTAACGTGCGCTATTTGAAGTGGTATAGGAAAATCGGTTTAAATATTCTTGGCATTTTGTTGAAATCTGCCACACTAGATCCCGCAACCACTGCATCTCGGTCACCAATATCTTAATGTAAAATGATAGTATTATACTCACTTTAAACGGAATAAGGGTTCCCCGTCGATGATGTACGTGATTCCAGCGAAAACGAATTGCCAGACGTTAATTATCCTCCATATCGTGGATGGAAGGTCGACTATTTCATCTTTTAGAAATTTCTTCGTGTTACTCGTTTCCAAGCGGATGCAGATGTTCGATCCTTTTGGGGTCGCAGTACGATCCCGAAAACTTTGCAGTTTTAGGACGGTAATACAACTCCGAAAACCGTTAAGCTTTAGCGGTGTAAGAGCCTCTGCTTTCCGGGGCACGACACTCTAGCTGTTATTGGCGTACAGACCAATAGTAGTCCAAGTACCGCGACGTCGCCCCCGGCGGCATCTATACTCCCGCAATCCCAAGAATTCAACCAAAAGATGAAACAGTGTATAACACATGTTTTTACAAATTGGATAAAGACATCGACGACATCGTGCGTTTCTTGCGTCGATGATGTCGTCGGAAAAGCCTGAAAAGGAGATCAATGTTGAAGCTCAAACGTTACCGAAGTTTCATACGTGCAATTTATGGTTTTTGAAACGGAATTTACAAGTTTTTGACATTTCGCAATTATAAATTAAAAAAAAAAAATCGCCGTTCGAAGTTACCCTAAACTCAAATTAGGAGGTAGACTTCGACTGCGTCTATAAGTTACTTTTAGTACGAATAAAAATAAATAAAGGAAGAATTATATCACCAACTAACTTACCAGCTAGATGTTCGTTTACTATTGAGGAGCTTAGATGCTCGTAGCTCCTCAGCACCAAACTGTTGCGACGGATGGTGAGATTTTCGAGGCGCGTTTTATACTTGCACATTATCTTATCAATTAATACGTAATATTAGGTAATAAATAAGTTACTTTGATGCGTGGATAGGCTTCACGATCGATGTAATCTGGTGATTCACCGAATCAAACAGCGTTACAAAGGGGACCCGTGTGTATATTCAAATAAACAGTAAGCAAATTGTTCATAAAATAAAAACCCAAATTCGTCCTCCAATAGCTTTCTAATACAATTATTTTTAACGTTTTGTAGCGGCGACGCTTTTTGAAAATCAACCCTGAGAAGCGATCGAAAACCTAAAATCAGCTATAACTTCTACCTTAGAATGATTACAAATCACCAAGCGATCGGAGGAAATGAAAGAGCATTTAAAGTAGCCAAAGAGTCAAGGGCCTGAAACAGTTTTGTTTCAAACTATTTTGTGGTCTTAAAAAGCGCCACATAAAGCAACAAAGATATAGGAAAAAAGTCGAAGCGCCTCGTAGTGGAAAAGTAGGCGAAATATTAGGCACCCTAAAGACAGCAGAAATGGTGATATCGTTCTGCAAGGGAACCTTAGATTACTGGAAGAATTTCTGATAGATCGTGTAGCCCTGAAACATCACTTCACCATCAAAGCTGAAGATCAAATCTGTCGACTATTCCAATGAGTTGTTGCCTCCTACACTGAGGGTAAGTTTCGCCCATTTTCAGATAGTTTAGTTGAATTGGACGTGGTCAATGCGTCTTTTCCGGATCTGTTTGCTTTTAATTCATCTTCGTCGATGATGAAATAGCCTCATGAGCGAACCCTCTGTGTAGCTTTGTATGTACATATCGAATCCAGTTCCGGTTGCAGCTACCTCGTTAGTGTCGTGCACTAGCTCATCGTGCAAGCAATAGCGTTTCCTTCGACTTGCCAGAATTTGCGTCAACATTTTGCTGACCGGCTTAAGTTACCCATGCCAAATCATATCAGCAGACCGCCCATTATCTTGATGAATTTCCTTTCTCTGAAGCACCGCTTGTTGGATGCCAATATAAGGGGATAGTAAACCTCGTTTATGGACCGCCAATGAAGAGAGAAAGTTAAGATGGGCTAAATTGAGTTTAACAACCAATAAAACACGATGTGTCGAATCATAACTTTATTAATGTGTTAATGCGTTATCAACGCGTTACCATTAAAGGAACGGCGTAATGTCGGAAATTTAAGAAAAATGTAATAATATGCAAGATGTTCCAATTAAAATTTTAATAGACAAATGAAGACAATATGTGAATACGTTGTATTGATATAATAACACGCAGGAAACTTGTATCGTAAAAAGTTCTTTAATAATTAAAGAGATAGGTGTTATCAGAAGAGATAACAAAGGCATGTGAAATTATCACTTTTTACAGCAACGATCAGCAAAAATCGATTAGTTAGAACATCAAAGTAGCATTTGTTTCAACAAACAATCTTACTTTTTACTAATTACAAACTCGAGAACCTTTTTTAATACGTAAGCGAATAGTAGCTACAATAACATATGACGTATATATGTAATTTAATAACATCATTTTGATCTATTATCCTTCGTTGTGAGGAAAGTGTAGCCTAAATTAATATTTTATTACCGGTAAATTTCCAAGAGACTCCTTGATGCGTCAGCCTAAAACCTTTTACATTTCATCGTACAGGATGTTTGTATCAAGACAACGTTACAAATGTTACATATGTTATGAAAAGATATAAACTTACAAAAATTAACCGGATCAAATACGATCACAAAAAAAAGGACAGCAGGGGATTTTATTTGGTAATCTCTATTTAAGGAAGCGTAATTGTGTAAATATGGCATTTAAAAGGAATACGTTGCCACATATAAACTGCATGTCGGGGCTTAATTTTGTTTCACCATTTCACTAAAAAACCAAAAAAAAAACAAAATATACGGCATTGTTTTTCAAACTTTTACGGGGGGGAAAAAAAAGAGTTAATTTAGCTGTTCTAGCACAGCGTTCCGCTACTTTTTGATTAGTTAGTAATTCAACATTTGAAATTGTGCTAATCCACTATTAAATACAACTGTCCCTTTAAATTCTCCAATTTTTTTTTTGTTTTGTTTCGAAATGTCGTTGTTTAATGTGATACTTAATTCAGCGCAATAAGCTAGGAAACCAAGTGAAATTGACGCCAATGTGCGTGTCGGTTCGAAGCATTGTGAGTATTTTATATTTCTAACAACAACAATGCAATTCGTCGGTTGTGCTAAAATTAGAATATTTAACCTGAATATCGTTTTTAAGCATCAAAATTGCTATTCTCAATTCATTAATACTTTTTACGTACACTGTTCATTTGCAAGGCAAAGGTAAGTGGTATAAGTATTGTGATAAAGACACAAATCTTAACAGGGAGCAAAAAGGGCCGCGGCAAACAAAGAATTTCTCAACAAACGGAACGAGTAAAACGAACGATATACAGCAAAACACCGTAATGTTACAAATAGATATTTGCGAGGTTAGCTGTCATATTTCACTCATCCTCTCGGCATTTCACATTGTCCACCTATTGAGAATAACAACGGTCCAACATCGGTAGAAAGCCCGATCCGTACAAGAAGATTCTTGTTTTTAGCTCAATATCGTAGAAATTGGAGCATAGAGATAATTAATTAAAAGTCTTTCGGTTATTACATTTTAAATGGGAAAAATTTATAATAGGTGACAATGGAATAAAAATAATTGCCAACGTGGTTGTCTCTGTCGTCCAGGCATCTTGTAATTTGGTATCCTCCATTTTCATTTTTACATCTTTAAATTATTTAAGCTAACAGAAACCGATAATTAAATATTCACATAATTAAGATTAAGTATATTACTTAGGAGTGATATACAAACGGTTGCTAGATAGTAACCTTAAATAATTGTTCATTGGCGGCTTCAGTCTCGTTTCGAAATTTGCGCTCGTTCCTCAGCGTATCTTAACGATAAAATCGATTCTACATTTCCAACTAAACCTTTTGCGTAATCCAGGTACATGTTTAACATATCAATGATTATTGTTTACATGTTTTAATGTAATCGCACTTAATTATATGAAATCAATATCAAACAATTAAGTATATTACTAGATATTACTGTGTGTGATGTGTACGTCGCGATGATTACGTGATTTTCCGAATGCGGTCCCCAAAATTTATACAAACCAAAACAAATGAAATATCCAATTTATAAAAAAAATAAAAAATAAACAAACTGTTAAGTTAGCATACGGAACAAAACAAGTACGATTACGAGTTCATAGAATGAAATAAAACAAAATGCTAAATACTTAACAAAGGACTAGCTTAACGTCGTCTTTAATCTTGCCGACGGGAGGATTGAATTCAATCGACAAATCAGCGACAGAAAACAAGCGGAAAGTAACAGAAGGATGACTAATACTGTGCTGCGAAACGTTGCAAAATACAAGTTATATCCGCTGATAAGTAATAACTGCTTATGATATACGCCTTGCATTTATTCTGCATTAGCGATAAACGTCTTGCATTATTTCTGCAACAGTAGAAACGTCTTGCAAAAGATAAAGAATACTTGAAGTAAACAATCTCGATTCATATAAAAGACTACGGAAATAATGTTAGACTTAGTATTAACTTTGCATCGATAGATAATGTACCAACGTAACATCATAAGTGTATACAAGTGTCAATCTACTCTTTGTTAGTTATACTCAGTATATTTTGTAATAACCTGTGTTTTGTCGAACCTCAAATAAATTTTTTAACGGCTAATCAAATAAGATCCGTTAACTTACATATAATAAATCCAAGGAGAGGAGGTATTTTGTTTTCTTTACAAAAAAATAAAAAAAAATAAAAGAAAGTAACATATTAGACATACGTCCACCGGTATTGTTGGTTAACTTTTACGACAGCCAGGGATATATGCTTTCTCTTGTCATCTCGATTTTTCAAACTAGAACCCGCAGGATATATAAGCGACGAACGTTAATTAAGATGCTTGATAACGAACCGCAAACTTGTGTTTTGTTGTTTTTAAAAGATATTCTAGAAATATGTTGTTTATCTGTAAATTTTGATTATCGACCGGAAAGTTACAATTCATAAATAAAGTAAATAATGGAACGAGCATAAGTGCTTTGTTGTTGCTTTTGCTTGCCTCGAGGGTTGATAAATTTGAAATTTTGAAAAGATAAATATTCAGAATTACACGTTTCGACGATACGTGCTTTTAAAATGCGCACACGATGACATAGTCAAGCGGTGACATCCGGTGATAAAGTAACTGCGTATTATTTATTATATATATTGCGTGATCAAATATTAGCATCATTAATTAAGGTGCCTATTTAATTTTTCTTTAAATTGTTTTATTGTCGTAACTGTTTCACAAAGGATGAACTTAGTAAATAAGTGCGAGACGAAACCAACGATAAACAATTACTGTATCCATTGTTCAATACATAAAAAAAATACCGAATTAAATAACATAAATAAGAATTTATTTAAATTTTTTTTTACAGCGCATAATGTATGTAATGTATATCACAATCATCGAGTCTACTGGATAAATGTAAGCTATTTAAATCACTATTGTTCTTACACGTACGTAACCTTAACATATCGTTCGCGCTCACAAACCTAAAATTAAGCGTTAGTTTCAATCGTATTGACGCTAATCGAAGACCCGCTCTTGACAGGTGTCGCCTTATCTGCGGCGTACTGCTTTAGAAGATCGTTGAGCTCCGCATACGTGTAGCAATAGATAAAATCTCGGGGTTGGACTCCTTGGAATATGGACACTACGCTTGGTTTTAGGTTGTAGAAAAGAATAGGTTGCTTCCTCTTTACGAAATCTTCTATCAGCGATTTAATTACCTGAAATATACACGGACCGTAGATTTGAACGTCTTGTTTGTTTATTCTTTACTTTAGCTGTAGTAAAATCAGCGCCTTGAATATGCCTCGCATCTATAACGACCGGTGTGGAACTAGAGCCTTGCCGCACTCCAGCTTTGGATACAACAGATCTAACGTACTCCACCGATGGGAATGACAAGCTTCTGTCCGGTGTAATTAATAAATATTCACATCCTGAGGGGCTCTGGAGATAAAGAAAAAGCGTTACTTGCGAACATTAGAGATTTTTGCCTAAAATTCTCAAGATCTTTTACACAACTGCAATGCACTCTGTCATTGATTTCACGGCCATACTATATACATACATCTGATTTGCTGGATTTAGCTTTTGAGGAGATCGCCCTCTTCAAAAAGTTGAAATTCCAGGCTAAAGATAGCCGCGAATTGTGACATTCGCATTGCACGGTTGTCTAAAGCAACCATTTTGAAGGAAACTACATGTAAATCAATATAAGGAAAATAATCAAAATGTTTTGATACCACCTTGTACATTCTCTATTTATGATCGTAACTTTAATTACCGTAGAAATAGCTATAAAGAAAGAAAAGCGTGATAAAACTTCCGTCTTACCGTTACTTTCTCCACTAGCACAGATGGTCTCGCGGAAGCATACAGCAGGAACACGACATTTATTCCAATACCTACTACTATTCCCAGTTCCAATCGCAGGAATAGACACGATAAAAATGTAGCGAATGCGGGAATCAGATCCGTTTCTTAAAAAGAAATTTAAAATTATCTCCTCGGCGTGAATATCATTGGAAAAGGAGGTAGGAAAAGTATCTGCTTACTTTTAGTTCGCCAGATAGGTTTTATAACGTGAAATTCAACCATAAAAACAACAGCTGCTATAATCACCGCTGCTAAGCACGCCTTTGGAATGAAGCGGAAGTAAGGGGTGAAGATGCAAAGCGCTAATATCACAATTATGCCGGTGTAAACCCCTCCGAAGGTGGTTTTGACACCGCTGGCGTCATTGACGGCTCCTCTTGATAGGGCGCCGCTTACCGGCATGGATCCCACGAAGGACGAAGCTATATTACAGAAACCTAACGCTAACATCTCCTGCGTGGCATCGATAGTTTTTCCTTCAGCTAGAAAATGAATGCATACAATGATTTAAAAAGAATATTGTAAACAACACGTACGTATCGGCACCTCCCCACCACGCAAGTTTATTTATTATATAGATATATATAATAATTACTCCGGGACGGCCGTTTCGAGGACACGAACGGATCTCATCATCCATTAAATAAACTTGTGTGGTGCGGAGAAGCCGATACTTATATGTCGTTCACCATACTACGCCACAGTCCTAGCTAACATTATTTTTTAAAAAGAACATTATCCATATTATCCTTACAAAAAATTTTCGCCAGAGCAACGTTCTCCAAAATGGCTAATAACGGCACGACAATGACGGCAGATCCTAAAAATGAGCTCATTTCCACAAAACCAATCGTGTCGTTACCTACTGTGGCGTGGAAAGGCGGTAGGCCGAAGCTTGGCAGGCCCGGTTTTACTTCACCTGAAATAAATAAACAATCTCACTGGCGCATTCTATTAATTATTTATTTTTCATCGATTTTACCGATTAATATGAAGGGCCTCGTGCCCTGCGCTTCGAATAGGTAAGCCATAACGGCACCGAGGACTACTACGATGATATTTCTAGCCGTGCTGATGAACCAGACAAGTTTGTTAAGGATGCTGTGAACGGTTTTTTCGTCTTTGTCATCGTTCGGAGATATACGGAAGTCTTTTATTTTCTAAAAAATAAAAATTTGTGATAATTTTAATAAATTATGTTGGTGTGATTCTTTTGTGATGCTTTTCGAAGAATGGACAACATAAAATAATATTCACGTGCGCAGAATGACATAAAAGTAAATGACTTTATTGCTACAAAATAAAAATCTCGAAGTTAGATAGTTATATGGAATGCCAAGAAAAATTGAGGTAAATGGCGTTGAAAGTAATATACGAGGTGTTCTATTTAAAAACGAAACTTGTATCGTGTGTAGTCTTCTTCTCTCGAAGGAATTTTCGGCCGTCTTCGCATTAGCTAAATACGTTGTATTTGTTTCTTTCAAATTAAAGGTGCGCGTTAATATTTTACAAGAAAGAATTTTTAAAGCTACTTTTTCTTTTTTTATATCAACTTAAGATGTTATAGTTATTGGGAACTTTGTTAAGGTATAAAAACGTAGGCTTCCACGGCCGGAGTCTGTTGAAACTAAACGTTGTCCGGATCGTCATTTACGACATGATACGGTTCGAACCCGGAAAACGATTAGTTTGTTAAGGTTTTCTACGGGTCAACTTACTCTTAAAACTAATAGGACAAACATGCAGGCAAATCCTAAAATGGCATCCCATAGTTTCGTCTCACCGATGTGCTTAAATATTTGCTGCCACATGTAAACGAATTTTCCCCCGACGAAGTCCAGACCCAAGATATCCTTTACTTGCGTCGTGGCGATGATTATAGCAGCCGCGGATGTGAAACCTATCGATACGGGCCCAGAAATGAAATCTATCAAGAATCCTACGAAGAATCAACATCGTTATTAATTTCCTTTTGAAGACCATAAAAAATTATACCTAACTGTAACGCGCCCATCAAGAACTCTATACAACCGGATAGAAAACATAACAGTATCGTACCATTCACGCCCATACCGTGATTGTTTTCCCGCGCTAGCAGTCCGGAAATAGCCGTCGGTCCGATGGCCGAATTTTTACAAGTTCCGAATATTGTATACACGAAGCACGCCATGAACGCGGAATATAGACCTACTTCCGCTGGTAGTCCTGCTACGTTCGCGTAAGCTATGGCTTGAGGGATAACCGTGAGACCAACTGTAATACCGGCCAATAAGTCCGAGACGGCGTAATTTACATTATATTCCGGTAACCAGGATAAAATTGGAACCCTTTTGTAAAGAAGCTTTTTGGTGAATCCCCTTCTGATACGATGTTTTATCCATTCTTTTACCGTGGGTCTGATAATACTGTTTGCGTTGCTGAATTTTCGTAAGTACTTCTCTTCAGGTAGGTGTAATACTGTGTTATCTGCAAAAAAAATCATTGAAAAAATTAGCCTCGTATCACGCGTAGCAGTAACGAAATAAGTTTTTTTTTTTTTTCTACTCGGATACTAGAGGAACATGCCGTACGTAAATAAGGATTGTGTTTATAAATAGTTGAAAGTTTAAGTTTCAATATACTTGACCTTTCCATGGTAATACGTAGCGTAAAGTTGCATAAACGGTTATTTTCCAAATGGATACTTTCCGCGAATAGCCACTGTAAGGTAAATTACACATACCGTAAGAATTTCAAACGCCTAAATGCTTTATAATTCGCTCTTTTTTTTTGTAATGACTTCTGTGAACACCAATTCGGTTGCTTTGCACTGAAATTATCTTATATTAAATAATAGGTTCTGAAATTATTGTTCTTAATATAGTTCTAAGATAATCACCTTGCCCTTGTCAGGAGCTGAATCATTCGAAAATGTGCCGTACATTAGTCGTAATAATTTTATTATTAACATAAGGAAAGCTTGTTACTAAGATTTCATAATGGAGGCAAATAACACTAAAGTATTAGCAGATTGTGCATCGCACAAGTTATTATTTGCTTAGTAAGGAACAGAATTCCATTGTCATCACGTCTCACATCATACGAATGATGCGAAAAAAGAAGTAATTTCAACATGCCTGCTTTACTCTAATAAATCAATACCGGTTGACCGAGCCGGTAACCCTTCGCCTGTAATCGGCAAATTAATTTTATATAAGTGGCTTCTTAAGCATCTAATTCAATGGGCGAAATTCCCTTAATTAACTTCAGCTTGTCTAATTTAATACATATTACGGTCGGTTCCATTCATGTGTCGTGCCACCCTTGACGATTCAATTTTTCCGTATCGGTAGCATGCTATGCGCTCCTTGAATGCGGCGCCTATCGCTTGTTTCGTTTGTCCGATCGATTTATCGCGATCACTACAGGCCAAATTTTATGTGTTCTTGGTGAATTGAAATGCACGTTCATATCTTGTCCTATACGTAAAATACATGTTGGACTCTCTTTAGGATGTGAACATTGTACACACTCATTTTTACATATTGTATCTACTTTTACTCAAAAGAATTTTGCCGGTGTATTTATTAATTAAGATGGCATTTTTATGTTGTCCATAAGCATCTATCAATAATCGAATTAATCAAATAATAACTTATGTGGTGCGGAATATGCCTGTTGTCTTGTGTGACATAAAAGTAGTCTACTTGCCGGTTCCAAATAAGCAATGAACGCGACGTTTTCAACTTTTTAGCTCGCCTGATTGTTAGATAACTTTAGTTTCACGCGTACATGTATTTGCATAGCTGATTTCCTCTTCATAGCAGCGAAAATCCCCAAGATAATTTTTAAGTGTTGGTAGTAGCTGTGTTTAACAGTTGTTTAAATTACATCACACTACATTTGAATAAATTTTGTAAATGTTTTCAACGAGTTTTGGTAGTATTTAATTGAACGGAACGATATAATTTTAGCCAAGTTTGTATTGTTGGTAATACTGCTCAGTTTCCTGCTAGTAAAGACTTAGGACTTCCCATTAAAATTCGTTAATTCTCTTTCTTATTAAATAAAATTCTCGGGCAACCTAATAAAACTTTTTTTGCTACTTCTTTCAGCGCCTATATCTCTGTTATTATTGACAAAAAAAAGGAAATTATGTGCGTGTGTACGACAGAAAAATTTTTTTTTTCGATAGAAAGAAAAAATTTTTTATTTTCTATTACGCACAAAAGGTGTCTAAGAAAAGACACCTTTTGTGCGTTTCCAGCGACGTAAACACTTGACCTAGTTATTTTTACAAATAAATAAAATTACGGCCGCTTTTTAATGAACACGTAAATAACAAAAAAGCGATTTGTTCGGTTCACGATTTTTCTTCCAAAAAAAAACATGCAATTGACGCAATTTTTTCTTCGTGTTTTCGCCAGTTTCCGACATTCCCGTATTAAGCACGAGAAACAGACGAGCGGATAACGTAGGATGCTTAATAAAACCTTAAATACATTGGTACAGCAAATACAGTAAGATTAGTCCAATGGAAAGCAGACACGGCCTTATTTTTCATGTTTAATACGCAATATTCTTTACTTTTCGCACTTCACTGCATATTGAAAATAGAAAAGAATAGAATATTATACGCACATATTAATGAATAATCAAAACGGTTAAATAGTGAAGTTCCTCATGGGTTTATAACATCTTACTTTCTATTCTCATCACCTATTAAATATTTTGCCGTTAATATGAAATTTATCCAGGTCATTTTTTGCACGCGAGCTGCGGGATTTTTCTCCCCATTGTACCGGAGAAACTTTCGCGAATAAATCATTACGTAACGTTTACAATTAACAGATGTTATATATATATATATATATATATATATATATATATATATATATATATATATATATATATATCTTTAAGTTTCTTTCATGTACAATTCGGTTAGATCGAGACGGATCGCCGCATAATTGTAACGCAAATTACAAGTCTTATATCACGGCGATGCATTGGCGAATTTGTACATTCACCGATTTCGTTGCAAGCTCACGCCGGCGAATTAAAAATACATTTCTACAAAGCTCTCCGCGAATTTCGTAACGATTGCTTCATTCGTTTCCTGCAGTAG
This sequence comes from Oryctes rhinoceros, assembly GCA_020654165.1. Taxonomy (NCBI): domain Eukaryota; kingdom Metazoa; phylum Arthropoda; class Insecta; order Coleoptera; family Scarabaeidae; genus Oryctes; species Oryctes rhinoceros. The sequence continues at coordinate 2,023,284 of JAIOKQ010000548.1, read as the reverse complement.
GTTTCGAATCTGTAATTTACCTTTTGTGCTTGTATCGGATAAAATCGGCGTGAAATATGTTAAATTGATTGGTGATTTCCACCTTCTTCGCTTGTAGTAAGTAGTTGTACTTGCGGTGTTGCGTTAATTATAATTGCGTAAATTTAGGTAAATGTTACAGTCTAAAAAGCCTGGATGGCAGTTTTTGGACGGAATTAACCTTCCCTTGCTGTTGTTGCACGGGCGTTAAACCGAATAAAGTGATTTTGAATGTCTTTAATCGTTAACGCCAACACCGCATCATATTTTAGGTTACAATGGAAATTATCGACGACTGCCTCTTTGCGAAGAACTCATTGTACTAAATACTTACTTTTGCACGCAGTACATTCTTCGGTTTTCTTATAGTTATTCTCTTTGGCATCGCTATTCGTCTTGTCTAAATTTTCCGCTACCATAAATGAGGTTAAAGTCACCTGGTTGCTCGTAATGGAACCATCACTTTTCAGATTATATTTAGTCATCTTGGCACTTTACTATAACGTTAGTAGCATTATCACAAGTTTTTATCACCTCCTTTACTTTTGCGCAAGTTTCCTGTTTTATCAATTATCAATTTCTTGAATCCTACCGTTCGCTAAACTTATCCGGCTCTGTGGAGGTTGCCACTGTAGAATATGCGAAAGGCTGCGCAATTACGCATTTCTCAGCAATCGTTGAATCTGCAATACAGATACTTTAATTAGAAGAAATTTGATTGCGATAGTGAATTGTTATTATATATCCTTCTTAAACAGTGAAAATGAGGCATTTCAAGTAAAATTGATTTTTTTTTTAATAAGAAAATTTGTTCTTTTCTGAAAAAAAAACGAATCGAAAGCAAAATTGTGATAATTCAAAGTTAAAAAAAAAATAGAATCGATGAATTTCGTTTCCACCAACTACGTTGTTAATATTTCCAGGCCTGAACACTGCAAATCAAATAAATAGGTTGAACCGTGACATCTTCAATAAAAAAAAGAAAAAAACGTCATAATCGTCAAAACACGATAGTTGATTGCGAAATGGGTTCAAGAGAGACGAAGATTAACAAGGTACACATACGTGCATGTGATGGATAGAGAGGACAAAAATCAATGATATCATACCTTTTTTGCAGCGACTGGACGGACTCGTGTCTATTCGTCTCATCCGTGAAAGGATCCGTGTTGCCTCGAGAGTCGACAAAACACGAGTCCGTCTAGTCACTATGATTTCACTCGCCTTCGTCCTCTCTAGTAACGGATGGATTTAGATAATAATCAATAAAATTGAATGTAATCTGTCTGTGAAGAACTATGATTTTCGTGCATTTTTCACGATTCCGAGGAAGGAAAGCTTGATTTTGTGCATGCATGTATAGATCGTCGTTCTTTCGATCTCCTTACGTATGTATCTATGCGGATAATCCGGTTTGCACCGGTATTATAGAAATCTAGACGGCGTGTCTCCGAACGTAAATCGTATCCCACATATACAACATAAATCTTTATCGAGTACCATTAATGTGCCCGTTCGAATAACATTTAAGCCAAGCTGTATAAGACGCCACCTAAGATCAAAGACCGTTTTGGACCGTCGATTAGAGAAAATAATCACAACCTGTTCGTGTACTACCGTGTAATTATCAAAGTTGAACGTTTCGTTCTCGTTTATAATGATTCCTTCTGCGCAAACGGCGATAATCAGTGTTTTTGAGAAGGAAAGATTAATACATGTAGTAATAGAAAGTTGTAGATTAGACATCGTGATCCGTCGCGTCGGACTACAGGCCTCTATTATCCGAAATACTCAGTTTCTTTTTTTTTTTCTTTGGACGCAATAAATTTGTTACGAAAATAACGACATACAAACTCAAGTTTCTCCAGAACCAAAATGGTTGTAATTAACAGATCAAACTGCGCAAGAAGCCATCATCAAAATAAACATTTGAAATGGTCAAATAGTTCGAACTTTCGAAGGAGATTTTTTCATAATTTTACTAATTTTCTTATACCTCCCCAACTAACAGCTTCATGATTCGCTGGATACGTTAATCTTCCTCCCGATCTTCTATCTCTTACGGTAAGCAAGCTATAAGTTTTAGAATGTTGGTAAACTTTGATGCCTCCTTCGGGGTGTAATTCGAAAAATAAACGAGATAGGTAAACGAGGGTCGGATTTTACTCAAAAACATGTAACTGAAGGCATCGTATCGAGCTAAAGATTCATCAAGGGATTTAGAATAAAACACGAGAAATTCAATGAAATATTGCGTCGGGCAGCAGAAATTAAACCAATTTACTCAGTTGTTCAGTTAGAAGCTTTCGCAATTAATTTATTGCTTCATCAGAGAGACCAAATGTGAGCGACATTGAGGAAATAATTGGAAAATTAGATCTAACAATCACTTAAGGAAGTTATTACTTTCAACATTAAAAGGTAAACACAGAATACAACGGAATGGATAAGATTCTGTTGTTTTAATCATCTTTATTATGTCATTACGTTAATTTATTATTATTATCTACTTAATTTTTGTCGTAATATACATCTACATATGCTCTACATATTCGCAAAGTTTCATAATTTTTTGAACTTTTGAGTTCGGGATCAATCCCGATTTTTTCCGCGTTGCTTTGGAGAACTGCCCAACATGCCTGTTGAGAAATGAGTAAGTTTGCAGCTCGAAATACTATACTTGAACGTTGAAGCATCATCTTACTCAAAACGATACACACTATATTCAACATTGTTCTCTAACGATCGCTCGCATTACAAAATATACCGTATAAGTATTGCATTATGAGAGCTGTTCCGCGTTCACACATATTACATTGGTCCGTCGCTCTTTCGGAAACGGGATATCCATCGTTCTGATGAAATTACGCGAATTATCGCGTATATCCTAATTCCTATTGTAGAGGAAGTAATTTCGCGACGAGCCGAATGTAACGCGATGGCTGATGATCACAGAAAGGATAGGAACGACGGCTACAGCAACAGTAATTGAATCTAGTACGTATCCTGATAGCTGAGGTTATAGAAATAAGAAGTCTTGGAGCTAGAAGCTAATCGATTCGGTTAAATCCGGTTGCGTATTCTACCATTTCACTTTAAACAACTGAATTCCGAGCACAGAATTGTAAATTTTGTTTGTTTTTTAATCGTTTCATCAACAGTTCTGGAATAAGTAAAAGAGGTGTACGTTTCGCAAGCAGAACATCGCGACGTATACATTATTCATGATGTGAATTTAATTACAGTTAGGACTGACTGGTTATAACCGGTTTCATTTCACACACTAGACATTCCAATGCACAATGCACTTATTAACTTATACCACTTATTACTCCTAAATGCTGATCCGTTTTTAACCGAAACTTTCTATTTTCGCATTGAACTGTACGTTTTATTCTCCACTCTTTGATTTATGTCTTCGTTTGGCGCTAAATGGTGTTCATATCAAGTTTAAATTGTATAGCCGCATGCCTACCTATTGGCCTCCTCGGCCAATAAAGTAAAAGTGATTCCCTTCATGATAAATATCGTTTTTTTTTATTTTATTTTCAGCTAATTTTTCTGTTATTTTGTTCCATATCGTCTACGTCTAATTTTATCTTAACTCTTTGATTGATGTTGGCTTCCTTAATGTTTTTCTTAGCTTGCACGCACGTGCCCAAAGAAATTTTCTTTTAATATTCATGACATCGGCATATGTACGTGTATCTCGTGTTACATTGTGGGGGCTCACTTTTCCTGTAGTTTGTATTATATTACGTTGGCAAATTTGTTGTGTTTGGTTGCCAATGTTACATGGTACTTATAATATCTAGTTTTCTGCGTTTAGAAAGTCGAATGAATACTGAAATTTATGGTAAATGGAAAAGGTAACCACGCCGCAGGATGTCAAAATATCAACCGTCACGTTGGTACAATATTATTCTGGGAAAGGTATTAAACGTTGTTTCCCAAGACCTAAATTGAACGAACGATACCAGAATTGTCTACATCTACCAGATACTATTTGTAAAGTTTAATTTTATGTTCGCGTATGCCATAAAAATACTGTTAGGATAAGAATGCCGCCATCGCGATATATGGACTATTTAATGTTTTAAGGTATCAACACAGGAATAATATTGTTGTACAATAGGTTAAATTTAAACGCGATAACAGCCAACAGCTTCTCAAGTAGTATTAATTGAAAAATTAAATTGAACAACCTAGCTCTCTCACGAACTAATCGTTACTTCCTTCTGGATACGAAATTGTCCATCGGCAAATCCGTGTACGAGAAAGTAACGTTATTGAATAGATTGTCAACGTACTCCAACGCTGCAAACGATTGTTGTCCTAAAGATACTTATGACATCGAAGAAACTGGTTTGACTTGTGTTTCAGGAAAAAAAATCAATTAAAGGAACTGAATGCGTATTAGGTGCAGTTACTAAGAGGTTTGAAGAAGGTTAGGTGTTAGTAAAACGTTAATTGATCCGTACGGAATAAAAACTTTTAGGTACCGCTTACTTTAATCGTGTTAGAATACAATCAGAAGGTGATGTATGTGAATATAAAATTACTTTACATAAAAAAATACAGAAGTGTGTAAATGTGGATACTAAGCGACTAAGTTATACAGGGTTGGGATAAATATGGAACCAAGCATTATTAGATATTTTATTATTTTGTTGTTGTTGTTGTTACTGTACTTCCCATATAATGGGAAGCACGCCTTAACATTTTTTTTAAATTTAAATGGAACATCCTGTATATTTTTATAGGTCATAATAGACCTTTACGAAGTTCGTGCATACTGGTTTTACCTTTTTCAACGTTTCACTCTACGCATTAATTCACATTTAACGTCAGTACGCGATTTGAGATGACGCCCACAGGAAAGAAATCTAACAGGAAAGTCTGAAGAACGCGTATGCCATCATGCAATCGATTTGGAAAGTTAGTATCCAAAAAATGTTGAGGTAATTGCCTATTGTGTTGAACTGCGCGAATAATGAATGGACCTTCAAACGAATTTGCTATAATTCCCATCGGAACGTTCAACTTTTATAGATGTTGGGCGTGAACTTTATGAATGTGGCGAGGATTCTCGTTTGGCGAATACGTCGATCTGCGGCGCTTAACTGTTCCATTAAAAAGAAAAAATGGTTTCGTCAGAATGTTTTTGGCAAATTTTTGAACCATCCTAGTCGGAACTAAAACGTTTCAATGTTTCAGCAACGGTTAAACGCGTTATAAGATTTCTACCAAAGAGCAATGTGAGCAAATCTGGAGAGATATTTGCAAGTTATAATAATTTGCAAAAATATCCAAAAAAGTTGACGGCGCCTCTGGTTAAACCGGAAATACGGTACCAACAAAAAAATTCGAAACCGGATGCAATGTTATTACACTTACCAGCAAAATAGCATCCATAACGTCATTTCCCTTTTAAAAATTTACGCTTGGTCCCAAACGTTATTCCACCCAGGCTATATTATTAAAGTTTCAGTAAACTTTAAGCTGAAGGAGTACATTGCCGTCGTCGAATAGTCGTCTTCGTTATCATTCAGGAGGAGAATTGATATATAAGAATGTTCCGCAATTTACCAACTGAGTTGTAGTGTAGTTCGTACTTTCGTTAAATTCTATACTTGACATTTACAAATGCTTTCAATTTCACACAATTGTTAAACGCTTCGTTGCTTGTAAAATAAACACGATTGTTAACAATAACAGTTACCAACAATGAAGTGGAACAGATCCTGAATTGTTTGCGTAATTCGGAAATGTAATATCGGCGTCGAATTATTCTCGAACCTCGTCAGAATTCAATTCAATTTAATTAAATGGTATTTTCCTTTAAAAATTTTTATATTTACATGTGATTGCTTATGTTTTATAAGCGATGACATCTACAAAGGAGAAATATTGCGTTGACGGGTGAATGTTAGATTGATAATGTACATATATATATATGTATATTCCGAGAAGCATTCTTTGTAGAACTAGTCGCTGATTTAACTGTTCCTACCAGTCGTAGATAACGGTGCTTCTCACGGGTGCTGATGACTATTTCTTGCGCAAGACAATTTACTGCAGATGCTTACAGGAAGGGGTCGTTTCTTGATCTCCAATGTGCTTTTAACAGCATTTCGTTAGAGTTTGTTCTAATCTTTTGGTTTGTGCTGTGGGATGCCAAATTGGTCGTAGTCACTTCTTGAGGAGCATGGTCCATGTCAATATCAAAACTATACGAAATTACTCCTTCAAAGAGACGATTTATAACCTCTAGATTTTATATCCATTGAACCTCTCGTTATCTCGCCCGTCTCTAACGCAAGAAATGAAAATAATGCCTAGTTTAATTTTAAAACACGAAGAGATGTAATCACCCCAGAACGAATCATAAAATTAAAATTTTATACTGAAAAGAAGGATAAAAACGGAGAACGCTTTGGTTTTATAATTAAATTCGTAAAACAACAAAGGTGAAACCTACAAAAGCACGACGAGAAGAAAGAAGTAGAAAGAACTTTCAGTACGACGAGCTCAAAAGTTGCCGGTAAATTTTCGCTGATGTTGGAATAATACGTTTCTATAGAACGGAAAAGAAAGGATTTGCTTTATCAGATAATAAAAAGTTTTCGAAGTTTGTTGGACGATAAAAAGGTTTCGGTAGCAGAATGTAGGAGAATAAAGAAAAAAAAAAAACGACGTCGAAATTATAACAGCTCTTAAATTAATGTTCCGTTTGCGTCCGGTCTTCTTCTCCGCCAACACGATCAAATTTAGCAAACTTTATTGCTCTTCGCGAGTCATCCTTGCTGCAAACAATTATTGTTTAGTTAATTGATTAATTAGCAACGGCGGAATCGTGCGAATTATTTCCGGCTGAATTTTATAAGAAATTTTAATCTAGCCAGCTCTGTACGCTTTCACTGACGAAGAAGACAGCAGCAGATTCTAAATATCGACATAGTTTTTACAGCAACAGCTCGATGATTCAGTGCTATTCACACACTGATGGTTGTTGTAGCTCCGATAATTAATATCTTTCTTTAACGCTCAATTTTCGACATTTCCGTAAGATTCGAAGTAAAACCGCACTGAATTTTGTTGATACGACTTTCGTTACCGTAGCCGCAATATTTTTAATACGAATAATTGCAGCATTAGTAGCCGTTGATCTGGAAATCTCTTGAAAGGGAAGGTTCTCGATATTTGCGCAAAGTCGAAGAAATTGTGCTTTCCAAGGCCTTCAACTTTAAAGGCTCAGTTAGGTAATATGATCGGCATTTGTTCTCGTGCTCGTAAAGAGGGCGGGCTTCTGTTTCGTGCTGATTTAGCTCAAATTTTTACTCCGTACGGAACACGTGGAAGATACAAGAGCGGCGAAACTAGCCGGACACGCTTCTTTTAAAGGCTTATGCTTGTCTTTTATTTTTAATCGTATCATCTTGTTAGTAGTTAGCTAAACATCTAGCGAATGGATTAGTTATACCTGCGTATTCTAATACTACCTTTTAATATATTATTCAACACAGTAACGCTATCGATTTAATTATTCTTGAGACTTGCACATAAATCGCTCGTTATTATCACATACATACTTGCACGTGTTCCTATCTTTTTCAATTAATATTCGGTTTTATTCCTATCGGTAATCGTGATGCAACATTGAATTGTATCAAGAACGGTTTGTTTTATTTGCAAGTATAATTTTACAAAACGCTACCACCAGATGCTTAAACGAGCATTGGAAATTCACTAGACGAAGTCATCGAGAAACTTGCGACTGTTCCTAAAGGGATCTATTAAGAGTCAAGGAATTAGCGAATACTCAAGTTTTTAGGGTCGCATCATCTCTACAATACTAAAACGACAATAACAACGGTTGTTAACGGTAAGTTTAAGGAGTTATATTGTGATTCCCGGAAGATCGAACGCAAATTTAATTGTTTGGGAACGGGATGAAGAATACTTGATCGTTATGTGCGTGGCAGCCATAGCAGGTGAATGTTGTAGCGGCTTCGAATGTTTTAACATAGAATAGGTTTAGTATTCCTCGAGCTGCTCAAGAAACAAACGAGATATACGTTAGCATTATAAACTTCGAATGTACTCAATAATAGCGCCCTGTATAATGCATTCAGATAATTACATATGTCTATTCGTTCAACGGCAAGATACCCCCGACCTCGACCTTCTTCTAGAACCAACCATGATTCTTGGGGAATAGCTAAATAGTTTGTCTTCTGTCGTTCTCTTCAGATCCAATTTGAAGTTATGTACAATTGAAAGAATACAATGTCAACGAAATAGGGCGATGCTGTAGAATAGCCGAAACAAGTCGAACTAGATAGGAAACGATTTAGAAGAGGTTGTCCTCATTTGAGGATGCGGCGATCGAAAAGGTTGTTCCAATTAATTTTCTTTATGCTTAAAAATTGAGACTTGAGACATCAAACGAAGCCCATGTGTTCGGTCGGAATCCATTAAAAGTTCCAAAAACCGCGATTCTTAAGAGTTTATTTTGCGCGCCACGATGTACATATGTATAAGGCTTCACCCAAGACAATAATATTATAAGAAACCGCATTATATACATTGGCGTGATAGGCAACGTGAATTTGAGAGTATCTATTAAAATATATGCTTGGAGCGTATCCGCCCAGGAAAGATTGCAATCATTAAAGCCCATGCTACATGTTTAAGCATAATTGCATAAAATACGCATTTTTATACATTATTTGCATACTTTGTTGCAGTTTACCATATTCTACATATTTATTTATAAAGGAAAATTTTTGTTGTCGGCAGAGCTTCATTGCTTCATACATGGATGAATGCAGCTCGCAACTTAAAAAAATCTATTACTTGAAATTAATCCATACAACTTGCATGTGGTGGGGCATATTTACATAAATTTTTCTCTTTAATCGGAAAAACTTTGCGTAACGGTGTTTATCTTTAAATTGGTACTTCAGATTCAAGAAGACATCCAGTCAACATCGACACGAAACAAAGGAATATGTTCGGCAAGGTCGTTTATACACAGGAAAAAAAGTTAGGGGCCCTAAAACGATGTCTTGTGATGTCCTTCTGCATCGTTATTGGATTCTTGTGTTCTGACTAGCAATGTGGAAATGATGTTATTCAATCGTTAATTTTAGCCCTTATTTTCATATTTCTTTAGTCGAAGGTCTCCGTTAAATGAAATATAATTAATATTCACCTACATCCATGCTGTCGTATATATAGTGACTATACTCCACATCATAAGCCTAGACGGCTTATGATTTTCAACGATTTCTTTTAAAAACATCGTAATTTGGCCACTTCTATCGGTAAAATTTATGTCCCAATAAGGCAATATTAATAATAATAATAAAGTACATAAAACCAAAACTTTGCGGTTTTAACGTATAAAGTGTACGTAAAAGCAACTATTCTTACCTTGAAGTAACTAACATAATCACTTTTTGTTTTAGTAATTTCAATTTGCTTAAACTTAACATAATACCAAATGTAACTTTCGTAAATGTCTTTTTATGCATTTTACGTCTTGGACACCTAGTTATTTCTAACGAATACGAAGCACAACTTTCAATTCTTTAAACGATTTGTTACCGAATTGACGTCGAATTTTATTAGATAAAATGCATTGCGTTTTACTTTGCTGGTCCGTTCTAATTCTTTTTTGCTCCTCGATTACTCCTCGCTGGTTTCACCAGGTTTTAATAGGAAAAATTGGCAAAAATAAATTTAATATTGATAAATGCAGAATTTTCTACAGGACAAAATATTATTAAAGATGTTAAAAAGAAAACACTTCAGAGAGGGTCATTGTTTCTGCCGTACGTTATCTTTTCATGTGGCGATTTTATAGTTTATACACGTGCATGTCTCGTTAGATACGTCGTCGCGAGTATGTCGAGTTTTTGTTTATTTTTCTCGACTCCGTGAAAGTTACTTATATGTTCCGTGTATAGATACAGATCGTTCACAAAGATATCGAATAAAATAATTAAAATAAAGAAGATGTGTCCTCTTAATTTTAACACCAACCAATAGAATATTAACTCCGATTCTATTCAACAATAAATCGTGAATTACATCTGCATACTTGACATTTTGTATGTTCGTAAGCGAGCGATAGGTTTCCACGTCACCTGTTCACTGGAAGCGTACCAAGGCGCGCCGCCAGGCTTAATTTTCAGCTAAAATTGCTATCCCGCTACAAATGTTTATTTTAATTAATATTTACTTGTAGAGGTCGGTACACTAAAAGCATTCAAAAATATAAATATTTAATCCTCACTGATGTTCGTCTAATCGTTTCTTCAACAATACAATCGAAAGAATTTCTACTTTCGGAGCAACACAAAAACACGACATCCTATCCTCTGTGGCAACGAGGAAAGCGCTGCAAAATTTAAGTTTTTTACGTCCAGAATCAAAGAGAGGCGTTGATCAACGTATATCGAAAATATAAATTTTGAGATGTAGCCCATAAAATTTAGATTTTGAGCTTCGATGCGAACAACCTGAATACTATCGGATTATGGACGAAAATTGAGGGAATACATGCCACTAACAGTAGGAAATTTACTGATTACGCTCCAACCTGCTGGCAATATTGAACGGTGAACATGGCCAAATTGAAGCAACAGAAAAGTAGTTTGTATGTTTAAGTTCGTCAACGTTAAGCTGTTTTGTTTGCTGCCGTTATGGTAGCCGAACAATATCAATATCACGAATCGTTTAAAGGTAATTTTCAAATGCAGAATTCAAGAATTATAAGACGACAATAAGATGCTTTAAATATGTTCGTAATTCAATCTCACGCGCATTTTATATAGATTTTAACATATTTGTCGCTTCTGGTAGTTCCAGAAGTCTCCGAAAATTTACATTAGGCCTAAATTAAAAGTGTCCCGCTCATGTAATGGAAAGTTCCACGCGTCGTTCATAATCATGCTTCATATGAAGCTTCTTTCGGAGAAGGAAATGTGATAAAGTCACAGCTAGCACAGTAACTTGTATACTTTTAGGAAAGCTACTTATATCATATACGTATTGGTTGGTCTTTGACGAATACTGTTTTTTGAAAAAAACTATGTTTTTACATGTTTAACGAGGTGATGTGGTTAAACCTTTTACGTGCATATATATTAAAATATTTTGGTACGTTGAACTATAAACTTAAATTGGTCCCTCTCTCAACCTTTCCTTTCGCTTCATGGCAATCAAGGAATAACTTGGAAGTATGGAGGATGTTTTCGAAATATCGACATAATAATTCCTTCTTCAACCAGTCTAATTCAACATAGTTGATAAGTCCGCCGTTGGTCTTTTGTTTTCTAAACATACAATTGGCGTAATTCAAATGTCGAAAGAACAACCCGCAGCTGTACTAGTTTCTGAAGTCTTATACATCGTCGGAACAATAAACGAAACATTTTTTTCATTACATCGAAATCATAAATTAAAATCGTTTCTTTGTAGAACAATCAACTGCTTAGCTCATTAAGTATAGTCAACGTATATCGTAACGCAGAATAATTGCTCATTTCAATTTTGTAACGGTAATAAATAATTCTAGATGAAAGAAGAAGAAGAAGAAAACGCAGATTGAATTTTGTTTTAATCGTCGTTGAAATACGCCCAACCGAAAAATCGAAATATTTTTGGATTACCGGAAATTAAACTGAGCGAGCGGAAGTTGAATCGATAATTTCGCGTTAGAAAAAAAAAGTAATTATATTACGTATCAATAGAGAAAAATAAAAAAAAAGAAACGAAAACAAGTATGTGTGTTTATATGCATATATACAGTCAACCTCGATAAAGCGACCTTGCTTAAAATATTTTACATTGAGTAAAGTTCTTCGGGATCAATGTTAAACAATCCCGTACGGAACGAAAATCCGTTTATGGCGAAGGAAGAAGAAGAAAAAAAAAAACAGAAATCTGCTCTGTAATTATCTATGTTTACTCGTGTATTCTTATTGAAAGGGATTTTAAAAGTGATTAAAAAAAAAGAAAATTAATAAATCATTTAAATTATTGTAACTCACCTAATTTATTAAATGTACATCACTATTAGGAACACTATTTCTTAAAATAATCTTAGAAGACGACTAACGTATAATGATAATCGAAAAAACGAGCGGACGACACACTACAACCAACAGAAAGCATCCGCACAACACGTCGATTAATTACCAAAAGCGTCAATTGTCTTCCATCCGCAAACTTTCAACTGTTTTATATAGCACCGACTTTGTTCAAGATCGCAACTTGACTGGCATGAATTGGAAAGTACAATAATCTGTATTTCGGTCAGCTGATGGATGAAAATTCTTCCACCTCGTATGATAGACAATCGTTCGGATTTTTTCCCCGTTTTTCACCGTCGTACACCTCTGCGATATATACCTCTATATCGTAGATGCACTTGCAGGTATGTGTTAGCACGCGACGAACACGCTCGACACTTCCTTTCCGCTTGCACGGTACAAGGTTCCATACGTCGTCGGTATGTGGAATAGGTTACGGCTAGGTTCGCTCTAAATCCTATTTTTCTTCCTGCGTGCCGCTCTATTCGAGTAAGTCTCCGTTTACGTAATAGTTGAAAATGTCTGAAATCAGATAGTAATCGCTATCTTTATATATGCGAAGTCTATTTACTGTTTGAAAGTTGGCCATGCATAAATTCTTCGAAATTTGACGCAATGTTAACTTCGCGTGTCGCTGGATGGAATTTTGAAATTTTCGAAGAAAATACTAACGTAGTCTTTACCATTGACGTAGATACTATTCATATAAATGCCTGAATGCAATGTAAAACATAAGAATGCCCTGTTTCCCTTCTCAATTGTCTGTCTTCAATTTCGCGATGTTTGTCTCTTGCGTTACCAAGAACATCATCAATGCTTAATGCTGGAAGCTAGCGTGTCCATATCTAATTTAGTTATATTTGAGTACTATAAGCGCTCGTCTCGATGGACAGGCTACCCTTCTTCGTCGTTGGCGACGTCGCAATTATGCTTGCTCTATGTCCGCGGTAATTCCCTATTTAAAAGTGGTACTTGTCTAACGCTAAGCTTGCTAGTAAAAGTGCTAGCCGTAACTCCGTAGGTAGTTACAAATTTGGACGTTTGCCTGACATATGAGATCACTGATCATCGATCGATTCATGATTAAAGCCAAATGTCTGTTTGCCAACTGACAATATCGAAAAAGGCAGTCGACGACCTCTTCATGTTGAGACTAGAATAGAACATAGAAATTAAAGTAACACCCGTCGGGACACAATTTGTCAATTCATCCAGCAAATAGGTCTGCCTTACAACTTCTTTCGATTGTTGGACGGTACGTTGGCTTGGTAGCTGTCATAAGATGAAAAAAAAAAATTCTTCGCGAAAAGCTTTTACTTGTTATAAAACCCGCAAATAATAGATACCAAACGTTTTAAAATTTAGCGTAAAATCCACCGTTTTTGCGTATTTTATTGATTATTTTTTTTTATCAAGTTGCATTGATTGCAGCGGTATCATTTAAAATGAAAGCATTCAAATCAATGTATAAATAAGTATGTATACATGTGATAATATTAGAAAGTTGAATTGTGTGTAAGCGGGATCATATTTATCATAGGCGCCGTATAAAACAGAAAGAGAATTTTGTCTGCTTCGGCATCGAGATAATTACATAGACGGCGTAACTATAAAAGGGATCACCTGCACTTGTCTTTTCCTTAGAGAAGCTGTACACGCAAGTAATATTTCTTATATTCTCAACTTTCATGACTATCCCTAACAATCGTTCTCGAACTGGTTCGCTCGTCTCTTGCCTCTTGTACATGACACCGTCGGAATGCATGTAAATAGTTGCCGTTCAAAAACAAAAATGTTATGCAATTTGTCCAGGTTTAAAGTATTCAATTACGGTTTTAATGCATCGCTAATTACGGAGTTTACGGCATTTTTAGGGGATTGTTAGGTCCACGATTTATGAAAGGTCGTAAATGTCTCGCAAGCTATTTAGCGAAGTCGGAATGCTTGTCCTATTATATGTCGGTGCTAGCAAAATTACTTTGCAGTGTTACTATTGCATATTCGTTAAGAGAAGATGTTATTATTATTAAATGATAGATTTTCGAGTTTTAAAATAGTTATACACGTTTATGAATTGTAATTAGTTTCAATTTTTATGAAGATCTTTAACAAATTTCTTTTAATTTTGTTTTTTTCTGAATACCACCTTAATTTCGTTGAGATTACTTTGAAAGCAACGAAGGTGAATGCGGCCCTGATATTCTTCATGCTCCATTTTGGAAACTGCGATATAACCCGCCACCTAACATTTCCTTCTGTTGGGAAACATTATTTAGGCTCATGCAGAATCTACGTTTTTATTTTGGGTTGTTGACTTTCACGTCAGCATTAAATGACCAAAACACGTCTAGGATCATTATCTTTTTCACGAATTATTATCATAAATTTCCTTTATTCCTTCTTATAATTATATGTATGAAACGTAGGTAGCGGCACGTGCCCGGCATTTCGAGAGCTCTCTTTTCGTTCGAACGGAAGGTTCGTTTTACTCGATTCGTTCGATTTTTCGACGTATTCTGTGGGAACGAAGCGATGCGTCTTCTTCTTCCCGACATTTTACTTGATTACGTTATGAAGACTAACGCGATTTGTTCATCACAAGATTACACGTTGTTTCCTACGCGGGAGAGAAGAAAGAGAAAGAGTAAGTAGCAAAGTGGAATGAGGATAATGTGATATCCGTTATACAAATGTACCTACAAAGCTGATAATTAGAAATTAACGAAATGTATGAATTACATTAGTTTAAATGGCACGAAGGCAAAAATGCATCATTTGGAAACGTCTTAGTTTAAAACGTTAATTGAAACGATCTTTTGAATCATTAGTGATAATAATATTTTATTTGCCTAACGGACATATCACTTACAGGACGCAGACATATCCCAGCAAGAAACAATTCATATTGCTTCTAACGAGCGACCTACATCTATTTAGTAACATATGCGATGGGAAAGAATGAATATCTTTAACATTATTCGTAGCCACCACGTTACAATTGGAACAGTTCCTATATAATGGCTAACATAACATCTTGTATCTCTACCTGGATAGTAGAAGATCGTGTTAAGGTTACTTTAGCACAAGGAAAGATACATTGGCTAAAAGCTCTTTATAGTCAAGAGTACCGTGAAGTTAGTTAGTTGTACAGTATTCAAATATCTGCTTCATTGCATTGGACTTTAAGAGAACCAACACCCAAAGATGGACAGATGGCGTGATCATATTCTTACTACTTACACTTACCTGATTCTTTTATCTATTCTTGTCGTGAACGTGTGAGACTTAACCAGAAGATTTTCATTTAGAACATAACGATAACCGACTTCTTTTGGAGTCGTCGTTAAATTATTTCCATGCACTGGTGTGGTACTGCTGTAGTGAGTTATTCTCTACGGTGCTAAATAAATTGATTTTTATCTGATAGCCTCTAATAACTTTCAATTTTTGTAATTATATCGACGTTACATAACTGGTCGCTTACCATCGTTGAAATATTTTGAAAAAAAAAAAATAATTCAGCGAATCGGATCGTTTATGGTACTTTTTCTAATGGAAAGCACAACGTTATTTCTATCTACATGTAGGAGATCCGCGTAAAAAATCAACGTCAACGTGTAGCAGTAAGCCTAACGTTATGTAACTTTTAGGTTTTTAATTTTTCCCATTGATTTCTACTAAAACGTTCAATTATAGAGCGTACAAACTCGGAAAAAATCCCGCGAAGATTAGCAAATGCTTCAATTCATTCTGATCAACGTAGTTAGGCATAACATTGATAATTATTTTACAATTTCGTGTGGGTAATGAGTAATAAATTTAAATGAAATTATTTGCAATCACGTTAGATCTATTTACCATTGTTATACCTCTAGACGAAACAATTTAATTCTTGATGAAAAACGATACGGATTGTAAATATTAAAAAAAAAAAAATCGGTAATTTGCGTCTAATACAATTTGTTCTTTTTATAATTTTGCCAACCTTGGAGAAACATTACCACGGCTCGCGTTGTTCACATTCCTACCTAATAATTCTAAATAACACTTCAATGGAGTAGGATACAAAGACGGACACAGAACAGACAAAAAGAGGATAATAAGTCATTACCGTCCCTTCAAGTATTCTGCTTGGCCTTGAAAGTATATGTTTGTGTATCTACTCATTATCTATTTCGTGTGTTTTTTTTTTTTGCCGAAACAATATTAAGATAGGCGTCTTTCCTTATATATCGATCTATTTACATACAGCGATAATATTTTAAGCAGCACAGCATATGTAATATTGGCTAGACGTTATAATTTAGCTTATACAGCGCGATATTTGCAAAAACGTACAAAACATGAAGAAGCAAGAAAATAACTAAGGCTTTCAATGGTCGCTATTCTAATAACGAATTTCTCTCCGATTTACGTCGTGCGTTACCTCTTTATTATCACATTTCTATTAATCACAACGTTTTTATGTTTTCGTGTCGACAATAACCAGTTTCAACTTTTGCCCAGAACACATCCCTTTATTCGGCTATCGGAACTTCGTTCCGTGATTGCCGCCAACTGCATGACTTCTTCGTTCTTATCGAGATGCCTGATCAGTTAAATTCAACAGCATTTTTTTTTGCTTATTAATCGAAAGTTTAATGGTTACTTCGTTCACGTGATCGAGTTATAAGCTTACGAAATCTTTTAGAAATTACATCAACTCCGAAAGAAATGTCGTGCATATGCGCGCGGTTAAGAATGATCGTACTTTCATTTTCCACCTGATATGGTTCATATCAAGCAAAAATTATATCGTACTTTTACTTCATACGACGATTATCCGTTGCCTTCGATGTCGATAAGACGTTGTCGCTTCGATTGAAACGCGAAATTCCCACATTCCGAATAGGTAACGAATCTCCCACGTAAGTACGCATGTAGCACACGGGCATACAATGCACTTTGCAGAGAACGCCCATCGAAAATTAACGATCGCGAGGAAAAAACTAGACGCTGCGCTGGCGATTTATGGTTACGAGTTCTCCGCTAATGAACGTCGGACATGGAGATTTTAATAACTTCAATGCTACTTTTGACAGAGCAATCGGGATAATTACTAAGGAGAACGCAAGTACGGCAAGCGTTTATAAGTTTCTTTCCTCTTATCGTATTTAGATGTAAATTATTTCGTTTCTTCATCATCGTTCGCGTACCGGGTGTTTCGATGCATGGAATATAAACGGTAGACCGATTCGTAAAGGATATGACGTCATTGACGATACGCTTGTAATGGCACACTTCGAATTGATTATTAGAAGAATGGCCCGCCTATTCGAATAGAATAGCGCAATTCTAATATCTGTAGGTTACCGAATGGCAGTACGTGCTAACCGAGAACATTAAATTGTATTGTACTGTATATATACAGCGTATTCCGAAAATATTGGCAAATGTTAGTTAAAGATTCTTGAATGAACTATTGCATACTGCTAAGATTAACCTTTTTCGGCGGGTCTCCGGGTAAGGTTTCTCTTAATTTTATAATAATTTTAATCTCTTTTATGCGTTAAGCTTTACATTAATCCTCGTTACTTATTGCTTATTTTTAACGTCATTTATGCAGTTTAATATTTTTGCAATCTTGTGTAAAAGCAACACTGCAGTACAGGCGTGTAATATTGAGACATGCCGGCTTTTGAATTTGTTGAAATTGCCGCATATCGGTCTTTCGAGAAAATTATCAGTCGTTAAGCAAATAAGGCATATGTGATCGAGGATATAAGCGTTGTAGAATATGTTGTAATTCAGCCGGATCTAACGATTTCTTTCTCTCTAACGTCTTCCTCAACGTGTTGCTAAGTTGGGACGTAGGAATGTATCTTCGAAATTACAACAGCTTACGTGTTCTCGACTAAATTTAACAGAATTGCATCTATTACATCGTCGCCAAATGAAGCTTTTAAATTGTAAAATTATACACGACGAATTCTCAACAATTACTATTACGATATAGCGCTCCTTAGAGGTGAAACAATTCTTGCGTCGTAAGGAATTTACGTTATTGTGCTACTTACGTCCGTAACGATTTAAATTAGTCGAGCTTTTGCAACTATTTCCTTTCTCCTGTTAACTAGACCTTATTCCCAGTTATTGAATTAATATTAGAAGATGAAAGTTGTTGCACATACAATGTTGTTAAATATCCTGATCTAATGTTTCATTTAGGAATGAATATAGCAACTTTTGCTAAAGTCACGGAGACATCAACTTCCATATAAGGGAATCTGTAAAGAACAAAAAAAAAGAATTTGAAACTCGGATTACTTTCACTAGACGCAGAGGCATTCTCCAATAGTGGACGCGGAGAATATACAGAAAGAAGTCGGCCGATTCAAAGTAATAATGACGACTTTTGCCGGGGGGATTAATATCGATCGACTGTTAATAGCGACAGTCTCCCTATTAGATCTTCGAAGCTCCTAAAAATTAACTAATAGTTGGCGCCCAAACATAAACATATACGTGCCTAACGAATAAATGGTACATTTTCTTCATATCGGTCGCGCGGCAGCTCGAAAAACCATTGCGATCGACTGGAAAGGGTGCGAAGGGCCCGAGAATATCGGAACTGGACGCTAGAACAGCGAAAAAATGCTTTATGGACCGATGAATCAATATTCGAAGTATTCGGGAAAAGCAAGAGGATGTTTGCGTTACCGACAATAACACTGCGACCGTCCAATTATAGTTTGGAGTTGATTTTTTTTTATTCCGGAACCGGAACGTTACGTCGGAAGGAATAATGCGGAAAGAGGATTATCGCGATATATTAGAACCGATGCAATTTCTTCTGGGTAAGAATCGGCGAGAACTTCACTCTTATGCACGACAACGATTCAAAGCAGACGTACACGCTCACCTTATGTTATAGAGGAATACTCTAGGATTCGATTTCATAAAATTCTATATTATTAAAGACGATGATAATGCGAATAGTAACATAATTGACGAACCTGCTGTAGTTTTACTTATACAAATGCCATTTATTTTTTTTTGTTGTGTTCTATACGAAGTTAAGCATATTATAAACTATGAATCTTCCGTTAAGTGTTTACTTATTAAGTAACGTAGCGGATCAATTAAATTATCAAGAGGAATGAATGGAATCCCGCATAACTAGACGAAATGCGTCAAAGAACATTCCGTTTGGGTAATATGAGGAACCATAAAGTAATTGTTTCTAAGGAATGCTAAGTATCCAAGGAGCCGATTCGAAACACATAAACAACAGAAATATGCATGTATAATTAATAAAATGTCAAACAGACATCCTTTTATGACTCCTTAGCACCAAGTTGCTCCTACGAATTTCATGAACAGTTACATAAGATAAGAAATGTAATTTCGGAAATTTTCTACATTGGAAGCGGATTCAAGTTTTGAGTAAACAATTTTATTGCTCGCAGTTATTTAGCATCTAGCGTCACATTTAAGGATTTGACCTTCTTCGTTTCATGCTTCGAATTTTTACGAAGACACAACATCTTCCACCATACAGGCGATAACATCCAACGTAGACTTCTGCGGACGTAGAATGGCACCTATGTACCTGTCCGCGAATTTTTTATAACGTCGGATAGGAACGAGATCGTTTTCGAACGAGATTCTAACAGTGGAGATCTCCCGAACAGTTAAGCTTAGCGTTCAGGTAGATCGAAGCCATTAACGACGATTTTCTATTATGCACCTAAGAAAGAATAAGGCTAAGAAAATCGCTGGCACATCATTAGTAGTACAGTGAAAGTAGCAGGCTGCGAGAAACCCAGTTTACTCTCTTTTCTCCAGAGCAAGCTGTGTTTTAGATCCACCTAGTTAAGGAATATACCAATGATAAACATGTTGAAATAATATACAGTGCGTCCATTTGTAGTGTACGGCCTTCCCTGAATAATATCTTCAAGTTACTTGAAAATGTAGTTCTCGTTCTATTCTAGGATTTTCGTCTGCCAAACAATGCCAAAAAAGTTGGATGCTACAGGAATTCTTCCTGGGCTTTCCGTATATGTCTCCACGCATGCCGCTCGTGCATGAAACATGCTCGAGCAGGTAATTTTTTTTTTCTCAACTTGTTGATATGACATTCGTAGCTTAAATTACGTGATATACGGAGACCGAGAACCGCGCCACGTTTCTCTCGCATTCCAGAAGGCGCTTACGCGTTATGTAAAAATTCGGGAAATAACATCGATTATACTTGACAGTATCGGCGGTTCTAAGAGCATGGAAACAATCAACTCAAATGTTTTGTGTTAGCCGTCGCGTTTGTTCTCGGTTGTTTTTCGGTGTACGTTTATTATTATTACGTATCGTTTTTATTCGAACATTCATTGAATGCTAAACAGAACTTTATTCGTCACAAAACGCCGGAACGAAACGATATTTTTCTCATCGTAAACAGGCGAACATGTAAAATGGAATGGAACACGTTAGAGTGCGTGCTCTGGTTCAAAGCTTTAGGTAACGAGCTATGCGGAGAATTTTTTAATTGTATTCCGTACCGCAGGTTAAACTAACCGTGTAAAAGTATTGCTTTCTGCATGCATGTATACGGGTATGCTTGTCGAGCATCCAATACGAAATGATTCAAGGAAAATTTAAATTTTTGTAAACATGAATCCTACGATTAAGATACGTCGTCCTTACAAAAGATAGATATCACTGTGAATTTGATGTCATGATGTGTCTTTTATATCGAACACTCCCGATTTAAAAGTCTGGATGATCTTTACGCCAAATTCATTAATCTTCAAATTAACTTTGACTGGCATGCTTATTTATTTTATCATTATAGAAGCGGAATCGTACTTAAATACGCCATATTAACGAGCAAACATTTGCGTGATGCAAACTCGCTAATCGTTGCAAACATTTCGTTGAACGTGTTGTTTCGTTCGAGTTTCTTATGTAACGACGCTGGAGGAAAAAATACTATTTATACGGTATATAGCAATATTTTGAAAACGAACTGATAGTAAACAATGACCGGGAAATTTCCGCCTGAAACAAACGCACGCGAGAAACAAATTGCGAGCGAGGGAACGTAATATATAAGTTTATGGACCGAAGATTATGGAAAACATTGTAGGTAATTTTATAAGATCAAGATCGGGTACTTTAAAATCTCGTTAAAATTGAATCAAAGTCAGATTAGCGCCTTGTTTTTCAACGTAAGGTAATTTAACCGAAGAAGGATGATGTCGACAATTCACCGATGAGAATTAGCGTTAAGTATTAAGGTTAATCGAGTGTTAGGAACAAATAATTGCTATATAATCGTATTCTGGCGAATGTTTGAATACGTAGGCTACGAATCGGCGGCTCGGTAAGCAAAGAAGACGCTGCGTGTCCGAGTCCCATCGGAATTAAATGTTAAATTTTTTCAGCGCGTTCTGTAGTTAAATAAGGACTCCTTGAAGTCTTCATTCCGGTATATCTGAGCTCTCGATTATGTCAAGAAGAGCATGCCGTCACTAGACAAAATCTCACGAATAGGCGGCCCGATGAACAAAGAAGACGCTGCGTGTTCGAGTCCCGTCAGGATTAAATGTTACATTTTTCCAGCGCGTTCTGTAGTCAAATAAGGACTCCTTGAAGTCTTCATTCGGGTATATCTGAGCTCTCGATTATGTCAAGAAGAGCATGTCGTTACTAGACAAAATCTCACGAATAGGCGGCCCGGTAAACAAAGAAGACGCTGCGTGTTCGAGTCCCGTCAGGATTAAATGTTACATTTTTCCAGCGCGTTCTGTAGTTAAATAAGGACTCCTTGAAGTCTTCATTCCGGTATATCTGAGTTCTCGATTATGTCAAGAAGAGCATGTCGTCACTAGACAAAATCTCACGAATAGGCGGGCCGGTAAACAAAGAAGACGCTGCGTGTTCGAGTCCCGTCAGGATTAAATGTTACGTTTTTCCAGCGCGTTCTGTAGTTAACTAAGGACTCCTTGAAGTCTTCATTCGGGTATATCTGAGCTCTCGATTATGTCAAGAAGAGCATGTCGTCACTAGACAAAATCTCACGAATAGGCGGGCCGGTAAACAAAGAAGACGCTGCGTGTTCGAGTCCCGTCAGGATTAAATGTTACATTTTTCCAGCAAGTTCTGTAGTTAAATAAGGGCTCCTTGAAGTCTTCATTCGGGTATATCTGAGTTCTCGATTGAGCCAAGAAGAGCACGTCGCCCAGACCCGACAAAGTATCGCGCACATATTTCTAATGTTGAAATATCGAAAATGCGAGGGCCTACTTTGCGCGTCCTAAAAATAAAATAAAATCGAGTGTAAGACTTCTACAATGCGCATCTGTTTTAGATGTTCGGATGTTTCAGATCGCGTCGATCAAGTGAAGAAAATTGCCCAAACATAAATTTCACGAAAATTGCTGCGTCGCCGTGTCTACGCCGGCGGCATTCATAACCACGTCGGCAAATCTAAACAAAACAATAATTAAAGTATCTATCCTATGAAGTCATCGGAAATCTAGAGTAATTATGTAAACAAACCGCAAAAATGTCAGTGTTAATTAGCAAATATTCGATGTTGGCCAATTCCGCGATAACATCGTTACCCGTGGACTTACTGTTTTGCCGTACCACAACCCGCAACGATTCAGATACACGCATCGGTTTCGAATGTAAGGAACGCAAATTAATTACGCGCGGCTTCTTTGAACGAACACCTAAATTAATATGTGAATAACGAACGTCTAATGCTCGCCATTCGGTACCTAACCCACTTTTACGAAATGCTGCTGATTAGAATGAAAGTCATACGATTAGTGTTGCTTGACAAGTGGCTGCTGACGCTTCGCTGAATTGATGTAAAGATTTATTGCATGATAATTACCGTAACCATATGCGAAACTCTTAAGCTATTTTCTTAAGGCAATAATATCCCAGTATTTAAAAAAAAAGACCTATTATAAGTTACAAACACTATTAAAAAAAAAAAAAAAACAACCGTTAGTTTCTAGCTATCATATTTTTTTTTATAAATTACATGTATGGTTAATACAACCTGATGAACATGTTCCTTCCATTTCTTTAATAGTCCGGCCTCTTTGTTCGGAGATAATTTCAGCAGATTAAATGTAATCTGCGAGGAATGTCGACGAAATTTCTTCAAGCTAATTAGATCCGAATCTAGAGTTAATAATTCCAATGCTCAATGTTACAAGAAAGACGTTCCTTTTTCGAACCTGGCATACGCCAATATCACGACAAGAGTACATTTTCCGCTAATTTTTTTTTTTTTTAGTTAAATTAAACGTTGGAAACACCCAAACCGCAATACTCGTTTGTCTTTCAACATTTTTTTTTATTTTATTTTAGGTGAAACATCTGCGTCCGCGCGGGATCTTTTTTTCGCGTCTGTGATTAATGCATTGGCTGGTAATTTCGAAAGGTGAGGTGCGGTAAATCTTTCCAGAATTTGTGTACAGCGTGTAATGGAATTTCAACGCAGGAGACATGCAAATTTGCCGAGATCTCGATATGTACGATTAGCGCACATAGTTGCAATTCCTCGACTCGATTTTTGGGTGGACGCAACATTTAAAAGCAATTCTTTGAAAACTTGAATAGTAATAGTAAGGAATTTACGCATCCAGGAGCCACTTTAAAGCGTAATAGGCGAAATTAATGGGGTCCGATGGAAGTTTCTCTCCTTACGAGATCTCGCAGAACAGTCTAGCTATCAAACAAAATTTTACAAACTTACGTCTGTTGCATCTACTCAAGGGTATTGCGATACCCACATCGGTAGCGAATATTTCATGTGGTCTTGCTTGATTTAGTTATAGATATATAGGCTGCATTCATTAATCGAGGAGTCGTTGTTGCTACGCCAACAACGTATTCTTGTCGTTGTAACAGGAATTCCGCAACGATGTCCGAAGACGTCGTCACCAAGGCGCAGCAATTTTACGGCAAATCTACAGTGTCTGTAAACAGCTATCCTGACATCTTTCTCCAAAAATATGTTGAGAGGTGTGAGATCCAGGAGAACTTCGAGATGTAGTACTTGACGTAGCAGTGATCATCGGGCTGGCTATTCCCTCCAACAAGCTAAATTAGCTCTCTCTGCGACATTTCGTCTTTTTTTATTGTTTTGTCTAATAACAGCATCGGTTAGAATCACACCGAAAATAACCAAATGAAAGCACAAATCTTTTGATCAAAATGGACAACTTTAAAGAAAAGAGGACGTTGTAAATAAATATTTGTTCTTTGCTTCAGATGTTCCTTGTCTCCTCAAAATTCGCGTAGAAAGAGCGGAAAAGATCTTATTGCTGCGACACGTTGACTAATAATGGGTGTAACTTAGATTAAAGCTAAAGCATAAAAGCCTATCAATGCTTATACATGGCATCCTTCAAAAAATTGGAGAAATAAGCTTGTTTTTCGAACACCGACACCACCTTGAGATCGTAATCAAAATGTCAATAGAGACGTCACGTGGAGAATAAGTTAATAAATCAATTAACAAATCAATTCTAAAGTTTATAGATTACTTCAAAAACGTAGAAAGCACTTTTATCCGCGGTATTTGCGAATTTTCCATTATTTACGCGTTAGACGTACGTTTAGTTTTAGCACTTCTGCAATAGTTTAAGGACAACGAAGGTGCGATCTTTACGTGTTATATCTCTAGTCGAAAACATGTACACTATTAATTATTTACATTACATAAGCAATATGCCACCGCGTCTTCTCGTATTGCTTATTGTTCGCTGGCAGAGTCCTTGAAAACGTTAACGTTGGAATTATTTGCAAGAAGCGCACGTTGTAATGAGCAAAAAGCGTGAATGGGATTCCTTCGAATCCAAACCATGAAACGGCAAGACACAAGACAATAAATTGGTTAATTAAGCTGGCGAGATAGTCGTTTTTGCACTTTTAGAATTCTTCGTTGGCTAAATAGAATTGCCGTTTTACGTTGTTCGTAAGAAAGCCCGGAGGGCGTCTTTACAGGATTTCCACGTAAGTAATCGCTTATCTCGGCGTAAAAAATCTAATAATGTTAAGTAGGTTCGCACTTGGAAATACCGTGTGATCAGAGTCTCGATACTAATTTACATGTAACCGTGTCAAGCTTGATGGCGATTATTTTCAGAATAAACGCGTTGGCGAATCTCTTTCTTCGTGGGCTTTTTCTAAACAAGATTCACGTGTGAAAGTTCCACGAACCCGGTAAATGTTTTTGTTCTTAACTATGCGATGAGATTGCTTAAATTGCTGACCGTTCATACTGAAGTTTCATAAAAGGACGATTTCCAGTATTCACCGACGGGAGCCAACGGTCAAAGCCAAATAGCATATTTTCAATGCGATCAAGATCAGCGCTATAGCTCGACCAGACGAGCGTTGTTTCGGGACCATTCTCTCAGCTGTTAAGCCTTATGAATTGAACGGTTGTCTTGTTGGAAAAGTTGTCGTCCGGATACGTTTGTCCCACGGAGGGTCATCTGTTAGCCACCCATCAACTTGCGGTAACATCCGAGGACTAGTTGCAGAAATCCACGCCTACATGTTGGCGCCACTGGAAGCCGCTCTTTTCCAAAAATCGTCTTCCTTTAATACGAATTTTAAAGCAAATTCCGCTCTGGCTTCTTTACGTTTAACTCTAAGAGGAAACTTTTTAGCCGCCGAACGATTGTTTAAATTAATCCAATGGGGTGATCTCTCAGCTCTTACGCATCTTGATTTAAACCACAAATCGACGTTATTTTCAATATACGTACTTAGCGAATGTGTCCGTTAATTTGCTACTCAAGAAGCCGGTCGATAGCATTCGTCATATTTGATTTAAAGGAAACAATCATTTCATTTCATGAATAGCAGCATTTATCTTTGCCTTTTTTGCTGTTAACGAATATGAGGCGCGAGGGTACGTTAAGGATGATCCGTCGAATATATGAGGATATCATACTGGAACTTATGCAAACGACTCTTGACGACGCAAATATGAAGATTACAGTCATTAGCTTCGGCGGTGAAAGCTGCTCGGTAAGAACCGGAATCTTAAAGCTTCAAATAATCTTCACCAAAAGAATACGATGCGTACAAGCTGCGATTAACGTTGATTAATATATCATTATTACTGCTACACACTGAATAATTGCAGAACCTAGTAAACGCATGCTCTTTCCTTACTTTATTACTTTATTTAGCTTCGAATACCTGCATCTTGAGGTTACCCGAGAGTAGTTTGATATTATCCTTACGGCGTGACGAGGAAATCTATTCCGATAGATCGAACGACCTCTAAATTGTTATAACTAACAACGATTTATGCACAAATAAATTTCAAAGCAGCCGCGCGCTTGAATTTAAAGGTAAATTTCTGCCGTCCGAGACGTACGCCTATTTATTATTACGGTTTTAGCGCTTGAATGATAACCGGTGTTGGCGTATTTGTACCTAGCACCGTTTCTTATTAGCGCTGGCAACGATATTTAATTGCAAAGAATCTAAATACTAGATAAATCGATCGGGAATCAGGTCAAGATTTTAAGCTAAAGTTGATGGTTTCGCGGCGCTAAAATTGAGATAACGCCAAGGTCCCTTGCGATGTAGATAGGAACGTGTACGTACGTACGTACGTGAGCACGTCATTACTCTTACGCTCGACGTTCCCCCATTGCCAAGGTGCATGCTTCGCATTAAAAAAAATTCAGTCGAAATTTTATGCGCTTAAACTGTTTTACCTTGCATTTAAATTTATATAAATTGAGGAACGAATTTTAAATGTTAAATGAAGGAGTAACGCGCGCGGTTTATTAAATTGGATAAAACTAGTAAACGAACCGACTGCATTGATCCCGGTCTTTGTTGTTAATTGTTCATCTTGTATTATCAATTCGTTAACTACGAATATTATTAGGTCGTTACCATTATAATTTTAGAACGCTGACATAATAACGTTAACCTTCGATCTATCATGGATTCATAAATAACGAACAACGCTGTTTCTAAGGAAAATGTACCTACGATTTTTTTATATTCTTTCTTACGCTTAATTGTGGTATTTATGTAACATGTCTATACAACAACCTCAATAAATTTTATTTTGTTCCTCTTGAAGCATGTACTTACTGTATGTAAGAATTCCTTGGAATTGTACGTCTGGAATAAAAACATAAAACATTGCTAGCTGAATAAATCTGCATTACATTAAGCTGAAAAAAAATATCTTTTTTTTTCGAAGCAAGATTTCCTTAAACCGCATTACTCGATTTCGACGTTTCAGAAATGAATCCTTTTGTTTGAGCCCCCGCTCCCGCAGCTGGTTACTAATAAGCTGTGGTTTTGGTAATTTGTTAGTATAATGCGGTGTTATTTCGCATATACGTAATAAGCGAAATGATAAATACCGTCGATAAATTATGGTTTAAGATGAAATTTAGAAGAAGAAGAAGGCGAGTCGCCGCGTCAATATCTTAATTATTTTTTTTTGTTCGATCGTTAAAGGAATACCGCTAAAGTGTAGCATGGAAACATCTCGGTCTTGCCCATATCTAAGGAAGTGCCAGGATAAGTGTGGGCTCGTTCGAAAGGTCTCGACGGGCGCTCTAAGCGAGGGAAATTTCAACTTCCTAGCTCTAAGCGTTCCGACGCTGCTGCGGCTCAAAGTTGAAAAAATTAAAATTTCTTTTTTTCAACTTTCAAGCCCGATATACTCCCGAGAACAAAGGGCTAGACGCTTCTGCTTGGTCGCAATCGATCAATACCGTATCGAACGCGTACCGCAGACGCATATCTGCGGAGATAATCCGCGAAAACTGGAGCGATGTCGATTTTCCGTCCGAATACATTAAACGTCCGAAATCCCCTAAGCCATATTCGATCCTGTAATTACGTCACGATGCATAATACATGCGGTAAAACGAACGTAACCTTCACCGGTACGCATACAATGACAATTTTGGATAGAAATTTAAGTGAAACCTCAGTAAAACAATGATGTAGATGCAGTTCCGGTTCTAAAGAGACTATAATACACTGACCTTTAAATGATACAGTAGAATATGTAATTATTGCGTATATGTATATGTATTGTCGATATCGTATCTCCGACTAGATTTCAGATTAAAATCAATGAATTCGTTTATTTATTGTGGGCATTCAATTAAAGCCACTGCATTGCATATCAGCATTATCGGCTTCTTATTTCACGATATTAAATAAGTTATAAATAATTTTATGACAAGGCTATTTAATACGAAGTGCTTTTAATAAAATATTCTTCAATATACATAGCTCACGTAAGCTATAACCTTTGCTAAGCTTTTAAAGTATTGATATAATATTGATAAGTAGATTGAACTATCAACTCTCACACTTGGCTATCTTGTTGAATGGTTTTTTTTTTTTTCTATATTTCGATGTATTTTCGATACCACCTCGCTTCGACTGGTCTAAAAAGAAATTTATTGCGAGCGACGGTGGTTCCGTCTCAAAACATCTATTTCACGTAAGAACCTACATCCTTCACAAAGTAAGACTTAACAGACTGAAACCATATTTTTTTTAGTTTAAACCAATTAAAGAGTATCCGGAGAAACTTTGTCAAACAAACCGAAGTTCACTATCTTTTTTTATACGCATCTTCTCCAAACAGGTACGCGCGATTTTAACGTCGACACTTAGTGGAAATGCAGGAAATGCGTACAGTTTAAAAATTCACGCGTGGTTTAAGCACCTATCAGCTTATATAACGGTAGAAACTCGTACCACGCGATTTGTGCGTTCATGTATACGTTATTCGCTAGTTTCCGGTTGGATAACCTACCCGGCGGAAATTGCTACGCAGAAAAATGCGCTAGATCGGACAAAGCGGCGGACATTTGATGATAGGTTGATTGATTCGAGGCAAATAGTTGGAATAATTGTATCGGCGGTGACGTAACGATAAATACGCTGAATAGCCAACTGGTTTTGCGACACCAACAATTATTTGGGGATTCAACAACAATTGCGTTGCGTAAATAACGTTGTTAATAAACCCACCTAGAATCCTTTGTAGATTAAGTGAATAAGTTCAATTTATTTTTAAGAAAATTGTGAGAATTAGCACAATAGAGATAGTAAAGTGTTTATTTTCTTAGATTCGAGTATTTCGTTGTCCTATATTTTATATATATAATAATAAAAAGAAACTTAAGAGTTGGTAATAATTGAGAAGAAACTCAGCTTTAAATATTGAAGGTTTCGTATCCTTATTTTAAAGAAGATACAGTAATATCATGCAAAACCGCGATGCTTAACAGCTGAAGATCCAATTTTTAGTTAATACTCTATTTCTCTATTTTTACTTGCGCGTTCTCTCCAATTTATTTTTCTAAAGCAATATTTTCCCCGGCGATGACCGTTCGAGGACGCCCCGATTAGAAGAATGTGAACTGGAGGATATAGGGTCGCAAACAAGAAGGTGCAAGGATGCACACATACAGATAAACAATGGCAACGTCAAGGAACATATTTTATACGTGCTTAATTTCTCGATTTTGTGATTTAGCATATCCGATCAATTCGTTAGATCTGACAACTTCGAATATTTTTTCATCAGGCTTTCTCAAAGAGTTAATAGCCTTCATACCATACAGCAGCCAGATGATAATATCCGCTAAGAAGCAGTAATCTTGGCAAATGTAGCTAGAGAGTACGATCATGCAGGTAGATGTGGCCATTTGACCAACATTATCTACCATTGATTATTTGGCATAAGATATAATGTACAAATAAATTTCTTTTTATTTATTTATTTGTTTTTTTATATTGGTAGTGTCGTGGTGTACGCTTAATAAAAACAACAGATGTTTTTTCTTCAATACATTTTCTTCTTGCTCTCTAGCTAAAAAACTATTGTAAATGCGCGAATATTTTAAAATTTGAATTCGTATTACTACAGCAACCATCTTAAATCGGGTACTGCATTACGGCCTGCTCTGTATTTAAATCTATCGTTTTCAAAGAATTAGACGTAAACTTTTGAAGAAATAAGATTTATAATTTTATATTTTTCCGTGAATGTTTGTTCTATTAACTATGGATCCTGTCTGCATTATGCCATCAACTAGTTAAATCAAATATTGTTAACAAATATTGACAAATCTGATTATATCACGATTACTACATCCTTAACCCATTTTCTCATTTTTTTCCCTTCCAATTCGCAATGCAATAACAATTCAGAAACTACCTACCTGTTAATAAGTGTTTGTCGTTACTTAACCGAAGTTACAATTCTCTCGGAACAAGAAGTAAAACAATATTTACTTTCACTTATCGCTGAGACATACTTTACGCCCTTGCGACACGTATGTAACAATAAGATAAGAAATCGATCTTAAAAATTGAGCAATCACGTTATGATATAATGTTTCCGATGGACTTTTACAAAACACCTATAAAAAAGCAATTAATCTTAAATGAGTTTTCGAATATTTTATTTAACGCTCGAAAAATTGAGATCATGGTTGATTTAATAACCATTTAATGCGAATAATTTCATATTTTTGAGAGAATTTGCATTTTTTTTTTATTTGTTTAAACGCGTATAATACGCCAAATATATAAAATAATATCTAAAATCACCCTGTATTGAAATAATAACATTATTTAAGATATACCGAGAAAAAAAAATCTACCGTGTGTATAATGAGTTGCCTATACAACTAGGCGCTAATATTTTATATGATGAGAGGGGTTGGTTACCATGAAAACGAAGCAAAGTAAACAAATTCATATTGATCGATAATTCGTATAAATAAGGTTAAAACAAAGCGCTTTAGTACGGTTCTTTATTAAAGAAATAATACAAAACATGTCGTATCGAGATATTCGTAGTAAGTATTGATTCTGGCATAAACGCAACTTTGCTGCTTAAAAGCATAACTTTATCTTGAACAGATTTTACGGAAATGCTACGAGCTTTAGGATATCCAACGTTGGTGTCGATGGAAAGCTTCCGCGCACCAAATTTCCCATTAGTTGCCGATTTATTGGTGTGGCTGGCTAAGAGGTTTGACCCGGACGTGGATATTCCCAAAGAAATAGAGACCGAAGACGAACGCGTACTACTAATACGAAACGCGGCGCAGTTTATGGTAAGGAGTAGTTCGTTTATTGTTTATTCCTAAATTTAAAATGTCGAAAGCACGCGATAGCTCAGGGACGTGTTATTATTTGCCATTTACGACCTATTAACGTACTGTCATATCTAATAACGAGTAGTACTAAGCGCTTTATTCACGATCGAATACCTTCAGATATTGTTAACATTGTAAAGTCCGTTAAAGTTCCGCATTAAGCTTCCTTCCGCTTTCGGTCCTCCAAATGGCGTTGCCATATCGATACACTTTAGGTAATTGGTGTGGCGTTCGAAACTTAAGACCTACGTATATACGAGTCGCGAGTGTTAAATTTTGATGTCCTGCTTTTAGGCGGTTAAAGCGAACGTCAGACTGAACACTAAAAGGCTATATCAGGCAGACGGTTACGCCGTTAAGGAGCTTTTGAAAGTGGCGAGCCTCTTATACGACGCTCTAAAAGTCAACGAGACCGAACAGCGTCAGGACGAGGATGATGACGTTAACTTGAAGGAATTCGACGTCAGCGATAAGGTTTGTTTTCATGGGCTTTATAATTTAATTGCACTGTTAAATTTTATTTTGCCACGACACGTTCATGGTTAAAAATTTGTTAGGGCCGGGTGGAATTCTAAAAATTTTAGAATTTTTGAAAGAGTTCAAATATCCATTTTACGGTAACGGCTAACGCTATATTTTACGTACATCGAATAATTTTTTGATCGATAGTTTTGTTTATTTTGAGTCATCATCGATTATTTATTTATTATTACTTTTATTTTTTTATTAATTACAATTTAAATCGATCCAATCATTCTTTTCATATTGCGACCGTACCTCTTGTTTGCCAATTTCCCGGATGTTCTTTTGTAGCGGGAAATTAAGGGATCTCGAGAGGATGTCGTCGGTTAGAATGGTTTCCATTATATCGCTCGCCGTCATAAACTTTTTACGTCTAAGGCGACACTAAATCTAATTGCATTACAGTTACATGACCTGAAACAATCCAGGCAATTAGCCAGCGAAATAACCTCTTCCGGGGCGACTTTATTCGATTTGCTCGGGAAAGAAGTCGACTTAAGGGTAAGCTTTATACTTTATTCTCTTTTCTTACTTTCTTTTCTATCTGATTTAAAGCCATTACCGGGAGCTGCGCTGTTAGCCCTCGCTTGCAACACGAATTATAATAAGGCGGAATTGAAATTTGAGCCGATTTTAAGTGTTTAATGGAGACGTTCAAAACATTTAGCCGTATTTTATACGGGATCAATATTGTTTCCTTTTTCCCTTTGTGCCCGGCGACCTTTTCATTAATGCAATACGAGATTCTGACAATATACGCCGGCCGCGTAAATGTATATATCCAGAAATAACCGAGATTTAACGTTTCGTAAATAAAGGAAGCTTACTTTATCATTTGAGACGGTCGAAACTACATTAAAAGATGAAAATTTGTGAACATTTAAATGTAGGCGTTTTTTGCAAAAAATATTATTTTAAAAATTCACACTACTGGCCTGTATCTTCATGTTTGAAATATGCTTGAAATGAAACTAATTTATGTATCTGCACTTCTCCTAGCTGCGTTTACAATATCACAGAATTTCACATTTAGGGAAGACAAACGTTACGACCGTTTAAATACATTCTATTTACGGGTGGACATGCAAATAGCGTAATTAATTCTGTTATTAAAGCCGTAATGGTGCTCTTTTAAAGCCTGTTACACACGTAGCTGTACAAATGGACAAGCCTGTATTGTCCCAAGCAGAAAAATTATCGTGGCCGTTCCGGTAACGAAGGTGAATTTTCATTAAATTAGTGAATTTTTTTTTGAGGAACGCGTTATGAAACGCGAGATGTCTGCATATCTGCGTTAATAAAAATTAAAATCAATAAAACTCTCGACGGATACCCATCAAATGGTTCATTTTGAATGTGTTGGCACCACACGAGTAAGTAAGTCAAAATTGAGCGTATTCGGTGAGTTGCTTGAAATGTCGAATCGAAGAATATGTTTGAAATGTTGCGTTATGTAAAATGTTAAAGAGGACCTTTGGCCTTAAAAGGACCTTGAAAGGACACTTAAGCGACAATGTTTTTCTCACCAATAGATGCGATAACGACGAAATTGCAGATTGAGACGAATATGATATTTACAGAGGCGTTTACCAATGCTTCTCTCGCTACTTTGAAGTGGATTTCATAAGTATTGATGATTAAATAAATACTTTCTTAGAAAATCGACAATTCTCGTTTTATCTTGATCATAGTTCGTAACGTTCTCAAGAATAATCGTCTTAAAAATAAACGTATCAATAAAGTTTCATTAAAGAATAATAAAAGAAATAAGATGTATTTTTCTTATTTAGAACTAAATTAAGGTGTTTGCTGTCGGTTGGGCTATTTTTCGTTGTAGTTCCAATTTTAATTTAGCGAACTTGTTTAATACGAGATACCGAAATTTCCTTTCCGCAGAGCACGAGAAACATCAGCGCCGCTAAACAGTACGAAGTCGGTGACGTAGAAGAGGGTATCAAGAAGGCCATTGAATCGATTAAACAGGAAATTGCCGACACGAAGCAGTTAATAGACAACGTTTCCGCAACGGAAGCCAGCCTAGATGCGAAGATCGAACGTAGGAAGGTCGAGATCGACCGCTACGAGAAGCGATTGCAAACTTTGAAAAAAGTACGGTGAGTGATGCGAATTTAAAACGATGCGGTTGTTTCGGAGAACGTCGTTCGCCGCTTCTATCTGTTTCGGCTTTTAAAGTCGAATGCGCGTAGTAGTCGTTCTAAATTTGGCGGCCGCGCCCGGATAATCGCTTGTTTTCGGCGGACTCGCTTGACAGATGAGAAAACTTGTAATGGTATCGCAACAGGTTAATTGCTAATGGAAGTTAGCTTCGTATTCGCTTGTTTTAAGTTGCGAAGTTTTTTTATTTTATAATTGATTCGTTTTTTTTATTATTATTTATTATTAAAAGGACATCGTTACAATGGATCTACATATGCAGGTTGCAATGGCTAAAGGCAATTAATCTGGCTTTATGGTGTCTTATGATGTCCCAAGTAACAGCCAAGATTTATCATTTGAAATGCTATTGAAACTACTCTGACATACTAAATGTTCTACTTGATATAAAATATTTATATCTGTTCGGATCTCATTTCTTTTCAGGCCTGCCTTCTTGGAAGAATTTACAGCGTTAGAGTTGGAATTAGAGCGTCTTTTCACGCAATACTCTTCGCGATTAAGATGTTTGAACCAGTTGGAAAGAACGGCGGCGGAAGCAGAAAGGGCGCATTTAGAAAGACAACAGTTAGCCGCGATGAAGAAGATAATAAAAACAGAGTCTACGGTGATTATGGAAGACGACGTTGAAGCTGAATTATTAGGCCTTGAAGAACATCCACCTGAACCTAAAAATCCAACACTGTCGAGGCAAGAAAGGCCCAGGGCAAGGACCGGAGGTGACAAAATTAGCGAGATTGGAAGAACGCTTATATAAATTGTACATTCGATCATTTCTAGGTCGTATGCGCGCCGAAAGACCAACCGCGTTCGGCGGGATGGAACCGACAATTTCGTTGAGCGGATCCTCATTGGACTTGAGCACGGATTCTGAAACGGACGACGTATTTTTGGACAGAGACGAACCCGAGCTGCAGCATTCTGATGACGATTCGTTAGGTTTGGAGATATCCAATATGGAGAGAAGAGCGCCATCCGGTACAAAGACAAGCACTAAAATTCAAGATAATAGTGACGACGATTTTTAATTTTAAAATACGTACACAGATAGCATCAATTATTACCCACGAACAAAAATATCCGGATCGCCTTTAATTAAATAGTGTGTCGTTTTAGCCATTGTTCTTATTGTTGTTGATTAACTGAAACTGAAAAATCTGAATAATAAACGTGAAATGTTTTTTTTTTTATATATATAACAAGTGTTTCCGAAGAAGGAAATTCGTGTTTTCAGTTTTCTTTTGTTAGAAAATCTGTTTTGTTTTGTTGTAGCATTAAATTCAACTCGATTTTTAGTATCCTGTTCCTTGCTTTGTTCGTTTCCTTCGCGAGTTATTTGTAGCTTCCTCGTTGCAATTAATTTTCGACGCGAATTCCCGATATTCTCTCACCGCAACGTAAAAACACAGTCACCGCGCTCTCACGGACGCTACCTTTCCGCCGTATACCCGAGGGTGCGACGTTGCAAATAACCTAGAAACTTGAAACTGCTCAACGGAGGCGTTCGTTAATTTCCCAGGGGTGTTCCTTACGAAACTCGAGTGACAAACTCTGATAAAGAATGCCGAACGTCCTTCACCTAAAGGGGTAATCAATCAAACCTTTCGCTATTAAAATATGCATTCAATACTTTCCGTAGCGGGAACTTAATCTGAAGGCGAAAGAATGACGCAAGAGGCGCGTGAAGAACGAATTACGGAGGAGAGGGAAGATTATTTTCCGATGCGTTTAGATAACTTTATTTACACTATATAAAAATATTTCTTTCTTATATACAAACGTACAGAGTATAAATGCGAATGAAAGCATATAAATACACATTTAAAATAAATATAAATATAAGATATAAAATACATATCACCTGGCAGCATACTAGCTGGCTAAAAATACACATACTAACTATAAAATAACAAGTAGTAACTAGTCAGTCTGTCGTTTAAGTCAAGTTTGTCTACAATGTCTGTACTATGGATCACGTCTAGTATTTCGTGGTACAAGTGGTCGATTTATGCAGCGGGGGATGTCGTTCCCTTCGTGTTAATCATTGGTGTTGGCAGCTCAGGAGTACAATCGGCATCGGCAAATAACTCCAATCGTGGCATCGTAAACGTATCTTCAGTAACGTTAAACTCCGTCGATTTATATCTAAAAAAAAACAGAAGAAGACATGTCGGTAAAGTTCTAAAAATATCGCCAATGAACGTGTAATACGCAACCGAGTCGGTAACCGTGCGTTAAACAATAAATATGCTTACTCGTCATCGCTAGGTAGAACGTCAACTTGCACGACTTCAATTCCTTCCAATTCTGGTAGAGCCACTTCTATGTCTTCGCTTTGGTCATCGATCTGCTCCTTACTTTCAACATTATTTCGGTGACCACCTTTTACCGATGATATTTTCACGTAATTCCTATTACTGGTCGGTTTCAGCCTACTTGGAAATAGGTTGGTCTTAAAGTCCAGTTTGTCATCGATGCGATGGGAATACCCGTTAGTATCGTCGTGTGAAGATGCAAATTTCGTCGGTGTATTTACGTAATGTGTGGAGGCGTCAAAGTTATTTTTTCTTTTGTTGTCGTGAGTGTAAAGATAACTTGGAAAAGTAGGTCCCAAAGTCTGCGGTTCACGTGTTGTCTGTTTGATAGTCTGTGTAGATGTTAGATATGAAGACAATTTATGTACTGGTACGTCGTAGCCACCTTGCGCGTTAGTATTGTACGATTCGTGAGGTCTTAAGATGATTAAGGGTGTGTATGAAGATTTAGAAGGTTCTGGATGAAAGAAATTGTAATTAACGTCAATATCTTCGGTCTCAGGTGTCATAGAAAATTGTTTGTTCGTCTGATGTGAAGTAACAGGTCTTTTAGTACCATAAACA
Organism: Oryctes rhinoceros; assembly: GCA_020654165.1. Classification (NCBI taxonomy): domain Eukaryota; kingdom Metazoa; phylum Arthropoda; class Insecta; order Coleoptera; family Scarabaeidae; genus Oryctes; species Oryctes rhinoceros. Next base: position 1,986,396 of record JAIOKQ010000548.1, on the reverse strand, counting down.
GGGATAACATGCATGTTAGTCGCCTTGGTAGTAGATTCTTCTACCATATAGCCAGTCACGTAAGTTACCTTTTGAGAAGGTTTTAGTATGTAAATAGGGTAACTAGTACTTGGTCTTTTTGTCGCTATTTCCGGTACAAATTTATGATGTCCGTTATGTTTATTAGTTTTATTGTTAGTTTGAAGAAGTGATACTTGAATTAGATGCTTGTCTTTGTCGTAGGTTGATTGTAAGGGTCTCTTGGTCGGTACTTCATTAGTTTGTGTAGGTTTTACAGTAGGATGTACATGAATGTTAATAAGAAATTGATAGTTAGGTGGGCTGTCTTTATCGTTGGAATAGTCGTCATTTGTCGTCGTGGGATCATTCACGTAATCGTCCGCGTAATGAACCTTTTTAATGTCGTCAGGGTATTTTAGGTTGGTATGTGTGTCTTCAAGTCCAACGTCTTCGTCGTCATATTGTCCGAATCCGTTTCCACCGTGCGCTACGGCTTCATCGTCTTCGTAAGTCCCAACGTCATGTTCCCCGTCAATCACTCCGTTAGGCCTTTTGGTACTGGAGTACAATGTTGGTGGTTTTAACGTCGTCCTTTCGGAGGTTTGTTTACGGCGATTTGTCGACGGTTTCTTCCGCTTATTTTTCTTCTTCGTTGTTGCGTCATAGTCATAGTCGTAATAATAGTCACTTAACGTATCCAAAATGTATTCGTCAATGTTACGTAACTTTTGTCCACTCACGTCGCTATTCTCTTTCTTTTCCTGTCTTACGTCTGTCGCAGTGTTGTTATTCCTGTCTAAGTATTTAAGAAATTTTGAGCTATTGATGTTATTAGTCGCGTTAATTACGGAGCCACGCTCGCCGACTTTTGTCTTATCTGTGAGGTCTTCGTCAGTCACTTCGCGATGGCTTGAAGAACTATTATTGGGTTTCAATAATAAGATCGTTCGATTTATAACCTTCTGTTCTAACAAAGAATGCGGCAGAACCGTAATGCCCGAGCTAACATTGGCCGACTTTTTTAGTTCTTCGACGAGTAATTCGCTAATTTTCATATTTTTCAAGTTACGCATCAAAATCAAATTATTTCTTTCCGCAACAGGTTTTGCATCTCTTTTGACAAACAGTTTTGATGCATCTATTGATTCCGTGGTTAAATTGTTAATATCGATGATTTCAAGATCATCATCAATAACAATGGGATCCTCGCTATTTATTAAGTTTAAAGCATTAACTGTTTCTTGAAATCCCTTTTCGAAGTCGAAGTCTTCATCTTCACTTGCAACGGTGCCGATAAATTGTTGATTAATAGGTAATAGAGGTGTATGTACCGGCAATGTTTCGCCTTCTTGATGGACGCCTTTAAAGCCAAAATCGTTATCAAGATCAATCGAGTTGAAATCAGATGTTTCTTCGGTCCAAAATAGCAAATCCAAACTGTCGCCGATCAAATTATCACAAGCTATCCTTGAGTTTTGCTCACCGCTCGCAACAAAGACAAACGGCTGTACGGTGCGGACTTCACTAATCGTATGGCAGATTATATGGGCGAAGTTCACTTTTCGGATCTGCTGAAGTTGCGCCGGCGTGAAAGACGACGGAAAATTCCCGTTTTCGTACCAGAATCTGTCGCCTTTCCTGTAATTCAGGAATTGCTGGGCTATTATGCACGCAAAAACCGGTCCCACGATACCACCCCTGACTGGTTTTTCAGCTAAACCACCCGGATACAAGTCTATGTCGTCGACGTGGGCGTAGAGTGACCGAAACAGGTCTACAGTTTCGGCACGCATCACCTTGGCTAAATCGTTCCAGTCGTTGATCGGCGATAATCCGCAGGGTTGCCTCCAAGACGTATAAGATGGAATACCGTGGTCTCTACCTCTCTGGATGTTAATCGCGGCTAGATCCATACCAAACGGCGTATCGCTGGATTGAAAGAGATGATTCGTTAATTCGTCCCCTATGAATTCGTCGCGCATCTGAGGCGGTTGGTTGCAGAGGCCTAGAATTAATCGGTCTAAGGAACCGCGACTCCAAATATTTTCGGGATTCTCTTGCTCGTCGTGGATGGAAACGTCTAGAAGCAATTGTTTTTTGTTTTTTTTTTTTTCCGAGAAGACAATATAACGAGACAAACTTACTATTTCTCAAACGCTGATGGTTTATCGTTGATCGAACGAAGGAATTTTGAACCAAGCTGTGGCCGAAACGGAAAGCAGCGGCGGAAAACGCGTTCGCAGTGGTCGGATTCACATTGCCGTTGTAGCCGGTGTAATATTCCTTCGACGTCAGTTTCAATTCGAATAAGTCTATTACTTCCGGACCTTGTAGAACACGTAAAAGTTTCTTTTGGCAAATTCACCAGAGAATATTTTTGGCTACCTTACCTAGAACAATCGGCAGAAACTCTTTGTACGTAATATGCTGTATCAGAGCGCCGACGATACGTCTAGCCTCTTGATATAACTTCTCATCGCTCCAATGCGGATTTATTCCTTGTAAACCGCGCGCAAGTCTGTTATGAAATCTCAACCAAATCGTATGCAGGGCAGTTAAAGCTGGTTGTTCGCCGAATCTGGAGTCGCCGCCAAGGAAGCAGGACGTGCTAATTGCGCCCGTTCGGCAGATTTCACCATGGGGCGGGTCGGTAGGGTTTCTATGCGATCCTCTCCGTCCGTATTGCAAGGTACCTGATAAAGCAAAGAAATGATTTTTCGTTTTTTTTTTTTACAGATTCGAAGTATCCGCTTTCATATAATCCAATAATTAAGAACGTCGTAAGTAAGACATAGCAAAAGTTTTAGATAATCCTCGAATTAATGTTTGCTTAATTGGAAATTAATTGGTGGTACACACTTTCTACGTTATCGCTTTTAACTGCACTTTCTCGAGAACGTGAATGTTGAACTAACATCGAGATAAATCAATTTAGTTCGCCAATTGCGTACTGACGAACTCCAACAAACTACGTTGAGTTTACTTGCGTTAACTTTATAATCCGCTGATTAGTTACCTTAAACTAAGAGCGAAGTTTCCCAAGACACGAATACAATTGGAAGTAAGTCAGACAATCTAATGTTAAACGTCTCTATATTAAGCGAATCACATTTATAGTTTACTACGTTTCTTCGGATTTAAAATTTCGATTAGTTTTTTTTTGTTGTTGTTGTGTATTTGCCGACAAGACCATAAGTTAGATAACCATAAAAATATCAATTAATTATTAGAAATCTGTAACGGTCCTTTAAATAAGCACGTAGCCTATTAAAGTTTTGAAAGGTGGAAAGACTTTTTAGTAACCGATTATTGCAACTTTCCGCAACATCGGTCAATTAATTCCGTTACGTCGTCGGTCTAATACTGTACAAAATGCAACGGTCTTAATGTTCGCAAAAAAGTTAAAATCGCTTCGGGTAAAAGTAAAAGCTTAGATAATAGATGTTAAATACGCGTGAATATCTGAGTGATGTGTTTCATAGTTGCTCGGATAATTCGGTGTGCATTAACAGATAAATCGCTTTAAAGAAGTCATTTTATATGAAAAGAGCATGACCGACGATGTAAAATCGGTATGGTTGGAGTCTCTTTGGTGAAGAAGGTTCTAACCATCCGCTTGGAAAATACGAACAAACAGATAATTTAGAATCTCAAACATTGAAAACTCTTGTATACTTACTTAACAAAGACATAGTTACGACGAAGTGCATGTGTCTATTGGGCAACGAAAATTTGAGAAATCAATGCTAAGATTCCTGGAGGAAACAGTTGCAGATTATTGGAATGACGCACGCTCCAAGTTCCCAACCGTGTCACCGCAACCACAAAATATGCTGTTTTTATTACATCACTTGCATCATAACGACCAGTTTCCTGTTCACCTACATAAACTCAATGTAATAGGGACAACTGTCCATATGGCTGTAAGACTGCTGACTTGAATGTAGCGGAAGCACAAAAAATATGAGAGAGCTTACAAAAGCATTCTTCAACAAGATCACCAATCACCGCATTGATATAAGCACCCAACGAGGGCGTGGATAATAGAGTTAATAATTGAATCTAAAGTAATTTTTCAGAATTGGCCGTAAAAAAAAAACAAATATCGCAGAAGGTACTCACCGCCTCTAAATGTTCTTAGCGATTCGGCCCTTCGAACGTCGCTACCGTACACCATAGATCCGTCAATGTACGAAGTGACTTGATTAATTTGCTCCCTCCATCCTAAATCGCAATTAACCCTCGTCGCCGGGGCGCTTCTTATGAATTCCATGCATCTCGTGCCGAATCTGCTCAGGAACCAATCGTCGTGAGGTACCTCTATGGGCATGCACTCCGGATGCTGGAACGGAATGAACGAATCGATATGTTGGATCTTCGAGCAATTCCGAAATCTTCATCTTTATCTTACCGTGAATTCCGTCGGTAGAAATCCGGCGTTTCCAGGCAAGCAACAGCTCGGTACAGAACTGTTGAACGCCCTAGACGTTGCGGTGAGTGTAACGTCGTGATCGAGGAATTGACCCCATTGCATGAGCATCAAGGTGATACCCTGAACCGATCGATTCCTATCACGATGGATCGTCGTGCTTATTTTCCTCGGTGATGGTAGGTTCTCGTTGAAAATTGAACGTCTTGGCGCTTGGACTCCTATTGGTACAATTCTGATAAGTAGGTATAGATGTGGAAATGTAAGAGACTTACCGTCTTCGTACGTTGGCGGTAGAAACCTTTGCATGGGCATCATCGACGAGCCTTTCCATGGTTCTTCGATGTTGTTACAAGTACCGTCCGCCGTTCGATATCGTTTCGATGGTAAAGCACACCTCGGTACACCTCTCAAAGGGCACTGTTCGTTCAACAAGCTTGTTTTCAAATTGTCACCGAAGTCGAAATTTTGCCTGCCTAAATTATCCGAATATCTGCGGGAATAATGTCACAATTTCAATTATTATCGATTAATTATTTTTAAGACGAGATCGACAGTTTATCGCAGATCAACGGAGACTAACCGCTTGCTGCCGAAGTCTCCAGGGTTATATAGGTAAAAACAAATAGACCATGATATTCCGTCCCCACTTTCGATTTGGCCAGTGTCACGGGGATCTTGTTACACTAAGCGAGTGCTTTCGAACTTTCTTTTCTCATGTCTCGCGCAATTGACAGTCTGCTTAGAACGAGATCTCGCATAAACGTTAGTATTTAAACGGACGATTTCCCCGATCGAGATTCTTTTTCCGGCCGGGATCATTTCTAGATGTTTTGCGCAACGGTCTCGCTTTGTTTTACCATCGGAACTGGGCGATTAAATCTATTTAAAGCGCGATTAACGTTACGATTTGCTTCGTCTAACCTATATCGATCGAACTCTTCAATTTCTAATCGTAGCTAAGCGATTCGTAGCATGCGATAACCTCGGCGGTTGTTCATATTGCTTTCTAGCAGATCTGCATGATCGTAAATGCAATCGATTTAAGCGAAATTTAATTAAAAGATGGTATCTCACACACTTTCTTCCTTCGTTCACAATGCTATTGGCGTGAATCTGAGTACTCTATTTTTCTTCCTAACTGGGCACCGACAACTTTCTTTCCTTATTGTCACTATGGATTAGGCCTATTAGAAGCTATTGAATTTACCTATATTCAGTATGTATTTTATATAGTCGATAATTTATAGGAAGAAAGGGTAACGTATTCCGGAAGAAAACTACATCATATTAAATAATGAATAAGTTCCAATTAATTCACTTTTCCTAATACATAAAGCGCATAATAAAGTGATCTAGAACTATGTGATTTCTAATATAAGGAAGCAACTTTCTGGTGCCGCCGTTATTTTTAATTTTTTAGATATTTCCAAAGGTGAATGTCTTTAGCAAACGTAGCACATTAACAATAAGAAATATAAATTTTGAGCACTTATGGACAAAAAAAAAGAAGTTTATCTTAAAAACAATATACGTTCGACTGTATTTTTTAAAAAATCACAGCTTAAGGTTTACTTCATTACAACTATACAAAATTTCTCATCAAGACAAAGATAGCTACGGAACCGCGTACGCGATATTCGTCCGTATGATTACCGTCGGGTCCATTCGCGATTTTCTGCGAATGAATACACGCCTTATTCGACAACGTTCGAAGGGCGTTAATTGATTGCTGAGGCTCGGTATTGCTAACGAATTTTGAATGGTACAAATAGTTGGACCCGAAGTGCCAATATGAGCCTTATGCATACCGGCCGTACTGCTTCGTCGCTTTCCGGGTGACTCCTAGCTTTTCGATTTTATGTTGAGGTGTTCGCGCGAACATGTGAAGAACGTTTGCTTCTCACGAATTCTGGAAAACAAGCTAGATCGATGCTGCTAGATATTTTTATCCAATTCTAACCTATACAAAAACAATCTACGGTACGTCTCTCCAATATACAGCGTTAGTAAAAAGTCCCGGAACGGTCGAATAACGTTTTGTTATTTGAAAATTATGATTTCTGGAATTTGGTATGGGGGTATAGTTAATATAAATGCATTTTACGCAATACAGTTAATATTTTTTTCACTTCCGGTTTAATCGAGAAATAATAATAACAATAAATCGAATAACAAATTTATTCGACCGTTCCGGGACTTTTTACTAACCCTGTATATGATTAAATCATTTTTCTTTAACGTTAATTATGTTGGCGATAACCGAATACTTAGGTTGGAACCTACAAATTGTAGTTGTACTTAAATATTTTAAAGAGAAAACTGAAAAGGTTCATCCATTCCTACCTAATAATGCTGTATTTGAGATAGCAACTGCTCTTGGTATTGGTTTGTCTACGGTATTAAACATACAAAAAGAACTTAGAACAACAAGAAAGACTTATTGCAATAAACGAGGATTACATAGTTAATTGTTCTATTTATTTATTTCAATTAAAGAATTAAAATTGTACATATGTATATAAACTTACTTGAGCGGTGAGATACTTGAGTTGTTTCGATATAAAGAAAATGAGGAAAGTGAAATTATGTTTAAACAAGGAATACATAAAATGAATTGTGTTCATTGGCGATAACGGCGGCTCAGGCTATCGACCCTCCTGGGGATGGTGATCAGCTTTATATACTAATATCACTTAAACTTAAACCACTATTCTGGCTGTGGTTAGCTTCGTAAGGCGCCTAGCGTACCCTATCTTACATCTACACTATCAAACCCGAATTCCATTAGGAGTACATCTACGAGTTAATTCGGATTAAAGGTTATAAATCGGTGTTAAAAATTAATCATTTATTTTGAATTTGGCTAGCTAATAATACAGAGCAAAGCCTGTTAAACCTGTTGTTCAACGTGACAACCGCATTTTATCTAGATTTTTCAAGAGAAAGTGTTCAATATGTGAAAATAATTCCGTTTTATATATGGCTCACATTTCCTTCGCCGTTTATGCAGGTACATGTTGATTGAACGACTTGCTTGTACGGATATCTCCTTTGTATTCGCGCATTTCACACACGATTACATTTCAAAATATGTACTTTGAACCAAACAAAACAGAAAGATGCAATTTCTCAATCTCCAATTGAATTATTCCAGGATGTGTAAGTAAATGACTTCAGGGCTGTGGCTATAGATCACATTAGCTGATATTTTGCGCAAAAATGTTGGCAATATAGTGCTGTATGTTAAAACAAGTTTTGTTAGACAATGGATCAGTTCTAATCTTTCGCAATTTCTTCGCTACTTCATCAGAGATGCTAAACTTCAATGTAAGGAATAGAATTAATAAGTTGTAAAATAAAGTAAAGTAAGTAAAGTTGAAAAGATGAAAAATTACAATGTTACATGTTAAGATCCCTTCATTAAAGCAATATAATATATATAAAAAGGCAGAACGCAGGGAAAACACTGGAGAAATAAGCGCGAGCACAAGATCTGAAGTTATCTCCAGTGACGGCTGGAGACCAAGAAGTCGTTGTTGGATACGAAGGGAATCGAACAATATACAGGCCCGTACACGTAGATCAAATTAAGAAGGAAAAATGTAATAATTACGCGCATATAAGTGGGCGTCCATTGTTTGGTGTTCTCCTGATATCCGCATAAAAGTAATTTATATCAATTCACTTTCTAATAAATACAAAAACGGTGACTTGGCGTAGAGTTAGCACACATTTAATTCTTACACGCATATATTTTCTTCTAGACAAAGAATGTATAATTAAACAGCTTAGTCGAACAATAAATTATCGTGTGGAGCAACGAACTGAAGTGATACTTTTTTTATATTTCCTGACGTTCGTCCCGGTTTCAGCCTTATATTACGTTCATCGCCTGCATCGACGAACACCAGATATTGCAAAATTTCCTATTTCGTACGTTTCCTGTTTTCGGAATAGAGAATTGCAAGAACTTCAACCGCGATCTAGTAAGTATCACGGGTATCTTTGTTAATAGAGACTTGCTTCGAATTGCAACTTTAATTACGTTAATATTGATAACTCTAGAGCACTCGGAGCACGAGTTATATGTTGTTTTTTTTTTTTTTTTTTGGAAAGGTCGCACTCACAAGGGTGCGCCGCCTTATTGTTTCTGGATATCTTTTTAACGTAATGCGTCCCTTTAACACGAAACCGGTCGCCTGAATTTTGAAACATGAAAAAGAATTTCGAGAGTTGAAGGACCTTACACAGAGTCGTAATCTGTGGCTTTCTCTCGGCTTAATTCACACCATCACGTGGAAAAACCGTTCTTTGTTATGCAATTAGTTTAAATTATAGCAATTTCGTATAGATTAGTAAAATTAGATATGCATCTTTTATATATATATCGATAAGATCGAAGTAGGCAAAGAAGCTGCTCCACGGTTTACAAGACTTTAAGCGAAATCTGCCGCTACTAATTGCTCAGAAAATCTAATATTCTACTTTTTCAACGTATTTATCCAAGCTCTCGATATTAAACGGCGATAACATGGATTACTGAAGTATTTAAATTGGCGCGACGTTATAACGAACCTTTTCGTAACATTTCTTTCGAACTTTTGCAATCCGCGATTACAGATTAACGTCCGTCATTCGGTAGACGTCGAGATTAGCGACGGATAAGTTTTACAATCTATACGCTAACGACATCGTTCATTAATGGAACGCGAAAACTTACAATCATCAGCCGACAATGACTTAAAGAATAAGAAAAGAATGTCACCGCGGTAACGCGATAGTTCCGTTTAATCCTATCATTCGCCGATATATCATGCGATTTTTCTTTTTGCTTTGTACAGCGGAATGAAGGTTAATTACTAGACTTATGCAAAAAAGTCGGGTAATAACATGTCGTTCCGGTTAGTAAGATAAATAGGCAAACGTTGAAGGAAATGATATGCTTAATTTATGTGCAGGTCTTTGTCGTTATGTTACAGGTAACATTCTAAAGATGCGTATCGAATTCGAAAATGGTTTAATTAAGTGCCGAAGTACACGCAAAGCGAGTTGCTTCCCTGAAGTAAGTTTCATTTACATAAAAATTCCTGCGAAATTAGCGTATTTTTAATGGATACATGGATTAAAGTTGAAAATTTTCTATCTTCCAAAAAAAAAATTATTGACGATGGCGAAACAAAATCTATCAAGGGCACTACTGTGTATCTATCGCCCGTAACTAAGCTTTCAATTCGAATTCAAGAGTTTGGCCTAAAGACGCGATTACCAAACGTTCGCCTAATTACTAATTAGTGATAATAGTAGCCGCGTTACCATGCCGCTTACCTCTGTGCCAGTTTCAAACTCGCCTGAACTGTTGCGAAACCGTACTTGGCGTGCAATAAGGCGCGAGGATTTGGTTCACTGAAAGCGGCTACCCGACCGGCCGGCTTCTTAGGGTCAAGGTAGAGACCTGTAACGTAAGAACGGAAATCGTTTTAAGTAATACGATATTAATTAAGCTTTTAATGCGCGTATATGCGCATATAAGAATTGGGTAATAAGTTGTCTTTTGCAAGTATTATAATTATTATGTAATAACTACGAACTAATTTCGCTCTACTTTACGCGAGCGCTATGTAACGTAAAACTTACGTGACGTGTAGGTATACCCCGCATCGCATTAAATGTATAACAATGGTGAATCGTAAAGTTATCAATCAAATCCAATCGATAAGATCGGAGAAAGAAGTTTCGCCGTGAAATTTGAATTTATCGAGGGTTTATAGCCGACTCCTGACGCAACATTCTCTAATAAAGCGCTTTGACTTCTTCACGCCCGCTTCGCGTGCCGGCGCTTTCGCGGAATCTAAACGATCGTTCTCGAAAGAATTCGGCATCATAAATCAGATCCAAACTAGAACGAATTTATCTCCTTGTAAAATATGTAACGGCTTCTTTATAAACTTCTTTTTTATTGTGCGTTTATTCGTTTCGGATAAAAGAGATATTGGATACCGTTGCAACGAAATATTCGCGATAGCTTACGAGGGCTATAAAAAAGAAGGCTTTATTAAGGCGTTTTGATGGGCAAAATGGTATTATCGACGATAAATCTACAATGTCCCAAATATGGACGATATAATGAAAAATCATTTCTGAAAAAAGATCTGTGCTGATATTTCGGTAACATCATAACACGACATCCGGCTAATCCTACATTTGAATTGGAGACACAACTTCTCTTCTTCTTCCTCTTCTAAGTAGCTGGCGATCACGGATAAATGTAATTTCGAAACAAGCTCAAACAATATCCTTTCGGTCGGCTGCGAGATGCTAGCATATACGCGTGGCATTTACATATTAAATAATGTAGAATAGAACGATTTGGGAAGCAAAAACGGAAAGGCGTCGTCGCATTATATTATTTAGCGACGTGCTTATCGATTGCGAAATAGTGAAAGAAAATAGATGTGTTTGGGTTTGAATATTGTTCGTACGAAGTTCCTATTTGCGTAGTCACGTCCTATATCGTTTGTAAATTATGTTTAAAGAAGTTGACGAAGATAAATATTTATAGGAGAAAGCCTAGAGCATCCGCGATCCATCTGTTTATGGTCAAGAAAATTAGCGTCATAAAAAGGCAGAAGAAAGTCTTCGAAAAATATTTGTTTCTGTTGAAACGAAGAAAGCACTGAAAGTAATGAATATCAAATATTATTGTTTTTAATTGAACAATTTTCACGATATTAGACGATGAGTTACCTAGAACAAAAAGCAAAAGTTCTCAGATTACTACTTTCCTTTTCGCAAATACAATGAGTTACTTGCTTCTAGATGCTAATTATGTTAGGTATCTTCAAATGGAAATACGGATTATTCGCAGTCGACTGTACGGATCGCGCATCAAATTAGAATGGTTACCTTTGGAATTTGTAAATTAGCAATTTAAATGTTATATTCGGAAGCTACAACAAATGAGGTGACGCCTCATTTGTTGCCATTAATAGGCAAAAGAGCGTAGCGCTCGAAACGAAATGTTCTTTAAAATGATCTGGAAGTGCTTAAATACGACATTGTTAAGCTATATCTCGTTGTTTTATCTTTCCTTTTACATGTTTTTGTATAATTTATTTAATCCTAATTTAGAACTTTTAATCGTTAAAAATTTTGTTAGTACGAACTGAGCTCTAGGAGCTTTGAATATAGGCAAAACAGTTCATAATGGCAAATTCTTAAATTATCTCAATTATCTCAGGTGTATTCAATAAAGATAATATGAATTAAATGGGAGCATCCAGACACAAAATCAAACTTCGTATGCTGCAGAAGCGAACCTCCGAAAAGTTTTCTTCTCAATTTACTCGAGGAAGGAATTATCTTCCACCCACGTATTAAGCGAGCGCACTGTTTAGATAACGTGTTATCCAGATAATGTCAACGGAATATCATTATTATCACAGAGATAACTTAGGAAAAAGAAGGCAAAGCTTAAAACGAAGACTACCGTTGTATTAAATCAAATCTTTTATACAATTACAATTATTTAAAAATTCAAACAATAACCGTCACGCTACACGACACAGCCGAAGTGGGAAAAACCTGAGGAATAGCCGAATGTAACGGAATGCTTAACCTCGATAGGCTACGATGTACAGGGGACATGATGAATAGAGATGACAAAGGCAGGTGAAATTATCACTTTTTCCAGCGATTAAACAGACTCATGTCTATTCGTCTCGTAAGAAAGGGTTCGTGTTGCCTGCCTGTTTTCCCGAGAATCGATATAACACGAGTTTGTCTAGTCGCTGCAAACAGTAGTAATTTCGTTCGCCTTTATCATCTCTAAAAAAAGGTGTTCAGCATTAACGTTCACTATAAACCGTATCATCGTTAATAACGGTTGAGACCTTCACGTTCACAAAATCCTCCCAATATTTATTAAGAGCAAGCACTTACCCATCTTGTAGAGTAACGGTTCCTTAACGAAATACAAATCGTGCAGTTCTTTAAGTCCATCTTTAAGAGCGTCGTCGATTGCCTTTCGTTTGGCTTCCACTTCTGCGTCGTTCGAAAAATTTCCCGCTGTCGTATCCGCTCCGGTGTAGTTCTCGTCTTCGTGACGAGGACCGTTCCCGGTAACGCCGCCACTATGAATAATTCTCGATTCGATCGTTAACTTGTCGCCGTATGGTGGTTTCCTGATGCGATTCGTTACACTTTCACTGATGCCGTTCGCAGGATACGGATGTCCATTGTTTTTCGTGTACAGGTGTTGCCGCTGCGGCCGTCGTTCGTCGTTGTACGTTGCGTCTAGATGCGAATTTCCCTTTGTAGTCGGCGTGTCGTTTTGTCCGCGGTCCGCGAAGTCATGGTCATCGTCGTATGGGTAAGTCCGTGAGAGTCGCTTCGCGTAATCGTCGGTGTCATTGTCCGAAAAATTCCGGTGCGGTCTCGTCAGTCGCGTAAATTTGATACCGGCCAGCAGTATCAAAAATGTCCGAAGCGCTCGCGTCCTGAAACAATACCAGATACGTTTAGATGTTTTTAGACATTAATTAGATAGCCGTTAGTATGTACGACGTCGATAAAAACAGATTTTTGTATTTAAAATAAATTGATCTGCTGATTAACTAACTAAGAAGGTAGTTAGTTTTTTCCTTTTTTTTTTGGGTTTCCCCTTATTACGCATTAATTGAACTTCCAAATGTTGAAATGGATGTTTTAGGAGGCGAAGAAATTGAGCAGAAGAGAATTTCAGTGCCCTCGTTCGCTGTACTTCTTTTAACCTTCTTTCTATCTAAATAATTAGGGATAAAACGAGTTGTAGCTTCTAAAAACAAGCTAACAGCCGCTAGAAGAAGCTTAGCTTTGAGCAAGTGCAAATACAAAGCATTTACAAATACAGCAAATACAATACATTACAAAATCTTGCGGAGTAGCCGCCCTGGTCAAGGTCTAATGAAGGAAGAGAACATCCCAGTCCTTAAACTTATAGTCTAGATATAATGTTTTGTGATATCTCAATAAGCGCCTATGGAGAGTTTCTTTGGATTTAAATATGAATTTACTGATTAATTAACCGAACAATCCTTGATTTATTTACGTGCGCAATTAGGCATAGCTTTGCCATCTACGTTGTGCCGTACGCTAGCGATAGATTATTTCTTGACGGTTCCTCGTAATTATCGGGATTACAGGATATGACTTTTCCTTGATTACGCTCATTATTTATTTATTGATAACGAATGAATAATTAAAATATACGAGTTCAACGGGTAAATGCGAATAACCGTATTGAATTTTCGCTTTATTATACGTAAATACGAACGCCATAATCGGGTTTATTAGTAATTTCGAACTTATAGACGAAATTATTATTTTTAAGGATCGGATTGTCGCGGAGAGTCCTCTGCATAAGAGATGATGGAAACGCAATGGAAAATTTACGACGCGCTAGCTGCCATGAATGTTGTATAACGTGAGCACGGAACAGCATCATAGAAGATATTACTTGAGCGAAACAACTGGATTAAGTAACGTAAGAATATCATACATAGACGAGGTTAAAACTTTATGGTATTGGACTTCGTTCAATTTATAATTTGTACTCGATATAAACGGTCATAATTAGGTCTAGCTTTCCCGCCAATCGAGGTTTGTATTCGTCGGTTTTAGTTCGTTTTCTAGTTGGAATCTAAGAGTGAAATTAATCATTTGTATGTCGATAATTGATAGCGACGGTCTAGCAGCGATAATTGTTAATAAGTGTATTAGAACATGAACTTATTGAGTAACGCAATTAAATTTTCATTTTAGGGTGAGAGAAAGCGCAACATACACAACAATTTCTTTACAACTTGGTAAAGTTATGCATATGTAAATGACGTAACAAATTTATTGTATCGTATTTTATATAATTTTATAGTTACGTAGGTATATCCATGGCGGAGATTACTTAAATAATTGTAATTTTTGGGTTATGTAGTTTCCTTGCATAATACACAACCAGAGGCAACAAAACGTTAATTTCTTAGCGGACTCTTAGGTAATCTCAAATGGATATGCTCTATTGCAGAATTAACAATAAAAATAAGAAGTGCTCAAATCCGTTGTAATTAATAATATGTAAATAATAAATAAAGTAAAATAAATGTTAAAACTGGTTTTATTGTAGAATTCTACAGAAATTAACAGAGTATAAAAGATCTACTGGATGTAAATGGCAAAAGGAGGCTATTAAACTCAGGTACAATAGTCTTCGAAGCAAAATATTTTATGGCTCAACACTTAAGTATAATAGGTTGCCTATATTTATATGTAGAGAGGACAAAGACAGGTGGAATTATTAGAATCGACGAAACACGAGTCCGTCTAGTCTCTGCGAAAAAGTATAATAATTTCATCCGCCTTTGTCCTCTCTATTTTGTGTTCCTTACCATACTACGCCACAGTCCTTGCTACCGTTATTTATTATTCATTATTCATTATTTCATGGGTATCGGAAATAGAGCAATAAATATGGTTGTGTAACAACAACTAGGACATTAAAAGTGACTTGTGCAATACTAAATAAGAAAAGGACAACAAACCCTGTCTAGGCGAAAGCCAGGATTTGTTAAAAATATACACCGAACCTCCTGAAAGAATCGATTTGCGAGGACATTGAATATTATGAGGACGGACGAAGACACCTTCGTCAAAAGTTTTTACTGTTATTAAAAAACCGGATACCCGTTTAAGAGATTTAATAACTTTGCCGGCGCGATGTCTTGTATTGTATAGAGGCCTACTCGGAAATTGATAATTTTGTTATAGCAACTGACTAGTAAAGATCTTCGACAGCGCTATACCCGCTTAATATATGTAAATATGTAAAGGATGATTTCTTAGCCTGTTCTGGGCCGTTTCTAATGTACATGCATGTCTCTGTTTGTTTACAAAATAAAATACTTGATTACATAGAAAGCTGTAAGACTTTTAAGACTTTTATCATCAATTTGGACGAAATCGAAAGAGCTGTTTCGATTTCGTCTAAATCGATGGCCAACGGCTTTAGAGATTAAGAGAATTTTTATTCAGGGGACGTGAATAACGCCTTTGCAGCCGTACGAAAAAGTGTCTTATGTAAAAGTTGTTTGGTGAGATCGTAAAATTTTTTTTTGGAGTTGTGCAACAAAAAAAAATCGTCGTTAGTTGTGACATTCGAAGTCACGACTTTATTTTTTTTTTTTTAACCGGACGATATACTTCCTTTATGTTTGACAAAGTTATTTTTTCTAATTGAAAACGATGTTCGCCACGCGTCTAAGCGCGCGAAAACTAATTTTCACCTAGATAGAAATAATGGCGGCTTAATTACAGAAACCTCGTAGCCATCCTACGCGATTATTTGCTGACAACAACCGCCGAGAATGCCGCGAGTAGATCGGATTGGCGTTAATTACAATTTAAATTATGCTTTTGAGGCAAAACTTGACGCTTACGGAATCAGAAACACCGCGAAACGTAAAAAAGTCCGTTAAATCGAGAAGTTATGCGAAAATGCTCGGGTTACCCAATCTCGATGCCGACGTAATTTGAATTTAACGGACGCGAACGATTTTCCGGAGCGAATTATCAAAGTTTGTTATTATCGTTTTACAGGTCAACGATGAACTGATGCAAATGCTTACTGATCTTAACGACTGGGGTAAGCAGACTTCACCATTAGAAGCTGTCAACAGATACTGTATAAAGCCTGTCCGTAATCATTAGCGTAAATTATCTTTTTTCACTTTAAGAGCTAGTACAGCATATCGTGGTCTCGTATATTTTACTTGTCGACAAACAAGCTAGTAACCGTAATGACCTCAATATGATACTGATCTTGCAACGAACGCGTTATTGTCCTGTACTTATTACAGCGCATATAATCAGTGTTGTATTATTGTATTTATTTTTTGATCTAATTAATAAGTAGGCTTTGTATAATTTCCGATTTCCGAAAGAGCAAGTTTTGTATCCGAAGGCAATTGTCGAAAAAGCGATTTCTAAAAAGCAACTTGTGAGGAAACCTTCCCAACTTTTTCGCTGTTAAATTCTGCTGCACGGATAAACTTCGGAACTAATAAAATTTATTTCATAAACTTGTTATGTAATCGCATCTCGTACTTCGAGAGCAGAGATCGATAACGCAGGTAAAAGCGCATTAAGAAACAAAGTTTGAAATGATATCGCGGATTTAGGAACATATATAATCCAGGGGTGGTTCTCAGAAACTAGGAGCCAGTTGTTATTATTGTTTTTGGGACTGTTCGAAAATACGTTTGTTTCAAAAAGGTCTCTTAGTACGGAAGCATTAGCCTATTCTCGGAGAATAGGCGATATGGCTGAGTGTGATGTGCTGCAGAAGAGTCTACAATCTATTCATTGCTGGCGTCTGAAGAATTATTTATCTTCGTCGCAGCGCGGTCTTTACAAATTGTTTTTTCTAAGTTACCGAGACGTCGTCGCCAATTTTTCATTTTTTATTAGGTCTAACAAGCCTTCTGAGTCACGTAGCGACTCTTCGATGCCCTATTCACCTTTCCACAAACTCTTCGATAAAAAACTATTCGATTCGAGAAATCTCGAGAAAAATTGAACGAAGCACGTGGGTAGTTACGCACTTACCTTATGAGCATCGAAGACTATGGCAATAATCGACGAGATCGCATTGCAATGACAACAACGTCGTACGAGTTTGAGGATGGCGTCCAAATCTTGCGCTACAGCTAAGTAAATTAGGGATAAAAGGGATAAACCTCTCCTGCTAAAGCGTCATAAGCAAGCCTGATTAGAATTTGCTCGCGATTATCGTAAGCGGGTAAACGAATGGAAAACAGTTGTTTTCAGTGATGAAAAGGAGTTTAATTTAGATCAACTTGATGGCTTCCAATATTGTGACGTTGGCCGAACGACATCACATCGTCATAGCCCACCTGGATGAGTAAAGATTTGAACATCTTAAGTTGGGGAACAGTAGGGCTAGAAATTCGGGAAGGAAAACAGATCGCTCAAAAGTACCTGAAGTTGCTCCAGAGGCAAATCGCTAATATTGACTTTGTGTATCTCGGTGAAGAATCAGCAAGAATAAATCAACGCATGGATGAACGACGACAATATCGATGTTATGGAATGGCCTGGACTTTCCCCGGACATGAGTATTATAGAATAGTTTCGGGGCTGGATGATGAGACAAGTTTACAGAGAAGGAAGACAGTTTAACACTAGAGAAGAATTGACGTTAGCCACGAGAACCACTTGCGAGGCAATTCCAATCGATTTGTTAAATAATTTACTTACTTCGTTACCTCGTCGCATGTTAGCAGTTACTGAAAAACGAAGAGGTCTTACCCATTATAATAAATAAAAGATAGTCGTTTCATTTCAATTTTTTTTTTATAGTCATTCCAATTAAAACGTTAGCGTTTCAACGAAAGCACCGCATATTCCGGAAATCATAAATTGCAATTTGAAGATACGCATTTCTCGATGCAAATCGGACCGTTCCGTTCCAATCAATTTTACGATACTTAAACCTTCCTTCGACACAAAGTTAATTTGCCTGAATTTGGTTTCAGAATTTCGCCTAACCAATTTCGTACGTCTCACACCGAAACAAATTAACATGAAAAGCGAGTACTTGGAAAACTGGTTCACGTCTTACGGGAAACAGTCGCGGCCGCCGAAGAAATCAAGGAGTACATTTCGAGATCTGGTTTTCAATTTATGGAACGGCTGTGTATACGTACTCGATGGTAATCGATATATGTACGTATCCATGTCTTGGAAACATTTCAATTCTCGTAAAAAAATACGGGAAAAATAAGATCAGCTGCGTATATCATTAGATTCTTATTTTTTTCCGTAAATACGTGGATGTCGTTTAGAATTCGGGTTTGATAAATGTTGCTGTTTTGGTGGAAGTACGTGCGTATAATACATATGTATGTATCAAGAAAGGAGCTTCGGGTTAAATGTAGGCAATACTTTTTTCCTTGTTTTTGCTATGATTTATTTTTGCATACGTTCGTTGTATAAAAAACATAAGATATTGATGGATCTTACAAGCATTTTTATAATATATTACTTTCCCTTGTTGTCGATATTAAAACATAATGGCACGTCTTCGTATGGCCGACATTATTAATAACCACAAATATTCTGATATTTACAGGACCAAAAGGAATGAAGAAAGATGATATTGCGTATATAGACGTAGTCTGCTTGAAGTAACATTTAACACTTTGAAAATTTAATAAGACATTGAGGAATACATGTAGTAACGTAGCACAGTGGAACTTCTACAATATATCTCCAAATCTGTGCTTATGTTGTTTATTTCCTTCGTTACAATGTATTTTATGTGATTTAAGGATGGCAAAAGTGCGCCTCTTCCAATTCGATGAATATACTGCATATATTCGATTAAGATTTGTACGGCCGTCATTTTCTTCAGTTCACGCGCAAGAATTGGTCTAAGTTGAAGAATTTAACATTGTAAATAATTAAATTAAAAATAATAAAATTCATGTTAAAAAATCGATTAATTAAGGTGATTATTAAATGAATGGACGCATTTGGACATGAACCAAGATTTTCATTGTCTTTCAAAATTTGGCTAACAATAAGTTGCAAGCTTTTTAAGACGCAACATGTATCTTAGGACGCCTTATTTTTTGCGCATTGTTAAATTTGTAATATTTCATCTTTATGCTTATACTTAATGGTTTCTGTAAGATGTTACTTATTTGGCACCAGCAATACCCTTAATGCAGCTTTATGCTCGAGCTAAACTTCATAAAAGAGATAGATTCCCAAAGAAGAATTAAATGTAACTGTTTGAATCGAAATCTTTTACAATAAGTAATGCTTAAATAGTTATTGCCCAACAACTGTGTTGATTGATTTTAATATTGGAGATTGACCATTTTAGTAAAGAAGTTATAATTAGCTTAATTCATCTTTAAAGTCTTTGAGAGAATGAAATAAAACACTCATTCAAAACCGTCGAATAACGATCATTTTCAACAAAAAATCAAAAGAAGATCGTTATTTACTCAAAATTTTAAACAACTTAAATCGTACGCAAACTTATCCCTTCAATTATTCTAACATTATTATTATTATATGAATCTCTACATATAGCCCCCGATATTAAGAAAATCATATAATTTTTGACTCAAATAACTTTATTTACCATCTAAGGAAGGACTTCTAACAAGATCAATAAATTCCGCGGAAGTTACGTGAAAGTCGTAGATGTTAAAGGAAACTTCCTAAATAATTCTCGACTCGTTGTTTTGCCGAAGAGATTTAAATCGCCATCCGTTTTCGGCCCGAAGACGAAGGTCAGCGACCGGTACAGCCTTGAATTAAGTTTGGAATAAATGAAGATGGTACAATGTAAACATCATTTCGAATTCTTTGCATTGTTTCTTTTTTTTAATTTTTTTTTTCTGGCGAGTTTAAAAACTATAAACGCGAGTTTTTGGAGAGGAAGGACACGATTATAAAAATATGTGTAAAAATTTTCTTTTGCCAATAATAAGAAACCTACGAACTAATCCTGCAGCAACTAAAAGGGATTCATTCATTCAGATCTATAACACCACTTCGTGACTTCGTATTTATTTACTTCGACGTTTTTTTTTTTTTAATTTTCTTTACTCACCTCATCTTTCGAGCCCTTCAAAGCTGCTAGAATCGACCCGAAGGCGAAACTTAATCCAATACACAAAATGAAGATCAAAACGCGAACGGCAGGAAAACGTCCATGATACGTTCACCAAATTTTTTCGATGAATTACGTTTAATTACCGCTCCATTTTATTGTTAATAAACTTCAATTAAACAGATTAAAGATTGTAAACAAAAAGAAAACGTATATTAGCACTGATCGAAGAGGAAGGCGCGTGTTTGTGTGTATAGCAGATACAGGTAGTACTAAAACAGTTCTGCTGTATCGAATAAAGACCAGATCTGCAACTAAAAGGCTTCCTTCGACATCTCTTAGCCGGTCCATCTACGAAAGTACAGTTAAGAGGGAATTATTTCGCCGTAGGCCTTCTCGCGTTTTTTACGCCTTATTAAAACTATTTTCGTGTCTTTTTCTAAGCTCGAAGCGATCCTTCTTCTGGAACAATTAGCGGTCGCTGTACGGGCACGCCGTTTCATTCCTCAAATGTGTCGTTACACCGCAGGTGTACTGATCCGATTGTCGTGTAACGATTCTCTGGCTTTTTTTTTGTTTTCTCCTTTTTTTTTTGTTCTCGAGTCTTACTTCAAGGATATAATTAATCGTTTGCGTTTGTTACCTCCATTATTGTAACAACGGCGTAACAAGATTCTTAGCAAAAAAATGCAACAAACCGGTTTTCGTTTGACATTCTTCCGTTAGATCTGAAAGGAGCGTTTACGTATGTATAACGAAGTAAATTGAAAGGTATGTTTTTTAGAATACCGTTTTTTTTTTTTTTTTTTACTAACGTAATCACTCTATTCTGTTCGGAGAATCGTTAATTAATCGAACTGTAGACCCAGCAAGACGTAAAGTAT
Source organism: Oryctes rhinoceros (assembly GCA_020654165.1). NCBI lineage: Eukaryota > Metazoa > Arthropoda > Insecta > Coleoptera > Scarabaeidae > Oryctes > Oryctes rhinoceros. Next base: position 1,965,404 of record JAIOKQ010000548.1, on the reverse strand, counting down.
TTGGAGTGTATCAGAGGTTGACCTCTGAGGTGAGGGTACGTTGAAGCCTTATATGGTTGCGTTTTTGTTTTTTATGGCAAACAAATGGAAGACTGCTACATCAAAATGTATCCCTATTTGTCTACTATAGTTCGCTAGAAGCTCGTGAGAAGATTATTGTTCCATTTAGAGTAAAGGAGTTGACGGTGAGTAGATGCCAAAGAGATTAGAAAAACGTTATTTTTTCACTGTTGGATTGATAACAAAAAAACAGTTATGGTATGAAGTCGGAGTGGTTTGAGAGGTGCATTGCTCGGTAATACGAGATGGTGATCTCTGTCACCTTCAAACTAGTGACCTCAGGATGCCAGCATCTTCGATCTCGCACACTGAAAGCTCCTTGAACTTGATTTCCATCTTTGGAAGAGGAAAAAAAGTAGCAAGAGAGCAAATCAGTCGTAGGTCACTGCTCGTCTTCCGAGTCCTTCCTTCAACGTGTTAGAGGCTTCCAACTCAATTTTGTCGAGTTTAATAGAGAACTTGCTACAAATGTACTGCTTCTTCAAATCGATTATTGAAAGATCACAAGCGTAAGCAGGCTCGGCAATGAAAAAGTGTTCGACAATAAAGAATGTTTTTACTTACTATGACGCCACTTGGCGTACCGACTCAGAAAGCCATGTTTGCTAGTAATACTGTCTTGAGTTTTGTATATTTCATTGACTAAGAAGATCTACAGTGGTTAGATAAATAACCAACAACTAGTCAATATTTAACAACCTAATTAATTAGAAATGTAAGTCGGTACTCGGTGCTACCTCTGTGCTTCACCTTCACTTATTCGTATTGTTAATTGAGTACCGTAAATGATAACTTGCTTCATTTTGAGAAACTCTACAAGTCTAAGTAACAAAAAATCTAGTAAATCTAGTAGGTTAATGGACTAATTGTAAGGAAGGAAAGGTTTAACATTTGACGTACTTTTAATGAATTACTCGCGTTATTATTAAATGCAACACGTGTCGCAAAAATCGACCATTTTAACAATCATCTAAAGAAGGCAGATGCAAATTATCGACAGACAGAAATTAAAAAGTTAATTAGAAAATTTAAAGGTTAATGAGCTCACGGGCAATTTTGCGGCGAACATTCTCAGATCATCATCGGAAGAATCGACGGAAAGGAAGGAAAACAAAGAACGATTATTTGTCTTAAACGGAGTTCGTTTTTATTCCATGAATTATCTTCTTCTTTTTATTGCAAAATTTACTAGCGAGATGTTTTCCTCTATTGATCGGTAACCGTTATTGATCTTGGTTATAATTTTAATGGCAGGATGACATTAATTTTAAAGAATGTGTCGACAAGCAGAAATTAATTACAAGAACTTATCGATAGAGTCGATGAAAATACAAAATGGAAAGAACGGGAAAGACCGGTCAATTATTTGCGTTTTTTTGCCTTCGACCTCTTGGTGCATGAATTTAATTCCGCGTGGCTGCGCGATTGAAAGCATTGATTTTGCCGAATCCGGAGGTACTTCAATCTCCGCTACAAATTTTTTACGTGCGAAACGTCGTATTGGGACGGAATCTACGGTTCTACTTCCTTATCCGAGAAAGAAGCATCTAGCTGCGATAATTGATTTTAGCCTTTTTCCAAAAACTAGAAGAAATCATCGTCATAGTCCAGACACTTTGCTGTCCCAAGATGTCCAGATCTCCAGAGTTTCAATAAATTCCTTTTTTGTTCAGCATCATTTCAACAGACATAATTCATTATTGTCTTGGTTTTCCTCTTTTGTTTGTTCGTATTAACCGCCCGTTCTTTTCTTTCCAGACCTCAAAGCCATCTTAATTTCGTCTCTTCCAATAATTGATCAATAGAATCTGCTTCGAGTGTCTTCTTTCCTTATCGATTCTCTTCACTCAAAATTCACAAAAAATAAAACTTTATCTTAAAATGTTTGTTCTTTTTTTTTACAAAAAAAAGGCAATTCCGCAATACAAATTGATTTAAATTGATTAAATAAGTGAACATCGCTTTGATTTTGAATTCACGATTAAAATCGGCATTTAGAAAAAAAAAAAAACTTTGTTTAAATCTCATTTCCCGTTACTTAATTTGATAAATTTTATCGATTTCCGGAACAATAGCAAACGAATCAAGGTCCTGCTTGCCCTCAATGTTACGACTCGAATCTCGCAACTGCTGGCAGCAAAGCCGACTTGGGAATTAATTTGACCTTTTAGAAACGTGCCCCAAGGAATATACATTGTACGTAATTCCACCGTTATTCTCATCTTCCTCGTTCTCTATATCGATTGCTAAAGAATTATTGGGTACGTCTTTTTACCGGGCTTTTGTAGTCGTAATAATGATTACTTCTTGCTTTGGAATTGAATTGTGGATAGAGATGACAAAGGCAGGTGAAGTTATTACTTTTTTTGCAGCTACTAGACAGACTCGTGTTTATTCGTGTCATATAAAAGCTGACAAAACACGACTTTATATAGTCGCTGCAAGAAAGTAATTATTTCAACAGTCATCCGAAAGCAATAATTAATATTTATCTACGTTGTTATCTTGTAATCTTGAAAACATTCAGCAAAAAGCAAAAGTACTCTGTATCTCAGTTTGAGATCTTTGATTTAAACGTCTAAAACTTATTTCAATATAATCTACGATCAATATGGTATATATCTCAAACAGTTGCAGCTTAAAACATACTTTCTAGTAGACAAATACAAAAGCTCGTGTGCCGTCATTCCCAACGAGAAAAAGCACGCCCATATAAGACGTATTAAGACGTATTGATGTTGAACATCAAAAAGCCTTTAACGTGTGTCTCCCCGCCGCCCTCCTTTAGCTCCGCCGAAAACGTGGGGATGGCGCGTATTCGCCAGGCGAATATAAATTACTATTTGCGAGAAAAGAAGTCAACGGATCCGCCACATTAATATTACTTACAGTTTCTGAATGCGAAGCGTTTACTGCCGCGTTGCCGATCTAAAAGTTTAAAGTTCAGGGAAAACGAAAGAGATTCGTCCGCGTAGGTGTATTTAGCAGCGATCCTTTGAAAGACGTCGTGCTCTCGTAAATCGACGATGGTACGTCGCATCTTGTTTGAATGCGGGTTATTTCCGTCCCTTAGGAAGGTATTCAGCTCTGTTTACGGGCACTTTTTGGATACAATCGCTTGATATGATAGGGAGCGAGTATCGAGGATGTGACATTTTCCTGCTAGGTCAATTTGTGAGAACTTGAAATTTTAAGATGGGCAAGTTACTTCTTTATTTTTTTTTATGAAATAGCAAGTAGTTTGCTTGGAATGGGAGTTTTTTGCGATTTTAGTAAGGCAAGCTTAGCATGACAGGAAGGTAATGAAGCACCACCACGAAAGATCGTTTGCGACTAGTTTGCGAGATTTCGTCGTACGTCTATGATGAAAGCCGAAGATGAAGGTCGACCAAAATCGATTGTTGCTCCAAAAAGGCAAGTCTGCAGTACATTCAATTTTGTGAACATTTAGCCCTGAAAAGGATCTGTTTCCGATGACCCAGGCACAAAAAAATGGCTTTATTTTTTGAGATAATTGAGATAATTTAAAATTTTTGGGAAATACCGTTACTTTTTTACGTTCGATATGTTAAATATGTTGTACACTGGGAGCACATCAACTAGTTTATGCAAGATGGCTAACGGAATCGTTCGACTCTCTGCTATTGCAATGTTTCAGTGCACTTAATCGTTGTTTACTATTTTTGCTAGGAAAGCAAATATTTAACTTATTAAAGACGGACGGTAAAAAATTGAAGTAGAATCGGTCAAAAAAGGCAACGATTTCGATGGCCGTCTTCTACATGCTGGTTAAAACATTAAACATTAAACATTTAACATTAAATAAAATTAAATAGAAGTGAAACATATTGTATTCTTCGTCAGATTTAAATTTAAACTTTCTCACATCATCTTGTACACTCTATAATGTTTAGTACTGCAGGGCGTGCTAATTACGTATGTAAAGCATTGATTGAACATATATTTCTTAAGTAAATACAACGTGAATCACGCCGTATCCAAATCTATAAATAATCGCACACCAGAGAACACAAGCCAATTCTTCCAAATTCAAGGTTTCATTTGAATAGTCCGATATCGTCGGAGCATTGTCCGGTGTGACGCGCTCTATCCGATATGGATCAGCGCCCACTGCGACCACCGGATATGCGAGTTGTTCGCGTTTCGTTTGTCTTCCTCGATCTGTAACGCGCAATTGATTCCGTCGACGAACTCTACGTAGGAACGTTAGGAAAGCATAAGTAATTCTCGGGCGTCATTTTCTAATTGATACTTTGGATTCGGCGAAGGTCCGCCTATTCTTTCGCCGAATAAGAACAAAGTGAACGGTGGTGGTGGAGCGGCGATAAATTTTCGGGGCAATAAATCATGCTTTTTCAATTTACACCGACGTCGATCAATAATTATTTATTTGGCATTTTCATTTTCTTTCTTTTTGAATGTAGGGTCCTTGTAGTAACCAAGGTAGCAAACTTCGATGATTACAGTATTATTATTAACAACAAAGAGCAGAGACTGTATTCATTAGACATGTGTTCATTCATCCTACTTGCTTGTTTGTCTCTTATTTTCATTCACAGAAACTTAAAAGATATCCCTTGTACCACTATTAACAATGGCAGCGCATTTCGTTCGTTAATAACGTACGTAACTACCACCCCACGAGGCTCCACCATCAGGTAACGAAGCTTATTAGACACGCTCCTATTAGGTTCAGGCGAAAATTCAAGCCGTCCTCGAAGATCGGTAAACGAACGTGTTAGATACGTTTTGTTACTTTCAAACGTACGTTCTCGATACATATCGGAAAAATTGGTTAAATACGATCGATTCATCGAATCGTTCGGCGTACTGTTTACATCCATCGCATCTAAAAATTATCAATACAGCGCGTGACGGAACGAATACGGAATATGTCGGAAAAATATTTGCTTTCTCCGACGAATTGTTGGCCAGGTCATGACGAAACTTTCTTTTCTCTGCATTTACGACCGATTGTGACCTTGATAGATGTGAAAACTTTGTAAATGGGGCACGCTTAGATCTGGCGGAGGCGAAGTAACGACGTTGATCGCCGAGCGGAAGGAAAACGACAAAAAAGAGAAATAGGTAGCTTTCCCATCGCTATTGTAACCGTAACGGATTCGCTTCTTTGCTACTGGTTTAAGCGGAATTTCGCAAGTTGCGGTACACGATACGGACATTTGTGATGCTTAGAACAGAAGAAAATAGCTACGGGATTCTCTGCCGTGTTAAACGTAGGATCTGTGTGAACGTTGTAATAGCCTAAATACAATTGAAAGTAGGAAGAACACATCTTATCTTAAAACCGATACAATATAAGTTGAAACTAGGAACGAAAGGCAAGAAACCAAACAGAGAACGATACACATGTCAGGAAGAAAACTAAACAGTTTAACCGATGTCGTGGGGCCAATAGTAACGAAGATAGCCCCATTAATAGTGACTCGTTAATTCAAATCAGTTTGTATTAAAGCGGAGCCAAAAGAGTTTCATCTTTTGAATTACCAGACGTTGGATAAAATTGTTAAAAGCAAAAGGTCGTCCTAAAAGGTCCAATATCAACAAAGAGATTCTGCAATCTTGCGTCATTATCGGAGATTCACCAGAAGCCCTGTTGATGTCTCTAGTAAACTTGAAAGTTAACTCGTTACCTCAGAACGGACTGCGAACTCAGGATTAGTTGAACAGAAGGCATTTTGTGGTTGGTTAGGAGGATCTTCGCTAAAGAATTGCGGCCACTCCGGCTTCGAATACGCAACAATTCCAGTCACTGGAGCTTAGTTCTTCGCGGTGGATCACATGTCGCCATCTTCGCAAATTGGGAAAGAAGGACAAAGGATGCAGAAAAGTTCTCCAGTAATTGGTCGCAGAACAGGTACGGCGATTAGGGCAATCCTGCGATCGATCCTTTCCAATCCAGGGTGATATAAGTAAATCCCCGATAAATGGGGATGATCCATGTTTGTTTTATAACCTTGTCGTCGCATGTGTGTAGCATTAGACACTTAATCGTTAGATCCTAATATTACAATTAGGAAATGATTAGTTCTGCCAACTAGTGTTGAAGGGATCCTTTTTTTTTAATGAATTGCATTATCTGACAAAATCTACCACCATATGCAATAAAATGTAAACATTACCAAAATTGGAAAACAAAAAATCCTCTTAAACGTAATCCACCATCATATTAGAGAGATCTGTAAATCGCTTCAGAAGTTTCAGAAGATACTAAAGGCAATCAAGTATAATAAAGGATAATCTAAATTGCGGTTTCTTCTGGCAAACTTTATCACATCAATCAGCCTTAAGAACAAGAGACGTAATTAATCGAGAAACCGCACAATTAAATTGCCAACCAATTATTCAACTTTAATTAATCACCAAACAACGTCAGATTCGCCCCGTTTTTAATTTTCCACTTTCTTCTCGCCCTAACGAGATCAATTATAATCAAACCAGGAAATATCCGTACCGTGTACAGCTTCACACCACTTCCTTTCTTCTCGCGGAACGAATTTAACAGCGTTGAAACCGACGATCGACTTAGAATTAGCACTTTCCAAAGTAGAGGCCGCAAATAGGACCCGATGGAACGTTGTACGGGAACAGATCGACGTAAATGTAAATAACGTTCGCGTAAAGCGGGAGCTTGCATGAAATTCACACTTACTTTTCATATCCTCTTGTTCTCTCTGGCCGCCTTCTCTTCCTGTTTGAGCCGCGTAATGGCCTGGACCGAACCGAACAGTACTTTCGCGGTAACTTGGACACTTTTGTATTTTCCCCCTTCCGGCTTGTTCCTATCCGGGATGGTGGGCGACATTGATATCGGGTAAGTGTTGTTGTTGGCGTCCCTTAACGTGCAAGATTTACAGTTGTCGGGCAACATTTGGTATATGGTCGGTATGCCGTAATGCGGAGAAACAAGGACGCTGTATCTGCAAGAGAAGAAGAAATATGAAACGGTGTATTGGTCGATTACTTTGCTTAAACTCCATTATACAGGGAGATTCTAAAGTATTCACTTTTTGATGAAGCTATAGCGTCTCTTAATTGGGTTTCCGGCGTGCAAATTTGCTTTTCGTAAACGCGCAGAAAAAAAAGACGGGGCGAGATAACAATTAACGGTTGACATCTCGGACAGAGGAGTAAGCTCGTGTTTTACTATATGCAATGGGCGTTTCATTCTTCTATTTTGCCTATCTGTTTAGATTTTGCGGACACTTACATTTTTTTAATTTAAACAGTAGAAATTCTAATCTTTAACGAGAGAATTTGCTGAAATACCTCGTAAATCGTCAGTTACTGTTATTGTTAATAGTTACTGCTCCTTGTATTGGCTAGCCATGACGAGCAAATTTTCGTGTGCCGTACATGTATGTAAATGGGGCTCCATCTTGTGTTGACAGGTAAGACTGGTGCTACAGCTAGTTTATACATGTGCAAGTTACCTGTTAATAAGCTCTGATGTCTACGTGTACAAATCTTTTAGGAGTAGGTTCGTAAAGTATGCAGATTAAAAAAAAAAAAAAAAAACATATATTTATAACTATTAATAGTCAATTTTAACCTTGAACCTTGAGCATTTACAACAGCTATTGTTATGTACCTGGTATTGGTATTAGTTCCTTTGATTGCGTTCATATTATTGGTAATACTCTACTTAATATTTCGAATATACGCAACTACAATACAGGGTGAATCAAAATCGTTATATATCAAAAATTTTTAATGAATTCACAAACTAGTCAGATGCTACAAATCTAACAAAGCTTGGCGTCAATGCAACCTCTCGTTTTCGTCGTCCTCTGTAAGATCTCAAGTAATGGCGCGTATACATAACTTATTCTTATAAGATTGAGATATATTTTCACGATTCAAGGCGTAAGTAGCAAAAATAAAAACATTTTTCCAAACGTAAATTGACGAAACAAGGAGAGTAACGTTAAAATTTCAGGATTACGTGCACTCTCTCTGTTAACGCGTTACGTAACGAAATCCCGGCGTTCTTTCGAACGATAAATTTTGCTCTTGAAATGCTATTTTAATACTGCAACACTTGATTTTGCAGTATTCGTTCAAAAACGACTCCGACTAAAGAAGGCAGATCACTTCGTCTCCTTGTGTTTTATCCAATATCCGAAAATGTTGAATATTCGCAAATTGTAAAAGACACAATAGAATTATACGTTTAAGACCCGAAGGAAATGCAGCGAAGTGAAATCTGATCGGACGCTCTAACTAAATTTATTAAGCAACACAACAATCATAAAATTAACTATTATTAACGTTATTCATCTGTAGAATTCAATTTCGGCACATCCATCTTGCGCGGTTTGATTGAGAATGAATTTAGCACGTTTGAGAAATTCAATTTACCGATACATACGATCTCCGACTTGCTTCGCCGTTTTCTCGTCGACGCCGTATATATATATTACACATTAGCATTAGGTACGGCGTTTGTATTGGCTTTGAAAGCTTATTTGCGCGACTTGAAAGGGAGGTTAAGTACAAGATGATGCGCCTAATAATTGCTGCATTCCTTCGCGTTCCATCGCGATACGTTGGATGTGATTAGAATTTAACCTTTTCTCACGGAGCGCCGTAGATTTTTCAAGATTAGGTAAATGGTGATTTGCTGACACGACGAAGCGGATAATTTCAATTATTGAGCACTTTCAATCGTGCAAGCTAAACAAGTTAATCAACGCGGTTCCATTGGTTTTAGTTAAATATGTGTTTAACTTTCTTCCTTCAATAAAGATAATACTAAAGGGGAGAGAATAGGAAAGTTGCACGAAATTGACTGTGTTGTTGGGAATATTAAATGTTTTTCGATAACTTTTGTTTGATTTATTACTGCGAGGATAGTTTGAAAAATTGCAAGTCACAAGATGAAGATGGCGTTATTCGTTAGAATTATTCCGTTGCATGCGTTCTGTTTGCTATGTCGGTCGCTCAGTTGTTGTCTTGGCAGTCACCTGCGTCGATCAATGTTTATATAGGCAATACGCCTACGCAAATTAAAGGGAAGATGGACGCTGTTTACGGGGATTCGGCACCAGCACATCCTATAGCGGAATTTTAAAAACAGCTAAATTTAAACGTGATCATACCAGCTTCGTTAACGGACCACCATCGATAATATCAGAAACGTTCAATAAATGGTCCTAGGCGATCTAAAGAGATAGCAGAAGCTGTGGGGAATCGAAAAGAACGTATCTATCGCATGTCAACTAAAAATTTTAATATGGCGGCGCTTGCTCATGCTCAGGACGCGTTGTTAACGCGACAGTTTAAGCGAGATAAATCAGAGTTTTAGCGTCTCTTGACTGTAGATCGGACTAAGGTACACCAGTGCGCTCTTGGAACCAAGGATTATCATTAAATAGGTTTAGCTTCTTGCTATTTACATGATGTGGAGGTTTGGGACGCCCCGTATATATAAGAATTAGTCACATATATAACAATTACACTTTCACGACACAAATGTCAATGAACATGACTAACTTGCGCGATTTATTGTTGGTTATTAATAGCGATACTTCACCTTGTACTGATAATAAATTTAGAATTAGCGCTATAATGGTACTAGGAAAGAACCTCATACGTGATTGCAAATAGCCGGTAAAAGTACAACGAATAAAGCTTTGAAATTAGCTTCTGTAATTACACGTTTAATTGCTTCGTAAGTAGAATAAGTAATGTAATGATTTGTACTAATTAAAGGAAAACCTTTCAATTTTTTACGCGATTACCAAAGATTCCGAGCTGATTAAATATTTCGTGCGTTTCAATTTTTTTTTTTTTAATAGACTTTAGTGATTCGAACGGGATCATTATTGATATAGAAGTAACGGGAAAAATGCGATAAAAAATTGCTACTGGCACATGCTAACAGTAACGCGTTCTTACTTATCTTGCGAGAAATAATGGTTCGATTCAATTGCAAACGGCAACGTATCACTCGTAAAAGCTATAGTTTCTCGTTCGTTAGTAATTTAAATATCACAGATTTATGACCTAAAAAAAATCACACCAATAAAATCACCATCGTCTCGTTAAAGCTAGTAAACGTACGGTTATTGTACGCATTGCACAGCGATAACTATTCCAATAAGCCATTAATTTTTGATGGCTTCGATAGCCGGGAAAAGAAATTGTTGAAATATTTTTTTCTACCACCGAACCGATTCAGTTCAACGCGGACGCTCATGACGTATAATTGCTACAAATCATTTTAACACTTATACGACCCAGATTCGTTACGGGAGAGATGTTTCTCGCTGTCAGGTCGTCGGTTGTAACGATTACATTAAAATTCCATAAACAATTAGATATTGGATTACTTAAGTTAGAGCCGGGTATACGTTAAAATGGCGTTTATTAACACCGCTCGGCTAAAAGCCGATCTAGATCACGGATATTATTAGTGTACGTTTGTTCTTATCGTTAGGACGTACGTATATGTACGTACTTAATACATAAAAAATCTACGTTTCGCGTTCTTAATTGATGTTATTAAACATCCAAGGAAACAGTAGGGTTAACATCGAGCGGCGAGCCAATATTGTTGAGAATAAAAGAAATTGTTTCCTCCTACTTCTTAAATTCGCCAATCTCTGAAGGAACACTTGCTCTGTTTTATGATTAAGTGAGACCCAAAATGGGCGCCATTCACCTTATATACTTCTAGTACAGTGATAGCTCTAAATATTCGATAAATCTATTTAATTTTTAATTATTATTGAGGTCCCCTTTTTAACATCGTAAACTGGAGCTTTTAGAAACCAAAATATTTCACTAACATACAATTTTCTTATGTTGTTAATTATATTGCTTAACCAGAATATTAGAATAGTTAGAAGAGTTAGAAGAAGACATCCTTCCATTGAAGCTTTGTTGTTATTATTTTAACGAAGTGCACGATTAAATTAACAAAAACACTCTAACAACTACAAACAAAAATTTCGTTGAATCGGTCTTCTTCTAGCGTATATTTGTAGTTATCTTATCTAATTGAGAGGTTTACATTGGATTTAAGTAAAAACATAGAGGAAAACATACGATAATTCTGTTAATTTGGAACTTCGAGCATTTGGAGCAGATTTCGTGATGTTCGAAACACGGTAATCGGATATTCGAATTTTTTTACGTTGGTTCCACCCAATTTCGGGTAAACATCCCGGGAGTAGGTCAGTACCAAGACAAATGTAATTGTACGTAGAACCATCTTCAGTGCTATCTTAACCAACGGGAGAGAAAGCTGGGTAAACCAGTCTCTTTTTAAAAGGACAACACGTAAACGTAGAATACGGAACGGAGCGGTAAAAGAAGAATTCGAGAGATCGAGTCCATACTAAACGTTGTAGAAAGGAATCGAATTAAGTAGTTTGGACATCTTAACCGAGTGAATGAAAATCTTCAGATGAAACAAATATGGGCAACAAAAATACAGCAAAAAAAAAGAAGGGAAGACCGAGAGAATTGAACGATAAAAAAAATAAAGAAAAAGAATGGGTAAAATTCGTACACCTCGATTTATAAGCTTACGACATGATGTAAAATTTATTCGCTTTACACTTGTTACCGATAGGCTTCTATCTCGATTTTTCCCTGAGATACGTACTAAGGGACTCGTTAGAGCAAGAAATTTTAATGATCGGAAGCTCATTGAATGTATTATAGATAGATCTTTGAATAGTAAAAACAAGAATTTTACCTGTAACAAAACATAAAGTAGCTACCCCGAAACAATAGAATAATGCGTGCACAAACGAATTAATTTAATCCCAAAAGAAGTCGATGTATTGAACAATCGACATTAGCAATTATAATGCAACAGCGGTTAATATGAAGGCACAACAATACATAATGGCGTCGCATAATAATTGCTTCGCATTTTACGCACAATATCGCGAATATGTATCGAAACAAATACACGCGAGAATTTGTTTTTGGTCGCATCCATTCGGGCGTTCGAGTCTCTCCAGCGTCTGTTATTTCACTAACAGTATAAAAAAAATTGAATGCTGGGCACAAAAGGAACTTGCCTGCTAGTAAATTTGTGCGGAAATGTTAAAAAGCCGACTGCATCGTCTGTTTAGTTGTTCCGGTATTTTAATTTCGCCACATGGGACTTACGGTGTACACTTGGTGCCCTTTCCCTCGTCAATTAAAACAGATTCGGGAAAGGATTTAGTGAGGACGAAGCTGTGTAAGAATCTTCTATCTGTCTACGAGACCTGCTAAGAGAAATGCTTTAGCAGTGCTTCGAGAGGCAACTTGAAAGAATAAACAAAATAAATAAAAATGTTCGAAATATTTTGCAGATCCTCAGTGTCGTAGCTTCAAGAACCACTTTAAATTTAAATACCTCCATGCAAAATTTTACTTTTTTTTTTATTTTTTTTTATATTAGCATACATTATTCCAACAAAAACAATTAACGGATGATTCTCTGTTTAAATTTTAATTTTTTCTTCGCGTGAATAATGAGAAAATGTGTAATAAATATAACTTACCTATCTCTAATACTTATGTTGCCAAAATTTCATCTTTATCTGACGCGATCTAATAAATTTCGCTTTAGAATTCCCGATTCATTCTATTCTACCGATTCGAAAAGTAAATAAGTAAAGCAGACGCGAAAACAAAAAAAGAAAAAAACAGCGATTTGACCGATGAACTTACTGAACTGAATTTTTCGGCACGTCGGATAATACGCAGGATCGATTCTCGTTCGTCTCTGTATCCGTGTCGTGTCCGTATATCCGTCGATTATTTCGTTGTTATTCCGTGAGAATGTGCAAAAGCAAGGCGATCGGCCGCTCGAATTGAGTCTAACAGGAACCCAATGCTCTAAAGACACACTGACAGACTGACTTCTCCAAGTAGTTAGTTATGTATACCTACTCTTTGGTTCTCTGGTACTCCAGTACACTTTCTCCTTTGGCCGAGGTGGGATCATGCCGCGGTGAAAGGTTTAAAAAATACGCGACATTCTGCCGTTTAATGTTACCGATGTGCTTCGACCGCACGCTTGATGCGAAAACGTTGTGTGCGCTTAGATGCGGGCCTGTTATTGATCAGGGAGAGCCGTTTCGTATTCGATTATTGATTAATCATATCAATGGTGCATGTTAATTAATTTTGAAAGTAAACTTAAAATGTTCACAATTTTTTTATAAAGTTGTACGCAACCTAGAACCAGTACTTTTTTTAAATGAGTAGACGCACTATTTCTTACTTATTGTTAGTCTTCTTTAATTGGCATCGAGCTCAAGATGTGCTTACGAATGTCAATTACATCAGCTCTAAATCTGAAGAAATTGTCTTATTTATTTAATTTAACTTCGTTCTTTAGTTTAAGTCAGTTTAAAGAAGCGAACATGAGTCATTTATTGGTTTTCGATTTGTTAAGATTACAATTAAAAGGCTTCTTCAAGCGCTTAAGCTAGGTACAATGAGCGTTCCACATGCTTGGTGTATATCGACATAACCTTTCTAAGTCAACTAACAAGTGCTGCAACCTAACAAAACTTAGAGAATGCATTAATACAGAGTGTTCTACTACGTATCTACAAATCTTCTTGATACCTCTTCCAATATGATTACGAGATTCCTAACATCTGAGGTGGACACTCCTGTTCGTTTAATTACTTTAATAGAACCATGCAGGCTCCGAATACGGGAGGGATATGGGAGCTCCTGTCTTTACCTGTCGGCGCGAACCTAAACCTATTAACCTAAACGGTTTAAGATCCGTTTGTTCGCTTGTTTTGCGAAATCCTAGAACATCCATCTCCCTCGCTTACAGACGCTCTACGTGTTTCTATTGAACAATCCTCGTACGTACTAGCGTACGCGCGGGGTTACATCTTCCATTCGAATGGATTATAATTCCTTTGTAACGCGCATTTTACGCGTACTCATTTTAGTCGTGCGACCATTATCGTTGAAACGGAACACCTTTTCGCCTCTTTTTCATTCACCGCGGATAAGTGAAATGAAACGACGTCAATTTGACGGTGGCGAGATGTACCGACGACCAACTCGTTGACCTACTATCCTACTAAAATTACTAGCACTTTTCAGTTCTTCTTTTTTTTTCCTAGCGTGAATTGATGAAACGAAAGTATCCGACATACAATAATGGCGAGAATGATACCGGTGGCGCTATTTTCGAGAGCGGTTTCCCTATCTTCGCAACCGTAAACAAGGATCTCTCGAGAACGTCCACGCGCATTAGACTACTTTCTATTCCCTCTTCTATATCAACGTCTTTCTTTTTTCTTTTGCTCCATATAGGATAGTATCAAAGCTTCGCGACGGATATTAATAAGCGATCAATTGATTCAAGTAAAAGGCGCTAGAATATTATAATTGTACTGTGTTGATCCTTTAAAAGACGTTTAAACAACGTTGTACGTAAATACGCCCATAAATGGAATGGAAATTGTAGGATTTCGGCTTATACGATCGTCGGTTGTATGAAAATCTCGAATCCACACGAAATAATCGAGATCGCCGCGCTAGAGTATTCCCTAAAGTTGACCAAGCAAGTACTCCAATTTTTTTTTCTATTCATACTGTTGACGCTTCTCGCTACAAGTTTAACGTATGATGTCGTTAGAGCTCTGTCCCGTATTAAGCGACAAGATAAAGTCGGTTATGATGGATTACCCAATTTCTTTCTGGAAAATTGCGCACCCATCTTATGTGATCCAATCCATCATTCGACTCCTCTTGATATTCTTCCTCGTATTTCCAAATATGATTGGCGATTATACTGAGCGAGTTAAAAGTACGGAAACACCTTCCTTTGCGGTAATTACGCATTATAGAAAAAAAAATTAAGATAAATTAAAATATAGAAAATCCAAATTCTTTTGATGTTGGATTACGGAGATAGACGAAGGAGTTGTACGATAACGTTCATCAACAAACAATTGATGATAAATGTTTTGCTATATAGCAGCATCCGAAGATCTACACTCATCAACTTTAACTTTAAAAAGAACTTTAAAAAGAAAATGGAAGTCTTAGAAGGACTTGTTCATGAATTGATAGGAGGCGAATTCCGTCTTCGACTGAAAATATTGATCGATGCATCCTCGAAACAGCCGTCGCGAATTCACCAATTAAACGGGTGCGGGGTGTGCCGATACTTTCGTATTGTTCATCATACTACCTCACGGTCCTCGCTATCATTATTTATATCGCTGCCGTCTGTTCAATAAACTATTTACTTCCCGTAATAGGAATAATACTACATCGGCATTGCGGCGCCATTAATTTTAACGACGCGTAATAATATGGTGGATACAGTAAACGCACCCTATAAGTATCTAGAAGTTGTCGCTAACATCAAATTGCGGATACTTATGTAATGGTGAATAACTGATCGAAATTTGCATACTTTCAGCAGGACGTACATCAAGGAATGAAGGCCTCAACGGAAAATCACCTTTAGTTAGTTATATCTTACGTTCATATCAACATTGTTCGGATACCTCTACCGATCAGTGTACGTACACTTTTACATACCCATATCTATGCAAAAGCAAATACATATAATTAGATGCAATTTGGACATATGTATGTACATAATTGAGGTGAAAGTGTCCGTAAGTGATGATAACGTATTTAGTTGGAGAATGCATGCGGTGCTATTAATACTCTTTTTTTTTTGGCAATATGCATTGTTTAATTAGCATTGCGGTGAAATTTGTTTGCTAATTATTTCGTCATTGACGATATTGAGCGTACGACTGTGCTATAATAACAATGTAAGTGCAACACTAGATGCATTGTCGAATATCCTTTTTGTAACGCGTGATGTATCAAGAAAAATTTAATTTTTCGTGAAGCTTTGCAGAAATTAACTCACAAATGATTCGTTTAATTATCTAATCGAGATTTAAATACAGGCATAGAATTTATGAAGCCGTAGCTTAGCGCTGTAGCCAGCACGAAACTTATACTGGATTTGCTTCAAGATGACCCAATTCCGAAGCTAGCTATAAATCTGTGCGGGATTGGGATAATTCTGATGAGACACAAGCGGATATACAGCGTTTATTTTGAGGATACGATTTCTTATATTCGATGTAACAAAGGGAGATGAAATCAATCGACTTAGTAGACATAGATCGATTGAACGAACTGCGTACGGTGCCCAAATGTAACCGAATTCGACAAGTAATAAGTCCATTAACGTCTATTTCGATCAGCGGGCCGCGATAATTAACTTCGACGACGCGTCAACAACGCTCCCTGTCTACCTACGGCGCTAATGCTTCGCGAAAATAATCGCCGGAGACGTGGCAAGTTGCTCGCTGTAAGGAATTACCCGTTCGAAATCAAGCGTCTGCAATTCCCCGATCAATTTTCGACGACGACGCGTCGATACTAAATTAGTGTTTACGCGTCGGGCGGAGGCGGCAATATTTTATCGCGTCGCAGGAAAACGTAAGCTCGCTAAGAGGTTGAAGTCACCGAGGCTTCGAAATCCGAACGTTGTTATCGGAGCTTGTTTACCGTGGATGATATTAGCACGTTGGCAATAGGGATGTGAATAGATGCGTGCGGCTTTTTTTTTTTTATTTCAGAAATCTTCGTGAACGTTTATTGCGTGCTGGATGGGGAAAGATTTGAAAATTGAAAAATTGGTTTTCTGTTATCGCCTTGGTACTTTTTCGGTAATTCAAAAAAAATTGGATTAAAATAAAAAGTGTTTTGCAAAAGACAAATTGAAGATGTCGAAAGAGCTCGTCACGTAACAAGACCCATCGTTCTTTGCAATGAGCAAACTTGAATTTGTTTTGGTCTTGACTCGAAATCTCTATATCCCCAACCCGGTTAGCGAAATACGTGTTCGCTTAAAAGTGATCAAGAGCTTTAATTTAATATTATAATTTTATTTAATTCCTTTAACGGTCAAGTGGATCGAATAAACCAACGACCCTCGCGAAGCTCTCGAGAGCTTTAACGTTGCTATAAGTATCTCTACGGCTTTTTACTACTGAAGAGGTTTTATTTCATCTTTACCGCCATTGTAAATTAGAGTATCCTGAAGAAGTCTCCGCAATATATTCATTTATGATTAAACGTTGAAAGGGTACAGCGAGGATCCTTGAATGATATTTAATCCTTGAGACGTACAGAATGCCGGATTCGTACGGACGTTCCTGCACTTCTCCGATCCTCTCATTCAATCAAATTCCAGTTGTGACTATGCGTCGGGTAGCAAACTTACGATACGATATGACGATATTTTTCCGAAAGCAATATTTACGATGTTGTATTATCCATTTCGTTGGCCTGCTTTGCACACCTACGTACTGCATAATACGTGAATTGATGTCTATGTCGATATCCAAGATCTTATGAACGGCTTTAGTTCCACGTTAATAGTTTCTTACGTCGCCAACGGATACAATTCAAAAAATGCCAAGAAGAGAGCAGCTTTTATATTTCTCGGCGCTTCCACGTGCGGATGCCGTTATACATAGAAGCATTATTAAAGACTAAAAGAACCTATATACGTGTGAATGTAAGCCATCCGTGCAGTACCTAATTTCCTTTAAATTGCCTCTTACAGACACCACGCGTACGAAGAAATATCGCAATTACGCGTTTCCACAGATGCCATCGACGGATTACCAGCACACATCGACAGGTATCGTATGCACGCGTAAATCTACGACGTATATGTGTTCGCAAACTGGAAACATCATTAACGAACTAATTTACCGGCTTTCTCTCGCTATTCATGTATATGAATCAGAGACGACAGCTACCATTTCGAACGGCGCACGTTACGACCAAGTTTGGACTAAAGTTATGTATATGTCTCTAAATATCTATATGTACAATGTTGAAATATATGTGAACGTTGTTATAACGCCGATTGCGAGGCAACAAAAGCAAGATATGTCGAAGATTGGAGAATCAAGAGTTGAAAGACGTCTTCAGCTGTAAGAAAGTTCTTAAAACAAGATTGTTTGTTAAAGTTATCATCACGTTCGCATGGTTTGAAGATACCACTAGTCGTCTGCTTCGGGTTGAAGATAAGATCGTTATTTGATAAACCGAAGGTAAAAATCTCGAAAAAAACGGCTGTATTTGAAGAATTATCGTTACATCAAGACAACACTCACATTTTAGTGATCTCCATATGAAAAATTCATGAATCGGCGTTCGAATTGACTCGTACAATTACTCGTTACAAAATAAACAAATATATTGATGAATTTAATGTAATGTAAATAAAATATTAGAAATTCTCAAATACTTTAGCCCGCGCTATGTGTTTAATCTTTTTTTTTCCATTTCATTCAAAGGGAAGACAAAGGAAAAGTGAAATCTGGACGTACATATATAAGTTTATCTCGCTCGAGCTGTAATTGGATAAAAGATACTTTATTGAAAATGTTTCGCATCTATTCAGAACAGTTATTATAACCAGAAAACTTTTATTTACCATGAAGACAGCGGCGGTATTCGTAAGAATTTTATCTCCGCTTCGTTATAACTTGAGTAGAAACTTTTATGATTACTTTTATAACTTGGATTATATTATTATCTTAGGCGGCTTTCTCGTTTTATGCATATACAAACTCGGTTAACTCGGGAAGCCTGCCATATCCCTTATAGCCTATACAACTTTGTGCTGTAACTTGTTATACACACAAAGTTAAAGCTTATATACATGGATATACTTTAAGTTTTTCTAAAATGTACTGATCTATATATATGTATATATATTTTTTTCTCAAGTATTTTGTATATAAATATTGGGCAAATGCGTGACTCTGAGAAAAGTATTGATTTTTTCTTAGATGTTATTGGTTGTTATTTATTATTGGTGAAGATGACGCCACACTCATCCCAGGCATTATAAACACTTAATAAATCATTGCGAAAAGATCCCCGTCCAGCGGTCAAGGCGGTAGGACGCGTGATCAGCGTCCTACCTTGCCAGACGTAAAACCAGCGCTTTAGCAACAATTTTTTTTTACTGGATCCGATACAATCTCGAGTCACCCATCGCACGTTTAAGCCATTATCGGCGAAGAGATGTTGATAACAAGGCGCAATGGAAAATTTCACGCACCGAATGGATCTTAACGTTACGGTAGCGAAATCTCGTAGTGTTAGACAATTTCAGAGCTCTTGCGTTTGTAGCGAAAGATACTTACCAGATTGAAGCTTAATCTTTCAGGCTTATTAAGCAGGACACTTCCGCCTCCTGTATGTTGAGGATTTCCATGTTTTTCAAAATTAAATCACCTCGGTTGTTTTTAAGCTTTAAGTAGAACGTTGTTATATACGTAGATACAATGAATATATGAAATTTTGTAGAAGAGAAAGTGCGCATTTAATCTTCCATTGATCTGTTTTCTTCGACACTAATTAGATTTAATAGTGGAGGATCGTTACGGGAAAGGATAACGTCCAGTAGGGAAAGTATGAATAGAGAAAACCCGAACTATTACTACCGTTTGCGGGTAAGATAAAGCTTTTAAAACCTTGTCGTCGTTTATGCAGAAATCTCAAATTGCAAAAAAATCTTAACGTACGCGACCTTGATATTAGCAATAATGATGTATGCAGATGTTGGTGATTTTCCTATCCGATCTGAGACAGATTTATTGTGAATATGCATTTCGTGCGAATAAATCACGGAATGGAAAACATTTTTCGTGACTTCGCGTAACTAGCTTGGCAAGGCGCAATTTCTCATGGATACTCGGCCGAACGTAAACTCAACAACGAACGGTAAGGACTGGATGAAAGTTTTAAGACGTTTAAAGGTTAAAGCGGCACCTACACACCTTTATTACCCGTATGTTCATGATTCTGAATACATGGTTTATTGCTAAGGCTTTAGGAAAAATAAATAAATAAATATGCAAACAAGTGTCTTCAATACTTTTTATTTAATCTCTTCTGGCTCTAAATCATTTTTCTAATGTCCATTTCATCCTTCGATATAATTGCGCTTATAAATTATACTTTCCCGAACTCCAATGATGTAAAGCATGCATGTCTCACGTCTATTGAAGCAATAGGAATTTTTCTATCTCAACGTGTAAGCGGATCGCTACTACAAGCTTTTGCTTTGCGACGCATATCAGAGGAGCTTACTTATATTATCGTGGGTACGCAGCAGGCCGATGCGTTGCAAATTGACCCAATAAAAATGTTACGCCAACAAAAACAATCACAATCAACCCGCTAGCATTACAAAAAGAGAATATAGAAGTAATGATGCAATGCACGCACGTTGTCACACTTGACGTACAATAGTGGACATTGTGTAGATGACGGTTATGAACAGGTTTGCTTCTTCTTCTTATTTGTGATACATTTTCACATTTACACGTCGCCAACTTAAAATTGGAAGGTGCCAAGATGGAGTTTGCCTCGTTTCTAGTTTAAAGATAGATACCTACCTCTTTAGGAATTGCTTTGTTGTTATGGCAGCTTTTTCATCATCATTATCATTTTATGCAAGAATTCTTGAAACTATTCTACCAAATTAATCAAATTGTGGTGGAGTGTGTGCTGATACTTTAGCTTTCAGCCATGTTGGACGTTCTTGTTGATTGTTGAAATTGCATCGGATCAGTTCACCAAACGGTGCATCGGGCTTGCTTGCGTTATACTAATAGAAAATTTGTGTATGGAAAACCTAACCGCGCCTGAAATACTGCGCTTATTCATTCAGGACCAACGTCGCATTCGAATGAAAATTTCTAAAAGCTTCTAGTAGAAATTTCAGCGATATAAGTCGATGCTTTGCCGTCGATTAATAAGTGGATACGCCAGTATATTTCTGAAGCTGAGAATCGGGCGAAAAAGAAAGCTTTTTCTGGCAACTTTACAGATTACCCTTGTTCTTGTTTTTAACGTTTATTTTAGATTAGCCACGATTGTACTTTCTTACAGCAATCGGCTACCCACAAATAATACCTCGGGCTATACCGAAATAAAGATGTAATATTTTAAATTATACAATCAACGACCTGCATGTTCCAAATAAAAACGTAATACTTGTCCGGCACGCACACACGTCCTACAATTATTATTGACCTAATGCAAAGTGCTCCATCGCGTTGCGCGGCGTTCTTAGTTTCTCCTTTTGTCCGTTTACGTAATATCTCGTGACAATTGCGATTCGTGTCTTCGCTAAATAACGGGGCAATCTAAGCCTAAGCGTAGTACGGCATACAGATGAGCCGCGGCGGGCGCTGAATCTCGCAGAACTAGACGTTATACACGTAGAAGCGCCTACTACCTGGGCGGTTTGTCAGGAGCAGCAAACGAAGCGAATCGTACGTACGTACCAGCCGTCGAATGGTGGGACGTGGAATGACCCAGTGACGTGACACGGTGACCTGATTACGCGCCCGCTCCGAGAGTGCGGACGGTGTCTTTTATTGTGGGTCGAAAATACGGATATTCGATCGCAAGTCGAGCGTGAAAATTCGAATGAATTTTTGCGTTCGTATTATGGACAATAACATCCAGGATATGTCGTCCCACTCCGACTAATCTCTTATTGGTATCTCGAGTTGCTTGCGAGATTATAAATTTATATATTTCAAGATCGGAGAGATTAATGAAGGAGTACGTACCTTCAAATGCTCGTGTTAATGGATGTAAATTTGCTTATTTTAGATAGACGTACCAACTTTGTAAACTTAATTTTTTTTGGCAAACTTTGCTTTTTTTCTCTGCGAACTTTGCTAATGTTTGTTATTATTAGTATGCTTTCCTCTTTAACATTAAAGAATAAGTTTTTCGTTCGATTTATTCTTATTTAGAAATTAATTTAGACATACTCATAGTATTGTGGTCACAGTTGTAAAAGTGTTTGTTCGCAACTTCCTATAATTCGCACAACATAATAAAAAGCAGAGCTATTCCAGGATACGAATAGAACGGATCCGTGATGCGGTATACAGGAACTGAAAGTTCAGTAGGATAAATCTCCGTTTAACGGCCGCGGCGTAGGTGTTGCTGTTGTCTGGCTTTGCCCGCTAATGCATATTAAAACAATTCTGTGAACTTGAATTGTAACTTTCGCGTCGTAAAAGTTTAACAACTACGACGTAATGCGTACGTGCAATCCGTTTACAGTTATTATATTGACATTAGGCGTATAAATTATGTATGTATTAATAATAGCAATAGTAACGCTACGTCTGTCAATTTTAAATAAACTAATCGTAAATTTTATAGTCTGCTGCTTAATGCTTAATAAAGAACATTATTAGGTTATATATTACATATAATACAAATTAAAATTTTTTTACGAGATCTCGATTGTTTATGAGGTGGCTATTGTGTTACATTTGATTATTCATGTGCGTACGACAACGTTAAAAAATATAGAAATCCGGGTTTCATTAACTTCATCTCGGCTGACGGTCCTCAATCTTTATTAACCATCTGCTTTATCTATTTGCAATAATTTAACAGATATCTCTTTTTCTTTTGTTTTTGCTAAGAAATGTTTATTATGTCATTTTTTCCTTGTTTACACGTTTTTTTTTTTTTTTGTTTGAGATCACAGTCTACTGCTTGTTATATTGTGCGTGCAAATAAATAAAAATCACTATTAATTAATTAAGGCCAACCAAAAGGCAACGAAAAGACCTCCTTACACATTGCACATACATTTTGCTTCGCAACGAAAAAATACGAGGAGATCGAATTGTTGTCCGCGCCCTCCCGTTTACGTCATCGCTGACCGCTACTGCCGGTGAGATAACATTTACCAACCACTAACCACCGGCATGCCGAAAACAAATAAGCAATAAAAGAATATAAAAATAAGAGGCGAAATACGAAAAACGGCTTACGCGTAGTAGCCTCCCTCTTTTCAATTTGATCTTCGTTTAGCGAAACAATTAACTTTACACAAACCGCGTAGAACAATAGAAATTCTAGAATTTCGTAAATTCATCTCAGACGTTCCGCGGAAACGTAGCGCAGACGAAATTGAAGAAGGAGGACATCAAATTCCCGAATCACGTAAATCTTCGGCCGCTACTTCACGGCCGCAATAAAAGAAGAGAAATGATCACCATGAAAACGGAGTAATACCCGTCAGGGCTGGCGAAATTCAGTTGTAATCTTGCCGCATTAGTTTTTCCGTCGGGGCGTCCCGTTCGTTTTACGATCCTTACACGTCGCGCGCGGACAACGGAGAGAGAGAAGCGGGAATTCGAAGCACGTAGCCGGTCGGTCTGAATTTACAAAAAAAAAAAGACTTCGAAACGAAATGTGCCAGCCGCCTCGGCAAAGGTTTCCAGACGGATAGTCGTCGTCGACCAGCTGACGCTGCGCCGCACCGCCCCGGATGAAACACGCCCCAAAATACGAATCCCCGGGGCTTTCTTAAGTTGTTAACTGTGATGGAATTTGAAAATTACGAGTGCGGTCGATTAACGTTGATACTTATTTTATTGTTTCGTTCTTTATTCGACGGAAGCTTATCGCGGGTAACTGGATGTAAGGGGAATGAAATAAAACAAAAGTGATCCAGATGTTGGCCAGGCGAGAAGATAAAAAAGATAATTGGTTCCTTTCTTCGAAACAAGAAAATAAGTGAAGTATTGGATCGTCTTGTAAATGGAACATCTTCGACAGATTTTTATAGGCTTATGTTGTAATTTTCAGGTTTTTGGAAAGAACATAGTTGACAATAGCGCAAACCAAAAGAAAAAGGTGCAGAACAAGCGTTTATGCTTTCAAACGAATGTTCTCTCTCAACATAAACGAAGAGATTTTTTTCAGTTTGGGAGATCTTGGGTCATTAATTGAAAATTAGACAATAGCGTTGCTGATGCTATTCGTATATTCCACAAGATGGCCAAACAGATCGTCTTAACCTTCGACGTTGAGGAATTGGTGCCAGAAGGCGGGCTATTAAACTTGTGAAGTGTACTGCGATCAAATGCAATTTGCTATAAGCACCACTAATGACATGGTTGCTTAACGTATAAACAAAAAAAATTAATTCCCGAGGGCCGAAGTACTTGCATTTCCGGGTAAAAAAAAACAAATTCTCAATTCCGGCAGTAGACTGCGTTATAGTCGTACGAAATTCAAGGATTTTCCATGTTGGCATCAGCTAAGCGTGCAAACGCAATTAGTGATTCTCTAGGAAACCAAATCTGTCCTTAACATTTCATTGCTAACATCCTCAAAACGTTAAATTAACTTTGCAGGAACGTCAGTCCATCTAAATTAATTATCCCGGTTCCCCGAACACATCCTCTCGCAGATTTACATTTTAAATAATCTGTCGGGGTCAGACGTACCAAACGATTATCCTTCCTTCCTCAAGTTAAGCGTTCACCGACCAGCTCCGCCTGCAATCGGAGCGGCCGCGATATTTGGACTGCATGCGAGCTTCGCGGAAATACGGATCGTTGGAGAAGATGCGTCGTATGAAGGCGGCCTTTTAGAACGGTTAGCCTTAGCCGGCGAAATTAGCGAGGAAAGGGAATCGTTATTCGACGACGCGCGGCGCCGCTAATGATGATCTGCTACGCCGGAAATAATTACCAATTTGTCTAATGGAGCGGAGCGCGAGCGGTGGTAACGAAGTAAAGTATGGCGAGTCTTAACTTTATAAAATGTATAAATGTCATGGAAAACTTTGCTCACGCTCTCCGCTAAGCGGTTGTGACGTGAAAACGTCTTTTTATGTCTTTCAGAAAATCCTAGTAAGTTAGAAAAGATATTAGTCGTCGATGTTGGTCGTTTATTTCAAAGGTCACAAGATTAACAACGAAGGGATACATATGAAAAGACAGATACATACGTATATGTAAATATTGGATATATTTACCTATATATGTATATGTTGAATATTAGTAGTTACGCCAATGGAGGTTCTCTAAACGCCAACAATACATGGCGTTTATAAACCAAGATATTTTTATACGTTCACAAGAAGTTTGCCTCGTGTATGTGAACTATAAAAACACTAACAAAATCATGGAACATAGCTTTTTTACTTTTTTTTTTCTAAAAGAACACATTTAGAAAAATGCATATGTGTAAGGTTTGTTCAGTTGTTTATCGAAAGTCTTCCTATACGGACAAATTTTAAAGTGCGAAGTCAGAGTTCTGTACCGACGCTTTTAAAACTAAAATGAGCAATTTAACTTCAGAACAAGTGGCTGCTATAGTCGCTTTAATCGAAGATGGACGATCTCAAGCATACGTTGCTAATTTGATGAACATCAATCAGTCAAGTGTTTCTAGAGCCGTAGCCAGACATAGGGAAACAGGCGATTACAGTAGAAGACCTGTACCAGGTCGTCCAAGATGTTCTACTAGCCAAGATGACCGCTATTTACTACTACAAGCATTACGTCGAAGACATGTAACTGCGAGACAATTGCAGAACGACTTGGCTAGAGTCGGAAATACTCGTGTGAGTACTCAAACTATTCGGAATAGGTTACGACAGAGTGGATTAAGAGCTAGAGTGGCTGTAACAGCCCCTCGTCTCACTAGGAACCACCGAGTGGCTCGCTTAAGGTTTGCCAGAGAACATGTAAATTGGAACATTAATGACTGGGCCAATATACTCTTCACGGATGAGTCAAGATTTGGTCTTTACACCTTAGATAGGCGTATCTCAGTGTACAGACGAGACGGTGAGCGCTATTCGCAGTGTAATATCAGACCTAGACCTAATTTCGCGGGTGGCTCTATTATGGTTTGGGAAGGCATCTGTTTAACAGGCCGTACAGAGTTAGTATCAGTAGACAGAGGTATACTGACTGCCCGCAGGTATATAACGGACATTTTAGAAGAACATGTAGTACCATATGCGCCAATTATAGGAAACGAATTCATGTTAATGCACGACCGCATGTTGCAATAATCGTCCAGGAATACCTTAACGATGTTGGTATTCCAGGCTTAGATTGGCCTGCGGTAAGTCCGGACATGAACCCAAAATGTTGCCCCAGCGGACCTGCATGGACGAGAAAATGCTCGCCGTGACGAGTGGACGGAGGTTAATCGAATCTCTGCCGAACCGTATGCGAGCGGTCATAAGAGCCAGAGGTGGCAATACTCAGTATTAAAAGCTACTGTTATGACATTTTTCTTTCCAAAATTATAATTTCTTGTTTTAATAAAAATCTCAAGTATGAGTTCTTGTTTTTATTTGGCCTGTGTTTTATTTAAACAATCATAGAAATTATATCTTAGAGCGCATTAAAGTATATTTACAACTTTATGCTACAAACAAAGATTATGCGATACTTTTTTGGCGGAGTGTATATTGACGCGCCGCTTGAGCAATAAGGATCGTTTTGGGGCCCGTAGTAACTTATTATAGCGGCTCTATGAATACGTTCAAATTTCAATCACCATTAAGTTAACTAACTAACTAACTTGGAAGTAGGGCGAATAAAACAAAATTATTTTAATCAATAATGTTTATTGTTCAATTTAACTTATTTAAAGTACATCAGGAATTCATACTTACAAATATAAATAGATCACTATCGATGGAACGGCTGACAGAAAACCAATCGGACGAACTCGTCGTAATCGTGTTCCGAAGTATTATTTCGCATGTGTCACATATGGGTTTAATTACGTTACTAACTCTATTCTTTATACGCGTATAATGATTATAAGTCGAAGTAGGTACATTCTTTTTCCCCTGTTTGATAATATTGTTATGTTCACTTAACTTCATTCAAAGATAGATATAATAACATTTAATTAAGTAAATTAAGTAAGTAATATATTTACTTGTACGACATCAGTTATTTTAACATTTCCTCAATCGCTAAAGATAGTACATTATAAATACGATTACTACTAATAGCTACATATACTTTCAACAAGAGATGTGCTTAACGTTAAAGATTTATATGTATGAGATTAGGTATTTAGTTAAGTTAAAAGGTTATATATATATATATATGTAACTATAGCATGCCGCTAGACCAGTTTAACTTCGAAGAACAATTTCTTTTTAATTAGCATAGTTTCATATTTTAGGAATATCATTAGCTATTAACAAGAACTACGTTAGAAATTTCATTTTTTTTTTTTCTAATCTCAATAACTTACGAGTTAATAAACGACGTAAGTGACTACGATCTACGCGAGTAATTTGATAGTTTTTCGTTAGATAAGCGATTTTTCAATAACAATTTGCATAAGAATGGTGTTACTATTACTTGCGATACCATCTTTCTCATTCTGGTATCTTTATATAGGACGAACTAAACGATAGTAAATAGAGAATAGAGTAATAGACACTGAAGTAATCATTATTAATATACTTCGATGTTATTCTTTAATTATTCCGCACCTAAAATGTCCCGCTTTCAATACGCGTTATCTTAGGTACGGATCATAGCATTACGATTATGTCTTCTACCCACTAAATAAACACATGTTTTGGGAAGACGGTGATATATATTTTTTTTTTTACTTCATTTAAAGCAAGCTTACATGCTCAGCGAATCGAAACGATTACTTAACACGAGTACATTTATAGATATCGTAAATAGGAATTTTAGTTATAGGAAAAGCGATACATATACAAAGTTAAATGCGGAGTCATCGTTGGGACGTCTTCTCAATGTTTAATCGTCGTTTAGATTTAGGACTGACAGCCATCTATCTCTCTTAATTTTAGCTCGATTTTCTTTTTAGTAACGATATTTCGAATTTATAGGAATGCGGGGTAGCAACTTAATACCGCTTGCGGGTGCTAAGTTGGCACCGTCGCGTAGACGTAATTTTTTTTTTAGCTTTGGCGTATTTTATTTGGGGATCAACTTATCCCCGGTTTTTTTAATCAAACTGCCAGGACCTAACGCGCGATTATTTGCACTATCGACGGATGGTATCGTGACGATCGGATCGATATTACAATAATTACAACAATAATTTACTTTTATCACTTGGCAAAGTTAGCCGAAAGGATTTGGTACGCACGCCTTTTGATGTTAAACGGAAGTTGCTCTTGTATTTTCCTAGGCAACGGCCGCCTCTTTTCTACTAAATTTGCTCAGCGTCCTTTTCCTTTTTGTAGTCGAAAAATTGGCGGGATCTATTCGTCTCGTAAATTTTCGATCGGTTTCCTGTCGAACGTTCCATCTTACACGTTTACGTTATTTAGTATCCATGATCACATACAAATATCAAAATTAGGTCAAACCAACAATTATACGAGGTAAAATCGAATCTCCAAAAAGAAATATGCATTCCAAAAAAGGCAAAAAAAAGGAATTATAATAATTATAAACTACGTACTTAGAAGTTGCGTTATTATTAAATATATACGTCCTAGCAATAATATAATTTAAAACCTTATCTACGTAGAAGACTAGCATATTACAAATATTATTTTATATTCTTAATAATAACCTTTTATTATTATTATTATTTATTATTTGTTTCTGGAAAAATCCTAACCTCTTAGTTTTTCACAAAAATCAGTTCTATTTTTAGACATTTCTCATGTTACTTTGTATTTGTTATAAAAGGTCCAACGTAAATTTTGCTTTATACTGTAATGTTTTTATCCTGTTTCTCGTACTGCTAAGGTAAATACATATTTGATTTGTCCTCTCGAAATATGGCAATAATGCGCGATTAGTTAGTTGTTTTTGTTTTAATTCTAAATTATTTCTTTGGTTATCATATCTTGTAAACTACATAACAATAATTATTAACAATGTTGTCGACGTGTAGTAATTCTAGTAATTTTCACGTAAATAACGTAAAATTGCTCCATCTTAACCGAATATTGATAACTGTCTATAAATTGCAAAAATTAAACACTGCTTTCGCTAAATTTCGTTAAATTATTACTTGTCTGATTATCTGCGTATTTTTAGAACTTAATTCGATTTATTTTATTTTCTGATGAGAATGTTAGAATTCCATCGTAATTCTAAATTAAAAGAATGGCTACTTATTCGACAACGTTCGAGACTTTTGCAATCCTGGATATCTTGTTTTTTTTTTTTTTTTGAAATATCTAATGTTAAGAGGCTCGTCAAAACTCGTTCGCGTATCCCTCGAAAAATTCAATTCGAAACTTCTAAAATCAACTGATTTTCACGAACAAGATTGTTACTTTCACGATCGAAAATATTAAATCGCACCGTAACGATTTCGTCAAACCGATGGATTCAAAGATGACCATACATGCTTGCGGTCTTTGCATTTCGAATTTTAGTCTGCTTAGTTTTTCGGCTTCGGTTCGGCTTTTGCGTGAAGGCGGTGGTTTAGATTTTGCGGATAAGTATAAAGTAGTCAGATAACTGATGAGAATGTGTTGTGTGTAGGATTCGAACGTCGTGACGTCACGTAACGTCCTATAATTAAACATAATAATCGAGGTTTCCGTAGAAAACGATTAGAGTGGAACACAAGAAACAAAGGAAAATCGTTAGGAATGATGGATGATGATGTACGTTATACTTCTACATAATTACGCATTTTCCCTTTTCTGCCCACGGATTATTTTTCTTGTCGGGCGCGTGGATTAACGGATCGTTTTTCTCGTT
Organism: Oryctes rhinoceros; assembly: GCA_020654165.1. Classification (NCBI taxonomy): domain Eukaryota; kingdom Metazoa; phylum Arthropoda; class Insecta; order Coleoptera; family Scarabaeidae; genus Oryctes; species Oryctes rhinoceros. The sequence continues at coordinate 1,935,732 of JAIOKQ010000548.1, read as the reverse complement.
TTCTTCGACGTACTCCCTCATTCTGAAACAACAGAAAAACATTGATTATTCCGCTTCATTAGTTTTTTTTTTTCTTTTTATTTTTATTTCTTTAGTAATTAACCCTATTTTTTCGAGTAGTACAAAATACGAATAGCGGAAAAGGTACTTTATAAGCATTGGCCAATAAAAAACGAAGTCCCTTAAAGTTTGTAAAACTTTTATACGATTATAAGCAATTATTAAATGATCTAAAAAAAACGCAAGCAGTACAACGATAACAAGATTCTAGATTCTAAAAACAAACAATAAACATTCGAACGGGTAATAAATGATGCAATTGCCACAAAAAAAAATAATTTTACCAGAAAAGTAATTGGTGCTTTACAAAACGGAAATATTTAATATATTATTAGGCGAACCATTGCGTGATATAATAAATGCATGGATAATATCAGGTATTTTTCCTACATTATTTAATACAACCATATTGTGATACATACACTGTCGATGAATATATCTGTATTCGTCTGTGTAATGGATTAAATTTTTTTCCGACATCAATTTATGTGTTTTGCCATACTTGTCTATAGTATGTTAAGCAAAAAGCAACAAAGTTAATTAATATTACACCATAAGCACTCGATAAAATTTAGATTTGAAGATTGAGCGAGACAACCCCGAAGATGTCGCCTGACAACCTGCGTTCTCATCGTTGAAATACTGCTCCCCTTTTGCTGAAGTAAGAGAAGCTAAAGTAGGGACAACGGAAGTCAAAAGTAACATTTATCCTTTAAAATTCGTTTTACATTTTTATAATTATATTGTTTTTTTTATTTCTTTCGTTTCATCGCTTTCATTTGTCCATTATTGTGTTTTTACCGATTCTACACGGTCTGTTCTGTTGATCTCGGATAATAACGTTTCTTTCTTCCATTATAGCTTTTAAATCTTGTCCCATTTGACCGTCTTCTTATCTTTTGGTTCATATTTAGCATTAATTTCTATAGACAGCTACAAAGGAAAAAAACTTAGTAGTTTTACAATTATTTTATGCGTGTTACGTCTAATTGAACAGCAAGACGTAAAGACATGAACACTAACATTTTTAATCCGATTATTTCCACTTATTTTTCGCTTTTTTGCCACAACTGTAGTGCTCAGAAAAGATTAAAATAAATTAATACGGACATTTTTCCAGATCTCTTCTATATTCTTAGGCTGACCTCACAATTTAGGTGATGCCACTAGCGCGTTTGCGGCTTACTGCATCCGCTTTACGAAATTTTATCAACGCATCCTCTCTCGATAACGTTGTTTTTATGATTGTATCGTACGATAATGCTGTTAATGGTGTGTTGTGTTTTGAAAACTCTTTTAGTCTCTACATCGAAATAAAAATTATGGTATCTAGTTAGCCTGGGGGCGCCAGGTTCGAAGAAAAAATTTAAAAAAAAATAAACGTCGTATATGGATCTGCTGATTCAAAATTCGAACATGTAATTCAAATTTCAAATTGTTGAATTTCGAAGATGCAAAAATTGGAATATTCAAATTTAAAAAATTGCTAAACTAATATTAAGCGTTTGCGCAACGAATCATCGAAACTAAGCTACTCGAAATGCTCAGAACGAAGGGCATAAAAACCTATCATTGAGAAACGGCGACTAAAAATGCTATTTCAATGCGAAATATACAGTCCGTTGTTCATTAGCTGTGCGTCATAATATCAATATTCCTAGTATGCGCTAGTCTTTTACTATTGCAAGAACTTTATCAGTATAATAGCTACCACGATTGTACTTCAGTAACCACTTCGTAAAATACCGCCCGCAGACTACGTTCACGAGTACAACGGACGAAATTAAATTTATCGTGAAATACTTCGGATATTCGGCGTATTATCTAGTTATTAACAAACTTCAGTCAGCGGATATCTATTCCGGCTAGCTGAACTAGCATTCCATTAGAATATCAAATCATCTTCTCTCGCTCTCTCTTCCACTTTTAATTATCCCGGGAATTACCGCCCATTCTCGGCGCGCGACCCTTCTCACGATTTTTACCAATTGAAAGGCGTCGTAGGAAGTTTAATTACTTATTAAGATTCACCCCAACAATATGGAATATAATTGCGCGGATATTAACGCGCGTGCAAGATTGAAAAAATCACGTGTTTCAATGTCAGAGCTACATCAGAACCGTGTCAAAATTGACTGAACTTTTACTATATTCATTCACTAATCACTTTGACATCTAACCCTCATTTTTGTTTTACAAAATGACTTTATCGTATCCGCTTTACCTTATTTTACAATAACGAATGTCGGTGATTGCGTACGATCTCGCGTCCCTAAGAATTCTTGGAAAAGGATCGTGCAAAATTCATCGTTTAAATATCAATGGAATAGGGAGAAGGAATTACGCCGATTTAGGAAGGATTCCTTACAATTTACTGTATGTACCTGAGCACGAGAAACCTAGATTTTTCGACATGATCCTGTACAACTTTCATAAGGCTAGATTGCTCGTTGAGAAGCAACTAATGTATCATGTAGAACCAGGTTTCGGCGAGCATTTAGAAAAGGTCAAACTAGAACAGAAGGTAAGAGAGATAATGTCAACACTGGATTTGCACGACGCGATTTTAGACATATGTTTTCCGTTTAGAAGGGATGACGGTTCTCACGAGCTAATTTACGGCTACAAAGCTCACTATAAGAACAGTAGGACACCTTTTAGAGGTGCTATAAGGTACAGTACCGATGTGACGAGAGATAAAATCATGGCTTTATCGACGTTAAGCAGTTTTACTAATGCTTTCGCGAAGATTCCTTTCGGAGGGTCCTGCGGTGGACTGCGGATCGATCCAAACGATTATAACGATAACGAATTAAGGCGAATTACCCACCGGTTCGTGGTGGAAATGTACAGAAAAGGCTTTATGGCGCCTAGCATAGATATTTGCGCTCCAGAGAAAGGCACGAGACAGAGAGAAATGTCCTGGATAGCTGATTTTTACACGCGAACCTATGGATATCGCGATATCTACGCTAGTACATGCGTTACTGGCAAGACTTTGGCCGCGGGCGGCTTAGACGGGTTCAAATCTGGAACAGCCGACGGGCTTTTCATCATCTTGGATAAGTTCATAAACGACGCACACTTCATGGAAAAGATCAACGTCAAGCCCGGTTGGGAGAATAAGACATACGTAATGCAAGGTTGCGGCTACATTGGTACGAAGATCATAAAGCATCTGAATCGTGTTGGCGCCAAACTAATCGGAATTCAAACGACGAGAGGAAGTATCATAAATAAAAACGGCATAGACGGTAACAACATCGTTGTATATCGAAAACGAACCGGCACTATTGTTGGATACACCGGAGCGGAGCCTTACCCCGTCGACAAGAATATTCTGGAAGAATCATGCGATATTCTCATATTAGCAGCTACCGAGCAGGTCATCACTAACAACATAGCTCCCCTGTTGAACGCCAAGATTATATTAGAAGCATCGAACGGCCCGATCACCCCAGCTGCAGATAGATATCTATTGAAGAAGAATGTCTTGATAATTCCCGATATCCTAGCCAACTGCGGCTCGCCAGCTGTATCCTATATGGAATGGCAGAATACTATGTATCCAGTTGTGAGCACAAGGATGAAGTACAAACGAAGTTCCGACATCCTATTCTTAAAATCCGTCGAAGAAGCACTAAACCGACAAGATTATAACTTGAAAATAACTCCTCTTCCGGAAGTTCAGAATGCAGTGACGGGTGTTAGCCAAAAGGAGTTAACGTACGCTGGATTACAATATATAACAGAAAGGTCCTACGCCAAGGTTATAAAGCTCGTAGAACAATTCGATTTAGGAATAGACCTAAGAACTGCGGCTTACGCTGGGGCTATAAAAAGAGTTTTCAAAGATGTGTACAATTACATTTACTGAAGATGCCTGGTTAATTTTTTGATTGAAGGATAAAAAGATAGGAATAAGTAGTATAATACGGATACTAGAGTGTTACTTAGCACTAGAATAGAATTTAATTAATCCACATTACAAACTTGTAAGCAACTGTAAAATCAGAATGTAAAAGGAAATGCCGATGAATATAGAAAATATACGATACTTAAATGTGGCAGCGTGTAATGTTGGTTGCCTACGTGTTACGTACGTAATTGCAGCCCGACGAAAAATATAAATATTTTCATATTAACTTTATCTAATTGCATTCGGTTATAGAAGTAAATAAATTGATTTGCCTTATCTACAATAGCCTGAGCTAGTTTTAATTTTCAGCAAGCACTCACCTACATATCTCACATATTAATAATCGCAGAACTTTCGATAATTCTTTTTAATAAACGTATCGGTATATTCCTGGATTTATTATTACTTCGTGAGATATTGCCAGCTGCCTTTCTTATTTGACCACTCGATGCATGTTCTTTAAATTCTTCAACGACGAACGCGATGCACACCAAAATAAACATGAACTTACCAACGTTGTACGTTTCTACGTTTATTTAAATACGGGGAAGTTTCCATTCATTTGTACTAAGGGAAGATTAGAGAATTTACATTTTAATCCGTGTTTGCGAACGAATGAACTTGAGAGATTGTCAACTCAGAATTATCCGCGTATGCGTTACGGAGTAATAACAGGAAGCAAAGCCGTACTGGCATTAATTAAAGCCCGTGTCTGTTTAGGTATTCATCTTAAAGCAACGATGCGAAATCTTGTTAATATACAGGGCGATATGCAAAATTATTACGGTATTTAATTCTTAGACCGACATGAATATCTTATCAAGCATTCGAATTTTATATTATTTAATGTATTGATTGCGGGTTTGGGCAACTGCGCGTCGAGTGTTGCGTTTGCTCGTTTAGGGCGGTTTTTTATCCGTTAGGCAAAAATTTTCGCTCGGAATGCAAGGCAAGCTATCCCATTTAGAAGCTGTTATCTTTAGTTTTGGTAATAATACACCATTTCTTACGATTATATGCCGGCCGGCGTGCTCCCCTTCCATTACAACGAAATATCGCTCCCATTTTAAGAATTATATTCATGGATTCAAGGAAAAGAAAATTACACCGAAAGAATATAATTTAGATAAAAACGCGAAGCTCGACTTTGCTCTGACCTCAATCACGGTACATTCAAATCGAGCCCGACGTTCTCGGCATTTATTCTTTTGCGTCAAGTACTCCATTTATTACGACGTGATTTAATTTCCCGCGTTTATTTCTTAAGGCTTCCCTTTGATTTATCCGCAGGTTTAGGTTGTGGTATATTTTGTTTGGTTTAGGGACATCTTTTCTGCGAAACTTTGAAATCCCATCACAAGGCTTTATTATATTATGCAGCAGGATAATTACGTGAAGAAGCTTCTAAAAGAAGTCCTATCTAGGCTTAACAGATGATTCCAATTTCAAGATAAATATACAATATTAAATTGCGTATTGTGCTGACATCTCTATCGTGTTGAAAACGCCTTAGGAAATTGTAAGATAGGCAACTCAAAATACACACGTACAATTGAATACGTTTATTTCAAGAATTATTAAGTTACGCAAAATTTGATGTCAGAAAGTCGAAATTATGTAATTGTATTTATCAATTATCATGTGACAATAAGTCAAACAAGGATGGTGATTACAGAATTGGCATTTTCCGCTATTGTTATTATCAATCAACAGGAACCAATAAGAGAAAACGACGTCGTTTGGCGTGATTTATTATTTTTCTGTTCTTCACGCTGTTTCCCAACCGTTACTGAGGCAAAAGCTGTGTCGAAGCACTCCGCATTCGATAAACAACTCCGGTCAAAACGTCACTAAATATCTTTTCAGCATTGCTGACCATGGATGACCGTAACAGAAAATTTGTTCTCGGCGTTGGCATATTAAGAGTTGGGACATAAAGGGATGCTATCTGAAGCATGCTGAATCGTAATAATATCCCATCCTTTAGTTATTTGGGAAAAAATCGGGCGACATTGCACTTAAGACGTGATGGTACTGAACGAAATTGATGCGACTCGAGAAGAGTGGTAATAGGAAGTAGAACCATTTATCTTTATACGAACAATTGATCGCACATATAAAAAGAGCATCAAACAATAGAGAGCATCCTGTAATTTGCTAACACATATGCCAAATAGAAAGACCTTAGCATAATTGCTCCATACGTAAGTAAAACCCAGATCTTTGAAGCTGGTAATAAATATAGTTGATTTAATAAGTACCACTAACTCAGCACTCCCCAGACGTAAATTCTGCAAACGCAAACGCGACTGCTTTCGCTTCTGCGTTACAGAACGAAGCGAAAGTGCGGAAACACAGCCCCAGTAAATATAACGCTGTCATATGGGGTACATTAGGGGAGCCATATAAGAAGAAAATCGATATCGGTCACCCTCTCCGTCCATCCGTTTTAACGACGACGTCCGCCTACCACGCCGATGTTTTTGTTGTGTTGTATTTCGATACGGCGGCAATGGTAAAGGTGGATTGTATATTAGAGGAGAACCGTCAAACTGGCGACGGAATATTTTCCCTTTCGTTCATCGGGAATAAGCGAGGAGAAATCAATAACGAATGCTAGCGTTTTAATTTACAGCTAACAGGCGGTTGAAAAGGATACGAACGATGTTAAACCGAATAGCGGAGTTGAAAAAATCACGTTGTATAATTGTAGGTATGAATGTAAATCGAAAGAAATGTTTTTATATTCGATAACTTGGGCTGATGTTTGCCGTGAAAGTTTCATCTTGCACTCGTGTTTTCGAGATGTTCGAAATTGAGCTACGGTGAGATATGAGATAAAGATCATTTTTTATTTTTCGTGCTGAAGATTCTTCGACAAAAAATATTTCAAAGTAACCTTCTTGTTGAAATATAAGCCAATTCCTAATTATCTTCTTGCTTTATTAGAACGGAGCAAACTTTATTATCAAACATAATTACATTCTCATTCCACCGCCTACCTTCCGTAGGCCAACATATTTCATCTCCATTTAAATTGTTCGTTCGCAAAAAGTCTTACCTCAACGGATGTAAAGGTGCACATAAAACAAATTTATACATATACTGAGATCAAAGAGATCTTGTTTGATATGTAAATTAATTTAATGCAACAGGGGTTCGTAGAGATAAAAAAGGAACGCGAAAATGGCGGATCTCAACGGGTAGGTATTTGCAAACGAAGTGTTTGGGAGACGGGCACGCGTGAAAACGTAATTTCGTTAAAATGCGGATTACATTATTCTGATTTTATTAAATTTCATGTAGTACGTAGGGATTGTGAAATTAGAAGCGTTCAGGTATAAGCTCGAGTTAATTGATAAAGCCGCACAACCCAGGGTTAACGCGGACGGTCCCCAAAACCAAAACAAAGAAAGCAAAAAAAGCAGCAAATAATCTTTGAGAGGGCCAAAACATGCGGAAAAATCTTAATGACTATGCTGGGCCCGGAAATGGACGGTTTTGTTCAATTTTTTTTTTTTTTGTAGCAGTACCGTCTAAACTTTTTCAGATAAAAATAGGTGATCTTTTAGACGTCATTCATTTGATCCGAAGACAACAAAATGTTGTTCCCGCATCATGTACTTCCGGCGTATTTTTCGACTGCATTCACACGGAACTTTCGGATAAAGATAGGTAGGATGATGGATTAAACCCCTTCGATTCCTTAATTTTGATGATGAAGAGATGTTTTGACTGCTGAGAAGTGGCAGGAAGGAAGGCATTTCATACATCTCTTTCGAATTGAAGAATTCCTTTCTTGTTTCTTTAATCAACGTTGTTTATTTCTTTGCAAACGCAAAACGTTGTTCATTCAGAGTTTTCCGCATATTTTTTGGGACGTGCAATTTTCTTTTTGAGTATGTGATATTTTTCTAACAGCTTCGGTTGATCTCATAAAAAAAAGAAACTTGGGTGACCATGAACTTATAAACCCATCTTGTAATAAGAAAAAATCCCCTTTTCAGCAAACCCCTTTCGTAAAATGAACCGAATACAGGAGGTGGTCCCCTTTATATACGCAGACCTAGTCCGAAACGTGTTGCTAAAGATGAATTCAGCTTTGCTAATGTACAATGTACGAATATCTTTTAGCAATTCGCGCTGACGTAATGGTGGGAATAGCGTGCGTATGTAGCATCCCCTACGTACACTAAAGGGATCATTTGCAAGCGCGCGCGCTCGTATACCCCTCTAAAACGGCTCCCAACGTACGTAGTCCTTTTGATGACGTGCGTTGTTTAATTACGCGCTTTGTACAGGTGGCCTTTTTGCGCGTGATAATGAAAAGCATATGAAGTCCCTGCGGAGGATATAAGTATTTGAATGTAATTCCTGTGTTCTATTTTCAGCGTGAGGTTAATTGAAAGCAAAAGAACGGATATTTACAAGTAACTAAGGCTTTTAACTTTACAACTTTACAAATTCCTCAAATACATTAACTACTGTATTTTTGTTGAAAGAGTAAACAAAGATGTTTCGCCGTACTTAAACGAGATTTTTTTGAATCAACTAGCTTCCTGTCGATATAATGATGCAACGATCCATGAACAACGCTATTATTTTATATCCCACAATTAACAGCTTACATACGTTTGTAAATAGAACAATCAACTTCGGACACTAAATTAAAGCAGAAGCAGAGAAACGATAAAAAGTTTCTGGATTCCGTTCGCGACGTATGCATGCAAGAGATGTTCCCAACAGTTGTTACTGAAAGGGATGCCCACCATTCATAATTTATTAACAGCCAGAGTTTAGAAAGGACTACAATAGCATGCCAAACGGAGGAATAAAACTTATTCGACATTCATCGCCGCCTGCATGAAGAAAACGGAATAAGGGAAAGGCAATCTGTGACGCGAACATTGAAACGGCAGCGGCGCTCGCGAAAACAATCGCCACTCGCGCCTAGCCCAGGCGTCGGCAAGAAGAGAGTTCGAAAACTATGCGAGCTTCAGCTGAATCGTAGGTGGCCGCTGCGGCAAATAGGCGCAGCACGGTGTAGTTCCTCAGATGTTCCCGGGAATTGTATTCAAAGGTTTTCGCTCGCTGGGAAAGTTTGCATTCATTGTTTGTTCTCTCTTCTTGAATGCGTGCCGCTTCGTGTTTTGTTAGGATTGCTTTAAAATTAATTTGGAAGGGTAAGGTTGGGCCGCAAGGTTGCCTACGTAACGAATGTGTGCCGTCTTCCTGAAACGATCGTGCGCGTACGAAGTACCTTTAATAAAAGTAAGCTCGATTTTTCGGAATGCGAGGTTTAGTTTATTGATTTACGGCGAAACGAAAAATGTTAACAATACGAAATGTTGCAACGCTGCTATTTAACATGGAAAATGGAGATTTTTATTGTATTTTGCATTAAAATATTAAATTACTAGATGTACTTCGAGCTTCAATTGCCTTACTTTCCGAAATAGCTTTCCATCGATGTTCACGGAATGATACAATTAAACCATCACGAATGTACGTACATACACTTGCTGTTGAGATTAATTAAACACCATTATTCTATGTTATTAATTGCTTGCCAGCTCGTTAGTTTGTGCTCGCCCCATTAATTACACGTAAGTTTTGGTTGTTCTACTCCCTCCTCTCCCACTGAGAACGTTTCACAACTTAGGACGAGAGTCGAAGCCAAAGTACGTCGGCTAAAGTTTTCGCAAATCTCGAGTGTTACGGATATCTTAGTCTATAGGGGTTTACCGCAGCAGCTATCCGCAGCTGCGATGGTGCGGTCGGTACCTAAAAACCGCCAGTATTCAAATTACAAAGTAAATATCAAATAGCGGCCGGCTAGTAAGTGCGGAGCGGGAAGCGACGGGTCTCTTCTCTTTCGAAATTGCTTCAGCTAATAATTCAAACCGTCCGTTCGCGCAGTTATTAATTAAGCTGAGATTTACGACGGCAAATAGGCGGACGCTAAGCCGGGGCGCGGGGGTTGTTTAATTGGGAATTGTGAGCTGTCAGCATGATGAAAATACGATTTCCATTCTTTTTTTGGCGAATAAATCAATCCCGACCATCGAATAAAGAAGTAATTAAATTTTGCTCGTTAAAAATCTCGGAGAATCTGGTAACCATTTAACAATCAAAACATATTTTATTATTTGATTATTAAATAATTAACGAGATGAAAAGACCTTGGATGCGATAAGGTAACAGGAATGATCAAAAAACATGCAACAACGGAGGAACGCGAATGCTATTGTAAGTAGTGGACGCACAGAATAACCGACCATTGTTGTTAGCACGTTTGACACAAATTGAAGCTGGCGTCAGGAAGTTTAACGGCGCCGTGATAAATTCGTCGTTGTTGGTTCATTATACAACTTCACGCTTCCATAATATAATCACTATTTAAGACGAGACCGGCCAGACTCCACCCTAACGGAATAAATAGGTTAACAACGTTATCAAGCAGCGTAGTGGCGCGTTTAGTTACTTTAAACAGTTGCTGAACTTAACTAAATTAAAGAGCACGTACTTTGCGCTAATTGGTGTATTTGCTGCACGGTATAATTTGTTAAAAGTAAGTAGCGTCGAGAAACATCGACGGGACAAAGGCGAGCGGGTTTATCTATGATCCACGAGCCGTAATACGAAGTATTAGAAAATTTGTTATTAATGCGAACGGAAGATCATGAAGCTATAAATATTTGAGCGATGTATGTACAAAGTAGTAAATATCCATGAAATTTCTCTTTTACTGAGTCACAACCAACCCGCTATGAGTCCAAAGTTGCATGCTATGAACAAATAAAAAATTTGCAGCCTTCTAGCGAAGTAGCAGAGTAGTACCTCAGCAGCTAACGACGAAGTCTTAGATCTTAATATTCACGAATCGGAAAGTGTATGCAACCCGAAAAATATCTTTCTAGAAGGAAGGAGAAAACCTGAAGATGATAATGCACGTTTGATGATACGTGAAGACGATAATGGACGTTTATTTTAGAAGTCTTCTTTATCTTTTAAAGTGCTGTTAAACTTTAATAAACATACACTACACAATGTCGGGACTAATAAGCCGGTTTTTATCAATTTCATATCTTTAACTGCAAGATTAAATTAAGATTATCAGCAGTATGCGGCTGGTTACGCCAAACCACCGCAGATTTTGATAAATAAATAACGTTCGTTGGAGTTATGAAGTTTTCAATAAAACACGGAAAATGTTTAAATTATATTTGTGAATGTGACGTCGACGAATTTTAATTTATTCCGCATAGTAGACAACGTACCAAGTACGCTGAGATGTAGAATGGAGCATTACCTAAAATAAGCTAATTATGGAAGACGATGTTTTAACTTACTGTTATCAACATTATCAAAATTTCTTCTAACAAAATGGATCCCTTTCAACAACAAATTCTAGTCTTCCAAGTGCTGCAGCGTTTTTAGAAGTGAAATTTCATTCGAACGTAGCCTAGGACAAACGATTAATCCAACATTTGCATGTTTGCGTGCTGGAACAATTGCATTGATTAACTATGCAAGTGAGACGGTTAGAAAAGGAGTCGTTACACGAAAGGCAATAATAAGAAGTTCGCAGAAAGTAGGAAATAATCTGAATGAGATTAATATCTGCTGGATGGCGCCCAAAAGTATGGCTTACGCGAGCGAGTCAAATGGCTACTGGCGCGATCAATAGTGTTCGCTACCCTTATGTCTGCAAGAGAAGTACATAAACAAAGAAAGAGAAGATGATTGAAAAAGAAGGCACATTCGTTTAGTAAATATATTTATTAATATAGAACAAAATTAAAAATAAGGAAAGAACGATTCAACGCTTCTTGAAATATTTAGCGATTCGCCTCATAAAAAAAAATAAGATAAAATGAACGTTTGTATTTCGCAAAATGTAACCTACGCCTACGCTATTATAAGAAAAATCAATGCGTAAATGCAACAGCGAAACCGCTCTAGCCTACAAGGGGAAACCCATACGTCAGTCTGCATACTTTAATCCTACAAGCTTAGGTTATTCGTCTGTCCGCCGCGAAGGCATTGAATACTTGAGAGCAGGTTGTTGGCGGACGTTCAGGAAACCGAAAAAAATCTTCGAAACTTCGAGCTCTTTCGGGAGAATGATGAATTACGACGGATACAGTTTTGTTTTTTCCGCAGCGAACCGGTTCACTGGAAGCCCAATTTAAACAAATATCGATCGGAGAAGACAAGACATTTTATCGGATGCTTTCGTGCATTGCACGTACTCCGGTTATCGCAATAGTAACGATGTTGTCAACTTGAATTCCGCCTATCGAGGAGTTTTCTACGGCGTGTTCCCCCTTTCTGCTTTAAGTAAGTTGTTTGGAAAGGCAAAAGCTTAAAATCAGATTTTATTGGGAAGTATTGTCTTAGTAAACGTTTTGATAAGATGTACAGATTGGAAGTCGCGCCTTTCGGCATAAACCTGGTAGGAGAGCCGCAAAACTTAACAACAAAAATCAAAAGAATGCAAATGCCAACTTGTAACTGGTTTAAATGTTCCAAAAATTGCCGAACATCAGCTGACGACAAAGAATTTTCGGGTCGCCATCAATCGCAGAAGGCAGTTGTGAATGATCGCTAGTAGACTATTCAATGCATTGCACCACCCTATAACACATGTTACCGCATTTTATCGGACGAGTAGGATAACAGCAAAGCTCGTATGGCGACACTAAACGACGAACAGAAATAACGTCGCATGACTGCTTCGAACTGAATCAGATCTTATTTGTAGGGTCGCCGCAGGTAGCGAAAGTTGGGTGTGGTCCCGAAACTAAACGACGATCGCTTCAATAGAACAATACCAACATCAAGTCCTTACTGATCTCTTTAAATTACATTTTTCACCTAATGTTGATTCAGCATTTTAAGAATGCCATGTTTTCTTTAGCGTAATTTTTTAAGCTTAATGTTTCTGCGGAATTTCAAATTAAAATCACCACATCCCTCAAGCGTTCAGCAAATTTAATCTACACCTGCGGGTAATTGTTGACATTGATAAAGTAAACGTTGACATAAACTCGAGACGAATTTCGAACGCCTAAATCGAACTAACCATCCAGCCTCGCGTCTATCTAAAGCTCTACAGCTGTATGTCCCGATGAAATTCAATAACGCGCGACTCGAGTGCGCGGAAAAGTGGACAATGCATTGATATTCTCACAAAAGGAAATGTTTTTACAACTTCTCTTCGGCGACCTCTTATACGTCCCGCCCCTTCTTATTTTTCTACGTTCCCGTTTATTTAATAAGATCGCCCGGATGCTCGACATATAAAAATAACGGAGAAAAACCTCCGCGGATCGCTATTAAACGAAGAGAAGGTGCCGCACACCGAGAAGATCAATTTTTCCAGAGTGCACTCGCTCTCTTGGTTAATGGACAAAAAGCTTTTGAAAGACTTAACTTCGTTGACACCGACGTATTTTTATGTACATTGCTCACTCGGAAAGTCGCACAGTATAATACGATATTGCTTATTTTTGTTATGAGTAGTTAGAGTAGATGGTATATGGCGTTATTTAACAGAAAACCGTAGAATAAAAACGAAATGAGATGATTTAATGTGCACAAAATAAGCCGTGTGCTGAATTAACAGCACTTGGTATATACATACGCTTTCAGTAGAGTAAGCTGCTCACAGACCTGAAGATTCGCGAGTTACCTGAGTAATGTTTCGGGAATGCAAAACTAGCAATATCAAAGAAATTCTATGTTTACCCGAATCGTAAACAATTTTAGCTACATCAAAAGGAGCAAATGTACACATCTAACGTAAATGATCAAGTCTTGCTTAAATACCGCGAAAAAAAATCGAATTAGAACTTAGGCAAACATAAAATGGGTGCAATATGTCAACAGTTTTAAAGGGCGCTGAAATTAAATACGCCGATTTAATAGCGACCCGTAAAATTTTAATGCTCGAAATGCGGCTCTCAAACGAGACGAAAGATCGCAAGAGTACGATGGCAAAATTACGTCCTAGACGCAAGCGTTTGCGTCATAATTAAAATTAAATTAAAAAAAAATGTCGGTACATATGTGAAATTGGAGGATTTTCGACGGGCAATACGGGCTGTCGCCCATGCTTTCATTTAGAAAATTAAAAATCTGTTCGACGCTTGTTTTTCAGCTGCAACCAGACTGCTGTATTAGAGCTTACATTAGTTGCAAACGAACGGTTGGCAATAAATTCAGTCCGTTTTCAATTTTAAGTTTTGCACCAAATTACTTTTCGAATGGTTCCAGTTCCGTTATTGCAGCTGTGTTCAACATCCGGACTGTTACATACGAAGGTCTGGACATAAAAGCTCAATAAAAATCCTCGGGAATGCATATACAGTGTGTTCAGATAAGGCGTAATTTTAGAGTAATTTAAACAGATAATTTACAAATAAATATAAATTTATACTGGGTGTTCAGATTCATACATGTAGCGCGTTGTATAATTTCTAATGGTGTAGAAAAATATTCTAAACACATAAGAGTTATTTGCATCAGCTTTCTCGGTGGCGAAAAAAGTAAAAGTGATCCCGAAGCTCGTACAAAGTAAATTGTGTTTCCCGAATCTCTTTGATCTCTTAACTCGATACTTATCTCACCTGCGGCGAGCTATCCTTTGATGGAAATTATTCTATGCGCTAGAACTATCTTTTCTACTTCGTCACCGGATCTTTCCCGGTCGTATTACTGCAAAATTGTTACTGTTTAAAGTGGTTACTTTAGTTAGGAAAGTTAATTACGCCGTAGCTAATTCCGTCCGCGTAATAACTAAAGCTATTGTGCATAGGATAATCTACGCTGGCCGTAATTAAAAAAAAAAAGACATTCAAAGATTTTTAGCTCCGTACATCTTTTGTTAACAACGATCCTGGGACGTGTCGTAAATGTACTATTTTTAATTAATGTCATAATTCGTTATTAAGCAAGGTAAAGCGGTTAATTATCTAAAAACTACTTAATGTTTGTCCCTCCAAATTTATGGCACGCTGAAACATACGAATCGTAATATTTTTACTTTTCTCTTAGGAGCAATAAAGTCGGCCCATTAAAATATGACGATTTTCGTTTTACGAGCGCTAACATTCGACGTTTACTACATAGTATATTTTGTAAAATTTCTATGCAAAATTTCAAGCGTAAGATAAATAAATAAAATTAAATAAATGTAGTTATCAAGACATTTCTCGTTCTCGCGTTTTATGAAATTCTTATTATTCTACATTCATTCCAATTTCAGCTACGCATGTACGAGGATATTCCAAATATTATTTTATAATATTTGCATGAACATGTTGTCTTCCTAGACGACTTCCTGCCCCAAAAACCGATCTTTCCCGATGGACCAGTGAACATAATATGCATTCGTATCTCTATACATTATTCAATTCGCTTCTCTCTCGTATACTACAAATCTTCAAAGAAAACGTCGAAGGGGATTTCTACGTCTCAGCCGAAGCGTAAAATATCTCTAACGCCTCTTAGTAAATTGATCTTCGTAACAGTAACGTTCCGATATTTCAATTCGAACTGGATTGCTTCCGCAAGTAAAGTCCGAAAGTGATTTTTATCGCTCTCATGCCGAGCAAGAGATTTCACGTTTTTTTTTTTTAATTAATGAAGTTGTACTTTTGCAATTTAATGATACGAGAAAGACTAAACTTAGCGAAAACTTCTATCGGAATTGGATAAAACAGTTTCAAGTTTTGCTCATTTTAAAGTACGCTAAGTTTAATAAAATAGGTTTGATTATTATCCTAGGTCCTACAAAAATTATATCTTCAAAAGTCGTCAGGAATTGGAGATCTTGATAATTTCTTTTCAAATTTACTGCTAGATATCTTCCATTTCTTTCCCAGTGATGATTTAGCTTTATTTATTACTAATTAACTTTAATTAAGTAGCAAACGCCAGCTAAATTAATTTTGCTAAAAATTCGGGAATCAAAGGCATGCACTGCACAATTGACAATTAGCTAATTCTGCATGTGGTGATCGCTACCTTCCGAAGATCTTTTACATCTTGCACGATGCTACTACGTGCTTTAAGAAGCTGCAACGGAAAATTCTCCTACCACAATAGGATTTTGTAAGCGAAATCGAAAGTTACCGAAGCTATTATTAGAGGATCGTTTCAAACCTGTCCGAATGCTTCTGATTTCGAACCGAATTATCGATTTAACGTGTTAACAAATCTAAACAAGCGCTTCTCGAGTGAAAACTTAACGAGTGGATTAAGCCGAATTACTAATTTATACTAAACAAAAAAAAATCAACAAAATATCCATAAATAATTATTACTCTTTAGCACTTCAAACGCTTCTTTAAATATTTATAAGAACAAAAGCATTTTAATTCGAGTAAATCTAACTTTTCATAACGTTGTGTATATTTCTCGGAATATATCGCGTTGTATTTAGCCTATACCGTCTTTATTAAGCTGATATATTAATTCTTTGCTGGTACGAAATACGTGCGAGATTATCTTAAATATTTACACGGTAAGTTATAGTTGTTATTTTAGGTTGAATTTAGGATAATTTTTCATATCACATTCATTATTGTACGCTGTCAGGCTTCGTGCCCAGTTCGCTACTTTTCTTGACAGAGATTAAGCAGATAGGGGAGGATATAAAATGTCATCAACGCAACTTGTATAAAACAGGATCCGGCATCTCAACAGCTCTAGCAGCAATAGCAACGTTTGTTTTGATAAATGTCTCAATAACCGCGATAGGTTCCTCTTTTTTAATATCGCCGGGACATTGCAATGGGAACATTTCCTCACGGCCATATACATCAGCTGTGACAACTTTATTGTTTTCGTACGTTCTTTATTGTTTCCTTTTTTCTATCGGAAGCAATGTTGGCTACAACCGCCGTCTATTCTTAGTATATTGGTTTTTTTTTGGTAATATAACGGAGCAAGAGGATTCACATCATAAGAAATGAAATAGGTTCTGTCCGAGAAGTTACCAAACGCACTGTTACTAACGTTTCACCGATGTAACCACTCTATCTAATGACGGAAGATACAAAGACTGTAGACCGATTCTAAGATAAAATCGTATCGTGCGAAATAAAATATTTTAATAGAACGAAGAACGCCAATAAAGTGACCTCCATCAAAGTGAGATTTGCGCGTTTTAAATTTATTAACTTCTCCTGCGCGAATTTAGCTGAATATCTTTTATCATCTTTGTGTAGTGACATGTTCCGTCCTCTTCTCACTTGAATGTATCACTATTTAAGAAATGCTAGATTTCACTTCCTCCAGAATATTATTTCTAACAACTTTAACTGACTTTTTTTCGAAGTTCCTTGCGCAAGCATTACGTTACGTTTGGTACAAGATGGCGTTAACACGGCGTCTGGATTTTTAAAGTAAAATAAGTTGGGCCGGGCAAACTGCCTCTGATATCTCTCTGGCGTAATTTTGAGCATATTTTTAAATATTAGGATTGCTGTCTCAACACTATTTTTTGTGTAGTTGAGCAGAAACGTAGCCGAAGGGTAATTTTAAATATTTACTATAATCTATTTTGCGTTACACTACCGGATTTCTTGTTTGTTTAAAATATCCAATTTATTTTGAGTTTTAGCTATCAAAGAGATACGAGACGAATTGACGAGAGATAGACATCGAACAGCAATAAAAACAAGCCGGTTTTGACGTTATTTATTTTGAGAGAACGGCGGTTTTGCTATTGAAATTCGAAGCGGCATGTTATAAATCCGAAATACGACATCGCCGCAATCCACGGCAATTCGATTTGAATTTGTAATTGTTCGTTCCGCGACGTAGTACACGAGAATCGAAGCGCGATCGAAAATTATTTCAGCAAAACGCCCAAATGTACTGAGTATATAAAGTTAACGTCGGGAGACATTCTCGTCTTCGGGAAGCAACGAATGAGCAGAACCGTCGAACATTCGTATGTGATTTTAGGTCTTAGCGTACGAAAGACGTATAAATAAGCCGTTACTCATTCAAAAGCAATAAACAACCAATACAAGTACGATGTTTTTGCAGTTTTGAGCGTCTTGCAAAGGTAGACATAAAGAGGATGTGCCAAAATTTTCAGAAGTATTTAGAAAAGTGCTGTAACAGTTTTCATCCGTTCAATCCGTTAGCAAATCGATGCATGCATCAAGCATGTAGCACATCTTCCTTTCGCATACATGAAACTAGTTTAGTAGAAAATGTTTAAACGATTGCGATGTATTTTGGTATATCGTTCCGAGGCATTAACCGATGTACAGGGATCCGTTCATGTTTTGTCTCCCCCGTATAACGGCTAAATATCGATGCTATCTTCCGCGTGGCAAGGTCAAGTACTTAGATTCAACAGATAAAAGCATAGAACCGCGTTTATTGGGAATACCCATCATAGAATAATAGGTTCTAGCTGAAAATCCTACTGCACTGCTACGAGTGGTAGAAAATATAGGTACATCATTTCAGGAAAAGACAAAACATAAAAATGTCACTGTACAATGACACAAAAGTAAAGTGGTAGAGTGACCTTCCTTGTTTATTACCTCGTTACTTGCTAATCGTCTTGTCTCCATCGTATACGTTTACAATAAGTAAAATCATATCGAAACGGCCAACATAACATCGTTGATTGATATATTGAGGTTAAAAATGTTTTTTTTTTCTGTCGTGGATGTCAAGTCTCCTAATCAATGCCACTTCAAATCAAAGTAATGCGATTTAGACAATCGATAGCATCGATGTAATCTCGTAGTTTGTTATAGAGATAAGGAGATATAATCAAAACATTTGAAATTTTTACTTTTTTTGCAGCGACTAGACAGACTCGTGTCTATTTGTCCCATAAGAGAAAGGCCCGCGTTGCCTATTGGTTTCCCCCCGAGAGTCGATGAAACACGAGTCAATCTAATCGCTGTAAAAAAGTAATAATTTCACCTGCCTTGGTCATCCCTAGAGATAAGACGTGTAAGTATTGTAAACGGGGATATCAAGGCGCCTATTGAAGAGCATGAAAAGGATATCGGTTGCTTGCATTGATAAGCCATGAAAACAGGACCCTGACAAAGAAACAAACGAAACAACGACTAGAATGTTGGAATTAATCAGCTTCTATTTAATTACCCAGAATCAATCAGCGGACTGATGGTACAATCGCGTAATCTAAAATTAAATCTCGATCCTGCAGTATTTGGTAATTTTTCCCCTTTATTGTTCCTCCTATCTCTACTATTTATATCCATTATTTACCCGTACATTTACAATATTTTCTCGGTAATTCTGTATAAAAAACAAAAAAAAAATGGCGGATAACGCTACGCTCACCGTCCTTGTAATTCGAGTGCGTGATGCGACATAAAACTGGATTTTCTACGCCGGCAAGATAATTAGTGACATTTTAATTGCGAACATCAAAACAAATCGGGGTGATTGCAGTGGTGCGCACAGGACAATACGCCGCTATGCAATTACGCTGAATTTTATTATTCGTTTTTACTAGAAATTTAATAGATCGCATCGGTATATTGGAAAAAAAGTTACTAAATATTTGTAGAGATTACACGTTCAACGAGTAAAAGTGTAGGTCTATATGTTTTTATTACAGTTGAATACGCAACGTGTATATACGTATTTATAAGTGGCCTTATATCTGTGTAAGATCTCTAACATGTCTAAAATCATTCAAAGTCTTCGAAAAAAGCAAAAGATTTTACAAAGTTTCACCGTTTTAATCTCTCTTTGGAGTATACAGGTTGAGGAATTAATACCAGCATCTTAATATTACCTGGAATGATTACAGAACGGAAACGGGGCACGTAACAACGATTGACGAGAATAAATATTTATTTCTTGAATTCGTCGTACATACATGCATGCTATATGTCGTTTCTGGTGATCAATATTGAATTGACTGACCACATCAGAAACAATAACTCGTGGTATTGATGGAGTAATTTACGGCAAACGCTGTGATAAATACGCTTACCAGCAGACGCTTCTTTGGCACTAGAGGGCGCCAAGAAACGTCAAGTTTGTCGTCTTTGAAAGTTGTGAAATAACAGCGAAAAAGGGGGGAGATAAAAATGGGAGAGATAAAAAATACTCTCGGAACCACACCGATGACGACGGGTAGGCAGAAACATGTTCGTGAGTTTGTGTATTCTTTTCTCTCCTTTTGTTGCGTTTGTCGGGAATTATTCCTTCAACACCCTGAAGAAGTTATGTTAGCATTATATCTTTTGGTTATTGAATTGATTGTTCGTAGTTGAAGAATTGGTATTCGTCGACTAAGAATATATTTTTATATATGCGACGTGTTTTTTGGCTAAATTCTTCTCTGTAGCTGCGTGTATCAGAAGAATATAATCTAAAGTATTATTATTCTGTATCAACAAACAGTTTTATTTATCGAGATGCTGATTTTCACGGAATTAGTGAAGATCACATTATAATATAAGTTACATCATCTAAACATATGTATATAGATTGCAATTAAGAAATACACGTAATCTGTGTAGTGCAAGCAGGAAGCCGCTTCAAGGACATTGATAACGTATAAAAATATTTGGTAAGTTAGCGTTATACATATTTAGGTACGTGTAGAAAAAGCTTTTTATTCTATATGTTGTAACAAGTATCTTGAAAGTTGCTCGGTGAAAATTAAAATGTAAAATCAAATAAGTTAAATAAGCACCCATTACATCGGAAAAATAACCGTACATATGGTTTTTACAAAATGTAGCTAACCTAAATAAAAGAGTTAACTTAAATAATTTTGAAAATTTAAAATTATCAACCAGCAATGTGGAGATGGTTTTCTCAAAATAAGATTGCCGAAAAGCAGTTCTTAGATACTTAGCAGATTATTACAATTCTAGAAGCGAATAGTTCCGAAGTTGATATAATAAAACACGTAAAAAAACGCAACTTATCAACAACGAAATGCGAGTGATGCAAAGCATTTTGCATTTTGAAACCAAGGTGAATGCAATAACGTGACAACCGTAATGTTTCCGATAAAACTGCGAGAATTATGCATGACATCGTTGATATTCAGTAAAAAGAGACGAGTCCGCAAGGTGAAGCTGTAGTATCTAATAGTTAATCACCATGAACGCAATGGCTTTATCCTATCTTAAGCGGCTAACTTAACCGTTATTAAGTTAAACATGATTTTCGTTCGTTCCTAACGTAGCCGTCGGTTTGTGGGGAAACGTAATATATAATTAATAAACCTCGGCGCTACGGAGGCATTAAGCTGCGGTTTCGATGCTTTTATTTCTGCGGCATTAGATTACGGCATGAAGTTAAACGATCTCTTGGTTGCAGTCACGAAAATTTCTATTTTAGAGGATATTGTCGTCGGGGATTCCGGCTAAGTCTCGAAAATAAGGAACTTCGTTCGTTTTAACGTGACGGGAGGAAGACGACTTGCAATATCCTCCGTTTGAGTTGAGCGAAGTAAAAAGGTAATTATTTGCTAGGCAGCGCAGAATTTACGGAATTCTATTTCGGGTGTGCTGATATTGTCGAATATTGCTACTTGGTAAGTTATGAAGATCTGAACGAACAAATATGATTTAATATCGTGAATGATGAATATCTAGAAGATGAATGTTTGGATGATTAAACAGTCTACGGGTTTCGAAGATAGTTAAAATAATTTAAATTACAAACGGAGTTCCTGAATAGCGACAGTAGCTCGATAGCAGCTCAAGTAATGAAATTACTCTTAAAGTTTATAACTGGCAAACCTGAAAGCGGATTTGCCTGAAATAATGAGTAACGTCTATCGTTAGTTAAAAAAAAAAAGATTGCGACGACAGTTTGTTTAGTTTCGTTGCTTACCGTGTACCTTGCAATGCATGTCACTCAGTACATGCATTAAACCAATTAGCGTACATGTTTTACAATAAATAATATCACATATAAACATCACGTACGCGTCTGTTTATTTGACTGGTTAGTTCTAAACTAACTAAAAACTAAACAATAAAAATAGGTTCCTAACACGAAGTGCTCCTGTACACCTTATCGTATAGTTATACCTGTTAATATTGACGTTTCGAATTAAAAAAAAAACATTTCGAAATATCTATAATTACCACTAATATACATTAATGTAATTTGGCTAATTTATAAATAAATATTCCAATTTGTTGTAATCTGGTGCCATCAATTCAATGTTACGATTACATATTTTAAGAACGCTTACAGAGACGAATACATTATTCAGTAACCGAGGCTTACGGTTATCCGTTTCTAAATAAAATTACTCCGCTTGATCGATATCGTAACTTTATGGATGACATTACCGTGAACGTCAACTTTATGTTAGCGCTTGAAGAGACGACTCCCCTTCCATCATGTTAGATAGTTTCAGTATTGAATTTACCCCAAATATTTATTTGGCTGAATGACGCGGCTGTATTTCTTGTTATCCAATCGGCGAATATCGAGCATTTGAGAGGGATTAATTAAATTATTCAACGTACTGTTCAAGTAACACGAAATATATTTCGAGTTGTTTGGACAGTTCGTTAATCGTTGAAATAACGGCAACTCCGAGTAAGAATATCGCAAATACACAGCTTTCGTCCGACGTCACCGCAAGCCACGTTTCTCTAATCCGTCATTAAAGGGGTGGAGTGTATTGTCACCCAACAAGATACGTACCAAGCGGAAATAGAGATCCCAAAGCAGTCGTATACGTCTAATACAACGTAACGAGTCCCGTTACGTTGTACACCTTTTATATTTACATTTGGATTTATTTGATGATCTGACTTATTGCCTGTCACCTACTTAGCCATGATTGTTAGAATTAATAAGCTAGTAACTTTTATTTGTTCGAAATACAAAAATTAACAATGTCTTTTTTTTAGAAATTAGTAGCAGTTCTAATTCAACTATTCATTAGTTGGAACAAGTTTGCGCCAGCTTAATATTTGTTTCTTTTTTGTTTTAATTTTATTCTCTTGTTTCCTTCTTTACGCGTGGGTACTTACGAGAATTAATTGGAAGAGT
Organism: Oryctes rhinoceros; assembly: GCA_020654165.1. NCBI lineage: Eukaryota > Metazoa > Arthropoda > Insecta > Coleoptera > Scarabaeidae > Oryctes > Oryctes rhinoceros. The sequence goes on along the minus strand of JAIOKQ010000548.1, from coordinate 1,912,700 downwards.
TGAATAGTTAATTTTATTTTATATGAACTTAAACGCTGCATAAGTAAAGCGGTCCTCCACCTTATCTTAATTATGTTAAAAAATTTCTTCCCACCGACGTTGAGCTCGGAAGAGTCTATCACAATGTACAATGTGTTGTAGATAAGCCTGCAGAAACGAGTTGCGCTTCACGAAATTAGCAGAGACTAGGCAGACTTGTGTTATTCGTCTCATGACATTGAGACGAATGCCTAACTGGTTTCCCCGAAAGTCGATGAAAGACGAGTCTGTCTAGCTACTGCTAATTTCGTGCAGGCTTAGTTGTAAATAATATAGGCGGCTCGAATATATAGTATCTCGTAGAATTTATCAACTGTGTTATCTGATATAATACATAAATAAACACTGTATAATCCGTACTCAGGATATTTCTGTATAATTTAAACAATTGTATAATTTAGGTCAAAAATACAGAAGTTCCTTTGTTTTGGATATTATCTTGTTACAAAAGGTTACAAAAGAAAATTTTAATTGAATTTTTGCTATTAAAACCGAAAGCTGCCCTTGGTTACGAAACTCAACAACTTTTACAGATTCGGCAGAATTTTCACGCGAGTCATGTAAATGTGAGGTTAGGCACGAAGGTAATATACAACGGAATGTGATCGTTTGTGTGGCACAACGTATCCACACCTACATCGCACTTATTTCTTTGAAATTGGATGGAAATGGATACATGCAATCAAGAACTTATGTAAGAACGTAATGAATCAATCGCATGATGGATTATAGAATATAAAAGCAATCGTAGCGAATATAAGCAACCGCCGCAAAAAAAAACAAACATTGTAAAAAAGAATAGCTAGTTAATTTAATCTTCAGTCTATCGTTAGTTTTACAAACGGTAAAGATACTCATTGACCCTAATAAAGCGTTAATGTATGTTTGCACAACCGCAATTACAGTGCAGCACATACACATCCTATTAAAAAATTCATATCTGCACGTTTTCGTGGTATTTTGTTGTGTAAAAATTACCGGCACGTATGTACGTTGCGATATAAAAGTTAGCTACTAAAACTTTGATGACCCCTGTTCGTAATGGCGAAAGCGAAGTTGTTCTATTGCTCTATTTTGGTAAATATAAAGTGCAAACTAACAACAACATACATGTATTTTTCGCAGATCTGTTAGCTTCATTAGTTCTTAATATACGCGATCTAATAAAATCGGCAAAATCCGACCGTCTGCATTGGTATTTTACCATTTCTAATTGAATAAACAATGTGTTACTAATCAAAAATTCCAGTCTGCTAATGAATGGTGTTCGCAGATAAGGAATTGACTCATATATACAAATATCCATGTGCGAAATATATCTAATCTTTTCTTATTATAATTAATACGTTTATTAAAAATATCATAAACCCGACGAAGTTAACCTTAATACTAGAAATCTAATTGTTATCGGAAACATGTAAACATTGATTAGAATATCTTAAACGCTCGTGCAATGTTTTGACAACAAGGCAATAACGTAAAGTAATAAATCTACGTATTTCTTAGCGTATAGCTTCCCCTATTTCATTCTAAGGGGGACGGACGCGCTCGAGTAAGCGTCGCATAAACAAAAGACGAACGCCGTCGGACGAGAAAGTCGATACGAAAACGCTACTCATTTTCACGGGAAAGCGCGAATTTTCCACTTTACGAAGCGCGCGTTTTTTTTTCCTATCGCTCCAAGAGATAAATCTGATAAAATTGTGTACTCACGCAGCGATACTCTTCGAAAGCGGCCAACGTTCCATTGAAGCCTGATACTTCATGTTCTCTATCTGTTTTTTCAGTGCGTCTTTATCCATGGTTGCAATAGTACTGGCGTCCATCGGGTGGGGTTGCTAGCTTTTCACTTCACGCAAGCGTCGTTCGGTGATTACCGTAGGCGGCGATAGACGGCGCTGCAGCGGTACGATCTTTGCCTAACGGCCTGAAAGAAGGAATGATTTCTGAAATCGCTTGCGTACATCGCCGCAAGACAATCGAATCTTTTAGAGAATCGTATTTGGTTTTTCTTTTTTTATTCATTTCCGCTGATGGATGCAGATTAAAGACAATAGGAAAATAATATATGCTAGCTTCCGTCGGTGATATGTGGAAATCCGTGATTTCCTTGGATTTTCCGGCACCCTTAATTATGTCGGAAAGCTAGAGGTTTTCAGAAGAAAAATGTTTGATATCATGAAGATTCAGCTTTATTTGCTTACATTTTCGCGCGGATAAAGAACTATGACTTATACGGAAGACTCAATTTAATCAATAAATTACTAGTTAATTGAAAATATCCTTTATTGATACTTTCCCTCGCGCAGCGCTTCGATTAAGACCTCACAAGAAACTTACGAGTACTACATATGGCCTGCAATCACCGGTGATACAGGCCAAAGCAATATAGGATCGGGTAGGTCTCCCGGACCGACGAATCGAAATTTCGCCTTAACACGTTTACTTATTGTGATGAGAAGGGATAATTGCGAGAAGTCACCCAAAGTTCATTTTCATGTTCATGCGGTCTCGACGTATTGATTGGCTTGAGTTCTTATCGGATTTCACATTTCAAAATGATATTCTATAATAAGGGGTCATTTGCGAGAAGCCTGGAAATATTGATTCGGTTACAGTGTATCTTATTCCGAACACGTTGCGTTATATTTGCATTTCACTGTACAAGATGAAATAACGGTTTAGTAACGGCTATTTATGCTAACAAAACACGAAGAATATTTAATTTTGGCGACTTGGCAGTACGATGAAGCCATCATGTCCTATTGAAATAAAATATTTTTACTAATGTAACGCTTACGATTATACCGGATATAACGATGAACATTTCAAATATGAAATGAACCTTAGAATTCGATTATAATAAATTTTATCGCTAGTGTCAGTCACATCAATAGCACATGTCGGCTTTAGTGTCCTGGCAAGTTTTCAGAATTTTCTAATGTGTAGCCTTTCATGCATCGATCACTATGGTGAGACACCCTGTAGCATACGTACAAGTATAATTCATCGAGTAAGTGCGTGACCAAATCGATTACTTCAAATAAGTCCAGTAATTTTATAAAAAAAATCAATATCTACTACACCATTGCAGGTTGTTGAAATTAAGGCAAGTATGATAAGTCCGTATAAATACACAGCGTGTTCCACTTCGAACGGTCAAAGTTACTATCGTCGAATTTATCGTGATCTATCAATTTTTTTTTGTGATGCCTGGCCTTATGTAACAGAATGCCACAACCTATACAATTCACCTTGTAAACGACTTTCCCTAAATCAAACTTAGCAAGAATTGTGGGTAGATATCCTTTCATAACTTAATGTGGTTATTTTTGGACATTTATCATGCGGATCATGTGGATTTATGATGCTAAGATAGTGAAGATCATGTGTACATATGAGTATAAATGCTTACAGAAGAATGTATAAACATTTAAAAATCGTAATGCAAATAAATGTGAATTTGGAGTAAATTACAATAAACTTGCTGTTAAACAATGTGTGACTTGATCCGTACAAGTCTCCTTTTAGTTTTTAAAGCAGGAAAGTTTTATTGAAGATCTGCCTATAAATTCAAAGATTTTCTCGCTCTATGATTTAAATATTTTCAATCGTAATTCCTTGTTATCAATTTGATCTCGATTGATCACATCTACTTTGATAGGAAATAATTTTTTTAAATTATGTAACGGAGCGTAATCATGATTTTTAATAATATCATAAGTAAACAGACCCATTTGTTAAAAATTGATATTGAGGAGGCGTTTTTCTCAAAAGCTTCGTTAAGATTTAAATTATACCTAACTAATTATGATACGATTTCAAAGCTTCCACCGATAACCATTTAGTGTTTAGACCAGTGCGAAGTTAAATTAAAAGAAAATGAAATTCCAAAGTACAATAAAATTATTTTCGTTAACATTGCATTGGAAAGAGAACTGCATAAATTAAGCAGCCAGATATACACTTATTTATATCAACAGCCAATTAACTTACCGAGAAATTAACAAATTATACACAAATTTCAATAAGTTCCATAATATTATTACCTAGCTAAGCTCTTAATCTGCACGAAGATTCATGAAAACAAATCCTCATCACTATTACACTATTGTCTAAATATTATGACTTGGACAATTTCCATGGGCGTACACTTACATACATGTAAGAACGTAAACGAGCTGAACACTGCTGTTTAGCAAAATAGCACGTCGAATTACTTTATCACATCGTTAGAACATCAACGACGACTCTCGAATTCTTACCTATTTTTAAACCTGGATAGAAGTGGCGGCACGCACTCAACTCTTGTAACGGCCAATTTGATCCACACAGTAAATACGACAATTGAGGAGTAGGACGGAAACAATACAAATTAGAAGTGTTCACTTACAAACGACGGATACACATGCATATGTGCTATCTGTGTGTACGCGCTCGTCCACATTGCACTTTGCGGAAAGTAATATTGATACGAAAGCCGGCCGCTGTGAAAAGATAAAAACGGAGGCTCTCAGCAACGGACACATGTGGACGAATACGGTGTTTACGATTTTCCTTGTAGGCGTCTCCGTGATAATGTTACGAGTTTAGAGCGATATTAATTGGATTGACATTATTTAATTTGCCTACGTACGTGCATATAAGAATTATACAATGCTACAAATTCTCACTCTTAGAAAATTTATCATTTTAATGGCAACGTATATTTATTGTAAACGTCCAATAATAAGGTAATAATAGGTAAGTATAATTAAACTAACCATAAAAATACAAAGGCAAACTATAACGACTTTAGTAAGGAAGGATTCTTAAAACATTTAAAGTCACGCATAACAAAACCTAGAGATTTTTTGCTTGAAAGTGGTATCTTTAAATCTAAGATTATGTGAGAAATTGGTACGCCTGAACTGATAGAGCGATATGATGATGAAGAAGGACGAGGACGAGTCAGTGCACAACACTTTTCAACATTTAGTTTCAATTTTGAAATGTCATTGCGCCAGATTTTAATATCATCCGCGTAAACAAGGATCAAAAAATGTTGACTTTGGGTCACATCATTTACGTAAAGCACAAACGATGATGGTCCCGGATTAGATCCCCGATGGACGCCTGAGATGAAAACAAAAACACGAGAGCAATCGTTAAAAGCCGTATTCTTCAATCTGTTAAGTACGGTTTCTCAACCTTCTTGATGTTTTCCTCGACTCTTACTATTGGAGTGTCTTGAAATCGAAATCCTTCTGCATCAAAATTTTACAGCCAAACATGACGATATATCTTTCCTATTAGTCATCCGGTCATGAATGTCCACTTGCGGTTGGCACTTGTTGCAACTTGACAATACTTTGTACACCTTTATAGAAACAACGCAGCCTTTTGAATACGAACAACGAACTTTCGATCTGAATGAGATAAAATTTCCATTTCTTATTCCCAAGACCAATTAAGGTCGTGTGCTTATAGCCTCGCTACAAACAACACCCCATTTATCAAACCTTAGTATAATTACAATTCTACTGAAGCTCTTCTCCAAACGAGCAGTAGTAAACCCGTACACTATTAATTCTACTATCCCCACTTCTTTATAGACCAGCTTGAACACATGGGAGATACACAAATAAAGCGGTCCGCATTTCACAATTTTTTACTGCCGTCCGTGTTACGAAATAATCTCTCAGGAATATCGGTGGATGCGCACGAAATCTTTGTTCTGTTACTTTACTCCAGAATCTAGGCAATAAGGAAAGCTGTAAAAGCTATCTCTAAACAGGAAAACATGCTTACCTCGTACGTCCGTTTTCATTTTGTTCGCGGATTGCTACGTAGACGCAAAAACACAACAAACACGAAACATTTTCAAACGGAGGCCATCATGAATATTTAACGCGCAGACGAAATGGAATTGGAGCTCCATTTCGCGGCCGAAACGTAGCGATGTATCGCTTGAACACGGTCGATTGCAGAATATGCAAAATGGATAATGTAGTTGACAATAAAACAAATGATACATTTGCTTCATGCCGGCAGGAATTTAAAAGCTGGGAACTGATCGTCTAAAGTGTCCGTTATAACGTAAAAAGAACCCTCAGCTAACTAATTCTAAATTTTATTTCCGTAACGCTAAAAGAAAGTGCATCGCGTTAATTGCCATGAGTCGTAAAGGCCTTGGATGATCGATAATTTAGAAGAAAATTACCAAACAACTTTTATTTCTAACGGGCATGAATACCTAAGCACGACAATATACAATATGAGTAAAGTAAATACCCGATTTATTCAAATAAAAGTAAACGTAATTAACAAACAATCTGCGCTTAATAGGTACCTTAATTGTTGATTAAAGTGGTTCTTAGTCTAGTGTCTAAATTATCGAAAGGGAGCGGATGAAACGTTAAACTTACGAAGTGAAACAATACGAAATACAATAAATGAAGCTAATGATAACGTTGACATAAATTATAAAATTTAGAATGTCGAGAAACCTTAACAGGTAAACATTTTCCTTCTTCCCTCCTAAGTGAAAAATAAATGTATTTCGAGAAAGAAATTAAACGTCCTTGTAAAAACTAGTTTACATTTACCTAAACGTACAAAACATGTTTTGCATAAATCTCTGTTTTTGTTATTTATTTAGATTAAGCGAGAGCGCTAACATCTGCCGGAGTTATAGTTTTTCGTCCAATAAAAATGATGTGAATGAATATTTGTTTATGCAGGGTTATTCACGATATTCGACGTCGAGTATTAAAGTTAAACTATTTGATTTTGAAAAAGTTTTATTTTTGGAATGGATGGGGGCCTATTAGAGGTACATCTTGAAGTCGTTTAGTCTTAATTTTTGAACACCTTGAATGCGTTAGTAAATTTTGGACTTTAATAGGTTCAAGCGTTGATTAATTCAATCATTCTGCTGGAATAGCTTATTTACAGTAAATGAATGAATCTCACTGGTATTCGCACCGCGCCGAAATACGCAGCCACTGCCTATCCTCCTAGATCCTAGCCTACCCTTGTTTTACTAAATTTTTTACTTGAGGTTACTAAAACATTCTTCTCGGTGAATGTATTCAATTTTCTCATCGTCAACATTAATAGTCATTTTGATACTATCCTATTAGGTTCTTTTAAGTGTATCGTTTACTTAGAAAAGGATAATCGACAAAAGGCGAGCAACATGAGAAGTGCTTTTACTATCATAAGTTCTTTAATAAGTAAATTCCTTATGAAATATACAGTTATCTTGAATAAGGTATTGGAAAGATGAAATTATTGAGAAGCCTTCGAGTTACGACGTACGAGAAAGAGTTTTACGATCAGAAATTAATCTACGTAATGTTGAAAGATTGTAAACGATGCCAGAAGATACACAAGCGTAAAAGCCGTTTGCCCTTAATCGAGTTATAAGATGCCATTAAACGCTGAAGGTAGATAAAATCTTTTGCGTGCACTTCATAAAGTAGACGACAGAGTGGTTCGAATAACAAACTTGGGAAATAAGGTAGAGTAGCGAAGAGAATGGAGCGCTGATACGTTATTTAGTTAGGTTACGGTACTGAGATACGGAGTTACATATAACAGAAAAACAATCAAATGTCGAATTTAGAAGATTTTTTCGCAACACGAAAGATAACGAACTTTGAAGCAGGCTGTTCGTGAACGGTAGCGCGCTTAGATGATTCTTAGTCTTGCTTCTACGCAGATATTCGTGCGAGAATAGCGAAGGGTCAGTACCGAGTTCTGACCGAGACGCGGCATTAATCTTTAATATTTTTCATTCCTCGTAGTATACACGCGAATTATACTTAGATACAATGCGAAATACGAAGAATTTCGTGCTGTTCTTTAAATTCGGTCACGCGTCCCGCTGCCAAGAAATCCAGTATGCACGGAGTAGATATTTCTCATCTTATAATCTCGCATAAATATTTAATTCCGCGGATTCCTTTGTATTTATAGCTATTGTATCTATAATTTGACGTTCATGTAACGACCGAATATTTTTGTGAGGAGATGCCTTAAAATAACCCGGGTAATATTCAAGGCGGTTTGATTTGCAGGACAATAAATATCGTCGCGAAGTGGGCGCGATTCGAGATGAAAGGGAAGACATTTGTTCGCGATGAGATTAGGAGAGATGCGTATAATTAACCGAGATATCACCACGGTGAAGCTCGCCGAATAAATTCAAGTAAATTTAGGTGATGCGTGGCATACTTTCGAATTAACTAATTCAGTTGTCAAGTGTACATTTCGCAAATTTAACGCTGCCGTATTTCATCCTTTAATTAGATTAATTAAAATAAATAGAATACGGGGCGCGTTAATTAAGATACAATATCAAAGAATAAAGATTTTAACAACTTGGTATTCAATTATCTCTCATGTTGCCCGTTTTAGGAAAACTTTCTGGAATACTGTAGAGCTGCGTTTAAAGTGTAAATAATACGAGGTTAGAATTTCGTCGTAATACAACGGACATCAAGCACTACCTTCCAAATGTATTGTACATATACACAGGCTGATCGAAAACTGAGCATATCAGCTATCCTCGTTGTTATTTTAATTTAATGAAATTAGAAGACTAGACAGACTCGTGCTTTGTCGATTCTCGAGGAAACCAAGTAGACACAAGTAAACACGAGTCTGTTTAGTCTCTGCTAATTTCGTGAAGCGCAACGGGCTTTTCTGCAGGCTATGACAAGTATAAATAAAAGTTACCGGTCATCCTGTACATACAAAAAGAGATTACCTAAATTAAAATTTATGGTGTTTAAGCTACTACTGATTAATTATCTAACATTTAATGTTAATTAATGGTTATTATAAAGTTTAACGAAGCAGGTGCCAGAAGAATGTAAATATTTTGGTTCTTAAAGTAAGTATTAGATCATCTACTTCAACTTCAATATTTATATAGTTAGAAAGACTGCTTTCCAGGTAATTTTTATTTTTATTTTATTTTATTTCTCAATTTCCCAATTCTATATTCAATAATTTTAACTGCTGATGTAGAAAATCAAATTAGTCGAAATGTTTAATTAAATGTTCCATCAGGACTATCATCCTCACTTTTCTTCTTATTATTTTTTAGTGTTTGGGTTTTTAGGCCCTTAAGTAAAGAAAACAAAAAGCTTCTTTTCTTTGATTTATTTCGCTACGCTACATTGCGTCGAACATCTTCTCCGACATATAATAATTCTAATAGCTACCAATCTACAAATATAATTCTTCTTTCTTATGCGTTTACTTTTATTAATTATTATAATAATAGCTGCCAATCGCGACCTGCCATCAAACTGTATTATTCTTGATTTTCTTTCCTCCTTCTTTTCCTGCCTTTATTACCCTTCTGAAATTCCGCGATTTCGGTTTTTTGTTCCATTTTCTTTCTCCCTCGTTTCTTGATTTGCTTTTACATGTATTTTCGTTTACTTTTCTTGAAAATTCGCTGCAGATACGAAAGCAAGAATGTGTAAAATTGTACGAAACAAATGAATGACATTAATCTTGATGGATGCAAGAGGACCATCCCCTTTTTCCTTGTTCTCGTTTTTGTTTTTATGTTTGCATGTGAACCTAGCTCGATCACAATATTGAATGGATTGAACGGTGCGGGCAATCCGCTATCCTATCGACTGCGCTTGAAACGTTAACGACTTCTTCTTTAACGACTCCTTTGATATAATTATTTTCTCTTTCTAGTGTTTCAATGTTCGAAGTTAAAGTAACTACCGGTGCGATCGCATTAATATTTTTTGTTTTAATATTGTATTGATGGATATACATTCATTCGTGTCAATGTTGTTGTATTTCTTTTATGTATGTACCTTTGCGCAACATTCGATCTTCGAATTTCCTTTGAATGATTTGCGTGCCGTATAATTGGAGGTGGAACGAGTTCAAATGCGGCCGGTTGATTCCCTTATTTAAAGCCGTAAAAACTCAAAGATTAAAAAGGCAAAGAAGAACCTTACCTACCTATCTATATTTCCTTTTCGTAACGAAGCATTCGAGGAGAAGATATCTGTAACGATTCGAACGATATTAAAATTTTAATTTTACCCGACAACTTCTCAAATAAGCCACTCCAGCTAGATAATTAAAACGAGCTCGCATCGAGATATATCAGATTATACGATCTAAATGGATATTTTTTTTTTATTAGCTGCGCATATGTATGTACGTATTAAAAAAGATCGATTTCGCATTAGATCATCTATATCTATTTCCTGAAACCGTAGAACGTTTTGCCCGTATAATGTATCTAATTAAATAATCCATTTTGGACGTACGGATAAATTTATGCGGCTTCGCGTTACGAACGTGTTTATTTTGGCGATAGCGCTCGGGCTTGCCGCAGTTCCTGCAGCGTCACTTCGTTCGCGCATAGCGACCCGATTTGTTTACTGACATTTTCCGAAATAAATTCAATTTCGGACTCTGATTTCCAAACGTGTGGCGTTGTAACTGTTCCGTTTGTCTAAACTCATTAGCGTTAGTTATTATGGAAATTACAGGCTACGGCTTTTCAGTAGAAGACTCGATTGCGCATTTCCTATCCATGGTTGCACACTTCACGCTGTTGTAAAGTTGGTTGTCTACCGTACGAGAAACTATAATAATTTTTTGCATTTCTTGATTTATAAAATCTCGTCGTAACGAGATAAGAATATTTTACCAATTAAAATTAATTCGATTATAAGACATATGACATACAAGACGAAAGGATACGCGTAAACAGTTAGACGGCAGTAAAGAAAGACTACCGAAAAAATTGGATAATTGAAGACATTATTTTCTGATAGAGTAGAAGCTAAAAAATCTTGTCTTATGTTAGTATTAATATTTTAAGATTTTAAGAGATTTTAAGGAAATATTTGAAATTTCCGTTTCAATAAATCTCTATTTGCAAATAATAAATTATAAGAATAAATTTAATAGCAAAAAAAGCCGGAATATTAACAATTATTTGTTAAACAATTACTATCGATTAACTACGCTGCAATTGCGTCGATTATCAATTACGCAACCTAAATTGTATCATTGGAAGTAATATCAATTATTTCTTACATTTCAACTTCACACGCATTGCATGGTGAATCGCAATTCTTATTTCCACAATGTGATGAAATGCAAGATGCGGGATATTAACAATAACGTAAGCTTAAATTATCTAAATTATATCAAAATCATATTATATCGCAGAAATAAGCGATTTCTTCGTTGACTTGATACGAGGCGGCGGGAATATAAAAGTAAAAAAAAAAGATGTGTGAATAACTAAGAAATTATATAAATAAGAGTTAAACAAGAAAGAAGCGGAGTGGTAAATTGCGCAGTTTGCATAGGTTTACTTCCATGTAGATACATCAACATTCAATGTTCTTCACTTTCGATTTATTGCCCGAGGAACAAAGAAAATGGAAATACTCCTTTCAGTAAAAGAGGCGCGCGCTTTCTTAACAGTGTTCAAAATGTTGTAGATTTCTGTTAAAGTTTTTACCGGTATTTTTAAAAGATTATTTCGATTAAATTAACATCGAAAATTAGATCATCTTCTGCAATTGTTTGTATTTAAAATCTCCACGATTTGCATCAAGTAACTGTGGTTGTAAAAAAAAATCGGTCCTTCTCAATTCTTCCTTAGATAAGGTACAGATTTAGTAAATTCTTCCTTCATACGGCTCCTCTTATCGATATCAAACATTAAGACGAGCAAACAAACATTGCACATAATTTCACGCAGACATATCTAATCTAGAATATTGTATTTCGTACTACGTACTTCGTGAAAGTAGTGCAGGTGCTATATTAGTTACGATTACATTTATCTATGCACGGCTATAGATCCTACGTCATAAAAACGTTTTTGCACATCGGTTAAGCCGGAGCCGCCGTAGCATTGCAATGGTTGCGTTAAATCTGCATTGAGATGATACCGATTCTTCGGATACATCGTGCAAACGTTACGATCTCTAGTGTCCAATCCGCAAAAATATGGTAATACGCGCGTACGCGTCGTCGCACATGCACAGTGAAAGTGACAAGGAGAAAGCGTATTTAGGCTAGGTATAGTAATTTTCATTGAGTATTCCGCGGTGCCTTTGCGAACAACAACAAACGACGGAACGCAATGACGGCGACGTCCAGCAAATCGACCGGGCAACAAGCACCTGTGCTCGGACGGAGGTTGTTGCTCCAATGACTCCGGACACCGCGCCAGCCGAAACTGGCCGGTATTGTCTGGCGGCGGCTTTTAACGGACAATCACTGCTGCACATATTACCGAATTTGTTTCGTGAAATTACATAAAGCCGATCTACACCGTCGTTCATAAAACGAGACCGTGCTCACGACAAGAAATTGAGAGCTTTTAAAAGTTATAAAAGGACTGGTAGCGGTATAATATGTAACAGAAATGTTAATTTTTATATAAAAAAGTAAATACGAGGGATTTCGATTATTAGGTGGCTTCTCTTGAGATAGTTATAGAGGATTGCGTGTTCTTAGATCTGAAATACGAAAGATTGCAATTGATTACGTTAAACAGTTTTTCATATAACGATAGTGGCTGTAAAAGAATTATTTCATAAATTTTGCTTAGTTAGACCAAACATATTGCTTCTTCGTCGTATTGTACTCTCGTAATAACCATCGAAAGCTGTGTCGGAGAGCTTCGCTAGCCCTCACAAAAGCGCGCACAAAACCTGGTTTAACTGTTAATAATAGGTAGTACTAACGGTATTAATCCATCTATACAAAAACATATGTAGGTAACGGTTAGATACTAATATTACTGCAGCGATGTATATATGCTTACAGAAAAAAACTGATTTTTCCATTCCAAAATATTGTTAAAAACATACTTTCAAATCAACAAGCACTACTTATCCAAATTATTTCATAACGGCAACGATGTTAAGGCCTATGCCTAGAAGCGCCTCTTAAGAAAGGAAGGACAACAGCAAAGTTCCTCTTAAATATGTAATAAAAACTAATCGGCGGTCACAATATTATTACATAATCCTTTCTATTATTCTTGATTCACCTTTCTCTATTGCCTGTTGCCTTATTTATTACTATTTTTTTTTTAGCGTATACCAATAAATATAATCATAGAAGTTTTCTTTATACTAAGTAATCCTTACATAATAACATAAAACAGATACGGATGAATGATCTTTCCACGTATTTTAAACAAAGCAGCCATATACAAAAACAAGGAGCACGGATTGCATTTCAATAACTTTTAATTAGATATTTCGCGAATTTTCCTTCTATTGCATTTAACGCAATTAAGTTTAATTACTGTTATTAATGAACAATACGTTTTCGAAACACCGGCAATAGCAATCATTACATTATTTACAAGTCGATCGAATTAGGTTTGATTGTAGATTGCTACTGTGGCGACGAGGAATACCCGATTATATAACTATGCTTTCTATGCATAAAGGTCTTCAATTTGCGATGGAGCAGTTTGCTTGCTTCACTGAGCAATTCGCTAAATCAAATCATACACGCTTCTGTAGTTTCTTACTGATTTATTGTCTATACGTTAGGAAACGTCGACTATATTCCCTTTCCGATTCGGTAAGACTTGCAGCAGCAGCTAGATTTTCATGTACGTATGAGGAAAACCACGGAGAAATATGGCTCCAATACGCTAGGGTATTGATAGTGTTCAGCGGAGCATTAAGGGTGATGCAGTTTTTAACAGAGTTTACGTTGCATTGCGATAGCAGCAGCTATCAGGTGGACGCGAAAATATGTAACCATGAAATGTAAAGGACAGGTTAAGCCACGAAACTAGTTAGTCGGACCGTGAATGCCTATCGAGCGTAATTGTGTGAGAATCAAATGATCTTTTTAAATATTGGAAGAGTATCTGCTACCTTGAGAGATACGGGCCGTTAACTTTCGACGAAATTGTAGAAAATTTGAAAGCGCGCTCTTGGCTTCAAATATTCTAAGGTCGCCTTGAAATCCCTATGCTTGGAGCAGGTTTGTATCACCCATCGCACAGTTACCAACCAAGTCGTACCCTGAAAGCAAGACAAATGCTTGCGAATGGTGTGATGTAATGAGTGTTGACCGCTCATTTACCGGGGCCGAATATTTGGATAAATATTGAAAACAGTAATTCGATTAAACTCGCTTATATTGTCCATTTGTTACAGTTAAACTGCTTTTCCTTATTTCACATGAATGGAATGTCTGAAATCGATCTCATAAAGATCCCACTTCGTAACAGACAGTTTAAAATTTACAATTTACAAGTTTTCAGTAATTTCCATTATTGATCCGTTACGATATCAGCATCAACGAATGCGACGGTTGACTCCTCCGTACCGATACTCCCTTTTAAGTAACTCATAAATAGAGTCGACAAAGGCAGGTGGAATTATTACTTTTTTGCAGCGACTAGATAGACTCGTATCTATTCGCTTCATGAGAATGGATTCTGTTGTGTATTGGTTTCCCCGAGAGTCGACAAAGCACGAGTTTGTCTAGTCTCTGCAGAAAAGTAATAATTTCATCCGGGTTTGTCCTTTCTACTCATAAAAATAAATTCAGCTATGTCTCTACGATATTACCGTAATTAACCGTGAAAGAAACAAACGAAAAAGAAAAAGTATAGTGACGTAATAAATATATCCCAGGAACGTCATCTTTGTTTCTTCGGGAACTTGTATTTTTTTAAACGCAGACATTAAATATCGATTAAATATTGTATCTTAAGTTTTCCAGAAATATCGAAAAGTCAAGGTAAAAGCACTCGTAAATTCTAGTCGTCTATTCTAATTATATAATACTCGTTTGGTTCTGTTCTGGTTGCATGTGCTCACATTTATACTGTCGCAGGTTTCTAAAAGTTGCGTTGTCGTTTCCTCGACGATAATGAGCAGTTAAAAATTTTAAATTCGATCACCAGTAATACTGTTTTTACTTGTACGTTCTATTACTTTAACCAATACATTTCGGTATTCCGAAGTAGAAGTACATGATGTAAAGAAAGCAATAAGCTGACGTATGGGCAAAGATCCAACGTTTAATCAAAGGTGTCTTCCATGGTACGTCGTATGATTGAACTTGGCGATTTATATTTTAAAAGTTTAAAGAAAGTAACCTCCTTCGGTGTCCATAACTTGTCGCTCGTCATCGTCCAATGAGCGATTGGCGCAAACTCCGATAATACTAGAACTTGAATGTTGTTCGATAGTTTGCAATGCTGGTTCTGCTATGTTCAATATCCATTCGCTATAGTAGGGCATAATATGGTTTATTTACTTACACCTACTTTGCAGAGTATCGTAAACTGTATTACTTGCAACGAAGTACATCGTTTTGCTTTATAAATTCTTAATGGGCGTCTAAAGGATGCATTAGTGGAAGCCTCCAATAAAACCGCGTTGTCCTTAATGGATGGAGCGGATAGAGCGAAGAAGGGCAAATGCTTTTTGCTTAGAACATCCCGCAATGTAATTATAGGTATTTTCCGCTTACAACGTAGAAATTGTGAAATTCTGCTCTACCTTCGTGAAAGACAGTTCTCCTAGTTCAAAAAAGCTTTAATGTGCACCTTTACTGTATATTAATTGGGAAATTTATCCTCACTTAACCACGATTATAGGCGAGTATATCTATAGACACGTACATATTTTAGAATTGATTATTGTTTAATGAAAGTTTTTCCCGCATATTAATGAGAGCCACTGTACATATTCAATTCACTAAAACTCCCTCTTCGATGTGAACGTAGCAAACGCAAGTGCCGCGCTTAATTATTACAATATTCTTCTAAAAGTGAACTTTCCCAATCGAAATTACGAAATTAATCGTACGTTTACAGCATGCTTCAGTTCGCTTCCCCCCGCCCGTCCAGAGTTAATTTCTAACGTGCAGGACGTACATATGTACCTTTGAAAATGTTTGGCGATATCTCGTTGCCTCCAGTGAGGTGCGGGGCGTTAAATTATCTACGAAACTTACTGAGTACGCTACCGCTTTATGCGCAGGTAAACTTATGGAAAGGAAAAGTACGTTTCGTGTGACCTTTAACCGAAAGCTAGCGTTGTTTGCGATTTAGCATATGTACACTGGCACCCGTGGAAGTTCATATCCTTTTATTGCCGGCGAAGAATTCATAATAAGCACAAAAGAAAATATGAAACTCGTCAGGTAGAATATCTGCACTTGAATTTTATTGTCGTTATTGGCAGCCGTTATGTTGCATATAAGTAACTATCATGGTTTTTATTGTTGTTGTTTACAACTTTAGTTTATAGCAAAATTTGTCAAACATACTGGAAGGTCGTTGGTAAATGCAATTCTTTCCTTAAGAAATCATGTAAATTTTTATAAAATCAAGCATGGCTTAAAGAGTGAAGAGTATTTTGAGGAGCTACTGTTCCTTAGCTATCGTAAAGCCGTAGCACCAATAGAAACGACGACCCCTTCTACTTGCGGTAGTAGCGGCTCAAAATGTCTTTGTTATGTGATCAATGATGATACATACTCAAACGCGAGAAGTCATAAAAGACAACGAAGCATCCAAAGAATTGTTGAAGAAGGAAACGCAGCAAGGAAAAAATATTTAAGCGATGCTGTAAGAGAGACTAAGCTACAATCTTTATCGGAACATCACGCGAAGATGGCGCGATGTAGAAGTGACGTGCAACGTGTTACGATATCAGTTCCACGCTAGAAGATGCAAGGCCAATTAAAATCGAACGGATCGCGAGGAATTTTATCAGATTTTTGAATGTATATTCATCATCAAACATCCGAACTTGTATGTGCGATGGTGTACGTACGTATATACAATGCCATCCATGTCCGCATAAAATTACTAACAATCTAATGATCATTAACAGTATGATGAACCCGCCGAAATTGTGAGAATATCTGCAATGTTTGTACAATAAGAAAGCGAAGAGAGTTCGTCTGCACACGCATATCAAATAGAGTAATAAATAAGTAAACATCTT
This sequence comes from Oryctes rhinoceros, assembly GCA_020654165.1. Classification (NCBI taxonomy): domain Eukaryota; kingdom Metazoa; phylum Arthropoda; class Insecta; order Coleoptera; family Scarabaeidae; genus Oryctes; species Oryctes rhinoceros. The sequence goes on along the minus strand of JAIOKQ010000548.1, from coordinate 1,895,664 downwards.
TTTCCCTGATCATAACGGAGACCCATCTGTATAGCCGATAAAAAAGCTATCCGGTATTGTTATGTAGACTGTTGCCTTTTTAGTCTTAATCTAAAGTTTCATAATAATTTAATAGTTACCGCTTAAGGACTTCCTGTTCTCCGTTGAAAGCTAATTTGTTGTAGGGAAGTACGCGTCTTGATGCCTTACATCGCTCGTGTATGATACAGGCATGTGTAAAGAGAGACATATTAGTTTATAATTCGGGTTAAGTAAGAGTATATGCTCTGGTATTAACGCGGTATTTCAAAGCAAGATAGCATGACGTCCTGTGAGGGGTGGAGAAGAGCATTTGCGTCGAATTCCTTTCGAATTTACTTTGTATAAATAAAGGCATTATCATTATTATTGTTGTTGTTATTATGTGGTTAGTAATAATAATTGAAAATACCATAAAATTATATTATCATATCATTAAAACAATTTCATTCGCTTTGTTATTGGAAAATCGATAAAGACTCGCTAAACAGCACGATTATCTACGTTAACTTATAATAATATGCTCCATAAATGGAAGTAGGTTCTCCTTGAACTGAATGCAATTAATTTATCTAACGTTAAAAGCTCGATAATTACGTAGTATCTGAAAGGTGCACAAGAAACCACAATGGGATGCTAATTTATCAATTGCAGCGCATGGCGATTTATCACATCGCTAATAAACGACAGACTAAATACCTACATTTTACAGAGCCTATTCTTTATTGTTCAATTATTATTTTCGAAACAATTAACACCGGTTTGGTATTATTGTGATCGCAATCGATGTCAATGTTGTAATTGCCGTTTTTTTAACGAAATTGTAAAATGTAGGTAGGTGAAAAACTCAACGGATTTGTTGTTCAAATTAGAAAAGAGCGTAAATACAACGTCGGCTTAAGAGTGTTAAACTTTTTTAAAATACAATTTTTGAACATTTGGTTACGATGGCAACAGTGAACAAAACATATATTATCATTAATAACTTCACGTTTCTATGTTCTACGTTCTACCGTTTATCGAATAAATATAATAAATAGTGCTCTGAATCGTTAGATGCTCGCACGTAAAAGAAATGATCGCAACCGATTTATGCGAGCAAACAAATGAAGTACGTCTTGTTTTATGTTACGTTTGAACGTCATCTAGCCGAGTCCTTCGACGGATCATGTTGTTTTACTTTTACGAGTACGACAGGAACAGTTTACTATATCGTGATTTTATGTTTTGTAACGATCGTTGCCTGCGAAATTCGCTCGTATAGGTCAAAATAAAGTACGTTACCTACGTGTTCGCTTAAATCCTTTAACTGTTAGTCATAAATATTAAATAGGGATTAGTATTGCATAATACTGATATACTGTTATGCTGCATACCGTTCGCTGTTCAAATTATAAAGTTGTTCCGAGTAAATATGTATAGGAGCAGCAAATGCTTTTAATAGCTCGCGTCGCAGCTATCGCTGCGATAGTAGCGATGCCGTAAATATAATCAGCCTGATGGAATATTTATAAAGTGATGTAATAGTACAAAAGACCTATAAGTAAAACCGCTTGGGGCAGAATCGAGAAACTTTAAACGGAATAACAGTGATAATTGCGATGCGCGTTCTTATCGGTTATGTAAAAAGCAACGAAGAACCAAGGCCCGCGCCAAACTAATATCGATCGATACAAAAACGGTAAAAGGCAACTCGTCCATCAAGATACGCTGCAGTCCTAACACAGTGTATTTGGATTTGTGTTTCTGGTTTCCATTAATAAAACCGAAATGTCAACGCATACATTAATTAAATTGTAAATGTTAAATCTAAACGCCGCGGAGCCACAGCAACAACCGAAAGAATAACAAATCGCGAATTATATCACCGATTCTATGCATTCGGGCGACGATGAGAGTTCATCCTTGACGAAATGTAACCTTCAACCGTTGCTTTCGCGACAGGTATCCTTATGATTTCTGAAATACGCAGTTTCGACGTTAGTTGGAACAGATATGTAAACTATTACCACCACTTCTACGATAGTCCGAATAATTTCATCCTTATGCACAGAGGCTTTACCTAGCAGTACATACACCTCACACGGCCGTGATCCTTCGCGGGCGACTTCCGGTGAAAGTATAATGTTCGTCCTTTTCAATACGAGGGTATAGTTACCGTAAAGGATAACTTCTTCGGCGAATATCACCGACCCGTTGGTTTAACATGGAAGAAATGAATAGGAAAGAACCTACGTTTTTAAAGCGATTATTGTTTGGTTTAATTTAGTAAGAACATTCGATCTATGTCAATGTTTGTACGAATAAGTCTGGAATCCATCTTCAATTTTTTTCGGGTGTTGTTACTTGACGTTTCGCTTCGAAATCAGAATATTTCGCGAATTCAGAAGACTGTCTGTAGAAAAAGAAGAAGCTGGCAGCTTGATCAACGAAACGTCAAGAAAATAGTAATTGCGCGAGATCACCAGACAGAAATTGTGGATTACGGCCGTGAAAGCCTACACTCAACTAGTCTTGACTCCAAATTACTCTATTTTAAATATCAAGTGTTTTGGGTGTGCCGCCTGTTTTATACTTGTGATTCGACGGAATTAGGACATAGTAGCCACCTTCGCTGCTGATAATTGCAGAGGACAAAAGCGAGCGAAATAATATTTGTTTTGCAGCGACTAGACAGATTCGTATTTTGTCAAGTCTCGGGGAAATCAGTAGGCAACACGAATCCTTTCTTATGAAACGAATAGACACGAGTCTGTCTATTCACATAAAAGCAAAAAAGTCCAGCAAAAAAGGTATGATTTCACTCGCTTTTGTCCTGTCTACTGATAATAAATGCAGACAAAAAAAATGGAAAACAAAGCTTAATGCAACGAATCTATTTCACCAATAAGCCAACTGAACACATATCTGTAACTATAAATGAGACGCCAACACAGCTGAATAAGTTGATTTAACGTTTGACACTAAGTTTCGCCGGAAAGTCCAGGAATCTGGCAAAACAAGCAAATAAATAAAAGAGAAAAGTATCTAGATGTTCAATTTAAATCAACCATTAAAAGCGTCGCATTTATCTACAATTGTTTCGTAAAAGGCGCTCAAAATAAAACACGGTCTCAGAACCGCGGAGTCTTGTTACTCTATTTACATATTTTATTTTATTTACCTGCACCTAATAAGTCAAATAAGAAAAAACGAACGTCCATTTTTGATAAACGACAAGTTCTTAATGCGGGATTATACGTCGCCAGATGGCCCACTAACACAAGAAAGCTTCAGCTTGCCGAAAGATCCGCCGTTTAATTATCGCATAACGAATCCCAATGGCAGCGCTATTAACGGCTCACCTTGACGAGCTTTTCGTCACAACAATTTCGAACGTATCGGCTATGATAAAAATGCATTCGTTCGCCGTAACCTTGGTTTTATTTTCTAAAATGCGGCAAAAAATCTCCGTCGCGATATTCTACAATGGATGACCTACTAAAGAGCGGGATAAACTTTGTGGCTTACAGAAGTAGCCGAAAGCTATTCATTAAGTGAAAATATTTTCGTTACAGTTCGTAACGAAACAGGTTTTCGACCATTGAAATGGCAAGTAGGTATATCTCTGTTTAGCTGGACTAGAGCGACAAGTAAGCATGGAAACGAACAACGAGGAAGCGATTCAAAGGTTAAATGGGCAATTATTACCGGTTAGTCTATTTTGTATGTTTCAATAAAAGGGAATGTATTTCTTTCTAGAAGACGAACAATCGAGTGTATATTTTTCCTACTATTGGCTCAAAGTTTTAATATATTAAATATTTCTTCATTTATTTCCATAAGTCGTTACTTTCTGGTACCTAAGACTCTATTACATCTCGCTAGCAAGGGCAACTAATGTTAAAAAGAAATGCAAGTGCCACTTACGTTCCTGCAATCATGGCAATGCAATCATTCATTTTGTTATATCGAAACATTGGTTGCTTCGGCAATAGAATTTTATGAAACGGGCAAGCAAAATATAAAAGCCTTGCATTACCCATACTAAGCAGATTAAATTTAGATAACCTAAAAGAGATGCGATCGTATTTACGTAGTCGGGCAAGCGTTTTGCGTCCTCTGGAGCTTTGTTGAAGCATCCTGCATTTAACCATTTCCAGTTCCATTTCATGCCTCATTATTAACTGAAAAATAGAAGAGCAGAAAATTCACAGAGGAACATGGTTCTCTGTGAATTTTTCTTTTTTTTCCATGTTATTTGTTTGGACTAAGATGAGTAACAACTAATTTAAAATAAGAAGAAGCTCTTCTAACACATTTTGAGATATGATCGTTGAACCTAAAGGTATCATGCATCGAAAGACTAACATTTTTAGCTTCAGAAGAAACGGTTAAGGTGGTCCATGTTACGTACATGTTATGTTAACAGATATAATAATGATTAACTAATTCCCCAGAATCATAATTAAGGAATACCGAGTTGAGATTTTCGTAGAACTATGAGGTTTCTACTGTTCATTACTATTACTACTCATCATATTAACAAGAGGCTAGAATCATCTAGCGACCTATCCCCGTGCAAAAACTTGCCCTCTTCTAAATTTTCAACGCTCTTTCACGAATAAACGGAATAAAATCGTTAGTTTAGAAACTTCTCTTCGTGTCGCAATAAACACGTAATCTACGACTATTATCTGTAAATATTGAAATTTCATCGATGAGACAATAATTACTATTACGAGCGTGTCATCAAAAATTGAACGTGACGGCCAAAGATGGCATACAAAATAGAAACCATGAAATAACGGTCCCGTTCACTTCAAAGCCGTTAAGTTCTCTCTTCGCCTATTTCACTCGACGTTTATTGCCTGTTAGTCGGTGTTCCTCGTCGCTGCCTAACGCAATGGTACGAGCAGAACCTCCGCGAAAGATAAGAAGTGTCGCGTTCTAATTGGAGTATCAAAGATCCCAATATTTACCTTTCCAAAAACGGTGCCGTCCGTGACAACAAACGACCGCAACTTACAAGTGTATATAACTCGATATTAACGGCGTTGCTTTTGCTCGACAAAGCGAGACGCCGCTCGTATCCTTTCCAACGCGTTGAAGTGAAATAGAAAGCAATAACAACTTTCGAATTACACGGGTGTCTTATGGGGATAATAGAAAAAGATGCAGGTAACCGCATATCCTTGCGATAAAACGAGATAAGGCGAAGAATTACATTTATTATTTGGAGGGGTTTACTTCTTCAGGAAAATTTACAATGTTCACCAACCGCTTTGGACAGTTCGCTTCATACTGTTGAATTTTGAATATCGCGCTCTGCAAGAGGATGCTAGATCTTCGCAAATAAGCGTCGATGTCATACCAGAAAATGTTACAGTGTGATAGTTAAAGAAGAATCGGGAACAGATACAGAATACTTCTTGAACGTTTTTCTTTTTTCAAGAGCGCACATCCTCCAATCGGTGTTGTCGAATTTCCTTCGTATTTACATTTCGAAATTTTAATTTTCTTGAGTGAGTTGCGCGTGTCTTTCTTCCGGACTTTTCCCGTGAGGAACTCGAACTGAAACATGGTACGTACACGATAAAATTTTAATTCACTTTTTGCGGAATACCGCCGCGCTTTAGAATGTTCACAGTTGTCAATAACTGAAGTTATATAACTTTTCATTAAAGCGTACGAAACTGGGTTAAGATTGTGTAATACGGTCTATTGCCTTTTTTTTAACGCTTTAATTTATTTTTAACTGTTCTTTGGCTGCGTATTTACGCGAGGTGTGTTATTGATTACCGCACTACTGAACAGACAAAGAACTAGCGTACGTTTATGAATGATATCTATGTATCTTCCTATTTCGTATACGTTGTACAAATGGTCATGTATCTTGCAATTCTACTTACTTATCTTATTACTATGTTGCCATACAGATCATAAATCATGTGTGTTTGTGGATCTCCTGTATATTTTGAAGAATCCTAAAATAAAACTACAACTAAATCTGTTAAAGGTATCAATTTTGAAAGCTGATTTCACTTGATGCGTTTTTTGTACTCCTTTTCATTGCTTTCACAAGGTTTTTTTTCTACTTACATACAATATAACAAGTTTTCCGATGCCACATACGTACGTGTGTATGTTAAAAATAACATTACAAAGGTTAAGATGGTTTAACATTGCAAACTATGTTAATTCTCTTCAAAATGGATTTTCTGTGCAACGTACTTACGTAATTATAAACTATAAGGTTGCCGAATTTGTTGCTGCGGTTTTTATAAGAATAAGATATTTCCAAAAATAACATATTTCAATAATATTGTTCAACAACCGAAAATTAATTAATCCAACATTAAAAATACGACCGTCGTTGTAAATTTAATGTTTTTTGTTTATTTATGAACAGTTTTATTGTGATTAATTAACTGTTCTTTTTATATTGAACCTGAAAACTTGAAATTAAATGACTCCGGATAAGGTACCCCGCTCTTTTTTGAAAAAAATTAGTTCTTAATTCGTTATTTTGTTTGCATCGAGATGTTGAAGACGGTGGTCAAATTTGCGTAAAACCATACAGCGATCTAAAGAAAAATAAAAAAATATGAGAAATAATGGATTTTATTTTTATCGAACATGTCATCTAAAATTACTTTTATTTGAAAATTAAAAATAACGTACAGAACCTTAAATTTCAATAAAAAATCCGCAGAATTTATTAATCGAGAATGATTAACAAAACATCAAAAATAAAATAGTTTCCACCCCATCCAAGGACAATAATTTTCTAATTTTTAGCCCACAAACAAATTTTAAATAAAAAAAGTTAGAAACAGGTATCCATCAAACCGCTACTTTGAAACAGTATTCAAATTCACTTTTAAAAAACAAAGTGTTAATTGCATTAAATTGAATATCATGCGGAAAAGCAAAGAGTGGGAATTGAAAGTTATTTAAAATTCAAATAGAATTGTTAGGCGAAAAGTTTTCAACGAAGGCGATTTAAATTAAATTAATTTTGTAAAAGTAAAATGTTTTAAATAAATTGCATTTACATTCAAATTAGACTTTCCTGTTAGCCGTAAGACAAAATTAAACGGCTCTATTCGACGATAAAGATAAATTAGCTGCGTGAAATTACGCTTTGCAGATTCTCAATAAATTACATTATTATTGTGAATTTAGTCGTAAATATTCTCGAATTTGGTGTTAATGCACTGTATTCTTTGTTTGAAATTTAATTTCATTGAAATCGACAAACTTTGGTGGTAATCAAAGAATACGATTGCAATTGCCACAAATTAGTATAAAATTTGATTGGCCGCTGGTGGATACTAAGAACTGATATTGCCGAAACCAATAATACCTATCTATACGTCGAAGTTTATGAATAATAAATTTTAAGTAATACCAATCTCGCTTTTTGTTTTTCTGATTTCTCGAAAACTTAAAGGAATACTTTTTAATTTTAAGGTATCCGATTTCTGTCCATTTCGCCTTTTTCTTCTTTTGCTTTCATTTTATAACGATAGGTATCCTTTAACGTAATTATATATCGTATCGTAGTCCTGTTTCGTTTTGCTTTTCGTTGATTTCTACGCAGGAGGATCTTCTAATGTTTAATATATCGGGTTACATAATTCTAACGAATTTGCGGTATGCATGAAAATTGAAAGCGTTTACACAATTTGTCCTTGCTTAGTATAATGGGCGATTGAAAAATATTTTGGAAACGAATATGCTGAAAAGTAATATTCATCTACGTTAGCAGTCAATAACAACGGTATATTTAATTAATTTGTTCAATTTAGAAACCTTGTAAATTAGGTTTTCAAATATTTTATATTTGGAGTAACAGTTTAAATGTCAATCCTTGGTTAAATGAAATAATTTTGCTACTATGTAATACTTTACGTAACGCATTAACATTGGTGGTCAATTTGCGGGATTAACGAGTACGTTACTAGCAGGAATAAGCATGCAGCACGGCGAAAATGCGTCCTAACGCAATCGTATTTTTTCCGAATGCCTTTTAGAATTTTTTAGGCTCTAATTTTTGTAAGCATTTAAAAGTTTCTAGAACTCGGGTGTTCTTCTTAATTTTGTTTTGTGAACCCTTCATGCGTTATGTCTGCTGAGATACGCGAACAGTTCCTGGTAAGCCTCAGTAAGTTCCTTCCATATAATAATAATAATAATAGAAACTTTGTTGGAAAAAATTAAATAAATGAACTAATGCATTTAGCCACATTAGAAATTTTGCTCCATTCCATTTAAGCCCCGAGCGAATTAGCAAAATGATGTGGGATCTACCTACTAACTGGCAAAATAATAATTCAAGGTAAGCCTTAGTTGGGCGCAAAAAGCGAATAATAATAGCGAACAGGAGGTTAAGAATAATCATCGATCAAGCGCTTAAAGCGATAAAACCTTTTCCTAAAGCCAGAAACTTGCATCTTATCTAGATCGATAGACAGTCTTTTGTTTGTGAAGACATTGAAAACATCCAAAGCAAATATCCAAAATGCTACCTATTAATAACCATCGAGGTAACAACCTGATTTTCCTCTAATCCATTGTTCCAATTTGGTCATATTTTTTGGAACAGTTGAGATAATCTTTGTTTTGTAAATGGCTTCTCACGAAAAAAATCGCAAGATCTGATGATCGCGACGGTTATATTACAACTTCTTCTTATTCAACAATTTGGGACAATTTCGTTTAAGTAATTTCATCTTGCTGAAACCAGATATCGGAATTACAATTACTGCCAAAATTTCTGCCCGCGCGTTCATTTTGTTTATGGTCTTTGGGAATGGTTCAAAGAGGATTTTCCTAAAACCATTATGTCCACTAACAATATCATTAAATATGTGAACAAACTGTTGCAACATTCACTAACGCTTTTACTTCACCTAAAAAGTTTTAATGTATATTTCTTTGGCCTTCGACTTAATTTCAATGAAGAACTACTAAAATACCACACCATGATATTTAAGCAAAACCAAATATTGACGACCTATACCAAAACCGACAAACAATTTTTTTCTTGCATAAAACCAACATCCTGCCAAACAACTTATAATATAAAATATCCTTTCATATAACGTATCATTATATCTCATTAAATGATATTCTACACCTCTTTCATCAGTTTATTCGATTGTTAAACTCACTAGACCTTAGTGCTTGCCAATTTAGTGTGAATGTTGAACTTTAAATTAACACGTAAGTTGAATATAAGAAGGAAATTACTAACATACAATACTTCACTGTTTGCTTTAGATTATCGTGAAGGTTGTCACAAGGTTTTCAAGACACGACTAGTTAATTGTACTACACGATCTTGTATAAAATAGTAAAAAAAATAAATAAATAAAAAATAAAGTACCGCTACAAATACAACCTATTTTACATCCTCGTCTGCTCTTATAACAAAAACGAAGTACGCTACATTTTAATATATGCATATTACACAAAGTAAATGGCATTACGCTCGCTACTGCATGGTTAAACAAAAAAAAAAACCGAAATAGACGTGTACCCACACGATACAATTAAAAGCGAACGGAAAATCGAGCTATAAATCTCCGCCGAGATGAGCACGATTTCGCAATACTTCGTCGTCGTGAATGGCTTTCGGTCTTCTCTAATAGTCAGCGAGACCCGATCCGCCGACTGTGAGGTACAATCGAGAATACACAGACGAATCTGACCTGGATCGAGTCGAGAACGAGAGAACCTTCAATTTACATGTTTAATCGGAAACTGCCGCATGTGTTCATACAAACGTACATTTACGAAGAGCTTCGGCGACACGGTTTCCTGTGCTGTGCTGCTTTGATGTGAATTGTAATGCCACGGGATCGTAGAGTTGTCAGCTTTAAAACGTATGTTGTCAGTTGCTTTCGAACGAAGTTCCTGCTTATCGCGACTGTCGATATTGTGTTGTACATTATCTAGACAGGCTTCAGCTTCTTCGCTAAGTATGGCGATGCACCTTGTTTAATTTTACATGTATTCTACTTTATACGGAATCAAGATTATTATCTTCATTTAAAGCTCAACTGGCAGGGAAATGATTTATTGTTAAGTAAGATTATTTTGGAAAGTACCTGTTGGTGGCCCCCTGGATAAACAAATAAACTCGAATAAAATGGTAGACTTAAAGGAATCAATTGGTTCGATGTTAAAACTCACTGTTTATTGGAGGGGGGAAGAGAATGGGTTGGGAGGAAGCTAGACTAGAACTATCAAAGCTACTCGCAATATTTTCCCAAATTTTCTGCTAATTATGAAAGCTGACAAAAAAGTAACAGCGACGTACCAATTGCAGGAAAACTTCATTTCTTAAAAACATGCCCAAATACAAAACTAGCGAGTGACCTGCATTCCTTAGAAGCTACCGCAGATAATAATGCAAATGCTTGAAAAATATTAAAAGGCACATATTAGAAAGAGCTCACATACGAATTTTCCACGGGGCATTAAAGCACTATATAAACATTGAATGTTCCCAATCACGTTACAATTGCCACCAAAAATCCGAATACACGAACGCTCAAAATATGAGACCTAAAGACGCACCAAATGACAATGTCATTGCTTATTTCGGTGATTTTCTAGCGTTGAAAATGTGTCGATTTACCTAGATTACTCGGTAAGAGTCTGAAATAGAAAGGACTTGTACCCGTTCCGTTAAAGAAAAATCTCGAATTTATTAACTGTTAAGCTCTTACGTGGACGAAGATTAACCACAAGGCTAAAAGAAGAACACCCGTACCAAGTTTTAACGCATTAAGAATTAGTAACCGCTTACCGACTCTGAATTGAGTCTTTTCGCTGTAGATATTGCACACTCAATTAGAGCTCTTTGTTCGGAACGAAATCCGATTGTTCCTTCTTTCTTCATTTCACATTCAATAAATTCGAATTACAAAATTCCGTCCGACGTGGACATAATATGCCGTCGCTGCCTTCTATGCGCCGAGTGTAATGCAAGACGGCGGCTCTTTGCGAAAGAGGCTCTTGTTTGTGAAACAATTGCACGAGTATCGAGTCAATAACGTAGGTGTAATCGGATAGCAGATAGCACTTCGCTTGACGGAACCTTTAAAAAAGGCGCGCTGTAATACGTTGTATACACCTACAACGTGTCTGCTTTCTGCGCTGACCCGCTTCAGCTCATTGAATATATCCAGGTGCGATTCGACGGATTGCGGATACTTCCACGGTGCTCGGTCGTACAACTATTTATATTGATTTAAAGCGGAATTTATCGGGTTCGTTTTATGTTTCTGTTTAAAAGCCTACTTGCTCTGTTACGTTCGCATCGCTAGATTTTACGGACTTCATTATCATATTCGAAGAACAGAAGATGTTGAGAATTGTGAGCAATTCTAACGAGATCAGACAAGGAGCACTTTTTCTAATCTGGTTAAGCTGGTATAAAAGGAACGTAAATTTTAGATATTCTAGAGTGTCAAGCACTCAAACAAACCATTCGCAGCACGCTAAACGAGTTATTTTAGTAGGACAAATACATTAAACTTTATAACCCATTTGAGAAACAACAACCCTATTTACCATCGCACGTCGACGTAGGCTTACTAGTTCGGTTAACTCTGTGTGAAACCCGGTAAGTACCGGCGTATAATACGTAGGCATGTAACAAAAGGAAATACAAAGAAAACAAAACGCTTCTTTCACACGACGAGCAATTACCTAGCGAGACATTGAGCTTCTGAAAATAAAATAACGGCGGCCGTCGAAAGGATGTTGCGATACGATTGTGTACATTGGTACGCCACTCCAAGTATGTATTTAAAAGCGACACGCCACGAAATGTTCTCCAAAGAGTCGTACGCATACGTCAATAGCTAACGTAACGCTTTTGTAAGAGTCCAACTTTAGCTTTGTTGGATTGTTCTCGAGTATGTTCGTACAGATATTTCGATATTGTCGACGTGATATAATACCGATCATTATGTGCTAATAGGAGAGGATATGATGTCTGCATGATAAGAATTACGTTGATTAGCCTTGTTGGGCACACGGTGTAATGGCCGCTTTATGTAATTCAATCGTGTTCGAGAATATGATGAAATTGTTAATATGTATTTATAATAATAGGACATGCTGCGCCTTCGAAATGGATGCATTTTGTATTATGTAAGATATAAGGTATAAGGTAAGGTTATAAGGTAAGGGTAAACGGGTTGTTGTGAGTGGAAGATTTATCAATAATTCCTTTATCTTTAGCAAGCGTTGGTAGGTTATCATGAAAAACTCGAGCCTCCCATCAACCATTGCCTTCACTATATCTGAACACCTTAAAATTGATGGGAATCTCGTGTTTGAAAATAGGTAAAACAGGTGAAATTATTACTTTTTTGGCACGACTAGACAGATTCGAGCTTCGTAGACTCAACGAAACCAATAGACAACTCAAACCCTCTCTTCCGAGACGAATAAGCACCAGTCTGTCTAGTCGCTGTAAAAAAGTACGCCTTGGTCATCTCTAGTAATTACTACTGCCGCGTCTGTTAGATGCTAACTTGCATAAAAATAAAGAAAAGAAATTCGCCATTAACGTACGACAAAAAATACGCCTGGTTCTTTCAACATTTTCGCGATTGTGCATTTAATTCTCGTCTTCCCGGTTTCTAAATTTCTTCGCCGTCAAGATAAAGCCCACACGAGCACATATGGAACTCCCCATTTCTTTTTCAATTCAAGCTGCGGTAATTTCTCGATCGTGAAGCACGATCCCATCGTTTAGACTACGATAAAAATAACCCGTAACCGCACTACGCAGACATACACAATTGCCGCTATTAGATGCCGTTAAGTGATTATTAATCCGAGAAGAAGAAAGCGTACGTTATCTTCTTATTGAGAGGTACAAATGTAGAGTGTAAGGTTATCATTCAAAGTAAAGAGAAACTATGGGAACGATTTAATTTTCCACGCAGACGTACGCCAATAGAAGCTTGACAATACGAAAAGTCTTAATTATCTCGTTTTCTAATTTCGCTTTATTTAATTTGCATCTTGGACGTAAATATCCGAATGCATACGTGGAAAAGTCGAGCAATGGTAGAATTTAAGCGGTATTGTTCTCATAATTACAAGAACAACATGAAACCATTGCCCATCTTCGACTATTATTTGCAAATAATATTACAATTGTTAAAACGAGGAATGATCTCGAAGATAGAAGGAGGCTCAAATTCGAGGAACAAATAAGTAAAAACGTTGAGCTTCATTAATAATATCAACAAAGTATCATATTGGTGATAAGATCTTAACAAGAACAGAATCTTCTTCGAAGCTTTATAAGTGCAGGCAGATATCTTCTTTTTTCTGCGTGTTTTTTTACTTTACTTAAGCTTAAGGAATATTTTTTACGGGAATTAATTCCTTTCGCCTTAAGCGGAGGAAATTACACGTTGATTTTTTCATGGATCACGTTCGATCCCGTGTAGCAAATCTTCAAAAGCAACATCTAAATATGGTCACGCTTTTACAGCGCTTAAAACGTACGATGCGATGTGTGTGCTTTATACGAAGCTGGAAGTTGTTAGAAAGTATCCCAGATACGGTTATGTGCAGGTTCCATAATCTCCCGTGTAATGTACGCGCACAACATTGTATTGAACGTAAATTTAAACAGAACACGGAAGATGTCGTTTATCTGCACGTAATATGGAAATAATCCAGCCGTTAAACTTCGTTACATGCGATAACTTGCATCTTCGAGACGTAACGTTTACAAAATAAATTCAAGCACCTCATAATGAATGCTTTGTTCGTGATCTGGTAATTAAACGTATTACTTTTTTCAAATAACATATTTTGGTAATTTACCAGCTGCTTGTTACCAGAAATATTATAAGATATAATGTTGTATAATGCCATTATCAAAATTATGTGAAACAGCCAAAGACAACGATAGTAGACGTTGATAATTAGTATAAGTAGTATATAAGAATTTACTAAATGTTGTAGGTTAGTTAAGTTAGTAGTTAGTTAAATAAGTTATCCCGGAGTTAATCTTCCAAAGAAACCCGCTAGAAACGCTAATCCCACTCAACTTTCGTAGCATCCTGAAATAATTAAGGTACTGTCCATTCTACTTTACACATTACAGAATAATGAAATTCCTCTATTTTATTTGTCGAGGTATTTATAATTCTTTCTAATCTAATTCGGTGAACTCTTCATCATTGACCATAGAGGGCAGTGAACGGATTGACAAATATTTTCTTTTTATATCATTTAGAATAATCCCTTAATTCTTATTTGTTTTTTTATTGAATTATGTATATTGCATTTGCCATCAAAAGTGACCGTTATTTAGAGATAAGCAAGGCGGGTGATATTAATACTTTTTCCAGCGACTAGACAGACTCGTGTCCATTCGTCTCATAAGAAAGGGTTCGGAAAATCGACGATACACGAGCCTGTCTTATCGCTGCAAATATATATATATATATATATATATTTGCGCTCCTTTAAACAACAACAAAATTTTTGCATATATTTTATTATTTCCATAGTTTATCTGTATGTATAAGCAAATTTTGCATTTATTCACCTTTTAATACCCGATTGTTCCATCACATTATTATCAATGAAAATAAAATATTTTATTACCGCTGCAGTTAGGATAATATACCGTACATTGTAGCTGTTACCTATGGTGTACATTACAAATTGTTGTGCACATAGGTACATACATAAAAATTCAAACTTTCTAACTCAACCTTTAGAAATCTTGTTCTATTTACATTTATGTACAGACGGGAACATTGCTTCGGTAATCTTTCTACTGTATAGTGTTAACTACGCTCGAGCAGCGTTTTCTAAGTAAACCCGCATGTTTGGGTGTATTTTACTTTAAAAGTGTTTTTCTGTAGTCTTAATTAACTGTTGATATGTCAATTTCTCCGGGTAAAAAGCTTACATAGAACTTGAGCAATAGTTAGGTAAATACTTTTAATCGGTTATGTAATAGTGAAATAGTGCCAAAGGAATGCTATATTGGGTTCTCTAATTTAGTCTCTTTCACTAATACGTTCTCTAATATAATTATCTTATACACAAACCATATCCAAGTGCTAGGCATTATTATTATTATTATTATTGTACTGCCGTGAATGTGAGTAGAACCTTAGATAATTGAGGACATTTGCAAATAAGAATATATATACACAAGTGCACTTTTGCAAGTGTTGCATTTTACGTTTAATCGTTTTATCGCTTAGTTACGACGTTCAATTGAAATGTATAAGAAGTTGTTTCTAAAGAAATCATGTTAATTTTTTTTTATTAAAGTTTGAAAGGCGCTTTATACAGCATTGAGTGAGTCTTCAATTTAAATCGGTTGCCGAAAACTAATTTAATTCAATTATTGCCGAAGGACCGGCTTAAGTGAAAGAATCGGTGGATTACTTAAGAATCGCAATGAATTTAATGTTATATTTAGTTCGTGGAGTTTGTTAGTCCTATTTTTATCGAATTATTGCCGTTAGCCACATTTGCAGTAATTGTATAGAAGGAAAAGAATAGAAAACGGCGAAATTAAGACCGATCTTTGATGCTTCCTCGTTGCTTTTGGGCCGTATCTCCGTCAACGAATACGATACGTCTTCCGCAAGTGATTTTCATCACTTCGATAGTGTTCAACGTCTGGAGTACTCCAAGGTTCAAACACGAGTCCTATGCTCTTTATTTTTTTTTTATCGACTTGCTTAAATGCGTCGATTACAAGACGCGAATTTGTTGCGTCTTGTAATTTGCTCAATCGTTAATTCTTGATAAAAGTAAAGAGGAAACGGAAACTCTAGACATCCAATGAAATAACGATCTTCGAAAATTGTGTCTGATAATGTCCCACGTCTAATGCCTTTCAACGTACCGTCCCCAAAAGAATCTTTGTTCTGAAAGGAGAAATTATAGGGAGGGTAACATTATAAATTCACGTCATTGTTCTTCTTAAGCAATCGCGGCAAGTGTTATTCAATTCCTCTCGTGTAGCCAACCCACCCAATCTGGAAATACAGGTCGAGATATACATCACCCCTAAGCAATACAACCAGTCCCAGACGTTGTATAATCGATGCATCGCAGATCCTACATTCGCTTATACGTTTAGACATAGAAAGCAGGAAATATATTCAAATTTAATCCTATATTTTACCATAGCGAGGGTTGCATAAATTATTTAGTCAATGCGTACAGGATTTAATAACTTGAAGAGTCCGCCCTATACCGTGGATTTGTGGGCAGCTACAACAATGGATCGCATTCAACGTATTCATATATGCTATCCTATATGCATATCCAGACATTTGGTACATCTAGCGCTTCGTAATTAAATAACTTACGCGATAGCTTTCTTGGCTATGTAGATACTTTAACCTAATGGATCCAAATGTAAACAAAAATATTAAATTGCTAGTTTTATAATTATCTGTAAATAATTGATAATGATTTAAATTCGTTCTACCGAACTTTAATTAAAACTAAATTTACGTGGTAAATCCTGCGTAACCATTTCAGCTAACATTGCAAAATCTTGTTTATCATGGACGTTAACCATCGGCCAGGAGAACGCCAGTTTTATCAGAAGAGAACGAGTTTTATCTTCGTAAACGTTTATTATGTAACTTATTTAACGTCTTAATGGAAATTTTGTTCGAAAATAAGGAACGTATTAAACTAGTTTTGAAGGTTTTTTTTTTTTTTTTAATACTAGACTGGATACATTAGCAGGTGTAGAATTACATACATTAAGAAGACTGCTACGCAATTTTTCGTTGGTCGTCCATAAGGATTTATAGTCATTATAAATTTAACTTCGCAGTTAAAAATAGGCGAAGAGGTAAACAAAAACGATACACTTATTTATATAGACGTACTCCAAATGACAAGAGAAGTGGTTGCACACCGTGGTTTTATTTCAGATAAGAATTTTAAATTTTTAACGTCCGTTTGTTCTTCATCTAACACTTTTTACTAACACCGAGTACAGGTTAATCCACTATTATTTATGCGGAAAATGCGATATATACATAAAGTTTGCAAAGTCACGCGTTCAATTTACCTTTTCTTAAATATCCCGTAGATTTCCATTAAAATTCCTGTTAATACAAACGCGATGAGGCTTGGTTAAACGATCCATTCTCAACCAAGTCTCCATCAAGATCCTGAAAAATTACGTTGCCGCTTTGGATACATTTATAATATCTTATGCTTCCTCTTATTGTACTTCGATTCAATTAACTTTTCTATCATTCAGGAACAAATAGAAGAAACAAATAAGTTGATGATGGCCAGAAAGAAGCTAAACGTTTTTATGAGAATTTCGAGTGTATCTTTAAATAGAAAACTCAAAGCGGCCCCGGCAAAATGTTTTTAGTATTTCCCAGCAAGACCAAATAAACTGGCTGGACGTAAGAGAAGAAGATTAGTTTTCTTGGCTTTTCTCTTTTAAATCTGGTACGTCATTTGTGGCGGCTTAATTTTTTTTTCTTCGGGTTCATAACGAACACTAAATTTAGCCACTTTGGTTCAGCTAAGTTTTTAGGGTATATGGCAATGATCAAGGATAAACAGAAAAGAAGAAAAACAGGAAACGTACAAGCTATTTTCCTTTTGGAATAAACAAATTGAACCGTTAATTTCATTTCTGTTGGGAGAATTAATGGATTTGGCCACATCGTTGACACGCCCTGTATATGTACGCATATAATATTGTTTTTTTATAGATACAAAATATAAAAACAAGACACCACCCAAGTGCATACTTAGAATTTGTACAAGGAAAATAATATTTCGCATAAGAAGCAACAGATTTAAGTTGAAACGAAGCAGTTTGACTTGCTATATCATTCAAATGCGTCAGGAATTTTTACCTCCCTGAGCTTACATTGACATTTAACAATTTATTACCTATTCTTCGAGTGTCAATCGTCTTATGCGGCTATTACATTGTTGTTCGAACAAGTCCGGTAGATTAACTCAGATTTTTATAGCTTCAATAAAATAACAAAATGGTACATAGTAGACACGCCCATTTTCAATATATTTGCCTTGCAAAATGCCGTATACGCCAGGGTAATGTGGTCGGTGGGTGAATTCTCGAGCGAGCTGTTGATGTGTACAGACGTATACTGATACTATCTGTGAGAGAAGCTTTTCTACATACCTAACGCTGTTCTGCTGACGGTACGTGTGCGCACCATCTTGAGTGACCGTTACATTGGGTGTAACCGTCACTTTTCATCGTTGTCTTAAAGCGAGTTCGTGAGAACTCTTAAGTTTTAAGACGCTTACAACCGGAACGAAAGGGCAAAAGATTATTACCAGTAAGTTAGCGGCGCCTGCTATGGCCGACGTATCAGCTACGGCTGATATGGAGGTCGAGCAGGGACCCTCCGGCTCCAGTGGCTCGTTCACTGGGGCCCAGAAGCGGACCAACGAGGACGACAGGAGCGGATCCAGCAGTTCCGAGGAGGAGATGGAACTTAACGACCAGGGCGAGTGGAAGAGGGTTCGCCGAAATAAGAAGATCCGGACGGCCAAGCCAGCGCCGGAAGAGGGAAGCAAGCCAGCTGCGGGTACAACCGCAGCTAACCGACCCGCCGAGGGACGCAAGACCGCGGCGAAATGTCCTCCGGTCTACCTGTTCGAGGTAGACTTTGTGGAAGCTGTGGCCTCTATCAAGGCGATCTGCCAAGATAGGGCCACGTTCCAATTCAAAGTCAACCACTTAGTGGTTAAAACTACCTCCGAGGTAGACTGGATCGCCCTAACCACCTTGTTGGCGAAGGAGGGTAGGCAATTCTATACCTACACCATGCAGGGCAACCGCCCCGCGAAGGTGATAGTGAAGTACCTGCCACCTACCATTCCGCCCGAAAAGGTGAAGGAAGAGTTCCTGCGCCAGGGAATTCCGGCAAGATCGGCGGCAAACATGAGGAGACGCGACCACACAGCGAGCTCCGTATTCATGGTCGCCGTTCCGCGCCGTGACCTGGAGAAGGCGTACAAAATCCGGGAGCTGTTCGGGATTAGCGTCTCGATCAGCCCGTTCAAGGGTCGCGGCGGTCCGCCGCAGTGCCATCGCTGCCAGCGGTTCGGCCACTCGTCGGAGTGTTGTAGGCTCCAGGCGAGATGTGCCCGATGCGCGGCGGGGCATCTGACGGCTGGCTGCACCCTTGCCGACGGGGAACCCCGTAAGTGCGCCAACTGCGGCGCAGCGCATCCGGCGACGTACAGGGGCTGCGAGGTGTATCGCAAGATCACC
The DNA here is from genome assembly GCA_020654165.1 of Oryctes rhinoceros. Lineage (NCBI taxonomy): Eukaryota > Metazoa > Arthropoda > Insecta > Coleoptera > Scarabaeidae > Oryctes > Oryctes rhinoceros. Next base: position 1,876,349 of record JAIOKQ010000548.1, on the reverse strand, counting down.
AACCCCAAGACGTCTACCCAGCGGCCGCAACCGGCTCCCAAGCCGAAGGCGCCGAAGGTACCGTCTGCCGACGCGTTCCCTGCCCTCCCGCCCCTCAGCGCCCGCGACCGGGAGCTCTTGAGCTCCCAAAGGGTGCGAGAGTGGGCGAGAGCGAAGGATGGCAAGGCAGCGAGGCCCGCGTCGTACGCCGAGGCGGTTAAGGAAGCGCCGAAGCGGGAAAGGGCTGCTCCTTCTAAACCGGCAGCTGTGACGGCCAAGAAGACCGTCAAGAAGACCGCGACGAAGACCGTCAAGAGGATGGTAACGAAGCCGACTAAGAAGCTGGTGAAGAAGCCGGTCAAGAAGATCGAGCCGGCGAAGAAGGCCGCTAAACCGAAGCGGGCGCTCCCTAAGACCAGGGAAACGCCCGAACCGGTAGCGAAGATCCCCGCACCCCCAAGAGCGTCGGACAGCGAGTCTGAAGAGGATACCCCGGTATCCTCGATCGACTCCATCCGGTGCTTCAGGGAGCTGCAGAAGGCGGCAAGGCGGGCGGCCGTGGGTTATAGGCGGCTACAGAAGATCGCGGATCCTCTTGAGAAACTCGCGTTTCTCATGGAGTTGGCGGAATCTGTCTTCGCCCCATGAACGCCACGCCTAGAGGTCTCAGGATCGCGACCTGGAACGCGCAGGGAATACTCAACAAGAAAATTGAGTTCATCCAATTCCTTGTTGAGCACCGGATCGACGTGGCTCTAGTCAGCGAGACCTGGCTCAAGGACCACCAGAAGTTCAAGATTCCGAACTACCACGTCTATAGAACGGACAGGCCCACGCAAGGAGGGGGAACCGCTGTTCTAGTCAAAAGGAGCATCAGACACTCGCAAATCTGCCTCCCGGATAACTCCCTGGAGGCATGTGCGATCGTCCTGAAGCGAGCAGGCACCAGCGCGATGTTTGTAGCTTGCTACAATAAACCATCGCAACCTGTTAACGCTCTTGACTTAGAAAGAATCGCGGCCCGCGCCGACCACGCTTTCATGTCGGGGGACTTCAACAGCAAACACCGGACGTGGAACTCCATAGGGAGGAACGCGAACGGTGCGCTGTTGAGAGCGTGGCTGGACCTAAGGGACGACGAGTTCGACGTAGCCGCGCCGAGGGAGCCGACGCACTTCTCTCCTAGCGGTCTCTTCGAGCCGGACGTGCTCGACATCACCGTTCTCAAGAACTGGAAGTTCCCGTTGAGCTGTCGTGCGGTGCAGGAGCTATGCTCTGATCACTATCCGGTGATAACAGAGACGCTCTTCGCGCCGCCGACTCCTTCCGGGGGTGCAGCGACCAGAAAACACAACTGGAAACTGTACACGCGGCTCATATCGGAAACGATCAGAGCCAATCCCGGTATTGAGACGGTGACCGACTTGGAGAATGAAGTGGGCATCACCACCTCGGCTATCCAGAAGGCGCTGAGCAAGTCCGAGCTAAAGGTCAAATTTCCCGAGGCGGAAACTCTGCCGAGGGAGATAGTTGACAAAATCAAGGAGCGTAACCGTATCCGAAGAGAATTCCAGCGTACCAGATACCCGCCGCTCAAGATGGCGCACCGCCAACTTAGCCGGGAGATTCAAAGAGACATCGAGGCGCACAAGATGCAGAAATGGGACCGCTTCGTAGAGGACAGCCAAGGCAGGAATCCTCACAAGATCCCTCGACTTCTGAAGCGAGACAGGAAGCCCATACCGGAAATAAGGCAAGGACAGGCGAGCTGCCTGACCGACTCCGAGAAAGCGGAAGCGCTGGCGACCGCCTTCATGGGTCACTTTACTCCGAACTGCGTCAACGTTCCGAACCGAGAGCGAGAATACCGGACCGTCCTGACGGAGATTGACGAGATGGAGGCTGGCCCTCCGATCGTCGTTACTCCTAAGGAGGTCCTACAGGTGATCAAGCGGATGCCAGGCGGCAAGGCCCCAGGGGAGGACGGCATACCGGCCGGAGCGTTGAAGAATCTGCCGCTCAAGTTGCTCGTCAACTTGACGCAGATCTTCAACGCCGTGCTCCGGCTGACGAGCTATCCGACCGGGTGGAAGTCCGCCAGGATCATCCCAGCTTTGAAACCGAGAAAAAGCCCGCACTCGCCGGAAAGTTATCGACCGATCTCGTTGCTTGGTACCATCAGTAAGGTTCTCGAATCCTTGCTCCTGGCCAAGATCAACGCACACCTGGAAGATAACGGCCTGTGGGACTGCGATCAGTTCGGATTCAGGTCAGAGCACTCCACCTCCCTTCAGCTGTACCGGATAACGGACCAAGTCGCTACCGCCTACAACAGACACCAGACGACCGTAATGGTATCCCTGGATCTGGAAAAGGCGTTCGACAAGATCCGTCACGAAGGTCTGCTAATGAAGATGAAGGAGTCGCAATTTCCGCCCAGGATCCTCAAGACCATCAGATCCTACCTCGATGACAGGAGATTCCACACCGTAGTTAACGGGGTGAAATCTTCGGAGAGGATTATGGCATCTGGTGTTCCGCAAGGATCCGCCCTAGGACCGGTGCTGTTCACGATCTACATCGGGGACATCCCCAAGTCCGACGACGCCAGGGTGTTTAACGCGATCTACGCGGATGATACCGCCGTCCTAGCGACATCGAGGAACGACGAGTTGGCGGTCAAGCTGGCGCAAGCACAGCTCGACAAGATCTCCGAGTTCTACGACGCTAACGGACTAAAGATCAACCCCAGGAAAACGCAAGCTATTGCATTTTCCTGGAAACCCCAAGGGCAGCTTCCGAAGATCAAAGTCAACGCGACGGAGATCGAATGGAGCAAAAGCGTCGACTATCTGGGGGTAACCCTGGACAGCAAGCTCACCTTCGCGGAGCACACTCGAAGAGTACGCGGGAAGGCGCTAGGAGCGGTCAGCCGACTCTATCCCATCCTGAACAGCTCCCGACTCAACCCCAAGACCGGTATCCTACTATACAAGTCCTACATCCGCCCTATCCTTACCTACGCCAGCCCTTGCTGGTGTACGGCCGCCCTCTCCCACGTCCTCACCCTCTCCAGGGTCCAGAACCGCTGCTTGAGGATGGTCCTGAAGGCCCCCCGGGGCACCAGGATAGATACCCTCTGCCTTCTCGCCAATACCGAGAAGCTAGAAGAATACCTGGCCAGACTCAACAAGGCCTTCTTCGAGAAGACCAAGAAGAGCGACAGTCCCGCCCTGCAAAGGGCGATCATGCCGAGATGGACCGGAAGACGAAGACATAGGACTGCCTACGAGCAGCTTATTAGGCTCTAGTATCGTCTAGTCTAGTCGACCGCATATTCTAACGCCACTTCTGTCTGTTACAGAATACCAACCGAGGGAGAGTCCAACAGGAAGACTCTAAAAATTAAGAACATTGCTCATGACCCCAGGAAGATTCGCATTAAGAAAGACTTTTGCTTTTCTTAAAAAGAATGATACTGGATGACTGATTGACAGCAAGTCAAGGAGCGCACAGCGCCCGTATACGCCAGGTAGTTGCCTCTCCAATGGAATGTAAATACACCTTTATCCGGTATCTTATATGCACATCCATATTAACAATAAACAGATTTTTTTTGGATAGTTTAAAATTCTTATAACGGTTGTAGTAATGATTCGCTTTTTATCAGGGACCGAAAGGTGTGGCAAACAACGGAATATCCAATTCTCGAAATGGAAGAAAAAAATGTACCTATTCAATCTTCAATAAAATAAACATTTTTACGAGACTTTTTCTTTTATGGGTGCTCATACAGATTCCGAAAATGCCCATAAATAAGGTTTTGACTATATTCTGGTAGATGTTAAAAGGTGTAGCGTTGTCTTAATTATTCGGATGGATGGTTCGTCCTTGAATCATTAATTTTAAGGTCGTTCCGTTTAACCCCCAAATATTTTTCGTCGCTACGTGGGATGTTAACCATAATTCTAGTCTAACCAGAATATTACGAAGAAAAATATTAAATGTAACCTTAAGACCTGTTCTGTAAGCTACAAGAATGAGTGACACTTCTCAAACGCTGGATTTACATCGATTATTTACGAAAAACAACATCGAGTAAATGACCGCTTCGACAAGCCAGACAAAGGCCAATTATATTTTGAGCGTGTTGCATAACTATTTGCGCAATTTCTTCTCGAATATTTGCCTTCAAGTTATCTAATATCTGTAGTCGATTAATGTAGCCTTTACTTTTCAAGTATTCCCTCAAGAAAAAAAAAATCTGGTGCCATCAAATAGAGAGAATGGGGCGGTCACTCGATATTTTCATTTTTTGAGAGCAGCCTTGTAGAGAAAATGTCTCTAAGAAAGACGACTGTTTCGCGCGCTGCGCAGCATGCCTCTCACTCACGTGCCATTGTTCGATACCATTCTCAAGCAGAAATTTGCTTCGTCGCTCATTATCAAATTTTGCCAAAGATTTGCTTCTGCTTCCACTAAGTTTAACAATTTTTGTATCAATTGGCTGTAGCTTGAAAAAAAATTTGAATCTTGTATTGGAACATATGCAAGAATAAGAGCAAAATGATTCTTAGTCCAATTAGGCAAGTCTAAATGTTCTGCACTTCTTCTTATGAAAGTTTCTGATTCTGGCCTGGCATCATCACGACTAAATATAATATTTTCGTTTGAACAACCAGTACGAGGTCTTCTAGTATGCAGTACATCACGTACCGTGTGAAAATGTTAAACGTCGAATGGCTTTTGTGTGGAGCTCCTCAAACGGGATAAGCTCTCCTAAAAGCGCGTCGAATTGAAATTATCAACAATTCTGCGTTAAATATTGAGCCAAATAACAGAATTGTTCAAGTTTTTATCATTTTCGCAATCGCAATTTTAGACTCACCACTCGTACCCTCGTTGATAATAAACATTTAAAATCGTTGATAATAAACATTTAAACGGTTAAAATGTTTATTTGGATAGGAAAATTCAATTAATAACAGATTTCTAAATCCATTAACATGCAGTAGCGATAAATCTGCGCACAAAGGCCAGTATATTACTCGATGCGAGGCCTACATCCGGAACAACACGCGAAATCCCCAAGAAAGCAAACCTCTAATCTACTCGGGATCTTCCGCGCGGTAATGATTACTTACGGAGGCGACCGTCTGATAGTAGATCTGACGTCTACGATTGGGTTTCGAGAGAGTCGCCGTCTTTCGGAGACGGCGGCATTTTCACACGTTTCCATTGGGATCGTGCGCTGCCGTTTGTTTCGTTCTTCGTTGTTCGATGAACTTTCACATCTTTCTATTATTCGCAGAGTTGATGAACAATTTCTAATTATCACCAATTAGATGCGTATTTCGCATTCCTAGTGCTTAACGTTACTAAATGTTAGATTTGAAAAATTTCTTGTTTAGCGTTCTTGGCAAATTCAAACGAAGACATTGACGCTCGTCACCCGAATGAAGCTATTGAACGTTTAAATTTTTGGCTTAGTTCTGTAATTTTGATTTAATTTGTAAAGATGTCTATGTGTAACGTTTGAAACCTTTTTGTGAGCGTGAGTAACTAATTTTGGAGATATTAGTTTAGCCAAAAATTAAGAAGCATTAATTTTGGAGTTTGGTTTTTCTTGTAAGGAGCTTTATCGTCTAAAGTACGCTGCAACTAGCTCTCAAATGGAGCAAAAGGGAATTAGTCATTATAATCGTTTTCATAATTACTTACCTTGCGAATCTATATTTAGACATATGTGACATACATAAACATTCGAATGGTTCTACATGACATTTCGGTAATATATTCGGGCTAAGCACGGCGCAAAAAACATTATATTTAGAAACTCATTAGAAAAATCAATAATATAAATTATAGCGCGTTATTAATACTTTCTATAGTGGATTTGAGTCTGAATGTTGAATATCTCGTAATTTACGAACAAACACGGCACATTTCTGTGAAACCGTTCTGAATATATAAATAAATTGCCGTCGAATACATTATTTTAGGTTCCATTATCAAGTTTTGATTATTTTGTAGGTTCGGTGTATATTTCTTACCTTTTTTTTATAAAATCGGGATATTACTCAACAATAATAACGATACGACTTACGAGGTTCACAATAACCTAAAGATTTACGAACTTCTGACTAGTAACTAAAAATTTGTTTCTTTAGAACCTATATTTTAGCTTTATATGCTTTGAAAGTAAAGGATATCAGAGTTAGTGAAGTACGCACATAATTCTAAGCACGAACAACATCAGGAATGCGAGTAGCCAAATGGGAGAATCTTAAACAAACATCCAGCGCTCACTTGCTAAAGTATGCTTTATGCTTTTAAGAGTTCTTTCTAAACCCGAAATATATTTACATTTACATACGTATCATTAACGATTAACATTTACATTTATAAGTAACTTCTCTTTGCAAGACAACTACTATAAAATAAACTCTTCGATCGCCCAGTACGGCTTACGTTTCGCAACACACTCGAATGGAGATTTATCGCTTCAAAATGGCGAATTTAACGGCTTAATCTTGAAGAGAAAGGAATTGATCTTTTTATTCGTATAATACGCGGTTTATCTGTATTTAGGAAATGAAACGATGGAAATAAATGATACGCGTACGCTTCATTTCGTTTACGCGGAAGTTAGTATTCGGAACATAAATTATAATTTGTTCTGGATGATACTTTCCTTTCTAGGACTACCATAAATAATTACATGTCCAAATTTGTAAGCGTTCGAGGACCTCGTAAATTCTAAATCGCGTGAGTTCCGATGTAATGTATACCGTTGAAATAATACATCAATACGTGATGCTTAGGTACTCCGTTACCATCGAATATTTCGAAGTAAATTGGAACTAATTTCCAATGCTTTCGCGTTTAATGCGATATGATAAATGGTATTTATGGTATTTGGCTATCGTGAAATTGTTGTCCAATCTTGCCAGAAACAAAGAGGACTTTCCTTACTTTCATGACCTGATTATGTAACTATACTGGACGCCTTAATAGTACGTTAGTTCCTTGCTGCAATTTACTTTCGCTCTACGAAAATGACTTACGATATGATATCATTTCTATTCCGAAGAAATTGAAGGTTTTTATAGCCAATAGCACGAATTATAGATTTTTAGATATAATCATCATGTAGGAGAAGCAGATCAAAATAAAGGAAGAGCACGAGTAATTTATACTAAATAATTAAACGTTTACTATTCGTGAAGATAAAACTATTAAAGGCCAAATTTTCTTTTCATCTTGGTCACTTGTTTAACATCAAAATCATAAGTTTGAGAAAACATTCGGTAAAAATACTTTAGTAGCTTGAGCTTCCTTGTTGACTAAAGTACAAATAACGATTACCTCTTCGTAAGTATCCATTCGTCAGTTGAAAACACGTTAATGGGTCTTTCTTTCGCATTACAAGGAGGTTAATTAGAAGGACTAATTGAGTGACTGAGCTATCCGCTTGTGCGTTTAACGTGCTTCAAGTGTTTTTCCTCAATACTTAAGATAACCTCACACAATAAGCGAAGCTTCGACTTATCGGAAGACGCTTTCTAACCATACGCGTCGAAAGATCGTATTTATTATCAAACGAGTCGTTAGAACTGTATACTAGCATGTTCCTACATGCATAACTCCTCCGTTGGTCACGAATTTTACAGCACCAATATGTAAAATCGTGCACATATACATGCATACGTATTCCTCCTTGTGAGATGATAGCCGAGAATTTATCGCCAGCGAAGCTTGACTGCTCCTCATACGACCAGTTTCTTGTAGCCTACTAACCTGAAAAGGTAGCAGGTTGAAAGAACGTTCGGTTTCGTGCTTTTTGTTGCCGTCGACGAACGCGGCGCATAAGCAGATGATGACTCGCTCACCGCTGTCGATCTCTTCACGCGCAATCAATTGGAAGAAGAATGATGACCGCTTGTCCCAGAGATGTTTTTTTAACGAGCCTTTCGTGCGATTCAATCACGGCATGACTTCATTGTTATTGTATTATGGTTGTGTGTTTTTTTTTTTATATATATATATATAATAAGTTTTAGGTTACGATAATTTATGTAATACGCATAACGATTATATTTGCCGATGATGTTACAAGGAAAACGTTTAAAATAAACTATTTACAAGGTTCTACCGAGAAAAATTGGTATTATTTAGAAAGCAAGCTATAAACTTTTCGTTGGTTTTGCGTACTTTACTTTATACAGATGCCAATCAAAGAAGCAACACAATAAAATATAATTTAACAATTATTTCGAAATCATATAGCACCTTAGTAAAAGCGCCATATTATAACTTTGAAACGAACTAATTCTAACATCTGACTAAAATTAAAATTAGCAATAAGACGTTAAATGTTTAGTCGACCTTTTCTGGCTCAATTAAACATCATTAGAGAACCTGTACGTAAAGAAAAATGAACTTGATTCGAAGCGAAAGGCCGTCGGTGTTACGTAAGGTAATGGCATATGTTTTTACGTATCCTGCGCAAGCCTACAAAATTTTGCTTAGATATTTGCAGCCGAATACGACGATATTCAAATTTTAAATTTTACACGAACATGTATTGGTACAACGAACAAAAGACAACTATTGTCAACTGTAATTTTTCTACAATTATTGTTTATTTATGCGTACCAGGCGTGGTTATAGCACAACTTCCATGACAGCTGAGGAAGAATGTGGTCAAAGATAATTGTACGTTTCTTATCGCAAAGGTCAGCAATTATCTAATCCTCATGAATATTCAAATTCAAATGTACACAGGTAACGATTATAAACATTTAACGGTTTAACTGTTTATGTACTTGTACTATACACGTATCTCTCACATGTATACATATTACACGTTGGTTTAATTGTGTTTTTCACTATTTACATTTTAGACGTGTCGTTCTTCAAGGTCCAATACTCCTTTCAATTTTACGTGATTCGCAATCTATTCGGCTTAAACGAAGCGTAGACTTATTTAAAACAGTTAAAAGTCGTATGTAATCGAACAAAGTGAATCATAGCGTAACAATTACGCAACCGATAATTTCTTTATAGGTGAGATGAAATAATCATCATCTTCCTTTCATACAATAATAGATGTTAAGATTTTCTACTGTACGTAAGAACATTCTCGTAAGCAACAACCTATTTCTTAAGGCGAAACAAAGATCCAATAGTAACAATGTTTGAAGTCATAGAGGATTGATCATTCTAGATGCAATGTCGGTTGTTAATTGTTACTCATCGACAGGTAGGGTAAAGAAAGGTTGTAGTATTTTTATTATTTTATCTATTTATAAACGAATGACTAATAATAGGAGAAGGAAGGAATCTCGTGTTTCCTATTATTGTGAGTTATAAGTACATTAAATGTTTGTTTACATATTAATGGTAAATAATAGACCGTAAGTTTCCTAGTACTAGGAAGAGGCACGACAATCACTCTATTTAAAATTAGCTATTTACTATACGTCGATGTAGCTTAAGAATGTCTGGGAGAAGAAAAATTTAAAACGCGGTAGGAAAGACTGAACAGCTCTTAAATTTTCGGCCCTCACTAAAATTATTCTTAATATAAGCATTTAAAGTAGGATCCGTATTTAATGTATTCTTGCTCTAAGGCCCTAGGTACGTGAAATTCAATTACATCCCTCTATCGAAAGCAAGAAAGGCAATTTGCACGTACGGCCCTCCATTCAGGCGAATAATGATTAACTTAAGTAACCTGTGGGAGAAAAATTATGTTTCTAATCTGGACATAAGCACCTTTATGAATCTTCACCGTGCTTTGAAATACTCAAGAGTAGGTAAAATTGTTATTTTAAGGGATGACTTTTAAAAAGTAGCCATGTCTATCGTGCTCCAATAGATTTAAGCATGACGTTAAACAGCTATAATAGCGTTCACAGCAGCGCGGGCGGCAAGAAGACGTTCACCTCGTTGTTTACTTGTACGAACATCGCATTATTACTGCGGCCCTAATAAAATAACCGCAAAAAAACATTAACTTCATCCATAACTCATACTTCTATTAACACATCTGCATGTTCCGAAACCTGCACTTGTACACATCTGGAATAATTTTACGTAATCGTTAACTGGTGTTCTGTATCATGATTCATCCGATGATCGTCAGCTAACGGAAATATAACGCTCTGGCGATATCTACCTGACAATTTTAATAATCTCTTATGCATTCTGTAATTTACTGATCGCAGACATTAACGCTAAATCTGCTGTGTAATGTAGCCTTGTAACATAATGACTCTCTTATTTCCATTTCGGAATACGTTTGAAATGTCAGCGGAAAAATTACAAAAGCGCTAAAGGTAGCAGTGTTTTTTTTTCCTTTTTTACAAATCGTTTTATTTATTATGCCATATGCTGTCTAATTTCAATGTTCTACTAGTTTCGTTTTTAAAGTAGCGGGCAATAATGCGTTTACGTAATTCGTTCATCGAATCCTCGTATTTCCTTAATGAATATTATTTGCATGTTAATTGGGGAAATATTGTGTATAACGCTAAATTCGTCTTAATAAATAATTACCTCGGGCCTTTATTATTCGTCGCCGATGGTTTAATTTTCCGTTCGAGAACTTAATTGCCGCTTGAGCGCACTTTCTACATTAATTCATTAAAGAAAATGTCAGCAATTTGTCGGCTTCGTATTTTCTGGGTCAGCTAGTCGTATCGACTTAATTTTCTCATATAGATCGGTTTGTTGAGACGTTTGTCGTACCTCGCACATTGTGGGTATCTACAGTCACATTATAATGTACATATACCAAATCAGAGTTGGCAGATTTTCAATGCGAAGCTTTCAGTTGAAGCATAAATAACGCTGTTGGAAGCTGTCAGAAGCCACGTCATATTCTCCGAGTCGTGAATATTCCCATTTATTTTGTGTAATTTAAATTGAATAAAATTACACCAGTGAAGGGAATATGAATTCTCCTGGGACGTAGGTAGAAGAACGGTAGAATTGCCTCTCTAGCGAATAAATAAGTACCAAGTTTTATATAATCAATAATGGAACCATACCATGAAGATTCATAAGATACGTGTTATGCGTGGCACTCCATTTTTCTTATCTCATAGACTTCTGAATGGTAACGATTTCTCGTGGAATGTTAGCGTGTCACTTAATTTTATCGCCAAAATCTTTAGAGATGGCGAGATTTTTGTAAACAAAGGAACTAACTGGAAGCGTGATTCGTGAACAAACGAATTAAATATACAATATGCGGATGAAGTAACGTACGATAAACTTAGCTTCGTAACTAATGACTGATTTTCTTAAAAAGAACCCTGAAAGTAAATCATATTTGCGTTGCCAAACATTGTAACTGTTAATTTTTTTTTTTTTTTTCAGTAACACTGCCTCTTTATAACCTCGAGATCTTATGGAACTCCTCGAAGGTCACCGTATACACGCTATTTTTCTTTTCCAATTACAAATTAATAACCGGTGACGTACTTGATACGCTTCTTTCTTTGTTTACATTCGTACCTACTTTCGCTTCACAACAATACAAATTCTCGAATAAACCGTTCTGGAACGCTTTTATTTTCATATTTTTCAATTACTTCCACATGCCATACTTTTACACCGACCAGCTTGTACGGTAATTATTGTATCTCGAAGCCTTACCAGCGCTGCGGCGTGGCCGTTGCCGCTGCCTTACTCTGCGCGTTGGTCGGTTATTGTTCCACATTTCGCGAATTAGACTTTGTAATTCACAATTTGCAACTTTCAATTGCGCCCCGCTTTGGAGGTGAACAAGTGTGTCACTCGACGTGATAACAATCCGTTTGCCTTACTGCAAATACACAGATACATACGAAACGGTTCGAACGGAATTGGGCGCGGTCTACAGTTTAAATATTGTAGCGCGCGGATACAGCTGTGTAGATGCATAGATGTATGCGTATAGCACTGATATCTTGTTAATATGAGCGATTTTCTAGGTAACATTTTAAAGGTATCGACGATATTTAAGAAAACCAAAAAATTTTAAAATTTTTATAAATAAATTATGCAAATTTTTATTTTCGGTGCAGACACACGTCAAGGTTATCTTCTAGTAAAACCTTTATCAAAAACGGTTTAAGAATTTCAAGATCATTGCCGTGTGTTCTTGCGTTTTTAATAAATATTAACCTTTCATTAACTAACTATTTTAAACTTCCTTTACTTATACGTTATCTTTCCATTTAAACCGGACCTGCAGATTTATTAGGTATTAATAAACCTGTTACGTTGTTTTACATTTTTTTCTTTGTCAGGTACCAGGAAAGGTATAACGAAATACTTCAAGGATTTAATATACGTCCACATCATCAACATAATAGTGTTTTCAGTATAAATTCCGGTAATTTTTCGACTTAGGAGCCAAACAGGACTAAGTCTGGACTCGTTTCAGAAGGATTCCTTTATTTATGTTTTAGTTTTAATAATTGCTTTGACTTTATTGACTTTAACGTATGGTTTAATTATGTTTAATAATTATTTTTCCGTACCGTTTCCTACCATACGTTCCACCGTATAAGACCGTTTAATCAACCGATTGAAAAAGAAGCGGAACACCAGAAAAATTTCGTCTATACACTTGAATTGCCAATGTACTCTTCAAAAACACCTTGTTATGCTTACTTCTACAATTTTGCTTACACAAAGCTGTTTTGAAAGAAAGAAAGCTTTACATAGACAGGTATTACAACTCAGACAACTTGCTCTGTTTCTGCAATAATCTGATGTAGGAGATATTCCTTACCGACAGCTGCGCATAAGAATTATCTCATTAAATATGCGTTAAATAATGCAGACATTACTATTACGTGAACGCAATATCTTTACTTACATACTAACGTGCAATTTTCCATTTGGCAAGCGCTAGTCCCGCTTGGCTGGCCATCTATCGGAGTTTTTACATTAAATTCCTTTCACATTTTTTCGGAAACGAATAAAAAAAGTCACTTTCGCAATATGCATGCGTACGGATACCTTCAAAATAGCAGCATTGCCGCCTTACATTGTTATTAGACATCTTATTATTCAACAGAGTTGGTTGAACTATCCTTCTTGAACTTATTGCTTTATTTGTACAATGTTAATGCAATGAAATTGGGTAATTACTGGAGGGTACTAATTAATGAGACGTTTTAAGCAGACGATTGCAACAATAGGATGGTTGAGTAAACAATACCGTTAGTATTTTTTCTTCATTGTAAGGTATTTCGTTTGAACGGCGGACAATTGATAGCGTACTCAAGGCTATATGAAAGTTGAACGCGATTTAAAATCTATTAAAACTGGATATGCAACAACTAAAAGAATTTATTCGATTACAACCCGCTAATTTATAAATAAGAACTGCTTCTTGTCAGTTAAAGGGTAGCTTTAAAATTCCTTTCTTCTTTGGAAAGTTTCGAAATATAAATTTGTATGTTCCTAACTCGTACTAACCGTGTCGCAATCAAGTAGCGACAAGAAATTAATATTTTTTTTTTTTAGAAAGGTAATGAATGCGATAGTTCTAGCCTTGTTGCTGTGTGATTTTGGACCTTCTCAAATGCTCTCAAATCAAGGAAACTCGAGATTACCTCCATCGTACCGTTCTTTTTAACCCATGTAGCAGAAAAATACCTGTAATCTTCGGATAACGATAGAACTAATTAGATGCACACCCGAAGAATTCGGAAGTTCGGAATTTAAAAACTTGAATTCCTTGTCGTACATGTTTCATCTGAGTCATGCTCATGATTAATTCAATAAGAGAAATTGGCTCTGACTAACTGAAATGTTACTTTTGCGTATCACTTTATTGTTTTTATAATTAAAATAATTCTATATTTATGAGGGCTATGATTAAACGTAATTTAAATAATTTAAAGTTCAGTCACCAAGCAAAAAAAATTAGTTTGAATCATTCTACAACGTATAATGCCGAAAGGAACATTAGCAAGTTGATTTCAATGTAGCCCAATAGATTTCCTTGCGTAAAAGACGCAAGAAAATCTATTTCTTATTTAGTGCACGGGAGGGTAACTGTATAACTTTAACTGTTAACGGGAAAGCATTTTAGAAATTTTCTTAAGAATTTTCTTGCGCTTGCATATTTATACGAGAACCAACTTACTAAAAATCATGCGTAAAGCGCCACGAACAACTCAGGAATGTCTCCTGGATTTACATTTAAAACTCAAAAGAATCTCGTAGATCAAGAAATAGATCATTGTATACGAGATACCTGTTTTAACATCCGAAACCGTACCTGCTAATTCAAGTATAACAACATCAGGTAATCTATTTGACACCTACTACTTCGTACGTTCGTTATGCATATTTATACCACAATTATGCGCTACAGTTCGCCATATAAAAGCGAAAGTTCAACAGCTAACGTAGGCAGGCTTATTTTTGGTCACGGTAGAACAGGTGCCCCGTTATTGTTGTCCAGAACTTGTCGTACTGCATTAAAAACCCACCGCGCCGCCACGATCTTCGTAAATGTTTTATTGTTTGTGCGGTCCTTCGTGTTAATTTAATTTATAGCGGCGTCGTAGATGGATTGTCGATCTACATCTAATTGCATTGATTTATAATGCATTCTTTTACGTTAGTTACGTTCCTAACTATACAAATATGGACGATTAGATGTACCTGTTATCCTTTCCGGATACGGAAAAAACGCTTCGATTATTTTACATTTGTAGAAACTTTCTCTTCCCTATTTGATAATTACTGCTCGTAAACGAACGACATTTCATTACGTTAGAGCATTTTATTGTCGAAGACAGGAATTTTTTTCTGTCAGTAACGAACTTATAACTTATAACGTAAAACAATTTATCCAAAAAAAACATTTTGGTTAAGAGCTTAATTAAGTTTGCGTTGTTTAATTCGACGTCGCACATCTCATTACTCTCGTCAAGTGAAGTTAACGACTTCGGCGACAGTCGCAGCAGCTACGTTAATTTAAACGCTGGTTGAAAGCAAGCATGCCGCAGTGCCATCTATACGTACGCTCAAGGTATAATAAAGTGTCCCCTTAAGCGTTGTACACTTTAACAGGTCAGATCTAGAACAACGAAATTACTTGTTTCGGCTTTGCGAAGCGTCCAATAGGAAAAATTCAATAACCCGTAGCTTGTATATAGCAACCGTGAAAAACTTTACACATTAACTAAGTAAGTAAATAAGCCTCTGGCTGTTTTGTCCGACAGGATTCATCAGGCCCATGAAAATAGAGACTCGATTGGGACGGTGTTCTCTTGCATATCAGGTGCGTTTAATAAAGTCCCTTGTAATTCTCTTGATACGTTCTCGAAGTTTGCAGGATGGATTCGTAGAAAAGTTGATCGGAAGATTGTCGAGATTAGGGTTGGCGTATGTTTGACACTATTTTTAAGAACAAACACTGTAAAGCCATGAACACGTAGATACCTCTTGTTAATTAAAACAATAAAGTGGAATCATTGCAAAATAACGTCTGCGAAAACCATGAATTCTACGAACCCCCTATCGGGGCCCATCGCTAAGACCGCCGATCATCCTTCCAGGTGCAAGACCTATTCTGGTTAGAGAAAAGATCTTCAATTCAAGATCTATTTGAACCACTACAATTGCTGTATGTAATCATATCTGCAACAAGCGCCTCTTGTAAATCATGTTGATAAAACTTTATCCATATTTTTCTCAATACCTGACCCGATCCACACAAAAAACAGCATTTTCTCATTATTTGGCCAAATTTTATAAAATAATAAACGTGCATTTGGCGGATGTATTACATAATGTATTTGTGTGAAATCGTAGCGTGTGCCTTCTTTTTTAACTGAAATGGTCACGTGACGAATGTATGTTTGTATGCATATCGATCAGTTTTATTTTTTCGCCAATCATTTTTTCAAAAGAAATACTTTTCTTGCGACTTTACGTATGACCTTGTACGTTCTTTCCGTAGAAACTGGTAATGCTACCGGTTTGAAAATGATATTGTGTACAACCTTATATATAAAGAACCTGTGTATGTACAAAACAATTTTAGTCTATTTAACGAACATCTTCTATTCGTAACGTAATATTCTGTTCGAAGGCAAACCTTATTCAGATTGTATTAGACTGAATAACATTAATTACGCCTGCTCACGTTGAATGCTACAGATACCCAGAAGCTAGTCACGCAAGACAATCGCCACTAACAGTCGCCATTTATAGACCGGATGTAATTTAACTACAGAACAATTACCTTATGTCGCTGTTTGATGGTCACCTTATCTAAGGGTTTCCACCCAATTAGATGGTAGTTTAATTCAACCTAAATACGGTCGAATTGGTATCTGCGAATCTACGATCTATCTAATTTATTAATTAGACTGCGACGTTAATTTAAACGGGTAGTAGTAACGAATAAATGGACCACCTTACGTAATATTAGGTTTTACGCAAGTATTCGTTAATAAGAATAAGCATTCAAGTAGTTCACTTTAGTTCCTGCTCGTGATATAACAGACAGATGGAAATTAAAGAGGCAAAAAGTCGAGAAATAATAAAAAAAAAAAACGTCGTTACAGAATATAATTTACGCGTACACACACGTGTATTTTTAGTTAGTAAATTGTAAATCGGACAAAATCGAACGCTTCCTATAGAAATCTAGCCTTCACGTAACCTCGGATATCGAATTACGTCTCTGGATTTGGTAATTTGATATTTTAGAACGCGATTTGCTTCGATCTACCCACAACAGAAGCAGAATATAGAGTTATGCGATGCTATCAATTACATAATGTACCCGCATTACAAGCAAATATGTAATTGTTACGAAGATGACATTCTAGCGACTTATCTAATATTGTTCAAATAGTTACGTAACGATCATGATTTGTCACTGTTTAGCACGCGTGTGTAACCCATAAGAAGAAACTAAAAAAAAAGGAAAATTTTATTACGTCATATTTGTCCCGTTAAGAAATAAAGTTTAATGTTAATAAAAAAAAAAAATAACAACCAAGAGAGGACTTCAATTTTGATGTTGAATCTGGTGCGGAATAAAACAATCAACGTCCGCCTAAATATGTTCCTCCATTAGCGGTCTGAATTATATGTTCACCTAAATTGAGGCTATAACCTTGCCTTCATATTCAATCCTCGCAGCTTATTTTATACCAAACGCATAGATTAGATTAACAAATCACCCATGTACGTACATAAATGCGTATTGTAGAACCTATCGTAAAAAAAATGCAGTCTTCGGCCGCAGCTGGTATGATAATCTCACATCTTGTCGTAATCGAAACTTAACATCTTCATTCCTAAGTGCATCGCGGTCGTTTTTCCTTGTAGCTCGAAACCGGCCGGCCTCTAATAATAAACAATTTTGTATGCAAATGGCGCGACGCGGAGATAAGGCGGTTGTTTCGTTATTGAACAGATGCGTGAACATCTAATTCACGCGTCGTCCTTAAGGAGTCAAGATGAAAAATGCTCGTGTAAAATATCGATCTTGTGCGCGGCGAGGCGAAGGCTGATACGGTTGCTAAGTACGGGTAATGGATGCATAATTCATAGTCTCGCTTGTATTTGAAAGTTTTATCGCGTCGGAAGAATAGACAATTAGACTACGGGTTTTAATAGAAAAAGTGTCAGCAGTAGATGGCTTTACGCGGTAATAGAAGGTAAGATACGATATTATCGGCATTCGCTCCTTATCAACTCTACTAGTTATGGTAATTGGTATGTTTGTTTTAGCCTACAATCATTATTTCTTACATTCTTGAATGTATTACTTTTCTAGGAATATGTGGCAAGATGTGGTAAATTTAATGAAAAAAAATTACGAAGAAAACAAGCCGGAGAAAATTGTATTTGAAACAGTATCAAGCTTCAATTAGACCGATACCCGGAATCATCTCCGAAGCTTGTTAGGTTTATCTGAAAAAAAACAACTGAAAAGGCATTGGTCAACCCCTCCCACTAGAGCTTTCACACTTGAGGTCTTTTATTAAGCCATTGACAATTTCTTCACACTGGTACGATGATCATCGACGTGAATGGTTCAAACCGATACTTGATTCTTCTTTGGGATCCCTTCCTCAGTTTCCACTATCAAGTTCCACCATCGTTCTCGCCAGGGGATTATCCTTATCTTGTGCTTGTTTTATATCCTCTTCCTTCCTGGAAAAATTTAAAGGATAACACCCGAGCTAAAATTAATTATCGAGAAATGAATAAGAATGAAAAAAGAAAAGGCATATTGGCATTGGGTTCACATTGAACAAATAAAGAAGTAAACATAGGAAAATAGGGTGAAATAGAATGTCAAAGTAGATAGGGGCGATCACCCTAAAATATGTAACTGTTAACGCAGTATTTGGTCATTGTGTTCGTAATTGCTTGAAGCGGAAAGAAAAACGTTATAATTAAGCAATTAATAAATTCTCCAACTATGAAAACTACTATTATCCAATTAGAGAAACACAGGAACAAAGGAAGCTAATTACGTATCTTTTTCATCACGTCTAATGTCTTGAAGAACGAGTTTCCGCGGCTGGATCTTAAAATTAACACGATCCTACAATTTAGCAACTGTTTAATTTGATTGTTTCTATCCACTTATTTCGTATTAACCCACGTGCATTTAATTCCATTTACCTATACTACGGGGACCAATGTATTCATTGGTAACTTACGCAAGAAGTACGTACATAAGAATGCTATATATCCGGCGTTCGGACTATATAATACCGAAACGCCTGTAATGTGCGCACATAGGAGTACATAATAGGCAAGATAGGTGGTTGGCCTTGTCAGGAACTGATCTAGATGGCGAGATTTCAATATACTAGCTATATATAAATTATTCAGAACGCCGATTGGTTCGCGTGCATACAATGCGCCAATAAATACGCTACGCGCATATATTCAATGTTCGATTGTTCGCAATTAATTGCAATTGTTCGATATCGCATATCGATATTATTTATCCGTGGAAGGCGAATTGATAAACACCGGACGTGGAAAATTTACTGCGTGGACTAGAATTTATGATTTTTGTGCTGCTTTATCGCTTAGATACGAGTGAGTTATGAACGCATATATTTACGGACATATTTTATAGAAGCGTCCGATGAAAAATTTATTTTACGAATGGGCGGTGAAATGCTCTTACTTTTATTGAAGCGTGAATTACATCTAACCGATTATAAAGTTGCGCTGACAAAGTGTTTGCAGCTGTTACCTATTGCAAATCGTAGCCCCGATAGAAAAAGCTACAATTTTTAGATATGAACATTGCAATAAACACAATGCTCTTACAGCTCACGACGGTTCTCCCGTGCTCTCATAAATAAAGGAGTTTGTCTATCTGAGCCGAGGGGATTCATTATTCTTTATTACCATCTCATACAGTCATGTACTGTTAATAGGCGTATTATTATCCTAGCTTGAGACAAATACGTCACCCTTTCAGTTATTTCATTCTTATTTACACCCAAATCCTAGATTTTCCTCTGGCTTACTGATCTGTAATTTCATTACCAGCTACATCCTTTCACCCCGGCATGCACATCAAAGGAATTTTGTTGTGCTTGGACAGAGCTATCAAATTTTGCAGAGGGTCTGTAATTTCTTCTTCTTTAAAATAGCTCGACTGTCAGAGACACGGTGCAAATCGATCGGTATCACAATGATTGGATTCATCAATGTTCGAAACGATCCGACCGCCATAAAACCTTATATTTTTGCATAAGTGAAGATAGAAGTTCTCATCTCGTATCTCATATTAGATAATAAAGCTACTTATTAGTTAAGCGGAGCTTTGTTAATAATTTTTGGTTAACATATACATTACAATACGTAATATTTGTATTCTCGTTAACCGTCACTACGTTAGATAACCCATGACGAAGTGAATGGTATAATATAAGCAATATTACTTTTTTATATTGCCCACATACTTCCCTATTTTGAGGTTATAAATTTTATTACATATAAAACAATTTTATATAAAAAAGAAAGTTGTTTTTCCATAAACATCGTCTTCCTATAAAGATATAATATTAATTTTCGTGTTACAATATTATAATGAGTCATCGAAACTAAATCAACTATTTCTTCCTTGATTTATTTAATTATCGGCGTTAGTTCTTTTGATTCCTGAAGTCCGCAAATCATAGACATTTTTTTTCCTTATTCTCACCTATCCTATTATACAAACGCTACTTCTGCAATTTCTTCCTGATAATTGGCCGGACCCGTGTATTGATCAGGATTTCCTTGAATATCTAATTAACCAAATTGAACGTGATTTATCCGACAAGAATGCCGACTACGAAAGTCGTACGGAAAACTGCGAAGTTGTAGGTCATTCGGAATTAATAGCGTTGTAATTATGACTTATTTGGATGGCCTATTTTGAAATCGCGAAATGAATAGATGACGAAGCACCGTCGAATGAACGATACCATTCGTCATCTAGTTTCAGAATGTTTCTCTAATCATCAAAGAAAACATCGACCGCGAAGAAGCAACGAAACGAATGTAGTGGTCCAAAATGTTGTTGATTGCTAAACTTCTTTTTACAATCGTCCGATTGCATTAATTTGCAGTTAGATATGGGCACAACGGTATTGAGCGGTTGTCCTTATGAAACATGTGTTATTTTATTGAACTTACGATTAACACATCTCTGATAATTCACTAAGCGCTCCATGTAAAGTTATGCGCTATTTATAGATACAGATTTCTAGTTTTATAATCATTTGCAATCAACAATGACTTTCTTTCACTTCCGATCCGAACGTTACAAATTTTTATGTTTAACCGTTCGAATATTGCAGCTAATAAATCTAGAAATGCTGCTTTTGAAGAAATTTAAACTACAATATTTACTTACTTGGTTTCAAATGATAAAATTAGAAGAAACGATTAAGTTAAATAATATTAAAAAAAAATATTTTTCGAAATAGTCCATGAGTTGTAGCAGACAAATTGATATGCACACAACATTCATTTCATAGAAGTACCTATATTTCCATTGTTGCTAATTAGATACTTCCTCTTTAAGCTTGCAACGATTAAAAGATACCAGAGTAACTACAATAGCTTTATGCCTTGCTGTAGTTCTGGTAAATAATGCTCAATTGAGACAGAATTTTAAACAAGAATCTTGCTAGCATTATCATATCGTTACTGCTACTATAAGCAACATTTTGAACTTAGATTATTTGTAGCAACATCTTCAATTCATTCTTCAAACTCGTTGGATTCTAAGTGGAACAAAACTACAAGAACATAACAAAAAAAAAATAAAGCATTGCGTTACAAGCAAAGCTTCTTGACAAACTTATTGGTACGACTATTGCGTTGCATGCTTGGAACAAAACATGTTTCGAAGTAAAAAATTGTGGTAAATAAAAAATTTAACAAAATAAGAAAAGAAATAGAATCTTTTACGTAATTTGTATTCTTAATGCATAAATTCGATGCATCTCATAATATATGTACATAGATTATAAGAAGAATGTTTATTTGTCTAGATGTCCTTTGTTTTTGTTTTTTTTATATTTTTATATATATATAATATATATACCGTTAAGTTTAAGTGTAACCTTATTAAAATTCTGGAATTTAACAAAAGCAAAAGAACGATTTGGTTTTTGGTATGTGGGAGTAAACGAATTCATTATTATTATTTTATTGATTTTGAGAAGGTCACAGGTTAATTCAAAATTTACACCAATAAAAAAAATGATTAGAATAATACGCGACTTCGGCCGTAATAAAAGAGAAAATACGCTGTCCAATTGAAATGATGCCAATAAAGCTTCTATACACCAATTAAAATCTCCGAATGTGTAGCGCACATATCCTGCGTATCGTGCGTGTGTAACTTTCTAAATGCCCGTTCGTATGTCAGTAGGTGATATTTTTCCCTGCAACTCGCGCCGTAACAACGGCGGCTTTTTCGTTATGGACAGCAGTCCATCAAGGTCGGAATAGTATCATATCCCTTTGTATGTCTGTTCGGCCTGTCACAACTACGTTTTTTACTCAATGTTAATCTACCTTTCAATGTTAACCGCTTTTTTCTTGTATCGTTTCAGAACGGTGGATAATCGCGGTCTTACGAGCGCGACGTAGATCTTCATTTTTCTTTCCGATCTAAACGCCGATCCGGATAACGTTGCGTTCTAACGATTAATAATGATAACAGAGTCCCTTAAATCGTCTTTTAATTGTTGGGATAGAATATTGAACTAATTAGAAAATAACTTTTGCATCACAGTGAAATCACTCTTGAGCTTACTTTATCGATATCTCGTTAATTGAAACTATTTCATCTTATAGCCGCGGAGGAAGCTTTATTTATAATATTACCCGTCTATTCGCTTCCATGAACAATACGAAATTAACAAAAAAAAATACATCAATAATAAAATCTTCGTAAGTAGTACTCTTTATGCTCATAACATGCATTTATTGGATAGAACGGTTAGCATTCCAGCTCGCAGTTTTTTCTTTAACGGGATTATGTTAAATATCAAGGTGAGTATGTGTATGGGTTTCCTTATTTATTAGTCACTTGATAATTTGAAATCAGTGCTCTGTTTTCTGTTTTATGGTTCGTAAGCGTAGGAAAACACGTTATTCTTATTATTAATGGTACGTTCTTATATGTACTAAGCCCCCGTAATATGTAGCAATGCGGTGCGGAGTGTACCGATACCTTCCGTGTCTGTTACTCTTGCTATCGTCGATTATTCTTCAAAGAATTAACATTTTAGCTTTGGATAAGTTTACATTGCACCTCTTGTGCAAAACGTGCTATATGTATATGTTAATTCAACACATAAATAAATAAAATATTTAATTTATACCGGAAATTTTACATTTTACACGAGGATTAAAGAAGAAAGTGTGTTAACGTGTCAATTGGTAGTACGTAGATTGTTTTACAAACTTTCGCTGTATTTGTAAATTTCCTTAAAATATTTATTCATATCATTTTTGGGAATACTTTACAGCAAATCTCGGTTATTTACATATGCGGAAGTCGTTTTTGAGATAATTTGAAGAATTGTAATACTTAAAACGATGTACGCGCTTTTCTTGGTATTACAGTGTTAAATCATTTAGGAAGAACCTGTAAGTCCCCAAAGCTACTCGCTTATCTTTTGTTTGCGTTAACTAGGCTAATTAGATTGGACGTTTAAAGAAATAAACAACTGGGTGGTTTCTTTTGTATGACCTTCAATACAGGCATGTCACTTAAGCAATAATTAAATGGAGAATTGTAAACAACGTTTTTAAGTTAACTCCGAATGTAATAGGCAACGAGCATTTTGCCTTTTATTGTTAATGTCTCCAAACACGTTTATGGTACAATCAAACAAATCGAATAAAGAAACACCGAAAAATAATGAAAGGTATTTTATATAATCATATAAAATAGCTTTTGGTGGAAGCGAAGGACAACTAACGAAGGACAAAATAAAAAATAAAAAAATTAAAATAAAAAAATAAAAAATAAAAAAAGAAACACAAAATAAAATTAAAAAATAAATAAAAAATAAATAAAATAAAAAATTAAAAATTAAAAATAAAAAATTAAAAATTAAAAAAAATAAAAAATAAAAATAAAAAATCGCGTGGTTAAAAGATAAACTGACTGTTACATTTCCAGTAAGGGGAATAGAAATAAGGACGAATGTAGGGAGAACAGTAGAAAAAGAAAACACAAAACACAAGAAAAACAAATTAACAAGAAAAAGAATTTCTACACAATAAACTAGCAAAAGTACCCTTGCTGTCATCGGTTTATTGAACCTTTTCTGCTGATCCATCGCTCACTGTTTAAAATAAGGAAAAGGGAACCATGTTGATAATATAATCGTTTTCAGACGTTGAGAGCAACATCTGCTAAAGTTTGTGTTAACTCAGTTACGGCCTATATTCAACACAAATTAACCTTTTAATTATGCCAAACCTACAAAAACACGGTCACTGATAGCGATAGTCTTAAATTTCGAAACAAAAACGTTGTTCTTGAGGGAGGTTTCACTAGTTAAATGCAATTCCTGGAGCACCCCCAATACAAAATTTTAAAGTAACACTTTCCTAGCGCACAGTCTGCGCACTTTTAGCTTCCAACATATTGGAAGATAATGTATTCACGACTTACTAAAATTACTTGGCTAAAATCGACATCTGAAGCTTCTTCTAAGCAAAAAATGTAGATGCCTTTCTTATTTACAATATAGTATCAATCATATATGTATACAACCATGTATGCGAGTTGCGTGAACAGCAGCTTTGTGGAAATTACTCATACACTAACAACCGCTCTTTATGAAGGCTCTTCCTACTTACGCATAAAGGTGCAATAGCATAAATTTAGTATTTCAGTATACAGTAGAAGATTTGTAATTGGAACCGCTTCAATTTCGTCCGAAGGATTCAATTTGATGTGTTTGCGGTGATTAAACGGATGTGAATACTTCTGCAGATAATATCGCATTAAAGACAATTCCGCGCAGCGAGCTCTAATTTTGCAACGTCCGTTTTACGAGCATAATATCCACGCCGAAAACCAAATACTGGACCTAATCTTTCGCACGCGTTATTTCTCAGGTCAATTGGCACACACAAAGGAACAAAAACATCCTCGAACTTTATGGGTAGTAGGGAAACAATGAGCGTGCTCGTTATTTTCACATATTTCCACTCCTTTTGACCGTACGGAGTTTAGACGGTGTACAACCACGATCATAAAAAAAGCTATTTGACTATTTGACATCCGTTGCTGTAGAGGAAAGGTACTTTTGGCTATGCATATTAAGATTACGAAAGTGATTACCTTATTTTATTCGTGGCTTTGGTGTGGTATGCGAAAACGGTAGATTCTTGAAAAGTTCGTCTTACGAAAACCATCAAAGTTAACCTTCAAAATAATAATTGCATAATGTGCACCTATAATAAATAGTTTTACCTTTTTCCGTATAGTTAACGAAGATTATTTTTTGTTGATCCAAAATAACCATAACCATAATCTTCCCCAATGAAGAAACAGCGTTTGGCTTTTTTGGTACAGACAATGCGCTGGTAACCTATTCTTAGGACTATCCTTTGGTCTCAGCCGTGTAATAGTGTGCTTCCGGTTCTTCTATGGTGACGAAACGACACGACAAAGTTTTGAAAAGTCTGTTGGAACAGCTATAAACCATCCTTCGAACACGTCACACAATTTCGTTTTTGGCCAACTACCAATCGGAACGCCTGCTTTGCGTACAGTAACCGTACCATTAACCTCAAGACGCACCAACGGTGCCATCTCTCTGATTTTGCGCGTACTTTTCAAACCACCATCGCTTTCTGCCTGAAAAGTTTACATCCATCCTCCCGTTACATAATTTACGCAATGGTATTCAATATAAGTATCGCTTATTGGATGCCTTTTAGCTTTATTTCAACTCGCACAGAAATTGCGCAAAATGTTTTACGTCTTTTGTAAGTCAGGAGGACGTGCCAAGATTCTACTTCTACCTGAATGAAACCGCTCTCTGCTATCTTATTTTTAAAGCTGCTCCTTGTTTTGTACAATAACACAACGTAATCGTGGACGTATTGAGAGGTGCCCTTTTTTTAGACCGCGACTATATCTGTTTGAATACCAAGCGACCAATTGACCCATTCTGTACAACCGGCAAAACCAAAGTGAAAGTGAACGTACGCACGTAAATACGCTTAGTACTATGTGTGTGTGCGCGGAGTTTAGCCAACGTATGACCTCCCTTGTAGACATACACGGACGTTAAAATCTATATCGATATAGGTAATAATAAATACGATAACCTCTAGGTGTTTTTAACCAGAGAATGGAACACGCTCTGCGCTCATGATATAAGACATTATATCACGTTCGGCGAGTTGCGCCTAGTATTTGTTATACGGAAACTGGAACGGCATGCCCGGGATAAGGTAATTGGTTCAGCGTGCGTATCGATGCATAATAAACTATTTATTGCCCTCTTAAAGTTTACCAAGTCGTAAGTGTAAATAAACGCGCTCGTAAAATGAATATGAAATGTCACGAATCACGGGAAGGAGCCTTTCGTGAATAATACTTTCTTTCAAGTGGCGCGCATAGGTACATCAAGTTTAAACGTCAAATTACTTTTGAAATATTCAAGAAATGGGAAATAAGCAACCGCCAGTTACGGCTGGATGTACAATAGGACGGCGAGGTAATAACGTAGGCCTTAATAAATTGATGTTCTTTTTTACGTTCGCGTTATTACGATGTGTATTCATGCGCCCGTCATATTTTGAATCTTTACTGCTTCGTATTACTGAAGATGATATTTATATTACTGGGGTTACAAGACGGTTCCGAATAATTTCGCCATTTACCAAACTTTTGACAAGATAACAACATCTTAATTCACGAACGGTAAAAGAGTAGCTTCGTAGGTAAAGAAAATGAACCTCTGCGCAAATGTAATACGAGAGAAGGTAATCGAGAAGATTATAAATTCATTTTATTACTCTGAAGCAACTAAAAATAAATTAGCGAAAATATGAAAATATAATAAAAGGATTTAAACCCGTTTAACTTTACATCTTCTGGTCTACTGTAATAACCCGCTGCAACTTTCCTAAACCGATTGCACGACGATGAACAAAAAGATGGACACGTCCAGCAAGCAATACCATAGCCCATAAAACGCAACAAACAATAAACCGCTTACAAGAATATTTCGATGATCGCCTTATAGATTTTCCTGCGCCTTCTCCTATTCTAATTCTACATGTTTGTGATCCTCTCAGTGATCGAGCGGTTAGCACCCCTGCGTACGTAAAACAACAGCAAAAATCTGCTTCTCGTTTACGCGTAGATGCCATCTGTTCGGTTTGGTTCAATTCATTTCAATGTTGTATCTTGATTCGTATAATTTGAATTTCTACAGAGCTTAAAGTCCATCGCCGTTTACACAACGTCAGCTGTCCAACCGTGGATGGCTTAGCTGCCCACATAAGTAACCCATCCGACTATTCAATTTACTTCCTATATAAATCACGTGTTAATTTGAATATTAGTCGCGCATACAGAAACGTTCTTTTTTTCTCGTCTAAAACACCTCCTAACTTGGATGCTCGACACGCCAGTATTTATACTACCTAAATATAAAGGTCAAGCTGATTCTACACATATGTAAATTTGTTGCAGACAATAGCATCATTAATCATGATACCAAAAGAGGCACAATACTTTTAGGCTTTATAACTAATTTCGAAAAAGAAGACGGTTATTGTAAGATGTTCTGCCTTTTTTTGGAGGCTGTCACTTATAATTAATGGCTTAATATTTAACATTGAGCGATTTGGAGTCTACCGCAAAGATGTAAATAGATCAACGTACAGACTTTTTTTATGAACTATTTAGGAAGTTTGTAATGTTTTATTTACCTAGTTAATAGTACACTGACACTTGTAAAAAAGAAGAATTTAACGATTTTTTTTTTTGTTAATGGTGTTTTGTAAAAGCAATATTTTTTTTCACAAAACAAAATAAGCAAAGAAAGGACTGCACAATTTGAAGCGAGTTGGAAGTAAAAGTGTATTCTCAATTTCTCACGTTTAATTATGAATGCTAAGCGCGTTGACATTGCAACAAATATAGTAATGACTGCATAGGTAAAGATCATCCACGTTTCTTTTTAGAAAACGTAGCGTAATACATCAAACAACAAAGGAGGTAAACAACTTAGGCTCCATTTTAGGAACTCTTTCTTCTACTGTGTCGGCTGCATACAAATGTTTCAAGCGCTTATACAAAAACAAACTAATCGCAGAGGCGTTATCGGCATTATTACCCATTTTCGTTATACACGGTTAAGAAGAATATTGCGTAACGTATCTAATTATTTCAATAGCGCATTTTCTACATTTTTCTAGTATGACTTTAGATAGTTTTTAGGCAAGATTTCAATGGGTAAAATCAATTTGTTCACTTCACTTCATCGATTACATGAAATTACATGAAATCTTATAAAAAGACGTAACAAGCCACTTATTAACGATGGGATTGAAACCATCACTACTTGGAACTAAACCGTTTGATTCCACTTTAAGCAATTTACGGCCATTTAATTTAAATTTTACGTAAGAGACTTGCAAGCGAATGTATCAAAGCATAACATTTTTTTTAACCTTCTTGTTTCAGATACCCCCGAAATGGTTCAGGTTTCGAAATTTGGCTGTGCTACTTCTGGTGATATTAGTGATAGTTGAAATTTCAGAATCGGCCGCGAATAGTAAGTATATCGTTATTATTATTCTATTAATTCTGTGAACGTTACCATCATTTTCATTTCCATGGACATTTCTACAACTTTTTGAGACTATCCTCATACAATGAAGCCTGTAATGTCAAAAATTTCAGGAACTGAAAAGTTCACCAGAGAGCATTTACAATATATCGAAAAGCATTCATTGGCATACGCTTTCCTTATCGCACAAACTTTATATTTTCTTGCGCGTTGGTGGCTATTCCCTTTTGCTTATGTACTGCTCTATTTGAAGTTCATTTCTCTAAATGGTTTCAATAAGTCGTGATAAATGAAGTGATCGCTCCCAATTTATGTGTTAATTATCCGATGTTGCTCTTCAATCGACTTGTTCATTTTTGATACCTTTTGATGTACTCCATCGAAACTGTTGTACATTTGCTCGCGCTACTGGGGAAGACCACAAAATAATGCAACAAGCTAAAACGACCCAACAAACGCGTCATGACTGTTTTCTTTCTTTCTTTTATCAGTTCCGTCTTCTTCATTCACTTTCAGTATGTGTTCGATTGTACTCTCTTATTTTTCTTTCGTGGCCAAATAGATTCAAACTCACAGGCCTGCCTTAATATTTAACACGTAAGATTCAGCCAAGTTCATCATGCATACCACATAGATGATGATGATAGGTTATCTAAGCAATCATCGTTCAAGGATCTCGTCGTTCTTCCATAACCAGGTCGACACAATTGGTTTCATAGTTGATATTATTAGACCCTTGATCTGTATTGCTTCTCTACTTTGCTTATATTGTCCCCAAATTAGAATACGTTGTTGTAATTTGGTCACCTTGTATATTCCTTTGGAGCAAGTTCTAGCAAGTCTTTTTTAATTAATGGAAAGATTTGTTTTTGGAATTTAATTGAATAACAAAATCGCCAAACTTAAGATTCAAAAGGATCGCATTTTTTGCATTTAAATGTATAACGTGGCATTCATAAAAGACGTATCTAACCAAGCGATCGGTTGCTTAATGTTTCCAAACACGTTAGATTGTTTCTAACTCTTTCCTGTTCAGTTTCATACTTAAGTATTATTTCACGTTTTACCGTTCAAACTGTTAAAAGTGAACGTACTATTATATAACAGGTAAACGTATCATATTTATACATACGCTAAGCAGGACTGCGGTTCAGAATTCCGTGAAATATCGAGGAATTAGCGTACGACGAACGTAAGACTACAAAAAGTTCATACAATACCGCGCAGCGGTACGATTATTCAAATCAGATGTTCTGCTTTTACCGTAAATCGGCCTTATTACCTCGGCGATGGAAAAAAGAAAAAAAAAGAACCGACGTACTAGGTATGATGTTACGAAATTGTATGGATCGCTGCAATTTTCTCATTACTGATTATCTGCGCTATGTTCCTACGAGATTGAATTGATTTCGAAAACTATGCCGACCTCCAATGCACTTTCATGCATTTATTGCTCTTGTAACCTTTACAAAAACGATCCGGTACTTAACGAACATGCTCGAAATCTCAATATTTATGAATGTTGTTCTGCTTCGAAAGTTTCGAAACTACTTGAAAACGTAGCAATGTGAAACTTTTTATTGTTCTAAACTTAGATGTATGGTGGGAGAAATGGTAATTACGTATACCGTAGGTGGGAACTTTACCAATTTTCTTATCGAATATGAACATATTCGAAGACTTGCAACGAAATAAGGTATTATTTGTTATGCACCGCTATCCAGAGAACGCAACCATTAAAAACCATATACGCAAACACATATATATTGCGGCTTTAGGACGAGGGACACAAAAATATATTACAGGACCATCAATCTAGCGCAAGCATTTTATACACCGTTTCCGTAAAAAAATAGGACAAACGCTAGATTTCTTTCCCCTTTAAGATTTATTTCTGGCAATAGACACGATTTATTTTCACGAAGGCTCTGTCTAAACGTGGTGTTCTTATTTTTCAGCGCGGAGAAGATTTAGAAGGCCGGGTACGTCGGTTCGGAAGAGCGTATCGCAGTCGAAGGATCAAGTAGTTTCGGCCAGCGTAAACAGATTTAGGACGAGGAAGAGGCCCAACAAAGATACGTCGGATAATGCCATCGCCGCCGCCACCAAAATCTCCAAAAAGGACAAGGAAGGGTACAAGGTATTAAATTGTTTGCGTGCGCGTTTTGGTTGATTTACTTGTAAGGGGCTTAAAACATTGATATCGACTCAACAGGAAAGTTATGACGAGGCGTGCGGTTTCCGATAAACGAACATAAAATAGGGTTTACGCGAAGTAAGTAGATGTTGAGCGAGATCCCTTAGCGTGTTTGTCTTGGACTAAGCTTGGTTTAAAATGTAAACAACAGATAGGCGGTTGCTTATATAAATACGACAGTGGGGCGAATAATGTGTTCTTTCTTGGCCATAGAAATGATTTTCAAAAATATCAAGGCGACTGCGGCGTAAACCATTCGGCGTATTAGCTTGTCCGATTTATGATGTAAAAGCCCGCGCTAGCAAAATGTGACTTTATAGTATTGAAAATGCGTTAGAGTATGCTTATAGTAGAGCTACAATACTCAATAAGAGCAAAACGGGCCAATCGGCTCTATCTCCACTATAAACGTACACTTGGATTTATACATACGCTTAAAAAAACACGTTTACTTGTATCAAGAATGTTCGCCTTATCTTATCAATATATCTCAATTATTTTTTTAATTATCCGTCTTTTTTAATTTAACACTTTTAGTTTCTTTTTATAACATAAATAGCGCAATAATACAAAGTAATATATGAACATTTACTTTTAGGTTGTATGCTACTACACGAATTGGTCACAATACAGGCCAAAGACAGCCAAATTTACACCGGAGGATATCATCCCAGACCTCTGTACTCACGTCATATTTGCGTTCGGATGGCTGAAGAAGGGCAAATTATCATCTTACGAATCCAACGACGAAACGAAGGATGGCAAGGTTGGACTCTACGATCGAATCGCCAATCTAAAGAAGGCGAATCCTAAATTGAAGACATTGCTTGCTGTTGGTGAGTTACTCACTCCTTTCGATAGCGAACGACGAAGTATTTAATGCAAAAATTATATTCGAACGCGGGTTTTGAATTTTCGCTTCGTATCGTATAAGTTTTGCTTTAATTGAAGAAGGGGATAGTTTAAGGCTTGAGTACGTAGCAGACAAAGACAAAACGTTCAAAATTCGGTACTTACGCTCCTTTAATCTATTTTACTATTCACGTCGTGTATCATATTAAATGCATCTAATCCTTTGCCGTCTCACATGTTGTTCATTCTTTGCACGTATCGAGATTTATTTTAGTCCACTCCCTTTCTCGTGTCCCGAAAGAAGCGAACTTTTCGGTATCTAGCCGTGATCATATTAACTTCTTGGAAATAATCTCTTCTTGCTTGGCAAAGTAAGTCGTCGCTCCCAATACCAACAAAAAAAAATTATATTACTCGCAACGGCCCAGAACGAATACGTAAATATAAAAGCGAAACCGTAGTTTTTTTAGCACCATCTTTCGCTTTAATTGGAGAAATGTTCCGGTTTTATTGCGAATGTGCGCCGATGAAAACTGACCTCGTTTTATGCGATCTCGCGATAGTATACGCATAACGATGCTCTTGAATTCGGAAAGGATACATAAACTCGGGTTTTATTTTCAAGGTGGATGGTCGTTCGGAACCCAGAAATTTAAGGAGATGACGGCGACGAGATACGCCCGACAAACGTTCATCTACAGCGCGATCCCGTTCCTGCGAAATAGGAATTTCGATGGTTTAGATATCGATTGGGAGTATCCCAAAGGACAAGATGACAAGAAGAATTACGTGCTGTTACTTAAAGGTACGTACGTTTATTTATTTGTTTTTACAAGCTGTACAGTAGAAGAACTGTGAAAAGAAGAGCCTCGTGTGACTGTTTATTGATATTCTCGTTAACTACGTGCCTGTACGAGACCATTTGTTTAAATTCAAATAGGTGATTTTAACATAATTCGATAAAATCTTCGTATTACGATCAGCAAATGCATAATAGACATAAACGTTAATTAAGCACGATCCCTTTAGCATTCATATCCGGCGTCTTGCTTAACTTTGAACTTAATCTACCACGGATACTATAGATACTCGTGCGATCTAATAAGGTACCCACGTAACTTCGTTATGTACCATTTACGATTTACACGCTCTAAACATCAACGCCGCGATCCACGCCCAATATAGACTCATCGTATTAATTTATATGTGCAATTAAGACGAGAACATCCACGTAAGTAAGGGCAACCGCTACGCAAACGTTACACACGTTAAACAGTAAACGGCGAATTGCCAAACGGGAGTCCTCCGAGAGAAATAAAGGAATGGTTGCAATAAATCATAAATACATATGTATGTATATGCGTTACGGATCCGGCCATTCTCTACGCGTACTACATGATTAGTCTACTTTCTTCGTTCTAATTTCGGTTTGCATTGTCACGCGATGCGCTGGGGCTTGTGTTGCTGTAGCGGAAGGAAATGTATAACGTGTTAATTAATATATAGAGTGTTCCAAATCACAGTGATGCTCTTGTTAATGGTGTTATTTTGACAATTGTATCGGTTCGATCATCAGAATTCACTTTGTATAGCGGAATTCCGGGATGCGCTGGACAAGAGAGTTGTTAATATTATTTTTTCTGCTTTGACTCTGCATCTCGTTAGTAGCTCTGAAAGTAGGTCTCCTGTTTGTCATGTGTTGTTGTTGGAAACATCTAGGATCAACGGATTTTCCGGTAATAAACGATCATAATTCCTTTAAGACATCTTCCCACCAACACAGCTTCCTCCTGTGGATCTCATTGTTCTATCCGGGGGCGGACAATAGAAAAGCCGGGTTTTACCAGCATTAAAAATATCATCAATCATTGATAATATTTCTTCTTAAGACTCTTAAGACTGGCCCTTTTGAAAAATAGGATCGCTTAAGCACTTGAAACATAATCCTGCGTGGACTACCGCAAAACTTATTGCTCCACCTCGTATTATTATTATTATTTTTTTGTTCAACGTATTGGTCTTTACGATAACCTCGCGATATGATAAAATCTATTCTTGTTTTCTCGATTTACGGAAACGGTAGATTTAAACGAACTAATACCTTGGCAAATATCGCTTACTTTCACATCATTTTCTCTCTTTTGAATAATATCGTATCGTTAAAGTTTTACGTTTCTACTTTTCCATTTTAAACAATAAACTAAATTCGTTAGTTTCACTCCATTCGCAACAAAATCTGAGAGTATATGTTTGCCGTGGAAAAAGCAAAGAGCGTGGAAGGAGTATACCGAACAGCAGCACATTCTTCACCGCACGAGTTTAATTAATCCGATCAACGGATGATCGACGCATCCTCAAAACGACTGTCCGGAATTAGTTAATTAAACTTGTGCGGTACAGAGTGCGCCATGCTTTTGTGTTGTTTCTTATTGCAGTGAAAGCTAGAAACGCATTTACCTACTATTGATTTTATCAACTACTGTCGGACGCCAGTAATTGAAAATATGTTTGCATATTTATTTATACCGCTGTCAGGTATGCATTCGGAACAGAAGTAATAAATCGTATTTAATGGTAAATGCAGCGTTAAATCTGATTTATATCGATAGTTTCACTATTTGCCAGATATTGAACAGAAAGGTAAACGCATGCATATTTTATAGAGAAAAGTATCTACACGTTATAACTTAAAAATTTGGCATACTTAGATCGTCGTATACCTGTAGCTTCTAATCAATTTAATCCGCTTAAAGTATTTGTAAATAAATAAAAAAAAAAATAAAACAATTGCTCAATTATTCTTATTCTGAATTTGGACAATTAACTAGTACTTCTTCTCGACTTAAAATAATATGTTTACCCCGACTTAGCAATCTTATGTCTATCATTCACGTCGCCTTCGAAAAATTTCGAAATATCTGCCACGTTCCCCTAGCTTTCACGAAAAATTAATTTTACCTTTCAGAATTACGAGAAGCATTCGAAGCAGAAGCCCAAGAGCTGAAAAAACCACGTTTACTACTATCGGCGGCCGTTCCCGTAGGTCCCGACAACATCAAAGGCGGTTATGACGTTCCAGCTGTCGCCTCCTATTTAGACTTCATCAACTTGATGGCCTACGATTTCCACGGAAAATGGGAGAGGGAAACGGGTCACAACGCACCTCTGTACGCTCCCAGTTCAGATAGTGAATGGAGGAAACAGCTATCCGTAGATCACGCGGCTAATCTCTGGGTGAGATTGGGCGCACCGAAAGAAAAGCTCATCATTGGTATGCCGACATACGGCAGGACGTTCACGTTGAGTAACAGCAAGAAGTTCGCGGTGAATTCTCCTTCTAGCGGCGGCGGTAAAGAAGGAAGCTACACTAAAGAAAGCGGCTTCTTAGCGTATTATGAGGTAAATCTTGTAGCGTAAACGACGCGAATCGGTTTCTATTCATTAAAAATTCGTTAAACAAAAATAGGTTTGCGAAATGTTGCTTAACGGCGGCACTTATATTTGGGATGACGAAATGAAGGTGCCCTATTGCGTTCAAGGAGACCAGTGGGTGGGCTTCGATGACGAGAAGTCGATACGTATGAAGATGAAATGGTTGAAAGATAGTGGATTCGGAGGTGCTATGGTTTGGAGTTTGGACCAAGATGACTTTACCGGAACTATGTGCGGAGGCAACGTAAAGTATCCGTTAATCGGAGCCATCAGGTAGGTGTTTACTTCGATTTCAACTCAGAAGTAATTAAACTTGAACACTCACTTGCTTCTAGGGAGGAATTACGAGGTATATCTCGCGGAAAGGACGCTAAAGACATGGATTGGGAAAAGATAGCCGGAGCGGAACCAGAAGAGGAAGATGAACCGGAAGAAGTTAAACCCGCACCTATCAAGATACGCGTTCAAAGTGTTCTCAACAGGGCGAGGAAGCCTGCCAAGAACAAAGTCGTAAAAACATCTCTACGTCTCCAGAAAAATGGTATTTTGCATTTTCCATTATGCTAAGGCTTGTAATTAAATTCTTTGTACTTTCTACCTATCGTTTGTATGCATGCTACTAATGTTCTATAAATAAGCGAATTTTCTAAATTGAATAGTCACCCTTAAAAGCACCGAATACGCGATAACTAACATTCATGTTAGTTATGCTTAAAATGGCAGGAAAATATTTTTGATGATTACATAACATAATTCGATATACCGCGTTGTATATCTAAATTTCGCAAAAGGAAGGCGCCCGCGGCCAGTAAACGACGATTTCCCACACAAAACTACTAAACAAGATATTTCCCTTTGAGTAATACGCATATTTAGGGCAGGTTCCTGCTTCTACGTCGCCTAACATAAACACATTTCGCGCACGTGTGGAGAAATTGGGTAAACAATATTACCGAGGTTACGAAATATCTTCGTTTAATTCAAGTAATGATGCATTAAAATTACCATTTCGTGTATTTGCTTGCGTATTCCAGTTCGCAAACCGCAAGTACTATGCTACATGACAAAATGGTCCCAGAAACGGCCAGGAGCCGGTAGATTCAGTCCCGAAGACATCGATCCGAAGCTATGCACCCATGTGGTGTACGCTTTCGCAACACTAAAAGACCACAAATTAGCCGAGGCAGACGACAAGGACGAGGAATTGTACGAAAGAGTGATTGCTTTAAGAGATAAAAATCCGGACCTTAAAGTACGTCACGTCAATCGCTTAATACCAATGCATCTAGTAACAATGCTTACAGATTCTGCTGGCGATCGGAGGCTGGGCATTCGGATCGACACCGTTCAAAGAACTTACGAGCAACGTCTTCAGAATGAATCAATTTGTCTATGAATCGATCGAGTTCCTTAGAGACTACAAATTCAACGGTTTAGACGTCGATTGGGAATATCCCCGTGGTGCAGATGATAGGGAAGCTTATGTTAACCTTCTGCGAGAATTACGAACTGCTTTCGAAGGCGAGGCTAAAACCAGCGGAGAACCAAGATTATTGCTGGCGGCAGCTGTTCCAGCATCTTTCGAAGCAATAGCCGCCGGATATGATGTACCGGAAATATCAAAATATTTGGATTTAATCAACGTTATGACGTACGATTTCCATGGACAGTGGGAAAGGACGGTAGGCCACAATTCACCATTGTTCCCCTTAGAAAGTGCAACGAGTTATCAGAAGAAATTGACGGTGGTACGTAGAAAAAAAAATGTAGTTTCATGAAGAATATCTATTTATAATTTATCTCCAGGATTACTCTGCTCGAGAGTGGGTTAAACAAGGAGCGCCAAAAGAAAAATTAATGATAGGCATGCCAACTTATGGACGAAGCTTTGAATTGGTCAACACAACCCAATTCGATATCGGTGCGCCGGCGTCAGGCGGCGGAACAGCGGGACAATTCACGAACGAAGCTGGCTTCATGAGCTACTACGAAATATGCGACTTCCTACAAGAAGAAAATACGACCCTTGTGTGGGATAATGAACAGCAAGTACCGTTTGCCTACAGAGACAATCAATGGGTTGGCTTTGACGATGAAAGGAGTTTGAAGACGAAGGTAACACCCGTAGACACTTTATCTGTGTTGTCTCATGTTTACCTTTTGTTACGATAGATTGCATGGCTGAAAGAAGAAGGCTTCGGAGGAATTATGATCTGGTCGGTAGACATGGATGATTTCAGAGGGCGTTGCGGGGGCGGTAAATATCCTTTGATTAACGCGATGAAGCAAGAACTCGATGGGTATAAGGTTAAATTAGAATATACGGGACCATACGAAAGTTCTGCTCCTATTGGACAATATACAACTAAAGATCGTGAGTACTGTGATTATTGTTATTAATATTAGATATCATTGATACGTACCAATACCTATTGTGATTTGTTCATTGTTGTCAGCTAGATCTTTACGCGAAGATTATTGAGCATGAAGATTTCTTGGGGAACCTATTCACCTACTTGTTAATTTTTTCTTTAAGCATCGAGAAATACACCGGCGCAACTTTAGTTGCCTAACATCGCCTTTCGAACAGTTCAAAAGAGTTTGTTTGTTTCAGCGAACGAAGTTAAATGTGACGAGGAAGAAGGCCACATCAGTTACCACCCCGATAAAAACGACTGCACGCATTATTGGATGTGCGAAGGTGACAGGAAGCATCACATGCCATGCCCGTTAAAATTGGTATTCAATCCAGACCAGAATGTCTGCGATTGGCCCGAGAACGTTGAAAGCTGTATGCAACACACAGAAGCGCCGCCCGCATCTAAAAGATAAATCGAAAAGAAGATAAAATAATGAAATCATATAAAAATTATAAATTATTCAATTCCTTCGCAGGTGTAAATTATTTATTATTTCCTTTGTTTTATAGACATACAGTCACTGCCATGTCAGTTAAAGGGCGTTTTAAAGACATACATCTTTTTGTATTGTGACACATTACTTTCTACTTTTATTTCCCGTTTCTCATTATCTTCTTCGATCAAAACAGCTCCCTTACTTTCTGAAATTTTACACTTGATGATCTTATCTATCGTTTCTAAATGTTCATGAGAATATATTATATTAATATTTATAATTTATATACAATGTAAGTTTAAATATAACCTACGTCGGAAGATTTAGGTGATGTAAGATCTGAACACGCAAGAGAAAAATCTAATACAAAAAAAAAAAAACGAGACATATTTTTATATTACAATATGTGTTATATATGTACTTTAAATTTTAAGAGTTTTTTGTAAATAATTAGTGTATAAAAAAATTAATATAATTTTAGTTTTTAGTAAATTGTAATTTATTCGACCTTTACTCATCTGCAAAGTTTTGCTGATGTATCTGCTGGAAAACGAAAAGATATCTTAGTGCTCGGCTTCTCCTGTTTTATTGTCCGGATGAGCGGAGAGCGATTGAAGCTATCGGAAATCATGTTATGGAGATAGCACCGTCAGAATGGAAAAAAAATGTTTCGGGAGTTGCTAAAAACGCATGCAAAAAATATGTAAATCTGCATGGCGAATATGTTTCTTTCATTATTTTTATAAGAAACAAAGAGCATAGTCGGCTTTCGCTTTAGACTTCTAACAATACAAACTATCCGGGAATATCCTCTTCTGAGTTATAAATTCTAGACGTGTATAAAAACTACCATCTAAAACCGAAAGAGCTCTACCGACCATAAATATCACCAGAGTACCGAGGCTGGATACTTAAAGGTTGTCTGACTTTGTATATACTCATTCAACCTGTAATGAGATCGTTATAATTCAGACGGCACTGAACGTGAATTAAATTGTCAAGCAGGTATTTGTAGTACATAGAAAATAATCGATCTTTCCGTTTAACATAGTAATCTATCGTGACACAAGCGACTTACTTTCAGATTGCCGCATTACTTACAGTATTAATAAGAAAAACAATATTGAGTTAATTACTTAATATTCATAATGTGCGTGGCGATCAATTTTTAAGTTACTCATTTATAAAAATTAATATTTTGTTGTGCTAGCTTTTGTTTTAATAACAGCACATAAATAACGACTACGCTACACTACAATTGCCACTTAATCAAAGTTATTAAATCTATGTCGCATATGTTTGCAATTTTGATACAAATAAAACGTGAAACATTTGCTATACAGACACACATACAAAATAATATATCAAAAATTCCATGCTACCATTGAAATCCAGAAAGCTCCATAAAATATAACGAACTTTAATACGATTTCCGGCGCAATTTCCTTAGAAGCATCTAATGGAAGTTTGTTCCGAGATGTAGTGTATATCACGGTAAGCACGTTAACTATTTTTTGCACTATTCTCCGCGGCGCGACATGAATAATGGAACAGATAAGAAAATACTCTTCATGCTGGTTTCGCGTTGGTATATTATGCGGGCTGATATGCTTCGCACGTCAAGATTATTTAAAATATACGCTATTATTTAATGAACTCTTTATATCGAAGAGAAACTACTTGTCCGACCTTCTAATCGTTCATTAAGATAGCCAGTATCGTTAGCATGGACCGAATCGTGCTTCATTATCATCACTGATGTATGCTTATCTAAACGCTCAATATGCAGACATGTATGTATGGATGTGCCATACAACTCAATTCATTCGGTTTCGTTAAAGCAAACACCAGCTAAATTTTTTAAGACCAATTAATTGAAGTATTTTTGATTAATTAGTGATTGTTACGGTAAGTTATTCTATGTTAAAGTCTGCAATGCCGTCTTCGATCAGAGTAAGTAGTTACAATGTTTTTAATTAGGTATTATGCCTTGAACTCGATCAAATCTTTTCTAAATATCGCAATACTTCTAATAGCAGTTTTGTTATTGTTAAAATTGTCTACAAAGTCGCTTAAATTAATCAATATGACAAATACAATTGTTCTCTTGCTCATTACATCTTCGAACTATCATTGACGATGTAATGGCAAGGATAGCTATACAAAGGTTCTAGTTTAAGTATCGATGCTATTTTTGTAACGTTGGGTATCGACTGGCATTGAATCGGTTAAGCGTTGGTTGAAAATTGGGAAATGGTAAACGAGCTACGTTTGCTAGTGAAACATTTAAGAAACATGAGCAAGAGCAATTCAGTTGGTGTGGCGCAAGTTGAAGATCAGTTACCGAGCATTATAAACATGTAACGTCACGATCGACAAGCAACAGCGAGTCAATTTTTAGAGAGTATACGGTAAAGATTGGTGCATGTCAAAATAGGAAAGACAGCGAGAACGTCAACGTCGAGAAGAACAGCAACAACTGTAACAACATAATAAAAATATATCATCGTATTAAATATAGAAAATCGGACCGGCGTTCATGCGAACATTTCATTTCAAAATGACCTTAGAAGCACGGTCCGTGAATGTTTCCGCCAGACACCTTGCAAGCGTACGCATATAAAAATATATAAATTAAATTAATTCAGTGTTGCCTTCGATTATCGCATTTAGCATTAAGACTGTTAACATTGCGATATAAAACAAGTTTCGCGTTTAATTAAGGCTGAAATTAAAACAAAGCGCGGTAGCTGCACGAGAATTTCGTGTTCGAACCGCTTTCCTAACCACGACGACCGTATCGCATTTTCGACGATAAGTGCAACGCGATAGTACCTACGCGCGCGTAAAATCGACGTTTGTGTCGCGGTACACGAGGGGTAAGAATGATTCTCGATCTTTTACGATCATGGGAGGATTATACAATCAGCCAGTGGGACAAACCGTCATCCAACTTGGACTGCCAATTTCCTGTCCTTAGGGATGATCCTCTGGGCACCGCCGAGACCTGGATTCGATGTAAGCAAGCAAATGATGGTGCGGAAGATTTATGGAGAT
Organism: Oryctes rhinoceros; assembly: GCA_020654165.1. Taxonomy (NCBI): domain Eukaryota; kingdom Metazoa; phylum Arthropoda; class Insecta; order Coleoptera; family Scarabaeidae; genus Oryctes; species Oryctes rhinoceros. The sequence goes on along the minus strand of JAIOKQ010000548.1, from coordinate 1,835,627 downwards.
TATATGACGATCTATACGATTTTTCGATATTTATTAAGTACCATCCTGGCGGTTCCGATTGGCTAACATTAACAAAGGTAAGTTCAATGATTAACAAATAACTTGAAGTTATAGCTTGAAAACGCTCCTATTAAATTATTATAATTATTACTTGCACTAGTCGAAATTTGTTGATGTAAAACTTAATTATTCTGCAACGTCCGTTAAAATTAAATTATTGCAAAGCAAGCCGTAATTCATCCAAAGTAATTATTTCAGGGTACAGATATTACGGAGGCTTTCGAAGTCCTTCACGTAACAGCCAAACCAAGCAGTTATCTTCAACCGTTCTTTGTGCGTAAAGCTCGAACGCCACGAAATTCACCCTTCACATTTGACGAAGGCGATTTCTACAAGACACTGAAGCAGCGGGTCATGAACAAATTGAAAAACGTGTATAAAAGCCCAACAGAGAAGTCGATATTTTTAGCGGATACTCTGTTCCTAAGCTACCTGGTGACATCTTTGTTGACCATCAAAAAGGAGAGCTACATCCTCGGATTGATATCCGGCGTATTGTTAACAATCACGTGTCTAGCCAGCCATAAGTTCTTACATCAACGTGATAACTTTAGGATATATTATTTCGATTTCACGTTGATGTCGTCAAGGTAAGATGTCGTCAGAATACGGTATTGCTGTAAATACCATTAATACGTTCGTCAGATAACGAGGACGTTCTGTCGACACCTAACATCGTGTTGTAGCGGGTTATATAGACTTCCCTCTCTCTGACTCGGAGGTTTAGTACAGCCTTCGTCAATAAAAGAGGGGCATATGTAGCTGTTTTAATATTAGCGATAGAATATCACGCAAATAAAAATCTGAAAATACACAGAAAAGAACAGGATTAGGAGGGTATCCTTTGTCCAAACCGAATAGTATTTATCACATTTCATCACAATTTCATCACATTTATCAACATTTTGTACAATTATCAATATATTATACCTTGCACGCGTTGATACCAAAAAATTCCCGAAATTTGAATCGCGCGCGATCTTTTGTTGGTTTATTGGTGAACAATTTTTCAGCCTACTTGAGAGAATATCAAGTTTTGTTTTAAATTCGGTAAGACTGCCGTGGGAATACGTAAAACGTTAAAGGAAGCGTTTGAAAACAACGCTTTGGATAAAAGGCAAAGTTTGAGTCTTTGGAACCGGTAAAGAATTGAGACGACAGCGAGAATTGAAGCTTAATTACGGATAATATTGGACATATTAACAAAACAAGACTTACAGGGCGGATTCCTTTAGTTGCAGAACCGCTAGAGTAGATAGAATCGATGTTTACGCTCTCAACCGAAACCCTTTAACGTTATCTATCGCTACATTACTAGAACTATTTGGGTGTAACCTCGTAATAATAAATATAATCAAATCTGGGTATTCGATCATCAGCTAGTTGGTTTCCGCAGAACTTGGAGGATAACACACGTGCTCAATCATCATCTTTATGGAAATACTGTAAATGATTGGAAGACATCAGAATCAAGGCATCAGCTCTCATCCAGATATACGTTGTGGATGTATTCGGTTTTCACATACTTCGAGCATTATGTAAAGACGTAAGTATAACATTTATAGACCTTTTGCGCTTACAAAACTAATTCAAATGCAAGAGCAGGATAGACCCGCAAGCTGCTATGAAAGGCTCGCAGGTTGTAAAAAGTCGCTTAACCTACAGCGTCACAGCGATACGTATGCATTAATATATGCGCCCTATCGTTATCTATGTTCACGGCAACGTTCGGGCGTGCTTACACGCAATACAAATGAGTTTATACGGCGTTACGCTGTAAATAGGACGTTGTCACATCAGTACACACGAGAAACCAAAGGACTGTTTGCAAGATGGGATTTTCTCGGTGAACGTGCGCCAAAGAAGCCAAAGACGATTCTTCGGTACTCGCGAAGCATAATCTTTCAGACCTACGTGTTTTATCTTTGTTCTTAACAGAGATATTTACCGTACCATCCTCGTGCCTACGCAGTTGTATTTATAGCGTATTATTTCGCCTTGCGTGCTCTTTGAAGCAATTTGATTAAAAGGTATTATACGTGCCGTATTGTTATGTTTCAGAATAATACGGACAATAATGAGAAAAGTTCCTTTCCGTTGGGCGGATTATATCCCAATATTCCATTTGCTCGTTTTATACCAATTTGGTGACAGACCGCTAACGACGACTCTATTTTTCTACGCATTTATTGAAATAATAAGCACCCTCTTATTTAGTGCTGGTGCCCTGAACGTTTACCAGCATTATGAAAATCCATCCAACGCTACGACTGAAACCCGGTAAGAATATGTTACATGCGAAGGCTGTTCTCTTTCTGCTGGCACTAGTAAAATAACATGAAAACACATTTACTTCATAACATATACGCGTAAATAAGAAGAATCCATTTGGGCGAGTAATTTGAGACGTCCAAATATTTGGTGGTTCGAGCAGCAATGCGCCCGCTGAGCGTTATCTCGGTGTGTTATCACGTTGCGGTTTATTGCAGCACCTCCTCCACGGCGTAAGCCACGCTTAAAATTGTGCATCTTTCCGATGCACAATTTCAGAAAGAGAACAACCTTGGTATCATCAAGTTAAACGCCAAAAGTATTAATAGTTCTAACATTGCAGGAAACTAGATTGGGGTTTATACCAAACGAATACAACTGAGCATAAGTTGAAAATAACGAGTCTACATTTGCCGCTACTTACGCGCTTCCGAGATCGCGTACTCCATAATTTATTCCCCGCCGTAAATCGAAGAAGATTAAATCGCGTCTATTCTGACTTCGAAGAAGTTCGCAAACAGTTTAATCTCAACTAACGAGATTAATGCAACCTTACAAACTCTTCATTTAATTTCTATGTAACAAGTTAAGGCGAAACTATTTCAACGAGACAAAAACATCACGTAACTTATACGGAACATCTTCGAGAATTGTAGAATTGTGCGTATCTTCTAAATCGTAGGAAGCTATAATTTTCAAATAACGTTGCAATATGTCTTGTTGCCATGTTAACCAAAAAATATTAATAGCAAGAACCGCTTGGATGCAACATACATATTCATACTATTTTCATTTCTTTTAATAAGTCCAATTTTACAATCCCAGAATGTTGAAACACCCCGTATATTATACATATCGTGTGATACTTTGAAATTAATCAATGCTCGACCATCCTACCAATTTATGATAATGTTTTACGCCGAATCCTTGAAGAATAAATTGAAAATAAATAAAAAAAGAATAAAAAAAAGAATAACACAGCATATATTTTGAATATATAAGAACATCTAATTACAGACGTTGTTAACTGCTTTTGTTTATTTATAATAAATTGAGCGAGGCCTTCGTATGTTTTACAGCGTTGTAATACCGCCTTTTGCGTTATTTTGTACATCGCGTCCGTAAATTAACAAATAATTAAAATTTCAAATATACGAGACGGATCACGTTGGAGCAATAACGTCATCAACGTTCTTTTTAATCGGTATGATCAGATGATCGGAAATGTTGAAATTTCAAAATCAGTATACGATGGTAAAAATTTCGATCTACAACTAGACGCAGATGTAGAAAGAAGTTAAAGGGAACTTGGCGGAGAAAGGCTGCGCTCTGCGAACTTGTAAATGTAAATGTAGGTTTTTCCGTCAGAGGAACGCCGTATAAAATCTATTTGCATTCGATTCGCTATTATTCCTGGATTTCAGCGTTGTTGCACGTTGCACGGACTTTTAATTTTTACGCAATTATGTGTATATGTTGTTACGTTGACGTATATTTTCGTATTTTTTCGTATAATTGAGGTAGAACCTGTTGGAAAACATATGACTAACAGTCCCACCAATCTTATACTGTATACAGGCGTATGTTGAGTAAGAGAGAGAATTATGAGAGCATTGGCGCCACGGTTGAAGGACGCACACGTATGAGTATATATGCCGGACTACCAATGGAAAACTTTAATAATGGTAACATCCTCTAGTCCTTAATATTACCAGCATATGTAGATGAATGAATGTGATAATGTAGAATCACTTTCTTAGTAAGTGTTAGATTAATACAATAAGAAGTACGTTAAAGTAACAATTTTTTTTCATCAAAATTGGTCCAATGAACGAATTTATCATTTTAAAATTGTTGTATTGAGGAACACGTGGTAGGTTAATAAACGGGTATTTATTGTATTAATAAGGAGGTTCCAATTTGATAAGTATAGTTCATTGTTGTAATAAATTTGTTAATTAAAATAATCATTTTTTTTTTGCTGTTGATTTAATTCAATTGATTTATTGATGTTTAATTCAATTGATTTTGTTTTGTTCTAACAAAATCAATTGAATTCATTTTTCCAGCGTATATCTGCGTAAACCTGTAACATGTATACGAAAAAATACTTATTATTACAGAAGCCATATTTCACAAGAAAAAAATATGATAAATAATAATAATAATGGAAGTTTATGAAAATACTTATATTAGAAAGCTGTACGGATAGAATAAACAAGCGCAGAGTTAGTAAGTTGAATATTAAAACAAAAATTGGCGTCAATACTTACGAACCCGACCAATTTATATTAATAGTAAAGTTTACCAAGGAAGTTCATTCTTAAAGAACTGAAGGTCATCTTTTCCGTTGTCGACTGGATCAATTTCGATACGGTTCTCGCTATACAACGCGCAGCCGAATTTAAAAAATATTGTCTCGCTGCAGCGGTAATTATATCGCCTTGATATGTAACGAAACTCGTACCATTCAAACCAGTTGATGCATATTTACGACGATCGAGTTCAAGGTATCCACTTCGGTATATTAAATGAAAAATACGTATCGCATTCTTTCGCTTAGAACACGAAATACTACAAGGCGCGCTATCAGATATATTGTTGCGCGCCTAATCGCAAACAACGGTAATTAATTTTTAGCGATAACCTTACGAAGTGTAAACGATAAACGGTGCGATACAATGATGTCTCGGTTCGTACGCTTCTTGGGAGATAATTTTATCGCACAATTGGAGAGGCCGAAATCCAGCTTAGGCTACCGTTACCCTACCCTTAGGGATCATCCGTTGCGTACGTCCGAAATCTGGATTCGAGGGAAGCAAGCGGACGACGGCGCCGAGGGATTGTGGAGGCTGTACGATGACCTTTACGACTTCACGGAGTTTATGAGGGATCACCCCGGTGGCTCGGACTGGCTCGAATTGACCAAGGTAAATTAATTGGTCCTGTTATAGTTGTTGATTAACAATAATGTTAGAAAAGGTACAGATCAACAGAGTTAATGCTCCGAGCTACGTAGGTCGATTATGGCGCCCCTTATTGGAGACGTATCGAGCGAACGAAAGCTCCCGGAAGTAGTGGTACGGTAATTTTCGTAAAATGTTGATATCTTCGAAATTTTGAGCGGATGTAATAGGAAAAAATATAACGCGACAAGTGTTTCTGCGGTTTCGGGAGGCATCGTAGATCTCGCGTTCGCCTCAATTAGCAGTCGCCTTAATCGCAAGTAACATCCTTGGCCGCAAAATTGCTTCACGTTCCTCGTGACGCACATAGTAGATAATTCCTTTTCTGAGCAATTTAGAAAAAAATTTTCAAGAAAAAACAGAACCCTAAGGCAACATTAAATTACTCTCAAGTATACAGAGTGTTCCGTTACCGCAACAAACGGTACGAGTTTTTCGGACGTCTCGCTTCAGTTCACGTCATCTTAGTTTTTGAGGTAGCTGGTCCCAGTTTTTTAACATAACGATACTCTCTCCGGCTTTTAAAATGACGTTAAAATAGTGCGTGTAATTGCAAATGACGATTCTTATTTGAAGTACGTTCGCAGCATTTATACTTTCAATAGTGCATGCCAGCTTGTCGTTGGTTTTTCCGTAAAGTTTACCGCGTACGTAAGTTGTGTTTCACACACCTTTTCATTTAAATGGAGCGTGTATATTTGGTTGCGCACCACGAAATTGTAAAAGTTTATCCCGTTAAATATTTACGGACAACGATCAGAAATATACAAAAATAGTACAAGAGAAGTCTGCCTAATGTGATCAGAAAATTACGCTTACCTCACTTATTTCAATCAAGTCTATATTATATGTGTACAATGCGTTACGGTATCGGATGTAATATTAATTACGTCTGATGATAATATTGTTAATTTGCAATTATATTTTCCAGGGTACTGATATTACGGAAGCGTTCGAAGCCCATCACATATCGACCAATCCGGAGAATCTTCTCCATCTATACTTCGTCCGTAAAGCCCGAACGCCCCGAAATTCGCCGTTCACGTTCGAAGAAGACGGTTTCTACAAGACCATGAAAAGGAGAGTTAGAAAAGAATTGGAAAACGTGCCGAAACATCCAGAGAGGCGGTCGAGAATTTTAGCGGATATTTTGTTCTTTACGTTCGTGATAACGTCCCTGATAGCGGTCCGAGAGCAAAGCTATGTCGCCGGATTTATATCTGGCGTATTTTTAACCATGGCCTGTATAGCCGCCCACAATTTCTTCCATCAACGTGACAACTTCAGGATGTACTATTTTGATTTCACAATGATGTCGTCGAGGTAAGAATATTTCAACGTACGTAGTTCTTATTAAATATTTTGCTTTATATTGAACGTTACTTTTACGAGATTTCTGGCAAAGAAAAACATAATAATTGTTTGTTATTAAACAAATGGCGCAGCGCAGATCGATCGATACCGTCTCGTAAAATGACGTAAGAAAAGTAGATGATTTTCATCCGTTTTCTTACCTATTAATTAGGTTAATATAAACAATTATTACACTCCACGTACGTGAAGCAAGTTCAGGCGCACTCAGAAGGACTACCCCGGGAGAAGATTGTTTTTCCTTTGAAGCGCTTGATTGTGCCGGTTTGAATCAGTAACACTTTTAACACAGTAGTTGTGGAACGTTGACGGTTGTATAACATCAATAAATAGAGTTTATCAACAAATAGTTCTGTAGCTATCGACCTATTATTGCGATTACCTTTAACACCTAGATATAAACTTTTACATGTTTATAAGTAACATAAGTAGCTAATATAAAAAAGAGAAACATGAAAATATTCAAACGAAATCAAAAAAAAACATATCCGCCTGCTCTATTAAACTTGTTAAACAAACAACCGGAAATTAACGTTATTCTTTATTTCTTGCAGAAGCTGGAGGGTAAGTCACGCCTTAAGTCATCACCTGTACACGAACACAGTGTATGACCTGGAGATATCCTCTCTAGAGCCCTTCCTACAATACTTGCCGACGAAGAAAAATCTTATCGTCCGTTATGTTTCGTGGCTATATTCGCCACTATTCTACGCTTTTATATACCTAGGACACTATATAAAGACGTAAGTATAAAATTAATGATTTACCTACAGCATCAACCGTAAAATCGGAACACATATTACGCGCCGTAGGATACGTACGTTCCTCGTACAAGAGCACTATTACCAATCGAAGTGTCGTTCGTTATTTCAGGATAATACAATCGCTAACGGAGAAAATACCGCTCAGATGGGAGAACTCCATTCCACTACTGCACGTACTATTCCTATATCAATGCGGGGGTCGCTCATTAGCAATAACCGTCCTTTTCTATCTATTTATCGAGACAGTAAGCAGCGTATTCTTTGGATTCGTCGGCTTAACCGCTGCTCACCATCACCCGGACATATTTCACGATGGGGACGAATCCCGGTAAGCCATGTACAGTAAGTATACTTTGGTCTCACGTGACACCATGCTACCGTTTCAGGACATATCCAAAGATAGATTGGGGTTTACATCAAATGGATTCCGTTATGGATAAGTCGGAGGTAACCGGTTCGCACTTCCTAGTCTTAATAAGTTTCGGAGATCACGCTCTACACCATTTGTTTCCTACTATAGACCACGGTCTCTTGAATTATTTATACCCCGTTCTCGAAGAAGTTTGTAAAGACTTTAATGTAAACGTCAAGATGACAAGTAATCGCAACTTAGTTTTTGGACAGTTTCAACAGTTAGCTAAGGTTAAGCCTAGTAAATTTCATGGGAGAAGGTGACACGAAGTTGTACGAGTCGTTGTTGTAAAATAACAAACAGATTCATGCCATTTTATATACAACTTTAGATTGATTAACAAGAACAAGAGGTGATATGAATAATTAACGGTAACGATAAATATAACGTTTTATTTCACATGATTATAACCGGGATAGTTATCGATCAAACCATTGCCATTTAGTGATTTAGTGATAGTGGAAAAATTTAGTGATACGGACTGGTCCATTGGTGTTACACTGTTCTGCTAGCAATCTGTTTGCTGCCGAATTTGTAAAATTATTGATTTTGTAAATGTTTCTTTATTATTTTAATAAAGTTTCTTGTTAGAAAACTTTGAGCCTATTTATATCCAGTGTCCATATTGCACGTATACCTTGATCAATGTAAACGACGCTTGAACGAATTACGAGGGTAGCTGAAAATATCTTCAGCCTAATATAGAACCAAGAATTTCATTATATTCGTGAATTTTTACAACCAATCAAATATAGGGCTCTAATTTCTCTTCAAATAGAAACACAATATTCGTCTTTTTTCAATTCTCATCCAGAAACTCTTGTATCGGCCAATATAAACGACTATTAAATAACAACTGAAGGCCCAACGTCGCTGAAATGTTTAAAAGCATCTTTCGGCGCGTGCCATTATGTCTTTGTCGAATGAACGCCATCTTCACGTCGTGGTTTGAAACTATTCGGACCACCCTCGTACATATACATACATATATATAATAAGAATTGATCTGTTAAACCGCGTACAACGTAACGAGCAAATCCACACAGATTCTAATTACACTTATTGTTGCCTATAAACGAAGGAAGCTCTAACCGTTTGACACGGAGACCTGGATTAAATGGTATCTTGTGGTGCCGCAATGATCGTATTCGATATCCGGACCCTACCCTAACCACACCGGCCGCAACTTCCTCTGTACGCATTTGCATCGACCTCTTCATAAATTGAGGAAACGAGGCTTATTTATTAGACGACGGCGCGTTTATACTCGCGCTGGCGAAAAAGGTTGCGCTGGCGGTAGTTAAACGACGTAAGGCATGAAATGAGCGTAATTGAATCGCCCTGGTATTAGATGAAAAAGGTCTGATTTTATAATCCGGATCTTCGTGGCTTCCATTAAAGCCGGCAAAGTGTTTTTGCGGCGCATTAATAATAATACACCGGTCATAATTCCATGTAATCGATATTAATTCTCTACGCTGCGCTTTCGTTTTGAAATATATACTTTGCGATGGTTTTATATTATTTCTTTGTTGTATTTTAAATTTTGTAAATAAAAATAAGTTGTATATGAGGCCAAATCTGGCAAATATGGTGGATGATTGAATTGATGGCCTGTGTCTTTTCGCGTCTTTTGCTTCTTCAACTCCAGTACTGACATGTTTCGCCTATTTCATCCCACTGATGTGGATCCGCCTTAAGCTTGTGAAAAACGTTGATATTTTCGCGATTTGATCCATAAATTTTTAAGTTACCAACGGTAAGTGATGATCTTAATTATTCCATGAGCGCTCTATAATTCTTGCTATTATAGGTACAATAAAAAGAATCCGACGGAAAATTAGGTTGTGAAAGGCGGACCTGCACCGGATAATCCCTTCTTTCGTTGCGTTTCAAGCACGTAATTACCCGGTTGTATCCGAATGTGAACTCATAAGGAGAAACGGCCAGACGTAAACTTGCCGCGGCATATTTGCAATAAGTTTTACCGTAATGCGATAATTATATTAATTATTTTTATTATTGTTAATAAAATTTGTGCGGTTTCTTTCTTCTTATACCACTTTATAATCTCCACGATGGTTTATAGATTTTACGTGGGGAGGTCATTACATTTATTTTCAAATACGATCATTTCGGGAACCGCTGATGTAGAACGTCTTAGTTTCCGGTAAATATAATTTTCGTCCGTTAGCTGTAGTTTCGCATAATTCCATTTCACCGATCCATGTTTTCACAACGAAATTCAACATAGGCAACAGCTATACTCACACCAATAACGAAATTTAGATTGGATAAAAAAAAAAAAAACGAAATGTGGAAACGGCTCCGAATAATTGAATAATAACAAAAAAAAAAAAAAAACAAACAAATCGCGCATCTCGTTCTGACATTTTCGAACGTTAACGGGCACCGCATCAACATCCATTAACTCTGTTTCTGACAGCCGGCGTGCAATCGCTCGGAAATAACTCCAACGTAATTATTGCCCGTCGCTTACCGTCGACTTTCTCAATGCGACACTCCGTTCGGATGCTTCGCTCGGACGTGTCTCCTTCTACACTTTCACTCGCACTTGCAGACGCGTTGAAAGGCATGCGGGATAAAAAAAAAAGAACAAGGAATAAATGTCATATGATAAACAGCAGACATAACGGCAGTAATTGGATAGGACGATGAAAAAGCGGGAGAGGAGAGAACATTTATTTCCACACATAGTAATCCGCTTGATTTACGCCTATTTCTTGTTGTTTTCATTACTGCCTACTTGATATGAAGATGTTATTAGTTATCGCTTGTTTGGAAAAAAGCTTCAACTCGTAGAAAGGTTTTAATGCAAAAAGAAAAAAAAAGAAAGAAAGAAAGAGAAATTTTAGTTTTGGTTCTGTGTATCCTGCTTCTTTTCATTTTATCTGATTAGATAATAACGACTTCTAATCTAATCCAATATTTACATGTGATAATTGCTGTGAAAATAACAACATACGCCCTTATTCTATAAATATATTCGTGAAAGATGCTCGAACACGCTCAGGGTAAGAACCGTTGACTCGACAATTGGTGCGTTCCGATTTTATGGCTTGTTCACAAACGTATTCAAATATTCAATGTAATATTAGAAATAAACATCTACGAGAATAGCTGTAACCAACGCCATATTCACATTTTTTTTGCCATATATCGAAAATAAGTGTCCATCCTTTCTTATTTTTAGCCGAATATCTCAAAGACGTAGAAATAATAAAATCAATATAAGTCAACTCAAAGACATCTGTGGAAAAGACTTATATTAACTATTTCTCCGTGTTATTCTCTTTTTTTTCTTTTATTAGGCATTACAATCAATTACATAATCAGATTAAGAAAAAAATTATGTAACTAAACATGTGTACAGGGCGAAGCAAAAGTACTTATTTTTAGATGTCTCTTTACACCCTTACCGATACACCGATCTATCTTAAATTTGAATAATTTGAGAGTTTTGCGAAGGTAAATATCGCTCATTAAAGAAACAATTTTCTTCTAAACATTTCCTTGCACCTAAAATATGTCTTTTTCGCAGATAGGTTTTTCGTTAAAATTGAGAAAATTTAATAATCCACGTAAATAGAACCAGCCGACGGCCGAGACTACGATTATCATCCGTCGCTCCTTAGCTTACGCTTAACGCAGCACTCGTTCATTGCACAATTTTTGGTTTTCATCCTTCTCACTTATGTACGGGGGCAGCAGTTCGGAGTAAAAGTATCATAGGTGGCGTATCAAATAAATACATGAAATAACGAGCGCGTTTGGGAAGCCGTGAATTGTACGCTGTTGTAATCGACTGTTTGCTGCTGTCGCCCGACCAAACGGAAGGATTTGATGGTGGCCTTAACATTAGACTATTTATGTATTTGAATGTTCGTATATGAGAAAGACTACTTGTCTTTTTTTAACGTTAAAGGAATTGTTTTTGTTTAATAAATATTCTTTGTATATCTACGTATTGTTTAATAATGATAGCAAGGACTGTGGCGTAGGTAATATACAGGATGCTCGATTTATTTTATTTTTTTATTTCATTCTACACATCGCATGCATTAGAGCAGCGGGTTTCCTCTATAGTCAGTTGTTTTGAAGATATATGAAATTTTAATATTTGCACGGCTCTTGTTGAAATTAAATATTTGAGAATGTAACGGAGATTAAGGTATTTGCTTTCGTTGAACGAAATGGAAGATCGTGCGTATCACAGCTTATCGTTATCGTTACTAAATTTGATACAGGCTGTTCATAAAATGTTCTCGAATAAAGAATAAATAACTTCAAAGTGAAAAAATTCCTTTTTTTTTCAAATTGACGCTCGTATCTTTAATATAGGGGATTCCACATAGATTTATATTAGCTTCGTTTTAATGGTTTTGAAGATATTAAAGATTCTTCCTTTAAACTAGAAGATGGGTTAATATTTGAATGTCGCGCTGTTTGGCAAGGATTAAAGCAACTAAGGACTACATTGAAACCACGTGGGACGATGATATTGAACACATTCATTACGGTTATTTAGACCTAACAATAAAGGGAGGTCAATATCCACAACTAGGAAATAAACACGAGACGTATTACATTGTTTTAAATATCTTTATTTATTTTCTAATAGCTTGTATCAATTCTTGTAGCAAAATATTTGTTTTTTTCTTTTCTTCGACGAGTTCTTTTAGGGCCTTTCCAATTTCCTGAACATTAGCGTTTAACGTTGTAGTCACTTGCGTTAAATTTTTTATAGCCTCCGCAGCTGTACAGCGTTCCATTTCGCGACATTCTACAAGAGTATTTTTCACTAAATAATCCTGTATTTAACGTCCGATAATTATTAAGCAAGCAATGATCTTCTTTACTTACTTAGTTGCGCTGATGAGTGACTGTTAGATGTAGACGCGCAGTGCCATTCGGATTCATACTGTAACCCAAACAGACTAATTTTGGAGAACAATAAAATTCTTTTATTTACCTCGATTTCTGGTGCCGATTCTTGGGAAGGTTCGCTCTTAACAAAACATATTACTGGTTCTTCCGTAGTTAACGTCGTATCAGGCGTACTGTCCTCAAGTATACCTTGTCCCGGGGATGATGTCGACGTGGACGGTAAATTTTCGCTAGTTTCTAACGGTGTATTACCCGTCGATCCTATAAAAATCGTCTCCTTGGACATTAAATTAATAATTCTCTCGTCCAAGTCGGACATCCTTAAAGTAGTACTGCCACTGTCTGCATTATAACGGCTGTTTCTTATTTCGATAGCCTTCTTTTTGGTTTTATTTTTTATATCGATCCATACCTTATAACATTCAAATGGGACAATAACAAAGAGTTGATTCGACTATTCCGGATTACCTTACCTTTTGCCATTTTATAATGCTCTTCGTCGGACCCACAAGACTATTCAGTGTCTCTGAAAGGTACCTCCACAATCTATTGTATTGCATGCGACCTTTCGAACCTAACAACTTCCCTTGGCAGAAGTCGATATGATCCTCCATGAAATCCACTAGAAACGATTTTTGTTCGGCGCTAATTTTATCTATCCGATTCTTCATCTTAATGACGACCGCGGGCGCGCGCGTTCGCATTCGAGGTTAGCGCAGACTGCCACGCATTCGACGTTAGTTGCGCGAGGGAGCGCTGACGCTAGAAATAGCGATTCGATACGCAGATGTGGCTTCGATCGGGTGTTATCGAAGCGGCGATGATGTCACTCCAGCAAGAGAGGCGCTACGATATCGCTAATCGCTAAAATTACGGGATAGACAGTATATTGTTAGGTGTAGACGTTTTAGAGATTTGAGAGCGAGAGATATCGAAATAGTTGTTTGTTTGTTGTTAAGTTGAATTGAATACGAACAAAGGCAAAGGGCTTCGGTATTGTTTGGTATTGTATAGTCGGATCGTTTAAATTTAATGCGAGAGGAACACGTGCAACAATAGAAATTTAAGTAAGGTAGATAGAATGATTATATTTTTAGTTAGCCTTTGTTGCGGACCATCCATTAGAAGCTTTGCCTTGTTGTGCCCACCGTTTGATGGACATTTTCAATTTTTTTTTCGGCCTTTTGCCATATTGCCAATAACAGAATATTTGACCAAGTTTATTGTCAATGCGAACATTAAAATTTCTCGCATCTAACTTACAAAATATACAGAATGGAGATGTGCCTAGATTCAAACTAGGAACTTTAATTATAGCCTGCATTACACGTATATGTACAGCTACGATTACCAACACTTTAAAACGTTATTAAAAAAATTATGCCGTTGTTAAACTGTGAGTGTTTACGTGAACAGACGAGTGCATGCCCAAACTCATACTTACCGTAAATGATACAACTGCGGTAATCGCACCGGTATGCATTTGTTCCGGTTGATACGCTGCAGGATAAATTTTTTACCACCCTAGCGGGCCGCATTTCGCGAAAAACTCAAAACATCGAAGAGAGGTGTCCAGAAACGATAATATACATGGTGTTCCGTAACTTGCATCTTCTTTAAGGTACATACGTGATATCGTTTAACTCACGCTTCCATTACTTTCCATTACTTCTAAGGCTGCCTCAATTACCCCCTCGTGAGAGAGAGAGAGCAAACCCATGTGCTATGCATTAAAATACAAACTTACGACATCAGCATTGTTAAATAACTCAGAAGTTAGCCACATCTAGTTTTTTTCATTTTTTTTTCTCGGACATACCTTGTATTTCATGCTGAGACTAATTCAATTATTAGGCCTATACGGCCTGGTGCATGCTTATTAAATTATTCCGTCTATAGTGAAGCTAACGTTCGGCTTTTTTTTATTGCTTTTATTATCAGTTGGCAATAAGTGTCTACATATGTTTTTAATCCGTACAGCGCTTGTATATAAGTAAATCGACACCATGATGCGCTAGCCTTTTAAGTTCATCACCACCATTCAAGCGAACCCGTTTCGAGTTAATTACATTAACGATTCTTGTCGCTCTCGTAATACACTTGGCGGATTATCTCTCCCATTGGAAGTGAATGTATGGGTAAGGTGCAGCTCCGAGCGGGCAGCCAGAACATCTCGGCATCGAATAAACCTATAACTTAGGCGCGTACAGTCTTTCTAGTTCACTCGGTTGAGCCAGCATTAGGTTAAGAGTTCAACGCTTCTTACACGCTCGTCGTTCACTCGCTTGCATATAAACAAATCTTCGACGGTTTCCAAGAGCGCGTCCTCCACGGCTCGATCTCCTGCCATCTGTCTGGATGGCTGTCTACCTAAAAACTGGACGTTGGATGTGGTGGACGAACCTCCGGCGTATCGCGAGCTGACCGCGTCTTGTCGATGTGGTACGTACGCCTTCGGTACACGGACGCATTCCACCTTATTCGAACCGCATTGAAATTTCTTCGACTATCGACAGCGCTTCGATAATACTCGCATTCATGTACGATCGTCGTAGTCGTGCATTTAGAATATGGGGAATTAGCGAAAGGATTAGCGCGCTAAAATCGCAGCTTTGAAACTTGTTTATTAAGCGGAGTAGGTTAGTGATGTTTGTGGTGATAAAGTGCGCGCTGGTCCTACAGTCCGTGCACGTGAATATTTTCAATTATCAATTTGTCGAGTCCTTAAAGTCGGCGTTTGGTACTTTTTGATTTTTATAAATCGAAAAATGTGAAAATTTGTGTGTTTTCGTTTTACGCTCCAGAAGGCTCGAATTCGCGAAAGAAGTAAGTATAAAAACGTTTATCTTGTATAATTAACAGTTATCGCATTATATTTCCTTCTAATTATACCAAATACGGGAAAAAACAGATTCTACAACATATGTGTTAAACGTTCATAAATGCGGGTTAAATACTCCGCATCTAATATTTTATGACATATAATTTTATTTAATTTCCGTGATCAACCACTTTTAACTATCCGCCGCCTAAGTTTGAAGATATTCATGTTCAAATCACAGCGCACTTGTGTCAAAAAGAAACGGGTAATAATAAGACATTTTGTGCGTGCCATAATAATGATGAACAAAGTTAATTCGTATCAGTTTAAAAGCAGAAAAAAACATAATTCGTAACAACCACAACATTATCAACAAAATCTTTGTAGACCTACACTAAATGTCCAAGGACTTAGAAGACTTATCCCTTGAAGGACTTATGTCCAAGAACTCCAAGGAAGATTGTGTCCTTACGCACAGCCGATTTGAGTGGAGAGCAATATAGCGTGCATCCAAATTAGGAGACGGACAAACGCATCGAAGGAAAACGAAAACCAAATATGTAAATATATAGTTTCAGGACCCTGTGCCTTAGAACAGTGAAAATTTGGAGGAGGCCAATAACGATCAAGGGTTCATTTGGGGATCGAGTCGAAGCAATAACCTACTGCGGAAAAGAAAAAACAGGTTGAATATATGTAAGTGAACGACAAAAATGTTAGCTAGTCGCCTGAAGGTCCGCGCGCAAAACCTATTAAGATCGATGCAAGAAAAAGATCGGGAATCCCAGCTTTCGAACATCAGCAACTAAATAAATGTTAAATGCTTGTACAAATGTTACAAGCTTTATACAAAGCTTTCGAACGCTGAAACCCAAGGATAAATTTATTCTTCGATGTTCGGTCTTCGTTTACCAGACGAAAACAAATGCTAATTAATAGAGATGACCAAAGCAGGAACTGGACAGACTCGTAGGCAACAAGAAAAGAATGCTTCTTAATTAAGAAACAAGACTTGTTGTAATTATCATTTCATTCATTGCGCAAAATAATGTTAATGTAGCTCCTCACACTGTTGATGGAAACACCCTCGCCAAAAAGTAATGTAAGGAGATAAAGCGCTAGCTAATGGACACGTTTCCTTGTGCATTGTCTTTGCCGTGAACGATTCCATGAGGAGCTACATTAATATTATTTTGAATGCACCGTATCAGTTTAAAGCGTTGCTTAAATTCGTGGTTCTTCCCAGGATTATTACCGACGTTCATACGTAAAAATTAAGCATCAAAAACAAATTTTGCCACCGGATCTTTATTTAGCGCGCAGGTAAGCTGAGATTTTAGAACACCCTATATATCCGCGATAATAATTTAAATGACGCGACACATTCAACATCGCATAAACTGTAATTAACTTTATTAAAACTAGAAATTCCGAAGGCGATTATACGCCACAATATAAATTATTTAGTTGATCGTTCGAGCGAATTCGTCTATAAATAACTTGTAATTGTATAGGCAAGTTGCTCAAAAAGCGACATTCCTTAATCTTTTTACTCGTCAAAACGAGTCTAATAGCTTTCAAGAAAATTTCCTATTCAGTCATTCATAACAAAAAGATGTGACGAAAAAATCATGCACATTCACGTTTTATCGGGACGTTTAGGTAAGTCTTTGCTGGAGATGCAATTACTGTTGGATTTCTGGTATGCAGATTTATTTGTTGCGGTTATTGATAAATGTAGGTTGAGGTAGTTGCACCCTCGGACAACAACAATATCTATTGTAGCTGATGTACAAATATGTATTTCTACGCTTAAGAATACAGCAAAAATAATTAACGTGTTCTTTATTTCAAATGAAGTAGCCATAAAAATGCGTTTACATTAACATTGTTCGTCGACAACACATAAACACATTTTAGCGATCGTTTTAATTGTTTCAACGCCCCTTTCGTGTACTGTTAGAATATATTCTCGCGCCTATTGTACTAACAACTACCGATTTGCCACTCGAATAGGTGCACGGTCGTAAAGGTAAGCTTCTGAAAGATTTATAGCGTTCAAAGGTAGTCGTCGTTAGTCGAAATTTCCGTGATGTCGCTTTATAATAGTCCGCAAAACTATTGTTCCGCAAAATGTTTATAACTGATGGTTTCTAAATATAAACTTAGACTATTTTTCCTTCGAATACCGCCGCATTTCTAGAAATCGCTCGTCGATTCATTTCCTATATATTTTCACTTTTCTTAACAGAATACTTTCATTTTTTTTTTTACTTTTTTTTCGTATTTACGAGGATATTATGCAAGACACGATATACGTATCTGAGTTGCTGACATACGAGTTGGTGCGTTACATAATAAATTCTTCTTGAGACAAATATACTTACGAAAAATTTAAAAGGAAATATAAAAAAAAGGATACGAAAGCAAAAAGGTACAACACGAATACTAAGAACAGACTTGTACAGTGACACTTTTATGTTTTGTCTCCCTCCCTTTAAGACGATGTATCTATACTTTCTACCGCTCGTACGATTATGTAGATTTTATTATTATTTATTAGTTCTATTTCAGTGTACGCGTTCATTTGCTCAACCTAAGTACTTGACCTTGTCGCGCGAAAGATATCTGTCGATATCTGATCGTTGCAATCGGGGAGACAAAACATAAACCGGCTACTGTACATATGTAAATCGAAGGATAACATTATACCTAATTTCTATAATGGGAACTTCATTTTAACATTCAAGAAGCTCGGTTTAAACGCAAAGAAATGAGGAAGCCCTAATGATGCACCTCAGCTTAACGTAATTCCAAAATTAAACACTTCCATTTTTTAAACATTATTAAATTTGATGATGAAACCTAGATAAGGGGAGGCAAATAAGAACCGGTAAGCTCCAACCGTGAAATACGAAATCCGTTATTAACTTATGCAAGCTACAATTAGCTTTTATCAAGGCGCCTTAAACGAGCACGCCTTGTTATCGTCAGCAATGCACTCAAATGATTCGCGTACGCGTTATCTTGTAATGCAATACTGGAAGTATGCCAGTGCAACTCAAAATACCATCTGCAATTATGCGAGAGGCAAAAATTGTAAATCAACGGGAACGTTCCAGCGTAGTATTTTTAAAATTAAAATAATAACAATTTACGTTTTGCGCGCAGCACTTGGAAATATTACGGCCGTAAAAATGAGAATTCATTAATTTACGTTGTCGGCGTTACGTGTGCTCGACATTAATTTCTTTAAATATGACGAATTTCGAAAGCTTCAAATACGTCGAGTTTTTTTTCATTTTGCCTTCGACGAATCAGAAACGCTTTAATAAACACGTTACTGTTATTGTTAAAATTCTCCCGCGTTTGTCTTCAAATTTATATTCGCGTGTGCTATAGGACGTTGACCACTCCGAGAATCCGGTGTAACAAAGCGGACATTCCACCTGTGCACTTTTTACATTTTTCTAACGTTATTGTTAACTATAAGGCCGACAGAGATATTATTTAAAGTACAGCTAGAACTGACACACTTATCATTGGACGACAAAAATTATTTGATACAGTACTTACAATTATATTTGCCAAAAGTGGTTATATTTTAAAAGTTGCATGTAAAAATGGGTTTATTGCTACAAAAGTAAGAAACGGTTACAAACTGGTAAACTTCTAAAAAAAAAAAAAAATCAATGACACGCTCAATATGCGCTCTATTGCGAAATTCTGCCACAGATGTTGCTGTAACTGTTTTTCTTTTTTTTTTATTAATATTATTTCTAACTTTAAACCGTTTTAAAATGCGAGAATCGCATATTTTAATATGAATGAAGCATTTCATCTCGAGTCACCTTTTAATCAGAAATAAAAGGTTGGCGGTACCTAAAACGCCAAACATTGCTTGATCCTTTTCTCTTGCCCTACCTTTATATTTAAGTTAATCTCATCAGTTGGTACCTGATCTTGATTCAGGCAAAATTAGTCGTTATGCGCGTTACGGTTAAGTGGCGAATTTTTCCCGTGGATCTGGAAAAATCTCGAGTCCGGTACTCGCATGTTAGGGAATAATTGACTCTATAACGAAACTATGGAATATTTTGTAAATTATTTTTACTTGCACGCTCACATAACTAACAATCTTATTAATAAGTTATTCAAAAGTAGCTGCGCGAAAATTAATTTGTCTAATTAATTCTAATTTAGGTTAATCGTCAATGGCAATAAAGATTTAAACATTTCTTGTTTCGTGAAACGCGATTATTGACGAAAGATTGCAAAATGCAATTAATAATAATAAATTGCTGCTTAAGTATTACCTATAAGCTAATAATGATAATTGCTTCGTATAAACTTACCAATCGATTATAGATTTGTCATCGTGGTCGCGTTTTTAAGCCTAAGTAATATCCTAAACGCGCTCCTACTCGCTTCATAATGCCCAACAAGATTTACGATGAATTACGTGGTAATTATCTCGCAACAGTATTCTAATTGGGCGGCAATTAACGGTTTTCGTTTTTCTATTATTCCTTCGAGTACTAACTCCTGCGCCCCGATATACGCAGTAATAGACGCCACAATGAACCGCAACCGCCTTTGTATATCTTTTTGCGCGATTTTGTTTCTAATCCGGTTAGTTGTTTTTTTTTTTTTGAAATTTGTAACAATTACCAATTCATTGTTTAGCTACGCATTGCTTTACTAAATTATCGTTCAATTTGTTGCTAACAAGTGTTCTACGAGGTTTTTTAAACGTGCTTTGTAATTAATCCTAACTTGAATGCAAGACCTTGATTTAGAATAAAACTCTTAATGGAGAATTTGTATTTAATTCTAGTTCTATTATTTATTTGTAATAAGTGTTGAATACATCGCTTGTTGACTTCTCATGCCGTCAATTCATAAAATAAATGCAATGCGAAAAGGAAATTTGTTTTCGAATTTTATCTTAATTCGCGGAAAATGCCCACTTAACTCTCGTTGTAAATCACCGTGTTCCTTTCGAATTACTAAGGTGGCTAAAGCATCGGAAGTATTTGAATCATATTTGCTAATAACAGATGTACTTTCTTGAAATTGTGTTTATTATTGAAATAAGTAGGAAATAGTAATTTATAAAATTGCTTAAATACAGCGTAAATTACGAGAACGTATTCGAAAGGAAATACTACGTTAATATTACGAGGGTAATTTGAAAAGTCACTTCTCAGATGTCTTTAATCCGTTCAAACAACCGTTGGTATATTGTTCCGCAAAATAGACGTTTACAAATGTGATGGCCTCCTCGATCGATGAACATTTCTATCCTCCAAGCGCGATTTGGAACCTAGGAAGCAGAAAAAAGTCGACTGGGGTTCAGATCTGCTGAACAGAATGGGTGCTTGATCAATTCGAGCCCAAATTCGTGAATCTTCGAAATGGTCGCCACTGAAGTACGGAAATGTTATTTGGATGGAACAAAATTTTCTTTTTATTCAAATGCTGGCGTTTTTTCGCAAACTCCGCCTTCAACTTGTCAAGTAATGAAGAGTTACTATGTTTCCCTCTTTAAACAGGTCGATTAACGTATCTGAACGCTAAGCTGAACTAATTTCAGCTTTTAGTATTGTTTGGTTACCATGGCAGTAATAAACGAAACATTCTGACGTTAACAATCTTAAACTGTCGATTCGAGCCTAATTAGAAGAAATAGGAATAATTCATTATATTACGAAGCATTAGGAAGCGGTGAGACAAACCTTGGCCTACATGATGTTGAATAGATTTCTTTGTTATTAAGATTTAGAATTGAAAGTGCAGCAGTTCAATGTAATGGTCCATATACTTCTTGTTTCAGTTATTATATTTTTTATTCGTCTATATTTATTTATTCTTTTATTTTTTTCCCATTACGATGCATCAATGTGATCAATTAATTACGTAAGCAGCTTGAAAAACGTGGTAAAGTACGCAAGTCCGTTGATCTGTACGATAAGTAACCAAATGTACTTCACAGAAACTTATGCTTATTTAGATATTCATGAGATAAGTGGAACTTAAGTTAGCTTGATACAACAATATATTACAGCGACTAGGATTTGTCCTACATATTGCCAACCTTACACGAATAACTTTCCCAGAGCATGCACAAGCAATAATTTTTACATACATAGATACGTCTTATTTTACGTCAAATGTTCACTGGTAATTTTGTGCAGATACATAGATCAGTAGATGGATGTACATGTGTTCTATAAAACCTATCCAACTAATTTGTAAATATTGAAAGGAATAAGTACCGTGTTTATGAAAGGTGTAAGTTACAATTATTCCGTAGTACGCCATTGTCATGAGCTTTTTTCTATGAGACGATCTATTTTCAAGATTTTTTTTTTATTCGTTTAAACAATTCATGCATTTTACGAAGGCGATACGCTTTTGAAGCAGATGCGTAAGATTGGCATTTTTAACTTTAGAGTCGCGTTAATTAGTTTTGAACAAGAACCTTTAAGAACCTCATCTTGCACGAGGAGCACCTAGTACATTATTGTTACGGAAGAATTGAATCGTCAAATATGGCGTAGCGCGCATAAGCGAAACCCGGCATAATACAATTAAAACGTTCAAATTAATTAACAACGTAACTTTGCCGCAAAATTAGACGCTCACAAAAGCATTAATATAAAGAAAATAATAACCCCTGAAGGACCTCTAGAACCACTTTGAATTACGCGTCTTTTAGTTTAGATTCAGCGTCCAAATTAGACACTTGTAGATACTTTATAAAATAGGAATCGTCCGCAAGAATTATTTTATAGCGACTATCGTGACGGATGTAATCCAGTCACATCGATCCATAAATCATACATGTATTAACCCTGCTGCTATTTTCGAAAGAAACGACGTTTTCTTATCCGTAACAGGTACGTAAAAAATTCCTACAAGGTACTCTAAATGGAATACATATAAAAATAAATAATTAATTACACATATCTTAAACTCGCCGTCTCGATTTTATTTCGTATTCACATGCACGTAACCGATTGCGAGCGCTATTTGTAACCTGTTTCTAAATTTAAAAGTGAAAAAAGGCATTTTATGGACGACCGACGGAGATAAAGTTCCAACATAACAGGTGGAATACGACACCGATCCTGTAATCAACGCTCGCTCGGAGTCATATTACTGCAGAGCGCACACAAGACGTGGCACTGTTCATCGTCAAATGGACCCGATTAAGACGGTAAATTATTTGTTGAGCACGCCCTATTTATTTTTTATTATGAAATATTTAATTTAAATAAAAATTTAATTTAACGATACAAGTTTAATTTTATTCTGGGAGAAAAATTTAATGAAAATTAAACAATTTTAAGCAATCCTTATCAAGCAATTGTTTTTCAGATCCATTTAAGTAAATTTGTTTTTACTTAAATGGAATTAAAAATTTTTCAAATTTATTTGGCCAAAAAATAAATTTTTTTAACCACTCACTAGAGTTCTTCAAGTGAATGTTGCAATTTGATGTCTCTTAAATTTTTTAAAAGAAGTTCTACATTATACCGCTCAGTTAAAACGATTTGGAGAAAAACGAAGAAAGACCTAGGAAAAAGTGGAAAGATAGACTGATAGGGATTGGCAAGAAAAGAAGTAGAAGCCTGGAAGATTTGAAAGAATTAGCTAAGAACCACCACCCTCGAAAAAAATGTTTAAGACATTAAAGGTAAAAATACACCTCATAAGGAATTGAGGAAGAAGAAGAAGATATTTAGTCTAATTCATTTATTTTTGCTTTGCATTCATTTTATAGAATTACAGATGTGTGACTTATGTATGCCTCAATTTATTCCTCAAACCGGAGTACTTGATAATGAAGTAGTCCTTCCAAGATGAGCTGCTCCCGTCCTTTAGATCTTTAGATCAAAGCAAAATAACAAATTAATATAATCTTGCCGAAATGATATTAAGATGGGTAATATCGCTTTAAACGAACGTCCTGTAGTGTTATTATGAATTATCGAAGCAATCGAACGATCTGACTTGAAGATTGTACTGATTGCTGAATCGTAACAAGTGATTCTAAATAATGAAATACGAACGTTCTTGCCAGTTGCACTGCAGCACTCCCTGAAATACCATCCGGACATTATACACTCCCGAGGCCTCTAAACGGCGAAGAGTTAAACGATAGGAAAAGAAAGGTTGCAAAGGGGAGGGAACGAAAGAAGGCGCAAACAATGGAATCCGCAGCACGATTAGAAATTGCAAAACGATCATCCACGTGTGTTGGTTAAACGCTACGTGAATGATCGTTGCGTGAAGTACAATAGTATCTTAGCGGTCGTAAAAGTGCAAATTATGATTGCCTCGTGTACAAGCGGATACAGTTATAATGTCCGCATGAATAACTGAAGTAATTTCTATTTTCTCCGACCGCTGTAATAGAAAAAGAAACTTCAATCAATTCTTAAGCACGAGAGGCGCGCAAAAACAATTAACTGTGTAAGTTCGCTTCGTGATTCATTTTATAAATATCCTTGTAAGGCAATTATGCAACTAATTGTTAGAAATTTATTAAAAGTTACTCCATGTCTCGCTTGTAGCTTCTCGTAAAGATAGTTTAAATATATTATAAAAGGTACTGGGCTCTACGATTTCTCTCTCATTACTCAAGAGATCGGCTTCAGCAGGTGTCAAATTCGGATTTTGATTAAACTTGTAAAGATATAGAAAGTTTCTTCGTATATGCGGAAGAAATTTGCGAATTATACAGGGCGTGCATGACGGTCATATGTAATAATGTAATAATATGAAACAAAGCTTTTAAATCACACATACGCTTTCAGCTATACGGAGTATCTAAGAAGTAAAGTAACATCAAGCAAAGTTCACTCCCACCCAAGGACCCGCTCAGTAAGCAAAAGTCAAAAGGCGTAAAACCTGGATGGCCACTCTGTTGGTTCTCTTCTAGCGATTCACCGCTCAAGAAAGCAGTTGTTTAGAAACTTGCAAATAGGACCTACAAAAAGTACAAGAACTTGACGATACCATCAAGATGCTCTATCTTGAAAAAAAAAGGAAGTACTAATAAAAATGATTAAGGATACCAAGAAAGCGTTTATTGAGTAGCCAGCGAAATCGACTGATTTGATCCCTTTATACCTTTTCTTATGGAATCATGCTGTACTGAGATGTGCTCATGGTAATTAGCATTTATGGGGATTGCCTCTTTAATACTAAAGATATGGCAGCCGACCTCCAATTGCTCAGATTAAATTGCTTAAATAGATACCCGCAGAAATCTCGAAAATGAGTCCCCGCAACACACCGAATAATTATTTCCATTAAACCCCCAAGAATTGGTTCTATTTAAACACCCTGTATACTTTGTGAAAAAAAAAAAAACAATCCCGAAACGCTGACGTAGATACTAACATGTTTCTTCGACGTCTAAATATTGACGAGATTATCTCCAACATCAACGTTTTACGTATTTCAGTTCGTTGCCTGTGTATCGTTGCAAGCGAATAGCGGATCGCAATCCTGCAGTCAGAAAATGAGTATAATGACTATAATTGCAAACAATTTTACTTTCCCTCGTAAATTGGAAAGATTATATATTCAGAATCATTAATAAACTTTTGTTTTGTCACATTTGTTTTCACTTAGCGCACGTTCGTTTGAAGGCATTGCAATCAATAATATATTCCCGCGACACAGTTATAGTTTCACCGTAAAAATGTCTACGAATTTTTTCAATAGCCGCGATAGAAAGTAAAAGCGATGCATTAGGAATACTTGAAAATGACTCCGTAACACATACAAACTTGGCATTTTCTATTCGATACTACATTCGAGACCATTACCTCGCGTACGCATTCGAGGCACGTACGAATCCTTATGGTTTATTCGCGGCAAACACACTCCCATGCCGGCGTATTTCGCTGCCGATCACCGAAACGGTTTTATTCTTCGTTAGATCACCCGAACGCACATTAATGACTAATGACCCATATCTCGGATCGATCGCGAGCTACATATGAAACGAAACGAATTCATCGTCCGCGGACAGGCTCTCTCGCCGCGGATACATCGAATTTACAGTTAACAAAGTGGTCGTTAAATCTTCTCGATGCGTTCGGTCGGCATAGAAATTGTAATGTGATCGAATCTAAAATACGTTAGTGGTAAGTTGGGCATGTGAATTAATACAGTGCCTGCTGCGAAAGGTCGTGCTGTTATGTTGTAGGCAATGCAAACATTTAATAAGCACTTGAGTCTTTTAGTTCGACGGTATGGAATTAGTAATGCCGACTGGAGTTCTTTTAACGGGTAATTTTCTAGGTAAGCATAAATTATGCGCCGGAAATCGGGGGGGTATATTTTAAGGCGAAATCCAAGTTAACCTAGTTAGAGAAGAAGAAGAATTAAAATTGAAAACTTAGAATCATCGCTATTATTAACGTGATCCCGTTAAGTACGCGCGATATGATCGTAAAGAAGCAACATAGAGAAGACCATGTTTCTTTACGAAATAATGTTTACGTTATTAAAACTCCAAATTACGGTTGATATACCGGGTGCGGCAAGTACCTCAACTAATCTTCGTTAATTCTAAAGCGTTTCTCATTAACTTAACAGACGTACTTATTAATATTATTCTCGCGAGCTTCGTATAATAACATCAATTACACATATCCCAATAAATTTCCACCCATCTAGCTAATCCCTTTAGATTTTTAGATATTCTCGTTGATTCCTTCATGTTCTTCTTCATGTTCACTTGTAATTTCTAATTTTCGTATTAAGATAACTTCGGCTACAATTGCAAACGCTTTACGCAAAAATAGCTAATATGGTACGCTATAATCAACCACAGACGTTAGTGAAGACCATCAACGCTGTATTAAACCTGCCTGCGTTATTTATGAAGGTATTGTTACCAACAATTTATAGCTTACGGATATACGTATCTCAACGCGGTATACCTGTAGCAAATAAAGACACTGAAGTAACTCATTTCTTAGCAGCGAATTGCGATGACAGCGCATACATTTCTTTAGTGTACCTGAAATAGTGATCCCGCTTTTATCCGCGATGTTAAGGTCGGGCATCGAAACGATACTCTTTTACTTCGCTACAAATTAGTTCTCATTCTACAATGGTAGCTGTTGCATAAAAGAAAAGACTTCGTCTTCATATTTTTCGATTGCTTTGTTAATTCAACCTCAAGCGTGCCTAACTGTAAACCGGATGATTGTTCGGAGGACGTTATTATTGTATTCTATGTATATTAAGTGACCCAATTATGGCGTGCGCCAAACCATTCTGCGTCATTGTTCGCGGTAATTTGGTGTTCGGGTTTACTGTTAGTAGAGACACGCTTTAATTATGTAAGAAAAATTGCGTAAGAGAACACGAGATAAATCATATTAATGCCAATTAATGTAAACGTAAATTTTGTTTCGTTACTCCTTCCATCGACTAATTATATTTGATTTACGATTCTTTTAATTCCTTCTACTTTCTATTGTACTGTAACAGATGTAATTACAGTTGCAGAATGTGGTTCGATTGGTCTGTATGACTCTGGCCTGGATTGCATACGCACATATGAACAGTTTCAAAGAATTTTTTTTTTTAGAGAAGTTTAGTTTTTCATTTAAAGGTCACAATACACGACAATCAATGCTATTGTTAATGTTTAGGGCGTGTCAGTGACCTTTTTTAAAGGCTCGGTCGGATGAAATTTAAATACATTACAATTATATAAAAGCCTGTGACCAAAGCTGGACATAATGAAGTATAGTATATTATTTATTATTTTTCTTTAAATAATTTCTTTTCTATTCTCAAGAGAAAATTAAATATCGCTGGGCGGTTTTCGGGACGCTCGTTGAGGAATTCTTTCGGGTCTCTCGTATATTTTAATTAATTGAAAAACAATATACGGATGCTTCTAATCATTAAATATACACATGTATATGAATGTACAGGGACCAATTTATATTTCGTCCCTCAACTTGCAACGGCTAATTATCGATACTATCTTCCGGTCGGCAAGGTCAAATATCTCCGTTGAGCAAACGAAAACATAAAAAAACCGCGTTTATTGGGAACACCCATCGTAAACTGAAATGCGATTCCTGCGAATTTAAGCTTGTTTCAAGGGGAGATAAAACAAAAGTGTTATTTATATTGTTACCGCCCGCAACAGATTTCTTTTTAAGCCGGTCGAAGCGGAGATATAAGCCAGGAACAATCCAGAAATGAGCTGTCGTGGCCTCGATTGCAATCTGCTACCCGCTACGTCATTTCGTGAAGATACGGAAATTAAAACAAAAAAAAACTACTTAAAAAGTTACCCAACACAACTTCCTGAAACTAAACTTATACAGAGACACTGTGTATAACGTCATCAAGTTATTAAAATTACATAAAACACTCAAAGACGAGGACGGTGGACATTGGCGTGGTGTATAAGAATTTAGTAAATATAATTTTACTAGCTTAAGTTAAATGTTGACAATGATCGCTATAAATATCACAAATTTGAAAAAAAAAAAAAAATAAAAGAAACCTTACACAAAAGAGGGTGACAGCTCTATGTTCAAAGAAGATGGACAGGGATGTATCGTTTTATCACGTAAATTTGCCTTACAAAGAAGATGCATCAAAGTTATTCGGTGACATATCAGATTTGTTAGTAGAAAGATTTAAAGTAAGAAAATTGGTAGACGTAGGTATTAAATTTACCTGAATTCGATCGACTTGATTATTTTCCAAATTAAAAGAAGAATTAAAACATCATTTGTGATATCTTCTTCTTCTTAAAGAGATTGCTCTGCTATTTTGTTTATTTTAAGCTGTAACCCAATGAGGAGCTGTTTCGGAAAGGACGCCACTCCATGATTCGTTAAAATTTTAGTACCCTCGAACGCTAATTAGAGGCAGAGGCGCGCTGCATTTCTCTATAAAACGACGCCAAAAGATATCCCGAGTATTTTCTTCCAAGTTATTTAATCATTACAATTCAATCAGAAACCGTGGTAATTCCTACATTTGTTTAACTATCTACCCTAGACGCCTTACATTATAAGTTATCCGAAGTTAATCTTCCAAAGAAACCCGCTAGGAACTCTTATCTCAATCAACCGTTTCCGGACATTAAGGTACTGGTCCCTCTTATTCTACACATTATCGCTTACCGAATAATAAAGTTCTTCTATTTTGTTCTGTTTGTTTTGCATTTTTATTTACGTAGTAAAGTAAGACTTTTAGGAATTTCATCTCCTATAAAGCATAATTAATATATCTCAGATTTCCTTCGTTAAAGGCACATCCTGAAGATTGCGAAGTAAACCATGTAACGTAGATCTACAATGACTACCACGACCTAACACTTAAACCGGACTCCCTGTAAATTTCTGGATGTTCAATTACAAAGCTTGTATTTGTAAATTTATTTGACGTATTCTTCAAAGAAGTAAAACGAAATGAACACATCATTCTGTTTAACTAATCGCAATTGCAATTTTCTTCTTTTCAGCTATCGATAACCATGTGATTCGATGAGCGAGTTGAATTGGCGCAAAAATGGGAAACAATATTAGCGGTAGATCGCGTTCGTTGCCTGATAGAACAAGACAGCAGAAACCGAACAAGGTACTGCTGCTGCTTCATCGGACTTGGGCGTTGATGATCACCGAGAAATTGAACAGGACCAGACATAATACGCGCAACACGAACTGCAGCGAATCGACGATCGATTTGGAATCTCAATATTCGTTCTGCAGTTGTTCGCAGTGTCATAGGAACGATGGCTTAAGCTCCAGCTATGCAAGGTGAGTGCTGAATAAATACCAAAAATCTACGTATACATGTCATTCAAGTAACTAGGCGATTATCTACAAACATATTTTCCTCGTTATTTTCGTTAAAATTTTAACGAAGATATTTACGCGGTGTATAGCGTTCGCCGTCTACGCTCACCATTATGTACGTATGTACTATGTGTAAGGTAGTAGCACTTTGTCGCATTTGTTCGCGAAAGAATCTGCACCATATAAGAATTTGTTTTATTTCTTCAGTTTTCGCATAACTTGTCTTTATTAATTTGTTTGTGATTCACTAGAAACCACAAAATGTTTTCTTGGCGTCGGTTTTTCTTGGCATCTTCGATCTGATCAAATTTAATGAATGAAATAGAACTTTCAACCTAGATTCCTGCGGATACACGCAAGTGCAGCACTGCGATAGACGTGTCCTTACATGTTAAGTAAACACTTATCAATTGATTAATATACTGGCTTCCGCCGGTAAATCAACAAATACGTGTACTTAACTTGGAAATTTATGATTTTCAAGTTTTCAATCTCCAAATAAGGGAGTCTTTATTTATCTTTCATCTATAAAGTACCTGTTAATTTGTTTTTAATGCTAAGTTCTAATAAAAATCGAAGTTACTGTTAAAGAGAAACATCCAAAACTCATACCTTGTAAAAAAAATTAAAAATCTTAAAAACTCGGCCATTATTTTTGGAATGTACTTATGCATTTACACCATCTCGTGGCAACTGCACCTTCCCAGAAAAAAAAAAATTAATGCGTATGTAAATACATCTTCTAATAAGAAGCGTATAAGAGCCTACACGTTTTCAGTTCAAAGTATCCGACGCATTAAGGAAATAAATTTATGTAAACTTATCTAAATCGATAAGAGTGTAAGGCCGGAAAATATTACGTAACCAATTTGGAAAAGCGTGTAAAGTCGACGGGATAAAACGTAATTAAATCTTTACCCGACGCCATTGCACAACATGTTACGAGATCGGAATTCAATTTTTATAAAATTTATTATCCGGCAATTGTAGCGACGGAACACGGTCCGGCATACGAATGTGACTTGCTACAAATTAGAAAGTCCACGTTGGACGCGTTGTTTGCGATGCAAAGTGCCACGGATGACAAGAGCGCGCTTATCGGCGATTCTTCTCGGTCGAAAGCAATTATTTTGATCTTTCCAATACCGACACACGGGCCGTCACATCGCTAACGAGTTTTCGAATGTAATTGTCCGTTTTTTTTTTTTTTTTCAATTTATCTCGTCTTCCTCGAAACGGGTAATGTCAGAATACAACGAAAATTAGTTTTGTGTTTGATTGCTTCGGAATTGAATTTGCGGAATGGTAATTTAAAGATAAGAGATAGAAAATTGCGAAACTATGAAATTATTAGATTACTTTCCAAATTGAAATTGAAATTTATTGAAATTTCAATCTTATAAGCGGAGGATGCTTTATAAATGTTTGCAAGAACAATAAAAGGAGAAGAAATTTTCAGTGCGATTCGTTTTATTTATTTTGAAAATATTCGCCATTGACATTTATACACTTTTATTTGTGTTCCAACCAATTTTCGAAGTAATTTTCTCTCCGAAGGTGATAGACTTCAACAGTTTTTCAGGAATAAAAAGAAATCGTTGGGCGAGATGCAAATAACGAGACTTTGATTCGATGTCTTCCTAATCATCGATGACCTCTATCAAGCAAGTTGTATACCATTCAATACTAACTGTTCTTCGATCCTCCAAAGCAACACTTTCAGCATGCCCAATACAACGAAAGAAATAAGCATCATTTTCTTGGAAATGCTTTCGCGAACGGGCAACTTTTGTATTCTGTCCAGTTTTTTGAACATTTCTTTACACCAATTGACACGAGCCTTTTTTGCGCTTGGGTTAACTATTTCAACTTCAAATCTCCCTTTAAGATAGCCAAAGGCTAGACCTGCTATTAACGATGAATTCTGAGTCTTGATTAGATTGACACCGCATCATTGCTGAATTTATAACAATACAAGCATACATGTAGCAAGAAGACGTACATTGCTTCGGTTTTCACTTTTAATTTCGGAAGACTGAGTTGATCGGACAGAATTATGCCGATTATTAGAAAGTATTATTGAAAGCCATTCATGAGAACACTTTTTCTTTTCGTACTACTCATTTTACCGTACATATACTTTACAGTAATATAACATAATGAAAAAAAAAAAAAAATTAGAAATCTCTTGCGTGCTAGGAGGAAACCAAGTAAACAGAATCTAGATAAATCGCAAAAAGCTAAGAATTTCAGCTTAAGATTTCTCACCATTGAACGCTTCACAAAATTACATCATTACCCGCTTTTCCTTAAAGCTAAATCTATGAAAAATCTACGCCATTATATGTAGTCATAATTTTAAAGAAGATATAATTACAAGAAAACTGGCAAACATATAGAAATTTTAATATAATTCAGCGTTGTTTAACATTATATGTTGGTACTAAAAAAATCCATTTATTTAATTTATTCAAAAAAAAAAAAAAACGTAAAATAGCTCCATTCTGTTTTAAAACATCATTTAAATTCAAAATAATCGTGTCAACGTGCAGTTTCAGGCAACTCCAATTCGTTAAGAATTCTGTAAATTGTTACCGCCAGAAAAGCAAAAAAAGTGAGTGGTAGAAGAACATGTGTTACGTGGCTTACTTCCATTAAGGTAGATCCGTGGCGATTACCTTTAAAGTTCCTCAACTAACTGTTTCTAACTTTTATTAGGGCTACGATGATAATTGGTACGTATGATAACTTCCACTAAACCAGTTTTAAAGCATATAGCAAACGTTACTATTTAGACACGTCTAAGAGAGGAATCACTGCTTGGCTCATTCATTAGGAAGATTTACGATGTTGATGGCACGCTCTCGGGGCCCACTGTATACTCTCATACGTAATTGTTACGTTTCAGATTATTACCGTACAGTAGACACATGTGCGGATATAATATTGTTAATGGTGTCGAACATAATTACGAAGATGTTGAGATAAACGTATTGAGTTGCGGTTACATGCTTTCTTTACGATAATTACGGGACGTATGTGTACATGAAATTTAAGTAAGAACACGTACACGTAGGTTACAGGATGTTCCATTTTTTAAATAAGGGAGGTGCAAATACGCGTACTCGTCTCCACATAAATCGGGACACAATGGATAGTAGCAAACAAAAGACCAAGAGAAGAACATGAAGAAACTACGATCAGTAAGTGTGAAAAAAGGCACAAAGCACCTTAATACGGACAAAAATCGTTAAAAAAAAGCAAAAATGATGAAAAATAAAAGAAGAAGAAGAGGTCTTAAAAACAACAATAATTTCTCCAAAAATTAACAGCTCACTACAAAGAAAAGATATTATTTTTAATATAACTCCACGTCAATCACCGACATCTAAGTATTACATAATTGCGTACTCAGATGAGCTGATAGAATTCTCAATTTTTTTTTTTTTAAGGAAGAATTTATTTAATCAATTAAAAAAGCAAAATTTTCACTTATTTACAAATAAAACTTATGATCTATATTTGTGCATCGATCTTTATTGATCTTGATTCTTAAGTACAAACTAATTTAATAATTCAACTTCAACATCATATCGCAATCGTTCGCGTCTCATTCATTAGCAAATCTTCTAATACGTTCCTGTTCGCTATCCTATTATTAAGCGCCCACGTACGATGTTGCGTATGTAGTGCAAGACGGAATGCAGCCAACAGCAACCACATCCAAGATACGATCTGCCTTTCAATTGCGTTTATGCAAATACCTATTAAGTTAAAACTAATTAGCGATTACCATATATTCGAATGTTTACGAATGAAACGTAAATGGGTAGGTGTGGATAATGGCCCGTTGAATATAATATGGGATGATCGAGTATTTATGAAGGTGCAGATTAAAACTTGCAAATCTATTGACTACGGTAAAAAAAAAAAAATGCGGCAATTATACCTGACAACTTTTCAGATCTATTTACATTAAACTATTAACTTCGAGATCCAGGTTTCCCGAGGCTGCGGCTGAAATGCATTCTATTTCGTAATAGATTACGTTTAATTATCGGCTAGGTTAAATCATTCGATTCTTTTCGCTAACTAAAGAGTTATTAGATATACAGACAAACATTCGTTAGTATTCATAATATACCATTTTCTGCACTTGTTCCAAATGTCCCCTGTCACTTGCGCGTGTTTGCGTATATCATTTGTTGCAGAATTAAAATGCAAATAAAATGTCAACATGGATACTAGAGAAAAATCGACATCGACCGTGACTTTATAATTGCATATGTAATTACGACGTGCATGACTTTATACAATAAATTTCATGCGGTTTGAGAAAAATACTACACCCATAACACATGCGTACGTAGGCAATATATTTGTTTATAAATAGTAGTAAGCCAGGCATAACCGGAGCGCATTAGGAGCTTATCTACCTTGGTTCTCGGGCAATGATTAATTGGCCAGTTAATACGAAAGGAAATCGTTACTTACATTATGGTATGCTTACCAGATATGACGATTTAATGAAAACGTATTTAGAAAGTTACAAGATATTGTGTGGGTCGTTCATTCAACACCCTGTTTTCTAGCAGGGAGCACCTAATTAATGAACATGCAACGGTTACCTCGTGCATTAAGTAATAATCTAGGGCATTTTTTTCTTCGTTTCCGTAAATGGGAAGATTGTTTGGAAAGGTTAATTAAAACTCATTCCGCTTGGAAAAATTATTTTTTCTAAATGCGGTGACGGCCCAACGGGGCATATAAAGCATTCTTCGTATTGACACTGAGTGAGTATAATTAATAATCCGTCTTCATGAATTACTGTTTCACTGTACTGAATTACTGTTCCTTAGCTGTTAACTCTCGCAGCTATTTTCATCGCTCTATGTTAAATATCGATGATGAACATCTTCAGGTGTTCCACGGAGGAAAGCGTAGCAATTTGCACCGAAGCATATTAGGAAAAAGTGGATAATCCGGACAAAATAGTAGCGAATGAATGTAAAATAAAAAAAAATTTACTAGCAAAACAAAAAAAGCAAATGCTAATAAGCTTATTGACAAGACAACGCTTAGATTCCCTCGTGCATTTTCGTCGCGCATCGTGTACGTTGCACCTAACAAAAGAATACGCAAGGAAATCGAGCTGTCGTCCTTGACCTCTTATTGACATTATCATCAACCTCCTTTTAATTAAAACGAAATCGGATTTCATGTACACAGGAAGCAAATTTAAACGCTTAGATTAATCAACCTATATAACATTGATCGTTTCCTCGTCCCTGTTTCACAGGCGCTCTTCACGTAAAATAATGTAATAGATATGTCCGAGTACGCATGTAAGCATGTTTCAGAGAGGCCGGTATTTTAAATTATGTAACTGGTATGTCGACAGATATGAAATCCGCTTGCACGCCTAATCGGCAACTATGAAATCTTGTTTTATAATAAAACGAGACATCTATCAACGTTTCCGCTACATGTACGTAATGTTAGTTTTGTATAATAGCCGCGTTAAACGACTTAATTGACTTTTTAATAAGCCTATCTGATAAGTTTATTTTACTGTGTTTACGTTACTGTGGCATTCATTGCAAAAGAGCGCCGAAAGATATATTTCATTTTAGACGAGCTGTTTAATTATCTCGGAAGATACGTGTGTTTTCTCATATTCATATCTTCTGAGAGATAGTGGCGGAAGAGAGGAGGGATAGATATTTGTACGCTTAGGCGATTGAAGATAAAATAACAAACATATTGAAATCCGCCATGAACCCATATCACATTAGATCTAGAAGCTAAATGCTAATATTTCACGTTTTATACCGCTATAAATTATCAATAGAAATTTATTGCATTTACCCGCATGAAATAGCAACTAATTGATATTGATATTGATAAAAACCATCACTTATTCACCTGTTATTCTACCACTGCACGTTTACGTACATAAATTAAACAATCTTTAGTGCCGACGGCGTATAGCTAAATTACGTCTTATCCCGATTCAAAAAGAAAAAGTGAAAGCATTAGTCGTAGACGTATTAAGAAAACAAATTGCATGGATATAGCCGCATTTATTATAAAATTACAAACGGTTTAACGTAAAGTACACGCTACGAAGCAATCGATAAGTAGCGATTCTGTTAAGGCAGTAATTTATGATATTACGCAATTGAACGTAACGTCAAAAGAAAGTAAGAAGTATAAAAGAAGTGAAAACCGATTAAGTTGTAAAAAGTTCGAATTAAAATTCTTTTATATAACTACAAGGCATACTGGTAACTTTTGTTAAACGGAAACCTTTTCATCATGTTAAAATGATCAACTTTGCATGACTGTTTTACATTGACTGCATAACCATCTTTACGGTTATACACTTAGTGTTAAGTATCTATTACCTGTGCGCAGAAGCATTTATTTGTGTTCAATCGACATACGCGTAATAATACAAACAATATACATGGCTTACTAGCATATTTGCGGCAACAATTATTAAATAACTACGTACCTATTACTGTTCAGTATCCTACTTCTTAACATCCGTATTTAAAACAGGACACAACGAACTGTATGTCTTTCGGATA
Organism: Oryctes rhinoceros; assembly: GCA_020654165.1. NCBI lineage: Eukaryota > Metazoa > Arthropoda > Insecta > Coleoptera > Scarabaeidae > Oryctes > Oryctes rhinoceros. Next base: position 1,799,599 of record JAIOKQ010000548.1, on the reverse strand, counting down.
TCTAATGGCATCACTAGAATTTCAAAAAATATATTTTTTGCATTAACCTTCATCATGTTCAAGTCATACACTGCACTGATCTCCCTACCGCAGATTCATCTCAGTCCTTTAACCAGCCAGATTTCTTCTCGCAATTCCCGATATCCTCACAGAGGACGACGATTTTTAAGATTAATTCCCAGAGAGGACAATAATGGAATAAAAACGACAACTTATATATTTATTATCACGCCTGTCCTGTTTATACGTTACTTCTAAGTTGCTATTTATTAACGAAATCTTTAAACAAACACAATACCAAGCCTAATTCGACGTAGATCTCGCCCATAAAACGGGTTCAGCCGATCGTTAACACTAGAGCAAATTTCAAGTTGATTCATACAACGTTTTAACAGACATTTTATCTTTATTAACATTAAAAACGTAAGATTTGCAACCCCTCACATTCTCCAATTAAAAGTGAACTTTTGCGGTATAGGCAATTGAAATGAATATAATAAGCTTCTCATACGCAAGATAAGATAATAGGCAGCGAAACATGTAATTTATTTTAATAGATTTTACACAGCACTCTGCAGCTTATCTTACTGCTTAGATAGATCATCGCGTAACGTAGCAACTGCTTTCCACGGCGTTTTCTTCTTTAGCCGTCGAAAATATACGTTTCACTAGAATCTCGCCATCAAAGAGCCTTATCTGTCCGTAAAATACGCGTACGTTCAAATAATAAGAGAAAAGAAAGAAGTAGGAATGTTGCAGATTTATTCCAGGACGATATTCCAACGGCGATAAATTCTGTTAACGTAAAATACAAGTCTCGCGCCTTAATTGTACAATAAAGATTGTTCAAACAGCGATGTAATACCTCACCGTATATAATGAGATGCTTTTATAAGAGATACGTACGTTGAGATTCCACAAACATTATTTGAAAATTACAATCGCGTTGTGTAAATATCTTCTTTAAACAATTTGTATAACTTCGTTAATGCTGCGGTTGAATGTTGCATTTCTTACTTTAAACTTTAATTATCAACATAACTTAACTTTGAACTCGTGTGTGTTTTGAAAAATATTCCTTTATTTAAGTACTGCTTACTTAATTCTTTAAGAATTACCTAGAATTTATGACATGTTAGTGAAATTGGCCATAAGACTTTGTTAAAATGTTATTTTGACTTTTTCAACTTCTTAAATTACGTCATATAAATAAATCGTATTTCATTTTCGTATAATTTCAGGCGTTTGTGTTTTTCACTACGTTCCAATTGCTTTTTGTTACTCGCGTCTCGCCTTTCAAGAAGAATCTTCCGCCTTGCAATAATAATTGACAAGTACTAATAAAACAGCCAGCCACAATTTATTCTTCTCATTAAAATTCAGGAAGCCACTACATCACACTAAATACATAAATTTTCTAATAAAGCAATCACTTTTAACCAAAATATCTTTATTACGCAAAATCACCTTTACTCGTTAGTGGTAATTAAAAAAAATATTTAAATCTTCTTCATCTCATATTTGAAGAACATCTATTTGAAGCGAAAGCATATTTTATGGCAATTACAATTTAATATGCTAATTTATTTTATTCTGATAAATAAAAATCTTGAGACAGGTGGCCTTATTTGTTAGTTAAAATGTGTTGAAATAGCAAAATCAAATCTTTCGATTAAAATGGCACGTTACATCGAAACCTAAAGAATGTTACATGTTTAACCATTTCATCAAATTTTACTTAAAAAAAAATAAGTCCTCGAATTGGCCAAGAAAGAAATGCAAGAAAATGCCCATATCAAGTGTAATATTACAATAGTATATATTTACGGGTAGTATTGCGCCGTATTGGTTAGGCTACCTACAAAACGCGGTCGCTATAGAAGTTGCCGCATTACAGGCGTAAGAAGTTACGTCAACAGTGTATTGGTGGTTGTCTATACAACAGGTAAAAACTACCTTTATTTCTTAGTAATAATTGATTTTGACCATGATTTCCTATTTTTCCGAATACCAAAGAAGTTAATAAACTTATGATTGTTAATATGAATGTAAATAACTTTTGTTTATAGTTTTATGTTATATAAATATATAAAAAAATTGTTGAGCATTTCTATAAAGTATAATTCTTTTTAGAAATTCGTTTTTAGAAATTTCTAAAGTGTTAATTTTAAACAACCTCTGAATTTATATAATGAAACCTTTTTTTTGTACATCGACGGACATCTTTGGATAATTCTATGCTGATTTTACAAACCTTTACAAAGAATAATATCATTCGATACAAAAAAAATAAAGTAAAGAAAGGAACATAAAAACGTAACCAGTGTAGATTGGTTCCTCGAAAATGTGTAAATTGAAACCGTTCAATTTGAATCCACTATTTAGATTGAGCTTTTTTTTACTAAAGCTCTTTCGAGAAGTATTTAAACTATTTGAACATCTATTTGGTAGTTGTAATGTTGAAAAAAACAACATGCTTTTACATTTGTCTTCTTGAATCGTCCCAATCGAATATACATGGGTCGATCGAGGGTCACCTGCGTTAATATAAAGTTGTACAAAGTATAATAGAACGCCAACTTTTCACTTATAACAAATACATACAACATGCATGAAAAAGAAAAACAACAAATCAGTAACAATATTTACTACTGTAATATTATTTGCATTAAATATAAACAGATACGTGGCTAAGACTATCGGGAGGACGACCATAGTTTTAACTCTTAAATACCATCAAGGTGATATTAAAAATTTAGGGTTATAAAACAAATAGTAATAATTACGTCGTATGTACGTCAGTAATAATCAGTCTTAAGAATAATAGATAATGAAGAAATCGATGCATATATATATATAAAGCAATATAAAGAAAATACAAAACCATGGCACTAATTGAAGACGTGCCCACGAAATTTACCATATCACGAGGATTACTGTTTATGTATTGTTTAGACATTTTGTTTTAATAACACCAATGTGTGATACCAATAACTTATTGGTAATAAGAAATATGAGTAAGGCTTACGTTGTAATTTTATTATCATTAAGCACTCTACAATTGCTATATTTAAGTACAAAAAAATGTTGGCGCGACATGTTTTTAATCACCTCCATAAATGCCATCGGACGGCAGTTTAAAACATTAATTTATACATATATTAAAATATGACTGTCTTTATCACGGTCGTTAAATAGAATATTTCGTCATTACGCCTTCAATATTATTGCTTGCGATACTTTCAGTTGTCTCTACATTGAAATCTTATTCCATCTATAGAAATATTGAACTAAGCGCCTAACATGGCTGAAATATTTAAAAGCATCTTTCAACGCCAGGATATGCTCAACGGGTAATGTTAGAACTTTGCAGGCTATCCTCGTATTTACCTTAATGCATTATCTATCAACACCAGCGCGGCAGTTTAACTTGCTTTAATGATTCTTAACCAATCACTTATACACATCCTACATCGCTCTGGCATTAAATTTTTCTTGTTCTTGCTAGTCCGACCATCAACATCGCTGATAACGCCGTTGGAGGCAATTAACTATTTCGATATTTAAATGAACCAATCTTATCTTTCTTAACCCATTCCAATGCGTTGAAATAAAACAATTCGACGTTTAATGCCATCGAATTTATTCATTTCGTCACCTCCTTTACTTTTATTTTACACGCTTTCGAGAGTTTGGCGTATCTATCTTAATAATCTGGCCTCCGGACGGACGCTTATACGAGCGGATTATCAAGATTTTAACAGGCAATTTATTCTAGCCGTAAAATGCGCTACAATACCTCATTTACTACAATAATTAACGCGCATAGGCCGTCAATAATCCTTATTTCTCTTATTGTCCGCTATTACGATTGCAAATTTATGCTCACAACAAAGTTTAATGGCTACAACTTGCAAAAGGGCGAAGTTATTTGACTACTTATCTTTCGTGGCAACAATAACAAGCAATTTATCATCGGTGGCTAGCATAACTGCACGCGTCCTTTATGTAACTCCGCACATCGGTTGAATACGAAGCGATGGCTCAAACGTTTTTTTAATAGCTTTTTGTAATGTTTCTGTATTAAAGTAAGAACGAATGCGCTTACAGTCGGGTCCTAAATAATAACGACCATTTCTACAATTTGATGTTCTTTAATCTGCGTTCTGAATTGATTGCAGCTATAATTTTTTTTTTTTTATTACTTATACCAGAAGCGTCTCTCGCTAGAATAACAGAATAGATCGTAGATCGTATTCTTTGGTTCTTGTTAATCTAGATTAGATAGTTAATATTCGGGGCTAAAAAGTAAGACTGCGTTTGTTTTTCATTAAAATTCCACAAATACTTTTCTGAAGGTCACCTTAACTTATTAGAACCTGTCGATCGAAAAAATTTTCTCTCGAAACGCTTAATTGCGCAACACAAGGGTCAGTAGGCTACCTTTTTGGTTTCTACCTTTTTTATATTGAGTTGTCTTACACTTACATGTTTAACAAAACGAAGATGCACATCCTGGATAGATATATTAAAAAAGACCGCTACATTATTTTAAACACGACTGTAGCAACCTTAACGTTTCAACAGTTGCAGGTAACGGCCAAAACGTGAAGAAATGGCTCCTTTCGCAAACCATCGTTAAATGCCAATCCGTCTCTTCTTATACTCCGTCATCTGCTGAATGCAGATAAACATTTACAGGCTTGCGTACAATATAAATACGACTTAACACTCGGCAAGAAGAAAATATTCTTGTTCGGAAGCACGATCGTTGACCAATTACAGAGATATTTCGATTTCCATTCGTTTTTCCACAAACAGAACAAACGCTATCATTTACCTTCTAAATTCTAAACGTTCTAAGCTATTAATTTGAGGGTGCCGGATACAAACGACGGGTTAGCAACTTTCAAAGTAAAGTTTACTACAAATTTTGCAAACGGTGAAAGAGAAAAGCTCGAGGCACATTCGGGTAGATGCGTATTAATAACTCATAAGCAGCCGATAGCCCCCAATGAATGTTGTTGGGGGATGCAAAGGCATGTAGTATCGCTTAATACTCAGCCTTCGCATTGCAGATAAAAAAATCCAAGTGTTAAAATTAAAGTATATTACTTATATTTAATGTGAAGCTTGTGCTGGGTATTAATTCTAATATAGCGAAATGGGTCAAGCAAGGTTAACTTTCGACTATATTCGTACCCGCATATGGGATGGCAAATATTACTTATTAAACAACTAATCACATCACCGTCCTTCAGAAAGTTAATCAGACTTTAAAAGCGAGAGGTAACTTTTACTAAATAATTAATCACAAAATCAATTAAAGCCAGGAGCGAAATAGATTTCAATGTTTTTATATATTTTTTTTTGTTGCTGCATGTTATTTTCATAAATTTGGAAGGAACGTAAATCATAAAATAATCGATTATGCTAATAGTACAGCCTATTGAGTTTGTTAGAATGAACGAAATGGGAAGCGAAATAAACGAAGACTAAAAGTCTTCGAGAATTTATTGGTTGCACTCACGCACTGATACCATTTTTTATCCGCGGTACTATTGCGAAGAATTTTAACATCTTCCACTGAGGCTTTTAGCAATTTTATAGTTTCAACATTCTGAATCTAAACCATTCGTTTCGTTATCGTTAATATGGGGTAGTTGATAACAGGGACAATTAACCTGCAATTACGAAATATCAAAAGCGTAGAGACGAGATCTTTCTGCCTTTGAAGGATACCGACCACACATGGGTATGTAAATGGAATCCAATAATATGTTCGCAGAAATAGTTAACTATTAAACGACTATTTAACGGTAAAAATAACAGTTTGTTTGTTTATCTACTTGTCCAGAGCATTAAAAGGTTAGATGGTTTTAATAAATAAAATTGCTGTTTAAATTTTTTCAAATACCTTTCATGGATGAATATCTCTTATTTATAAAAGCTAATTTTTGCATAAGTAGTCTTGCCGATCTTTTCCATTTACTTACGTGCTATGAATTTAATGGCGAATAGGAAAAATTAAATACTTATTTTTCTGTACGTATATCTATCTATCTAGATATAGGTTTCTAACATTTTATAAGTATATGCTTTTGATAATTACTCAGTATTACAACAACAATCTAAACCTTTACATAATCATAATAATGGCAACTTTCATTCTTAATGCAAGTATATTGTTTTTTTTTTTATACAATATCCCTAGCACATATCGCAATGTTGACCTTACATACTGCATACGTAATTTACTTAAGGCCTGAATAACATTCCAACGTATATATATATATGTTCCTATTGTAAAATAATTTAATTTTGCACTCATTATTGATTAAATGATTAAATAAAAGCTGATGAAACCATGCAATTACCACTGTCTTTCCTGTTTCTGGCGGCCTGAATTTGCCTTGGCATATTTCCTTAATACGAAGTCTAACGATTTCCTATTTTAGGTTCAAGCAAAGGCGTATTCATTACTTCTTCCTCAATTTCTTAGTTTCCCTCGATCCCGTAGCGGCCATCGCAATCTAAAGCAGTTTTTAGATTCCAACATTCGTGTATTAGCTTACATTCATACGCATAAGCTTTGAGCAGTCTCTGAATATGGACAACAAGGAACCCTAGAAGCACCTTCGCCTATTTAACGCGTAATAGTGTAACCTCAATGAATGAAGCGACACCACTCGACGTTGATAATGAGCATATCATCCGAAACTCAGCTTCTTCTGGAGATATCTCCGCAGAAAAGTATTCCTCCTGCCCGTCAGTTACAATAATTGAGAAAAAGAAAAGAGATGCCGAAGAAATACGATAGAAAAAAAATAAGAATAAGTGTCCTCTTCGCAATTTCAACGTGCTGCTATTAATTTCGTCGGTGAAATTGTAGAACAGACAATTTTCCCAGAAAACGCTTGTTAAAAGCGTAATCACACCCCGTGATCGTTATCTGTGCCCTAATACATCTCCGCCAATTCATCCACATTAAAAGCACTACGTTCACGGCTTTATATGAAGCGAGCACACAGCGTCTGACCACTACCTCCTTATGAGACGGTGTTAGCGGTGCTTGGCGTATTTCAACGTCGTACGTGTCGTCTTCTTGGACTCCGCAGAAGGCAGTTCTTCGTGATTATCGCTGGCGCGCACTTCGGCGCGCGTACCGCTAAACTCGGGCTCGACCTCGAAACGCCAAAACAAAAGACAAAACACGCGCGCAAGTAAGGATTATCGAGAATTTTTCGCGCGCTCCGCATATTATTCCTTGTGTTTCGTACGGGATTTGCGTGAATTTCGGATTCTCTTGTTGTTCTTGTCGTTGCTTGGTGGTGGATTGTTCGATGTGAACCTGTATTACGTGACCGCCAAACTGAAGAACAGGTGAGGATGCTATAGTTTAAGATGTTGCCTTTAAATGCAACGCAGCCTCGACGATATAATCGAAAATTGGCACGAAAACGTAATATAACGGAATACAAGAGCGGAACGTTATAAATTGACCGATTTATGCTTCGAGATAAACACAGTTTATGGTTACTGTAAAAGCGTTTAAAATAACCGACTAAAAGAATAATTTAACGACTCAAATTTAATGTAGGTCTGCCTTATTTTTCGAGTTTTTATCAACCGCTTAGAACGTCCGCAATATAGCATTTAAAGCATGTTCGAGTAGACTAAATCAACAACATTACTTGTTTCAAACATGATATGTTTGAAAAACAATCAATTGAACATTTCAAATTAAAATGAAATTCACTGGAAACAATTGAAACAAAAAGTAATTCGTTGCCAAAAAAAATTTGAGGTTTAATAAAAACGACAATTATATGACACCCGAACATGAAGCAGTTGACATTAAACATTTATCTTTAATGTACTTAAACTCGTGCTTATTTTAATATATTGCCTTGATTCTATCCTTCGCTCGGAGATAGAAACGCTTCTAGATTAGCTTCGTAGCTAGTAGCTTCGATCGAAACTTGTAGTTTCGATTTACTTTGATTTTTGTAATTGACTATATTTAAATCTTGCTTTCCTTAATCCCACTTCTTAATGATGTTTTAGATTTATTTAATTTAAAGACGATTAAACGCATCCTCTGTTATCTGAAAAAATACTTCGTAATAAGAGCATATACAGAGATATTCCTTCATATCCAAGCTCTACCAGAAACTAGTAGAAATAGTGATACATCCAAAAATATTCTGTTTACTTTCTGTCAAATTTTCAAGATGGTAAGCCAATATCCGTGCTTGATTCTAATAGTTGGCAGTATTGGTCCGCGACAGATACTTATAAACATCTACCTAAAAGGCGACCTTACACATTAGGAATCAAAATAGCAAAATCGAACTAAGAATCAATTCAAATATGTCTTCATCACTTCAAACACGTTTACATAAATAGATTAAAGCGGCTCTATTAACAAATCAATCCTCTCAATTACTTCACTCACAACATTATACCTTGAATATGCACATTTGAGGTCAACGGGACGGAATTAATTTTCTACGAATGGCCATGAATTTTCATTTATTTTCGAATAGGCACTTATAGCCGGCCACGTAAAACGGCTTCGCTGGCTACGTAAAATATATTTTCCGCTACACGCGGGAGTAACGTGGATTCGTCCCTCTCAGGTCGTAAACTAATTTAATTTACACGGAGACACGCAACGCTAGCAAATGAAGTCGCCTTTAGAAACCAGATCATTTAATAAATAGAAATAACGTGTATACACTCGAATGCGTTCGTTCTAACATGGGTTGTGCGGAAATTGAAACGCGTACGTATACGCGTGTACGTACATGTATTGGAGGCAGTAGGAGTGGAGCGCGAATCAGAAAGAAATATCGGCCGCAATTTAATGCGGTTGCTGGTAAAATACGCTGATGTGTAGACTCGTGTAAGGAGTAATTCTTTAAAAAAAGCGAAAACTGATTAGCATATGTGTGTACACAATTATTAAATCATTGAAATGTATGTATCCGTCCACTGTTCCTTTGGAATCTGCATTATATTAACATAACCTGCAAGTTATTAGATGAATTATTAATAAATTCTAATAATACAATTTACAGCTAAGCATAAGCTTAGCTGTAAATAAATATAAATGCGAAAAACAAAAAGTACTTTTTCAGTTTCAGCACTTTTTCAGAACTACTTCAGGTACTTCATCAGAAGTCCAAATGTTAAAATGATATTATAAGATTAAAAATGATTGAAAAAAAAAAATAAAAATAGAAGATGGAGGAGCATACGGTAGATTCTAATCGCTTATGTTACATAAACTCCAAACGTATAAAAGCCATAAGGAAGTAGTTTGCGTGGTAATGGAGCAGTTACCGTATTCCATTAAATTTGGAAGGTATAATTTGAAATTAAAAGCTTTAATAACCAAATTTAACTCGCATAACTCGTTTTAATTTGGATCAAACGATCACTTTCAAATAGCTTGAACGCCCAGTAACATTGCGACATCCCGCGTTTGCAAAATATACGCCCAAAGTGAGTAAATATATATTTTATGCAATATCTACATCTATCAGGTTGTATCTATTGTATTAATTCATATAAAAGAAATTTAACGATTAGTCACTGCGATTATCGCGTGATGTTTCACGTAACCGTCGAATCTAAACAGTCAACCTAGTCTAAACAAGGGAAAAGCAAATTATCATTCCATAATCGTACGGTGACGAACCCGAAGCGCGGAATCGCAATTAGCTCGTTTAATTGCGCGTAGAAAGGGAATAAGTCCGACGGGAAACGCCGTATCATAAACAGGAAGAAAGTAAAATGCGGGCCGGGTGAAGAAAACCCGTCGTGAAACGTCGCTAAATCGAGGAAGTGATTAAAAGACAACTTTTATTTGTATATACGTGTATATTCAGCGCTGATATAATTACGTGCGTATATAAAAAAGGTGTAGAACTACGCGCACAATTATGATGAATTGGAGAGTAATTCTACGCAACAAGTAGGTCGATTTCGTTCTCTAAACCTGATTGATATCCTTACAAACGTGTTTGTGTTATTTTCCACTTTTTTATACGCGAAACAAGGCTGACGTTTAATAACGACAATCCAGGCATGTACGAGATGTCGCGCGCGCGACGAAGAAAATCTAGATCGCGACTGGGAAATCGGGATCGAAAAATGTTCGTTCCGAATGTTTCAGCCATGTCCGTGTTGTGATTTGCATATAGACGCTAAAAATTCGACGTTAATCGAACGCTATACTTTTAAAAGTATCGATTGCTTAAGACTCGATCTTCGCGTAAATAAGCAGCTAATGTTATCGCCGGCCAATTCACAATCGCAACGCAAGTGGAACAGCTTAGTCTACTTAATCTTTCTGCTTTATTTATTGTTAATGAAGAGAACTCATTTGTACAGGGTAATATATACAAACCGCGAGAAATCGATTACTTTAGAAATTACATATCTAAATGGACTAATCGTTTGAATGTTGTTATGCTCCAATAAATGATTTCGCTTACGATACGAAGGCGTATTACATTAAAGTGAGATTATCAGTTGCACTTTGGCCATTCCAGGACCTTTTCTTTTAGAAATCTGGACGGAATCCGGAGAATATCTTTATATTAATTTATTTTATTTTTTTCCAAAAATTATCAGTACTTAGCTGTAGCAGTTATAATTTCAAAACGTCGTTGAGAATTGGCAGTGTGAGAAAATGTTGACAATAAGAGGCGGCGAAATACACCAAAATAAAATTATAACCAAAAGGAAAAGATAGGCTTGCGTCTCATCTTTATATGTACATGCGCACTGTACAGGTTCTGAACGAATTAAATAATGAGCAAGTATAAATTGGGAAAAATTGTAGGCGCTAGGATAGTTCCTTGGGAAACTCCAAACGTCACGAGAACCTTTTCATAAATATATTTTAAAACTTTATGATTCAACGATCTCACGTAATTGGAATCCATAACGGTAAAATCTTCTTATGTTGTTACCAAACCTAATCATAGAGATAACCACCATATATAGACAGGTTAAACGGAACAATTAAAGCAACATAACATAAAATCCGCATAGCTACAAAAAAATAACACAAGCATCCTCTACGTTAAGAGAAAAAAGATGCGCCGACTAGAATTCGTTATGATCTCTGTACATACAACAAATTGCAGCAAATCTTATCATTAGAGCCGGTAGTTATAGAACTATTACGTAACAATATATTACGAAAACCTTCTTTTTTGTACGTCTACTCTACAACATTCCATTGCAGGGTATACGTACGACACGTTGTTTTATAGTACATTCAATTACACCAATACTAAGACCAACGTAATAGTAAACGACGTTCGCTCTCGACAATAACGACAACAACAAAAAAATATATAACAGTACCGGGCCACGCTAATTTGCAATTGAATCGGTCGAGAATTTGAAGAGCCCCAACTGTAACGAGCATAACGATAATTAAATGAGTCTATTTAAGGAAACGTGCCTACCCACTATTTATGCGTTGTCTTCGAGGAATGATGGCTTAATTTAATTCTGTTTACTACCGGTTGTAACTTGGAGCCGGATCGAACGGTATCAGTAAGCGTAGGAAAAAAGCTCCCAAGCAGGTGCGTCTTGATGCCTTGCTTCTTTCGCGCAAATGCTGTTATTTTTCATCGCCGGAAATTAATTAATTTATGGAGTTACTCAACTTCGTTAGTCTGATTCATATCCTTTGAGTTTTTTTTTCTTGTACGCTATATTTACTTAATAAAAAGAGGAAAGGAAAAAACGTATAATTGTATAGGCAGTTTACTTATTTTTTTATTTTTTTTTAGTAATCTTTGGGAAATTAGCTTTAGTCAGAAACTTTTTATTTGAAATCAAATAAAAGTAATACATCTAGATATTTAGGATATTGATATGCATGTACAATGGTCATCTTGTTTGCCTATTTTAGCTTACCTTCTTTGCAACACGTTTAGAATTAATAGATGTATAAACGGTATGTTAATTTTGGGCTTTGAATAGCTTTGAATTTATTATTTAAATCATTTTCCAGTACCGCAAACGCAGCAACATCCAGGGTGAGTCCATCATAAGAATACCAATGATTTATCACCGTCAGAAGTAAATCTATTTACGCTTTCCTCAACACTTTGCTCACAACTCTTTTACGTAAAAAGTGTACATGCAATATCTTCTTTCTATGTCATATTTAATCTAACGATGGGAAAATGCAACGTTTACGTATGTAATTCTTGCCATTAAGTTAACGATCGTGGAATGGTGATAACCCGTAGTAAAACTTTGCTACGAGAAAAGTAGCAGCACCAAACGGACTAACTATTGTCTAATTCCTCCTTTCGTTTAAACCGTTCAGTTCTTTTTAACGATCCAAGTTGCTCAATTAACTTTCCTTGACGTTGGCGCAATTATCCGATCCGTTTTCACGCAAAATATTTACAAATACGACTTTGATGTTCACGTTCCGCGATTAGAAGCCGACGTTTAAATTTAACACAACGTCGACAAGAAACCCAGAGAATATCACATTTCTCCGTCACGCAAGCCAGGATTTTTCTAATATAAAAGTGGATTAACCAATATGTTAAAATAATCGCCGATATTCACCGCATGGTTAGTGAGTTTCTACCTGTTCAGTAACAGTTGTTACTTTTACTTTAACGATTTTAGAAATAATAATTACTTTTAAATAACTGCGGCCTACGGTTTGGCGGCGTTTCAATTACGCTATATTTAATAAGTAATGGATATCCACAAAACCATAGCAAATAGATACATGTGTCATCCATTAACGCTATCTCGCAAACGGTTAAATCTATTTCTTGAAGATTTTTACGAGTTTGTCTTTTGTAGAGTTGCGTTTGCTTTGTAAACTCGTAGTTCTCCGCGTGTTTATTAGATAGTTGCTGTGCGACGTACGAACTGCTTTTTATGTGGTCTGATAAAAAACTTTTTATGTTGTTTATTTCTGCTGCTGTGGCATTTTATGTACGTATATGCGACCATCCCATTTCAAATTTTGTAAGAATCCTTACTCCCAGGTATATCGCTTTTTTCGTTCGTTTTATCGTCTTTCCTTTCATTTTTATGTTAAAAGGAAGTTACATTATTTTCTTGCTCGTTAGGTTTTTATATGCGAGGGTCCCTCTCGATTTATGATTTATTGTGTTACTCTTCCTGTTTATTATGCCCATCTTTCAACGTTTTTCTATTATTTTTTGTTCTTGACGTGGTATCAAATTACCAATTTGCTTACTAATTCTCTGCGCCATTATTCCTATTAAGATTATTTTCCAAATAATTTTCCTCCATCAAGTAATCACAATACCAAAGGAATGCAACGCCTACTTTGCAGACCTCCGAGCATAACTTATAATACAATACGCGAGAGATAAAACAAAAGTGGGACTCGCAAATCATCCTCCGCCGCCGCGGATACAGTTTCTCCGTTAGCTTGCAGCATCAACTCGTTCCTCGCTCTTGATGTATGCACGTGCCATTTTGCCGTATTCTTCGTTCCATCAGCCGTCGCCGTGCATCAAAATAACTGTATTTTCTCGCATGCAAATGGAGCTGGTCTAAGTGCAGTTCCATATCCGCGTACGGCTGGATGCGGATTCGTTGTCGTCGAATGGACGGACGGTTATCCGATTCTAACAACAGTGGCCGTGGTCGCATCGAAACGACGCTAATTTATGGACAGCGAATGGAGGCACCGACGTTCGAACGACAACGAAAACGACGTCTTCGCACGCTAGCTCGAAACGTTAAGACGAGAATACTTCGGATGTATGTATGTCGAACGTATCCACCGTTTCAGCAAAAGGTTATCACGGTGATTGTACGACTTTGAATGAGGATCTAATCTAAGCCGGTGATGCTTCCGAAGAAGTATGTTAGTAATTGTCTCGATGATTAGTCACCTCAATTGTTCTCGATTAACCCGATTTTCATTTTTAATTGCAAACCTCCAGTACGTTGTTGTGGAATATATTTATGTTTGGTGTTTTTCTCAAGTAACTGTTATCTCTATTGTCGTATACATTTGAGCTACCGAGTTAACCTCGAAAAAATCTGTTATTTATTATCAGCTTAAAATAGTCCCAATGACACCATCGGAAATCTATGATCTATCTATAACATGGAAATCTCGTATGTAAATACGGCGCCAGTGTTGAGAGAAACAAGATTTAAGTCACATATACCTGTTACTCACCAGTATTAAATTATTTGTCTATCATTTCTACTTTTTCGGATACTCTCGTCTCTTCTCTCAAGGATATATTTGCATATTCCACATATACATTTGAATACCGATTAACGTGCTCAATTCAAGTTATCAACGCCACAAAAGACGATGTTTATGCACGAAACTAGCCCTAATCTCAATATACATACATTGTACATTACAATAAACATATTCTCCTCTAGAAAGTTTCATTCCGAGATTAGATTGTTTCGGTTTACGTACGCATGAATATGCACCACGTACCGTACGCTATTGCAATATTGTATGTACTTAGAACATACGAGGTCACGGTTACGCTGGATATTAACCTGAATTTTCACGTTACATATGCGAGCTTTGCTGATATATTTATGAGCGTACGAAAAAGAATGCTGGACTGCTTTCCTCTTGAAAATACATTAAATGTCACTCGATAAAAGAGAAATTTTTAAATTCACGGAAAGTTTTCATAGAACGCACTTAACGATAATGTTCTAAAATTATGCGATAAGGGTATCTTCAATTAGTTTCTCTCGTCCATCTCAGCTTGTTTAATCGGAAAGGGGGCACCGCCAGCAATTCTCGACTTTTCATTCTTGGAGGCGACAATGCGTTTGGGGTGGATAGCGAGATCCCGCTACACACTCTCACTATCTACTCTGCGACTACTAATAACTGTATTATTAATAGAAATGATTACTTTTTTGCAGAGACTAGACAGACTCGTACTTCGTCGACTCTCGGGGACACCAGTAGATATTCTCATGAGGCGAATAGACACGAGTCTATCTAGTCGCTGCAAGAAAAGGAATAATTTCACCTGCCTTTGTCCTCTCTACTAATGACATGCGGTTGCTTGGCATCAGATTAAGACGTTGGAATCACAACGAAATAAAATCCTGAGATTTAACGCATCTGCCTAATGGTATATAACCACTAGACGGCACCTGAAGGACCTGGCCAAAAAAATGTGGAGGAGAGCGAAGGAATCCAGCAACCCGGTGAAGATAGAGTAGGTTGAGCCGCAGGATAGCCCACTATCGGCAGTGTTGAAGATCAAGAGAATTAAAGGCGCCCTACGTATAAAAAAGTGAAGATTTCCACATCCTCTACCTAAATTAATGGTGGTCCAGAAGTATCACCTTCACAAAAATGGCATTAGGTGGCGCTTCCTTTCTCATATATGTAAATCTCCCATCTTCAAGGACATTTCCTACGATAACGTTGTGAGAATTACAATGAGTGGCTTTATTCTATCGACTCTTTCGTTTCGTCCGCACTTACGTTGACCACCTCTCTATATTGTCTTCCTTCCTCTTCTATGATCAAGTTTTCCAAAATAAAAGGTATTCCGACCGATTTATTTACTGAACTAGTATCTAATTATTTAATAGCGATTTGCACTTAATCATTGTTCTGCGAATACAAAGTAACTGTACACCGCACGGCGATACGTGTAAAACGTTATCGTTTAACGACCGTGTCCCTTATAATAGCCGCGGTCAGTAATTCACCATCTGCGACATCGTATTATTGAAATTAATTCGTTTATTGCTGCTTTAAGAGCATTAATGTTGAACTATTAAGAGTTCCATTGGCGTACGCAACAATAATCTTGATTGAACGGCGAGAGTTCGCGGCGTATTCGCGTCCAGCTTTATTGCACCGTAAAATCGATCCTGTCGGAGGCAATATTTAGCTTGGTTGACTGCCGCCGCGTATGACATACGGACATTGCATAATAGTAGGATATTTATAGTACGATTTTATGGGTGGACATAACGTCGTAATAAAACTGGTACGGTATCCATTATTACAGATAGCGTTAGGTATTTCCGATAGAGGAAGGTGTGTTCGTATTGTTCAGCAATATGACAGTATTTCAATGTACGTACAAGAAAGCCATTCCGGCAAACTGTTATAAGGAACATATGAATAGACGTAAATACTTTAAATGTCTGTAGGAGATCGCATGATAATAATGCTAGGACAGAAAATAAGCTATTCGCTACATCGAGGATCGTTTCTGCGATGTTATTTCAAACGAAAACTCAATTCTACTACTTCGAAAAATGTCGAAAAATTGGCGTCGGTTAGAAGCTTATATTTGGTAATTGTGAGCGAAACCTCCTATTAACTTATAATATATTTTAGGATTAAATAGATGTAGGACAAACGAGTTAAGACGGCGAGAATTTCTTTAAATTTAACATCTTGCAGTGAAAATCCCATTAGCCAAGAACAATTACCGCATGCGTACAACAGGAAGCTCGTTGCGATAAAAACTTGCATTACTAAATAATTGCATACGTGCCTACATCCACATTTAGCAATATGGGACATCGAATTAAGACGTTACAAAATACATCTTTCATATTTCTCGCATAGCTCATTCCGAAACGGTTGCAGTAATACCTACTTATATAGCTATTTCCGTTTTCTAAACATTTTATCGCAGCGACAATCTCTTTATACGGTCATCCTTCGTATCCGAGTGAAATTTTACAGTTAAAAATTCGAAGGATCCCGGATAAAAATTATTTATTTAAAAAATTTTACGATCTATCTGGTGACATGGTTTCTAAATGCATGATTTACACGAAATAATGGAAAGCTTGTCGGACGTGCTTTAGAAGAAGTTAGATGCATTACGGAGAATACTCAACTTGATGATTTACTGGTTCACGGAAATTTCATCTTCAAGTATTATTTTCTCTTCGCTACAATTTATTTGACGGTGTCGTATGTTGTTATGCGTGTACGCACGTTTCTACGGCTGGTTCCCGTCCTGTGAAAATTTCTATCTGGCGGTAGTAACAAATTTTCGAGACGCCAAGAAACGAAAGTCAAAGCAACGAGAAAGACCTGCGCCGTCTATAATCAAAAAAATGCATTTTTAATTATTTTGCAAAATCGAAAGGATCGGACGAATTTGACCATCTTCTTATCGAGGCAACCACCGAAAGAATTAACAGAAGCCTTGAAATCCTCACCTCTAGCGCATGTGAAACAAACTGAAATGCTTTTCTCAACATGAAACTTTGAAATTATGAGCCAATTCATGATTTAGTAAAAAAAAAATGTATTATTAACAAACTAACCAATAAAAACGTAAAAAACCCTACCATCTCTAGTTTTAAAGCTGTAACTACGTCACATCTTTCTAACTTTTCTATTCTGTTCTATCATTATTAAAAGCCATTTCTCTCTCTATTTTCTTTCTTATTGCGCTTACTACATTATACTCTGGAAATGTATAACGTAGACAAGCAAGTCCGCTCGTAGGTGTCCGTTCGACCAGGGCACGAAGTGGCTGCAAGTATGTGGACTTATCTATCGAATTCCGCTTCGAAATGATATACTGCCGCCGTGTTACCGCAGTTATTCGAACTTAATGGCCGAGTAATAATCTTATATATGTACTTACACGCATACATACTAGCTCGTGCGTAGCATGAACATACAAAATTAGCATATTTTGTTATCGACGACGGCTTTACATTATGCTGGCGTATACGTAATGGCAATTTTGCGATACTATGGAAGGAATACAAATATTTGTGTGAATACACGTACGTCTGCTATATCTTAATTTTTAAACCGGCGTTGCTGCGTTTCAATACCGGTATGAATTGTTATATTTTATTCGCAATCCGTCTTCTTCTCGATAACAGACGTAGAATTAAATTTTGTGGAAGGTTGTTGCCATTAAAAGCAACGATTTCATAATTGTTTCGCAACGTTTATTTCGGCAATAAGCTTTAATTAAAAGTAAGTTTGTTCTGTATGTAATAGAATCAATGCAACGGTAAACAGCTCAAACTAAAGCTTTCGAAAGCAATTTTTATTATTACGTTTTATTATTGTTTTATGTTCCGGCTGGGTTTGAAGCAACGTAAAACTATCATAATTAATGCACGATTGGCGCCGTTCACCCAAAGAAGATAGCGACCGTATCTCTTATCTCTTCTTCTTTTTGCTGTAATTCGTACTTTTTGAAAATTTCCTGCGAACCTTCAAATCAGGGTCCGTAATAACTTGCAGCGACCTCTCTTTATAATATCCGGTAATCTCTTAGCGATATAAGCCACATTTCGTTTTCGAAATAAATCCAATCCTCAAATTGAAGACGCGATCGCATCTAATCTTCTAATAATACTCGTTACTTTCCTTTACCGTCTTCAACCGATTTATATGTTACTCTACGGCTATTCTATTGGTAAAACGCTCAGTTTACTAATGTCTATACTCACAAATGCATAATAAATCGCAGACCCATAACAAGTTAGATGCTTAACGAGTAATGTGCTTCCTTAGCATCGTTTCCATCGTTTCCAAGTCCCCTAGCGAATTTCTAACGGCCTCTGAAGCCCTGCGTCGTATTACGGATCGCCGATGCGGCTGCCACTTTTTCAATCTGAATCCGTTTCGCTTCGTTCCGTTGAAACGTCCGCAGTCCGGCCGACGTGTGCGCGCGGTGCGCCGTAATGAAGATAAAATCTCGCCGAGAGAACCATGAACTTGCTACCGACTAGGCGCACGAACCTCAAGCAAACCGCCTTCCTGCTTTACCATAACAATGATATTACAATGCGTGCAACTCGGACTTTTTCGTTTTCGACGGTTTCCGATAGGGCGCCTTATCTAACGATGTAATGGACAGGTATCGTTAAATTTTGCATTTCCTATTTATCTTCGCTTGAAGTGGGGTAAATAAACGACGCTAGTATTTACAATGCTTAAATCGGGAATCTCTATTGTAGTTTAACTTGAATGAATTGCGGATTTCCGCATTCCGTTGCCAACATTCACTGTTGTCTTGCTCAATGTGGATATTAAAAATTTATCTGAAATTAATAGCAGGAATCCCTTTTCGAACTATTTACCTTAAGTCTAGATAATAATCCACATTTCTCATTCATTTCTTTACTCGTATGCGACGAAGACAGGTGATTGTTCTATGTATAGGAAATGGCAAAATTCATCCATAATCAAGAAAACATGTACTTAGGTGAAATCAAGAAAACCAAAAGAACAGGAAAAGGTATCTCCTACTCTCTATTTTTAACGATTAAACGATAAAAAGTAAACGATTAACCTTTCCTTTATTTAAAAATCGATAAATCGCTATCATCTTAATGCAAATTGCTACGTAAACATGTTACAAGCTATAACTACAAGAACGATAAATAAAAAGCGGCATTACCTTAATAATATGAACACGTAACTCGGTACATCAACATAAATAATTACGACAAAAGAGCGGGAAACGCATACCTACAAGTATCTAATTGTTAGACACTTAAACGGCACAAAATGAACGCTGTGTGCGAAATTTACATTTTCTCTAACATCTTGCGGCTACCATTTGTCTTCTTTAATTCCTTTATACACGGATGGTGATCATTACCTAACACTAAGTGTGTAGTTATACTGTTAGGTAGTTTAAGTTATGTAAATTGGACGGAATTAAAATAGCGATCTTATTTACTATCTAATCTAATTAAGCGGAGTTAGTGTGAGTGTATTCCGAAGTAAAATATCGGAGGGAAGGAAAGGTTTTAAAAAAACATTGCGAAGTTCGATGAATCGGATCGGTCGAAATTAGAGAATCGTATTGATCTGACTGAATGTACACATGCGTTCTTCTCTAGGTAATGACATGATTGATGATGATGGCGTGACATGAAGAACATGATTTATAAATTTTACAGGAGGATCATATCAAACACATCATTTTTTCAGATTTACGACATTTTCAGATCATGGACTGATGACGCTAATACTTGGTAAACTGTCATAGCTTTTTAGCTATAACTCCCAATTTTGCCGAATTTGAATCTTAACTTTTATCTAAATTTTGCTAAAAAAAAAAAAAAAAACAGAACCAGGTATTACAAGTGCATCGTTACCATTAACATTCGCATAATTACATATACGCATATGTACATTTGCCGCTGAACCTGTTCCATGACTCCTGCAATCTCAGCAAAAGTATGTAATAACAGCAAAGCTAGAAATATCTGCATCATTATGGTTTGTCCTACTTGCTATTATTCAACATTAATTATTATTGCAACGTAAATTGTCGAAGGTACAGTTAAATAAATACATACGTGTACAATAATTGCAATAAGATACACGATTTTAGTAGAGAATAATCGACCTACATATCCGTATTTACGTGTAAGAAGCTAGCCTGAAGAGGTTTCACCCTAACGTAGAATAAAATATTTTTTTGTTTATATCTCAACGTTAGTCACTTTTTCCGGCGATGCTCCCATCTTTTAAATCCTTAAATGTGGTAATCATTTGCTAACCTTACCAGCGTCAGAGGAACACCGACCAAATAACACATCGAAATTCTCCCGAAGGAAATGCACATTTATGTGAGATTCAAGCGACAATCACTCTTATAATATCTCCGCTGCTCTGTATTACACGTCACATTAACATAAGACAAAACCGGCTCATACCTAAAAAAAATTATAACAAGCTTTACGACATGGCGTTACACATTAACATTATTGACATTGCGTCTGAGATCATTATTACATCTCGGAACATTAACATAATGATCTATAATCCGGTAATATTAACAATGAATGTAGATGTGATACACTAACATAGATCTATGAGATCGTTAACCAGGCCGTCCACATTCCGCAAGATAAATCCTTTATATTTAACCTATTAAATTCATCGTTTTCCATTCAAAATCATTTATTTTCAAGCACTTTTTAGAGATAAGAAACATACTCCCGAACGCCGTGTCGGACAAAGGCGGGTGAAACCATCACTTTTTGCACAGACTCGTGCTTTTGGGATTTATTTGGGCTTATTGGGAAGCCAATAGACAACACGAACCCTTTCTCATGAGACGAACAGACACGAATCTGTTTAGTCCCCGCAAAAGGGCGTTTGCCCTCTCTAGTCACAACTAATATTTTACTAACGAGGAACTGTAAGAGTTTGCCAACAACGAGGCTACTACCTAAGCGCAAAATTAGATTTTTGCATACAATAGAACTGGTTGATTTAAACCCATTACGCTATTACGTATAACACTGCGCTTACTATTAATACAATTTCAGATCGGATCGGAGGCGTTAAATTGATTAATTGTGGGAAAGGTAGAAGCTTAACGGATTTAGTGGAGCCGAAATTGAACTTGATTTGCAAACAATGCCCAATAAAAAATATTTTAACGTGAACTACACGTGGAAGGTTTACGTGTAGAAGAAAAGCCGGATGCACAACAGTTTTGATTTATGAATTCATAGTTTGTATCATTGCATCAATGGAGATATTGTTAAACGGTTATTGGGTGAAAACCGTAAATACAAAAAAAAAAAACTTAGTTAATTAGACGCTAAATAAAAAATCGCTCTATCTGTACATTCGATTAAGCATTTCTTTGTTGAAATTATAAATAATTTAAAAATTTAAATTTTCGTAAAATTGTTGCGGTGTATTTAGAAATTAACCGAAGGCAATATGTGTAAGAATATGCTTATACAGATACACGTATACGTAGCTGCAGACACATTAACAGAGCAATATTATTGGATGTTTACCGTTAAGTACATTACATTCCATTCTAACAGCGTATAACGTTCAAGTTCAACTGAACTGAAAATCGTCATTTTCATCGCCTTTTTATTGGCATATTGAACGTGACGCTTAACAAGGGATTACGAGAAACGGATGTTCAATACAATGAATTGGAATTTTTTTTACTTGTTGCTTTTGAAGAGACAGAAAGTGTGACATGGTAACCGCGAGATCCTCCCGTAACAATAAATACGTATTGAGTATCGTTCGTAACATAACGGTCATATGACACTAATTCCTTTTCAACAGCTGTAGGAAAGGCATAATCTTTTATTGCCCGTTCAAGATTATTCCCGTATTGAAATTATTATTCATCTACGGTTTGTACTATTTATCTTATTGACTGGGTAATACATTAATGCAAAATAAAACAAGATAATCGGATAATACGCGTTCTAGATTTTCTTTTCTGTTAAACTGCTGATGCATTGCAGTATGTCTACCAGGCGTAACTAAATAATTACTCAAATTACTGCACAATACAAACAGTGAGTAGTCGATATTTTAGTTTGCTTTAATTGTACATATCAGCACGCATTGAAAAATTTATGAAATCGACGCCCACGAAGAAACGAATTATTCTATTAAGAAGTAATTCCTTTCTTGGTGGCGGCGGATTCCAAGAAATCCACGCCAAATCCCGAAAAAAGTCCGATTTCCGAACAGATTCGAAGGTAAAGCTTCTTACGCACTTGGAAGGGGCTAAATCAAGGTAAAAGCGTTGGATCCAGTGACGTAATTATTTAAGAAAAAATGTGGAAGGACAAACGAGTTACAAAAACCTTGAAGAATACGCAGAGAGAGAGATAATTCAATTTTTTTTTAATGTTAAGAAAAAGATAAATTCTGTTGCAATGAATTTTCGTATGCTCCACTGATGTGAAAGTAATTCTGTTAGTTTGCTTCATAACAAAAACGCAACATATTCTTTAACCAATACCTTGCATTTCTATGTTATACAACTATTTGTCAATAATATTGATCGTGTAAAAAGTACGAAGAAAATATAAAATGGCCTTCCGGGTTTACATCATAATCGATTGGTTCCTTTTCGCTCTGAACTAGTACAGCAAGTCAGCATCTAAATGGGCGCATCTAGGTAACTAGTTCTCGATTTAATTGAGTCTAGATCATGCGTTAATATGAGCTATGAATCACCTCGCGGTAGTTTGCGAAAAATTGCTAATGGTAACCGTTATGTAGTCTATAATCAATAAGCACTTTAATATACGTAGGAGCCTAGATGTCCGACGATAGTTACGAACAGCAAAGTGAAATTTAACGTATTAACCAGCAGAGAAACAAACAGTAATAATACCATGCACGGCATTATACGGTTAAATCGTTTTACTAACGAATCGCGGTGGAAATTTTAAACAGTATTAATTAACATTAAAATTATATCGCTTTAAAATAAGTAAAAAATAAATTACGCTTTCACGAAGATCATGCACACCTTGACGTTATTTTTTAATGAGATTCGCAAATACAGAAATCGGAAACCTGAATATTATAACAGCAACTTTATAATGGCGTGAATGTTAAAAAGAAAAATACATCTAAAGAATTCATGTTGGTCTATACTTACATATATTGCACTAATTACAATTATCATAAAAAGACCACGGCTTTCCGTTGATTAAAAACTGAGATGCGTTGATGAAGAGAATGCCTTTTATAAATTTAAGAAGACAACCAATTAGGTTAATGAAGGTGTCGAAGACATTTGCGATGTTTAAATAAACGAGCGGTTTTTTAAAAGCTTGCTGGAAGGAAACTTCGCGCATTTAATTAAAACAAGCGAATGAACTGCTTCGTTCAACCACGCACACTTATACAGCATCACCAACTTATGCGTGGGTTATACGTATAGAAAAAAAAAAAAATATTCCCAAATAAGAAAAAATTAAATTCTATTGAAATTTTCAAATTTCGATGCATACCTTGGAAGTTGGCTTTGTAGGAAGTTGAATAGAAATTCTCTTTAGACTCATGAGTGCGATAACGTGATCGCTTATTAGACTTCGTCGCTACTTATAAGACGATCAATCTATTTTATCACATGTTGTTTGCATTTGAAACGAGAACATTTTAAATTACGTCAGCAATACTGCTGCAAAAATGAACACCGCTAACATTACGTTGAAACAGGTAGGAAGTTTGAAAATGACAATGGCGAAACGTTGAAACCTGGACAACGCTCGATGCTAGTTCTTTATTCGGCTAAGCTACCAAAAGGATTCTTTAATCCTTGTTATTTTCGGCCTCCTTTCAAGAATTTTCGTTAATTGAAAGATAAAAAGCTTGCTAACTGAACTTGTACTGTGCGCTATCTGATATACCCATCAAATCTCCAATAAATCACACGCTAATCCTCCTGAAAAAACTAATACAGTGCATATGTTGAGTGAAGTGTAATGTATTGAAACCGATGTTCTTCAACATTGTTTCTGTTTCTTTAAACTCTTTTTCTTCTTTAATCTCGCAGATACTAAGTATCGTACATGTTTAGCCTTTTACATTTGAAATACAATCCTGAAGAGAAGACATACGGCTGGAAATCACATTAAATGTTGCATTAACAACTGTTTAACATACATAATTACATGCTAAGCGGTGGAGATATCTTTTATTACATATAATACAGGACAAGCCGTTAATGAGATCGCTCCTTTAATATTCACGATCTTCTTCCACGTTTATTGTAAACGCACCCGTTTTTACCGTATTTGATCGTAAAACCGAATATAAATTTACGAATACTTGAATAATAATTGCAATCGGGAAGGATTACGATATCTTTGGGAGTTTCGCCGCAATTTCCTTTTGAAGTAATAAGCCTGGCAATTAGCAATAAGTTATACACGCAGTAAAAGTAATAAACGCACGCACGTGAGACTGTCTCAAAGGTGTATATACATTTTGAGTAATTTATTAGAATGCCCCAATTACACTCCGCCAAAAAAGTATCGCATAAACTAAAAAAGGGCATTTATAAACCAAGATATTTTTATACGTTCACAAAAAGTTTGCCTCGTGTATGTGAACTATAAAAACACTAAAAAAATCATGGAACATAGCTTTTTTACTTTTTTTTTTTCTAAAAAAACACATTTAGAAAAATGCATATGTGTAAGGTTTGTTCAGTTGTTTATTGAAAGTCTTCCTATACGGACAAATTGCGACAAGTGCGAAGTCAGAGTTCTGTACCAACGCTTTTAAAATTAAAATGAGCAATTTAACTTCAGAACAAGTGGCTGCTATAGTTGCTTTAATCGAAGATGGACGATCTCAAGCATACGTTGCTAATTTGATGAACATCAATCGGTCAAGTGCTTCTAGAGCCATAGCCAGATATAGGGAAACAGGCAATTACAGTAGAAGACCTGTACCAGGTCGTCCAAGATGTTCTACTCGCCAAGATGACCGCTATTTACTACTACAAGCATTACGTCCAAGACATGTAACTGCGAGACAATTGCAGAACGACTTGGCTAGAGTCGGAAATACTCGTGTGAGTACTCAAACTATTCGGAATAGGTTACGACAGAGTGGATTAAGAGCTAGAGTAGCTGTAACAGCCCCTTGTTTCACTAGGAACCACCGAGTGGATCGCTTAAGGTTTGCCAGAGAACATGTAAATTGGAACATTAACGACTGGGCCAATATACTCTTCACAGATGAGTCAAGATTTGGTCTTTACACCTCAGATAGGTGTATCTCAGTGTACAGATGTGACGGTGAGCGCTATTCGCAGTGTAATATCAGACCTAGACCTAATTTCGCTGGTGGCTCTATTATGGTTTGGGGAGGCATCTGTTTAACAGGCCGTACAGAGTTAGTACCAGTAGACAGAGGTACACTGACCGCCCACAGGTATACAACGGACATTTTAGAAGAACATGTAGTGCCATATGCGCCAATTATAGGAAACTAATTCATGTTAATGCACGATAATGCACGACCGATGTTGGTTTCCAGTTTTAGATTGGCCTGCGGTAAGTCCGGACATGAACCCTATCGAGCACGTGTGGGACCTCCTTTACAGACGGATACGAACCCAAAATGTTGCCCCAGCGGACCTCCATGGACTAGAGAATGCTCTCCGAGACGAGTGGGAGAATTTGGATCGGGCTTATATACGGAGGTTAATCGAATCTCTGCCAAACCGTATGCGAGCGGTCATAAGAGCCGGAGGTGGCAATACTCAGTATTAAAAGCTACTGTTATGACATTTTTCTTTCCAAAATTATAATTTCTTGTTTTAATAAAAATCTCAAGTATGAGTTCTTGTTTTTATTTGGCCTGTATTTCATTTAAACAATCATAGAAATTATATCTTAGAGCGCATTAAAGTATATTTACAACTTTATGCTACAAACAAAGATTATGCGATACTTATATGATTCAAAACTAAATTATGCGATACTTTTTTGGTGGAGTGTATTAATACCCGTCTGCATTTCTCCCTATATACATATTTCTAAGGATAACTTCTTTAATCTTTCCAGAAAAAAGTTAAATTTTTTTAATTAGATAAAAAGGTTAGATTAAAATTAGATAAGGTTTAATGCGTAGCAGATATAAAAGCATTATTCCTCTCTTGGATATATTTTACCTATTTTAATAAAGACAAATATTGCAAATTTTCGTTTTTTTTTTAATCATTACGCAGTAAATCAAGAAAATCGATAATTCGAATAATCGGTACAAGATCTAACTGCTTTATTTCAACAATTTCCTCGCCACGGTTCAAGGCTGATTCTCCCAAGAATACTAAAATTAAATAACACCAAATTAATGGATAATAAACTCGGTGGAAACGAAACTTTACACGTCATCATGCCGTGCTTGGAATTCTTGATGGGATTTTTTTGAAACTTCTTTATGTCGTATTATACTAATCCTAATGAGATTATTACGTCGCGACAGCGGATAATTTCGATCCTTTATCATCTTCATTTGTACATCTTCGCATCGTGTGTGTGTGTGTGTGTGTGTGTGTGTGCGTGTAGTAACGCGCACATATGAATATTTCGAATATACCGACGCCAACCGTCTAACCGAACGATGTGTCTTTAGATAAACTGGTTTGAATTCTTCTTGTTATAGTTGCTTAATCGTTAAAGGTTTCGTGGGATAATTAAAACGAAAAGGAAATAGGCGGCGTTGCAAGTATTAATTTATTTAAATTGATTTATGAGAGTAATTGTTATTTTTCGTGCAAGAAACATGTCGAAGATGACAGATTTATTATATGTGGTTTAGGTTAGTTATTATAATCGTACTTAATAAAAGAGAGTTTTAATAATGTAATATCTTATTAACGATCTAGAAGCGGAAGAACAAATGCAAGGCTAAGACACAAAGCAAAACGCTATCGGGAAAAAAAGGGCATAAAACCAACAAATTAAGATCGTTTCAATTGCCTACTACTACACAGTATTGAACAAAGTGGACACTAGATCAAATCAAGCTACCTTTTTTGCTTACGTTTCTGGCTTTAGCATCTGGGCCACTAGCCGCGACAAAATTGATTAATCGATGTGTAATAAAATACGTAAAGGACTTAGCAAGACCGGATTACTCTACCCGAGGCACTTCTTGACCTTTCAGCGACTTTTTCAGATTTATTGTGGTTCCGCTCTCATTAGATCGGTTTTGCTTTCTTTGCTAAATTTAGCTTTAGTCTTGTGAGTGATCCCTCTACATAGGTTTCGGTTCTTTGGGTATTCTGAGCGAAAAACTTCTTCCACCTGGCAGGATCAACATGCTGTTTCCTCTATCAAGCTCAGATTACACATGTGCTTCTTAAGCATACGATGTCCTGTTAAGAGTTCACTCTACTGTTTTAACTGACTTCCTGTTTCTGCCTTAAATGTAAGCCTAGATCCAATCAAGATATAACTTGCTCCTGACCAGAAATGACGTCTTGCACCTGTCTTGAGATTTATCTTTCCATTGTTTAGTGATAGCTTTTGCTACTGTATATGATATAAATATAGGAGGCCATTAATTAGTCTGCAGTTTGTTAGCCTAGCTTCCTCCTTGGATGTATACATACATATATGTAACGAGTCCAGGTTTAGGACGACCTCCAGAGCAATTGTTGGCGTGATTATTGTTTGCAAAAAATGTAATGTCTAGGTATGCGTGCTTGATGGAGAGTAAATAATTAGCATAACAGGACGTTCAGAGAAAATTAAAGCTGAATGTCGTTCTAAGGTTGTTATTCGGAAACGAAACTATCACTAAGTACATATATTTATTTTAAACGGTAAGTAATTCGAAGAAATTAATGGTCAGTACGTCGATATTTCTAAATTAAAAAAGAAACACCCGAGAACAAGCTTTTACTTTAAAAAAATATAGAGACGGACGACAATGAGGAACAGGAATACGACTAACTAAAAACCAGCACAAAATACCTCCAACCGCGAACTCTCAATGAAACACCAGCACGTAGCATCAGAGCATTCGACTTCCCAGTATCCAAATAGTAGCTGTTGACGACGGCCACTACTTTATTGTATACGAGAGTTTATTCAATTCAAGGCATTAGTGGGGAGCCGATACATACTCTACATACTTGCTCATGGAGCTCCGTGGTTGCTCGCTTGCCAGATGACTGCTTGCGTACGGTACAGCGTATGAACCGAATCGGTGTTTACGATCGAATGTATTGCGCCGATATGACGGACAAATATAAGTTGAAATATACTCTTCCGCGCAGTTAAATATCAAAAAGCTGAAAAAATGCGATAAACGAAATTTTGAAGGCGTTGATTGAAGGCGTAAGAGGCTCCAAAAGTACATGTAGGCAAGATCAAGTGAACTGATTCTTTAAAATTCTGCTGTTAAAAAAAAAATAAATTAAAAAATATTAATTAATTCGAGTTTGATCATCGGAAAGAACGCGAAGTTTTGTTACTTGTTAAGTTATAACATTCTACTACAAATAATCCTAATCTACTAAGCTTTTTCTTATTAGAAAGCCGCTGTCTTTTTAATTGAGATATATCTTATTAACACGGAAAACCAGTTACTTTCATACCTATTATTAGAAATAAATAACCATTCATTATGCAACTGCATGCATAGCAACCGAATTAAACTTGAAAATTCAGGAAATTGTTCCTTTCTTATCCTCAAGAGATTACGAACATAACCATCAAATCTGTAACAAATAATTATAGCAGATTCTAGTTCTACACCTCCAAGGTACAGAACGAAACGAACAGTAAAAACGTTGTTGTAGCGGAGCATTCGCTGAAGCGAATATTGACGTTGTCCTTTGTTAAATTTTTCGATTCTAGTGTGGCATGTAAAGGATGTAGCTTGCAACGAACGCAAGACCCAATTTGTTCATTATTCCCTTTAGTTGCTACTGAGAATCGTGCGTAAGACATTTTAAAAATTTTAACAAAAGCCTTATTTTGCTGTCTTATTTTGTTATTATATATTGTTACGTTCTTGTAAAGCAGTATTCAAAACCGCAAACATTCCATTATGACCAAAAGATATCATCGGGGTTGTTTAATTGAAAATCGTGCCGTTCTCAGAATTAGAAGGTCGATGGAAACAAGCTACTCGATATGGACACGAATATTGAACGCGATCGCCCGTTTAAGAATTAGGTTACGCTTTAATAACAATAAAAAAATTAGTTTCTTATAAATTTTTAGTCGGTTATAGTTCATTAAGTTCCAATCGAAGATTTACCTTTTTAAACTAAATTATTCTAAAAACGTAAGATGGCCACGGTGGTTTGTAACACTTACCACTAAGCATAATCAACTCATATCTAGGATGCGAAGTATTAGATCGCTTCTTTTCGTATTTTATCGAGAATCTAGTAAAATTCAATAAAAAAAAAATTGTAGTAATTGCACTAATTTTTAAAACAATCTTCAACTAGAGTAGAGAAGGGGTTTCGTTCGTGACATCTTATTAACTCTTCCTCGCAATCCTTGCGCTATTCTTTTAATTAAAGACAACGAAGATAATTTATACGTAAACACCGAACTGCTGAAATGGAATGATAAATTAAGCTGATACAATTTAAAATGCTCGTGTTTTCTTATTATTCTCTAGTTTCTCAGGAAATGAAGGCCTTCTACTACGAGTAGTTTTATTCGGTGAATGTTTGTTATAGTTATGACACTAAATGCGTGCAATTATGAAATTATATAAGTTACAATGTTGAGAAAGCGTGTTTTATTTTTCTAGATTTTTAAAGAACTTGGATTCCTTTTGCATGTATGTCGTTTCCATGCAAACTGTGTAGAATCACAAAGATTATCATGCAGGAAGTAATGCGTTTAACTACCTCATTTCGTTTAATACCATTTAATTACTGGATAATAGTTAGTTATTTTTACGGAAGAAAACTCGATTACAATTTATCATGTTATTCATTTTTGCCTTCTATATGAAAGTACATAAGTGGCTGTTTTTTTTTTTTTATGAAATTTCCGTGTGAAATGTATGCTAATAATAATAATATTTGTTTGATTATGTACGGTATTTGCATTTATTATCTTTATAAACAACCGCTTCCTCATTCTAAAAAAAAATAATAATTTTTCGTTACAAATTTTCAAGATCCTTCAAGTTTCAAGAGCCTTAACAATATCTTATCAACTGATCCTGGTACGACCTCCTTGGATCTTCCTCAATAATTAAATCCATTAGTTGATCAATCACAGACAGCTTTATGAGTGATTCCTCTACGCGAGCGACAAAATGAGCATTTCCGGTTCCTTACTTACTATAGTTGAAAATTACTTTTTCAACGATAACTTTTAAACAATTTAAACAATTCTTTTCTTGACACCTACCAAGTCTAGAGCATTTGGTCTCTTTTGTATTTGCGTTCGTGCTCGATCCGTACAAGTCTGCATCAAATAAATAAATAAACAAAACTAATACTATATTTAGCCTAAGCCGCTATCAATGTAATCGTAACGAATAATAGGGAATCACAGCAATAAAGCATATCAAGCTAGCTTATCAATAAGCTGCATTTAATAATAATTGAAATGCAGAAAAGCTCGACTATTTATTTTCGATCCAATTTATAGGAAATCGTCCAGAGAGCGTATTAGTGGCGAATGTCGAGGAATTATCGATACAAGCTGCACTGTCTACAATTCCAATGCATAATCATTGATTCCAATATATCCATGCATTTACATTTACACCGTCATCGAAGCGCTATAGGTCCCGATATAGGTCACCTGCATGTACATGTATAATTCTGATTGGAACTTGAAAATTATATAGAATTTATACCGAGCACACCGTGTATGCTGCAGGTATTTGCTTTTATTTCATAACTGTATTCCATCATTCTTACGTACGCAGAGGAGAAAATGACGGGGAATGTTATGCCAATCAAGTACCGATAGCCTTTTTAATTAACCTTGATGTGTGCGTATAATAAAATAGGACTTCGTTCAAATGAACAGCCTCTTTTATATCATGTATTCGTACTATTTATATTGAATGGAAGATTGCATATTTTAATAAGATTCGTTCCATTTGCTTCGTGTCCTTTTATTTCTTAGAGAATTATGGCTATACTTAGAGCGCAAGTTCACTGTGTTTCGGAAGCCTAATCGATCAAGTGGAATTGTTAATTATTAAGAAAGGCTAACGCATCCTCAAGAATAAGTGTTTTCGAAAATTTTTGAAAGATTGCGCTAAATGGAATTACAAAACAAAATAATTAATCTAAAAATTATCTAATATATTCTCAAATGATGCTACTTCACTTTCTCAAATATTTATTACAAAAGAAGAGGTCGTTTGCCAAATTGTGTTACTTTGTAATTATCTCTAGCACTTGTCTTGTTTTATGTGTAATCGTTATTCTCTTTTCCGCGAAGCTCGTTGTTTTTATTGAAATTTATTATTATCATCGCTATTTGATAACGATCTCTAACAAACAGGCAAGGGAGACTATTGACGGTTATCTGAAATGTGTTCAAAAATCTATTTACAGAATAAGACTGCAGGCAAACTGTTACCAACGGCAAAAATATAAACGAGAGAGATGTACTTCCGTCTCAATTCTTTTATGAATGTCGAATATCGTGTTGCCTGCATAGAATGAATAGTCTAATGAAGTTTGAAATCGTTTCAAGTCATTTTCTTTTAAGGCATTACACGGATGACTAATGACATTACCTTGCAACATGAGATGTGTTAAGTTTCAGAAGTTTATCCGTTACTTGCGATTGCCGATATAATAGAAGAACTTCGACGAAGAAAACAAAAAACATGAAAACCATATCCGCTATCATTGATGCTGATAAACTAAAAATAACATTAATTTGTTAAAAATCTTATTGTTCCTCATGAAAGGCCTCACGATTAAAAGAAGTTAAAATCTAAATAAAAATATATTTTTTATGTATGTAAATAGTCATAAAACCATTCTCTACTCGATCTTGTCTATTTTGTCTTCTTTCCTTGCATGATTTATTGTCTAATTAAGGTTCAGGAAATCATTTCCCGCAACATTCATCAACGGTAGATAGCCCACATTTTCAACTGAATTCCGCAAAATAATTAATTGTTAGTCGCTTCCACGAGATTGCTCTCGCAACTCGTTACGACGGTACAAGATAAATTCATTAGTATCTTGCTTCATAGTCATATTCTTACTTGCCATAACATCTCTTTTAGACGCACGTTACACTTCCTATGAATATTCGAAAGGCAATTTTAAACGGATCCTTTACAATATTTACGTTATTTTACAGAATCCGTTATTCAGGTTGACACTCCCATAATAACCTTAATATATGCATTTATGGACCATTAACCGTATTGAATGCTTGGAGTATAATTTGAATGGGTGTGATGCAAAATTTTGCAAATTAAGTTTTTCACGAGGGATCTGAAATCGACGAAACGCGGAGGCCGTATGCATTAAAGCTAGCGGTGTTAGGATAATATCGATATATTATACCAGTCCTCTTGATTTATGTAATTACAATATGTTGATGATTTATCTGTTTTTGGTCTGCGTGTATCTATTAAAATTAAGATGTCCTATAAATTAGCATTTGCGAAAAGATCTTTTCCTTCCTATTGCTGTTATCGCTTTACAAAAGTTTGGGATAATTTTATGTAATATTGGTCTGCTAGATTGTTGACAACAAACGGTTGTAATATTCAGTGTATAAAGAATTCAATCCTGCACCGGGCGTGAAAGCACCAGAACTTACAAGATCGGAAATGATTGATTTCTATCTATCAATCATTTCTAGCACTATTTAATAAAATGCAAAAAAAAAAAACATTAAATTCCAACATTCCCCATTTTTCCAAAATCTACGAAAAATCTGTATCTATTCCGGATATTCTCATGTAAACTTTGTACTATTCTCAATAAACAATCTCCATGCTCACACACATAATTCCACGTGATATTTTGCATTCTCATTTTGCGTAATTACTTTCCTGGTAAAATTACGCGAATATCAATATGGAACGGCAGGAATTACGCAATACTTTCGCGTGCGAAGATTCTTTCATAGACCGGTAACTTCCTCGATGCTCGCGCAAGAAAGGCTCCGATTACGGACAGACATCCAAACGGAACGCCAAGACAATATGATTCCGCTTGTACAGGTATACAATAAAGAGATCCGATAATAATGCGAATTATATGCAGTTCGTAATGAAATTACGTACTTGCCGCGACATAATTCGATTCGCGTTATCGGGACGGGAACGGTATTATACACCTGCGGATCATCAACTACCAATACCGTAAGTGTTTCTCTGAAAACTTGCAAGCCGTATGACTATATATGTAGATTTCGGCTTGTTTCATTTGTTCGTTTTTGTTGTTGTTTGTTTTATTCCTTTTTCACATGTAAAATGCGAAAAAGGGCGGCAATCTTATACAACAAAATGTCTTTAAAATTGAATATTATCAACGGATAAAATACAGGGTGTTTCATGAAACTTGTCAGAGAAGTTTTAATTATGTTATTTATTAATGGAGCTCTGAAATGTTGAAATCATTTCCGGTTGAACCGTAGTAAAACATTAAATCGTCGTATGCAATAGTGCAGCTAAAGATATCGCGGTCCGTTTTCCTCTTTAACTTTCAAGATTTGTTTGTATTCTCGCAATGAACTTATTGTTAACACCCTCTCTTTGTAAAAATAAATTGTTCCTAAACATGCGGTTGATGACTCGGAAGCAGCCGGGAAAATCTGGCCCTAGTGCGCAACGCCAACGATAGAAAATTGATTTCGTTCGATTTATTTTCGGCGAAAGAAAAAAAAACAAAGCCATATTTTCCAATTTTCCGAAGAAAACGTGATAAATATATTCCTTCTGGAAAAATTCTATTTTTCCGTTAAATTACCACTTTCCTTGCCCTTGCAATATAAAGAAGGAGAAAGTAAAAGAAGCTCTTTCCAATAAATAATCCGCAATTGTCTTTACCTTAATTTGCTAACGATGTATACTATTGTCATTAAAGTATGTTGCGCGGAATTCTTTACGGTTATTTGCTATTTTCGGATGAAACGAATACACTAAGATACATATAAACGTAAATGTGCTTACCTTTCCTTGAAATTAAAATACTTGCTTACGATCTTAAGACACTCCTTGCTTCGTACAAATACAGGAAAATATTCGCTTTCTCGCATTATTTGCGTCTAATTACCTATACGTACTGAGTAAATAGCAGTAGTCATCTTATTTTATGTAATTTCTTATCTTTACCTTTTGAGCAATTTAATTCCACCAGGCGTTACTATTTATCTACACCTGTCTATTATTCTTAATCTTCGGTGAAGAATGTCATTATTAAATTAAACAAAAAGTCGAAGCGTTTAAACGCAGAGACCGGTTTATTTCACACGGAATTTACATAATATAAAGTAAATAATTAATCATCGATATCCAACCAATTAATTGCTCAATTTTTGAACGGATAGCGTTCCGTAATTACATACTTAATCAACACTACCATGTAATTCTCTTTTCCTGCCGTCCGCTATCTACATTGTCTGTTAGATATTTCGTTAACGAATGATTATGAATGATGTTTATGTGTCTTCGTCGAATATATAATATTCGTTAATGTCTTTGATGAAATGATTTTGGACGCATTTCGCTGTGTAACAGCTCATTACTGAACATTTATGAAAGACGATATTAATCGATTAATTGTACCCTAATTGCATAATTTGACGAAATATTTATAAAGACCTCTGGCATCACGATCGGAAAAAATTGACCGAAGCCCGTTCGATACAACGGCATTTTTAATGACAAATCTACTGTCAAATGGGATAGAACCGTCACGAAAATCACGGAATTCGATAAAAAAAAATGGTCGTTGCATCAAACGGGCTTAGCAGTTTAATTAGCCAGGGCTTTTGCTTTTTTACTCTTTTTACTAAACGTATGCGCTTATTATTTAATGTTATGGTAAGAATATCATAAAGTAAACAGGTCGATTTAGTAAATATAGTCTTCTAATACGTCTTGATGAGGTATAAGTAGGAATTTTTTCAAAAAAAAAGAACCCCTTCAGCGTAAATCTATTACAGGGAAATAAGGTACAGTCATTTAGTTGATCGCTTAACTGTGCTTAATGGACGTAAATGCACGTTTAAGAGATAAATGTTATCACAAGCTCTCTGTTGTGCTGAAGCTATGATAAAGTTGCTAATTTCCTGTCCATCTATCAATTGCATAAAGAGAACTATCCTTAACCGCAAATATTATAGCATGCGACACCTAAATAAATAATTGGAGGACGATTTGTGAAACGTCACATTTGCATAAGCGAATAGCGCGTTTGAGTACGGATCTAGCAATCAAGCAAAGAACCATCTCTGCTTCAATGCTATAAACAGAAATCGATCGTAGCTACCTCTCCAGTAATAACATAAAAAAGATGACCGTGTTCAAGATAATAAAATATCGTTTAATATTGCTAAGCGACGCAACATTAATAGAAACTTCATCTCATCGATGTAATAATATTTATTTTCAAATTACCCAAAGTAAAATTAAATATCAATTCTTCCGTTCGCCGTTCGCGATCTAAAAGCAAGCCGATATTTCTTCCTTAGACCATAAATAATTTCGACTTAACAAAAAATACCAATACCAATTTAAAATTTTTTCTAGATTACAGTTAACCTTTCAAATGGCAAATTGATGTTACCTTACGTAATCAAATTCATTTTAATTCGTAAAATATCGCACAAAAACCCAATAACCGAATAAAAAGCGGAGATGTCAATTTTTAACAAAAACAAAACAAAAAAAAAAAAGCTATCGGATTAGATTAGAGACCCCGCCCTGACATAATCTGTTCGCGAGAGATGTTAGTACTTAATTGCGAATTAATGTAACTGGTTCCGAGAATCTTCGTACCAGATACCGACCTAACCGTTGGATAGCTTAACGAGCGCCCGATAAAACTCGCCTGCGAAATACCCAAGATACATACGAAAAGTGAAAAAAAAAATACCAACACCATCGTGATGTAATGTATGGCTTCCTGTGCGTAGATACGTTTTCTGAAGAGCCCTGTACGATCGTCGTTATTATAAGGTTCGGGTCTTAGATGTTACGTTGTACTGTTTAGTTAACGTATTTATTGTTATTGGCTATTCAAAAAAAAAATGTATTTCTCTAATAGCGCAAAAGAATTTCATGGAGGAAATACTTAGTTTACGGCATATCCGGCACTAGTAAATCCTGCAAGGCTGAAAAATTAAAATTGTATTCGCTACTGTCTCTTATTATATAATAACTAAATGTTTTACCAATTAGTTTTAATAAAAAAAAAAAACAAAAGAAAACAGGAAATCCTATAGGGGACATCAGCAACAGCTACAATACTGTTTAATATTACTTACTGATAAGATCATATTCAATATATTTTGCTTAGAAATGCAATTTTCTGTAATTTATATATCTTTAATTATCTTAAATTCATTTGCATCTTGTATATCTTTGCTTCTATAACAGTTTCTACTCTATCTGAATTAAATCCATTCTTTCCGCTTTTCACTGGAAACTGTTTAATTATTCGAATATTCTCAGATAACAGCTAAAGTAATCAAAATTCTAATCAAGTCTATTCGGAGATACAACTTCCTTAATAGTTCTTCCTCCAAAACAGCATTTGTTAGCCAATTGTCTTTCAAAACACCTCGTTAGTCATCAGCGCACTGTAATAATATGAAATCTGCTTCCTGTCATTGTCTCCTAAAGTTCAACTTACGTAGTAAATATAATGTTTTCCTTCCTTCCTTTACGTTTAACGTTCGCACATTCCCCGGATAATTCAGAGCATTTACAAACGCGATATACCGTTATATACTTTCGCAAATATAAATAAACACCCGATACAAGTAATATTATGAATGTTGGGCTAAGAAATAGGTACCGGGCTGGAATAAAATAGGCAACCAATGAGCGATACGAATTTAGCGATGTAACCTATAAACTATAAGCTTACAAAATAAATGCTTGTGTAGATAACATGATAGTAACGCATGTTTTCTTTAATTTTTTTCAGCGATCTCTTCAGTACCGGGAGCATTATGGCTCCTAATTCGGAGGAAGGGAGGAGGATCGGCACTTTGGCAGCGTGGGGAGAAGACGCCGTTTCAAAGGTAACTGCAATAACTGATCTCACGGCAAGAAAATATTGTTACAAAACAGAGATGAAGGCGGCAGAAGAAGGTCTGCTCGAACATCGGATTCTCTAAATTCGACAGACGGAACAATCCCAAAATCAGCTCAAATATTAACACTTCCTTGTTAACAATATCCCGTCATAAGTAAAGTTCGCCACTCTGAGCGCTTCACGAAATTATCAAAGACTAGACAGACTCGTGTTTTATCGACTTTCCGAAAAACCACGGGGAACCCTTTCTTATGAGACGGACATGTTAAGCCGCTTTCTCCTTAAGTACAACAATTATTACATATTACTATCAACTTCTTTTTGTAATCATTTTCTCCTAAAATCCATAGTAATCTTAATCGTAAATCATAATAAAATTAATTCTAATGAAATTTCTTAGTTTCAAAACAAGTCCTAGCGCCTGCTAGTCCTTTATAGAAGCTCCATTAGCTTGTTTTAGTTTTCCAGATAAGCTCTCTACGCGTATATATTTCGTTTTATTCTATTGATTGCTCATAAACTATTATCAACATACACGTAACCACAAATTCTATTACTTTAACGACATTTAAATTATCCCAGGTGTGAATTAGGATAGATCGAAGGTACTTCAAGGCAGAAAATTACCAGTTTACGAGCGATGAAAATACGAACGTTAATACGGCCACGTAGGTATCTAAGTTGTATTTATATACGAAGTTAACTCGGCGAAACTGTGTTAGGAGTAAACAGTAACAGCGCTTGTGCGTGTCAACATGCCATTGTTCCTATATTTGTACATGTCGGCATGTAATTGTTCCTGCATTTGTTTGTTATTATATCGTGGCTTTTCATCTAAACGAAAAAAAAAAAAAACGTATTTTCGGAAATTCGGTTAAAAAAATTAATTTTATATGCGCTGTTAAGATGGGTGCTGAGACACTACGCAAATTGCCGGGATGGCTATTCATAAAACAAACGACGAAGTACATGAATGGAGAGAAAAGCAAATTATTAGCACATTTATTGGATGCCAACTTAATTCGACAATTATAAGAACTTCAACTTATGAAACGTATTCATCGACTACGTTAACGCGACGCTGGATTTTAAGCGCACCCGTATTGTAGACGGTAAGACATTTCGGTTATCCGCCGTTGTACGTTATAATAAATTTTAATACCCCCGGTAAATGGGATATCCAACATATATTTTATCATCATTAAAATGGCTAAAGTAATAACTTTTATTACTTTCTCAGCTTTAATGCAAATTACACTCGGATTATACACAATATACCATCAGAATTATACGCGAAAGGACTTAATACCGCCGAGCAGTTAACCTCAGAAACCATTAACGAACCGCCGCGCCGTCGAAAACGATAGAGCAGCCTCCCCGGTCGGTTGGCCTCTCTCGGCGGTCGTAAATCCGACTTATCAAATTGTAACGCTCTCACATCAGAGCAGGTCGGTCGCACTTTTATTTATTGCCACAGCCTCTGAGCGCGCTAATCGACAATCATTGAATAAATTATCCCCTAAGACACCTTCTGCTGCTGCTGCTGTTGCTGGCCGCGGTGCGATAATTTCGTACCATTATTTTTGCTCGGTACACCTTCGCCGTTTAAATGAGGGGCGCTGTACAGGGCGGTCCAAATGCGATTTATCTGAACAGTAAGTAAATATACTTTGCAACTTGAAATAAATGCAGGAATGAAATCATCTAATCGTATAAGGATCCTTTTGATGTGTCGAAGTGCTCTATCACTATATTGCTCTTACTTCCTCGCGATAAAAGAGAAAAAAGTCTAAAAGTGGATCCTTACTTTGTTGTCGATTCTGTCAGCTTCTTCAGCGAAGACGAGAAAATTGCAGAAGTAGCTGTACCGGCCAATATATTCATTATCTAACAAGAAAAATTGATAATCTCCAAAGAAAAAAGCAACACAGGCACGCAACCCTTACATCACGTGAATGAAGTTACCGACAAAATGAGGCAAATATTTTGGAAAGAACAACATAGAAGTCAGATTAAGAACAACATTGAAGATTCAACAAGTCTTATTTACAGACAAAACAAAAATCAGGAAGAACCTCAAAAAAAAAAAAAACAAAGGTCCCAACTATTAGCAGCTGTAGCGTCAAAATTCAAAATAGAATAATTATAAAAATCTTCTGATAAGGTGCACGAATACACGCAAAGCACGCAGAACGTTCAATTAAATATTTATAACTCCGTCGGAGATATGACCAGAACTTATACCGCTTCGTACGATAAGTTCCTCGGAATAACCACCCATCGAACCGGTATTTACGTTTATCTCCCGTCCGCATCGAATTTGGGGCACCCTGTACACCGTAAGAGCGGGGCGGAAAAATCGCCGCGGCTAATAATAGCGTGTCGAGTTAATAATACCTTCGTGCCGTACGCAGCAATTATCAAGTGCTAGAAAAATAATCGCGTGAACGACTTTTTTACGATTATTATAATCTCCTCGCGATCATTTTTCTTTGTTTGCGTTTGTAAATTATTTCGCGCGACGTTAATAATCGTCCGCGAATACACGATTATAAGCGGTAATGGCTTTCGCATGCGAAAAAATCATCCGTATAGGCATAGAATTTTATTGAATAAATACAGCTATTACCGTTGCAACTGCGCGGTTCTTTCTCGAGATTGTAGCTTGGAATTCGGCGGTCTGAACATCGATTGCTTCGGCAGATGTCGCACTTTCTCAACTCTGCTTATGTTCGTAGATGTAATGCTAAATGTAGATTTCAAAAAGGAGTTCTGAATAAATTCTAAGGTCTACAATGCTATGAAAACAAACAGAACTGAGTCCCCGTTGGTCCATTTCGGACATTTGTAAAGCATTTTTTTTTTTTTAGATTTAAAAGATTTTTTATTATTACATATACATTTTCGTCACTGTTAAATACGTCAGCCGTACGTATTACGTAACGCGCAATACCTGAAGACACCAAAGGATATTCTGAATTGTACAAAACGCTGAACAGGACAAATCGAAATG
Organism: Oryctes rhinoceros; assembly: GCA_020654165.1. NCBI lineage: Eukaryota > Metazoa > Arthropoda > Insecta > Coleoptera > Scarabaeidae > Oryctes > Oryctes rhinoceros. The sequence continues at coordinate 1,759,048 of JAIOKQ010000548.1, read as the reverse complement.
AAAATGAAAAAAGCGTGTAATGTTTTAATCGAGCAATAAATAACAACACATTTGAATAACACTTTCCGCTTGTACGAAATTATTTAGTATGCTGAGACGAAACCTGTAAATATGTGGGACGAGACATAGATATACCTTGGCATTGAACTAGAAAGTCTTAAAAGTAAAAAGAAGTTGGCTAGCATATTTTTAGAGATAGCTTACGTTTACCAGACGTGCGCCGGCGATAATTTATTATTATTATTGACCGCGACGTATTAGAAATACAGGAAATGAGGAAGATTATAGTAATATTTGTGACTTTCATCTTGAAGCATGACTATTTTAGAATTGCTAATGTAGTATGTTTATTTCGATGAATATACACTCCGCCAAAAAAGTATCGCATAAACTAAAAAAGGGCATTTATAAGCCAAGATATTTTTATACGTTCACAAAAAGTTTGCCTCGTGTATGTGAACTATAAAAACACTAAAAAAATCATGGAACATAGCTTTTTTTACTTTTTTTTCTAAAAGAACACATTTAGAAAAATGCATATGTGTAAGGTTTGTTCAGTTGTTTATTGAAAGTCTTCCTATACGGACAAATTTTAAAGTGCGAAGTCAGAGTTCTGTACCGACGCTTTTAAAACTAAAATGAGCAATTTAACTTCAGAACAAGTGACTGCTATAGTTGTTTTAATCGAAGATGGACGATCTCGAGCGTACGTTCCTAATTTGATGAACATCAATCAGTCAAGTGTTTCTAGAGCCGTAGCCGGATATAGGGAAACAGGCAATTACAGTAGAAGACCTCTACCAGGTCGTCCAAGATGTTCTACTCGCCAAGATGACCGCTATTTACTACTACAAGCATTACGACGAAGACATGTAACTGCGAGACAATTGCAGAACGACTTGGCTAGAGTCGGAAATACTCGTGTGAGTACTCAAACTATTCGGAATAGGTTACGACAGAGTGGATTAAGACCTAGAGTAGCTGTAACAGCCCCTCGTCTCACTAGGAACCACCGAGTGGCTCGCTTAAGGTTTGCCAGAGAACATGTAAATTGGAACATTAATGACTGGGCCAATATACTCTCCACAGATGAGTCAAGATTTGGTCTTTACACCTCAGATAGGCGTATCTCAGTGTACAGACGAGACGGTGAGCGCTATTCGCAGTGTAATATCAGACCTAGACCTAATTTCGCCGGTGGCTCTATTATGGTTTGGGGAGGCATCTGTTTAACAGGTCGTACAGAGTTAGTACCAGTAGACGGAGGTACGCTGACTGCCCACAGGTATATAACGGACATTTTAGAAGAACATGCAGTACCGTATGCGCCAATTATAGGAAACGAATTCATGTTAATGCACGATAATGCACGACCGCATGTTGCAATAATCGTCCAGGAATACCTTAACGATGTTGGTATTCCAGTTTTAGATTGGCCTGCGGTAAGTCCGAACATGAACCCAAAATGTTGCCCCAGCGGACCTGCATGGACTAGAAAATGCTCTCCGTGACGAGTGGGAGAATTTGGATCAGCCTTATATACGGAGGTTAATCGAATCTCTGCCAAACCGTATGCGAGCGGTCATAAGAGCCGGAGGTGGCAATACTCAGTATTAAAAGCTACTGTTATGACATTTTTCTCTCCAAAATTATAATTTCTTGTTTTAATAAAAATCTCAAGTATGAGTTCTTGTTTTTATTTGGCCCGTATTTTATTTAAACAATCATAGAAATTATATCTTAGAGCGCATTAAAGTATATTTACAACTTTACGCTGCAAACAAAGATTATGCGATACTTTTATGATTCAAAACTAAATTATGCGATACTTCTTTGGCGGAGTGTATATAAACAACGAAAAAGGAAATTGAAATTTTTTTTTTCATTATTTACAGGAAAAGCAACGACCGCCAATATACAATCCCGAGGATTACGCTCTCTCCTTGAAGAAATGGGGAAAAAAGCCGCCTCTCAACGGTCCAGGACTGTACGCAACTAACGTGAACACAATTGAAACCGACAAAGTCAAAACGAAGAGCAGCACGTTTAAAGACTACCGAAATCCGATGTTGTCGGAAAGTGAGATGACGCTAAGGCAATTTGGATCCGTTTCAGAGCTGCTTTGCAAGTTAAAATCCGACTTGAAACTGTCGTACGTGAGGTATGATGGACGTTCTCTCTATATTTATATAACTTGCCGAATTTATTTCGGTACCAACTTGAATCGAATGTTTCAAATGGATTGAAATTGAATCTTATTTTCGTCCGCCCTGTATAATCCTTACGAATCATTTTTATTTTGTCGGCAAGTCTAATGCTTCGAAAAAAAAAGAGTATGTCAAATTTTATTGTTATCTTCGTTACGAGCAAGAAATGAATCTTGTCAAACCGTTGATTCACCCTGTACAATGCGCTAAAGAAAAGCTGTCTTGCTTACGGCGATCTTTAAAATTTACGTCAAATAGGTAACAAGGTAACGTGAGAAACTGCATCGAAGACGAGTAGCGTATCTCAAAAGAAAAGAAGCGAAGTACATCAGTTAATTTACATAATATGCGCTCAATATTACAGCCGATATACTTATCGATACATTGCAAGGCAATTTGCGTCTTGAAATTAATAGTATCTTAAGAGATAATTTAAGCAAAAGTGTCCACAATACCTGCTTATTACACGATCGCATCGATCTACTAAAACGTAAAATAATTACTTCATTTCAATTTTCGTTAAGCATCACGTGACAGAATTTGATTAATTAGGAACTGGTAGCGTAATACCTTTCCCTTCGCATCTTTTGATTTAATTCGAACTATTAGCTAACGTTAAGAATTAGGGGAACGTTACATGGCGTTGCTTTAAATATTGAATTGTGAATATCGTTAGTTTCCCTCAAATGAAGTTTACTAATTAAATTATGTGGAAGCTCCTTCATATTTTTCCTATCCTCTGGTATAAGCATTCCAACCGGTCTCTAACCAGAAGTAGCGAGGACTAAAATTTAACATCTCCCGTTAATTGCGTCGGAAAAACTAGGGAAATCACAGATTCTCAGGTTTCACTGACGGAAGCCAATATATATTATTGGGTAAAGGTTTACCTCGGATAAGACCAAATTGAATAAGTCTCGACTGATTCTTTATAAACGTGTACTTCTTTATTGTTCTAATAATCAATGGAACCTTCTTTCTTCCGGATATTCCGTCAATAATTGCAATGCTTGCTGATTCTACAAAGACATCATGGGCCTCAATTAATTTTAATGACATTTTCCTAGACACTTAGCAATATTTATCACTTGGCATCTTGTCACGGTAACATGCATTGAGCTCTGACAACGTACGTGCAATTTTTGCAAGAAAATCTAGTATTCTCTATGAGTAAACAAGTTGTTTTCCAATAGTCAGTGTTAAATATGTACAAAAATTTTGACATTTAGTTTCACTTATCCAAATCGATAATACATTCTTGTGTATTACTTTTATTTCGCGGTTTATACCCTTTCACTGCTGCTAATACACCGCCTTAATATGGCCGATTGTGACTGTGCGAGAAAAACACCAGTGCCCGAAACGCCTGCACCCCCAGCGGATGGCTGTCAACCGTGCGCAGTTCCAACTTTACCCGCTGGATGTCCGGTGCAAGCAGTTAACCCTTGTTGTCCCCCGTGCTGTCGGATGGAAGTGCCCTTGATCCAACAATGCGCCGGAGAACCTGCGCCGAAACCGCGGAGGAAATGTCGTTACGTCCAGCCTGAGAGGCCGAAATCCTTCAAGCCTCAAATCGCCTACAAGGCTCCTTCGTCAAGGATGGAAGATAACACGATCTATAAGAAATCGTACCTTCCCGTGGAAGCTGAGAGAAGCGAAGCCGTGTATCCCGTGGATAATATATGTTTGGGCGAAGGCAAGATATCCGACAACACCGTCAACAAAATGTCGTATCAAGGGCACAAGAACGTCGCACCGCCTTGTCCCATACTGCCGTGCGAACATAATCTTTTGGGCGAAGGTCCGATGCAGGATATCACCACTCAAAAGCACGATTACGTGCCGAAACCGTATTCGCGACCAGATAAGGTGGTTCCTCCTTCGAATCTTTTCTCCAGCGATTGCCCGTTAAGCGATAAAACTACCAATAAACTTTCTTATATGCCGGTTGACCTGAAAAGCGTCTACGTTGAACCGATTCGTCCGATAAACGCTATAGCGCCAGCGACTGGGAAATTTGCCGAAAGCACCGTCCACAAAATGTCGTATTTGCCTTGGGAGCCACCCGAAAAGATGGAGATGCCATGGGCGAGGAAAGCTAGGTTCGCTCCGCCCTCCGTTCGAATGGACGATAATACGGTGCATAAAATGAGTTACATGGCACCTGGAACCTTTGTCGAATGCGACGACGACGGCCCGGATTGTATTGATTGTCCGGATAATTTTCATCCGCAACCTCCCTCCCACACGCAGACAAACTGTTGTGCACCGTGCTGTTGTCCAAAAGCCGCCTGTTAACGTCTTTGTCTTCATCTTTTATTTATTTTATGAAATCCGTGGTCGTCTCTGTGTTTGTTTACCTTCCTTTTATATATACAGCGGCTTCATTTACGTGTATACACGATCTTTTATATATTTATACATTTATAACGTACTTTGTAAACTTGTCTCCCATTATTATAACGAAGTAAAATTCCTTTGTATAACGTATCCTTGTATTATTCGATTGTTGCTTAGTAGCTTACCGATGTGTTGCTTAAAATTTTCAGATTTAGATGAACTCATTACGCGCAATCGTCAAAACTAAATAAAGGTTTCCTTTCTAACATAAATACAATGCTGGCTAAATTTTAATGAAAACTTTTTTAGATATCGGTTCGTTATGAATATTTTCCTTTCTATTGTAGCTTCGTCCAGGAATTTGTGACCGACCCCCTCGATGGAACATCATTGCTCTTGGACTTGCTGCGCGTTATACAACTCAGTCAGACATCAAATGGAGGCACTGGAAGTACCGGGACTACCGGCAAACTACCACCGTCCCTACAACGAAGGGCCCTTCTAGACGAGTTAAGCTGTCTTCAGTGTCTAATGTTCTGTTCAATTCGATATAATGAAACCGTGAGGAAGATGTCTACATTACCAGCAGGTCTATTTACTTTATCGGTATGCATCATGAGCAACGTCACGAAATCCAGAATAATAGCCTTACAGGTAACAAAAGTAAAACATTACGTTCACCATGCCATTATTTAACATCTTTTCTTTACAGTTATTAATGAGGATATGTCAGCTGTCGGAGATAGGTCACTCCGCTGTCTCGGAAGCTCTGTCGACCTTACGGCTGCGATTTGGAGAACCGGTTAGGTTTAGGTTTCTTATCGGCATGCTAACTTCAGCTGGTGGACAAGGTGAATTATTAGCAACTGGTCTAAATTTCCTAAATACATTCCTGGATCATTGCGGCGGTACGCAAAAACGTTTGTATATCCAAGCCGAATTGTTCCAAGCTGGGCTGGACGTAGAAGCTATTAAGAAAGTAAGGCCCCAATTTAGAAAGTCGATTACCACGTTCAATTTTGCATTAATCGCTTTTTAGAATGTTTCAATAAATTCGCCATCCGCTGACAAAATCTTTAAAGAACTGGACCACTGGGGAAAGAAGCATATAGACGTTGAAAATTTAACAACAAAACTGGAGACGATAGGACGTGAAAACGATTCTTTACGCGATAAAGTTATCCTTTTAGAAAGAAAAATACAGGTAATATCAGAACGTTCAATTATATCGTAAGAAAGTAGGCGTTCATTTTGAATTCCTCTCAGATCCTGCAAGAAGAAAAAGGGATCTTAATGTCTTTGGAACAGTGTCTAAAAGAAAGATGTAGCGAACTGCAAGACGAGGTGATGTCGCTTAAATCCGGCAAGCATATAAAAAGCCAATCGAATAACTCCGAAAAAAGAGGTCAGTGTTACATTCCATCATTATTAAAGCAATTTAAAATTAAACCAACATAAATCTATCGTAACAGATCGTTCATCTCCGGCCGAGGATGAAGGTATCTCTTCTTCTGAACGTAGTTTAACGCCCGAAGAGGATCTGCAACGCGAGTCTTCCATTTACGAAATCTTCAGCGTCCAAAGCGAAACATTACAGATAGAAAAGAAAGCTCAAACGACCAAAGCAAATCATAAAGAATTGACCGAAGAAGAAGAAGCGACTATAGAAGAAGTAATGCAAGAGCTAAATAATATAATAAACAACGCGGAATCGCAAGTTTATAAAGAAAACGACGAAGATATCAAAAAGGAGCGGGAAAGAATTAAAATGGAAGAAGCTCAGGTAAGAAGCAAGCTACAGATGAAAAACGCCGCCTCTTTCGCCGAGGAGTGCATCGCAGATTACGAATCGGAGATTATTCCCACAAATTTACATCCTCAGCCTCCAAGAAAGACGAGAAGCATGGTGCATCTCTACGTACCCAGCGAAGACTATAATTGCACGAAGGAAATGTTTTTTGAAAACGAAACTGCATTTAGCAGCGAACAAGGCTCGGATTCCTTATTAAGCGCGTCGAAATGTCTCCCGAAATTTAACAGAAACTCAAAACTACGCATAGAAGTCGATCACCATAAATCAGCGGTAAAAAGGAAAGAGAAAAGCGTCGAATCCGTTAGGAAATCTGAATCTTTTAGGTTCCAAAATATCAACGAAGTACAAATCGGCAAACCGAATGAACTGTCGAAGAAGTTTGAATCCGGAATACCTCAGGAGAGGACATTGCAAAGGTCGAGCAGTCAAGTTTGCGCGAATCGCTTAAAATCCAAAAGCCTAGACCGAATCGACGACGGATTGGATGCGATGGTAGATATCGTTCTAACCGATACCGACAAAATACCGATGCGAACGAATAGAAGCGATTGCGGCAATTTAACTTCTTTAACTCGAAGCACTTCGAACGTTTTCGCCAACTCGAAAATTTCAAAATGTTTAAGCCAACAAAACCTAGAAAGGAATAAGATGTTCTTACCCAGCCATAAATTCCAATATGCCCCGCCAGAGGTTCACTATTATTTTCCAAGGGTCCAAGAAAAGCGGCACACAACCGCAAGTTTCTTAATTAAAAGACCGAACGCTGGTCTATATTCCGGTCAGTTGGCCGCAAGTAAAACTAAGAAAACTGAATATTTTGCATCGATTGGTAGTAAGAATTCTTCAAGTAAAGTAACGGACATGCCGTCTGGACTGTATTAACCGAGGAGGATGACGCGCGATGGTAAATGCCATATTTTTACGTTTCGTAGAGCGAGAGAAAGAATCGATCCTTCTAAGCGATAAATATCCCAAAACGAAGGTTTTATTTGATTTTAGCTGGTTAATGTTAATTACTACAGCAATTCGATACGAATAGCTCAAATCATCATACATTAAATCTTAATACTAGCAACGTTCGACCTCTCCAAAAATAGGTTTATGCCAATTCAGTATTTAAATTGATAGTAAATGGAATTTTTCTATACAGACTGGAATGTTATCGGTGCTAATTCAATATATGTGAAAATTGGCCTCATATAACAAGTATTGCTCAGATAATCGTGAGAGTAAAAAAAATACATGTTTTAGACTTAAACTGAGACTAATCAGTTTCTAGACATAGTAGACGTACTGACAATCAATATAAAAATATTGAACACCTTGTATATCTTTGAAAACTCTAATAGTCTAATGGTGTGACACATGAACACAAATTTGAGAAATAAATTAACAAGAATACAGTTAAAATAATAAGCGCCCGAAAACTGGTTATGGTTTAAACTTATGAAAAGTTCAAAATGTCCGCTAGGTATCTAATTAGAATCTTCGGTATTAAAAATTGTATTTTTTAAAACCTGATCCTTTAAATAGAAAGTCCAAAGGTCTGAGGATATGATGGACCACTCTCTCTCCCATCCGTTGTGTTCGGAACATTTCGTTCGACCAAACTCCCAAGTAAAGGGCGAACGTAAAGTTTCCATCAAAAGATGATTCAATATTACTACGGCCTCTAATATCCATCCAACGTCGACTTTTTCTGATCTTGGAAGTTCGGTCATCCAACGAAGATTAACAGGCATTAAGTGTAAAGCTATTTTCAGATCACAAATCTATAAAAATTTTGCAAATCTCATCTGCTTATCGAAATCATTTTCGATTGATTCTTGAAAGGTTGAATATTTTCGCTTTTAAATATAAATTTACCGCTAACTGGTAACACGTACTATGATCTAACCCAAGCTGTCGCACATCTAGCGGGTCAACATTTACAAATCCAATTCTTTAGGTAATATTGATGGTATGCTGTTCCGCTTAAAATAATGAAGTTAGTATTCTTTCTGATTCACCCCCTGTATAGTAACAGAAATGGTTCTACACCCACTAAGGTTCGGTATTTTCAACTACATTGATATGCGAAAAAAAAAACAACAAAAAAAGCGAAACATTTAATATTTTTGAAAGATTTACAATATGCCAGACTTTTTTTACATGGTGCATAATCATTTAACTCACATATACACTCGTATTTGTTTGACCACGTACCCCAGTAAACCTTTTTTATGCCATAAAACATCTTTCTAAAAATAAACAATTAATTACACAACCTACTATTAAGTAAATAAAAATTGAAATACCCCAGACGCTGCAATATATTTTTTTTAATAACAACATAGATTACAAATGTCCGATTTTTTTGTAATAACTGCCTAAATAAGCTGCTCTAATTGGTAGCGTATTTGTTCTAAGTAATCACTGGTAATAAAATTGCAAATGTAGTCATTTTTTTTGTACTTTTTATAGAATTTAATTCTAGAGAACAATATGACATTATATTTAAATTTAGGTAGATGCTTAAATATCGATGTACATAAAAATGTAAGTAATATAATAAAGTTACAATTCCAAACATTTGTTTTAGACGATTATTAAAATAAGCTATGTATGTATGTAATATTTTATTAAAAATTCGTGCAATATTTTTTTAGATATTAAGAATTTAGATGTAATTAAGGTACTGGAGTAGAATAAATTAGTTTTTTTAATTTCTCGTCTCTTCGGAGAAATGCGTAGAAGATCATGGTGATCTCTAATATTCTGCTTACATATTATCGAGTTTTATTTTTGTACTATGTAATATCTCAAAAGAAGTAAATACATTAAAACAACAAATATTTCGTCGTTTTTTTTTTTATTATTACAATATAAATACATACATAAAAGGAAACGTTGACAATAAATTATTTTTTCTAAGCATATTCAACTACCTACTATTCACATTTAATGACTTTTTAGTAGAAAAAGAGCTAAAGATTAAGTCTAATCTTTAGTACTAAAACCAATCATAAAAATCAACAGATCACACAGCCGTTATTCTCTTGTGGCCTTTACTATTCCCAACGCTTAAACGAACCACATAGAAAGAGAATAATTTTATCGTCATAATACTGTGGACAATGCTAAACTGCATTTACATCTTCCTCAAACTTAGATCTTCCTCGTCGATGTAACTAATCTCCCTTAGTTCCGTGGAAGATGGATGCTTCGCAAGCAACGAAGCCTCTTCGTCTTCTTTAGGATCTAAAAATATAAATGGAATCACGTAATGTATACGTAACAATGGCCTAGAACTTGTAGAATATACAGCTTTATTACGTGGATGGGATGCCAACGCAAATATTTAATTGTTTAGGACCCAGCGGCATTAAAAGATAAGAAAATGCGTGCGCGTACACAAACTCGTACGCTAGACCGAAAAGCACACATTGCTTATTCAGCGTAATGCTAGAAATATGTAATTATCCAATTAAGATATGCGGATTGGGTCCCTTGTAAGGATCGATAAGGTGAATTTACTCGATGCCGAACGAAAATGTTCATCTTACTTTCAAGAAAAGTAGGTATGTCATCGCTGGAATTTATATACTGGAATTCCTCTTGCCCCGCTCCTTTGAAGATAGCTATAAATTCCGGACTGGGATTCAGGAAATATAACGGTTGCTTCCTCTGGATAAATTCGTCTATCATCGAAGACAATCCCTTGGCAGCGGTGAAATCAATACCTGCGTGTAAGATTTATTAGAAGCGCCGCGTAAATACCTTTTAACGCTTACTCAAAATGAATCTGCAATCTACAACTACGGGAAGATGCGGAGATCTATCGGCAATTTTTGCAATTTGCGCCTTCATAAATTCTACCGAAGGAAAGAATATGCTGTTGCTGGGCGTCACGAGTAAATATTTCGTTCCATTACTTAACTGAAAAATACAACGCAATGAATAAATTCGGTTGAATTATATCAATACCGCATACCATCGGCGTATCGACCGTCAATCTCGGCCTCGCGGATGGATACAGCAGGAAGACTATATTGATCAGGACGCCTATCAAGATGCCTAATTCCACGCCGATTCCCAAACAGAAAACGAACGTTGCGAACGCCGGTACAAGATCTTTCTTATTCGATCTCCACATCGGTTTGACTACCTCGTACTCTATCATGAAAATTACGGCGCAAATAATTATAGCGGCCAAGGAAGCTTTCGGTATGTACGCAAAATACGGCGTCAAGAAGCTTAAAGCTAAAAGAACGAGCGCACCTAGAAGATAAAAAGATGATTTTAAAGTTATTAATGATGCAAAAACAAAAAAATATATATATAAACTTGCCGGTAAAAACGCCTCCTAGAGGCGTTTGGACTCCGCTTGCATGATTCACCGCAGATCGTGAGAATGATCCCGTAATCGGCATAGACGAAAAGAATGAACCGAAAACATTGCACAGCGACAAGGTGAATAACTCCTGAGTTGCGTCGATAAGTTGGCTGCCCGCTACAAATACGTTGCTGACGTAAGAAAACCTTTGTAAAAATCATTCGCTCACCGAACGCCTTGGCAATGGCGACGTTTCCAAGAACTGCGATAACGGGCACCAACAGTACCGACGTTCCCAAATCGCACAGCATCTCCCCAAACGTAACCGTTCTATTACCCACGGTAGTGCCGAAAGGAGGTAACTGAATTACCGGCATACCTTGTTTAACGGATCCGGTAAGCAGGAATGGGGAACCCTCACTTGACGTTTCGTAGTAATACGCCGCTACTGAGCAGCCTACTACGACTAATGCGTTCCTTGAAGTTGATATCAGCCACAACATTCTAGAAAAGTACTTCTGTTTCGTTGTACCACGTTTAACACCGCACAACTTCATATCCTTGATCTTCTAAAAAAAAATTAAAATACGTTTCAACCGTGCCAACGGAGAAGATACGCCAGATTACCCTTAGAAATAACAATATACCTATACAAACTACTCCCAGGGCAAGATCGGACATTCTAGTGTTATGGATGTTTTGGAAAACCTTCCTAATGTTGTCAACGAAACTGGAAGATGAAAACTTTAAACCGAGCAATCCTTTAAGTTGGGAAGCGGCAATGATTACAGATGTCGCGGATGTGAACCCCACTGTCACCGGTATAGATATGAAGTCTACTAAAACACCTGAAAGAATGAAAATAAGCGCATCAGCGCCGTTAAAATCATCGTATTCTTTAAAATAATCTTTACCTAAATGTAAAATTGACATGAAAAGCTGCACTATCCCTGATAGAAAACATAATAAGATAGAGTAGTCGGTATTTCGGTTGATTACTTGTTGATACGTCATTAATGCCATTAAAGCTGTAGGGCCAATTGTTATCTCTTTGCACGTTCCAAAAACTGCGTAAACGAAACAACCAACGAAAGCTGAATATAAGCCATACTGAAATGAAGAGAAAATTATGAAATTACTGGAAAAAAGCACTTGCTTTTAAAGAACAATTCACCCTGTATAGTCCTTCAACGTTCTTTAAAATACCTTAATCCTAATTCAAATTCAACTTACCTGCGGCTCTAATCCGGCCAAGGTGGCGTAAGCCAAACTTTGGGGCATAACGGTCAAACCAACTGTCACCCCGGCAATGAAGTCGCATACCAATTTGTGCGTGTTGTATTTGGGTGCCCATTCCAGGATCGGTACCGATCTCATGATGGATTTCCGTATCGACATGTTCTTCAGCTTTATCGGCATATTGTCGTCGAATTTTCAATCTGAAAACAGACGTTCGCGGTGCAGTACGAACGAGATAGGAAAAAAAAAATTATCTGTACTTCGTGATCGGCGATCCGAGAAATATATTCTCGCGTTCGATTTAAATGTGCATAACGATCCTTTATATGCCGCAATATGCGCGTGCCTACGCCTAGGCCGTCGTTATTGTTGCGAAATCACAATTGAACGAAGCAAATAGAGCATAAGCGGGGAGCTTTTTCGTTCCGCACTTTTCCAGGTCGCACTGACCGATACAGATTTCCTAATTTGCAATAGCAACTACTCGAATAGAAAGGGAACGAACGGAGGTCTGTCGGATTTATATGCTAGACGATGTTATTACGCGGAATGGTGAGAGACGGTGCGGTGACGCGCAATTGTTCGCCAACGACAAACTTAAGATAACTGAAAACAAATTCATACACGGCCAGTATTTATATTAATTGGAGGTTTATTCGATAAATTTTGTCACTTATAGGGAAGCATTGCCCGAGCATAGGAATATTACGCATCTCTACTCGTAGGTATTCGATAAATTTAGAGGATTTGTAAGACAAGATAACTCGGCGAACTACAATTCTGGAACGATGTTTATCTACCAAATTTACCAAAATATATTTGTTACAAAATAGTGACAATTTCTCAAAAGCCATCGCAGAATAGTCGTAATCGCTGTAATAAGCAGAAGGAAGCGTCATCAAGATAAAGAAATTTTTTTCATCATTTTCTAAATTTTCCTATATCCCTAAAACTAACCGCTTTACCTCTAAATTTCGATACGTTGGATCCATTAAAAGTTACCCCGATTTTTTATCTCCGGTAAGCGAGATATAAGTTTTAGAATGTTGGGAAGCTTTGATTCCTATCTTTGACCTTTTTCGAGGTGTAATTCGAAGAATAAACCAGAGAGGTAAATGAGGTCGAAGGAAACCGATTCTCCAAGTGCCAGTTTACTCGGAAACATGTAACTAAAGCCTTTGCGTTGCGCTGAAAAGCCCTCAAAAGTGATTTAGAGTAAAACGCGAAAAATTGAAATATTGGTATTTTCGAAATTCATTAAAAAATTCCAAAATTATCAATTTCACATGGTCCATAAGGGTCCATCTAGTGAGAGAAAGGCCGATTGCCATTAGAAAATTCTTTCTTTTAGCCAAATATCTTTGGGACGTAGAAATAAGGAAAAGAAAAATATTTTTATTTTATTTTTTTTACGCAAAAGTACCTAAATACTGCTTTCTATGTACTTCCAAATTGTAAAAGTCCGCATGTTCGTTTTACAATCACTTTTTTAAAGGAAACGTTTAATTATTACACGTGCCAAGCCAGCGATAACTGCACACTTCATTCATTCAGCGACTTTGAAAGAAATGTTAAAATTAGAAAATTTTTATGTAATAGGTCGATAGAATCGTGTACGTCGAATCTAAGTATGTGATTATCTTGCGCGGTCCCGTAAATGAACTATTGAAGCAATTGATCCCGTAACAACCCAAGTATTATAAATTTTCCGAAAATGAACCTACATTTCCCGTTCGTTGGACAAACAAACGGGAGCGAGTCGATGATTTAAATTTACCAAATTTATCGCTATTGAAATATTCGAAAAGAAAAACCTGCAATTCGAGAATAATCGTCTCAACATCGATTAGAGCAATTAGAGCATCGAACAGCAATTAGAAATGTAAAAAGAAGGATCTCGACAATTTTATATTTAGAACAATGGCAGTCTATATGTTAAGCTTCCCTTTATTTGTTATAAGTTTGGCGACTTTAAATTCGAATAAAAAATTTCTTTTGTGTTGAATGTATTCCATCGCTATAGTCAGCTTTCAGCATTAGACGTTTCGTTTTTAATAAACAAACTTTCACCTATGCAAAGTAGAAGGATATAATCGACGATATGTTCAAATAAACCGTCGCGTACATATTAAGAAGTCTTATAAGGCTAAAAACATAAATAATACAGTGAAATCGATTTTCAAAGAACAAAATGAACCATCTTTTACTTGCTGCAAAAGTCTAGTAATAAATTATAAGATACTGGCACCGTACGTATTGAAGTAATATTTCATGTTGCACGATAATTATCATAATTATAAATAAACGCAGAAGAAATATATCATGTATTTTTCATCGTCCTCTAAAACTAAATTGGCGCACATAGCCAACATGTTACAAAAATTATTGTAAATTTAAAAAATACAATTATTTATGTAACATTACACGGATTAACGTAGCAATCGTAAGTATACGGAAAAGCCTTCTCACGACGCAATTATTCATCGAAGATATTAACAATCGCGCATAACTCAAATCAAACAAAACTACGCGATCGAGATTACAATACTTACTTTCGTACCGATACGGTACGAAATATTTTCGTAATTTGCACTTAACAGACCGACGTTTTTTTTTTTTTATCAATCTCGCTCCTGCGAATGTTTGAACATCCACGTTTTTAACTCTAATCCCCGCGAAGCGTTGCATTTAACCTTTGACGACGATCTCCTTCCTTTTTAGAAAAAAGCTCCGAAGTTCAACAGTAATAATCTTAATATTTCATACGTTTATAGACATAAAAAAATATATAAAAAAATATATAACGTAACTAATCGGACGTCTCACAACATGTAAGAGAAATGTTAACCTCGGTGACGTCCAATATGTAGTTTCTCTGGCCGATTTCGAAATAGTAGGAAACGCCACTATCACCGTATAGTCGAAGTCACAGTTATACTTCCCGATCACGCTGTCGCTATCACACAATGAAAATGTCGGTGATAGAACTGCAAATTTATCGTGAATCACCCCACCACCAGACTTAAATATTAATAACTAATAAATTAACACATATAAAGCTGTGTAACCGCGAATACTGTAGTCATGCAGGTACATATGTATGTACATACTTAAATACATAAGACTACCACTCCTAATGTATGTGCATTTGTATAAAGCACTGAAAATTATTTTTAATATAATATAATAAATAATATAATAAAAGCTATTTTATCCTATAATACATGGTTGAAGTAAGTGGTCCAACGTTTACCTGTGATATCGTATTTCGATAACGTTTTTTTTTGATGTGTAATCGTCGTAATCCGATTAATACTAATTAATTGGAGCGAATTAGGAGAGTTCCGTCGATTTTATTGGTGCTCAGTCATTTCTTTCCGCAAAATTAAAATTAAAACTTAAATTATGAGATTCCCTCAGATTATGCCAATGTCTTTGATTAAATCGAAAAGTTCTACATTTTGGCAAAGGTACACCAGAGGGGGTTTGCCCAACCCAACTCGTTTTCTTTTCAATATCCGATTGTTCCGTTACTTTAAAATTAATTCAGCTAAGACAACTGCTAGATAAAAGATAAGAGCTGCTAAAGTTCAAATTCGAAGCGACAAATTCAGACAATATAATAATGAAAATACGGATATCCGAATTATCCAAGTTACCCGCTTCTAAGTAATCAACCCCGCTAGACGAACCCCGCGTACGTTAATCCGGAACGAAGCAAGGTATGACAAATTGAAATGAATTGGTTTGAAAATATCGAACGTTTTAAATTCATAAATGAATAACGGATTGAATCTAATTTACTTTTAGTCACTGGTGCTTCCTTATCTGAAATTCAACCGAGGTATTTACAATGAAGTACGTGAAGACTAACTAGTTGGGAAAACGAATAATTTGCGTTTTATTTGCATTTAAATGCAACGAATTTGAGTTGAGCATCCGAACTGACAGCAATTGAGTCGTTAGAGTACAGTAGAAACAATATAAGACTCAACACAGAACCTTGCGGGGCACCTGAATGAACACCTCAACAATCCGACTTATAAATACATAACATATCATATCATCATATCCAGATCATATCATCTGGAAATCTTCAAAGATCCCAAGAATTTAAATCGGGAAGATGATTACCCGGTAGTACGTTCATATCATAGCGGAACTCAACTTTATTATCTTAAATGGGACAGCGTACATATTATTACATTTTCGTTACTTTCAGAGATACATCTAATAATCCATCGTTCGCAATGACCTTTCAAATAAATCTTTTTAAACGCTTAACATGGGCGTAGTCAAAATTTGGTCAGGAGGGGAACTATATATATGGGGGTAAGTGGGTGCAATTAGGGTTGACATGTTGGATACTTTTGCGTGACCTGCGACGGACACAATGGAAGTGAAATTATTTCAGAGATTTTGGAGGGCCACAGCACCTGCCTGTTCCCCCTACAGCTACGCCCATGATCCCCGATAAAAAAAAGAAAATTCTTGCGTACGAAGCGATTTAATTTAATAAATTATTTACTGTTTAGATACTTACTATTTATGAGATAAATCACATCCGGCTTTTCAATGATGAAATTAAAGTAATACCGTCTAAAACATGTCCATATCACACGCGCTACACATTATCACCAAACGCAGAAACGCGAAATAATGAATTTTAATTGATTCCCAATTAAATAAATTCGTTTATTTAATATTCCGAAGCCATAAATATATTTTGTGATTCGCCAACTCACATACGTTGAGTTTTGATAATAAAGGTGAGGTTATGTTAGCATGTTAATGTCGATAGGGATATCTCCTTTGAATAAATTGCATTAAAATATTAATAAACTACGTTCGTACTACATATATATTAATAATAACAATATTTTTGTTTAAATAGGTAGATATAAATTCAAAGAAAATGTTGGGTATTGGCGTCATCTATAAACACTTCCCGAATTATTTACAGGAAACAGCAATATTGTTGGCAATAATAATTTAGATACGCCTCTATAGATGGCGCGTAAAATGAAAAATATTTATATTTCATATATTACAATAAATAATATATGCGGATTTATTGCAAGGAATTACATATCCTATTGATTAAATTTGAGCGCTCCCATTCCTAGGGAATTACCACTGAAAAACTACCATTGACGGCGTTCTCTTGCTCCACTTTAATGCTTTTGTAACTATCCAAAATGTTCGAATACCGCCGCTCTTGAAAAAGAAGAAATTATAAGGAAAAGATCATAAAATCAAATAAAAGCTCCACCTTTCAATATCTCTATAAGAACCTCGTCGGTAAAAGCGAAAATGCAATTTCGACAGGTTTTCGACAGTAACTTCGATAACTTTGTTGATAATCTTAGGAAAGCTATGGTTTTATTGGTTTTCTGTAATTCCTCTGCCAATACGGCGAAACACTGGAAAGGCAAACAGATCAGTTCCTTATTCGATCCTTTTAATTTTCATCTGCGTACTTTTGCGGTTGTGAAGTCAATTTTTGCAAGTTTGGAACAATCGATTATTAAAACGTTACCCTCTCGACACTTATCGATAACAATTTCGTTTTTCACAATCCTTTCCCTGAAAAATTCCACGGACGGATAGAAGACCGATCCTAACGGAATCACCTTTACATATTCTTTACCTTGGATCTACGAAACATTGTGTGCGATGGTATTAAAAGATATATTAACCTTTAAGAAACTTACGGTAACTCTCTGTACATCAATTTGGGGTCTGGAAATGTATAATAATAATAGCAGCACGTCAACGGAGACCCCTAACAAAACTCCAATCTCGATTCCCAGGAAAAGGCAAGCGAAAAAGGTAACAAAAAGTGGCAGGATGTCGATTTCTACAAAATTAAGATTTTTTATTATGGAAAAGGTGCAATAAACATTAATAAAAAATAATTTCAATGTACTTGATATCATATATTGTCGAAAGCTTCAATAGCTCAGGCATCCAAAACCGCAATAATATATAGGATACAATGTAGTGGAAACTACTGGATAGCTAGAACAGTTCCCAGGTCAAACAACATTCGAAACAGGAGCTAAAGAAGGATAGGTAGGTGGCGTACAATAAAGGGGACGTTCCTTCCAATTCATTGTTTATTTTCGCCTTTTTCCCACGTTCAGGTGCAAATGTTCATAGAGTTAAAGCCACAAGCAACGTGGGAATATACTTTTATTACCTATATACCTATACTTACTATTTAACTTCCATATCTTTTTAGATAAATTTACTTCAACCATAAATATTACAGCGCATATGATGAGAGAACCTAACGTTGCCTTCGGAATGTAAGAGCAAAACGGCATCAAAAAGGTTACCGACAAGATAACCATAAGACCTGAAAGCATCATGTCTTAGAAAACCTCCTCGATTCAAACATTGTGAACTTCACTTGTATAAATTCCAGCAATGGGTGTTCTCACACCGCTAACATTGCTAATAGCAGATTGGCTAAAAGATCCATTAACTGGCATGGAACTTACGAAAGAGCCGAATATGTTACAGAATCCAACAGCTAGCATCTCCTGGGAAGCATCGAACACTTTACATTGGGCTAAAATTTAATTTGGAAGTGGAAATACGTATTTGACAATCATTTAAATAAGCTTACTGAAAGTTTTAGCAATAGCAACGTTAGCTACAATTGCTATCAATGGTATAACAAAAATTCCTGTTCCTAATTCACTCGTCATGTCCAAAAACGTGTAAGTTCTATTGTTTTCAACAACTTCGAGAGGAGGCAAGGAAATATCGGGCAAACCAGGCTGGACGTTTTCTACGAAAATGTACAAAAGCGTATTAATATTGAAATGGTGATTATTCTATGGTTTACCAGAAAACGAAAACACTTTATCACTATTTGCGAAAATAAAGACTGTAATTGTAGA
Organism: Oryctes rhinoceros; assembly: GCA_020654165.1. Classification (NCBI taxonomy): domain Eukaryota; kingdom Metazoa; phylum Arthropoda; class Insecta; order Coleoptera; family Scarabaeidae; genus Oryctes; species Oryctes rhinoceros. Next base: position 1,740,223 of record JAIOKQ010000548.1, on the reverse strand, counting down.
AATCAAGACGACCAAAGCATTTCTACTAACGCACAGGAACCACAAGAACACTTTAAATCTTCCACGTTTTTGATCCTCACTCTGAGTCTTACGGACAGGTGGAGTTCCATAATCCTGTAATTTCTGAGGAAGCTTTCACTTTGGAAATCATTCGGTACTACTGACTTACTCTTAAGCTCAGTAAGACGAAACAACAACATATACTTAAACCAGTGTCCCAATAATTAATGTCGGGAATATTTTGAAAGAAATGCCACCAGGTGCCGATGAAACCTCCACTTCCTGTTCCTGGTAAACCAAAAACGCTTCTTAGTTGAGATGATGCAATTAGAATTGATGCCGCTGACGTTAAACCTACCGTAGCAGGAATTGATATAAAATCCACAAGGAATCCTGGGAATGTAAATATACGTAACGGAGAGTGAGGGATGGTTCTCGTATTTTTCAAGAGATACTTACCTAAATGCAGAAATCCGCAAGATACTTCTATTATTCCTGCATAAAAGCAAAGCAGGACTGATGCTGGTACATTACCGAAGTTTACTCTGCTGCTGTACGTCAGCGTTAACAAAGATAATAATGCGGTAGGTCCGATGCTTAGTTCAGGTACGGTACCGAATAGCGCATAAACGAAACCGCCACATAATGATGAATATAAGCCGTACTGCAAATTAAAGAAACGGCCCCATATTTAACGCAATACGTTACAAAAAAAAAGATTTTATTGAATAAAATTACCTGAGGAGGCAAACCTGCTAATCCCGCGTAAGCTATAGATTGCGGAATCAACGTCAAACCCACAGTTATCCCAGCTATGGCATCAGCTAGAGCAACTTCGAAATTATAACTGGAGAGCCACCTCAACAAAGGCAATGCATTCCTCAATCTATTGAGAGGATTCTTTAACATTTTTTTTACATTTATTGCGAATGCTATTCTAATATTGTATCTGCCAAGGTTCAAGTGGCACAGTCTACTTTGTTTAAACAAACAAAAATTAACGGAAAAGAATGTAGGACGGTATCATAAAAGTACCTGCAAAGATTTGCGGCTTATCATAGCCGGTATTACAGCTATGCAAGGGCGAATGCTTCCAAACGATAACGTGGAATCGACACGGGTATTTAACGAGGTGCATTTAATGAATTTTCGGCAAGGTTTTTGTTGCAAACTAATTGAAAAATCTTTGTACTTTTTCCTCTTTTGCTTAGTGCTGAAGGTTCTAAATACGTTTCGGAATTTATCCAGCGCTTGCTTCACATAAAGCCCTCACAAACTTTAAAGATTTCAAGTCTTATTAAAGGAAGTCGTCCACTTTAAATGTAAAAACAATGGCTTTATATTCATGTGTCATAATCTTGCCTAAGGCTATATTACATGAACGACAGTCCCAGCAAGTAAAGAGAACTAGGTTGTCTCGAACGAAGGACCAATCGGCCTACTTTAGAAATCCAATTTTTTTTTGCACTACTTGTTCGATAAACCAGGCGCTTTTTTAATATCAAATATTCAAGTTAAAAATTGAAGATTCTTCAGTAAAATGTTCATGCTGTATATAACAGGTGACGGCCGGTAATTATTAAAGCTCGCTCAAACAGCGGAAATCCGCCTACGAGCACATGTTCGTCGCTTAGCAACCCTTACCTTCAAATACAACCGTCAATGCGATGTCATAATGACGCCAAAAGGATGACTGAACCCACGGAACAACAACTCGTGGAAGGTAAGTCGTAAATTTCCATTTTTCTATTTATTTAATCTTTCGCGGCGCCGTTTAGTTCTGCAGTAAACGCTCCAAAAATTTCCGTATTGTAGAAAACTAACTAAAAATATTTCAGAATATTAGAATTTGAAGGGAAAACTACGTAATTGAATCCAATGTTGCAATAAATTGATCAAAATTCAATCTGATATGTTAGATATTATTGTTTCTCCGCGTAAACATTGGGTTACGTTAATACGTGTTACTTTCACGCCGCTGTGAAATGCCGAACGTTAGTTATTAGTATTTTCGTAGTAATATTTATAAAAGCAGGTAGTGTTGTTTTATCGACATCGAGGAAGCTGCGCATTCCAACTAATCTTTCTTTTCTTTTTCATTTCGTAAGCTGTTAGAGAGTCTCTCCGACAAGATGGTCGTTTGGGTCGGTTCAAGGCCGAAATTCGCTCAGCGGTTATGTCGATATTGAATAAGAATCCTTCGGAGAGGATGCCGGTGCAGATACCCGAAGAAACCAAACTGATAAACGAACTAATACGAGAATATATGGTGTGGAACGGCTATCTGTACTCGGAGCAGGTCTTGGTGGCGGAATCTGCGCAGCACAGCGAGCGATTGCCAAGGGAGAATCTAGCTACTAAATTAAATGTTATGGACGACGAAAGGACTGTTAAAATTCCATTACTGTATTACGTTCTGGCTGCGTTTCAAAACAACGACGACGAGTGATGTATACTTCTATGTCTTTATATATGTTTGTGTATTTTATATGTTTTTGTGAATAAACACTCGCATTTTTTTGTTGATTTTGGCCGTCTCTTTAAAAGGATATTGATTGAAAAAAAAATAGTTTCGTGTTTTATCAACGTTTCCCCTTTTATGAGTCGAAATAAATATCGCGGAAATGATTTAATATTAGACGACGCCTATGGAATTTACATGCGATGGGAAATTTTGGAAAAATAAGTCAGTCGTATCTTATTACCGTCTTTATACTTTAGTAATTTGCAATCTCGAAAAATGAGCTCTCAATTAAGTTTCTAAGATTCCACTTTGAATTAAAAACAAACAGAAACTTAAAATAAAATTGCCGCGAGCTGCTTGGCAATACCTCGACGCGGCTTTCTTTGATAAGAACCGCTTCCAAGGCTTTCCAGATCGACCGTGCCGATGCGTTTTTGCGACTACATAAAAACGGTTTGCCGCTTCTCACGTTACAATATCAATCATATTTTTTTTTACCTACCGTGTGTTTACTGAAGTTAGGAAATAATACGGATCCCATATCTTCAATAATTTTCTAGTTTGCTATTGAGAGTTGGTAAACGTGAAAAAGAAACACCTTGCAGGATTACGAAAGTAACACAAATACATTGTGGCGATTTATTTCAACTAATGTATTTTTACCACAACATAAAATTTATAATTCATCGTTCGGATTATCATGTAATTTATAAAGTGAAAAATGAGGTATTCCTACAAACAAATTTGACGACTTTATTTAAAAAAATAGCTGCTTTCTATTACAATTAAAAATATTCCTAGCAAGAACGTTCACCTTAGTTTCATCTACATTTACACGTTTAATTTTCCTTTTACTATTTTTTTTCTACGCTTAATATATATTTATAAAGATAGGAGTTTGTTCGATTTTTTTCAAAATATATATGTATATATCCTTCTCGAAAATTATTCATATACAAAAAGAAAATAAACGTGCACGCGTAGAAGAGCTTTGAAAAAGAAGAACTTAAGTGTTTCTCAAAAAAGGCACTTCATTGCACCTAAAATACAAAGAACGTACGTTTGTTTCATGTCATTTAAATCTACAGAATATCTTATTCAACAAAAAGAAGGCTATATTCCTTATAAAGTTTGAACTATTTTACAAGAAAATAAATAAATATTACATATTTACAATTAGTGCAATAACGATGATAAAAATCTGACCTATTACATCCCATTTAATTAAACGTCGCTTTATATATATGGAAAAAAATGATTGAGTAGATTGTTCTCCAGATAATAACACAACGTGACTTTTTTTAAAGACAATTGGAAGTTCCAGATATCGCAAGTAAAACAAATTAAATAAATCAAATGCAAAGTAAGTCAGACCTTTACAAATCATCTTATAATAATAGAAAAATTAATAGTAGTCTTTGTAAAACGTTTTATTCAAAATTTAATTTTTGTCTTCTTCAAGTATCGGTTACATTCGTTTTTTTTTTTTATTTGCTGTTGACATCAACTATGTGAAAGTGGATTCTTCTCCGTTTACATAGAAATATCTCTTTATTGCAAATTGATTATTTCATTGTTTTATGTGCCGAGTTATCACTAATCATTAATGGATACGCTTTTCATGTACCTCTCCATTACTTTTATAATTAATAACATTTTACTGCAATTAATTTTAGCAGTTACGAATTAAACATGATTTGAATGAATTTAAATTAATAACACATAGGTAGGATATCACTAATACCTAATTTTTAATAATAATAAAAAAATAATAATTAGGGACAATTTGGGAATTGCCGAACAATCTAAAATTTACAGCATGGATGCCACTTTAAATACGAAACATTTTCATTTTAAACTGGCAGTGTTACAAACTAAAATTAAACTAATCCTAAAAGAAGTATCATCTTTTTTGTTTAATATATAACAGTATATACAATAGAACAAAAATAAATAAAATATTAAGAATATATTGAGGTTGTATTATTTAAATTAATAAACAAGCCAATTAATTGTCCCAACGTCATACACGCCTTAACAATTACAATCCAATTAAAGGAATTGAGTAAAAAAAAATGAATTTCAAAGACAATGTATTTGCACCCCGTACTGTGTCCACTTCAACATCAACTTTATTTTGTTTAAGTCAAAAATATAAAGTATACTTGTAGGTAGTATATAACAATAAATTTTAAAAAGTTAATACTCCTTTCAGGTCAAGAGCATTTTCTAAAACGAAAGAAGTGATTTAAACGCGACCAAGAGTTATACACAAAAAAAAATTAAAACAAATTCGTCATCGATATAAAAAACTAAAAGAAACCCTGACAACATACAATAAAAAAATAAATAATAGTCCTTAATTTATTTATATATTATATATTTACTATTTATAGTCTTAGAAACTTTTAAGGGTTATTATGTATATGTATTGAATGGGAAGTCTCGTGGGCAGGGATTGGGGTCATTTTATAATTAATTAGTTATTTCAGTCGATCGGTTTGACCTGAGCCATTATTTTTCCTTCGTAAGTAGGCAGGATTTCGGAGTCGTTGCTTATTTCCTCCTGTATCACTTGATTATCCAATTCTATGCATTCTGTTTTGAAGAAGTACCTTAAAAACAAGGTAATTTAATTAAAATCTAAATCAAGGATTTCTTTTACCCTAAAAGTATATGGCATAATAGAACATAGGGCTTTCAAGAGGTCCGTCCACCATGACTTCCAAGTATTGAGTTTTAGAAAATACGACCTGCCTTTGCTATATGTTTACAATTTGTAAAAAATTAACCTTATTTGAAACCAGTACTGTTGCCCCGCTTTTTGTCGGGAAATCAATATTTTTACCCGTCAGGTTGGCGTTAGCACATATTGAGTAGAATACGATGTTTCTATTTACTCAAAAATTCCTGTTACATACCGATAGTTTCCTTTCTTAGGCAAGTAGTCCTTAAATTGCCTTAACGTGACCTGCCTCCCAGGAATTTTGGTTCTATAAGGGAACTGTTCATCGCAGAAGGAGAACACGACGGTCGTCACATCTTCGGGGACGGTGGTACCTTGCATAGGCCTAGAAGTTCTCATCGACTTCCTCAAAGTTGATTGCGTACTTTGGGACATGTCAGGTAAATATTTATTTGAATTCCTAAAAAAAATTCGTATCAAAAAGGCTCTTCTAAATAGTGTGCAAGCAATCTAACCTTTGTCGCGATCTAGTTCGCGAATCGTCTTCCATAAGTCTTCTTCGTGCTTCCTCTAATTGAATAGCAGTATTAGGCAGCGGCAATGGAGGCATATTTGGATCTGCGACAAACGGTTGGGCGGGCCCTAAACTGCTAGCAGCGCTACTACGTTCCAATGAATTAGATCGTGAGCCGTAACCTTTTCGATGTCTAAAAGAAATAGGCCGTTGAATTAAAGTAAAATATAAGTTACCGTAAGTACATCGATGATACCTGCTAGCATTAGGTGAAGTAGCACTACTAGATCGATGACCTCTATGTTTAGCTGACATTTCACTGTGAGTGTAACCTGTTGATCGGCTTCCTCTTTCTGAATCCATTAGCCACGCTAAAACACGATGATCTTTCGCTGGACCTCCATGACCAGCGGAAGGAGTGTCAGATACCACAGATACGCCACTATCGGTCAAATCGGTTAATGTTTTCTTGGAAGACGATCTGAAAATAAGTGCAATGGTAAAAATTGATTCTCGCTCGATATTGCAGAGAAAGTACCTTCTGCTAACACTACCGCGTAAAAATCTTTCGTCCGCATACTCGGGCATGCTTTTCGATTTAACCATAGCAGATTTATGTTCAGAACCCTCAGGAAAGTCGTGTACGTTACCGGAGTCGCTACTAAATGTCGAAAAACCGTCCTTATCTTTTCGTCTAGGTCTCATATAATTAGTTTGCCATCTATACAAGGAATAAATGAATTAAATAATAATAATAATAAAAATCTAGATCAATACGCACCTGTTTCTACTAGGAGAGTAAGATCTCGGACTCTTGATACCAGAGGCAGTTTGGTCGGAAAATACCCTTGAAACATGCTGATCAAGAATATCTTGGTCGTTATCATCGTCTAATTGAAACTTTTCTCGTATCGCATTCGCCAACTCTCTTGATTGCAATAGTCCAGGAGAATCGTTCTAAAAATGTACGAGCAACAATTAAATGGAATTACGTAGCCAAGGTATTGCTTGACATAAAACATGTTTAGGTCGAAAGTAAAAGTCAAAATTCTTAAAATATTTTAATCCCACTTACACAAAGAACTCTCAGCAACTTTGGAATCAATGTAGTGAAAAATTGAAATGGACGCCATATCAGATAGGCGTGAGGCAAGGATGCCTACCAGAATGACTATCCGCCAAAGCAGACCTAGTAGTGTGAAAGGAAGAGCGTGTTCCGAGAGGATAATTCAATTGGCCTTACCGAGTTTGCATATCGTTTCGTCCGTCTTAAAGGAACACTTTAGAACGTTAAGTAAAGAACATGTTGAACGGTTGGAAAATCTCATGGAACAAATTAAAACAGCGCGTGTTTCCGTTAGTCAGATTAACTTCATTGACGCTTTTCAAGATTTCCAAGAATCCGACAAGAAGAAAATTATTGAAGTCATCGATGAGGTCCATTCGAATAACTGCGTTGAACAATTTAACACCGAATGGAAGCAATTAAAACTACTACCGGTTAAAAGTTCGAGCGATACGTTTTTGATTAGTTTAAATAAACATCCCTTTTTTGGCGCCCATACAAAAAACGACAAGTCTTCCGATTCGTTTTTCAATGCGGGTACATGCAATGGTATCAGAAAGGCGGTAGAATCGATGAAATGGAACTACAGGGAAACGGTTCTTATTAAATTAGAGGGAGTTCATAATTCTGAAACGTCCAGTATAGAGGAAAAGAATAAAATGGAAAAGTTTGTGCAAACGGAAGATTTTCAACCGGAGATTTCAAATCCCATCAATATGGATATTACAGTGCTTTACGTACAAAGAAAGAATGCGACAAAAAAAACGAAGGTGAGACAATTACATACTTTAGTAGAATCGAATGAATTTCTACGGAGCACCGTTGAAACCGAATGTAACACGATGAAATGCGATAAATCAAATCAAACGATTAACGATTCGGTAAAGTTAAACGATGACATCAAAGATACGATCAATCATTTGTGCGAACTCTGCATTCTAACAAACACCTACATGAACCTGTTACGAAATGTAATAGGCTCTGCCTTCGACTTTTTTTCTCAGATTTTCTTAGATGTTGAACGTAAAGCCGTAGAAAACGTTGAGAAACTAAAGGAGAGATTATTACATTTGTGTTACGTCTATCAAAATCCTACCCAATCGTATCCGGTGGATCCTGTTGTGGTTACAGAACGTCGTAAGAAAAAGAAAAAAATCTATTATACGAAATCTTATCACTTCACTAACATTGCTTCCATATTACATTAATCAATAGGCAATAATATGTAATTAGATGAAGTGATTATATAAATAAACCATGTATTTCCGAAATACGTTTATTCTGAGTTGTTTTGAAAGAAGGATCTAGATAAATTTAGAAATACAGCAAACTAATATTGGGCAATATCGGTATCCTTTGCTATCGATAGTAAGTAGTGCTTTGAAGAAGTACTCGTTACTTCTAGCGTGTTTATTGGCCATGCCGTTCCTTTCATATGCTCATTACACAGGTGGTACGTATAATTACTCGTTACTTAGGATCTCCATTAGACAAATATAACATGTAAAAACTGACCTCTTTAAGTTTTCTATCCAGCAATTCCTGCGATTCTTGGTCCTTCTTAACCATCTCTAATTTTTCTATAAGTATCGCGGCGAATTGTTGCGGATTCATGGGCTGACACTGTCTGGTGTCTAACCTTTGAGTGCGAGGTATTAAGGTTTGATGTAAGTGGGTTTCCTTATTTAGCGCTGCCGATTCTCTAGCTTGCCTTGCCTCGTGTGTTTGCGTTTTGCGCCTGGAAGATCTACATATCGATTTACCATCGCTGGGAAATTGCAGAAGAATGATTTAGAACGGTTGTTTTACGAGAACCAAGCCAAAAAAAAAAGCTACGTCCAAAAATTTCTTGAGCCGTAATAAATTCAATCTTAATTTTTGGACGTAGCTACAACTGCAGTACATTTATTAAGTTTGATTTAATTAAGTTATTACAAAACTACCCTAAGGCATTCCAAACACTACCTGAGCCATGCAAGTTACACTAACAAGAGATAAAATACCATGCCTTATCGAAAAACATACCTTTTGTAGAACTTCTGATTAGAAAAAAAAAGATATAAACCAGAAAAGATAGTGCTGTATTGTTAACGAAGATCCCAGTAGGTAATTTAGTACTTACTAAGCAAACAATATTTAAAGTTAACTCGAAAACAGGTTGAATATTCAATATTTAAGTAGTGTTAAGACGAGAATTTTTGGTGCTTCGTTTATTATTTAGTTCTGATTATTTCCGCCAATTCGTTTTACACGCTGAACTACGATTTGATTAATCAAATATATTATTAAGAAATTCAATATCCCTTATCTTTGTGTTAATAACTGGAAGGAACTAATCGTCAAATAAAATTATCTAAACTGTATAGTACCAAGCGTCATTAGTGTTTATAAATCCATCTGGCGAATTTAGCAAAGGTAAGTGGACACCAAATAAAGACACGGATAAATTTTTTTTTAAGCCAACTATACACCTTCCAAGTTAGATTATACGCGAATAACTGATAACATTAAATTAATATCAATAACCAGATTAGTAGATAACGAAATAATATGAAAATTATCGCTTTATCGGTATTTTAAAATCGTTCAAACGGATGCAGAGCGCTAGTCAAAAAGATAAAGGAACGACTAAGCGAATCCGTACAGTTGGCGGTACCAAAGTTTCTTCGACACACCTGCAATAAAACTACTGCACTTTGAAGAAAATTCGCACACTACTAGTATGAACGTTTGACTTGCAATAAAAGAGGATCCGAGCTCTGCACTTTGATAAGCGAAGATGAGTACTGATCCAACGAACGATAATGTTCAAATGATAAAGAAACGACATTGGTTCATTTCCTACATGTGGAAATTATAATTTACCTCTTTATTAATCTCTATCGTTCTAAATGGATCTTTGAGTCTGCAGAAACAAGTGTTCGCTTCACGAAATTAACAAAGATCAGACTCGTGTTTATTCATCTCATGAGATGGACTCGTATCGCCTACTGGTCTCCCCTAAAGTCGACAAAATACGAGTCTGTCTAGTTTCCTTTCACACGTGATTGGTTTCGCAACATCTTAAATGGAGCCGAAGATTTTCCGAACTTGCACGATTACAAACAATGCGGCAAACACATTTCCTATAGCTTCTTTAATGTTAATATTTCGCTTAAATTAATTCATTTGTATCCACTCCACCTTGTTTTATAAAATTAAGAGGATCAAAAAACAATGACGCTTTTTCTATTCTTACTTTTTTAAATGCAAGCAGCGCACCACATTCGCCTCGATTTTTATACGAAAAACGGTGAAATACTTTTAAAACGTTCTTGTGAGAAGCTATGCAGATCGATTAACAGTAATCTTTCGAATAATCCAGTATATATCTAGCTAATTTGAAAACTTACTCCCAATGAATCTACACAGCAGTCAGCAAAAATACTTTATCGCTTTCTTTCTTTATAAGCCGACGTAAACGTGGTGCGCCAACCTGTAAATATAAATAAACTACTCATTCCTGTAATCATTTAGATGTCTTTTGATGCTTCCATATTCCTAAACCTTTCCGCATACAAATAGCTTAGTTAGAAAATTTAGAAAGTTGTTAGAACATCTAGGTATGTTGAATGTACCGCCACCGTCGCATCGTCGGATGCCAGCTTCTCACTTATCATAGAGAGATCGTGTATACTTACATTGAACTGTCTGTCATGGACATGTTATCGGACTCTGTCCTCGCGTCCGAATGGCTACTCAACGATTGCCTTTCGCTATCTTGCCTCGACACCGGATTGTAAGAATTGTAGATCAAATGCTGTGGTCCCATGCCACGATACATGAACAAACTATATGTACCACACGCAAATTGGAATTAACAAAACAACAGAACGAAACAAAATATAACTAACCTAATAATTTATTATATTACGGGGAGAGAATTACTACTTATTAGAGCAAAAGCCAGTTGAAAAATAATGTCAAGTATTCATATTATTTTTTGCAACTGACGAAATTGGGAGGCTACGTAATCTAATTCCGTAAAAGCAGTGATTCTGCCGCAAAGTTCACTGGAGTGTAAAGAGCAAATGGGAAGCAGATAAAGCGCAAAAGATAAAAAAGAAATCCTGCGTAGAGCAACAACGTTCGTTACTTACTCAGCGTACGCTTCTGGCTTAGGTCTTACGTCCATTGCTCTATGTTTTTGAGTAACCAGCAACATGTCCTTCGTTAACCTCACGTTACCGCCAAGATTAGGTGTTTGGTAACCTGTACTCATACAACCAGTTCCTATATGGAAAAATAAGAATATCAATATAATTTATATTGCGGTAATGCGGGGTAGGTAAATAAGTAAATGAGGAACTCGCGATCGATATATGGGAAATTACTTAAGATAATTACTACTCAGAATTACTTAACAATCAACATTTCACTAACCTGGTGTTAATCCCAAAGCTGCTGAAGAAGGCGGCATGAACTCCATATCCTCGTGGATGATCGGCAACGGGCCAATACCCGTCGCCAAATTCGACAATTCCCGCGTACTAACCGAACTACTGGAAGAACTCGATTCGCTACTGAAATCACTACTGCTACCGTTTGGATTGTGGACAGACTGGAAAACAAGGGAATCCTAAATACATCATATGTACAAAATTAGAGCCGCGCTACTATTTTAAGATGCGAGGTAATCACCATGAATAATAATAAACCGACCGTAAGTCTTTCATGTTTATCGCTTTTAAGTGTTTAAATTACGTGCCAAGCGATTAGTGCGAACAATGCACGTGGCGGTGGCAATTAGATGCATCTAATGGGGATCGACTACGAATGCGCGAAAATAAAACAATTATAGTGCAATTTCACGTACAGCGCTAATAGTAAAAGCAGTATATTATATTAAAGTAGAAAATTGTCATATGAGGACTGTACAGTATTTAATGTTTCTAATATAGTAGTAAGTGTTGAAATAAAGTTTCTATAAGGACACGGCATGTCTGTTCGTTATGTTAAAACAACGGGCCAATGTTGTTAACAAGTTATGCTAAGTTAAAATACATGCTGCGCAGAGATTTTGAAAAATCAAAAAAAAAACAAGCTTCGCGTTGCTATTAAATATCTGCAGAAGAAGCGTGCCTGAGGATGTTCTTATATATCAGGCAGCGAAGAATAGGTTCGCGGAGTTTCGATTTGCGAACCTGCAAAAGGTGCTGACCAACCGCAAACTATGCGCATTCAAGAAAATATTGATCGTGTGACTTGATTAAATAAGATCGCAGTAAGTGCATTATAAGAATACATCTATAAAGTATTGTACGTAAAACAAATTGTTTCCTTTTTAATATACAAAATACTTGCCTGAACATAATACAGGTACATATCACTTTTTAAGAAATTAGGATAGGTAGTGTTGTTTATCAGGTTTTCAACTTGGACTTGGGCTTCATCGAACAATGCAACGCTTAGTTCGGAAGGTGGACAGGACTTGACCGTTCTTCCAACCTCTCGTCGTAATTCGTCGGCAATTGGAAGAGCAGATTTCAGAAAAAATCGCCTAAAAATTGAGGTGAAATTAACTTTGATTTAAATTACATATCTTTAAATTGTCAACAATTTTTAAAATAATAAATGAATAATAAAGATGGTGAGTTTCTTCTCGGGAATTCCCCGTCGTGCATTAGAATTTCCCCCATTTTGTTTATTCGTCTACTGTTAAAACGATGACAATATTTATTTTAAGTTGAGGTAGCTACGTAAAATATTTCGTTAAGATCCTCGAATGAAATTGAATCTCCTGCACAACCTGAACGCTATCGTTGCTTACAATTTGAGTTTTGAGCATAGTACCTACTAGCAATGAAGCTTAAACTTACTTGAAGATTACTTTTATCAGCTGAAGCACCCGATCTGGTTCGGTCTGCTTGCGAAGCCCTTCGCACGCGAACCAAAAGTCGAGCGCATCGGCGTGATGTCGGCCTTCCGATTGTAGGTATTTCTTGAAGAGCTCCACACCGTCGGGATCTTCGAGTAGCTTGTGAAGAGATTTGGCCCACTGAAGACAAGCTGGCGGCGAAAGGTTATCGGGAGACCTATTGTCGATAAGTCTATCATGGCGGGAAGCTGGTCGCGAACTAGATCTACAGGTACTTTCCGGCTCAAAACCCATCGGTATACAAGGTTCTGAAAGCACGAATATAAAATAGTTGAAGCAACACTTGCCTCTTTATGTTACGAAGTTCATAACCTATATTTGGTATTGGATCCAAAAGAAAATGGAGAATATGCGTAAGGAAACATAAAAGGGTTTCTTCTTTGTTATTTAAAGTTCTAATAACGGAAATAGACAAACCAGGTTTTGATCTTAATTGCTGGATCAAGTGTGATTTCAATGTATAATGCAAAAACATAACATGTCATCTTACATAAAGGTGCCAAATAATGAATATAATCGAAAAAACCGAAAAATTCACCCGGGCAAATGAGTAACTCATTCATAAATATGACCATTTAAAATATTTAATCCAAAATTACCATAGCACTTCCTTGCTAATGGAGACGTAGCTTTAGGCCTGTTCCATTCCATCTGACTCCAATCGGACTTGGTGTGTGCCCTTTCCTCTCCGGGTACGGGTGGACGGGGTGAGTTGTAATCGAAACCACCTTCGTAGATGTTCTGCTTACCATACTTGGAGCATTCCCGTTCGGTCATGTTAAATGCGAGTAGGGCAGATATCGCTGCGGGTCCGGACCCACTTATCTTCGATGTATGTCGTCTCTTTCAGGTTTTGCTGCTTTTTTTGTTTAGCTTTGAAGGCCACCTTCGGTTGTCTAAGCTTCATTTCTGTTATTGCTCTGTAAAAAAAAATATATATTTTTTTTATTTAAGAGATAGTCTAGTTTAAAAATCCCTTAAATTGTATTTAAGTTCCAATTATTTGGATACTTGTTTGATACGACATATTGGGTCACTGTCTAATAACTGGTGCCTGTACCCTTGGCTATAAACAGAATTACATCCAACCTTAATCATGGTCTACCGCTCGGTGCCGACATATGTGTGTATCATAAGGCAGTAGACTGTGATTATCTAGGTAATCAAGAGCGTTTCCACTTAAGATGGTCACATTCAATAGACGAATCTGGTCCTATCTATCGATAGCAGGTGGGCACAATTGCACCAATCAGTACGTTTGCTGGATGTTACGCTATATGTCATCGTTGGACGATACAGTGGTCAGCATGTTCCAGGTTAATAGTGGCCGTCCGCTGCATGAATATCTAACAGACGTTCTTACAATTGTCAGAGAACAGTTGCGTTTGTTCAACAAATCTGTTCCTATCCATCGTTAAAGGTCGACGAGCAGCGTCATTGGTTGCATAACAGTTGCACAACAGTTATACAATCAATAACGCTGCTTGGCATATTGACTTGCAAAAGGTGTACAGAACTTTAAATAGTGGCGTCTGATTGTTGCTGATTCTGTTTGCCCGCGTGATTCAAACTTTGGGTGCACTCGCATGTAAGAATATGATGTCCTTGCGAGCTTCTAACCTAATCTGTTGCAAAGACGGCAATTACCATATTATAGTCGTAACACATAAAGGTAATAATACATAATAATTTATTTAACGGATGGACAAAAAAGGCACAAAAGTAATAAAGAAGATAGCCGAAATAAATAAAACTTATTTAATATTTTAGGGCTCATTTTAGGTACTAACACTCTTAAAATCTACAAAAACAAAAAACAAACAAACAAAGGTTTTGCTTCAATTCCTTCCCTTCGTAGAGGGTGTGGTGGATCGATCAATATTGTACTGCGTGCAAACATGGAGCCTCGAAATACTAGACAGACCAACAACGAAAGATGAGAATGCCATTTTTTCAGTTACATGAAAATCTGCCTTTAATATAGTATTATATACACTTTGTACATCATCTGTACGTAATATGAGAAAAAAATAATACACTTTGAAAACATAGAATCGTAATATTGGAGAGTCTATAGAAAAAACTGTCTTATATATATATATATATACTATCCTTGCAGAAAGTATGAAGAAATGACAATACGTAAGGATATTAAAGATGCTTCCATTACAAAAGAAATATTCGGCCGGAAATTTGAAAAGGGCCTAGCCATTATTACATGCAGGTAAAAAGGATATTTCTGATTTGAAAAATTACAGCTGTCAAAACATATCACAATATAACATCTAAATAGGATTATAAAATATCATATTGCGGATAAAACATGGAGGTAGCAGACACAGGTAAAAAAATTTGTTTGGAAATATACTCGATATATTTCATTTTTACAAGTATTAGAGATATTAAATCGGCCATGAAATATTCAAGCAACTAAGATATATTACAAGAAAAAACACATACCATTGTGTCCGATGTACCGAACGCAACTGCCAGCGAATACAATCTAATCGGTGTTGAATAGGATGAACGTATATGCTTTCTAATAATCTCAGGTAATAACACGATAAATATTACTTTGACGAGCTGTCATAAAACTTCCACGAGAGGCAATACTACAACGTGGTGATTGATAGACAGCAAAAAAAGAATGTTTGATTTGTTCGAAGCGGAGGATGTGGAAGCTAGCTGCGCATGGAGCTTTTTGAGAGCTCGATCAATCAAAATATGACTCATACAATATTAGGGGGGTCCACTAGGACGATATCCCTTAGTGATTATAAGGATGCATCCTCCTTTTACATTTGTGCGTTATTGGAAATACAATCCAGCTAGTTTTATGCGTAACCATTATTACCTCTTCTCCTGTAACTTATTAAGAATAATATCCAACGTAATATATTAAAAATTATTAAATAATTGTTAGTATTTGAACACTTATGCTTACATATATATGCATTTTTTTTTAAACTGTTCCTCCAAATTATTTCTTTTAACCTGCTCCTTCGGTTTCCAATAAATATTGGGCAATAAATAAAATTCTCTTCAAGAGCGAAAATGTGCTGCTCTGTACTAGCACTTTCTTTCAATTTTCTCAAACTAATAGGTCTAGAAATAAAAAACTATAAAGTTCGTTTAAAGACCACATTTGAAATAAGCGGTTATAAGGATATTTAAATTTTAAAGTTTTTGCTAGGGGAGTGAGGGTAGGTTACAACTGAAAGTGGTCAAGACCACATTAGGTACCTTCGCACGTAAAAAGTAAAATTATCGAATACAAAAAAATTCTTAAATTACCTTTTAGTCCTGGTAAAGTATTTGGTAACGTATAGTAAAGGCATTTTCAATAGAATTACAATAATACCGCCGATATACGAACTTTAGCTATAAGCGCCACCTGTTAGCAGCTAGTCGAAATTAAACAGGAGAACTTGCATCCGCGCTACCAGCATCAACAATTTATCTGGCGCTGAATATGAATAACGGATAAATAAATCATCATTTTGCAAATGAGCACATTAGAGGCAATGAATGCTGTATCCGGGTAAATTTGCACTTCAGGCTGTGCGCAATAAATTCAAATTAAATGTATTTGTAAATGGGAGGAGCATTTAAGCAATGAGTCACAACAATTGCTCATTATAATGCTTTCAAAGCTGCGCCTTCCGTGATAATCAAAGTTAAACTGGTTCATATACGTATAAAGCAGTATAAGTCCCTCGTTGTTTTCCCTCAAAATTGTCCAGCGGGTTTGATAAATACCTTCGCGGGCAAATAAAAATCGGCCACCTAAGCATGGGCGTAGCTAGGATTTGGTAAAAGAAGGGAGCAGCGGGCTTAGAGGTGACATTTTGGAGGCTACTGTTAAACAAATGTAATGCTCTTATATTTATAATGGTTGAAAGAAGATGTAAGCGAAATAATAAGTATTCCGTGTTTTCGCGTCTCTAACAGCTTTCGGCATTTACGGGGAGGCATTAGCATAGTACGTAAGAATATCACACACCTACCCTTGTAGGTGTGTGTTGTCCGCTCCGAAATTCGGTAAACTTAGAGACTACGAAGACCTTACTCTGATCAGAGTTGCGAGCTCGGGACTCGATCCGTGAGCGATAGCTTGGCGAACTATCCTACTGCTTAAACTATCCGTAACGCTAATAATACGGATATAAGCAGATCTTACAGAAGTTTTTTGTTGGTAACAAATACAGATGAATGTTGATTTTCTTATAAATCTTTCTATTATTTACTTTAAGATAATATAAAGCAATATTTTTTAAAAATACAAATTTTTAATGATTTGCCCAGTATGTGATTGTACAGATACATAATACAGTAAGACAATTTTACTCTAGGCTTATTTCTTACTATTTCGTACGCTTTTATAAATTATAAAAGCTGAAATACAGGGATCCGTAAATAGCGCACAGTCTTTAATCAAAACAGCATATTCTTTTATTCAAGTATTAGACTCTTCGCTTATTCCATAGATCGCATGCTAAGCTTGCCACATCAACAATATAAAAAAATTCGTCTCTTAATATTTCATACGTTATTTTTAAATCTAATATGGTATTCAAGAGCAAGGAGAAGCAATTTCTCAAACTCAAGAAAATTAAGTCGTCATAAAACAAAAACGATGCAGTGTGTAGGTTCATACCTTCCAGGAATAAAAGAAAAAAATATGATGTGTGGACCTAGACACCTCGTAATTATATCTCTCATGTTAAGCTACACCTACCATGTCCAATTTGTAGTTGCCTTAGTTTCCCGCCCTTAGGGCAGGTACAGTAACAACAAAACTGTTTCGAGACACCGAAAACTATTAATTTCGTTGTTATAGCGTGAACGAACCGGCCAAGTTGAAAGTGCGTGTATAATTCCACATATTCTCTAATAAAATTTGATTAGTACCATCCACAGGATTCTTCCTTTAATGCGCCGTTCGTTAACTTACAAGTTAACACTTTTTCCATGACCTGAAATTGTAGGTTTTGTTTGGCGATTTCAACATGGTACGTTGATGATTTTTCTCGTATCATCTCGACTTGTTTCTTACACTACTGACAAGCACCAATAAAGTTTTCCATCGTCGTGGTGTTAATGTTTAAATTTGAATTTGTTTCTTTCTAATAAGTTCATTACAACAATAAATGTATGCACAGATATTGTTTTTGCAAAAATATGTAGCTTGGAGATGTTATCATTTTTATTTATCGTATGATTCAATCAAGAATGAACGTGTGGCGTTGAAGTAATAGCAATTTGCTGCTTTCTTAATTGAAACGATAATATCTACAGGAAATAATGGATTAGGTACACTTATTCACTCTTGTTTATTTTACATCAAAGTATCTGGGTTTGTTCAACTTCATTACTCAACTTAATGGAACTGTACTATTTCGTTATATCTTATTCATTGCGTCTTCTATTTGTATTGATTTATATGTATAAATCCTGAATTTTTCAAATCCCAAAAAAAAAGGAATGTCCACATGGTACATCGAAAATACGGATGCTAGATATATCGTAGAATGTTGTATCTTTATTAAATTAAATAAAAGTCGGAAACTTAAATATTAATTATTTCACTTATTGTACTTTAGTCCATTCCAATATCGCTCGTGTTACACTACATGACTCTGTAATTAAATTCAGGTAAGTATCCATTGTTCGAAATTAAAATTAACGTTATTAGCAATGCTATTTTTAAAGCTCTCAGTCCCTTACGGGCGATTTCACAATAAATTTAAAGCTAGTTCAAATTTTAAAGTCAACTTTAGATTTAATCGAGCGTTAGTCTTTCGGCTTTTTTCGTTCGGCTTAAATTGAAGATCAAATGCGGCCTATTCCAAACTAATTTGAAAAATATGCTACCAACTGCGAGAATAAAGACGCATAAAAAGGGCGCTAAACATTGTCTCAATTAACTTCAATATTTATTCAAAAAAGAAAGTTGAACCGTTTTAACAAGGGAAGCTCAAATATTGTTTATAGTATGGTGAACAATAACGAATTATGGATTTATTTCTATAAAGTCGAAACCAATCGATCCGCTGGATGGGTGTTTCAAGATGGGGAAACGCCAACCAAAGTTATCTGTTCCCAAAGTGTACCAAAGAAAATAATCGCAACTCTTGTCTCAATCTCGAGACATGTTCCTGAAATTCTTTTAGGGAGAGAAGAAACTTTATTTCTACCGTTGATGTTGATGAATCAATCAGGGCTTCTCCTTTTATAGGTGACGATGAATATTTTTATCATTTGAAATGAAGAATCCACCAACAGAGAGTGAAGGTGGAAGTTCCCTTGCTATTGGTTCGATTGTTGAACGAAAAAGTTAGAAAAAGCAATAGAGAAATTTAAGTCGATCTACTGTTTGCTGCTATGCAGCAACCCTCGTATATACCTCGTTACTTTTCCTTTTTTCTTTTTAAGAGAAATATAAATTATTTAATGGTTGTAATTTGTAAATAACAAAAGCTCAGAACTATTCTAAATGTTCCCTAATTTTCATCATTTCCTTAAATGTTGATGAGTACTAGCTAAACGAAGTGAAAGGAGGAATCAACTCGCCATGGAGGAACGATCGTTGTATACTTTAACGGATGTTAACTAATATTAATTACTGCTTAATTAACGCTATTTAAGTATATTCAAATAGCAGCAAAATATTGCGCTATTCAATTATAATTGTAAGTGTAAAAATTAAAATTGTTACTTAAATTGCGGTCGATGTTATCTGATCTTTTAATTCTTGCCATAGATCGAAATCATTAAAAACAAAATTGTAATGCTCGTTGATTTTTATCGGGTAAAAAATATGTTTGCGTGTACTTACATGTTATATGCTGGTTAATGTTCTTAGTATCAACCAGGTATATCGAAGGTATCACGAACATTGTACCCTTTTTATCAGAGCACATAGTTTCAAAGAAGCAACGGTCTGATTACTTTCCTTTGCAAAGGCTATTTCTAGTTTCTACATGTTTAGCCCTACAAGTGATATTTATTAAGAAGAATCACAATTTGTATCGCGAGTACGCAAAAAGGATTTCTTGTAGAAGGGTCAATAAAAATTATAGCATTTATGATCGAGAAGAGTGAGGTTGCTGTACGCCCCGTTATTGTTTTTTTTTTTTTTTTCTCCTTCAATATGTCGATTAACATAACTCAACCAATGCAAAGGTTGAGAGGCAATTATATTTTTGACGAGTAGCGCCATCTTCATATTGTCTTGAAACATAACATGAAATATTAAAAAAAAAAACAATGAAAAGATTTGTATCAAAAACATTTTTTCCTTCGTCGTCTTTTTGTAAAAGAAAAAAGGAAAAAAGAAGAACGAAGAAGGTGTGGACCCCTGCAAACACAACATTACTGATAAAGCTTATAAATCCCGTTGGACCGTCCACCACACATACGAAAAATGCAAAACATATGTGAGGTAAAAAGAAAATCCGAGAACAGATTCAAGTAGATACAATGCATAAGACTATACTTAACAAAATAAGTATATCGAGGTACTTGACTACTTTAGGACTTAATTAAAAACGGGGAAAATAAACGCTTCATTACATTTACCTTTACCTAATTTTAAATCCTTACTTTAAAACGCTTATCCGTATACGTACTCAGGTAAATATATCGTACAAAATAGCAAACTAATTGCAAGTCGAAAGTAAATTGCCGTAATTTCGTTTTTAATTGCGGGATCGCATGTTTGGGTACCGCTGCGATGCCTTGGGTTGAAGGGGCAACGTACCAACTGACCGGCCGCTCTCTGTTGCATGGGCATCAAAGAGAGGTACCGCCGTCTCCGATCGCCTGCCTTCTTTCGGTCATATTAAATGGTCTGGTCAGCCAGTTGTAGGTCTAGAAATTAAGTTCCGACAGAAGGCACGCACATACACACTCACACCGGCGGAACGGAATATAAGAGGGAATATAGTAAATGCGTGCGCTTTTTACTTTAAAAAACGTCATAACTTCCTTGACGATTCACAACCATCAGGTTACTTTGTAATCTTCGTAAATATTTGGAAAATATCTTCATTTCGATGCTGTATGCACAGGCAGGATGAATTTGGAAATTAAAATTTAAGATATTGTACAAAGGCATAACTAAGATGTACAAGACCTCTCCAGCTTTTTAAGGCAAGAACAGCATGTTATGTGCAATGTTATCAATATAATATAAGAAACTGTCCCACGCGTAAGCTCAAAATATCCCATATTTTCATTGTTGCCTATCCTTGCCCTCCTGAAGAAGCTCCATACGATTGTGGGCGAAACGTCGATTTTTTTTTTTTTAACAACGACACGACTCGGTTCGAACCCGGAACACGTTTAGTTTCAAAATGCTGCTACGTTGCGCAAAATAGGGAGACACTAGTGCGGAAGCTTTCAAATATTTTAATTTATCAGGATACGCAAGAGATATTAACACTGCGTTTTGGATGATGTCGAAGGCTGTGTTTTTGCAACCTATTTCCTTATTTACATTTAGAACAATCGCTCAAATGGGATTATCATATATTATTGTAAATTTGTTTCATAATAAATCAATACGATAACTATAAATATGATTGTGAAAAATTCATTGGCCATACAATTTACCTCATACATACCTGTATTGTTATGAAAGATAGTTCATAATAAAATAGATAAAGAGATAAGATTAAAGAACAAAAAGTATATAAATAAAATTATTCGTGTATTTAAAAGTAGTTATTATAGTTGTTTTACTGAAAAGTGGGAAGATACAACAAAAGGTGCTTCTTTTTTAGATTAGATGCGACATAATGTAAGTATTTCCCGCGTCCAATTTACCCATATACAATGTATATTAAAAAAGAAAAAAAAACTTATTCCTACATATCACAGAGATTGATACTAAATTAATGAATTACGTACAAAACACATGTTTGATGGAATACAACGAATAATTTCGAATCAATCACCGTTGAACGTCACCAACAAACGACGAGGTGTAAAATTCTGAACGTAGAACTGTTGTAATCACTGATCACCCCACTCTTAACGAAACGACTGGCCATTAGAAAATTATAATTGTGTTTGTTTTATGTTTTTCCCAAGAACCGACCGACCAATATCAACCGTGACGCTGATAATTATTGTGGTATCGAGAAATATACTCCACGTGTCGGTCACGGAGCGTGTATTAGAATAGAACTGTTTTAAATCACTTTTTCCAATCTTTGTAATAATAAATAAAGTCCGAACGTATAGCTGTATAGTGGCAAAGATATTGATCGAAAGTATCCTTTATACAGGATGACAATGGAAACACTCCAATGCTTAGTATTACGCGATATAAGGGTATTAAATAATAAAAAGAAAAGCTCATACACCAACATTCGTAATTTTCCAGCCATCTTTCATAAACCGTAAAAAATGAAAAATCGAGAGGATTCAGATCGGAATTACGAGCTAGCTACAGCTACATGGCTCTGACACAGCCATAACTATATCTATGCCTATTTTCAAATCGTCCTTACAAAAATTCTCTTCCTCTTCGAAAAAAGTGAGGTGGCGCGCAGTCATGCATATAGTACATTCTTTGAATACTGTTCAATGGGACATTTTATTTAATGAAGTGTTCAGTTCACTGAATCGATTCAAGAACGGCGAAATCAGTTCCCGGCTGTGAGTAAGAACTGAAAAAATAAGGCGAAGAGGCTGTTCTTTGAGGAGCCGTTTAACTTATTCACGGTCAATATTGCGTAAAACTTAACTTATTTTTCGGATTATCTTCAAATATTTGCAAAACAGCTTCTTTATTTGCTAATTTGAAAACATGGTTTGGCAGAAAGCAATTCGCATCAAATGAAGAGGTCATTGCCATAACAAAAAATGTCCCGTATTTGTTCAATTTGTCCCCGAAATTGCTTTTTAATTTTAATTAGAAAATGGCCGCCATTGTTATGGTTTGGTAAATGATCTTTGTATAAATTTTATCAAAACTTCAATGAAACAATTAGAATTTCAGAATATAAATTTTTCAGAAGATGCTGCAATCCACCTTATTATTTGCGCTATTTTTCATAACTATCGGCTCCACACCAGTACAGGAACCAGCCAATAGGTCTCTGATACATTTTCCTATTTGGATTCTAGGTAAAAACCACACTATAATGTATCCCAAGGTAATAAGAGACATATTACGTAGTACAATTATAATCAAATATGGATTTATAGGTGCTCGCAAGAAGAAATCAAGAACTAACGTCTGACTTAATGAAGCTTCGAAATCTAATAAAATACGCTAATACCTAAATCCTGGAAATTACGATAACATTCCTCTACTAAGCTCTCTACCTAGCACCATTGTCTATGACACGTATATACGTTGGCCGACGACCGGTTTGCTTTAAAAAAGATCTTTCGTGTTAATCAAATGACTATCTCTACATAATATAATATGGAAATAAAACATCATTACATAAAAAGGGGGAATTTCCTTTTATGAAAACCGTAGCAACCTAAGCCATTCAGAAAAAAAAAAAAAAGCCAAACAAACAACAAAAATAACATCGCGCTGCGGTGAACTTCACGATCGTCATTTGTTTTGTTCGTGGGCACGAAGCAGACGACTAGATTGATGGTAAAGGCAATTACCATACGCCAATCTCGCTAGTGCCGTCTGCGTCCTCCTCGAGTATAGAGGAGGACGAGACCACATTAATCCATCAGGCAACTGTCACACGCAAGCTCATTCGTGTATCTTTAAAAGAAGACTTTCGCAAAGTTGTTTTAGACATGGAAGGTCTCCCTTCGGATCGGTTAGCGTTCGGTCGTGCAGATCGCGTTTATCGAGGAAGTTCTGCGAAGGAATTGGCGATGACGTTGAAATTAGAAGAAGCCGATGCATGAAATTAGATGAAAACAGAAGAATTCTCAAACAAATCAAGCGAATTGCATGCAAAATGCGATCTAAAGGTATTAGGCAATAGTTGTTCAATGTAGTAGTTGGCAGCAGACAGTCTTTGTGGTAAAAACGAAGAAATTTAATTAGAAACGAGTTTGCAATTACTTGTTTTAAGTTGTCTGGAACAGGGCGTACGTAATGTGACTCCAAAGAGAAAGCACGTAGACTTAAGCATCCAAGAAAAACAAATTTTTTTAAAAAGTAGAGGCTGGTATGAGTGTTGTTATAGATCAAACAATATTTGGGATTACAGCCCGTCGAAATAACAGACTCCCTTCTACGAAATTCTAAGCTTCCGTATACTTTATTGACGCTGTCTTACTAATTGCAACAATGCTTGGATTCTTAGAAAAATGTTACCATTTCAGTTGTTTTTCTCCGATGGAGCGTGTAAAAGTTCAGAATTTCATAAAAGAGAATGTGTTATTTGGATCGGCTGCCCAGTATTGTTTTCCGTCTTCAAACCGTCGTCGTCCCTTACGAGGTTTATTCTAAAATCCGGGGAATTGGTGTGTAATTGTTTTCTTAGAATGCTAAGAAACATTCGAACATACCCGGTGCAGGGTTTAATTTTATGGGATTATATGGAATGTACGTTATATTTGATTATGCGCAATAACGGGGTTGAGCGAAACGCTGCACATCAGAAAAGGGTGAATTAATTCAAAAATCAGTAAGAACAGAGGAAACCTTCAAATTCATTCAAAACACGCTAACATGCCCAGCGAAAATATCATGCAAAGCTTCAACGAATAGGAAGAAAGAGAAAAATAGTTAAAAATAACACTAAATTTGTTTATTTCTTTGTTAAATACGTTTTCTTTTTTTATAATTTTATTTATTTACTTTATTATCTAATTATTTTATAAAAAAAAAATGTTAAGGTTGGTTTCTTAGCTATTTATTTAAATTAAAAAAAGCTTTGCATTAAGTTAATACATTCTCATTATTAATACTTTCCTTTACTTAAAACATATCTAGGAAAAACCAACTATTTCATAAGATACGGACTTTATACGTGATAACCGCAGAGTTATTTAAAAAAAAAAAAAACGTGGCGATACCTACACGTATTATACAAAAGTGTATAAACCAAACGTACCGCCGCGATCTAATCGTTCTTCCACTTCCGATAACCGCAAATTCATCCCGCAAACGAGCGCCCGATGCATGCACAGGCGCCTTGTTTATATTTTTAATTTTAGAAATTATCCGTTCGCTGATAGCGCGCCGGCCGCGCGTGTGTGTTTGCAGGGAGCGCGAGGTGGTTCACGCGATTTCCGTAGTCTGAATTTATCAATGGAGGAGGACGGACAGTAAGCGCACATCGCGAATTCGCAACTTCCCGCAATCGTCGAACTTCGCTCGTTCGATCGATACGTACAGTAAGCGTAAAAAGTACGCTGCATACCGTCGCATGTATATCGGTAACGAAGCATCGAGCACGATAGATTATTTCTTTATCATAAGAATGGAAAATGCAGTAACCAACTAGTTAATATCAACACTATATCGAAATACCTCAGTTAATTATTTCTTTGCTATATCTACCTACATCAAGATTATATGCAGGACAAAGTATGAGACGTTCCTCAGTAACATCCTCGGGAAATGCGGGAGCCCAAGAACTTCATGCTGGATGGAAGATTTAATTTCGAATAAATTAGAAATAACCAGGAGAATACAAAGTCTGAATAAACTAGCGGCATCGTCTTCTGCCGAAATACCTGAATCAATTATCTTTGACAAAGATCACGTCAATAGCAAAACCGTATCCTTAAACTTTAATTCTGCGTGATATACGCTTAATAACGTACTAGCCTCTAAAACATATTGAAGATTAGTTGCTAAGCTTAATGCAATGGTCTTCCCGAAGCATATTTACTGTTTAATTGCTTTATCCATTTATTATCAATTATCATGTTACGGTGGAGATTTTGAACGCGTTGGCGAGTACGAAGCAGTTTTGTCCTGATTGACCATTGATTGCTGTTTCTTTGCTGTTTCTAGTAGATCGTCGTTGTTGAACAAAATGGTTGTATTCCAATTCCATATACGTTAAATAATAGCGAACCCTTAGCTTAGCTACTTCATGAAGCACGTCAATGCATATCTTTGTTTTTTTTTTAGCTTAATACGTATTGATATTGCTGACAACCGCAAAGATTAATCAGGGTACCTCTTATTCCATAACTGTGTAGCTTCTTCGGCAAAATTTCATATTGTACACATTCTAAAGTTTTACTGAAATCGTAAAAGATCGAGAGGGTGAAACGTTGTTTATCGATCACTTCTATGCTAATAATAACGAGATCAAGGCAGTTGTCGATTTATCTTTTGTAAACGGATGCTCATTACTGTGTTCGTCATAGTTTGTCTAATATGCAGCATTCAAAAACTTCGCCAACGTTCGGTATTAAAGACATCGTTCTGTAGTTATCAGTGTTGATTTTTCCCGTCCTTATTATTGATTGGCCCGACTGCTTCAATAAAGACATAGATATATGTACATGTTAATATGATAGAAAAAGAAGTTAAGTGTGACTATCTTAGACTTCCGATACACGTTCTAATACAGAAATAATCCCCTTTCTATTTTGTACATCAGTAATCGTCAATGCTTGGCAATTGGAGCCTTGCTGTATGCATTTGTTATTGGGCTTACTCTAATCTAATTTTCGTTATACATCTTACAAACATTCTAATTGCCCTGGCTCCTGTTTGGATAAATGCTTAATAATTTGAGTTACATTTTATCTTGTTAAACTTAATGTGGTTTTAAGTAATTCCTGGTAAACGCTCGAATCCGCAAGCCAAGCAGCTTATTGTAAATCTTGCGGATTACTCGTAAGTGGAAAGTATAACAATGGTCGTTTAATATCCGTTAATACTGTTTATGAAGAGTACTTTTGGTAAATGTTAAATATATCCAATTTTAAGAGGTCCTAATTGCAGAAAGTAGCAGATGTTGTTAGACAACGTAAAATCCGACTCTCCCATCACCCGGAAGGAATTTCATGGAGGCGCCTGCCATCACAGGATGTCGGGCAAATGTTCACTTATACGAACAGTTAAACATATACATAGAGTTATATAACTGTGTACACCAGGCAAAGTTATATAATTATAACCGCAAAAAACCAAAGAGTGGTTACATGAAACTGACTTCTGAACTGGACTATCCGATCTATATGACCACATCCAAGCGAGTAACTGTGACAGTTTACTTATGGCTGTTTATTTGAGGATGACGAGCACTTTTTCTGAAGCCAAAACAAAAAAGTCTGGAGACCAAATTCGTCTGTTATTACAGCTTTTATATACATTTTTCCCATCTAAAGGAAAATAACCACGCCTTACATTTCAAAATACTTACGCGATTGTCTTAAAAAGATCTTCGGTATCTCACTTCAATAATATCCTTCGATGTGACTGGTTACATTTAAATTAACGTACCACCCATGTCTTTGTGTATATTAAAGCTGGTTAGTAATGCGAAACTAGGCTATCAAGTCCGACAGTGGTATCGAATATTATACCTCTACGCATAGGTACTCTTTAATTTGAAGGACAGCAGTGCCGGTTATGTACGTACATAAATGCGTGGAGTTGGCGTTTATATTCGGTATAGTTTGGTAAATGCGGATCGATAAGCGAGCTTTAAACGTGCTTCCGTTCTGTTTGTTCGATAGATTCGGTTAAATAACAGCGGACAAAATGAACGCGAATAGCCGTAGACCGTTAGCTTTCCTAGAGTAATTCCGCTCCGACGGTAAATAAAGGCGATTATCGTTGCATTCCTTGGTTGCAGTTACGTAACAGTATATCCAGGGATTAATTGCGATTAATTAGATTGTATCACTATCAATAATTTTTAGACGGAGCCGCGTTATTAGTCAGAATTCCTGGATCAAATAATAAATCAATATTAAATTTATCTTGCAGGTATGGCGCCTTGCATCGATATAAAGCAAATAAAACGACTACAATTCCTCACTTTGATTGTAAAAATCGCTTTTTTATTTTTATGGGTCCCCTAAGCAGACCTTTGCTGCGTGGAGAAAAAATTAAATGAATACGAGAAGAGCCGTACACCAGGGAAAGAAAAATACTAAGCAGATTGTTTGACAAATAACGACTTATGGGAGAGTTTCAGCTTACCTATTTCGTAATTTGTAAGAGTATATTAGCAAAAGTGGGCACACCGAGACAAAGCTTGATAAAGGCTATAACCGAAGACTTGAAGGTGGAAAGCAGTCGAGCAATAGAGCAAAAGAGGCCGTAAAAGTGTTAAGTAGTGCGCTTAAAAGGTCTGTGAAAAAAATCAGATACTCGACATGTTGTAATTCAGTATTTATTATCGTTCCTAGTAGTAATTAGGCTTTCATTGAAAAGCCGCGGATTTGGTGCTGGTCAAGATATCTCGTTTATCCTGGAAGGAACAGCGGCCGTGTTAATCTTCTGAAATTTTCAGGAGCAACTAGTGGATAACACATTTGGTATATGGAAAAAGTCATACCTTCAATTATCGTTTTTATCATTTATTTGACCAAATTTTGCAAAAAGAAAAAAGCCATGGCACAATAAATATCCCATCACACGATAATAATTTTTAGTTTTATAATAGTGAGTCCCCGACCTTTATTCTTTTCCTTAAAAAAAAAAAGGGGGTAAAAGAAGAAAAGACATTACAAAACTAAGAGTAAATATTTACTCCTGAATAACGGAGGCAGCTATCTGGATACGGGATAACTGTAATGACGGCGGCACGACAGGCGGTACCTTTGACTTTGAGTGCGAAATTCGATTTTCCTCTCTATGAGCTCGGGGCGATGTGAAATCGTCACCGCTTTACCATCAAAAGCGCCGACGGTTTATCCGCAAACAACGTCTGTATGTACACTGCTCTATACTACATAAATACATAACGGGCCCGCCGATGTTTGTGTCGATTCTATTATCTCTATTTATCCTCACTTTATATTTTAGATGTTGGATTGTTGGCTATTTGAAGATGTGTACTTTATTATTTCTCGATGTTTACATACATTTTCTCTATTTGATTTTACATAATGTCGTTCAATTCTACTTTGCGTATAGTATTAGTGCCACTTTTTTACACATTATACGTTGAAATAATCAATTGGAACAGCAATATAATCAAATACAAAATTGACCTAGGTACCAAGAATATCTTTAGATAACACGAGCTGAGAACTGAGAAGAAATGATTGGCCGAGGCAACTAAAAATTGCAACTTATGGTTTAAAGCAACAACGTACAGGTGATTGAACCGTCTTATCAACTGGATCAACTTTGAAATGAATCTTCAACCAAGCCATAAACCTCAAAGTGGTGGGAGAAAGCGCAAAGAAATTGCCTGCGTTGAGTCAAAAATGAAGACATGTGATTAGCAAATAAATGTTCTTAAAACGGAAACAGAAATGGATACAAACGACGATTGCACAAATCTGGATGTCTATGCCCTAAATAAGGAAGTAGGTCTTGTTAGACGAATTTTATGGTTAATCTAAAAGTTTTGCAGCGCAACCAACACAAACATTGGTTTGATTTGAGACAGTTTTATTTTTTAATGGGTTCGGTACAATTCTGAGTCACCATTCAATATACAGCAAGAAACGGGTACTAAGTATGCATCTCCTTTTTTGAGCTCGAGTCACTTGTAAGTACCACCAATCTGTCAATAAAAAAGTAGATAACGGTAGTCAACAGATAGGTAGAAATATGTACGTGCAAATTTTAATTAAGGGCGCATTTCTTCAAGAGATCAATCCGTGAATGATTGAGGTAACGAATACTAGATTAGATTATTCGATAGAAATAAAACACAACAATATGTTACTTCATTTGTAACCGGTGTATCTTAACTGATCAGTTCTTTACCATTCTTTATTATTAACTGATGACTGATGGTTCTGACTGAACGGATTCTGTATGATTAACTCTACCAGCCTTATCAACACGATGCGTATTAATTCTTGTATTCTTAATCGGAAAAAAAATAACGATTTTAGGCAAGCTAAACAGTTCCCATCTCGATGATAGCTCGAAACTATGTGAGGATGTGTGAAAGTCAAAAACCTAAAAGAAGCTAACTTTACCCGTAGCATTCAACCACAACCACATTTCTATATCGTGTTAGGTCTTATTGTGGAAGTGTGGGAGGGATGGGGAACATAGAAATGTTTTCGCGCCAAACACTATCACAGAGTTCAGCGGCGACACAGCAACTGACGGTTTCCTGCCAATTCCGAACAAAAACAAAAGGCGACCTCCTTTACCCTGGAACACTTCCGAACGTATAAAATTCCTGATAGACACTTCTCTCTTTTGAATTTAAGGTCGTAGCGTCCATATTAATTCAACATATTTTTCCAAACGGTATCAATCCAGCCATTTTTTTCGACCTTAGCCCTGTTCGACCCTACCCGCAGTTTCGAATGTACTGATTTCGTTGACGCCGCGCCATTTCAGTTGTCGAGAAGCTATTTAATTGCCCCACCATGTACATTTTAGTATTTGACCCACGATAAACTTGCAATTAGTAACCCTTCCAACATTCGCATTCTCAGACGTCTATCCTTATTTCTTATTGCGATTTTAACTCTTTTACCGTTACGTCAAAATCTTACTCGTCAATGCTAAATTTAGATTTGCCTTATAAACCCATCTTATATTTTGCTATCAAAATATAAAACATTCTTTAATGGACATTAATACACCCGTTATGCGCAACCACCTGTAATAACTAACATCTGCAGGGTTAATTTTAGACGTTTTCAACGGAAGCGCAGAGGAGATCGAAAACGTGATCTAAAACATTCCACTACTGTATAAATATTCCAGATAAGAGAGTGACACTGGCAATTCTTTAACAAAGAGCAAAAAAAAAAACATTAAAGAACAAAAAGAATAAAGATCCAAATCAAAAAGTTATTATCAACAGAGAATACAACTTGCAAGTATCCGCCTGCAGTGAGGATGATCACAAAGAACAATACCATCGTCCTTTTTTCTGACGCGCGTAAACGCCCGCGAAAAGAACGGAGCGAGAAGAAACAAAACGCCGAACGACACACAGGCAAATACACATAAGCTCCAAAAAAAAAAATCACAAAGCCAGTTCGAGTGCATATAGAAAGAAATCGGCGACCGCGGCAACGGGTTTAAAAGAACAAGAAGAAAAAGATCGGGAGAAGAGAAGAGAAGAGATGCGGCCGACGCAAATGTCGCGAGTCATCAAAGCGGCTTATAATTTTTATGTCCGCAGAAATCTCAAAGAGACCGCTTTGTCGCCGGCAGATGTTTATTAAAGTACACCGCCTGCTTGAGTGCCGTCTTGCGTTAATTCCATGGCCTACTACTATTACCACTATCATCGCGAGGTCTTCCAGAAACGCGGCGGGCGATCGTGGGTTTCTTCGACCGCCATAAACAACAAATGCTTTAAAAAGTGTTTGCTTCTCGTACGTGCACAACGTGAACGCTGTACGGGATGTTTTCAACAGTAAGATGTTGTTTTAGATAAAAATTAAAGATTTCTTGCAAATCTAAAAAGGTAAAACCTGTTTTTTAAATGAATTTATAAATTCATTTAAAAACGAAAATGAAAATTAGGAATTTTGAGTGTAATTCTTCAACTTTTCGATGTCAACTTTCTTGTGGATTGGTCCTTACGCTTTTCCCAATTTAAACTTCCTGTATGGTTATGCCTCTTATTCGTTCTTCTTGGTATAAGCGACCACTTGGTCTTACTCTTTCCATTTTTTTTGTACTTTTCAGAAATCTTCCAATTCTTTCTCCAGAGTCCCAACGTCTAATGTTATTGAAATAAGAAAAACGTTATTACTAAAACTATTTTTAAATCAATGAGCCATTTTAAATTCTAACACCATCAGGAACAACTTTATTATAATGCTATCCACGTCATATTTCCTTATAAATTCCCATAATTGCATATTTACAATGATATTAGGAGCTACGCGTATGCAAGCCAATTATTCATGTATCACCTCCTCTAACTACCCCTATTTTCTTACTGTAAACGCTATATCCTTCACGTTGAGCTTCCCCAGGACGCAAAGTGGAAGGAAAAATAAACTTTTCCATGCATAGTTTAAGAAGAGGGAAGTAAATGTTAGGGGTGGTTCTCGGCGCTCCATAAATATTTGAGGAGATCCAAGCATCGTAAACTTCAACCTCACTCTCCACCGGCGGAAAAACTCTTTAATATTTGATTGTCGACTCATCCAGCGTTGAATGGGAGCGAGCGGAGATGATGTCGTTATGCGATTGTTTTATATAGACTATCCGTAAAGTGTTCTACGATGTCAGACGTTCTTAAATAATGCAGGAAAATAAACGAAGAAACTTGTACAAGCTGACGAGCATTTGCGTAAGTTAATGTCGCGCTAAACTCTTGCGATGTATC
Source organism: Oryctes rhinoceros (assembly GCA_020654165.1). Classification (NCBI taxonomy): domain Eukaryota; kingdom Metazoa; phylum Arthropoda; class Insecta; order Coleoptera; family Scarabaeidae; genus Oryctes; species Oryctes rhinoceros. Next base: position 1,708,176 of record JAIOKQ010000548.1, on the reverse strand, counting down.
GCGAAATGGCGCCATCGCAGACGATTTCAAGATGATATACGTAGGTTGTTCTATAAAATTCAACAAGTTTGCGGTTGCGATTGGCGAAACCCAAGACGTTTTGGTAAAACGGCCTTCTCGTAATTGTCGCGTAGGGATGTGCTGCGCGTCCAAACAAAACATGATCAAGCGGCAGATTGTCCTGATGATCTTGTGCCACCATTCTAAGTTCGCCGCACAGTTTAGGATAGTAACACAACGGTTGAATGTTTCACACCTATCGCAGATAAGAGTCTTTTTTTCAGAATTCCGATATACGCTTCATATTAAAAATACGTCCAATACCTGAATAGATTTTTAACGCCCGATTGCACCGAAGCTGTGAATATTAAATTCTCGCATGCCCACCGAAGGTAATACATGAATTCGTCGAACTATGCTTTCAGAGAAATATGAAATACCTTCCCGTGTAAAGGAACACCTTCTTTAGCAGATGCAATGCGCAATAAAACCTTTCCAAGAGGAAATAAAGCAACATGATACTGGTTTCAATAGTTCATAAATCCTCATCACAGATAGCTCTCTTTATGAGAGGTACTTTGCTTTGAAAGCTTTGAAAATTGTTTAAATGTATTAGCACATATATAAGTAATACCGCTTTCTAAATTCCATGCATGCATATACGAAGATTGAGTATGTAGTATGTACATATCTACCAAAGTTACAGCGTCACCTAAGATAAGAGCCACAGGTAGTGTGGCTACCGTGTTACGAATCTTTCATGTGGAGAACGTCGTCTCTGCTTTACTTCAATATACTCGGGTAGGTGGAGGAAATAAATCCGTAAAATTTTAAGAAACATTAGCGCAGGTAAAAATATTATCACTTCAAGACTATATCGCTGCATTGAAGGGCATTCGTCGAAAGTGCTAGCTGAACGGCAAATAGACCTAGGGCGTTTAGGAAGATCCAAATCTCTCCGTTGCGCGTTTTTACAAGTACATAAAATGACTCAACAGCTTTGTCCGGTTGCACAATTTTGCTTCAAACGAGATTTCCTTCAGTATATTTAAAATTTTTTATCTTCCACCTTCCATCGAATAAAAAAACAGGTAAATCATATAAAAACATGGCAAAATGAAATATGTTTAAAAATAACAAACATAGAAACGAAAAAGCTAACATTATTAATCCCATTTCTGAATACTACGTTCTTTGTATTTTTTTTTTTTTTCAATTTCAAGAAAATCTCATCAGTAACGTACGCCGTTAGGCGCAGCTGTATTGTTAACTATTTGAAAAATCTATGCTATAAAAGAAAAATAATTTCAGATAACAATAGCGCCCTTAAAACCACCCTCTTCACGGAGATTTAACTCTTAGGACGGACCACCTTTCGAGAACGAAATCCTATCAAACAAACAAAACCCTTTAAAATGAAATCGGGTCCGCTCGAAAAAGACTTAGAACGGGAAACATTGAATTTAGTAATTTTAATAAATTCATTCTAATCGTAGAGCGTGCATTGAAACAATAAGAAGCCAGACTATAATTCTTATACGCGGAAAAGGTAGAATATTTAATAAAAGCGGATAATTGTTACTGCTGGTTTCGCCGTTTGTGTCGACACTTTCGGTCAACGTTTCGGCGTTCATATTGACGAAATCGTCAGGACAACTGAACTGATTCTCCATTGTCCGATATTTTTCTTATATTCGTGTCCGACATAGCGCTGCCGGCATTGACTTGACATTATCCTTTCTGCGATTATTGCCTGTCCTGTCGGTAGATGCTGCTGGATTGACTTTACAGTCCTTTTTTCGATGACTCTCGCCTAAACACACCATCCCTCTCTGTGGTTTTGTAGCTTGTGTCTTCTCGCTGGATGATGATTTCGGTCCTTCTCTTTCCCTCTTCCGTTTCCTTTACTATTACATCCAGGAAGAGCAGGTTTCCATTTTCTTTCTTTCTCCATGGTGAATTTAATGGCTGGATGCTGCGAGTTTAGGTGTTGTAATTTCTCTTCTCCGTCTCTTGCCATATTACAAATGTATCGTCGACACATCGTACTCGTACACTTCGGTCTCGTTTCGCTCGAGCTTATGGCCTCTCCTACAAACGGTTCCATAAACAAATTGACTATTACATGAGATAGAGGGCTTCTGCTCGTAATACTTTCAGCCGTAGATAAACATGCTCTTATTAATCTCATTAATTCAATGATATCATTTCGGTGTCCAAGTTCTGCTAATAAGGTAACTGCGTCTTCTATAGGTCTGCTGGTAAATAGGGAAGTAACGTCAAAAGTTACTATAACATTTGTAGTCTTCAGCGTGGTCGTAATTGAATTCTTCACAGATTAGATAGTTTGTCCAGCAAAAGGTTAAGAATAGGTTTGCTAAATACTACTGCTGACAAATCACAGGTCGATATGATCCAATATTATCGTTATCGACACAATCGTACGCTCATTGTACATGTGTTATAAGAAAAATAACAGACTTCCACGTAGTTCCGAACAAGATTCAGAAATTAAGGTATCGGCATCTGCACAAATATTTAGCGAAACTACAGCAGCTGGTGTCAAATATTTTCAAGGAAAAGGAAGGCATATAGACACGCTCATGTTATTTATTGATAGGGTGTCTGATAGCGTCAATGGTTCCTGGACGACCAATAACAAGCAATTCAAATCATGTGCAATTTTGGAAAGAAATTGTGAAAGTGTGAGCGTATCCCGTGATCAAGCTCAGGAACTCTGATCTTCTAAAATTTTACCTCATATTTTTATTATAAAATTCCCCCAACTTATTTTATGATGCAGTATCATTTCCAAAGGTTGTTCTCAAAACGGTATCGTTGGGAATTATTTCCATTTATATGAAGAAAGATGTTCGCTGTGGATCGGCTCAGCTACAGCAAATAATATTACCGTATAAAAATAATTTTAACCTTGTACCCTTGATTATTACAGAATAAACAATTCATAGAAATTACCTAAAGAAAAATAAATTTCGAAAATTTTAAGTTTTCCGGGAATACTTTGATTACATTGTTTTAAATAGCAACCTTTTTTGCACGGTAGCCGATAAATCTATGATTTACGACAAGTTTCAATTAACGAATTGATTAAGCGTAATGAAAATTAAATGTAAATAAGCCGCCAAAAGGTACGTTAGCGGGTTATATTTGAAGTGTAGCCAATAAATAATTACAAACGTAAATATTTAGACGTGCGCATTAACAAAAACAGATCGACATATGTATGTATGTAGGTACATACACAGGTATGTCTAAGATAGCACGAGTTTGCATAAACGTACAGTAGCACTTTGCACGAACAAAATTTACACTAACTCGGGCCTGTTTACTTTCAAGAGGTGCTTATCTTTAAACGGAAATACGTTAATTATTGTACCTACTCGAATAGTCGGCAATAAGGAAAATCCTGGTTACAATTGGCAAAAATACAAAATTGACGGAATATTTCATCTTTAGTGGACGTAAAACTACTCTAAGACTATCTGCTATTTTTAATACAATATATACGAATATTGTATTAAAAACATACGAATTTTTACAAATCATTCAATGCAAGTGGTGGGCATTTTAAGCTCGTTTCTAATGAACCATCTAGCCTCAGTTATCCAGCGCAACACCTCATGTTGTAAAATCTTTCAACCTCTTAAGATGACGTGGAGCCATAATAGACCACAATACTGGTGCATAGATTATTACTGGCCTTAAACACACCTTGTATAGATGTACATTAGCGCCGCCTGCAAAACTTGGAAATTAATCTGGGACTAAGGCATGAACCTCTAAAGGTATGTATTCGTTTAAATACATTTTAGACTTCAACGTAGACTGCGACGGTGATACAATAGCATTTTGTTACATTTGAATTTGCGTTCACCCTGTACCGAAGGTGCTTTTAGCCAAATTAAATCTTTAACAGGATTTTTATTTGACGTCAAGGAGCCGAACAAACCGTATATATATATATATCTGCAACTATGCCAAAGCACTCCACGGCTCTTATAGTCATCACCAACGGAATGAGAAGCATTCCTTCCTATTCGTCAAGTATCAGAAAAAACTTCAGAAATTCATAACGAGCAAGTAAATGAGGATAGACGTTTCTAGGAAGTTCAGCGGAGAGGCGCGCAACATGTTGCTATTTACTTCAAGTTCTTTATTATCTAGTTTAGCACGTTCGCCGAAAGCTTCCAGAAAACGTTTCTCCAAAGAATGTCGGAAAATGCTTCTACCTCCAGTACATCCGCGAAAATGATTCTGACTGATGAATATTATAATAATGAGAACAAATTTAAGTTGAGGCGAGCAGCCCCGAGGAACCCCGAACTCAATCAACTTGATGAGAGAGATTATTTCGCCCTCCTAATGAAAGTTCTTCTAGCCAGATATGACGAGATCAACCTGACCAAGCTCAAAATAAAACCCAACTCGTACATCTTATATATTAGACCGTCAGAAATAATACCTTTAATATTGTCCGCCCGCTCAAAAGTATTCCGAACCGCCGGTTTTAAATGATAAGTTTTCAAGGTTCACCTTAACCCATTAGTATCGTGCGCATCTTTAGCAACATTTTACAATTAAAAGTCCGCCCAAAAATATAGCTTAGATCTGCGCTGTACAAATTATGTGTTAATACCCGAAAAATACTTACATAAGGTACAGTACGAACGAACGCCATAATCAGATTTACTTGCCAATTAAAAGCGCGATGTAATAGTTTGCTAAGACTTAAAGAAGACGTCTTATTTAAACAAAACGCTAGAAACGCGATGTAAGCAACAGACGATTTCCCTAGCGACAACATTTTCGTATTCCTTTTTTGAAACGCATTGCGCAGAAACCGATCGATGAAATCGATCATCGGCCGGTGTTATCTTGACATCCAATTGCTCAATCGCCGCGTACTCCAACAAATCAACCGAAGAAGATGACATTATCTAAGATCCTCAAATAGACCGAAATATTTCGCGGTATTCTAACAAACAAAAATACTTTGCATGCGTTGCTTGAAAAGAAAATTATGCTGATTTATATCGCTCCAATTAATTAGTCGAAATAATAATAAAAAAAAAAAAAACAATAACATCAAGTCTCCAAATCTGCACAATTGCAAGATATAGAAGAGGTTCTTATTTGAGTTAAAATAAAATTGACATTTCGAGAGCTACTTTCTTTCGAAATTCACTTGGACATTGTTTTCTTAATGATACCATCTTGAATCGTCGAGCAAACTGAGCGATATAGAAATTAATGCAAGGCTTAGATTTTCTAATCGAGCAAAGTGACATTTAATTAACTACTCCAAATAAAATTTAACTAACGCATCGCCTTATCTTTATAGTTTAAAATTCTTGAAAGATGTGGAATCGTATCATTAAGTATAAAAAAAAAAACTTAAAAAGTGAATAAAGAAGGATGCATAAAAGAAAATACGTCGTACGTAATATCAAGTCATTCGTTAAAAAAAAAATTACATAAAAACAACGTGCACATCATAGAAGTACGTTCTTATACGACGACTATCGTATTGAACGCGAACAATAAATCTCTAAATACCATTTCATCTCGAATAAACATTTGATTTAGAAAGTAAGATCCTTTCGTAACAAAGACAACCATGAGAAGCCGACCATGTTGAGTATCGCTGGTACACCTAACCTAATATGGATTTAAACATTACCTTGACCGGTAAGCGATGAGATTTCATTTAAAAGACTACCGTTTCGAGAAGACAACGCCGATAAAGAGAAAAAAAAGCAAATGAAAACCAAGACGAACGACACGATACAGAATGCACAAATCAAGATATACCTACACGCGTATAATGGCATCATCCGACGGGGCGGTAATGACAAAATAATGCTGAGTAGATAAAAGGATTTCGGTTATAATTAATTAAAGATTTACCTGGGCTTTTAACGTAAATGTGCAGCGTGGTATCTTTTATTTCCATTTCGTTTTTTTATCTACCTTTGTAACCCTAAACCATCGGTTAGACGCCATCAGCGTATTTTTAAACTTAACAAAGCGTAAGAATGAAATTTATATGAAACCGTATACGAACTACGATAAATTTAGATGTACGTTCGACCAATGAAAAATCTTATGACACACAACCGTACGTTGTTGTTTAATATCTTTGAATAACGGAAAATGATAAGTTCGCGAAGTTCCAAACCATTAATCGTTCATCCTTGAGGACGGTCTTCTAAAATGGTGTTTTATTCACTTTTTGTCGCCATTTACTTAATGATGTATATTGCAATTACCACATGTTGGAATTTACACGATATTAACGTATAACACAACAATATTCAATTAAAAATCTTTTCAATACATATTCTATCCAAAAGCAGCATTCCTTCAATCTGCCCAGTTAATAATGTGATGCTTCCGGCAAGTACAGATGTTTACCCCACACTGCTGGTATAACCCACGCAGCTTCTGGAGCAGTTTAGATGGGACGTATGTGATCACCCGACGTAGAACGCCGAGTGATTTTCGTCTCTTCCCTAAATTGAAGAACCGCCCAGGAAGCCAAAGCTGCCAGACTAGCGAAGAGCTGCAAATGAACGTTAAAGACCATCTTACATCACTGTCGGCAACGTTCTTATCACCAATAAAAGATTAAAGGAGACCATCTAAGAAAATTCAACCGATTGACACTTATTTTGTTAGGGCTGAACCTTCTACTGTATATATTTTATAAAAAAAATTTCATTAAATTTATAAAATAATTTCTTTTAATACTGCAACATAAATAATAAAGTATAACAAACGATTAAGTTGGCTCCTAACCTCGTTACGAAAAAGAAGAACGCATTTACAATGTATTTTACGAAAACATTTTGCCGGTCACTGGTTGAAGGACGGAACATCAAGGCGGTCTCGGCCGTAATGTTAAAGCATCAGGGAGGGAATCGTGCTGTTGCCGCGACCATGTTGGGTTTTTCTACGAAAAAAGAAAAGAGAAGAAAAGAGAAGCGATCCCCGGGCGTTGGATTTGTGTGGAACGCGCCGGCAGCCGACAATTGTCGTCCGTCGACGTACAAACAGCTGCCGAACTTCTGAGGTAATATAAAAATTACCGGCGGACAACTACCGCTCTTGCTGTTACCGCTGCTGCTATAGCCATCATCCATCACGAATCGGCCCACTCTTAAAATCCCGCCGGTGCAATTATGGCAGAACGACGGTTCCCCAAATACCGCGGCTGTTCCAACAACGCGCGCAGAAAAACTAGCACCTTCTGCGATTTGTTCAAATAATCTCTTACTTCGGCGTTCCCTTATCAGACTTCGTCGAAAAGTTAAACTTTAGTAGCAACCGCCTTACAACTTAAAAGCCATTTAAAACTTTGGGTAAAAGTGAATTTTAGATTTATTTAAGATAGTTAAAAGCGGTTATGAAGTGTATTAAATATTTATTATCACGAATTAGCACGTTAATCTTTAATTAACTTGATTTTGTAACGTCGCCAATCACGATTAGACATTTTTTAATCGTCAATTAAATTAATTTCTAATTAAAACCAAATGTCGCTTTGACATCTGTCAGTATTAATGTAAAAAAAAAAGTAAAATGCTAAGGAAGTAACTGTTACTTGGACAAGTTAAGATAACCATCTAAACACTGGCCGATTTCCTTAAATGTTACTTTAATAATGGCGAATTAAACCAGCACAAAATATAAGTACATCGTAAACAAAAATTAAGTTAATCACAAATTAAATCTTAATGCGAGATTAATTTAATTTGCTGTAGACTAGGCATTTCCTGACAAATTACAGCTCTAGAGAATTAACGAATTTTCCATAATTTGATTTTTAAAACTTGTTATTTTTTAACGTTTCCAAATTAAATTAAATTCTTACGTAAAACCTTGTTTTTTTTTAAATATCAAATAAAGCGTAAGTAAAAGAAGGGTTGGTAAAGTTAACATTTCTATTCTAATTTACGTTAAATAATCTCCAACACCCGACGGGATAATTCGAATTTACAAGAATAAATAAAACATCTATTTATACGGTGTGTGCGAACTCCTTAGAAGTGGACTTCCTATATTACATATCTGTATATTGTTTTGCGATAAAAAATTAAAACGTAGGTGGATTCTTATATTCCCGTTGTTTATTTTTAGAAGCGTAAACCTTTAACATAAAATGGATATCTGCGATTCTCCGATGATAGAAACGTAAACTTTCGTTGTTTCTATGAAATCCAACAATCTACAGCATAATGTATCGCGGGGCCCCTCTTAAATAAGCTTTTTATGGAAGAGGTCGGTCCCTGACTAGATTAATTGTACCGTTGAAATGAAATTGCCATAATCTTTATACAATGCGTCCCCCAAATGAGGTACCCACCCTTTAATTTTTTTTGAAGAAACATGATTCTCGACCAATTGTTTTGCTTTTTTTTGAGATGATGAGTGCAGTGGTCGAAGTGGCGAAAAAACATACGGGGTGAAGTAAAAATTTTAAAATGCGAAACTTGGAAGGTTTCTCGAGCGTCCTGTACTTCACGTGAGCCATATCTCGTACAAAGCACGCATATTTAACTATTACAAAAACCAACATTACTTGGAAGATGTTCATCTTCGACTTTGTGTAAAGATATAGAAAATGAGTCATAATTTAAACAGGTAACAAAATGCAATTAACGATAATTATAAAGTGAAGTACGCTTTTATCTCTAAATTTCTTTTTACTTGAAAAACTATAAAATTACATTTTTTCTTACCGGATGCTATTAGCATATTAAATCTACTTCAAATGCAAATTTGTCTCTTTTGATATGCGATTGTAGAACTTAAAACATGTTACTTTTGCTTTGGGGGATTTAACAGAATTTACATAAAATTCGTATTTTTTACCATACCAAAAGCCCCGAAACATTACTCCAACGTTTTAGTAAATTCTTCAATCCTTTTCCAACACGAGTAAGGCAGTATTATAAGTGCGATATTGTTAAATCGCATTTGAGTAATTAATTAATTCGCAACGCTAAAGAACCTCTAATATAATTTATATCATCTGCCGTTTTAGTACCGCATGTTGAAGGGGACCATTTGACGAACTGAAAAGTATTGTTTGTAATTTTCCCATTTGAATTGCACGACCGCAGGCTTAGGTATCAACAAATTAGCAAACGCGATATAGAACTGGAAAAGAAGCAGTTTTCCCTTGTTCGAAAGGTTATTTAAAAAAATAAAATGGGTTTCCCGCAACATTCCCCATGGTATAGAACATAACCCCTACGTGTTGAAGGTAGCAAGACATTAAATTAGCATAAAATCTGCATATCGCGACATTAGCATAAAATTATTTCCTATTTGCCCGTTTTTCTCGCCTTCGGACGACATGCAATTAGAACATTTAAATGTTTGCAGTAAACTGTATGCGGACCGATGGGACCGCACCGAACATTTTTAGAGTCGCAGGTACAATATTATAACCTAACATTATTAAACAACACAAACTAGGTAAAAAGTCTATATTCCGGAGGCGAGATCGCTTCTAAACATCGTTCGCTCCTATTTGTTAATCGAATTCGTGATATTTTACGTTCGATACCGTCAGAAAATAATTAAATTTACCTTTACATCAAGCTTGAAGTCCACTAGTGTATATCCAAAAACTATTTTTGTACAATAAACATAAACACTGACCATTTTAACACTAAAACATCGTGTGAAATTATTTGAATGTGTTGATTGCGAAGCGTAAGGCGTTTTCGAAGGGCACACACAACAATAAATTAATAATAGTATTTAACGGATAACAAAAAATTATAAAATAGGCACTCGATTAGTATTATGCTAGTGTCGCCATGAGAGACTGTACTACCGGAGCGCTACCTGCCGACAGACTGGTAAACAACTGAATACAAGTTGGCCAATCACGCACTCCACAAAAAAAAAAAAACGTTTTCCAGTCCTTTGACTTTTTTCTAAGAGACGAGAGCAATCACATGTATTCCGGTCTAAGTACTTTACTGCACGTAGGTATACCTACACTTCGTAAATAATGTAAATAAATTAATTAGTAACCAATGAAAGTGTTTATTTGTGTTTCGTAGGTTTAATTTAATTTAATTTTGGAGAAATTAAAAACTTCAAAAATATGTACAAAACAAACAAAATTTTATTCCAAACAAAGCTTTAGTATTAAACGTTAAAATATGAATTAATCAGAGACGGTTTAACCATTAGAACAACTGGTCATTGATCTAAAATTGTTCCTAAACAACTGAAAAGCTTTTGTTTTTTTGTTTTTTGTTTTTTTTTAACATGTAATTTATTTACTCACTACTGCTGTTTTAAATATTTTTAGAATGTCGTTGACTAAATTTAAAATTTAATTAAATCAAATTTAATTTAATAGAAGTCACCTCTGGAAGCAATGTAACATCACCTGATGAAATTATTTCAAACTTTCCTTATGCGATACGTCTTTTAAACGTCTGACCTTTTCTTCCTTGTCTTCTTCAATTATCTCTTCATTGGTAGAATTTCTTCCTCGTCTCCCACACATTGTCGTTGTCTGCTTGAAAATTGACGTTGCAATATCGCGTACTTTCTTATCGATTTGATGGGATTCAGTATCACTTTTGCAGTTCATTCACATTGGCCAACAAGTTCTTCCATGATGGTTGAATAAGTCATGATGATGCGGCACCCAAAGCGTCTCCTATGTTGTGGTAAAAGCATTGCTGGGATGCTTCCGTCTTCAAAATAAACGATGCTTTCGAAGACAAACTTATATCCTTGATTTTTCTCGTAACTTCAAGTGCAATGATGAAGCCTCTTAGCTTATTTTTGCTCCTTTTGTATAATTAGCAATTTCAACTTACGAGTGCCGAAGGGATTAAAGCAAATCTTCTACGCACTTGGCGGCTTTGCCGTCGACGTATCTTTGTTTCGATGAGTAAGAGTTTTGTTTGGAAGAGTTCTCTCTCTTTGGAAGAGAATAAGTTTTGTCGATAAAACGATTTAGCTTTTTTTCGTAACGTTTCACCAGATGAAACCATGTAAAACATATGGTCTAATATCGCCTGTTATGTTTGCTTATAATCTTCCTTTTTATCGGTTCGCCTATTATCTTAAAGACAATATTTATCTCGACCAAATAAAATTTTGTTTACCAGCTTGAAATTATCGAGAGCTTCTTCGAAAATGTACAGCTCCCGAATGGACGCATTTAACTTCTCAATTAGCAGCATTCAACGAACTAATTTCGTGCGTTTCAGCCCTCTTTTCATTCCATTTACTCGTGTAAATGTTTTCTATTGTTTTCGCGCGCATAAAGGGTAAGAAAATTAGCTCTTGGTGTTGAATCGCAATGTTCCTCGCTAAACGCAACGCCTTTCGTCAATAGTCGTACGCACGGAGTTGCTACCACCTCCTATCTATGCATTTTCTTTTGTATTGCGAGCGCCCTTTTCGCCTAGTTTACCACTTCTTCAATTCGCTTAAAGCTCATAAATATTAATAAATAGTTGGTGAGAATTATTTATAACTTTCGTAGCTACGTTAAATTTAGAGGCAAAAACTTGGTGTAAATTTTATAAAAGAAATAAACAATATTATTATACAAGGCGAAATATATTCAGTACATTATATAAACAAAATAAACCTCAATACGTATTTGTATGCATAATTTTGAAAACATCCGATAAAACCAGCTACTTTTCGAAAGATTTTGACGGCGAAAGAGCTGCTCCTCGAAATCGAATAACAGTTTCCCTCGCCGTTTCGCATCCTCGAAGCCTCGGAGATCAGAAACGTGGGAGTATACAGCGCTTTCTTGGAAATGCTCAACGGAACATCAACTAACGGATTTATCCTCCTCCTACAACATCGTCTCTCATCGGGCGAACGCTTCGCGCACACTATCTTGTTGTAAAATGTATCGCTGCTTTCTGAAGAGTTTACCGGCACCTTGTACTTGGGATCGCTACTCTCGGTGAGTGTGTCCATAGATTTGTTGTAATTCGAGAAATAGTAATACGGGATATGTTGAATATTATTCGCTGTATTCAGCGTCTTCAGGAAATCTTTATACTCTTCGGTATTGATCGTTATGTCCGTTGAGTCGCTGATATCCGGGATTGTCGGGTTGGATTTTAATTCTTGACCGCAGGAAACCTTTGAGCTTTGAGTGGTGGACGAATCTTGTTGCATGGTCGTGTTTTTCCATCCAACTATTTCGGATGTATTCTTATTGTTCGGTACGGCCATGGATTGCACGTTGGTCACGTTCTCGTACGTTTGATTCTTCATCTTATCCACGGTATCACTTAGAATTTTATCCGTATCTCTTACCGCCTGCACAATCTCTTGTCGATTCTGGTCGGCATCCTTCAAAGAATTTGCATCGTTGACTTTGAATTTGACGTTCGCTTTCGATTTTTCGTGCAGTGACATGACAGATTTCGACTTTTTTACTGATAGATTAACGCTGATTGTTTCGTTAGTTTCTTTCGTCGGTTCGCTAGCTTTTGTGTCTTTATTCGTAACGCAAGAACCACTAATTAAGGTCGTCCACGAATTGGAGGTTTCAGCCTTATCTATAAAGCAAAATTAGGAATCGTTGACCTAGAACTGGTTAGCATTCTTATTAAAGATTAAGAGCAATAATAACAGCTCGAATCTAGTAGAATAGCGAAAAATCCGAAAGGATTGGCTGGGGTAAAAAGATGATTCTGCATGCTCCAGAACATATCAACGTGTTTGATGTTTAACTTCCAAATTAAACATCAAACGTAAAGAGAAAAGAGATATTTCGGTTTTTTAAACAAAAATCGTTGAAACGTACGTCTTTGCAGCGAAAATTAAACTTTAATTGCAAAACGACGTCCCCAAAAGAGTTTTATGAACGTATGATGATGATTCTTCGAAAATCTATTCAATTCAAAGATACAGGATTGTAAGAAAGACTATATGTATCTTAAAGCTTGTTAATTTACAAGAACTGCAGAAGATGACTATTACTAGTCACTATTTATTAGTATATCAATTTATTTCTTTGAAATAAATTGATTTACTTAAACGATCTTCAAGTCAACAAGTCTTCCTGATGAAGACGTCGGTTCTATTAGGTTATCTTCAGCCGATTTTTGGGAAATCCCTTATCTCAAAAGTGAAGAGACTTTTGAAGGAATCATCAAGGATATAATCATTAATAAAATAACCCAAAGAATCATTCAATGATATTTTCCATGTGTTTATCAAACGTTCTGTGTAAGAAAAGGAAAATAAATGGTCCAAGATAGATATTTCAGTTTACTAGCAAGCTGAAATTAAAAGAAATCATACCAGATTTACAGGAATCCATCGTTGGTTTATTAGTCTGCCTATTAACACCAATTGTAATCTTCTGGGTGGCTTTGCACTTCTTCTTTATTCTATGCGTTTTGTAATTACAGCAGCCATCTTGACACTTTTCCGGAGCATCAATCTTATTTGTCTTATTATTGATAACGATTGGCTTGTAGCTCTGCATATCCTCGCTATCATCTTTCGCCGTGCAAGATTCTATGCAGGTGGATGATTCGGTCTCTTCTTGTATGGTGCTTGCGTAGAACTGGGGCTGAGCGTACGTGTTAAACAAGCGCGCCTCCTTCTCTATGTTTCTTCTATCGCTGTAGTACAAGTCGATGTTCTCCTGCACGTGCCTGTTGAACTTACAGGGATCCGACACTTTCGTCGGTGCGTAAAACACCGGGACCAAGTATTTGGTTTTCAATCGGTTATGAGGGTATACATCTACTTCTTCTTTCGATAAAACATTTCGTTTATCGCGATGTTTCTTCTTCCCGGCCAAATGGTACGGAATCGGAGGATCTTCAAAATAGAAATCAAAATCGGGTTCGTCGTACATGTAGAAATCGCAATTTGGGTCGTAGTTATAATACGACATGCTGCTGCTTTTAAAGTGAGCAGAGAAAGAGGAATTTATGTTAAGTTTCCAGCGCGTTTATATGACCTGAAAGGATCTGGATGTCATCTTGATTGTAAACGGTGACAATTCGAATGTCGTTGATTACCAATTACGATCGATCATTTAATCAGCCAAGATTAAAGGCGACTATAGATTTTATTCGGTTATTCTTCGGCTTCGATTTACTTTTAAAACGTTTAATTTTTTAAAATTTCCTTAATACTAGATTCCATCTGATTATATAACTCGATGGCAATGTATATGGGGCTCCACTGAAGTTCTGCTTGGGTTCTGAACGAGGTTAGGTAAAGATACAAAGCCAAGTTGGTTAAACGCTCCACGGCAAGGACAATGTCCGAATCTTACCAAAGTACTGTGAATATCTCTTTCTTATAATCAACTCTTCTGTTGGTGGGACCAAAGCGTGCATGTAGTTACATTGAAGCTGGCTACGCTTGAAAGTACCACATAATATGCGTCTGTCAAGTTATTTTAAGTGGGTCTTGTACTTTGGAGCCGCTCAAAAGATTTACCGAAAATTCTCAGTAACTTACTGCAATCAACATCATTCTTCCTATGTATAAAATTTATAAATACTTTTTATTGTAAGCTGAAACAACGTAAGTATTATATAAAAAGAAAAATAGGAACCCCCCATATCTAAACAATCTTTTGAAACCAGCAAGAATATCAAGGGCCCCGATTTCTGCGCAACCAGCTTTCTTTTGAATAAACAATTTACCTCGGGCTTTATCGAATGAATAGCGAGACCTACGCGCGAGGTAGGATCAGCCAGTTTAGCGCAAAGCAAGCATCCCCCGATATCATGCGCATTGTGTCGTTAGACAAGAGCCATTGCGAGGCAAGTCTACGCTTTGCAAGGTATACCTCGCAAAGTGGAAACTGAGCTTACTAAAAATACAAAAATCATATTAACAACGTTCCACCACCCGCGGCTACATCTTTCAAACGCAATCGACGTTGATTGCGTAGATTGCAGGGATATAAGAAGAAATAGAAATAGAGCACATAAAGCATTACACTCTAACCTTCCGATTCCAGCCGCATGACAGCAATTTGACAACGATTAAGTATTATTTGATCTTTCAAAATTTTAATACGATGTATACAATTCTAGAAATTTCTAAATTACATTGAATCGCCTTTTCGATTCTGCGTTTGAAGCAATTCAACAAGACAGCTGATAGTCGCCCGTATTCGAAGCGAGACCGAAATATGCAAATATCGAAACATGTAATAGGATGAGGAACCGACCTTCAAATCAAAGCAAAGACAACCGACTCTTTTACCAAAGCTCACGTTCACGAGAAATAAGGCATGTTTCCAGACCGGGAAGCGCGGATTGCGGAAGCTGTAGCGGTTCAAATCAGAGAGTGGAGGCCAAGCAAGAATCTTACTATGAATACATTCCGTCAACCAGGCCCAGTTACGAGAAACCGTCTTTACCGTATTACGTAGTGCCTGTGCTTTACGTACCGCAGAAGGTACTATCGTCCGAGGAGATCAGACCGTCTTCATCGATTCCAAATAAAGCGGCAGTGAATATTTTGGTGAAGAATCAAAACCAGTCAAGGGAAAGAACCATGATAGACGTAGATAAGATTCCGTGCATCCCATGCGAATTGAAGAAGAAGCGCCAAAACAAAGAGAATTGTGAAAAGGACGAAATCTTTGTGAACAACATCAATCTTGATCAACCATGCACGGGTTACATAAATACCGGTTATACGCAAAGTAGCACGAGTATGTTGGAAGACACAAGTTGCCAGAGCGATGCACCGAATTGCAACGTAAGCGCATATAGCAGCCCGGTATATGTTCAATGCGATAATAAAATATATAAGGAACAGCAGCCAGTAAGAAGATGCAAACCGCAAGTGTATCAGAAATTTCTTCAGCAGCAACAAAAATTCGTCAATGTGCAAGACAACGTCCAAGTAAGTCAGATGCTAAGGCCCAGTATATATTTACGTTGGAATCCAGGGCGTAATTGTTACGAAACACTAGAAACAACGTGCGCAACGGCAAACGAGGTTCCGCTATTTGATTGCGAGAAAAGCCAGAAAGTTTTTATCAAACGAAGAAAAGAATGTTCAGGACAAACTAGTCATACAAGCAAGCCTGAAAGCAGCTACATAGTCGACGGAACATATCATGATGCCTCCCGCTATAGAAGTTGCAAACAGTTTCCGTACGAAGACGTCCCAAACAACTCAGGACAACATGGCTACGACAGTTGCATCCCCGAAGTTATTGAATATCAAGATTGCCTGGAGTACACCTCTTGTGAGGATGTCGGCAATATGCAACCGGATTCTACGTTGCATTGTGCAAAAGCCACCAGACTTGTTGAAAAAGTGTCGTCTTTGATCGGTGTAGAATACGACTGCGATCAGCCTCCAGAACCGTGCTGTGCCCATTCTGTTCATTTGCACAGACCGCCAATCGAATTATTCACAGCTGAACCAATTCAAAACGTTCTGGACGAATCATCAGTCCTAAGCGTAGCGCCGAAAAAGAGAAAACCAAAGGCGTCGCAAACAACGTTCGACGACGTCGTTATATATAGTACGTATGTCGCTAGTGATCACCCTATACGAGACTCAAAATCTACTCAGACCATAGATCCCGCCACCGCAAGCGTCACGACTAGCACCCAAACCAATCGCGCGATTAGAGCGTTCGAAAGTTGCCCTCCATCCTACATCGATCAAATTCACGAGGAGGTTGGAATTATGGTTAGATCAAGGGCAAGAGAATCATCCCCATCACCCACGGTAAAAATATTCGAGTATTTTGTATTTATATGGAAGGTTTTGCGCTCGTTATTTAATCGTTGTTCCCTCTTTTTTTTTTACAGAGATGTAGAAGAAACGTCTCTCCTATAAAGCAATCTCCGTTCCCTCCCGGCGACGCAAAACGACTAACAATTATGAAGACTGCCGAAATGTTACAGAAACCCGCTAGTAATCAAAGCACATCTTTTCCTGTGAAAGTGCAGAAGACCAAACGCCGAAAACCAAGATCGCCATTATCCTCATAAAATAAAGTATTTTTGTCGAACGAATGAATGCTTTTATTTGTGCACCGTTCGGCAATAAATCACAAGTCTTTTGTTTGTGTAAGTTCTTCTGTATACAACAATAAAAACGTGTACACTAATCCAGAACATCCTGTATATTATTAGGATTTTGGATGCCTCTCTTGAATTCGTATTAATTTTCGTCGATATTGCCAATATCCGTTGTTGCCACATTTGTAGAGTAAGAATATGAAGAGGCGAACCATATGCTGTCGATCAATTATAAAATGCGGCACATCGTACGCAAGCACGAGTACTTTCAACGAAAATTCAACTTTTTCCATGGATGCAAAACTAAAAACAACTTGGACTTGCGAATTTAGTAGGCCCGTGTAATAGGCCCACTTTGACAAGTAGGGATGAAACCGCGTGTCAATCAAATTAATAAAACAATTTCAAAATAATTTGACAACTTACATTTCAATAATTACAGTTCGAGGGATGAATCTAAATTTTGGTGATACAGAATTGGTAAAAGTTAAATACTAAATAAAACAGCGACAAACATACTGCGGCGAAGTGACCGGCATGGCCGCTGCGGAGACAAAAGAGGGATTTCAGTTCTATCTGAGATTCGCGAAACCTCTCGTTCTCGGCTTGGCATCGGCGAAAGGTAACGACGTACTTCGACGGTGTTCCTTATAAAGTAAATAATCGGCGTTTTTTTTTAGATCGAGTGCTTGCCGCAGCGTGGATACAGAAGCTAAAAGATGAAAAATCTGGATCGGAGAGAGCACGCACGGACCATTTGAAATTGTTATTATTCGTCTTGCAGAAGGGTAGACTTTTCGGACCTTTCGTTAACAATCCAGGCCAACATGATACACTGGAGGAATTTCCTATAGCTATTAAGGTCGGAACATCTTTAATTTATTTCCATTGCATATTATTGCATCTTCAGATAGATCACGATCGCCCTCTTGTGGTTAATTTTAACGTCGGTATTTATCGGTAAACAACACAGTATTATCTTATATTAAACATGAGCAAATCGACGGTCTCCTAAAAACTCTTTTCAATAAGACAGACACCACACAAGACGATCACCCGGTACCTAATTAACAGATTGTTACCAAGTGTTTTACCCGACAATTGGAAATTGCAGTTACGAGACATTGCCAAACAATGGGTAGAAAGCGAAGAGGCTCGCAAGAAAGCCCGGTTAATGGAAGGATTGGGAGCAGGCGATTTTCCTCCACTTACTACGGAATGTTCCGCGGACTTGCTGGAATACGTGGCCGCTCAGGATATTCCAAATTTTGGCGTCCACGCTTACTACGCAATATCAAACGAACCAATAAACGGATGGGAAAACGTGGAAAAGGGAATATTCCCTAAAGGTAAGCAATTGTCGAAGGCAAACATATAATGTGAAATCGTAAGTTGGCTTCAAGCCCTGAGCTCTGAAATATTGCTTTTCGTAGATGATACGATATAAGATTGTAGCAATTTTTAAGGTAATTTGCGGCCAGCTTTGAATAGTCTCGGCGTGACGAGCATATATTGTATATCTACCTGCTGTTTTTTTTTAACTGTGTTGATTGATTGGGAAGATGCTGATACATTTCGTTTTTTCTTTTTAGGAGCGCTTAACGTCGTTCGTAAAGCGGAATCGGCCGATATTTCTGCTGCCAGTTCGAAAAGATCACGGCAAAGATCTAAATCTAAATCGAGAACTTTGGATGATTCAGAAGTGTCGGGTAAGCAGCCATCTACCACCGATAAAATTGAATTTAATTGTGATCTGTTATTGAATATTAGGTCGCGATCGAAGCAGCGCAGCGCAAGTTAGCTTCATGGACGAGATTGGGTAAAAATAAGCGCGTAACGTATAAAGCTCGAATTTAAAGAATTTTCTTTCTCGGTAGCGATAAGCCGTACCCTGGTAAACCTGAAAGGGAAAAGCCTCTGTCGCCGTTGGGATCTCCCCTGCCGCCCGCACGAACCAGCCCTACATGGGGTTCCAACCTTATAAGCGTCGGAGATCCGCCATCTCCGGAGGGAATGAAGTTTGCGCCTCCGAAGGAAAGCGTTAGCGGGGCAGATAAATCGGCATCCAAAACTTTGACGATGAAAGACCTTTCGGCATTTAGGTAAGGATTCATGGAGATGATATTCTTTTATATCTAGTCAATCTTGTTATACGAAATCGTTCTCATTTACCAAAGTTCCTAAACATCATCAATTTTCATCCTTAACCCAAAAATTTTTACCCACAAGACAATCCAAGACACTTGCGTTCAAAAGACGGACGTAAATAATAAACATCTGATGAGACACTTCTATTCTAGCCTACCATATCAAACGCCAACACGTCGAAAATTAGATTTTGCGGACGCGGATGCTACACCCATATCACCGATTGTTTTACCTCAAATACCAGAGAAATTCTCTTATCCCGAGCCTTCACCGAAGACGTCAACACCAATCGTTGGCCTGTATTTGCCACCCATGGGAGAAGGAGAGGTATCGGATCTCTTTGGAGAGGAGCCTCCAAGTTTTCTTGTGGGCGATGAATTAACGATGATGACTCCGCCTGCGACTAGAGCTCGTCTAGAAGAAGCGCCTAGTTTGCCGTATCAGACCCCTCCATGGGATATGACAGCACCTAGTCTACCCTACCAAACACCTCCATGGGATACAACGGCACCTAGTCTACCCTACCAAACACCGCCATGGGATATGACGGCGCCTAGCCTGCCTTACCAAACACCACCGTGGGATATGTCTGCCCCTAGTTTACCTTACCAAACCCCAGTTCGACGTAGATTAGACTTCTCAGACACTACGCCCATATCACCGATTACGTTGCCGCCAATACCAGAGAGACTGTCTTATCCAGAGCTTTCGCCAAGAAGAACTACACCAGCGATGAGTCGAAGACTACCATCTCCGCCCTTAACGCAAGAAGAAGCATCGTTTTTGTTCGAGGAAGAGGCTCCAAGTTTCTTTGACGATGAAGATATCATGGCAACACCGACTTCGTATATTTCCCCTTTCGAAGAAGCGCCTAGCCTACCATATCAAACACCACCGTGGGATATGTCTGCCCCTAGTTTACCTTACCAAACGCCAGTTCGCCGTAGATTAGATTTCTCTGATGTGGACACTACACCCACATCACCTATTACTTTTCCTCCGATTCCAGAGAGACTCTCTTATCCAGAACTTTCGCCAAGAAGAACCACACCGGTTGTAAGTCATAGGCCACCATCTCCACCCTTAACAGAAGAAGAAGCATCGTTCTTGTTCGAGGAAGAGGCTCCGAGTTTCTTTGATGATGAAGATATCATGGCAACACCGACTTCGGGGATTTCCCCTTTCGAAGAAGCGCCTAGCCTACCCTATCAGACACCGCCATGGGATATGTCGGCTCCTAGTATTCCCTATAAAACTCCTGATTGGGATATGTCAGCCCCTAGTTTGCCTTATAGGACGCCACCCTATGATCCCGTTGCAATGGCGCAAAGGCAGTATTCGTCCCTGTTTGGTTCTCCAGGAGTGGCTACGTCTTCACCAGCTCCTCAACACAGAAGACCATTGTTGAGCGAAGATGACATGGGCGATTTTTCACTAATGGAAGATATTTTTGCTGCTGAAGACACATTGGGATCAACGGAAGATTTCTCTGCCATAGAAAAATGGGCGGAAGCTTCGTCGGAAACACCTCCTGCAATATTACCGAGAAAGAAAAGAACTCCGAAAGCAGAAGTGGAGGAGGTTCTAACAAAGGGAATTTCAGTATCGGCCGGAGCTAAAGATATCGTCGATGAAGCTATACAAGAAATGTCAATTATAGGCGAAGAACAAGGCGATCTTGAACAATTATATGAAGAGGACGATGCCGGTAACTTCTCTCAGAAAAAAAACTTATTTATTTTGATGTTAACATGCACATATTTCTAGCTTTTCCCGGCAGACACAGAGGAATGAGAACACCCCCAGTGTTTAGTAAATCCAGACGAATAAGAGAAGCTGGAAGGCATATACGATACCGAGACGAACAATTCGGTATAAGAGAACCAATTGAATGGAGACCGGCCGATGAGGCGTTATCATCAACAGCAATGCGTGAGTAACACCTCCAAATACGAAATTTAATTTAAGCTTCAAATTGAAAATTAACGGAGCAATATTTCGTAAATTTCAGCAACCAGTCCTCCGGAAAATTTACGCGATAAATTGAGACAGCGTCCATTCAAAGAGGTGTTTCCTGGGATAGAGATGCCTATAGACTACGCTCCACTTGATGAGGACGAAGAAATAGACCTGGTGGAGGATGAAGAACTGGTGAGGAGTCCTAAGAAAAGGGATTTGCAGAAAAGGTTTGTTAATTTGATGTCCGGCCACCGCTATTCTGTTTAGATTTCCAAAATGGCCAAACCATTCCCGAGAAGTTTTCTTAACTCGTTTTGATTTTCGTTAGATTACACGATGTCATAGATGAAATTGATAGAATAGGCGACGAACTGCCTGTCGTAGGGGGAGTTGGTCTCACAACCCCTAAACGATCACCCAGTCCGGTTCGTCCGGACAGAGGGGACGATGAGCTATTCTTCTTTACTGAAAAACCTCCGGAAGGGTTTGGTATGAGTCCGGAGGATTATCTATCGCCAGAATCCAGGGCAGCACTACAATGGGCCCAGTTGCAAGAATCGCCAACTAGTCCTAAGAGAGAAAGGACTCCGTCGCCGCCTAGGATAGAAACGCCTGAATTCTTAAGAGAGCGAAGACGGCAAGCGTCACTAACACCAACTAGAGAATATTTACCGCCAGTACTTCCAGAGACTGAAACAGAACCAGAAGTAGCGCCAGAACCGGAAACGTTTGCGCCAGAAAGAAAAAAGAAACGAGGGAAGAAGAAGCAGGCAAGAACGACGATATCCGAAGTAAGTGTCAGCACACTAACCGACGAAGATTACGATACGGAAGAGGAAATTGTAGATGAACAGGTAAGTTTATGCAAAACATAATAAGCACATCCATAAACATTTAATCGACGTTTATACCAGTTTATATGTTCTAATCGCTAAAAATCGTTGTATTGTAGACTCAAGAATTATATAAATCACTTGTACAATCGGAAGAGGAGCCGCTTCCTCCGCGTACGCCACCTCCACGTACGCCACCTCCGCGTACGCCACCCCCGCGCACGCCACCTCCTCGCACGCCATCTCCACAATCCCCGCGTATAGAGTACCCAGCAATACCGCCTAGATTTAACGTCGATTTATTTGGATCGCCACCTAGACGGCGAATGACCAGAGAAGAGTTTCCGGAAGCGCTAGAATTTGAAGAGGAACCGTATTTCGAGGAACCATGGTTGCATTCTCCACCTACACCGCCGTCCCCATTCGAATACGAATCCCCTCACTACTCACCATTGGACGATTCGCCTCCGATAAAAGAACTATTAGAAGCCCATGAGTTTACTGAAAATTTCTTCGATCCGGACAGGCCGCACATGCGTAAAAGTATTTTGCTTCCTGGAGGGAAGAGGGTTCCCGTCCGAAGGCATTCCAGGGCTCCTCCTCTTTCGCCTATACGCGACGAGCACCTGGAGGGGCTGTTTCCGTCACCTCCACCAGGCGATGCCTTCGAGAGGGCTTTAGAAATGGCTAGACAATTCGCACCTCCTACTCCGTCTCCACCGAGACCGCCACCTAGTGCGCCACCTACTGAACAGCCCGAACCTGAAGTATGCAAGAAGGCATCGGTTAAAGCAGCTAAGAGGGTGAAAGGCAAAGCGACCTCTAAGACGAAGGTCAGACCATCTACATCAAAAACCAAGGAGAGACAACCGCAACCATCGAAAAGGTCGAGAGCTAGAATTAAAGCTCCAGCAGAGGCGCCAGCTAGGCCGCCTTCTCCTGTAGCTGGGCCTTCCAGAGAAAAAACACCTCCACCTCCTGCTGCTGCTACAGAAAGGCCTAAGTTCGATAGGGAGGTTCACCGACCTCTGACAAGAAAAGAGCATTACTATCTTAAATCATTTGCCGACCCTAAACACGAAGATCTGTTGGCAAGAGTTACGCGGTTAATAGCAGATGTTGGGTTTCCGCCTTTAGAATCGCCACCGCCGGAAAGAGATGAATTCGAAACTATCGAAGGCACCGCGGATATTGATATCAGTCCGCCGGAATTTGATTACCCAGCGGATGAGGACCTTCCAGAGCTCTCGCCAGAAAGACCGCCATCCCCTTTACCTCCGATACCGCAGTTTGATTTCCAATCAGATATCAGAGATTTCATGACCCCGCCACAACCCATGAAGCTTCCTATTGTACCGCTTTCGCCAAGTCAACTGCCACGGTAATTTTCACACAATTCCACAATTCAGCGCGTTTGATATAAATGTACGGTCTTTATGCTTTAGCTTAGTTTTTATTCAATCAATTCAACTTTTGCAAATCACTATTATCTGTGATTTACAATTTAATTGTAGAGAGAATGTCTATGCGACTGTCCCGGATGTACAACCGTAAAAATTATCATTTAATTTAAAGATAGCAATCTTTCATATTTATCAAACATTACACAGCATGTACCTATCCCTATTTATCCTATTTCAAGCCTTCCACGATTCGTACCGCCATTTATACCATTCCCCTATGAATCGCCTGATTCTCCTGGCGAAAACTTGCTGGACACATCACCACCATTTATGGAGTCCCCGCCAAGAACGCCGGAGTCACCAGACATCGACCCCTTAACGTTCATGTCTGAAATAAATGCAGCAAAAAGTCCTACTTTCTACGACTACATGAAGATCAGGCAAGGAACTGGTCAGTTTAGAATAATGAGACGGCACAGTGCGGCACCAGGCTTGAGAAGAGTCCCCGAAGCGCCAGAAACAGCGGAATTTGAGGAACACATGCCTTTCCATGAGCGCGTTAGTTCCGCGGTACGTCCACGTAAACGAAGAACATTGAGAGCCGGACCGAGAAGATTGCGGCCTTCCGCCGCACCCGGTTTGACTACCGTTTCTGAACAAATAGATTATCCGGAGTCGCCTCTGACTACGCGTAGTCCTGCGGCACCTCCTCGGATCGTCAGTCCGCCTCGGCGACGTCCGGTAGTCGATAAGGCGGAAAGACTAATAGACGTATCTCCTGAGCCTCTAACACCCGAAGGCCCTCCGAAAGCCACGAGGATAAAGAGGCGAGTTACACGCAGAAGAATTGACTTCGATGCACCCCCACCGTCGCCGGAACTGCCTCCTCCTGATAAAATGAAAGGGGAGCGTAGACCAGGTAGAAGAATTGACATGGGCGAACCACCTCGCCGAACGGATTACTTTCCTCAATTTCAAATTGAATTAACGGAAGAAGAACTTGGACCTCCGCCGGATGAATTAATGGGAGAGCGTTATCCTATGGAATACGGAAGTCCGGTAATAATCGCTATACATTTACATCCGGCATACATTGTACGATATCATTACGATTAATCTTTTTTTATTTTAACAGAAAGAATCTATAATAGACGACGCCATACCAGATTTACCCTCGCCTACAGTAAGGCCCAGACGTGGTGATACGCCTCCTTTCCTCCTAAGATCCCCAACACCTAAAAAGGAATTCGAATTTAAACTTTTGCCACGTCTTAAACACATACTAGATTTTCAGTCGCCCATCGAGTTTCCCCCTTCACCGGAACCGCTGCCCGAAGAAATGGAGGAATCTCCGCTAGCTACAGCCATGCCGGGTTTCGCACCTTCACCACCCCCAACACCAATTTCACCGTACGAATTGCCACCGAGTGTCGAGAAGAAATTCGGCAGACAAGTCACTCCCGAAGTCAGGAGAAAGCATCCAATGGCAGCTAGGTTAATCACACCTCCAAAAGAGGATAGACCGTTAGATCCGGCATTGTTGGCGGCTCACAGACAGTATCAGGAATTGCTAATGGATACGCCGCCGACTGCGCACGCTGGGGCGGCGAGGCCGTCCCCACCTAGAAGAGTACCGACGCCTCCACGTAGGACTTCACCTGTTGCCGGACCATCAAGAAGCGTAACAACGACGTCGGAGACGATCATATCGCCTAGAGAAAAGAGAACTACTACAACTACAACGGAGACTGTGGGCTCTCCATTTACGCCTCCAATGTTGATATTGCCGCCTCCACACGTAGATCCTTTCTTGGAACCGCCTGATATAGATATCTTCTCTGAGGAAATGCCAGAACTGATGGAACCTAGCCCAGAGGAGGCAATGCGAAGGGGAGTAATAAAAGCACCACTGAGAACAACCAGAAGACCGGTGCAGCTATATGGTTACGGCGAAAGAAGGCCAGTACAGTTACAGCGTAAACAAAAGCCACCAGGGTTAAGTAAGTGCTCGAATCTTTCTTGAAACGGTCAGTCTGTAATCAGTGAATATGTTAACGCTTTATTTCTTACAGCTACAGTTCCGGAGATAACCGACGAACCGGCGGACCAATACGAATATTGGCCTGGAGCACATATCCCGCAAATTTCTAAACCGACTCCTATGTATACCGGCGGTAAATTAGCTCCCGCGATATATCGCAACGTTCCTCCTGTGTCCGGAAAAGGTGTGGTTGCGGAGGAATGGGACACTACAAGAGCCTATGTACCGCCGAGACGTCCACCGCCTCAACCTCCCAGGATGCTATCTCCTCCGCAAACGCAACGCAAGCGAAGGGAACGAATACCTAGGGCCGCTTTGACCGCTCGAAAACGGCTAGATTTCGATATACCGCCCAGTCCGAAAACTTACGAAGAATATTTAGAACAATTAGTTGCAGACGTTCCACTGCCCGAAGGGGAATTAGACGTTCCTCAGTTGCCGCCAGCCGTCCACATTGAATTCGAACCGCCGGCATGGTCTCCGGTACCTATTACAGCCTTACAGAGACATGACGTAATAGGATTGGAGAGCGAAGAACCGCCAGATTGGGAGCAGTTTGAATCGCCCAGAACGCCAAGAAAATCGCCCGAATTGCCATTCGTTGATATGGACGATATGATAGCAGACGTCTCACCGCCTATAGACTTAGCGGCTGATCTCTCGTTCAGTCCCATCGGCGATGTATCACCTCCGCCTGGTATGGAAGAATTGGATGAATTGGAAGCAACGCCTCCCTGTGGAACCTGCGGACAGGGCTCTCCCGAAGACCTACAGCGGCGGATTAGAGAGCATGAGTACACTATACATAAAGGGGATACCCGCAAGCGGTATTTGGCAAGCAAACGCGTTCACGTCAAAGGCAGACCGTATAGAGTACGGAAATCACAAGCTCCTTCTTTAATACCCCTCCAAGAACAAGAAGAACCCCTCGAATCTCCACAACGTAGAGTCCCACCATACGTACCTGTAGGCACTTTGTTGGACATCACTCCGCCTCCAAGGGACGAAATGCAAGACATCATCGATATTACGCAGAGACAATACGCAATGTTAATGGATAGTCCGGAAAGACAACAACCTGATACGACGGAAACAACAACAATGGAAGAATACGTATTAGATCGGCCAATCGGAGAACAGGCTCATAGGGCGCTACCGCTACCTATAACGCAACGGGTTGATTTCGGATCGCCGCTACTGCCTCCGCCCAAGATTCCGGAACGGTATATACCACCACCTCCTAGTAGTCCCGAGCTATTCGCCGCAATGGCACCGCCGCACGACGACTACATGCTCGATTACATGGAGAGTCCGCCGTTTATAACGACACCGCCTCGCGATATTTTCGCAGAAGCAATGGAGATGGAGGAGGAGGAAGAGGAAGACATAGAAGCCCTTTTGACGGGATCACCAGTGAGGAGGACTCCACCAGGTAGCACACTAGTCGCATTAGATAAATTAATATCGCCGAAATTGTTTGAAAAAATTTCTCAATTTACAGATAACAATTGTATACAACTAAATACAGATAATGAAATGGAAGCACTAACAAAACAGAAACCAATAACGCATCATCATTCTACAGTGTTTTCACATTTTTACACAAAATATCCATATAACGAATTATCTTATTGCTTAGAGAAGGGATTAGACTACTTTCCAGTTAGAGAAAGTGACGCTAGTTATGCGCGCTTGTCGCTTGACTTCGAAGTCAAGAACATTATTAATGGAAAAAATTCGAATTCGTTTGCAGAAACAAAATTTTCAGCACGCATTGAAGCTATTACCGCACCTGATTCTACCTTTTCGTTAAATAACTTATTTCTATCGGAATTTATCGTAGCTTTTCATTACTTTCTCCACCATGAGGAGAGCGTCGAAGAAACTCTTCCCCATTACAGATCTCAAACAACAACAACAGAATCAGGACAGTCAACATTATCGCCAGTACCGTTGGCTGTTCCGCAACAACAATTTAGGCGCGTCACTTCCAATAGAGCCGCAGAAATGGCTCCTCAAAGATTCACATCTATTAACAACCAGCAACGACAATTGCGACCTCTATTTCTTGAGAGATCAATGAATCGTCAACCAATGGGTTTCGATGAGACGTTCGAACAAACTCTTTCCCCCTACAGCCCTGAAACAACATTGGAGCCATTATCGCCAACACGGTCGGGTACTCCGCAACGACAATTTCGACCTTTATCTCCCGAAGAGCGAATGAGTCCTCGACCAATGCGTTTCGATAATTTGCAACAATCTCCTAACAGAAATGCAACGCAGACGATTTATCGGGCGCCTATTAATGCAAACTCTAGTGGTAGTTTGTCGCACTTGGCAAGAGCACCGCGCGCAATGGACAGTCCCCTCAATACATTTGCCAGATTGCGAGATGGTTTAAACAAGCCTAGACGACGGGCATTACCGTTACAGTTATCCGGAACCGCGCCCAGTCCAATTCCACCTGGAACCCATCCTCGTAGATTACGATACTTGCCAAGGCAGAGGGCGTTACCGCTGCAGTTATCTAGAACCCTGCCTAGTCCGATCCCACAGGTGGCTTCTCCTGTTCGATTGCAAGGTAGCTTAAACATGCCAAGACAGCGAGCGCTGCCGTTGCAATTGTCCGAAACCCTGCCCAGTTCGATACCAGCTGTAACCCCTCCTATTAGAACGCAAGGAAATGTAAACGTGCCACGTCAGCGAGCTTTGCCGTTGCAATTATCTGAAACCCTGCCCAGTTCAAGTCCACGTGTGTCGCCTCCTGTTAGATTACAAGGTAATCTAAATATGACAAGACAGCAGACGTCGCCATTGGCGCAAGTGGCTCCTCTCCAAAGATATTCTAATTCGGTTTTTAATACATTGCCAGAATATCAATCAAATCTATCGAGCACTGCGTCTCCTTACGCGCCTAGAGCTGAATCAAGGGTTGGTTCATATGCTTCAAGGCTCGCAACTGTTAATTCTATGAGCGTACCGCCTTCCACTTTTAACATCAGCGTAGGTAACAACCAATTACCTGAAGATAGGAATTGCGTAAAATCGGCAATACCGCTTTGTGCTTGTGTTACAGAATATATAAATAAAATCATGAGAAATTTTATAGCGCCTGGTACTTTAGCGGAACCAAGCCGAGTACAAGTTTCACATCAACTGCAAGACAGTATTGTAGCGAACGATGAAGCGCAAGCTAGCTTGAATATCGGCCCCTTACCTGATATGGTCCGTCCAACTTCTCAACGTGCATTTGATACGAATGTTCGGCCGGACCTCCCAAGCGCTATCGCAGAAAGATCGCAAATGCCGGTAAATTTTCAAAGGGGTAGGACATTAACGCCTATCAGAAGGGTAAGGAAGCGTCTTTTTGCGACATCTTCGACTGCAAATGGATCTCGCGTTGAGGATGATAATCTCGAAGTATCGTATGACCCGAATATATCTCGTGATCTTCCACCAAGAAGGCCGCAGGTACAAAGTGCTCCACAGCCGCCACGTACTTTTGCTAATTTTCAAGATATGCGACGGGGTATAACAACAACGCCCGTCAGAACGGACAAGCGTTACTTTCAAGCAGCTTCCCCGCATAGTTCATATGAAGCTAACGTGGTGCCGATGCAAAGTTTACCATTTACGTCCGATGTTGAGGATGTTGAGGAGGCTTCCACATCTTATTTAGATTACGTGCCGTATCAGACTTCTCCAAGGGACGGCACACCTCGTAGGACCCCTGTTAGAGAAAATAACGTAGATGATTCTGCTGGTAACTTACCACTTACTTTTCCTAAAAGCCAAAAACTAAAATGTACCGCGCAACAACCTCATACTGTGGGTGATTTCGATTACTTGAGGCAACATAAAGCATCACCACCCGCCAAAAGGATCAACAGACGTCTCTTCGAAACCCTTTCATCTGATAATGAAACGGACTTTGAATCGGCACCATTTCAGTCTCGCGTAGAAGAAGACGAGACATGGAGCGATGGTAGTAATTCGCCACGTTCGTCTCCAAAACGGGAAATGCGAAATGTTCCAGCGCGTCTATCCGAAGATAGACGAAAGCCATATAGCAGTGTTTTGGATGACAACCCTGTAGATATTGATGAGTCACCACATCGGGAACCTGCTGAAGAAAAAAGCACACCAAGTGCGCAAATCGTAGCCAACGAGTTTGTCGCTGAAGATGGATCTAAATCTCACTCGCAAACTCCTCAAGTAGGCGAAACTGTAC
Organism: Oryctes rhinoceros; assembly: GCA_020654165.1. NCBI lineage: Eukaryota > Metazoa > Arthropoda > Insecta > Coleoptera > Scarabaeidae > Oryctes > Oryctes rhinoceros. The sequence continues at coordinate 1,678,501 of JAIOKQ010000548.1, read as the reverse complement.
CTGACCACGAAGCCCCGTCTATACCTCCATCGCCGGAGGATCGACCCGAAGAAAGTAACGTTCTTGACGACGAAGCTGTAGCGATCGAACCTCCAATGGTAAAAAAAGACGCGACCAATTACATCACGGAATCCACTCCAAGAACATCTATTCCCGTCTCGGTAAGATCAAGAAACATATCGAAATCCCTGTCTCCGACACAAATACGCGATGCTGATGATACAAAAGATAAGCCGCCATCCAGTTCGGTAAGTGATGATAAATCACGCGCGACGAGCGAGTTATGTCCAGGGTGTGGACTTGACCCCGACCGCGAATTCTCTCTAACTACCGCGCTTCCGGAAGATGTTTCAGAGCCGAAAGTTAACGTTGACCGCAAAGAACCTCTCAATGCCACTCCTGAGCGTCGTTCGTCTCCGGTAAATGATTCGTACCCAGAGCGTGATTCCGAACCAGAATACAACATCGTTCGCAAGCAACTTTTTAGTCCTACATCTAAGTCCGATGCAACTCCATTATCCGACGTACATCCTGCAATTGATCCAGAACCTGAATACGACACCGCTCGCAAACGACCCTCTAGTCCCACGTCCGAGCAAGATTCACCTTTGCGGTCTAGAGTAAAGCGTTCTCCGCGTTCCACAGATGACGCGTGCACGGAATGTGATTCTGTATCAGAATATAACGGAATTCGCAAACCACCGATTAATCGTACATTTCGACGTCATTCACCTTCAACCTGCGACGAATACTGTGAATCTAGCTCCGAACCGGAATACAATATCGTTCGTAAGCAACTTTTCACTCCTGCGTCCACGCGTGATACATCTTCACGATCTGCATATCAACGGGCCTCGCGTCTTGCAAACGATTCATGCCCAGGTTGCGATTTTGAACCTGAATCTGGCACAGGTCGCCAGCGACCTTTCGGCTTTACACCTGGGCCTCGCTCGCCTTCGACGTGTAAGGAATACTCCGAATACGACACTGAACCTAAATACAATATCGTTCGTAAGCAACTTTTCACTCCTACGTCCAAGCGTGATACGTCTTCACGATCTGCATACCACCGTGACTCACGTCCTGCAGACGATTCATGCCCGGGTTGTGATTCTGAACCTGAGTATAGCGCAGTTCGCAAACGACACTTTAATCCTAAGTCCAAGCGCGATTCATCGCCGGCATGCGACGAGTGTCCTGGATGTGATCCCGAACCAGATTATAACATCGTGCGCAAACAACTTTTCGCCTCCACGCCCAAACGGGGAGCTTCACCTTCTAGATCTAGATCTACACGCGATTCACGTTCCGCAGATCATTCATGCCCAGGCTGTGATCCCGAAGCTGAAGACACCATGGTTTCCAAACGACGTTTCACCACTAGGGGTGATTCCACTTCTGCAAATGTCCACGATTCGGCAGATCTCAGCGGATATACCTCAGAGCCGGATTACGGTATAGGTGGCAGGCAGATTTTTATTTCAACGATAAAATCAACTCCCAGACGTTTCTCTACGGATCGTGCCAAGTCGACCGACAATTGTGAATGTATTGACGATCAGCTCACGGCAGATATATCAAGACATCTCGATAAGTTACCAACAAACGATATCTCGAACAATCAATCTGGCTTCTTCCATGCTCCAACGCATTTAATAATAAGTGCGTTCGGACCAGTACATCTGTCAACTATACCGGACGTTCCTTTCAATCAAACTCACGCGGGGCCTATACCCAGCGAAGTAAGTGCTCCGATGCAACGAATTGGTGCGGAAAAAATGAAAGGGTCAGATGAAGAAACGGAAACTTCAGATAAAAGAACTGCAGATGAGAAAGCGGAACGGGAGGTTGTAATTACACCGGTTTCGTTACCAAAAACGCAATCTCGAAAGTCCCTATCGTTTACATCGAATGTACCTCCAGCTGCAGATAGGAAAGCATCTGTAAGAGGTTCTCTATCTGACTCAAGTAAGTCTCCTGCTCCTGGTGCACTGGTACCATTAGCAAGTTCGCCGTCAAAATCAAAAGAACCTCCATTGATGACACCTAAAACTTCACAGGTAACCCCTGCTAAGGAAACACCGTCGTTTCAAGCCAAGAAATCTCCAACGGTTACTCCTAAAAGTTCAAAACCATCTCGCTTGCCTACTCCCAAAGGCTCAAAAACTGCCTCAATCAAGAAGGAAACTTCGCCCAAAGCTTCTTGCGGCGCACTTTGTACGAAAACGTCTCGCCCATCGAACAAAAAATTAGACAGTAAACAGCATGATGAAGCAAGTGCAAAAGCTGGATCTAATGTATGTCCCGAAGGATGTACGCAAAAGTTTGAAAGAAAAGGAGGTCAGTTGGAAAGTGGAGTATGTCCACAACTTTGTAGTGTAGCATCGACAAGCAGTAAAGGTTGGTCACCGGAAAAAACTAGAAATGCATTAGATAACGTACGAGATGAAAATGTTTTACGTAACATTGTTCTCGACACTGAAACGTCCAGCAAAAGTAGAATTCCGAGTATTAAGTTAAAGCATAGCAAAATAAAAGCAAATAAAAGCACTTGTACTAGCGAGATTTGTACGCGTATACCTGCAGATCACAAACTATGCCTGAATGCAACCTGTTCCACCGCGCTGTTCGAAACCAAATGTGCGTCGTCCGTTTGTGAAAGCGACGTTACTAGCAGCAAACCGCAATACACAGCGAAGTATTTTAAGAACCCTCCCTGTTTAGATATTAGCATGCCAAGTCGATGTCTAAATCCGCAATGCGGACTGCAAGGAACATACCAGGAAACAGAGCAACTCATCCTTGAGGACTGGGCGGACGAACTAGAAGTTTTATCCGATCCTGGCTACAGGTCGATGCAAACCCAGTATTTTCAATCCGATGTTACGAATAAACGCAGCGATACTTCCGGTTGCTGCTGTGGTTACTGCGACGGGCAAGGTTTTATATGATATTGAAAAAAAAAATCAAAAAGAATTTATTTATACAATACTCGATCGGAGATCAATCTATAATAACGTAAGATCAAATTTGTTATATGGCTAGTATAGAATCAATTAAATTTACAGTAACCCTATATACACGCATTGCTTACAACTTCTAGAACACGACACATACGCATACTCACAGAACATCGTTTACTTTCAAACCATTTCGGCTTAATGTTAATTACACTAAACAAGATCGCGATAGTTATACCAAACATTGCCTCTACCAGGTGGAAGTCAGTTTCCTGGAAGTCCGGTCTCACCGGACTTTATGAAGCGAGTGCGAGAACATCAATACACTGAGAGTTTCTTTGATCCGAAACGACCCATGGCTCGAAAGAGCGTGAGGAGCCGCGAGAATGTCGTTAGATTGCGAAGAAAGGCCCCGTCGCCTCCGCTTGAGCAGGTCTATGAAGTCCCTGAACAACCAGTAATAAGTCCGGACGTTAGAGGTCTACGACCAGCTGTTTATCCTACTGCTGCGCCGATAAGTGCCGAACAACATTATACGCCGCCGTACTTCCCTGAATTGCCGCGAACAAGGAAAGTTAGAATACCACCATTGCAACCACCAACAACGCCGATTAAATCGGTACAACGGGCCCCTCCAAGACGACGTTTACTATTCGATGAGCCGCCACCTAGTCCCGAAAGAACCCCAAACAAAGTAACAACAACAGAAACGGTGACATATGATGATCCGTCTACAGGTGCCCCTATTACCGAAACAACCGTTAAAGAAACCGTGTATGAACGGGGTAGACCAGGAAGCCCGCCAAGGAAAACTCCGACTCCAGAAAGAAAGAAACAGTCACCATGTGGTCCTTGCACACCGCCGCGCATGTCTCCGAGGGAATATGATATTTCGGGAGCGTTTGGCGGTCGAACATCGCCGGAGATATTAGACACCAGCGATATTCCTGAAGACGTTGATATGGAACCATTCGCCTGGTTGGATCGTTAACGAAGAGAGCATTAGTGGTGATTTGGTGCTAAAGTATATACGCTTTTGTATGTCCCGATCCTTGAAATACAGATTATATTAAGCTCGTTTCAATTATTGTGCAAATGTAAGGGCGCGTACAGATGTTTAGAAGATTGGGTTGGATTTTTAAACGTTCCGAAAGATTCAAGGTCATAACATTTGAACCGTAACGACTAAAGCCAGCTACGAATGCACGTTAACTGCATATCACACAACTCAAAGCAAAATCAGACATGAGACATTTCATTTTAAGGATATTTTAATTTCCGCTAAAAAAAAAGATCGTTTCATATAGACAGGCTCCATATAAAAAGATCTGATTTAAACCTGTGAAATCCTCGCAAATTTAAATGCGTATGTCGAAATCATTGTCCTTTGTAATTTGGTTCGATCTGAATGTAGCTGTTCTTGAGTGTTGAATGAACGGTGTGAAGAATGGTAGAGCGTTTCAGAGCATTAGAGTATTTTACAGTATTTTGTTGTCCGTCATGAAGGCAAATTGATGAAGATGGCGGATCATTCCATTAATTCTAATGATAACAAACAATCCTTTTTGATGAATGAAAACAAGCAATGGGTAAAGTTAAACGTCGGAGGTACTTACTTCTTAACTACGAAAACGACACTAGCCCGCGATCCGAATTCCTTCCTGTATAGGTTAGTGCAAGAAGACAGTGATCTTATATCAGACAAGGTAAATTAGGCAATAATTATAGATACAGATATTATTTTTCTCGTATCTTTAGGATGATACGGGCGCATTCTTAATTGATAGAGATCCTAGTTATTTTTCTCCCGTATTAAACTACCTTAGACATGGGAAATTAGTTATAAACAAGGGACTCGCCGAAGAAGGCGTTTTGGAAGAAGCGGAATTCTACAATGTAGCAGAGCTTATAACATTAATTAAGGAAAGAATATTCCATCGAGATACGAGACCTTCTAAAGACAGTAAAAAACACGTCTATAGAGTTTTGCAATGTCACGAAGATGAACTAACACAGGTATATTACGATATACATAAAAGCAGTGATTATCCTTGATATATCCCTGTTCATTTTAGATGGTTTCAACAATGTCGGATGGTTGGAAATTTGAACAGCTCGTTAATATAGGATCACAATATAATTACGGTGCGGATGAACACGCAGAATTTTTGTGTGTTGTCAGTAGAGAATATGGAGCACCAGAGGGCACCGAGGTAGAACATAGCGATAGAGCGAAAGTATTACAACAAAAAGGGTCACGGATGTAAAAGGTAAACTGGTAACTAATATAATTGTTTATGGAATACACGAAGTTTTTGCGAAATACGATTTATAAGTTTGAAGATGCGGACTCTTCATGCAACAAAGGTTAATTGTAATTCAAAGAAGTGTCCCCAATTTCATCCTTCTAATGTCAAATATATGTACAGATTCGGAATATCTTTAAAATAGCTGTGTACTCCTTCGGTTCAAAATATTTCTCCATTCTGTATTGTTGCAATCGTAAGAAGAAGCAAAATGATATTAGCAACCATTATTGTTATGATCATCGTCGTCATTGAGAGATGTGTATAGGTTTATACATTTACCGATAATCATAGAGAGTTAAATGGGAGGTCTATACAAAAAACGCACAATTAGGATAAAAAGGAACGATATCATCTGTTTTGTAATCCTTCGTTAGTTGAAAACTAGACCTACTCACTAGAAATTAAACAATACAGACTTGGCCTGTCGGTTAGTGTAATATTAGTTGTAAACACCCAAAGAAAATTCTAAATATGAAAGAGTGAAATAAATTAGGAAGATATATAGTTGTTAAAACTAAATTAATAATTACAATTTATGTACACTCAGATATTGTTTTTAAACGAAATGATGGAAGTTAATTAGCATTTTTAATGTAAGCATTAACGCAGCAAAACGCAAATATTAATAAGTACACGTTTTTATTCTGATAAATTTTCAAAAATTAACGATTACTACTCTTGAAATTCTTTCCTTTTACTTATTCTTAATTTAATTATTTCATTAATACAAGATTGCGATAAGTAATTACGTAACTTAAAATTTCATATGACGTGCGATTCATTAATAGCATTGTTATTTTATTCTTCTTCGACGCCGTATTTAAGTGCTTGTTTTTTGATTTTTTATTGTTGATAAACGTGTTTTTAATATTCTAAATAAAGGCGCCCTTTCATGAATTGTAAATATGATGTCTTTTTTTTTTTACTTTCAGTGTTTATCAATTATATTTTGTATTCTATTCAATCGTATAACGTGCTTCACGATATTTGAATCCGCCATAACTAAATTTAATAAGAGCAATTGAAACGTGAAAACTGGTAAATATTAGAGGAAGTAGATTATAAACAAAGCACACAAAAATGTCGGTGAAGCATGGGGAGAACAAAACTTCAATAAAAAACGTTGCATTGGACGACCTTATTTACCCGCTTTAACAGGTCTACTTGATCAGCTTTTTAAGGAAGTATTTTCGGAGACGTATTCATGGGAACTTTTTTACATCTTCGCGCCATACATCGCGTTGATAGAGTAGTACCTTGGTTAAGCTACACTAAGCAGTAAACATATGACACGTTTCATTTCCACCTAAAAGAATCCTTGTTGCCGTCGCAAAGGTATTGTTTGAGAAATTAACAATGAATTGAATTGTTTACCGTGCAACTTCCGTTTATAACGCGTATACATTAAGAAAGCTAATTACCCATGCACGCGCAATATGCGTGTACCTAACATATATAATTAGTACGTCGAAATTTCCAGCGCGTGAATTTAGATCACTTTGTTTTTCTTCTTATTTTTCAGATTGATAAGTAGGAATTATATAACAACCGATACGATTCATACCTGACTATCTAAAAGTATAAGAATCGGAAAATATTGGTGTTAATTCCAACAGAACAAAACGCTCATCGACGTTATTTTTAACATTTAGCCGGAAGGTGTAATATTGTCAAAGAAAATGTTTTTCAAAAATCGATTTAGATTATTTAAACTGATATTATCATTAATTTCATGACATTGATCATTTTTACGTTCTTTAGAGTAGAATAATTGGTTGTAATTTGGTTTTTTTACGATTGGTATTTCGTAATTTTGTAAACGGAGGACACAGTTCCCGGTTTACCTTATTTTGCGCGGGGACTTCCAGTAACTGAAGTTGTAAAGATTTGTTGTGCCTTTAACATTACGTTCGTTTAAATCAAATAAAATTTCTAAAGTCACCGTAACTCAATAACCTGGAACTGTATACACCTTATTATAACTTTAAAATTATAGCAATATAACACTATTTTATTTTAATTGTTAGGAGAATAATCATTACTTTAATATTGTCATCAAGCCTCATATTACGTTGAAGAACTTACAGTTAACTGCCATCATCTCCAATAATTTACTATTGGTTAACAAATACTTTTATTCTTTTACCTTTAACCGTTTCACCATTTCTACGTCTCTAATATCGTTTTATAACGTGTAGTATTTATTGTAAGAATGAAATGTACATAAACTAGAAATACTTATTATTGAATTCTATTTTCTCGATTTGTATGAAGATTTCATTACACAATAGTACTCATGTGTAAGTAATTATTCGATAAGAAATTTTATATGGATTGTCGTAGATTAATAAAAAAAAATTGTGTGTATTATAAATTATGTATTTGTTGCTTATAAACAGAATTACAAAACTATATACGTTAATTGTTTTTATCTCCAACCTTTCCTAAAAGTTAGTATTAAGCGTGCCCCACTGGGGTACCCCCACTGGAAATTACAACTATCGCTATCTAGAAGACTTTAATAATATCAGTAAGGCTAACTCTAGCTAAATATTTTAATGAGTTCCAGTTGGTTCGGTAATTCAGATCACGGATGAGACTGGGCGCTATCGCATTATCAGTGGCCTTCAATTCTGCGTCACAAGTCGACACCTCGCACAACGCCAGCAGTAGAATTCATCACATCCTTCAACGAATAAAATTGATTGCGAACTTTTTCATACAACCCAATTTACATTTAACCAGCATGTGATTGGTTGATTAGCTTAGTTAGCTTGTCTTTTTCTAACCGATCTACCATTCCTTAAAGTGAAATGTGTTAACCGACATGTCAGCTAGACTATGAGATGACCCATATAAAGATAAGGGTTCATATAGTAGTTGCTAGTTCCAGACTTATTTACATAACCTGCGTTAGTACAGCGTTCCTTAGAATAGAATTCCGTATAATTTCCGTTAGTTACAATTAGTTTTGTTTTCGATTGGCCAATCCATTCTATCGTGAGATGGTTTAAATTTAAATTTAGAATTTTACGAATACTCGAAGGTATGGTAGGTCTGCCGCCTCTGTCCATGAGTGGTACATGTCAATTGGATCAAATTTCGCATGGAGCTGCGATAAACGTATTCGATTAATTCTATAGTTTAGAATTGAGATTTTGTATGATCGGCAATAAAAAACGAAAGATAAAATATTTCAGAGATTCGAGCGCGGAATGGACCCTCCCTGTCCCCCCTTAGCTACGCCCATGATAACTGCTTTTGGGTTGAGCCAACAAAAAATGTACGGCATTTAATCTGTACTACATAAATTAAAAGTGTTAACAACACGCCTCAAATACATCCGCATACTAATTTGCAAATCTTTCCGTTGTATGTTTTTATTATTCGATCGACCTCTATTGAGAAAATACATATAAAATTCCTTAACATTAACACTTTTAAGAACAGCATTTTGTAGCCAACTTCACAATTATTATTGAGACATTAATGATATAGGTTAGATTAGTGAATATTACAGATATTTACTTGCGCTCTTAAATCTTCATTTTAGACCGATGGAATCAATACCTAAAGATTTGCGTGGATTGAGGGCGTGTCTCGTATGCTCCTTAATTAAGGTTTATATTTATAGAACGTATTTGTCCGTAAAACTTCACAGTTTATTTTCTAGACGTTCGAGCAGTTTGAATATGATGGATGTGATAATTGCGAAGAATTTTTGCGGATGAAGAACAACAGAGACAATGTATACGACTGCACTAGTTCCAATTTTGACGGGTAAATTATTTTATTTTCACATATTGCTAATATATTTATATTATTCTTCATCGTAGCATGATTGCGGTAATGAGTCCAGAAGATAGCTGGGTATGCAAATGGCAAAGGATAAGTATGTGAGATATCGCTTCCGTGGCTTATTTCTGAATTTAATGTTTTCCCAGCACAATTTTGCAAGGGCATTTATGCAATTTCCGTGGCAGGAAGATTACCAGCAGGCATTCAAAGGGAAATGAAAAGTAGAGGAATCATCTATAGACCTAGAGATACCAGTCAAAGATAAATATTTTTGTATTTGTGTATTGTATTAGCGTAAGATTAATTAAATAAGGGAAATAAAAGGAATTTTCAATTTGACATGTTTTTGTAGTTAGGCAACCCAAACTACCATTTCTTCAACATAACCTCCATCCGTTTGTTTTGGCTGGCACTGACGGACGTTTTAGAATATTATAGAATAATTATACGCCCTTATTTGTTTATTAAAATTCACCAAAATGGATCACACTCCGAAGATGTTAAAACCTAAAGCTCTTTCGCAAGTGCTAAGTCAAGCAAATACTGGCGGCATAGAGAATACGCTGTAAGTATAAAGTACATTACAAAGACGTAGGACATCGCTTCCTATTGATAAGGAAGGAGTATCATTTATTCTGTGTATTCTGTGGTATATCAAGTCACTTTACTGGCTAAGATCTGAAATTTGTGATTTTTCAAGTTTTGGTTCTCTTTATTGCAGTCTGCTAAATTCGGAGGGTGCTCTACTAGCGTATAGCGGTTACGGGGACAAAGACGCACGAGTAACAGCAGCTATAGCTAGTAACATTTGGTGTGCTTACGATAAAAATTGCCAGAACGTTTTCCGTGATGATCATCCACAAATGATCCTAATGGAATGCATGGAGGGAAGAATTGCGATAACACAAGTAGGAAACGTATTACTTTGCTTGTATGCTAGAAACACTGTTGGATTCGGCATGCTGAAACAGAAAGCGAACGCTCTAGCTCTATACTTGGAAGGTCCTCTAAAGCAAGTTGCCACATCATAATTATCATTAACTTCTTCCTGCGGTATAGATGTAAATTACTATTCACTATCATATGTAAATATAGGGATAGCATTTCATATATTCTTGTCTACGCTTGTGTGTTTAGTGTAATTGTAATTAAACCGTAATACTGATTAAATGACTGTATTAAGTATTAATGTATTTTATAATCAAGATCTGTACGTTATCACTTTGATCTACAATTAATAGATTTCAAATGAATTTAAAAGGGGTATAGAAATATAGGGCATCATCTCGGTCGAGTTTACTCGACTATTTTGAGGAGTGAGTCGATTCGTATTCTGCAAAAACATGTTCCGACTTCTCTACGTACACTAATCCCACTGGCCTGTCTCCAACAGGGTGTGACAATGCTGTAATCAATTCTCTTATTTCGGGTGACGTTTTCATATTTAAACTGAATTTCCTTCCTCAAAAAATGAAGGACAACACCTAAATTCTGATACGCAATAATTATTCTTTTTCACAGCAACTTTCCTCATTTAACAAACAATATAGAAACCATCCTCAAATCCTTTCTTAAGCTTGCCTATCAAAAACCGCAATCATCTGGAATCGTTTCGTGTCTGCCAGATTCCATATTCGTGCGGTAATGTCTAACTGACTAAACTTTCTAGCAAGCAGGCTTCACTGATATTTCCGCTCCATTTACTCATCTCAGGTCAATGTGAAGAAGCAGCAACAGAAGTCCAGAAAATGATGCACAGCAGTGTGGGTAGAAACGGGAATAACGACGCGGTTCCAATCCGAAAACCAATTTTTTTCTACTTAAAAAACATTGTTTTCAAACATGGAACACTCGGTATATTATTGTAGTTTTTAATTTTTTTTTTGCAAAAACTTATTTGCACCGATTCATATTTAATTTGCCGCAGAACCACCCCCGGCAGGGAAATTTGAGGAAAATGTTTCCAAAAAAAATCTACAGTTACTTCATCGGATCTTGGACAAATATACAGGGTGTGTGCAGTTAAGGAAATAATTAAACAGCATGGACCGAACATGGGAACGATTAGTGTGTAAGTAGCTTAAGATATCGATCGTTAAAGAAAACGGAATTTTGCCGAATCTCAAAAGCTAGAATAATTGAGGATATTGAAGAAGGTTGACGTGATTTGAAGAGACGCATACAAAACCACAACAGTATACGCTGTGATTCATTTAAGAGAATTTATATCGTAGGCTGCGAAAACGAAACATACCGTATACTTGAATATAATTTTATCTTGTTCAACATTTGCCTCTGAGACATCCAAAAAGATTGTGAGATGACGTACCCCAGAAGGGAAATTTGAAAAATTGACGAATTTCCCTCCTTATTATGACGGTCGTCATGTATATATAAACTGACGCCTACATGGCTGAATCAATACCATGTTATAGCGAGGTGGCTAGTAGCAGCAGAAAATAGTTGTTCGACACACGCCAGTAAAGCAGAACATCAGTACCAGCCGCCAGAAACGTACCGACCAACCGGCACCTACTACCTATTTTCGATCTTGGAAAGGTCAGTGCGAAATCTTTCTGCGCCGCAGTCTAAAACCATTGCGACAATACGCATTGTGTGTTTTCTAGCGTCACCTGCAAGAACGTTCGTTTTGTTTTTAGTGAGATCGTCGGTTATTCCGTTGGACATTCGTATCTTTCGGCGACATTTGAAAATTCAGGAAGATGTTGGGTAAGTACGCAGTAATATCGCGGGGGTATTCTACGCCGTGCGGTGCGATCGATTTTCTTCGGGGTATAAAACGGGCGCATTTAATCTTGGGGACTAGGTCAATACAGATATCCGTGTCAATATTTATAGAACGTTTAATCGCATTAAATATGTACCGTTTCGACAATTAGCATTTTTTGCAATGGAAGTTTTGCGCACGAGGTAATTGGGAAACTACTTCGGCGGGATTTATTTTTAAACGATTACTAAAACGAAAACATCGCAAGTTACGTGTTTTTGCGTCAAGGTCGTAACATGTTTATACGCTTTTGTATATTCATATACGCCGCATTTTATTTACCTTGCAGAAGTCACTTTCGTTAAAAAATATATATCGATGACGGGATCGAAGAAATGTCGAGCTCTTAACGTTTTGGCCTTATTTGGGCTAATAGCTCCCCTATCCCTAAGATCGACTTTCCAGTTTTTAATCGTTTAAGGTAGCATAAGAAATGGTAACTGACAGCGAAATAAATCTTTTGATTTTTGGGATTTACGCGGGCGTCATCGGAATACCGGCTTCGCGTTGTTAATTTGGAATATTAACTAATTCCAATTGAGATCGTAGTCTGTTAAATGCTATTGAAGGCAACATATCAATAATTCCGTTGTAATACATATGAAGAAATCAAAGTAAAGTTCTGGAATTTTCCTAGCAATGTACAATGTATTGTATGTCTCATGCCAAAGTATTCCTGAATAGGAAAAAAAAATGGAATATTGAATATCTCTTCGTGATATATCCTGCAACATATAAAAGCACTTAATAATTGATTTAATATATTTTGATCTTCCATTCAATCTTGGTATCGCCTTCTTATATTATTAAAAACACATCGCGTTGACAAGTTTATTTACTTCCAGCATTAGACGGTCGATAATAATTATACGATGTAAATTTTCTTTGGCGTACGTGCTTATGCGCGTTTGAATAAACTGCCGCTTCTCACCGCAATTACTAATACGCATGACGGTTAAATTATTGCGCATTTGTGCAGTTGTTATATCCAAAAATAAATGCCGGGTAATGCGTCTTGCTCCGAACGTTCCTAAAAGATTTTCACAACGGCTACCTTCTAAACAAATCGTCTTCGAATCAAAGAACATGTTGAGACCATAGCTTCGTATGTTCTACACATAACGATGAAAATATTAACAGGTGTTTAGAGTAATTCATGTTTCCGAACTGAACTTGAACTTATCCGATTCCAATAAATTGTTGACTCATTTCTTTTTTTGTATCTCTCATCTCACGACTTAATATCTGAAAGCTTACCTCTCGTGGCTCCTGGTGCGTCGGGGTAAATGGCGTCTCTTTCAAAGAAATTTAGGATCGGCGTTAATGAAACGAATAACATTTTGGTTTGTACGTACAATTCATTTCTACATTTGAAAATTTATAAACAAATGCGAACATACCTAAAAAGATCTATATCGATATAAGAGATACTTGGCGGGGAGTCCCTGCACCATAAAAAAAAGATCATGGCTTTGCTTTACTTACTTACTTAGTCATACGGTTGAGATATGTTAATATAATTATGGAGAAATATGAAAAAGAAGTAAAGAACAGGATAAGTACGTACGAAAACAAGATAGCTTTATTTCTATTTGTTCCGTCGAATATCATTTAATTGTGTTAAGCCTGTATTAATGGCATAATTAGAGGGAAACCTAATTATACAAACATATTTTGATACATTCGCTCTAAACAAGATAACTGCAATTAATGTTGTACAAAACTATTAGATAACCTTTTAATATGCAAATAGATTTCATTCATATTACTTAGCGTTCTAGATTAAGGCGAACATTCCAGAATTATCTGCCTTTAACAGAAAAAAAAAAAATATATATATATAAACATTAAATGATTCAAAACATTTTATTTACGTTATCCACAAAAAGAATTGGTAGCAAAGAGGATTAATAAAAAAAAATTAAATGAGTCCACCAATGGCGAAATTATGGAAAAATGCAATAAATTACTAACAATACTCGTAATAAGAGACAAAAGCGAGTAAAATCATAGCGATTAAACAGACTCGTGTCTATTCGTCTCGTAAGAAAGGGTTCCTGTTGCCCTGTTGGTTTTCCCGAGAGTCGACAAAACACGAGTCTATCTAATCGCTACAAAACATGTATACGTCTGCAACAATACTCGTTTAAATTGTTTCCGCAAAATGTAAATAACCTTTTGTTCACGTATCTAACAACTTACACGAAACAGTTACGTATCTTAATTTGGAACTGAGTTCATTGTTTTCCTAAAAGTAGCAAGTCATAACACTAAAGCATCTTCACGTTCCCATTTGATAGGTTCATATTAGAAAATCGATTGAAACGTTAAGAAATTATGAAGAAATAGTAGGTTTGAGCAAGGCACATCGGAATGAAATATGAGATCACGTAAACATGAAGATGTGTGAATTTAATTTCATTTTCTATTCCGTTTAAATCCGCCGGGAAGCATTACGAACAGACTTATTAGATACGGCAATGTTTACGTTCGTTATTCCTCGTTTTCAATGCGGAGAGTAATGCTAAAGGTATGTTAATTAAATGAAAAACGAGTTAAATGGGCGAAATTCTGTTGAAATGACGTCGTTTTACTTGGGTTCGCGTGTATCGACCAAGGTCGGTTAGATTTCACGATTATTAATTCACTTCTATTTGCCGTACAGTGTCATGTTGCTTTTTAGTCGAATAATAAATAACTATAATAGCGTCTTCCCACATAACATAATGCTATATTTTTAGTTCGTTGGTGTCTGTTAAAAACCAGTTTGGTAATCCGTTGACGAAGAATTATTACGATTTAAGTTCGAGAGCGCGTAGAACGATTACGCCATGGCTTTGCCTTTCGCGATTTTCTCTCTAACTTACTGAATTAGTCATCAGTCATCACTATCTCATTTCGTAATTGGAACTTTATAATTAGATATGATTACTTTGAATTTGTGTGAAGGTTATTCGCTTATTCGTAAACACATTCGAAACCGATTTGAATAGAATTAGACGGGAGGAAAAATTAAATTACCTCCTAAATTTTCGTTAAATGATGATAACTTGCTGGTTGGTATGCGTATACAACGCCCTGTATAATGTATAAATTGTGCTAATCAATTTGGTCATCTAATCTACGGTTTCTAACATTTCCAGCTGCTCTAAGAAATTTTGGTTCAAAAATTAGTTCCTTATTTGAGAGGAAAAAGAAAGAAACTGACGAAGCAGTCGATAAAGTCGAAGAGGTGGTACAAGATGCAGCGACAGGCGCGGCAGATACATTGAAACAAACCAAGCAAGAAGCCGCTTCGGCCGCCGAATCTTCAGGT
The DNA here is from genome assembly GCA_020654165.1 of Oryctes rhinoceros. Lineage (NCBI taxonomy): Eukaryota > Metazoa > Arthropoda > Insecta > Coleoptera > Scarabaeidae > Oryctes > Oryctes rhinoceros. The sequence continues at coordinate 1,663,330 of JAIOKQ010000548.1, read as the reverse complement.
AAGCATCAGTTGAAATTCGTCGGTATTTTAACGATCCGAAATCGTGCAATGTACCCTTTCTAGTTGTTGAAGCAAAAGAAGCTTTCGATGCGGAGCTAAATAAAGCGGAGAAAACCATCGATAACAAAATCAAACAGACTGCGCAAGGTGTAGATCAGAAAATTCAGGATGTCAATCAATATGCCGAACAGAAGCGCAGCGATATAGCTCAAGGTATAAAAGCTACCGGAGAATCTATTGACGCCGCCGCTAAACAAACTGCCGATTCAATTAACAGAAAAGTCCATGATGCTAATAAATACGCAGAAGATAAGAAACAAGAATTAGCGCAAGGTATAAACCAAGGTATCCACAATATTAATACTTACGCTGATGAAAAGAAAAAGCAACTTGGTGAAGGTATTAACCAAGGCATCCACAGTACGGCGCAACTGGTCGAGGAAAAGAAGAGGCAAGCTAATGAAGGAATCAACCAAGGAGTACGAAACGTAGCGAGTTTCGCCGAAGAAAAAAAGAGACAAGTTAATGAAGGTATTAATACGGGAGTACAAAACGTAGCTCATTTTACCGAAGAAAAGAAAAGGCAAGCTAATGAAGGCATCCAACAAGGAGTACAAAATGTAGCTCATTTTGCTGAAGAAAAAAAGAGACAAGCTAACGAAGGTATCCAGCAAGGAGTACAAAACGTAAATCAAAAGGTCCAAGATGTGAACAAATTTGCGGAGGAAAAGAAACAAGAAGTGGCTCAGGGTATTAGGAACACTGGTCAAGCTATTGATAGCAAGTTAAAGGAGACGGCAGAAGGGATTAACAAAAAGATCGATGATACAAACAAATTGGCAGAACAGAAAAAACAGGAAATTGAACAAGGTTTACAATCAACAGCCGAAGCTATTAACCAAAGGATTCACGACGTCAACAAATACGCCGAACAAAAGAAGCAGGATGCACAGCAGGGATTGAGAAGTACAGCAGACTCAATCAATCAAAAGATCTACGATGCCAATAAATTCGCTGAACAGAAGAAACAAGAATTCGCGCAGGGTATTAATCAAACCGTCCAAGACAGTAATAAGTACGCACAAGAGAAAAAAAAGGAATTCGAGGAAGGCATAAAGACGACGAACGACAATTTACATCGGTTTGCGGATGAGAAAAAGCTCGCGGCAGAAGAAGGTTTGAGAAGTGCGGGCCAGGCCGTCGACAATAAATTGCGGGAAGGTATGAACGTATTCGGTCAAAAGTTGGACGATGCCAATCGAGGGGCTAGCGAGAAAGCGAAGGAAATCGAAGGCAACTGGAAGAACCTCGAAAGCAACACCGCGAGTAAGATGGGTCAAGTTACCGGCGCTATCAACCAAGGAATCCATAACACCGGGAGCTACTTGGATAACAAGCGAAACCAAGCAGCGGCTGGCGTAGAGGATCTTGAGAAAGAAACGGAGAAAGGAATGAGGGAAGCTGAAGATTTTGCGTCGTCTCTCTTTAGTAAAACAAAAGGAGTACTATCTAATAAATAAGGTAATGATAATTAATCCATTAGTTTCTTTTCTTTAACGTTTTTAATTTGTTCGAATTATTAATACTAAAATAATTCTCTTTTCCTGCAAATTACTGCTTGTCACAGTTAACTACAGCTTATCTCATATCTCTTTTCCTATTTGATAAAGTATGTGTTGTACGAAAGAAACATAAACAATCAAATAATCTAACGATCGCATAGGAAGTTGTATAAAATTTCATTTGTTTTAGAAGCGGCATGTGATGATTAAAGTTCGCAACTTTCCGTGCGTCTCACGGGCGTCGGTATAGGGGGTGCGATTCGTAATATATCTGCAAGCAATTAAAGGCGATATTTGGGAACATTACAAATGTCTGGCGTTAAAATGAAGCTTTTATTTAAAAAAATTTAAGTTGAAATTGTACATTTGAGCGATTATTTTTTTTAATTTTATCCCCTTTGTCTTCTTAAATTGCGGCGGTTGAAATATTTGGATTGTTGGAACAATAGAAGCTGGGATTGAAAATTCGCTAAATTAATGCCGCGTTTCTGTTTTGCACTTGTTGTTTGTTTTTTTGTTGCTGTTTTGTTTGTAGTTTTCAGTAAATTAATTTGTTCATTTCGTATTCGTTTAACTCTGTTGCTTGAATCTTCCTGTACAGACAAATATATTAGAACTATAGGACTTATTCGCTTTACCTCATGTAAACGCTGCTTAACACTTTTTCCAAGTAACGTTGCATGTTAACAGATTAAAGATGTTACGTATGTTTCAGATATTGTAAACCATAATGGAATTCGACGAGAAAATCTTCATCGCAGGAGATTCATCTAGTCTGATAGTTGGATATTTTACTTCTACATAATATACAAATAAGTATGTATGTTGTTTTTCATAAAATGGAAGGTGAAAATATTAAGGGCCAGTTGTACGGAAGGCGTTCATCAATGGCTTAACACTACGCCTACGCTGTACAGAAGCAAATCGCAAATCAACATTCGATCTGGATATCGATTTATTGAACGCCATCCGGCAGTTTTGTCCAGTTAAACTGCCTTATGTGTAAATAACAGTTGCATACTTAAAAAGTTTTTTTTTTATAAACAAGTAACATTTGTTTACACCTTCTTCTTTGGCGTAAACGTCATTTTTGCTTTATTACCACTTAATTTACATTTTAGAATAGTTTCAACAGGGCTATTTACATTAGACATGGCTGTACAACTATCGGTGTTACACTTCAACGTTGTTTTGTACAATAGGCTCAGAAGAACTAACACTTTATTGACCTTTATTGGTACTCCAACGACTCGAATACATCTACAATAACGAAAAAAAGATTTATAATATTACAAAATTTACAATATTAAAAAATGCGTGTTGATTACCGATTTAAGTAGTTTCTAAAGAATTTATTTTGTTAGGTTTTTATTACGATAAGGCTTTGCCGATGCAATTTTATCTACATCGAAAAGTAAGTAAGTAGTGTATATCTTCATTATATTAAATTAATATGGCAAAAAGAATAAAAAAAAAAAAAAACACTAAAAATACAACACCATATTAGATTGTAAAAGTAAGTGTCTATGCTATACCGTCAATTGTATTACAATGGTCATAATTGTTATATGATGTAAGAAATTATAAGCACGTTTCAAATTCAAATAACTGGCATTTAGTCTAGTTTGTTGTAGGATACTGATGATATTTATACGTTTCATTTGCACGTGATAAGTCAAAGTCAATACGGATGTAGTGCTGAAATTGTGTGCCTTTGTAATGTATTTTGTGATTGTATTGCTATTCAATGCAATGATCAAATAAGCAAAACATTATTTTGTACCGTTTTTATATATAATGAAAGAACATACTATATGTGCATAGTTTCTATGTGTATTGTATAATGTGATTTTGATATAGACTATAGAAACTCCATGTATTTTTGGCTTAATTGGTGAGAAATAAAATTACTTTAAACCAATTTGCAATTACTTATTATATTTTTAGGTGTGTACTATGTAGTAGCTTTGTTTGTGGTCGAGCAGCTTTCCTCGATTATTAAAAACAATATGGTCAAGCACTCTTTTGTCAATTTATCTTCAGCATAACGCCTTTCAACACTAAAGTTTTATCAGGTGAAGCTTGCACGCATAGAACACTTTTATCTATTGTGAATGTTCGCTGATATGCATCTCATATCAATCGTGGGCCATTTTCTAAAATTTCAATATGCGAAGCAATGTTCTATTACAATGATTCCTAGTTAGTCGCATATTATTGAGGTGTTGGTTGAGATCCATCTTCAAATGGAGTCCTTGAATTTGATTTTAAGCGATATGCACTATCTCCAAGCAAAATCTAAGCCTATATTTTTCATTGAAACAATGATTTCATTATGGGTGCCATATAAATACATCTATGGTCTTTCTATTCTGATTACTGATTACACACCATTTGCATCTACGAAATATTTAAATTATGGAAAACTATAATTGAAGATTATAAGTTCTACTCGTCTAAGTAATTTTAATTTTTCGTCTTTGCTGGAATGAGATGCTGCAGTAATCATTATCTTCGCCACTTTTATCTTAGTAACTAGCAATAATATATTAACCTAAAAGGCAAGAATTGTATATTTATATTTTCATGTCCTGCAGTTCTTGATCTGAGCCAAACACTGGTTTCACAGCTCTCGGATTAATTCTGGTATTGCTCCTTGACTTATTGAAATTGTCTCAAATACTATTCCGATCAGTGCCAGACAAAGGTGATTACTAAATTTTCAATGTGATTAGACACACGTGTTTTGCCAAATTTCAAAGAAACCAGTAACTTTTCCTATCAGACAAATAAATAGATCTATTTAATTGCTGCGGAGATTTTGTCACTTCCCCCTATCTTGCCCATCATGTAACAAAAGAATGTTTTAGCTCCTATTACGGAATTCACAATCACTATTTATATATTTTAGATACTTCCGAGATATTTTGTACGGCGATTTATTCATAAAAACATAGATATTCCTCATTTAATATATTAAAAGGTACGATAAAGTATGTAACAACGAATATTATAATTAAAGAACATTGGTATTGTGATTTAAAGCTCTTCGAATGTGCATACGCATGACATACCACGTAAGGTAATTTCTCGGTGTAATCCCAGGTACAGATCTCGTTCATTCAGGTACATTAAAGGCAGTCATGGTATATTCTATATTCATCTCTATAGAAATAATGGTAAACGGGACCTTTGCAGTAGAAACACGAAGCACACGGTTTGTGATACGCTATTGCTTTCTTGAAATGATTTCGCAATCCGGCTACGTCGGCGGCGAAAGGCAGTTCGCAGGTGCTGCAGTAATAATACGTCGTTCTGATGCAATGCTCCATTTCTTCTGGCGTTAGCGGTTTTGCAAATCTTGGATGTACCGAGTCATATTCTGTTCGGGATCCGTTAGGTTGTGACATTTCTTTTGGACATTATATAATCAACTGAAGCATCAGTTTCTTTGCGGTATTTGCGCTTCCACGTATAATAATACTTGAACTTCATGTTTATATGTTATAATTAGGGCAAAATTTGAGCGGATTTGATAATCATTTTGACATCAACAAATTTCACATATGCGACATCTGTAGATTTCAATTGTAACTTATACAATCAAGTACAGTATCTACTATATACAGTATGTTCCAACAAGTTTTATACAAATGAATCTTACATTTCACAAAAAAAAGGAAACATTCTTGATGTAAAGCTCTGCATGACTTGTAGATTAATAATCAAGTATGAAATTCTTAAAACATTGGCTGGAACCCAGGGAAATTTAGAATTAAAATGATTTGGCAAGAATTCAACGGACGTGGACAAATAGACGGAAGGGTCCCTTGTTACCCGAGACAGGGTTTCCCTCAACAAATCGAATAGAACTGAGCATAGCAAAGGTCCGTTCTCTCTATTCATCAGATTTTTGTTGCTTTTTATGTAAACTGTCTCGAACGCTCGATGCTGTGAAAGGGAAATTTTACCAATTTCTGACCGTTCATTTTTACCGGGATTGAGGCGATAGAATTGTATATATTAGACACTTAAGCATGCGATCAACGTCTATAGAAAAGTAATCGGAAGGAATATATCGGGTGTTATCGCTTCGCTAGATTAGATTCGTCAAGTGTAGCCGAACACAGTATTTAAATTAGAAAATTTGAGATTTATTCAAAATTTAACTGCGCTCCGAGAATTAGACGGTTTATATAGAAAGCAACAAAAATCTAATGGATAAAGAGAACGTATCATTGTCGTACTCAGTTTTATTCGATTCTATCCTATGTATATCTATTCAACGCCTAACCGAAAGCATTATCCTTACCTATGTTACCTACGAATTCGTTAAGCGAAAATGTTTAAAAAGTTAAACTTTCAACAAAAAGGTATTATTTGTAATAAATCCAACGCCTCTATCAGTTTATGACCGCACTCTACATTTTTCAAATTGTAACCAATTCTAACCTGCGCGTGTAAACATAACTTGCAGTCCTACATCTTCAATATGACCGATGAGATTAACACGAATTCATCAACAAAACCAGAAGATGACGAAAATGATTCCAACGAAAAAATCGCAGAAGATAATCCTTACGCTTATTTGGAAAGGGATTTTTCCTCCGAGAACTTTAAAATCGAAGTAAAGAACTTGCCGAAGTACTATGGCATAAATGTATGTATTAACAATATTTAAATAATTCCATTTACTATTCTGTCTTTTCTTTAGGAATTTCGAAAACTATTAAATGAAAAATTAAAATTGGCTTCAAATAAAATAAAAGTTATCCGCAAAAACAGTCCGTTTATATTTGTCTGCTTTCGCAGCAATGAAGATAGGGAAAATGCCATTAGAGCCATTACAAATTTTAAATGGAAAGGGAAATTATTGACGGCAATGGTAAGTAACTTCATACACGGTATGCATTTTATTTTTTTTTGTATTGATTTCAATAGAAAGCCAAACCAGCTCCGGATCCATTAGTTAAGAAGCGTAAAGATACTGAAAACAATGAGTCTAGTAAGAAGTTTAAGCACGATGGTCGTTCCTTGCTTGAAAGATTGAAATCATCAACCGTACCTTTATGGAACGTTCCATACGAAGAGCAGGTAATCTACCTTGATTTAATTATGTTTCTCTCGATGCATAGCTATACGTTTAAATGTTTTCCAGCTGAAAATCAAGGAAGAGGAAATTAGAAAAATTCTAACAAAGTTTGGAAATGATTTAGCGCACCAGAATAGTGAATTGCAAGAGTGGTTGCAAACACAAAAAGGAATGTATGATGGATTACCCTGCGAACTGCTAACGATCAGACATTCAGAAAATATTAATGGGTAAACCAAATTTGCCAATTAATAATATAAATTTTATTTCAACTGAGTCTCATTTAAGAGTAAAAGACAAACTTACATTTTTTTTTTCCCAAAACTTCAAGTGAAACTTAAAGCATATTTACTAAAGCACTTAGGCATAAAGAATCCTAAGGCAAAAGTAATTTAAAACTATAAGTAGAAGTTGAAGGGTGCAGAGTGTTTCAAGAAAATCCATCGGAACTTTAGGAAGCAGAGCTCTTCATTGCTTCCGAAACAAAATTGCAAAGATCTAGTGTTATAAAATTTGGATTCGCTCCAGCCAAATTTTCGTGCACCCTTTCAACTTCGATCGTATCAACTTTTGTATTTTGAGTTACTCTATCACATCTATTTGCAGGTATAGAAATAAATGCGAATTTACTGTCGGTTTAAACGAAGAAACGAAATTACCAACGGTAGGCTTCAGAATTGGAAGCTACGTGAACGGAGTAACCGGTGTGGGACCAATCGATGACTTACCTCATATACCAGATTCGATGAAAATTGCTGTTACGGTACTTGAACGGCTAGTTAGTGCTATCAACATTTCAGTATAACCTTTTCAGCTTTACGAAAAATTCGTTCGTTCTTACAAATTGGAGGTTTACAATCCCGAATTGCAAACAGGACATTTTAGACAGTTAACAGCTCGGTCCGCGAAAGATCAACTCATGCTAGTGTTTGGCATGCATCCGCAGAATTTAAGTGCGGAAGAAATTTCGAAATTCAAGGAGGATGTAGTTGAATATTTCGCAGGGGGCGAAGGAAAGGAAGCTAACGTTACGTCCATGTATTATCAGGAGTTAACGAAAAAGTAAGTTGCATTTTATTTATTGATATATTTCATATAAGATATATTAAAAGTGGTTAGCATAGACTACTACATATTTTAAAATATAACTTCAAATCCCAATAATAACAAATGCATATTCCACGTAAAGTTATAGTAAATAGTGTACATAAACTACTACAAAAAAAAAATCTGAAAATTTCAAAGTATTAATAACGACATTCGTTTTTTATCTGCAATTTTTTTCTGAAGTAGTTTATTCATTAAACATAAGTAACAATATAATATAATATAGTATATATTAAGCATGTGCGGTCAAATATGAAACAATTTTTAAAAACACTTACATTGTATTTTTATAGCCTTTATTAAACTTATTTACTAAAAGTGATTTTCTGATAAATGATAACTGGATTTATACAATCTTTGTTTAGCGCGTACGTATAATACAAAGTAAACGATTTATACAGCTCTTAACACCAATAAAGGCACTTGTTTATCAATGCCGACACATTCATTTTTCTTTTCAAATTTCAACACACAATTAATCCATTTGTTAATATGTACAATGTTGTTTTTCTCAGAGGTTAACGCGTTAGTACTGAATGACGACCTTAAAAGACGAATTGAAATAAGAGTAGTTGCAAGTCATTGCGTCCATCCGACAAATTGTTTTACGAATACAATGGCAAGCGCTGATTGGATGTCTTACATAATCCGAAAAAACTTGAAGAATGAAACTAGTGCAAATAACGGATAATGATGACAGAGATTAAGACTAAAAATGTTAAATGTTGCAGACCAAACGAAGCACAAAAGCTGTAAAAGTAACTGCAATGCGTCGTTGCGGAATTAAGAGGCGCTTGTACCTCGAATTTCCTCTGTGTAAATGTTGATTTTGTAAAAGGTTAATCTCGTTTGAAATGTCAAGTTTACCACAATATGAAAGCCACGTCCAATTAAGTTTTGTAAAAAAGAAAAAACTCTAATAGAAGGAAGATGGTGGGTCAGAAGATTTGCCGTAAGATTACTAGTCAATAAAAGCATCATCCGAAGAGTTAAAACCAAATGGGTAACAAAGGAAATTCTTCACAGACATAAAGAGCCAAAGGACAATATCAGTTAAATAAAATAAAAGTTGTTAATATACCATCCATTTGATATGGTGACGAGCGCACGCCATAAAACTAATTTCCACGGACGTGTTCGCACCGCAAGGAGGAACTATTTTCTTACGGAGCAAAAAGAGTCGGTTTTGTCTTCGAATTTCTACTCCGCACCTTAGTGTTTTTAGGCACTTTTTTTCTGACGAGATTTTTCAATTCATTTCCAACAAAAGCATTCGCTTGAACAAACCAACAAAGACTACGTGGAACTTCCATCTAAACCGGGAGTTTGATACATATTTCACAAATTCCTGCCATCTGCTTAAATTATATTTCCCAAGTAGAACCTTCATGTACCAAGACGACAATTCCGGTTTTAAACCTAATGTTGATGATAACATTGACTTTAGATCAATAGCGCTTCGGCGTTTGCAAAGCGTATTAATTAGCAATGGAGCTACCCTCTTGTAACGACTTTGATGACCAACCATCGATCTGGCGCAGTTTGCACGCAGCAACGAACCATCGGTGTATAAAATGACATAAAAGTAATCAACTAAGATCAACAAAGACTGGTTTACAACATTAATATATTGCAAGGTGTACGCGTTTTTTAATTCCGCAACGCTGCTAGATATAATAGTAGATTATTAGTACAATATGAAATAAATGAAGTTGGCGATAACGAACAAGAAACTTTTAGAAAACTTCGACAGCTCATTGTTTATCCAATTGCTGTCGTTAATGTATACACATATAAACAGGTAAAGCAACTTGTTTCAAAAAAGCAACCAAACGCGGAAAGCACGTTCGTTAAAAAGGTAATCCGTAAGAAAGTATAAATTTTTTAAAGATTCGGATAGTTACTAGTGAATACGACGTTACGTAATAACGTACGTACCTTAACAACTATGAATCCATTATTTCACAATAATACGTTTGATCGAAATATTAAAAGTATATATTGGTGAGGTTCACATTTTCTCAAAGCACCAATTAACTCATTTTCAAGAACCGGCACGTTTACTGTATGTGATGACAAAAGCTCTAAGATACGCTCTATAATTAATCGAACAATTTACTACTTACTTCCCACAGCGGAATGAATTAATTAAAGTTAATTCGTTCTTAGCTACCGATTGATCAATTGGTTGAAAAGTATTCTAATTATGTCCTTTTTAAATAATTTTCAATTGCGTCTTCGCGTCTGCGGAATTTTCAGTCATTTTACAAAGCGAAGTTGTAATAAGCGAAGTAAATATCCACTTTATTTCGTAAATTGCTCGTATGTCGCCGTACCTTTTAAAATCTCGCGCCTTTTCTGAAATCATTACATGTGCGGTGTACATGTTTTTGACACATACAGTACGTACCGATAGTCATATACAACTTGAACCAAAGATTAATTAATCAATTAGTACAGTGTTAGAGACTCAGAAATTCCCTTGATTTTTGATGACCTATTAAAAATATTTCAATATTTGTTCAGCTTAGAACGTATCAAATTGAGGAATTAATGTGTAATCGAATAAAAATTATTCTTTAAATCGGATAACCTCTTTTAATCCTACTTGGGACACATGAATAGGCGTGCGAATATATTTGTCTAGAGCAGCGGAAAAGCTTAGTTGAACTAAATCTTAATATTCAACTATTTTATTAGATAAGTCTTCCCCAATTGCTTCTCTGGCTAATTTAATTTGGAGAGAATCAACTGTGTCGAATGTAGTAAACATTTCATATTATTATCCAATTTAATAGGACGATATACTTGATAGTTACTAAACATTTAACAAATATGAAAAAGATTTCTTAACATATTGGAAAATGTAGTACATACGATCTTGGGAATCTCTTATCTTTCTCACTGTACATTTAATTGAAAATATTAAAAAGTACAAGTTGCATATTTATACAAGTAACATAAAAGTGTTAATATTATACCCCCAAAAAAATGGCAATATATAAGCGGGGCATCATAACTGAAATACATTTTCATCTCTCATAATTAAAACTTTTTGCCACCCTTCTTCTCGGTCGTTTGTTTGACCTGTCCCTTCTTGTAGCTGCAAATTCTAATATCCGAATAGCAAGTATTTTGCAATTTGTGTTTTGTTTTCAAGATCACTTGAGCATGTTGAAAGGTTGGTAGTAGTACTTTTATGGGCCGTTTCTTGGTCGGATTTACCTTACCAATACGTTCAGCATCAACATCGTTCAGGGACAGTGTAGTGAAGGTTTTCAAGATAGCTTTTATCTTCTGGAGATCTTGCAAGCCGTCAGTCCATTCTTCGTTTACATTATGCACTATGACTTTGTAACGTTTACCTTCGCCATATATCGATTCAATATCATTCTCATCGGGACTTTCCGTCTCAGAATCATATATAGATTCGTCATCTTTTAGAGAAGATGAACTTACATTCATAGTGCTCATACCTACAAACCAAGAAAATACTAGAGTTTGTATTGGTACAAACTTAGATTAAACAGAGTGGTAGTTATTTAAATTGACTTGTATTGATCTAATTAAATTAAACCGGTCCATACCTGCAGCAGCACATTGCAGCATGTCCTTCATTAGGCCATTCTGCTGTTCCAAAAGAATATTCATAATTTTCTCATAAACCGGCTTCTCGGCAAGAGTACTGGAAGACTTTGTTAAGTTTTCTAGTTCAACAGTATATTTTTGTAAATGCTTTTGTGTTTCAGCTAAAAGCTTTGTTATCGTACTAACTAATTTAGTTGAAGAATTCTTCATTTGCGATGTCATTTCATTAATTTGGGCTTTTTTTGTTAAGTATTCCATTTGTACTTGCTCTTTCATTCTTTTTAATTCCATTTCAGCTTGTTGCAACTCATTCGCTCTAACTTTTGTATTGATCTTCACTCCATTTTGCTTCAAATTTATTTCAAGCCCTAAATTTCTTTGTTTGTACTCCTCAATCTTCTTATCTAGTGCACGCCGCTCCTGGTGCACCGGATCATTTTTTAAGAAATCGTTAACTTTGTTGCGAAATTCTATTAGTTCCGAATATAAATCTAGTATACCTTTAAATTCGGGCACTGCCTGGTACTTTTCCAATTCACTGTTCACCTTCTTTTGTTCACTATGCAGCTCCATAAATTTCTTCTTCATGTCCTGTTCTTTTGCTTTGTTTTCTTCCTGCATTTTTTTTATTTGTTTCTTTAATTCTTTGTTTTCCTTTGTTAAATTGTTTATTGTCGTGTTACTTGTTTCAATTGTCTTCTTTAACATCTCTCTTTCCTGTATCTTACCACTAATTTCTTGCATTTCAGTTCTTGTCAACGTGATGTTATTGCAAGCCATATTGTAGGGATTCATAGCGAGAATTAAGCAATCACGGCTTCGGAACGCACAAACAATATTAAAAATCTATCCAGATTGTAGTTAAGATTAGATATGTTCTAGACATATATAGTTCCAATTAAAGTTGATTGTTCATCTATTCTTATCTAACCATTAATATTACAGAGCACCTCTATTAGTTGTTTTCAATAATACACGTCACCAGACTTGGCAATTACTCGGTTATTTATCAAGCCCTTTTTATCAGTAGATAAGTAACTTCAACGTTAGGAATCACCTCTGATGTGCTGAAATCGGGTATTTACATAAATGCTATTTTGATACTTGTTATGTCTGCTTCCCAATAATTCTACGGTGGATTTTGAAAGTTCACAATGGCGGGAAATTCAAAACATTTAAGAAACTGCCAATAATATCATCCGTTCAATGTATCCAGTAATTCAAATTATTTTGTAGGCTTTCGGGAGAGGACTACGTAACGGAACACCTTCACGGTGATACCCACATATACGAAAAAATTCTTGGCTTAAACTTCAGAATATCACCAGCGGCATTTTTCCAAATTAACACCGGCGCTGCCGAAATTCTCTACAAATCTGCAATAGAGCTCGCTTGTCCGTCTCAAAGTTCAACAGTCGTTGATATTTGTTGCGGAACGGGCACTATAGGACTATGCTTCGCAAAGGTAGGTTAAAGGGACGTCTCCGTACCGTTTTCTTGATCCGAGCAACGCGTTTTCAGAGTTGCGAGCAAGTATTAGGTTTGGAGATAATTACGCAAGCTGTTGACGATGCCAGGGAAAATGCTAAAGTGAACGGAATAGAAAATAGTGAATTTTTCGCGGGTAAAGCTGAGGATATATTAAGTTCAATCTGCTACAGAGCTAAGTCGGATGATGTAATTGGCATCATCGATCCACCAAGGGCTGGACTTCGTAAGTTTAAATATTCTTAAAAAAACCGGTGATCTTCATTTACGATCATCTTATATCATCTACCAAAATTTAAAGAAAGTCCAAACGAAACATACATACATGCCTTCAATGGGATGGTTAGTTTTAATTACAGATAAGAATTAACTGGGGTAAGGGAGTGAAATCAGAAGCCTCATATTAATCCGATGTTTGGCATATTAAAAATTCCCACTGAAGGTTAGGATATATCTGAATTCGGCAAAATCCTAGTGGGGTTAGGCTTTGATTAGTAACCGATAGCTAAAAATGTGCGATATGTTTCGTAACCTGAAGATTCACCCAATAATGCAACATGTAATAGTATTTTTTCCAGTTCCATATATTTACAAAGTATTTAGTGAATGTTAATCAAATTTTAGATCAAAAAGCCATTACACATTTACGTAAGGTCCGCAAAATGAAGAAGTTGGTATACATTTCTTGTAACCCAACTGCAGCATCGAAGAATTTCGTGGACCTCGGTCGACCTATATCCAAGACGATGCAAGAAGAGCCATTTGTGCCTGTCAAAGCTGTTGCTGTTGACATGTTTCCATATACTACGCATTGTGAATTAATAGTGTATTTCGAAAGATGGGATGTAGTGGATAAACATCAACCAACATCGTGTTGATTGAAAATAAACAGATATTTTAATTTTGTATGTTGTTTATTCTCATTTAATATTTGAAAAAAAATCTTTCTTGCTAATTTGTACAAAATCTTATTCATAAAGCATGATCTTGTTCTTTTTTTTTCTTTTCTCCAAAAATCTACTCAGTTTCTTGAGCCCTAAAACAGAAAAACGAATTTTAATAAGCATATTCTATCGCAATAACATCTCTGCATACTTATTGTAAATTGCTTCTAAAATCTGTTTTGCCATATTATACCGTGATTCATTCTTCACAGCTGTAGCGATCCATTTCTTTTTGATATTGACCCATCTTTGTAGATGATTTCGAATGAGAACATCTTTCGCCACAGGTGTACATTCATCCTAGAATATTTGATGTAATAGAATTTAACTTCTAACAAAGGTTTATACATACATAGTTTAGATTAATTGCATTTTTGTCTTGTAGCTTTTGTTCTGGCGTTGGAGAGGGAATTCTACTTACAAAAGGAAGAGATGGCGGGGGTAACCGTGATATTTCGGATATATTATTATTCATGTTCCAGTAGGAATTTTCAGGTTCTGGTGTTGAATTTCTACGTCTACGAAGAAACATTAAAATAAGTTCATTTGTTTATAGTATTTTCACATTCATTACTTTACTATTAATTGTGGATTTCTCGGTTGGTTTGCCATCCACGCTCTGCAGATAGGGTATAATGGTGTGTCTTCTTCGAATCTAGCTAAATCGACGCTTCGATCAAATAGTTTCATTACGTATGTGTGATGGAAAGCAGTAGGTGCATTATCCGATTTCCTTCTACGTTCGCCACTGTTAAAATGCGTTAAAATTTACGGTTAACTGTTTAATTATTCACTTACTATTTTCTACTTCTGTAGCCTCCGCTATCGTCAGAAGAATCTGCATCAGAATCACTTTGCTCAGTCAATTGTCGAAGTACGCCTTTTAGTCGTCCTTTAGCAACCAAGTATTCATCGCCCATCACATTTTCTTCTTTAACTTCAATCTTAAAAGGGCTTGATCCAGAAGATGATAATTTTCTTTTTTTTGTCATATTTTACTTTAGTTAATAGTGAGATTATATATATTTGGAGCTATGATCCAGAAAAACTTTAAGTACTCTTTAATTTAATTTAGAAAGAGAGTTGGTACTAAATAAACTGAACCTGTTTTTAAGAATACGTATCCGCTGGTTGTTCAGTAAACCTGTTCTCGAAAATGGAATATAACAGTTCAGGCGCTCTGACTGTCCCGAGTCTATTCAATATCTGTTTAGATATAAAACAGCGATTACAATGGCAAAGTTATGTATAAATGTTAGACACAGAGACAAGTCCTGCTTTTATATTTATGAAGTGGATCCAAATTGCGTTGATTAGCCATATCGTAACAGGGACAGTTATTAAGAACAGTTCTCAAAGATACACAGTACTCCTCATCGGTTCTCTCAAATTACTCGTTCAGTACCAACCCTATTTGCGAACGCTTGAAAATAAATTTATTAGCGGTCAGGCTGACAATATTGCCATAAAATAGTTTACCAAGGTAAATTATTATCTCTACTTATTGATACCAAAAGCCGTAATCATTGGAAGATCTAAGGTAAAACGGATTTTGTATGCGATATCGTATAATAATTCTACATAAAAATATAAATAGTATTTTATTTATTGAAATTAAATAAGGCCAACCAAGTAGCTTTCGACAACTTAAGAAAATGAAACTAACTAATTGATGTTTAATAATGAATTTTTCTCTCAATTTGTAAATTTTCTTTTGTCGAATGTAAATTTGTGTTTTAATTAATTGTGTATGTGCTTATATATTACTATTGCTTAGTGTTTTATGTGGTGTTTGTGCATATTTGCATTTTGCAATAGGTATTTCAGAATTGAGCTAACCTAATTTTATACCTTGACAGGTAGGTGGTGAATTCATTAGTTCTGTTATCCATGAATCAGGTATAGAAAAGACAGTAGCAGATGCATCATACAATAAGGTGATTGTGATAATAACATCTCGTAGTGTGTAATATGGAATGTACTGATAGACTGTAGTCAAAAGAAGCTAAGCGAGAAAGCACTTTCTTTTAGCTTCAAAAAATGATGCAGAGATATGGATGTTAATTCAAACTTAATACTCAGAATTTCCCATAGAACCTGTTTCATATGTATCACCGATGACTAATAAAAATATGTAAACAAAAATTGATGATCAGCCTTTGTAGTAGAAGACAAAGAAAATTAACCATTTATTTAAGACTATGGAAAAAGGTTTTTAATATATTTCACTTACTGCAGGTACAGAAGTGGTTTCCTACAGCAGTGACAATAGTGGTGAAATTCGTAGGTAACAGACACATGCTTCGGGTTAAGTGTTAAAACTATATCATTAATTTGTCTATTACTCTAACATTTATTATTGTTAGCTTTTATACTTAATTATTTGATTATGGTTCTTTGATTAGTTTTAAGTACCTTCAACTTGTAATATGGTATCAACGCATTTAAAGGCCATTATGTTTGTCCTAATCTCAAAAGCCTTTAATGTGTACATGGTGTGTGTAAGGTGATGGCAGTTTTATTATTATTACTCCTTCAACGTAATAGGTAAAATGCAGTTACTTATTCCTCAATAGGCAAATGGTGTACATAAGATACGTTATAACACGATTGCTGAAGGACTCTTAAAAAGCCAGTGGAATATCTATGCCCTTTTGTCCGAGATCAGCTTTCACATGATTTTCCAACATATTCTATCCTTCGATGAATAAAATATCTTCTGGCATCCATATCCGTGTTTAATTTGTGCTGCGATTCAACGGTTCAGGTAGAAATTTGGATTAACAAGCAATGAAAGCATCACATTTTTAGGATTCTCCCTTGGGTTCCAATTGAATTGGTTTTCTTCATTTCTCAAGCCTTAAATGTGATTGTTACTCAAATTTAGAGGACAATATAAAGTTTGCTTGGCAATACATGTTAAATAAATGCAATATTATGTATGTCTTAATGTTACCTACGTATATAAAACAGAATAACATAAAATATCATCTTTATTAAAAAATCTTTGGATGTAACACTATCATCTACAAGCGTACGGAAAAATAATTTACAAAAACAATTCACACCTAACTATCGTGGTAATGCAAGTAAGAATTACGCGTCCCAAGCTGGGTAACAATTCTTTTTACTCCAAAATGCTTCTAGGTCATTGTACACTTTAGTTTTCTTGCTGTTGTAATTTAAAGCTTCGCATATTCTACAGTAATGATACGATTTACTTTTAAAGTAACCGTGTTCATTGGCTATCGTGTATTTGGATTTCCAGGCGACGTAAGTTATTAATTCGCTCGGGGTGCTATTCAAGTATAATAAGTACGTAGCGAGATCTCTGGGCGTTGCGAAATCTTCTACGGATATGTAGGAACGATGGGGAAGAAGTTGCTCTAAATTGCTTCTTGTCGCACCCATGATGATAGGTATCGCGCTTTTATTATACGCGTTCCACCACAGTTTCTCCGTTAAGTAATCATCACAGTTGGAGTTTTCGAACGCTAGATAAAATAAATAATCGTTAAGTTTTGTACAGTCATTGTCGAAATGACCGGGACATCTGAAACATGGCGACGTATAAAAGCTAATATTCGATTAGATCGATTCATACTTTAATTCGCCACAACCACCGTACGCATCCACTTTGATATATTGCTTCAGCTTTCTTACATATCCCCATCTATTGTTGTGACCACCACAGTTCGAACCCAATATTGCGACTAGGACATCGCTACGTTTACTGCTTCTCCAGGCGTAGAATTCTTCTGTCGTAGGAAATTTGGCCGAAGAGTCCTTTATAATAGCCCTACCATAAGGAACTGGTATATCGGAATTCATTCTAAAAGAGAACGGTTATCAAATAGACTTAACACTTTATTGTCCGCAATTACTTATAAGTCATAGACCAATTAAAAATACCATTAAAGTCTTCCAGCTTGACTTTCGATGTTAGAAACGTATGGAATGGACTTTCGTCCGTGAGGAACGCCCATATTTGAGAGCTTTTTCGTTCCTCGCGCGGCGGTAGCTCGTCTACTTTACTGGTTCTATGTAAGTGTACTATCACGATGTCCGATGATGGGAAATCTTCGTTTTTATACGATAGGATGCAATTTTGAACCGAACAACCGTCAAACGGATCCTGCCTAAAAGCGTAGCGGGCGCATTCCTTACAAATAAATTACGGGCGGGCTTACGCTGAATAACTTACTTTGTTTTACCAAAATTGTAGATATGACGTCTTTCTATTGTTGAACCATATTTCCATATTAGGATTTTAAAAGTTTTGTTCGCTGATCGGCGAATGTTTGGAAATGGTTCGTTAAGGTACAAGATTCTGCCTAGCGTTGAAAGTGATTGTGTCTGAAAGATTATATTATTGTCATTAGTAGAGAGGACAAAAGCGAGTGAAATCCTACCTTTTTTGCAACGACTAGATAGATTCGTGTCTATTCGTCTCATAAGAAAGGATTCGTGTTGCCTCGAGAGTCGACAAAACACGAGTCTGTCTAGTCGCTGCAAAACAGGTATGATTTCGCCCGCTTTTGTCCTCTCTAGTCATTAGTAACTGAGGAGATGCTTAATACTTACCTCGTTCTTAGTAAGACGCCTCCAATTTTTACTGTTCGTTTCTAATTCCTTGAGGACATCTTTATCATTATCTAACTTATTTACCGCTAAATTTAAACTTGGCTGGTATATTTGGATATTAACGAGTAATACATATATAGCCACCAGAGCCGGTATAGTTATGGCTAAGCATCGTTTCTTGATTGCCATTCTAAATCCATCTGAAACAAAAAAAAAAAAACAAATAAGTGTATTTTGAAAGTTTGCAGCAAATAAGTGCGTCACACGTTATTGCCCGAAACCAGCAACATTTGAAACAAGCAAGTAACAAAAACAAGCATAAATTCGATACTGGAAAGAAAGATCGTTTTTTTTTATATTTGTTTTTTTATCAACTTTGTTGTAAGAAGCGGTGGTTGGTTCGCGTTATAAAATAATATACAGTATCTAATAGAAGCGAGACCTACTTTTGCTTTTTTCTTCGAACTTTCAGCAATTGCAGCGCATACTTCTGGAATTATACCAGAAGTAAGTTGTTTTAAAAATTAATCCAAGACGCTAAATATCCCATTGTTTGCAGTTAATTCCTCCTTAGCGGGTTTTCGGTACGTTGTATATTTTGTTATCGAGTTTTGGACCGGCATTATTGAGGAGGTCCTTTGAGACATCTTACAGCATGCTTGAGAGAAGAAAGCAACGATTTATAAACCTAATTAATAAACTCCAAGATGAATCCCATCAGCATGATCTGCGAAACGTCAAGTCGAACGTCGAGTCCGCGAGTACAACTCCCGAAAGACGTTTCCATTATGGATTACGGTCGTGAAAGCCTACGCTCAACTATCGTAAGTGCGTAAAAATTCAAGCGAACCTGTTATTGTAGCAGGTAGTACCAAAAGTAAACTATTCCATTGTATAAATACGAGATACAAGTAAAATGGGGGAAGAGAAGCCAAGAGATCGAGGAGGTAAAGATAACTGCCTAGCGGTATCCCCGAGCGTTGAGAAAACTCGAGTCTGTCTAGTCTCTGGCGATTTCGTGAAGCGCACGAGTTCCTGCAGACTTACCCTGCAGCTTTGATTTCGTTTGTCCTTGCTTCGTGCACCCACAGAAATGTAGAACTTACTAACGTAGTATACGTTGATTCATGGCAATTTTGAATGGACATGTATATATGTTTAAGTATGTATGTATCAGTTTGATGTTTTTACCTAAATTCTGGATTAAATAAATTATCAGTTAAGCTTTTTGAGATCAGCTTATCTGTTTAGTTTTCGTGGATTACTGGTATTAACGTTTTACGTGGTTAAAACCTTGTCAAAATAGCTACTTCGGAGAAGAGTTGTATTTTTTTTTTGTCATTGAAAAGTAATATTGAGATCATGCGGGTGCTTTTTTCTTGGAACAGGATATCGTTTATAAACCATTACCAAGTCACGTAGAGACAATCCTTGCGTAGTTATGTACTTGTTCTTTTAGAATCGCAATATTTTTGACTAGCCTGCCAAAAATCAGCCTCAACTGAGCATCAATTAGATGGCGAAGTCTCTAATTTTTCCTCCAACAACTTCAAGTGGCACTTTATCAAGTGACGCAGTACGCGGTCCAGTTGTGGACACCGTAGTACGTGTTATAAAAGTATCAGCGTTGCATTTTTTTTTATTTAATAAAATAGAGCAGCTAAAAGAACTCTCGTTAAAGTCGATGATCCGTTACGCGTATATTAGCTCGAGTAAACTATACAATAGTACCTATACGTGGTATTAAGAATCATTTGTATCATTATTGGAAATTTTGCACATTCATTTAACCTTGGTACTTTTTTTTTTTAATGGATTTTTTACGTTGGTATTCTCGGCAACCGCTAGTATCGTGAATGTACGCTTTACACGAATCGTATAGAACGAATATGGGCAAATGGACGGATTTCCATGGACATCCTTTAATGTAACAGAAATTACCGCAGATATCTCTTCTTGGTATTCGAATCTAATAACGGTGGTCATCGAGATTTTTTTTTTTTGCCTACATTAAGCTAACGAGTTCTTCTGAAAAGGTCGGTTGCTCTGAATTCCCGAACGATACGATAAAGCTAAATACATTAATATCGCTATCTAAATAGATCCATTGTAACAGTGTACCCGTATCTATTAGAATAGTTAATCTTCCTGCTGTTGGCTCCTTAAAATGTTGATGTTATATACCTAACTAATGGCAGCATAAACGACAGAATTTTCCGCTCTTTTTAGTTTATTTCAAAGCTATACAACCTACCGAAAATCCTGCCGGTAATTTGCAAGACGCCCTTTCCGAAAAGTACGTTTACCTATGCTGCCTTTCGTGAATGGTTCTTCGTTTGGTACGTTTTGCCAGAATGACGCCTTTGATTGCCAAACAACAGAAGCTTATGCCGATATTAAACGGAAAAGTACCCAGATTGCATCCCTCAACGATTCCGGACGGTTTGGAACGATGGATCGTTGAAACGCAGAACGTTAGAGCGATTTAGCGCGCTGTGTTTTACCTATCCTGATGGTTTTCGTAATTAACGTATCACGTATGTAGATACGTCCACGATGCAGAAACAGAATAATGGGAGGTCAATATCCTAAATGTGTTCTGTTAAAGTACAACGGACATGAGTTTAAAGACGATTGCGTAATAAGTCAGGTTTGTAACAATGTTCGCCGATGAAAGAACATGCGTAATAGCATGTTGCCGGTGATGTGTTCGCGATTATATTTTGAAGTTGGTTTGTTTAACACCGGCAAGCGAAAGTGTGTCGGGAAATTATGCGCCTACCTTAATCAGAACTGAATTGTTTGGACGTCTATTAATGATTTTAAGACGTTCCATTTAGAAAAGAGCATTTCTAATGCGCTATGATGTAAACCTTATTGAATTATTAGATTACACTTCGTTGCTTAATCGGTATATACTGATGAAGTAGGATTATAAATTATCTTTTTTTCTTTAACATAATAAACGGGTTTATTGATATAAAGAATACATTTATTAATATCTGATGAAAAATGTCTAAAATTTGTTTCGTTTGTCACAAAGTAAGTTAATAAACACGTGTTTATTGTATTGATAAACAGGTTTCAATTTAATAAACGTAGTTCATTGTTATAATAACACTATTAGCTGGTATAAGAATTGTTTTGTTGCTTTAACAAAACGAAGTCGACAGAAAATGATTTCTTGAATTTACTTTTTTTTTTTTAGCGAATTCGAGACTAAAGGCAGAGGGAATAGACAATAGGTATCGCATATTAAAAAAAATTGGTATTACCTTATTTTTTTAGTATGTAATGCTTATTCCTTATTATTTAGTATGTCTTCTCCCTTTATTTCTAGTCTCACCGCTAGCGCTAAAGAACTGTGTCTTTTGAAAAATATTAATCATACACTAGTTTGCACGCAACGACTTTTTGAGAGTTCTCTTCTTAAAACTTCTCTTAGCCGCGTTAGTACGTCCTACATTAATCGTCTGACTTGGAAGAAATTTATGTGGATAGTAATAATGAGAACTTCATGAGCTTTGATTGATCGACATAGATTCTTCTATTACGACGATCGTTGGGACCAAACCTACAAGTCCAACGACTTACCAGCTGTTTTTCCTTGAGACCTATTCGTCGCTTAGCGACCGCATGAAATTTGCTGTTATTCTTCTAATGTTAAATTCTCGCGACAAAATCCATCGATATGTGCCGCAGGATTATTCTAGAATTTTGCAGACGTCTTAGATGGTTCACTAGAGATGATAAAGGCAGGTGAAATTATTCCTTTTTTTGCAGCGATTAGATAGACTCGTGTCTATTCGCCTCGTGAGAATGGATTCGTGTTGCCTACTGATGTCCCCGAGAATCGACGAAACACGAGTCTGTCTGGTCTCTGCGAAAAAGTAATAATTCCATCCGCCTTTGTCCTCTCTAATCGTCACCAACTGATGTTCGGTCATCTTTGAAAGGTTTGAGCCGGTCGTGAGTTCGTGCTCGAGCCAAAGCGTCATTCCCAGAATGCTTCCTTTAAGATTTTGTGTATTTCTACGTCAGTTTTACGAAAAATTTATTAACGACGAAGAACGTCTCCACTTACGCTGACGCCACTTGGCGTACTGACTCAAGAAAAGCGGACACAACTCCACGTAGCGTTCATTTCCCGCGCGTGATTTAGTTCGAGAAGCGCTGGGCGGGTGTTACGTCTGCACTTTTACAAGAATATGTGATGCAATAATGACGTGTTTTTTAAATAAGAAAGATACGTTAATACAAGACGTGGCCAAACTGAAGGATTGTATTCAATTTAAATCTAAAAAATAAATAATAAATAAAAAAGAAAAAGGAAAAGTTTTTAATAGCTGCCAATATATGCGAGGAACTGGTCATGAAATGTATTTCTTTCTATTTGGAATTATTAAATACATTCTTAGAAAAACACCTCTATTCCGTATCATCGGAAGTATAGAAGGCTATCTTATCCAAACTGCTGCAAAATACGTTTCGCGCAAAGTTTGCCAGCTTTAATGCTGCGATAAGCTTAAGCCTATTTGGACTGGAATATAGGAATGTATGAATATATTTAGATTGTGGTAAGATAAAACAAACTTTACGTTGCAGAAAAATTGTGATCTCATGAAAAAATTGTTTTTTTCTTCGTAGCACAAGATACCGGATAAGTAACATTAGCGTTTAAAAAAATCAAATTCTTTTCAAGGGGAAGCACCCAAAAAACGCTGCAATATACGAGCCCAAATTCTTCAAGGGAGCATCAATTTCAAGTAAAATAAATCATAGAAAAAAAAAACTGCTCGAGTCTGGTCAAAAGCAACGAAGTTTCTCCGCAGATGCACAATATCGTAATTACTCTTGCTTTCGAAATTGTTACTTGCTAACAACGATCTATTTGGGAATAATGACTTTTTAAAGCGCCTAAAGCGATACGAAATTGCGTTTGGACCAGGTCAATACATCGCCTATAAAATGTATAAAGCGATGCATGTGTTAGAACGTAAAGTATGTGAAATTGTTTGATTTTCTTCTAAGAAACATATAACAAGTACAAGTTATTTATTTAGTAATTTAGTATGCGGAATAATTAATTCTTATTTACAAGTCGTACAAGTTAACTTTGTTATCAGACGCGCACGATTAAATTAAAAATATATGTAAAATACCATTCGTGTGATAGTCATCAAAGATCGCTGTCAAGTTATAGAACGCTTTAATTTTAGGTGCAGACTTGAAGAAGCATTTCTCGCGTTGAAAAATCGTCTTAAATTATTTGAATAAGACGTGGGTTATCTTCGGATGAAATTATCTTCTGACTATGTTCCGCTTATCTTAATTGCACCATGTGTTATTATAAGCAATGTTGAACGTGTACGGATCTATGCATTATTACTGTGTCATAATATTATTGATTATATCAGTATCGGGCACGCATATAAAAAAAATACGTTAAGTAATTTTAAAAATAAAAGTCGTATAATAATTCAATCGGAATCTTCTTTAATTAACGATTAATTGGTCGCGAGCGCCCGTTTATGTTAAATTCGATATTTTACTTTCGATACAACGCCAAAGAAAAAGCAGTTGATAAAATTCTACGACTTACATTCCGAATAAAAATTATCCTTGACCGATACAACTTTACTTTTTCATGTATATGTGCAACTCGCCGTCCTCAAACGAAAGATCGATACATAAAGCACTAATAATATGTATTTTAAACGGCCCGGCAGTCTCTCCGTCCGCGGCTTTTAGCGAAACATTTTATCGAATCTACCGCCGGTTATAGGTTTACTACTACTAATGCGTGCAACTTTAAACGCGGTTAGTACAAACGTGATATCAAAACTAAACCGTGGTAGGGAGCTAACACACATATATATATATACAGCTGGATTTTGTAACAATAAAGTTTCTTGATATTCGATAAATTTTGACTGTATATGTACGCCGCGTTTTTAATATGATTCGATCATGTTAGTCTATTTAACGTATTAAATAGACTAGCCTGAAACCTTCCGTACGAAAGCAAATACTAACATCATCAATAGAGTGGGCAAATTCGGGTGCACATCATCGGCGCATGGATTCTGGCGCACGCGAAGGGTGTCAGTGTCTATTATGCCCGATACAAAAAGGTTTTCGAGATGGTTCCTGTAGATTATGGACCGATTGAGGGAACTCGAGTGATTGCCATCTCTCGTCACGCCTATAAAAAATAAAATCGAGGGTGTTTATTATTAAAAAAAAAAATTAATTTAAAATTAAAATTTTCTTTTAATCAATTAAAGATTAATTAAAAGGAAACTTACCGTCTTAAGCGCCTTCCTTGACTTGAAAAATTGGAGAAGCCGGATTCAATATTTTTAACATGAGGTGCGTTTTCAAAGTTATTTCTGCGGAACGCGTCCGCCCCGAGGAGAATATGTTATTGCATAAAGAAGAGGATCGTTCTACATTTAGTCGTGTTATATTCGCGTTATAAAAAGAAATCTTTGAAACAACTTAGAACAAAGTTTGAATCTTACTACATTACTTTGTCTACGCGCGGAAACATCTGATTCTTTGTCTAGAACACTTTCAAACTTAATTAAAACACACATCTTTTGCGTCTTCTACCGAATAAAGCTGTGCGCGTACATCTTTCGCGATTTGCAGTGATTCCTCTAACGACAATGAAGAATTTTATAATTTTTATATTGCTTGGCGCTGCTTCGACGTAATTACTGTGTCTAGTTTGTAAATCGCATTCAAATTTTTTCTGACTTGTTTCGATAGCTGCACATTCTAAACTCGACGTTTCGCCCATAATCGTATCTTCCTCAGGAGAGGGAAAATCGATAAGCGATAGTTAGCGCGGTAAGTCAACGCGGGAAGCCGTTGATCACGATAACTCAGCATGTGAACCGTGTCAGAGGGGAAAATCAATTGTGAATCGCACGTTGAGACACGTTCGGTTTCAACGGTTCAAAGTGCTACAGTTGCCATCAAACATTCTTTTCTTCGTTACGTCGCTAACGTTGCAATCTTACAAGGACGGATTACTTAGATTTTTCTTTATTGATTTTTCATCATCATTTATTTATTTTTCGAGCGATTTTTTTAAACCAATCGATATCTACTGCGTTATATGTATGCATAACAACATTGCGATCATGTCTAAGCTAAATTTTGTTTGTTCTGAGTTGTATTTATTCAAATCAACAGTGCATATAGAAGAAGCGGAAAAGAGCGGACTTGCATCTCCAGCGATGATGGAGATTTTGGGCGTAGCGAGGATCACGTTGTCTCGCGATAAACCGGCGTACGTTGCTTCACGCTATTCATTCAAAACAAGACGAAGCAAAAACTGTTCGCAAGGGTGTCTCGTCAAATATTATGAAATGATAATAATCAATTGTTAATTCGTCAACTTCTTATATATAGACGAGCACCTATTTACCCATCCATCTCCTAAGCAAAACTTACGAACGATAAATTTGAACTGTTGCTCAAGAAACTTAATAAATACATGCTCTCTTATGTACGTAGCAACTTAATCGTATCATTGCGTTATTTCGCAGAATGCTGATTTCTACAAGTACAACATATTGTTTGCTGTTTATATACACCCTGCATTACGAAACGTTTAAACATATGCACTTACTTACACTTGCACCTGTTTTTTTTTTACGCTTATACGTTACACGTATGCTAACAATCGAAGGCAATTATACGACTGGGCGACTACAATATACATATGTATGAAGCTAGTTCAAATTTGACCTGGTTTTGGCTTCATTCTAATTGTTGAGTCGCGTTTTTTATTTTTTATTTATTTAATCCTTTTAGCACAACTTATCGCTTTGTTTCTTCATTGTACGCAAATTGCGCACATTTCACGTTATGTGGGTTAACACGATAATGTACTGCGTAGGGTAGTGTATGTAGTGAAGTCATTTTATCTATTGCATTGTTTGGAAACTTTCGCGAGTAACAACACTAATAATAATGTCTATTTTCTACAAATATTTTCGTTTTATCGCAGCCTTGGGATATTCTGTATGTTGTCAATTGACGAACAAGGTATTTTGAAAAATCCATAAATATTTTACATGTTTCACTTAAAAAAATTTGCTTCTTACAGCTGAACTCGCTCTACTTTACTTATATTTATTTCTAAAAAATTTCAATTTTTTTTTTGAGTAAAATTTATAGATATTGCCAAATTAGGATGTGGAAGTTTTCTCAAATTATGGATGGCCCAATAAGACCTCAACGTTTAATGCTTTGATCAAAGACATCTTTTTTTCGCAAAACTGTACAACTTTTATTGCAACTTAAAACATATAATCTTCAATTAACCATGAAACAGAACATCCAACAAATGATCGCTAAGACTTTAATGGCATCCTCCTATCCTTCTAGTGAAATTCTCGACATTTGTTGCTCAATTTCAGCAATGATGTGTCGAATTCCATCCTTAAGCTCATCAACTACGGTTGACGATGGCCTCGTTTCTTGCGCCGTGTGGCAGGTTACCACGTCCTATTGGGACCACATATCCTCCAGATGCAAGGTGACTAGTACAGGCCATACGGCTCCCTTGTCATCTCACGATAATGGCCGTTGCAATCGAATTCGCCGAGGATTCTTAGCAAAACAAACGCGACAATGGCGAGTGTTTCGTTAAAGTCGACGTTCCCTTCTCGTCTTTGCAGTATCCAGCTAGCAAAAGCGCCCCCCGATGCGCGTGATCTACAGGTTTAATTTTCTGAATTAAGTGGACCCTATAAGGATAAAGATGAAGATCTTTAATATCCGCTGTAGAGAGGTTTTTGTGAACGATGGTAGATCAAGGTTGCAGTCGCTGTGGCAACATTTTTGATAGACGATCCTGGTCGCTGATGAATCTTGTTTTTTTCCACCAATCGCTTAATCGTCGAATCTTATCAGAAATTACATTTTAGTCCTGTTCAATCGCGCAACGCTGGATTGTTGATAATCGGGCTATATCTATTTGGTATTTATGACATTTTGATCGCAACATACTTGATTACAAGAAGATGCTATGATGATCAAATATTATCTTGTTGAGTCATTTTTTATATATTATTCAACGTATATTTAATAGAGATGACCAAGGCACGTGAGATTAATCCTTTTTCGATTACTTTCCGAGTCAGAAAGAACAGATAAGAACTACTTATTAAGCAAAAAATAATGCACATGCTTTCGATGTCCATAGACCTTTTCTTTTATCCATCTAGACACTAATCGGAGCCTTTAACGGACGATACTCCTTTGTAAAACATCAAATAGAAACGAAAACGATAACATACGCAAGCCACTCCGTAACCCTTTTATTTGACTAATTTATTTTGAAGATCTGTTTTAAACACATCGCGCCATCTCGAAGAAATTAGAATGTATGCGTGCTAGGCGCCAAAAAAAAAAAAAGAAGAGAGAACTAAAGAGCTACGAGATGTGAGACTGACGCATGTATACGTAAATACTATTTTTCAGATTGGTGTTTTAAAGCCGTTGATTATCTGCGAATGAAACTTACCAACTTGTTTGCGTAAGAACAGTTAATTTCTTGGGGAGAAGCACGAGCTTCTGAAAGTGGAAGAAATCGAAAGCTGTTTACGTTAAGGCGACGCCTTTGTTGATTGCAAAATTTAGCATTGGATTTGTTTTGATTGTGGTTCTTTTATGGTTGCCTTTGCAGTCGTCCCCCTTTTAATGTAGGTTATCTATGGAAATTGTATCCATTTAATCTCTAGAGAAGTTTAGTTTTACTCGAAATGGAATTTTATACGTACATACGTGGGATGATAACAGGATTTACGAAAATACCCAGAGCAACTAGGACAATTTACGGCCAGATAAAAGCTACGTTTATCCCATGAACTTAATGAACTGGTAGCGTAGCAACCTGAAGGTCGCTATATGATTCAGAATAATAATTGTTACTTTAAACATCGTTGATTTAATCAAAAACACGTTAACGTTGCTAGGCTTGGTTGAAATATCGATCGGCGATTTTTCATAGTCTACGTCCGCTTTTTTTTCTAATCCAGCTATTTAAAAGAACTGTGTTGAACGCACCGCCAATTAAATTTGGTATTCAATAAAAGAGCCAGAAGTGCTTTTAGGCGTGCTGCGGCACTTAATTATTGTATTCAGAAGCAATTAGTTCATGTTCGGTGATTTTAAAAATGCTTTTTATTTAGTTGTTTATTTTTATTATTATTTTTTTTAAGGCATATTCGGCGTTTTAATACAATTATTTCTATTTTTTTTGTCGCAATTCTCCTATTATTGTCGTTGTTATTTAACCTTGTCTGTCGTTTGCTTATTGGTCTGTATAAACTTATTTTCTTACGTCTACATCTTTAAATTGAAAGCTTGAGGTAGCATCAAGTCTTGAATAAAGAATCTGTATGTTTTGCCTGACGATATTAAAAAAAAAATGTTTATGTTCAAGATTATTTAGTAAGCTTAAGTCTTTCTTCCAATTAAATTTACGATTAGATTGAAGTGTGCTTGCTTTCTTGTTTTGTTAAAGTTGTTTTGTTAAAATCTAAAGGTACTTACCGAACGTGGGTTTAAGGCGCGTAAACTTGAGCACCCAAGAAAATAAGAAATTACTAATCGTAATATCCATACCCATATACGTAGAAGGACTGCCGTCTACTCAGCTCGACTTTCAACGATCGTAAGAATATAATTCCACGTAGTTATGAATCGCATTTTCACAATAATAACAATAAATAATGCATTTATTTAATTGTAACTAATTGTAAGTCGACGCGTAATAATGGCTTGAATATGAATTGCACTCGATTAGCATTCTCATGTTCAGCGTAATTCACCGGATCTGCCTTTAATCGCGAGCAGAAACAAAACAAACGTGTTGTTATTCGCCGCGAAGCGATTAAAAATTTATATTCGAGACTTGATCATCCTTTCGCCTATATCTATATGGACGTTTTTCCCACTTTTACGTGGAAAACCGTGATTTCGTGCCGTAAGAGTTGCAAGGTTACAAGTTTCGATCTTGTTGTTGGCTTCTCCGCGACAACGCCCGAAAGACATTTCTACTATGGATTACGGTCGTGAAAGCCTACACTCAACTATCCTACACACTTGACAGACATGAAGGCAGAAAAAAGGCGGCGTTCGGCGATCGCCTTGGTGGAAATGTATGAATTGAGGTTCGAAGCGGCGATAGATCAGAAACCTCATTCAGCATATCCGCCCCCCAGCGAGGTTTTTGTTTCCTTAAAGCTTAAAGTTTTGCCCGGAGAACGGATTAATAAGTACTTGTAAGCTTGGATCGGTTTTTTTTTTTTATTGTTCTGTTAATTTACCGTTTAACTCGTTATTATTTGTGTTTATTTAATCGTTGGGGCATCTCGCAAACTATTTGCAATTGATCTGTACATCCGAAGTTTGCTGAAAACTTTATTTATTCGTCCATCTAACATTGCAAAAAATATGCGAGTGTCGCGTCTTGAATAACGAAGTTACTGTTCCACCCGTTCAAAGATTAAATAAAAAGAAAAATAAAAAATATAAACGGACATGTTCGAGTATTTTTTTGAATACGAGGCTGGAATGATTCATTTTTTCTTTCACTACAAACGCGGAATATACACCCGCCTGTGTAAGGAACGGATATTGTAACAAGCAATTTTTAATGCTAGCTTAGCAGCAGTAGATTGCATCACGTCGTACTTGCCAATGTAAAGTTTTGCTTATTGAACGAAACAAAGTAGTCAGCTTTCTATGAAGGACGGCGTGAACGTACCAGATTACATAAAAAAAATATTTCGGCAACAATATATGCTAAATATATTATTCTAAATTGTGTATGCGCAAACATTTATCATATTTGCTGATGTTGACTCATCTGCAATTGAGCTGGTTTGTCCAAACTTTTAACTAAAAGGACAAAAATATCGTCCGATGTTTTCTAATGCTTAAATTAGTAATTTGCCAGCTAGTTTTTCCTTTCACCCTGAGCAACACACCTCAATATATTTCGCGCGAAAATAATTATCGGTTAACAAGGACGATCAGATTTTGCTTCACGATAATTACAGGAAGCCGCTAATCAAAGTTACCGAACAAAAAAAAAAGAGAAAAAAACATCTGCATTCTAGCTAGAGAAGATTCGCCCGTAAAATTCGAAAATCGTAGATTAAAAAAAAAAAAGAAGAAAACGTATCCCCGCTCCTACATCTCTGCCCCCTAATTCACGGGCGATCTTAATTTGAGTTACGGCCGCAACAAAAAAAGCGCCACCACCTTGTTAAGAGGAGATGTTAAATAAACAAACTGCGCGACGCAAGGGAACCCTCGAACATCCCTCCGTCCTCCCCGTCCCGGCGCGACTTCGAAAACCGGCGGATAATAAGCATGTGGAACCGTCGGCATTCAGATGCAACTGCTTTTTTTTCTTGTCGCCGCGGCTCTTCTCGCACGCACTTTTCGAGTGCTCCTCTTTGGTTCGGATCGGTCTGCGTATCGGAGAACGAAACGGAAGATGAGGAGCTCGCGCGGTCGGAACGGGGAGAAGCGAAACAGTAATTGTTTGTTTACACGGCTGTTTGGCAGGTCCCTGCCTCGGAATGCCGAGTCTTATTGAGAGATTGGAGGTGATGCAGTTCGTTAGAGCGAAAGAGGACTGGTATGAAGAAAGAAGGAAGCTCGTTAGCATGGGTTGTCGTTACCATAGGCGGGTAATGCAGGTGCTAGGTAGTAATAATACCTTTAGCTTCGTATAGTTACATTTTCGTCGGAAGACGGAAGGAAGTTTAACATGCATTTTTACATGGTTTCGATGTGATTTTCTTTCGTAAGCTACGGGATTCTTTTGGCGTTTCTTCTAGTCTATCGGTATCCTCGGAATCATATATTATGATATTAACATGTAGATCGAATTGCGTTTTTATATTCTTCAAATTTTATATTTAGAAATGGCGTCCCGCAAGGATCAAAGTTTGGACCTTTCTTTTTTAATTTATTTGTAAGTAGTTTTTTACAATCACTTTTATGATATGTGCCGTTTTAGCGTCTATAGATGATGTTAAAGTGTTTTGTGGCGTGTTTGGCCGTAGTGAAGCCCATGAATTGTTCACCTGCTATGAAGTTTTTAGCTATAGTTGATAAGCCATCAAATTCAACGGCATATCGAAGGTTAAAGCTTAAAACTTTATTGCTTTGCTGCTCTAGCGTACATTAAAAAGTTAAGTGTAATCATCTAAGGATGAAGTTAGCATAAATCACTCCTGGATAGTAGATATCCGCATATGTACGTATGTTCGATTCTTATCTGTAGCGTACTTAAAGCATAGTTGTCATAATTTACTAGACGACATGAATTGATAGCTATCGCATGTAGAGGCAAGAGTATGCGTTCGCTTATTTTTTTTGTCGTTTTTTTTATAATTCAGGAATTATCGCTTTAGTTATTACTCACGCCATTGAAATATTCCTAATCGACAAGTATTTCTTGTTTTCTGCAATATTATTTTAATTACTTAGGTAGTTAGCAACAATTTATGTATATTTTCTTTTTTTTTTTAATAGTAGCAAATAATTCGTTTAAAAGGAGACGTTGTACCTACGACAAGAGCATCACTGCTAGCGCTAAAAATATAGACACCGTTGTCTTTTTCTATTACTGAGGTTCTTTCTGCGATCTCTCTGATGTTTCACTGATTTTGTTGTGTTCCTGTCCTTCACCAATTGCAATTTTAATGATGAAAACATGACACCTTGTGACCAAACCATGTTCCAATACGCATTTTTCTTGGTTGTAAATTAGTTGCGCTAGTCCAATGTTATTGGTTGTTAATGTTTCATCGTTTAGGTTACAATGTGTAAAAGTGTGCCTTTTGAGAAACACCGTCATCCAACCCAAGCTTGCAGTAAATTCACACTGTTTTTTTGTTTTAACTGAGATGAAGGTCTTGGCTGTCTATGGCTTGTATAGATTAATAATATTGTTTAATTGGTGACTTTTTCATTTATTGGCATTCTTTCTTGTAACTTATCTTTCATCCATACATCTTTCGTTTAAGATCACTACAGCCTGCATTGAAAATATCGTTATATGTAGAGGAGATCAATTGTAGCGGAACGCCACTGTCCTCCAGATGGACCACGACCAGGCCAAAAAGAAATAAGCTAGGAGGCTGGGTTAGTCAACTGTTCCAGTCGGCCACCTACGATCCAAACTAAACACATTTCCACACTCTCGTAGCTACGGTCTGTTCGAGCACGTACGTCTTTAAATCGCATAAAAACATAATACGATCTCGTATTCTCTAGATCGTAGCGAGCCGGTTTTTCTGCCTCTACGCGCGTCGCGTCCGCAAAAGAGTTGTTAAAATTTCAATATCACGTGTAAAAACGTATTATTCGATAATTCCTTGCATAGTTTGTCCTCTGCCGCGTTCGACAAGGACGCGAAATACCGACGGGCATGTGAGTGAGAGTGTCCCGAACGTGACGTATTGTGTCGAGAAGAATTGTTTTTGCCTCCTTGACTGGATTTAACACGTCAGGAATGTGTGGAGATTTATAACGGGCGAGGTAAATCGCAGTCAGCTGCTGTCGGCTCTGTTCCTTCTGTATAATTTGTGGTTTATTTAATCGTAGAGCAAACGTACTCAAGTCCCCCTTTTTTTTTTGTTATTTTAAAGAATGTATTTTCATCCTTGCGCGTGCATTGTGGGAAACAAAATGTCACTGTACTGTTTTCGCTTTTTTTTTCTCGTGTATATCTATGCGTTGGTTAGAGAAGTTACATATAAATGAATAACGAAACAACGATACGCTTCTGTAAACAAGGAAATTGTTTTTTTTTTTTTTTCTGTTGACCTACGTACTATAAGAACTCGATGTATTCGAGGTAGTTTTATCTTGTATGTTTGCAGTCGGCATTATTATTGCAATGATTGGTTTATATGTTACTGGGTTGCATAACTGATAACATTGAATGAGTATTACGCGAGAGGAAGTATGCATGATGATGCGTGAAAATATCTATAACGTGCTGTTTTTACTTTGGAACGTTTGGCTTTAATGTTTTTAGATCCAAATTCGATAATTCGTAATGTTTCATTTTGCCTGCCTCATCATGTTTTAGAAGAAATCTTTAAGATTCTACTGACAATATTATGATTAGTGATGGGAAACACTATAGACACATTAAGTTTTTGCTGTTCCATCAACCAATGTGGTCTCTTGGTTGATCAAGCTTTGTTAGAAAATAAAAAAATATATTTGAAAGAATTTAGATGTTTCCATGAAACTGCGTTCGTCTGTCCGGTTCATCTTCGTTAAGGCCACGTAAGATCTTTTTTTCCTTCTCAATATTTGCGCAACAAATCTCGAACTCTTTCACATCTTTCAGGGGTTAGTGGTTGTTTTGGGCCGGCCGGCTTCGGGAATATCTTTAGCATCATCGGTTTCTCTTAATTTAGCGATCGATTATCGAAATCATTCTCCGGTTGAACGTCGTTGAATAAACGCTCCTTATCGCCGTATCCAGCCATCATATGGACCGATCGATCCTTCCAGTTGCAATTTGCACTATCGCCGCCTTCCCTATTGAAAAGAATCACTTTTGCGGTGCGAGCTGTTTTATTGGGATACGTCAATAAATCTTTCTACCCAACTAGATTGAAATCTAGACTAGAACCAACAATGCTTTGCTTTGCTTTACCATTACCGTATGCCTCGCCAGGTTGCTTCGCAAGTGCGAAGGCAGCTTTCTATTCTACAAAGCATTGGATTGGCAATTATTACCTTTGAACATTGTATTTACAACGTTATTAAACTTAAATATCTCTTTTCTTTTAAATATCAAATTTTGATACATATTCTGATCTATTGCGATGCGATTGTTCCGGTGATGTCCGATTCCTTTTTTTTTAACATTTTCAAACGGCGAAAGTTGCTAATAATGATTTCATCTCTATTATTAAGTCGTAAAGTCGTTATTTGTTACGCTGTAACCGGGAGATTAATTCATGATTCGCGCACTTGCGGTGAATACAAACGTCGGTTTATAGAAAAGCATTGCAATTAGTACATGACCGCACAGTCTGATTATTCTATTTAAAATTACCTAGCCAGAATTAGCCGTACCTTGTCACCAACTTTCAGAGAATGCGTATCCCGTTGCTGTATTATTTTTACAACAAAGGATGCGGAGCCTCCTATTTTTGAAGTTCTAAAGGAGCATTGTTTCTTAAAACGTATTCTCCGACAATGGAAATTTTAAAACATCTTCTATCATTAGTAAAAATGGATAGTATGTAATTAACAGCATTAAAGTTAAAAAAAAGCTCTCTATTAGAAACATCGATGGCAAAAGCTCAAAGCTCGTTACTTAAGGTTTCTAAAAATTGCATTGGTTTGCAGTTTCGGTAACGTCCTTTGGCTTCCTCGGAACATACGAAGCTGCAATTATATCCTCTCAGAAGGTAAAAATGGAACTACGAGCTTCTCTGTTTCGTATCTAGGAAAGCTGCTGGTATCTTTCTTTTGTTTTTTTTTTTACCGGCGCAATCGATGCAAGCTGATAAGCATAGGAAAAGAACTAACCAATTATCGAATGTTAATTCCTCAAACTGGTCCTATCAAACGCTTAACAATATCCTGAGAACTGTTGTTTTGTCGAAAAGCTCCTTCAGGTTGTGTGCCAACGTAAACCACTATATTGAAGTAGTAGCACGTTTTGCATCAACCTGGGTAAAGACTTCCAACCTATCCTCGGCTGACTTGTTAGGTATATGCTGAAGACAAACACGTCATCTGAAATGTTTCCAATTTTTCGTCGACCGTTAGATATTCACTGGGACTGTACCATTGTATAATATCATTCCAACGACCTTGTACGTGATAGATCAATATTAAAGCCAATAAGGGCCTGTACTAAATATTCATGATTTTCGTCATATTTACGGGCTTTAGTTAGTAATTCAACATTTGAATAACGAACAATATCGTCCGGCATTTTTTTCGTCAAAAATAGCAATCAGTAAGTGAAAAGAAGGAACAAAAGACGTCTCGTGTTCGTTGCCGGCGAAAAACTTCGGAATGGATTCCACAACGGCACCTTTAGAAATGTTGATGGTATCGTGAATGTTGAAGAATCATTCACTTATTCCTCGCAATTAAACGTCAATCCGTTCTGTGATGCTTCAAGATGAGGAGAAGCCAAGAAAAGTTATCAGTTACCGAGATATGCTAAAGAAAATAGCGTATTTCGCCTGATTATGCTGCAATTCTCTTGAAAGTTTAATGCCCATCGCTCACAACGACGAATCAGCCTCCAACATTATAATTCCCACATAGAGCCCAAAAGAGGATTGAGTTTTTAGGGCAGTCAAATATTGGGTTAGAATTAACAGTGGACTGCGTGGTCGATGGTTCCGATCGTCGCAAAAAAGCAGTGGATGCCTGTATAACGACAATCTTGCCTGTTCCACGTGATGGCCTAACTAATACTAAAAATATGCACTTACCATATTTCGTATTTTCCATTCTTCAATTGGCGTCTCTTCACTCGCAAAAAGTACTAGCAAATATTTTTCGTCGCGACTTCGCAGTGTTAAAGAAAGTTTTGTCTGATGCTATAGCGAGATACGCATCTTGTTTATATAGATTAGTCATAATCGATTTCTTGATCTTAGACACCGAGATAAGTTTTCAATTACTTAATTGAAGTACACCATTGCAGCACAATTACCTCAAAAGATTGTATCAGTTCCAATATTAATTAATGCACCTATACACTCACAAGAGGATGCTGCAGAGTCGCAAGTCGAAGATCTAAAAACGTTATTCCTCTTGAAACAAGCGTACCCGCTGCGGATTAATCTCGTGTCCGCTACGATCACTTACTTCGGCGTAAGGATAGAGATATATGTACATGGAGAATGGTTAATTGAAAAAAAGATGTCTTGCTGCATATGCGTTTGTTAAGGTATGTCGTCAAAACATTTTAAGAAATCGACGATTTTATCTGATAATCAAATTCCGATGCTTGCTCGAGGGTCGTGGAATTCGCGAATATCTCTAAGATAAGCTTACACCAATTTAGATCTTCGTTTGACGAGATAAATGAAGCCTCAAATGGAATTATGATATAAAAGCATTTAACGATATAACATGAAAACGCTTCAAAACAACAATACCCGGAGAAGAAACAAGAATGATACGTAGGAACTATAGGAAAACCAACAAAAACAAGTGATTCGATAAATAAAAAAAAAAAAAACGAAGAGAAGAAATGAACGCTATGTGTAGGGAAGACAAAAGAAAAACTGCAAAAAGTACAAAGAAGAGAGAAAGCGAGTTCACGTTAACCATAGCTGCAAGAAAGAAGATTAAAGACACTTAAACGGCTGAAAAACAATAGTGGAAATGTGTTAACTGAAGAGGACGATGTAATGGTAACAGGGGTTTCGATGGAATTTGGTTCATTTTGAGCATATCCGCTTCTCAAAGATACGTTTCTTTTATGCAGATTCTTTTATAAGCTTCTTTAAAGAAAATGTTAGTCTCTTTTCAGTTCTTCTGATGGACATATATATATCCATCAGCTTCCTTATTACAATTTTGGAATTGCGGATGAAAGAGTTGAAGACGTTTGAATGTTTATTGTAATTATGATAGAAGCGATTAGCAATGCTCGGACATGTTGGTATTGTTCGTTGTAATTGAATATCAAAATTATTTCTGCGCAAATAGGATGTTTCATCTCAATACATACTGCGAAATATGCACAAAACAACAATAATAATGCACTGTGCATGCAGATTAATAACCTTTGACGTCATGTAGCTATTAATTTACACGTATAAAAAAATATTTTCCACGAATGAACTCTTATTATTGGGCCATTAATGAATTTAGTCACGAAGAATATCCATTGAATTGATGCGATTGTTCCGTCTGAGATAATACACGTACATCTTGGAAATATTGTTATTTAAATTTTTTTTTTATTTTATTTTATTAGATTTTTATGCAATCTTACGAAAGGCAAGCATGTTTATTTTAAACGTTAAAATTGGCGGGAAGGATTATCCGGGTAACCGCGTAAAAGTACGGGATGAGTCAAAAATTATCGGCAGACAACTTATGCGAACGCTTACGAGATGTAATTAAATCTTATTTGCCAATTAAGAGGAAGAATACCCGACAAAAATCTTTGTAATTGTACAGCGAACCATCATCTGATGTCATCGTACGCTAATACTTAAAAAACAAAGTAATTCCGCATCGGTAATTAAAAGCGATTCTTTTTCTTATATTTCTATGTTCATATCGATGCGCCTTTGGGTGGCGAACGAACGATTTATCTTTATTTTAGTATTTCTCGCATATTTTCTGCGTTAAAAAAAAAAACTTAAAGGTTTGAACGTTTTCGTTAAAGCTTGTGTTTGTACTTGTTCGTTGCAAGGAGTCAGGTCGGCCGAAAAAATAAAGTTATCTAGTTTAGTAGTGTTCAAACGTGCAAGTAGTGCAAGTTGTCGGTGACAAAATTGTCGTTTACCGATTGTCTATTGCCTAATGCTAATGTTAGTCAATCTTACTTGACTAATGATATCACTATCACGAGGCATGTTTACACAGTATTATCAATTCGACTAGATTTGCGTTTTCATTACGTTTGAGTGTACGATAAATAGAGAAATCGTACCATGAGCATTGCCTTCTTTTTTACTTATTTATAGATAAAAGCAAAGCTTTACTGCTATTTTTAATGTAGCATTAGCAAATTTGAAAAATTAATTAAGAACATCTCTTTTAAGAACTGTGAAAAAGAAATAATGCTTCATCTGTGCTTCGAATGTTTCCAACAAACCAGCTCGACTTGAGCCGGAATCATCATCGACGACGATAATACCGAACCAGAAAATCGTGAAAGACACTCGTTGTTGAATTCGAAAGCATTTCGAGCAATACCCTCTCAATCGGCGGTTGAAAGACTTGAGGCTCGATTACAAAATGAAATGTTCCTTTTAATACCTCTAGAATAGTTAAGCGCAAGTTTATGAAACGTATGAAGCGCTAAAAAGAAAGGAACATTTTAGGCATATCGAGGAGAAATTAATTCGTGGTTTATTAGATAATAGGTGTTAGATATAAGAGCATTAAGGTTACCTATCCGATGAAGAAGTAAAGACAATCCGGGATTGATATCTTGCGAAATCACTTTTGTAACTGGCCAACGTTTGTCCAAACAACCAAATCACTATCGATTATAGTGTCATTATCACTTCTCGCGTGAGCTTAATTTTAGTCGAAAGCCGGATTATCATCCGTGTGTAACATGAACGTGCGTGCTCGTTTGCGTCGTCCGTACTGAATTGAAACAATTAAAGCACTAACACCT
Source organism: Oryctes rhinoceros (assembly GCA_020654165.1). Taxonomy (NCBI): domain Eukaryota; kingdom Metazoa; phylum Arthropoda; class Insecta; order Coleoptera; family Scarabaeidae; genus Oryctes; species Oryctes rhinoceros. Next base: position 1,624,561 of record JAIOKQ010000548.1, on the reverse strand, counting down.
CGTCTAAATGCATGGTTATTTAATTATTCAACGTATCGACCAATCAACGAGAAGGACGTCGCCTAAAATCAGCGTTTTGTAAAATCAACGCTATCCCGCACACCTATTATGTAAAACCTGTGAAAGAATGAAAGGTGCATAAGTGCTGACAGATTTCATTATCAGTTCACGTAATGTCAATATAGTATTAAAATGCGCCAGTATCTATCAACTTTGTGTACTTACGGCTATGCAGGTTGAGTTATTTTCGGGAAATCTAGCTTACTGATTGGATATATCGTTATCTCATTTAAATAAATTCAATTAATCGGATTTTTGAAAATACTCTAGTTCGATAGCACGCGTCGGCTTTGATGCGCTGCTAAGTTTTTCGAATTTTCCAATTTTGATATATCCGTCAATCTACCGACTTGCATGCTTCGTTTCACCTCGTGCGTTTCTCTTGCAGTGTATTATTTATTACGCTTTCTTAGATCTTCCTTTTGTCCTCCTCGTCACCGGTCTCTTTCTTTTCCCATTCCTATAAACGATCAAACCGAGACGCTGTTTCTCGATTCTCTTTGTTAAAGACTTTGTATTTAAGTCTTCTCTTTTTCTCTTCATCTCCGTCGCCTGAAGTCTACTTTTTAAACTCTAATGTAATACCCAGATTTCGCCGTTATATGTTAGTACCGGTCGAAACGTGTTATTTTTGGATTAATGAATAAATGGTTTTTCATTGGCCAGTGATATCTTCCGTAGCTTGTTAACATCTTCTACTTGCTGATTAAAGCGGAAATTTCAGCTCTGGTCACCATGTTTATTCCTTTTGTGGCGACGTAATCGCCTCACGACCAATTGTACTGTTTTAGAAAATTCCTCTTTTTTGCGCATTAATGACCCCAAAAAAATGACCCGGCGTTTCCTAGCTTGCAAATATTCGCAGTTCATCGCTAGGTTTTTATTGAAAACAAGTTATCGCGTGCAATTATTTGATATTCTTGTACTTTTTAGCGATATTGCTTTTATTACGTTCGACTCGATTAAGTTCGTTGAGCGGTAGATACTCGAATTTATCATCGTTTGTTCGGATTACGCTTATGATGAAAATTACTGTTATATGCACATCATTCCGGACATGGAGCAGCTTACAAATCTCAGATACTTCAGATACGGCAATCAGCACTTGTTTTGATGACACAAACTTATCTTAATGGTTTCCGGTAATCTTCGTTTACCTAATGAAATCTTGATTACAGTAAATCAAGTTGTTTGCGATCACTTCTATACATCATGTTGCGATCTTAACACGGGTTAATTAGCATAAACGCAGTGCGAGCGGAAGTAGTTATTCCTGCTATTCAACATCTAGATATTTGGATAATACCTTCCTCCTACCTCCTGCTTCCTTTATAAACATCTTACTTACAATGAAATACGTGCATGTACGCGAATCAATAAGTCTCAAATATGGAAATCTCATCCCGATAAATGTTAATCAAGTTCATCTGGTGATACCCAACGCTTTTCCGTGATCAAGTCTTCGCATTAGCGTAATCGTAATCAATCATGTGGACGCCTTTGAGTAACATTGTTTGGAGGCCTGCACAATTCACCAGAATTAAACCAAAGTTAGGTTAATCGTGGCGACTAATTCCGTACGACTTGACTAACGTAAATTTTCTAAGATTAAATAGCGGATTGTTCGCAATACATCCGTTTTATCCGAGCTTCAAATCGAGGATTCTCCTTTATATTTATAATCGCAAACGGCGAGGAAGCAGGTCGTTGTTCGTTTGAAGTAACGTGATAGAGGCGATAGAAGACCCAGTGTAATAAGGTAGCTGAATAAATGCGGAGTATGCGATGTATCAGCAATCGATAAAATTAAAAGGAAATCTTTAGAAAGTTCTGCTTAGCCTTACGGAAAAACGAAAACAGCGTTCGTTCGTAGCTTACAGAAGAAAAGAACAAAACAGAAGAAAAGAACAAAAGAACAAACAGAAGATCAAAATAATTTTTAACTATGAGGCAACAACAAGTACGTCATAATTTTAAGTCAAATTTATGATTTCTATCGATCAATCTAACCACTTACTATCCACATACACATAATAGTCAATGAGTAATATCATAGATTATATACAGATTGACAACCAGAACTGATTTAATAGCTATAACCACGTATCTAACGGAGAAGACTCAATATTATTTTCTCAATAATACCTGTATGTACATGGCGTTTACATATATGAAACATTTATATTTATGTAATTTCAAGATTAGATATTATAACTAATTTTAATAATTAACCATCAAGTCGATGTTCAAGTTGATTTGATCTTCATAATTGTTTAATTGTCCCGTTATTTCGTTAGAAAAGGAAGACTTCGTACCTAGACAAACCTTGACTACGTTTTTACATGCGATAATAGCAATAACGGTTATTAGATTTCCCGTAGCTGCTCTAAAAATAAATTTTAATTTACATGGTTAACAAATACGTATGTACACATGTCATATTGGTTAGGTATAATTAAATTTTCTTTGCTTCGCTTGTTACAGAACTCTCGGAAATGGTGAGGGCCAGTTCAAATGTCTAGACATCTGTCTTATCGCCAGCGGATAACCCCCACCTCAGAGAACCCTTACAAAGTATGTAATTTATGTTTTAATGACGGTGTCTGTTTACAACGTGAGAATCAATTACTTCCAGGCAACTACAGTTGAGTATCCTCTTCCGCACACTTACAAGCTCAAAAATGGTAACGTACCACCTGATCCCAGGTTAACAGGCAGCCTATACAGAAACCATCAAGCTTACCTGGAAGCGAACGACACTTGTTTTTCAGAGGAGACATTCTCTGAGAATCAATACGATTACTACAACGATCAGGACAATGGTTATCAGACTTCATTTAAGAAGGACTCTAGAAATACCGATTACAATAGCTATTCGGATGAGTCCGCGTCCACGAGGCTACCGTATTACGAATCGGAGGAGCCCTACGGGGTGAAGAGACAATCTAGGAACACTCCGTCCGATAGGAGTTCTAGAAAAACGCATTTCTACAAGGAGGATAAAGCGCACACGTACGGCGATCCGAGGCGTGTCTATCCGAATAAAGATAGCGGTTGCGAGATATTATTCTGCGATAGTGGGCAGCAGTAAGGCGTATGCCATTAAGTTGTTCTTCTAGCGTACGAGTTGTTTTTTTTTGCAGTTGCTACAATGAAGTTAGCGTAGTACCGGCTAGTCTACCAAGAAGCATTCCTCTATCCAGAGGTTCGGATCGACCGCAAAGTTCTCAAAGTTCAAGCGTAACCAGTGCCGTCGTCCATGGCTGTGGTGGCAGATGCCAAACTTTCGAAAATGTCTGTTATTATTTCTTACAGGTAAATACGCCATTTTCGTCCGAAATATGCTCATCTGAGTACGGATCTGTCGTTTTAGGTCGCCTTCACTATGGGTATCCTTATCGGAGTCCCCTTGAGTATAGCTGGGGCTGTTTTGCGAAAATCCGCCGCCAGAAATCTCCAAGTGCTCGTTTATATTGGCGCCATGCTCGCTTTGGTTAGCGCATTGTTGTTGAGCGTACAGTGCAATGCGAAACGTAACGCTAAGAAGCGCAGGAAGGCCCACACGAAGAGACCTATTGTTTTAGAACCTATCCCTCCTAAACCAGTGCCTTATCAACAGCAGCCATTAATGGGAGAATCTCAAAGGTGGATTGTTAAAATAATTTTACACATTATTAAAATCCAATCCTACCCGGTACACGAAATCATCTCGAGTCTCGAGCCTTTGATTAGATATTTTGTAACATCTCGATAGACTTTACGTATTTCTCTTTCTTTCAGGGGTTTACCGGCGACGATACTTCCAATGTCTGCTCCCACGACTAGACACGTCGAACAGACGCAGATGATCGAACAGCCAGGTGTACCTTGGTGGCGAAGAAAGGATCTTATGCAAAACCGATAGCTTACTTTACTCGTGCATTTTATACATTGTGATATGAGAGAGTAAAAGTGTCAATTTGTAATTAAGACTGAGCTTTTATAGAAGGAATTTATCAACGATGCCTTTTTATTCTCCGTATGGATTAAATTCCTACCTCAAGTGATGTATGTGAATTACTATTCATTGTAAGATATTTGTTCACATTCTAGTCTAGCATATTTTCGTAAGCGAATATTTTAGCTTGTGTATATAATGTGTTGAAAGTAATAAAACCCGAGTAATGCGACTTAATTTTTACCATATTTATTTTTTTTATAATCCTCGTAAAATATCGGATAAAACCGACTTATTTAACGTAGAATTCTTTGCCGCTTTTAAAACGTTTTTTTTTTATTTTAAAATAAAAAAATCTTGTGCAATTTTTTAAATAGCTTGACGCTATTATGTTCTTTCCACTAGAAAAAAAAAAAGAAAAAATACAACGGGCTAGGAATATATACTTTATTGTACATAATATTACACAACCAATTTGATATCTTTTAACATGTCTAACGTATTTTGTTGTAGTTGATAAATTTAAATAAATTGACAAGAATAGTGTTGTTCATTCATTTAATATTTTACACGATTATACCTAATTTCGAGAAGACGAAGCAGATTCAGGCATATCAATATCGAGATTCCTTAAAATTACAGCGGAATATCGTGTTTAATCATGTAGCGAGGGAAAGTCCTTTAGATGTAGGTATATTTCTTTCAGCAGTTAACGATAAAAATACATATAATGGATGCCTTCACTTTAGGCTTAGGCGCAAATTTCTTCTAAACAAGCATATTTTTTTTATAGGTACCATAATACTGTGGTTTCGATATTACATTAGCAGATATTCGACTTTAATTCAACAATTATTGTCGTGAAAAATAGCGTTACGTCCTTCAACTTACGCAATTATTATTGAACATTAAAAATTATTGAAGACAATTCCACATTAGGCAATCGTAACGACAACGCATCCTGAAGGAGGGCGGATATGTCGGAGATTGATTTTGCTTTGTAATATGCAACAGTAAAAAAAGACGAAATTGTGGATAAAGGTGGAACAATAATATTATAATGAAAATAGTATTACGTCCAGGTAGAATCATTAAAAGTACATTTGACATCTTCTAGAATCTATCGACTCTGTACTCAGCTTAAACGCGCCGTTTCGACTTTAAATTTATCAAACACATCCACGTAGTGTTGTATTCCCATTTGTTCGGCAGTCTCGACAACAACGTTCAATATTCCCACGTGATTTATTAACATTAACTTAGAAGATGATTTGTTCCAACAGAAATCGCAAACTGATCGGGCGCGACTCGATTGACTCAAAGAAAAACCGGTGATTGTCTCTGATTAGTTTGTGATTTCTGTTGAAACAAAGCTCAATAGTTAATAATTGATTTGATTCTTCCGATATCTTCTTTGCGACAGTTTATAAATGAGTTGATTTATATGTTTCTCTGATTTTCGTCGAGTGTTTCGTCAAGGCTTTCGAACTTATGTGATACAACTATCATACGGCGTTTACGCAATAAAAGCTAAGACACTGAAGAAGGAAAGAAATAAAACACTCGAAAATTATAAATTACCACGTGCAATACAAAGTTTGGTTCAGTTGCCGTTTAATTACTGATATTATAGTTATTTCTACCATGTTGGAGGGACAGTATCTCCTTTATAGGATCTACATACTCTACAAGTGGTTGGTCATAAAACTTGCAAAGGTTTCAAAATTTTCATCTAAAAGACAAGTTTTTGCTTCCTTTTTATAACCTAATCATTGAAAATTTTAAATAATCCAAGTAATTAATTTAATTGGTACATTTATGCTTAACATATCTTGACAGTAAGTTTTAAAATCCGTTTTTCAAATATTTCCATCTAGTTAATTTATGTAAAGTAGTATTTAATACATCTCCTTCTTAATAGAATAGAATAGCTAACAGAAATGCCACAGTGTTAAAATAGGCAAGTTTTTAAACGTGCGATAACCTGAACAGAAAAAGCTGGTGGCTTTAACATCTTCACAGAATTTTGTTGTAATATTAAATTTCGCAGATTTTTGAACAAAACAAAAATATACATATATAATTTGTAAATAACGTTTTATTTATTGAGCATATCAAACCCTGCCGTTTTGCTTTTAATCTTAATTTGTTACCAGCCTTTTCTGCTGTTTTATCTCAGGCGATATAAAATTTCTATTGTTAACCTATTGAAATAGTGTAGAGTATAGCTTTTTAAATATGGACACTTAATAATACGGAACCTTCAGAAACCCGAAAGACAAGAATTTTGGCGAATATTTTGCAGTATTCTAGAGCGCTTAGATAAAGAGTATTTTCAATGTACTATATTTGGTACTAAATAAAAGTAGAATAAGTCGCCAGATAGCGCTTGACAAAAAGTCAGCTCCCGCAAGGGGGATTTGTAAAGACAAAGTAATGCTGCAATGTTACCGAGTCTCTTTAAAATTGCAATCTAAAAAAAAAACATTTTGCCGATGTTTTAGTATGAGGACCTCGGGAACAAGCGCCCTTGTATATAGACGGTCAAATGGAGGAAATAATTTCGGTTTTACGAGCCGAATTGAATGATTTTTTTTTTGGGAAATAATTCAAATTCTCTCTTCTTTAAACGAATCTTCGATTTCCAACCGATACTGACGAAGAAGATTTATTAAAACAATATATATGCTGTATTTTTAACAAAACGAAAGAAAACATAAGAGTTGATGTGTGCGAATCACATTTTGGATATTTGAATTTTTACATATTGATGCCAATACAACGGGTCAAATATTTTGGGTTTTACTGATGCGCATGTAAACTACAAGCACAGTTATTTTAAAACTAAAGGAATATCGAACAGAAAGTTATCAAACGGTGTAACTTTTTGTCGGCGGATACGTACAACAAAAAAAAGGTCTTCGATATATCCCATTACATTAGTCGTGCATTTTTTCCAAAAAATAAAAAGTTCATTTAAATTAAACTCGCAAAACCTCACATTTCTATTGTCTCTCTATCTGCGTAGTTATTTTTGTTTTGTTTGCTTTTTTTTTATATATGTAATAAAACGTACAAAAGCTTGTTTTTAAAAAAATATTTAAAATCGGAATAACGCCTAGTCCTATGTGTCCGGCTTAACTAAGCTATACTGTACATATGTAAAAATACATATTCGCTTAGGAGTTTAACTAATTCAAGACAAGTACATGTTCATGATGTATCGAAATAAGTACATATTCGATATATTTAATTAATCGTAAATAGTGCCTTTCATTTAATTAATTCATTTAAACGAATAAGCAAATATAATCAGTAAAAAAAAAACTTAAAGCGATTAATGTCATTTCCAATTCAGTACAAAAATTAACCTAATAAATAATCAAATACAAAAAAAAAAAATTATAACAATCGTAACAGAGAAAATGGAATGTTAAAATCACAGATGCATACGGAAAAATTAATAGATGTTAATATGACGAATGAAAATTTATTAGTTTCCTTCTATTCGCAATAAATGATTATATTATCAGCTGAGAACTTCCGGTAGGTAATTAATAATGTACCACAACCTATCACCCTTAAATACGTAAATCTATCTTTAAAGTAAACAAAGCTTTCAGCATATAATGTATGTAACTGTATACTAAATTAGTGCAACAACTTAATGATTAAATAAACTATTATTACAGTCAAAATCTCATTCTATGGTTTTTGTTCTAATTATTAATTCCGTAGCAATATTGAAAGACATAATTGTAGAGAGAGCGGCATTTTAAAAATTTATTTTTGTTCTTCTGATAAATTCAAATTATATTTAAAACCTATTCGATATTTCTTTATCTGTATCGTAACGCAAAGAACGGTTTCCTAGGATGGAATGGTGTGTACAAGGTCTTCGTTAAATTCCTTTAGCACTCTTCGTGACCTGATTTCAAAGGACGGAGTACTATACGTGGATCACTTTCAACCATGCGGTCTGCATCTTCGTTACTGCAAAACAAGATAATAAAATAAAGGGTTAACAAATTAGAGTAAAAAGAAGAGAAATGTATTCATTATTCGAAATACGGGCAGTATTCTTATAACAATGGTTTCCAAATCTTTTTCGAGTTTTATAACAGTATTTTTTGAAAATGGCATGACTTACGGTTTGGAAATTGTTGTTTTATTGCAGCCGGTCCAATCGAATCTAAAATTAGCTAACTTAGAAACGTAAACAGATTTTGAAATAGAAACTGTTAAAACATTCTAACTACTTCGTGAGTATTTTTGCTGCATATTATAAGAACGGAGACAGGAATAGGAACTAGCTTCATAGACAAACTTTTCATCTTATTATCGCAAATATTTAAGTATAACTAATGCTCGCAATTGAATTTTAGTTGCATTTTTATTTAAAGCTGTTGGTATTATTATTACTAAAAGGATGGCTAAAAGCAGTGTTGTACTAAGAAAATCCTAAAATCGCGTTTACATATGGTAGCGTGATATGGGCGCTACTATATATGGGAGGAGTCGGGAGAAACTGCACATGAAATCAACATGAAGAAACTCATTCGATTTCATTTGGTTTTCATTTGTTTTGTAATATAGAGGAACAACATAATTACTAATTTTACTAAGTGGTAGGATTAGTTTAAACAACTACTTTTCTCTATGTCGCCTGTTACCTTATGGTAGTAGTTCCTGTTTCCTGCGCCATCAATCTACTATTCTCGGTATCTCCCTGGTTTTGCTGATATGCAACGTCTGAAACTGGAGGGTAAGTCGCAGAAACGAGCAGATCTGTGGACGGATTAGTTGAAACGTGACCACCTGTCACATTCAAGTGAGTCTTCTTGTTGCACCAATATAATAAACGTCCATTTTGTTTTAAGTACCAAACTACAATGATACGTTCGAATGAAATTAATTTATTACCGATGTAAGATATAAATGATTAGCATTACTTGTGAAGAAAATAGATATGCCGATAGATATGATTCCAGCTACGACAATAATACAGTTTACATCCCTGCCATTACCAGCTATTCCTAACGATCCCGTAACAATGAATAACAAGCTTAAAAAAAGAATACATTGTAACATATGAGTGAATTGTTTGAAACATGATAGGAGCTTACCCTATGGTAAAGAAGCTGATACTAAAAACTACTATTAAGGTACGTAAGATCTGAACTTTTTTAGCCCTCGATAAGGAAGTTATATATCTCAGATTTCCGGTTAACCCGTCGTTATTATCGCAATTTTGGCGATCTATTGTTGTAGGACCATATACAGCGGACATGTTCCTCTTAATTTACTGGTGAATTTCGGATTTTAATGCGAATTGCTCGATGTCGAAACGTCTGTGAATACCTACAAGTGAACATGAATCATAGAATGAAACGAGAGCGTGTCAAGCGAAATGCATTCGCTATTTTGAGCGACCAGTGAACGATCGGCATTTGTAATCTATAATTGAATGAATACGGTAGATTCAAATCGCTTACCAAATATGAACATTTGGTTGCTCGAAGGTCCGTAAATGTAGGCGGATGCTTCTTTTAAACGGTCCGCTTTCGACGCGAATTGTCTAATACTATAATAAGATCGTTGTCGTGCCTTGTATCGCTTTCGTTTTAACAGTAATAATTGGTAATAACGCAGAAATTAATATTTAATGCAAACGACAATAAACAATTATTGACAACCGTTTTATGGACAACGTACGAAAACTAAATTCACTATGACGTTCGCTATTTCCTATTGTACGTATTCAGCCAATAGCCTTCGAGCTAAAACAGCGTTAGGCAAAATTCAAACGAAGAAATTAGAATTATTCTAAAGTGTTCTACGAGCTTATGCGTACGATTAAAGACATATACATTCATATATTTACAACATATGTTAGCTAATTCTATTAACAACGCCAGTGATGCGCACCCTGAGCTAATCATGGTGCTGGATACAATAGAATAGCTTTATTATTACAAGGATTTTATGCAAAGAATGTGGCAATTATATGGCTCTATTTTAATCATTAATCATCCATATATGCGTTTCTTAAACTCAGATCTCAGATCAGAATCTTTTAACTAATTTAACGTATGATGGAAATCTTAGGATCTCAAGATGAGTCGATGATTAGAATAGCGGTAATAGTAACGTAGTTGTGCTGTAATACATCGATCTCGTATAAATCTTTGTTTTGTAATCAAATCAAATATATAACTACCATATACCAGTTAATATATTACTTAATGAGAGATCTCCTTTGCGAGACCGATTGGGCTGAATCTGCGATCCCATATTTTGCATAGCAGCATCCGTAATACATAACGTACGAAGCACTTGCCTCTTTAAGTCGACGAATCGGTGCGTCTTCGTTTTAATAGTTTACAAATTTAAAATTATTATTATCCATTATAAGATATATGTAGATAGCTTAATAGACGATGCATATTAAAACATCTTCCTTAATTTCCCATTAAGATTTTCCTTTTTCGTTCCTCCAAATCTACGACGTTACTACTACATAAACAACTTTAACAAAAAGGAAAAGTTCTCAAACTTTAATGGGAGTTCTACTTAAAGGTAAAGATTTCTCGTGTCCGGTAAATTTAAAAGGTCACAATTCACCAAGGAAAAGGAAAGGCACGAGGAAAATCCTTTTAAAATTGAATCATTCTCGCGGTGTGTTCCGAAGAAAAGCGACGATAAATTTTAATGCTTAAGATTCTTAAAGAAAATTGAAGTATCTACCATGGAACGTTGAAAAATATTGAAATGTTCGAATGAATAACATGTGACTAAGTTGAGGATTCGCTTTTTCTGTGTGTCCATGTGAGTTGATTAATTCCTGGATTGTTCGTAGTTTTAGCCTTCTTCTATTTATTTATTGCTTTGAATTCTCGATTCCTTTTACATTTCTGATCCAAGAGGCGTTCGTTCATTTGATTTCGACGAACCAGTCATAGTTCCACACTATATAAGTTTAAAGGTTCTCAGATTTGGATTATTTCGAATGATTTTCGTCGACTATTTATCCGATCCTTAAGTCAGTGTTGTTGCCTGTTATAGTAATGCTTTAAAATGTTCGTTTCGGTCAAGAATGGCCTGGTTAATATATGAGACTAATTGATGTGATATGTCGTAGTCACCAATAAAACTTCAGTCATCTTATAGTAATTATTTTCGAGATCTTTCTTTAGGTCTCACTTAACTTATAAACCTTTCTTTACATCTTTTTTGGATTCGTTTAGATATTTCACGCGTACTTATTTGTCTCATCGTGTTTGCCTTCTTTCTGTATACTTAAATTTTCAACGGAGAAGACGGATATAGGCTAAGGGATGCCTAGATAAGGTTTTTGCAACGACAATAGAGCGAAGATTCCGAAGATATATGAATAGCGAAATATCGATCCAAACGATTCTTGTACGGCAAAGCCAGAAAGAAGTTGTCGTGGTCTCTTCTTTCGATTTGGTAGATATTTGTTAGTAGTTCAGTTTTATTCAACGAGCTATTGCTCTCATTGTTAATCTTTGCGAATTTCTCGACTTATAAGCAGTACAAATTATTAAGGTATTCTTCCTGATTAGTTGATGGTAGGTGAAATCATCACTTTTCTGCAGCGATTAGACAGACTCGTGTCTATTCGTCTCATGAGAATGGATTCGTGTTACCCCGAGGGTCGATAAAACACGCGTCTATCTAGTCGCTGCTAAATGCCTTGGCCATCTTTAATGATGTTAATTGGTGTAACAAGCTCCTCTTCGCAACTGTTAAGTTATTGTTAATTTTCCCCCAAAAACGTAATTTGAAGGAGAAATTTGAGGAATAAATTCCGTCAGTGTTTACTTGTTTCTATCAAGTCAAAGGACTTGACTTAGTGATACGAGGATTTTTACTTCTTCTCGGTTTTTTAAGGAGAATAATCGAAGGAAGGATGGTCATGATTTCTCAAATTTTTAAAAGTATAAAAGCACCAACCTTTTTTTTCCGTTTCGACTTGAATTGCAGCAGTTTGGTCCGTAATACCGTCTCTTAAATCTTCTTTTTTTTTTAATCGCCACCAAACTAAACCTTCGCTGCGTTCTGATCGATCTTGCCGACTACAAATTTTCAAAATAAAAATTCGCAGGTTTGCTAGCAACGATTGCACTTTACGACTATGTCGTAGTCTATTCCGTTGGAAAAGTACAGACCAATAATGAGATTATTGGTCTGGTAAAGACCTTCCTGCTAACCTATGAATTCTCTGTTGACCAAGTTCGACAGTTGTAAGTATTGCTTTCACGATTAAGGAAAAAATGGGTCTCATCTGTTCACGGAATTCAAAAGAGAATTCCGTCAAAGTAAATAATTGCTTAATAGCCGATTTTGGAATACGTAACAACATATTTAATTGTTTGTAACATTTTAACAACATCACTTGCGGATACGACCGTAATGCAGGCACGGTCCTCGGTCGGGAAGAGCCGCATTCGAAAAATCCGCCTTATTGACATTCCATGTTCGAATCGCAGGCGCGTAGTTCGGCCTCCGAACGTTGCCACCCCTACCGTATTTACTGTCAGTTTGGCGCCCTCACCCTACATCGGTCACAGCCTACTTCCTTCAAAGAACTGTCTATAATTTCTTGCTGTTATACTGTTGTTCTATCTATCACTCAAAAATTATCAATCGAAATAAACGCCGTACAGAACAAGAGAGAGAAATCAAAATTAAATTAAAATCTTAAAAACAAGAAAAACGGTGTGCTTTTTTATACAATTATTCCGTATACAAGATTGACTGACCGCTAAAAATTACTGTGTATAGTTCTCAGTGAGTGTTCCGTTCTTCTAAAAAAAAAAAAGATTGACTGCATTGATTTTTTTTCTTAAGTATTTTTTTTTTCATTTCGGCGATTGATTTGAATTCGACAGAGGTAAATGTCTTCTTTTGGTAGCAGGCACCGTTTCAGACAAAAATTGCTTGCCTCCCTATTAGTTTAAATATCTCCCCTTGATTGCTTGGCTTTTAGCGAATTAGAACAGAAAATTGTAGATAATTCCCTTTCTTCGATTGTTTAGCACCAATTTACCCGTTTGATTGTACACAATTCATTTTTTTTACATAATCTCTATTGTTTTATTTTCTTTTTAATATAGTACGTATAGACTTGGTTTTGGCATGGCACTTAGTTTGGAATCTTGATGTAAACTGGATCTAACCTCATTTCCGCTAATCGAACCGGCCGTAGACGGAGTAGTTAAGAAAATCGCGTAAAATAGGGGCAAAAATGCAAAAATCGATGATTTAGAAACGTTGCTGCGGTTCTTAGATAAATTCCTCGTATTTGATAACATTTGCAAGTGTACAGTAAGTCACATGGCCTAACCATTTAGTACAGCATAATTCCCGAAAATTAATCAGTTATTAATTCGTTAATTAAACGAATGGAAATCGCAGCTAAACGAGAAAAACTCCAATTAAATATTTTCATTCATAAATACGCTTATAAATAAATAAAGGTAATTGAGGTTATGTTGTGCTATATTTATGCTCATTGATTCGCTTAAATATACAGTTGGAATGCGAAAAATTCAACCACTCGTACGCATTTGAAAAGAATCCGGCGTATACATCAGAGATCTTCTCTCGGAAATATCGACGCTTACACCAACATTTTAGAACAAACTGTAGAATTGTAAAAGAAAATGTTGTATTATTTGTATGTAGTATAGCGTATAATGCTGCTATTTTCGTGGACGTTTACGCGATTATTTTCGAAAGAGCTTATGGGCAGATGGGCCACTAATTTATTGCTGACGAGTGCAAAGATCGTACCAAACGCGACTGCCTTTTTTCATTTAGCTAGAAAGCAATTCTCAGGGAGATTACCTGCTAAAGCTCTTACTGATGGAAGTAGCCTTCAATCATCGATCGGGATCATCAATCATCATCAGTTGGAAATTTCTAGTACTGCTTACCTGGATCATTTCATTTTGCTATATCTTTACCCCGTTTACGTCTAAGAGCATCCTAGGAAAGAAAAAGAAGAAGACTACCACGCGTATTTTGTAAATTATTGTCGAGGAGTTGTAAGCGATAATCAATAGTACCAATACGACCTAATAGAAATGACCGAATAGTTGTGGGTAAATGTGCTAGAAACGAAAAAGGAAAAGAAACTAACACAGACGTATATTATCAATATATAAGATACCTTTGTACAATACATCTCTACCGGTAAATGTTGCGTCACTCGCTCCAAGCGGTTATCTAAAGTTATCTATTAGTTGCAAGCATCAACTAATTGGATACATAATGAGAGATCTCGGGTATAAAGATATTGTACATATTTCGCAATGAAAGCTTCTATAGTTGATAGTTTATTAATAAGGATTCTCATTGGTGCAGTTATGTTGAGAGGAGCATTCCTTAAGTTATAAAAAATATGAAGGATATCATAGATTACTTGAACCTTGCAAGAACATATCTTTAATTTACCATTTATAAGGTATCTTGTCGGTCTTCATTCAAATTCTCGTTAACATAAATGTTACGCGACTTTGTAAGCGATCCATTTTCGACTAAGTTTCTATCGAGAACATCATATACACGATCGACATAAGACGGCGTCAAAATCCAGTACGCTGCCCATAAGAAATAATAAAATTAATGATGGCCAGGAAGAACCGAAACGAATTTCTTTGCTAGGCCAAGTATAAGTCGTGAGAAGATTAACATCTTTGTTTTGTTGGAGACTTCCGTGATCGATGTTTTCTATTAAAGAACTTCTGCGTTGAAAAAGCGTCGTAACTGCATGAGGATCTCAACACAAGACAACACGCTGCAGCCCAGAAGAAGCTCCGTGCAACTCGTCATTCTCTTCCAATTACGACGAGGTTTGAACTGGAAAACTTAATTTCTTTAAAAGATAATTTCTTTGTTCCTTTTTTTTTATCTCGCAAGTCGATGTTTATTCGCCCTTCGAGTTTATAATAAATACAAAATTTGGCAACGTTGCCAAACTTTTCTCTCTATCTCTTGATTATAAGCAAGATCCCCATGATGAGGGACGAAAATGAATCAACCTGAATGTTGCATCAACGTCATTTCCGCACTCGATTTGGATATTTTACAAAGCATAATGTTGACGAGAGCGTTCGGCCGTAATACTGAACTCCGAAGCTGAAAAATTGGTTAGATTGAATCTTCAATCATTCAAATCAAAATTTCAGAAGTTAATATTCGTTATGAGCAAGTAAGCAAAGTTGTTTGTTGTACCGCAGCACTTCAGTAAAATTGGATTATGCTAGACTATTACCTTCGGCATTAAATCACATATATAAAGTTGCGATGAGCTGATCGCGCCCATGTTTGTTTTAACAAAGGATAGAAGGCTGAAAGTTAAAGGTCCTAAATTTGAAAGAATCAAAATGCGTTTGTTTTTGTAAATTTTCATGTTTTCATAACGCTTGTATTGTTGTTTAAGCACCAAATTTTATATTTTATCAGGTACCAGGTCTTAAGCATATGTAGGACGGTACTAGATTTGCCAGATCTTCTGAATTTACCTCTTCATCAAACTCCAACGAATCTTTAGGTTTCTTCAATATATATTTGGTCTCTTTCTTTACATGATAGTTAATAAATTTCATTTATTCAAGCTTTTCTAGCATTTGGGTTTTCCAAGACGTTTTGGAGGTTATTATCTGATGAGAAGACAATGATGAAATGGAATTTAGACCTTCTGTAGAACTTATCATTTTTCCACCGGCTTGTTTTCTTACCTATCTGTAGTTAGAGAGAAGAGAAATTAAATAAACGATGTATCAGTAAAAATAATAACTAAACGCTATTACGTTCAAAACGGGCACCATTACCTCGAATAAGTAAAATACGAGGTATAATAAACGAGGCTCCTTCACTTCTACATTTATCTTTAGCAGTTAAGATACGAGCCGACTATAAATACCACCGTTAAGCGCGAAAGACGAGATGAAAAAAAAAAAAAAACCGCTGGAACAGAACTGGAAACTAGGCATTAGTACCCCATGACTCATTCAAACCTCGTCTAGGTCACACGGACCCGTCGATAGCCGTTATTGGCTAATTGAGATTTATGTGACGTATAAAATTTCCGATTTCTATTTAGGAAAATAAATAGGTTATGACGGCGAGACTTATGCGATTTCCACCTGGCGGAGGCGCCGCATTAACCGAGCAATTATTCTAGCAATCCTCGCGATCCTTATATAGTGCGCGCGATAATTCGGCGGGATCAACGGAAGCGTATACGGACGTATTCTCTATCGGAGCACGTTCCCGACGCTGCACATAATTGAAATTAGGCAGTGTGTAGAAATTGTTATAATTTCATTTCCGTTCGCCGCCGTAGTCCTGGTTATTTCCTCATTAACGCGGGACCTGTACGAAAGCTAAATTCAGCTTAATTAAGATATGAAAACGAATGCGTTTGCTTTACCTCCATCTATTCCGGTCGTTTCGATAAATCCCCCCCGGCCGAATTGATTTAAATAACGTTTCGGCGAGCTAGCCGATAATGGAGGAGCGCATAATGGTTGACTTGTAGGTGTCCAATGTTGTTTGAACGGGCGAGTATATCGAACGCGATTTTCTACATTACAATAGTTACCTTTTTAGACGGATAGACGCGGTTAAAAGGGCGTAATTGATTGATGAATTGACAAGTTAATGGTTTAATTAATTGATCACTAGGATGCTATTTGTATTTGTACAATTAAATTACTATAAACACGTTTACGTGAACATAAATGACGTAGTGTAAATTGAGGAGGTGTAATTGCTATTTTATTTGTTCAATTTCCAGCAGGATGGACTTGATCAATACATTAAAAGTATTGATCTAAATCAATGCTTCCAATATCGTCGGAGAAACATCTTGATGTTGAAAGCAAAATAGGGATGCGCTGTGCAAATAGTATCAAGATTAACATTTTAGTCGTAAAAAGATGTGTTTTTAAAAGAAGACAACCAGTATTACGTAGAAACTGTAACGAATGCAATGTGAATAAGATAAAGTGGGATATAGAGAGGACAGTGTGACGTCAAAAGAATAAATAGAGAAAACGAGAGAGCCATGATTGAAATGAAAGGTTATCAGATTCCGAAGAATATTTGAAAATGGAGAAAAGCGAGCGACTTTTATAGTTGAGAAAGTAAGAAAGGAAAGAGGGAGACCTAATAGACGAAGAGGAAAAAATCAAAGGAGGTGAGGGGATATTTTTGCCAAATTTCGAACAAGGAACAGAAGAAGAACAAGAAGGAAGTGAGCAAATCGCCGAGGTTACTATAGAAAAAATCGATGAGATCGTAAGAATAACAAAGGAATAAATATCCAGACTAGAATGGAAGCAACCATTTCCCACGATGTCTTCGATATCCTCTCGCAGCGATCTTGGAAATATCCGGTCCACGAGATTTATATGGATCGTAGAAAATAACAAAAGAACTAAAGGTAGTGCAGGGAAAAATTATAAAGGCATGCGAGATGCGACAACGCAACACCCGATTAATAGAATAAGCGACTACGATAAGCTTGAAAATGAAAGAGAACATCCGAAGATTCATCTAGACACGTATACGTTGACTAAATTTAGGCAAATAACTACTTACGCATTATAACGCAAGAATTCAGCGTCCTCTGAAACGTAGGAATAGCAAGTTTGAAACAATTACGTTCTTGAATGTATCATCTATTTTCTTAGGTTTTTATTCGTCTTCTGTCCTGCCCGATTCTCATCTTTCCGTTGTTTGCTCAATATTACATCTTTAGAAATTGCATATATCAATATTGTAATTATTGATATTTCAATGTGAACGCACATATTTTAACACGCGTTTTTTTCTTAGATAAAAATTAGATTTCGAAAGCTGCTATTCCTTAAAGGGATATCATTCATCTCTTTCGTATCGTGTCGTTCAGGTGCTATTCTCAATAAGGGGATAAAGTGGAATAAGATATGATGGATCATCCGCCTTCAGGATGGATAGTCCCCGCGTAGAAGTAGATACATTTTACATGTTGAAGGTTTTATTTTTATTTTCCGACACGTACGGCGAAACATTATCTTAGAAGCTTGTAGTCTTAAATAGTTGTTACTTTATTACGTTATTGAATGTACCACGAGAGAGCGATCTCTCCGATGAGTTGAATATAGCATTACGAAATGCATTGGTTTTGAACGTTGGAATGTGGAAATTCTTAGGTACGGTGCGCGACTGTGAACAACGAACTCCCAAACCGTTTTCGGAGTACCGCGAAACGAGTAAGCGGTCTCTGAGAATCGAGAACAAAGCGTTAGAACTCCAAACTAAATTATAACATGAGCGAGGAAACTTTCGTATAACATTTATTAAAAACATTACGTGCTACTTAGTACCTCATTCATTGTGTATAGACTGATCCATTAGAAAGTCGCGATGTTACATTTTTATAACACATACACCGTATTTCACGGAGCCCGTTAGTTAGAAGTTTCGATGATTCGTAAGTGGGACACAATTAATTGCCCTTCACCCTTTACGGAGAGAACGTGTTAGTAAACGAGGTCGTGCAACACTGCACCTCCACAATTTACACGTAAAAGCTCTTGAAGCCGTGGTAAGCTTTAAAAGGTTTATACGCCCCGTTGGGCCGTCACCGTAAAAAAAAAAGTTCAATTTTGGCGTACGTGACGTGTCGTATAATCGTTGCAAAATATTTAAATTTTCTTGAACTACGGATACGGACGAAATACCTCAATTTCAATTAGTTCATTGATTGGATTAGTTCGTCGTCGTTTCCCATACATTAATGCAGTTGCCCCCACAGAATAGACACATAGAAAACAGTGGATGTGATCGCTCAAGGGCACCGTTGTTATTAACTGCCTGTGCATCTGCCTTAGCGGATAATTAACGGTGATACACGTGGGAATTTCGCGGAATATTAGATTTATTATCGCCGCTAGATGAATCGAACGGAAGTTTAATTAAATTCACCATCAAAGTATCTAGGTATCGCGACCGAAAAGAGTTTCTTAACAACAACATACGGGAGTGATACTATGTGGCCTACGCGTACTTTATCCAAACGAATGCAAAAAGTTGCTTAACAAAGCGGATAATACGAAAAGCTCACGAGTCTTTGCGTACAACCAATATCATTAAGTTCAATAACCAAATGCTAGATCAAGTAAAAACAAAAGCTTTTCGAGAGAAACCGATTCTGGATTAACGGTAAGAAAGTCAAGTCGAAGAGAGACGAAAGGATTCTTAGTTATCCAAATTTGCAGAGCGCACCAACTCTATAAATTTTATCGGCCACTATTTTACGATCGCAGCAGCAGTTCTAGGTATACGTTCGGGAAAATAGTAATGATACGGAAGAAAGTTAAAGTTTCGGCGAAGTTACGGCTGCCACGAGAATCACCGACGGAACTTTAAATTCTCGACGATGATTCGGATTTTTAAAACTGATAGAGTGACGTTACCGATAAACAAGTAGCGAATAAATTCCGACCGGGTATTCCGTAAACATGCTTATAAATCACACGGCGAGTTGGCAAGCAATCGCCTATCGAAAACAATGCTTGCCTCGAATAGATGGTCGTTTAGTGCTATAATACGGTCGTCCGTCCTACCTATGCGATGATTGAATCGGACTGTAGATCGTTCAAATGTGCGTGTGTACGTGTTGCAAGGCTATTAATTAGCGAATAATTAGATGGATCATGATTAATAATAATTATGATTATTTTTCTTTGGCAACCTAGCAAACAAGAGGGAATCATTACCGCGTTTATCGGAACAACGAGGTATCATCTTCAGGAGCTAAATTGATTAATAAATTAAGCTAAAACGACACTATTTGAGGGCAACTGATAGACTGGGCGTGGTCGTGGTTGATTCAAATGTGAGTAACTCGAATCTAGAGGTCCCAAAGGTGAATTACGCGTATCCCCGCAATGTTTCTGGAGGGTAACTTGCGATCTGAAACACACGCTCACAACTTGCCCCCTAACTGTAGATATTCGTAAAATGTATAAAATGATGCGAAGAATCCTTTAAAATTCAAGTTATTCTTGCCTTTTATACAAGATGTTCGGATGCATTTGGAATAAAAAAAGGATTTATTTAGGTAGAAATTACAAGAAGGTAGTAAGATGCAAGATACAAGTCGATGCGAACAAAGCAAGTTTTCATTATGCGAATGTTAATCTTAAAGTAAACGATGAAGGCTTTCCCGTGCGAGAATTTCCAACGCTTACGTACACAAAATACACTTGTGTGTATATCCTCGCTTTATGTTAATTAGGCTCGGCTTAAAAAAAGAATTCTGGACGAAACGTCGACGGCTCAGTCAACGCAACGCAAACAAATCCTTATTTATACAGGAAAATAATAAAAAAAGAAAATATGAGAGAAATCTCTGACACTCCCGGTAATTGTAGAAAGAACGAAGCGCTCTCGTGTGAAGCGCGTCATGTATCCCCGTGTTCTTTAATTACGAGGACGGAAGAATTACTCTTCCGCACACTGTAAAATAAAAACTAGTGCGTTAATTTCAGTTATCTCGAGGATGCTTTGTCGCACAATTAAACCGCTTTCTCTTTGTTATTCTTTCTACGTTCCGCTTTCCGCCGGGGCTATCGGTAGGCGTCGGAGGAAGGTGCGGTTTTTCGACGAGATAATAAATTACACGTTTTTTCCATCTTCTGTTTACGTGCGTGCACGTCTAATGTGTCGAATGGGGAATTAAATGACGCACCAAGGTCTGTAATTAGGTATTCTATTTTATCGATTCGTTTCCGTTTAACAGAAAAGTTTATCGATCGCGTTTATGGAATGTAATTCAATCGAGTAGCACATTTACCGAAGACCAGAAGTATACAAAGACAATGAGAAAAACACATTGGTCATGAAACCAAAACAAAATAAATTGAACCAACCATCTTTTAGGTTCGACGGCCTTAACGTGTTGTATGCGGTTAATGCTGTTCAATTGTTATATTTGCTCGAATAAAATTTCTTCTTCGTGTCCAATTAATTTTGGTTCATTCGTGTTAACATTATGCAGAATTTCATTCGATGAAGAAATCGCTTCAATTGAATGTCATCATTAGCTTCGACGAGGGATTCCTAACTTATTTCTTCCATCGAAACCTTTTAAAAGAATACTTTTCTTCAACGAACTCCTTGCCTTTACTTACAACGCAGCAATCCACGGAAAGTCAACATCGATTCAACCAACATCCGTGTTTTGAAACTGGAAGGGGCAACTTTCGCGTCGTGATGACGCGAGATCTTAAGATCGCTTTGCTTCGTGACAATGCTCGTCCATCCATGGTGCTTGGTCCTTGATCACTGATCTGGCGCCTAGTAATTACCACGATGATGAGGTGCAAAACGGCCGTGCTGCAGTAGTCGTTTATCGTATGTACCACTACTGGTAAAATTCTTTGCAAAATCGGACAAAATAATACGAAGACGTATTACTTTTACTTAATTAAATATTGAAGAATAACATTGACAATCGTATTAACAGGTTCTAATAAGGTATCGTGTATCGTAAATTAGCTTAAATCGTTAAGCTAACTTACGTTAAAGGTGCTCTCTTCGAAAACAAAATACTCACCTTCTATTATTCAACAGACATACGTGTTCCTCTACAGGGAATTGAATCTATTTGCGTACGAGCGGTATGTGGCGCGGTGCTCAAAAAAAATATGTGTTTTGCGCATAGAAAAACATTTGCGATGCGTTTGTTGCGCCTAAAAGAGCGACGAAAAGGCAAAGACCGTAAAGGTGTAATTCCCTTTGATGTGCAGACGCTTTTTCTACTCGCGCCAACGTTTTCATTAGAATCCGAAAAGATTACCGTTCTACATTCTGGAAGTACCGAATTCGCCACGCGCTACATCAAAGAGAAACTCCTCCCACAAACGGGTGTTCGCATAAACATATAACGCCGGATATACGTATTGTAGTGTATGTACCACTACCGTTCGTAAGTTTAAGCGAATAGCTCAAATAAGTAACAAAAAAGTCGTAATATGAAATAAGTAGGTTTATTCAACAGTGTTTGGGAAGAATACTTCTTCAGTAAGCTAATCTTTAGAATGTTGGACAAATTTCTTTTCCGCTGAAGACGTTATGTATACATTAATAGGCCTAAAAAGTCCTGAAAGCAGGGGTTTCCCCTGAAATAATTCTGATAACATCTTAAAACAATCAAGAAAAAAAGACGTGATCAACGATATACAAGGTGAATCGAAAAACACTTATCTACGTGACTTAGAGGTACTTTCATCTGGTGCTTACTAGCTACTCGCTTTTGACTAATAAGTCTAATCTTCCGAATATCTTCTTCTTCTTGAATATCTCTCATTCGTAGATTATTTATCCTTCGGAGTAATCGCATGAATTCCGGGTCAACAGTTGATCCAGTGTCGCTACTGATCAGATGGGTAGTCTTTTTTTCCGTAAAAACGTCTCTCCTGCTTCGGGGGGGCAGGAAGGGCTTATTCGATGGAGACGCATCAAGGCATAGCAATGCATTAAAGAACCGTCCAGGTAGTGAGGAATCATCCATGTTCGAAATCCTTATTCACCAAGGAAGAAGATCTCGAAGATGTAACTGGCCTATTTTCAAGTGTACTATATACCCCGGTGTATGATCTTGTAGTTGGTGATCATCGTTCGCTGTTGCAATCGCATCTTTTCTTTTCATCGCGCAGCGTTTACAATGTTCAGAAATTCCTATTTGAATGCGTTGATTTCGTGTAAAGC
Source organism: Oryctes rhinoceros (assembly GCA_020654165.1). Lineage (NCBI taxonomy): Eukaryota > Metazoa > Arthropoda > Insecta > Coleoptera > Scarabaeidae > Oryctes > Oryctes rhinoceros. The sequence continues at coordinate 1,601,772 of JAIOKQ010000548.1, read as the reverse complement.
GAAAATTCCTGAAGAGCGTTTCCTTTCTTTCGGGCGTATCCAATAATATTCGGAGCCTCACGCTGACGGACAAGGATAACGGCATAAAATGAAAACACTTCCGGGTTCTCCAACTTGTTTATTGCGGATTTCACACGCCGCCACGAAACTCATGTGCAGACGCTAGCGTTTATCGCCGCTATACGTTGACGCAACGTATTTGTATCAAGCGAATACGACGTAAGATACAACGTCGCATAAATTTAGGGCGTGCGCCGCGTATTCTAAAATTTTGAACGTAATTCGGCGCAAACAGTGGGTAATTTAATGGAATTTTAGAATAGCCGCTTCAAACATTTAATCGACGCGGAGGTATGGACTTTTATGGCGATGAAGCCGTTGATATCGCGTTTGGGTACGTAATTTGCATGGTGAGCCGACTTAATTCATCCGCTTGAATTGGAAACGGTTCGCAATTCGTAATACGGGTCTTTTTTTTTTTGTGGATCTTTGTTAGGCGCCGCTTTGTTTGAAATGCAAATCGATTTGAAAAATTGAAACGGGAAGCGAAGTGTCCGCGACACTTCGCCGATTCTATCGCGCGGACGCGTTTAATTGTTAAAATATTTCCGGCGGTGAATTTTAAAGGGTTTTAATTAGTTAGAAGCGGATAAGCGGACACGCATATGCTCCTATTAGTTTTCATCAATTTTAGCCTCTTTTCTAGAGGAAAGTATTGTAGTTCCGCTGAGCTTCAAACACTATACTTAGCACTTTATACTTACGACTCTTCTAACATTTATTGTTGGCTTGATTTGTTGCTGTTCTTCTCCGATCCTCATATTTACTAAGAAGAAAACAATTGGATCCCAAGAATAACGTCGTCTTTCAATAATTCGATACCTCTGGTATTATGGGAACATTAAATAATATTTATTAAAATTAACATGACGACATCCTCTTCGCTTGATGAGTACCCATCCCGCAATCTACATAAGTCCATTTTTCCGAGATAATTCCCAAATTTATAAGGATAAAAAAAAAAATTAAACGTTGTTACCACGTTATTCGCTCGTAAATATCCTCGCAATCTTCCGGAAGGGTAAGAGCGGCGAGTATCCGCGCCGCGCGGCATTCTCCCGCCTACTAATCAGATCTGCCCGTTAAATTAATCATCTTAAAAGTTGAGCGGCGAAAATAATTTTCATTCAGTGCATCTGCTCCTTCATTAGCGCCAAATCGAATTCGGAGAGATCCGCCGCAAACGGAACGCGACGGCAACGCCAGCGCGACGTTTTTCGCCGGCCGGTCCGTTCTGTTTCGTTTTTGCGCCTTCTTCGGCGGCACGTTCACTATTCATAATTAACGGACCACGATGATCGTTGCGATATTGCCGATGCTATAAATGGGATATTATAGTCGAATGCTCTAGTACGGAACGAAGTTTTACGTTACTTCCATAACGGGGTCGCGTTCTATTTTCGCTTTATCGGAGTTGATGTTCAGGTAAGTAAGGCGCTCCCTTGTGACCTCATTAGAATGTCGTATCTTGGCGTTGGAGTATTTTGGAAAGTATCCATCCGCTATGCACTTGTAATTAGTTGGTTTTGTTACTACTCGAATTAAAGTTAATTAGTTATCCTATTTAAATATGATGTATCTTAAAGTACCTTAACACTTTGATTGATTTTCGAGGCGATCGATATCTCTCTTACTTCATAAACTTGAGAAGCATAGAACCAATGGTTGTTCTTTAAGATGGTTTGAATCTTACTTCTCGACGGAAAGGCAATGTATTAGCGTTGGTACTCGCTTTTGAGGTGGTAAAGTAGAGGCCTTCAGGGATCAGTACTGGGGCACCATTATATTTATTGCTCGTTAATAATCCTAATTGCCTTTACTGTGACATCAAAGCCGATGATATGAATACAATCGTTTCTACATATGTTAAACACCATCGATCTTTCCGATCGATCTCATCGATCTTCAGCTAGTTCCAAGAACTTAACAACTTCTATAACGGGATCACCTTTAACTTAGCCGGTTCTGATTTTAAACTTGGTAACACATCTGGTTCAATCAAGAAGAGTAACTGTTGAATTTTATTCGAAGACAGGTTACGGAATTGTTACTTTGGACTCTTGTAAGAACGCAGATGCTACATTTAACTTTAACAAAGAAGGACCACTTCATTCGAGAAAAGGCTTCTTGTAAAGAAGGCTTTACAAGTCCTTCTACTGAAAGTTTTCCACGTGCTTATAAAATTAGAAATACGCACTTATCAGTACGACATAAAGTTATTATTTCTCACGATCGAAATTATTCCTTCTTTACTCTATTCATCGCCATACATTCGCGGTAGCATTGCCGTCTTCGTAGTTCGCGTTGGGTAGGATCTAACCCTGACGATGGGGCGACCGTGACATCGAGTTTTACGGTTTGTTGTAGTTTGTTCTGGCGTTGTTAAGACGGGTTAATTAGAGAGGCCGTCGTTATCAACGTTAATTATCTATGGATAGGAAATTTTCGAAGCGTCTGAATTCGGTCTTGGAAATTGCTTTCTTGCCGGCGACGGAGGAAAAGTTGTTGGCCGTTTTAATTAATAACTCGGAAAGCAATCGCAACGAACAAACGATTTTTCTTAGAATTTCGCAAACGAAGAGGAGCCTCTTCTTCCATTTAAATTAAAGTTTTGATTTAGGAAGATAGGAGCCTGTCGTCGTTAGATATGTTGATAATTCGTGTAGTAATGAATAAATGCAGTCCTTTTTAATTAATTGACTTGGAATGGTGATCTTCAACAGTAAAGAATAAGCGTCAGCACTGTCGAATGGCCCGTTAGGGATATTTGTACGTTAAAACATTGTTTACTTCGACTTCTCAAGCGAACTGTGCGTGTAACGAGTATAAGTGGCACATCAAAACAACCGAATAGTGTCACTTATACACGAATGCTTAATGTACTACAATTACCTTCGGAAGTAGGTTATGGATTTTTGTATGTACGGTTATTGAAGCGCTTAAAATCAATGAAAACGCTTTTCCTTCTTTCTTAATTTATTTAATGTAGCGGAACGTATAAATTATTTCAAAATAATAACAAACGAACCAAGTAATTATAATATGCCCGGCGCATCCAGCAAAATTTCACCGCGTTCTTATTGCTACTTATAGCGACTTGTACTTAATTCAACCGGAGGTTACACCTACTCCAAGATATGTGCACGTGCTACTTAGACGTACTAAACGTATAGATCGCGTCTTGCATTATTAAATATAATCATCGGATTTCTTCAATCGAAAGACTAACGCCGTTTTCTGTTTGTCTAATTTCAGATCCTTCCTTTACTTTCTGGGAAATGGCGAAGCACTCTTCGAGATATGGATCGGAAAATGCTTCGGAGGGCGTCAAGACCCGTGTCCCGTGCATTACCGTTTTCGTCGTTCCTTTTCGCGTACAATGGCATCGCGTTCAAATCAGCGTTGGCGAGACTCCGTTATAGGTGTGAAGCCGTCGATGGTCATACACACACACACATAAGCGCGCAATCGACTGCTACGGACAACAAGCGCAAAAACACACCTCCGAGCAACTCATCTAACCTTTCACGTGATATTTGAAATGGACGCGCCGTTTCCAACAGGACGATCACGGTGAGTCAAATATTAATAGTTGGCCTAGTTTTATACGCAGACCGCCATCATGTTCCGTCCATGAACTTTCGCGAAACGGCAGTTTTTACGCTTCGTTTCCTGGGCTCTTTTTTTATTGTCACTTCGTTGCCTAGAGGATTCGCTTTTCTCGTATTTTATTTGTCCGTTGTTCGCTTTCTCTGTATAGATACCGTTTGTCATTCGGTGATAACTCTTGCGTTACTTTTTATTCATGTTGCATGTCGCAGTTGCACGATGTAGAATCGCTGATTTTGTTCTTAAAAGGATCATGCGGAGGATTCGCTTCCGGGAGGCTTGGGATAGTTACCAATATCGACCTCGAGGAAACATCGTGACGTTCTTTCAGCACAAGCAGATTCCTAGGTTAAGTGTAGGAGTACTGCAATGCTTTTACTCTTTACTCACCATGTTGAAAATGTGCAAAGTTTACGTAGTTCGTCAAATTTATCGCATCAAGTTTCTTCGGTTCGCAAATAGCTTTTCGTGTTTAAGAATTTGAATGAGCAATTTAATAACGACAATATTAATAACATGTTTTGTTTATTGTTGTCATGGTAACCGAACAATATCCATTTACTTTCAATATTAGACAATCTTATTTCAAAATTTTTTCCTTCTACCATTTGCGCAGTATACAATTTAACAATTCCAAATGGCTGAAACATTCTGCTCTTATCAAGCAAAATATTATATTAGATTGCATTGTGTTAACGTAGCTCTTATCTTCGCGAACGGAAGAAATATATATTCCGCCTACTTTGTACGTCTAATTTGACCAATCTCTCTTTAATTAATTTAAATTTTGATCGAAGATACGGTAAAGGTCACGAAAAAAAGAATAACTGAATCTAAGCTAAAATCTAGACGTGATTAATTAGCTTAATTACTATGAGTAATAGGCGCACACCGAACTGAGATAAAGTTGTACGAGCTAGAGCTTTTACCTCAAACATTCTAAATATACGCGGATATTAAAGTTTAAGCTTTAACTTTAATAATTACGAGAAAGAATGGATATCGTGTCTCATAACTATAGAGATTGAAACTAATTACTTATACTAAGAAGTTACAGGAATTAATATTAAGTTGGCAATATTTCACCTCTACAAAGCTTTAAGATTTTCTTTATATTTTGTATCTACGGCGGTGGGGCACAATAAAAGTGAGTTTACGAAATAGCTCAAATCCATTCGATACTTTCGAACGCCTTCTTTATGAGTAGATTCTCGAGTTTTCGACGCTCCTCCGCTCTACCGATAAAGAACGCATTAACATTTCGGTGTTCGATGATTATTGGTCCAATACTTCCAGATTCACGTGTGCGTTTCGCAGTTTTACTGCATAAGAGCGAGAATCTCTCCGGATTCGATGGCTGATCAACACGAACCTCATAAGGGTAAAGGTGAAATGCCAGGATTCCTTAGGACTTATCTACCCGTGCATTATATTCGCGGAAATCCCGGAAAGACACCGCTGATGAGATGCTAATGCCGTGAAATTTTGCCCAAAACATCCTACAAGAAGGCGTTTGAATAATTCCGTGTATTTTAAGAAATTGCTCTACTTCTTCGAGTTTATCGCTTTTTTGCCCGAAATGGATGCTTCTTATGTGTCACTTCTTTTGTTTGGTAGGTTACTTAAGCGGTCGTGTAAGCCGCTGTTACATTGTTTTGGCCACGTAGAATTCACGGAAAATTCGTCAGCATCCGTTTTCTGGTATATTCTTGAAGTTAATAGAAAAAAAAACAATTGAGTAACGCATTTTGATCTTGCGATCCGAGCTTTAATTAATTGCTGCAAGCGATCTTCTGTTTGAGTATTCCATAATTTCGAGGCGTTTCGTTTTTAAAGCAACAATTTACGATTATTGAAAAGCGTGTTAGTCGTCTTCACCAGCTATAATTAACGATAGCAATTGATTTTAACCATTTCTCTAAATATCGTAATGGTTATTCAGCTAGAAAGCACGAACATCGTTCCATCAAGGTTAAGAGGGCAGCGTTATTTCAACATGTACATCCCCTAAACCGTAAGCGTTATCTATAACGTTACACGCCCGACCTGCCGTTAAGCTTTTAGGGCGTCTTTTTTGAATATGACGACCCTTGTTTACGATGATAACCGCAGTTACGTTAACTTTAATACATAGTTGGGAATTTATCGGGGCGCTATGCGCCGTGGAACTTTGTTTTCGCCGCGATAATGACCTCAACGGTTAATCGAAATCCAATTCCGCTCAAATGCGGGAAGCTTGAAAGTCGTTTTGCTTGTGCACACTCCACATTATCCCGCGGTGCTTATTAATTGAATGTGTACGGCGATATTAGTTCGCCGTATTCCGGTATTATTGTGAACGCGACGGAGTGCGCTCGGATGGGAGAAGTAATAGATCGGAGGCGATAAATTTAATTTTCGTATCGTCGATGTAATCTTGAGAAGCATAATGCGCCTTTTACCGTTAAAAGAAATCAAGGACTAGCCACGAACTGGCGGAAGAATTAAAAGGACATGTTTTGTGCTGTGTAGATGTAATTGGCGTGTCAATTAACCAGGATAGTACGACATTTTTTGTGTTGTAAACGAAAAGACACCTTACAAACAACGTACGTTAATTTGTCCGTTAAGCTAACCTAATCTTACCGTATATTACGTTAAAACGTACTTTGAACATATTAAGTTCGCATATTGATTTCAGTGATTGCGACTACACATACACATTAGCGCTGTGTACATTAAGCTTAATGAGTGTAACTACACGTTAACATGACTAATTTTAACATGAACGTTGCGTACGTTGTACTTACTGTACACAGTACACGATTACGTACGGGCGGTTAGCGGCGGATACACGGAAAAAGTTCATCACAAGCAATTATGCTAATAATTTGGAAATAATAGAACGAAAATGGAAGCGAAGTAATAGAAAAAAGGATAGTGTTGCTTACGTAAATTCACTGTTCAATTTATTACTTATTGTTAGTATGCGTTATACCCACGACAACGCGATTGCCTACTAGACTTGATTAAATTGCATTTGAACTGTCTCGTATAATGCTCTGTATATTGCGGATTCTTTGATAGCTCTCGTAAAGACAAGCTAAAGCAAAGCATGTCATGTGTTTATAAGGTACAGACTAACATTGAAAGTAAGAGAGATATTAGGAGTTAAACATGCTGCGTGGAACCTACGAATGGCAAAATCGGAGTTGTCCTTCTATTATTGCTCTTCGTATTGGAATATAAGTAGTAGCTTCGTTAAAGTTGCTAAAACACCTACAACCACTAAGTTTACCGCGTATCTTTATGATGTGGTTAACTTCCTTGGTGTCTAGACTGACTTAAAAAGTTTATTCTTAATTGGGAGAACGATGAAGGAGTTAGGGTAAGCGTTTTTAAACGTGTTAATTGATATCTTATCTAAGGTTAACACAACCTAGGAGAAACGTCGTAGATCGGAGAAGAATGAGAAAATTATTTTCATACTTAAGAATCTAGTGCAATAGTAAAGGAAAGAAGAAGAAGAAGAAACTTCAAGAATGATTAATTTAATTAACACCAGTTCATTTCCAAACTACTCATATCGCTAGCAGCCTCTTGTTTCAAGTTACAAGGCTTTAATACTAACAAATAGGCAATTTTAGGGAGGGATGTATTTATAATTTCGGGTGTTGTCGCGTACTTGACGTTGCGCTGATCATGCTATTAGCTTCTTCAAAAAAGAATGTCTTTAGAGCAGCATGGTCCAGTCAACACCGAAAGATATTCTGATATATTTCTAAGTTTTGTGAGTATCCTCTAACTGCAACCAAGTAACCTTTTCGTTAAAATACAATCAATTTGCAGTCCATAATCGATGTGTCTACTACGAAAACAAGGAAACAATACAACAACACTTTCGGATCGAGGTACTAAAAGCTAGCGCCGAACAAAGAATAATTAATATCTTTGCGCCAAAAAAAAAAAAATGGGAGATCGCGTACGTTATGTGCGTATTTGTTCTCCGACTGAATCGTTCGAAATTTGTGGGTTGCGTGGACGTACATTTAATTAACGGCAGCTCCATTTGCATACCGCGAAATATACGGGGTTGGTTCCTGGCCGGTCGATAATCCCTTGTCGAAAAAATAAATTATTCTCCGTATATTCTGCGCGTTTTTTTCTTTTTTCAGTACCCCTGCGTGAATTATGCGATCATAGCATCCGTTAGATACAATAATGGATGGACGTATATTTGTTAAAGCCGAACGTATTGACGGTTTCCGTTTCGAACGGCGGATTTGCCGTTTTACCGGTTTAATTTAACGCGATAAATTTGAAATAGGCTTCATTTTCTTGGACTTACTTTATTTTTAATATGTTTCGTCGTAGCATATTCGTCGACTTTTTCGAGTCCATCATTCATTTAACTTATTAGCAAATAGGATACTGGCATATAGGCATTTTGCCGTAACGTTGACCTAGCAATTCAGATGCTTTGTTGCCGTAACGTTGACCCACCAATCCAGATGTTTTTCTCGTTCTTGAACGGGTTGTTATGAAAAAGATCTAAGGTTGTAGTCCAAAGCAGTTTGAGTATGGTCGAACGGTACTTACAAGCAACTATATTCCATCTTCGGATAAGCTCCGCTCATTACCGCTGTAAGCCATAGTTATGCGAAAATATTGATAGATTCTAAATAACGGCAACTTTGGTGCCTCCGCAGCGAATGGTAGTGGTACTGGAAATGTTTTCGATTAAACTCTGTAATTTCCCTTGAGCTTAATGGGATTTCCTCTGGCGCTCCTTCTGAAATTTCTAGGATAGATATTTCTATTTTATTTCAACTTTATTTATTATCTTTCTCTTATTGTTAATAATTTCTTTGTCGTCGACGTCTAATATATATATATATATATATATTTATAACATTTCTTCTAAGTTTTTCGCATAAACTAAAGTGGCGTAAATGTGTTTGTAGAAAAGCAAATTTTTAGATTTGTTTGTGTAGTGATAGCGCTCTAATTCAACAAACGGGAGATTTTCTTTTATTATTTAAAGTTAGATCCGTTGAGAAAACTACGAAGAACACTAAAACTATGAAGAAAGTTCTAACTAACATAGCGGCTTCTCTTTCAGAAGTCATCAGCATTTAATTATACAGCTCCTCGCGTATGGATTTTCAGCTGAAAAAAGAAAGCTCGCTTCTCTTAGATAGGTACGATTTTTTCGGCTAAACACCTTATCCTACTGCTCCCTATCCGTCGGAATATTCCCCCGACGTTAGAATCGAAAACACCAATTCCGCGTCATGAAATTTTTATTCGATTCGTTAGCTTAATTTCATAATTTAAGGCGGTCTTGAGTGTCGGCATTGGGCCTACGAGAGAGCGGATCTCGCGAGGGAGATTCCGGCGAGTCGGACGTGTTTCGTGACCGCCCTCCGGATCTTGTAATTTGAGGTCCCGCTAGGACGCGGGCGGCCTAGGAAATTTATACGGCTCCTTTTAGGAGGGAAATCGCTTACGGAGTGAGTTAAATGCACCGGATACGTTTTAAACTGACACTTCGACGTGCGCCTTTTGTTTCGTAGAGGACGTGGCGGCGTAGTTTTAATATTATTGTTGAATTCGAGGAGTTCGGTATTGATTTTCATGCGGTCGACGTATACGAAGTAATATTATGTAGAATTTGGATTTTAATGCCCTTAAATCGGAGGCTATCTTACGGGATCTAACGAAACTTGGACAAGCAAAAAAATAGTGTTAAATGGAGCCATTACTAGTCGCCTAAAAATGTTTGACAACAAAAGAATTTGTGAGGAAATCTCGGAACTTCTCCCAATTAAAACTTTGAAGTCGCTGCAAAACGTGAAAGAATTGTATTATTCGATACCTAACAATTAAATTCAAGTTTAGCGCTATTGTTAATCGTCTTGTTAAGTTTAAAACCTACTTGGAATAGGTCATCATTTTAGAGTTGTAGGGTCATGCTCATTATTCACGAGGGAAATGTAGGAAAACTTCAAAATCAGTAATATTCCCAAAGAACCAATGCTAATAATGGACCATCATTATTGTAGCAGTGAATTAATAAAAGCTCCAGCAACGACGTTAAACAATTGTATTAATTAGGATTTCATTTGTTTCACGGCTTCTTCAAGTGAAAACAAATGCATATCTTTTATTTGACATTCGAAAACAAAGATAAGTCGTTAGGGCGTAAAATACGTAAAAATAGGCAGGGATACATTAATTCAATGTTTTTCTCCTTTAAATAACCGATTGTTTGACGTGTTGCTGGTGAAGGATGATCCAATGTTGTTGATAATTTTTCCCAATTTCAATTTCCCAATTTTTGGTGATTTTTGGCAAATAAGTAAATGTAGACCATTCAACATTAATTGTGCTTCAATCCTTCAAGGCAATGCTTGCAACATCCTAGGATAAGATGCTATTCTGATGCGATATGATAGGAACTAGAAGTTTTATTTACAAAATTCTTATAAAACGAAATCAAAGACACACTGTACATCGTAATAAAACGCATTTGTTTTGCATCTTATTACTTTTACGTAAACCCGACTGATATACGAAACATAAAATCTATACGAGGCGTCCGACTTATTGTACTGCTCGACCTTTATGGGTTCTAATATTTCTTCGGTATACAATTTCGTTTGGTTACAAAGTTTCGGCGTAAGTTGGGATGTAGTCACCGATGCAGGAGAAATAAATAATCGATATTTTTATGGTACGAATACATATTATGTGCCTGTATATTATGTCCGTATTATACATGTGGAAAAGTTCATTCCTTTAAATGGAAATGGGTCGATGATGTCCTACTTTTTTGATGAAGTATCTTAAAGTTTTGGCAGAGAAGTAATAGATTGTGGCTCACGTCGTGGACCGTTTTTATTCGATAAACGTACGGGATGCAGGTATCTCGGGCGAAACACTTCGTTTCTTTATCTAACTGTTTGCAATTTAAAATGTTTAAGTAACGGAGAAATAAAGTTTGTGCTTTGTTCCTGGCACAATCTAAAATACAATTACTAACTGCTCAGTTAGTAATTATATTTTACCGTCAAATAGTCCTAATCATCTTAACTGTTTTCTAAATGCTTTCCTCGAATTTAATAATAATAATAATAATAATAATAATAATAATAATAACAATAATAATAAGAGAGAACTATACGACGTGAACTCCCCGCTCACCAAACGGCCAAGGGCATCCTTTTCTCCCTTTCTTGAATGTCCGGATACATTTTATTCCAAGTTTCCGTTCGCACATTATAATTGTCGAAACAACAGCTTTCCGACGCTGTATCTAACTCTTCGTAGTCGTTTTTATTTAGAAGGCGAACAAGCAAACTAGAGGTCTAATAGATGGCCGTTGTAGCTAGCGACTTTAATCACTATACTCAAGAAAGAATTGTAAGAACCGGATAATGAGGAAAAACAGTTGAAATTTCAAGTTGGAGAGGGTCGGTGCGATTATTTAGGGGCGACATTAACCAACAAAAACGAAGAAACCGATGAAATAGGGACATCAGAAGACTTGGTTAGAACGTTGAAGTTTCATGGAATATCAAGAGCGTTTAAATTAAATAGGACTACAATTAGATCTACAGCGCTGCACGAAAGCGACCCTTGAGTGTTAACACGAAAGATCGAAGAAGAAATATTAAAATTGAACGGATAGGACGGTGTGTATACGGTGTATGCAAGACAACGTGCATGCGAAGAAAGCATTAATAATTTTTAGAGGAGTTTGGTGACTGATGTAGTATTGGACCGACGATAAGCTTGAGGAAACCATAGTGAAGTAGGAGACAATTAAAAAAAATCGATTCAGCTAACTAAAACACTACGCTTGTTATATTGAATAAATATTTCAGGATATTAGTAAATTTTAACAAGAACATTGCCCTGAAACCTTGCTAATACATAAATAATCAAACGTAATGCTGCGCTAATAAATCAAGATAAATGTTGTACTTGTATCTTATTTAGTGGGCTTTCAGTGCGCTCGTTCCCTACATTACCAATAATACCTCGACTCAACTGAAAATTTTCGCAACAATCTGGGACGTACGTACTCGGAATTTGTAAGGCTGGAGGAAACGCCGTCTATTCTCAGATCAGTATTTACCATGTTGTCTTTTGCATAATGTTATTCCGCCGGTTTCGGAAATCGAGATTACCAACCAAGGGTGAGTTGGATAACAGTAACGAAGAATCAGGGCCGGACGTGACGACTAGATCTATCGGTTTTCCCCGGAAAACCGAGCCCGGAATGGTTGTTAGCAATTTACGGGACGTCGTAATATGAAATTGCAGATTCCGCATCCTTGCTCTAACAACTTGCCTTCGATGAACTTCTACGGAAGCGATAAGGACAAAGTTTCCGCGGAATATGCATGTCTTCTTTCTTTGCGGTATTTTTTCTTTATCCAGCTCTGGCCTGGATAACGTATGCGTTATCCAGGCGTTTTAGCGAACATAGACGCGAAACGTATTAATTTATACGAAAATACAAACAAATAACATCGCGAATTTATAGAATAAGATAAACAGAACTTCAAGATAGATCTCTTGTTTGCGACCAAGGATAAGAGGACGATACTCTAACGCTACCTACTCAGTTTCAGATTTAATCTATCCGCAGCTAGAAGCTAGAAGATCGCATCCCGTATTAGCGTGTTTACGTATAATCCTATTAGGTTTACATCGTCCGCGAGTTTCGCCTCGAATCCGTCCCTGTTTGCGTTTCGCCGGCGCTACAGGAGGTAGCGTGTCGGAAACCTTAGAGTAGCGACCTTAGGGCCAGGCACCATTTCGCCTTCATCGATCTCCGAATATCCTTAATACTCGTCACTGTGATTCACCCTCTTCCGTTTGACGTACGCCTCCGACTTGACACGTTGCTCATCGCGCAATTTCGCATCTTACCTTGTTGTTGCTTCGATGCGGCCGCCGTTGTGAATGAGCCTTAGCGAACGCTATACGTACACGTACATACATACATACATACGACGTTCATCTGACGATTAAATATGATCCGGTTAGAGAATGTACGGAGAATTCAGCGAGAATTCCGAGAACAATGTGTGTATTCCGCGTTATGGAGATGTAGAACGTATTTTCGCTATATATATTCTCTATACATGCTGGTTGTTTATTGTCTACGGTTTCTATATTTTACATATGTGTGTACGCGGATGTGGATGTTGTTCCTAATACAAAGTACTACGTCGGTATAACGTACGCCTAGCTAGTGTATCTTATCGGAAGTAAGAAGCAGCTTTGTGATGCTCCATTAATTCAGTGGATGTAAAAGTGAATGTTACATTTAGCATCTATACGTCGTCGTTCTTATTTTTTTCATGCACTGAGAGAAGGAAATGGTTGAGTCACAACCAACCTCATTTGTTAAACGGCTAACACTCGTGCTTAAAACAACAGCACCTTTTGAATTGGATCTACTTTAAAATTAATGTTCAACTGACCTACATTAGAATGCTGGTAGAAAGCAAAAAATAAATAAATAAAAAAGAACTCTTCTATCTATCTACTTTTATAACTTCCGCGTTGATTCATCGTTCGTAGTTGCTAGGACCTCCATATTGGCGAAATCCGCTTCTTGTCCTTATTCGAGTACGTGCTTGGATACTATTGCAGATTATATTGTTCTCCTGGATCCTGTCTATCCTTGGCATTCATTAGCCATACACGCAACGATTTGTTCCGCCTGTTGAAGATGAATGAAGACGCGAAAATTTTGCTTAACCCAGCAATGTTATCTGAGCTCACCGCTCCTAAATAAATACGTTGTTCAAATAACTAACAAGCGATGTACGAGAAATACGCTTCTAAAAAAGCCAACTGGAATCGAAGTTTCACTCTTTGATTCTTTGCTACCGTCGATGGTCGTTGAACACAACTTTCCTAAAAATTGGCTTCCAGACTGATGGAACTGCTTGGCTTGCTTTCCGATTGTGCTTTGGCTTATTTCCTGCAAACTGCTTCAGCATGGGCTCTTTGGTCCTGAATGGGTAAGCGCATCATCCAAAGCGCAGTTAGCTTTTTCATGCCTAAATTGTGATCGTGCGTTCGTTAGATTTTGACCGATCTCTTGAGAATTACATGGTCTTCAGATGAAAGGACTTAAGGCTAGGGCGTTAAGGGCTATAGACAAACAACCGGCTTCCTTGGATTTGAACGTACGAAATCGTTACGAAGCTTGTTCACCCCGCGTCAAATAAAAGAATAAATATATTGCATCGCCGGTACTGTTAATTTTTTAGCCGAAAAGGTTCCTGAAGTTGTGATAAGCTTTTCTATCCTGAAGGCTCCAATTACTTCCAAAACAAAATAAGAGAACCGCTACAGAAAAGAAAGGAGAAGTAAGATTCATCAGGCAGAAATTTTTAAAGCGAAGGCATAAAATTACCAAATAAACAAAGCCAAAAGTATAAAATTTAAATCATCCGAACCTCCCGAAAAGCACCATATTTCCAGTTACCGAATCGTTACAGTTTTCCCGATAATTGTCGAGGGAATTTCCTATCGATTCGATGTGTCGACCCGATCTCGCGCTCATTGTTTCCGTACAGAGAAAGCCGATTGTTCCGCTTGCTTCCGTTTACATTCCAATCAGAAAAAGGAGAAGAAAGTTTAAAATTCTAGTCGAACAAGTCCGACGAGTGCAGCTGTGCTGTGGGGCCGTTTTAAATTCGCCCCCTGGATCGATATCGGGTCCACGGAGCGCTTCCTAGTTTCGAGACGAAAGGCAATGGTGTCTTCCCACACGCTACCGCCGCTGTCTTTCTGCGGCGAGATTTCCCGGAATCTGGAGCAGTACGACAAAGTTCTCGAATACAGACGACGCATTCGGCCGGACCGAACTCTTGGGACGGAAGTTGGGCCTTCGAATTTTGAATAAATTTTTGCGTAGATATCCGAATAATGTCCGAACTGCACGGAAATGGCAATATTTTTTTCTCGGAATGCCCAATATTTCGTACGTAATACGTGACAGGCTATTCGAGAGGTTTACTACCGTTTTCAGGTCATATTATTCTGATTTTGACCCGTTTTCGGTATTTCTTTTATTGAATCGTAAAAATTCGTGGAAATGTTCGTACAATACGGACGAGGGACGTATGTAGGTACATATGTTGGAAAGGTAGCGTTCTTCTGGTCGATTTCTGTACCTTTCGGTAGATGATGTAATTATTGTAAAATTATTCTGCCGAAGGTGGATTATGGTTAAAGCGATTTTTTGGTGGATTTTGCGGAATTATTTAAAAAATTCGTAATAATGCTTGTCTTTATCTATTTTAAGCATCGTATTGTATTAACCAACGAAGAGAAATTGATAATTAACCAATTTGTAACTTCTTCCATACTTCCTGCAGAGCAAACCGAAAATATTCCTTCGCGAACGTCTCCGTAACATTTAAAGTAACGCTAGCGTCGATGCACGAAACAGGAAGCTCTACAGGCTCAACTTCAAGAATACAATTAGATAGCAGGATACGGAATATATTTCGGAGAATACCAGAACCAACGTCCGTAATCTTTCCGTTTCAATTCAATCCGAGTCGGTGCGAGCAATGCAACGATGAAATTGCATCTTCAGGTATTCTTCTGCGGGATTTAATAAATTCCACTTTAATTGGTTATAGTCGACGTCGATCGCTGGTAATGTTTGCGCTGGAAATACGAGTAGTTCCTTTGAAACGTGGTAGTACGAGACGTTAAAGGATGATCGCGAAATATGGAGCGTAAAGGATCGGATGAGTAAATAGAGTAAAGTTAAGTTACAATATTAAAGTGAAAATTAAAAAAAAAAAGGATATAATTATCAAAATAGGCAAAGCTACTAAGCGAAAGCGAAAAATGCCCGACGCTACTGTTCTTCCTTCTGAAATCATCATGCCATAGTTCCCGATAGAGTGGCACCTCCTTACGCTTCGATAAGAAAAAATAAATGAGCGACCAGGCTAACGAAGATACGTTTTACAAGCGACAATACGAGCTTCGTTTGATTTAATGCACGTTTCGTCCTAAAATTGAGCTATTAAAACTGAAAGCGTCGTAAAGATAATCTGGAGAACGGAAAACGTGTGCTTTAATTAAATTTTCTCGTAACACTAGATCAGATTCCGCCTCAAAATCGTCCGACGTACCGAATTTGCATCGCCCTCCGTAAATGGAAACAGGTAGGTACACGCAGCCGTAGTAGAATGGCGAATTTCATGGGCTACGAAATGGGAAAGGGTCGTCTAGCTTTCAAGGGACGGAAAAATGTCGGACGACGCGTCGAGGAAGGTATGAGAATGGCTCGGATCGCGTACGTAGCTGTAGCGTGACTTTTCGCCGCTCGACACTTATTAATAACGGAACGAAAAAAAAAAACGCGGAGAAAAATGTCATGTTTCATAGGAAGGTGTGTCGATTTTCTTTGTCTTTTTACAAAACGACGGCTGAGCGCGATGCTCAGAGCAAGCGATGATAGCTGGCTCTTTTATGAAAGACATGAAAGACAGAAATGAGGAACAAGATGAATGGGCCGAGGAGCTCCGAAAAGAGCAGAATCGACAAAATGGATGTCGCTAGCCTTTATTTTAACACGGCCTACTATATACGTGGATGTTTTTCTTTTATATAACAACTTCACATTTTTCTGTAATCCTAAAGTAGGTTAAATGAAAAAAAAAAGAAAGCGGCATTAAAAGTTATTAAAAAAAAACTATTCGTCACATCACAGATGGAAAGGAAATAGGTCGTCTTTAAGTTCTCAGAGGCTTGGATACATTAACAATAAGTTGAATCAACAATCACGGTATCAATCGGGTCAAAGATCTGCCTCAACCTCTCGTAGCAAATCTCGGGACTTTTACTTGCTCAGCAAAAGAACTGTAGAGGATGTAGAAAACCACCGTAAGACGAAAATATGGACGACGAAACCGAAGTACGCACCTAATACTTGATTAGAGATCCAACACGCATGACTTTGAAAGGTTAAAAGCCGAAATTTGGCACGCCAACACCGTAAAACTATAGATCGCAATCAAAGCGGAAAATTACGTGATGCTCTAAGTTCTAAGACAAGTAGCAAGCATTATATATTACGTTGATGTTAATTATTTGAAGAATACAAGCGTTCTATGTCAGGTTAGCAGCACGTTGGACGTTATTGATTCACTTAGTGCTGATATTACTTGCTTGGTGTCAGGCTGACATCTTTGCCTGCAGTATTAAGGATACTTAAGGAGTCTAAAAGACGATGGTCTTCACTTCAGCGGCCATGATTCTTTTAGATGAAGCTTCTCTGGATATACCCCTTTTCTAGTCCTTTTGAATCATTATTGTTGTCGCCCTGTTTATGTGTAGGGCTTGCCGAGGTCGTAAAGAGGTGAAATTCCGTCCTCCAAGATTGGACGATTGATCGCAAGTGCTTTCTCGAAGCATTGAGGTGTATTTCCCAAAGTCTCGCTGTACACATTGAGTCAGTTCCATACGTGCATATTTACTCAGTAAAATATTCAGGCCTACCTGAAATAAAACAGTTTATTTTTCTAATGTTCGGCCGTTTTAATTGCAAAGACGCGAAAGCGTAAAATATACGGGCGTCCTCGCATGAATATGCAGAAAGGTGCCCGAGCCGGGATTTAAATGGGCGTTCGGGCGAATTTTATTTTCGGCGAAAACTTGATACGAGGCGGAGCTTCGTTAGAATAATTTTAATTACCATCAAAATAAAATCGATCCTGAATCCTGGATAACGGTTAAGAGGATTATTTAGGTCAATTTGGTACTAAACTTTTTACGAGGCGAAAGTCGCGTAAAAAGGAAGTTCCGAAACAAAATGCCCGATACTGTGTCAATTTAATGTTAATCTAAGGCTTCGAAATGAGTTGCCGGGATTTTAATTACCTTACGATGAGGAAGCGTAAAAAGTTCTTTGAGCACTCACGCTGAAATTGGTAATTAAAAAAAATTAGATTGTAATTCGTACAAACCTTCCTACTTGCGAGTTTGTACAAATTTTATCATGCGTATTTGGGCAGTATTGTTTGTAAGATCGAATAATGTTACTACGGTAAGGTTTAATTAATATTTTAAATTTCGTAAGATAATAATTAATAAGCCGACTAGACAGACTCGTGTCTATTCGGCTCATGAGAAAGGGTTCGTGTTGCCGAACGAAATGAGATGTTTCGTCGACCGAAACATCTCATCTTTATTGATGTTGGAGTCAAGGTGAATGTAGATTGCTACCAGATGGGAATTCTGCAGAAAAAAATGACGTTACGCCAATTTCCACGAATTATATCTTGCAGCAAAGCAGCGCACTCGTTTATAAAGCAAGAATCGTCGAATGCTTCGCTTCATCTAAATCTGAGGTTATGATTTGCTGCACTTGTCGATCTCTAAACATAAATCAACTTCTTCGTATTTGTTTCTATTTAAGAAGACAGAAAGTTAAGAAAAAAGAAAATCCTCTAAAAGGCTACCGAAAAAATCTTCGAGAATCGCCGGTCTATGATCAAAATAATAAAGTCACACGATTCCTTTCTTGGGAATTGCCGTATTAACGATGTTCGAATAAAGATCTATTGCGCGATAATAAGTTTCAACATTCGTTAATAGCGGATAGGATTAGTTCCATCGGTAAATAGTTTAGTTTCGTTATTAAGCTTGCCGAAGCGCCAACATTCCATAATTTACCGACCTCGATAATAGCCGAGAATACTTCGAATGTTATCAATTCCGAGATCGCGTCGAATACACCATCTGCTACCGTATTTAACGTATGCGCGTATGCGTTCGCCACCCTCGGAAATTACCGGCATATTGGAAAATCCACGGCCGTGCTTCTATGCGGATTCAGATTTGTATGTGTCTGTACGTACATGAGTACATGGATCAGGCGGTAACGCCCGTTCCTCTTGTAGTTAGCAATGTAGGAGATGACGCTAATGTAAGAGATGGAGGCCGCCTTCACGTTTAGACGATCCTATTGTTAGTCGTTGCGTTTCGTTTACTTAAGCTGTTATTGTCAGTTATCCTCTTTGCGGGATTCGAATCGTTTGATGTGTTGCCATGCTCCGTATTGAATGCCAATCCCGCTATTATTACTACTATTTGCAAAGTATAGCTATGTATGTATCGTTGTTTGCTTCGCAGCCTACGCGAGAGATGGGTTGACTTGAGGCAAGATGCATTGTTAGACTATACGTATTTTTCCGCTTCAAGCGGAAGGATTATAGGTCCAGGATCGTATTAACGAACGCATAGCCGACTGCTAGAAGCGTATATCGACATCGACCTCATCACAATTATATAAAGAGTAATAAAAATATGGAAACACTTCCAAATTTAGGCCAAAGATGTGCAGGCACGAGGAATAACCTTGCCCAACAGCGAAGTTACTTTGTTAATTTTGCTAAAAGTAAACTAGAGTAGAAAGCAGTCGAACTGACGACTTATCGCGCAAAGGAGGAATACCTCCACTCCGTTACATTTTTGAAAATATTTTAGAAGTTTCACGAATCGTTTCGCAGCAATTGGTATTCATTGCGATGCACCTGGCGCTACTCTTGAGGGGCATTAGATTAGGATGTGGGTGCGTGAATTCACCCAATATCCTTAAAATAAATTAAAATTTACCCAACTAGTTAGGAAACGGGATCACGTTATACGTGCGCGTAATTTGTTTGCGGTGTCGGAAACTTCTGTTCTCGAAACTAACCACTCAAGAATGCAAATTTCCACGGTTCCTATGACAACGGGCCGCGACGGTAAAGCTGCGGGATAACCATTTATTAACGGAAATTAAGTAATTGCTGCTTTTTGAAACTCGACGGTTGAACGAAGGCGAAGAGGATGTAACCTAGCGAAGTTCGCTTCGTAAAAAATTCCTCTCAGCGTGGGATTAAAATACTTTAAATTAATTCCTGCAGCTTGCTCCGTTTTTTTCTTTCTTTCTTTCTGCGTTTTGTGCAATAGGAAATTTCATGAATTGTTTCGCGAAGGAAATACAGTTCGTTGCTTTAATTTTTTTTTCTACGCAGAAACTATCGGTTCTCGTTCCTTCGGAGAACTCTATTGCTGATGGTGCTTTGATTGTTGATTAAGTTTAAATTAATACATGGTGGATACAAAAAAATGCACATATTGCAGCGCAAAAGCACTTACCAAGACTAATCGTATAGATTTCCGCTCGCGCTAAAATCGTATTATTATCGTATCGTATTAATCGTAAATGTTACGAAATTAACGCCTGGTTTCTTCGTTTTCGTTTTATTTAAGGAGTATTACTTACTTCGCCACCTCTAGATGTAGTTAAGCGGGATTAGCTGCATCAACCCTTTGCGAAAAACCTTTCTTTTTGAGATAATTCCAGATTTTGAAATCACCAAATTTAACTAACAAGTGGTATTCCTTGGAGTTTGGTTTGAAAATTATTTTCTTCGGTAGAAAGCAGAAAGATATCGATCGCTTTGTAAAATAATTAACTCTCAAGTTCAAATAATGGTTTAGTTAGCTAAACCATAATTTTTTATAGTTAATAACACTTTTCGTGAACAACCTGTATGTTCGTACAGGTTGTTCACGAAAAGTGTTATTAAGCAGTGTTAGCTGGGACGCTGCAGGCTGAGGGCATACGGTGTTATAAATTTACAAGATTTTTACATATATCGAGCAGCTCTTTGTGGCGTCAACCAACTCATCGCCTTGACAATTAGACATGCTTTAGTGGTTGCAAGTCGTTACTATTTCACACCCATCTCCTACTAATTGATGTTAGTGCAGGGCATACTTGTGGAAGAAATGCTCGACTGTATAGCCTTCAGCTTAGCTGTCTTTGCATGGCAGGGCTCTGGTTAGTCCTATATTAAAGAGGTGTTACTTTAGCTAGATACCCAGCAACTATGGCGGTTTCCTTTGAATATGCACTACTTTTCATGAGTAATAGTAATGATGATGCTAATAATAATTGTTAAACGGTTCATCAGTGTGTCTTTGGGAAAGGTGGCAGTGAATCGTCAATATTTCATTGTTTTTAATGTTCAAAATGAATGCTCTAGAACATCCTTTAAAGCTGGAAAAGTGCGTAAGTGTTTCCGGAGAAATATTGGCTGGTGGCACACCCTAGTACAACAAATTATACAAACATGTGCCCCTGAAAATAAGATCCTTAGCACCTAGTAGCTTCAAAGAATTAAAGACAAAGTACAACTAAAACAAAGTAACTCGGTTAATCTCTCGTTGACTTTACGCAAGTTACGCTTCTGCAATTAATAGCGGCTGGTCTCCGCTTAAAAGCAAAATTTTGTTGGTATTTTGTGGATTTTCTATTAAAATGTATTATTTTTGGCTCACTGTCATACGAATATATTATTTGGTCTAATTCGGCTAGATACGAAACGATATTTCACCGAGAACGCGTATTATATCGGACGTTGCGTATAAAATATCTCTTCCAAAATAAATCTCGAATTCCTTCGATCCTACGGATTAAGCTCGCGTTATTACCAGGAGCACTAACCTTGGAATTATGCTACTAAAAATATCGATTGCAATATTTCCCTGACTCCCGCAAATGTTTGAATTTCAGATTACCGACGGGTATTAGGCATTCAAACCTTCTCTATGTGGAAGCGGGCGATGTCCGTATGCACATACGAAATGAACTTTCCCGGAACGTTACGCGGGTTATCGTTAATTATTATGAAATTGACGTTTGGTGTTTAAACGACGATTAGCGTAAGTTAAGCGGGGCAAATCACCCATTTTGAGAAATTAATCGCTTTCTTATGTCTAAGGCGCGGAAAATATCCTCCTAGTCTTGTTTTGATGTCGGAATTACTACTACCCAGCGAGAAACAAACATTCTTAAATACGAATTAGCTAGCATGGAAGAGTAAATAATCGTTATTTTATGATAACCAATTCATATAATTTGTTACATCTTTCTTGATCAATGACACGGTA
The DNA here is from genome assembly GCA_020654165.1 of Oryctes rhinoceros. Classification (NCBI taxonomy): domain Eukaryota; kingdom Metazoa; phylum Arthropoda; class Insecta; order Coleoptera; family Scarabaeidae; genus Oryctes; species Oryctes rhinoceros. The sequence goes on along the minus strand of JAIOKQ010000548.1, from coordinate 1,580,124 downwards.
GAAATTATTTATTTATCTCACTAACTTGAGATTTGTTGTGATTTGTTCAATTTATATGTCATTATTAAAGTTGGCAACTCTCCGTGCGCTCCATAGGCGTAGATATAGGAGGGGTCGTTCGAGTGTGTCATTTGTAATAAATGCGCAAGCGATCTTATTGCAGCAATAATGCATTCATGATGCGTTTGGCGGCCAGTTGGAATGCACGTTGGAACGTAGCGAAGTGCTGCACGTAATAAGATGTCGTCGATAAGGTCGATCGATGGCACGGAAATAAAATGCTTAGTTTGCGGTATATCTATGATGCGTTAGTGAAAAACATATTGCCGAGAGCAGGTGGTTAGTGTAAAGGACAACAATAACAAAGTAATCTTCCGTTTGCTTCGCCGAGCAACGAATCGTTTATTTCATTTTGTGAGAAATACGTCAATTCTACATTGCCGAGGCAGACGACGTTACGAGGGTGTGGATTTGTATTGTTTTTGCGCCCTATTCAGTTATTTTCTGAATGTATCCGATCCATTTTATTATTTTTATTTATTTTTTGTTTTTTGTTTATAGAGAGCAGAATAGAGGTTGTCCGAGTAAATCGTTTACATGTAGAGCATTAGAGGCAGATCTTCTCTTTGGGGTATTACGTATTTAGGCTACATAGGTTCGTTCAAGATGTCGTTGACTCTTATTACGTATTCTGTCGAAGACGTATGGTTACTTCTTTTTCTTTAAATCGATAAACACAGAAAAGTGCTCTTAAAACAAGTCAGCTTCATTTCTTTTTTTAGCTTTAAATTGTAATTATCGGTGTTTTTCTTTTGGATCTGTAAGTTTTTAAATAAGGAAAGGCAACAACTTCTTTTTCTTTGACTTATGATATTATGCTACGTTTATCGTACATCTTCTTCGTCATTTTCAAGCATTGATAATCTGGCATTATTCCCAGCTTTTCCTCCCCCTTTCCTCATTATTTTCTCGAAACACAGTACTTTTTGTTTTTTTCTTTTTTTCGCTTTTGACTAATTTTTCTGGAAAGGTCTAGTCAAATATAAAACTAAAAACATGTAAAAATCAATGAAACAAAGATGTGGTCCGAAATAAAAATCGTAAAATTTCAAGAAAATAACGAACGAAGGGAAAAGAAGGAGAAGGGAAAGTTCTGCGTTCAAAATGAATGTCGGTACAACGTTAAACTAAATCCACGACGGTGATATTTTATTATCGATTAAATCATCAAGAAAGCTAGTTTACCTACGTGAATAGTTCATGTAGCTTTAGCCGCTACCCGATAGATGTCCATTATTAATCAATAAGATTTTTTTTCTAATATTTTCGAAATAGCGAGAGAGATCATAGAATTAATTTAATAATGCTAACGTTGGGTATTTAAAAAATTCGTTTTATCACAGTCTCTTCGATATAGTGTTTCTGCCATTTATCTGGGATGTTTATGCGAAGCGAATCGTGCATTAAATATGGACTTATCGCCATTAGAGAAAGCCGTAATAGGTTAATTCTTTTTTTTTAGTAGGAAAATTACGGCGCCATATGCTTTATTAAAGCAAACCAAATGGAATAAATTTTAGAAGACGAGCTTTTACGACATCCGCATGACATCATCATCAGTTCTTTAATTAATTTAATTTAAGCTGCGGTGACGCGCCTTGACTGCTATGTACCTATTTTGTCACAGTTGTTGTACATACGTGTTGCTATACACCTATATGACCTATATTCTTCAACAGTCACCGCCTAGTTCTAAATACAAGCCTAATACGATTATTGTTGGATGTTAATCTCATTCTTACGTTCTATATAGCAATCTTTCTATTATTTGCGCTACCAGATGCTTATGAGAGGATTTAATAGATCGGTAAAAAAAATTCTCCTGAGCCTGGAAAAGTTTCTCGGACGATGTTTACATCTTAGCTGTTTAGGCTTTATAATCAGCAACTAATCCGAAAGATTCAAAATGTAACTGGCATCACAACGTCGCTTTTTCCGTTGGACATTCAAATGCAAATGCAGCTTTGATTTATTGAGTCTTATCAATTTGAACATGTTACATGATTAAACGCTGCGCGTAAACAACTAAATACTTTGTCATGATATAAAGTCTCTTTAATTATAGCATAGCATCATACACAGTAAGCTGCACCTCTTTAATGTTATTACAAAGCATTCTCGCTTTTCATTAATTAAATCGCAAATCGCAGGAAATACGCCCGCGCGCTATGAAATAAGCAGAGAGAAGAATTTATTGTGAAATTCAGCGTATCGCGCGTTAGACTTCGACTACTGGCCCGAGGTTGTTTCAACTATAAGTCCTTATAAGAATAAAATCGCACCTTCTTATAATTGACAATAAGTATAAAATATATGGCGCAGGTAAGCGCACGTTAATGTTAGCCTCTATATTTAGACGCATAAATAACCTAGATAGCATTTCTTTTGTGTTACAGTCGTCGTTGTTACGCAATACCACATTTCGAGCATATTTCAGCCCCCATTACACTGGCAGTTCTACCCGAGTATATTGAATTCTGTTGCCGACCTCGGCATCCTAATAAATTTAGCGAGCAGGGGACTCGTTCCCTGGGCATTTTATTTTCTTTCCATGAATGGATAAAGTTATCCGTTCCTGCCGGGCGGAGCAGGCGGCGCCCGGTTATCAGGTGAGCAAGGGGAGGAAGTACAAATAGTCGCAATAATCCGATGATAATACCTTTTCTCTGGGTTCTCCCCTTTTTTATTGCGGTCCAAAAAGGCGTAATATGTAGATATTTTCGGCGGTACTTTACCGGCTTCTTATCGGTTTTTCAGTTTTTCCATCCCCTTTAACGAACAACGCCGTTTTCGGCGAAAAATAGAAATTAAATGGCTACGCTCTTGTTCCTACATCAGCATCGTTTTAGGTCTGGAGCGAAACGTTGTTTCGTACAACTTCGTTATCCATACACTTCATTAAAGTCATTAAATATGAATCGCATACGCATGTTTAATAGCATCCAAGGAACAGCTTAAAATACGAATAAATGGGGTTACTACGAAACATCCTACACGCGGGTGTATATATTTTACGACGGAATGGTGATAGGGTACCCTTTTTTTTGTTGCCGCGCGTGGAAAAAATTAGTATTTCCGCAAGCGAGAGCTGTTTTTTTTTTTTTCGAAAGTGCTCATTTTACATGATATATTCATCTCTTATTGCCAAAAAAGATACACCATTCGGAATTTTAATCCGATCTGGAAGGGATGAAGCATGAAATATTCTTTATTTATCGATTTTCTGTATTCTTTTTTATTTCTTGTTTTAACTTTACATTTCTTGAACAACTATCCTTTTTTAAACTTGTTTCATATTCACATATTGTACTTTTACGTATTTTATTTGATTTTTTTTGTAGTGCGTTTTTAACGCGGCATTATTTCAAGTTTTACCTAAACGTGAATCTTTCCAGGAACAATTAAATGATGCTTAACAGCACCTACTTTGCCACAAAAAAATTGTAATTCCTTTTTGCAAATATTCAAGTAACAAAGGAGATCATAAAATAGTAAGTAACTAACTAAATACTTTTATGACGATTTTAGTTCTATTACATTACATGCCTTTTAGCTGACCTGAAGATGTAACTCCGAAATCGGTCGCCTATTGTTACGAATTTTGTCAAGAAAATTTTATCTTCACTCCTTTTAATTAATTGCTTCGGTGCTCCCGGTTGAAGCGAATCCGACAAACATTCACGAAGCATTTCCAAGAGAATGAATGTTGTTGTTCTTGTTGTTTATTTCCTTGTACCGTATCGTAAGTGTCGCTTTGGAAGATCAACAGAATCAAGAAAAAACAACGTATAATGTCGTCATGTCCTTCATCCTGACGAAGTCAAAAAAATTGATTATTCGAATCCTTGCTTGTATTCGGCTGACCTATCGTCTAACGACTACTTTTGACCCCAAAATACCAAATAAAAAAATACATAGACAGGGACTTTTATGACCTCGAGAAGCTGTTGAACCTTTTAAGATCCATATCTTAGATATAACAAAGAATAAAACGATTTGTAGCAATCTCCTTCCTTCCATCGTTTTTGTGAATAATTAAAAGGTAATCCCTCGTAGATACCGCTGCCGCACGTATAATAAAAACACTAACTCAAAAAAGAAACAGCTTATATTTTAGACAACGTGGATAAATGTTATCGCTTACTACACAGGCACTTTACCCATCGTTAAAAGAATTTTGCGTGTATTAAAATACCGTTCCCAGCGCCCGCCAGGAGCATCAAAGTCGTCGCCCGCCGCAGGATAATGTTCCAATTTAACTTTCAAGTAGCCATAAATAAATGATGGCGGGCCTTCAAGCTGGCTGGTTTGCGCCCTCTCTAATCAAGGACACCGGAACTCGCGCTCGCTTCGACGTGTTCGGGCGGACGACGTCGCGTCGGCCATTCCCTAGACGCCTGCAAATCCTTAGTTTATGGGACGGAACAGAGATGTCACCGTTAACATATTCCATCTTTAACGACCGTGCATACACGTTTTTATTAGTTTGAGGAGGAGGACGTTCGAACGAAAAAATTGGTTAAAATAGCGCGTCTACCCACGTAGTAAAATGAATATTTAGGAATTTTCAGTGGGGGATATGCAACGCATATAAGCCGCGCGCTGTTCATGAATTCTGGACAAGTTGTGGTGTATTTGTGATAATTTTTTTTTATTATGCTTAGGTTACTTGGGTTACGCGCTTTGACGAATGCGCATCTAATTTTATGGGAACATCGAGGGCACCGCCATTTTGAAGGTTGTAGTATTAAAAATGCTGCACGCGACTTCATCTTTCTACGTTAATAGTTTCATTTAATGACTGCTTTATAGAAACTTCATTTTTTTAAGTCAGATGAAGATTTTCACTGAAAGCGTGCTTCGATCTTAGCCATAAGCCGAGAAGCGAATGCGCAAAAAATAAATCGACCTATTTCTTCTAAAAACACTAATTTCTGCAATTCATAGGTTAGTAAAGTGGATATGCCGCAGCATATGCCGTAGAGCTAATTACAACATGTTCAAATAATAAAGTGTATACGCCCTCTATATTTTTTTGCGATACTCTCATTTGCAAGCTATGATAGTAACATTTTAATACGTTCCTTTTATATTCAGACAGTTATAATTATATTATCCCGCCATTCGTTGGAAACGATCTACACGATTAGAATATCCGTGACCCTTTCGTGATGACCGAGTAAATTAAACGACCGGCTAAAAATATTAATAGCGCCCGTTATAGGCCGGCGTGCGGATAAAGTTCAAAATCGTCCGTCGTATTTCATTATATTTAAGAGGCCATTTTCGAGAAGATGCTGAGGCCGGATAAGCCCCGTCGCATTATCGGGCTTAAGGGATCGTGGTACCATAAAGGAAGGGGCGTCGGAGGGCCGTCGATCACTCTCGGCGCTTTATTTTAAAAGCGCCGCGTTCAAATCAGACATCAAAACCGTCGAGAGAGGAACGTAATCGAATAAGCGCCCGATTCTATTAACATAATCTGCCGTCGCGAGATGCTAAATCCGCTAAATTGTTTGGCTTTGTTTCGGCGCGGTTTTGTTTTTAATGTACGGCTGTTTACCTCAAAATAAATAGTAATAATGATTGTTCTATATGCAATCTCCGTTTATTTATTTTTATTATATTTACTTTTAAAGCCAGAAGAAGAAGAAGAAGAAGAAAAAGATAAGGATTTAAAGTTTTGAGGGGGCGGAGTTATAAACAATTGCAACAGTTACTGTATAAACAGGGAGTGGGAGCTCTTTTGTTTCTGATGTTAATGTGGTCTAAATCGGTTCTAAAGGTAAGTTCGCGATTAAACAAGGTGGAAATTTGAATAATTCAATTAAACTAAACGCATTTGAGACGCAATGTTCTTCGCTACATGATGTCCAACCAACCCGTCCATTCCAAAGTATTGAATTAGTTACATAAAAAAAAAATCACTTCCCGAAACCATCGGGCAAGTTAACAATATTTGAGCAATTTTATTAAAGAAGAAGGATCCATTTGTTGTCGAAGTAATACAGTACTTTGCGTAATTGAGTATCAGCTAACAAACGTGTTAGCGAATCGCCATCGGCGATGTAAAAAAATTTGCTTTATGACAGAATAAAAACGGTCAATTTCCACGGACATTTTACGCACTGATTTGAACGGAATAATACATATATCACTCCGCATTTATCACTCCTACGCGTGTACACAGCCTAGACGAATGTACGTCTAGGCTGTGAAAAAATCCCCGCAATTCAAGCAACAGCTCACATTTCGTTGCGGTGATACTGCTCCAATTTGTCTGCGTCAGATGTACATCCGCTGTTTGTTAGTGCTACGGTTGGATGATAAATGGAGCAGGGGCTGCAATATTTATATGTTGGCTTGGATGAAAGATTAATTAATGAAATATCGATTCCCGGTATTAACTATAGCGATGCATTTATAGTACATGGAAGTTACCGTTTATTAATCTAGCATGCCTAGATGGATGAGTATGGAATGTTGTAATTATAATCAATTGTACAAATGGACTAATAGGATTAGCCGAAAAATGCAATGCTAAGATAGCTTAGCTTCCTCCTACGAACGCAACAAAAGGAGAGAAAATATACACTAACGCACAATGTTTCTGCCTACCCGGCTTTATCAGCGTGGTTTCGAGAGTACTTTTTATCTCTGCTTTCTATCGCCGTTGCCTACCACCTAACGACAGATTCGACGCTCTTTAGTGTCAAAGAAATACATGCCTACCTTTCAGGAAACAACGACAACGCCATCGTGAGGCAACAGCGATAGAAGGTAGAGATAAAAAAATGTTCTGGAAACCACGCTGATGACTTCGAGTAGGCAAATACATGTTCGTGTGTTAAAATACTTTGTTCTCTCCTTTTGTTGTGTTCACCGTGTATTATTCCATCAATATCATGAGGAAGCTAAGCTAACTTAGCATTATAGATATTTGGCTATTGTTTCTAGGCATTTTCTGATGCGTTCTGTTTATATACAAGACATTTCTGTATAAAGTTCACCTTTAAAAGAATTGTGTTGGGTATCTTTTTAAATGTTTTTTTTTAAGCGAGAATTTAGAAGTACTTGCAATTGATAATTGAACGATATAATAATAGCAATAAACTAAACGTAATAAAGAAAAGTATGTATTCCCGGCACCTCCATCCATCGGTACTTGTTGACGGGATCATGTCCTAGTTCTAACTTTACGAAGTCTATTAAAGAATAAAGCACCTCGAGTTTTTCTGTGTATTGTAAGAAGTTTATAGGAAGTTTCATCGGCCAGATTTACTTCAGTCCTGAATTATGGTGAACTTTTTTAATTAATTATTCGCCGCGTTTCATTTATACCGAAGCTGGAATTTTTCATATGCCGTAAAAGTGTAGACGAATTAAAAAAAAGGACGAAGTTAGTTATGGCCGTTCGATTGCGTTGGAAAGAGTTTGCAAAAATTTTATTGGCGACGTGACCTTAATAAAACCTCCCAATGACACCTGCGTCCTCGTGTTTTTTCCTTTTATATTGTCTCCTCGTTCGCCCATAGTTTTATGGTTTGGGATCCAATAAAATTATCATTTTCTTACATCTATAATATGCTCACAATTTGTTTAGTAGTCATAATTTATTGGTTTTCATGTATACGAATCCTACAATGATAATGTATGTACATCATTGTAAAAACTTCTTCTATTAACTGTTTAATTTTATTGATCTTATGTTATTGGCCTAATATGTACGATAAGACTAATAAGAACTAACTTCACCGCACAAATATATACGAATAGATAATTGGGCAGATATGACAAGAAATGTGTGGTTGTACCAATATTTTTAAAGATTAAAAGAAAGATAAAATAAAATATTCATTACTTGCGCGTAGGGTTTGCCGTTTAGCGTCACTGCGAAGTGTCGTCCCTGATTATACCTTGCGATGTTCAACTTCCTTAACGAACTTTACGTATAAGTAAATGACGATATTTTATTTGAAAATCAAGAATTATTTTTCTGTTTAGTGAATCAAGTCACTTAAATTCGAAAATTACGAAGTAAAAGAATATGCACAATAGATTCCTAGAGCTTGGTCTGTTCCACCCGAATCACTCGGTATAATGCAGGGCGTTATTAAAAGCGCCATAAACCTAGGGAGATTGGAACGCGCAAAAAATCCTTCAGGAGAATCCCTGCTTGTTAAATTTTATACCAGCCATTGACTATCAACTGATAATCGTATATTTAACAGGACCTATATCAACTACGATCAGAAAAATTTCCTCAGTAACTAATATTTTGGTTCTTATTATCCTCTCAGTCTTTGTGAGCCCTTTTTTTTCAACATTCAGTATAATAAATAGAGAAATAAGATTTAAAATCGCTTATCTGTGAATTATACGACAGATACTGATCAAGTTTCTTCTGCTCCGATCTAGTCTTTGGGGGATATCTCACAAATGGACTCATGCATTGTTACTTCTTTAATAATACAACGAAAACTTAGGCGTGCACTGTAAACAAAGAAACTAGCTTCTCATTAAAACAGCGAGAAGTTGCTGCAGGCAAAGAGACTACAAATAAGACGCGGACAAGTTAAACACTTAACTTAAGTCTGTTCTACCTCAAAAACTGAATAATACACTAAAATTAAACGACGTACATCGCTACTACCTTTGCCTTTACTAATACCTTGAGCGAGGCGACGTTACATAATGGTTCTTCCGACAGCAGCGATACTAAACGGGTGAAGGATATAACAACAATTAGCATTGACGTTGATTAATGATTTTTGAATAATTATGAAGTTCGAAACAATGAATAATGCTATACGACGGATTATTGATAAAGTGCGCGCGGAAATAAAGACAAAACTTATTATCCAAAGTTAAATTCTAAAGTATACGAACAAATTAAGCGATAATTGTTATTGATTGAATATAATTTACAAAGTGAGATTGTTGTCGACGTTTAAAACATGCACATCATTGCAAACAATAAATAAATGAAAAATTAATTATCGAAACCATCGGATCCAGCACATATTTATTTCATCCGTGTAAGTTACGCTGTTTTCCGCTAGTCATATCGTTGCTCGTCATCCTGATGGGTCCACGGCATGAAATGTACGTCTCTCTTTTGATCCTCCTATTTATTCTTATTAAGCTTGATTTTATTGACTTTCAAGAATTTTATTTCTTCTTTCTATCTATCGGTTTCTTAGGCGTATGAATTATGGCCGAACAGCTATCTAAATACGTACAAGCGAATTAATGTGATTTTAATATTTCGTTGCTGGAAAGTTAAAGAGATGAAATGTTCCATTTAACATATTATTTTCGAGGGTATCTTTTCCCTTTACGGAACATCAAGTTACATTATTGCGCGGGTGAAAATAATCACGGTGACATTTAAACGATTTACTAGGTATGAAGCACGGTATCCTCCTACGAGATGGCTCCTAAATGCGGAAATGCCCTCTTACTCGATGAGGGGCTGATCGTCTCGGAGGTATTTTCTAATAACAAAGGGAATCGATAAGTCGTAGATCTACCGTTAAGTATTTTAGATTTTGCGGATTATAATGCAACGGTGCTAAGCTTTTTGCGGGTGGAATTCCGATAACCGAAGTTACCGAAGAACCGACGGAAACAGCAACTTAAAACTGCAAATTACTGCAATTTTATTAACTAATATTCTTTCAAGAACTTTACGAAATGTACAGATCGCCAACAGCAGAAAATAGAAAAAATCTGTGTATTCTAAGTATGGAAGCAGGGACTTCGCCTGTGCACCGTTTTAAGACGGCAAAAATTATCAAGAAAGATACAAGAATTCTTTTAATGAAGATATTAATGCGGAGAGACATTCACGCTACCAAATATTGGACAATTTTATAGTAATAGGGTAATTAGTAGAGATAATTGGTTACCAAGATCACCTACATTAGTTCCTTCAGATTTTTATCCGTTTGGTCGTTAAAAAAATAAAATCGTTGAAAGTCGAATTCATAATTTGGAAGAACCGCAAGCAGCCATTTAAGAAGAAATTAATAACTCGATTAGCATTCATTGGAATGAATGAATTTAAGAGAGCCAACATAACAGTTACAATTCTTAATACGAGACATACAATATATTTTATCTAATCTATTTTTATTTGAATTCACAATGCTTGGTTCTTGACGATTATCCCAATTAAAAATACGATTATTTTGGTCCTGTAGCTATCGTCCATTTTCTTTGTTGTTTGTCAGTAGTGGGCGTAATTAACGTAGTTAACGGTTAAAGTTCAGCGGGTTGGATTTTCTTTTCGTAGAGAATATATTGGTAGCGTTCAAATATGTACTGCTGAACGAACTAACAAGGCTCGTTTACTGAAATTTCAGCTTTCGCCTCAGAAACGGGTATAAGAACGCTTGTAGTGGGAGTTAACTTTCCTAGGAGGAAATACCTGTTGCAATAACACAACTTCGTTCATTCTTTTATGGTTTACAAAATAGTTTCATTTCTACAAACTTTACGTAATACGATATGCTTCGTATATACATATACTTACTTATACGTGCCATGTATGTATCGAGTGGAAAAGCTTCTCGTCTTCTCTCGTTCTTGAGGAATTTGCTAACATTTGCTAAGTTAAAATATTTTAAATGTACGCATTATTCGTTCAATAAATCGAAAGAAATCGTTCCTGTTTGAGACGTTCTCGTAAAGCGGAAGGTAATGTCTCGAGGACAGTAAAATTTCGAAAGTTCTCACTCTTTTCGAATATTCATTCTGGCGGTGATTTGCTCCACTCTCTTCATCACAAGAGTCCACAAGATTAATTTATGCGAGTAACTAGATAATTTCCACGGAAAAGCTTTTTCGCTTTGGTAGAAGAAGAACAAAAGCTTTGTGGCTTTTGTTCTTCTTCTTGTAGAGTAAAAAATCGAATTAAGTGTTAGTGGAATCTTACTATTTATCCATGTTTCTTGCTTCTTGAGTAACTACGCAACTTTCGGTTTTCTGGGATACGAGGTTTCTTAATCTTAGTCCAAAAATAATAATGCATAAGCATGAATGATTATCGTCTACTTTATCTGCTGCTCTCTTTCTTGTAAAACTACCAAAAGCTTAAGAATGTGTTCTATAAGTTACTTAATGTGTAAATAAAATGTATAAACGCACGAATTAATTTTCTTCAAAAGGAAAACATACGACGAAGTATTCATAAAAATTTCGTGACAAGCTCACCGTTTTGTAAATTTCCTGCGAACCTGGATGATGGATTCTTCCAGTTTCTGGCTAGAGATTGCGCCTACGTCGCCGACAGGTACACGAATTTGGAATTAAGCTTTAGCTGCAGCCGCTCCATTATAAATTGTCCTCGTTTCATTTAGTGTCGTTTTAATGTTGATGAACACGCTTTTCTGGGATTCTGTAATGCTTTTTCCACATTTTAACTACACGCGTATAAATGTATTTATTCTTGTTCTAATTAAGCTCACTAATAATAAATAATTACTTAGATAATTAATTAGATAAATGCTTTTAAAGCGGAGAAAGAATAAACATTTGTGGAATTGCTCTTTAATATAATTGCTATTCTTTTTCATTGCCACTATTCTTTTTGATTTGTCTATTTATAATAAAAATATCTAAGTATGCAAAAATGTAAGGAGTCCAAGCGAATATAAGTAAAAGTCTTTTTTTCCATATTTTTAGATAAGATAATTTTAGAACAAAGTACGCAAATAGGAGTAGCAAAATTAACCACATTGTGCACTAAAATAGCGTCGAGATTTCATCGATTTTTCTTTCATTTTTTTTTATTATCATCCGGATAAATCAGTGACGCCGCCAGGTTACGCAAGTTGCAAACTGATAGAATAACGTTCAAAGTTAGCAGTCAAGCGAAACTTAGGCACGATCTTGAATTCTTCGGAAATCTCTTGAACTTGTTTGCTCGCAACGCTAAAATGTTCGAATCACTCGAAAGAGTAAATATTATTGCACGTAACATTCAAACGAGACACCAAGAAAAATCAAAGATTGAATTTAAGGCCGCTAAGCTTTTATTTTTATCCGTGTCTCGTCTGGATGTTATGCCTTATAATAATAATAATATTGACGGAGTCTTTCGGGCAAAATGGAAACGTATCTAAAGGCTTTGTTACGTCAACAGTTTCTCTCCTCGTACATTTGTTAACAATGAAAAAATATTCAGTTTATAAAAAAGCAAAATCCAAAGAATTGATTGTTATCGTGAAAAGGATGAGTTTAAGGTGTAATGCGATTGTTTACACGGGATAATGTACACAATACGCTCCCTAATGACATCTACATAGATTAAAAGGGTAAAAAATTACCATTGCAAAGCCGATCTTGAGTTCAGTTTAGTAAGAGATATATATCAAAGAAAAAGCTCTCGCCGTCAGGATGTTTGTAAAGCATTCGAAAGCACCGAGAAGAGAGTAATTTCTGAGTTAATTATGAAGAAATTATGTAAAAAGAACTGGTCTGGTACGAGTACCCGCGTAGCAGTAATTATAACTTCAAGTATTTCAGTGAGTTTTAATTTAAATGTGAACGACATCCATCAACGCTTACATATCTGTCTTGCAGCTCATAAATTTCATGTGCAACGTCTAAATAAATTAATATATTTTTTTATATAGCGCTAGAAATAACTATGAAGACTGCTTCATGTTTTGTTGAACTTTAACTAACAATCACAGCTTCCTGACATCTCTTCTTCTCGCCAAATCAGTTGCATTTCTGCGCAGATTTTGTTCTTTCTTGAACATCTGCATTATTTTTCAACTTCTTCATCAAACCAGGCGTTCTTTCGATTTTTCTATTCTTCTTTAACTTTTCACATAATACAGCCTTATTTGTAAGAAGAACCAGATCCACTTTATTTCTCCTAACTATGGCGGATTTCTTCTTAAACTGAATATTAATTCGCTTGAATGGTTGGGTAGCCTAATGGAAAGAGAGCTAGGTTTGATCGTAGCAGAGCTGGACGCTGTGCGTTCTAGTCCCATCAGTGACAAGTGGCAAATTTTGCTGGTGGATCCGGTACAATCCGTCGCCTTTGTGTGAGAGATTATTAAGATTTTTGAAAATATCGGAGATAAAACGTTACCAGGTACAACCTTATTTCTTTTAAAGAAACAGCGGATGCTTGCATTCCACGAACTTTCCAGTCCATCTTCGCATCGTTAGCGATGAAATTAAAATAATTTTAATTAGTGGATGGAAACGAGGCCGATTTAATTAACGGCGAAGGATAGAGCTGTTATTCGAAAGCGAAGGGAAGGACGAAAATTAAGCTGGAGCTGCATGCAAATAGGTAAGAAAATGAAGACGGGGAAAGAATACAACCGCTTTCTCTAAGTAATTAACATTTTCAGCATCCCTTTAAAAAATTCATCGGTCATCTTTGTTCGGAAAAGCTCGCACCTGTAGATATCGGAAAAAGTGGGAAACTGAGGCAGAAGCGGCGGTCGACCATCCGGTCGGCACAATTCGTCGCTTTCCGTCAAGGTGCTGCCCCTGGCGACCACCCTGCATACTAACTTATCTCAGTTCCATGCCGGGCATCGCTGTAGGACGTACCCTTAAACATAGACACAGATTTTTAAGTTTTCAGTATTGTTGTTATTCGTATTATTGTTGTTGTTAATGGTACTATCTGCGATAAGACATTTTCGTTTCGATCATCGCCGTAGGTCCCACCTTGTGTAGAGCCGTAGTGTTCCATTAATTTAATATAAATCTGTGTTATTCGATCTTGACGGATTAACGAACAAGTGGACTGTACAGCTAACTGGAAGTTGGAGGGAAGAATCCGTAAAAAATAAGGTTTTGAACGAACATTTCGGTTTAAAATGCATTTCGGGAATTTCGTATTTTCTAATCATTTCTTTCGACATATTTCAGAAATATCAATATTTGTCGGGATGTAATATGAAAGACTAGGCTGGAAGTTGAAGTAAATATCTTCGGGGTTTACACGTAGAAAACAAAGACTAATTAATTCGAAGATCAAATTAACTTCCTCAGACTATCTTAATCCACCCTTAATTACACCTTATATTTAATTTAACATAGCATATAGGTACATCAGAGATAGCTATAAAGCATGTAATATACTGTATTACTTATTTGCCAAAACACTAATAACAACACTTGTTGATAACCGATTATTTGTGCATCAAAGATGTACTGAAGCGCAATTCCACATACGAATATACAAAACTATGCGCACTTAAAAGTACAAATGCTGAAATTAAAGGCTGAAAACGCGAATAGCTTCTTCCTATTTCATTTTCAAACGTAACGTTAAAATTTTTACCATACACCATGCTCTTTCTTACTGCTGAATAATATTGCTGAATTTACTGGACTGTAAAATTGGCAGAATTCAATAATGGTAACCTTCTCGCGTTCCAAATTGGTAATCCGCGGAGCTTATTTGCCGGAGCATTTACATGTTTCTAGTACGCCGAACGTAATATTATTCTTCAACCGTTCCAGAAAAACAAAGCCGTTGCTGAAGTTATGAACTCATATCCGAGTTTCATTCATTTTAATAACTCCATTTGATAGTTTCCCATTACATTATCCTTGGAATTACTTCTTTTATGCGGACGCAAGTTATATGAGAGACAAAATCTCACTAAAATTTGAATAACCTCTGTAGCTGTGCAATGGGAACTTATGATTACCCTCAAAAAAATATATATTTTCGATTTGGACATGTTCTGCGATTCCTAAGACTCCTAAGCAATTATACGGTCTCCTAGTTTTTGATAGATACGGAATGAATTTATTATGTGATCCGTATCACACATTAATTAGGAGATTAAGAGGGCTTGCGAAGGTTATATGAACCTGTACGCTTGGTATTAAGCCCGTACGTAACACTAACACTTGACTAGTTTACGGAACTAATGGCAAATGCCACCGGTTGCGTTTATCGCTTAAGTGGAATAGAATTTGTACTTTAATGCCCTTGTTAGTGATGAAAAAATATAAGCGTAGTCTTCAAGGAAAAACTCAAAATTTAGATACTTAATTTTAGTTTTCTATACGGTGTTCAACCGGGAAATTGGAGCTATCGACATCCGGAGACATTTGAAAATTTTGTAAGTTACTAACATCAGTAAGAACAACTAATCCATCGTAATGTTAAAGGTACAGAAAAAAAAATAAAATTTTCAACTTTGTCTCTTTGTAACTTTACATTAAATTTGTCGATATTCAAGTCTTTCCATTTCTTGAAGAAAGTAACTTTTATGAAGGTGTTCGCAACGTGCGTTAGCTTTAGTGATTATATCCTTATTTTATTTAAATTTCCTTCCACCGAGCGAAATTTTCAGATGGAGAGAAAGGAAAGAGTCGAAAACCATTGTCTAAAATTGAAACCATCGATTAATATGAGATGCGTACAGCTTTTGTCCTTTTGCATAGGCCAGCCAACACTAGATCATCGAATTTTCTAAATATTTCTGGAGTAGTCACATCTTTCGAACGTCCGCGGCATTTATTAAATATTCTAGCTCGGTACCTGGCTCGGTTTTAACAAGTACCTCCAAATTAATTAATTACTTGACATCACGTGAGGATCCATAAGCGCGAGTTAAAACGTCGATGAAATATAAAAGAATAAGAAAGAAAATCAGGTACTTTTTTTCTTAGGAATTCGATCATAGAACTAATAAACAAAATTATGATTTTCTTTCTTTATCCGTTTCATTCCTTTATTCATTCTATTCTTTCCTCTAAATGCATACGATATTTGAATTGCGTTTCTTCGTTTCTCCCTTCATCTAGCAATAGCGAATACTCACTTCAATTCGTGTTAACTAGTACAACATCCTTTCCTCCAATTTGTACCTTTGTCTCTTTGGGGAGAGAAGTAATTTTCTTTATACGTTACGTCGCGATTGGATCGAATACGTCGAGTTCAATTTCGAACGAAACCTTCTCCTTTTTTAAGGAGGTGCAAATCGAGTCAAGATCCCACCGTAACGTATTTGTCATCTAATGCCAAGAATGGTTAAGCAACGAATCTAGGTCGTCGTGGTAACTTTTGACATTTTTGCGATCTATCGATCTTTTCGTTTCAAAGAAAAGAAACGAAAAATTGAGTATTTGTTTCAGTATTGATTATATATTATGATATTGAGTATTGTGAAAGCGGGAAGGGATTCTACAACTTAGCTTTCCAGTTGGATTCACCTGTTGTTAGCGCAGTTTATGGCAAAAAATTCTTACGTTTCGTGCTCCCGTCTTACCTCCAAACCTCTGATTGATATTTCGCGTCTGAACTTTTCAGAAACAACAACGGCGCGCGATTCTCGGATGTCATGCGAGAAACAAATAAATTTCGCTTTCGTTATTCAGTATAGCGAAGCTTTCAAGCAAGTAATATCTAGTCTAGATCCATTAAAAGGAAGTTGTGTTGCGGATACGGAGAAAATTTAACCTAACAATATTTATTTATTTCGCAAAGAGTCCTTTTAAAGTAATTCTACGCAACGTCTAGAACGAGTCGTCACGATACAATGACGTTAGAAATTATAAATAAACAATACACTTTGCGACGTGGGAACTATTGACGTTGGTATGCGATTATTGATCAAACATGTAAATAATTGTTGAACATTGGCGAATGGATGAATAGTTTTCACTTTAGCCTGTTGATCTACACTGCGGCTAAACTGGTACAATTATATTTAGTCTCTTTTATTCATATATTTTTTTTTTATTTAATTTGTCACACCAGATCAATTTAAATGATCTTTCTCTTAATTTTCTTAACGTACTCTTGATGTCGTAACGGCGAGTTGTTATGGAACGCTCTCTGACAATTTGATAAATAATTGCAATGAATACCGTGATATTAAACGAACGCGTCGTTAGTGTCGTTCAACTACATACGTTGAGGTACGTTCAGGTAACGGCAATATCCTACCGACGCTCCGCTTGACAATTCACAGCCCCTGGAGGCTCGTTGGGGCTCTTCCTCTACCTCAGCTTATAATCCCAGAGTCCTTAATTTTAAAATTTGAAATAGATTCATCCACGAAACACGCATCGACTAATTTTATTGGGGAAAAATTACTTTAAATTGGGGACGCGCATATTTCGAAATTGTGCTGACAGTTCGCGATGGTACTGTGCGGTGTTACGGTGTACGGTGGAGAAAAACACGCTCGGAGCTACGCCGGATTGGCAGAAACATGTCCGTGGGCGTTTTGCCTTTGCCGTGCGTGATTCCATCAATACCACAAGAAAGGTGTATTAGCATTATTTTTTTTTTGCTTATTTCGCGAGTGAAAGTTAAAGTACTTTGGAATTTAACTAAAACTTAGAAAGATCGGATAATTAAGGTGTCCGATTTAATTATCTTCCTACGTGTTACCTACATTACATTACAACTTACCAAATAAAACTAATTGTAGATTATAGCAGCATGAATTACAAGAAGTGAACAGCAGTCAACATACTTCTTAGCTTATAAAGTTTACACGATTACTTTTACGCAAATGTATTTTTTTGTCGGTTGTGTTAACTTCGAAGTCCTGACGTTTCCGCGGCAGTTGCGCTCGGATCCTCGGAAAACAGCTTACGGCGTATAGTTTCAGTTGGTTGATATACTCTCGAAAAACGTTAGTAACGTAGTACTTCCGTGGAAACGCTTTGCTTGTTTCGACTATATTGAGTTAGTACGTTTTTTTGTCTCGAGACAAACGGGCGATTTTCTCCAGCGAGTTTCCATGTTTAACGAACCATGTTTTTCTTTTTTTTTTTTGAGAACTTCTTCCATGCATACAACGAATTCTCCAAGATGTACTTTAAAGAGGCAAGTTTAGGCGGAAAAGGAAAGTTTGTAGGAATATCTTCGAAGAAATTGTAGAAAATTAGGGTAACTATTATAAATCGGGCGGCGTGCTTTATTTAAAACAAGCAAGTTTTTATTTTATGCATTTTAACAATTTATTTAGAACATTCTGTATAACGGCAGGTTGCATCATCTACGTACTTCAAGATACAGCTTTTAATTAACGCTGTCACAAGATAAATTACAAATATCTAACGACTCTTAGAACAATAGATTTTTGTCTCCATAAAACAACGCGGATACATATACAGCAATATATACGATAATATGTTATTTATAGGAATGTTCAATTAATCGCTAATGTTCTACACAGCACTCAACGTGTAGGCGACATTGCACGATTTATTGTTGTACATTTAGATAAATGGATATATGTCGTTGCATATTTAATTTATTTAATATATTTTCGTTGCGAGGCCCAATTACGGCCCTTTATTGGTTAAAATATTCTCGTATCGTGACACAAGCCTACCTAAAAACATTTCTCGGTATTTTTTATTTATTATCAATGTTCCTTTTACAGATTCATTTTAGATACAAATAACGGACAACATGACAGGATCTTTCCAATACTACTTACTACATAAAAGTATCTACGAACCACATAAATTTATCTTATGTACAATTTCACGTACTTATCCAATTATAAACAATTGGACAAATACAAACGTTATAATATACATTGGAAATTGATCACTCATTAAATTCTACAGTATCGTACAAATTACGCACACACATTTTCCGTTATCCTTGCCGCTGGTTTCAGTTGAAACGGTCGGTGTCTCTGTATACGGTGGCGGTGCTGTCGTATTGGTTTCTTCGCCCATTCTCTTGAACTCGATTTGGTTAACCTATCACGACGAAATTCGAAATTTTAGCTACTTTATTGAAGGTTATCTCGAATTGTACGAACCTCTAGTCAGCTTATCTTTTCACGAAATGACCGGTAACCAGAAATATCTCATTTAGTTATCTGCACGTATCTACTTATCTTTGGTAATGCTTATCTTGTTTATCAATTTGCTTTTACTATAATTTAACTTCTCGTTTCCCGATCCTTCTTTCCAGTTTATTCGATACCGGGACTATGATAAAATGATAAAATAACTACTTGGGTGGTACATTCTTCTGTTCGTCTAAAAGCTAGTAGAATCGAAAATGGACGATTAACGTGGTTCCATTTTGCACGCCATAACATTAAGAACAGATCCTTTTTTGTAATCAATAGCTTCATCTACACGCAAGCTCACTTTTTTTACACGCACGGTTGATAAATAACTTCGTAACGTTGTGTATTTGTTCCAAAATGAAATAAATGAATCGTTGTTGAACGAAGTAAACGTTAAACATTAAAAACAGAACGCTTCCCCGTTACTACTACGTACGCCGCGGGCGGCGGCGAACTAGATGTTGACTAGCGTTTCGCAAGCGAGAGTTCCTTCGGTAGCTGCGCCTGCGAATTTGCCTATTTCAGCTATAACTTGGATATTTTGAATCTCAAATCCCAGATGAGGATCATAGCGATAGCCTACGTTAATAACTAATTTCATCAAATATTTTCCCTCGCAGCATTCTTAGCGACTTATTAACGAATGCAGCATTAATTTGAAACACATATTTCTGTATTTATATATTTATTTTAAATACAGTGTAAGGTAACGTGGAAAAGCTTAAAATTATAATACGTGCCCTATTTACTATAACATATCCATAACATTAAGTATATGTCGAGAGTCAAGGAATTAATTCCCGAATGAAATGGAGAAATTGGTACGTCATTCCCTTCGAGAATTAAATCCCTTGCCGGTACATAGATATGAAAATATTTGTAATTACAATAGTAACTTAAGCATACAAGCATCACGTACCTTATTATATGATACCCTACATCATTACGAATAATATAAGATAAATGATTAGTTCCGTTTAGAGTACCTTAAAGTATCGTACAAATGACGCAGACACATCCTTGTTCGTTTTTCGGCTGTTCTCCGGGTGATTCTCCTTCCTTGGTCGGATTTTCTGAGTACGGCGGCGGTAGACTTCTTCTGTTACTTTCTTTAGGCATGGTTTACTTTGTTGCGTTGCCGGAATATGAACGTGTAAAGGATTGTTCGATGAAAAAATGTAAACTGTTCGGTGCGAAGAAATATATATTGAATTTGAAAAATTATCTTATCTGATCCGCAGCCTTATTGCGTTCTGTTCTGCGATTTATCCCAATCCATCGTAACACACGGATAAATCGTTTCTGTGCATCTGTTATCTCCAGATTTACTTATCTCGTCATGTTTATTTTTTTTTTCTATTATTATTAAAATTTGCGTTACACAGCTGATTTGTGGAACGCAGGATCATCACACATTACAATTAAAGATAAGGTAATAGGTGACGTCTTTAATATTACCATTACTTATAATATGACTTATCCGTTTAAGATACCAGTGTTGCTGACGTCTTATTTTATATTTTCGTTAGAATTTGCGTCGT
Organism: Oryctes rhinoceros; assembly: GCA_020654165.1. Lineage (NCBI taxonomy): Eukaryota > Metazoa > Arthropoda > Insecta > Coleoptera > Scarabaeidae > Oryctes > Oryctes rhinoceros. Next base: position 1,559,696 of record JAIOKQ010000548.1, on the reverse strand, counting down.
TGTGCTTCATAATTTTAATACGTGAATCGTAGATGAGTAATTGATCTTATATGCGATAATCTCAACCTTCGCGGTTAATGTATCCTTCATGACATCACTAACCGATTCAACTAATTATTATATGTATTCCTTTAAGTATTCTTAAGTCTCTTTTATATGATTTTACATGCATGAAGTGTTTTCCTCCAATAACACTGAACAAGGGGATTAGGCTCTTTGAAAGCGGTGCGCAAATTAATCGCGTTAATGGAATTATAAGGGTTTATTATCTCAAAAATAAATGAAGATACATGTAGATAATATGTATTTATATATGTGCGTTACTCCTTTCTAAAGTAGCTAATGATTGATGTTTTTTTAGATTAACTTTTCAAACTGTTAACCAACAAAATAATGCCGAAATATCTTCCTTGTGGTATCGATGGACTAATTTATGGTAAAAGCAATGTAAGAAGAGAAAGAAATGCATTATTCGCGGACATGTTTCTGCCTAACATCATCAGCGTGGTTCCGAGAGTATTTTAATTATATTTTGTTTCGCTGTTGCCTCACAGTTAATGCCACAACATTTATAAACGACGAACATTTGTCGGCACCTTCTAATGCCAAGAAACACATCCCTTGCCGTTCAAAAAGCGGCGACTGTTTCCCAAACCAACCCTCGAGCAGCTCTTGGATTGCTAGTCACTATCTCTTATTTACAAGGCTTTCATTTAACTATAGAAACTATAGAATTGTTATTATAAGATACTCAGCTCAGCTAACTATCGTGTCAAATAGATCATGTTAGACGTTACTAATGCCTATTATTACAACTTATATTCTCGTTTTGTCGTCTTCTACACCGTTACGTTTTTACGTACATAGATCTTCCCCCGTGTCGCGCGGCTGAAGTGTAATTTCTTCGGCGATTTGTCATTGTTCCTGAACGTAAACGCACATATATCGCTCGTACATCATCTGGGTAGGCGAAAGCGTTTCAGCGCCGGAATCCCGTTTCCGGAAAAATCAATACAATACATCGAGGGTTTATTGCGGAGGAGAGCTTACGGCGTTAACGCGAAAGACGGTTATCGGAAAAGAAGGCGAACGCCACGATTCGCACGTCGGTGTCGTAAAAAGTTCGCTGTATCGCGAGGAATTACGCTATTAAGTCTTCCTGGGACGGCGCGGCTGTCCGGTAACCTGTCAGGAGTCGGCTGTATCGGTCATTAAAATCCGAAAATGAATCGTGGGACCTCGATATCGCCGGAGCTGTTTACTATTCTTCTAGCGTTTTTCACGTAGAATATGCTCTTCGCTCTTTCGACCGTGGATGCAAGATGTCATTGATAATGTTCCATGAGTAATAAAGTAAGGTGTCGTTTAAAAAAAGAAATAGAAGCGTGCGCTACGTAAATTATTTATCCAATGTGATTATCTTTGTATTAGAAATATAACTGATGATTCGTTACGTAGAACACGGGCGTCATTTAATTAAATCTGTTTTTTTTTTTTTATGGAGCATATATGAAAATGTTAAAACAAAAAAAAAGAAACTTTGTTCTGCTCCAACCAACTATTTTTTGAATTGGATTAATTCCGTTTTTAAACATTTGGTACATGGTACAAATGTCCATAGACGATCGCCTAATCCAATGGTGAACGAATCTAGTAACAGGTGTTCAAGCCCTGCGCGACGTAGTTAATTTTTTAATGGCAAATAAAAACCGGAACGAACAGGAAAACAATTGTAAGCGTCGTACCAACCCCGTACTTTTTTCGACAATTTTTCGTTTAATGTTAAGCAAAGCTTATTTACTTCTGTTTTTTTTTAACGCAACACATATCGTCGTATTCCTGGGATTTCTATGAATATATAGCGAGTATTCGCTGTTTGAGGACGCGTTATTTTGTTCGGATGACACCCTGTCAAAATCTGATACGCGTACGTTTGGATGTTGAATATCAGTTTTTCTTCTCGGAGTATCCCCAAGCTGTCGAAACATTTCCATATTTATTAAAAACTTTGCCGGCTGCCATATGGCATGCTCCTATAAATTATCTTTATGTTTTTCAGGCTGTCTTAATTAATTAAAAAAGTAAAGGTTCGTAGATACTTCGTTAGTACATTTATTTACAAGATTATTAAAACAATATCCGGCAATTTTCACGTTATTTACCCACGGATATACGGGACTAGCTCACTAATAATCCCTTCATTGCGGAATTATTCCTTTGTACTAATTTCCGCTTTTAATCGCATTGCGACGGCCACGATAGCGCCGGTTCTGCTGCGAGTAAAACATTAGACTTTTCATCTTAAGACAGAAGTAACCTTCCCTTAGACGCATTTAAGAGTATCGAGGTACAAATACAGACCCGCACTTCGAGGTTTCCTAATTATCCAACCGATATTTTTTTTTAATTTTCGTTCGATTATGAGAATACAGGAGACTCTTTAGACGCGATTGTAACGATCAACCTCTGGAATTAAACCAACCAAAATATCATTAATAATTTCTCAGCGATCTCAGCCACTTTAAGCATATGAAAATCATAGCAACCTCTATTATTTTAAATTCTTACTAAACCAGTACATGTGATAATACAGCAGACGTCGTATTTTACCGAGCCAAACTGTCCATTTCCAACCGCTCGTAACGGGGAAACTTGTTGCTAGCTATTAAAGTCGGCGAGGTGGAAAGAACAAACACGAACTGCGAGAGAAATAAACAGAAGTGTGAAACGTCGAAAAAGAACCCGCTCTGATTGGGGGCCCGGAGAAAGCGACCCGTTTGAATAGCGGAAGGTTAATCAATGAACACGGCACGAAGTGAAGCTCGCCAGCAGTTGTCCTTGTCTGCACGAGACATTACATTATGTACTAGTGCCACAATTATGTTTCTATTAATATCGTTCGCTAAACCATGAACTTGCTTACTTATATAATTATTGCCCGAGTATAATTAAGGGTTGTTACACTCAATAATAAAAATAATGTCGCGATGCGTATAGTTGACGGGGTTCGTTGAAGAGCTGGTTGGTCTGAAATAATTCACGTGATTGTCCTGAAGTCTGAGGTCTCAAATTTTTTGATTGTTGTTATTAAGTTCTCGTCTCTGCGATCATATTTTCAAAGTTAATTTGATTGTATTTCTTCTATCGTGCATCAATAAATCATACTTTCTTTGTAGAAATATCGTCGAAAATTTCGATTCCAACAATTTCTAGTGGTAATACGCCTCTAGCCACGTCCTTGGTTAGAAATGCGAGCGGTAATGGTCGCGACATAGATGCGAGATCGGCGTTATAGATAAGCTAGGAGACGCGGGAATAGTTCGTACGGCGAGCGACGTCCTCGAAGCTTGCTCTAGCCTCAAGCGATTTTTCGATTTCGTTCCGCGCGGTCCGATATAGGCGCTAGTACGGGCCCGCGAAAAACGGTAGTCGCGACAAGATGGGCGACAAAAAAAATAAGAATTTTCCACGTTCTCGCTACGAGAGTCGTATACGCCGTATACGGTTCGAATCCGTCGTTGGGTCGAATGAGCCTTGCGTACACTGTTCATACTGCTTCCTTGCTTGACGGGCGTCCATTAAAGAAATATTTCAACAGGGGTTCGCCTAAAAACATGCGAAAAACGTCTGTCTCTTACGAATTCTGGAAAACAAACTAGATCGATGCGAGATATAAACGAATTCTAATCTATACAAGAACACTTACGTCGAATAGTACGTTTGTCTAATATTTTTAATTAAATCCTTTTGCTTAACGTTTACTATGTTGGTAATAACCGAATATTAAGGTTGGTACGATCATAGATAGCGTAACCTACAAACTGTAGCTGTATTTAAATATTTTAAAGAGGAAAGTGGAAGGGCTCACCCATCGCCACCTAATAATGCTGTATTTGAGGTATTTATTATTTAATCATTTTAAATATCGATTTAATAAATTTCATTGCTTTAGCGTATTGCAACTGTTCGCGGTATTAGTTTACCCACGGTGTGAAACCTACAAAAAGAATTGACAACAACAGATGAAGTATGGAGTCCTTTGAAAAGCAAAGGAAGGTGTTAGCTATAACTGAAGGAACTAAAATAGTCATCGGGAACATAATATGTTCCCGACAGCGAAACCTTTTTAGGCAATATTTCTTCGCTTAAAGAGAATTGGCTTCCCCTACCGTCTGATGGATTTACCCAACATCGTGTTATCTAGATTCATTTTTCTGGAAGAGACATATTGCGAATATGAAAACATAGTTTTGCAAATTTGTGTATTTACACCAAACGTGGATATTGCAAAATGGAAGTGTACCTCGATCATGACAAAACAGTACGAAAGCTAGCGAGAAATATGTAGATCAAGGGTCAACGTAATATTATTTTACATGCTGGAAATAGACAGAGTTTTGTACCCGATATTTCTTCGGTTGCCCTTATACCACTGCACATTCGACCTGATAGAGCAGATTTAGGAAATAGCAGAAACATATTGTAACCTGTATGTGGGATATGATGGTTATGGAAACGAAAAGTGCGTCACGATGTGGGAAGAAGCATTTAGAAACTATAACACTCGAAATATGGTTAGATACCATAAGCCGCACTGAGAAGCTGTGGTATAAAAGTAAAAGGTGGAAGAGAGATTGGTTTTGAGATGGAGGAAATATCGCTTCATTATTATCCATTTGATTTTGAAAATGATTAGTAAATATTTAATTGAAATCGTGTGATTATTATAATTTATTGTTTATTAATAATTTTTATTTGACACGTATATATTTAATTTAAAAATTCAAACAATACTGCAATGCATTAAGTAGTATGCTTGTTTCTGTTACTTTACGATGTTAATTATTTATACTTCATCTATTTTCATACCACGATAGATACGAAATGTTTAACTTTTGCATAATTTATAGCAATAAACGAGAATAACATAATTATTGTTGTATTTATTTATTTCAATTGAAGAATTATACAAGATGTATGTATATAAACTTACTTCGGTGGTGAAATACTCGAGTTGCGTGAAAAGGAAATGTTAAGTGAGAAAAGTGAAATAATCTTTCATTAAGATTTAAACTACTAATACATAATCGTGTTTATTGATGATAACAGCGACTCTCGATAGCGGCCCTCTTAGCAATGATAACCATCTCTATATACTAATCATAGACAAATACTGATACTAATATCACTTACCTAAAGCGCTGTTCTGCTTGTAGTTAACGTGTTAGCTTCGTGAGACGCTTAGCATACCCTTTCTTGCATCTATACTATGAAATGGGAATTCCGTTATAAGTACATCTACGAGCTAATTCGAATTAAAGGTTAAATCAACGATACAAATTATTCATTTTGAATTTCCTCAGCTAATAATACAGGGCAACACCTAGGTAACCATAAAATCTGTTGTTCAACATGACGACCGCATTTTATTTGGATTTTTCAAGAGAAAATATTCAATAATTAAATGAAAATATGGCACAAATTTTCTTCGCCGTTTATGCAGATAAATATCGATTAAACGACTTGCTTATACGTATACTTCCTTTACTTTCGCACATTTTATACACGACTATACTTGAAAATATGCATTTTGAACCAAGCAAAACAGAAAGATGCAATCTCCCAATCTCTTATTGGATTATTCTCGGATGTATTTCAGTGCTGTGGCTGTAGATCTCCATTACTTGATATTTTGCGCAAACTCTGTATTTGTTTAACGACAATTAAATGTATTCGTCCCAATATAGCTCGACGTAAGACTACGATTTGGCTCCAACGATGTAGTCGGGCCAGTTATCATAAATCTGCTTTTAACTTGGGGCAACTTAGAATTTGAGGTTTGCAGATAACGTATGACATTTCTAGATATGACCTAAAAGCGAGGGAATTAAGCGAAGTCCCCGCGCGTTTTATTACCAAGAGCTAAACTAACATCGAATTAAACTTTAAGCAAGACCCAGTCATTTAAGTGTAAATGCCGAGCTTCTTAGGTCGTAATAAGTTTAAGCGTTTTAGTTTACGCGCACACGGGCGCGAAGTTACCTATGTACACAGCAACGTACGGTACCCAGCAGCAGCATCGGACCTTGAATAATTTAGCGTAACGTGTGAAGTATGAAGTTCGAATAAGCGCGGGGCACCGCGGCGCAATCACCACAATCTCTCGGCGTCGTGTTTTGAGAAGAAATTAAACGGGATTACTAGGCGAAGCGCTGATTGTTCTACACTAAAGTCGCGTACCGGCTTATAGCGGCCAATGTTGCAAAGTTGTTAATAGAGAGGATAAAGGCGGATGGAACCAGCTTTCTTTTGCAGCGACCAGACAGACTCGTGTTTCGTCGACTCTCGGGGAAACCAATTGGCACAGGAATCCTTTCTCTTGAGACGAACAGACACGAGTCTGTCTAGTCGCCGCAAAAGAGCAACAATTCCATCCGCCTTTGTCTTCTCTAGTTATTAAATAATGCAATGCGTGTCCGCTTGTGTTCATTTGCTTTTTTAGTTTTATAAAACATGTGTCGTATTCGTTGTTAGATAATTAAAGGATATCTAAAGACGGAGATTTCTATTGAAGGGCGCCATTATTTAAACGGAATATTTCCACGATGTTGGGTTGTTCCGAACGTAGCTTGACTATGATCGGAGAAGGAACGAGTTCCTTTTAATAACACTGGCGTCGAATTATTCTTTTTTCGTCGAGCTACGGGGTAACTTTTAAACTTGCCGGAAAGTCATGATGTGAAAAACTTTTCTTAAAAGTTTTCCTGAAATTATGTTGTTTCAGTATAAAATTGTTTCATTTCTACCTCTTGAAATGTACTCTCGCAGTTATGTTAATAAGGTTACATTGTTAGCTTACTTGCGGAATAATTAATAAATGTGTAGCATGAATGCATACCTTAAGGCAGTGGTTGGCGGTAGAAAGCCCGTTTGCTAGATTTTGAAGAATCGTGAAGAAGTAGCATGCGAGTGATACGTATGTGTTGTTTGTTATGTTTGGTCTAAAGAAACAAAGAATATTATCCATTTTTTTATTATTAAATTTACAATAAAGTCTTAGGCTAGCAGCAGAATATTTACGCTAATAATAAGTAAGAGCATGGTATGATGAAGTTAATTGATTTAATCAACTCCCAAAGACGTTCCTTAATAAACGGCGAAAGCTGCAATGTTTTTTTCTAATATCCTTTCGACAATATTCGTTTATAACGTAGTAAATCTACGCGAATAAACATCAACATTAAAATTTTACAACTTCTATAAATTTCATCTGCGGAGTAAACGGCGTTTCGTTTTGCAGATTTTCAGCGTAAATATAAAAGAGATAGTTACTTCAACTTTACAGGCTGACCTAGTTCTAACAATCGTCTACGCTTCAGGACGGTCGTAAAATGATTTCCAACACCAATTTGCTAAATAAATTTATGTAGTGTTGTTTCGTGCGCTTCTGCTAAAAGTGCGCGTCTATATCGCGCGTCGTAGATAAGGTCCTTGTGTAAACCGAAGTGCCTAAAATTTACCACCAGACTGAGAAATCATCCATTTCATTAATGCCATAACGTAAGGTTACTTAATTTATTCCATTTCGATTCATGTATGCGCTACGTACGTGTATAGTGAAGGGTATTATGGTGCGATATATATGATGAGTGATGAGTCACTTACGAAGGCGAACAATTGCAATTCGGACTAAAACGACGCCCATCAATGTTACTACCATGAATCAACGTCATATCCATCCAGTATATTGTCGAGTCTTCTTAATAAAAAAACTTATTTTGTGATATTCTGTCGTAGTATCAATATTATTTGTTCTTTCCAAAAAAAAAAAAAAGAAAAGCACCAAGAACTTTTTAGACAAAGTTCCGAGATAAGAGCCAATGAAGGAGAATGTCGAAATAACGGAAATTAAAAAAAGAGAAAACAGGAAAAACAATACGGAAATAACATTGAAATATGTATCTATGTGTACATACATACATATTTCAAGGAAGAGCGCGTTGCATTCCTTTTAGAAAGGCAACGGATATGAGACGCTTTAGTATATTGAAATAGCGCCGCGTACGTGTACTACGTACTTGGTACTTACGTTTAAATGTAGGTGGTTAACTTAATAAACTTCGAGCCGTACATTGTACCCGAAATGGTTGTTTCGGTGTAACTTGTTTACTTCGTTAAAGTACTTTTATAACGGGCAATGACCATGAAAGCTTGCACTTTATTCCGTTGTACTCTTTATAAAAAAAATAAAATAAAAATAAAAAGTCGTATGTTCGTTGACAATGAAACAAAAAGATTCCATGTTCAGAAACATGTTCACGTTCATGTAAATAATAATTATTGCCACGAGATCTCCTTTATTACACAAATTTTGCATTTAATTAACAGTTATAATAAACGCTGCTTCTGTTGGGATTAACGACGCTTAAGGACGCACATCCACATTTAAAAGTAGGCTATATCGAATGCACTCGCTCTTCATAGATTGAAGGGACAACGGCCAGGGGAGTTTTGAGGGCATTTCAGGATGCTTGAAGATCTCACCTCTAATTATCTGATGCACATTGCAAAGAATGCACGTGCCTATGCGAATACAATTTTGATCAGCCTTACATATATATAAGATAAGCAATGAAAGCAGTACTGGGCATCCGGTGAGCCTCAACATAAAAGTGATACTTAAGGCATGGTACACGAACAACTCAACAATAGAAGGTGTTGGAGCAGGCATTAGAGGGCTTAACTATTTCCTTCAAACGCCTACAGGAGTCAACACCAACATATTTCAAGTAGAGAGTTTTACTTTAAATCTGATTTACTACGTACTTTGTGACGTGTTCCAAGCCAATAATGGACGGAAGGAAATGGAAAGGCCCAAGGGAAGCACCGAACGTGCCTTTCATTGGTCGTAATGCCTTTATTGGTCTCCAAAAAAAGCCACATACAACAAGAAATAAAGACGTGGATGGACCTAGCGCTGGGAGTGTCCAAAAACAGGCGAAAGTATTCAAATTGAGGACCATTCAAATAGCGCCATCGTTCCATATCTTTCTAATTACTTTGTCGAACGATTTCTCTAGATTTTTGCATGTTTCAAATTTTTTTACAACTTTTTATGTTAATCGTCTTTATACGAATATGATATATCTTGTAATTGCGTGATAAATCTATTGAGCAGTTATTATTATTACCTTCTCCACCATCCTAGTACTTAGCTTAGACAATGGATCCAGTGTGAGATTGAATCCATTCTCCGGGATCCTCACAAGCAGCGTTAGACACATCCTCACCTTAGCGTTCATCCTAACTTGACTTATTACTGAATTGGTTTCCTATTGTATACAACAACGTTGTTTTATGTCTTTTATTTAACAAATTGTGCCTTGAGCTGAAGTTTCCTATTATACATCCATTCCACATCTTTAGCATGAATTTTAAAAATGTTACGAAAGCGACTAATAATATAATAATACCTACATAGAATTTTCGTTCTTTCTTATCGCTCGTAAACATGGTTTTTTTCGTCCGGTATATTACCCGTTTCGCGAGAAGAGAATGTTCTCGAAATAGGATATTTGCATTTAAAACAAATCTATTAGCATACACGCACTTAGCAAGCGCTTTCGCAAATAACGTACGACTTCCTCTCCTTCTTGAATATAATTAATTTGCTGGAAGTTGGCACTGTTTCAAAGAAAAGCGCCGGTTCGGAATTTTATAATTGGAGTTCGGTCGCCATTTAGAGCGTATTAGGCTGTTTCGCGTTCCCTTTCGTCCGGGCGAATTCCTATTTTAAATTTTGTTCGACTCGGTGAGTATTCACGACGATAGAGCGCCCTTCAAAAAGACGATCATAAAAAAAAACTATTGCTTCAATTGGATGCTAACCTAGAGAAATGAATTAGAGCGAACGCCGTATTTCGTGCGGTGGAAGGATCGTATCGACATAATCTCAAAAGATTAAATATTCAAATCGCTAAACGACTTCGTTCAAACTGACAAGACGTTTCGTAAATATCGACGCCAAGGCCGCGCGAGTTTCCATAAACAAACGATTTATATTCGAAGAGATTAGGACGTACGACGGGGGCGGATAGCATTGTAATTGCGATCTGTGCAATTTGCAAGGTTAATTTTGTCGCGCGCGTTTAATCAAAGGCGTCGCGCATGAGCCGCGTACAAAATGAAGGCGCGAAATCGTTTCTAAACATGTTCGTTACGTTCCGAGGAAATTTTAATTCGTCGAAGATTGAATTTATTCGACCTACATGATGTATAACTTCCATTGCTACAGCCGAAGCATGCCTCGAGGGATATTGTTGATAAAGCGTGTTGTTCAATAGCCGCATAATATCGATTAGAAATGCGATAAATACACGGCCAAGATTAACACCGGCAAGCATAGCAGTATCTATATCAGATTTCTTAAGCATGTAGTCTATGGCGAAATAGGTTAATCGGTTTTTTAACACAAAAAAAATAACTAGCGACGCTCTCGGGGAAAGAAGTACCTACATCGCTGTATTAATTAACTGGAAGTCATATTTACTGCAGCATTGCTCGCATTTTTCCCGGCATTATTACGCTGTACGCCCGTGCACTTCTACGTATATGCTTGGAAAATTGAATGAGATAACGCGGAGAAATATGGGTCCCCGTTAGGACACTAATAAATCTTTAGATGTATTAAGCAGGGGGGAATTCCGCTGTAAGGTAGAAAAGTGACGTGCACGCTCACGCCGTGCTCTTTAAGTAAATTGCAAGCTATTAGTAATCATTACACCGATAAACCAGTGAAGTAGATGTTAGATAGGACGAATAATCGCTACACAGACCGGTATTACTAACATCTTCTTACAGCTCTTAAAATATTTCCCCGCAGCTTATGCATGTCAACGGGTGTACGTTAGATGGCGTTTTTGGTAAGCGATGACTTTTACTTAAAGTATTGCTTCGGTCAGTTAAGGTCCCTTCCGCCTGTGTAATATGCACAAAAACGTTCGTAAAATGATAATTTGGCCGTATACGTACTTGCATTCAAACGAAGTCGCTTCAAAAATGCTGTAAAGTGACTTAAAATGTTGTAGAAAAAGGAAAAAAAAAAAAACAATTCCCAATAGCCTCAGCTTCACCAAGAATACGTGCGAACAAGATAGGAGTGTTTTGGAGTTCGCTGTACGCTAATCGGATATATGACCGCGTTAGAATGGTAATGTTGCCGGTCCGGTTCACCGCTGACACAGAAAATCGCGTAATTCATTTCAAAACGAAAAGCATTTAGTTCGCCCGTTCGGCTGACCCAATTTCCGTCCTCATAGTGCACGCTGAATAGCGCATTCGCCTGACGAGACAAAGCTCCGACGATACCGAGCTTTCTAAATACTCGGCGTGCGAATGCAAACGTCCGTCCGACTGGTAGCCGTCTCCCTCCCTTTCTCCAAGCGTCTCAAACGTAGCACCGACAATGAACTAGTTACCCTCTTACGATTGTCCTCGTTTCAAGCGGCAGATACGGATGCTAAGATTGATAAGTTCAAGACAAAAAATTCTCGACAACTACATTAAAAAGAAAAGAATAAGACATAAAGTATTATTTCATTGTTTCACAGCTTCGAAGGTCTCGCAATGAGTAATTGTCTATTTCATCGACTGAAACGTTTAAAGTCGCTTCTGTAGTCTGAAGGTAGCAACGAAGCGGATTACATTAATCGGGAGTTTCAGGGGAGACATAAATAAATTGGTTTAATTACATTACTTTAGCGCGCAATTACACACAGAAAGAATGCTAAATGTTTAATTGCGTGGAAAGACAAACGGTTTAGTACTTGCCGGTTAAACTGCGACTCTATACGATTAAATCGAATGAAATACAAAGAATTTGAAGGAAATAACAAAGAGTCAAATATGGCCGTATTATAAAGAAAACAAGCTATTTCGTTGAAAAATGTGGTTTGATAAAGCTCATTTATTCTCAAAAAAAATCACATCAAAATCTGATACAAATAGGCGTACGTAGCCCGGCGATATTCTGCCAGCAACTTCAGTTCACTCTTATAGCATAACTGTAATTCTTCATTTTCACACCAAAAAACCAGTAAGTGCTTTCTCGTCGTCGCTTTTCTAGCTTGAAAAGAGATTGTAAATCTATCGACCAAAGCGACTTACTAAAGTTGTAAAGTTACTATTATGCAGTTTGTCGTAACACCCCAAAACTTTTACCGACCGAGAAACAATTAAGTCTCCTTTGTTGGAATTCTTCGAGCGAAATAATAATTTTACAAGTTAAACAGTCTCGGAGGATTCTTTGAAAAATTTAATGCACGCTTCCATTGTTTCAACGACGTGCGGATTTTATACGGGGCGCAACAAGTTACAAGGATCGTCGAAGATCTGCACCGTCCTTCACGTTTCGTTTACGGCGAACAAGTTTACTCGTCGAAGAGAAAATTTCAGGTTCGGTTTACAATTCGCCTTGATTAATCTGTTATTGCTTCAACGTAGGGATGCTTTAAGCCCGTTCGCTTTGTAAGAACGATCCATGATCCATGATATCCAGATAAAGATAATAAACGTCCCTTTATTGAATTGCTTATACAAATGGTTCTAAAATATATCCGCCATTTTCCTATCCCCTTTTCTGATATTAACTTTGGAATACTGATACTATTGAGGAATAATTCCCTTCACCTAAGCATCTAACCATTCTCCCCTTTCACTTCCTGAAGGCTGTTCAATCCTCATTTAGAATACTGCCGTTGTAAACCAAGTGAGTGCTCCTAACGAATGAGTACGTTGAAAAACATACGTTTCATCATCTGTGACAATTTTAGAAAAAAAAAAAAACATGGGTGTGCCCGATTCTAAAGCTTCATGATGAATTTTCAGACGTTGTGTTTTTTGAAAGTTAAGTTAAAGATAATTCTTGGTATCTAACTTTGAAGCGTCACGTCAATAACATTGTACACTTACATAGGAAACGTTTCATTCATTTAATGCCAAGGCGATCGTTAATACTAGATGTAACGTTTCTCAACCCTCACTGACCTAACTCTATTTTTAGCGCCACCAATGTTTTGGTCAATTTTCATTAATTAAATCCGAGCGTGTCCGAGCCGCGGTTTAATAAATTATATTTACCCGTAATATTAGGCGAATCATTTTATTTGCATTTACGTTGCGGCTCCATTTCGGTGATTACATTTTAAAAGAAAAATACGCAGCGAATATCTACCCGTTCTATTCGGAATGCTACAAGACGACAAAGTAATCGGACGAAGCTCTCAAATAAATTAGGAAGATGTAATATATCGTGGAACGGCGTGAAAGTACCGTGCAGGAGAGATGCGAAAACGTTCCGTTGAATAAACGGGTCCCAGAGAAGAATGGTTGCAGCGAACGAGGAATAAGTGGACTGTATTGTTGCTACGAGGACCCTATACCGCTCCCTTTGTACAGCAAAAGGTTCTAATTAAATGCGTCAGGAAAAAAGCGTTTCGAACGCCTCGTTAATTGTACGCGGATCAAAGGGTTGTAGTCAGAATTGTGGAAGGGAGAAGTGTGTTTCATCGGTCGCCAACTTATTGCGAGACGAAGATATCATTACATCTAACAGGTGGCGCCCTCTGATATGCCATTCACCCAAGAAAAAAATAAAAGTTAATCAGAGTCTTTAATTTACAAGCGCAATCCGCTTGATGCGTTCCATACGCAGGCTATCATTACGTTTATTAAATCTTTTATACTAAACATTTGCAATTCGAATCAACTCCATTAACTTGGACGTTACATATTTTATTATTTATCGGCGTGAATGACGTATTCCGGCGTTCATTCCTTAAATTTCTTGATTCGCCATTTATTACCGCGGGCGAGTTTCTTTACGATCATTAATCAAACCGAATCGACGAAGATGGAAGAAGGCAAGAAGCGACGCGCTAAAAACGCAGGGAAACGAAGGCGGCGGCGGACGAGAGCGAGAAGACGACGCTCGTCGGAGAGAAGGAGGCGAATTCGAACCGGAAATTAAACTTTAAAACAACGGATTCGAGCGCCCGCTTCGGCGAATCAATTGAAGTCCCGCCGTCGGTCCCAGTGAAATGCGGACGGTGACACATATTCAATACTCGGGGTTCGTCCAGAATTGCTGAAAGGCTTGAATTTTAATTTTGCCGATTAATAACGATATGGAATATGATGTATATTGCCGTAACACGCCGTTTCGTCCTTTAAATAACTTACATTTACGTCTTTGAGCGTACGATACGCTTTTTTAAAGCAAAAAGTAAACGGCCTGCCAGCCGTCCAAATAGACTTTTGTACCATCATGCAAGATAGATAAAATCACGTATGGGACAATGATTTGCTGAGCAGCGACCTTAATTTATCCGAAACAGTTAGAGAAGTGCTCAAAAATCTCGCGGTTAAGGTGATCGCCGAGATCAAAAATGTCTTGGAGCCGCCAAGGATGTCGCCCAATCGACCTGGGATACGGGCGAATGAACAGAGTCGTAATCTAGTAGATGCCAGACTAAGTCTGGGGAGAACCTGGTTTTAGAAGCGGCCCGACGATTAACGGCGTGGCGTTATTAAATACACTTGGGGACAGACGAATCGCCGCGCCATCTCGCATACGTCAACACCGCTGCGTCTACGTAGAAACGAAGAGCAGGTTCAACAGTCAGAAGATAGTAAACTTGCAGCTTCACGACTGCTTACTTGAGAAAGCCGAAGGATTCCAGCAAATCGGAATAATAAAGCAAGCTGTTGATGGGCACGAAAGTTGGAAGTTGTTTGTCAAAATTAGAAGAGATTCTACAATTGCAAATTGATAATGACAAGAATTTTTTTATAAATCAATTATAGAAGGTATTAGAAGGTAGTTTTCTATTGTTCTCCGCAGCTGTTGTCTTTGAGGGAGTAACGTTCTTTGAGAAGAGATATTCTAATAATGCTTTAGGTAATTTTTATTGTTAACCTTTTTCTTCGGCTATCCGTCTAGCTATTGCATGGATGAACTTGTTAACGTGGTATAAAGTATAAAAAACGATTTACATATTCCTTATTACATCTTCCATAAATATCGTTCCAATGCAATGACATAGAACAACTGCATGCTCCTACTGACCCAGTGCACTCTGACATTCACCGGCGGACAGGCCGCTTTATCTCCGAGTCCGAGAGCCGGACACAACTTATACGGGACGATATCTAATGTTCCATACCGACAATATACGGCTCGGCTGAATACTTCCAATTAAAAAGAAAAAACGAAGGGAATGGACGAGGTGAATGAAAAAGAAAGTCAATATCGGCTCGTGTCATTCTAGGTTATTTACGCTGGCATAAAAAATCGCTGAACTATATGAAACGTATTCGAGCAAACTGGCCGGTAGCAACGAATTGCTTTTTCTTCTCATTAAGTTCGTAAATGCTATCGGGGAAACTATGATGTAAACAGATATGCTCGTTATCAATAGAAATTTGCGTTTTGTTCGTACATATGAGGTTGATTAATGGATTAGGTTCGCTTGCATTCGAGGCAATTTAGAGGGAAATACGTACCATTTGTTTTTGTCCAATTTTCTGGTATATAATTACGCACGCATGTTTTACGTAAACATGTGCGTGTAATCTATACGCTTCAGAAATTGGAACTCTGCGTCATGCGCAAATGAAAGCTTTCCAGGTGCGAAACTCAAATTTTAATGGAACTTAATGAAAATTATAGAACAGAGGAAGGCGACCTAAAAGACTCCTTGGATGTTGAATCTTCTGCATGGTGTGCCGTGTACACCGTAGAATAGATATCAATAGAATAATTATCAAGTTAACTTCGGTTAAACGAGGGCTCCAGAAATAAGTCGATAGACTCAAAAATACCGTTACGCAAGCTACTATAACAAATAACACATGTATGACGTAAAGAAAAAAAAAATTATAAACGAGCGTCTAAGCTATCACATCAGCTAATTTTAACAGTGACGTCCGATCGTAAAATGCGATCATGCAGCGTAATCACACCTTAATTCGCAGTACACGCCCCTACTTTATACAAGGTGTTTAATTCTTTCTTGGTTTAGCGTCTGCGTTGAATTCAAGCTTAAGTAAACATCGACGTCCGGAATCGAACTTATTATTTTCAGCACACGAAATGGTACCCGATATTAGATTCATGTTTACCTGTACGGATCACGGCTTGAAGACACACCCTCCTTCATCGTCGTCGTTCATTTAACGTTCACCTCTATTATCGGCGAGCTCTTTGAAATTCGCGTGGTATTATTAATAGAATCTCGTCCGTTATAGGAAACGTAAATGGTAAAGTTGATTTAAGTCAAGCTTCGACAAACAATCAAATTACAAGTTTTGATTATTTCCGAAGGCTTACTGAATTCGATCGAAAAGATGCAAATGCAACAATTATTACTTTCCCTGCATATACGACGATAGCTCTAAAAGTTTCAAGCTTCAACATGAAGATGGCGCTATATGTCGAACGTATTCTGCGCGTGTATTAAAGCGCACCTTTGAAAGCTTCAACCATGCTGGATGATCATCACTTGTGATTTAACTATCGTTTATCACGGTCAATATTAGTGTTTCTAAAAGTAGAAAAAGTCGAATATCGCGCCGTCATTAAATCCTTGGATTTTGAACAAAGTCGACTTAAGGTTAGAAGACTTGGAGGAATAGCAGAGCAGGTGGGCATCCTCAAAGAACGGGTGGGTCATCGATTTGATTATCAAAACCAACTAACTAATCGCGCGTTGGGTGTCGCTCGTTCGAATGAACATTTCCGAATGCCTCTTCCGATGATGAGCGTCGATTAATAAGCACAGATAAAAGCAATCTAAGGAGGGAAAGCATTGGCCGACGGATATGTTTCTGCCTACCTAGCGTTAACAACGTTACTCCGAGTGCTTGTCTACCTTACACCGCAATTTGCCTCGCAACCCAGATCATTAATTTCTAACAGCAACAAGTACATTTCCCGGTGTCATCTAATGCCAATGGATCTAGCCATGTCGTCTCGAAATCAACGACAAAAAGCTACATATAGGCGCCAAGCTATCTTATGAACAGCTTTATTTACTTATTGATCTCTCAGATATATTTTGTGATAACCTACTGTCAAAACCGGAACGCGAAAAAGAAGCATCGCATGATCCTTAAGCGCTTCTATCGGGTAGTTAATAACGCCGTTGTTTGAATGTAATCTTCGCGCAATGCCGTTATTATTCGTTTACTATCTTTGTAGTAGATCGAGCTTTTGCATCTATTCAACTATAATTTGCATTATTGCGCATGTTTTGCATGTTTCGTGCACGCTGAATTATTTACATGTTGCGAACGGAAATCAGTTTCACTACGACGCCTTGTTGAGAAGTTTCTCCCTCTCTGAATTATGCAGCGGTGAATCGGCTCCGACAATTCGTAATTTCGAAGACGCCACTAGCGCGCGTTTCGAACTGCGAATCCGAAACGAATATTCGCGGGACGGCGGGTCTTGCAATGGAGAAGATTACCGGGGACTGGATCGCGCTAAATCATGTATGGAACGAAAATTGAAATCCGGTGCTTGGCATTAATGCCTTTGCATCGGGATCCCGGAAACTTTCGTAAAGTAAATGGAACGGAATAACGTTCTCTAATAAACCGAGGATGTCATCCTCCGGTACGCTAAATTTATACTTTGGAAATTGTTTTGAAACAATGCCTTTAGGAAGCGGGAGGCAAAGATACGAAGAGCCTCGCTGCAGTTCTTACCTTAATCTCGTATTTGTTCATGTTTACCGTTGCGTTGTGCGAACGTATTAATACCTGGGATATTTGTATTTCTTTCATTGTTATCAGATACGCAGCAACCATTTTACTTCTTGACTCCTATTTGCGAATATGACTGATCGAACTCGAATAAAACGAATGTTGGGCCAATATTGGCGGCGCATCGGATACGGGATCGGGTACGCTATGTATGTATTTATGTAGAATTAGACGCTTGCATGAAATTTTAAGCTTTAATACCACCGGCTTATATTCTTTAATTGGACGGAAACATGATGGCGTTTATTTTGTATGAAATTTGTCCTTCCACAACAGGATCCGAGATATCTTTTTGTTCAGTTCTAGATTCTGAACGAACTATTGTAGGATCCGCAATGGACAGAAGTCAAGAAGTCAATAGAAAATCGCATTTCACCTTTGCACCCTCCGCCTGTTTTCCGAACTCTTCCCAATTCAAGTTGTTCCTATAGCATCCGATAACGAGCCGACGTACCATCCGTTCCTATCTTCAGAACTGCGTAAGCACGAATGTGTTCATCGACATTTCCGCAAGTCAAATCTAAAAGACGAAATGCAACAACAATGCAACAGAGGGAGATAATACGAAGGGGAAATATGCTTTAACGTAAAATTTATCGTCGACGAATACTTTCTAAAGAAAAAAAAAAAAACGGGGAGAAAAAGCAAACGAATAAGCAATAAACAATGAAAATGCTACATGTGAAAGTCGTTTATTAATTAAATTATAAGAATTATATGTATAAATAAAAGGAACTATTTTTGGTGTGAACAATTTTAGTTTAGATTTCGATGTAAATAACGAAAAAAGTCTTATATATATACATATGCATATAATTAGATAGGCATACATGACATGTTATATATATACCTATATATTTGTACAAAATAAACCGTTGACAATATTGAATTTAAAAGGAAGGAAGAAGCAGTAAACAGAGGAAGATAATATTACATAACTTTTAGATTAGGTAACGCCGAATTACGGAGGAAAAGTAGTATATTGTAATAATCCATTTGGTAACTAAATAAACGATATATGCTAATATTAGCTGATATTTTGTAGACGACGAGATTTTTAGAGCGTTGTTGTATATGTTGATGTTATCATTGTTGATGTTATTTTTCGTACGAGAACAAGTTTCCTTTATTGTTAACAAAATCGATAACGAAAGAAAGATATCAGGCTGTTGGACAGGCTAACTGTCAAAATTACAAAGATGATCAGACTGAAAGCCAAATACGTCAAAATTAAGCTGAAAAAGAAACACATTTCTTCCGCTACGAACGTTATACAACAATCACATTAACAATTGATCGATCAAAAATGTATAACCGAGGGAAAGAGCGAAACAGTACAAAATGGACGATTAAAAACGATACGTTCATTAACGAAGAACTACGAAGAAACGAACTGGCTTCATCTGTTTAAACGCACAACAATTTACAATAAGAAAATATAAAACGTGGTACTAGCTACTTACCGCACTCTTCGATACTATCTTCCATTTACGGCAGAAAGAACAATCCGAAAGATATCTAACCGAAAAACTTCTAGTAAATTTAGATCATCGAAAGGGGAAATTTTAAATTAAAGAATCATGTACGCGGCTGCCGGTGGTGCATCCTTGGCGAGCCGCCAAGCTCGCCAAAAACAACGCCAAAACAAGAAGGCGCAATTACAGAAGAATCAAAAAGCGACGGAACTACTACCGAAACCGCAGCAAGCGCAAAAGTTCCATAGCTATACCGATCACGGTATGCCGAAACTATCCAGAGTGGAAAGAAACGCTTTGAAGCCGCCTACCGCGAACGAAAGGAGGCACAGCACATCCAATTATCTGAAAGAACCGTCCAGAGCTAGAATAAAGGAGAGCCCTTCAATATGCATACCCGTTCAGAACCTCATAAATCAAAAGGAACCAGCCCAACCCCTAACGCCTTGTACCTTAGTCCAGAACGCTCTACCGATACCTCATTCTCCGTCGATTCAAAGCCAATTACCTCAGATCACGATACCCGAAGGCGATAAGTCGTTGGAGAGAAGATGCAGTTTCGTACGTCAAGTGGAGGAGATGGAAAAATCGCAGGAAGGTGGCGTCTTAGACCGTTGCAATCACATCTGCAACTTTGAGATCCAGGAGAAGAGCTGGGACAAAAATCCTGCTTTTTATACGGAGTACGATAGGTCGGCTCTGGGAAGCTTGGATTATCCATTTTCTGAGGTATTACGTTAAATTATGTAAATACGTTTGTTTGGCATTAAAAGGAAAGATATACAGAGTATCATCGTCGTGAGTAGGCGTACGTAGAAACGGTCGAGTATGGGGAAAAAAGCGGAAGTAAATAACGAAATTTCGAGAAATGGATGTGACGTCGGACATATGTTAATTTCATTATCTATTTTACCTGTTCAGGGAGCTGTTCAAGCTCAAGCAAGGCGATTGAGCAGCTCCTTGAACAGCCCCTTAATAGATGAATTTGACCAGCTTAAACAACACATGAACAGCGAGCACATCTTCTTTAACCGATAAATTAGGTAATTAACATCTATCCGATGCCACGCCCATTTCGACAAATTCTTCCGCTTTTCTTTCTTCAATACTCGACCATCCGTATGTCTACTAACGTGGACTCGGAATATTGTGCTTCTTTAAACAGATTCTCTTCAAAACCGTTCTTTCCTTATGACGAGGTCTGTTTGAAGGATTCGTATTACCTTGAAATAATCACTTGTTAATACATGCTCTGCTAAGGTTTAAAAGTTTTGGAGTTATTCGAGTTTGTTGTACGCGTTAGGCAGATATAATTTTTTTGTACCTAGACTAAGCGTAAATATAATAAAGCATAAATACGCGTGCGTTTACGTACAAAGATTTTAAAACGGTTCTATTTAAACTGAACTTTATATTTAATAATGTTCAAGGCTTGAAATAAAGGCAATTGCTACTATTTGTATGAGTTACAGCATCTTATTTTGAATAAAAATGTAATCAGTGCCGGTTACATGCGCTAGCGAATGGTGAATTCCTGAAAAGCATAATAAACGACTGAAAATGTACGCCTTCGAGGGTTTTCATAACCTTCCATATAGTCTCGTCTGACACGTAATTAATTGCATTTTCTTACACGACAGTTAGTCGCATGGTAAAGGCTTATATTCATACTGATATTGTAGAAAGAGGCGCAGTTATAAATTTTGTTTCGAGCGTGTTTTTCATTAAATGCAAATGCGTTTTTGTAGCTTATCGTAACGTTTGAGATTTATTAATTGCTGCATGTGATATTCAGAAACCGGCCGGTTTATAAAATCATGCAAGAACATTCGTGGATATAGCTCTCGCACGGGCAGCGTGAATTGATACGAATCCTAGCCCAGCAGCGTTCTTGATTAATCTTATAAGTTATGCTGAATATGATGCGCCTACCGCGCCTATCTACCGTAGTATGCAAGCGTTATTAAATTAAAGTGAATAGCCGCGTAAAGTTGAGAACTAGATGCTGTTTGATGTATTTCTCATTCGAACGCCGAATCGACCTGCGATGCTACGCCGCCAATTACCCGTTGGTTTCACAGAGCCTCCCTTTGTTAACCATTACGTTAATAGCCAGGAAAAATTCATCAAGCTCGTACTGATCCAATTAAAAACCGACGGAAGGGTTAGCCTGACAATAAAATCAGCGTGGACGGTTGTATTTGAAGTAAGCACCGGATACTAATGCCTTTTTCATTTAGGCACGTACGTATTTGCGAGTCTTACGTACCATATTTCTGGTTTTACGTGATAAATAATAATTTTCTCAATGCAACCGTTGTTTATTTGGCGATTGGTCGGCGCGACTCAGAAGAAACAACGTGTTTTGATGTTTGATTGGTCATTACGAAGCTGACAACACGAACGTGTTGACCGGAAATGAAACGACGGTTCTATACGACGATCCTTTGGCTACAAGAGAAACGATGGGATGTCAATGAAAAGGTGAATCCGTCCCTGAGAAGACCGGAGTGACAAAAAAAAAACTGTTGGTTACAATTTTTGGGTTAGAGAGGAGTACGCATTTTAAGACAAATCATCACGAAGAAAGCTAGAGCCAAGCCATTTTTGAAAATCAGCGGATATGGTGACATATTTGACAAGAATGTTAACAGAAGAGAAGCGATTATAAAATCAGAGACAAGCATAAAACAAATAGAGCTGAAGGATTGTTAACTTAATAAGTCTTTTTCAAGGACTTGAATCTAAAGACAACGTGAATGCATCGCTAGAACATTACTGCGACTCATTCCACTAGCACGATTCTTTGGTTCCCTTCTCATGTACAGTTACGAGCGCACAAAGTGACCGGTTTATCGCTTTATTTTCGTTGCGTAGATCAGTCATTTCGTGCGCTCGAAATTGTACACTGTATATCAAAGTGGCCTTCGTCCAGTCGGAGCAATCAGACGCTTTAGTAATTTGATAGCACACGCTGTACAGAAGCAGTATATAACAAAATAAATAGTCTCCGTTGACGAAATTGTACTCTTCAGTTGGAGTTGTACCAGCCTGTCTTTTTTTTAATTGAAGAGGTTAATCCCATCCAACGCTTAAATATGCTACGTGAAGCACCTCGACTTTGCACGGCTCGTGTAAAAAAATGAAACGGGATGAAATTTGCATCCTTTATGGTAATTGTACATCGCGAGCGACATGCCGAGCATCACCATAAAACCCAAGAGCAGGCTCTCTATCTCTCTCTCTCCTGGTACATCGAAGTAAGCACTTATTGTACGCCCGAATATACACATCATAACCCATTTACGAGCTCGTCCGTGATTAGTCAAAACACGATCCCGAAAACCGAGAGCGGCGCGCAAGGGATCTCATTAAATTCCGATAAATTCGTGTTGCAACATGTTTTCCATCAATGGAAAGCCGCACCGTCTCGTACCGCAAACTCGATTGATATTCCATAACAATCTCGGAACGGCAGGGTAAGTTAGCGGCCCGTAATGAAGCACCCTTATCAATACGTCGGCACGTATTTCGTCTGGATGCTGTGACGATGCCGCTGTAAAATTCTCTCTCGACCCCCTAGCCGCTTGCTGAAAGGCGGCGAGGCTGATTCCCTAGGCTGATGGCGGTGGCGGCGTTCCCCCTCACCCACACCTCTCGTTCCAGATAGAGTGTGATCGATCCCGAACGACAGAAAGCGCCATCGGTGCGGAACCAACATGTTAATGGGTTAATTAAAAGTGATTGACTGGTCCTTTTTCAGCTTGGTTTTGTTCAGATTATGGCGATTTTTAATACTAGCGGATTCCCTTTTAAGGTAAAGAGAATATCGCGTGATCGTTAAATGGCAAATTCCATTGTTACCCTTCTCGGACCTACATCGGCTTCTTTTCTTTTACGCGTAAATTAACCTTAAAATCTTTTTGTGGCATTCGTCCATTAACGTTAGCAATAGATTTGAGAGGCAATTCTAATAAAGAGGCGCCAGGCACCGTTCACTTAACTTAAATTTATTTTACTTGCTCGACGGTCCCGTATATAAGTTATCGTGCTTACAACTAATTTGTAGTTCATCGATCTATACGCTAGAAGACATATCGGTTGCTGTCACAACGTCCATTTGACTTCCGGCGTATCGACCGATGATGTAGATCAGACGTCTCTTCCCAGCGGAATTTTGCGTGGCAATATGGTGCGGATATTGGCGCAATACGAAGTAATATATTAGATACATTGACCATTTTATTGCTTATTCCACTTTTGCAAAATATTAGACGCTGTTGAACAATTCGGAAGGCTCTGGATAATATGCTAACGTTTAATAGTTACAAGAGGTTCAGCGAATCACTGTGTAGAGACAAGTTCAATTGAAACGGAGGTCTGAATAAACTTAAACAATTTAGGTTTCATCGTTTACCACTCGAATAAAAGAAAATTACCTAAAACAATCGGTTAGCTTAAACCGTGATTTTAGATTCGAAAGAGACGTTGGTTCATGGTGCCTTATAAACATGTTCTAGTAACTATGATGATGGAGGCGTCAAGTTGTTCGTCAAGACAAACATTCATTGAATAATTCCTGTAATCGTAAATTGAAATTTAAACGAATCCAATAGGAAGGGTTTAACTGTTCTCCGTCGCATGTCGATCGCCTGTTCGCCGGAGTAAAAAATACATTAAACTTTGAAGTGTACTTTACTAAACAACCAAGTACATTAGCTCTACGTTTAGTACACACGAGTATATCTTCAAGAAAAAGGAAAAGTAACCACGCTGTCTCTTTATACACGTAAAGCATACGTGTTATCGTGCTATTCACGATTGCTACTCGTAGAAAAAATATCGATGCAATAATTTAGATTAATAAAGGAGAATGATATTTTCATGTATGTAGTTTCCGTTTGGATATGATACGAGATCTATAAATACATTTCCAGCCATAAATCCGCTAAATTATTGTAATATTTGTATTATTAAATGCTATAAAGGCTAAACGTATGTAAATGTATTCCTCGATAAATCACGTCAATTTTTCTACCTTTTTTTTATGTGTGTATTATATACGTACATACATATGTATGCCTAAAAATCTGCTTAAAGTTGGTTATATACGCACCATAATACGCAGGTCGTCAAAAACAATATACCTACTCATAGTGTTTATACGTGGGGAAACCATGGTAATCATATCCTCATTGCCTAGAAAACGATCATATCCCTTGATTAGTGTAATAATTAACTGATTCATTGCTCTTGTCTTAAGAAATTTTTAAATCATTTATTTTAGAGCGACGTCCCAAGGTATCTTACTCCAATACGACAAATTTTAAATAGAGCACCACTTATTTTTACGTTTTTGGAAAAAGAAGAAGGAAGAAGGAATATTGCGGTACGCAGCAAGAAAGGTTAGATGTTCTGTTTTTGTCCAAATTCACGCAAAGTGGAGCCAGAGCTATCCAAATGCTTGTTGCTAGTCATCGTATTGCTAAAATTTATGAAATTATTGTAAGGGAACGGATACTGCTAGCCCTTCAGCTTTGAAATTCATTTTCGAATGCCCGAGATAAGCAAGTTTAGATTTATAATACACTGGTCATGCGATTTTGAGAAAAGGTTAGGATGCAAAGCGTCGTTGATGGATCGTCTAGGAAATGGAAATGGAAATGGATGTCTGTGATCCATAGTTTAGAGACGTTGTACAAAAAACGCCGAGTTAACGAAAGTTTTGGGTGCAACGTGAGTTATCTTCGAGGAAACTTAGAGAATGCGGTGATGAACGATGAGATCAGAAGCGTTTAATTGAACCGAATAAAATTTCGAAAATATGGCGACGACGACGAGTCAACAGACAGTCTGAACGATGGCATCTCCATCATTTTAGGAGATTGTGGATTTTCATCCATTTCAATTCAAGACGGTGGATCGTATTGGATCCATCATCTTGCGTTTGGCAATTTCGAATGCAGATTTGTTGTCAGCGACCTCTCTTGGTCGTTCTGTTAAGTTATTATGAAAAAGCACTAGGCTATGATGCTTTATGCCCACAAAGTATCGTAGATGGAAATTGGTATATCTCGAGAAATAAAAGTTGATCGAAATAAACAAGAACGAAAGGGAAGAAATGATGATGATGATGAATACATAAGCAGATATGAGGGTGCTTTTATCCCAAATATCATCGAGAATCGAGAATCTTGACGTGTTAGGACAGAGATTCCAAAGGGGAGCATGAAACCTTTCGAGATCACATGGTCTGATTGCTGGGTCTTTTTATATGGGTGTCAATAGATACGATTGGTGACAATGGTTTAATATGCGCTTAACCAACGTTACGTACGTATCTTAGCAAGAGATCATATAAGGACAATCGAAAATGGATTTTAAAGTTAAAAACTAGTTCAACACGATGACTGTATTTACAATCAATGACAAAAATGCAATCTTTTGATTATTTCATCAAACATTACTTCGAAATCAAGGAAAATCACCTCCGGTCATTCCCGTAACCGACAGAACCACACATTTCGCAGCCCTCTGTTATTTTTCCGAAAACGTAAAAATACGCATGATGTTACGATTTAAAATAAGAAAGTTTACGTCACTCTCGGGAACGCTGTAAATGTAATCGATCCATTTTTCCCCCTAAAAAATATTCAATGTTAATACGGCGCGGATACATTGCGACATTGCTCACCGCGTATTTGCAGTTAAGTGTGAGATGTTTAGTTTTATGCCGCGGGAGAGGGAGACCTTTGTTATCCCGGTAATTTCATCTTCATGCAATTCACTCATATTTCGCATCGCACCATCATAAAATCGCTATTTTAATCTAAAATTAAGTGGAATTGCGCAGTAGAAGGTAACACTACGAAAACATGGCGCGCCAAGAAGGAATTGCGAAGTTTTAACACCAAACACTAAGAAGAAAATGAAAATCAGACTCGATCCTGGATAAAGAATCCCGCCAGAAACGAAACCAAAAAAAAAAAGATGTCCGCTGAACTTTCACGCGATCTAAACGAGATTGATTGGAAACGGTAAGGAGGGTGAATGAAGAGGAAGAAGACGGATAATAGCCTGGGTTATTTAATTTTAAGAATCCAAAACGGAGGGGCCATTGTCTGACCAATACAACATATCAAGTACTTAGAAGAAATATATTATATACTTACACCTAACAACTATCTTACATAGAAATATATACACATAAATATATGTACATACATAAATACTATACAGAAACAAATCTACTTGTGCTATTTTCCGAATTACGCTTTAGCTGAATTTATTTTGGATTTCGAGGATACATAGTGGAGAAGCAAGGAGACGATCGACGACTTCGGGAGGCTTTTTTGTGGTTTACGCTTGACCTTACATGTGTGTACATCTCTATGCGATATTTTTTGCGAAAAATCTACACTAATACATATAATATACATATATAACATATATTTTGATATGAATCTTTTATCTGGGAAATCAAAAGGAACAAGATATTCGAAGGGGAAACGTACGCGTATCTGGAAGAAGAATTCTAGAAGAATCCACATATCTATCTGGTTCGCCTCTTGTTCGTCTAAATGTGCTGTTCGTATACATACCTATATATACAAACATATACTCAAGTGATAGATGTCTTCTGAAGCAACAATAATTGAAAATATATATTTCTATATTGCAAAAACGTGTAATCTGTCGCTTACCCGCGAGATGTCTATTATCAACATGAAAAGCATCAAATGCGCTACTCGTCAATGGTTTGTCCGAATTGTCGCTTGTGATCGGTGTCTATATGTTACATGGAAACAAAATGAATGAAAACATAGATAACGTTATCGATATTTTATAACATAAATTTACCTTAAGCAACAAAAAAGAAAAATATATAAATATATAATCAAATACGTCATGTAAACGTTAATTCGTGACTTTGACTATACCCATATTAGTGACTAATTAACAATAAGACTATTCCAAACGACTAATATAAGTAGTAAACAATGGCAACCGTGTACATAGAAGACGATTTCATTAGAGGAACTGTGCAACTAATCCGTATCTACATCATCTATCCTAAGCAAACCTCGCGTGTTAGTGCGGGAATGTCCGATAGCTAATTAAAGAAAAGTAATTGCATGAGTACGGCAGTGTCCGCAGGAATGCAGGCGGCGCTTTTAATCCGAGAGAAGCAGCGTCTTCGACGCAAAAAATTTCGCAGAGGTCGTTCCGAACTGCCAACTCACGTGGCCACCAAGGACATAGCACCATTTCCACCTTATCCACCCGGATCATGGGTATGTATGCGTAGTAAAGTAAGTAACGAAGATGGTCTTCGCTCCGAATGACTATTTCATGTTTTGATCGCTTTTGTACTTGTGTAATTCGTATTCGTTTAATGTAAGCAACAAGACAACAATATAAAACACGCAAAGCGCTAATTTTTATCGAGCTCTTCCGTTGTTTGAATCGATTCGAGATTATCGCTGGTATCTTTGATACGTTTAAAGGCATTTCAACATTGAAATTGTTTTATTTAAAAGGAAGAAAGAAAAAAAACAAACTTGAGAATTATGTATGTTTTTTTTTTTTCTAAATAACTTCGGCCTTTAATTAATTAGGAAGATCTATCGAAAGCAATTCGTAGCGGGATCTCGCAAAGATAACGACGGTTACTAATAATTTTTGCCGGAGAACCAACCATATTTGTGAAATTAGTTTCAGTGTAATTGATCGATTTCCTTTGAAAATATAACAAATGCATACTATACTGTCACAAGCTTGGCAAACAGAACGGTGCATGTAGGGCACTGCTGTAATTTATTCAGAAGGGAATTAAGAAATCAATACGGAATACGAGTACGTAATGTAGAATTTCGCTAGCGTAAAATGATGAGTCGACAAATGCAACGATCAATCAAATCATAAGAGGATTTAAATGTGATTTCCAACGAAAAAAAAAAAACAACCTGTTCGAAACGGCTAGAATTTCACAGAATAAATAAATTAGAAGAAGTATTGCGTAAGTGTTGAAGTCTTACCTTGAAATATACGTTAGGGAAGTAAACTGTGATATACAAATTTTGCTGCCATAAAATAGGCGTTTAAAATCAACAGGTTAGAAAATTGCCGATTGCTCGGCTGTCTGGAAGACCCGGTTACTAGGACGACTAGTTGCGAGAGTCGGCGTGTTTTTATAGGATTTCGCCATGCGATTCGGCAGTATTTTTCAACCGACAACGATTAAAAAACGAAGCGCAAGGGCGAACGGAGAACGAATCTAGAGTCTACTAGGATCAAGTCGCTCGAACGCGGCGAAATGTTTACAAAGGAGCTTTTATTTGCTTTTGTTAGATCTGATGTATTACGGTTTCCGTTTGGAAGCGGCGCTTGTTCCCCTTTCCGTCTAATGTTTTTAGCCGGTGAGCTTACGTAAACAGCAATTTTGCAGGAGCTTAACGTGAATACGTTTAGCATCGCTCCGCAAAATGTATTTCACGAAACAGCGATCATCTTTTCCAATTACGATTCATTGTATTCCATGAAGATATTCACTGAATTATCGAAGAATGGTTTTGCCTAAGTATCGGGTCAAATTCCGAAGCTTTCGGGTTCTTCGAAGTTGTTCTCTTACGCATGTTACATGTATTGAGGAACTCATACCCCAACCTTTGGGGCTTATTGTTGAAGACTTTTCTTTTTAAACGACCCCGCAGAGAGAAATCGAATCGGTTTAAATCGGATGACCTATACTAGTACGATTCGTTGCCCAACAACACCGGCCTACACAGTAAGCTTTTGGGGACGCAATGTGGATTCTTGCAAATCCATTACATCATTCTGAACATAAAATATTGTTCAGAAGATTTGGCTCGTTATTAGATATTTCCATCATTGTTGCGTAAAGCTGCCGGAATCATCTTCGTTAAGCTCATGCAGAATCTACATCTTATAGAACTTTCATTTGTTTTTGCTTATTATTCGACCAGCGGATGGTTGAATTATCCGCTTCGGTAACACATCTAGAGATCGATCATCATTAGTGATTGATTTAGAGCAGCCGGCTCCAGGAATACTTTTAACGTCGACCCGTTTCTGTAAATTTAGTAACCAGTCTCGAAACCGTCGACTAGGCTATGGAAGTTATCTCAGGTTGAACGTATTTGAATGAACGGCGTATTTCGTTACATACCATTCATCATATGTAACCATCGTGAGGATTTCGATTCTTTTAGTTGTAGTTAATTCCAACATAAATATTTCGTTTATCCAATCTGCTGAGAATCTGTTTTTTTTTTCCATTATTACTATCGTTACTTGCAAATTATGTTTGACCGACGCAGGATATAAATTAGTCATTTAACATTAGCCCAATATTGCCCACAAAACCGAATTACTACCCCGGCCAAATCGACTTCTCCAGCTTGACCCGTAATCCGTTCGGGAACGGAACATTAACATTCAAACGACATAGCGCGCGCAACGTTATAACTCGTCCGCTAAAGTTTCGAAAGTTTAATTATATAGAGCAGGTATTTATTGGAAATGCCGTACGGCGGACTATCGTAATTAAAAGCGAAACGGCGACTTTTCAACGGTATCAATTTTTCGGCGGAGATCGATGCTAAGAGAAGCGGCTGATAGGTTACCGTAGGATGTCGATTATCCTGCGGAACGAACGTGCTTCCACGTCTAGTTTCTGGACGTATGTACGTACGCACTTTCGGTATGGCACCCCATATTCGATCTAATTTGATAAAGTGTTTGTTCAACATGAGTTCCCAGGAATGCACGATATGTTTAACCTCAAAATTCCGCGAAATTACGTTCAACACCTTAAACATCGCATACATCGCACACGATTTTTTGCTTTTGCTTCGATTAAATCAAGTAAGTACACCTATTTCGTATATTGAAGATGAAAACGCGGGGTCAACTTTAATGAACGGACGTTTCTCGCAATAATAAAAGGAGATTTAGAGAACGTGATGCGCTGGGGAGAGCGAGACGGGCGCGATTCGATCCTCGCTATCCTGCTGGTCGCCTTGACGGTGCGTGGGAAGTCCATTAAAATTCATGCGGAGGCGGCTATGTGAGAAGTCTCGTCTCCTATGCTTTCCTATAACGCGGATGTGTTGCGTGTCTCCTCGTTCGAAACCGATGTCTTTTCCTTTTACGGTCTCCAATTTCAGTTCGGCGTAAATCATTGCAAAGTATAATCTACTGCTCGCTGCTACTTCGGCAGTGTATAGCTCAAACTAGGTAATCAAGTATCCGAGTGAAAATATTTTTCCTGCCCGCGTTGGGGGTATTTTACACCACGTGTCGGCTTATCAGGTAGACACGTACTAGAGCGGTGACGGGCGTAAAACGAGAAGAATCGAATCGATGGTATTGCATAGTTTCGTTTTTTTTTTTTTCATCAATCGTTAACAGACGCGGCAGCCATTTTGCCGATAGCTTTTTTATCATGAAGAATGTTTTGCACATGTTCGCCGCATTAACAATCTCTTGGATCTACTAACTACGGCGGTCTACTAACGCGATATCATCAACTTTATTGCTCATATCGTCCGTAGTCAATTCGATGGGACGATCTGGCCCCTCCTCATCAAAGATGAAATTTCGGACAAGCTTAAATTAAATAAACCACTATCTGATAGGTAGCTACCGTAGAACCAATTGCATCTTCCTTTGCCATATTTCCACAAATATATAAATATGCTCACATTCAACCGTTCTACTCCAAGATTTTGATAGACGTCGATCAAAGGATAGTACTCACTCGGTAATGCAGATTTTGACGTAAATCGCCGTCCGCTTCCCAACGGCCCTCCAAAACTCACGTACCTTACATTATGTTGCCTTTCAACTCGTATTTTAACGGCTTAATCTGAATTCCCTTCGAGTATAAGTCTTAATCGACTTTACTTCGACGCAAAATACAGCAATTCAATTTGAAACGAGTCCGTTTTCTAAAGCTTCCCAAAAAATTATTGATACCGGCTACGGCTGTTAATTTAGAGAACCAGTAAATTAATAGCAACTCGCGTTGCTAGTTTCATGATGAATCTAACGAACACGCAACGCCGCAGCGTCACATCCTTTATTTACCAACACACGAACTTCCACAATTTACATACTAAATAAGGCTGGTCTTGTTCTCTTACCAATTCTGCGAAGGTTACGCTGTAGATTGGATCGCTATTCACCGAGGCGGTTGGTTCTTTTTTTCTTATTTACGCCTCCTCTAAAGGATTGATTTGAATTATCCGGGCCTCTTCGAAATAAGAGGAAGAAAGAAACTACCAGAGTGCGAACTCTAAGGATTTGCCTTCAAGGATTAATGCCTCTTAGTTAACACTTAATATAATTCAAGTGATAGTAGTACTCTTCACTATTACCCTAAAGAAAGTTCCATAATGTTAATAGGAGCTTTCTTACGAAGCAATGTAATGAATAATAACATCGAATTATTCCTGTTTTGATTACAGTCTTTGACAAGTCAGGAAGCAAATTACACACGCATAAATAGAAAACACCAGCTTTTCGTCCAGAAAGAAATTATGGCAATTAGCAAAAGATCAAAGTCTGACAGTTAAATCGTAATAAATAAGGCACACGGAAAGACTATTAACTTGGACTGCGTTTGCTTAATAAATACCTACAAATGTCATGCTAATGATTACGGAGGCGCGGAGAACCTTGTAGATTTCGTTATCATTTAATGGACGTTGTGCGGAGAAATCGATAATTACGCGACGTATCCCACTTTAATGCAAGAATACGCATAATTTATCCTTCTTATACGTTGGTGCTACAACAATAGAAGTAATGCCTGCTCATGTTCAAAAAAATGTCTTATAAATAATACGGCCCGAGACACGCAATTCTGCCACCGTCTAATTTAGCGTATCCATTTACTGCAGCACGTTGCCCAGTGACCTTTTTTTAGGGAGAGTATAATTAGGTGCCTGAAAAGAAAATTGCCTACTTCTGGCAAGTTATAGTGTCATTTTTCAAGGAAAATGCCTTTTGTGGAATAACTATATTTTCGTTACCGTAATACGGCCAATCGGGGTGAAGTTATTTGGAATGATGTTATGGGGTGAGACGTGTACAGCCTAACAGCCTAAGCTTTAGCGTTTCGTTAACTTTGAATGCCGAATCGTTACATCGAATGCAGCTTCTAGTTTGTGCCCGTATCGTCTTAGTCGGATTCAACATAATGCGGTAAAGCCGCAATGGTACTTGGAAGTACTTATGATAACTATCGAAGGCAATGCTTTCTTCGTTTGACCGTTGTGCAAAGCGAGTTTCGACGGCGTTATGTGACTCTAGATGGGACATTGATACTTTACTGAATATCGAAGATGAGCCGGAAAAGTGGTTTTTAACCGGCGAACCCGTGTAACGGCGATTCCACCAGCTAGAAGGGATATGGTAATGTTTTTGTCTATGATAAGACATAATCTTAATTGGTCAATTGGAGAAAAAACATTCTCTGCGGTCAGGGTGGACGATGACTAGAGAGGACAAAGACCGGTGGAATTGTTGTTTTTTGCCACGACTAGGCAAACTCGTGTCCGTTCGTCTCATGATAAAGGCTTCGTGTTTCTATTGATTTCCTCCGAGAGTCGACAAAACACGAGTCTGTCCGGTCGCTGCAAAAGAGTGGTGGTTCCACGCGGCTTTGTCCTCTACATTGATGACGTCTCGGCATCGACAAGAGCACTAGCACACCATTCCCGTTGTAGGTATCTAGACCAAAAATATATTTTGGACGGCCGTAAATAATATTCTGGGTTATCCATAAATCCACAAAATGCAATATCGTAATTTGTTACGTTCTAATCGGTATCGGTTAATAATAAAGAGGAACCGTAATTTTGCGAATAAACGGTTCAAGTACCTTAAAGCATCCAGCTACTTCGAAATATGTCAAACCAACACTTTGGACGATGGTATCTCTACACGAAAGGAAGAGAAGAAGGCGACGGATCGTTATCTCTAAACATTTTCATTCCTCATTTTAATTGAACTTAATTGCCGTAGCGTGTTTTGATTCGACGAAAAAAAAAGAGCACTGTACGAGCAGTATTCGTACTTTCGAGCTATCGTGGTATGTATAAAGAGCCATAACCGAAAAAAAAAGAACGAAAACAACGCGAAATTATTACACGGGGAATGGCAAGGTACAAAATGTGACATTTGCAATTTCTGTTTTAAATATACGCTCGTCTACTTGATCAATATATGTATTTGCATAAAGTTTACATGTACGGGAGGTTGTCTACGTAGCTCCTTCCAAGTTCCGTAGAAATTATACCTTGTAAAGAAGTGTTGATTATCTTTGAGGGAATAAAAGGACGTTATTGCTTACACGTTAACTGATAAATACATTTAATACGGATAACGAAGGCTTTAACCTGTAATCGAGCTTCAAAAAAGATTCATAATCTCATCCGTTCCAGAAAATATCGAACGGAAAATTAAGTTAATCGCAACAGAAAAAATATTTACGATGATCGATACTTGTAATTATCGACGAGAGCGGGCACGTACGTACGCGGACTATTAAATTAACATAAACAACGAGGCGGGGGGAATGCAACGAAATTGGAAAATCAAATAGGGCTTAACGGCCAGGTTGACAGCGTATTTGATAACATTGAAATATGTATTTGCAAACGTTAGATCGCGTGAACCAATTTAGATGTACTGTACGAAGTACTGATTAGCATGCAGCGCAAGGTAATGAGAAAAACCGTGACCTTGCAGTGACTTTCGGCGTGGATTCCAATCCATGTGTCAAATATAACGTAGCACTACCAAGTGGGAAGGAAATATGAATATTGTCTCGCATCGAAGGTATTAGAAGAAGAACGAGGAATTATGACTCCTTAGTATTACGATAAAATTGTATTTAAAAACAACAACAATGTCCAAATAAAACGCAATTGTTGGACCAACATCGGGACTATATCGGCAGCATATCGGCTGTATATTCTTGATCATTAGGTCGGTTCCTCTCTTTCGTTCTTGTTGAATCTGACAGATTTACTTTATATGTTCTTCAAACGAAGAGTCCCATTCGTCCCATTAACTTCATTAATAAACTTTTTACCTTGTAAAAAAATCAAATTAAGTACCTGTTTCAGTTTATTTTTCATTGTCGATAAAAAAAGAAAAAAAAACATGACGTGATGCATGATACCTTCCGCAAAATCTTTCCTTTTTTTACCAACAATAAGTTTTTCTCATAAATGACGTGACGAATTCATATTTTACCTTTACGGCGAAATACTTTATCAAGTACAGAGAATTCTATGGCAAACCCGAGAATTCGGATCGAATACGTACGTAGATCCGAGTATTTACAATGAAAACGCTTTTACTTAGAAAATGCCCGCGTTCCGGAGCGTCCTTTAGGGAAATATCTTTCACCGTTTGCACGGATACCTCCGATATTCAGATGTTGAATATCGGCCGACGTGAATAGCGACACTAACGAATCGACGTAATGGATTTTGGGGGATATCGTGATAATCTGCGAGATTGCCGAAGATCTAAATTGAAGAAACTGATTGGAACTACCGTAAGGTTACCGAGAGTCAAGTGCATTAACTTCTTCAATTATTTCTGCGCTAAATACGTACAACATGTTCTTTTATATTATAACTACATGAGTCGTAGTCTTCATTCGACCCACTTGGGTCATTTTCAAGTATGCATTGGTAATCTTCCAATGTAGAATTTAAGCAGGAAGCTTTCAGATTTTCCTCGAAGGAGTTATTATATATAACGAACAAATAAATTGATTCGTTAAGTTAACCGTACTTATACGTACATTCAGTAAGTATCATTAGTTGTCCCACATAGTGCCTCGAAGTAGTAGGTATCGACTTACATCTGCTTAACGGCGCAATGGTCTTACGTACCGAAGCGTGAATATTCAAACTTGGCCTGGATAACTATAACAACCGAAGTAATCACTTGGTATATACGGAATAATATAATTCAGAATATCGTGTCCCACTTTCTTTGTTTATTGTATGTACCTCTATATTGGTAACACTGCTTCGCATTTACCAGCTTTTTTAACTGGTACATTGAATTGTAATGATTGAATGCGAGCGAATAATGCGAACATTTGCGAAACCGGCAATTGATTGAATAATAACCATTCAAATAATACGGTAGGCTTCCACGGCCAGGGATAGTTAGTTCCGTGTTATGGTAGGTAGGTAGTTACTTATTCTCACGTTATACACAGGTACATTAGACAAAATAAGTTATGCCTCCTCATGGCGGCCACCGGATTTCCGAATCCCGGGTAAAGAGGAAGACATTAATTATTTTGCTCACTGTACGTATCTCCACTATGTTTAGTAACTGGCGATAAAAGAAAAGTTTGCATATATGTGCAAAACAAATAAGACGGTTATACGCGCGACTAAGAATACCTTTTACCGTTTTATCGGGATTTCTATTAAATTTCCAGCATCGAAGCGTACTGAAACGGAGTACGTATGTACCTATAACGCGTACCTTCTGTTTAGATTAACACTACCTATACGCAGCTAGCCATAACACACTAAATGTCTTTGTGTAGTGTTCCCAGGGCCGCGCAGCTTGGCAGGAAAGAGAAAGAGGTAGACGCGGCTCTCTCTCAGATGAAGCGAGACAGCACCGCCTGAGGCAAACCGATGCACACCACCGATGGATGAAAAGGAACAGAGTAAGAGAAAAAAAAAACGCGCTTGTTGTTTGCTCGCCTCGCAAAACGCCCGAAAGAGCTTGGCCCCTCTGAGAAAATATAAATGCTATATAACTACTATGTGTATTTACTTCGTCGTCTTTTCGTTTTTGCTTTTTGTTTTCTCCACATGTGCGCGGATAGTTCGTACGGTATCGAACCGGAGCTCCAATAAGCTTTCTCCGGTGACCGTAATTCAGTATAAACGATATGGATGCGTTAAGAGAGAGAGAAATTCGTTTAGCTTTAATTTACTTATAAGTTGCTGCGAAGATGATGTTAAAGGATACCAAAGCATGTAGCAGATGTCATCAAAATTCTTTAATAATAATAATTTCATCGTTTTAATATGTATGTACACAGACACGGTATTCGTTTTGCTTCACATTTTTAATGCAAAATAAATGACCTTTTGCAAACTAAAATTAAAAAAATTAGATAATAGAACATTGTTTATCATTCTGTTCGTCGTCTTCAGCACTGGCCAACGTTTTAACGTAACGTTATACGATTCAACATTAACGTCCGTCGAAACATACACGGGTGCTAGATCCTATTGTTGAATGCATTTCAAATCGTAGGTGGTCTAGATTAAACAACAAAGGTACGAATTTCTCATTTGCTGAAATAGCAAGAAGTTTTGGCGGAATAAAGAGGAGCAGGTAACGGTGTACAAACATGGAAGAAGGTAACTTTCGTCATCCTCGTTTTCAATCTCTGGAGCCTCTAACATCGCGGTCAGGTTCTTCATCGCACGTTTTGCGACTGGTCGTGCTTCTTGAACGCGATTATCGATATCCTCGGTTTCTGGCTCTTTCAGAACATTAGGGTCAATAACAAATTTCATTTTTTCTTTGTCTAGTTCTCAATCACACGCTCGAAGAAGAAGTAGTTGTCGATAAGTCGATCATTGATGTATTTTCTTTCGGGAAATAACCTAATTTTTGATCGATGACTCTTGTCTCTTCTGGCGCGATGGCTCGTTAATACGAGAAACCGAAGTACTCTCTTTATGAACAGTTTCGTAGTTAGGTTTCTGTATATGTTATATGCTCTTTAACCGGCATTTTACATTGTGTTGAATTGAACGGATACTTGTTCCTCAATTTTTGGCCAGATTGTTAAACATATCTCAATAATGATCTGCCAGATGCTAGCGAAAACAGCGGTGGCGACAATCCAAACAGTGTTGTCAGAGTTAAAACTCGGCCGCCATCTTGTTCTTCTATATATCATTTTATCTTAATAGTCAAGTTCTACATTTTTTTAAATTGTTTTATTTTGCAAAAGGTCAATCAATGCGATGTTTTTTTTTTTTTTTTTGTATATATCTTATATCTATCGACTAATGTGGATTCCTTTTACTAGATCCACGACACCACATATGGTGGAAGCACAGACGACGAAGAGATGTTCAACGTTTACCATCAGAGCGCGGCAGCCAACGCCCTGTTGTACGTCGGTCTGGGCACGATAGCGATCGGTAGCGTCATCTTCTTCGTGGGCACCGGCGAGAAAGGCTTCAAAACCCTCGAACTCCGACTGATAGGGCCTACGCTGATAGCATGCGGCCTACTATGTTGCCTCATTAGAGTACTCCTGTGCGCTTGCCCATCCAAATGCGTCCGCGGTCGTAAGAAAACCCGCCTCAAAAACTCTTGCCCGCACAACAACTCCAGATATCCGCTTTCCAGAAAACGCGACCGGAGAAAAGATTTCGTCCCCGTAGAACAAGCGTCCCTGATGCGCCACAATAGCAATCACAAGAAGGTTTCGATCGCGGCGGCCAACAATAATAACGCAATACCGAGTACGAGCACGATGAATTTCCAAGAGCCGGCCATCTACGTCGAAGAGGATCCGCCTCGCAATCAGGGATCGCCTTCGAGACCACAAATTCCTCTAATAAGCGTTCCAGATTTCGCCGATTTCAATTCGGAAGAGGCGAAACGCATGTCGAGAGAGAACTCCATCATCGAGTTGCAGAATTTAGAGATCGGCTACGATCTGCAGAGCATCTCCAGCTGCGATAGCGATACGGTTATCGAAGTGGAGACCGCGGCGATTTCTAAGGCGGCGCCGCATTCGCGACTCGTAAAATCGCGCGAACAACGTAGCGGCGTTGGTGTCGGTCGGACCATCTCGTCTAGCGAACACGTAGAAACATGTTTGAGTGTTGTTATCGAAAAACGAGATCTCGGCGACGATACTAGTATCGAGAGTGGCGATAATGACGGCGCAATGAATAACATTAGTAACATTAAAGGGGCCGATGATGTCAAGGTGAACGAAATTTGTGATTATAAGTTGATGACGGTGAAGAGTAGTAAGGACGGCGCTGGGAACGATTTTGAAAGACAGAGGAATAATAGTGAAATCGTACTGAGTCCTCTTCAACTGGGACAATAATTACCTTAATGATAAAAAAAGATTCCATTCTTTTAAGGTTGATAGTCCAGTCACCTTTCCGTTCATTAAATGATATTTATTTCCTCCAAACTTGAGCGCGTATTCTAGTAATGATCAAGGTTCGGCATCGCGGTACGAATGAATCATGGCGATCTATTGTTGGGTAACAGGCTTAGAGGGTCGCTCAATTACTTCCTTAGACAGACGAAGGCAGAATATTTGGTTGAAATTTATTTTTATTTTCAAATTAAATTGTGTAATAGAATATAAATCCTTTACGGGAAAAATAAGAATATCTCGGGGTCCGGCTCTGTTAAAAATTACGTAATTCCGTTGTGTCGAACTTCACAGTAATCGAATAAAATGAACATATCTCTCTGTTATCTTCGCGATTAACACTGAAAATCCGCGTTTGCCAAAGCTTTCCCCAGAAATAAATTTAATTAATTAGTACGAAATTTAGGAATTGTCACATAATAAGCTTTTTTTTGCCTCTCCTCGATTATTGCTTTCTCATGTGCTCCATACTTCGTACAATGAATAACGTAGAATGCCCAAGCATCTCCATACTTTTTTTTTTTCGTTTATCCTGCACGGCTTATGGTCAAGGTAACGTTAAATCGTACGATGTAATAAAACCAACAACATATTAGTAGCTTAGAATATCCGAATGAGAAAATAGCCTCAAAAAAAAGATAAATACTTATTTCATGCTCTCTTAGCGACTTCATGCGAGCGCCATGCTCGAGATTATTAAATTATTCCATCACTTTACATTTAATTTGATGATTCAAGTAGAAAATACGCGAAAATACGACGTCTTTGCCGTCAAAATATAAAAGAAAGAGGAAGTTAATTAATTAAGGTTAAGGTTGTCCAGGTGTTAATATATTTCACATTATTCATATCCTGGCTAAATAACCTCAGAGGGTGATACAAGAGTTGTTCAGTTGAATTGTTGAGATGCAACATCGAGCCGTGATGATAGCTAACCATCTTAAAGGAGACGGCACACGAAGAAGGAGATGTCGTGGACCATTAGATACATAGAAATATCAACAATTGTCCTGTTAAACAAACTAGTATGCCGCTACCTACTTTATCAGTATCTAAACATTATTTACTGGCCAGCTTCTAATAAGAATTCTGTTTTTAGCGTTTTTTTTTTAATTAAATACTTTTATTCTGTTACTCTTACTATCATATATTGCAGCAGAACTAATTATAACTTCTTTCGTATAGAATACGGTGAAACTGGTTGCTCTACTTGTCTCGTTGTATATGTTTTTAGGTTAAGATTAATAACAGCAGATGTAATAAATTACAATAACAAAGTAAAGAATTCAGCTATTTTCCAAAGTAATGTATCTTGGTTGCAAATAAATAAAATTGAAAACAATTTTTTGCGAAGAAAGTGAACCGCTTCATTTAAATAGCCTCACTAAACATGTTATTAACACACTTGCTTAAGAAATCGTTGATTTTAGACAATTTAGAGGCGTTTAATGTATAATTGCATTTTTAACCCTTTAAACTGGACTATCAACCATACTGTAGTAACTAATGGAATTAAAAAAATTTAGATTTTAGGAATAATACCAATTGTTCTACTGTTGTTATTTTATATTAACGCGTAAAACGAACCACCCAAAGAAAAAAAAGATAATTCCTCATCAACGCTGCTAACCGTTATCATTTAATTTCGTAAATGTAATAGCTTTAAAGCGAAAAACTTGTTTTGTATGCGTAATCGATTTTCCAACGGGGGGGATACATTTACAGTTTGTTTAATATGACACTGACGCCGTACAACTGCGAAATAAAAATCTCCAAGCACGCGAAATGCTTTGTTCGGAAAAAGGGTAAGGGCTTATTTTACCCGGGCGTTATTCATAAAGACGCTACGTCGATATTAATTAGAATGTTTCAATATAGACGTTTCATGATCAAATGAAATTGATAATTATTCCGTTTAGTTTGGGTAAAAACGCGTATCTCGCTTAATAAAGAAAAAATCTTTTGTTTTTTATTGTTTGTTATTCCAGGGACGGCGCGTATTTTACGGAAAATGTCGCGGAAAGAGATGCATATAACAATTCTAATGTTTTTTAATGAAAGATTATTAAATATTTACCGGAATATTACAATTAAATGTGTATTTTGTTGTCTTTAAATGATCCATTTGAAATGTTCACAAGACATAAATAAAATTTTCAATAAACAACAGTAAAGCTGGTACGTTCCCGGGCTGTTCTTTTGAGTCTGACGTGCAAAGAAGAATCCAAGTTTGCATTGCATGCTGATGACCGCGACAATCGTCGCAGTCAGTGCTCTTCTATGCCTCCGAAATATTTGTCACCTCAGCAATACCTCTAACCTTCATTCTGATTCCTTCAGACGGAATGGAATCCTCCTTGTTCAACTCACGATCCATCCACTTGATCATTTATCCTATTTGATTGAACACGTTCCAGCTTATTTATTAACAAATTATCAACTGTATAAAACGCCGTTTTAAGTTTCGAGAATAGATGTATTTTCAACAACCAATGAAATTTATGCAATTATTAAACAACTGTAATATGTCCCTTTGTTGTGCAGGTACGCTACATAGCCATGGTTCTAATCATGGAAAACGATCACTAAATATTGATTGCTGTTTCTAGTATCACGAAATTGGCGATTAGTGCAAATTCCGCAACAAAATATTAAATATTTGATCGAAGCAACGACTCTCTTTAATTTAATTGATATAATATGTGAAATTTGGTTCATCATAGTTACATGCTGATGCTAGAAAAGTGATTATCTTCCATGGTTAAATCGATCCTTGGACTCTGATAACGCCAAGCAAGGCAACGTATTGATTTCGCATTAATTTTCGGTTAACAAGATGAATATTACAAATAACACGGTAGAACAGTTTTGCAAAATATGGTGAACAATTCAGATATCTGAAAAACAAGTGAAAGTCGATAATTTTTACGTTGCGTCTTTACGTTACGTTACACTAACGTGAACTCGTGTTAAGTAAGTAATATTTGCTATATATTGACCTAGTGTGCCTAGTTATTTATTCTCTAAAATACTTTTACATGATAAAGCAAGACGAAACCGGAAACCCAAGCACGGAAAAAATGAAAAAAAAAAAAAACGTCTACTATGATGAACGATTGTTTTAGCTTAATTTGATGTTTTCTTTTTCTTTTCTTGGTTTTAACGTAATACGTTCACTACGAGAACTGTACGATAATTATTGTAATCAATCAAACTATTTAAGCTGTATTATGGCTTGCGCAAGAGGAAGTCAAAACGAGAACACCATTCTATTAGATATTTAAAATTATGGCAAATGCGATTCATCAATCACTTGGCAGATGTACGTTTTCCGTTTTTGCAGTAGTGATTAATTTATCGTTTATACATATGTATTTCGGACGCGCAAGCTTCGACTTGTTAACAAATCAAATCGAAAATTTAAATAATTCTTTATTGAATATTAGCAATATTATCGGGCCTAAATAATTTTAAGGATTTAATTTTACTTGTATATCGTGAGATTTTTTAGACGCATGCGTAACTGAACTCGTTTAATTCAAGCTTATCGAGACTTACATCTACATCAACCGTATCCGTAGCAAGGATATACAAGTAGAATCAAATTCTTTGATCGATTTCTTTCGCATTACCAGTAAGTTTACAAGACTTGCCATCGATGGTCGTTCCTGTTTCTATTCTTATGAATTGATTTTCCACTTTCCTTGTCTGAATCGGTATATCTTGTAAACATATCGGTTATAAGAATATACATTAAATACAAAAAAAAAAAAAATGGTACACCTACATCAAGAGAAGATTATTATTATGATTATTATTAGATAATTTTTTAGATGCCTTAGCAAATAAATTATTATATAAAGACAAGTCTTCACATGGTTATATAATACTGAAAAAAAAAAATCGTTAGCATTTAAAAACATTTCAAATAAAGTGTATGTCAAAATAATACGAGTTTTATTGCGTGAAAATTTAATAATTCCAATACCTTCTACCCAAATATCCTCTCTTTCAACTTATCGCAGCAAGCCTATTGGCTCTGTCGGAAAATTACTGAGGCAGTAATCCTCACAAGGTTGAAATTAGATGCAGAAGATATCGGAATAATTTCCGACACGTCATTCGGTCAAGGATTGTCAGGCTGCGCGGGCGACAAGCGATTATACTGAATTCAGGCGACTGCTAATCTTTTTTGATATTAAAAGGATAACCCTACGACTCGTAGGATCACATCCGCGATCTATACGAGCGACACCTTGTATATGCAATAGAAATTATGAAACTTTGAATATATAGACGAGTATTCATAGCATGTCCGAGTGGTGTGAAATCTGGTAACCGCCAGATGGAAGGAATAAGGTGGCTCAAAATAGTAAAAATATTCACCCTCTTAAAGAATTCAGATAAGTGTAATCCTTTCACCGGTATCAGATAGATTTTCATATAAAGAAATGTGTTACAAAGAGAAAAATGTCGATGCAATGCATTGCAATGTTTTTAGCATCACTATTAAGTTAGTTCTTGTCAATATCTTGGCATTTTGGCAACAATAAAGAATCTTGGATGAAAGTAAAGACAAACAAAATAATAAAACGTTTAGTTTTAGGAAAATATTTAATTTAATAATAATAATACAGATTTAAAAAATAACATTTAATCTATACCGAAGACGTTGCCGCCTTTCCTGAAATCGGCGTTGGCAAATATTTTTTTATCCTTTCGAAGGATGGCGCATACTATAGAGCCCCTGTATCTGTATCTCGTGGTATTATGTCCAAGTTTCTCTAGACCTTCGATAATATGCTGCAAATTGTAAAACAATTTAATAGCAAACAATTTACAATTTCACAAAGACAAATGCAACTGCGCTTGTATAGTTAACAATAATCTGTAGATCAAAGTACGCCGTAAACTATATCTCAGGCAAAAGACGATTAGAAATAAATCGAAGTAAAACAAGAATAAAAGCGGGATCCATCAAATCAAGAAACCATAAATATTAGGATAGAGATTAGATGTTGTTAGCTTGAACAGGTTAAACAAGTTAAAGACCCAGGCGTAACGGTAACAAATAAAAGGAAAGGTGACTAGAAACAACAAATAATGCTGCTAATACATCTACTCAACGTATTAGTGGAATCACGTGAAAAGCAATGTAAGGAGAGAAAAATTCTTGGCGTTTCGGCTTGCATTACTATCCTTCGAAACAACGAGCCAGGTTTATTCTCCGGCGACATGTAATGCTAAGAGATACCCGAGCAGTTCTTCGACTGCTGAACTCAAGAATGGTTT
The DNA here is from genome assembly GCA_020654165.1 of Oryctes rhinoceros. Lineage (NCBI taxonomy): Eukaryota > Metazoa > Arthropoda > Insecta > Coleoptera > Scarabaeidae > Oryctes > Oryctes rhinoceros. The sequence continues at coordinate 1,515,884 of JAIOKQ010000548.1, read as the reverse complement.
AGGTAGTTGCACATATAAACTTGCGAAACTTCAATTCAACATTAACAATTAACCGGCATACGGATATCCATTACAATTGTGATGATTTAACTAACATCATCATTCAATAACAACAGCTTGCTCATACTCAAGACAAAGTGGAAGGCCAAAATTGAAAACTGAAAACTAGGACAAGAAAGATGTCTCCTATTAAAGAAATCGTTAATCGAAGCACGTAGCACTTTATTGAACGTCTAACAGAGATAATATTGCACAGCTTTTCCGGTCGTTTAGACAGATACTTTACCTCCAACGTGCCATATTCGTATTGAACTTCCATGGGATAGAGCTGATGATGAAATCGCGGTGCATCAACCGCCTCTTTAATATTCTGATCGCACCACAATATTCGCATTATCACCTGGGCGACGGCCGTCGTTATCTTGGTGCCTCCAGAGGCACCGATCACCAGTCTCACGTCGCCATCTTTATTAGTGATGATGGTAGGGCTCATGGAAGAAAGAGGTCTCTTTCTCGGCTCCATCTTGTTGCTCGGAGAATAAGGAATGCCGAAATAGTTATCGAAGCCGGTGAATGAGAAATCATCCATTCCACTGTTAAGAATGATACCGGTGCGTTTCGATGTTAATCCGGCGCCGAAACTAGAAAAAAAATATGTCAAATCACCGTAAGCCTACTAAAGCGGAGGAGATTAAGTTAAAAAGTTCACTTTATTAGAAGATCCGAATATAATGGACATAAATCTACTCACTACAAATTTATTGTACTTGTTGCGGCAACTGCATCCCCGTTTTCCGCTAAAATTGAGACGTGCGCCGTGCCATGGTCGTCTTTAGTGACAAAGACACCGCCGTAAGTCTTGGGATCCGTACTAGTACCGTTTTCGTTGATTTGCGACCTAATGTTGTCCGCAAATTCCGGAGAACTCATATTGCTTATTACCTACAAGAATAAAACAAGCATTATTGGTATACTTAGCAGGATATCTTTGTGATGTAAAAGCTTCTAAAAATGATTTATTGTTCTTATTAATTTCACAAACATATAACAGCTTAGCGCTGGCTTTTACGCTCCCATGTTGAGCTAACGTGTAATATGGATTGCCTATCCTTGAATAATCTTTCAAGTTTGTTCAATATAAAATCATCCGTATTTTTGCAATTAATAGTACTTTTACATATAACTAATACTAATAACAATTAGGTGCTAAAAAGCTTCTTGTAATAAGCTAGAATAACCTAGGGCCACTCAAAGTTACAGTAAACCTAATGCTTTCTTTAGGAACATCTACCAATAATTTGGCGATTACCTGTTGTGCATTAGTTAGGAAGTCCATATCTCCAAGCTCGGATCTCAAAGCATAAGCGTGTTTAAACGCCTCGATGGCTCGATGATACGTTTGTACTATATTTTTCCGATCTAAGCTGTCAGGATTAAACTTGTACCCGTCTAAAATGTTTAAGATGAAAGCTAGCAATAAGCCGCAACCTGGCATTGGCATAGAATAGAAATGGTCGCCGTTTCTAAATTGTGTTTCGGCTGGTTCCAGCCATTGCGCTCTACGAAGCAAAAACAAATAAAATACATCGTCCTACTTTCCCTTCGGTACGCTTACGTGTAACTCCTCATATCTTCTTCCGTTATAATACCACCCATCTCCTGTATATCTTCAACGAAAATTTTTGATAAGGATCCATTGTACAAGGCCTCGCCTCCTTCTTCGGCGATAATCCTCAACGTTTCGCACAGTTTTCCTGGCCTCACCAACGCCCCGATCGGCTTGAATTTGTCTTCGTTGTCGATAAACCAGGTTCTAGAATTGTAGTAATGTCAGAATGTTTGCTTAACGGGAGGATTCATCGAACTATTTACTTCAAATGCGCGTCTTTCTTTATACTCGTTTCGTCCGTCACTAGAGAATCGTGTTGCGCCAACGTGATATTATAGCCTTTCTGGCACAAGTCTATAGACGGCTGGACCAGGTCTCGCCACGGCAATTTCCCGAAACGTTTATGAGCTGCCCAGTAGCCTTTCAATTCCCCGGGCACGCCAACAGCTAGAGGGCCTAGAAAACAGGAAACGTACTGATAAGGCGGATAAAAATCCCCCCCAGAAAGATCCTTACCTTTCTTAGATCTTTTCGGATCGCCTTTGTACATATCAGCCGTCGCCTTTAAAGGTGCAAACTCTCTCGCATTCAACGTGTAGGCTCTCTTCTCCTCTCGAATGTAGATCGTCATGAAGAATCCACCGCCGAGGCCCATACTTTGCATATTAACGATGCCATTGCAGAAAAGCGTTGCGATCGCAGCGTCGACGGCCGATCCATTTTTCTCGAATATCTCCCTAAAAAAAAAAAAGAAAGATGGAAAGAATTAGATGAACAGGAATCTTCAGCAATTTAAAGCTAACGTGGTAATTGTAGATTTCCCTATTCGCGCATGTTTTTTATTCGACTCAACATCGGTAGCTATTTTTTTCAATTTTTTTTTTATTAATTAATGGCTGGGTTAAAATGTTTTCCTTTTAACTCATCTAATGCCAAGGACGTAATTGAGTAGCACCTTCTTTTATTTTATTTTTGTTTAGATAAGAAATTGGTATATTTTTTTTTTTTGTTAAATAAGGGGTTTAAATAAGTTTAGAGTAATTACTGCGTAGTAATTAAGGATTCATTCCGGTTTGATAAAAGTTTATATTCTGAGGTTTGCATATATGCATTGTTACTTGGGTTTGTAGTCCTGATAAGGTCGACACAGAAACAAAAGAACATTAAACTTTAACTTGTGATAAAGACGTGTACAATTGAACAATAACAGTAACGAATCGACTGCTATATACATTAAAGGATTAAATACTTTTTCTTGTACCTATATTATGTACTAATTTTTTGCATTTTCCTTTTTTTTTCTGATCAAACAAAATCGATTTCTTCTCTATTTTGTTTGCCTCCGTTACCCCAGAAAAAACCTGTAGTTCAACCATTTTTCGTTTAATGCGTTTTTTGAATTTTTTGAATGTTTGATCTATAGTTACATTTGAAACGAACGTGTTCAAACTGGCTTAAGCGTACATTGCAAAGTTGGGCGAAGTAAATGCGCAGTTAACCTTGAAAACAACCAACAGATAATAAAACGCCGTTGCCTTTATCGTGGTAACTCTGGCGATATTTATTTATTCTTTATATACAAACATAATAAAAAACGACAAGGACGGTTTTCTGATATAATCGTTTATTCGTAAACGTCATATTCCATATAAATATATAATTTAACTAAGAATTTCAATAAATCGAAACAATTAGTAAAGAATAAAGTGCATCGTATCTCATCGTACAACCTTCGCAACAAATGCAAAGAGAATACATTATAAAGCGATATACGTGTATACGAGTTTCATTGACGACTACCTTGAGATATTTACGACGAACAACAAGGTAGGCGAGATGTTATCGTTGTCTTCGCGATATACGCGGCCCTCTCGTATGTATCTTAATATATGTTTTTACTATTTACGTTATTCTAGTTTTTAAAAAATCACAGAAATAACCTCTACCCTAGCGAGAATCGTCTATAAAAAATTCATCACAATTTGACTTTCGTCGGGGAGCACCGGCGACGTTCCCTAGTTCTTCGTCCTGACCTCCAGCTTCCTGTTCATTTCGGTGTTCATTAGTTTCGTTACGATCTTCCTGGAATGGCCGCTGGGATCGAATTGGTTCGTATGCTCGGCTACCTCCTTCTTCGACCGTTGCTTTCCACTGTGACCCGAATATATGTGCTTATCGTATTCGAAATTGTAGTGTTCGTACTCGTCGAAATGGCTCTCGGACATGGTTCCTTGTCGGTTGTTCGAACGGTGAACACTGAACAAACACTGAGGAGATATTAACTGACTGATCGGATCGAATTTGTTGTCAACCGAGAACGGGCGATTGTTTTTATATAGACTACTCGACGCTTGCGCAGCGGATCCTACTCGCTGCTCCCTACCATTCTGCCGCGATAGCTGAATACAGGTTGTACGGTGTCTACGTGCTCGAATATCTCTGTTTATCCTTTATGTTTTGCAACATTTTCTAGAATTAAGGCTATTAACGCGGAAAGTAAAAAAAAAAAGCTGTTGTTGGTAATCTAGAACAGCTGCGAACACGTAGGTTGATTTTACCGGCGTAAGAAAAAAAAAAATAACGAGGAAGGAGTATTTACCCGAATTTTTCGGCACGTGCCTACGTACTTTGTTTACAGATAAGCGACACATGGAACTTATTTTTTAAACACATAAATATAGAATTGATAAAATCGGCTCGCCCAAGTAATTTCTTATGTTCACCTTTATTAAGCGCGCATTCAATTCGGACAACTTCAATATCAAAACCGCAAAAGATACACATATCCGAACGGAATAACCAAGGCCAAACTTATTTACTTCTCGATTTATGTTACGTAAACGTTTCGCGAAACATGAGCACCGGTTTGTTTACGATATTAAAAACTTCAATGTTTCAAATATTAATTGCTTGAGGTTAATGGTAAGTATACGTGTCGATAAACACCCTGGACAAAATCGATTTGCCTTCACCGTCACATTTTAATAGTTGCATAGTTGCACGACACCGGAAATAGACGTTGTTTTCTTTTTCTTCTTTCTTCAGCGAAGATTATAACAAAAACAAAATGTTCGAGATTGTGACGTAACACGATGACTCATAAAACCATAAAAGAACGACCGCTGATAAATTAGAACAGGTTGATTGAGTAAATTGATCACGCTGCGCCGTTGGATACAATCAATGCAATGAGGGAATTACTTGTTTAGCAATTGTCTTGTTTGTAAACAATGCATGTTTGAGCAGGTCTATTTGGCATTATTTCTATAAAAACTTGTAATTTTTTCGTGTCTTGGTGTTCTATTTTTTTTTGTTTTTAAATCACGGGTCTTTTATAATAAAGCCAACATTAACATCAGAAAGGTGAAATGTGATAATTTAATACACACTCTCTACTTTGTTTAAATAATTGAAGTCTTAAAAACTTATCTGCTCCCGTTACTGTATTTTTTTTTTTTTAACGAAAGTTATGAGTCAGTCTTTCTTAATTCGCCACTTCTCTTAAACTTTATGTTGACGTAAGTATACCTGCAGCTTACTTTTTATTTAGAAAGCTCCTGACCCCATTCGCGAAAATTCGCAAATTTAAGCAATTGACAAGCGAACGACGCAGAACGTCGCTCACTGATTGCATTGAAACGAAGCGCCGAATACGCTTTATCCATTTCGGCGAAATCACGTTTAGGGACTGAAAACTATCCCTGAAATTTTGACGATTTTCGAATTTTTGCAGTTTGCACCCTTATTGAAATAGAATGAATTTTTTTTTGAGGTAGCTAGGGGTGTGGGGGCAGCAAGAACGTGTATGTATTTCTCGGGGATCATGGTGCATATATATCGCTCTTTTCCGTTCAAATCTCTTCTCCGCAAGCAGTAAGCGAGATGGGAAAAAGAAATCTCATCTGAGCTAGTTTGCTAGACCTATGTAAGGCTTATTTAGAAAGACGTTTATCGTAATAATGGTAAAAACCGCAAAAATCGCAAAATCGTCAAACTTGAAGTTCCGCCAAAACGGAAAGCAGCGTTCTACGACATTCGGCGTTACAAATCTGCCAAGTTTCAATCTGTACGAACACCCTAAAGTATAACAAAAGCTCCCGGCTTTAATCAACGAAAATATCTCTTAAATCTTACGAAACAAAAACAACTATTTATAGTAATTGTTAGTACGTATCTTATAAGGTGATTTATCATAATCGATTGTTTATTAGAAATTAATTCTTTTAATATGTTCCAAATTAGCGTTGAAAAACACCGATAAAAATTTAAGATAAGTTGACAATAACGCACCTCGATTTTTCTGAAAGGTATCATAGAAAATTATAGGCAAATAAAAGCTAAACAAACATGAGAATTTTTTTACCTGGAATAACAAAACAATACGCATTATACGGTTCTGTATCATTTTAAAAATATGCCGAATTTTTTTTTGAGAATTATATACGTGTACATAAATATCATTTTATCTACCGAAACGGTCTAATCGTCGACAAGTCAACCTTAAAAATAGCAAAGTCGTTAGATTGGCATTCCTCCGACTATGATGTAATTTGTAAACGAGAAGATAGAAAGAAAGAAATTTAATAATGGATAAATCGCAAAAGCAAACCACTTAGAAAAAGATAAAAAAAAGAACGAGCCCAAGGAAACGTATTAAATTAAATTTTACACCATAAAGACCTAAGAAGAAAGTGAAGAAGATTTCAGCGAAAAATCTTAATTAACATACGCACGCCATCAAAGTTGCGCCGTGGTAAGGCGAAATATTGAAACGAATTTTAACAAAAAAAATTAATTACCTAAAATATATATATATATATATATATAAGAACGTTTTAAAATGTTAAATCAATACGTAGGTTTAATGCTGACAATATTCTACTTTCAATAATATGCTAACAATTGCAATCTTTCAACTGTACTCTTTTAAAATTAGTACTTCTACTGTTATGTTACTACTTGGAACGTTGTGCAAGTGAAATGTCGAAATTTCTAACTTCCCGATTGAGTATTTTGCTTACACTAGAATAAACTTGATTAGGTACCCATCTTGACCTAAATTTATCGTTGGACATTACCCTTATCTTCGTATTTTTTTCATTCTTGATACGTTATACATATTCGAAGCGGAAAGGTAAGCCGAGAACAACGCAGAAAGGAGTTGCCGTAGCCTCAATTGCAGTCTGTCACCGGCTGCGCCATTAGAACCAAAAGAAACCATTCAAAAAGACGGACGTTGCACCGTATCATCAGCGAATTTGCTTCGCCAGGAAGGTGCATCAAAATTATTCGGTGATATTAATAAAAAGATTTGAAATGAGAAAATTGCTAGATATAGGTGTCAAATTTACCTGAATTCAACGGGCTTGATTATTTTCTAAATTAAAAAAGGAGTAATATCTTCCTTTCTTCTTAAAAAAGATTTCTATGCCTGTTTTGTTCATTCTAAGCTGTAAACCAATGAGGAACCGTTTTGAAAAAGGACGCCATTAATGATTCGCTAAATTTATCAAGTTTTTCCTAGCAAATAGCATTTGTTTAAGTGTTTATCCTATAGAGAAAACCTGAACAATTAAAGTACTGGCCTATCCTTACCACTTACCGGATAATAAAATTCTTCCAGTTCATTTGTTAAAGTATTAACAATCAAACATTTGTTAAAATTTTATATTTATCGATCTAACTTCGTATCTAATTTGGTGTGTATCAAATAATTAAAGAGGACAAAGGCAGGTGGAATTATTCCTTTTTTTGTAGCGATTAGACAGACTCGTGTCTATTCGTCTCGTGAGAATGGATCCGTGTTTTGCGTACTGGTTTGCCCGAGAGTCGACAAAACACGAGTCCGTCTAGTCTCTGCGAAAAATTTCATCCGCCTTTGTCCTGTCTACTCATTAGTCCTAATCCTAAACGGCAGTAGGCATATTATCAAATATTTCCCTTTTTTATTTTTATTTAGGGTAAATCATGAGGAGCTCAACAGAGTAAATGGTTTAAATAACATAACATAGTTAGCAGGAGAAGATTTTCTTAATTTTGTAAATCGGTCGTTTAGTCAATTAGATCTAGTTCATTTATATTTATTCTCGTAGGCATAAAAGCAGGGAAGTGTTCGTTCTAGTTCCGTATTCTAATGTTCTAAAATTAGAACCAACCGAGTATTTTTAATAAATACAAATCCCCGTTAATTTCCAGGGAAATGTCTTGTTTGTTGGCCACCGCTACAGTATAGACCCAAATTATTTTTTACTCTTTTACGCTGACTTAAAATAAATCTCCTTACCTACATCTTTCTTTTTTTTTCTACTTTAGAAGCTTAGAATGTCGTTTTTTTTTTTTATCTAGAACTTCTCGTACGCATGTAGGTAGTACTTGCGGGAAATAATATACATATGTACGTACTTTTTAATACGGATGTAAAGCAAGTTAGAATTTCATATAATTTGCCTCGAGCGAATGGAACTGTGCAAATGCTAGAAGCGAACGCTGCTTCACTGTTCGGATACCGTATTAATTCCAGATGACGTCGCTCATCAAATACCGATCGAATTACGCTCTTCTTATACATAATTTTTCTAAAACCAATCACAGAAGATAAGTTAGATGTAGATCATTTGCTGCGGTGAATGTCTAGTCTAGAGGAGCACGTTGCGATTAAGGGTCAACGTACCTTAGTTCTGCTATTGCTGAAGTAATGGCCGTACTTTAAAGTACTCATGCAATGGATGAGTAAATGTAATTGTAATAAAATATCTGTTGAGAAAAAATTATTAGGGGAAGTAGGGGGGATATGCAATGTCATAGGTGCACCCTTTTCGTCTGGAAAACTTAAAAACATCCTACATTGAAATACGTGAAAGGCTTGGTCAAGAAAAAACATTTGTCGATACGCTTAGTCCAACGTTTTCCTATCTTTTTTACCATATCATAAGAATACGATTTCTTCAACATTGCAAAATAGGCGTACCAGATCTTCTTTCGCCCAGTCATTTTTTCATTTATTCGCGACAACAATTGCTATCCCGATTTATGGAATTTTGCCATGACGACATCGCACGTCTTTACGACGATGAAACAGTATTCTCCTCTTCGCCAAATGCACGCGTTTCCCTTTCAGAGCATTGCCGAATCGATCCAATAGGGTGACTTAATACTCGCCATCGATCGTTTTGCCCATGTGGCCATGATTTTATTGGCCGATTAAGGGACTTCGTCGCCTCTTTGCTACGAAAAGCTCGCTGTCTGGTACGTCCTTCGATCTCTGGTGTGCCGCGAAGAATTCGTTGTCAGCGGTTATGGATCGACCCCAAGAATCATTAGAATCGCTCTTTAAGATCGCCAAACATTCTTTTGAAGTTGACATACGTGCATACAATCGTGAGTAATCCCAGCTTCCTCGACCACAGCCTCAGAAATTTTAAGTACATTAAATCTCAGATCATTACCATAGCGCCAACTTTTTCAATTATTTCTGATCCGTTTGGACAACCTGGAGGTTGTCCAAACGGATCAAAATTGAGGATCAAAAATACTCGTACGTACCAATAGTTTATGGTCGATATCGAAGGTACAGAGACTCCATAAATTTCGCTTTGTTTAAAAAAAAATGTCGTAGTTGTTACGTAAACATTCATAAAAGAAAGCAATTTGTTGATTACTCGAATTACGAAAGAACATTTATTAAATTAAAGAAAGCCACTTATCTGGAATGTGATTTGACAATAACAAAATACGAACTAGGTTGAAAATAACAACAACTTAGGTAGATTATGTTAATGTTCTTAACCTTTACGTAAAAGAATTAAAATAATGCATAAAATTAATTAATTCATGAAAAACACCATCAAACTTAACAGTTTAATGTTATTGTTATTATAGTTATTATTAGAAAACATAGATATTAAATTCAATTACGCAACTTAGCCTAAAGTTACATCATAGTGAAAACTGTCTTATGTACGTATGCGTACGTACATAAAAATCGAGTGAGTAATTCCTGTAAACAACGTTATTAGCCTTTATCTCAACACGTATGCATTCGAATTTTTTGTTCATTTTCCTATAGCTCAGCAGGTAGACATGAAAAGCAAGCGATAAACTTATCGCACCGTGTGGAATATTTCGAACTGATATCGTCGAAGTTGCGCGAATAATGTTTACGAATAACCCCGCTACTAGTTGACAAACATGCAACGTTTTGAGATAGCGCGAGGTCGCGATCTATTAATACGTATTCATGTGAGTATAATTGTTGGTAAAAATAAAATGCAGCAAGCGCGGATGATAATCTTGTAAAACAATATTTTGCACAACTAATCGATTTAAGAGAGTATTAAATTAATTAATCAGTACGTTCGCCTTAAGCAATAAAGGTAACTGTACACACTGCGCCAATAAATTACGGACAGATGTTTCGGAAATTCGTGCACATCCATTTCTCGTAAAGCATAAGCACAAAGTAAGGAAGGAACATCGATGCTGAAGGATATATTATGTTTTTTTTATGATTATCATTTATTCCAATTATAAATATCGCTTTGTTCGGCCTCCATTGAATGCTTGTAACTTTTCTCCTTGTCCCTCTTAGCTTCCGTTTCGCTGGCTCTTTTGTATGACTCTTCGAATTTATCCGGGACATCGTCCTAAATTGGTATAATCTGCAAGCCCTTGACGTGGTATCCGTTCTTTATGGGGACGACGCTTCAAAATCCAAGATCCTTCAGGACTTAGACGAATTTACCTTTTATTATCGTAATTTTTTGATGTACATCGAACTATCAAACTCATTATACCTTCTTATTTTGTTTTTTTTTCTTTTTTTGATCATTAAGACCTAGATATATTTCTACAATTAAAACAAAGTTTTTTGGCAGCTCTTCTTAAAGAAGCTTCCGACGCCCTGCTCGCAGAAACAATGTCGGCAGATATTCTTTTGATTTATAGCCCTTTAAGAAATATCCAAATAAACGATATAGAGGAAATAATGTTTTTGGATAAGTGAATTAATTAAGCCAACTACGTGACATCGTTTACACGTGAAAGTTTACCTAAACTTAAAAATTTTTTCTCAATTTAAAGGTGGACGTTACCAGACCCAGCTTTCAAAAATTATAATTGCCTTCAATTATATACGTGCTTTTGCAAGATATTAACCCGGCAAAGCAACGTATACAGCGTCTACGTTTAATTTCTGCATAAAATTCTGCAATAAACATTTCCGTTAATCTTAATTACATCAAGTAAACGTCGCAACCTTAGAAAGCGCTTTGTAATGCCACTTCCTTTTGCAGAGCATCAAAATTACTTACTTTCCGATCTTAGCGCAAGGAATGCCGTCAGCGCACACGGCCGCCTTGTTGAAGATATGAAGCTGCGATGCAGATGGTTTCAGCGGTGAGACGGGATTGGGTGGATTTAAGATTTTTCCTACTTTATTGGAGAAAGCACCCATAAGATGCGCTATTCCTAATCCAATGCATATTATTACTATTACACCGATGATAATCACATATTGTGCTTTTAGCCTCGGCCTGAAAAAAAAAGAAAAAAACAAATGTATCAATTAATTTAAACGACGCTGACTAATTGTAAGATGGTGGTTTATCGCCTTCGTTTTTGACGGCCGTTTGTTCCAATTGTATATTGTCTAAAAATAGTTCTTCGAATGGAAAGACGCAGAAGATGCGACAGTTCCACCTGGGGAACATGAGCGTGTAAAGCGCATCCCGTTGTAATCACGTGCGTCACGATTACATAAAGCTTATTGCTTGACTGTATAGACACCCTACGCATTACCAACGGACTTACCTTAAGGCGTTATGTTAAGTTAAAAGGCATGTTATAATGGATGAAATAAATAATTAATTAAAAAAGAACAATAACCAAAGTAATAGGCTTGGCTGTATATATTCAGATTTAATACATATTTAAAAATATCAAGAAAGGTTTGCAATAAGCTTTACTTGCCAAGTTTTGCTTTTTTTTCTAGAAACGATATTTTCTAGTGAAGGAATAATAATATAATGGATGAAATAAATAATTAATTAAAAAAGAACAATAACCAAAGTAATAGGCTTGGCTGTATATATTCAGATTTAATACATATTTAAAAATATCAAGAAAGGTTTGCAATAAGCTTTATTTGCCAAGTTTTGCTTTTTTTTCTAGAAACGATATTTTCTAGTGAAGTTGTTTTTTGTTTTTTGCCATCTATTTTTTTCAAGCATTGTTTCGTTTACTGGTTTTGGCCTTCCCATCTTATTCAATTCAGTCTTTTGTCTAATTTCTTCTAAATTCTTTTAATCCCTCTTACAACTACTCTGTTATTGTTTCTTGAATTCATCGTTTATTTTGAAATATTGAAGCGGTTTCAAAAATCCACGGATGTGTTCAAATGTGACACATTTTTATTTTTTCTTTGATAGAAATTTCAAACAATGTAAACACAATGCTTGACAAATATACTTAATTCAATCAAGTATTTGTACTTAAAAATACTTGTTTTGTTTTGGTATCTTATCACCGTAAATTATCTACATGTGCGTTAAGTGTTATTGACATAAATACGTAGTGTTGGTTGATCTCTTTTCTCTTTATCGATAAAAATTATACAAATAAAGTATATGTTGTCAGTATTGATTGATTATTGGTAAATATGGAATTTATATACAAAACCAAATGGAAACCCAAAGCCCAAATGGTTTGAACAGGAACAGATAGAGATACCAGATGCAATTTGTCCAACCCAATAGATTTTCCTGTCAACATCCGGACGCTAACCTAGCGGCACCTAATACTCAACTGATCGAATCTGTTAATATCAGTTTCTTTATTTATTAATTTTTAAATTTTTTTATTTATTTTGGGAACACCGCACTTAACATATATTAACATATTTAACATATATTAAACGTCTTTTGCGCTGTCGAAATTATGAAAACCTTCGGCGACGTTCAGTGCGAGTTATACCATGGCCTGCAAACGGATTTAAAAAAAATAGATGTTAATATCCGCAACTTTTACGTTATCAATCATCAGACATAAAAAATTATTTGATGTTTACCTAAACGAAGACGAATATATGTCAATATATATGCTAATAAATGGACACCGGACGCTCCCAACATGGGGCATTTTTCATCCGAACGCTACATATTTTTAAATTAATTTATTTTTTTCTCTCAAAATTAAACCATCCATACAAAACATCGAGAGATTACGTAATCGAGCGAGGTTTATCGACATTCACTGCTATACGGTGCATGCCTCGTAGAATGTGCCACGAGTTTACTGTCGACGTAGAATGTTTTAAACGACATTTTGAAGACGACTGAAAGAAAGAAGAGAAGATGGTCGAGACGAAAGGCGGCACCGTATTTTCATTATGACCTGTACATAGGTTGTTGCACACCATTTCTTTAAATTAAGAAGAACTGCTTTACTCTCGAGTTAAATGGTATTAGTTTTTTCATAAAAAAGAAAAAATGTAAGACGTAGGCTTCCACGGCCAGAGTCTGTTGAAGCTAAACGTGTTCCGGGTTTGAATCGTGTCATGTCGTTGTTAAAATAGAAATAAAAAACTGGACGTTTCGTCCACAATCGTACGAGGCTTCTAAAAGATAAATTTTGTTGTTAGAATGTTATTAAAAATATTTGTTATTATGATTTCTTTCAATATGAAACCTGTTTTATTACATAACAATAAATGTCAATGACACGTTTTGCTTGTTGGTGTATGGTGCCCGCCTATGTTGGCTAACGATATTTGCGGTTAAAAATAGGCGGAAGAAAGTGCAATAAACAACATAGCATCTATCCCATTTTATAGAGGTGCTGAATATGGAAGGTGACACAACTAAACGTTACCTGTAAACATTTGGTACGGACAGATAAATAGTAATAATCATAATATAACGTTACACATGTAAATATATATAACGAAATAACAGAAAAGCATTTAATTTTTTTTTTATCTAGTGTAGATAGAGGTAATACAAATAGACATCGGCTCATTCAGATGAGATCAAAATTGTCGCATCTTGCGCTGAATGATAAATACGTTGCACAAGCATTGTTTCTTCTGCTGATTTTCGTCTTTCTATCTTATTCCTATCTTTCCTAAATTCTCTTATTCCCTCTTATAACTGCTTTGTAGGGTACAAGCACGCGAATCCGATGCAAAAACAAATAAAAGATACTAATTTTGAGCTTAAAAATTTACTAATTATAAACTACGTAAATGTTTTCAAGTATATGTATGTGAAGAGTTTATCACGTTGACGCTAAATACAACGTTAGTGCAGCCTCTTATCTATCACAGTTTTCAGGTTTAGCATACTAGCATTAAAATCAGCACGTGTTGCATACATGTTGCCAAACGACCCGACCTAAGAAGACTTAGATACGTACAATATTCAAATATGGAGTTTTCCAATACAAAACCGACAGGACGTCGAATTCGGAGCCCACCCTTAACGATCACGTCTTACATTGATGCGAACCTGATCGTGATCGATACATATGCACGAATCTATTATTCCGCATTCTTTAGCATCGACGATCCAGGCGATATATCGTCTATATCGTCTGAATGGGGCGGATCCCCTTACGTGGACGCGCTCGTCGATGGTACACGGTAGTGTTGAAATTAAAAAAGTCCCGAATACTAGAATTGGCGCGTGCAGATTAAAAAAAAAAAAGCAAAATAGGAAAAATAAATGATGTATAAGAACACATGGGAGCTACAAAGTTGATCGAGGTGGAGCTCTCTAACAATCGAGAACAGTTACTTTAACCTAAAGCTTGAAGGCAAACTATGAAGTAATTCAATAGTCTATCAGATAGAAACGTAGATTATATCATTTGTATCTTTCATTAGAATGCGCACGTATTTATTCCTCAAACTCGTTGACGTAAATTTCTATTCTACATATTTGTGTGATAACCTCTTACTTCTTTATAAAGTACGCGAATATCTATACGGAATCTTTTAATCTATTTTATTTTTTTTTAATTTTATAAGTAACGTGGCTCTAATATCTAGACGTTACCAAAGAAATTGAATAATTCAAGGTAACGCAAGCGAGCAATTAAAACACCACCTGAAGCATTTGAACGGCATTCGATAAAAAGTTGAAGCCGTGTAAGCAGATGTTCTTTTGCTATCGAGTCAAGAGCGCCTTCATTATGTCGTTTCAAGGTCAAACACGTCGAAACTTCTTGTGGAAGGTAACATCGTCTTACAGCTACTATAACTGACAGTCGACATAAGGCTTAACGACGTCCGTATCACGCAAGCGATACAGTTTATAGCGCCTCGCCTTGATAAAAGTCGTAAAATCCGCGACGCGCTTAGTCTTCCTTAAATAGCAATTTATTCATTTATTGGAGCGTACGTAGCAGGTATTGCTCGTTAGAAGTTAAAACATATTAAATTTGTAGCATTTCATCGCGACTATACCATACCATTAGTAAAACATTCGATAATGGAACAATACGATGAAGGTGATAACGTTTGTATTGACCGAAATTTTCAGCATAAACATGTTTTTGATAGATGAAGAGCATGCATCTCGTACCATGCGGACATAAGTTCAGCATAAATTTCCTTTAAGCGGTTGCTCGAGCCTTTTACATTGGAAAATGTACGCAGGGCGTCTCACCGGGAACTGCATCGATCGATACACGAGTGTACGTTGAAAAATCACCACAATCCTCGCTATCGCTATTGATTATGATCCTTATTACATGCATACGTCGTGGGTATATTTAATAAAAGAACATTTTCAATTCAGTTGTTCCAAAGACTTGCTTCAACGTCGACCGATGACAAAAACCGATATTTATATAATTAGACACGTAAGCCAACTTTTAAAGCCAATATATATTCTTTAGGCGATAAGAAAGAAATTATTCGTTTATATAAGTCGTTAGCCTTATTCGAGCTTTTTTCTTATTAATTGCTTGTCCGACTTGTCACGAAAATAAGCAGCGCGGTGTTGTGGTAACACGTTGAACTTCCACTTTGTACTCAGCGCTCTTAGAAAAAAAAAATCAGCGACTTTCGATTCAATCAGCTCGGATACTAATTAGCACCACGTCTTATATTACCTTTTCCAGCTAACTTATCTCGTTCGCAAATTAACATGTTCCCGCTATCATCCGTTTGCGCGCAATTTACATGAAACGAAAACGAACGAATGCTAATAACCTTATTATTTCAACCTAATAAAACTTATTATCATCACGCTCTAGCTCGATACTTTTCAGCCCGATCTCGTAGTACAAGCGCACGATGTGATGGCGGGCTATTTACAGCGGATCAGTTGTATTTAATTAGTTCTCAGATACGATTTAAATGTATTCTACAATAACAAACAATTCTAATAAACAAACGATTTACCTTTTTATATTAATTTCTTTAGATTATTAGAATAGACATATACAAAAAATTTGATAAATATACCCGTAGCAACAGTTTATTTCCTTTTCGGACAAAGCAATCATTTTATTTTAAAATATTTTATTGTTGCCCATCCTTTGAACTTAGAAATTCAATGTTATATCCTTGAATAAGACCAAGCTGAAATATTACGAACGTTATAATCAACACATCCAGGTATTCTAGAATGATTTAAGTAAACGATAAAGCGATGATTATCTGAACACACAAAGAAACGACGTTGGTGAATCTTCGTTATCAGGAAGAGGATGTAATTAACGAAAATACCGCGAATGAGAACAAGGTTGCCTAGTAATCAGGTAAAATAATCGTTATACTGCTTGGTTTGTTAACTGCTTATTTAAAGGCAAGAAAGACGTATTTCCGATTATACTTTTCGAAATATGTTGAAACTGTTTAATTGTCTAATTGAATTAAATCGACTCTAACTACGGCTGTTGCTATGCGAGCGCATTCTTCTGCCGAATCGCGTTGAAGATATATTTGTGCGCCCGTTCCAGCCGCGTTTCTAGCGATTTTCCAGGGATGTTTGCAACTATCAATCACCATTTAAGCTTACAGCACTTCTTTAATTGAAGCAATCATCAAACGGCGGAACCGACAGAAGAAACGGCAGAAAAAAGTGGGATCGCCGAAAGTCTCTCGATCTTCAAACGGATCCCGTGATGTCTCTATTACTCGGGGGGTGATAGCCAAATACTTGTTGCTCTACTTATCAAGTTCAATAACATGACCTCCGACATACTTCGCAAACAGCTGCTTAACCAGGACCGGATTTAATCAACCATATTTAGAAGACTATTTCACTAAGCGCTTATGGAATAACAATTCATCTTGTGGGAGATGTAAGCATTGGAGTTTCCTGTCATTAATGTTGATTAACTCGACCTTTATGGAGAGTATCAGGCAAACTCTTAATTTGTGTCTACTGTTGTATAATAAACGCGCACTACTCGCTTTCAATGCAATTATTAGCTCAAAGCGTTCCTATTTTGTCCACGTAAATCGTGAAATGTTTATCAATACGAACAGTAATTAATTTATACGGGCACCTCTGCTTGACTTTACAATTAAATTTCATCCGTGAATGTACACTTGTTGTCTTAATGTGAAAAAATATTAAAAACGCGAATAAGAAAGATACTCGTTTAGTATCAGGGCGCTGATTTGTCGCTAAAATAAAACGAGGACACCACCCACCCAAGCTTAACGCACCTATACCTATTTCTATCGAATCTATGCAACCAAATATACATCCAACGTCGACAAAAAAAAATACAATCATAACAAACTTACTTATCAACGTATTCCCTTCCTCTAAGCGAAAACCTTCTGTACGATTGATAATGAGTAATGGCCATGCTTTGAAGTATAGGCTTTCGTATCTGCGTACCGTTAGATATTAGTCTTCTCTGTCTTGTAAATACCGGCGGACAACCATTAGTCGACGTTGGATTTCCGTTTCTTAAATCCACCATGGTATCGTCGCTGATTTAAGCGACATTTTCGGCCGGCGAAGCCTCGAATTCACGCTGGAGATTCGCGAACGTAAAGACCGCATGGGAAAGCTACCCGGTCGATAGTACGACGCGAGGGAAATTCGCGGAAACGGAAAAGCCGGACGCATGCGCTCGGCGTCCGTTAAAGCAACATCTACAAGGAAATTGCAAACAACTTACCGATTCGGGAAGTGGCCGCTTTCCGATTGTAATCTTCTATATCTGACGCTGTACGAATGATTTCGAACCAGAAATTTTGACAAACTTTCAAACATGCGTGAATTGAAATTGTCAATGTGACGGTTTATATTAATCAGGAATTCGCTTGGGCTCTTCGCCTTCAGAGATCCTTTTGAACGTTTAAATGAAGAAAATGGGGATGAAGTAGAAGGCGATCAGTTCAATCAATGCAAGCGTACAAATGTTTTCCACGGCTATGGTTGTTGCACATACGAAGGGTATAGGTTTTCTTGAAAACGAGCTACCACTTTTATTAAATCATTTAAATCTAACGATGAATCAACTGAAATTGTTACGTTCATCACCCACCATGGTCTACCGACCAAACCAAAAGAAAAGTATATTGAAATTTGTGCTGAGATTTTTAAAAATCATCTTTGGGCCTAATTTACCAATTGTTGGCATCATTTAAGTAAAGGCAAGTGCAACCAAGGACTCATTTGCCTTTGTTTAACACCTTCTGGAAGTTTCTTTTTGTGAGTAATATACAAACAAAAGTGACTTTGTAAGCAATAAGAACTGAACGCATGCTTATTTGAACTTTTTATCCGAAGTAGTCCATACTACCTCTTAATTTTTTTATTATTTCTCCTGACATAGATGTCCTAAGCGCCATAGGCGAGTACTAAAAAAGTATTTACCTTTTTGTGACTTTACCTCCTTCGGCAATATCAAGAGACCCCACGGCCATCTTCAACCTAAAAAAAAAAGAAAAAAAACTTAATTTCCCAGAATCTAAAATTATTTTAAAAAATAACGTTTGCATAAAGCAACGAAGTAAAAACATATAATCTCTGCTTGCTAATCTCTTCGACTGACTCAGACGTATTAAATATTTAAATCAAGCTGAACGTAAGTTGACTACAAGCAGGAAGTACGAATGGACACTGTTTCCTGCACACCAGTGGCGGTTAATTAGGGCCACGCGGTAGAACATCAACGTTTTAAAGAATTTCTTTTCGATTTCCTTATATAAGCTTAAATAATCATATAAGCTTCCTTGGTCTTAAGCCGAGCTTAAATAACGTAGGGGCCTCTAACCCATAGTCATCGTTTTTAAAACAAATAGGAATATTACTTTTTAATTTATTTTATTTTTAAGTGTCTTAAGAATAGCATATGTACCAATACTTACGTTAAACACTATGAAGCTCTTTGATGTAGGCGTACCTTCGAAATATTCCGTTCTGAATTAATTGATGCAATAAAAACCGGCTTCAAGGAAACAATAAAATCAACATGCAAAAGATATCTTAATGTTAACAACATCAGCGCCATACTGTGTATATTTAATATTAAAGCATTAAAGGGACGCTTATATTTCATTAAATTATTTCTAAATTGTAAGCAATGAGATAACAATGATATTTTATAGTTACTTACGCCTTAAATGTATATAACAAGTCATAATAATAAGTTAAAACAACTAAGTAAGCTAGTAAGAGTGCTTTAATAGACGCTTTGAATTTATACAGAATGTCTCACGAAGAACTACATGGTTACACAACTTGGTTACTTTAAACGAAACATCCTATATAGTATTAAATTTTTGTGTTTGTGGTGCAATTTTAAGGTCGGTACATTATCAAGTTTTCAGAATTTTCCAACGTGTACCCTTTCATATATCGATCGACGCAGTTACTCGCGTAACATCCTGTATAGCATCATTAGTTCGATAGAATTCGTTGGATATGGATTGATGTTTTAAGTGAAAATCATTCCGTGAACAATTAATCATTTTTATCTCTTCTTTCTTGAAGGGGAAGCAATATCAGCGCGGAAAGGTTAAAGGTGATTACGCGATGAAGGAACAAATGCCCAGTTACCGAAAATTAGACAATATCTCATGAACTTTAACAACCATCGTATGTAGAAGGCACCTTCGTCACGTGTACACACAAATATCTAACAACGGCTAAGCTGAGAGAATAACAGGGAGAATTAATTAAATGGATTTACTTTCGGTCCCGGTTAGTTCGTTGAGATATTGCTGCATGTAGGTAGGTGTATTAAAGACAACATTCATACTAAAGATAAATATTTTGCTTGCAATTTTAAGCAATGCTTTCCAAGAATTTTCGATCGACCTTCGTCTGTACGCAATCTTTATTCTTTGCAATGACAAATAAAACTACTTCGGCGGATGTTTACTTGACAAATCAAGCAATAATAATTTCGTGCTGTTCCTCCATTAAAATTTTAAATAATGTATTGTAAAATCGTTGCGATGGTGTAGAATTGCCAAGTTCCGGCGCTTCAGAGAAAATCGTATTGAATCACCTAGCGGTCATGGCTATTATAAGTAATTCGGTTGTTATGTGATTCACTTTGTATAGAACGATCATCAATCAAGATGTTATTTTATCGGTTCTTAAGTATTAAAAGTATAATAAGTTCATCATTAAATATTAAGTATAGTGGTGCCAATCTGCCACCCTGTAGAAGGCCTGTTTATAATATTTAACATGAAGTACGATGGAATAACACGTAAATAAAATCAGTTATATTAACTTGGAAGTATATTTTAACATATTCCAAAGTATTAACGGACAAAAACAATCTTCTTGTACACAAACCTGTTATACTATCTCTCGGCCGTATCACAGAAACACATGGAGTACCACACCGCGAAGAACACTGCAACCTATTACTTGGACAGGTTAAAATCCCTGCTAGCTTACTTGATTGTTTCGCTAGCCATGAATTATATATATATGCGTCATGTATGTGTGCAAGAGTTCGGTTGACTCAGTTCGTACTACAACATCATTCGAAATTGTTGGCGGAAAACTCTTTTTTTTCCGATTATAAAACCGTAAATTTATAAACGGTACGTATATGTAAGGTGGAATGCCATTCGGCGATTGTCGTCGTATAGAACGCCGTTTAACGATTGTGTTTGGTAATACAATCGGCGCAAATTATTCTTAACAATTACATATACCGATAGTCCGAAATTATCGGTACACTGTTGGCAATATCTAGTCTTCAAAATGTCGCCGATGTCTCATTTTTATCGTGCTGAATTCGTGTAACGTACCTTTAAATATTTTCGGTGTTTCCGAATGCTTTTCTTTTAAAATAGCTTTATTGAATTTTTGAGTTTTAATCTTTAAAATAATTCATCTTCTTTATCGGGTTTATTCATTTGCATTTTTGCTGGTTTTTAAAGTTTTCTAATCTTTATTTTATTTTGGGATTTTACGTAAAATGGGCGTCTATTGGATGACGCGTTAATATGAATGATTCTCGGGTCCTCGGTATATTAAATGATCGGTACGTGCTACTTGGTACCATACCAATACATACATTTACTCATCGTGAGAATCCTCCGGTGTTATAAAGCTTACATCACATCGTACTATTGCTACACGTTTAGCGTAAATTTGTAAGTACGTGTGTTTTTTTTGCGTGTAAATATGCAGGATCCCTTTCAGGTAAAAAATTGGTGCGTTACTTAAGCTGGTAGTGCACGAATGTTATTTTTGTCCATCTCGAGGACGGATCGGTGCATTAGAGACTTAACGTAGAAGAAGTTTACCGCGTCACTTCTTTTCACATCGAATGATTAATCAATCACGATCTGAATGTTAGAAATTGGTAGAAATTCGTTTTCATCTAGTAGTACATAGTGAAGGCTTTTTGGAACGTCCAATTTAAGAAGATAACGAGCAACAATTAACATTTCAAATATTTAAGCGTTAGTATTACCGAATACCGAAACATATACATACTAGTAAACGTAATAATTACCATAATTACTTAATCGACCTGTTTTCCTCGATATATACATATTTTAAACTATCTGCTTATGAGTCAAAGCCGCCAAAGTACATTATGTATTTAAATTAATTAACCGGTTTTAAATTATAGAAACATAGCATTCCCTTCTTGATGAGATGGTATGCAACTATAAAAATTCTCTTTATACGAACCTTTTTTTTGACCTTCAAGTTTAATCTCTAAACGATTAGAAGTCTTGCGAAAGGAAAACAATTCTTTTGTTTAATATATTTAAATCGTTTGAAGATTATACGAACAGTAGTAAGTGAAATTCTCGAATATACAAGGTTAGCCGCCTGCATCCTCTCGGAAAATCGTGCACTTATGAATGAAAATTTTTTGGAGCAATTTATGAGGTCTGATTGTAGATCTACATGTTGTTTCATAAGTTTGCGGTTGCCCAAAGTTGGGAGATTTGGAAGAATTTAAAAAAAATATAAAAAAAATAATTACGAATTTATTATTGTTTGACTAACACACATAAGTATCGGCAATCTTTCCTTCCTTCCTGTCGAAAAGGTAAAAATAGACGGAAAAATCAAAGATATTGTTTCTTCTTATCATCAAATCGAAATAATATTTGTGAAACCACATTACATTGCTGTATCATCTACAGATCTTCTACATTTTCTACATAAACATCGTCATGATCTAGAGTATCGCACTGCGGCATTTAAATACAACATTACGAGCGCAATAAAACTGTTGTTGTCCGAACGTGTATGTCAATATTTACGAACGTTGTTATTCCTGAAAAATTATGGTTATGTATACCATACGCATGTTTCAATGAAACGTAAACTTTATAACCTATTATTGAATTTCGTTATGAACATATAAGTTATAACAATTTACAATTTTGGTTAATTATGACTTATACGTAAGCTATATACGTGTAGAACCAACCAATGTAGAGGTCTTTCATCTGTATGTTTACCACCATGGAGCATCAAATGTTCTTCTGCAAGAAAATATATGTTATAATAGTTGAAATAACGCTACAACATTCGCCAAGATTGGCATGTAGTTGGCATTATAAGTCCATCTCCATCGAAGTACAGTCAGATAATGCTGACGTTCTATCCACGCTTGACATGATGTTTCAGACGAATCTCCTGTTTTTGACGCCTTCTCTCTATTCCTCAGGTCCCTCCCAGAGTCAATGATTTCACTTTAAATTTAAAGCGTAACTTTATCAACTATCCATCCAATATTTTACCGATATACAGCAATCGTGGTAACGCTACGTATAAGGGTAATAAGGGTTTTTGAATGCAAATCATTTTTATTGGTAAAAAATTAACTGATGCTGCTAACTGTAACAGATGAGCGACGGGATGCTAAGGCAATCTAGAGTTTTTGACGTTAACTGTTGTAGAACATGATTTTTTGATAATTCACGGGCACACAAATTGTTGGATACCATTCAGATTTAACCGCTTTTCAATCCTCCAAAGCAATGCTTGCGACATGTTTAGTGCAACGAAAGAAACAAGCGATCATTTTCTTGTTCGAGGTGCTCGGTGTTCAAACAAATTTTTAAGGGAAACGGTTTACTGTTGACAATTTTCCATCTTGTACGAATACATCCAGGCTCCATCACCTGTTATGATGCTAAATACGAATTTCGAAGCTTCCTCGACGAGACCTATTAACATGAACGTTTTCGAGGCAAATTATGCGCAATCCATCGGAAAAGGGATCTTTTCCGCGCCTAAATATGCATGCAAAGCCGAATATACTGAAGTCTTCCGTATTCGTAAGGACGTCTTCATCTCACGGTAAGCTATATCCGAATATTGAATACATGTTGTGCATAGCATCGACGTCTTTCGGAACGATAAATTTTGATCGACCTTCGTGAAGTTCATCATCGATGTAAGCGTAACCATTACGAAATTCTGGGAATCAGTTGGTGCTTCACTATCAAAATTGAGTCGATTCGGGGCATTGTTGTTCAACGAAAGCGGTCACATGAAATTTCCCCTCTTCCTACAGCTATCACAATTATTGTTCATACGTAACATTCTTCACTATTGTGAAACATTAATTATCGTCCGTTTATACGCATGCGATGCATAAAGAAATAAATAAAACACGGCAAGTGATGCATTTCCTTTATTTATCGATTGCAGAAAAATAAAATAAATTACAAATATCAATTAAATTTTCCACATTTTTTTTCTCATCTTATTTGTTTCAGTATATGTATATAATATCTATTTTTCTTTTTTAATATTTTTAATATAACTGTACTTATAAACCTAGAATTAAGTAATAATACTGCTTGCAGATATGTTATATTTTATACTTCTTTGTATTTCTTTTTATTTTCTCATTAGACGTATTTGATTGTTGACTTTACCCTGTTGAGATCAAGACAACCAAGAATATTCGCATGTTCCTAAATACTTGAAGAGAATGAGTTTAAATTAAAATCGCTTTACGTTGAGTATTCAGTAACGTTGGTGTATTCGAGTAGATTTTCAGGAATGCAAGAAAATGTACTTCAATAAAATGGCGGATACGTTATTTTTAAATCGAAATTTACTTTTTTTCACAGCGATATTGATGCAATCTACACGCATAACTTATCACATTCAAAACGAGCAGAAGGACACCAAAATAATCAATATTATTTAAATATAATGCTGCAGTTCTAATAAACGCATACTTACGAAGTCCTTCTAAGTATGCCAAGGTTCTTGTAATTGTTAATTTCGTCCCAGACCTTTTGTTTCTTAGAGAGTGCATCACCAAATGTTGCAAGACAGCTCCTGAACTTATGTCCGGATATTTATATCAGAGCGGATCAAGAGTAAAAGGCATGCTGAGTGGATCAGGAATAGAGTAACTCTAGTTACTCTTGAAGTGCTTGAAAATACCTGAATACGGCTTGAACGACCCGCAAGCTCTCTGCTGGGATTAAATCTTCGAAAGCAGCTTACCAGAATACATACGGCTTATATTGCTTTCCAAGTTCGTGCTAGTAAGCGAAATATTCATTTTATGGGGCGAATTAATTTGAACATGTAGTACGGATGGAGCAAAATAGATTAAGTAAAAGAGCAACTAAGACCGGAAGGAAGAAAGAAAAAAGAATAGATCAAGGAAAACATCGATGTCGAGAATGAGAGGAATAAGTTTGAAGAGGGAGAAAGAATACATTTAGCACATGAGAGGACTTCCCAATAGAACAGGCTGAACACATGAGCTAACCCGATATGTTTAAGACACCAGGATCTTGAAAGAAAGAAGAAGATATCTTTAGATGTTAAGCATTCGAGGATTTACGCCTTATATAACTTCGAATTCACCAGTTCGTGTTATGTATAATTGTAAATGGCAGTTTTTCGAACTCGTCGATCTCTTGAATTGGTTGCAACCAAGAAGTGAACACCTTCCTAATTACTAATTCCTGATGCTCGCAAATTATTAATACATCTTTTTGTTTAATTTAAAGTCATTCTGCACGGTATTTATTACTTTCCATACGACGCAGCGATGAAATCATTAATTACTACATGTTCTTTATTTTCCATACACGTGTTGTTCTAAAATTAAAATAACGGCCAACATTTTAATTAAACATCTACTAAATCTAACAGTTTCTTATACTCTTTGTATCATTTATGCTCAACTATTAATACGACTTGTAAATAGTAGGTATGTATGTTTATTGCACATCATTTTCGCCGAACAATGAACGTATAAATTTCGGATATGCGTGGCTTTCGACGAAGTTCCTTTAAATCGTGATTGGCGATCAGAGTAACATTGACTAGTACGTATTTAACGTTCATTTTCGGTGACGATTCCATGCAATGTTAGCACAGTTGCGCTTTAACAGGTGTACGAGTTTAACACGTTTAAAATTCACATTTATATGAATAATTTTACTTTTAAATCTGATTAGCAACATTGATGTTCAGCGGTAATGGCTAAATTCTTGTATCTTTCATCAACATCAACGTTCGCGAACCAAACACAACGGCTCCAAGAAAATTAGATAAAATACATTAGGTACTCTTTTATTTTAATAATACTACCGTATAATACGTTCGTGATTGCTCCAGTGCATGTTTTTGTTGCCGCGTAAAGTTACGTGTGAACAGTGAACGACGAAGATTACGACCCGCCGACATCGGGACATATTTATACCATTACACAATACATTTGTACCGAAAATTGCTGCAATTATTGTACTTGCCGGTTCTGTCGTCGCATTACCAGAG
Organism: Oryctes rhinoceros; assembly: GCA_020654165.1. Classification (NCBI taxonomy): domain Eukaryota; kingdom Metazoa; phylum Arthropoda; class Insecta; order Coleoptera; family Scarabaeidae; genus Oryctes; species Oryctes rhinoceros. Next base: position 1,490,057 of record JAIOKQ010000548.1, on the reverse strand, counting down.
TTACCAAAGGCATTGTTTGACTCGAAATAGGCGGAATGATAATTGTACGTTGTACGTGACTTGTAGTCATTCAACACCTTGTCACTAACAGATCTTTTTTTTTGCTTTACGTAAAGATATTAATCATCTAGTGAGTTGTCTGAACAAATGTTTTAACAATATCTCGATGCTCACCATTGCTACCTTTGCTATTACCGGACATGGACCAACATTTAAATGGAGACAACTGAGTTCTTCGCCATGATAAAGAAAGGTTATAATATCGCTTTCACAATGTAGGAATTTCTTTTTGGCGAGAAAAGTTAAAGATGTTGTTCTTCATCCAGCGCATTTGTCTGATTCGGATCCACGCGATCGTTCCCTCCTTCCAAAAGGGAAAATCAATTTCGAGGAGGCGAAAATTTGATGCACTAGATAGACGCTGGACGTTAACAAATCAAGAATATAGAATTGTTTGGGTTGATGGGCGTAGTCTCTAGACCCTTGGTATGTTTGCAAGGTAGCTTAATTACATTATTGAGCCGGTTACAAGAGCCCTATACATTATTATTGCTATTGTCTCCGATAAGAAAATAATTCAAGTACTTAATGCTTAAATTTAATCCGGCTTTTGTGAAATGTTATTCAAGCTTTATGCAAAAGAGAAAGCTTGAACTTGGAATGAAGTGGAGAATGTCCATATGTTCCTTGCATTAATGATACTCGATCTTTTATACTTCCTGTATAGGTACATGAATTTATTAATCGCCTTAAAAATTGTGATATTTCGTTTATCTTGTGCAAATAAAGGAAGTTTCGAAATCGCTCCTTTTTTCTCCCGCTTCCTTGTATCCATATTCAAGTTGTCTCGTCTATTTTCAACTATTCACAGTACTTCAGCGGCATACCAAAAGCGAAAATTCCGAAAATAAATTTTTGAACGAAACAATAAATATCTACTACAATCCTATGATGATACGTAGTTGTACATGTATAGCTTTGCATTTCTCTTAGTTGCTTCTACTATCTTTAATATCACATCGAAAACATCACATTAAAAAAATAAATAATCCCAAAAAGTGGAGGAAATTAAAGATAAAAGATATTTACTATATATACATCGTTTTCACTACAAAACAACTTCTTGGGACTGGATCATTGTCTGTTTGACTAGATTAGTTTGCTTCGTCGGTTTTTTGGCCTCCTCGTTCTTGTTGATATACCTTTTCGGCGACGGCCACGACAGCAATAGTTGATCTTCAGTCGCGTTGGTATCCATTTCCGTTTCTGTAGTCTTATCGACAGACATGAACAGTCTTCCGCTGGATGCGTCCGAGACGTCGGAGGAGTCGCTGCTTTTGTTGCTGCCGGAACTGTTTTGCAATAGAGGCTTGGTTGTTGGCCATTTAGCCTTTTGAGCATCTACGTCCCTATCGATTTCATCCTTATATCTAAGCTGGCGCCATTTGCGTTCGAGTAGCGTGGTTGCTGATGAGGAATGTTTCTTGTTAATCTCTTTGGCTGGAGTCGACGGATTAGAATGTGTCTTATCGCTCTCTTCTGAGAAAGCTCTCGTTATTAGAATTCGCGGAGATCGTTTCGGTGTTGCTTCGAGGACCGTTTGAATAACCGCAGCTTTTTTGTTGGAGTGATCGTCGAATCCGAAAAACTTTTGCAAGAGCAAGTTCGTGGTGCTCGTGTTCGCCCTGATGCCAGTAGAGTTGTTTTCTACCTTCTGCTTCAAACCAATCTGAATATCGTCCTCTCCTATAACGGAAACCTCTTCGTCGTGTTTCGGGACCTGTAGCGTATTACAGCTTGCCGTTTGCGGCATCTTCCTTTGCTGGGACGGCGATACGTTCAGTGCTGTGGTAGATCTCGGCCTCCAAGCGATTTCAGAAGCTATTCTCTTGATTTTTGGCTTTTGCGGACTCCCCACGGCTTTTTGGACGTCCAACAAAGCTTCGGATAACCTCCTCTGCAATGTCGGTTTGGACAGAAATCCCAATGGTGTTAACGATTGCCTTCGCGATCCGCAGGTAGATGGTGTTCGCGCTTGTATTTCCTGATTCACTTCGTTCTTTGAAAGTTTCTTCCTCCAGTAGTTTTGGAATGTTTTTCTCACCGTCTTGCTTTTTACCCCGTACAAGAATCCGTTTACGGATGGTGAACATGTGAGCAGAGTCGAAACTATCGATACGAAATGCGGATGTAATTTCGCCTTTTGTTCTTTTATTAAAAGCGTATTTGCGGATGATTCCCACATGATGACGCCGTAATATGGAAGATAAAGCAGCATAAATGAACCTAACAGTTGTAAGACGGTGTATATGGCGCTTTTGCCGCGAAACTTAGGACCGCCAGCGGATGGGGCCGTTACCGTTGGAACGAAGAACGGATTTCTCTGGTGTGTTATGGTGACTTGGGCGGACAGAGTGACTTCGTAGATGGCTGAAGCTATTCTGTGCCTGTGATAGCGCGCTATCATCAAGATCTGAAACAGGCTCGCATTAATAGGAACATCAAAAACAATGGGCGGTGACAATCACCTTCATGTTACAGCAGATTATCAAAGTTGCCGGTAGTAGAAGGGTGAGCGCGGTATAGAGAGCGGAGTACCACAGTGCCCCGGTTCCATTGGAAAAGTCCGGCGCGCAAGCTCCTAATCCGGGGCTGTATTTGTATGGGGCTATTGTAAATAGGGGAGGCATACATAACGCCAAGGATACAGTCCAACCGGCTCCTAAACCAACTAAAATCTGCAACAAATTTGTTTAAAGTTAGTTCAGCGATGATTCGTAAATGCTTAATTTCTGCGAACACAATTACAATTAAACGCAGTAACATCAAGTATCAATGTCACATTGTTTAAAATTGAATGGGTCGATGCCATGGTTATGTATAACCAGCTAGCCGCTGTTTTTACCGAGGAATTGCAAAATTTTTATGCGCTCCTTAATTTCAAAAGACTGTAAGCGACTGCGTTAATAACGGAGGCACCTATGACAATGAATAATATGTTATTACCACCATCTTCCATAACATCTCATTCCGGTTCGAAGCGCGTACAGTATCGATTGTTATTTTGGATGTGGGAGTCTTGTAGGAGCGAATAATGTTGAATTATTAAAAACTCCGAAAAACACTCTTAAATACTGAAGAGGCTACGTCGAATAACATCGCATTCGAAAATATCACGATGTTTTTACGGCGGCATCGCCTACCATATTAATCTATATATTTAATACGTAGAGACCCTTTAGCGCACTATTAATTTACGTGCGGCATCGCTTATAACTTACGTACGTATGTACATACCCTTTTCGGACTAACTAAATGCCCATAATGCAGCGGTGACGCGATCGCGTAGTATCTATCGCAGTTCAAGCCGCAAACGGTCCACAATAACAGCGGATGTAATAGAGTAAAGAGGAATCCATGGAATGCACACGGAGCACCAATAGAGAGCCAATTATCCTTCGTCAGTCCTGGTGCGGAAAATGCCAGAAATAATACGCCGAGTAACGTATCCACCGCTCCCAAATGCAGAAGGAGTATATTATTCGCGGAGGACGCCTGTAAATTTAGAAATATTAAACAGCGCGAGGCAATAACATGAATATCCGTCGTATTTACGCTCAGCAAGATTGATTTTTACGTTTTACGTGACGTCGTAAGTTATGTATTTAGATACGTAGCTTGTTCTTTTTTTTTTCACGTATTTACGTAACTTGTTTCCTAGAATGATCGAGAGTGTTTGGATAAAATTGAATTTCGATCGATCGACGACGCTTTCTAGACTGGTGAAATTACAATGGCATTGAATATACACGATGGCCTATTAGACTTATCTCTGGAAGTCTTCTTAAAAATCTTGTTGGATGAAGCTGCTGCGAATAAAGATCCATTTTTTTAAGAATCTTTTCGTAGCGCTCTTAATTAAAGCGGAAATTCATAAAATTAGTGAATTTTCCAAAGATAGGCAGCAACACTTTTTTTCTTGTTTTGATTGTTTTCTTAAAAAAAAAGGGGGGACGGGGGTATGTATCACCTACATACTTTTTCGTCGGTTACAATTTTTTTCCAAAAAAAAATTGTAACGTGCAAATAATGTTTTACAAAAATGAAATGATTCTTCAATGTTGGATATGTGGAGTCGTTTAATTAAAATACTTCCAGTTTGCGGCGGGCATAACCGTATATCACATATATATTCGGTTTTATTAATAACGATCACGGCAGATACTACGCGTAATCCGCTTGCTCGCAAATTTCAATAATTCCAACCGATTGATAAATTACGTATTCATTTCGTTTGTCATGGAATACCGGAAAGCCGGCTCTGGTGAAGTAACGAACAAATCATACGCGTCAATCTTTAGCTGTGCTTATCGCAAGTGATTTCGAACAAGGTAATGATTTACACGATTAGTATTTCGTTTGCGTCGTGCAGGCGGTATTCTTAAACGTATGACGACATCTCTGTACTTGGGTTCAACATTGGTGCTGTACTATTGAAAAAAAAAAAAAAACAACCTGTATTAAGCAATGGAAAATCTTGGAATCGCTCGTGCACCACGATATGGTGAGCCCTAATTGCATTTAATATTACCGATGTTTAGTTCGACAAAGAAAAGCCCGCTATATCGATATGTTGAAATATTTTTTACGCTACGATTCCAAAAAGACGGAGCTATTTGAATAACCCTGGATGGTTGTAATTACATCCTTATCTTCGAGGCAGCCTTAAGATTCAATTGCTTAAAAAAATTAACTCAAAAGAACGTCTCTTGCAGTTTATGTATTGACATTTCTATTTTTGAATAGCTTAAAGTCCGTTTTTATGCGGACACACGCCTAATTTGATTTAATTTATTTAGGTGTTTATCTCTTCTGGTCGCCCCGAGTAAATCCGGCACTACTCCAGCTTAGTTTGTTTGATGTTCGGCAATGTTCTAAAAACAAATTCGGACAAGTTCAACTTGTATGAAGTGCAAAGTCGGGGTGACCCGAATACATGCAGTTAGTTTCGATGGCTTCCCGAATGATGTCAAACATCGTATGTAGTTCCCAGCGTTGACAAAAGAAGCAAGAAAAACAAAGGAACTCTTACTACAACTGTAAAATTAGAGCGATTTTAGTTAAAATAGTGCAGGCCGAGATATGTTAGTTCCAAAAAAAAGATAATGCATTTTTACGTGCGATCTGTTGTATAATAGGCATAAAGGTTGCAAATGTTTGAAACAGTTCGTCTAATTCTATATCCGTAAACTTTGTAATTTTCGCAAAATTTTAGGCATCTGCTATTTTTAAATCATCATACCAAGGTACGAGCATTCCTTTGTACTGTGCGAAACAGTTTAAACGGAAATGTAAACGAATTTTCACTAACAGTTAGCGGACTGTTAGCGCGTAGTGAACCTTGAATTTTTTTATGTTCACATTAACATCGCTTTACCTCCCACCCACATTTTATTGTCATTTAATTCAACATCAAACACAAACTCAACTTCTTTTTTAATCCGGCAAGATCTTCAGTTTATTGCTGAAAAGTAAATAAAAAATGTTTAATACAACGGCAGTAGTAAAAAAGAGGAAATAACAATAAACTATGTATCCAACGCACAAAAGCCCCTCTAATATGTATAAATACTCTTTTTACGAGACCTCTATATACATTTATTCCGCCTCCTATAAAATTCCTGGCTACCCATAGGTAGGCTTTTATAACATCATGTCGTGCGGTTGTAAAACGTAATCAACTAACGCCGAAATTACAATTTACGAAACAATTTCGGCACGTTCAGGAGACTAGCGGCAAGCAATTTACCGGATAGAGTCGAAGCATAATTTAGGGAAGTAGATGCAATCTACTTCGGCCCTTGCCTCGTTGGTCATTCCGATCACAGCCAAGGTTGCAATTTGCGTTGTACGGTGTGTTGTTAACCGATTAATTAGTGCGAAAATTATATGAATAGAAAAATTTGATTAACGAAACGGTTTCGAATAATAATAAGTCTTGAGCAGTACGATAACAGTAACGAACGCTTGTATACAGTTGCTTAATAATAAAATATAAACAATGATAAACGCGTAAAACAAAAGCCTATTTCGCAGGGTCGGAGAAATTGTGTATTTTAGTTCAACCTGCAACCGGAATATTTCGGCCCGACCCATCTTGTTGCGCGCACCACGCTGGGTTAAAACCGTGTGATCCGACCCATTCGCACCTCTACTACAAAGCACTCAAGTTTCCTTAAATTCTGGAAATACCTTTCCTTGTTAATCGGAACATTAAGATCAATACAGGTAAATGCCGCATTCAAAGTTAGTAGCCATTGCATGGGCCCTCAAAAGCCGTCAGTATTAATAACACTTCCCGAGTTTGTTACATTTTGTGAATCGGGGCTAATAAGCAAGTAGCATTATTGTTTACGTACATGTGTACCATAGAAACGTTTGGTTTGGCTAATTGTTATGTCATTAGATCTATCTTAGGTATCTCAAGTTCGGAATGTAATTCCTTTGTCACTCCCACACGTGCTTTTCGCGCAGCTTAGAGCAAGTGTATACGAGCAAGTTCGAACCTTCCCGCAAAACCGCACGGCAAACACGAGGGTAAACAGACAATATTTATTCGATACATGCGATCCGCATCTAGGTCACGTTGATGTGGAAGATACGGGATCCTTTGCTCCGTCCTGCTTATTGTACGGGGAAATCTTCGTCGAAGTTAGTGGGTGAGTGCGTCCGTAGGTACGGTTACACCACGCGGGAGTTCGTATTCCAACGTTCGTATCTAATTAGCACGTTAATTGCGGAGTGGCACCATACACGCTACCACTACGCCATCCATCTCCGCGTAAACGGAGAGAAATTTTTAATTGATCAAAGTAACCATACAATAAAGCTCAACTTCGTCCCTTACCGAGCGATATGTAAAAACCGAAGTGATTGTGCCAAGTTAGAAGCCGGTTTTCCTGTTTAATTCCATCGAGAACTTAAGCAAATTTCGCCATCGAATCGTGTGCTAATCCCGAATTTAAATGAGACCGGGCGTAAAATAAATCCGATTATTGGGTTCGGGTAATTAAACGCCTTGCTGGGAATATAAAAGTTATTTTCTGCGAGAATCATTTCAAAATTGGAAAACATTGCAAGAGGCTGGTAGAGCCGAATTTGCCCAGTTAATATAAGTTTGGAAAGAACATGGGCTACCTTCGATGCTGTCGTCTTAATGTCATATATTACTGCAAACGTTCGGATAACTTACCTGCCTTGTCAATAGGACAACTACTAATATGTAAACGTTTAATATAAGTCCTAAGATCGAGATGAGTGTCAAAACCACTGTCAATGCGGTGGATGACATCTCCTCCGCCACTACGTTATGTCATCAAAAGGAACAGTCATCTTGCCCGTTCATGTAATGCCAGCGATCTGAAAAGAAAATAAGTTCTTTATTCTCTAACATATATTCAGGTAATTTTCAAGATGAATGCAAAAGACAGCGCTCTTTTAATTCTAATTTAGCATCTTCAGTAGGACACCCATATTTTGAGAACATCAATAATAGAAAGAGCTTTGTTTAATGGGCGCAGCAATATACCAATTAAGCGGATCTGAAGTGAATGATTTTTGCACCATTAGGCTCAGAACATCGCAGGCAAAAATCGTACGACTACGCTAATTACTGTACTTTTCTTAACAACAAGAACAATTGTAATATCCAGTGGATCGACCATCATTGGACGACCATCGGGTGGACGTCAAGGTTGCATATTATTTAAGATTTTGCAATATATACAAAATAACTGTCTATTTTAAAATTATGGGATTTTTTAATTTAAATAAACGTTGTTAAGGCCACAAGAATTGTTTTGTGTATAATTATTGCAGTGGTTATGTAACCTTCGAAATCCACGTGTAGTTTCAGTTGCATAATTCAAGGCGCTCGTAAGGGAAAGTTGAAGGGTGTTTGAAGTAAAATATCTTTTAAAAGGCCCTGTTTAATCGATAAATATACTGAATAAATGAGAGTTTATTATGTGCCGCAAATAGAATTAACTTGCACAAATACGATTGAGTAACGTTGCTTTTACAGCAAGAGGATACTAAACTATAAGCACCTTTTCCCGAATTATTAATTCAAAGTAGATTGCTCGATTATGATTATGAATAAATTAAAGCTATAATAAGCTGCAGGGGAAATTCGTGTGTATGTTTCGGTAAACTTAAACTAACCGATTGAATAATTTAGTATAAATGGTAAACGTTTATTTATAGACATCGAGGCTATTAAATTATTCTGGGAAAGTTTTCTAATCCTTAGAACGATAATATCAAGGGAAACACTTGCTCTCGCGGACTTTAATCTAATAAAGCACCACGACGATGATTAAATACCTCCCAGCTAAGTTTTGCTAGTAAATATTGTGTTATTGTTTTCTGCACTCTTAAGCTTAATCTTTTAAGATGATTGAATCCAATGTTTTGTCTGTATTCCTGAAGCATTGTTAGATCAAATCTTTTTCCGCGGGACATTGTTCACGTGTTCAAATGCATACTCCCTTGGTGAAATGTTAAAGTTAATCTCGCGTTGCCTTTCCTATTCACAAACATATTTTCGTAACAATAACTTAGTTCGCAACTCTCCTCGCCGAACAAGATACTTAGTTTTCCTGAAGCAGACGAAATATGAATTTGGTAAAAAGCAGCAGTCTAAAAAGCTTCGAATGAAAAATATTAAAAGATTAAAAGATGAAGACTTTTTCTGGTGTAGACAGTGCCGCTTACTGTTTAAAGTTTCGGAGTAATCTTCAAGAAGATCCAGGCTGAAAGAGTTGAGATGATCGTTCGTGGCATCATAGCTTGATGGAAGTACTTTCGTGCTGCACTGCGAGGGATGCCTTTCCTCTGAGTGTGCCTATTTTCTTTCTTCATAGGCGACATTCCAAAGAATTCAATAGTAAATCTAGTAGAATAGGCGGATGATAAGTGAATGGACCTGATTAGGATGTCCGATAAGTGATAATAAATAGCGACAGCCGCCTTTCCAATCTCCTCTACGGACGAATACCTGGACATGTTATTTGAACAGGCAAATACATTGTTAGAAGGAGTCTACTCTTCTTGGTTTGTAGAAGCAGTCCACAAGAGATAAAAATAGAGCTGCAATTCCAACATACGGGGCATTCACATATAATACAGCCGCAAAGCGGAACCTTTAAAATGATTGCTAATGTCCTATGCTTTGTCCGCAACAAGCAGAAAAGGGAAGGTCTTGTGGGAAGTAAATAAAATCGAAGGTTAAAAAAAGCAGGGATTTTAAGATTGAGAAGAACCCTCAATAGGAAATCTGTTTATTGCAAAAGACCCATCAAGACCTAGCTGCGCATAAATGATAAAAAGCCTAAAAACGAAAAGTATGGCTCTACAAAGAGCTCGATATCGGAAATTGAAAATATCTTAATTTATCGACGTGTGCTGCTTTGTGGAAAAAATCTTCGCTTGAATGCTCCAATAATCAGAATGGATGAGATTATATAACAGCAGGTTCAATAACATTGAAATTTCTGTCTTTTTTTTTAAGTTTCAGTTATTCGAAGTACTAATGTAATGGTGGTTGCCTACAGCGAATATACATAATAAAGCTATATATATATGTAGCCAGGAATTTTTAATTTTGTCATTTCTTTTTCCGTAATGCATTATCTAAATCAAGGGTTATTATAATAATACCTACTTAATGCATGCACAGGATTTAATCTGATAGCATTTTTCATAAAGAGTTACTCATGTTCGTTGTAATTATTTTATTGATTTTACGTTAACAAAATGTAATCTAGTATCTAATGCAATAACAAAAATTAATACAAAAAACAAATATTTGATGTCATCAATGTGTCTGAAAGTGTAATTCACGTGATCATCGAACCGAGTTGATGCTTGATTATCTCGTAGGTCGAAGGCATCAATTCTTCAATTTCAGAATTGTCGTTGTCCTCATCGAACAGTGTCATTTTGTATTTTCCCAGCTTGTTGTTGGTGTTTTGAACGATCCTATCGATGTTCTCTTCGCATTTACTCCTCAGATCTCTAATTTTGTACTTCAGCTCGTTATGAAGAATGCTCTTGTCGTCGTGTAATTTTTCACTTCCATTTTCGAAGATTACATTGTTATTCTCGAAGTAGTTATTGTTCGTTTTGGCATCGTCCGCCATCTGGCAGTTTCTTAAGTTTATCATGTTTTCTATGCATTCCTCCAATTCGTTCATCTTTATGTAAGCATCAGCGACCCTACGTACGAGACGACTGCCTAAAATATTGATCAGAGCTTCGTTTTTATCTTTCTCTTTGTTAAGTTCCTCTATTAAGTTTGATGATTTATCTTCGTACTCTATAGCTTTAGTATCAAGTAGTTCTTCGACTTTCTCGAAGGATCTCTTGAATTCCTCAAGGAGTTCTTGAGCGTGCAAATATTCATTTTCTAACGAAATGTATTTGAGCTCGTTCTCCTTCAGAGCGTTTTGCTGTTGGTCGATGAAAGCTTTAAGATGGGCAAGCTCAGCATCCGTCTGGTCTTTATCACAATTTAACTTACCGAAGCGATAGTCGAATTGCTTAAGTTCCTCTTCTAATTCTTTGTGTCTCACTTTTAGACTTTCAATCACTTGTAAATGCTCTTTTATCTCCTTCTGATAGTTCTCATTTTCTTCGCTGATGCGACGTTTTTCGCCGCTCACTTCGTTTAGCCTGTCTCTAGTGAGTTGGTATCTATTTTCAGCGATTTCGATATCCTTCTCGATGCTTATATGCTCCAATTGAAGATGGAAATAACCATCCCATAATCTTCGATTTTCTTCGATTATCCCATCACAGTCGACTACCATATTTTTACGACAATCGCAATCTTTATTTTTCAGATCGAAGAGCTGTTTTTGCAGGTAAGTGATGTCGTTGGATTTCTGTTCTAGTTCCTTTGATTTCTTCTTTAGGGTAGCTTGCATACGTTTTATTAGGTTTTTAGCGGCGTCATATTTGAAAGCGGTATCATTTAAGTTTTTGATTTTCTGAATGTACTTACAATTATCGTTGCTCTCGTCGCACGTTAAAAGATGGTTATGTAATTCTTTGTCGTGCGATTGAAGGCGTTGAATGACATTTTCGGCTTTGTTAAGTTTCTCCTTGCCGTCTTCGTCATAAATCGCTTGTTCAACGTTTATTTTTTCAAGTAGATTAATTTCGATCGTCATCTTGTGAACTTTGTCCTTGAATAGGTTTAAATCTTTCTGGGCTTTTTCGATACTCCTTTTGCTAATGTCCAGTTTCTCTGTTAAGGTTTTAATTTGCGATTCGCGATCCTTTAATTCATTCTCGACGATTTTATTCCTAGCGGAGAGGTGTTTATTTTCCCTGATGACTTCCTTATAATGCAATTTCTTTAATTTGCATTTTTCATGCACCATTTGGGTCTGCTTTATGATATCCTTGCATTGCTTCCTAGCGGCTTCCTTTTCGTTCAAAGCTGTTTTTAATTGGTCCTGGATTGTCGTTAGTTGTTGCTTGTACGCGGATATTTCTTGAGTTTTGGTATCCTCTTGGACGGATTTGGAACGCATATGCTCCGCGAATTGGTAGATACCCTCTAGACACAATAAAGTCTTTTGATAGGCTTCCGAATGTTGATCTTTCTCGTTGATCGATGGTAGAACGTACACGAAACCTTGATTCGATGTTTCACAATATTTAAACACCTCACTGGTTCTAGCGTAAAGGTTAAGCACGAAATCCTCCACCATCTGTAAGCGTTTCTTGTAATCTTTGTCGACTAACTTGCTCTTTCTTTTATCCCATTTACTTAGCTCCTTTAGAGTGTTTTCTATTTGCAATTTCATGGTTCCGACGATTCACACGTTTAAAACGGAAAAAGTCAATAATGAAACGGAGGAAACAAAAACACCTTATTTCGTAAGAGCCATCACAGAACTGATTCTATTGCGTTCTGCCGTATCTTATCGCATCACGTACGCCAATCGATAACGCTCATCTAAGCGGACCGATAGCTAAACGAAAACAATAGAGTAAGGTTCGCGGTGAGCGCGTATTTTTGTTTACGTCGGCGAGTAAGTACGCGTACACATCTGTCTGTCACTCGCGAATATTACGCTTTTTATGATCTCTGGCCGGTTGCGATGGTCAAAGCGATGTAAAGCCGCGGTGACGTTAAATTTCTCATTACCACATCGCCGCTAAACGATCGTAGATGACTACATTCGCTTGATTATCTCGTTAGAACGTTTTATGTAACGTTTATTGTATTTTAAGGAAACGTGCCTTTGCTAAGGTACGTGTGGATTAAGCGAAAAAGAAAAATAACTGTACCGACAGGTACTCTACGCGTATGTTATTTAGTTCTTTAGATCGGAAAATGATTGTTAATTATGGAAAGCGACAAGATGTAATTGCGGGAATAATATTTTTAGAATGTCAATATTTATAACTCACTTATTTACTTAGTCATAGATATGACAAGTACAAAAGGTATTATGTATTATGAAATTTATTTAATTAAGCACGATACTGTGAGTTCCCTTTGCGTGTCCCCTTTGCGAACCATGCAAAAATCACGTTTACATACATACATAATCAATAGTTTAGCTTTTTAAGTCCTGCCCAGAACTGTCTCCTAAACTCAGGATTCAAAATAAAATAAACCTACTCTACCACTCGCTGCAGTGTTCTGCTGATGTACTAGACGTTACAGAAAGCAGTAATCTTGTGCTTCCTTTAGCAAGAACAGATTAACAAAACAATTGATGACCTCGGGAGAAAAAGTACCAATTGAAAGTAGATAATAGAGGACATCATCGTCTTCAAAACTTTTGCACTTAACTCTTTACAGGTTTGCTTTGCGCGCCTGTTTTGCAGTTAATTTTCTTTCTGCTTACCTTCGCCATATCGTAACCAAGACGGTGACCTATTGTCCACGAAAGGGCAATTTCTCTGCGTCGATTGTTGCATATCAATCTTTTCTGGAACGTCGTTACTCTCAAAGGTTGAGCTGGCAGGAGCATCATTAACAGGGTATCTGTCTATTTTCTGATATTTGGGCCCGGAAGAGGTGCACTAGATATTGATAAAATTTCAAGATAACTTAGAGTTAGTTAGATCACGCTGCTGTTTAGCGCAGCATTAATAATGATACTTCATTTTTATTCACTTTTATAAATCCAAAGTGTACCAATCTAAAAAACGAAGTGTTTGCTTTTTTCTCACCTGTAGAAGTACGTCAAGGTATTTTATTGAATATAAGCGAAAGTTAACAACAACTTACAATAAACAAAGTAGCTTTATGTAATTTTTAATTTAAAATGTTCCTTTTACAATAAATTAGCTTGTACGTTGTAAATTATGTTAACGTCAAGGTAATTTGATTTTAAAAGCAATTTGCTAAAACGGTATAATTAAACGGTTGCTTATTTATTTATAGATTATTACAAATTGGGGAAATTTTAGCATGTTGTAATAGAGACATTTCAAGGGAGCTTTAACGCACGCTTGCTATAACTATTTTTGAAAAACGTTAAGATGACAAAGTTATACATTAAAACATTACATCATACATTTTCATCTCAAATAGGGAAATAGACTTTCTACTTAAAAGCAGATAGATACTACATAAAACCAAAATTAAAATTTACGAAGACGTAATAAGACATCCGGTGACTTACGCGATAGAAAGATAATTTGACGAATTTGGTCCAATAAAGGAAGGAGAAAAAATCAAAAGTGACACGAAGAAAATTAGAAGGAGAGAATATCGTGAGATTTTTTAAAACTTAAAACCCAAGGCCTAAGTCTACATAAATATATAAAGCGAAAATGAAGAATATCGGAGCAGAAACCGGAAAGAGTGAAAATAAAAGGCAGATCAAGCCTAAGACGAGAAGATAAAGTTATAAGCGACAAAAGGAAATTAGGATTTGATTGGAGAGAAGCTTGTAGACGCGAGGAAAATCACTTTTAAAGCGAAGACACCTACAATTTTATAAAAACAGAAAAATATTGTATATACGTATAGTTGAAATAAGCGGCATCAAACATGCGTACACATAATTGGTTAACTGTCCCTAGTACCCGATGTAGAAATAATTGGCGTCGGGGATGATGTCATTTAAGTTTGCGATTATTAAGTATTCAAATTATTTAGAGCGAGTTGATCAAAATAATAAGATTCGCAGATGAAAACTGGAGAAATATTAAATTAAAAGTGCCGCTGAGAACGTAGATTCGAATTTTGCGTAACATACAAACAATGAAGTATTTCATCTCGAGTAGTCTTGGAAGTCATACCCTGACCGGCCAAGCATAAACAATTAGAAGCAACGATCTTACCATAGCGATTTCAACGAGTAATTAACGAGTATAATACACTTGATGTAATGCCAAGGCCGCAGCGGAATTATAGCCTAGCATCCAGTTAAGATGGAAAAAAATGTTATGGTTCGATTGGCGAGGACGGATACGGATGTAAATACAATACATAGAATCCGAATAAACATCGAAGGATTTAAAATAATGTTTTTTGGAATTTTCTGGGTAGCTGAAACGGGTTTACCAACGTTACGTATATTTCTCAGTAGACTTGATATATGCACAAGAAGTCAAGTGGTGCGGTATTTTTAACGATGCTTATTTACATGTCTTTAAAATTCTTTTCGATACGAGAGTATTTTAGACATTGTACGAAAAGAACGAATAACAACACTAAAGATACACGTACACGATATCTTAACCTTTGTGCGCGACTATTACGTAAATAGTACGAAGTTAAATGTTCGAATGGAAAACTCACCGTTCTTACCACATTAACTGCTGCAAGAATCGAAATACCTGCGTTATCCCTAACTTCATACATAAATCATAAGTACTTACACGTCCTTATCCAATTAATTTCGTAAATAGCTACGTAGACAAAATATTTCGAATCAACAGTTACGAACAGCTATGTCGCCGGCATGTTTTACTTACCGTTGCCATAATAACCAAACAATATTAATATAAGAAACTT
This sequence comes from Oryctes rhinoceros, assembly GCA_020654165.1. Lineage (NCBI taxonomy): Eukaryota > Metazoa > Arthropoda > Insecta > Coleoptera > Scarabaeidae > Oryctes > Oryctes rhinoceros. The sequence goes on along the minus strand of JAIOKQ010000548.1, from coordinate 1,475,005 downwards.
CGCAACAAAATCTATATGCAAGATTCGCTAATTGTAAATAACACATATATAAATTTCTTACACGGTGGATACGAAAAAAAAAAAAATAGATAAATATAGTTAGTGCTGCTTTATAAGCTAAGTATCCAATTGAATTTCGTAAAAATTTGCTAATTATCGATCGCTTCGTATATTAAACAATATTTTTGAAAATTTTCTTATGGTATCTATTACATCGCCTGAAAATCTTGTCCTGCCATTCGCAGTTTTACAGAAGGATGAGAAGAAAAAAGAAGAAAAGATGAAGATATTCTCCCATCAAAAAAGAAAATGAACGATGAAGTTCACTACTTTGGCGCGACGAAACGCAGCCCTGCTAAAGTAGCACTCCGAGAGAGCTTGTAGACGCTGTTTTCTGATACATAATTTTTACGTCGCTTTGCATGAGAGGCAAGTGCGGAACAATTAGTGCCTTCCGTGAATACCCTTGATACAGCTCTACGGCACGTATTGCAAACGACGTCCGCTAATAGATATGCGAACCGTCCCATCTAATCATGGCAACTTTGCCGTTAATTGATTTCATTTTAGTGCTGTTTTGAAGGAGAAATAAACGCGTTGGCCCGCTAAGTACAGTGGCGTACATGGCTTTGTTACTAGGTAATTTGGGAAATATTATTTATCGATATCGTAGATTGAGCGGTGATTACTTTTCAATAAATTGTTGCATTTCGGCAATGAATTCTTTGAATTCGTAGAAGTAAACTTTTCTCATAATGAATACTCTTTCTTTTTAGAAAGGTAGGTTTTCTAATGCAAATCGTCGTAACCATATCAGTGTATTTGATACGTTTAGCTTTACTCTGTAGGTTTTAATATACTTTTACACCATGCCTACAATTAAGCTTCGTTACAAGAAAAACAAGTTCTGTTCATAAAAAAAGCCCGTGTAGATGGCTCACCTGTGTATAGTATTGCATAAAGTCAACAGTTTTTAGGGTAAAAAAATTACAATCTTATCTGGTGTTGTACTTTATATAAAGTGCCGTTGATGGCAAACAAAACTTATTATCACACCATTATGTTTACTATCAAATAAAATATGTTTATAATCGTCTAACGGAAATCACTTTAATGAAAGTTAAATAAAAGATTAAAATGGATACTAACATTTTAAATATGATATAAATTTGGCGCTCCTAATAAATTATTACATAAAAACAGCATGCTTTCTCTTTTGATGGAGCGCTCGGTTGAAATTTTCTCTTTTACTTGTTTACAATGACGAAATCTATTACATCTCACTCGAATATTAATACAAGCTGATAGAAAACTATGGTTCAATTGATGCATAGCGTTAAAGTATTTACTTTTGCCGGAATCTAAGGAGAAAAAAGTAGATACTTAGAGAAAGAATAGTAACGAACTTCTATTTTTAGATATTCTAGTGACTGGCAGCTTACTCTTACCGTTAGAGAGAATCTGGCGATATAAAAGCGGTAAAGAAGCAAAAAGCATTTTAGTAGGCAGCCGGTATTTTAATGATTACATTGCTTATTATTAGGTTTCTTAAAGAACATGACCTAACATACGGTGTACATGCAAAATTCTTGAAAAGATAGGATGAAGCGAGACGAGCAAACGGGACTAAGATACGTCAGAGTATCCAGAATAGACCTCTGCATATCTGTTGGGATTGGACATTACCGATTAAAGGGGCACGACTACAGGATTCCTGGGATTAGTGGCCACCTCTTATGGCCATTAGCGCGATTCCTCCGGATAACGCTCTTAGCCATGCATTATCTGACGGTCATACAAAATGCGTAATGAACTTATTGCCCTTGTTGCAGGACGCAAAATGGTAGCCAGCTTCTCGTTGATTTCGACGATTTGAAGATTTCTCAAACGTGTTGCGCCGGTTTTGTGCTCTTCCGTGTCGTGAAGATCGTATTTCTTATATCTTTTTTTTATGCACCCTCTTGAAATAACCCTTACGTCGGGCGTGGGCGTCAAGGAAGGCCGGTGCAGACACGCACTTAGCAACCACCGCGTCGATTCTTTGATCCTTAAGAACGCGATAATAGCAACATCTTTTTTTCATCTTGTACCGATCATAAATTTAATTACTTCGTTTTGTGCTCCTTTTTCATCTTCGAGAGATTCGAAGACGAGAACTAGTACGTCCTTTTTATTTAGATGGGTATCCTTATTTTTCTAAATTTTTCAAGATCAATAAAGCTATGTACAATGCAAGGGTAAGAGCCATATTTTCCCGTCTTATTATAATGTAGCTTCTATTTAGTCTCATCCAATTTTTTCAACTTTAAATAAGAGATTAGCTGTACTCCGTTTAGCGACCGCTAAACGCCAAAAATTCATCAAAAGGTAAGAATAAAACCTCTTTACGTCCCAATAAAATTTTAATTAGGTAAAAGAGCGCCCCCTATCTTGAATAAATAATCGTATAATTCGTGCGCCGTTGTACAGCGCGACATCAAAATGCAAAAAAGGAGCACGTAGCGTGTTGATTTCGAGAAAAACGGACCGTTAAACGCTGACTACGCTCCATTTTCATTTGCGGAATGAAATTTTGATACCGGAGGCGACCGCAGCGCTATTAAAACCGCGTTTCGTCCGACGCCATAATACGGTCGGCCTCCACCGTCCGGGAGAAGCATCGCGATGGGCGACTGTCAGCCGAATCAACTGTTTGCATAGTTTAATAGTGAACAGGGCCCGTGCTGTTACCCTCGGGGTTCGCTCGCGCACAGCGTTTATATATTCAGTAGGAGGATGATGTGATCTTTCCCGCATAAGAATTACTTTGCGAAATTACAGTTCGCGTTCGCTGTTTTTCTTTCGGCGTCTTGACCATTTAGGTTCTGCGTGGTTAAGCGGGGGAGCTACGTAACACCCACGAGCTCCTTTGTACGAATATGATTCTCAAATATTAGGAGTGAAAATATTTCACAAGAGGCTTTGATTTTTCTGGATTTACGTTAACAAATGTTTGCATAAGATGTAACCTTGTCGTTCGCGAATTTATTTACTATTAGCTGCACGCAAGTATACGTGTACGTGCAAGTTGTCTCACATTAATATTATTATTTATTTAGAGCTCTGCCGTAATTTTAAAACAAATATTAGAGAGGTACATTTCAGTTTTTATTGTTGTATGCGAAGATTACTTCAGCTCTGCTCTTTAAGGTAATCACAGCCTATAAATTTGAGGTAACTGACCAACTGACTCATGGGATTCTCGATTTACATTATTTAATTCATACATACGTTCATGTGCCAGAAGCGATCTAAGGGATCGAGTTTCAAATCGAGTGACTCAATTCCGCTAGCCACGCAACAGGACCGCAGACAAATAGTTTAGATTATCATATACCATTAGCTGCGTCTATCAACATCGATGTTGTTACCATAAAGCGGATTTCGATATACAGGTGCGTTTACCCATCCTTCTACAGCGAAATCTGATGCGGCTTAATTGCAAGGGAAATTTGCGTGCCTTCAATATGTGAGCAAAAAATAAAGGATTGCCCGGCTTTATAAGCCATATTCTATTCTTCAGTGAAACCACGTTTATTCTTTATGCTATCTACGACCAGATATTAACAGAAGACTTTTGGTTTGAACAAGATAGGGCATCGGCGCACGTTTTGGTGCTTGCGTTAAAAATTGCTTCGATGAAAGCTTTTTGAGAAACAGAACACCGTAGAAGATCTTAAAAACCGAATCTCGCATGCAATGCATGATGTCCCTCATCAGTAAAGATGACAAAGGCGGGCAGAATTTTCTTGCAGCGACTAGACAGATTCGCGCTTTGTCGATCCTCGCGGAAACCAGTAGGCAACACGAACCCTTTCTTATGAGACGAATAGACACGAGCCTGTCCAGCCGTTGCAAAAAAAGTATTAATTGCATTGGTCATCGCTACTTAACAATACTTGCAAAATGTGCCTTCTGAAGCGATGCCAACTGGATATGGCCACAAAACTCCTATTCCACGTAGCCTGTTTACTACCAATAAAATCACTTACGCTGCGTTGGTTTGGTCGATCGAAGTATCTATTAAAGGTGGAGTCCCACTAATTACTAGATAAGTTATGGAATTACCAGAAAAAATACAAAATCAACGATAATGGATGAAAGCCGCATATAACCAGTTATCTACCATCTTTCTTCATTATTATTTGTTGATGCGTTATTATTTGTTATAGGCTATGGATGTAAAGAAATTTAGTTGTTCTGAAGCGAATTACTGTTGTACTGTTGGTTGCATGTATGTATCATTATTTACGTATGTAGATATCACGCAGTAGGTTTGTCTTAATTATCCTCGTTTCTTACGTACGTTTGATATGGGTTTGTTCCATGTTCCTTCTTAAAAGCATTTGATTTACCTTTAATTTTAATTCTTACATGCGGAGCGACAATTTTTAATACTTACAACGCTCTCTTGTCCCGTCCTCACAATTAAACCTACGAGATTTAACGATTTGCTAATCTTACAACATTAACACGGTAAATCCGTTTATACGCATTCGTGTACAAATAACTCCCGTTACAAATTTTAAAAAGTTAGTAACGAAGGAAGTGAAAGTATAAGTAAAGTAGAGAAAAAGATGATGACCGAATCGAAATGTGAAACGTACGTACCTTGTTATAATAATAAAATTGTAACAGATGTAGAGAAACTTTAAATGCTTACCGACGTAATAACGTAACAGTTGGCGCCTTCTAGGACAATAAACCCCTCAGTGCGCTTAGTATTTTTTTTTAATTAGTAGCTTCAATAGATAATCGAAGTTTAGCGGAAAAATCTGGATTAAACAATAGCTTATTTTGGGAAGATACGAAAGCTACCCGGAAGCTTTAGACTATTAATTAGTAAGTGTTGAACGTGTAATGTATTCAACGAATGAAGTTAGTTCAGAATCCGTGTCGTGATTCATGATGAAAAAAATACGAAGCTCATAAATAATGAGATACCGTTCAATTATAAATGTTATCATTTCATGTTTATATTTGCCATTTTGTATGCGATGCAAATATTTACAGCGTATATTATGTTTTCCACGGACGATTGAAAATAGATACTTCTATTTTATTTCTAAATTACGCCCGAACGCCGAATTATGAATATCAAATAATCAACGTTTCAATTAAAACAAAAATCAATATCCAACAATCACTTCATCAAATATGTAATACGTTACATAGAACGCTAGCCTAAAATCTCTCATTTAAAACGTTCCTCGATAAATCGTAGCTAAGCTTACAGGATCAGTAGTACGTAAACATTCCCGGCGATATAGAATTTGTGTGAGTCAGCTAGAAGATGTAGTAGTTCTTACTTTGATCATTTAGCATCAGTCATGGTAGAAAGAGTCTTTCGGGTGTTGTTGCGTATTTGATGTTGGATTTTAACGAAAGTTGGTGTCGCGTTCTTCTTACGTAGTTTGTCCAGCTTGCTGGTTTTCAAGGTAGGCTTCCACCCCGTAGAGGCGTCCAATAGTTGAGTGTAGGCTTTCACGATCGTAATTCATAGTAGAGACGTCTTTCGGGTGTTGTCGTGTACTTAATGGAGCACATCAAGTACACGACGTAGAAGGAGTTGAGGACGCTCATGTAGAAGCACGTCACTATTTACAACTGATCCAGAATGCTACGTTTAATGTTAAGTAACACGATGTGATGATACCTGCCACAATTTTTGCTATATCGCGAGGGTGTTATCATATATTAAAGGAGACAACGCAATCGTTTTGCATTTAGTAGATTTATCCCTTGACGTGGCTCTAAACAATATTTTCTTCGCTCTAAAAAAAAATTTCTTCTGCTATCGTGATATCATGAACTTTATTGATCATCCGAGACCACCTAGCCGTTCGTCAAAGGCGGACGTTCGGCCACGGTTAAATTCATTAAACCTTCTGCAACTTACTTATATACTTACTTACTTACTTACTCAATGGGTCTCCCCGAAATTTTGACAAAATTATAGTAGGTAATGAAGATTTCGATGTAAAGCGCTATCAATTTCCAAACACCTCTACTTCTTATACTATCCTTGTGATTGTAGATTTACCAAAAAAAAAAAGACGACATCCAATAGGGTGAAAGAAGTAATTTTGTAGAATAAGTAGTTTATTGGGGGAATAGCGGGCATTCCTTGATCGTAAATCGAGCCAGTCTGCATATTTACTCACTACCAAGTTTTGAAGAACGAACGATGAAGCAATATCGCTGATAAAGCGATAACCTACGATCCGAATTGATTTACGACGAATTATATCAAACAGTTGAATAGCGACATTGGGCGGTAAACAATTTTTCTACCAGCCGTTATTATGTTTTTAGTAATTGTGTTCCTCCAATTGTGTTTGCAATGTTTTCATTCCATCAACGGCTTCAGCATGGGTACGTAGATATTTTTCGCCGTCCTACCGGCGCTTTAATTTACGTAAATGTACAGTCCGCAAACGAGAACCGTTGCACGGCACGAAGTGATGGTGTTAGTATCTCCATGTTGTGAAATTAAAATGTATATAATGCTTGTTAAATATTTTCTTTGAACCGGATCTGGACAATATAAGAAAAAAATTATGCGTAGTGCCCTATGTAACACCCGGTCTATAATATGAATATTTGATTTGGATGAAATATGTTTTAAACATTTGAGGTTTACGACTTCGAGCATTGCTTAAATGCGCTTCTCAATCAATTCGCAAAGTGGTTCAAGCAAAAGTGATCGAAGTATCAAAGATAGGTCTTCAATGTTGTTTACGAGAACTTAATTATTTTAAAACAATTATTTTAAAAATAATCGATCCAGTTTAGAAGTACTTTAAAACCTCAAGTACTGAAACAAAGTACTTTAAAATATCACCTTCTTTAAAAAATGATGAAAGCGCATTGCTCTAAATTACATCGAAGCCGCGTGTTAGATGTCATGAAATGCTTCAAGAACAAATCGTTGGAGAGGTGTCGAATCGGTACGATTGTCAAAGTCTGATCTATGAACCGGAAGATGGATCTTATCGGAAGAGAGGACAAAAATGGGTGAAATCATAGCGACTAGACAGACTCGTGTTTTGTCGACTCTCGGGGAAACCGGTAAGCGACACGAACCCTTTGAGACGAATAAACACGAGTCTGTCTGGTTGCTGCAAAAAAGGTATGATTTCACTCGCTTTTGTCCTCTCTACTTATAAGTCTAAAAACTATAGTAAGGTTATAGCAGGATAATGACTGATTTAACAGTTAAATATGTCAAAACTCACGTAGGACAGGACATACCAATTGATTGAGGACTATTAAACTGATCTAAATGTGATAATAATAATACTAAGTTGTACTTTGCAGTTACGGTTTTTTGTATTTATATTTCGTATTTGATCTTATCTTTTTTGCCTTCGTTTCATCCTCTGTCTTATGGCGAACCTTCAAGATTGTGACTGGGAAGCTACTCACTCTGCAGGAGCTTATATATGGCTTACGAGTCAATCGAGAGGAACAGTTAAGGATCGATGAACCGTAACAAGCCGTATATAAGTCCCTTTCGAACAAAGATATCCTGTAAGAGCGAGGACGAGATATCGGGAGAAGCTGAGACAACAACGCGGTTCCGATATGGTGTTATCGTGTTAGCGCGTTGCATATCTCGCATTCAATAATTATATTGGTTGTGATTAGACTTTTTTAGGTAACTATTAACTTAATGTTCATCTAGCATCGAGATATAAGAAAATACTTTATTTTTTCAAGATTTATCGTTCAATATTTCTTATCTACAATATCCGCTTTTTATTCGCGTAATAACGCCGTATACTCTAATTAGAGTGTTCAATAAGTGCAGTAATGCATGTTAATAGATTTGTTGCCTTTCGTTTAAAAATCTAGAAACCTTATTTTTAGAGATAGAGTATGTTTCACGTTGCATCGTGTACGAATGAGTGAGCAGCGTATATTTCACAACTACGCAATGCGAAGCTTTAATAAAATCGTTTCTTTAAAGATAAGGAAATTTTGTAAAACGTTCATATCTGGATCGTGTGCAATGCGGTTTAATCTAAACCGTACCAGATTGAGCGGTATTGTCAATTCCGGACGATAGGGGACCTAGTTGCAATCGCATCTACAATAATACTAGGACAAAAACAAAAAAAAAGATATACGTCACGGAGGCTAAATTGAGGTGTTCTCACTATTGTACGAACTCATACATCGCCGATCGGCGATCGCCGTTGATATTAACTTCGCCCATTCAGCAGCTTGATACATGTGATGGTAAACTTAGATACTTTCTGTACACTGCACATACTGTTTCGTCGTACGTATAAGCCCAATTAATACACGAACCCAGTCGTATCGGTACCCGGGCGATACTCTCCAAGCCGGGGCAGTCATTTCTGAGTTATGCAGAAACTTGGTCAGCTCTAAATTTTGTTATTTAGTAGCTGCGAAGGGTTCTTTTAACATCTCCAGCTGTAAATAGACGCAAATTAAGCTATAAAATGCGGTTGTATTTGGTGAGTCAACCCGCCTTCCGCGTTTTTACTGTAATAATAGAAAGCGCGCTGTATGTACGCTTAAATACACGGCCAGCCATTGACGGAAACATGTGGTATAGCGACGACCTTCCTACTTAATCGGATGAGTAAACGTACACGCAATTAAGAAAATAGAGTCGTTTAACCTCAATTTTCGCGAACACATTCCGAACGCCAACGAGTACGATTACAGCATTTATTCCCGCTATACTCCCAGCGAGATTGGATACGGCCGAACAGCAAAAGGGGAATGCAGTTGCCGTTTTATCGGCTGCATTTATACTACTTTCTATCCACCACGTACTTTCTCCAAACAGCCGAATGGAACCGATTCTATAATTATCCGACTCCTTGCATGACGGTGTGTACATGCACAACGTACCGGCGACGTGTTATATTACAATAACGCGCTATTGTTGATTTATTTAAAAATGCCATTCAAGAGACGTATAAACGTAGTCGCGCGCTATCAGTGACCTAGCCTTAAATTAATTTAGAGAAAGATAAGGTTACCGCGTATACAGAGTGGAGGAATGTTGTTGTACACGTGGTCCGACGTGTAATTTCCAACTTGACATACCGCGGAAAAAATTCGAATTAACAGCTTGTTTACACGAGATGCGCTACGCTTAATGTGTACTGTTCGTTCTTAACGCCTTCGTTTACGATCTGGGCTTATTTTTACCGTTAAATATGCTCGCAGATGTACCCGATGGACTCAAGACCGTCTTAGAGCAAATCACGCCGAATTTCGAGGAGAATTTGAAACGGGTGAGTACCGTATCTTTAATTTAATCGCCTTCGACGTATTTATATTTACATGGTGACCAAGCGCGATCTACCACAAAGAATTCGTACTAGTCATTAGTGGTATGTGTACACATGCAAGATATGGCACATGCATAAATTATAAATGCTATCTCATCAAGATGCGAACACATATGTACATCACATGGAACTAGACAAAACAACTAGACATCAACTAGATAAATTGAATAGAATGTTGGCAGATTCTTTGTAAAAAGCTATTTAGGAGAATAAGAATCTACAGGGTGATCAAAAAATTAAAGGAAAGTCACCGGCTACAAGTTCAATTGTGAAACGTGGATGTTATCCTACATTATTGATATGTTTGTTTCAATTGGGCCTAAGGTTTAAGGTTTTACAATCACTTCAAAACCTAGGGTCATCAATTACCCCAAAATTATTTTCGAGAAAACAAAGAGAGACAATTTCCAAACCGCTTTAAGAACTCTTTCTACAATTCATGAGAAAAGCGTAACGTCCCGATGACTTGTCCTTTGAACGCTTGTCCAAGCTGTTCCTCTTCTGCAGTAGTCCCGTTATTTTTCGCGTTTCATTCTGCGGGATATCTTCTGGAGAACCTGTTCGTCGTTCAAGGTTTCGTCGATTACATCGATTCATCCGTTAAATAAAAGCGAAATTGAGCGCCATTTTATCCATTTCCGGGTACTCTTTTTTTCAAGAAAATTATGTTACAAGACACCTTCTCCTGAATATCTTGACGAATAGACGTAAATTACATCGTGTATCAATACTTGAAGCTTAAGATATCGCTTCAACTGTTTCGAGCATTGAACCCAAAGAACTCTGTATGTTAATAAATTTTGCCATTGTTTATAGAGCAGGATCAACGCTTAGCACGTAGCTTTGCAAAAACGAAACTTTTAGATTATCCGCACGGGATACACCAGGAAAGTCGACGATTACGTAAAAGAGCAATTATAAAGAGTACGTTATTCATTCATTCAGCCATTGGCTGGAATCGACCTCCGAAACTGCCTATTACGTTTCGCAACTCGGAGTACACGATGTTCTTCTGATACTTCGACCGGAAGCGTTCAAAGCGGAAGAAATTGTGCGTATCGAACGAGGAAGACAAGTTTCAATTGGCCGCCTTATTTGCTGAATGCCATTCAGCGTTGACACGGATCTTGTCCGGCTCGTCGTTTTCTTTCGACGTTTTGCTTTTCATAAAATTCCGCCCACGCCATGCTTTCGGAAAACGTTTCCGCAGCGTGAATACGGTGCGTAGGATTTCGCAAGACCATTCTCACTGAAATAGCCACCGATATATGCTTCAGCGGGATCTTCGCGTGACACAACAAGAAAAATAATTAGAATCGAATGATTGAAAAAGAAAGTTTCACTAAGTTATCATCAGGTGTAACATTTTACTTTATCGTAGTCATAACTATAAAATCGCTAATGCTCTGGACTTCATACGTACAAAGGTTCATAATTCTTCAGTATCGATGATGGAAACTGTCTTAACCGCTATGTAAAGATACAAATGTGCCGCTAAAGTAAGAGTTGTTGTTGTTTCTATGATATATCTAAATGACCAATTATTATCACTAATTACCGTTTCTAAGAAGCCAGATCGGATGAGAATTATTTAAATTATTTACGCACGTCCATTTGTACCTTGTTCATTCCTTCATCGCTATGCTACATGGCCTGCTCTGATCCATACAAAATTTCCGCTTCGCCAGCAAACTGATGGAATATATCTTGTGATCAGCACGCATAAGGTTACCAACTTTGGCAATCATGTTTGGGAACACGGATGTTAACGATCTCCTAAACTGAGGCTTGTCTTCAATCGAATCCTGTACATTTTGGAATTACGCGAACCGCTCATATACAACGGATGTGTTAGAGAATCAATTGTTTCCAAAGTTAGTTCGGACGCAAGCAAAAGTATCTAAATCTTAATGGCGAATCAATAAAACGATTTGTAAAAATTTTTTATTATTATTATTGGAAAATAACGTCTTCTCCTGGATTATCCCATAAATCCTTGGCACTGTTTTGTAATTTTTTGGGACGAAGTAGTTTATAGATTACATATATGACTTCAAATACAAAAAATAGTTGAACGCAAACTGAAGGCGACAAAACAAATGAATTCTGCTTGATGTTCCTTTTTTTACTGAATAATTGTACATATTGTTATCTTTTCCGGTATTTCGTAACGCAACCTTATATTTCAGGCGTTCATTAATGAAGGTATACGTATTGAAAGCATGAGCGGATGGAAGTCCCATTCCTTGGACGATGTACTGGACACCATAGACAACAATATTGTGTAAGTAAAACAGTGCGTTAGACGTTAAACTTCTTTCCATCTCATTTCGTTGATTCTATTAAAGCAATTGTTTAAATTTAAGTTTCGTCGACCTACTGGATAGATACACTTATGCTATTTATCTTGGTCTAAACGAGCTGTGCAAACATGATGAAATTTCCTCCAATTACAATCGTAAACAATTAGCGTTTTGTTGATTTTGCGCTGCAAATTAATCACTCACTGCCAAAAAATGAAAGAATCATTATGGTCGCCTTTAGAAACAACATAAAATGAATTATTCGTAAAAGACGTGTTAAACATAAAGCTTTTTTAATCACCGGGCGAAACCAGTTTACAATTAGTACAATTACGTTATCTACAATCGGAGATTAAGATCGATTTCGTTTGTTGCCGTTAGTGCTAAAAACTTACAAATTGAAGCAGGTGGAAAAAGCCGTTTATTTTAAATCGATTATTTCAAAAGCTTAATCTAATTTATTTACGTAAGTTTCGCCGTATTTAGTGATAGAGACTGGTTGCCTAATAATAATTTCAAGTCTCTCCGTTTCGTCCGCAGGAAAAACAGGTCGAAATTTGCGTATCTATTCGAGGTTATCTCGGTCGCAGAAAACCCTGGAGATTTTCTGAAGAACATCAAAATCCTTTTCTGTCGTATTCGTTTTCTTTTTTTTTCGCTTCAATCACTTCTATTTTTTTCTATATAAATATATTAAATAAATACGCGCCTTTGCTTTGATGTGTTGGCGGAGGAATCTATTTTTGTTGTATTTATATTGGAAAATTCTAGAAAAGTTCTAAGAACGTCCGCGAATTTGTCTTACCGAAGAATTGGGCTAAATTTAGAATAACAAGAAAAGCATTCTTTTAAAGAATAGAATTGTATTAAGATGGAACAAAAATTTTTGCGTCAAATTAAATTTTGTTCGCAAAAAAAAGATGAAGAATTGTTTGCAAATAACTTCAGTTTGTTGCCTAACGATAGAGGACACTTTTATTGGTAGCGCTGAGAATAAATCTTTTTCTTTTTTGGCAATGAGGAGAAATACTTAATTCTAGTGCTTATTCTCGTAGAATTTGCGAGAAAACTTCATTGCGAACGCACCGTACAATAAATACGAAATCTGCTGTCGTTTGGTATAAAATTAAAAATTCTACATTCTCCTTAGAAAAATATTTTCAGACGGTTAAACGAATTACCGTCGAGCGAATAGCGTCATTGTTATGCCGCGTCGGTATTTTTCTTCGGAATCTTATAATTCTTCCCGACGTCCACGTTCATCCCATCCCCAATTATATCAAACTAATCTCTTTTACACTTTCGTCCTTCTTTCCTTACGCGCAGGGAATTGAGGAACCTGAAATTAACGCGAACCCCCGACTTCAGGGTGAACAACTTCTCCGTGGACCTGACGATGTTAACCGTGAATTTGGGATTAAGTCCGGGACAATTGAAGGTCGAGGGGGAATACGAAGTTGCCAATAAGGCGCTGCAGAGGATCCTACCTATCTCCCAGGTGGGGAGAATCGTGTAAGTGATAGGCATTTTTTATCCGCTTCTTCTCTGTAGGCTAGAGACCTAGACATTTTCACCCCTTTTAAGCGCGCGCCCGTAATTTAACAGCATCGTCGTTTTCGCAGCATCATTTTGGAGAACGTTAGCTGTGACGGAAGGGCTGGAATTTATATTAAAGAAGATTCCTTTGTCGTCGAAAATTATGACCTGATGTACAGGCCGAGTGAAGTATCCATAAGAGTAAGTTTTCATTTCCTCTATTAAATCTTTTTAAGATACTTAAACTCATTCCTTCATTGTTAAGTTTTTTTATTATCCTTTAACTGGTCGAGTCAGATATTATGGTCCATCAAACTGGTTCGTAGTAAACGTTGCTGTGACTACTGGAAGACTTATGGAATAAAACAGAACGCGTAAAAATGGGCTGGTATTTGTATAATATAAATCAAAATGAAATAACCATGGTTTGGTGTTAAAATGTCATCCGGCTTCAAGTGTACGCAAAGATATTTTTCCATTTCTCTACTTAATAAACTTGAATGTGTGTACTTTGGTCAAACGTATCCGCGTAAAGGATTATTTAATTAAAAAAGTAAGCTACTTTTTAATACGAGAATCCTACAAAAATCTCTTCCAGAGGATTAGAGTGATCCGCCCGGGATTAGGATTATTATATTCTCTGGGCTATTTTATAATAAATATTGGTAAGACGTAACTCATGAACGCATATAACATACATATATACGTCTACGTTCACCGGTTCAGCCGGAATGTTTGCAACTTGCAAAACGTTATTAAGCAGCTTTGTAAGTGATGCAAGACATCGCTAGTTTAAATTTATTTCGGAAGCTGTAAGCTTTTCGATGAATTTGAGCTTATAAGCAGGTTAATGCTTACATATTCAACCTAATTTGATGGTGAGAAGGCCCACCGTGATCGCGACAAAGTGGTCCTTAAACTTCTTCAAGGATCTCATCACCGGCGTTAAATTCTCGCCTTCTTGGCTTCGAATTTTGATTTTTTAATTGGCCGATCGAGGTTCTGGAATCTTCATTGGTGTACGAGAGCCTTTAGAATTGTAGTTGAGCGGGCCATGCATCTCATCCTAGCTTTTCTCGCGGTCCTTCAACTTTCTTTTAAACAAAGCATCGTGCTATTGAACCTTCGTTCTTAGTGCTCAGTCACTAATTTGTATTTGGCTGATCGACGGTTTAAATTTAAAAAAATTGCCTTTAAAAATTTATTCGTCTTGAATCGGACGTTTCTAATTCGTCGTACAAAATGCTTTTGAATTTTTCAGGTGTCCTACTTTAAAGAGGACGGCGTTGAAGTTGATAACGAGATTGCCGAAGCAGATATAGGTGAGTGTTGAATTTCAAATTTTATCCGATACGTTTAGCCCGCGGTGGCCAATCGTTTAGCTCGGGAACGATGCGGAGCCGCGTACGGCCGCTTTAACGCTCGGAAAAATTGATTTTGGATTAGAATTATTGCCGCGTGCAGATGTGTGTTTCCTTCATTACTCCTGCCCGTTGTTAATGGGGGTCCCGTAATTTTATTACGGTACTAATTCATCTATTAATCGATGAATTGACCTATTTACCTAGTTTGGCGAGTATCACGTAATAATCGACGGTTTTATAGTTAAAATATGGCAGTAGAGGTGTGCTAGTTTTCTTTTTTTTTTTTTACTAAAACAAAACCTCCAGTTTCCTTCAAATATTATCTGCAGTTATTGTTTTGTTCTTTTTTAAAGATAGTCCACTACAAAGGAAACAGTCGCCATCATCTTCCCGGTTGACAGAATAGTCTTCGCCTCATCTTTAACAGTTCATTATTTCGACTTAAATTGTCTTGAGTCGACCCCAATGCTTTGTTAACTTTTTCATGAACAAATAAATTTCTCTCGAGATTCCAGAGACGTTAACATCAACTGACACGACGATTGTTAAACAACAGCTGAGCGACCAACATTGCTAAAATGTTCAAAAGTACCTTTCATCGGATGCCTGTCACTATACGGTACTTGATAAACGCGTATGGGGCCTGATCCCGAAGCAAAAAGATATTTCACAAGCACTTACTTTCAAAGCAAGAAGAAAAAATAAGTGATTCATCGCAGCATTATGATGTTCTTTATTAATCTCGCTTATCACGGAATTAAATTTAAAGTTATCCACCATGTTTGTTTATAATTCCGTGAACTTCTAACTGGAAAATAATCAAAAAAATACGCGCAAGGAATGGAATCCTCCGTTCCGGTCATCACGCGATTGGATTAATCAAATTCAACGTCGTTCCTGAACTGAACATCCAAACCATTAGGATCCGTCGATATTTGCACGAACTTATCCTTTTTCCTCCTTACGCGCTTTGCTTTTTCTGCCAACAACCACCGTCTCGCTTTACATTTAGATCGGGCCGGAACGGTAAACTTAATCAATCCCGAAATTATACAGATGGCGTCTGCGAAAAGATCCTTCTACTTCTACACGTACGTATGTAGATGACGTTGTGGTTCTCGAACCACTCTCTTGAGGATTTCCTAGGAAGTTGCGTTAAGATATTCGGAGCGCGTCCTATTCTATATTCCGTCTGTTGATTCTTTTTCCTTTGAAAAATATGTGGGCGGAACCTTTCGGGCTTACGCAAAATTTATGTATAGCCGGTACGTCCGTTGACATGTGCATGCGTGTGTTTGTGCTGGCGTTAGCAGGTATGCATACTTTAGCGAGACTATTATAATTTCAAATCGCAACCTTCGGTGTTCTCCTGTATCGATTCATTTTCATGATGCGAGCGGAAATAACACGTTTTCATCATTTTACGAGGACTGTACATGCATGTGCAAAGAATTTATCGGGTTAACGAGCGTTCCTCAAACCTTTTTGTGGATAATAGATCACGATAAAGGAGAACAGTTACACTAAGCTTTACCACAACTTCTTAAGCTATCATCTTCGGAAGTAATCGGGTTCAGGTCTGAAAATCACGAGATTGTTTCGATTCCATTCATTTTTAATAAATTCCTTTCATGCTTGTCCAACGTTATCTTGCTGTAACCTTCAGCTTTCGGAATATGAAAAAAGGATTAAAAGTAGGAAGACATAGTAAACGTGTGTCTTCTATTATCCGAGCGATCATATGTAACAGAGCATTTGGTGTCTGTACTGTAGGTCCTTTTCCACTTAAGACCCGCAGACACCCAACGAAAAGCAGACTTCATCAGATATAAATACATTATCAACATTGTCTTCCCGAAAATGTTCTAATCAAGATCTGTTTCGTTGTAGCTGGTATCTTCCTAAGTATTCTTGCTTCGTAGCCGTTTTCGTTGCGAACGTATCCTACCCGCTTTAATCCTTTACATGCAGCCGATCTGTACAATTATGCGAGCCTAAAAAAACGAGCACCTCGCGAACGCCTTCTTCAAATAAAAAATCTTTTAATGTGACACCTTTATTATGTTTCTGTGCTTCTTCTGTTTCAGAAAAGAACCAGATTGTCAAAGCGTTTTGGGTACAACTCACAGACGTATTGACTAATTTATTACATCGGCAACTAGGTGCGGTGATAGTGGAATATTCGGTCAACGAATTATTACTAGATGAAGGGGTGCCTAACCAGATGAGGTAAAAATATCCGCTGACGTAAATTCACGTAACTTCTAAATTAACTTTATTCTCATGCTTTTCATTGCGCGTAAGCTCTACATTTTAAAGAAAGCATTACTATCTATCCATGTAGACACGTTTGAATATTGGGACTTTAAAATCCCCATACACATCCGCCCTTATTTTTCCCGCGCACCGTAAAGAGGATTTCTATGTTTCACAACGTCCTAATCTAAAAGATAGAGGGATCCCGGTATTGTACGCCGGTACAATACATGCAAGCAGTCGCGAACAATGCAACGCCAAAAATAGATAAAAACGAACGCTAAAACGTTGACGATGCTGAGTTAAGTCTTCCTCTTTCAAGAGATCTCGCAAGACAAAGAGCTTTGACGGCGAACAGGTTGCTGGATTCCCTATTATGCGCTACTAAAACGCATTTGGTCGAGAAAGGCCAGAGGGTTCTGGAAGCGGACAAACTCAGAGTGGTTTTTAAGAGTAGACCGCCGGGAACGCAACAAGGTTCATTGGAGACCGGTGTAGCCGAAGTATTGGATATGGCGACCCTCACTAGAATTACAGAAATGAGTATACTGGAGGAGAAGGATTTGCTGATAATTTACGGCCAGATAAAACTTAGGGAGTTCAAAGTAAGTTTCTCGATGCATGTAAATCATATTTAGATCGTAATGTTAAAGCGTCAAGGCTAATAAAGACAGCCGACTAAAAAAAAAATCTAAATAAATGTAATAAAAGAAGAATTTAGCGAACAACGTTCAAAGTGATCTTCTTCGGTTTCGATACCAATTCCAAATCGAAAACGTCTTAAAAATTAAATATTTATACGTAAGTCTATATTTAACGTAATACGTGCGTGTCGCTATTATAGATTTTCAGGCAATATTTCATTATGTTATGAAAATGAGCTATGTAAGCGGTATTCATAGAGCCTAAGAAAATAAATTCTCACCTTTTTTTTTTCAAATTCGCCCGATTTATTTAAAAGCATCTGTTTGATGATTTCTCAACGTTAACGAGGTGATAGAAAAATAAACTTTACATTTACGCGCGAACATCTAAGAAAGCCATATTTAGTTTCGGTTTACTTGTTAGCGTTAACCCGTTAATTAACGGGAATGTTATATTTACTAACCATTGAAGCCCATGTTCTTTTATAGTATAATTATGACCAGTACAAGGCGGAATACGGAGACAGCGTTTCCGAAGGGAGCTTGAGGACCACCATCTACAAGAATAAAATATTCGTGAAATTGCTGATAGAGAAAGTCAATAATAACGATTGTAAAGTAAGGCTGGACACTCTACAATTCAGAACAGTATCGTAAGTACACGACGTTTATTTTGCACGTGACGGCTTGATACGAATACACGAACGTGAATTTTCTTGGATTATTCGTCGTCTTCGTGCTGAAATGTAGCGACACTCTGAGATATATTTAATTTTTAGATACTTCCAATGATAAATTTAACATTAAAAATACGCCACATAGGCCGTTGTCTATTGTAGAACGATCTTCTAGATGTTTCCGTGTTATTGAGTTTCTTCTTCGAGTTAAAAGATGGGTCTTTGGGGTTCATTGAACAATTTAAACCGATTTTTTTGTATCGGCGAGTATATATCGAAAAATAATATAGTTAACTGGTTTAATTTTTTTTAATAATAAGAAAGCTCTTGAATAATCTTCAAAGACATACAGTTTATTTGTTGACGGTATTCACCGAAATATCCCTCTACATTCAATATTTAGCAAGTTTCGAGGTTTCAGTCTTGAAACTTCGGCAAAACTACAAGTTAATTCTCGAACAACTATCCAACCGGAACCGGCAGCGTATATTAAACTTGCACCGTCATTGCCTTCATATTACGACGGTATACGCCCAATCGTTGTGTATCTACGTAGGAGAACTATTCCAAACTAAGACGTTTCGTTGCAGTTGAATTACTCGTCTCTTGTCTATGGCGATTGTAGCAATTAATTGCGCTAAGGCGAATTCGATCGTATCAATTAGCAAGCAATTGTTTTAAAGCGTCTTCCCACTGGAGGCTGAATTCGCCCAGATAGACATGCATACTTGTGCGTTAGAGCGCTTATCGGAGGAAAATATATGTCTTTGTATGCTACCGCTCATTAGTTTTGATAGGGTCGTGATGGATTAAGAGGATGCATTGCTACGAATTTGGTTATTGTTAATAAAGAAAAGCGATTATCAACGTCTACCACGCACAGACGCAGGTTTCACCGTTTATGGCTTACCCTTTTCAAAGATTCATGATGGACGAAGGTAGACGTCCGTCCCTGTGGCTAAAGAGGCAATTCTAGCAGGGTAGGGTAGAATCCAAAGAATTAGTGCGCCTTTTGTTTGCAGAATCTTCTACCAGCGAGAAGTCCCAAATTATTTAAATTTTCTGTAGAACGTCCTTTTAGACGACATTGTTTTGTATAAAAGGCAACAAATGTAGTTGTAGTTATTAAGAACTTTCTGGTAAAAAAATGAGCAGGAAAGGATAGATCTGTAAGATCATCTTATTTTAAACTCCCTTGAATCCTTTCTTTGATATACACGTAACCCATTGTTTTACGTCTTTCCTTCATTTTCGAGCTTTTCCATTTTAATAATAATAATTTTATTAAATCTAGAGCACCGGACGGTAGTTATCTAATCTAAAAGAATCTCCCATGCACCGATAATTAAGAAACATATTATTTTTTTTCCCTCCTCACGAATCGTTGTAATCCCAGATACTTCGTTCGCGAGGGCCTTAATTTATCATAACCTTTCAGCGCAGTCGTATTTTAATTCTAATTACGTATAAATATTTATTTTGCCTTCCGACTAACATGAGAAGCACCGAGAAAGTAAGGTTTAATAAAGAAGAGTGCTCCGGAATTTTTGCTGTATACGAATGGCGTAGCAAACGTAATGGAGGAAGGTAGTACAGCGAGCGCGTGACTAATTTCTTTTCATGGGCATCCATGTTACAATTATACTTACGCGACGGGGAGTTCAAATGTTAAAGAAATATCGAATCGAAGACAAATGGTTATTTGTCTTTATTTCGACGCAACAACGTGAATCAATATGTTGATTCTATCATTCATCGTACGAATTTTTAGCTGTTCTTCGGCCGCGTTGAATTTAGTTAAATTTCAATGTGCGATAGACGGCGACGTTTCCACGCTAGCGTTATAGTAAATGGCTGTTTATCGTTAGGATCTGACACCTGAAAATGTTAACGCCGGTTAGTACGATGGAATGGAAAATGCGTACAGTTAATAGAAGACGACGGAAGATCACGCCGAATTGCTAGACGGGTTGTTGAATTTTAAATTTCCGCATTCTCTATAACGAGCGATCCATTTTCAACGGTGAACGAACGAATGAAATGTAGATGAGATATCGGAAAATATATAAAGAGAATAGAATCCACTCTGCCGACTGCCTATTAATATCGATATCGTGCGATATCCGCGAAACATGATTTTAATTAAAAATTCTTGATGGATCTCGCTCCTCAACACGGTGATGCCGGTTCTCGTTAAAACTGTTCTGATTTTTAGGTTAGGTAGCCGACGATATTAAATTTGAGCCAAACACGTAACGATAAGCTGGAATTTAACGCTACTTAAACGTGCGAATTTTCTCACTTCTAACAACGTCACGCGTAATCATTTCATGTTGTTTATTAGGCACAAAGTCAAAATATTTTAAAATTTCGGATTAAAAGTAAACGAATAAGCCGAAACGTATTGATATTAAATTAACATCTAGTTTTCCTGTATAACTACGTAACGTTTACTTTTTCTATAGGATCTTATGTATTTCGTTGCCAAAAATATAAGCATTGAGCCTATCGCTTCATATTTTGCATAGCAGTAATATTTTTCAAGTTTTTAATCCTATCAATCTAGCCCAACCTTTATTTCGTCTCTTATCATTAACGAAGTAAAGGTTGGGAAGGATCTCAGGTACTCAAATACAGGTCAGCAGTTCCTTAATTATTTTACGGACCCTGTGTATGTATCTGAGCTTGCATCGGGAAAAATTACTTTTCATTTGTTTCAGTAGTCATTAGTTACGTATACTGAAGTATCAGAATATAGCGCCCGTAGGGCGTACACTCCGGTAGTTTATTATTTGCGACGAGTACGAAGCGTTAATTAACCAAGTCCATTTTCTCTTATTGTATAAACTATGCAGGTATTTGAGGCGAGTTCGTACATTCGCTCGGAGCAACTGCTCGCCCAGTTTTTAACGCTGCGCAAGTAGGATAAAGAGAGTCCGTCGATGTTGGTTTATCACCTTCACGTTGTGGTAACGCGCTTGGACACACGTTTGAAGTAAAGAGTGATCCACATACGCACTACTCGTCTCTTGATCTGGTCCGATCGAGTATTAGCAGCTTATGCTGGTAACTTCTTGTGTGTATTAACATTAGTAAAACCAACCGATCAGTTCTGTTTCATTCATCATGCATGGTTAATCTACTACCACGGCGATTCGTCAAGCTCTTCACCGCATCTACCCCCAGCTGGATATCGGCAACAATATCGTGGGAGTCTACTTCGATCTGTCGAGAGCCTTCGGCGCCGTTGGTTATTCGCTTCTGTTGGATGCACTGCATAAATTGGCAGTCTAACGAGTCGCGTATGACATTTTTCACCGTTTTTTCGGGGCTCGCCGGGTGTACATAACGATTGCCGGTGAGACAGTTATATTAGCTGTATCGACGTCGGCACGTTAACGATTTCGGTCTCTCCGTGTGCACGTGTGCGATATTTCAATTCTACGACGGTACTAGCTGTACATTATCCACATCTTCGATTGACTAACTAATAACAACCACAACTTATGTAAGTTAAATGGAAAGCTGGTGCTCTTTCGCTAAACGTTAGCGAGCCCGTCTTCCAACGCTTTAGATTATCGACATGTTACTCTATGCGTTCGCTATAAGACGAAAACAATTCTAGAAACGCCGATAGAAACATATTTAGTTGTTGCGTTACCTTTCGATGTTATCCTTCTTGCCTCCAATACGGCTCGATTTCGAATTTCTTAATTTTAACCTAATCAGGGGCGACAATTAGCTAAACTTCAGGACGACGTTGAGTCTTCAATAATCGTGAAGATGCCAACCGCAGCGTTTGCCGAAACGTCCACCTCTACAGATCGAAGGCCACACCTAAATTTCTATAAATTATTAACTTCATTCTTATTTAACACGTTTATATCGTAAAGATAATAAAAACATTGCCGATATAATTTTAAACTAGTTAATAAAACTAAGTGAAGTAGCTCAGGTGTACATATGTTCTAATGTCTGTAAAGCTTCGCATTCCAGAGGGCTTAGTAGTCGAATCGACACGCTGTTATTTCGGTCCGCCATGGAAAAAGCAAACAGAACGAAATTAAACTGCGATTGGATTACAATCAATCACGTTTGGCAAATGGGATTACCTTCTATTATTGAAGCGCTCTTTAAATTTACAACTACCATAGAGCTAATAAAACTTTTTATCGATCTTTTATGAGTTGAAGGCATGATTTCCCCAAAAACACTCGAGATAACTTCTCGCTTATTCGTTCGTCCATCGTAACGTTCCCTGCGTTTATCCCAGAAAATATGCTGCCATTAGAAACAACGCCGTCTATTTAAATGACGTACAAGGCGCCTGCCACATGGTCACCTTGTCGTACGTTATAAGATCTTGACGAATTTTCTTAAGGAGAACAGGAGAAAGCCGAGAGTTACCTGCAACCTAAGATAGAACAGTGGCGTGTCATTAATTACATAAGCTAACATGCGTTGCCGCAATCCATCAAGACCGCGGCGGTGGTGTAGGCATTGCATGTCTTAATAGATTTGTCAGGTAGTAAACGGAGACGTTGAAAGATAAATGGAATTGCATTAACTCGTGAGGTATCCGTGTTGCCATCTTATCGATATAGCAAAGTTCATCGATTATTTGTATCCTATTTATTCGAAACATTGGAATATAGAATTTAAAGTTTCAAGCTTGAACGTGAAGATAGCGTTACTCATTGAAAATGCTTTGACGACATCAGAGCTAGTTGTTTAACGGTTGTTTGTATTAGTCGATGTTAGCGTTTCTGTGAAAAGGGAGCCGTTATTGAAATCTGGCATTTGGAACACAATGCCAGTACCAGCTTGGTTAACGGGTTCGGGGCGGCCGAAACAAGCAACCGATAACATCGGAGAAGTCCACCAAATGATGCTAAATTTAATTAACAGGATTATTTTTTCTAATGGAGACTCATTTTCTCCTAACGGTACTGTTAATAGGCATAATTGGCGATACTGGTCATGGGAAAATCTTCATTGGATGATCCAAAACCCAAAGATCACAAAAAAATGAACAAATTGGGCTGTTTATATTAATTTAGATTTTCTTGAGAAGTTGATGCATGAACTCACTGGCAACGTGATGTTGTGAATAGGAAGAAAAACGGTTGTAGATTAGCTTCTACGGTCACCAGATCTTCCTCTGTATGATTTTGTCTTATAGTCTCTTAAAAAAAAAACAACTTACCGCGACCGTTTCGAAAATATGGCAGAATTGAAGCGATGGATTAAGCACGACTTCAGTGATAGGTCCGATCACTGTCTGGATGTTATCGGTGCGTTTATACTTCAGTAGCTTCATCGAATATCTAAAAGAAAAAAAAGCTATTCCATTCTATGAATGGAAATGAAGTCACTCGGCATTTGATAGCGAAGCAGTACAAATCGAAAAAAATACATGACACTTATAAGTCGTATTTCACTTTTGAGTAAAGCGACATAAATCACAGCTGCTTGTAGACGTAGAAGATATTTCGCCGCACAAAAGGAAAGAACTTCAATAACAAGCGGGCGTTATTATCCTTAACTGCTACATCCAAACAGGGACACACATATCCTTTTTTCCCGGCCATGCGCCAATTACGTTAAAATTGATACTTTTTTCTTGCGTAACCCAAAAAAAATTCTCAGATCTTGCCAAACAACTTTCATAAGAAAATCATCTTTTCATACAACGCGCTATAAATAGAGGCCGTAGGAGCCTTATTCCATATTCTGAATAATACGAAGGAAAATATGAACCCGAAGTGATCCGTACAATGTCGCATACGCTGCAGCATAGAAATAATCGTCCTCCTTAATATTGCTTCTGCATATCTTACGAACTGTTTCTACAACAGAACTACATCCTTACGGTCTCATAAATGAGTATTTACGTACAACGTACCTGTGTACATTGTGCATTAACATACGATTCGTCGTCAAGGTATTAAAAAATGTACGTATTTCGCAGACGGAAACATCAAAACTGATTATACCTGAATATTTTATTGGGAAGAGAGGATACGACAGCCAGCGAAGCCTTTTAATATTTGATATCTATCATTTGAGGGCATAATAATCAATTTCACGTTTCTTTCTTCACGGAGAGCATCTGGAAATGTAAATTTGGGCCCAGATCATGAAAATTTAATGAGGCAGGGAGTTCGGTTTAGTCGTAGCAGACACGTATCTCTGTGGCACAAAGTGATGCCGTTTTCTTGCCGTTCTGCTTCCGTCTCGTCGAATCTTTATTGAAAATACGTGTAAATACGGGACCGGCGATAAATTACACGAAATCGTAAAAACAAAAAAGAAGTTTTCGCTTGGGTTACATCAGATCGAATACCGAAGATTTTAATATACGTTTGTCCCACAGCTAAATAAATAGATCGAAAATATGAATCGTAGAAGTTAATTAAACTCGTCTAGTTCATCGGTTACAAGCTTCACGTGTACATCATTCGCTATCCTGATATAAAAATTCTTCAAATTAGGAGTAAAGCAAGGCCAGTAAAGCGTGGGGATGTTCTTCGCCTCCAGAACTTGTGGAATTGAAAGCGGAATGTGATTTGCCGCCTTATCGTGGTGCAGCACCCAATTGTTTGCGATGTCACTTCGAAACCATCGGGCTCGTTTTCGGAGCCGTTTGAGCTTTCTTGAAGGCGTAATTAACTGCCTGTCGTGGACGTATAGATTCCTGATGCCTTGTGCGTAATTCCAAGGTTGTTAACGAGAAGAAAACCTCGTTCTCGGCCCCATATCTGACGACGAAAATTCCACGCGCCGTTCCGTACTTTGCAGTCGTTTTAACTAGTTCAGTTATTTTTTTTCTTTGTCTATCGTCGTCAATTCCAGCAGCACCCGAAAAATTGTGGAAAGGGAAAATCGGCTGCGCCGATCCTTCTTTAAATTTTCATGTGGCACGCCGTTACACGTGAAATATATTCACGTAATATAATTGCTCGTGCGTTCAAAGACTCTTTTGAAAATTTCAACCGTGTTGGACGTTCAGTTGATGTTTAATAGTCGTTTATGTCGACGAAACGAATCGGTTTCGTTTTAATAGTTGTGGATATTAGTACACTTTCCAAGCTAAGTGCCTAAGTCGAAACAATGGAAAAAATGGATAACCCGCAACGTAAACTCCCACGTTACTGCTGAAACTAGACCTTCAAGTATCGACTGCTTCGACCTATAAATACCTTGTGCACATTTTAGTCGCTTGTTCTGAAAGTTATAAAAGTCTCTTAAACGCCTCTTTGTTCGTTCCAACAACTTTCGACGCGATGTTTCGCCCTTCAAAATGAATTTCGGCGGATAAAGGAGTTGTCCTGCGCATACTTTAGCAAAAAGTTTACAATTCCATCAAGATTCATTAAAATTTGAAGTTGACACGGGGGTACATTTTTCGCGAAGGTAAATATGAAAAATATCAAACATTAAAGTATTTCTACGTCCTTGTTCTCTTATTATCGTTTTGTTTGCAAACCGTTCGTTCTTTCTCCTTCTCTATTGAATCACCCGCTAGGTTAATTAGCGACATTTTTGTGGGTGCCCGAGTTCAGGTTAATTTGGCGATAGAGACAAGGACGAAAAGAGAGAAACCCTCCGTGTCGAATATTTAATGGTCTCCGATATGATAATGTTGGTTCCGTTTCATTTTCGTATGAATTATAGATGACGGGATATGGTAATTGCAGTCTGCCCGCGTATTGGCATTTCGAATATAGATTTTACTTTTCCACGAACGTTTCACGTTCTAATTTAATTATTGGGTCTTCGGAGGTCATATTGTCCGTACGAAATGAGCATTTTAGACGGTAAATGTTTGAATATAAATTCCAATGCAGAAACTATTCGTTACCGTTCCGTGAAACGTTTGCCGAACGGTAAGACGGCTGGATTTGTTGTCATCGGACAATTTATGTATGTGGGACCAATTCGTTTAATTTTCACGTCTTTCCTAGTTGGTGAAGATCCACAGCTTGTTGAATATCTTTCGAAGATCGTTGTTAATGATCTTTGGTCTTCAAGAGCGCGCATATAGAAAGAGCACGAACTTATCTGGTCACCTTGGATCATACAACATCCTAGAGACCCATCGCTGTTTCACGGTAAGCTTAAACTAAGTGCTTTTAACAATTTCTTCATCGACATTCCTCGATTTCGTAAAATCGTACCAACATTAACTTCAATAGCTTACGTTCCTCTGCACGTACTTGATAAAATGAAAAGTATAACGATGTCGTGGGAAGAAGTAGCTGCCGTAGACCATCCCATAGAATCTAGACTACCGTGATTACTTTAAAACAAACGAATTCGAAACAATAGGTGAAAGCGGTGCGATCCTATTGTTGTCCATGTACAAACGATATAGTTTTCCAGCAGTACAGCTGCGTGCGAAAGTTTAACGTCTCGTATTCTCGATTAAAAACTCTTAGGGTAAGTCCGCGAGAACTTCTCGTGACACAAGCGGTTCTTAGATTTCGAAGTTACCGCTTCAGCTACTAACGAATCTTTTGTTGCCTCGTAATACCGCCCCGTACATTCGACTCTCCCGCGCTATGAGATCCGTGCGAATTATGAAGCGCTCTGTATTACGGTATTTAAAAAGGAAGACTAAGAATCTGCGCATCCGTTGGAGATTAGAATTAGGAATCGCAACGCTGCACTAATTACGTTACAACATTTGCGCTTTTTGCCGTGTTGATTGAATCGCATTATTTTCGATGTAAATGCTATTGTTTTGTATATGTGGGAGCTTATGCTGAGGATGATACTGAGGTGATGGGGAAGCACACATGTTTGTATTTCAGATGACCGCGCGTTGACCGACGATAGATAAGCGATAGTAATTAATAGAGATGACAAAGGCAAGTGGAATTATTACGTTTCTTGCAGCGACTGGACAAACTCGTGTTTTATCGACTCTCGGGGAAGTAGGCACAACACGAGCCCTTTATGAGCCGAATAGACACGAGTCTGTCTAGTCGCTGCAATTTCATCCGCCTTTGTCCTTGCTAGTAATTGATCGTCTTCCTCGCCAAACTGATGTGTTATTCGAACTACTGTCTGCGCAATTCCTAGACCAACCTTGAAATTGTACAGTACAGAACATGTTAACCAATAAGGGAAGCGTTGGTGGCTCGAGTAGACCAAACTATCTATAGACAAACCTGTTATATATTTTATCGTGGTACAAACTTAATCAAATATGGTCTATTTAATTTAATTAAAAATTTAATAAACAATCTAAGCAACTTTGTGAAGAACGTATCTGGTAAAAGTAAAAGATACAAAATTAAAAAGTTTTTTAGAGACGTTTACTGGTTACTTTAGAAACTACGTTACGTGAAGACATTTATTACATAAACCGTCTATATGGACGATAACTACGGCTTACATCTTTCACATGTAGGCGGCGATAAATCGAAACTTGAGCCTCATTAAATGTTAAGCTTTACGGCTAAAAACGACATTTTCCGCTTGTTATTCGTACAGTTTCAAGGTTTAAACGTCTTAAAAGTACTAAAGTACGGAGATTCGCGCTACGAAATCACATCATTCCGTCGACAACGAAGTCAAAGGAATATCGGGCTCTTCAAATGGAATTAACGTAAGTTACATTATTTCCTTTGCAACTAGATGAGAACTTTCTTTTTTGCTTAAATGCTAGGAATAGTATCAGACCGTTTTCAAAATATTGTAAATTTATGCTGTATCCTTTTTTTTTTATTCAGTTAACTTGGCAATCGCCAAGCATCAAAAGGACGATGGGGAAACAGCAACTAAATGAAGTATTTTAATCTCGACTTGAAATAATCCAACACGTACGTACGTAATTTATCTCACTCCGACTATATACGGACTTTTGCGAATATCCGATCAATATGTACGTACGCAAGTTAATGCATCATGAAGTTGGGGAGAGCTTAGGAAACAGCTTGGAAATTGATTAAATTTCGATTAAGCGAGAATTGAATTAAACGCATACGGATTAATTTGGTATTGTTTTATACTTCTGAGAGTATCAAATATTGCAACTTCAAACATCAAAGCGGCGTTGCAGGAGTTGCTTTTACTCCATTCTGAGTGCTTGGCAGTTATCATACAGTTAACTAACGCAAGTAAGATGAAGATGCTATTCGAATGAACGGCTTGCTATCGTTATCTTGGGTATTATTGGTCCCGTGAAATCGGTTAAATCGCCAATCTAGCCGAATTAATTAAAATGTAATTGATAGAAAATATTATTTACGGAAAGAACGTGCGATATTAATTAATTAAATCGATTAGATTGGACGGATAGTCAAACAGGTAGCCCAAATTAGGAGGGCAAACATAGGAAATACTGTACAACACTCTGTGTCTTTAGGGGGCCAACTTTCCCGCGAAAATATCCCCAAATATCTCCTCACCATTGCTGATTATGTGATTTATCCCCGGTTCCGGCTTCCATTTATATTTCACTCCATTTACGATTCGATTTCATTCTAGATAGTTCATTTGTTCGCTTAAACCAAGCCCGCGTTAATTGTTTACATAATTACGTATGGTTTGTTTATTGACAACATCACAAGGCCTATACAGAACGTGAAGGTTATGCGCTTGTTTATTTAATCTATCTCCCTGGCTTTAAACATTTATTTTTTTCTGTCAATTACTCTCGCCAATATTTTCACCGAAAAGAAGTTAAAAACGTCCCGTAAACTTTACACCTACTTCACTCTTGTTCACGTTCTTGCTCGAAACTTCGCCATCTGCCCATACTGCAATTTATTACTTACGCTGTAATTTATGGCAAATCAGCGGTACCAATCGTCGTATTTTACGGATAAAATCGAAATGGATCTTTCATGAACCGCAGGCTCACAAATAATACATCTAATCAATAGAATTACGCTTCAATCCGGTATCGAAAGCTAGTTAATGTTAGTTATATATGCGTAGCGTATTATGCATATATAATAAGCTTCTAATGCGGACTAGGAACCTATTTGCCGCTAAATATTAATGCAATTAAAATTATTGAATTGTGCGAACGTAATTTTTGACTTGTCCGACCGCCAATCAATACGCTATACACAGTTCGTTATGTTACTATGATTCACGGATGCTTGTTTGCATAATTGACTTTGTTACGTATTACAACGACATAACTTTTTTTTTAACGTAGACGGATGATTGCTTGTCGTAACCAGCGTTGCTTAAATTATATAAGTTTTTCTTACCCGTGATTAGCGTCGACTTCGCTGCGACCTTTACGTAAATCTATATTCAAGCGGACGACGCAGTTGATTAAATTGGTTGCTTCATTTTGTTTCAGGGACATCGATATCGACATATCTGGTTTGGGATCGTTAAGCTGGCTTAGGGATCGAGTACGATCGTGGACGATAGGACATCTACACAACAAGATCCTCCCTACCATAGAAGATCAAATAAAGATTTCGTTTAATTACGCTATTGATAATACGAATTGCGGTGATATTCTGAAGATAAACAGCAGATAATCATGTTGTTAGTAAGACTAAAGCTTAAAGTAATAGCATGCTGCAAGTATTAAATTAAAGGAAGCGTATCAATAATTTTTAATTGATTTATCAACTTAGTGATTGCAGCTTAAAATTTTTGACTATAAACGTGCATATTCCACGAAAAGACTCAATTTTCAAGTATATTGTTGATTTTTTTTTATTACACTTGTTTTTACGTATGTTACATGTTTTCAATAATTAAATAAATTTTTAAATTTTTAATTTGCTTGCGTTTACACGATATCATACATATGATATAATGCAACGAACGCCTTAGTGGTTTAATGAGAAAAGGAGCTCCTAATAATGGCACGTTAGCATTTTTCTAACAGGCGTGCTTTTAAAAGACGTTATACACGGCGTTGTGGCGAACTTAGGGATATGAAAGTTCGTGTAATTCCAAGCGAGGAATGAACATGCTCAAACTTGTTTTGATTGAGGAGCTATAAATGTTCAGCAACAGCTTAATGTACGATACATTAAGTTGTTGCTGAAATCCATGCGCTTTTACAATGTGTCGGTTTTGAAGAGGTATCATATCATCCGAGAAATACTTTTGAAATCGCTAAGATAAGTCTGCGAAGGAGCTTTACTAAAAAAGAATATATCAATATGCATTGAAAATAGACTGGCACGAACGTGTTGGGGAAGAAGGGTGGAGCCGTTAGTCAGCTCCCTGCCGTTAATGCGGCAGACCGAGAATGTTTGGGAACCGCTGCCCTATGCGACAAATAATGCTCTACAAACGTAAATATAATTAGAATTTATTGCTGGTTAAATTAAGAAATAATCTGATTTAATCGCACTTGGCAAAGCAAAACCTAAAAATCACAATAATGCAACCTATCGGCTATAAATACGTGTCGCATGAAAATATCACGAGTTACGTTCATATTTACACTAGTTGTTTGCAAAATACCCCTTCGACGAAAATAGAAAATCGCATAAGTATCGTCAAGGACGCCACCTTCGCTTGGCTGCAAATTCTTAACGCATGAGATTGCATTAGGTTTTAAGTGTCTTCTTCTCTATGACGCCATACACGTATACATATGTATATTGTTTCTTGCATTAAATTGATTTGTACAATTTACACGGTTGCATGGTTTTTGATGAGGCAAGAACCAAGGTTTAGTCCATACAAAATCATGTCTTCGGTACGAAGACATGACTAAGCAACGCTGTTGCGTCTTCGAGCTTTATCAGAGTCAAGTGGCAGATATTTTGGGTCACCATGCGCACGTTGCGAAATCGTTCTTCAAATTCGGTCATTTTCTCGGAATTTTTCTCTTCGGCTTGTCAAGTAATAATCCCCGCTATTCTTCTCTTTTTTTAACATTAACGGCACTGATAAATGTAATACCTACTGCCTCCAGCTAATAGTCTTGCTATAACTCATCCGAAGAGCAGAAGAGTATATTAGTTTAACGTAGCAACCATTACATTTAACATTTCAATAAGCACGAATATTACTTCTTCTAACACAAAAACCTCCTTTATTCTAGCACAGAATATTACATTTAGAACGAGATGCTGAACATATTTTTAAATAAATATTGCGAAGGCATGATACGAAGATCTTATGTAGTAACCAGTGCCTGAATTCCATCCGAGTGGCTCGTTTAAAGACCTCACAAAATTCATAAGCTATCAATGTAATATACAAGCGCAGA
The DNA here is from genome assembly GCA_020654165.1 of Oryctes rhinoceros. Taxonomy (NCBI): domain Eukaryota; kingdom Metazoa; phylum Arthropoda; class Insecta; order Coleoptera; family Scarabaeidae; genus Oryctes; species Oryctes rhinoceros. Next base: position 1,443,641 of record JAIOKQ010000548.1, on the reverse strand, counting down.
TGCGTTTCCTTCTTTTTATTCTCCTAACAAGCTGTATTGGTAATTCCGTCGTCTGCGATAGAGCAAGGAATGCAATTTTGAAAAATGGTCGTTTTTCGTCGATTTCTCCGGTATCATCAGGAAGAATTGAATTTATTACAACGGAGAATTTACGATGTCGCTACTAAAGCGCGTTGTGTACTGTTGTAATTGATAATTGATTTAATGTGATAACCTTTGCTACGATCTGATTAGAAAGAACTACATGTATTGTTCTTCTACACGACAATTGGATTTAAGTCATGGGTAGAGAAGACAAAAGCGAATGAAATCATATCTGTTTTGCAGCGACTACACAGACTCGTGAATTGTCGACTCTTTCTTATGAGACGAATAGACACGCATCTGTCTAGTCGCTGCAAAAAAGGTATGATTTCATTTGCTTTTGTCCTCTCTAATCATGGATTCTGGAGGTTCGGTACATTCCACGTTCAACAAAAGCAAGTTTCGCCCTTACGCGCTTATTTTGCTTAGAGAAGAATTATTCGAAGACGTGTTCAATTTTGGGACTCGACGGTGGTAACAGAGGTAAAAAAAAACTTTCTCTTCCTTTTTTTTCAATCTCGAGCATTGGATTTGATTCGAGAAAATCTTTGGGTTCATAACAAACGCAAAATCTTGGATCAGCTTCTATGGCTTTTAGTAAATCTTGAAACCGCCGCCTTAGCAATGTTTTTCATTTGAGAATTCGCAACTACTGAACTAAATGAGGTGCGGTTTGTTGAAAATAAATATCGAGTGCACGACTATTTATACGTCTCTTAAATCCAAATTAGCCATATAGATCCGTAAATATCTATTACGGCGGATACTACTTTAGAACGACCAAATATTTATCCATCTACTCAACTTCCGACCGTTATAATTCCGACGATTGTACAGGACGCGATATTAAATCGAGAAAACGGCTCAAAGTACATCGATACCGATGTCCTTGAAATATTGATTTCTGAAGTTATAAATATACGTAAGGAAAATGAAATGGTACATTATCCAACCGTTAAGTATCACGTCTATTTCTGTCTTTTAATACACTACGTTAATTATAAGCGCGTACTACGGGCAGATGAATGTAATATACAGACCCAATTACATGCACGGATAAGCAATTTATGTCGTTTGTAAATAAACGAGAAACTTAACGGAAACTAACTATTCGCAACCCAATTTGAATCCTGAAATGTTTCGTACGGAAAGAACTTAATGACCAATATTATTAATTCGATAGCATTCTTATCAAACTCTTCCTCGGTATCGTTGATCTTTAATTTAATTAAATTTAATTCTTTGTCTATAAAGGATTCCTCGAGATTGTGGTTTAAAAATCAATACTTTCGGATCTTTAAAACGTGTTCACCGCACCCTTAACTTTCTACTTTCCAACTAGGTCGTGTCCTTATTGAATTTTCAAAGAAGTATTGGAAAGTGATGTCTTTACAGCTGTCGAACACAAGTGGAAATTACACAGCCAGCGTAGTGAATCGAAAGCCAATTACACTATAATTTTGCGAGGAAATCAGTTGCATTTCACTAGGCTAGGCGACCATTTAATAAAAATGGCGGTTTAATGGACAAGAATCCTTTTCGCTATAAAAGTAACACAAGTGGAAGGATAACAGAGATATAGTAGGGCGTGGCGTCCTCTACTTCTTTTTACTGCATCTAGACGTCGTGCTGCTAATTAGATATTAGATGATTTCCTGCAATGTCCTCTCATTCATGTATATGACGTCCCACATTATTTTAGGCAACTCTGTACGAGCGCTATAACAACTTCCACCCGAAAACAATGCATTCCAACCGCCAAATTGGATCAATCTCTCCTTAAGTCTTCAAAAGCTCGTTCGCGTAAGCTCGACCGAGTTTTATCAGAGAATAAATACGCTTCCAGTAATCTATTATAATCTCTAACAAAGCGCAGCTCAGCAGCTCTGTTTTTCTCTGGTAATGGTACTTAACGCAGATGAGGATCTACAACTGATTAGTCTAAATTCGTTTAACTCTCTTCTTATGTATGTTGTAGCGCAAATCGAAACTTTACAGTTGGCTTTGAGATCATCTCTTAACACAGAGCTAGTGACTGTTCTGAAAGCAACTTGCCTAAAAAAAAAAAACATTCATCTTCCTGGCTTGCAACAATAAGTTCCCATTTTATTAAAGCATCTAATCACACGTTTAGTGTGATGACGACTCAGCTCAGACGGCTATAAGCTCTTTCAAAGCCTGTCTTAACTTCCGGAGGATTTATTATATCGTAAATGCGCCTCTAATAATCGACATTCGTAAAAAGGAAACGATGAAACGTGACGATAGAGTGATTTCGATTAACAAACCTGAACTTCTCCATTTCTTGTTTTTTGGCCAACTTGATATATTATTAAAATAATCGCCAAATTCTTCTGCCTAGAAATAATAAATTTCGGGAACTTAACGTGATCACTTAAGATGTGGTACGCGGCGCGCACTCGAAGACATACATCGAAAATCAAACCATGACAGCGATTTATGATATTTACCGTTACGCTCATGAAGATCTCATGCAATATTAGTAGCTCGGATGTGTTCATCTATTTCCACGTGGAGAGTGATTGATTATAATTTGGAGGAAAAAATATGGTCCTTCTAATTAATCACGTTACGAACTCCAACAAGTATTAACAAGCATACATCGAACTCTTCGTGTTGCAGGATCTTCAATCCATTATTGGACTTGCTTATTTCAGATAATTCCTTCTATCGGCACTTTTTAAATGACAGATTTATTTTAAAAACAGAAGCTGTGAAAAATTTTTTCTTAGCAGATACTTCCGGTGCAACCGGAAGTGTCGAATTTCGAAGTGTACTATTCCTCGTAGGACACCTGCAAACAGCTAATATATTCTACGTCGCGTAAAAGTTCCTAAACAATATTTACCGATGAAGTACTTCGGCAAACTTTCAGATTCCAGGAAACAATCGCCATCGTTTTAACGGAAACGACGCATACGACGTCGATACGTTTCGGTCCCAAAAGGAAAACCCGAGGAATAACATATTTTTCAATTAAACGGGAACACGCTTCGATTTACCAGAAAGCAATTCCTTTTTCTATTACAGTTTGCGAACAAACCGGCGAAGTTCGTAGGGTTCGCAGGGAACCACTAAGTAACCATTATCAAAGACCTAGTATTAGTTCCAAATCTCCTCATGAAATCTTTGAAGTTTCCGGCGCAGTTCTCCCCGTTCCCCAAAGTAAGTTGGTCGGAGATGGTCGTCTTCTCTAAAAGGAACAGAGGAAACACGCTAATTAAAAACAATTTTCCTTCGACTGCCTCGAGCCGCTAGGAAAGGAGATTGTTCTTCGAATAGACGCAGTTCGACTGATTTCATTTAATGAATACGATGTTGCCATTGCTAGGAGTAAATTACGGTGACGTACCGTTGTTTCGTTCTTAATTTAGGAAATTGATATTGGAAAAAATGATGGAATATGCAAGAAACGCTAGCGTAACAAGAGAAGCAAGAATTTAGGTCGGGATAATGCTCGGTACACGTCATGTGAAGCAATTTGCATTACAATGTTGACATAGTGGAAAAAGCATCATAAATTCGAGAAAGTAGAGCAGATTTACAGTCTAAACAAAATTACTAAGCTTCTTGGTCGATAGCGCATAGCCTCGTTGCCATTTAACGGTATCTAATAAACGTTTTATTGCAAATGTATAAGAGATCTATACTGTTTCTAATAAAAATAATGGTAACTTTACTTTCCTGCAACTATGTGGATGCTCTGTTAGATTTGTAACAATCCATCGGCATGTTTCTAGCGTAATTTTAAGAAATATAGGTGTGGCCTGGTACATGGGCGACGTGCTTAGATAAGTACACCGACGATCGTTGCTACAAAAAAAAAATTTTTTTAATCGTTTACAGAAATGGTAGGAGACGAATGATAGCCTTCTTGTGTTTAGAGACAGGTAGTGCTTTATGCGCTTTATATCTGTTATTAATAACAATGAATTAGTTAAAAATGCGGAAAACAGAAGGTTAATACACTTTATAAGGACCATTAACTACCATCAGATACTGATGTAATGAATTTAAGCGCAGCTGAACACTCGACTTTGATGAGGAACGGCCACGTCGTCCCATTGGAGTGACTGCGGAAAACATCTCGTTGTATAACGAATCGATTATACATTGAATAATATAATTTTATAATACCTAACTTCCTAACGAATTATCGTAGTCCGTCCAATATTAACGTCAACCGATATTCAACAGCGGTTTTCCTAATTGAGCTTTAATATTTAACGAATATTATTGATTTTCCACATCAGTTTCAATATTTATGGCGGCGAAATAAACGATGCGTAGTCTAATACGAGGTAGCGCCGTTTAGTAATATTTTCATTGGAAATTTCTGATGATTTGATCTTTTAATCGTCCGTTCAGCTTTTCCATAATTTATATTTCCACTTTGGTCCCGTCGCGTCGTCTTCTACGTTTCTAGTTTAATTTCTTTCAAATTTACGAAAGCCGAGGAGAGCTAATTAACAAAAATAGAACTTTGTTCAGTTTCGAAACAATTTTACCGCGAAAAAAGTTGAAAAAAAAACGAAGACAAAATTCGCCGGAAACGGGGATAGAAAATAAAGCAATTACTACGTGGTTTGCTCGAAAGTAGAGTAAAACGGTGCAGAGGAGGTAATAAAAACAAGCGTTTAATTCAATAATCCTAGTCGGCTCGCCTTATCCGTAAAAAGTAACTTATACGTTCTAAACGAATTGGATATTATTAATTTCGATTCAATATTGTTTCTGTTGTATTATAAACATTGCAGAAACAGCTAACTTTGAAGAAGATGATGTTTGTATAATCTAGGCAAACAATCGGACGCGATCCTCGTCTTTCAACGACGCGTGTCCGCAATATAAAATCGGAATAGGCTTTTTTATGGCGTCTCAGGATATGAATCCATTCAGAGCGACATACCATAAACTTCGCGATTCGCAACCTAAACAAATGGTATAGGTAATGGCCGTGTTCTAACTTGACGCAAACAAGACCGTTGTACGATGCTACAGGCTGTTTTTGTTATTCCCATTAAGATTTTACCGACGAAATCTTCTTGCCATGATCATTCGCATGCCTGGGCTTGGTTTAATAAACTTCGTTCGCATATTGCAAAGCGGTCTTTACAAGAAAGGGACATAAGTAACTCCGTTCGATATTGAGGAGGCTGGAGAGACCGTCAACTCACAAGTATCCAATCCGCATTTTCAAATTTCAATGAAGCTCGTCCTGTTTCGACTCAGAAACGGAAAATCGACGGTTTCCGACTTCCTTGTTCTTTCGAGATAAGAAATTGAGTGATATTGCAGTCACATGAAGGGCAGCTAAATGCCTCGCACTCGTATTAGGTGTCATTGTATTGCGTCATTAGGTAACATTGTGTGTTAATTTTTTTTTATTTTTTTGCAGATCTCCCTTTCCGAAATCCTGCCTTTCTGATTCTTCTGCAATTAACACTGTCCTTTATGTATATAGGCAAGATTGAAGCGTGAAGAGCAATGCAGTAGAACCTTTCAATCTGCACGTTCTATCATACGTCGCAACGTTATGGTCGCAATGTTAAGATGTTAACTGTAACGTATGTTAGTTATTCGTACTTAATGCTACTATATTCGATTATTATTCTATTACACGCATCTACCAATGTTTCCCTTATGTGTACTTGCATGTGATTTATTTGCGCAACGGGACGACATATGTATGTACATCTTCGATCCTACCTGGCAGAGTAATCTTGCTTAATCGAATTTACTGCCGATATCTACCAGCTGTAACTATAAAGTACAGCGCAATAATAGTAATAGGGTATTTTATGGACACCAACTGTAAATTTTCTGGTCATAAATCTTCATCGGCTCCAATTTTTTTCCTATTCTTTCGTTACCCTTTGCTGTGTTGCAGCAGTTCTTTTTTTTTTTCGTCATCATCAGGCATTTGCATGCATACTAAATTTTTATATCGAGTAATAGAAAGATCGAAAGAAGTTACGTAAAATCATCTGACCTACTTCTTCGCGATTGAAGTTGTTGGTATTCTTCATTATTTCTATCGGAAGACAGCACCTTCCCATTTCTAGATATGACCTGGTGGAGCGCAACAAGACCGTATACCATAAGAAGACTCACATAGACCAGCACGCGATTGCAACATCTCACCAACATCCACAACAGAAGAGATGCCTCATCAACACATCGTTAAGAAGAACAGAGAAAATTAGTGATGAGTCAAAAAGACTCTGCCACAGCAGAAAAGAGACGAGAGCAAAAAAAGGACGAAGACCGACAATAATCAGCAGGATACGCATATCTTCCGCACATAGCCGGAGTCACCGGCAAGCTGAAAAAGACTCTAGGAGAAAAGAAGATCATCACACGATTCATCATTCAAAATCAATCAACTACTCCCTCTTAAGAAGGGCGTGTTACCGAAACTACGAGCAAAAGGCATATACGAACTGAAATGCCAATGTGGAAGAAGCTACATCGGTTAAACAGGACGGAGTATTCAGCCCAGAGTGAAAAAACGTAGACCTTAGGCACATTGAAAAATCTTCTGTAGCAGAACACCGGCACCTACAAGGAGACCTACAGCGACGTTAAGGTATTAGCTAGGACCAGCCACTATTACCGAGGATATCGAGAGAAATAATGAAGAACACCAATAACTTCAATCGCGTGGACATATAGCGAACGACGGGATTCATCGGAGCGGAACGGTCATGGATCAGCAAAGCGGACCAGAAATGGGGTATAGAACGAGGAGCCAGAGACGACAACATCGATGTTTAGAAATCATCTGAAGATGCTAACAGCGTGATCAGCGAAACGTCAAGTTCGCGACAACACCCGAAAGACCTTTCTACCTTCGCCATTGGAGTCTCGCTTGTTGCTGCGAACCGTTTCTTATGAGACGAATAGATACGAGTCTGTCTAGTCTCTGAAAAAAAGTAATAATTTCATCCATCTTTGTCCTCTCTACTTATCGGGCTTACCCCCACACGAACATAATTTCGTGTTTCATCTGCGATATGATTGATATGTTAGTCGGTCAGTTGCTTCTATTACACGTAGGCGGTAAATTTTGTTCCATGTAAGCGACGCTGAGTTTCAATAATACTATCGTGACTTAATTAAAGCGCTACCCTTCTATAAACCGTAATTATACATTTACCTCCTATTTACGCGTGATTACAACAAGTACTAATTACGCAGGCAGGTAATTAAATACACTTAACATTTATAGTAAATTCCCACTATTAGGTACTTGTAAATAGAATTGAAATCAATACCGTTTTCAGTGACAAAATTCTGTTTTATCTCCGACTTTTATTGAATGAGAAGGTCGATCGGATAATGAAATTATCCCGCTAACCCTGTACGCCTAACAAAGTTTCAATTTAGCGAGATCTAATAAAGTTCGTGTGTAGACGATCAATTCCTCCGTGTAGATTAACTTTCTTCTTTGTTTAGCGAAAAAAGCGCAGAAGTAAACATTGATGAATAATTATTATTTATTAGGGTATTTATTCGGTTCAATTTCAGTGAGAAGCATTGCAAAGATAAGACCTGTAACAAAGATCAATTCAGTTCGTTTAAACGTGTACTCTTTACAAGTCTGTCTAATCTCTGGTAATTTCGTCAAGCGTACTCGTTTCTGCAGGCTTAGTCATTAGATGCTTAATTATAAATCAAAGTAATTAGAATTTTAACAAGTAGAATATGCCGACATACTCAAAAACATCGCCAAATTCGATATGTTGCAAGTTTAAATAAAAATGTAGAACTAATCCTTTTTATTTTTCGAGAATCTGCTTGCAGATTTCAGTAAAATTACTTATTAATTGTCAACCGTGTTCGTGCGATTAGTATATTTAAGTGTAAAGTCCTCGATAGGATCCTTTTCGTCTCCTCTAAGGATATTGTTCCTGTCCTTTCCCGTCAATCTTTAGATTCAATGCCCTCTTCACTCCTCTTTGGACGTTCGTCATTTCAGTTTCCTGCGACTTTTTAAATAGTTCTTTTCAAGTTGTTTCATAATTTAAATATTTGCTTTTAACTTCAAAGTACTTCCAAAAAGTACCTTTTGCATCTCTTTGCCAAGCTAAGGATTTCTAAGGGTTGGCCTTTTAATAGTATGTGTTGTTACCAACGACATTATAAATTGTTTTAACTCGAAGAAAGGATTTAATGAGCAGTAAAATGTCGGAATTTACACATTGCGTGTAAGTGTCCAATATCCAATTAAAAAAATTTAAAATTCATTTGGTAACAAATGTTAAAAATATGATTAAAAATTATGCCGTTGATGTGAAGTTCCTCTTTGTAGTTTAAGGAAAACTTCAATCGCATAATAAGCCTGCATCGGCGAGAATGAATCAAGTTTACGAAGGTTCGAAGGTGAGACATCAAGTAATAACGCCTCTTAAAAACAAACAGCTATTGTCTTTAATAACAGGAAGATACTTCCTGCTAAAGTTAGACTTAAGAAAGCATCCCGCCCTAAAACAATAACGGAGTGGATGGCAAAAGTTTTATTTTTCCTTGTTTCCCACTTCGAAAACATAATCTTCTAAATGCTTGAGTAAAAATACCCCTGAACGTGTATCTATTTCTAGATAAAAAGAAAAAAAAAATAAAACTGAACTCTGCGTTTTCCCGGCGGTCTTATACGTAGTCGTTCTGAATGTAATCTCTACAGATGCAACTCAAACAAATTTCATTTCGTTTAAGTAAATTAAATTAAAAGAAGCCAGGTATTATAAACAATCCGTTAAGCGTAATTACAAAGACGTTGGGCTGGGAACTGTTAATTATCAGAGAGTACCAAGTTCGATTCGATCCGAGTCAACAATGTAATTCCGTATGCGTTAAGAAACTTCGGCCATGCCGGACGCTCATTTATTGTTACTGTAAAGATGGAAAATGTCGAGCCGCCATTAAATACTTAAAGGCACAAATTGAAGTCGACATCAATTTCTGGACGATCGAAAACCGTAACTACTAGCGACAACATCGGAAAGGTTCATCGAATGGAGCAACGACCATGAAGTTGAGAGTTGCGTACATAGAGAAACTAAAATGAAGAACTATTTTCTTACGTTTACCTAATATTTACATTACTTAGTTAATCCGCGTAAAAACCAAACCTACGCAAAGTGTACTAAAAGAGATGTAAATAAACGGATGTTATATAAACATTTCCGTTTGTACTTCAAGTACGTTACGATTCGGAACAACCTATACGAGACATGGCACAAACTCCGGTACTTGTTAAGTGAATGAGTTTATGTACTTATTAATTAATCGAATTCCTTTAAAATTCCTCTTTGTCACGTCCCCTTGATCTTCTCTCCTTTTACAGTTATCACGGCGTGCACTTAGACCTGCAACCCAACTGAAATTTTGGACGTTTAAAGCCCTATCTTTACTCTTCGCTGAGTCAAGCATGAACGCGGTAAGTTAAAGTGCATAAACGTCCAATCAAGGCTGGAACCGAATCCACGTGTACGAAAGCGCCAGCGTTAGACAACGATAGAAGAAGCAAACATGTAACGGGCTGGGAATGTGGTAGGAAATCATAATTATCCGTTTCGAGAAAGTGCTCTTATCGTGGGACACGTGATGCCCGGGAAATTACTCACCGTATTGCACAGAGAAATCATCGGATAATTTAATGTGACGGTTGTTAAAGGAGTTGTCTAGTCGACGATACGTTAAAAATAGAGGTACGTCCCGCGGTGAAAATTGTTTTTTTTTTTGCTTCACTCGAGTACCAATCGAAACTTGCAATCTTATCTGTTGCAACGAGTTATTAGTCCCCGCAACAAAAACTATCCATGTCGTCTTTATGTTTCTTTGAACCCAAGTACTTAGTATATATTGAGATGTTACAATGAAATATGGGATTCAGAGCAATCACAAGTTGCTGCTGCATCGGTTAAAATCATTTTCCGAAGCCTCACACACCTTCTAAGTCCTTTTGTTGGAGAATCTTCCGATGTAAGATTCTCTTCGACTTTATTTTGGTTGTTCCTTTATCCAACTTTCCTTTTTCTTTGCTTCCAAATAGTTTTCAGCTTCTTGGATACTGTAAAATGGTAAAAATATTCTTTAAAAGAGAATTTAACCACAACATTTCAGAAACTGCCAAGAAGCAATAGCCGTCGTTGCTTTCTAAACGGCAAGCATCTATTTTTTGACGTTAAAGTACGCGAAGAAATATCTGGCTTTTCACTCCCGATTTTAAGACAAATACCGATCTGAAGAAGAGAATACCTATCTTCTGCGAATATTTCTGCTCGTTTCTTTAATCCGGGAAATGTTACGGGGATGCGTTGACATCTTTTGTAATCGTAATTAACTTTTTCATGCGATTTCCGTTCGTTCCTGCCTTTCTCATCGGAAATCATTAAAGTTCAACGAAAGCAACGTTGAATATTAGTTAGGTGTGCGTGGATGTGGGCGATGAAATTGAAATTTAAAACATTGTGAATTGATCGCAAGCCGTTACCTTATATCTTCCAGACTTCGCAAAGTTGCCTCGTATATTACAATATTTGCTAAGCTGAAGCCAGCAGAATATCTTCTTTGTGTGATTTGTACCATGTTCGATTCCGTTAAGAAAACAATAAATTTACTCCGTTGCTGCCGTTTGTTCTTCTTATTTTGAACTATTTCGCGCTGAGACTTGAAATCCCTCCCCTTCCCTCGAATTTTACGTATTCCGATCTTCTTTTCTAAGAATCGCCATCCCTTAACTGAAAGATTGATGAAGCGTTTGAGTGAGAATAAACAATTTAGGTCTTCTTGCTTCGCACGTACGCAAAATTTCGACTAATACTTCTACATCCGTCGGATGTTAAGATGTATTTTGCGGTTTCGAATAATGTATGTACGTATTTATTCGAGGTAAACAAGCGAATATGTAAAGTTGAAAGCTAAATCGGCCGAACGTAGAAACGGTTGGGAATTGTTTGTGTTTTGCTACGGGCATCCAACGTTAACGTTAATTACTACAAATTCCCAGTATCCGCATACTATTGGTTTCTACTGCAACGACCGAGTAACGTGCATATCGAAGTAGGAACAGTGGTTTGAGCACCGTCGTCTCTAGGGAGGACAATCCATGCAACATCGAAAATTTAATTACTCTTACCTAAACAAAAAAACAAAGCGCAAAAACGGCGAATAACTTTAATATCGTATTTGGGGGAAACTAATTGGAACCAATTGAATGTAAACATTGCGCTATGATTACGCGCTAGTATCTAACCAGATAGTTATGGCTGCTAGATTTTTGGTGGATGAGCCAGTGCGAGATTGAAATTTTAATTAAAAGTTCTTCGTTCCACAGAGTGAATGGAAGCAGTAGACTTGGTTACTCGTAGGTATTAATAATAAGATCTCTTATTATTAAAATCCGATTGTTGGGAGCGATAGGAAACCACGTCAATGTAAGATTTTTTTATTTTAATTTAATTAAAGAGAATACATTCATTTCTAGGCCTTCATGTACTCGTTGTTTACGGGATCATTATAACGATTATAAAGGTTTTCTGAACAAGAAATATGCCCGCGTTATTTTACCGAACATCTTTTTTTAAGTGGATAACCTTTGAATGAGTTTTATGTCTAAAAATACTACGCCGCGCTTATCATAGCAAATTAATTAAAGCGAAACCCACGCTTAGGAAACCGTCCAGAATTTTAGCGGATAACTTGTATAATGTACATACCTACGTTTGCTGGAGATTTAATCCTGGCATTAAACAAGTTAATTTAATAATGCTGAACATAAACAAAAGAGTATCGAAAATAATACAGCGTGTTCAAATTGTACGGAATAATGCTCCGTCAAAGGGATTTTTAGATGATCCGTTTCTGCAATACGCTTCGAAGTTTTACCCACAACGCGTCGAGGAATTGCTTCCATATTTGAGGATTCTTCATCGAGAAGAACGCACGTACCTTGTTGTGCACGCTCAAGTTATGCTCAAGTTGATCGAACACTAAATATGCTTAGATAGCGTGATCCTAACAAGTATTAATTACAACAACAAAAAATAACAACAATTCGTTATGTTATTCGAATTGTTTCGAAGAATGACAAATGCTATAAAAGACAGATGAGCAAAGAACCGCGAAGACAAATGAGTGCTTTAACTAGTGGTTGTGTGTTATTAGAATTTAAATTAATTCAACGTTCAATTCTAATCGTCTCGAATCATTTGCAAGAACACGAGGTTATATATATGAATATCCGATTAAATACAGAGTCAACGTTTTTTTTTTTTTTTTTTTTTACTAAAAATCTCTAGAAGAAAGGATAACGAAATTTAACGAAATTGATATTCGAGGAAGCTCTACAATCTATAACATTAAGTAGGTACACATCGTCTTGGCTTAACTCCTTTTACCAGCGCACGCTTAATTATCCAGAAGAATAACGACGCTAACAATTCAGAATGGAACTCGAGGCAATTGTGTGTTGGCTTATCAAACGCCGGCTTTAAAAATTTCACCTCACGTCCGACGTAACCTGTTGAACGTACAATCGTATGTTCTGATCCTACCGCAAAATTCTTTCTGCTTTATCGCTCCTACTTTCCGTTCGAGGACGACGACCACGCGGACGCGTAGCGCCCTCAAAGAAAATCCACACGGAAAATTGATACGCCGGGGTTTTATTATTCCAATACGGCTTGGCCTTCGGCAGTTATATCCGGTACCTCAGGCGTTGTACAAACATCTTTTATTTTAGCCTTTCTTATCTTTATCGTACTGATATCAGCTTCGAGCACGCGTGCCGCGAACAGGAAAATTGCGTATTAATATGTGGTTTATTTTCTATCCAAGTTTAAGCTGGAATATACTATTGCGACCTTTGATGGAGACTAAGTCCTATTTTAATAGCAATACTTTAAGTGATGTTCGCAGTTATACTCAAATTTATACTTGACAAAGTGCGCGGCGAACTTGCGGAAACTATAAAATAAAGATTTCGCCCAACAGTTTGATACCAACTAAACAGGAATGCTGAAATACGCTGGTTGACGACGGCTGTTTTAAAGGAATCTTTGAAAGAGATGCCTCGCTTCGAGAAGCCTGGGAAAAATTACGAAACAAAGTAAAAATGTAGATGTTCCTGCGAGTCGAAGCGTCTCATGAAAAATTAGAGACAAGCAAACAAATAGAAAGAGTTAGCCAGTCTAGCTCCGGTGAGGAATCACGAAAGTGGCCAAGGTGATACCGAAGAGAATGTAATAGATGTGATTTTTTTTATTAAGATTATTAGATAAGAGTGAATTCAAAATTTGGATGTTGTTTGTTTGTCCGCCTAGATAAAAGTGAATTAGAAGAAAAATCAATTATTTTCACACTTCCTACGCCCTTCCAAGCACCTTGCTGCGAAGACGGACGTAGCTTCTCGCGTGCATCGCATTTAAATGAATGCGATGTTCCCGTGTTTACTAATGAGAGAACTACTTCAATTACAACATCTTCCAACGAATTCTATGTGAAAACTGGGCTCAAATCGCCTACATTTACGATAACCATAAATAATACGTACGTACATCACATTGTTAATGGTGCAAAGGTGTATTTCAGTAGCATCGATTATTTGCATCCATTGAGCAGCTGAATGCTTCAAACGTACATAACTAACACCTTCTAAATCGTAACGAACCATAAATCGTTAATTGAAGAAGTGTTTGAAGATTGCGTCAGATATGCGAAAAATTATGGCGCTCGTACTCCATCTCATAATTTCCGCACGTCCGTTGAAGATACGATCGAATACGTACCGACGGAAATTTATTTTTGGACAGTAGGTCAGTGTTCAAGCGTCATATATCGTACATACTTGGTTTATATTTACTTACCCGTCTTGTTGGGCCTCCGTAGCACGTAGAAGTTTCGTATATTTAGAAAGCAAACTTATCTGCTTGTATATCTAAAGATAACACGAAATATTAATATTTTGCTGTTTAATTTAACGTGTTTAACATGTTCGGCTTAGTAAAAGTAAATGTTTAGCATTTTTTTTTTGTGTAATAAACATTTACGTAGTTGATCTTTATCGCTTTAAAAGTAGCGAAAATTATATTTAGAAGTTAGCGGAACTAAGGTGCTGCACCTACGATCATTACATTGCGGCCAACCATTGCAATTAACTTTTGGGGATGCAAAGGCCTCTTCGCGAATACGACTTAACATATCCACTTAACTGCATTGCTGTAAAACGCAGCAACACCAGCGCTATGGTCTTCAGCTGCATCAATAGCTTCAGTTCTTCAGTGTGCGTTGCCTTGTCTTCTTGATGTAGGCTCGATAAATTTGGAATCACCACAATACGTTGGTATTGGTGTTTTCGCATCGTCAAGAGTGAATTCTTTTCGAATTTTTCAACTTGCTCAATGATCACAACACACGAAGGGACGATTATGTGGATTAAAACTGAGATGCCGCCAGGAACGACGTCGTCGCATGATTTATTTGGATCCCGAATCAAGGCTAAAGTAATGAAAACTTATTCGTTGAAACTAAACGTGTTCCAGATTTGAACCGTAACATGTCGTTGACACGGTTCAAATGCGGAACACGTTTAGTTTCAACGGATTCTGGCCGTGGAAGCCTACGTTTTTATTTTTTAGCTTATTTATTGGTTATTGATCCTGAAGATTCGGATGTAGTAAATAGCAAAAATTTACTAGACTTCTACTTTAACGTACGCATGCATACTTCGCAATTACGTTATGTATTGCTCTCGCATATGACGTGTGTACGTGCGTACTAACTAAAGACTAAACGGAATTCGACGGCATCGACCAAACTCGGTTGTAAACCTGTGTAGCCCGGACTCGTAAGGAGTACAAAACGACAATTTTATTATACTTTAAAAATAACACTCACGTGCTAGCCCGGTATAAAGAGAGTTTGTTCGGTAATAGCAATGATTTATACGGCCCGCTACAGCAGACATGTTATACATTCGTATATCCAGACCGCGAGTTTTGTCAAGTAGATGTTCCCTAAACTAGGTCAATAAAAATTCAAGTTTACGAGTACGCTTAAAAGCTTTCTGCTTATTTATTTCTGTACTCATCTTTCGATTCGTCGTGTTCGACCGTTATCGTCACGCTGTTTTAGAAAGTATTAGTATATCTTTCTGTTCTATTCATTAGAATAAGATCATCAATAATCGCAAGTTAAATGTTAACAAGAAGCTAGTAATAAGATGGAATTTACTATTAAGGATCCTTAAACGAAATTTGCAATTCTCACAAAGGCACGCTCTAAAATAAAGATTTTGATGAGACTGTAGAGACTAAGAATAATTTGACACAAAGCCCCAAGCTAACTTCAAGAAAGAGGTAGGATTGTACGTGTCTAAACAAGAAAATATGATCTCTTTTAGATGTGTAACAGGACCGGAATTTGAGCGATTAAATTAATTAGATAGTGTCCCTGGCCTATATTGCAAAGTCGAAGATATCAACTATTGAAAAGCTGGTAAAACCAAGCAACGTTCTGTCCCTTCTCACTATTATCAACAGAAGCAATGTATTTATGTACGTGTGGATTAAAGCTAGAAATACGCCTCGCGCTTAAAGGGTGAGAAAGTTTCACAATTTTACCGGCTATTTCCGCAAACGGACGTTTACTTTTACCGTTACTTCTGGTATTAAAGGAATCCACGTTCGAATCTCAAATCGTGCAATTATCGCTTAAACTCGTTAATCTGTATATTTCGAGAAGTTCACTGTATTAAATCATTTGTTATCACTTCCAAAACCCGCCAAAAAAAACATGAGACCATCGATATTCATATAACAGTTTTCAACAACATTGATTAAATTGCGACAATTTATCAGTTTTCCGTAGCGTTAAAGCGACGTTTACGAAGAGCGCAAATCTGTGTTATTAACGTGTTCGCAGCACTTTTGATGTCAAGTGACGTTTATTCAATAAATTCGAGCCGGGCGACAGCACGTGCTCTTAACGATGTTGCCATATTTCTCCGGAGACCCCTCTTGCGAATTTAATATTCGCCGCTGCGGATTGTAGGAAACCGGGTCGTCTTTCTTCAGGTAAACATAATTACGTCGTGCCGTACTTGTTAATCTTCCGATGCGAACATCCGTTAAGCGCGAATGCGATCAGCGATTGGAATTAGGTAGATATCCGCATATTGTTTAATTTAGAGTCGTAAATAAAAGGATACGGTGTATCTTTTTAATCGACGTTAAATAAACGTTTACGTAGATGCGCGATATGAATTCCAGCCTGCGGAATAAAGCTTTAATGTTAATTTTTGCTTTTCCTCCGCGTCTTTGTTTACGGTGCGCGCTGGTAGGACGAATTAATTTCTTGATCACGTAATAAACAAAGAACAACCCGTGTAACATCGTACGGTGTGGTTAACCAAGCAACAAAGGTCCGTAATTTACACGAAACACCAGTGGTAACAGAAGAAAGGAAGCAAGTAAGGCGTTTGTTGGCTTGGAACGTACTACAAAATGTAATACGCTTAGAACAAACAACTGCATATAGAAGTTTCAAGTTGTATTCTGAACGGGAAACACGAGCAGATCGTAAACATTGCCGCTAGTGACTTCGCTTGTTCATACCTATATTGTTCTCGCGATCAATGCGAAAACACTAATTGTTCTGCATTTATGTAAATACCTTTTATATAATTAGGTAAACAAGGAAGGTTTCAAGATCACTTCTTTTTCCTAATTTCATTTTATATTTGAACTAAATCGCTAGTGCACATGTTAATTTTTCATTAACATTGATCACTTCAAAGGAGAGATGAATGTGCTACAAACAAGCATTAATCCGGTAAAGAGTCGTTCTTTAAACAAACAAACTTTCCTCGTGCATCGTGAAAATCTTGCGAGATTCTAACCGGCAGCACCGTCCGTACACAATGGCCTTTACGTGGCCTTATAAAAGTCCGTAAGGTTAAAATCGAGCGAACGAGCCAGCCAATCCGCGGGACGATTACGTCCTATTCATCGACTTGGAAAATTCGTGTCAACTTGGTCTGCATCCTGTTAGTACCGATTTTGCTGACTTATACACTTTCAACGGGACATCTTTAACCAGTAGCGTTGTACGGTGCACAGTGAAGATTGTCGGCGTTACCAACCAAACATTGACGGAGAAACGGAGTTGAAAGTGGTTCTTCGAGGTCGCATACAACACAATGACTTCCATTATAGCCAATGGACTAAGAAATAACTATTTTATATAACCTGCAGACACGGCAGCGATAAATCATACGGGCATGTACGTATCGTAACGTTGCCAATTAAAATTTGGCGAATGGAATGACTCTCTCACTCTCTAGAGACTCTTCCAGCTAATACGTAGACATTCCGCAATTTGTCACCTTTTATTATGCATTGTAAGCGGAGCTAAGGAAGATATGTTAAAGCGCAATCGGCAATCAGGATAGAAGGATACGCGTCCCGTTCATGTATGTACATTTATTTGCGATGCCGAACGAGTAGAAACGCGGATAATGGGACATAAGATAGGACGAAAGCTTTCGCATTCCCTTGCGCAATTAGAGAATTCTATAGCGCCGGCGTAAAGTTAGCGGCACATTTCGAAAGGAAACACATTCGAGGGTTTAATTTTAATTAGGCGAAATTGTATTAGAGCCTAATTTAATTTTTAATAATCTCCCTTGATGCCTAGTTGTAAGCTTAGAGATACTCTAATTAGTAAAAATGTCGAATTAATTTCGTCTGCATCGACCGCTACAAAAGCGAGCAATTTAGTAACGTCCCAAATTCTGCGAGGCTAGCATCAAATATCATTTTTAATTCAAATTGAAACAATCGCTTTAATGATATTACATTAATACCTACTTTGCGTTAAAAGCAACAATTACGTTAATCGCTAATAGAAAAAAAGGACAACGCGCGAATAGCGTGCTTGCAAGTGAAAACTACATTTGTAAAATGACTGTTCAAATTTAACGTATTTTTTTTTTCGCGAACGCAAATGGAACGTTTGTTGGAGACTTAAGAGAGCGCGGAAATTGCGTAAATGATGCTGTATACGCAAGTACGTACACATCTTTTGATGATTTAAACGTTACGAAACGATAAATCCGATTCGTTTATTCTCGAAGCAAGCTCATTCGATCTTTATTCGTACAACTTCTAATCGTGATCGCCTTGTCTTATAGATCCTCACGAATATTAACTATATACTCGACATTAAAACGCTTCCTTCTCCTGATCCGTAACTACTTAAACCTGCTTGATTATCTTCAATTTACCCTCCCGATTTAATTAGTTTCTCATCTCGCATCGCTTACCATGTTCACCTTGTTTCTGAACTGCTGAAGTACGGCCGCCGGCGTGTACTTTTAGATTAAATCCGCTCTCGTGGGTATCGCATACGTTGATTCTGCCGATATTGGTGATATAGACTTCCTTAATAACATTCTGCTTTCAATGCGTAAAGAACTGGACCGGAAATCAAACAGATAATAAACCAACGGACTTGATAGTTAAAGCGCAAAGGTTATCTCTCGGTTGGGACAGCCACTGATTGTTTTGATATGATGACATGGGATGACCGCAACCTGCGGCCGTAATAATATTGAAGTTACGCGACGGTCGTTTTACGTGGACGCTCTCTACGACAAAATTACATTTTACAAAGATGAATCGCGATATAATCAACCATAACCCGTACGCAGCGTATCCTGCGATAATACTGGAACTATTCCAGGTAAACGCGCTAATTATACAAGGGGACGCTGAGTGGAGATATTGATATCGATTTGAAACAATTACATCAACGCCTATTGAACTTATAGGCACGAAGGTGAATTACCACCACCGCATACGTGATAAAAGCTACAATAACTGGACTAATTAACCGCTCCTGATAGGAACCAGATGCGCTTGTAGAAACGCAATTAGATCAAGAACGCTATCTGAATCTATTAAGACAATTGCAGATATTTAAAGAGAATCACCCTACGCTGCCTAACACGAAGGTGGCTGAAACGTTTAAAGCCTCATTTATTGCTCAACTGTTTTCTGCGACAATTGATGTGAGCGTTTCTGTAGAAATAGAAAAAATCGAATATCGAGACGTCGTTGAATTCTTGCAAATACGCCTACGCAAACTAAAGTCAAGATGGACGCTATTTACGGAGACTCTGCACCGTCATTTGTCGATTGCGAAATGTTGGCAAGATGAATTTAAACGTGATTGACGAGGGACGGTCAGATTTAGGTTATAATTACTAATGTTTTATCGTTTGCGTGGTTTGATGTGGTTGGAAACAACCACCAAAATCAGTTTGACTAGGATACTCACATGTCGATAATAATAATGATATGTTTTGGTTAAAAGTATCGAAAAGGATAATAAATCAGTGGTTAAGTAGAAAATAAATGAAAATTCAAACAAATGGATAACAAGTGAAATTAAAAAGGACAAGACAAAATGAAACAATGGAAAAGAAACAAAATAAAACAACTGACAATACAATAATACGATGGCAGATGTAGAACTTTATGATTGTATTTCTTCAGGTTTGTCTAGTTCGTACATTGGTTGAGAATTATTTCTACAAATTGTAAGCAGCAATAGTAATAATCTAATAATCCTGTTGTTTCCCATTTCGAACGTCAAAGAAGAATGTTGTAAATTGCTCGCTATTGTTCGCTAAATACTTTAATGGAAGCATATTAAGCTCCCTCTATAGGTTCTAAAGGAATTTTAAAGACTACCTCTAATAAAAAGAAGCGATTTCTGCCAACTAGTTCGGATGCAATTGTTCGATAAATATTGTTGTACAATCGAGCGTGAAAGGCAAAAATGTATTTTTGATGTATCGCTCGCGTTATATGGCTTGACGCCTGCATCGTTTTTGCAATATTTTCCAACGCATGCTCTAGCGCAACTTTAGCAAATATTGAACCACTTCGAAGTTTTAGTTTTTTTTTTTTTTTGCTTCGCTTCGCGAGTTTATTCCAAACTACTGTTTTCAACAATCATCAATATTTCTATAAGCGAAATGCAGGAAAATACGTTTGATATTCGAAAACCTATTGGTTGTATTGTGTATACGTCGTTGTACACTTCGAACGAATTTAGTTTTATTAAACATGTAATAGAATACATAAATGCAACAAGACGTAAAGAAGTTGCAGTAGGTGAAACTATATTTCTAGATTACGTTAACCCAGTTTTGGCTCGCGTAAATATTACAAGACAATATGTTTAAATACACATAACGTACGACTGCACAACCATCCTGAAAATTTATTTCATGCGGAATATCAGCCACGTAATTGCACAAAAAAAAAAAATGAGGTGACCTAATTCTCTCCTTTTGGAAGTTACAGCCAAAGTAAACGTTAAATTGGTGCGGGAAAAACGTATTTATAACAAAGAAAATTCATTGAAAGAAGAGCACGCAATTAACACGAAAGATCTAATTATTCCATCGCGTTTATCGCATCGTTTCGTAAAAAGAATGCAATTAAGATGTTAATTGAACGCGACGTCTGACACCTGTTGCCAAGGTAGGCTCCATCCTTAAATGTTGTTGTTGCGTTACGTTTCATGTTATTATGCCAGTTCTGCGGTAAATTATTAGGAGAGAGGACAAAAGAGGATGAAATTATTACTTTTTTGCGGCGACTAGACAGACTCATATTTTGTTGATTCTCGGGGAAAGCAGTAAACAACGCGAACCGTTTCTTATGAGACGAATAGACACGAGTCTGTCCAATCGCTGCAAAGAAAGTAATAATTTCACCTGCCTTGGTCATGTAGAATTGTTAGTTACCAGAAGACGCTGAAATGTGGAGCTACATTGTTTCCTGATTCGACGAATTAAAAATTTAACACATTCTTTTCTGAAAAAGTAAGAGTTAGTATTACTTGTTAGTTGTCTTGCGTCCTTATAGGGCGTAAGCTGAAAATAATGCTTTCCCTGAGCAGTTTAAAGAGAAAGCTTATATTCGCATAGAAGTGTCGTATAACGTAAGCGTTCAGCTACTTCTCACACACAGCTCCCTAACTATAATAGGAATATCTAAAAATAAACAAAAGTGGCCGTAAAATTGTTTTCGATGCATTACCAAAAATCTTCTTTTCCCCATAAGCTACGCCATTGCAAAATAGTTCGGCATTTCCGTATATGTTGCAGCAATCGAATAGACTTAACATGTCATTTGTATATAGCGTGCAGAAGCAAATAAAAATACGGTACGAGAGCCACCAATATGAACACTGAAATATTCTCGAAACGTTCGCCCAATAAAGAAGTACCATACATACGATAGAATATGAAATACGAGAATTGCCAACAATACTGGTAAAGAGCACGTCCATGTCCTTTTCAGTTCGGCGGTATTCACGATCCTGAAGGATATGACGTCGCGTATGAAAGGATGTACGTATCAGCATACTTTCCGACGAAAGGTATGTATCATGTGTATCAACGTTAAGTGTAGATGTAAGAACACCGTGAAAGAAGCAATACAAGCATGTGTGCTTTATGCAAACAGAAAGGAATTCCCAAAGGCGCAAATCTACAAACGCCCACGTCTAAAAGTCAGCTGTAGCGCGCGATGATTTCTGTCTATTTCCGAAGAGAGCGTCGACAAGTATTATAGCTGTAGCCGGTCCCTCAACAACGTTGATTATGTTGTTCACATGCTTTTCGTAGATACTTACTGCTATACCTACTTACAAATTTTGTGCGGTGCTACAAAGGATATATCGCGAAAAGGGATAAGCAATTGCGTCGCTTCTTGGCAAACTTTCGGCTAATTAACTAATTGATTATCTCTCATTCTTCCCAATACGGAATCTCCTCGTTTGCTAGACGGGCGTGACCACGGGACCCACGCCGGATTCTAAATCACTTTTTAATACCTAGATTATATACGGGGTGTTCTCAAAGTTCTCATTTACTTTACCAGGGAATACAGGTCGTAAAGAGGAGACAGTTTACCAAAAATCATCCAAAGCTTTGCTCGGCGTATCCATCATATGACCTTAACTTAATTTCTTGTATTTTCCTAGCGTTGTTATGGCGATAATAGTGAAATATTGAAGATTTAAATAGTTTTATTATTCAAGAACAAATTATCAAATCCTTTCGGCGTGATAACAGTTATTTCCGCCACGCAAATGTTTATATTTCCTTTATACGTAGCAATTTCGCAGCACGCAATAAGAAAATAAATATGTAAGGAAGGGAAAGCTTCAATCTTCTTTTCACAATGTTGCCACAATAATTATGGAGCTATAAGAATACGTAATGTTGAAACTTAGAAAGATAAATTGTACGTTGTATTCGTTAATAACCACTATGTATGTATGTATGTATGTACATACGAGACTTGTAAATTAGAGATTATCTATATTTGTAGCCTGACAACAAGATTGCTTACAACCGTATTATTATCATCCATTTAATTACCGAAACACGAATACTATTTATTTATTTATTTACAAAATTGATTTTTATTTATCTAGGATTGTATTTTCTTCTTCTTCCAAAGCTCCACTCTGCTTATCTTCGAATTACTACCGCTTAAGTGCGAAACTTGCAATTACGTAACATCGTAAATCCCCTCAAATTTCCCGTGCACCGTTATCTTTACGTACCCGTCTCGATCTCATGCATAATCTATAACAATTTGCTAAATAACTGGAGGATTGGCGGAAAGCCTGTAATGCCGCCCTATATAAGCTTACCTATTTATATCTTAGGCGAAATATGATTTGGCTTTCACGTGGTACATAGGCAAACTAATCATTTCGTAATACCAAATTAATTATGGATATCAAAGGTAAAGACTGCTGTCTGGCGTTTGTATTTTGCTTGCGTGGCGCCTCACGTAGGAGCGCAGTCCGCCGGATTTACGCGTTTACTTTCAAAGAGAAAAGCTAATTGCTACATTATACGTTGCAAACACTTTTTTGTTGTAATCTTAACACTAAGAATAGGAGATATAATGCCGAGATATAGCACCTGAAAATTCTGCAAGGACTAACCAGAATTAAATGAAACATAGCTGCAGTTGACTGGAATGATCGAGGCGACGCTTCAATTAACAAAGATATTAAAATTTTCGTATCTTTCACCAGTACTCCGTTTATTTCCTTGCTCCCGGATGCGTATTGCAGCCGTTCTGAACGTAGGCGAATTGTTCGGCACAAGCTCGTCCTATTCTTGTACAAAGTTCTGTTCGATTCGAGTTTTACAAACTTCTTAAACTGGAAGACCGCATACAAAAAGCTTTGGTATCGTCAGATCAGGATATCTGGGTAGCCAATCAATTCGCTACGTCGATCTATCCAACCGTTTGGAAAACATTGATTTTCACAGTTCTAACGTTACGAACGGAGCAACCATCCAATTGAAAATGTAAATTTCTTCTTTCTGCAATGGGAAGTTCATTTAATCATTGTAGAAAGTTTTCCCGTTGATATTCCCGTTAAAAAGGAAGGAATCTGTTATTATACACCATACTACACCATAATATAACAGTTATCTGGTGCTGCCATTCGGAGAATAGAGGTAGAACATAACCATGTACTTCGGTTCAATTACACGTAAACCCAATGGTAGCTTAGGATAGAAATACATACGGATAGGTGCCAACTAACAACATCTCTTGGCTCAAAAATTCTTACCGGGCTTAGTCATATATCGGAGATTCTCCTCAACAATGGTTTTCATAAGACAGGATCATTAACAGACATCTTCATGCAACCGGTAAACTAACAAACCACCAATCTAGTTAACATCTTCCCTAGATCCGCAAGGTAATGGACGGAGACTTAAGCTAGAATTGTAAGTAGATCATCTAGAAACTGGCCACCGCATATTATTCAGCGTGACTTCATTACTTTGTAATCCACCATTTTTACAAAAATGAAAAAGTTCATCCTTAAATATCAAGTTACCGCCTCGCAGACATATAGCAGCGCCTAATTTCATGCAACGACCAATGCTCGGCAGATAGTAAGAGTAACACGCAACCAATCAGCGACAGGCCTTGCCCACTGTCGACATAAAAGCCAGCTGCTCCCTTCCCATTACGGCAGTTGAGTTTTGCCTCTGGTATGATTCACACGCTCAGTTAACGTGTTCATTTTGCGCTCATTTAGCGATTTACACGTTGTATTGCCTTGCTAATTGTTACCTACCACACCTCCTTATTTTCTCCTGAAAAGGCACCATATAGTTGTGGGCGAAGTTGAGCTTTGACCATAACACTGTCCGATTAGGTTTAAGTGGTTCTTTCACTATTTTATTAGTAGGCATATTTGAGGAAACTGTTGATTAAAGCCATTTTTGGACCTTCTGAATTCAAGCTTTTAATTACAAAAAAAAAACGTTTACTGCGTCTTAGGCTCTCGATTGAAAATGGGCGAAATGAATCTCTTGCTGGAGTCTTTCTAGTTTCTACCTGAAGACAATCCTAAAAGGTCAGATGAAAACAGCTTTTGTAATAAAAGAACGCATAATTTACCCATTTAATGTAGTCGCCGATTATAATGATGAATACGTTAATAAATCCTCCGTTGTTAACAAACGAATCTCGACAAATTAGTGGAAACCACACCAAATACGGAGAAATATTAAAAACGATTTGTTGGGAAATAAATAAGCTATTAAAAGATGGTCTTACAGTCTCTCGAATTATTTTACATTTTACAAATAAGAAGCAATAATTAACTAAAACATCTAGGTTCTCTTCGTACATATACACAAATATAACTGGTGCACATCGAACGATCATATATATTAGAAATTACATATTAACGTGATTTGATTGTGTGAGTTACCAGCATTAAGAACGGAGCGTCAATCCGACTATCGATCCCTGTGCCCTGCTCTCGTAACAAGAACGGCACTTTCGCAGATAGAAAGCCATATTGATCCGTCAGGCATCTATTGAATATTTTATTTTTAGTTTTGGTTTCAACTATTAATACGTTTTATGGTTTACTGTGTCATGAACATTCAGTTCAGACAGAAGGCAGGTACTACATAGCTTTAAAATAATACCGCGAACTCGATATCTGCCGTTCGCTGTCTTTTCTTTTTTAATTTCTTGAATTGAATAGTACCTATTGTGAAATACGCTTTTAGCCGGCTCACCGAATTGTTTTCTTTGGAAATTATTCAATAACCTCGTGCGTAAGATCAATGGCAATCGCGAGTATGTGCTCTCTAGACAGAATTGCGGTGGTTATGTTTGTTTTTACGACTACGTTCACTCCGATCATTTATTTTTGTTGTAGGTCAATGTTGTTAAGTCATTAATTGTAATGTAGGGGATAGCTCTTTGATGTTGCTTTAAATATTTAACGTTTGTTTCGAAAATGTTTTAATACCGCTCAATGATTTTATTGGCAAATCTCATAAACCGTTTGAAATCATGGATGGAGGCCATATCTTGTAATCTAGGAATTCACATTAGTTGTCAATTGAGTCTACCTGTTCAAGGTTTAAAATTCTCGATCTCCTTTTAAGTCCAAATAATTGAAAAATTAACTTTTAGCCATCTTCGACGAAGATCACGACAATTAACAACAAAAAAACTAGCCGTTGCAATTCAAAAATATCCCACGTATAAAGTACGCGAACAATAAACCTCCTCGTTTAAGGCTCACCTTACTCGCTAACGCCGAGAGAAAGAAGAACCTGCTGATTGTTTTCCGAGGAACTCTTCTAGGAAAGCAGATGCCGTTCGAGGATTCGCTTTAAAGTTTTACGGGAGTATTAAACGGAGGCGAAAAGAGCACCGGTCCATTTTTCAGATGCCCCCGAAAACCTTTCGGCAAGCCGTACAAGTAGGCCGCCGCATGAAAAACTTCCGCGCGAAATTTCCCGTATGCTCATCGGAGGGAACACCGTAAATGCTCTTACGCGTGGGTTAAGTAGAAAATTTTTACGAGCCTCTTCGGGAGAAATTCTCATCTTTCGCCGGTTGTGCGGATCGCCGACGAACAATTTGCTTACCAGTCCGTTACACGCGATAAGGTATAATTTCGTGGGGACGATAGTGTCTGCGTATTTCCATTCGGGGTTCGGCAAGATGAAAATCTCCCTTTGCGGCGGTATTTCGCCTGCTTCTTCGTGTATTCACCTGATTCCCTTTGATGTAGATCTGGATGGGCGGATGCGCATATTTTTTTCTTAATGATATATCGAAGATATGGAAGATGGAAAATTATAATGCCGTTTAAAAATGAAAAGTATTCGCTCGCTTGTACGGCTTCTCTACAAAGAGAATAAGTAATTCGTAAAGGGAAGAAAAAAATAGAATTGATAATAAGCCTTTATACTTGTGAAGATTTCTATATGTATGTAAATGTGTCTGTGATATGAAACAACATTTTTATTTGTACGTACTGTCCCTTATGCTCTAGTTAATAAATAGCAGATTCCAAGTTCTTCGCTGTACATTATCTAAATAATGTACAGCGCTGTGAATCAGACATAGAAATGAAATGAAGTTCAAATTTATTTAAAATCTAATCACGAGAACCATCAAACTAAAATATGAACATACAAAAAAAAAAAAAAACATTAAATAAACGGTGAAAACCTTCAACGACAAGCAAGTTAATGAAGCGGGTACTCCAGCTGAACCAGACACATTTTTTTCAAAACGCGAAATAAAGTTCGACGCCGCCACTCTCGCTTCTCACTCCTCATCGATTTTGAGCGGTATTTGCTTTTTATTAGGGCTACAGCAGAAATGGATAGTCGCAAAGAACACGTAGTTAAATATTAATTTTTTATTGATATCGGAAGAAATAAATTGTATTTTCAGGCTATTGTCGCAAGAGACTTCAATTAGATTCCGTTTTTTCCTAAGAATTGTTGATGTGGCTTAGACGCGGAAAAGGATCTTCGATTCTTGGAAATTTCTCGACATTGTCTCCCTTAAAGTATCTTGCAAACCGGTCAATGAGGTCTGAAAAAGGCCAGCGAGCCTTGTGAAGCGAGGAGAAGACTTGAAAAACTTATGAGCGAAGAAGATCGATCGAAACTATCGTAACAGCAAGTTGTGGATCGACTCAAAGCGTTCTATCGTTTTGCAAGGCATACTCTGCAAAAATTGATTCGTTTTCTCATTCTTTCAGTTCTTCAGTTGAAACAGTCGAAATTACCATTTTAAAGATATTAACTTCTATTTCCGACAACATGACCCGAAATTGAGGCAAAAGTTGCGACCATTTTCTTCTTCAATTTCAACTGACTTCTCATCATTTCGACACCCATACACGACGGATTAACGTTGGCTATGGGTTCATAGCCGCCATTTTTTAAGCTTCTGCTTTTTTTTGGTTTTTTTCTTTGGTTGCCCAAATTTCTTCCTTGATCGGTTGGCGGAAAGCACCAATATTTTTTCAGTCTTTAATGATCCTGCCCTGGGATCGCCGTGGTGCAACAGCGTTGAAATTCGCAATATCAACGAAAAATTGAATATCCTGGAATATTCTCTTTGAGTCGCTCATGAAAGGAAATCAACCCGCGCAGACGAGATGGGCATGTTCTCTAACATTTGTATAACTTCAACGCAGTAGATCATATCCAGATTTTGCCCGAATTATTTAGAACTGCTGCGAATTCAAATGAAAACGAATTCAATGTTATTTCAAACGGTTTAAATAAGATCATAAACTTTGCCTACGCCCATAAGTTTTTATAATGCCTGCTGATGGTAATTGAGGTTTTCAAAATATTTCATAAAATCTCTAATGTATATAAACAATGGCATTCGAAAAAAAATTAATGAAGCAATAAAATGATATTGTTATGGGACCGACGTTTTTCTTATTCGCTCAATATCAATAACCGTTAACGATAATCTTCGAAGAATATCGAAGCTAATTTAAGCTTACAAATTTTGTTTACTTCTATTGAAAAATCAATCATTATCGCGCTTTTCCTCTAAAAGCATCTCTAATAAACGTTGACGGTTGCGACGTTCTTTTCTTTACCTTGAAAAACGAAACTGTTCGGATTTGCGCGACGGTTGGCTGCTTTTCATACGATACGTCTCCTAATTTACATCTCGCGTCGGATCCAATGAGTTGTTTAGAATTCCTTTCCAATTCGAATTTCTCCTCGGTTATAACGTTATTGTTATAGGTCTCGCTTCGTATGCTAAGCGAGCAAGCTAAAAAGATGATCGATGTATTCGGCAAAGCTATACAGATTATTAAATGCAATGGCTACTATAACGTACGTTTCCGTTAGATGTAAGCTAAGATTTATTTAATTTTATAAGTATATCTTGGAAACGCTGTTACTGGATCACAGAGATGGGATATCAGGTGGAGGAACTAAAAATAAAACAATCACTCAATTAATCGAATTTCGCAATTAGTTTGTTGGCTTATCGGTGAAAGCCAAACAAAAATAGTGTCGTTTATTGCACGAACGAATACAAACAACTCGTAAGTAAGCAGAAGGAAAAAAATCTTTTCTTTTTTTGTAATTACGAAGAATTATAAAGATAATAACGGGATAACAAAGAGAAAAAGCAAAAAGAAGCAATGACGTCGAGCGCTTAGCGTTCAAGACCCGCGGGCCAAATGCTCAATCTCCTCGGCTATTGTACTTTCATTGAAACAATAGGCTATGGTCGAGTTTCAAATTTCTAATAAGAAGAACTCCTCCGACCCGACAATATTCTCGACTCAGTATCGAGAAAACGCGAAAAGCCGTTCTCCTTGGGGAGAAAGCCAGAAATTCGTGTATTCTCTCGCCGATCTTAACGTATCGCCTAATAGCGCTCATGCTCCCGGTACTAGCGCATCGAATTACCGAACGCTCGTTAATATTCCTCACGGACCGTCGTGGAGATGATCTCCCGAAAGCTGCCACTAACGATCATCCTTCTAAACGAGAGTGTCGGTGTCAATCGGCTGTTGTTAATTATTGATGGAATCTAATATACGAGGAGGATCGTAAGCGGAGCGAAATTTTGCCGATTCGAAATTAGGTCTTAACAAGGAAAATTTAATTGAAGGAACGTTTCACGTCCTTCCCAATATTAGGTAACTGGGATTCGCGTTACTTTTTATCCAATCTTTGCATTCGAAGTTTTCGGTTGACGGCTTGTCGTTTGCAGGTAGACTACGTCCAACGGAAAGTAAACTTGACATTGGCGAAGGAAGCAGAAGCTTGATTTCATTTTAATGAACGTGAAGGATGCGAAACTTTCGCGTAAACAATTTCTTAAAGGTAAATTAAAACGAACACAATTAAGTTAGTGTTTGGGACTTTTTATGTTACTCTTAATAAATTTATAGCAAGCTAAGGTAGTATCAATTCTTCTTCATTAATTCCAAACTTTTCAGTTACCTATTTTACTTACTAAATCAGAGCTCGACCGCATTTCTAAGCACTACATCGGGTTAAATGTTCGGAATAAAGTTTGAGGTAAACTTCAACTTTGAAAGTTTCTACACTAAAACGCACTCTGGGCGTGCAGTTTGCTGCACAAGTTCGCCGATGTAATTTACTTACGCTAATTGTAAAATTTGATTCCGATAAGTTTAGCTGTACCACTGTACTAGCAAAAATAATTAAATTTTTTAAAAGAGCAACTTGCTTCAGGCGCCGCCTAAGTTACTAACCCAGTTGTAATAATCGTCCGCAGGATTGATATGGATCAGTTAGATGCCTTATTTCGTAGAAAAAAATATAAACCTGAAAGAATTTGAGAACGCTCAAAATGATTGTTTACTTCGAAGCTGAAGCTTTGAAAGCAATCTCTTCATTCCGCAGCAAAATGGTATTTTTCCACATTGCCCAACATTTATCCTAACGTATACCTACGCAATATGCGCATTATCCGCTACGTTTCGTAGTTGTCGAACCTTATTATTGCGTCAGAAATATCAAATGTTACGAGCCATTTCGAAACGACCAGCTTTCCCGTTATTCAGTTGTATTCGTCCGGTTCCACGCGCCGTGCTCCATTGTAATGTGCGGAACACGTTATGAAAGAGGTCATCGCGAATGCTCTTAATTGAATCTAACGTTTTGCAACGTGAAATAGAGAGGTTTAGGATATTTGACGTTTTCGGGACGAGCGACGTTTTATTAAATCTAAACCGAAAGAGGATGCGAACATCAAAATAGATTGCCAGAATAGAATTCGTTTACCTTCGAGCTATCTAAATCGCGATCGCCATTGGTTCCGCGTACTTCCCTGTACAAACCTACATTATGTTTGTTCGAGCTCTTGTCAGAATTCAATTTGAACGGGCACATTTCAGTTTACGACTCAACACCGTGAAATGATTTAGTTAGCTTCAATAAATTTAGCTGGGAAGCTCCGGTACTTTATTTATTTTCGCACTCGATGGTGCTACGTACTAAAGAACATTTGTTTTGGATTAATTCGTTAAAGGAAACATTAGAAGCGTATAATTCGATATGTTTTGTGTTATTTTGTTAACGTTTAAAGCAGTCATTAACTACCTACTGCGTACTCTTCGCGTTTCTCGTGTAAAGCGATATACGGAAAGTACGAGTTCCACCTCCGCGTTTTCGTAAACTATACGCCTCCGTTTCGGCGCGTGCTTAATCCTTTGCGGAGTAATGGCTATTGTAGAAGCATCTTCACATGATTCTAATACTTAGATGTACATACATGGAATCTCAAAGAACGGGTTCTGGCATCTGCAGTAGTCGCATAACGTATCGCCGTAGAATTTTCAAATATGTGTGGCTACAATGTTTACCAGTAACCGTTGAGGTACTGAGGGCTAGTGTCGTAGGCGTTAGTTTATTGTCAACTTGTTGGTAGTTGTTTGCTGGAAAGTAGTTGAATAACCGTAGGGCATATTTTATCGCATAACATGTATATATTTTTTCTTTTTTTTTCACAATATTTATCAAAAATCATATAAGTTATCATATAATAACTTATATGATTTTTTTTGATGGAATAAGAGAAGCAATGGTTGAACGCTTTGCTATTGAAGGAAATACCAATGCAAACGAGAATTCTTCACCTAACAAATCCGGACTAGCTCAACTGCGGCACATTCGTACTTGAGATTCCTCAAGAAAGGCATCTCTTAGAAAGAAGGCAGCTACTATAGCGACCGAAATCTCCTGGGACCTCTATTTGTAAATCGCGATTAAAATCTAACGTGTCACAGCCTCGATATTTACATAACGAGGCTCTAACTGAGCAGAAATTCAAGGAGCGTATTCACGAAACGGACGCAATAAGCAATCGACCTACTTTAGATATTGAAGAGTCGCAAAAGAGTGCAAACCATATCTGATCAACCCTCTGATCCTGAACATCCCCGTCCATAAGGCAACATTAAGAAAAATATAGAAAACGTGACCTTCGTTCTGTAATAACCAGGATCGAGAGGCTAAAGATACATTTGGAGCGCTTCTTACCTTTCCATAAAAATAATGTTATTTAATCTCTAAACTAACCAGAATAATGAGATAATTTGCCTTACTTACTTCTTTAATAACGTTAGCAAGAATGGAAGCCACTTTCCATTACGAAAGTTCAATAGATCTAAGAAGAAGAAGTAAGAGCTTGCTAGAAGCTCGGATTGTTCGTATATCTACCGAACTAAACGTTTCCAGTTGAACCATTTGACATCATCGAAGTGAATTCGAAGTCAGAATGGTCTCGTATGAATGGTTCCTTCGCCGGAGGCACACGGTGGTTCGCTAAATTTCGTCTTCGTTGCCGAGAACAGCTCGTCATAGTAGCAAGGTTTATTATTGTTTCGCAATTCGTACGGTGCAGCCTATAGTCGTGTTTGTGTTGAAGTTTTCGTTTTAGTCTCGGAATGTAATCCACCAGCATTAAACTATAATATGCAATGCCATTCTGGCGGCCACAATTCAGTGCTTCCAAAACGGGAATTAACCATTACGCGAACGCTACGCCGATTTGCGGCTTTATTTACTTGGTAGGGTGGATACGATCCCAGGAATTCGTTCTATTTGCGCGTATACATATATGGGCTATCATTACGTACACGGTGTTTGTTTTTTCTTTCTTTCTTTTTTTTTAATTGGAAAGTATATCACACGTTCCTGGCAGTGATGACTGAATTCAAATGGCTACATCGGATAAAGAATTTTAGTATTCAAATTTACTACTTACACGAGGCCATTCAAATTATTAACATCGCCCCACCGCTCTACTTTAACCATCCGAATAATGGGATTTATCGAAATTAAATAAGCCACTCTATTGGCAACGGTCTCTTCATTCGATATGAACATGTTCTCAACTTTGAAGACAGAAAGAAGTCACAGGAGGCCAAATCTGGAAGAACATTAAGGTCCGATTGTTTAAACAAACAAGCAATGATCTTCATTAGAAGATGGTGTTGGGCTATCCACAACGTACAATTATGTGACTCGCACAACCAGTGGAAAACGTCGTGTTGGAGCTAGACTTTACCTTCGGTGAAATGTAGAAATGATTGCTCCAACGCTATTTCTATTAGGTTGTCTTGTCGAAGGACCAGCGAGGTATTTTCTTAAGTAAGAAGCACTTGATGGATTTAGCTTACTTTAATATATTTATCTACACTTAAGTCGCTATATACAATATTTAGTAGCCTAAGCTCGCATTAACTTTTAATAGTTGTTCATGTTGCTCCGAAGAATTTGCTAACAAGGCTCGCGTCGTTAGTTTGTCAACTCTTTATATACATACGTTCCCATTCAAAAGCTACCACCGAGATAACATCAGGTATAGTGGTTGAGACCCTTAAGATTACTGCTGCGACCAATTTCTTGAAAGTACAATAAAAACTTGTTTGTTAGTGAGCGAAACAAAGGTCTTACAACGAAGCAGATGGAAAGCAATAGTGTTTTATAATTAAAGGCGCCCAAAGCTATAAATGAAGTACTTGGAAACTTCGGTACGAAATAGCATACAGACGCCATAAAGCGTGACTAATGCTTACCGAACCCTGCTTAAATATGGGAAACTCCGCGCAAGCACAATATTTATGATGTTTTTCTGCGACCCTATTCTGAATGTTTAGCTTACCTTATACCTAAACGTATTGTAATTAATTAACAAATAATCGCAATGAAATTTAGTTTCTTCGTCCTTCAAAGGAACGCATGGCAATCCCTCCATCTAAATCGATAACCTTCGGAAGTTGTACATATGTACGTAAAGAACTAATTTTGGGGCAATATAATAGAAATACTTCGATACTCTTGTGGAGAGAATGAAAGAATTCGATTCGATGTATGTGTACAATGTCTGCTACAATTTTCTTGCATTTAATAAGTGCAATAGAAGAATCTAACGAACAACCACTTAAAATGCTTCTTAACTTGAGAACTGCATTGCATTGCCAACTACAATTTTAATATCTAACTATACTCATGTACAACGAGTAATATCTCTTTGAAAATGGAGCCTTATGCGATGCCAACTAAAATAAATAAAATTCAAATTACTGAAGTTAAACGTCCCCTACTAATATATGACATATTTTCAAATATAGAGTGCATGCATATTGCCTTGTACAACTTACAAATTAAAAGAGTTACATCTATACCGGAGCAAGGCTCCTTAATAAAACATTCATCGAGAATTTTCATCGGCAAAGGAAAACGCTCGAAAGTATTGCAGAAGCTGCGAGCGCCGTCTATAGTCGCGGCATACACGGCACGCAAATAATACCAATTGAATACGGAATCCGGTTCCAAAGTAATGCAATACGCTCTTGTATAAGTAACCGGTAAGATAAGGTATTTACCTTGCGAAAAGTATCGATTCGGATGAACTGCGTTTGCTTCAAATCGCAACCGCACGAAATTGAAATTCGAGTTTAGGAAAGTTGAAAACAAAGCTCCGGAAGCGATTAAAATTCTGCCGGAGATCGATCCGATTCTGACGCAACGTATTTGGGGGACGAGGAACCGTCGAAAACCGCGACCGTTGAAATTTCGCCGAAATTGCTTCGCGGACTCGTCGAAAATAACTTGCCCGATACCCGATCAGTTGGGGACCGGGAACAGCGGATGCACGAAGTCAATAATGAACCTAATTAAATGAGATAGTCGCAAGCGTTGTCACGTCGCATTAATAACGTTACTGATTCTGCATTTCTCGCGGGCGATGCGCAAATTCGCGTCATCCGTATGTACATGGAAATTCCATCCAAGTCATGCAGTTGATAGATTACGGAAGCAACGCAATCTGTTTACCGTGCATAATTGCAACATCAGCTGGGGCGTCAACAACAAATAATACAAAAATTAGGTTTGGTTTCGGCGCTCTGTAGCATTTCGATAAACTCATACAGGAGGGACACTTCCAAAGTTCGAATGCTGGAAAAGCCGGGAATTGCACTCTAATTAAATTACGCGAAACTTATAGGCGATGCTATGGGTGATAGACAAGTCTTAACATGTTCATGAGGCTATCCAGTGTAATACAGTTTTGAGTCAAGCGTTCGATTGATATAATCGCGTTTTTGTAACCGTGGAAGACGCGATTAATCTCAAAGAGCAATAATTTTAAAGTTATTCGACATATGCAAGAAGTACATCGGCGTATCGATCATTTTAAGATTGATAGAACATCATTAGAAGACGATCCACTCAGCGGTCGCCCAAGTACGTCGCTAAACGAAAGTGGAGGACCTATTGAAAGAGCTCAAGCGAATGACTTGAATGAAGTACGCAAGATTGTTTGGGCATAGGCGAGGCTTCAGCCCGCCGCGCGCTAAGTCTGTTGAGATCCGAACAACACCTCAATAGATCCGGCACTTCAAGAGCTGTTAGCCCGTTATAGCCATGAATTTTTAATCGCTGACCAAATGTTCAATGCTGAGAGCAAAAGTCGATCTAAAGAATGGCGTAAACCGGAAAAAGGGCCTCCAGTTAAGGCGCCTGCAATTCAGTCTGTTGGAAAGGTATTCGGGCAGCCGCATATTGCAAATATTCGCTATTGGGCTTGATGTGCACTGTAAAGACCTGAAACTTTACGCCGGAACCTATTAACTTTATTATAAACGAATAACTTTAACCTTATCCCGAAGCTTAATTTAATCAAATCGACTTTCTAGCCAGGTCCGCGCATGAAACTTTTTCCACTAATGCACTAGATAAATACAAAACGTGATTCCAAAAAAAACATACGAAAAATTCCACGCTTTCAAGGCGACGCGACAGGCGAAAGGGAGAAGCTAATATAAAGTTTAATACCGGAAAATGACAGTACAATGCTCCATAATGGGCAATAATTTCCGAAAGCGAGTTACGTTGCCACCAAAACGTGCTGATAACTAAATTTAGACGGCGAAGTTCATAACTCCTTGTGTACCGCTCGAGTTAATAATATACATAAATTATTTACACTGAAGATGTTCCGTCGCGATCACATATGGGAACATTCATCAGCCGGTAAGATCGGTAAACAATTTACTTAGGATGCGACTGATTTACAATCTAGGTGAATATTTAATGGTTCTTTACGTTAGCGTGAGTTTACGGCGATCTTTCCACGTGCGAAATTAGCGGAGGTTAGTGACGTCTAAATTTGAAGTAATTAGTACCTACGCCAACTATCTAATATACGAGTATCTCAATTAAGTTAAGTGTTTCTAATTATATACTCCCTTTGCTGTTTGTTGAAAAGTTTCGAGATTAAAGGAAGATCATCAATTTAAAGCGTTAACACGAAAGTATTTTTCACAAAAAAAAAAATTCTATAACTACGACGAATCTACGAACGAATTAGAGAGAGAATCACCGCAGAGAATAAAAGAATGGGCCTCTTCGACGAGTTATCTATTAGAATTACCTTCCTACTTGATACGTAGTTCTCGTTTTCCTCGCTTTCCAAGAGAACAATGGACAACACGAGAACGGCTAGGTAGACGTGTTCTGCTATTCCTTCTACTCTGCCTGATTAGCCTTTCAGATTTCAAGAATTAGGCCCTTAACATCACGTATACGATGAAAAGCCGCGTCCACAATTATACACGTTGCGAACCACCATCAAGAACATTACGAGCTTGCCAGTTTAAGCGATTTCGGTGAGTAATAACGAAAAATGCAATAGTCGCCCCTGTCAGTTCGAATCGCTCGGTATGGTGCTTACCTTGCGCTAAACGCTTAATGTAATTGTTAAATCTCGCAGATAAATAATCTTTTAAATCCGAAGCTACACGATTAGTGGAAACATTAAGCCTTTAAAACGACATTTATTTCAGCCATTCTAATTTTGCGGTTTGTGCCAGGATAACAATTTCTCACTTAAATTATATCTTAGCGTACACTTCCTGCATTTCAATTAGGACTAATTCAGCGCTGCAACTAACCAATTTAAATACATTGCTCGAAATAGCTTCAATCGATTGGTGAGCTTGAACTGCACGGTATACAAATTAATTTAATGATTACCGATGAATTTAATTATCGTGGCAACTCGATGTTATTGATTCCTTTAATCTCGGAAGGAACATCCGAACGCATTTATTGAAGTGAATCGTTAACTTGATTAAGGTTAACATCCATGTCCTGAAGTTAAAAAAAATAAAAAGTCCGCTAAGTTCTACATTAAGATTAGTGCAAGAAAAAGGTCGTCCTGGTACGTCCGCAAAAATCAAATGAATACCTCTGGTACTAAAGTTAAACGAGAGAACGATATCAGCAGAACCACCGTGACGTATATTTTCAGCCTGTACCAAAATCAATGAAATTACGGTTACCTGAGCATGAATAAACTTTTTAAATTAATGCAGACGTGCCGTACAATACCCAATAGGTTCTTTGTCTTGAAAGGTCACTAATAAACAAATAAACAGGAACGGTAGACCACTTCAATTTACTCGGTTGAACGCAAGGCTGGGGGTTGATCGGGCTCCCGCCTGTAAATTTTAGTACGCCGCCTATACGTAAACGTATTTATGCGCTGTATGTATGCATGCACTAGTAAGTAACGCCATTACGCGCCTATCGGACAGTCTACGAGAGCATACGAGAGTAGCTGCATTTTAGCCTGGAAACAACGTTTACGTATGCGGCGTTTGAAACGGCGCGTCGCCCTGAAAATAATTTATGCATCTATAATGGGTAAGAATGGCAGGAAGAACGTATTTCTTCAGCGCGAGGCTTGCGAGGAATATCAGATAAGCTCCTTTAAGCTCCTTAAGAAGATACTGAAATGGCATTACGTCTTCTTGATATCCGAAAAAAACGATTTACGTGTGTGTTAAAGAAGACGTGTCGTTATAATTTCTTACGATATTGAATTTACGCCAAAATGGTAGGAAATATGACCATCCAACTTCCAAAATGATATAACAGCGACAACAAAACGTTTTAATATAACACAGAATTCTTGCAATAATAGCAGTTATCTTCAAAGAAATTCGTCCTGCTAGATTGGGAGCAATGGATAACGGTTATGTATTGATGAGACGATAGATTGTAAAAGAAATTGCAGATCCTTAATTAATTCGCAACGATTAGTTTAATTATGTCTATCTTACGTCGCCAGATATTGAACGAGCTTTCTCAAGAAATAAGAGCACTGTCCCGGCGAGACACGCGAAAGTGCCAGTTCGACAATTATCGTCGTTTTCCTTAAGAAAAACATTTAGCACCTCGTTCCAACTTACCAATCATTGGATGCAAATCATCGTCGACAGCTGTTGTCATCTCTAAAATAAAAAAAGGAGATTAATAGAAAACATATTTCTTGGCAGTAACATGTTTTTTAAACGGTAACATGTGCTTTAATTAACCCATCCATATTTACTCACTAAACTTGATCGATGCAAAGAAAAAGGCAGATAAAAAAGAAACACAGAGGTAGGATGCGAGTTACGTTGTTGCGTGCATGAAAAATTTAATTTGTAAATATGCGAGACGTCCCGGTAAGTGCACGACAGGGTATTACCGACGATTAAGTCGGAGATCGATCGGCCGTATGAATGCTAAAAATGTTTATTTTTCTATTTAGAGACGCTTTAATTAAGCTGAGCAAGAAACTTACGTGGCGCACGTGGACTTACAGTGAATGCGACATTAATGAGAATTCCCACGCACTTAACTTAAATACGAGATACTAGAGGGATGAAAATAACTTTAATGCTCGCTTATGGCTATGGACATTCGACATGCCACGTTTGCGTCATTTTCACGTGAAATTTTATCAACGGCGTAGTTTTTATTGAGCCTCGTTAGTTAAGCTTTCGTAATTGATTTGCACAATCAAATTTGTTAAAGAGAGACCCGGAAAAATCAAGTTAGATACAATAAAGAACACCGGCTATTTTCCAAAAATATATTTCGCAAATATTCCGGAAAGATATACAGGATGTTCTAT
This sequence comes from Oryctes rhinoceros, assembly GCA_020654165.1. Classification (NCBI taxonomy): domain Eukaryota; kingdom Metazoa; phylum Arthropoda; class Insecta; order Coleoptera; family Scarabaeidae; genus Oryctes; species Oryctes rhinoceros. The sequence goes on along the minus strand of JAIOKQ010000548.1, from coordinate 1,405,152 downwards.
CCGAAAAAAAATTTAATTATCGAAATTTCGGAGGGTCGCTTTACACCTACCCTCCTAGTGTCGGGAATCAATACCACTTCACCTCTCTTTTATTTGACAAAGAATGGTAAACATAGCCATGAAATACAGCTAGCGTAAGTTTGTTGACTTAAGCCCACTCCGTACACTCACAAGACGAGCGTGGACGGCGAGTTCTTTTATGCGTTTCATTATTACTATCATCATCAACACCCTGCTTTGTTTATTTGCAGATCTACGTCACTAATTCGAAGATTCGTCTAGTTCTTTTAGAAATGCAATAATGTATACATAATTTTAAACGTTAGTCTGTTTTCTGCGCATAATCTTGCCGGCACTACGTGCCGGCCGATCACCATCACGTTAAGGAAGCGTTGAAACTAATCCTTCACCTCGTCGTAGTTGCGTCCGAAAGTTCTCTGCGCTTAGTCTACCAAGTCCGGACTAAAGGATGGGGGCTGATTATCCAGACTGTTGCAGGAGAACAATGGCTAGCACGAAAGCGAGAGTTGTCGGTGCTCCTTGCGCAATGTCTCTCTTCTACAATTCAGAATCGGCCGTCTCGATTTTTCGTAGTTTTTCCGGTGTCTCACACAATTTGTGAGCCTTTATTGTAGTCCCAGAAACCACGAATTTAACCAACAATACCCATTGTTGATGCAGGGATTCATATAGCATTGCTAAGCATTGGTGCAGCACTGCTAAGCATTATGTAGTATTACAAGGCATTATAATTAAGTATTTCGGGGCACTCCGGCAAATGAAGTAGCAGTAGAAACGAGAGAATTCATTGAAATCGGTTGGTATTTATGAAGAAAACCAAAGATGTGAGTTACCTGCGCCATTTGATCGATATACCACAGCCCTTGACGCCGTGCACGCCGGTGCTTGGGAGAGTCTCTAATAATCAGGCAGCTTTAAAGACAATAGCATTTTATCATATAACCTTTACGCCTACAGAATCACTACAAACCCGCTAGCGAAAGATGTTAAAATGAACGAATAGGAGCCGAATCCGGCCTGGATACAATCACGGTTATCTTTTCCGTTAAATTTTTACTATATCGGAGTGTCCCACTTGCGTCGTAATAGAATGGACGGAATGCATTGTGTTCGCATCTGCATTGTTACCCTTTGTTCGAGCAAAAAAGCTTCAAGTCTGAATAGCGATGAATACAATGTTTATCTGATGAGAAACATACGAAATATTCTCTGCACCGTAAGCTTCAGTGCACGCATATTATGAAATGAAAAAATAAGCTGTACGTAGCGATACATGTTCTTGTTTGACTTTTTCGGACGTTCTACTAATTGCGAGCCATTAAATCCTATTTAGCAACCGTTACATAGAAATATATTCTTTTCATTTTTTTTTACTAATATCCATTTCGCAGCGTTCGTTGATGCTTTTAAGCTTGAAATCGATGATCCGTTTGATTGATGACGCAATCCTGCCACGTTTTTTATCGGTTCACCTTCTATTACTAAACCACCATCCAGTTGCAAATGAAAAAATCACTTTAATTAATGTACCTCACTGAAAGCGCCGCGGAGCGCATTAATGACCGGCAAGCTTTGGCGACATCCGATGAAAAGGTTTCACCGACCGGTATACAACACTAACAGGTTTTAAGTTTTGAAGAGAACTCCTCCCTTTAAAATAATAAAATTCACTTTAGAGGAACTACAACAACAGCAAAAAAGTATTTATTTACAAAAAGAAAATATGACGATAAGAAGATAGAAGACGATAGAAGCTATGGTACGACGTAATAAATTAAATGTTACCCCAAAACATCTTAAACTAAGATCACACTTCGCAAAGAAGCCCGGCGGCGTGTAGACTTGCGTGGACCAACGGGCCAACTCCAGTTGGTTTTTGGTCGCGCATTAAAAGCGGCTCGAAGTGTTTGCCTCGGACAGTTAGGGTCACATTACCACGCAATAAATTGACTTACTTTGCCTCTCACTAAACCGTCTCACCCTGTCTTGCTATTCATTTGACAAAGTCCGAAACAAATTGTTCGTGGCTTGAGGTTTATTAGTCTTATTATCGATGGGAGGAATACTACATTAATTAAGCAACAATAATAAGAAACATAATTATTTGAATATGGAGAGCTCGAAGAAAAGCTTTTTTAGAAAGCAACGTCTTTAGAGATCGATCCAAGAAATCTAAGGTCAACGTTCTGTCCTTATGGACCATGCTGAATTTTGGAAATATATAGCAGCTGATATATACAAGCTGGAGACATAATTTGCTTTGCCCACTGTACAAGTCCTTTGGATCCTAACACCTCAACTATTGTTACTTCTTTTATCGTCCCAAAGCGAATGAGAAACATTTCTCTTGTAATATTTTCACAACGATGGTGCTAGGCTACCGTCGAATGAGCATGTTTGTCATGTAGTATCTGAAAATTTGGGCATGAGAAGATTAATCGCGCGTCGAGTGATCGCTCAGGACCAAAAACGCATTTGAATGAACATCTTCAGGGCCCTGCTGAAACGGTTTACGCGATCGATAGCTGTCCATGAAACTTGGGTTTAGCAGTATTCTTTTCGAATCTTGATGGCGACCATTTTCTGGAAGAGTAATATAGTTGAATTAATCGATTATCTCGCACTTGTTTCGCCGCATTTCAGTAGTCGCCATAGCAATTATTCACGAATTAGGGTTCGGCCACTCACCAAGTCTTTCTAACGGCGATTTCTCTCTACTTCTTTCGCTTAACATTTCGTTCGGAGGGCAGTGATATTGGTGCAATGGGAAGGTCGTCACGTACGTGGACGCCTATTTCGCAGAATGTCGATTACTCTAGACGGATTAATGAAATGATTGCGGGAAAACTTTCCAGACTACCCTCGTAGTATGAAAACAATGATGCTCCTCATTTAATTGCGTTGATTTCAAAATTCAAACGTCCCGAAAAAAAACGTTAATCTAGAGAGAAGAAACCAATTAAATGGAAAGGTGTTCGAACGTGTAGTCCAAGCATCCTAGCACTGAAATAGATAGATGGCAGAGATATAAATAATATATATGAGCGCTACATGTATTAAGATTAATGTGCTCGTATATAAGTTCACTTTCACCCTAATATCGTCGATGCTTATTCGACCGTAGCAAATTCCTTTCCTTACACTTCCGCTAGCGACGTTGTCGGCCGTTTTAATACTTCACGTTTCATTTTCGTGATGTACCTTAGACTCCTTCGTTTTTATACATGCAAACTAATTCCTTCAACTCGTAACGAATTCTCCGTCGATTTGAATAACAAATTCAACGTGTTCCGTTTTACCAGAATTCCGGCGAATTCCGCCGAAAAACTCGCCTTCGCCGAACTGTTTTTCTACAATCTTCGACGGTTTAATAGTACGCGGCATAGTTAGATCCGTAATTACAGACTCCGATAGATCTATCGGAAATTCTAGTCAGGATGTACCGACTATAAAACAGACTATACGTGACGGTTTCGCATCCTCCGCTATATCGTGATTAATTATGACATACGCAGGTCGACATATGTATAATTGCGGATATACGCGATCTTTGTTAACTCAAGGTTCCACCTCCTCTAATTTACTATAAAGGAGAACATCGAACAATTTAGAAATAATGATACACGTTGTATTTTATTCAGCAAACATTAAAACTAAGGAGCTCTAACATTCGCTTGCAGAAGGATTTCTTCTGTTAAGCATTTCCTTGAATATTTCGACAATTATAGGAAACGTACCAATAGCAAAGAAAACGTTCTTGAGTACTTTGTGAGGTGTACCATAAATTACCATAAATTACCCTAAATTACATAAATTCAAATCTCTAATGATGTCTTTTATCGAGTTCTCCGCATAAATTTGAAAATAACCAATAACTACCACTTCTACTGCTTTGCTATTTATTCTATTCTTTTTTACCGATCTTTACAGTTTCTTTTTAATTCCCCCCGTTAACTCGCTAACCTATCTTCTTCACGTTGAACATTCTTAACCCTTAATCCTTGGACCTTAAGGACGTAACAGCAACGCTTGTTCTTTAATAAGCTCAGAATTTCTAATTTATCTCCAAGCTGATATTCTCGTCTTCCCATCCTGGTTCGGCTACCGTTACCGTTGAATAATAGGCCACGTCTAGACACTTCGGATTAACTGGCAATTTTGTAAATATCTTATGTCGCACGGGGATGTACACAGGTAAAACGAAATATATGGGTTCTTGGAAACTAATGAGCTCTAAGCGCTAATGAGAACAAGCACACGTACGTAATAATTCTACGGAAACCGGAAACAAGACAAATAATTATAACGGAGACTTGCGCGAGAGTATCCTTGGTCGAATCGGATGGCATGGATGTCTCGTTGCCGGAAATTATTGAAAACGCGCTGAAAATTGTGGGTTACGTTTACGTTAGTTATGGGTTACGTTTTTATTGATTCTCTTCTTATTTGCTCTGACAATTTAATTCCATTAAAAAAAAGGAAAAGATAAATTAAGCGGCTAATTACAGTACGTGTTATACGCAAAGACTATTGCGTTCAACGTGAAAATAAGCGCTTCTATGTTGTATAAGCATTCCAAATGTCGCAGATATTCTTCAGCGGTCTACACATTAGTTCTCATCAGCACATCCAGCCGTGCATAACATCTCTCCCACAAGATTGAACGTGTCCTGCCGTCTTCAGATCTTCTTGACATAGACACAATCATGATCTTCAGCTTTTTCTAACTTAGGGATACTTTACGTCTTCATAACCTCTCCAGTAACCTGCAGCCGTAACATGTAAGCCGTTTAAGGTACCGGACTCGAGGTACGCGGAGGAAAAGCTGACGCAAGTCACACAAAAGCATAGTAATATACAGGAAAGACGAAACTTACATCCTGCCCAGCGGTAATCGAAAACATCCTGTATATTTATACATTCGATTCTCCGAATCGTTCAAGAGGGTAATTAATCCATGCACTAGATAGGCACGCTGCAACAATTACCAAAGCTTTATAAACAAATAATACGCAAATGAAGAAAAGCTCTCTGGTTTTCCTTACTTCAGTTAACGCCTTCACTTGCAGACCAACAAGGGTTCACTTCTATTTCACATTATAGGAAGCGGATTATTACAATGCAAAAACATTATATATGTACATGGTTGATGCCAACTAACGGGTAGTTTTGCTGAAAGGAAGCCTCGGCTGATGAACAAAATAATGCCATTTCGAACGAGTCAATATCGTCAGCAAAATCTAGGCGTGTAATCTACATTCCGCTTTTATATTTTAAAACGGAAATTTTCCACTCAACACATATCGCGCTTGGAATATCTGTCTACGCCGAACTTTGTTGCACCGAAGCAGATAAGGGTAAAATATGTTTTTTGAGATAAGAGAATTGGGAGAGCGAGAGAGAGGGAGAGAGACAGAGAAAGAAAGAGGGTGAGGCGACACCATGGAAGCTAAATAGTCGCTAATAATACCCATCATCACATTCTGAATTTGTGAACGTCACGTGCAGCTTGCCGATAACTCTGAGACGATTTTTCAGTTTTCCTTGGGCGCGTTACTTACGAAGGAAGTCGTAATTTGAATTAAGATATCTTCTAGGCGCTTATTTGGAGTCGAGAAGTCCCACTTAAATGTAAGAATTTGTTATCGCGGCCAACCGATTCTCAGCATTTTTTTTTTTCGCTTACTTTATAGCTATCATTATAAATGTTGTTATTTTTGTAATATGTCTATGTTAAATGTACGTTTAGGGGAGCTATATACGCAAAGATTGTGCCTTTACGAATAGAGATTGTTCAAACATTTCTTTTTTTTTTGTGGACATGGTTTAAAATTATTTTGAAAGATATATTGAATATATATTGAAACACAGTTGTCTCATGACTACAGAGAACAAAGGCGGATGAAATTATTTCTGTAGAGACTAGACAGGCTCGCGTTTCGTCGACCCTCACCAGAGGACACCAGTAGGCAACACGAATCCGCTCTCATGAGGCGAATAGACTCGAATCTATCTAGTCACTGCAGAAAACGAATAATTCCACCTGCCTTTGTCATCTCTACTCATGACTCATGACTCATAAGTTCGTAGCTACTCAAGCTGGCTATGTAACAAGGAATTGTTCATGTTGTCCATGTTGTTTCATGGCTGACAGTAATAGAGCTGATGAATGATAATCTCGTATTACCAACGAAGAAAAAATATTTGCAACGTTGGACAAGCGCCTTCAAAGCCGCGATTCTCATCGAGAAAAGTATGCAAGTTGTATTTATTTAAAAAAGAACACATAACAAAAAAAGTTATAACGCTTCTTACGAAAACAAAGAACGAGCTTATTTTTTATGTTTGGAAAACAATCGAAACGAACGTTCCTAATTGCGAGTGCTCAGAATTTTCTGCTCAAAGCGAATAACATTTAATACAGAGAAATTAATCCGTTTGACGTACAGGTTCTGAGCAGTCGCGAATAGGTTTGTACGTTTATCTCGATTGTTTTTCGTTATATTCTTCAAAGTAAACACACTCTTTTTAATTGTAAATGGGGGGGGAAACTAATTATATCACGCTGAATATTTTATCAACCCAGAACAGCGGAGATCTAACGTTTAGGATTAATCCATCCTTAATTGCTGACCCGCGAAGGTAGTTCCTTTCTTATTATTGTTATAAAACAACCGTTTACACTCGACGTAAGCTCGAACATTTATTAGACACTAACGTTTTTATTAGCGGGACGTACGTCGGAGATATTACCGGTACGGAAAGTGATGACGTTTTTATAGAATTTTTCGATAAGCTACGTCTTACGACTTAAACGATTAAATAAAAATCGCTTTACGAGGATGTGAAATGGGGTTTGCAAACCCGCCTCGGAGCGTTGCTACTTGAAAGAAATGCATCTGCGGATAATGTTCCCATCTTACCGCTTTAGACTAAGGTAATTCCGTTTAAATTACAAAATTTATTTTTAGCACGCCTTTTGACATTCTAAAATATATATATATATATATCTATATATTCCGAGGAATATAGCGAGATGGTATTTTTCGCTGAAAATTTAAAATTAATCGATAATAGCGTTGAAATATTCATCCGATGCTTCACCTCTACGATGCAAAGACTTCAGCAATCTGGTGTTTATAACATTACAGATCTAAACTGAAATACGACTAATACTAATGACCTATAGCTTCAATTTCTTCCTATCCGCGTACCCTCTAAGAGGTATTTAATTACCGACATCTATTACAACAATACATTCAAAAACTTTTCTAATTTAGATCAGTACTACGCAAACTATCGGACGCAAAACTTTTGCCATCTTCAGACTTCACGCCTTTCGTTCTAGTTCGAATCAATTTATCTACATCGGGGCAACGTCAACCCTAGACTTTATCGTCACTATACATTGTTTCCTTCAAGAAAATTTCACATAATAACGCAGAGCTGAAATATAAATGCCCCTCCCCTCCCAAAAAAAAAATGAATATCCAATAAAAACTTTCCTAACATGCCCCAGTTTATTAAATTTCAACGATTTCGACAAAGATAAAGCTGTTCAACAAAAAAAATAATAATAATAATTTCAATACTTACGGAAATTACTAGCACATCTTCGCCGAATTATAGCGCGCAAAACTCGAATGCGTTATCCATGCCTCGCGATGTTTCGCGTCTTCGGAACCCAGCTAATTTCGGATGTTTCGGCACAGGCGTGCTCCCGTCTGGAAAGACCGACGCTCACTGAAAATGCGTCGCGTCGGACTAGCGTTCGGGCGCCAGGCATCTTGCGCATTCTTCTCGGAGTTGTAATATTTTTCGTATGCATCAAACGATGGAAGATAATCGCGTAAAACAAATGAAGAGCAAGTTTATAATTTAGGGGATTATGATGGAATTAAGCGAATCGAAATTCATTTAAAAAGAAATCAGTAAAGCAAATCAAGCGACTTCGATACAGGGTAATTACCAACCACCTGTGAATACCATATTTAATTAGATATACCGAGTAATTTTTAGTAGGATCGTATTTGAAGCCGCTATTCTTATTACGTCCCTCAGAATTGTCGAAAATACCAATTTGTTATCTGCGCAAGTTATTAACGGGTATCTAAAAAGACATCGGAACTCGACCCAGAACATGGGCTCTACACGCCCAGATCTCAAAATATCGCAGCGTCAGGCAATGAAACGAGAAAGAGAAGAAATAGGGTAATTATGGAACTAAACGTTAGATTAACATTTTCTTGTCGTCCAATAAATCAGTCGCTGTAGCGTTCGACCAATCCTATCTAGACGAGAGAGAGTAATAAGTAGTACTGAGCAAGGCATATTCCGAAATTTGTGACATCCGCGACGGTCCTCTACAAGTAGCAATAATGAGTCCGATCCTGCACAGCAGCTTCATCTCTTCGATGATCACAAGTATGCTGACATATACCTTTCATCCGCAACGATTCATCTGTTGATTTCCTGCGACAACGATTTTTTGGACGTCGCGGTACCTAAACGCCAGCACAGAAACTATGGAAGCTCCTTCTAGATTGGAAATTAGCAAAACAGGAGGTTCTAACGATCTAGAGTTCTTTGCATACATTGTCAATACGCGAGTGCCCATTTAAGACCTCATCAGCAGTTGCTGCATCAAGGATTTTACCCGAATTTATTAAGTTGATGGTGGATGGTGATTGGTCGGTAATTATCATAATTGCTGCATTCAGCGCCGCTATATGCAGGTGCGATACGTGCACGCCGAGCTTATATGGAAACATACCGCTTGGAAAGCAATATGCGCCTGCGCATGTGTTTAGTTAGAAGTAGAGATATTGTCAATACCAGTTGTTGCTGTCTAGTTGAGAGCCAATTTCATCAAAATCAGTTACTGGGTCGAAAAAAGAAAATGTGGCTAGAAGCCTTTTCAATTTCAGCGTTAGCATTGGTTAAGGCTACTGGCGTAAATGAACATTTTCTTTATTTAAGTTAACAGTGTGCGCATATGTTGTATAGCTTAGTTATGGAGAACAATTAAAAGATCTATAATTTTAAATAGTAGAAACAAATACCACAACATATAATATACAATTCGGAAATGACAGGCAACTACTAACGTACGCAATTAATTAAGGGGCGTTTAATGCGATTATATCCGTCACATACTTAGAAGTTTCGCTTATGTTACTCTTCACTTTTTTATTGGCCTTCTTATTGCGTTTCTTCCTCCGCCTGTCTTTCAGTTCTCTCTCATCGAGATCTTTGAAATCTTTCGCTTCGTCCGCTAACGTGTTCTCGTCTTCTTTAACCTCCTCCTCCACGTGGGATACGTGCGATACGTGAGATAGAGTGTGTTGGCTACCGTTAAATTCCTGGGCGATAGCCTCGACTTCAGGCGCCGTCTTCTTGCTCCGAAAACATTTCCAAAGTCCATAACGGACCTCCCAGTCCTCGAAGAAGAGTTCCGGTTTATTCCATAGGATGTGGTGTCTAGCGTACTGATAGGTCGTTTGTAACGGCGGATTTAGATGCGGGGAGAACTCCGCCCTCCTTTGCAGTATAGTGTTGAGGTATTCGTAGAAAACCTAAAGATGGAGTGAGACAATCAATACCTGTCTAGTAATAATCGCGAAATCCGTTATTTAATTTAATAAAGTTGGTACGAGTATCGCAAAAGTCGCCATCTTCGATTTTTGCTCAACAGCAACCTTACCGGCCTTATCGAAAAATAGTGACTCATATAATACCTCTTACACTGTATATAATGTAATACATACGCAATCTTCATTTGCCGGACAATACTGAAATTCGAATCCCAGTAGCGTCCCTGCAGTTGCATCTGATGAGTCACCTTCACTGAAGCGTCAGCTCTTACCTCTGCATTATGGGTCCAACACACCAACGACATTATGGACATAACGGCCGCGTGTATCCTGTTTGAGCTTTCCAAATCTAGGTTGTCGTTCGAGATCGCATCCTCCTGTATCGCCATTGCCAAGCACACGATCGAAGCTGCCGTGTAGCCGCAAGGAACTTCAATTACGAACATAGCCATTGTAGTGTAAGTGCTCTCTAGGTTAATTCTGGAAGGGACGATATACAGGCCGTTTCATTTTTAAACTTTATCTTTTCGCTTATTAGTGGAAACAGAGAATAAATTTAAGTTTGGCTAAACGGGCGTGGCTAGATTCCGATCTCATCATTGTTTACCTGTGTTTTCCATGTTTCTGGATGGATCCTAACAGGTTAGCATGAATGGTCTCGCGATAGTTCTTCACTAAGATTTTGTCGTCGATTTCAAATTGCGCCAATGCAATGTTAAAGTGTGTATGTTGGAAGAATATCCTAAAAAAAAAATCGATTCAAATACTAGCGGTCATCGAACGAAATTGATCGATACGTACCTAGGAGTGTCGAACTGTTGTCTGTTGCCTTTCCTATCCATCATATGCTGCAAGACTCGATGGCCTAGAAGACTATTTAGAAGATTTTCGGACGCTATCAACAGCAGAATGTTCGATAGGATACTTTGAGTTAAAGAATATTTGTATAATCCGGATTGATGCAGCATCGAAGCATATTCCAATACATTTCCAAAGTCCAAGAGGGCCTCGTCGTTTATTTCGGAATGTACAGTCCACGTCAACATGTTTTCAATCTATATATATATATATATATATAGATGTATTAAGGGAGTTTTAAATTAAGACGGAAGCCTGCCCTCAAAGTCACATGGTTTTGCTGTTAGCCGTTTATTGTTGATTAAATAACTGACGAAGTCATCTGTGCTCCGATAATAATTTAAAAAGCCAAAAGAAAGGTTCTCAAACAACCTTCGTTCGTTTCTGAATTCTTCGCTGAACACATTGTATAGAGGGCACCTTCCTTATTTCCAATTACCTGAAAACTAAGTACTTACCACCTTCAGTAAGTCGCCATTGTTCATGTTTTTCAATAACCGCCTGATGCAGATTTCTAATCCTTTCTTTAAATGAGTATAATCACTTGCATCGCTGGGTAAAATGCTATCCCTGTACATATTTAAGAACCTGTACATCAATTCTTCATCCATAGTTTCCAATTTATAGCTTCGAACAAGATCGTATATGACCCGTATAACTTTCCTACCATTAGCAGGGCTGGACGATTCGACGACATCTTAAAATTTATGGATATTTTTGTCGCGTCTTCTTACTTGTAAGTACAAGTAAAGTCTTAAGTATAGTTCAAATAATTTTTATTTAAAAAATTTGCCTTTTATTTAAATTGAAAATTAAATCGTACCAAGTAAAATATTCAAACACTTCACGTACTCGTTGCAGACGCCTAAAATCCTTTGAACTAAATCCGAGCATAACAGCTCGGTGTCCCAAAGTCTGGCCTCCTCAAAGAATGTTACGATTGAATGAATGACGGTTGTAAAGAGCTCTGGCAACAAGAAGAGCATCAATCGATCAAATACGTTGTTCGCGCGCTCAGCTTGTCGCCTAAAACACGAGGTTCACCTCAAGGATCTAATGATTAATTTTTAATCCATCCTTTTGCTCGCGACAATTCAGCTCTCGTAGCTAAGTGGTCTCTCTTAACGTCTTCTTTTCTTGTAAAGGGAAATAGGAGTTTTAACCTTTATGCTAGAATTCTGCTGTTAGAGAAACCCTCCCATCGTTGGAAGAATTTTTTAAACCAATACAGTGGTTTTCTATTTTATTTTGCGCGCGCGCAGACGTCGTGAAACGACTTACCTCCTATTCCAAATATTTAACCCCGTACCAACTTTCAATCGAATATGAAAGTGATGGACGATACTTATACCGCACCAAATTATCCTTACGATCTGCGAAATCTTCAAATCGTCAAAATAGACTTTCTGGATCAACTCGTTCAAAACATGTATCCCTGAAAGAGCACTTCGAGATTGAGTTGGTATTTCCTTCGAGCGTACTCTTACCTTTTAAGCGATTTAGATGAACTCTATACGAGTCCAGAAGATGTGTCAGGCAATATTTATGAAGTCTCATAACGGCATCGTGAAGATTGTCTGGTGTATACATACCTCTATTCTTAGCGAAACATATAAATGCTGATTTGGACTTAACTGATTCGTGACTTCCCGAATCATCTGTAATAATAACAATAAGATTTTAATTAAATATGTTCTTTTTGAAGAGCGTTTAAATATAAAGAATCGATCGTATTACGTAGTTGGCTGGCTTCTTTAATAATAATAATAGCAATGAAATAGCGATGGAAACAACACACTCAAAGTTACTGATTGAGTAAGCAAGTAAAAGGGAAAATAGCGACAGTAAGCATTAAGCACAATATTAGAGTTACCTTTTCGTTTGACTACAAAACGAACTTACGTACATAATGAAGCTTGGTTTATCGTTCTACTCGTTATCTGTCCTGGAATCAATGAAGTTGCGCTACCGCGAAACTTTCTCACAACCGACTGCTTTTTTTTACGATCGAATATACGCCTTTTTAATGTCTCGGACATATTTAAATCGCAATTTTTTGAAACTTGACAAATACTATTGACGTGGCACGTATTTAGCTTGCTAGATAAGTGAATACCAGCTTCCGCGACATATGTTACTGATCACGCAAAATAGAATCTCGAAATAGACTACCCTAAATAATTGGAGCAACACTTGTTTTCGTCTGGATAACTTATTTAGTTGTAATCAAAAAAAAATCTTTTTTAAATAGTTATATTTGTAAATGCTGCGGAAGATGAAGCAGGAAAACTTGAGGTAAGACACAGAATAAAGGTGGACCAGGAAAATTATGACGAAGTGGTTAGAAAAGTCTGATAATAAAGGATAACGTCGCATCACATTCTGTTACGCTACATTTAGCGAATAGGCAACAGAGGAACCCTTCGTTATGAGACGAATAGACACGAGTCTGTCTAGTCGCTGCAAAACAGTCTGCCTTTGTCCTCTCTAGTGATCATTATTTATAGCCACGTATTTTTATTGTTTTACGATGTTTTATGATCTATGAAATATTTTAATATTAATATTTGCGAATGCAGAAAGTCTTGCCTGAAGATGTATAGAAATAGGCAAAGTTTTTCAAAGTTAGGAAAATACAATGTTAACATCTAGGAAAGTATAAACGAAAAAGGAAAAATTGATTGTAGGAAGAGCAATTCCGCGCCAAAGATATAGTTCACTATTTACAAAAAAAAAATAGTTTGCAAAATTTGAATGCCATCTGTTGAATTTTAAGGGAAATAGTTGCATAAACTATACATAAACACATTTATAGCACAACGGGATACTCTGAGGTGCTTGTCGACAAAATTCAATTTTTCCATCTTGTGCAATAAATAACTATTTTTTGTATTAAATAAGGCAGTATATTGGATTAGAATACCCAAAGCATTTCCCATCGATATCTAGATGAGCATAGAAATGTTAGCTTTTACCGCAGGCGAGATTCTATGCTTAGTTACAGGAATTCTGAATGATATGCTGCAATTGCAGGATACTTATTCATAGATGTCGCCACTAGCGAAATGATTTTTTTTTTCGTTAGTTTAACTAAGAACCATAATATCACCCATTCTCCAATCGACGGTAGATAGAATACACATGCTGGTGACATAATTAAAGTTCGCTACTTTTCGTGCGCTTCGTCGAATTGGCAGGGACTAGACAGACTCGTGTTTATTCGTCTCGGGAGAACGGATTGGTGTTGCTCACCGGTTCCCAATCTTACAGTCGACAAAACACGACTCTATTAGTTTCGTAAAGTGAACGAAACGTAATTCGCGCCATTACCATAACCCACCACTGATTAAAATGATAGGAAAGAGAAACGAACATCACCAAAATAAAAAAATGTATTTATTAACAAAATATATCTTCATCTGACTAGGTACACTATACATATTACTACGAAAACAAAATATTCAACGTTTTAAACTTAATTTGTTTCATTTAATAAAATATCCGATCTTACAACAAACATATCTCTTTTCACTGTAGGTTACACAAACAGCTCTAAAATTATAGGATCGCATAGTTTTGGGCGATTTCCCGAAGAAGAAACGTTTAAAAGCGATATTCTTTTCGATAAAACGAAAAAATTCCGATTGGTGTATATCTTTTTTTGGCGAGAACAGACACTAAATATTATTTTTTATTAAGCTTCCTTCAGACATATTCCTATTCTATTTTCTTACTTTTTACAACAACGAAGAGAAGATCTTAAAACGACTTCTTAAACAAAGAAACAATATTAAAAAGATCTGTTGATGAATGGTTAACAAATATACCCTAAAAAGAATATTATGTTAATTTACGAAGCTAAAAATAAATTAAGTACATGCGTATGTATTCAACTACATAACGCGCCAAACAAGTACTTAACCGTGAAAAACGGGCCTTCGGTATATGAATACTTTAAATCTTAGCAGAAACAACTATAAAAACTTGTCGAATAATTAGTAATACTTAGACTTACGATGATACAAACAAATATTTAAACTAGAATCAGTCAAGTAACAACGACGTGAACTCGTCTTTTTATAACGTCTGTTTTTTGAAGGGAAAAATATATATAAACGACAACAGATTTTTGGCATGAGATTGCACTTAGTCGTGAGCTAAAATATATCTAGCGTATATAATATAAACAAACTTCTGTAATATACAGAAAAAGGAGGAGAATACATCAACAAAAACGTTGATCTTATGGCACGTGTTCATTTGTACCCCGAAGATAACAACTTCAACATCTAGATAATACTGATTAGTTTTATAGCAGCCTTAAACGTCCTATACTTCTTTGGATATAGTAGAATTACTTTGATGGTCGTACGATTGCCTGTGTTGCTCCCAATCGACGAGCTGTAAACAATACAAATTAAATATTAAATACTTGTATTATATGTATATGTTTATGCTACTACTATTGCTACTGCTACTTTAAACTAATTTAAACATTCATTGATAACGTGGCGATCCTTTGACTCCATTACAAATTCGTTTTTTGCGGTTTTTTAATCATTGACAATCTTATCAGTGCGTTTCCGCCGCATGTATGGTCTAGTGAACAGCATTTACCGCAAACTTTGGCATTTTATTTGCATGTTAAAATTTAAAGAAAAAGTATTAAAAAAAACATTTGGGAAAACTAACGGCTACAGTGTTTCGGGATTTGAACGTATTTCTTCATGACAATGCCGAAGTTCACAAAGATCATCAAATCGAAGAAGTAATTAACGACTACGATTTTATAGAGATAGGCAGTTTGGATTAGGCGCCAAGTGACTATTATTTCTTTCCTAAATTTTTAAAGCACTTGGGAGTTCTCTTCGCTCTTGTCGCAGCTATCATTCTTTGCTTTATTGTTATACTAAATTTTACGGGAGCATCGGCGACCCTGGTGTGCGAAAATCTAACAACCTTGGGAGTAACATCATTTCCACCAATCAATTTGTATTTTCTGTTACATTACATCAATGCGTTCATTCATTGAACAATCAGCAACCGTGTACTTAAGCCCTAAAAAGTCATTAATAGCACATAACAAACCAGACCCATCAATATTATGTAATAGCGTGATGAATCTGATCTTTGATAAATATATGCGTACATGTATGAATTGATAATAAACAGTAAAAAATTGGATGGTAAGCATCGAATTTGCGTGAATTTAACAAGATTAATAATACGAGGAGGTGCATTGCGATAAGCAGCCTTCAACATAATTCAAAACATCAAAAAAATACGTCTTATTTTATTTTGTACGAAATTCTATTAAAAAATTAATATTTCTAATTTGTCAAAATAGAGTTTAAACGTACGAACATACTCATTGTGTTAACCAGGAAGGGCCAATCATGATTTACAGATTAACCGCAGGATTGCTACGTTTCAGAAAGAGTTTTGAAATTCTAGCCGCAGAGATAAGGAGGATATTAGCTATACTAACTTGGCAAGCCTCCGAACAATATATTACTGCTTTACACTGGCACAAATAAACAGCAGGTTTTCCGCAAAGGCAAATTCTGTTTTCGTAAACCAAGCAATCGACCTAAAATCAAAAAGAAAAATTTAGATAAGACACAAATCACGTTTATCCAAACCTTTGAGTAACAAAAGTATTTGTTACGAATTCGTCGACCAAGGCTACATTAGAACAAACTACTTCTTGTACATTTCCGAAAATTTACAAGCGCTTCGTTTTATTGACCAAGGCTGTATATTCAGCTTGGTTTGTGTTTGTAGTTGTGGCAATATCATTATCCAATTGTACTTTCTAACATTAAGGCTAATTATAAGACTACACATATTAGTTTCTCCAAATTACCATTATACTAATTCAAACTAATTCAAATTTAATTGATTTAATTAAAATTAAATCAAATGATCATCAAAATCAAATTATAATGACCCTAATTAGCTTAAACCCTAACATTTTATGTATTAAGCATTAAGCATTGCAATATAGGCATCTTAATTCTTTACGACATCAATTACGAAGTATTTAACCCACAAACATTACGCATTATATTCTATTATTTGCAACTATTGCATTGGATGAAAAGTATAAATTAGATGTGCGCCAAATGTAAACTTAAACATAATACAAGTCCTTACTTGTCGTTTCATGCTGTTAAATGCGTTGACGAGGTATCGGGACGCTATCGCGTCAAGTATGAAGAAATAAAATTATCTAAGAATCTACGACACGTTTATCAAAATATTCACTGAAAGCTTCATTGATCGTAGTATTTTACCAGCTGTTGCATCATCTTATCGACACTGTCCATCTGTTAGTTCATCGCGGAACTGGTTTACAGGAGGTTGCAGGAAGTTATTACATTACATTTATCGTTTCATGAAAAAATAATTTGGTCTATAGCTTGTTTGCTCATAAAAGTATTAATATGGAGCCAAGCTTTACCTGAAAAGAAGAATATGACAAGGGTATCATTCGTGTGATTTTAAACCGATTGCAGTGTTGCACCCTCATCACGTGATCACTAGGCTTGAGTACTGCCAAGTACCGCAGGTGGAAGATCTGCGCGTTTACTCATCCGTAATAGTTTTGGGCAGTTCTTTTCTTTAGCCCATCGCTACCGGATTAGCACCACTGTCGCGAAATTTTGCAACGTAGCGATTAATTTGCTGATGTGATGCTGCAAAAGATGGAAACTGAAGGCGAAATTCCCCGTTCTATTGCCTTTACGCCATTTAATTGTCAAATTTGTCGATACGTCAAACGTCAACGCTGGTGGTTGTGATTTGTGGGCTTATCGCACAAAAGTTCAATGGGCGACACGTCGCGGCTTTGAGGATGTCATACCACTGCTTTAATATGATTTCTCCTCTATTTAAGAGATTATACAGTTACTTTAATATAATTTCTCCCTTGGAAAGTTTTTGCGCATTTTAGCAGATCGTTTGGAGTCATTGTCCTTCTGGAGAAGGAACTGTTGAGCAATAATATGACTTCTGGGTGGAATAACTTTTCATTGTTTCTATGATTTTAATTAATGTCGCGTTAGCAAAATAAAACTTATACCTCCGTGTTTCAACAAAGGAAATCGCTAAAACAACGTAGCCCAGCTCTACGTTTCGAACTCAAAAAATTCCAAAAAACTTCCTTACGTAAACCAGCTACGTAAACAAGCAGCTGGGAAAATTTAGAACATTTGAAAAAGTGCTGAAATCATGAAGTAAAACATGTAATCAATAAAGATACTTATTACGTATCATTATCGTTAGAGATAAGGTCCGATAGATAAGTTTAAATCAGACTAATAAAGCTTTCGATGTTTTCAAGACACGCGTCCCTCGAACAACGCGAAATAACGTTCCGATAATTAGTGCGAAATGTAAAGATCTTTACATTTACAAATCTTCAACACACAAACATTCAAATAACCAAAATTATTTTACCTGCGAAGGGCTATCCATTCCACTGTCGTTGGAAGCAGTACGAGGCGGAAGATCCTATAAAAATGGAAACAAAATTTGATGACAAAATACATCGATGGACTAACTGGTGCACCGTAAAGGAATGTGCAAAACGAGAGTGTCACCGTGAAGAGAACTTACCACACTATCCGCAGACCTTTGATCACCAACGGAATGTGCCAGCCCATCGAATACGCTACTGTGTTGTTCTGTTCTTGAATTAAAAATGTCATTGGAACTAAGGTAGTGTTCAGCATCAACAAATTCATCATGCATGTGCGTGCATTGTAGATCTCGAACCGCTTGAGGGGCGACTATGTCATGATTATTGCTACGCAACTCTAAGTCTACATTCACGATTTCTGGACGCGTCGCATTCTTCTCGATCGGAGGTTGAAGTTCAGCGTTTCGGGAACGCGCGGTGGATGCAATTGTTGAAGTGAAAACGGTATCATTAACTGGAATAGTGATAGGATGGGACGAATTGTAAGAAGCACCTCTAAGTATAGCTCGACGCGAAATATTGTAATTTGAGGTGCGCGCATTTGGCGTAGGACATGGAACTTTCCCTCTAATTGAGGGAATAGTTAGCAGAGAAGGGATAAAAGGTGAAGCGGATTCTGTGGATTTAGAATGTTCATGGGAATCGGAGGAACGTTTGCGTTGCTGCAACGGTTGCTTAGAGTGCGTATCTTGTTCCGTCGGCTTCTTAATAACGCCGCCGTTGGCTAATGGACGTTTTTGCGAAGGCAAACGTGACACAAGATATTTATGATTGTACACTAATCTAGTATATGATTTCATTTGATGCTGCAGTGTACGTAGTTGTTCGCTTGAAAAAATAGGCTGAACTGATGCAATAGGTACTCTACCACCATTTTGCCCAATTTGTAGATCAACTGGATTTGATGATCGGTCGCTTTGAACACCTACGACATGAAAAACAAATCTACGTTAATATCAAGTAAAGCAGAAGTACGAAGAATTAAATCTCTGAGAGTATCTTTTTTTTAGACAATTTGATGGCACTTACGTATGTCTCTATTCGAAATAGCCTACAAGGTTGTTAGATATGATATGCAAACCCAAATATTACACTGGCTGCAATTAAAAATTAAAAAAAAAAAAACGAAACGTTCCAAACTAACGACTTTCACTCAAGGAAATGAGGGTGTGACGTGCGACTTAAGAAGGGAATGAAAGCACTATTTGTGTTAGAACGTGAATATTACGTATTAGAAAGAGAAACAGAGATAAAAGAGCCCTTTCGTGATTAGTGGAAAGAGTAATATCTAGAGAGGACAAAGGCGGGTGGAATTATTGCTCTCTTGCGGCGACTAGACGGACTCGTGTCTGTTCGTCTCGCGAGAAAGGGTTCGTGTGCGTAATGATTTCCCCGAGAATCGACCAAATACAAGTCTGTCTGGTCGCTGCAAAAGAGCGGTGGTTCCACCCGCCTATGTCCTCTCTAATAATATCTCTTTTCAATTATCTTGAAAAGTAAGATACATTTTGATAGCATTTACCGAGACTGTAAATACATTTTGTTTTTTTTTTTATTTTTATTATTTATTAGTAAGGCGAGGTGTAAGCACTGCCTAGTTTCTCTTTTTGATCTATCTCTGTTATACATCTGATCTGCTTATAGCGGCGCTCGTTCACTAATCACAGGCTTGATCGTGTGTGAATTAAGTAAGCAATGAATCATTATCTAATTACGCATTACGCGTCGGCTTGTTTATTAGTAGGATTGCAGCTTTCGAGCGACGCATCAGGAGTAAGTATATACGTACCTACAAACAACCGACTAGGCGGCTGCCGATTGAAAACGCTCTCTAGGTAAAATGATGAAAAGAAAGAATATAAGCACGGTATGCTTTGCTCATACTTCCAGCCGTCTTCCCAGTTTCGCATACTTGGATAGAGCATACCAAGGCACTGAAAAGCATCGTCTTTTTTACAAAGCAAGGAGAAAAGTTATAGAAATTCTTGGCAAATACACGCTTCCTCAGATACCTACTGCAGCATAATAATATTCGTTGGTGAAGCCCCTCTATTGTTGCAATGTCATCCCTTTTATCGAACTAACCGCTTCATAGAGACCCATAAAAGACTGGAAGACGTTTAAGTCAAGTTGCGTGCAGACCACAATTTATCAGTAACAAGTCCGATTCACCGTGAAGATGTGTGAAGATGAAAAAAGTAGCAGTGACTCCCAGCATCTACACTTTTTCATTCCCTTTTTAAATCTCGCACCCGTGAACACATCCTGTTCCAGTTACATTTCCTTGCGTTTCACCATAGATGAAAGTTAAATTAAATATCACCTGTGACATAAACTACGTCACAATAAACCAAAATAACTAACGTCACTCCAACCCGGTACAACTAGCCAAGCCTGGCGCACCGCCACCACCTGGCGTCGTACTTACAATCCGGACGAGTACGAGCATGCGTTGCGCAGGTCTATTGCCATTACTTAAAGACTGATTACGAGTTATCTCTAATATCTAAGTAATATCACAGACCATCCAATTTGCCAGTTGAAATATCTTTGGTAGCATCATTTTCAAAGATCCACGTTCCCCACGAAGAACGATTTTTTCGATCAATCCTCGTTCTTCCTTTGAAATCTGTGATGGCCTTTTATCGATGACAAGAGAACAAACAGTAAGTGCCACCAATAAGAGCCCTTTACTACTTGTACAAATAGAAGTCAGAAGAGCGCTAGAGACAAGAATTAACTCCGCTATATATTCTCATTGGTAACACAGAGATAGAGTCACAAGTTGAATATTTATTGGATAAATTAGAAGACAAAGTATCAATTTACATTAGTACCGTTGCAATACTCACCCACTGAAGTATTTGCAATTATATTTACTTCTTGTGTCCTTTTTCCGGTAAGGGTACTAACGAATGGCTTCAATATTTTCACATATGACATCGGAGGTATCGACGGTGAATTTGTGTTTATTATCAAGTTCAAAATGTTCAAAAACCATCCGTAGGACATCTGGGGGTTTCGATTCTTGACGCTCACCATTAAATTGAACACGAACCTACGAGCGCTGCATGTCTCCGGTTTTAGTTTTTCGCATAAGTTCTGAAATATGTTTGTCCAGTAGCGAATACGATTGTCATAAAACTCGTTCGCTATCGTTAACTCTGAATTCTTCAAAGCAATTGGAATCGATAGAGCATAAAACAAAGCCATGCAAGAGTGTTGAAGACCTTTCATCGTTTGAATAACGCAAAGCAAATTCGCTAAATCATCGAATATAGTACCTAGATCTGTTGCAGCCGGGGTATTAACGAAATTGCGCCTAACTGGTAGCGCAGCGCCTTTTTGCTTGCAATTCTCTTCTGGTTTATGTAGCAAACTTTGTACGATCGTAATTTTCGCCTTGACTAGCGTTTTTCCTTCCACTTTAAGAGAGGCGCTACACTTTTTTGGTTCGTTTGAGCTTAGCGGAGTGCAAACTTCAGCAGTAAACGAAAGTGATTGAACTACGTCATTATAGTGTCTAATTCGTGCGTTTATAGAGTTCCTTCTCTTCGGCGGTAGCTGCCGCTGGGTATGTTCCTTACTAACGTTTTTCACAATGTTATCGGCAACCGAGCCATTATTTGCTGCTAAGTTCGTTCTATTACTTACGCTATCGGAGTGCCGTTTTACTTCATGGATACTATTGTCTTTTGCTTCAGATGGTTCACATTTCGAATATTTATTACTAGACGACAATCGCCTAAGCTTACCGCATTTCTCGGCAAGTATTTCTCCAGTTGTACTTATCTGCGTACTTCTGGGGAAAGAAGGCTGCGTACTTTGAATTGACATTTTATTTGGTGGTACGTAATCGATTCCATCTTCCATAAGCGAATAACGAGGTGTCACTACAACTTTAACAGAAGGAGTGTAGTCGGGATCGTGAACTTTGGAGGAAGTGGAAGATTTTCTTCTATTGCCTATTTTCTTCGGCATAGCAACCGCGGGCTTGGCTCGACTTTTCTGTAATAAGGTGGCATTTTCTTTTACATAATCGGTGTACTTAACTAGCTCTCTACCGTTGATATTAATCTTAAATGTATTAGATTTTCTTCTGGGATCAGTTGAATCTGCTTCATTATAAATGACCGTCACATCCGAAGAAATTTCAGACGCGTCTACATCCCCGATAGGTGAATCACTGTACCTTGGCGTATAATCAAATTCTATCTCCGGTGGTTTCACATAAGGAGTTTGCTCACTAAATAACGAAGGCTTTTTACATGGTATTTCTGATGGATCTATAGTCCGTCGCCTTTTTCGTATGGCTGCCGCCGCAACACGCCTAGAATCTGACTTACCATCGAAAGTTCTTTGAATATTCCAATCATCTATTCCGGGTGTCAATAACCAATTCTTTGATATTGATCTCGTAATTCTAAACGGGGTGTAACATAGAAAATCTCTTGCTTGCAACGACTTTGACCTCATTAGATTCGGAAGGTCCAGTCGTTCACTATCCTCTATGTATTGTCTCCTATCATCTAAATTGCAGCTTCTGCCTCGTGCGCGCAATCGCGTATTCACTTTGCCCCCCATATCATTATTAAATCGGAGGTCTGTATTGCTCATTAACCGCTCAACTTCCATATCACTTAAAGCATCTTCGGAAAAACTCTTACTATCACGCTCTAAATTTGCTAGTTCAGTATTTAACCTACTAATATCTTCGCTTGTAAATAAGACCTCAGGTCTAGTCGTATCACTTATTTTCGTGACAGGTACCTGTCGTTGATTTGATAGTTGAGTTGACTGAGTGTGTTTATGCTCTGCACCATGGTTATATTTATCTACAATATCTCCATGTGAGCATTTGTTGTTACTTTTATTACATTTGTCATCTGTTTTAATTTTTACAGACGCTAGAATTGATTTAGGGTGTATCGATTCTTTGTCATATTTACACTTTTCGCTATTGCCTTCCTTCTTATTTATACTTTTAATAACTTTATTATCTATTTTAGTTTCTACAGGCACTTTTGATCTGATCTGATTTTTAGACAGTCGAGTTAACTGAGTGCACTTAAGCTCTGCATCATATTTAGCTTTTTCGCCATTACCGTCATGATTTGAGGGATTCCCACCTCTTTTAATTTCTGAAATTTGAACGGATTCCTTTCTTTCGCGAATACCTTTATTATTACAATGACGTTTATCAAGCTTCTCATTGTCCTTCAAATCAGTCTTATGCATAATTACAATACTACTTTTATGGTTTTCTTTACACATATCGTAATCGTTATCCTTATTATTGCTGCTATTGTATTTATCTCCTAAATATATTACGTTGCTTTCTCTGGGCATTCTCCTAAAATTTTCCTTGTACTCAACCTCTTCAAATGGATAAGTAGCAATGCTATTATTGTCATCTTCAAGAAGAGGCATATCTCTAAGTATCGAAGATTGCTTTTGTTTATCATTCCACTTTGCATTTATTGCGATGTTAATACATGTTTCAGTAATATCTGCAGCGTTTGTCTTATCTACTGCTTTTGTTTGGTAATGCTCAAGAGGGCGTCTGTTGTCATTTCTAGGCATGTGTTGTCGAAAAGGTTTTTCTATATTCTTATTATCCCCGGTGCCAGACATGAATGCGCCATTGTCAGATATGTGTTTGTTCGTATTTTCGGAAGCTTTGCTCTGATTTTCTGGTTTACTAACGCTAAATGTTTCAGAATTTTTGTTCATATCCAATTGTTTCACAGAATGGGGCATTTTCCAGTTGCTTCCGTTATCGTACTTAAGTACCTGTTGTTGTACATTAGATTCTTTCACAACGCTTTCAGAACGTTCACGTTTCCCTATCCCGTCGTTTGTCTCTTCCAACTGAACAGTTTCGGCGTCACTTATCTCGTCTAGGTTAATGAATACTTCAGTCATTTTTTCTCTATTGTTGTTGCCAATAGAAACAGAGGGAAGACCTGAATGTATCTCGTTTTCGTAAACTGTTTCAGTTGTGTCTACCTTACTACGTGGATAGTTAGATTGATAGCATTGCTGGTAACCGTTATTAATTCTACTCTTACGACCTCTACATCTACTCTCTCGATTCAATGGGTATCCTCTTCTACCGTAATCGGTATTACCATAACAATAAGAATATTCAGTCCAATAATCTCTATTTTGATAAAAGTATTGATTGTGGCAAGGATTCGACGCTTTAGTATATTCGCCGTAGTTATTACTGAAATAAGAAAAGAAGCAGACTGTAAATGTGAAGCGGACAAATAAAATAAAGCTGTTTGCATAATGCAGTTAGTGGTGGTAGCAAGCAAAGACAACGACATACTAGAATACATAGAATTTAACTACAACTTCCAGTAGATACGATTTGAAAGGCTGAAAGAGATGACTTTGCTCTAGACGTCTAAAATGATATACAGGTAAGTATTCCAAACTACTAATAAATTTTTGCATGCTACTATTTATATATAATGCCTCTTCGAAAACGAAGATCTTTAAACAGGAAAGAACTTCGTAACAAAATTAGCGAATAATGATAACAAAGACTGTGGCGTAGTACGGTAAACAACACATAAATATCGCCACCTCCGCACCACGCAAGTTTATTTATTATATAGTAATATACAAATAGCGAAGCTTGCACATTTTTACAATGATCTTGATTTAAACTATTTGTACCATTCTTTTTCTTTGCTTCCGAAATTCAATGATATATGTGATCCTCATTTCGCAATAACGTATTCATCTACGTACACCATCATTTCCACTCTACAACTTTAACAACTATCTCTCTTCCTCGTCAACATGTACTGCATGCACATGATGCACAACACCATACGTCCAGGTTCAAACGAATCAGGTATTTATCAACTAGGATGAAGGTAGGTGCTTTTTATGCGCGAAGCTTACTGTTACGTTGTATAAAGTATACCCGGTGTGGAAACGCCTGCCATTTGGATAATATTAACGCTATCTTCGAAGTTTCGATAAAAAGCATCCTGCCTCTCTTGAATCGGGGCCCCTCCTTGCACGGTAACTGACGTAATTGTGGGTCCTACCAGGGCGCCTATATGGAATGAATTTTGACGTGTAGTATTTAAAATTAATTATGAACCGAAACATTTCCAAGCCGCTATCCCAACAAACGAACGATATTAGTTTTAAAAACCATCTAGAACCGATTATGCACGTTCAAGTTTAGGTTAATTGATCGGTAGATCAAGAATGACAGCTCGCTGAATGAATAGCGGCAGCTTGAAACAGCTCACGCATTCCAATTCTGGCCGTAATGTGTAACCATTATGTAATAACATTACGTATGTTTACACAACTATACACACTGTCTCGCCGCGAACTGCATCGATCGATGAATGTTTATTAAACATGTTTTAGTTCGATCGCACATGTCGGCTTATACTCTTTTTATATATCGAGACGCCTGTATAGCGTTACACATTTATATCATTTGACGTTCTACTGAACCGGCACTGAAAATGGTTCGTAATTCGTCCAAATTAAACCGTGTTCACCCTTAATTCGTCGATCAGTTAACCTAAAGTAAAATGTCCTTTAGTGCAGTGAAGTAAGATAATTATGACGTCAGGATTTACTTATGGATAGCAATTTGAAATGATTAAAAAAAAAAAACGTGGAACCTTGAATACAAAATGTTTGAGGCGAATAAAGGAAACGGATTTTTTTAATTACGCCCCATTGCCCCGTTTTAATATGTCTGATCTCTCCAATGATTGCTTATTTTTATTACTTCAACAACATCTCCAAAAAACCCCGATAAAAAATAGTGTATTTCGAAAGACATTGTATGACTACAAAAATAAGGAGTAATTGTTGGAAAAATAAACGTTAATGACTGTTAGGGGCTCTTTCTTCACCCCCACCCCTATCACCTCCCTCCCATTACCCGAATGCGAATGTACGCATTTTTATTTTTATATTGAGTGAGTATAATCGATCATCATAATCTTCAGATTAATTGATTACCGTGAATTATCAACACGTTTAAAAAAAAAATTGTGGCCTATAAATACTTGCCTACACTTGCGCAACTTGTTTATTACCATGGGCACATTCGATAAGCGCCCCCTAGACTATTAATGCTATCACATAGGTTCTCCTTATTGCATGCAATAGTGCATTGATATGCACTATTATGCATATCAATACTGAATAATAGTGATCCACGTATAATAGTGGGCCACGGCATCTATCAGAAAGTATAGAAATAAGATTACAAAGAAATATACTTGAAACAATATTGACAAATATGACAATTTTGAGTTTAGCGTTGTATCCGATCTTTTTCCACGTTTCAAAAGTTATAATATCGCGCTTACTGCGAGCCTTTACTGCGATATCCGATTTTCCTTAAAATCTAGAACTTGTTGAAGTAAAATTTATAAAATATTTATTAAAAAAAAACAAAAAAGTTTCGGTTTCCTCTCTTTTTTTTGATAAACAGTTAGAAACAAGAAAATGTACTGAATATGAAAATTACAACGGATTATACCTTAGATCCATACTTGGCCCTCTTTAATTTGTTCAAAGGAAAGGAAGAATATTAATTCAATTTGAACATAACTAGAATGGAAAGCCAATGAAACCACACCCGATTACATTCACTTCAATACTAATAAAATAAATGCCAATTGTGTACTGATATAATAAATTTTAGTTCATTCCAAAGTCCTTTACGCCCATTTCCAGTACATAGAGTACTACAACCAATTACAAGAAACTTCGAAGCCTGCTTATCGAAACAATATTTCACGAAACAATAAACAAAATTGCTGATTATGTCATGTTGATGAATATTCATAAAAAAAAAAAAATTTATGAATGAAAACATTTATTACGCACAAGAAGGCGAAGACCTTACAACGCCGTAAAAAACTTCAGCGTATAGATATGATTTCGGTGCGTTACCATATTTATGTAGCAAATAAGAAAGAGAAGAGATCAGATAACTATGATCGTAATAAATCGTTGCAAAGAGATTTTCTTGCAGCTTTTGAATACGTAATAAAATTAGGTACGTTTCCTTTAAAATTTTCTACGTACTTGCTCCATCTAGCACATTTGATGCTCGATTGTTTTTCTAGCTGCTAAATGTAGAACAACTTCCCTTCTATAACATTTTGCCGTGTCTCTAACGATAACCGAGGTATGTGCCGCAACAGTTGAAATGACTACATGTGCACAACAATGTATCAATCAATCCAGAAGGAGATGGTCCAACATCAATATATCGGTTCGAAAAATAGAAGAAAGTTTAACGCATTTACAAAGTCTCTTTAATACTTTGATGAATAAGAATTGAAATTAAAACTACTTACCTCTGCATTTTTGAAAAGAGAAAGAACACTAATAATAATCACTACAAAGTACAGCATGCAACTCTACGAGCCACGCTCTTGAGTTTGAAATTTAAACAGACCTACAATGTACCTAACCTAGACAACAATAAAAACCTAATTCCAGCAAAGAGCGCATACCTATAAACCTTAATTAGGGGCTACAATGCGCCTGCAAACTGCTAACTGTCCTAAAATGCCGTACAGCTGGAATTTCCAAAGTAATTGCCTAATAAATTCATGCTGTTCTGGGAAGTTTGATCAAAGGAGAAAGTTCTAGAAATACATCAATTTAATAAGCTTCCTTTCTCATTACAATCAAGGATGATAATCTTAATATATTTGTTATTAATAGACCAATATCTTTAATTACCGGGGCATTAGGAATAAGAGTTAGTTAAACATTTTACCACCCTAATTACCCAACCGTATTTCCGGTTGATATTGGATCAAGCAGGTAAGGATTTTAACGCCTCTTTCCCAATAGAACTCGCCTTCCCTGATGAATCCCTGATGCGATTTCAGTCTCCGTTTGAATATTATTCTGATAAGTGGTTCACTAAGTAACACCTCTCGGTATAGTGGAATGAACGTACGTACGTCATCAATCCACCTTGACGTCAGATGAAAACGTTCTAACACAAATTCCAACCCCCATCATAGCATAATTAAAGCGCCGCGCAGTGCCACAGTGCGCCCTGCGGCACTGAGACGGCAATACCGATCTAACATATCGTTTCATTACTTTACTTTCATATGACAGTAATGCATTTCACAAATTCGACGAAAAGTCTCTCCGTTTCGACGATAGATGTCGCCGTTTGTGGAATTCGTTTTTAATACGCTTTTTATACTACATCAGTGCTTACATGCTTCCTCATTATAACATCTTTATCGCCTCGCAGTGCTCACACAAATAAGCGTCAAATACATAACGGTATACAATTTTTTAATTGTGGTGACAGCCCAACTGGATGTATAAACTTGTTAAGCTTTCAATGTTGTAAAGCTGTCACACTCGCCGTAAAAGGTGAAGCGCATCGACAACTTGAAATAATATTTTTCTCAATACAATCTTGGACAAGCTAGCACAGAATAATAAGTAGAGATGACAAAGGCAGGTGGAATTATTCCTTTTTTTTGCAAGGACTAGATAGACTCGCGTGTATTCGCTTTATGAGGATGGATTCGTGTTGCCTACTGGTGTACTCGGACCGGGAGTCGACAAAACACGAGCTTGTCTAGCCTCTGCAAAAAAAGTAATAATTTCATCCGCCTTTGTCCTCTCTAATAATACGTACTCTAATAATCGTTTCCTTTGATTGAGCGAAGAACACCCTTTTAGGGATTATTCTTCAGATTTCTAAGCCGAAATCTACCTGGCAAGTACAATTTATTATCCACCCGTAGATTCTTTTCCTTTATATTAAGTTGTAGTTAGGGCACTTTTATTGCCCTGCACTTCCTTAATGTTCTTCGAGTTTTCATGATTCATGACTAATTTTACAATTGTTGGACCGCTGCGTTCCAACAAACGGTCTTGTTCTAAGTAACCGACCAAATAGGTCGTTTTAGCCTTGCATACGGTCCGCAACACGTGCAAACAAAAAGGACGAGCTGGTTGCAAAAACTAGTTACGAGCTGAATATTAGCGTGAATATTACCTGGGAATTAGTGTATACCTCGCTCTAAAAGTAATAAACTTAGCACGTCGGATGACCTTGGGCATGGTATATGTTAATCAAAATGTAGTAGTAGAATGATGTTCTTATTTTATTTTGACCAAGATAGATTAATTAAGGATGAAATATAAATTTATAACAAACACAAACTAGAACAATTCTTGATTGTTCTACTAATGATATTTAATATAGCAGGTCTAAGATAGAACTTTTTTCCTTTTAACTGGTCAATCTGTGGAGCCCCAAACAAAAAATGTTCAACTTTAGCACTAAATAAACTTCTGGATTTCTGATTCGATAAACAAGGAAATTTATTCATACGAAATAAACAGCTTTTATAAAACGCAAAAGGTAATAAGGCCTTAGAAATGAGCAAGGAACACGATCTTCCATTGTAATAGTTTGAATCATGTTTTTTTATGATAACCATGATTCTTTATCGTCTAGATAAACAAAAATGCCATGTGCAACAGTCGCGTCCAACCGGCCCTGCTTCAGCAGAATTGTGAATGAGAATATTCTAGAATAATAAATAATTATATAGAATTTCATCAAGTAAGCAGTTTTGCAACGGAAATAAAATTATATGCACTTTCCTTTCTAAGTAATACGCCGTAAAATGCGTTAACAGCGTTTTAATCCTATATAAAGCGGTTAGTGTATTCAATAAATAATATTAGACTGTCTGTTTACTTATACAAGGTGGCGCAAAAGTAATGCGATAATTTAAATCGGCTGCCATTTTGTTTTATAAATGAAAAAAAAGAGCCCTGTTTTCATAAAAAGTTTATTTGAAAAGTGTAAAATTTATGACGTTAATTGGAAAAAAGTTGTATCGCTCAAATAACCACCTCCAGAGTTGATGCGCGATAATTGCGCTCGTTTTACGACATATTGAATTGTTGTTCGCAAAACATCCGGCTCCAGATTAGCGATTTCTGCTTCAATGTTAGCTCTCAAGGCTTGCAAGGTTCGTGGTTTGTTGTGGTAAACGCGAGATTTTAAGAAGCCGCAAAGGAAAAAGTCCGGTGCTGTTAGATTTCGTGATCTGGACGGCCAGCTCGAATTTCCAAATCCAAAGATCACTCGACCTGGAAATTGATGTTTCCAAATCTCCATAGTTGCCCGAGTCGTGTGAGGTGTTGCTCCGTCCAGTTGACACCGACAATGATCGAACGCAATGCATATTCGTTTAGCATCTGTCTGTAACGCTCACCATTTACGGTTACGGTGGTGCAATCGAACGAGCACTACAAGGCCGGCCGCTTCTTGCGACATCTCTAGATGGACCCAGTTCGCACGCGGCGCTCGGACAAACGTTTAATTGTTCGAGCGCATGGAATACGACGATCGGGAAAACGACGGCGAAATTCACGCCGTGTTAAAACAACAGACTTAAAATTTATCAAATAAGAAGTAACGATAATTTCTTATATATCTACATCATAAATGTCAAATCCAACTGCGAAAATGGCGGCCAATTCAAATTATGACATTACTTTTGCGCCACCTTGTATATAATATTATACCGGGCTCCATGTAATATTCGTTACTACGGATAGTTGTATCTTTACATTTCAGACTACACATGTACGTGAACTTGCCCAGTTTTCCAATTCGGTCCAGTCCACGACGTTTACGAGTTCCGACCTCCAAATTGAATTCAATAAATAAACATAAACTAGGATAGAGCCTTAACGTGCGTTTGTAGAGTAGACTAAACCATCTTGTTTATAAAACATAATAGATGTGTCATCAGTGATCGGCTCCACATGCACGTTGCACTAATAATGTCTATCTTTTTGTTTTATTTTAATAGTTTTCGAGGACTCAATCCCCTAAGTGCGATGCCTACTCAAAGGATTAGGATATTACAAGACCAAAAGACCTCGGAACGGTCGAACGGTTACATACTATCGCAATTACGCTAAATCGCTCAAACCTCTTATCATCTGCCTATTATATTTTTTATATTTTGTATTTATACATTTTAATGTTATTATATTTATACTTTAATATTTCTTCTATTTTTTTTTTAATGCCTTTGAGTGTTAGAAATGAGATAATGTTATAATAATAATTGTTTAAATCCTTATGAAGCATCGCATACAATTTTTTAAACTTTGTTTGAAATGAATTTTTTAGTATTTCACACAAAACTTAAACATTTATTACGTAAAGATATCTACTGACCTGTCCGAGAAAAATTTAAAATACGTGCGGAGAATGATAAGTGCATGCATGCCTATTACAAAAATTGATGATGCTAAAAAAAGAATTAGAAGACAAGTGAAGCTGATAAGCTGCGTCTGATACATACAACAGTATTCATTACAGCATCGTATCAGAGGACTTTACTCAATTAAAATTTTACGCACAACGCGTCTAACTGAAGATAAATGTACAACTTCGCAACTTTAGATTTTGATACACATAGCGTTGTCGCCCTACCTGTTAATAATGAATGTACGAAATGGATTTGTGAAATGATACCTACTTTTTTTTGTACTGAAGGGGTAAAAAATAGCAAATCAATGTAGTACTCGAAATAAACATACAAAAAGTATTTACGTTACGGGAAGCGCTGGCAACGGAAAAAAAAATATTTCAGAAAAGGATAGGTAGCGATAACTTCATCTTAAAATCTCACCATTTTCTGAAATTCGACGTGTACTTGTCGACACATGCAAGCGAAAAGGAAACTTTTATATGAAAATATAATTTTCATTTAGCACCGGCACGTATAATTATTCCCATATTTCCAAAAGATCCTATTCGCTTGCGCTACTCGTGCAAATGCTTGCTGGTGTAGAAGCCGTTACGTACACTTGCAATAAAGAGTACCTGGACACCGTAAGAAGAGAGAACAATACGGCGCCTTCCCACTCACCAAACGGCCGAGG
Organism: Oryctes rhinoceros; assembly: GCA_020654165.1. Taxonomy (NCBI): domain Eukaryota; kingdom Metazoa; phylum Arthropoda; class Insecta; order Coleoptera; family Scarabaeidae; genus Oryctes; species Oryctes rhinoceros. Next base: position 1,373,232 of record JAIOKQ010000548.1, on the reverse strand, counting down.
CTTATTTTGTTCCAAGGGTACCTCTGTATCGCTGACAGCACAAATTACTAGCGTAAAAAGTTTAAAATAATCCTTTTTCCCATTTAATGCGGATGTTAAGACGCTCACTGTATATATGCATGATATAATTATTAATTATAAGCTCTTTGATGAAAATAGAAAATAAACGAAGTATGTTTAATAAATATATAAAGTTCGCTATGCAAATTAATAGAGAATATAAAATACAAATTATGAGAACAACGCGTAAACGTTTGCCGCTTATTTGTACCGTATGAATAAAAAAATAAATAATAAAGTATGCGAAAACGTTAACTCACCAAGTTCCCCCAAAGCCAAGACTACTTCTATTGAAAAACAATATCGGTTTCATTTAAGATTTTACCCCGGTACCTACACTACCGAACCATCTTAATCGAGAGAGTCCTCGGACCAAACTAGTTCGATTTTCATACAGATTTCAAACAGAACCCGGAGGATTCGTTCCTTTCCTTGTTGTGAAAAGCGTTGTCCCCAAACATACGTACTTTTGAAAATATATACGACAGTGTATCTATACGTCTATAGTATCCTTCCGAGAATTGACCGGCTTAAAAGGTACAATTATCCAAGAAAGCATATTTACTACTGGCGGCCCGCTACTTACTATCTTGGTGAAGTACCCAACGTTTAACAATTTTAAATAGTAAAAAAAAGAAAAAAAAACGAAAACGTAACCCTCGCTTATCAACAGTCCTTCGGCATTTTTGGACATGTTATTGATAGCGAGCAAATAGTATAAGCCTAGAAAGTCGTAGAAAGCCTAGAAAGTTGTTGCATCCACAGCTGCTGCATAAACTTGTATGTAAGGTCGCATCAGGTCGCTGGCAGAAAGTACATATATATCTCTCCCTATGTAGTAGTATTGTAATAAGCAAATATGATAGGATAAGATCAAATTGTGTTTATTTTCGCTTTATTCCTCAATGGTTTTCTTTTGTTACATAATTGTGTTTTGTAAGTTCTATTAAGGTCAAATCTACGAGAAATAAATAAAGAAGAAACATAAATTATAACTTGTTTTCATATGACACATTCTAATAGCATATCTATAATGCATTACAAATTTCTAAAAATACAATCTAAGAGGCTTAAGTGAAGATCAGCCTCATTTCGCCCTACGTACATAAAACAAAGAATTGAAGGAGATAGACTATATTCTGTTAGCAAAAATAATTCATCCACATCCATATAATAATCCACAAAATTCAAGAGCAGGCAGAATCATCAAATATCGTTGAGAGATATCAGCTACTTGTACGTCGCAAGAGTTTCAATTATAAGATTTTTGTTATCTGAAAATACGCCGAACTTTATTCGGGAATATTGAATAGATTAAGGCGGCAAGTGGCAGAAACGTGTATAAACTATACAAATCGGCAATAATTGCTGATGTATTCACTTAATAATGGTGACAAAACATGACTTTCCATCAACTCAAAGAATCTTTTAAGCGCCGAACAGTATAAAGACAATACCGAAAGCTAGTCGCTTTCCTCTATTTGTTGATGCGGTTAGTGACATGTTCGTATTATTACATCTATGCAATGTAGACGCGTAAGCTGCGACACAGACTAAAATAATACACAGATACGTTTTTAGTACTTTACTAAATACTTCGTTAAACATTTAATAAAGGCACCTAGTGAGCAGGCATGGTGTGCTATGCATGGCTGAGCTAAGCATGTAGCAGGGTTTTTAAAAGGGACCAGATAGGTAACAATTATTAAAACGTTATTATCGCTGTTAGGTGCAAAGCATGAATGCCAAACACTACGAAATCAAGAAAGTACTGAAGCAACTGGAAAACCTCGGTGTTTGACCCGTACGTAGTTGTACGTACTAGTAATAAATGCATTTTTAATACTTTTAAGGTCATTAATTGCACCTATCGCTGTTCACAAGCAATAATTAAAATACCGCATGGTCTTATCGTACCTACCCATTGAACCGAGAGGCATTTTGAACGTACATTGAAAGGATGTTATCTAATTCTACTCGTAAAGTCTACTTAGAGTGCAGCATCGCTACAAGACCTACACAAACTGATAAGAAACGATATATTTGTTTAATATCGAGGTTTCAAAATCATCGGTAAACTTAATAAATACTGATGTTACTTAGAAACGCCAAATAACGGAATAGCTTTTGGACCATTTTTGTTCCATCTATTGGAGACCAACGTATTATCTGACCACCACCGCCAACTAGCAAAACAGCCTTTTGTAGAGCCTAAGACGCAATCCTTACTATCTACCTCGACAGCCTACGGGAAACAATCTTTCGCATTCGTGAAGCAATAATAAACACTAAGCAAGTATTAAATGTTATCCTTAACACAGCGAATACTAGCGAAAAACGATCGAATGTTAACGCTATATTTTTGAGCTGCCGCATACTTACGAACTTATGAGTAGAGAGGACAAAGACAGATGAAATTGCAGCGCTCAGACAGACTCGTGTCTATTCGCCTCATAAGTTTACCCCGAGAGTCGATAAAACACGAGTCTGTCTAATCGCTGCAAGAAAGTAATTCCACCTGTCTTTGTCATTTCTAGTTAGGAGCTGTAGAATTAACACATCCGGGTCGTAGGAAGTTCGGATTAGCGAAACTCTACTGTAAGTATTAAACACATGTAAAAAAAAAGAACATCAAATTTGCCTTCCCGCGTAATCTCGGATGTTATCATAATTTTTAAAATTATCGTCCCGTTGCGGCAAGAGATTCTAACGGAAATTCTATTAATAGATTTTATATTTAAATATTATATATTGAAAGCGTTGTAATAAAAAGATAGCAGAAATAATTGAAAAAAATCTAAAATATTAAAGGCTCTTTCGTTTTTGCCATTTATTTTTCCAACAACTAAAATAGACGCTCCGGGCACGATTTTTTAAGCAAAAAATAATATTCTGGTATAAACCACTTTATAATTCACCGCGAATTATAAGATAGCATTCACATATCCATAATTTTTGAATTATTTAGTTGAAACCTATTAATTTTCAATTAATAACTTAAAACTAAAAGATGTCATTAGTACCATTAAATTCATAAAATTAGATCAAAGCAAAGCCACCAAAAAGCAATTAAGAAAATGTGCTATTAGAACAGCAAAAAAGGGTTAAATCAAAAAAAACATCATACCTTCCATAGCCTTGGTTCATTTCGATTTGTTAGCAAATAAACGTTAATGCAGTTAATTTCGAACTATGTCCGCTTTACAGATACATCGGATTGCCGCTTCAACGCACCCAACTGGAAAAATAAATTAAATCAGCTCAGCACATGCCAATATCAAAGACGGAAGCTACAGTAAAGTATGTTCTTCTTACTAACATCTTAAATCGACTGAGCTACAATGTTAGGCAGATCTATTGGTTTCTGCTAAGATTCACAACACTTGCAGCATCGCTGCATGCCGCACGCAAGCGCATTATGTAATATAGAAGGCGGCAGATTTTGCAAATAAATACAATAAACCTTCATCCGCGACTAAAATTCGAATATTGTAAAATTAGGCGCGGTGAGCGAAATATAAATATTCAGACTATCATCGAAAGGAACTACGACAGCAGAATATGTTAGGATTTGCAGATATTTTTTTTTGCATAATGCAACGTTTGCTAGAATGCACAGACGGCAGAAATGAATTTCTGCTCGTTCCTCTAAACAGTTTATTAATGTATCAATATATCTAACCGCATTTAGCTATAACAAAAACAAAATATAACATTTAATAATATAAGGAGCAAAGGAAAATATTAGAATAATTAATAAATAATTCATTTTCTTTAATTATAATTGATTAGAAAAGACAACCTTTTCGAACTACGTACATTTTTTATGTTTCAGTAATATTTTTATTATATAAAAAAACTTAGGGTAAATATATTTTATGATAGATATCGGATTATTCTTGAAAGGCTTCTAGTTTAGAAAGACCACGAGGTCCTAGTATTGGACAAAAGAAAGTATATTGAAGACAATTTAGTAGATATTCTAATGCTTTCTTCGAAAAGAGAAAATTTGCTATCTACTTCTGCCACCTACTTCTGTACAATATTGAATTTTACCGACATATAAGACGACTATCCAATATGACGAAATCACACTGATATACGCTTAAAATTATTCCGAAGATTGTTCTGGGGAAATTTTACATTTAATGTTTTAAGAACAGAAGAAGTGTTATTATTCCGTCTTCGGCTTATTCCCCTAACTCCCGCGCTACTTAATCAATATAAGATAAAGAGGATTGGACATATGGAAAACGAGCTTACATATGATCACAAGAATTAAAGTTTGAACGAATGTACATTGAGCTTTGGATATATCCGTAAGCACTCCCTGCCCCCCCTCTGGCTACGCCCATGTAATTTTGTTTCTGTCACAAGCCGTCGTTCCTGTCGAAGTTTCAAGCACTTAGGCAGCTATGTACGTAAAAATGTGACATTCTATTGATGTTTGTCAATTCTAGTAAACTCGTAAAATATAAATATTTCGCGGATCGCGTTCAATATTAAAAATTCAACGTTCAAACGGTCCCGTGAATTACCTGAATACGTACATCGCTACACTAATAGCGAACGCTATCTATAATCCAAGAATTCTCGAAAAAGTTATAAAAGTCTTACCTCGACAAACGCCAACAAAGCCGGCCCCCCACGCGCGAAGGATAACGGACTAAAAGTAAATGTAAACAATGAAAATATCGCCCATTGGATGTATTTGCTAACAAAAGAATTTGGGAATCGCCATATTACGCAAGTAAGAAAATGCGGCGGATTTAAAAATTCCTCCTCTAAGAAAGATAAATTATATTTTTTAGTTTAGTTTTCAATCAATACCCATTTCTTCAATAGAACAAGGTATAAGCATCTTACTTATTTGCTAATAGAACGTATAAATAGGATTGAAACTATTAACTTTACATTAACTTTACATAACTTAAGATAATGTAATGGAATAATATGTGATACGTATTAATCTGCATCTTGCGATGTTACTTCTTATTGTTCTCATTTAATACTCAAAGGCCGCTTTTAAAAATTTATTTTTGTGAGTTTGGAGATTAATGTCACTTATCTAAGATTATGTATAGAAATATAGAGATCTGAAATTATTACATCGTCGCGACTAGATAGATTCGTGTCTATTCGTCTGTTAAGGAAGGGTTCGCGTTGCCCACTGGTTTCCCCGAGAGTCGACAAAACACGAGTCTGTCTAATCGCTGCGACAAAATTCATCTACTTTTGCCTTCTCTAGTTATGTAGTCCTAATTTGTTACTAGGCGATGAGGATGAATACTGGAAGCTACTTAACATCCTGCCTTCCTTCGCGTCTTTGATAACAGATATGCCATTCAATATTGTTCAATTTTATGGAAATGCCAAAATTGAAGTTAGTGCCGATGTCCTAAATAATATACAACAAATCTGGAGTATAAGGTACTCAAATGTATATTTTTACATACTTTGATATGTTACAATAAATATAATTACTGTTGCAGATTTGTGAAGAGACATCGGAAAAGCCTTTCGATAGAACGTGATGATATAATCAGGTGGAGAAGAACGTATTTGACGACAAAAAAAGATTATTATGCTCAAAATTGATCGATTTATTATTTAGATGGAACATAGTTAAATGAAGGTCGTACCAAACAAAAAGTTTGGGTAGATGATAATATACAAAGTGGACAGTAAGTACTTAATGAAGGACTGACTATAAGCTTATGTAGTCCTACAGGAAAAAGGAAACCCTCTTAAGCAGAGAATGGCTTATTGTTTTTCGAAAATAAAAATACAACCGATTATCATGAAAAAATAAATGCCGAGGTGTTTAAACGATGGTTTCATCAAATATTTACAGCGGTACTAAACAATGCTATTATTGCTATGAATAATGCAACATATCATAGTTATAAAATTGAAAAAAACTCCCACAACAATATGTAGAAAAATCAATACGCAGACATGATTGAAATAAAATAAAATATCGAGTACGATGAAGATATGGTTCAATCTGGTCTTCTTTATTTAATTCACCTTAATAAAGGCAAGATAATACACATGTGACAGATGAGATGGCCAGAAGTTGCAACAAAAGATTACCCACCTTATTATTGTAAACTGGATCGAACCTAGTTAGTACGGACTCAAATAAAGAATGAATGACAAGAATACCTCATGCAAATTAGCAGATGTACAAGTACTTTTACTATGGGCAATCCAGAATATCATTACGGATGAATGGAAAAATTATGTAGAACATGCGATAAAAGAAGAAAGAAAAATATGCAAATTAATGGATTGATCGATGATATAATCAAGCCATTTATTATATAGCGAAGATAGTAGTTTGTGTAAAATGGAAAGCGATAGTGAATAATTATTTTAAAACGTAATGTAATGTATTAACGTGTATTTAAGACCAAGTTATTGTTGAATATGTATATGCTATATTTAATATTAGTCTATGCGCTGAGGTATGCGTGATATATTCGTTTATGTAGGAAAGCTTCCCTGCTCATGCTGTTGGATTCCAAGGTATGTAGCCAGGAAAATTCCTTAATTTTTAAGCACTAATTATCAAACATAAATTTGATGGGTATATAAGAACGGTACCAAGTGTTGGATAAAACAGTGTTACAAGACACTACGTATATATTTTAAACGTTAATCTTAAATATTATATTTGTAATGTGTATCTCTAAAGACGTTTGTATCACGCATACCCCAGCGCATCTTTAAAATGTTCGGACTCTATGCGAGCCCCATTTTTAATGCAAAACCGAGATGCTCAATAATAAAACTTATATGTACACTACCCTATAAAATAAAAACTTCGAAGATGATTTACTGTTACTTTATTACTTTTCTAATGAGACGCGATAGTGATCAGATTTATTTATGCAATACAAAAGTAATATCTTAAAAATAAATTAAACGTATCTACAAAAATATACACGTGCAAGTAGCAACTATCAACTATTGACGCTATATTTACAATCTTCATCTATTAAGAAAAAAAAAAAAAACAGTACGATTAATATATATAAGCAACTCTACCGGGCCGCCTTGTATCTGCGGCCGCTTCGATTTGACCGTCGTTGTTCGTAATAGCAGTTATTGCAGCGAAACCGTCGGCTGCAGCGGCAATGGTGTAATTATGTCCGATTTCCGCGAGCGCCTCGACAATTTCCTATACAACATAGATGAGGAATTAATTCGAACGATATTCATAATTTGGATGAACCTACCATGTCGAAATCGTTTTCAAATTCTATAGACATTGGGAATAGTTGATGGTGGAATCTTTTTATTTCCAGCGCGTCTTCTAGACTATAGTTGTACCACAAATGTCTTATTGCGACCTGAAATTGTCATCAACACATAGAAATATAACAATATGCTTTCTAATTAAATAAGCCCTTTTGATAACAATAATCGAATCTTACCAAAGCGGTTGACGATGTAATCTTCGTGCCTCCCGCCGCACCGATCACCATCCTAACGACTCCGTCGTCGTCGATAATTATGCTAGGGCACATAGAAGACAGCGGTGTTTTATAGGGTGCGATGTAGTTGGCTATCGACGGCGGCATACCGAAGCTGTTGCTTATGTTCGGGGCACTAAAGTCGTCCATTTCGTCGTTGAGTATGATACCCGTATTCACCGATCTAATCCCAGCGCCAAAACTGCAAATAGATGAACAATGTGACACTAACAATCGCATAAAGACCACGATACGGGCCCGGTTCTCTCATCGGCAATTATGTGGGCGGCTTCTTTTTTTTTCTATAAATTTGAAAGAATGAGTTGGCGGAAAGCAGTTCACGTTAAATAAAAAGATCATTGCCGATACAAAACCCTATTTCGCAAAGTTCGGCGAATTCTACTATTTGGATAGTTTAAAGAATGATATATTTCTCTCCTTAATTGTCATCGTTTATTCACAAAATTAAAAAAAAAGCGATTTTATAATGATGCTTAATTCGAGCGCAAATAAAATTAATGTGGTGCTAAAACTAAGAAAACCTCCATCAAAGAGTGGCAGTGTTCAACTTTGTCGTTGGTTTTTACCATTTATTTCATATTTTCACGTGTTTTCGTACTTTAGTTTGGCAGTTCTTGTTATTCACGTTTCAGAAATGTGAGCTTCACATTACGGGGTTTATCTTGAGCGTTGTTCTCATTTCTGTGCCTGGTTAGTGTCATATACATATATGGACAAGGGCATCGGAACACAGCACTAAACTTATAAGTGCATCATCCTTGCAGAGGAGCGTTCAGGATAAGTTACTAGATAAGGTATAAGGAACATTTGAAACAAACCACAATTACTTACCTAAGACGAAGTTTACATTCATGATAATAAATTTTTTCTACAGAAATCGGGAAAACCAATCAAGCCGTGTTCGTCAAATAACTTTACTATTCAAAAATTAATAGGAGGATATTCAAAAGTGTGAGTTGAATAATAAGATATTTGGGTAAGTTGAAAAGAAAGGAAATAGGCAGCTAGAATCTTACAAATATGATCGTACAATCCGTTGACGGCCACCAGATATCGCAATCGCAGCGGAGATCATTAGATTTCATGGTTCCGCAGTAATTATTATTATTGTATTTGACGCATTCACTGTGTACATGTGCTATCATCATTATTTGCCCCCTATCTCTTGTATCCACTTTATTCATGTCATCAGAGCTGATATATGCTACGAGAATTATCATTGTTAAATATATATCTCGTATCAGTTCTTTCACTAACAATATGCTGTCTATTCATTCATTCGTTCTAATAAATTCCAAGAAATTATAAATTCAAAGTTTAGTATAGATAACTTCTAGCAATCTCACGATAAACGTCTTCATTTAGATTTAGAATTAAATTCTTTGTTTTTGAACGGTTTGAAAGTTCTTTTAGAGTGTTTACTGATGTAAATTCTTTAATTTTTTTTATTATAAAAGATGCACATTTTAAATGAAATAAAGAAAAAAAGAATATTCGACATATTTAAACAAATCTTAATCCTACAAGAGAAAGGTAAATCAAGTACATTCAATCGGTCCCTTCCTTCCGATTCACCTGTATTTGGTAGGTCAGCGTATTGACTGTGAAACACGACGGCTAAAGTAGGGACTAATTCGAAGTAAAGAAATAATAAGGCCCCAGAATTCGGACACCAACATCTCTCCCAACACATTAATTTTCTGCAGGTGCTGAATGTCTCCAATTTACATCCAATGCGGATTCTCTTTCGCCCAATACCTATAATTTTATCTATTTATAGGAAAGGAAAAGCGAAAATCCGTTCCTTCCACTGTCATAAGCCGATAAGCTTCAACGGAATTTGATGATAGAGTAAAATATAGCGGATCATCTTTCGTCTAAGCTTCTTCTTTTAGTTCTATATTCAACTCCTTTATTTTTTAGCTTCGGCTATTACATGACAATAAATTTGCGTAATATGAATGCGTAAAGAATATTGAAACACGAAAAAATGCCACAATAGAACTATATCGTGACAAAACCGTCGACAATATTTATGACTTTTTAAGAGTGCCTAAAGAAAAAAAAACTTGGATCGGTAATGTTAAGGCGATGAAATTAGTAAGTGCGGGATAAGCAAAAAATAAGGAGGCGTGCTTAAAAAAATTCTTACTGTTACAAAACTACAAAGATATCGGAGAAATATATACGCGTTGCTTCGCCAACGTCGTTTTGTGAGTTAAGGAGTGCAAGCGTTGCTACAGTTACCGTCTTCCCGTAGTTCTTTCTTTTGTTGACCGGGTTACGAACCAGACAAACGTATACATCACCGTAGGGCTTTGTAAACACAGAACATTTTCTTCGACTGTATTCTTAGGACAAATTGTAAACGTAACTTGCTTGCCGTGTTTATAATTTTCTCTCTTCTTCTAAATTTGCTTAGTTTAAGCGAAGAACCATTCATGACGAACGACATATGCTAGTGCTAGATACGTTTAAATTTGATGTGCTCAATTTTAATGCAAGTTTATTCAATACATCTTGGAATACTGAAACATGCGTCTTCATAATTTCTTTTGTATTTTATTGGCTAGACGACGAAACGAAAGGTACATATTTCACTACTCTAGATTGGAGGAGGTTTGCCTTAATATCATTTTACGATAAAGTTGTGCTCAAGAACGAAGTCAATCAATACTTACTAAAGATTAATGGTACCGGTAATGGAAACAGCGTCGCCATTGGGTGCCAAAATTGAAATGTGAGCTGTACCGTGATCTTCCACTAAGGTTGTATTCGCTCCGTAATGCGCCGGATCGTTGAACGTTACATTGTCCATTATATCTCCGCGAATTGCCAAGGCGTAGCTCTCGGAAGTTAAGTTGGCGATGAGCTGAACGAGCAGAAAACAATTATCCGTACCCAACGACTTAAACTGCTACTTACATGCTCAATACCCGGCACAAATTTCGGATCGCCTAATTCAGTTCTTCTTCCGTAACCGTACTTGAAACTCTCCACCATTCTTTGTAAGTTGGTTATAGACTCCCCATCACCGTAAATAAGGAAACCTTTGAGTATGTTCATAATAAACGCCATTATAGCTCCGGAACCCGGCAAAGGGAACGTATACAAAGTTTGATTGAAAGGTAAATCTACCTTGATAGGCTCAAGCCATTCAGCCCTAAAACGATTCAGTGGTGATAGGAACCTCATTTTGGAACTATTACTACCAACCTGTATTTATTCATATCTTCAGCTGTGATGATACCACCAAGATCTTGGATATCCTTCACAAAGATATTTGTTAATGATCCATTATATAAAGCTCGTGCCCCTTCTTTGGCAATTATTTCTAAAGTGTCTGCCAACTTCTCTCGCTTGATATAAGCTCCTTCGGGATACGATTGGTTAGTTTCGGGGTTTATAAAGATTTCCCTGAAGTACGTAATACACTATTAGAGAAATCATTATCTTTTTAAGAATGAATGCTAAGAACCTCAACGATGGACTATCAAGAAGAGCCTGCTCACGCGATTTGAACATTCTGGCGAGGTAGGGGGTAACTAGATGCCCTTTTCTGCACAATTCTATTGTTGGCTGAACTAATTCGGCCCATGGTAGTAGACCAAAATCTATGTGCGCTTCCCAATAGCCTGAAAGTTCACCAGGCACAGCCACCGCTAATCCACCTAAAAATTTGATAAATCTTCTATTTAATATCCAAAATTTATGTAATCGTTTAGGTAATTTATGTATACGATACCTTTGGCGGCTAGACTAGCGTTTCCGTCGTACATATCTTCAGTAGCTGCGCCGGGCGCAACTTCTCTTGCGTTAAGCGTTCTAATTATATTTGTAGACTTCTTGTAGACCGTCATAACGAAGCCTCCTCCTAGTCCTGTGCTTTGCGGCATCGCTACACCTTCGCAGAACGAAGCTGCTATAGCTGCGTCCACTGCAGAGCCTCCTTTCTGAAGAATGGACCTAGAAGTACACGTCACAACAATCTTTTCATTTTAATTTTAATAGTTTATGTCGAAGTAAACTGTTCATTATACATGGTTAATAAAAGGTTTATTCAACTAACATTATCTAACATGATCGATCAAATTCATTCTAACTATAATATCAAATATTATAACTGACTATATTTAACCGGCGTACTTGGTATTTACTGCCTCTATTTCAGGAAAATTATTTTAATCACGTACACCGAAATTATAATATTTACATTTAATGTTATTTGGTAATTAGACACAAAAACTAAATTATATACAACAAAACATTTAGGTATGCACAGCTCATTGGCATGCGATAATGCATAATTTTAAAGACGATAATTAAATCGAACGCTTCTCCTTTGAAGATTTGACATTAGCTATCAATTTATCTCAATAGACTTCAAATCTAACGTATTTGGAACGCGATATAATTTTCACAGCGCATTGTCGTTTATGTAAATCCGCTAAAATTTTTGCAGTATCGGCCTCGCGCCGTTAATCAACTCTTACAGTTACCAATTTAGCCATGTAAATATCGAGTTATTATTGTAATTATGCCTGTGAAGTGCAAATATTGAAATTTGCGTAAGATCTTGTCTCTCAGTGGGAAATTTAAATTATTTAGATGTTCTTACCATTATTCCTTTAAATAAGTTCTGGATAATATAATATTTTAGAGGATAAGAGGGATTTGTCCTGAATTCTCCAAATATCTCCAATATCAGGTTCCGATATATTCAAAAAAAAAGACAAAAAACAAAGCGGAGGAAAAACGGACACGTTCCAACCTAGTCAGTCACATTAACGTAGCTCCATGCGCTTAACATCGTTATTTCCCTTGCGGCTTATATTACCTCCCTTCTAAACAGCCCACCGGGCATTTCTTGTCGTTTTCTAACGCTAAGAAATACATGTCCGCCGTCTATAAAACAGTGATAAAAACCATATCTTGTTCCTTAAGCCATCCCTCAAGCAGTTAACATAGTGAACTGTTTAACATAGATGGCGTTCCTGGGCGTTGTACATATAATGGTTACCACATCGTTTTTCATAAATGGGGGTGCCAATAGTTTCGTATCAATTATCCACTTAATTAGTTTCCATTGTCGAATTTCCGATTATCTAAAGCCTGCTAACTGCAAAGATTTGTCGCTATAGCGTTAATATCGGCAAGTTTAATCGGTTAGTAAAGTTCTCCGCTTTTCATGCGCCACACGACTAGATAGATTCGTGTATTGTCGATTCTCAGCGAAAGCAGTAGGCAACACGAATTCATCGGCTAATTTCGAGAAGCGCACGAAAAATGGCGATCATCTAGATTTAGATATTCTCATTAATACTTGTTGCATGTTACTTCGTATATGTAGAACTGCCAGCGTTAGCAAACAGATGGCGCTGCTGGTAGTTTCGTATTAATTATCCGTTTATCATTAAAAAAGAAACAATCTAGGCTACATTCTCATTGAGCATATTTTTCTTTATAAGGAAATTAAGCTACAGAGAGATCCAGAAAGATTATGGAAGCCGCTTCTATGTTTAAAGGTTTATATTATGGTTGTGCCGCATTCATGAAATTGTGTTTCGAATAAAATCAGTAGCGGAACGCTCAATGTTGCACGGCATTTTAAACGTAACGTAAAAAAACAACTCCTGAAAATATTTTGAATACTCTATTATTTAGGTATGCTTACTTGAAACTGTAAAATAAAAACAAAATAAAAAATATTACGTACGACAATGATAACAAAACGGTCCTATACGGTGCCATTTACAATTATAAATATGTCTATGCGCCTATATTCACTCATTAAATTAGTAGTAGATATGGATAATACGTCCTGCGGAAAGCAGTATTTTTTCCCGAGAATTTTTCTGGATCTCTCTGTGTAAGTGTTTTTAGTATTGCAGCTGTTTCTAGTTCAACCCAAAATTTTAAAATATTGGAAATATTAAAGTTCAATAGCATAGGTAGGCTCTACTATACTGCTATGTTTGCAGAATATTCCAATAAATATTCTTTCATATATCGATGGATGCAATTCCTTGTGGGACACCCGTATACAAAGATCTTTGGGTATCCTATTTTTTTACAATTTTTGTATCTTGATAGAATTTCAAACATGTTTTCTATTAAATTGACGCAGGTTTTGTACATAAAGAGTTTAATGGAGAAATATTTTTATTGATGATAGGAACACGTAGTTTGGTTTTATTCGCCACGTTTGTAATAATAATAATAATTTATTTTTCCAATTAAACAGAATTGTAGCGCGTGTCTGCAAAATACTTTTTAGATAAAGTGTCGAAAATTCAGTGTCAATCTATCAATCGAGTATTCATCAATGTTGACTCGTACTACACATATAATTCAATTATCACATCCAATGTTGTCTGAAGAAAAATTAACGTCTGAACGATAATAGCATTATAACTTTATACAAAAATAGCACTAATAGATTTATTACAGTATACGAAGAGTTTTTATAGAATTGTATGAAATATGTACATATATTTTTAAACTTCTACCTTTCTATAATATGTACAATGGGACAGAAGTAAACCTCTGCGAAAGCGAGCCTTGTTTATATTGTCGATGCTTTGCTTACTAGTCGCCCACATATGTGATGTTTTTTTCCAGTACGATCGCTAAAGTGTTAATTGTACTAATTCATGAATAAGTGTGCTTACATGTACCAGGTTAACTAGTTAATATTAAACTAAAATCGAATTTAACGCTTATTAGCTTATAACAATTATCAAGTTAACTACAGGACGTTTTAAAATTTTATGTAACTGTCACTAATATTTTTCAAAGTATATTCGAGTATGTTACGATAAATTTTAAATATTTGTTAAAGATCAACGAAAAAGAATAATATAAAACAATTTAAAGCAGCGTGTTTGAGCAAATTCTATGCATTTGCGCCATCTTCTTTTGCATAGATAAAATAGAACTAGCACCGATGTGACTATGACTGACGATATCTGCTTATGTATCGATGTTTCATTTTTAGAGGGAAGATTGTATATTTGTTTGTGTGACATACAACCTGTCCTTCTACTGCGTTGACGGATAATTTTTTTTTCCTTAACAATTAAGAGAAAAGGTTTTCAAATAAAGAAGCTGGTAGAAAAATGCAGCACAAATAAATAATGTAAATAGGGCATCCTTTAATGTTAAATACCTCTCTTCATTCCATGTCAAGTTCCATTAATATTGATAAACAACGGTAACCTTCCCACCACACAAGTTTAATCAATTAACCTTGTGTGGTATGTAAATGGTTTTTTGCATTCTTTGAAGTGGAGTCGAACGGATTTGACTATTCCGTCGGAGTCGAGCCGAATAGACTTCAACAATCGGCTAACGCTGGGGCTAGTACAGTGCTGGTTCCGGCTTATAAAAATCTCATAACGCCTATTCCTGATAAATGGCAACCTTTAACGACATTTTTATACGTAACCGTTTACTTTCGACAAGTACGTACTTCAAACTTTTTTTTCATACTCACTAACGCTGCATAGAAAAAAGTTCGGACCTGACTTGCAACTACCTTATCTATCAATTATTGCTTACACTCACTTACACAACATTTCAAATTATCTCATCGGTTCGATAGTTTCGGTAAATTTGTTTTTTGGCCGGGATTATCTCAAAGTGGTTGAAATTTTTCTTGAAAATTGATGCTGAATATAATACGCCTTTCCCAAACAAATCTATGCGTTTAGAATTGCAAATGTCGCTAATCAATTCTTCAATCTTGCTATTTTATTAGACTCAGTAAATAGTGAGAGTAACTTAGAGATAAGGTTTTGGAATAGAAAAAAAATATTCGAAGACAAGTACTGCATAATACTAAATTATTTTCAAGGACATGCTATGTTAAGTTTTGGATGCCTCACCTTAATGCATATCAACTTACTCACACATTCCCTATACGTATCTAGCATAGTTTTCGAGATATTGAGATATTGGAGCACCAGTTATCTCAAGCACCTTGCGATTTAAAATTTCTTTGCTTGAGCACCTATTTCTTGAAGTTTTCATAACTTAGATAGGCGAATTAACTATTAAACGAACAGCTTATGGATCATATACTTTGTTTACTTTTTTTACAACGTAATAAAATAACATAATAAAATTATGGGTACGTTTTGATAACTAAAAAATCCAGTAGTGATCGTATCCTGCGCCTCGTTTAGACAGACCTTATGAAAATGCTGAGATAAGATACAATTGCACCAGAACAATGGAGTAGCAATAATTAAGATTAATGAAGGTAATCTCATGTTATTAGCTGATAAAAATAATTATTTACATACGTAATAAATAATAAACAGTGTGAAACAAGCGGTATGTATGTACAGTAGGCGAAATAAGTAATCGGCCACCGATTATCAATACTACCTTCTGCACGTCACAGAGCGAGCTTCGGATGTTTTCAATGGGGAAGACATTAGTTATTTTGCCTACTGTATTAAAAATAGTTAATAACGTTAACAACATTACGCGCTGAAGAGTAAAATCAACATTTGTTTGTTTTTTTTAACTAAGCGTCGCTTTTAATTGTTTCGTCAATTTGTCTAAGTGAAATTATTTAAAGTGATACATATTATTGTTGTTACAAATGGGTAAAATCGTTTGTTTAGAAATAATGTATGAGTAGACATGCATATACACATACATATGCCCGCTCATCTTTTGTTCTTGAATTATCGTACACCTGATAATGATAAGCGAAGTAGAATTGTTCTATTGAAGATGCTATATTTGAATGTAAGAAAGGACAATCATCGTTTAATAGACGGAGTAGATAAAGATATTAATAATTTTCGCAATAGAGTTAATTCTTGAATCTAACGCAATTTCAGATCTCTATGATAGACTCCTATTTCTTTAACGGTCGATATGATAAAAGATTTTACGAGCTATAGCGATGGTTTAAATGTTATTCAGCTAAACATTTCTAGGTGATTTCGATAACGAATTCAAGATCCTCTTCGTCAACAAGATAACCAACAAAATTGTAGCTATGTTTGATTGATGCTATTTTATTATTACATGTTTTTGTAATGGAACATCCTGTATATTCAATCTATTTTTAGATAATTTTCTTTTGTTGGGTAGAAAGTCAAATAAATAATCCAATAAGAGGAAACGCCCATATTGTACGAATTCAATTGGTTCTAATATTGTTTGTATTGAATATAAATAAAAATTCGGATTACCATTAATCATAACATCGCCTACAGTAACCAGTGGGCGTTTGATTATCGTTTATTAGACAGTTGACATAAATTGAATACTTTTTGGATGGTAAATATGCTTAAATATCGAGTATTCTGTGTGTACTATTAATCAACGTTGAACATTTTTTATAATGTTTCGAAGATATTTACGCTGAATACGTTCCAGCAAGTTTAAAATTTCGCCCGCTGGCGAAGATTTTCATCGGACGAGGAAGCCGGTACATTCGGATTAGAGAGATGGGAACTTTGCCGGGAAATAGTCACTTATGCTAAGAAGTAGAACTAAGTTTGTTAGGTTGGCAACGTCTCAGACTACCCTCGCACACTGTCTCAACATCACCTTTCAAAATTCTTTCTACATTATCATCTCCTGTACGTTTTCTATTTCTTGGCTATGTGTTCTAAAGATTTATCATTGAGTTTTATTTATTTATACGATTGGATGATAGTACAGTAAAGGACAAAACGATAATTCCTATTTTTATTACCATATGTTATTATTATAAGCAACATTCCGAAGAAGACGTATGTGGCGACATATTAATGCCGCGTTACCGAAATATGCATAGCAGTTCAGTTATGTAAAAAGTACAACAATGACGAGCAGAGTTTTTAATTAGAAAAAAAAAGAAAACGATAACATTAAAAGTGTATCATATACGACGACCTTGTGGCGTATCTACATACAACATGTTCGCTTGAAGTTATATAAGAAAGTTAAAATCCGAATGACTGACGCAATAAAATGTAAATACAAGTAAAGCCAGCGTTACCGTATAATTAGAAAATTGACAGTAACGAATGGAAGGTCAAGGAGCCGTTCAAAACCTGAACAAGTGTGCAAGAGCAATCAGGAATCGTTAATGTTGGATAATAACCAAAATGTTTTTCGAACTATATAGCATCGTCAATTTCCTTTAGTTTCTTCAGCGTATCCTTGTGCTTTTTATAAGTAGTCAACTCTACTTATCAGTATAGTTACTCTCCAAGTAAATTGTTATTGTAAGTCTTTTGTTACAAATTATACAGTGTTCCCGGAAAAATCTGCACCATGCGGTTTCTTTATTTCTTTAGTTTTCAACTAAATTCGCCTGTTTATTATTAAAAACCAAATATTATCTAGTTCCAAAACAATTGTACAATTGTATAATACAATATATAAGCATTAGGTAATTATACTTACTTGCCAATCTCTGCGCATTCGTAACCGTTAGTAACAACAGCACCTCTAACCGTGTCTTTGCTTGTGCCCAAGAATATTCCCAGACATATTCCAACCACGACTATCCCAACAAGAAGAATGGAGCATAGAACTGTTACTTGTACTTTGCTGAAAACAAAACGTTGAACACTTTCTTTATTCGAGTGAATCGCAAAGCCGCCTGAACGTGTTAACGACATATTGGCACATTGTATATTGTATAAATTATGTAAGCAAGAAAGGGATAATCTTCGATTTTATGATATCGAAACGACCATCGTAGTTCCCCGATTCGTCATCAATCTTACATTCGCCATATACATATTATTATCATATAATAATACAATAATTATTGGCGAAGTAATGATGGATTGAAGTTTTCTGCGATCCTTGGTGATTTTTACCATCAGTGAAGGCCGTCAAGTAAGCAAGTAAAGGAGCTTACCTCTTATATACTGATTTTCATTGTGCAACCAAAATAATGACAATTACTTTTGGGACTGCCAGAAAATTTAATTAATTTATTAAATGTAAAATAGAAAAAGAAGCAACATCTTTGAGCTTAGCTGGCTTAAACAGAATTTACAGCATTTTTTCAACGTATGTGTAATTGTTACGTAACTACGGAGCATAATTATAATCCCACAAGTGAATACAGAAACATTAAATTTATAAGCTGCCTCTATTATTTCTTTACTTAGTGAAATTATTAATTGTGCAACTGCGAAAATAAAAAAATAACCAGTAATTTCCGTACTATTGCTAATCATTTAAACTTGGTTTTCGCCTCCCAAAGCGTATGAATCGCAATAATTTTAAACTTTTTTGCCAAATATCGTTTAATTATCATTGTTTTGCAGAAAATAAAGGAATTAAGTATCCTAATTTCATGAAATTGCGTGAATTATAGAGGCTAAATAAGCAGAAAATAGAAAATAATTATTAGAACTAACATCAATAAATAGAGAGGACAAAAGCGAGTGAAATCATGTCTTTTTTGCAGCGACTAGACAGACTCGTGTCTATTCGTCTAATAAGAAAAGGTTCGTGTTGCCTACCGGTTTTCCCCGAGAGTTGACAAAACACGAGTCTGTCTAATCGCTATCATTTTACTCGCTTTTCTCCTCTCTATCAATAAGGCAATATTTATCTTAAAACAACTCTTATATATACATATGTATGTAAATCACCGGAATTTCCTTCATTCGTTCATTTACATATCTTTTTAAGCCGATAATGCTGATAAAATGGTCTTGCAAATAAAAAAAAAAAAAACGTCAACTTCGCCACAAAGTTGTGATACTGGGAGACTCTGCAAGAGATATAAAAAAAGTTTGATATGAAAGTCACCGTTTTCGATAGAAACAATTTAAAATCGACATTGAATCGTATCAACTTTCCGCATGTTGGATTTTTAGGTTACCGATTAGAATTTTTTTCCTCTTTTCAACGATGCAAGATAACGTATAAACGACAGTGAAATTGATTGGTCTTTACATTTTAATGAAGCGGGCTTCATTAAAGTGAGACCAGGTGAAATTTTTTTTGAAACATTCTATAATGCTTAGCAACATATCACTTTAACGTGAAGTACTTGAATCGAAAAAAACATCGCTTAAATGTCGGCTCAAAGGGGCAAAACACTCCTTTGTGGGACGCCTATTCATCTGTATCTGTACTACGATCAGATAGATATGTCCCAAATCACGTACGGCAACCTCCAGTCCAACTTTATTATGCTTTATGGGGATGCTATAACAGATACGATGCAATCTCAATTTCGCTGAATTTTACTACAGCTTCGTATTAGCTTAGTTTTAACTAAACACTTAGGAAAGATGTAATTTACATCTTACGAATTAGTTTTAATCATACGAAGTAGATGCGGGACCTTTTACCGATTTCAATTGTCACTTCGAAACTTTCGAATATCATTCGATCTTTATGATATAATAAAAATGAAAGTTGCGTAAACAACGTGGAACTAATATAATTCCTATTTGAATTCATCGTCATTTCATCAATTCATTTATGAGAGCACGACATCCTGATTTAAACTTGTTAGACTCGTTTGTAAATTTGGTAATTTTTTTGGGGTACCTAATTAATATTTTGTTTCGTAAATTATAGAAAATACTGACCTGAGTGTGCCAAACATCTTCTTTCTCTATTTTATTTTATCTTCGACACGTATTGTTATAACGTATTTTCACCCGTCCCAAAACGAAAAAGAAAGGCAACCACGCACGAATTTATTTTGCTCTGACAATGTACGGTTTGTATAGTTTACTAGACCTCAAACGCGGTCTTTGATATTTGATGTAAAAATTGAATATGGGCATTGATTAGGAAAACAAACGAAAAATATTTAAATCCGCAATTAAACAAGTACCCGCGAAACAGTACTGTTTAATGCGCGCGTCGAGCAGACACTACACCTACTCCGCAACCGTAACTAGCGTTATGTATAAGCTGTGCTCTATAAGTGTCAATAAATTGAATGGCAACACAAGGTTGTGTTGATATTGGAGATAAACATATTTTGAAGCAGGTGTATACATTAAGAGAGGAATATAGGTGTTCCGTAATATTGTTCCTTTCGTTTCTATTAATCTTTCTGAGCGACGCTGACCGGGAGAAAGTTGTTGTCAAATAAATACAAATTGCACAATCCAAGCACATTTAAAAATGACGCGCACTAGCCATTCCATTTTTGTTGCGAATTAATTATCGCTTGTCCTAGCGTGTGCCGATTATCGCATAGACGTTTGCGGCTTGGGAACTACAGCGAAACTTTCTTCGAATTACTAATAACACGGCGCGTTTCAATGTTAAAAGTTTTCACACACAACTAACCTGGAACCATACATCTTAATGAATCTTGACGGTGATAATTAAAAATTAAATTCGGAAACGAAACGATAATAAAGAAAGAATAAAAGTTAATTACGCCCGACGCTTCTCCTAGATCTGATAACTATGCGAAGTCGCCGTGGTTAAATTTTGGACTACTTCTTGGGGAATATTATCCTCCGCTCGAAAAGAACAGCTTGTTCTAATCTCCGGATATTACCAGGAGCTGATAAAGGCCTTACCGATCCTTTTATGGCTTCTAAAAAGATGCTCAATCGGATTTAAGTCTAGGCGTCGTGATGAGTTCAACGTTGACCTCATGCAAGTAATCCAAAACTTGCCAGTTGTATATTCACAAGTTGCTCTATTACTTTTTGTTATATTAATTTTTTTTGAATACGTCAAATCTCCAGATAAAAATAATTTTTAAAATCTTCTTTGGTAATTCCCATGGAAAAAATTATGCGAAAAAAGACTTTCTCGTAAAAGTAAACTCGTCGCAATCTTTAGTTATTGACTGTCCAGTATTTATTAATAAAGGAATCCAAATTCACAACAATTTTCTTCGTTTTGTTTAGTCTGGTTCTGATGATCGTTTCTATTAATGTTAATTCTTCTTTCAATATTTGTAACTTTAAAATAAGTATTCATTACGAAAGCTATTTGCAATGTTCTCGATTACACAGTTTTAAATAACATACAGATTACTCAAAAGCTTGGACTTTTCTCCGACAAACGAGCATGACGCATAAGTAGAATAAAATACAATCAGCATAAAATAGTTGGCGAGAGCTAAAATCCATGAAATGGGTTGCAGTAAGCCAGTTTTACTTTCTCCATGTTTTACCAAACTATTCAATTCGATCAGTTATCAGTATCCACAAAGATTTGTGTTTTTAAGTGTCGTCATCACTAGAGAGGACAAAGGCGGATAGAATTGTTGCTCTTTTGCGGCGACTAAACTCTCTCGCGAGAAAAAGTTCGTGTTGCCTACTGGTTTCCCCGAGAGTCGACAAAACACGAGTCTGTCTAGTCGCTATGATTTCATTCGTTTTTGTCCTCTCTAGTCATCACAATATTGGAGGGAATCTTCGTGATACGAAACGTTTCTATTCATAACTGTTTATATGTGGTGGCTTATCGAAAACTATTAGAGAAATTAAACAAATAAAATTAACACTTAAAAATTCTGGGGGTATATTGAGAAACCAGTATGTAACTCTTCTGTTATGAACGTGAATATTGAGAACTGTTTTTGGCGTAAAGAGCAGCAAGCGTTACAACGAGATACAAACGTATCTGTTTAGAGCTAAGCTGCATAAGGCTGTCCTATTTTAAAGAAGTCATAGATCCAACGAACCTTTACAACACTGCCAACAGGGCTAAGAAAAGAATATTTCGTTATTTAAAGCAGAAGTGAAGAAATATAGTGTTCATATGTGTATTTTATTCTGAGAATTGTTTAGATCGATGATGCTTTTATTTGTACACGATTTTATCACATCCCTTGCGTATGCAGGTTGGCTAGCAACGATAGCAATCGGGTCCATTCATAAATATTTAATGAATATTTTTCGGCCACTCGTGGACTTCCAAAAGATCAATGCAACGGCCTTCTTTTCTAAGTTATTATTGTGTGCAGTTTGCTTTATGTTTTCTGACTATCCTCCTAATATCGGGTCTCCATCTTGGCAATGTTTAAGGGGAATGTTTCCAATCTCTCGATTAAGAAACTAATCGCCCGTGGCCATTTTATATGGCTCATAGTGGTTGAAGATGTATCTATGAATGTTGGTTTTTCTTCTGCAGGTGTCTTATTTTTATTTTTTAGGAATCTACGAATTCCTAAAATATAAATTCTGAATAAATTAAATATTCGATTCTTATTATTGTGTGACGTATCTTACGTCGTATGCATGCTTTATGGTCCGAGGATTTAATTAACTGAAACTGTCATCCTGCATGTTGTATCTCAAAGCTATCTTTTCTTGATTTTTTTTAATACTTTAAGAAATTTTCTTTTTTTTTAGGATTAGTCTTTTTTCTTTTTCCCGTTGCCTCAAATAAAATATCTAAAAGTTATTACGGTTGAAAGACCAAAGCTACACACGCAAAAAATCGTAATGATTGTAGACTTACAATCACTACGATACAAATATATACGACGGTGACGTAGTAATGAAGAGATTAAGCAAAATAGAACTGAATTATCACATTATCAGCTACTGCGAATGATTGTACAACGTGTATATGTTTGTGATGTGAAATATCACAATGACTGTACTCAAATCCACATCGATGTTTTTACTCATACTACGCAATTCTCATGATAATAATGCTTCCGCGTATTTAAATAACAATTTTCGTTTAAAAGGTGGAATATTTCTATTATGTAAAATTTCGAAATAACTTTGGAGGTTGTGATTTATTCAAACGTCCATTATCACTATGTTGAGTAACCGCGATTTACCTATCTATCTTATAACAAAATTGTTATTAAACACACGTACGTTTGATGATATTAAGTAAATCGAGCATGTACAGAGAGATATGGGTCAATATATAAACAATTACAAGATGTAACGTAAATGTGCAGATATCAAAAAATACGTTCGCAAGCATCTAACGCCAACGGTGTCGTGCAAGGGTACTGATAAATAATATAAATTTTTTCGATGTATTTCCTTCTTTATTTTCAAACAGATAACCCGTAAGATTTTTAAAGCTGTTTAATGCTCCTAAATGTACTCTATAATTGCAGTTGTTAACACTTTAAGCATGAAATTTCGTCTTAATCTTCACATTATATACTCGGATAATGTAACCGACAAATTCAAATTACAATATGTAGAACAGTAACCTTGTGACGCACGATAAGCACTTAATTACGCCAATCATTTGAACTAACAAAAGTTACTAGTTAAGTTAACAATACCGTCTCTAATATCTTCTACATACAAGCAGTACCTACCTTTTGTTAGGTTGATTATTTGATTTTTATATTGGGAACATTAACTAAGATGCTAAGACGCATATTCTTTAAATTTTGACATTAACCCAGATATAACTGAAATCTTCCTCGTTTCTTCAACAGTAGTCGCGATAAAGAAGTTGCATCATATTTTATTTGCCTTATAAGTCGTATCTAATGGCTACTTAGGTGTAAAGACAGAAGATTTTCTAATACTGCACATTATTTTAAGAGAAGACGTTTTTTTTTTTTTTTAAATCTTCTCATTCGTTATAAGCATGTTTCTTTATAATAGCGATGTCAGCATTACGATTCTATTTAATTACCATGATTATAATGACTACAGAGATGAAATTATAATTTTTTTGCAGAGACTAGACAGACTCGTGTTTTGTCGACTTTCACGAATAGGCAACACGAATCCATTCTTATGAGGTGAATGGACACGATTCTATCTAGTCGCTGTAAAAAAGGAATAATTCCACCTCCCTTTGTCATCTCTAATAACCATGTACCACCTACGCCACTGATCTAAGAAATATCAAAAATAAACATACTCTTTCGTGTCGGACTATGTGAAAGATACAAAAGGCTACAAAGGCACTTCTACCAATCTCAAATAATTAAGTGGTTGACTGTTTTGGCAGGGTAACGCGAGAGAAGTAGAAACCTAACCTCACTTCATCATGCACCAAAACCCTTAATTTTTTTATGTGCTTTCCTATTATCATCACATTGAAAAACATGCAAGCTTCCTATTGACACCATCTTTTAATACTGTACAAATGTCAACACTACTCGAACTAACAACAAGTTACTTGTTAAGTTAACAATAACGTCTCTAATATATTCTATATACATGCAGTACCTGTCTTTTCGGTTATTTGATTTTCATATTGGGAAGATTAGTTCTGGTGCCACGACGCATATTCCTCTTAATTTTGGACTAGCAAACATTAGATTATCCAATTGAACTTAATAACAAGTTAACCCGGATATTGCTGAAGCCTTTTCCCCTGTTTCTTCAGTAGTAATTGATGCTATCTCTTAATATTACACCAATGTCAATATGCGAATAGGAGCGTCCCTTTTAAGCGATGACAATATTGTAATATTCGGGTTAAATCAGAAAAATAAGTTTATCTTACAATTAGATACATTTTTGAGATGTTGAACGAAATAATTACCTATACCAAGTATCTAGCTTTCAATTGAAGAAAATGTTCAAAGTAAACTTATTTATTTACTCACTATACATATACGTATCAAAGATTATCCTACCTAGTGGTTTATATTAATTAATGTTTACTTTCCGTTATCGAAATGTGCAAGATTTCAACTATATTAAATTCTTTAAAACGAAGCAATTGCACTTGATGTGCAAATTATTCCACTCAATGAAATATACAATCTGAGAAACGTTGAAGATTAACCTTGTCTTCTGTGTCGAAGAAATCTGGAGATGGTAGAACACCTTCTGTTCAAAGGTGTTGCCATTAACGTATAAACGACATGCAACATTTCAGTAGGTCGTCGGAATTGAAGAAAGATGATCTTAGATTTGTATAAACGTTCATCGAAAGCCGCACACTATTACAAGAAATCTATGAAAGTTGTAACGATTAGAAAAAATCGGCACCAAAGCGCGGTTAAATGCGAATTATCGTAACTATTGCATTCTTTTTGCAAATTTTTCTTATTTTTAATTGTGATCACAGATGATTGTTAAATCGTTGGAAAAATTTCAAGTTAAACAATGCTTCAGAAAAATTTGTCCAACGATTTTCAAACAAATACTGCAAAAGCCAAGTAACAACTTTATTAAACAATCTATTTCTAATTTTACATGAATAAACATAAATTAAATAACACAAAACAAAATCTTTAAATTTTAAATATAGGAAGACGTTATTTTATGTACCAACACGTTCAGGCGCATTTAGTAATTGCATGGTCGCAAATATAGCAAAGTCGAGGTAAATTTGCTACTTCATCCGTAGTGGCTGTTCTTATACTGACGGCATGTAAAGTGTTAGGTCCCACCATCCGTCCAACACATCTGGAACGGTAATTTAAACGTCTAAAATAATACATAAGTATACGAAGTTGTTACCTGAGCATTTGGCCCACGTGAAAATCTTCAATGTTAATGCGATCATTAGCATAATGAACAACCCGAAGGATGGGACCTTTTCGGTCCTTCAACAACATAATCTTCTGCAATCGAATGTTACCTTCTTGTATGGATATTACTGACGCTAAAATAAAGGAACCGTTTAGAAGGTTGATTGGTGTATATAAGAGTTCCGCTAAAACTTACAAATAACTTCGTAATAACAGAAATCCCTATATACTTTATTCCATTTAATAACTCTCTCTGCGGTCCCGGTGAAGAATCTCTGCTGGCTACCATTATTCTTCTAAGATAAAAAAGAAAACCAAATTGTAACTTGTTTGAATGGGGAAAAAACAACTCTGTAGAATATTTTCGAAATCAAATAATGATGCAAATATCTCCTGCTTAGAGAGCTTAGAAAATACAACTTTTGTACAAGCACTTCGATCCTATCAATGTAAGGGTTCGATTCTCGACGCGACTTAAGAGTTTTTCAACCTTTCAACGTTTGAGTCTCCAAACAGAAATGTTTACTAGGAAAACAACGGTTTCGGTAACAGAGACAATTGAGTAGTTAATAAACAATGTAGAGAAGGCAATCATTAAATATATGTATAAGCATTTTATTGTTTGTTCGTTTGTAATTTATTCTTGCGATTACAGTATTTCTCACGGAAATGTGCAGTGCGTTTCACGGGCGTCGGTAAGGGAGCGGTCGTTCGGATGTGTGATTCTTCCACAGTGCTTTAATTTGGACTTCCGTTGGTATTAAAATATGCAAAAAAAATATGTAGCATTATACCTTTTGTTTTAATACGTTTCCATCTGCGCTTCCCGTTGAGTTAGCTATATTTTCATGACGATTTTCATTCTTTAGCGAAATATTGCGATTCCCAAGTGCGTTTCCAAAACCTTGGTGTGCCTCTTTCGAATATGATGTGCTTGCTCTGGCGATGTTCATTTCACCGGTTATGTTTTGGTATCTTTGGTTATTCATGTTACCCTAGAATTAGGTTTCCATAGAAAAATTGGATTCGGGCGTTGAAATGATGGGGCGATAAACTTACGTGGATTGCGAACGCTCCGCGTTTGTTGCTGTTTGAGAAAGCCATTTCGGCGGTAATACTTTACAATTATTTCTGCGAAACCAAGATGATTTCTGTAAAGAACGATTCGGAACGAATAAGGTGAAATTTCCTAAAAATGAACCTGACATACTATTTTCATTTTGTCGTTTTAAGGATAGATGGTGTTGAGCAGGGACACGTTTGAACCAGAGTTGTCAACCCTAGCGAGCATTCACTAAATGGCAACAAGGGGTTGAATTCTATGAACGTATATTATACATTGTATTTTCGTGTGATCATTTAACGCGGTAGAATTGATGCTTGGCATCGTTTAGTGTACATTAAACGATTTTTCCGTCTTTGATCGCTAACAAAGCGACGGTGGAACATTTACCACGTTGTGGTTGAAAACACGCAATATCTGTAACTTAGGCAACATCTCATACACTCTTTTGAAATATCCGTTTGCGGTAATTTAGCCTGTTAGAGCTGCATTAAATTACCGGAGACCAGACAGATTCGTGTTAATTCGTCTTGTAACATTGCCTTTTTCTTTCGCCGAGAGTCGACGAAATACGAGTCTGTCTAGTCTATAATTTCGTTTTTGTTGGCGCTCTAATTGCGATTGCCGCCAAGAATGATGGAACCAAGGTTAGGAGTAACCGCCATCTAGCGAATCTCCTCTTTTGCATTCTATTTTTTTTTTCCTTTTTTTATTATATTGCGAAGTAATTATTAAAAAAATCAGAAATTCTTTCCAATTTTATTAATTTTACTACTTTAAGTTACTTGAAAACGATTTGGGATAATGTATATCTTTGTACACCTGCCCATTTAGGGCAAATTCAAATATTAATTGCTAAGTTGGTAGTTCTCAATTTTAAATTTTACTTAACCTCGAATTTATAAAAATTACAAAAATTTATTCTTACAAGCAGTAAAATATACATAACAAAATACTACTACATCTTATAATAAATCCATTCTAAAAATATTTCTTAAATTACACAATTCCTCCGCGAAGAAGGTTAAAATGAATCGTTTTCTACAGCTTCTTCTCCAACTTCGGTACTTGTATTACGTACTTCGTCCATCATTTCCTTGAAAAAACAACATTCTAGACGTGTTAACGCAGAATCTAAGAAGCTTACCTGTAAGACATTTATTAGAGTCTTCGATTCATCCACCATCTCTTTACATATGCGATTCTCCTCTTGCAAGTTGTGAACTTGATCGCTAGAACGCTCGTTTTCCTGTAAGCTATCGCTTAAAGCCTCGGCTCTCTTTTCGGCTACGGTACGCCAGTAGTTTTCTGAGGGTTCATCGCATACAAGATCATCTGCTTCTATTTTAGGTGTTTCAGTTTGAACGGTTTTATGAGCTAATTTCTTCCGTTTTACTTCTTGATCTCTGTAAATCGAAGCCGTTATGCGCGTAAAATTAATCTAATTACGGAATTTAATAACACTTACACGGCCATTTTAGATTCTTTCAGATTAGGTCTACCTGCCAGATTTTCTTTATCGGTTGCCGTTTGTTGTAGGACCTTCAGCGTCTTGCGTGTATTAGTAGCATTTTCCTACGTAAGGAAGCGGTTAAAATAATGTTGATACGATGTCATGAGCTTTCAAATTACCTGTTGTTCCTGAGTTCCGATTTTTGCAGCTTTAGAACTGGAAATTGATTCTGTTTTCATCTTCAAAAAAAGAACTGATGTCCATTCACTAGTTAAACTAACCTATAAACTTGAATAACAACCAAACAACAACCGACAAAACTCTTTACGCATCGAACAAATATATAAATAGGTGGAGCATGCGCACTAACCGAAGACGAATCTTGGAAATTTAGTAAATAATAGTAAATAGTGGCTTTTCAGTTTTATTTCATCAACTATGTATTAAAGTTGCCCAGGAAATGCATATTTTACGCTTTTATTAGTTGCATTTTTTTTAATAATTCTTTTTCTTGTTAAAGAGGAAGTGCCTCAACGTTGGATAAGCGCACGCATGCGTTGTACCTTGCTATTTAATTTAAATTTAACTTAGAATGCTAGAAAATAACGTACAAATGAAAAAGAAATAATAATTCGGCGCAATCTTAAGGCTACTTTCTAACTATTAATTAGTTATTGTATTTAACAATTTAACTCTTCTACAATAGCCTCAATCAACTAATCAAGAAGCTTATGCGTTACATATGCGCGTCGCGTTTGGGTTTTATTCAACTTCGCCATTTTAATTTCTGTTTATTACTAGTCGTCGTGCACGTAGAGATATAGCGTCGACGGCATTAAACATCTACATTTCGTTAAAATAATGGCCAATTTACAAGAGATTCAATCGGTTAATGGAAGATTAGATTTAAGGAAGCTGGATGATGTGCCCGAATCGTATCGCAGTGTTTTCGCCAGTTACCCGCATTTTAATGTTATTCAATCGGCCGTTTACAACGATGTGTTTTATACAGGTAAGTGTGGAAACGATAAGCATTCTAGATAGGGTTGAATTAACAACGGGGTTGAATTTGCAGATGAATCGGTTGTCGTGTCTGCGCCTACCGGCGCAGGAAAGACGGTTATCTTTGAATTAGCCATGATTAGACTGCTATTGAATTGGGAGAATGAGACAGTGAAGGATTATAGAATCGTTTATAGTACGTATTGAAGATCCGTATTCTTTTTAACGAATGGAGCTTTGTCATGTAGGCAACCACTCATGTATTGTACACTCATGGACAAAATGATCCCTTATTTTAAAATGTTCATTTATATTTGAAGAAGTGATACATCGGATCATTAAAATTTTACTTTACAAATTTTAATTAACAGTGTTAACTTTTCACGAAAAGAGCATAATGAAAGCAGTATCATGCTAAATTTCTTACTGCCTTGCATGGTTCAGACGGTCATAAAGTACTGAAAACGCTCTTACTTTAATATTATTTAGCTTTTTACTCTGAATTTAATATATTTGGAATACTGTAGCTATTATTAGCAGGAAGTACATTCGGGCAATACAAAAATCTATTTTGTACTAATCCTATTACAACGGCTGTTGAACACAAGCAACTAATTTTTAGTTTTGCTCCGAAATGCTGTCCTCAGTATTAAAACACGTACGTTTCCAGTTTCCCCAACGAAAGCCTTATGCGAAGAAAGACTGGCGGATTGGCATAAGAAGTTTAGCCAATTCGGCGTCTCATGCATTTCCGTCACCGGCGACAGTCCCAACGTCGATATATCGACTCTCTTCAATAGCAAATTGATAATCACAACTCCGGAGAAGTGGGACTCTCTAACTAGAAGATGGAGGGACGACGAGAGAATCGTTCGCGCCATAAAACTGTTCATGGTCGACGAAATCCATTTACTTAACGATGAAACAAGGGGACCTACGTTGGAAGCTATCGTAATCGCTACCGTAATTTTATAAAGGAGCATCGTTTACATTTATTTTGTAACTCTATAGGTAACCAGAATGAAGACTATACACACATCGTGCCAAGTCGGGGTGAAAAGAGATGGTGGTATAAGATTGATTGGTGTCTCCGCGACAATTTCAAATGTCATGGACATAGCGGAATGGTTTGGAACGTTAGCGAAACCTGCAAAGTATTTCAAGTAAGTCCTTTTGTGTATATCTATATTAAATACATGGAAAAATGCCTTATCGTAAGTTAAAAGAAAATCCACATTTAACATTGTATTTCTGGATATTCTCGGTTTCTTTTTTAATATTACTAATATCAATCAATGCAAACAGATTCGAAGACTCTATGAGACCAGTCCGCTTGCAAAAAATCGTCCAAGGTTATCCATACAATCCCACCATGTCTTCTCCTTTTAAGTTCGATATTATGTTAAGCTACAAACTCCACAACGTCCTCCTTCAGCATTCCTCTGGAAAACCTTCCCTGGTACGTTTACCATACAAACACGCCCCAATTGTTTAACAATACTATTTGTTGTTCAACAGATATTCTGCAGTACAAGGAAGAGCGTTGAGATGACCTGCAAACAATTGATTCAAAATATAACGATCGATCTATCGCCAGACAAAAAGCAACTATTGGCGCAAGCCGCCAGCTCATTGGATGATTCGAAAATAAAGGAAACTTTGGTGCACGGTGTTGCGTGCCATCATGCTGGTATGCTTCCTGAAGACAGGCGTATAGTTGAAGCGCTCTTCCGTGAAGGTAATCTTCCGGTTCTTGTGACGACGAGCACTTTGGCGATGGGCGTAAATTTACCAGCTCACTTAGTTGTCATCAAATCGACAAAGTACTACGCGAATGGAGAATATAAAGATTATAACGAAAGTATGCTCTTTCAAATGATTGGAAGGGCCGGTAGACCGCAATTTGATTCCAGTGCGGTAGCAGTTATAATGACTACAGCCGCAGATAAGGTAAGAGGTCATCAATATTTTTTTTCTCTTTTATATTGAATAATTATTAAAAAAATATACGCTTTATTGAGAGGAAAGATGCATTCGTTAGTCAAACTTTATTTACATATACACAACATTGGTGTGTCTGTCTTCTCTTCTTATCGGCTATCCTTGAAGATGATTTGAGGCGGATCCTTGAAATGAGATTTTTGGCACGAACCCTTGATCATCCGCCCTGTAGTCCACCGTCATTCTTCTTCCATCTGGTAATAGAACGTAATAGGAACCAGTTTTCGCACCCTGTTGGTCTCCATTTTCGTTTTGTCCGAAGAAAGTGTTCGTTGGTGGATTTTCTACTTTATATTGAAACTCGTACTAGAATAAATAGAAAGAATAAAATTACACATGGAATGCATAGCATTGCAATAGATTTGGCTAAGTTTAAATATTCAAAATTTGTTTCCACATCTATTTGAATTAGTGAAAATGGTTTATTTATTTTTGCTAGCCCTCGATCCAACCGTGAACTACGTATTTGTTACTATACAAAGTGATTATTAACGTAGGAGGTAACGTTAGGAGTAAATAAGAACAAATACAAATCAATTTTACTTACCGGTTCTGGTGGGTCTTCTCGTATTCCTTGAGGTTTCGCATGTACGAAAGCAATGAGGCCCAATAATATTATTGCAATTTTCATTATGGCGATTCTGAAAAGAAACAAGTAAACATAGATAACGCAAATAAAATTACACACTTCTTTGAATTTAACGATAAAACGAAAAACACGGAAAAAAACTGAGATGACGAACCGAACGAGAGCGGTCGTCTTCAAAAGATGTCTAATGAATGCATATACGATGTAAGTACTGTATTGAAATCTTCACATTATATAATTACGTACCGTTAATGACTGATAATCTGTGAAGAACGTGGGGACCTGGTATTTTAACCGTTACCACTGATAGACTGAAACAATTAGGCTTCGCGAATCTTTTTATATGGCCAAATTGGGGATGGAATACGTCAAGGCTATACTCCCTCGAACTAGGAAAGGTGTAGCGTAATTAACGGCTAAGTTTGTATGAATTACATTAAATATTGGAATTCTCTAGGCGCATCCGTACCACTAAATGTACGGATGCGCGAGGATTGTTTACGGAAAGCACGTTGCGCCGTACAGTTACTTAATAATACGAGGAAAAAATGCAGCAACACGCACTTGGAATAATTAGACAAAATAATTTTCGTACAGCTGTGTCGATTAAAATATCTCTAAATAAGTCTCAAAAATGTTTTCTTTGAGTAAATATGCAATACTTAAAGGATTGCGTGGAATTTTAGATTAACGTCTAAAAAAAAACAACGATTGTGAAGCTAAAAACGTGCCTGCGATGCTATAATTTCTTCAAAAACTATAATGATAAGAATACTTGATTAAAATTTGTTAAAACTACCATTTTGTTATTAATAGAAGTGACTAAACGTATCGATAATAATAGTAATTAATCGATCTCGTATCTACATCAATAGTTTTGTTAATTAGTTCGACAAAAATTTAGTTTTTAAAAAATTATTGGTTTAGTTTTCAAGTGAATTTAGTATTTACGGTGCTGTGTTGTTTATGTGTAAAAAAAGGCTCATCTTAACGTTTTAAGATTTACTCGTTTTGTACCGTTGGTGCATAGAACAAGTTTTTATATTGCAAATGGCATCGTATGGGCTTGGCCTTAGTTAATGTTGTGTACCGAACGTAAATTTGCACATAAACAATTTAAGACATGTACTATTTTATAAGAAATTGCGCGCCGTTAATTAAAACAAACGAATACCATGAGAAAAAAAAAACCAACGACAATAGATTGAAAAACGCAATAAGTAATTGCTCAGGGAAATCTGAGAGATTTATTATAACGGCGCGTTACTCGACCGTTTAAGACTATATTAAAAAAAAATCATGTTCATTTAAAGCTACATTCGGGACTGAATAGATTGTTGTTAATGATTAATTTTTAGAGAAATACATCTCTGGAGTTACGTCCTAATGTAAAGCGGTATATATGCAATTATTTCTTTGCGAGTTGTTTTTGCGAGTGGTCGAATTTTCCCGTGTCTATTAATGTCGCGCGGTGTCTTTCATTGCAACAATTAGGAATAAAATAACGTGGGAAGCCGGCAGACTGAGAGGTGTATATTGCCTCCTTTATATTTTTCTGTGTATAATACTTACGTATGAATGTACCTACATGCGTACGTATGGAAATGGGTGTTTACCAATAAAAAATAGCGATGGACCAATGTCAGTGCATACAATTTTGTATAAATAGACATGATGGACTTGCGACATTAATTGCAATTGTTGCGTATACTTACTTTACCATTTTAGCAATGTAGGGAAAATGTCGCAACAAAGTCGAATGTTTTGAAATTCCAAAAAGTTTGAACTCTCGAATTCTGAAGCGAATGTAATAAAGTAATAAGCAAACATGGAATATGTATTTTCTTTTTAATTGTTTTAAACGTTTTAAATCGTTTGCAGTTAGTAAATTTCCTTTAAACTTGTTGCATTATGTTCAGGTATGTATCTATGTATGTGGGTAATAAAATGGGCGCATCTAGCACGCGGAAAAAAGATGTCTCATCCTTGACATTTCATGCATATCTTCTTCGCGTACATCTCCTACTGTTCTGCGATTGTCACCTTTAGCATCAGTCGTTGTAGGTAATGTTCCATTGTTATTTTTCTGGAGAATTTAAATAAATGTTTAGGTAACTATATAGAAACAATTGTTACACTATTAGATTGTGTTAGATTTGTTGTCTTGACCTTTTTCAGTCGTTACAACTAGAGAGTGAATTATAAAGTTGCCTTTTTTGTTTGCCAAATTGTGACTATTATTAATTTCATTCTTTTAGAGTAAATACGAAAATATGATTAGTGGCGAGCAACCAGTGGAGTCTTATTTGCACAAGAGCTTGGCTGAACACGTAAATGCGGAAGTGGTTCTTCGTACGATCACAGACCTAAGCGTTGCTATGCATTGGTTAAGTTCCACATTTTTGTATATTCGCGCTAGGAAAAATCCAAAGAATTACTCGCTGCCTCTTGGTTTATCTCAAACACAACTGGATAAGAAATTATTGGGTATTACCCTTGATTAACCACCAACTTTTTCAATGACTGTGAACATACCATTTTCAGAAATTTGTCAAATTGAAATTAACAAGTTAGCAAAAGCTGGAATGCTTACCATTGATCAAAACGTGTTAATTTTGCCGACTAGGACTGGTTCTTTAATGGCAAAGTATTGTGCTGCTTTGGATACCATGAAGTTGTTTACTCAGGTAATTATGCATTTTGTTTTTTTTCGATGTAATAGTTAATAAGAAAGTAATTCACTTGATATAGGTAACTGGAAATGAACTGCTACAACAAGTATTAGGTCTCATTTCTAAATGTCGTGAATTTTGTGATATTAGACTTAGAACCAACGATAAAAGACCCTTGAACATATTAAATCAAAATCGCAATAAGAAAACAATCCGTTTTCCTTTAAATGGACGAATAAAGACTTTGGACATGAAAATTAATTGGTGTGTTTCTTAAAAATATCATGTTTTAAATTTAAAAAAATTATTAGATAATATATTTTTTTGTAGTATTATACAGGCTGTTTTAGGAAGTTTGGAAATTTCCGAATCTTCTCTCTTAGTTGAAGGTCAAAGAATAATGAGAGTAGGAGAAAGGCTTTTAAATTGTAAGATCTTGCAGGTGTAATTCAAATCTGTACGATATAATATTTGGTACTTAAGGTTTTTCAGAATACTTCGAAGGTAAAGAGAATTGTTATCGGGCATTATTAAGTTCAATAACGTTAGCTAAATGCTTTCACGCAAGAATCTGGGAAAACTCTCCGTACGTTTCCAAGCAACTAGAAGGTATAGGTGTGAGTTTATCCAATTCGTTAGTAGAAGCTGGAAAGACTACGTTCAAAGACATTTTGAATTCAAACCCAAGAGATCTAGAAAGGGTAAGTTAAAGCGCCTTGTCTTCCTTTGAATTCGACGTATATATATAACGCTAGCCACGAGACTGTTTTTCCCATTTTACAATTAGATGTTGTACGATAGTTCTTCGTCTTGTTGACTTCTAGACATTCTGGAATTTTCGCTAATACTTTCATGGTACGCTTAATAGTATGGTGACCCTACAGCTCCTGTATTCTTTAACATTCTTTTTTATTGCAATTATATTTAATTCATCTAAAGTGCATATTAGTCTGCAATTAACTTTTTCTATTGTTTAGATTATAAATAAAAAACCTCCTTTTGGTAACAGAATTCAGGATCAAGTAAAGATGTTACCTCAATATGATTTGCTGCTAAAAGAAGTAATATTAGATGATGGCAAGGTAACAATTGAAGTAACAATAACATTAGAAAATAGTGACGTGTTTCAAAACGATATAACCGTGAATCCCGATAGTATCATGTCTTTGTTGGTTGGGGATAGTGAAAACAACGTACTTCTACACGAAAAATACACGTGAGTATATATTTTACAATGTAACAGTATAAATAATTTATCTGGATCGTTTAAAGTCATATGTACATGATTGAAAATATCCGAGTAGTTAAAACTGTCGACGTTCAAACAAGTTTTGCACACGAAGTATTTGCAAATTTTATAAGCGACACTTGGGTTGGGATAGATGCCCAAAAAACTATAAAATTATTTGCTGATGATGCAGTAAATAACGAAGGTGAAGCTACTGTGCAGATCAACTCTCCGATAGTTGTAAGATGTTTTAAAATTACTTTGTAGTACATCCCTAAAACGAATTGTTTTAGGAACAAGAATTTCCTGACAGTACGAATGGAAACAGAAAGCCGGCAACAAAGATCAAAAAAACGGAACGGCACCGAAAATCGCATATGCTTCAACAATTTATGGATCAATACTTCAAAAAAGTTAAGACGCCCAAACGGGTAATCCTCTTTTAAATATTGATAAAATTAAATTAAATTAAATTTCCGTAAACATTGTAGACACTTCAGAGAAGAAGAAGTAGTAATGCTCTTAAAAGGAAAATATCTGCTAATCTGACACTAAAATCTGATATTGAAACTGATGCTGTACCCAAAGAAATACCTAACGAAAGATCCTTACCTAACGAAGATTCGAAGGTCACAGCGCCCTTATCTGAATCCAAAGAAAGCAACTTAGAGAATAATAACGATGTAGTCGCGGAAATTGTTAATTCGGCAATTGACTTATATAAACAAAAATCAACCTTCGATTTACAAGGTAAGATACCTGAAGAAACGACTATTGAAGACGACGTGGTTCCACCAACACCAGTCATTCATAGTCAAAAATCAGAAAAAAAACATATTTTTAGATCCGACATTAGACATTTAACAAAGCAACGCAAACACCGTTTTGAAAATATGAGAACTATGGAGCTTGAAAACTCTATCTATCAAGACAATAGATCTGAATTTGACTTTAGTCAATATGTTAAGGAACCCAAGAAAAAAATTGGCGAAATTGCGTCAGACACTGAACCTAATAAACCGTGTCTGGAAAAAAATCCAGATAGCGAAA
The DNA here is from genome assembly GCA_020654165.1 of Oryctes rhinoceros. Lineage (NCBI taxonomy): Eukaryota > Metazoa > Arthropoda > Insecta > Coleoptera > Scarabaeidae > Oryctes > Oryctes rhinoceros. The sequence goes on along the minus strand of JAIOKQ010000548.1, from coordinate 1,336,230 downwards.
TTCCGACAAAATTGATATCTTGGAGTTCGCCTTTAGTCACTTCTCCCAAACTGAAACATTCTCCACATCTTGCAAAAGATTCATTAGGGTGTGAAAAAATCGTTCATAAACCTAACGGTTCAAAACAAGTAATTTCTTTAAAAAATAACGCAAATTTATTCTCAGTAGCCGATAAAGATTACACCTTTAACTCTAAAAATCAAAATCTAAAATACACAGATATTTGGTCTCAAAGTGTCTTAGATTGTCTCGGTGTGAAGATTACAAAAACCGAAGATAATGTACACGCAAATGTGTTAGGCCAAAACACTACAAAATATGATCTCAATCAAACCGTTTCTTCTGCATCAACCGAGTCAACCAATATATCTAACGCACCTAAAACGAAAATAATCGACTCAACTACTTGGTACACTCAAATGCTTAAACAATCTGAATCGAAATCCAAATGCGTTGCTTCCCAAACGGATAATTTAATATTAAATACTGCCAATGGTAGCCAAGATCAAGGAAAGGCCAAAATTAACAACTCGCAAAGTATTGAAGTTGTATCGAGCGATATAATTCCTGAGAAGATAAGGAAATCTACTACGGAATGTGATAATATAAATATAGAACCTATGCTTTTACAAAACCAACAAAAGTCGCCAAACCACGAGGTTTCATTTTCAGTGAACAACTCATGGCAGGAAGAATTTTTATCGAGTGATCCTATTTTTGACGCTGTAGCAAATCGACAAGATTATTTAACCGAGTCTATAGTTGAAAATCCAATTTCTGCAAGAAATCAAAGTAATGTTAACAAACTCAATGATCTCAACGTAAGTGATTGGTGTGAAAATCTCAACAAAGAAGATACAGCTTCACACCAAAAAGATATACAGAAAACATCGCGTATGGATCTTTTAAATACTTCATACGCTAATATAATAAACAATGACAAATACAGTTTATTCGATAATTCTTTTAGTACGTCCAGTTTTGATGAAAAATATGAGCATTTTTGCAAACCTAATCGTAATATGTCTATGCAATGGAACAGTGATCAAGTAAGGAAAAGATATGAGGACGAACATCGGAGATTCCTAGATAAAAACGAACTTGGAAGGGGCACCAAGAGACGTATTCCCATTTCAAACGAAGTTGATTACATGAGATCAACACAAAATATGTGTGATATCATTACACCTGAAAGAAACAACCAAAACTATTTACAGCAAATACGTTATCGTAGCGTTCAACACTCAATTCCAACATTTGAAGCTTCTCATCACTGTCAGCCACATAACTTTGGAACATTGCAAAATTACAACTTCCATGGAAATTTAAACAATCATCCAAAACTTTGTAACAATTTGGAACGGATAAGATCCGATGTTCATGTAAATCGCCATTCCGATCACTCCCGGGATTACAATGATTTTGGTAACGATTATCAACATGAAATATATAATCAAAGGCAAGTCATACCACAGATTGTACCTAACGACCGATGCAGTAACGAATATTTTTTTGCGAGGAATAAGAGTTTACCTCTTAGAAATATAAACAATTTACCATCTGCTATGGATAGGCAGGACGAAGATTTTCAAGGAATTAATGTAGGGTCTCAACGATGTTTTGAAAGTGCAATGTCTTTACCAATACAGCCCACTGTATCACTTCCTTATGAAGACAGAAATCAGAGTAGTGACCTAAATACATGCTACATTGATGAAACTGATAGTAGAAAATACCAAACATATCCAGATCATTTTCTTAAGAATCAATATGATAACACTACTACCGAGTTCGGTTACTTGAACAACACATTTAGGAGAACATGCCATAATAAGGTTTATGAATTAGATAACACTGAGGAGCAAAATACGAATGAAACTAGAGCATTTAATTCTTCGAATATAGAAATGTGCCCAGGTTTTATACGAGACAATAACCCTCAAAGAATTGCTTATGAACGAAGTAGTTATCCTAATAGTTTCACTTATAACGCCATCCCGAAGAATTCTGAATTTCGTACGAACCGTATGGAGCCATCATGTAAAGAAAATATCAATGAGAATTATAGCAGTATTCATCCTAGAAGAGTTAATTTATCTGCTGTAGGTGCGGATAATCAAAATAAAAATGATTTCCTTATAAGTCGCTATTTTCAATCTTATCCTAGGTCAGAACCGTTCCATTTTAATCGAGAGTTATTGAACCTTAATCATACAATTACGTCAGAATACTTGCAAGATTTGAAACATGATATATAATTGTTTATTTTTTTCTAAGATGCAAATATGATAGTTCCGTTAAGTAATAAGTAAAATATTGTTATAAGAATAGATTTACTGTTAAATTGTTGATTCTTTGACTGTTACGAATAAATTGCTACTTCTAGTACCTTGTTACAAATGAGCTTACGACTTCCAAATTGGCCTTTCTAGGCTGTGAGAAATGATTATTATCTTTGATTAATATAATTATCTTGTTGGGAGTACTAGAAAGGTATCTACTTTTCTGTTTACATCGAAGAAGACAATAATGTTTCATGATCGAAAAGTTCGCTTGAATTTTAAAATAGAGCTTTCGGTGTTCTCCTTTATACTACATGGGCTAATGTTTTATGTTGTTAAACATGAATAATGTTAAAATGTTTGCCGAGAGTCATATTTTAAAATTCGCGGATGAATTAGGTTGGTAGTTCCGGCAATAAAAAGCTCTTTAGCGTAATGTATGCGAATGTGTCCTTTGTTAGCAGTATCACCAACTTCAACCAACCCCACAACTTAAAAACATCTAAGTGGTGCAGAATAAACGATCCAAACGAGACACGGTTTGAATTCTCTCGTGTATTTTCGTTGGATATCGTGTACATTGCACTTGATAAAAGTATACACGAGAAAATCGAATCGTTGGATTTGGTAAACTACTCGCATTCATGTTTAGACTTTACTAATATATGTATAAAAGTTCAATTCAATATTAGAAAGAGTACGATTCTATTAATTGATTAATTCCAACTTAATGAATTAAAATGTTGCTTTGTAAATTTTGTTGAATGTAATTTAAAACGTGGCCATAAAATAAAAAAGATTAAGAAACAGTCAGTGCTGCCACATTGTTAATGTTGATCAACGTTGATTTTGGAACAACGAGGATACGTCAATGTTAACCATATTTTGCGGTTTTATAGTGCATTTTTCTTAAATATTCGTATCAAATTTATCAAGAGCTTTCAAGAACTAAACCGAAATGGGTACTATAGTTGAAAAAATTGCTGCAATCGAAGCCGAGGTACGTATATCCTTAATTAAGGCGCCCCGGATAGTAATTAACCTCAATTCTCACTTTTATAGATGGCAAGAACTCAAAAAAATAAAGCTACCGCCGGCCATTTAGGTTTATTGAAAGCTAGACTAGCAAAGTTACGAAGGGAATTGATTACCCCGAAGGGAGGTGGCGGTGGTACCGGAGAAGGATTCGATGTTGCAAAAACTGGTGATGCCAGAGTCGGATTTGTAGGTTTTCCATCTGTTGGAAAGTCTACTTTGCTTAGTAATTTAGCCGGCGTGTACTCTGAAGTAGCAGCGTACGAGTTTACGACTCTTACAACCGTTCCGGGTTGTATAAAATATAAAGGGGCTAAAATTCAGGTTTGTTTTTAAACATTGTATTTTTAAATGGAAGGTACACATTATAGATGTCCTCAATCAATGTCATCCTCAATATCAAACAGGGTTCGTCATTTTAAACTACCCAGTTTATCCTTTGAACTAAATCTTTATATGGGGAACCTTGTAGTACACAAAATATATATTTTTTGCAACATCTTCAGCTCTTGGATTTACCCGGTATTATCGAGGGGGCTAAAGATGGAAAAGGTAGGGGTAGGCAAGTAATAGCGGTGGCAAGAACATGCAGTTTGATATTTATGGTATTAGACGTCTTAAAACCACTCGGTCATAAGAAGCTGATAGAACATGAACTTGAAGGATTCGGGTTGCGCCTTAACAAGCAGCCGCCAAACATTCATTTCAGGAAGAAAGATAAAGGTGGAATAAATCTAAATGCAATGGTTACAACTTGTGAATATGTAAAATTAATTCTCATTACAGTGACTGGATTTTCTAGGTGCCTCAGTCCGAACTCGATCTCGAGACCGTCAAATCTATACTGTCCGAATATAAAATTCACAACGCGGATATCACGTTGAGGTACGACGCGACCAGTGATGATTTGATCGATGTAATTGAAGGAAACCGAATCTACGTACCGTGCATTTATCTATTAAATAAGATCGACCAAATTAGTATTGAAGAGCTTGATATTATTTATAAGATACCGCATTGTGTTCCAATTTCTGCGCATCATCGATGGAACTTTGACGATTTATTAGAAAAGATGTGGGAATACTTGAAGCTTGTTAGAATGTAAGGTGGTTTTATTGTGGTAATGTCTAATTTAATTACATCGTTCATTTTGTAGTTACACAAAACCGAAAGGCCAACTTCCAGATTACAGTTCACCTATTGTATTGCATTCTGATAGGACTAGCGTTGAAGATTTCTGCAACAAACTGCATAGAAGTATTGCCAAGGAGTTTAAATAGTAAGAACATAACAATGTGCATATCTAGCATTTCATAATCACGTTTTGTTTTAGTGGATTGGTTTGGGGATCTTCAGTTAAACATCAACCTCAAAAAGTTGGTATAGATCATGTATTGGCAGATGAAGATGTAGTTCAAATTGTCAAGAAAGTGTGAGGATATAAATGCTTAACATTACAATGAAATCATGCATTGATGTATAAAATGCTATTATTGATATCGTGTGGAATCATTAATTGTTATAAAAAATGCATAAGTGTAAGAAATAAAAACGATTTTTATGTTGAAGGTTTTAATTTTTGTTCTATTAAAGGATGAACATATACTATATTGTTAGCTTTATAATTTCAGTAAATTGTCCTATATTTTCACTAGTTTTAATTTGTAATCTTTTCTATAATATAGTAACTCTATAATGTTCTGAGTATGGTAATTTTATGAGAGCAGTCTAGAGTTATCTAAATATATCGTTCATGCCCGATAAATCCATTCGTCTGGTAATCCCTACATATAGTACAGCAAAGTGATTTGCCATTCTTTCCAACTCGCGTCTTAACGCTCAACTGGTCGACATGTGCAGAATATCTGCTTGCTACTAGTACTACAAGTATCCCTACACGCTTCGCTGGCCAGATTGACTTACCTGAGCGAGTCTCAGGAAGTACAGAAATTCCTCGCAAGGCTCAACTTTTTCGGAAAGACGCAAACGAGCGAGAACGCCGTCATGAAGAACGTCACCATTCGAAGAACCCCCCGAAAATCCGCCTATTACTACCTTAGTAGGCTGGCATAAGTATCATTATTCACAATGTACACAGCATACTAACGCATGAATATCTTTCTTTCGAGTCTAGAACGAAGTCTCCGAGGCCTATACACCTATGAGAGAAGGCTCCAGCAAGATAAGAAATGTGATGAATGTAACGTTGGCAATTCCACGTTTTAAAAAGAAAATTTAATGTGAACAAACCTCATGTGCCGTGTAGGGCATGTAAGTTGCCTACATTCTAAGCTGTATATTTAATTTAATCAAATGCTTCACAGGTTTATAACTTCGGTCACATTCAAAAGAAAAAATAATTTATTGCAACCTCTTACTTTATTTAGTCTTAATTGCTTCGTCGAAAACGCAATAATCGATTGGTTTGGGGGGTTCCCTAAATATTATTCCTGTAAAAATGTAATTTGATAGATTGGTACAACTGGAAATTGTAGCAGATTACACAGGTTGAGAGATGAAAGGATTTTTAACAAATCCAAAAGTTATGCGTTTATAACGTGAGCTTCGAATACTTACTGAAATTTTGTAAAGGTAATATTTTGTTTGCAGGTATAATTCTTTATAAAACTATATTAATTAATGGAGTCTTAGTGAAAGATTGACCAAAGGCTTGTACAGTTTTCTAGTCTATGAATTTAAAGAATGTCAGTTAGTACTCCCTTGAATCCCATCAATGATGATAGTAGTACATTATCAAATTCATTGCTAAATGATAGCAGTTTTTGGAGAAACTTCTTAAGAGATGATGAGCAAATAACCGAGGATCCGCAAAGTTGTAGTAAAATTAGTAAGTGCGATTCTGCTTCCGTATCAAGGGAAATAGATCACGATGCAAAACAAGTACAGCATTCTACGGTGACAAATGATTATTTATCGACATGTGAACCTTCAAGATATCTTGAAAGATACAAACGAAAAGTATCTTACAATTCAAAGCTTAAAGAATGCAAATACAATACAAAACATGTAAGTTATCGTCTCTCATCAAATTCGTATTTGTATAAGATTAAATGTCACGTAGAAAACTGCGTTAAAAATAAAATTCCAGTACTTGTAATTAAAGATATTTCAAATGCTAAGCGATATTCGATTTTTAATGAGTTATCTTGCGAAGATTTATATGAAGTAAATAGGATTGTTTTTCAAAACGTAATATGCCGTGCTACTATAGTTGGGTTAACTAGACAAGGTGATATCTATAGAGTACTTTTAGATGATGGTACCGGTAGTATGTGGTGTACTTTTAAAGAAACTCCTAGTCAAACTGAAGACGTAGAAATTCTTCCAATTCCGTACGATAGTCAAAAGCCATCTTATCGGGTTGTGACTTCATTTAGTGATCTTGAAAGGGGCATTACTGTTCAAGTCTTTGGTAATTTAAATACATACCATAAGACAATTACAATCAAAAAGATGTATCGGGAAGATGGAGTTATTGTCCGCAGAGAACTTTCATACTTGCGTTATGTTCAAGGCTTACATGAAAAGTATGAAAGATGGCGTGAAGATATTTTAAATATTTTTAAGATTTAATGTATGGAATATTTTACTGTTTTTAAATATTTACATTTTATTAATTTGTAAAAATAGACAAATCTTTATTATTTTATTTATATGCAGCCATTAACCTTGTACGTCCTATTGTGGTATATTATTATGATATATTATCTATTATGGTATAATAAGGCGTTTGAAATCTATTTTAATCTATTTGTTTATACTTATTTTTAAATTGTTAAAAAAAAATAAACTTCATTGTATAACAATACTTATTTTATTGCAATCTCCGGGTATGTGTTGAGTGTTTCGTGGGTTTATTTTCTATCGTAGAGAGCGAAGCCAAGCTAATTGTCAACAATTCTTCAAAAGAAGAAAGTTGATACAAATTGAAAAGAGGCGTCGACAAACGCAGTAACGTACACCGGAGCCCCTTTAAAAAAAACAAACTTTCTCTATACCTGCATATATTAATAATTAGATGGAATAAAATTTTAGTCTACAGAAAAATATGAAGTGAGCAGCTCTAAATGACTTGTTAATGAAAAGTTAATTGCTGTATGTTATTAACGAAAGACTAATCGGATATGCTACAAGAAATAATAAAAAGTGTAAAAATGTCAAGGGCATTCTAATATTGTTTTTGTTAGAAGAATTTTGTTGTTAGATATTCCGAACGAGTTGTGATAATTTTACTTGGATAACAGGCCTTGGTTTAAACGCGTTCAAGTTCGCAATTTGCATTCTAATTTTGTTCCATTTCAACAAAAGGAAAATATATATCGCTTGTTTATCGATAATACACAAAGATAATTGATATCTTGATGTCGCATTCTCTCGTTGAAATATTAAATTTTGTTGACGCTTAACGTTATATTAATATTTTAATATCTAAGACTCGTTATTCTTTTTTTACATTCTTTTCAGTTAAAATACTTAAATTAAGTGTTTTGCCTCTCAATTTAAATAAAATAAATGTCTTGTAAATAGTAAAAATAAGAGCTTTATTTCTTTCTTTATGTTTGTCCCAAAATAATCCTTTTCAGGGGGATTTTTTCCTTTATTCTGCTCTTCCATTATAGATAACTCTTGATGGAGTTTTCCTAGACTTTTTGGGAAGACTTCAATATATTTGAGTAAGTAGTCATTTCCTTAAAAGAACCATTATGTTGGGACCAATAAGTGTAGGCACCTGAAAAAGGAAAAAAACAAGATATATTGTTATATATTTCATGCTTTGGGTTTCGATGTTGGTGATCACTTGTTAATTGATCTTGAAAGTTCATCGATTTTCCATTACATCAAATCAATATGTAATTGTAGCACATCGCTCAGCAAATCTTAGTAACATAAGCGATACGTTCGCCAGAATTTATTATTTTTAATGATGTTATTATGAATGGAACTTTGAAATTTTGGAATAGGAAGTTATGGTATCGGACCTATTCATTTAAAATACTTTCGCCTACGTTACCAACTTTATTTTAAATACAATTGTACACATTGAATCAGGACACTTTGATCTGGTTCAAACTTCGCCTATGATTTCTTCGGAGATAAATTTATAATTATTATAAAGTACTTTCTTACAGAGAATGCCTTAAGCAATCTTCTTTTTCTATTAATTAGAACATTAGATGAATGTCAAATATTTGCTTATAAGTCATGAGTAATTTAATCCTTTTAATGGTTTAGCTTCAAGGGTACTCCAGCTACGTCGCGCCCAATTATTTCCCATTTAGTCACTTTACGCGGAGATCTTTTCCCACTGCCTGTAAGATGAAAAACCGCAAAATATCGTCTGGAACGAAACGTTAACTGGCGCTGGTTCGTCTAATTCATTTAAGAGATTTTTATGAATGGAATTACAAGGACGCCGTCGCCGAATTGTTGTAAACATGCGGAGAAGACAATGGACGACATGCACGATCAATAAATTCGATACTTGCTTTATCACCGTCGCGCGATATAAGGCTACCTGTTCGAAATAAAAAAAAAAAAAAACCCGGCATACACATTTTGTACACATGGACGAGTGTTCGAATAAAGGCCTTGGGTATTAAATCAAGCAAATACGTGAAACTTCTTCATTTGTGTGTCAGAATCCGAAGGAAGATGGGAACCGTACGCGTTGCGCTTGTGATTTGTGCATTTTACCTCGTCCAAGGTTAGTTGCGGCATATATTTTGATTTTCGTACTGGCTTTCGGTGAGCGCGACTTTAAATTAGCACGTGCGAGGATTAAGTAAGTCCGTAGATTACGCAATTATTGAAAAGAGTCGAAATTATTCTATAAAATTCGTAAGGTGCGATTATATAAGTATAGATATCGTTGTTTTTACGTAAACTAAGAACGACTTCTTTTTTAATCGTTTGATCGCCTCCATAGTTGAGGAATTTTTGCGTTATTTCTATTTATTTGTTGTTTTGATTTATTTTCAATATTCTTTAATTTGTAACGTAGCGTCGAAGCTAACCTTCACCGATTGCTTCTTATTTGAATGTTGTTATTACCGGTAACAATTTTTTTTCCGGAAATAATTAATTTTCACATTACGTAATCTATTCTATTTTGTTAGTTATTCGATTTTATATTTTATTCTTTAATTTACCGCGTTTTACGTTGTGAATTAATTTTTTAACGTACCATAAAAAAAAATGTCATGAACCTGTGAGTTCGTTCTCTTAATTTATTTCCTTTTGATTGATTAATTTCTTTTTTTTAGCTTTATAAAATGCAAAGAATATGTACCCGCTTCACTTCGTAGTTTGCTATTGTAGCTTTCACTTCAGATGAAGAAATTGAAAAATTCGTTTATCTATTTTATGTTTTCTTTGTGAAAATCTTTAATAGGCAAATACTCATCCGATATGACTTCTTTGTTGTTTTATCTGAGTTTTTAAATAACTTGCACCGAATTACACAATGTTTTGTCAAAAGGTTACCCCAAGATCGTTAATTACAAAGCACCGTAATAGTATTATTAATTCGTGCCGTTTTATCCAAATAATCTTCTCCGTTCGACTTAAGACATTCGCTTTCACCATTTGCTATAGCGTGAGGACAATCGGGAAGCTTGGCTCAACTTTTGGATTAGAACCGGGGCCATTTTATTATTTATATTGGAATTGATTCGGTTGGAGTTCATAGTGATAGATATGGCGCGATGAAAGGCTACATTACGTACATCCAGGTACGACGAAAGTCTCTGTCATCATTATTGCACAAACATGGGTAATAGATGTACATCCCTAGCTAACGAAATGGAGTACCGTAAGCTTTGGCTTTAAGCAGTGCTTTTGAAGAGCGTCTGTGGTCCTTCGCTTGAGTTTTCGTAAGGCACCGCGCATGCTAGATTGGATTTATACCTGGAGTGTAACTGTATTTTTTAGAGTTCCTTCGAAAAAACGCTTTATATGCGATAATCTTAATGTCGCATTTGGCTGTTTACACGGGTATAACGTGTTCCGGGCTTAGTTAAAAAGTAATGTTTATCCTTCATTTTGTAAGCGACATCTTTCTAATAATGCTCTGTATATTCGCTTCACCGGACCACAATGTCTTTTTCCAGGATTTCAATTGTTAATATTGGTGTTCCTTTTCGCTGATCGTTCTGTTGATCTCGAACAATAATGGAATTTTTCTTACCTTACAACCTTCCTTACAACAAGCCTTCTAATCGTTTTATCTGAAATCTTTGAACCGCCTTCAGCACTAGTTTCTGCAGTGAATATTTGACTTGGGCAAGAATTATGCTTGATAAATCAAAGATTTATTTCCTTAAGGCTGGTTTAAACGACCGTACGATATTTTTAGAACCAATTTTTTAGCTGTGCATATCTATGTAAAACTCGTCCCGATGAGCTGACGTTCTATCGACCGGAGAGGTTAAATATGTATCACTTGCTAGTTTGTCGGAGACATGGATATCAAATAAAATCGCGTCGATAACAAGAGCTATAGTGACCGACTGATTTGTGGATCTAGACAGACGGACGGGTTTTCAGAAGCCACTAATTTTTCTTTCTTTGAACAGTGCTGCACATCCAACATCGTTAAACTTAAAAAAATCTTAAAATTATTTTTCTGCACCTGAATGTGCCATCTGTCGTCAGTCCATGGAAAAATGGATAACTCGTTTCAATATTTAAATTTAATTTAATATTCTTTTAAAAATGCACATTTGCCTAAAAATTTAAAAAATCACTTAACGATTCAGACGCTCTTTATTTTATATAAAAAAAGTCTGCAACATCGTTACTGCAGAGACTTTATAAAATCGCTGTACCACAGCGATGTTTTGAAAATTCTCACGTTCAAGGGAAGGCAAGATTTGATGTAGATGACGATTCACTTGAGAAGCTTAGCCGACATTTGTAGAAATTTTGATAACATCATATTGATGAAACACAAGACGATTTCATTGAGATTAAAAAGAGATATCCATGCAAGGAAGTGACGGTGAGGAGAAAGATGTGGTTCCATAAACTCTTAACTTGCTGCATTAAAAGCCAACGAAAATCTCAAGTGTTATTCTGTAATATCTTCCTACATAACAAGTTGAGTGCGTTACTTCCTTGAATCCGTGAACTTTGATTTATCTATATTTAAAGATTTATTCCGATTACCAAGAATGATTAAATTTGTTACTATTCATACCCATTGTAATTATTCTTTTATGTATGTATGTATGTATATCGATAAACGACGCTACACGCTTACATCGTCCTCTTAGAACGAAGCTGCGCATAAAATTTAAGTACATATGTTTGTATATTTTTATTATTATCTACTTGACTGTATCGCATACATTTGTTTGTTTTACACTTTTTCTTTTCTCTGCGCAAACAACATTATTTACATGCTTATTGAAGGTAATGCGGCATGCATGTAATAGCTGTAAACGCTGACGGCTATTAACTGGAACTAACAAGTTTTCTTCGTAAACAGATATTGACTTTCGGCAAGACTTCTCCTTGTCCCCTTACTAACCCGTCTTGTCACTTTCACCTACCTACAGCGCTAAACAGCAAATACTATAAATCATTGCATAACCCCATAGCATACATTTTTTTCCTTTTTTTTATAGCGACAGGTTTGGTATTGTGCGTGAGATATGCGATGAGGTTCAATGCGGTCTTCCTGAATATAGATGTTGTGTATTGAAACGTATAAAAAAGGAAGGTGCAAATTATTCCTAAATTTGTACAAAATTTACATTCTTCCTTGACATTTAAATTGTTCAAGTTCGGTAAGGCTGTCCTTTTATCAACTGGACGGTACACTTCACTATATAAGAATTATCGTGTGACATTTTACTTGGAAATAAATTTAAATGGCAGGGTTTTCGATAAAATTGCAGCGTTACGACAAGCGGGATAATTCAGTTAAAAATATGCATGTCGAAAACGAGCGATGTATTCAGAAGATTAAAAGTCAAAGGATTGAACCTTGAACCTTTCCGCGGAAGGTTTTCGAAAAGTTGAATAAGTTCGATAAGTTAGTTACCTCGACTACCTTGACATTATTTTGAAAGTTGCCTTTTTCAATTTTCGTTTCGTGATAAGCTATTGTTACAAAAACGGTGATGGGAAATTTCGCGTCGTTTGGTTGAATGAATTAGATGGTTTGAAACTTACATCACTGCGCTGCGTCACTATTTAAGCATATTGTTTTAATACTCAAATACTCGAACACGACTAATTGAGGGATTGAGTATTGGATTCTTCTCTTGAGTATTGGAACTTTTAAAATTATCGGAATATACCGTTATTCTCGGCAAGACAATAACCATTTATTTTTATTTTATTCTTATCACTATTCCTTCAATTGCCTCCGTTCACAGCACTGCACCAGCTGTATTCTTGAATTTATTAACAAGATCAGGGAAATTTTATTCCTCTCTGTCACTATTTATGAATACTAAACGAGGTATTTTTTGTTTCTGTTGCAGCGCAAAGGTTTGGACAAGGTAGCGTGGGAAACCCCAACGCCATTTCAGGATCTCTTCCAAAATCCGCTTACAATTGTCCGGAGAAAAATGGACGGTTTCCTACCGCACAGTGTGACGGGTTAGTTATTTACTTTTAATTCATTGTTTCATCGTTGAGCTTCAGAGGAACTGCTTCGTCGATTAATTTAAAATATAGAAAGGTATTTTCAATCGTGCCGAAACGTTATAATGCCATTGATCAGGTTCTCGTCCATTAATTGAAATTGCTATAGAACTACGCAAATACGATGGTTCCGTTAGTCGATTACGCGTTTCATGTTTAAAGAAGTCACGTATTTTACTACAACAACCTTGAATGATACGATCAATTCTTCTCCGTGTACGTATTACATCATTTCGCATGAGACTATTCCCTGGTCGGGACTACCATTACGGAGCTTATATCGCATGTGATCGTAAAACTTTCACTTTCAGGTACATAGAATGCATAGACGGAGTCGGCGAGGAGAGATTATGCCCAGATGGTTTGCTCTTTAATGCAGCCGTGAGTCCCCATGCGTTCCCCTGTCAATATCCTATAGACGTTGATTGTGTTGGTAGGACGACCACGCGTAAGTATGATGGATTGATTGTCTAAGAACCGAAAGATGTTCGACTTTATTGGGTAATATATCATCTATTTCTGCCTTAAAGAAATGGTGGTTTTCAAGAGAATCAAATATTAATTTACCGAGTCGTAATTCGTTAAAAGACGATCGCCAGTAACTCGACGGCAAATTGCTCTGGTAATGAAATATATTCTCGCGTTGGTTGAACTACGACGTAAATTATAATTTTTCCAACTTTTCAATTGTTTCATGTCACCAACCCGTGCGTTGAAGTTACTTTTTTTGTTATAAATTTCGTTTCTTGTTTTACGAACTAAGCAGCTTTCCAAAAGAATACTTAACGACTGTGTGAAACTATAAACTCTATTCTTTTGTTCAGCCTGGCGAACAGTTGCTTAAAACTTGATACGTTTTGTTTTCATTTTGTTACTGTTTCGGGAACGGAATTAATTTTAGAAAAGGAATTTTCTTTAAATATCACGAAGTCGAAAATTTTGCGTTATCGTTAGTTTATCAATCTTAAATAGAACTTACATAATGGTTTTGATAATTTTTTTGCAAGGTTGGCAAAATAAGAGTTCAATTGTTTCGTATGTCGGCAGGTTGAGTCAAAGAGCCCTTGCTACGCAACGGTCGACGATAGATTAAAGTAAAGATTAACAGTAATTTTCTTAGTAAACTCTTTTAAATTCATCAGCACGAACTATGCAAAAACTGCTGCGCCAACCTCAATATTTTCCAAATTTAACCTCGTTTGCCACGATTACCCAACAAAACGTCTAACGATTCGAACCTTTCATGAAGTAAAGAAATCGCGGTAATTAACAAAAGAAATAAAAACAAGAGATAACGGCAACGAGAACAAAGAATGAACAAGAAACAGATTACTCATGCGCGGCCCTCATTGTTTTTGATAGCCGCACGATCCCAGGATCGCAAACTTGTGAGCCTCACTACGTTGCCTAACGACAAGCTGCTTGGATTTTCCACGTTCATAGGTGCTCGCAAACGTAGCTACTTCATGCGTAATTTTTGTAAAAAGGCTAGGGCAGCAGCGACATCTTGCAGCTTGCGCCATCTGATTTAATTGGGCAAACGTAGCCATATTATAACGCCACACTTTCGTTCCAACGCAATCTGTACCTTGTCGTTGTGTAGGGGTGTATAATAATTGAGTATTCCCAAGAAAATACTTGAAAAATTCGTCTTCGTTGGCTTTTAGATTTTCGAACAGCTCAGTTTCTTTGGCGAATGGTTGTCTTTAGTGTATTTGAACGCTAGCAATCGGTGTCTACGGTTAAATTATTAAAGATACGTCTAGAAGACCGAAGTTTGAAGAACAAAAAGCTGTGACCACTCCTCGTTGTTTTCAACGAAAGAAAAGTGCCACTTCTCAGATTAAGGATTCAATATACATAATTTCAGTCCATAAATATTTAGTACGGCTACTACCTTTTGTTAATTTTTAAATAATGCATTCTACGAATTAATATTTATCAATTTATCATGCGTTGTTTCTATTTGCATTCATCGACGATCGTACGTCTGTCTTACATTGACGTGGTACTTTCCCATATGCATTGATTAAACCACAAGATGAGGTATTAATTGTATAAGAAGAAACGATTAAATACTTACATATATAGCATGCACAATTGGCTTACGTCCTCGTTAATAATTATTTATAAATTCTTCCTTTGTCAGCAATACGATGTTGTGGTTACGATGAATATGTTAGCTTAATTTTAATTCCAAAAAAGTGCACCATCTATGTTTCTTTTTTTTTTTTGAAAAGTGCTAATTACGCATGTAAGTAAACTAAAATAATTTTTATTATTAGCAACAAAATTACATATGTACATCCATTGTTTCAAGAAATTACATTGAAGAAAATACAACGATTTTAAGCTTGCAATTGAATTTGGGCTACTGATTTACGTAGTAATAATTGTATAATACGGTAACGGTTTATATGCGAGATAATAATAATAATAAATGATTGTTGTGTGATGTAGAACCACCTCAACCAACCGAAGAATGTCCTCATCAATATGGTTACTTCAAGATAGGCGACGAAGTTAATTGCGGACAATTTAAGAATTGCGTTGCTGGTCGTGGCTTCATATTTGATTGCCCGGAAGGTTTGGCTTTCAACGAAGAGACGTACAGATGCGATTGGCCCGATCAAGTCAGCTCGTGTAACGCAGAAGGTATATTTATTTTTAGATCTTATTATCATGCCTTTATCTAATTGTTTGTACGCAGTAAATGTAGGGATATTTCTAGTTCCACCGTCTAGATTGGTTCTTTTTAGGAAATAAATCCAGCAATGTATTTCTTTGTCTTCCTTTTCTTTTTTTTTCTACGCAGAAATTGCGAAGATGCGGAATTCGCCTAGCGTGAAATTCGACTTTTTCATATCTCTCGCATCATCTGAACGCGGATATTTTCTTTTCAAATAAACGACGACGATTTCTTTTTATTTATATCTGTTCTTTGATATCAGCTAGCAACGCGAATATAAGAGAATATCAAAGGTTTTACGCAATATACTCGACAAATACAGCACGCCTTTTGTGCTGTGAATTTTTTTTTGTTATTCTATTTAACGAACACGATATAAATAAATAAATAAATAGTAAGTCTAGAATGTGCTAACTTTGAAAATCCAATTTGTTTTGATAACTACAACTTGCCAGTTTAGCATCATATGCACAGTTGCTTTCAATGCCAAGGCATCTGAGAAAACGAAAAGGTTGGCAAGCAAACCAAAGAAGTAGTAAAAATACTTTTTATTAGTTCAAATCCATGCCATGGTCTACAAAAAAAAAGACCCATCGAAGACTTGCCGGCAAAAATATCAGGATAAAATAAGGCAAAGGCATTCGTATCAGGTTCGTTAAAGAAAGCAAAGACGGTGTCACCTTTCAACACAGGACATCTCTGAATTCTGGCAGGCTTATTTACAGATCGTGCAGCCTTAAAATATCACTTACATAAACTAGGAAGCGCTGAAGATAAACGTTGTCGTCCGTCCGAAGAAGATCTGGAGATGGTAAGGCGAAAAAGCAAATTGGAGATACTTACGGAAGATAGTTACTAGTTTCATTCAAAAATAATCGAGGCTAGAGGCGGAAGAAGAAAATCACTGGAAAAGAAGCGCATATTTCGGCTTCGATCGAAATGAAGAAAAACAATGTTCTATCGCTAACGATCGGGAGTAAAGCCTAAATAAAATTTTGTTATTAGCTGATAGTTAGCGTCAAGGTTTTATAGAGACATTGCGTAATCAGCTTTCTAGACTATAACGTAGAAGCAGTCTTTTAGCTGATTGCTTTATTGGAAGACGTCGTATGTAAGCGATACATTTTGGCAGGCGTTAATACAAGACTTGTTACGTAGCAGAAATTTCATTAAAAGCCTATTTGCTACGCTAGGTATGGCAAATATTATTTATGTAACGATTCCATTTGGGAGTGGCAGCGATGATTACAATTGTGAGGGCCAATGCGCTGAATTCATCATTGCACGGCATAAAATAAGGCATCAGACGCTTTATTTTATCCGTTCATCCTTACATGACCGTACCCTTATATTTTAGATATACGCACGGGCCCCGGGTGACTACTATATGAATTTCATTTTTTCTTCTTTTTCTAGCATTCTTGGGCTTCACGTGTCCCGAGTCCGCCAGATATTTCCTCGGCGAAGAATACCGTTTTTACCGCTCGCCCGCTGACTGTCAGAGATATTTCATCTGCATCGATAACAAACCTCGTCTTTACAACTGCGGAGATGGTCAGGCGTTCAACGATCTGACGAACGCCTGCGATGATATCGAAAACGTTACCGGCTGCGCGCCGCAATACAATGCGAAATTTGACCAGTCGAAGAATACCAACTCGAACCTCTTCAGAGGTTAAATATTATTAAGCTTTTTAGATATTTTTGTACAGTTTTATAATGTATATTTTTTAATTATATGTATGTAAGAAGTAATACACATATTTTTATTCTAATACAACACTTGTATAATTACGGCGACTTTTTTAAATGATAAAAAAGGCTAAAGTAACACTCTCAGCAACACTCATGGCATATTATACTCCGAAAATGTAATAAAGCAAATCTAATTGTAAAGAAGCTTTCGAGTATACTTAGCGGCCGCTGGTAATTAGGTTAATTACAACGTTTCCTCGTGTATTTTTATGCAATTTTTGGGCAACGGAAATACATGAACGAATCGTAGCCTTGTTCTAGAAGAATTCCCCTGTTGTTTAACGAACGTTGTTTGTTAATAACATATATCGAATACAAAGTAAAAACTTAAAGTAAAAAGACGGAGATTCCACGTCATGATTAATGGGACGGAATCTTCAAAGAGGAGCATGCTATCTTGAGTCTTACAAGGTAGGCAAGGGACTCACGATCGATCCCAGGAAGATGCAAGCAATTGCTTTTGCTTGGAAACAGCGCGGCCCGTTTCCCAAGAACAATTGAGATCGACTGCAGCAGTAAGATCGAGTATCTTTGAATGATCCCTGACAAAAGGCTGAATTTCGCGCATTCGCCTAGTCACGCCTACGCCCGATCTTTCCTTACGCCGGTCCCATCTGGGTTACAACGGCACCCGCCTGCATTACCTACCTTGCTGGTGTACTTGCGATTAGTATTACACGCGTCCTCGCGCACTTCGCCGGCTACGCTGATACAGCTGAGCGAGACCGAGAAGCTGCAGGAATTCCTTCTAATGCCTAACGAAAACTTCTTCGAGAAGACGCAAATTAGTAAGAATCTCTGGATGAAGAACGTCGTCATCTGAAGAACCTCTTCGAGAGCGAGATATAAGACCACTGACGTCGTCCGAGGTCCGCACACCCAGGAGAGAAAGAAGATTATCAAGATGACGCCACCAAAATAGCCGTTCCGTTATGTTACTAAATTACTGCTCATCGTAAATTAATGAATATATTCAGCATTGATGTGCTTTTTATAAAGTAATTAACCTAGTTATATGCACAGCAACCTAGAGATTTATTTAATCTGGTGATCAAACATCAAAAGCTTTGCTTAACTTAGTTAGCTTCTATCTTCGAATAAAGGTGCATATCTTGCATTTAAATTTAATATCATCGATACCGAAATCGGAAATTTGTTTTCAGATTCAATAATTTCATCAATTAATTATACTTCAATTAGGACATGGAACTAATTTGTTCGGTCTAGTTCGCAATAGCAAGCTTAAACGAAGCAATTATCGCGATGAAACTCCTAAATTACACTCCCCATATTAGAGAACAATACGGGCACCGACGTTTCGGCATTAAAATTTATGTATTCGGAACGAGTCGTACGAGAAAAGTGAACTCTTTGTTCCTTTTGTTCGTTTTCTACGCAAATGTCGAAAATCTGCACTTGCATCACGGAAAAGGCGATTTTTTTTTGCCTGTTTACCCGCGGGCATATCCTTTTTATAGGATAGCGGGCGCCTGTTCCACATATTTTCTCGTTACGAGGGATTGTGTTGGCCGCGAGCCAAATTGGTGGCGATTAATGTCGTGTAGAATCGCTGTTGGTACTATATTGGTTGTTTTGCAGTATTAATTGCGTGTCGATGTATGTTGCAATGGGATGCCTTGTATGATAAATAGTTATTTTTGCAATAACGCTTTAATAGACATGGGTATTCTACTTTCTATATAAGGTTGGTACTTCTTACAAGCTAACTAACTGTTGCTGGTTCTTGGGTTGAAACTTTTTTTTATTTTTGATCGGGGAGAGCAAGTCTTGAGGACGACTTGGTGCTTTTTTCCTAAAAATACTCGGCGCACTCTTTTATGGGTGATCTTCAGGCTCCATATTCGGATTCACCTTACTTCGAGAGGTAGCTTGTTCTATTTATTGGCGCCCAACGTAGCATCAATAGATCTATAATTTAGCACGAAGATACACGCATACGCAGCCTTACCCATTCCACAATCAACACAACTTTAACTCCTTCTGTCTCGTTTCTGAAATTTTCTCCAATATTTGGAGCTAAAGCTACTGCATGGTTTCGGAGAATATCTCCGATGCACCTATTTGCCGTTAACTCTCTGGCCATCAGTCGCCACTAACTCTGCGCGTACCCCAAACATACGCCGGTCTCCCAACACTTCTCATTTCTCTTCTTTACCTACTACTCGATTGTTTTTTGAAAACAGAACATAATGAAATGAACTCACCAGACCAGTATTGAAAGAACAACCAAACGAACTTAAGAAAGGAGATCATAAGATTCAATCCGCGTCGTTCAAACACTTTCCGCCAACGCGGATATCGCGTAATCTCTACCGCACACAAGTCGGCGCTGTGTTCAAATCGAATCTTCACATTGTGCGTCTCCAAAGTCGAGATCTCTTTGTACCCGCCTCGGCGGATTCCGCGTAATTTTACGTAATTCATCTTGTATGTAAAGATCCGGGAGGCAAACGATATTAATATTTGCCCTACGTCCCAAAGGACGGGCGGGATCTCCCCCGTTAATATCCCGGGGACAAATTTTACTACATGCTTAGTATTCTGACGCTGTCACGCGATTGTTCAAAGGACTTTTATACTCTCGACATTTTACCCAATTTCGAATAGCATGTCTCCATCTCTTCAACGGTCCTCCATTTAGATGAAAGCGTGGTAAAATAAGTATTAAAAAAAAAAGCTTTCGATTTGTGCAATTCAATGTAACGTCTTCGATGTAATCTTTTATTATTCGACGATGTTAATCTCCGATGAAAATGTCGCAAGACGACTCGTACTTGCGCCACATGAAAACTCGCATTTGTAGCACACGGGATACGAGCTTATTAGCGTTTTCACTTTGCTTGTAGAAATTTCGCAAGCGGAGTATTTTATTTTCGAGGGTAGTACAACGATGCCGCGAGCTGCTGCGTTCTAATTGTGGTTGAATCAATTTATTTTGTATTCCAGCCGACGCGACCTCCGTATTCCAAATACCTGAAACCAATACAACGTTGCGATAAGTGAAGGGCGCGTGAACTTCCGAATACTTACCGTCGTGTATTCTCTCTCGTCGCACTGTCGAGGGTAGATTTGAAAGCGGTAGAGAGTAAACAATGCAGACGTCGGGACGTCACGTCGTATACACTTAACTAAAATTGAATTGCACATTGTTTCGTCCCAGTCCCGTTAATTGTTGTAGAGATCGTAGACAGCTCGTGTCAGAAATTTTAGTATTAAAAGGAGTAAAATCGTAGTCGTCGCACGCTTAAATATTTTTTTAATGCTTTTAATATCGTAACACGTATTTAACGAAGTTACTTTTTATAAAACGCTCGGATAATATTTTTTCATATCCGTCGGCGCCCGTTCGCAAAAGCTCGCATACCTCTTTTAATTTTCGAGGCGTCAGACGGACTGAACGATGGCGGTTGGCGACGCTTCAATTTCAGGGAGATCAGTATTCCTTTTTCTCGTTTCTGCACCTTTCTCGTCTTCGTTTTTCGGCTCTGCCGGCGATATTCGCCGCCGGGCGAGGGGTTTATTGGATTGTCCTTTTTATGTATCATATCCTCCGCGATATACGGACGTTAAATTGGTTTCCGTTTTGCATAGTCTCGCACCGAGGAAAGATACGATTGCATTCCAACTATTACGACCGAGGGTTAAGAAAAGATCGCATTGGACGCTATATCTGCACCGGTTCGTGTTCGATTCGATATTTTGATATCGAAGTCCGGCAAATAGAGCGTCTTAAAATAGTTGAGAGATACACTGGCTGCAATTAAGAATGCATCAATAAAATTTTTTTGCTAAGCAATGTTTATTAGCATTAAAAATGCTTATACCATACATGAACATACAATTAAATATAAAGAAATTAAACAATAAATAAGAATGAAGGTTAAGGAGTTAAGGTAGACATTGTTTTCTCGGGTATTTCCTGCCATTTCGAGTTATAACTCTCTTTCTCTTTCTGTCACTCTTTCGGTTGATAGCGAGAATCGGATTTTGCAGAAGACGACGTCCGATGATGTACTTTATTGGCGAGGGATGGGTCCTAAGTCGTCAAGGTATCCAAGGCAATGAAAAGGTAGCCAAGCCGGCTAAGAAGGAAGCAGCCAGCATGTCTTTCATTGGTCTTAGCCCCTTTTGCGGTCCAAAAGAGAACACAATAGAAGCATGAAAGGACCTCGCATTTGAGGCAATCACTTGATTAATTAAAGTAAGCACCCCTTTCGATAAAAGATTTGCGCGGATTTTAGCCTTTAGCATACATTCGCCTCTCTTCACCTCTCCACATTACATCGAAATTTGCTACAACTTGATGATTTCTTGTTCGAACGAATTAATTTTTCATCGACATTGTTGAAACCGCTAACGTTGATCGACGATGAGGAAGTGCTTATTACGACCTCGGGGAGCTATGCGAAAGAACAAGCGACGTACGAGCTGGATAGACCGGTATCTAGAGCGGCGGAAGTTCGTAGCTTTTCCTCGCTAACGGTGTTCATCTAGAGCTCGGCGAAAGGCGATTTCCCGAGGCGGATAAACTCGCAGCATTAGTTGAAATATTAACGTACATTGGGAAGTAAAACTGACGAAAGCGGCGGGAATGTAAAAGGGTCATGGACCGTCGAAGTTTACGACAAATATGAAGGATGTTAATGTTTGTCTGAATATGTACGTGCACGTTTAAAAACGAAGTTTATAACAACACTGGCTCTTTTTGCCGAATACGAGGGTTAAGCTGATCTTATTGAGAGTGCGACGGATATTCTATTACTTTGTCGTTGTTGGTGTTTCTTGAAGATTGAAGGTTTTGTAAGGATTTTACGTAGCAAAGTAGTTTCTTGTAAGTGCTTTAATTTATGCAAACAATTGTCAAAGAAAAGTTTATTTTTGCACCATTCATCGATGTAATTTTCTTAACGTGGATCTTTAACTGTTCAACTAATTTGAATGGTTGTATCCATTAAGAAACGATTCAAACTACATCCCTTTTGATTCATTTAATTCCGTCGATGACGTTTCCTACAGCTACTTCGGCGAGAAAATATATCACTGCTTTGTGATGGTAAACGGGGTATAAACAGAAGGGACGAATTAAAATAGGGCATAAATTTACATGCAAATGGGAAATTACGCGTGGTTTAATCGTTTAAATAAAAACGTTTTTGATTTTGTCGTTAGCATCGCTCGTATTATTATGGTAATAGGAAGATGTATATACAAAAAAATAACATTCTATAGGCCACGTCTCTCATATTTTATTCATGATATTTGTAAACGGAGTTTTTTGAAATATCTACGGGAGAACCTTACGTTTTTTACAAATTACGTGCTTTGTAAGACAAACATTATAATGCTTTTAGTGCGCCATCAATTAGAACGGGCTTGTATTTTTTAATTATAACGTAGGAGCCGGTGCGAAGGTACTAACGGTAATGTATAGAACCTTTTTTCTTTGGTTTTCGGAGAAGATGTACAAGAAAAACCTTTTTGAAGGCATCGTAGGACCGATATTGCCATCATACAGGAAATATTATTCTACGTATGCGGATATACATGTAATCGATATTCGCCATTCAGTGATTACATTCGGGCCAAGCAAGGTAGACGAAATTGAGGCGGTTGTTTAATTAAATCGAACTCAAAGCTGGCATCTTAATGTACTGCATCGTTCCGTTAGCGTGGAGGCTTTGAGAAGAGCAACAACGGAAGCGGAAGCGTCCGGGCGCGTAATATGGAGAACGAACGATCAGCGCCGTTGTTACTCGGACTTTTTAACATGTTCGGAATCGCTTAATTAAGTTAATTAAAGGAAGGAAAATTTAATTAAGGAGGTTTCCTTAGGGACTTCTTTCCGCGCCTCATAGAATATTGAATCACTATGATACGATGTTACTGATTATTACTTCTGAAGTAGTATTCATCTGTTTCGTTATTGCGGCTGCGTTGGAACAATCCCTTGTGGATATTTTTTTAATTTGATTTAACTTGATCTTGTTTCGTTAATGTTATTTAATACAAACCTGTAGCCTGTTTAATGTTAATTAGTTCTTCGACAATTTGCAGGGTGGGAGCTAAAATATTACGTTGCCCTTGAACGGCGACCACCTCTTCTAGTACGCGATAGGGTTTTAAGTGTTTAAGGCGTGGAAAAGATTTCTTTCAGGGTCGTATTAACTGGCGTGAGGAAATCCTGAAAAAATGAACCTACCATGTTAGGCGTCGAATGATCAAAGGGGATCGGGCAAATTTACATCCGAAATATTATTTAGGGAATGGTTGACGGATGTGTTTTTGCACCGAACGGCAGACAATGTTGGCCGTACATGCTTACCGATCTACAAAAAAAAAGAAACGGCAAAAGAATCTCAACTAAGCTATCTATCAAATTGATAGAGTTCGTTTGCTGGTAAACACTTGATGTGTTACGCAGTGGTTTTTAAAAGCATTGAATATAACTACTCTGTACCTCCAGTTCCTTCTTCCACGATTACGTTTTACATACGTGATCTTTGAAAATCACGCGCCCTTTTTATAATGTCGCGGATAAACGCTTTGCTATTACTTCTTTTTTTTAGACGCTAACTGGTTTTCCCCTAGTTTTCTATTGTTTATTGCTATTGTTATTGTTACGTAATTATTCTTCGATCGATGATCGGTGTTCTCGAGCTTCACTGGACGAGCTGGACAATCGCTGCGTAAGATTATAATCTCTCGGTAAATGCTCCCGATCAAACATCGGAAGGACAATTTATAGGTAGTAGGGATTAGGTTGATTGTAAATATAAGTACATTTGTTGGAAGAGAGGACTCCTGGAGAAGCTCTTGAACTTCTTCTTGGACTTGGAGGAGATCTTCAGTTCCAACTTGACTATTTCCAATAATTATTAGGTTAAGTTAATAAAGGTGTGAAAGTGAAAGCAAGAGTTTCATTGGTTTAGAATGATATCGTTAAGTTAAGTGGATGTTTCTTTAAGCGAGCATCGACCCCGAGCTACCCTTATCACACAGTAGTTCGTGACAATATTTCGAGACGATAATAGACAATTTTATTGCGGCAATAATATCAGATAATCCGATATAACCAAGGCTGTTTCTTATAAATTCTCCATCGGGAATGTTTTAAAACTTTTCGTTTCTGTGCGGCTGATATATTTGAAAATTAAGACACGAACACTGTTTTTTTTTTGTATATAATATTTATTTTCTAAGAAATTTATATAATTCTTAAAGCTGCTTTCATCATTAAAGTTTATAGAATTTATTTGTAATTATCCACTTATTATTAGGAATGTAATATATACACTACGAAGGTTAATTAAATTTCGGTTTATACTTATTTGGCGTTATCATAGTTTGGATGAATTTTTCGATAATCGTTCTCTAGGTATTTACGAAATATCCATCTCTGCAAACGTCGTATACACCTAATTACATCGCTAATACGCACATAACGGATAATACATAGAATTTCATCAATTTTTTATCTTAAATAATACTTCATCTTGTTAAATATGAGGCATGTTTTTCGATTGAAAATTGTGATTAGTTAAATTTGAGAGGGTTGGGTAGAATTATCGGCTGTTTAGTTTCTGCTTGCAAATATAAAAACTTTAGATATAAACTATTCTTTAACAATTAGATTAACAAGCTACGTAGCATTGTATACAAAAAAAAAGAGAATAAAGGAAGATACATGTTTTTTTTTTTTTTTTTAACAGTAGAAAATCGAGAAATTTACATAAATTTCAACACTTTAACGATATCACTGCGTATTTGTGACGATAATTTTGATCACTGGAGCACCCGTGTTATCTATTAATACAGAAGGCTGTTAAAAATGCTAAAAATCTTGCATGGACATATCAAGATGTGTCGTCTAAAACTGACACGAGAAAATATTAAATTAAGGACATTAAAACACTTTTAGGCTATTAAATGCAACGGATCAACGTTCCCGTAAGCTATAAGCGCTAATCATGCTTGTTGTTTGGTCTATTGCATTTAATACGTGTAAACGGATTTTATATTTATTTATTTTATTTATTATGTCGCCGATAAATGTAGTGGTGGATAAATGTGTAATGTGCATGATAATTGGCGGAGGTATGCCGCAAGGATCGGCGTTTGGGCCCTTCCTTTTTGATGATGATAGTAAAAGTATATAGAAGTTCATAACGGTTACTTAGATTTGTTCTAAACGATTTCTTCAACAACTTCAAAACCAAATTTCATCTAACCACATGCCTCATGTATTCAATTTAGTGGACGATCTCCGAAAGATTCGTTTACTTAACGTACACGCTTAGATTCGGAACACTTCGAGAGAATAGAGCGAAGTCTTTGCGTCTACGATTGCAAACGAACTTTCGGGAATCATTTCCATCAACTACAACTAATACGACATCTTCTCTAACAAATTCTACCGACATTAGTAATCACATGAAGAGTGTTATCATGGGCGTGCGTATGTACAAACTTTGCTGTTGCTTTTTTTTTTACATGGTACTTTTATATCACATCCATGCGATAATGAGCGTTTACATAAACGTAAATGATATTTCACGTGCGTCACTTGCGTCTCAAACCTTTAATAGGGAAAGGTTACTTGCGAGATTCTTATTTTTATTAATATCATTACGGAGCACCTTTGCTTTTATGAAATATTTTTCTGTTACTTCGACTACGCTCAGTACAATTCTTGACGAGAAATCGGACGGATCTGTGTGTGCCGAAGCGCTTGCTTGCGGTATGAATAACGTAGGTTTTCTCGGATCGAAGGACTTAAAAATATGACAGAGTCTTGATTGTAGTTGAAAGTAGCTTTTAGATATAATTGAGGAGATCAAGTTTGTTATTAAAAGCTGATCGTGTAGCTCTATATTTTGACTAATTCTTGAAATATTATGAATTATTCTGGTACGTAGGTTATCGCACCATCAAATCTAATCAAAAGATTCAGCAAAATGTGATAGAGAAGTACCATTTTACACAGTTACGTGGATAAAAGAATCATGTAATCAAACGAACGTTGATGTTGGACGATGCAAGTTGGTTTTTGAGAGACTTTTGTAAGCAATGATTTTAAACGTGAGCCACGTTCTTACAAAAAGAAGATATTTATCTTTCCGGACATTTTTCTAAGAGTTGCAGATTTTCGCTGCGTAAGATCAACTTAACTTAGACAAAAATAAATTACGTATCGATCTTTTATGATTTTATTTATCTTTTATCTTGTTCTTTTATGAATGCTTTGTTATTCCCCTCTCAAATGCAGTAATATCTTTAACGTTTCATTAAGTAAAAGCCTTACATCGTCCAACTATAAATATCGCCGAACATCAACCGTATCTCGCGAACTATCTTACTTCTACGAAACTCAAGATGGAAATGTTGAACGGGAGTTTGAGACAATTAGGCCCCTAGATATATATATATATAGTACATCTAAATGACAACCGCAGTTTAATGTAACGATTTCTTGAAACATCAAATTGACGGTTCGTATGGTTTGGTCCGCAAAACGAAATGCTTCTTTTCCCTTACTTTCCTTGTATTCCCATTGTTTTTCTCGTATCGGAAGAGGGTTTCGACAAACGGTTAACGCTCTCTTTAACCCAGTTTTGCTTGCTACGAAGCCGACGTTTGCCGTTACGATATATGGGTAGAGACGAGTTGACGTTCTACTTCAAAAGACGCATTATAAGTTTTATTGTGTATGAGAACATTTGGACCGGAAGCAGCGTAAGTATATCGGGAGTTAATATAAAGTTATTAAATATCTTGGCCCTTTTCCTGGCAGTTCTCCTACTAACACATCCACGACATACTGCCGGCGTTTTAATTCGACGAAACGAAAAGAGGCTCATTAAATTAGATACCATTAATTACCTAACTTTCCTTGGCGAAGTTCCTCAAATAATTTTGAACGGTACCGCCCTCCGTAACCCAAATTATAGCGACGAGCTTTGTCGAGGATAGACAATGAAATCCTCTTGCTTATCGCTAGTAAATGTTAGACACAATAAAGGGGCTGGAACACTTTTTATGCTTGGGAAGAAGATAAAATGGATACGAACTTTTTGTGTTCATTGACGGGTATCATTTATCACGTCATTTGTTTCAGGAAAGAAACCGTCTTGTAGGTGTAATAAAACCGTTTCCAAAGGGATACGCTTTTTTTTTTATAACTCATCACTAACGAAGAACTCCGCGATGGGAAAATGTTGTGGAAATACATTGACATTGTTTTATCCAACATGATCGATCACTACGATGAATTTATCTGCTGTTCTATCGATAATGGTCTCGATTCATGTAAAATTCCAATATACAGGGAGGAGCGAACGTCCCGGAACGGTTTAAATAACGAGAGGACGAAAAGTTAAAACGAAGCTGGGTTTTCGACAAGCTGTAGGACTGAAACCATGCTATTTTATTATGTCTTCAATAGCAAGGCAGTACCGTTTCGTTTTTTCCTATGAAACACGCTGTATATCATTGCTTAATCTAAATCAGAGGTTTCCAACCTATTCCGGACTACGATGTTCATTTATTTTAAAATAAACATTTTCTTTCATTTAACTTTTTACATTTTTATCTTAAAATCGCTTTCCGACAATACCCCTGACACTGCCGATGTGATGGAGTAAATAATATGTTTTTTTCAATTGTTTTGTTAAATCTGCCTCGAGAGGAAATCTTTTATGCTAATTTAAACGAAGTTAAGTTGGCACAAACTTTTCTTTGAGAATGAAGCTCCAATTAACTCGACTTGTTCAGAAAAGTTACGTAATCGTTAAAATTTTCATTTCCATCTAAACTTTTCGCTAAGCAGATTCAACGAATCTGCACGAGGCGAGCCGCCTTCTAAATTACAAAACAGAATCCGTTACCGACCGAACCTCATTTATAAATTGAACCCAATGCGGCGGACACTTTTCCAATCTTTCGTCCGGTGTTTTCTTTCATTTTGGAACGAGTTTCGTATTCTTCTCGCTTACAAATCGACGTTTTCTCCAACCATCGTCTACCTCTTTCGCGCACGCCAGTTAACCATGCGGCTATAAATTTCTACGTTGTAATTTATTACGGCTCTTTTTCTAGCAACAACCAGACAGTCCCTCAGGCAGGAATTCGGAATATTGGAGTGTTTATTCCGTTGCAGCTATGCAACTAGGTTTAGAGCTGGCGTATTGATTTTCAATCAGGCCGTTTGTTCACCGTCTTCCGATAGAGAAATCTCTAATAAGCTTTTTATGTTACTCGAGGAGCATTTAAAAATCATTCTCTCCCTAATTTTTCTACTAAAAATAAAGATTTTTTCTTCACTAAATACTACCCTGACTAATCTTCTTTTACGTAATAAAGTTTTGGCAATCAATTTTTGGTAAAGTTCGAAGTTTTTAGTGTACCTAAAGGCTAACATTAATTAACTTGAGGTGCAGTTGTAATATTACAATTCTAAAAGGAATGTTGTACAGCCTTTAACAGTCTCTTTCACCATTTCAATTGTTGAATTGAACAGTGAAGAATAACGGTTAAAATAAAAGTGAAAGTTAACGGTCGATTATCACAAATAAACGTCGGCATTTATTTGTATTAATTGACCATTCCTCTGGTTACGTCCAAATGAAAAACGACGAATATCTCTGTTTTACATTGTGCCTTCGTTTCTACCTAACAGGGTGCATATTCTTAGAATAATGTTTCGGTGACGAACGTCAATCGGGGAATCTAAAGGGGAGTTACTCATGCTGTGATGTAATATTCCCTCCGCTGTATACACTTTTCCCGCATTATATAGCATAACGCTATTGTTATGAGTATGGCGATTGTGATGCCCATGCCAATGCTGACCCATATTATCTCCTCGTTTATACCTTGATAGGAACGTCCTGCAATGAAAGGAGAAAGAAGGTTAATTTAATGAAAGCAAACCGGCTTCATGTTGTTGTTTTTATGCTTATCACGTATAAGTATTAGTTTACGGGAAAATAATTGAAGTAACGGAGTATCTCTAATTATTAACGTTCAATAATTTCGAGGAGTAGGTTAAAGATGGATGAAAATATTAAGATCTTTCATGCTGAACGTAAGCAATTTAAAAGATTTTTTTTCGAAATGTTGTTATATCCATGAGTTTACCTTTCGTAAGAATGCCGAAAACGTTAGTGTAACTTATTCGGATTTCTTTGCCAAACTAATCAATAGAGAGGATAAAAGCGGATGAAATTATTATTTTTTTTGTAGAGACTAGACAGACTCGTGTTTTGTCGACTCTCGGGACAATGGGACGAATCTATTCTCATGAGGCGAATAGACAAGAGTCTCTCGAGCCGCTGCAAAAAAGGAAGAATTCCACCTGTCTTCGTCATCTCTACTAATCAATTAAATTACGACAAGGCGTAACGCATTTTCCTCATAAAATCTAAAATCAACGAGTTCAAGACCTTCCGAGAATTGAAATTTGCGTTATGGTAATCGTGCTTCGCTGTACAGTTGAATTTCTAATTAACGCGCGGGAATCATCCCGGTTTTCCTTTCCCGCGTTCGCGAGCAAAGGAAACCGAAAATAACAGGGCACGCTATTTAAATTACTTCAAGGATAATTCAAGACGTAACAAGATGGTCTTCAGTTTCGTTGTACAATTTCCAGAAGTTGCGATTTAATTAGGCGACGGTCCCTTCCAGTAGACAGAAGGCGTAATATGCCAGTCTTTTTGTAGTTTAATTAAATTGAAATAGAACTTACAAGCAACGATATAAAAGTCGAAGGACCGCTTATTTTCCAAGCGTACAAAGAAATCTTTTCCAAAGCATGGCTACATCTGTTATTCGTAGAGTACGTATTTAAGCGTATTTAAGCTATCACCACACTTAAACAAGTACATATATCAACCAACATAAAAGTATCGGCAATCTCCGCATCACGCAGTACAATACATAGATCTTTAGAACATACAATCTCACCTTCTCTAAAGGTAAATAATGTAATGTTAAAATAACAGCTTATTTTTTAAAATAAGCTGTAGGAGAAAGTCGCCATTTTATCAGCACGTCATCGCTGCTAAACAAAAAAAACAGGGATACGAAGGAAACAAATATTTCGTAGACCGTTTTACGCTGGCGCGTTTTTGTCCGCATCGACAAAATCATACAATCAAGGGTTATGTGAAGCGTATCCCTGTCTAAGGTAAGAAATCGTAAATTTAGACCCTTTTTTTATATTTTTTCAACGGAGATGTGCTCACGAAAGTACATAAGGAAAAAAATATGTACGTTGGATTTACAAGAATGAGATGGTGGATACAACGAAACACGTTTCTTTATGATCTTGTTGATAAAACAACTGAGGCTCGCGGTAAATTTGTTAGTTGACGTACTATGTTTTATCAAAATCATTTTTCATCAGTGCGAAACTGTTAAAACGAAAAGAGTTCTTGTTTTTATCGCCGAGCGGTCCAGCAGCGTACACGATGAAATCGGAGGTTTAAAGGAGGAGGTTTAAATATCTTATTCACATTCTTTGCTTAATGCAAGCAATAAACAGTCAGCTTGGCTCTGGAGAACATCGTCGAGGATCCAAGATAGCTGAAAAAGCGGAAAAATTGATCATGAAATAGAATTTATAGAGTGAAGGAGTTGAAAAGGAAGGCGAAAAGATCCCCACCAACATCTCGATCACGTATGGTCTAAATTAGGAGCATTTGCAGTGTTACTTGTTGCATCGTTTGCAACTCTCTCCGTACAAGTCGTCAGAACTGGCAATCGATCTGGTCAAGGTGTTCGACCAACCTTATACATCCTGAAAGATCGTTTCTTATCTTGGACGGCGTTTAGCTGCTGTCAAAAAACAAGTCTTGTGTTACACAAGAAATATTGCCCAGATTAAGTAGTGGCAAGGGAATATTCGTTTCGATTTTTAATGCTTAACATCATCCCATAGTCCGCCTCTGCAAATTCCGTAACATTCTGTCTAACGCAACTAATAGGTGGCAACTTTCCGTGCGATTCGTAGGTGTTGGTATGGGAGGGTGGTCGTTCGCGGGCAAGATTCGTAATACATGCACGAGCGATCTTATTGCAGTATTCAGTACGTGTTTGGAGACTGCCGAAAAGGTTATCAAGGGAGCGACAATTTTTTTTTTCTGCCGTGTACTCAAGTTACCCACGCAACACTACTTTGAAATCACTTGTTTCATACATCATCGATATTTATACATACAGGGCTGATATAACATGTATTATTCTTGGTATTTTCAAGGGCGCCATGTTATCGTTGCAATGACATTCCAACGACTTTAAGCGTTATACACGCTTAAAGTATAAACATCTATTTATTAAGGGACCCGTCTAATCTTAAGGGTATTAAGATTAAGCCAACAGCTTACTTTCGCATACGGATGCATTGGACGTACTGTTGTAGCGAGCCGTAACATTCCCAGAGCACACGAAGCTAAATTTACGATTCCTCATATTAAATCGATTTAACTATATTATATCTGAGTACATACGTATGTACATAGAATTTCCTGAAATATAATACATTTCGATAAGACTCTAAATCCTGAAATTTTTCTCGATGAAAAGTGCCCCTGTAATCATTATAAAGTGCGGGCCATCTTTCTTTCGGTGCTCCCTTATTTAATTATTTAAATGAACGTCGACCATTCTCTATTCGAGTACATTTAATTATGTGAAGATGGTTGCCGAATTCTTAGCTTCGCATTCGCGTCTCGTCCGGAAAAGGAAGAAGGAATGCGCTTTCCGAATTCCGCGTCTCGCTTTCCCGCTCTCGGTTGCGTTTTGCATTATATTCCGGTCACGTCTTCCTCTTTTGATGACCGGTTAGCACCTGAACATCTGCGTACGTCTTCGACTCCTTGAATAGAGTTTCGATTTTAAGCTTTTCCGGATAACTTTTATGGCGAATGAAGTGCGAAGTTGATCGTTTAGGGTTAGTTCCCTTCTTGGGCTATTTGAACCGCTCCGAAGGGGATTGAGCGTAAATTCTCTGTTTATACAGATTTAGAGTTAATCGCGCAGTAAATACGAACGGACTCATGTGCGGCGTTTTGTAAAGTTTCAGGTTAACGTTTTCTGTCTTTTCGCATATTTCCATAGTTGTAATACACTATATCATATCCTCTTCAGTATATGCGAATATGGTCTACCGCTGCGTTGTTGTGGTTTATGTAAGTTCCCTCTTGAGAATGGTTACAACGAATATACAAAGCTGATGGATGAGAATATGAAAATCTGATAGCTGGAGATAATGCTTCGCTAAACGGTGTTGTGCACGCTATCATTGAAGAAGTCTTGGCAATTTTGAAGAAACTTAAAGATAGTTTACTAAGCGGCTCTAGAGAAGTCCCAGGCTTACTTATTCGGAATTATGCTTGTGTGTTGTGGTTAAATTTTCAATCCTCTGGTTGGTTACCGAGTAAAGGGTTTAGCTGGGGTAAATGCATATAAGGGAGGCTTGGACCATATCCAAGCTGGTTGGGGAATCCTTCGAATTCATTTTGGTCTGGCGTAAAGCGCCCCTTTTCCTAAGCGTTTAAAGGACTCTTCTTCTATGACACTTGGTTAGCCGTCTCCATTAGAGCCATAAATTTTTTGTGACCCTTCTCCCTGCTGTCAATAAATAAATAAACAAACACGGACTCGATTTTGGATTTATTTATTCGGGCTTTGCTTTCGTCATCGTGCTGAAAAATCCACGATTTATCATCGGTCCTCGTTTCGTTGAAGAAATCTGGATTATTTTCAATTTTCTCGATGGTCTTTCTGGTCCAATCATCGGCTCTTTTGGCAATATCACGCACCCTTCTTATGCCTAAATCACGTGTCGAAATCTGATGAAAGGTAAACCGATTCAAACGTAGCTTGCTACTCACATTAGTCAATGTTAATCGACAGTTTGATTTCACACTTCTTATCAGTTTTCCATGTTGAAGGCCTAGTTGAGCGAGGGTCATCTTCTACTGTTACACCTAGTGGTTGTTGGTAATTGGTTCTTTATTGTCTCTAGAAACGTTCTGAATAGGACGTGAATAGGAGGATTTTGCAGGTCAACTTCGCTGATTCATCAAGTTTAACGTAACATTTAATGGAACATCGTTGCTTTGCAAAAGTGCTACTTTTCGTAATCACAGTTTCACTTAACCCGCTCTGTAGGGTCGGGTGGTTTTGGGCCTAGGTTGTAACTTATAACGTGCGTCTAGGAGTGACTGGCGTACAAGCTATGTGAATTGGAAATCTGCAGCGGCGCCAGTCTCATTAATTTATTGCCACGCCTCATATATTTCTTTGTCTTCTGGGTCAACAAAGATTATTATTATTACCGCTACACGTCCATATATAATGCATGCAATTACGTTGAATCGTAATTGCATCTTTGTCTGGGGAATAATTAGACTTTGTCCATCTGTTAACTCATTCTCTATAAATTTATTTGTTTTTTTCGAAAACAACCATTATCGTTTCTAAACGACCAAATCCATCAAATATATTTTCAAAACGAACCAAGTCTTGCAAATATCGATCTGCACAAGGAAGCGTGGGCGGAACTAACGGCAACAGGTGTTCTAATGCAGCATATAGAGCATTTTAAGTGAACGTCTACGATAATAATTCTTTCAATGCATCTTACTACATCGTTTTAAATAATAAATTACAAGGTTATCATATTTGGTAGAGCTACCATACGAAACTTTATTTCATTTAAAACGGCGAAGACGTTTACATTGTAAATGAGGGCAACTCGTTTTTATGGGACATAAATCCTCTCAATGTTGCCACACGTAGGGAAACAATCGATAGAGAAGTGTGACCAATATGACGGTAACTAGGGATCGGACGTTCGTCAAATGCGGAAGAGCTTTCACTAGCTCATCTAAAAATCTGAGCGGAGGAAGGCGTGAGGTTAGAAATACAGTCTTTCTTCTTTTATTATTAAATAAGGTTAACTAAGATCATCAATTAAACCATTCAATGAAAAGACACAAGATAAAAGTTCTCGAGAAAATACGAAATTCCCCGACAAGAATAAACTCGCCTTCATACTTTACTCACGGGGTTTAGGACGAGCAGCATAATTAATTTTAATGGCATAATTAAATGAAGGGATTAGATGTAATGATCCTCTGTTCATTTCAGAGGAATGCGGACCTTTTAAAATCCTTTATTTCATTTCAACTGCCTGATTCAACGAAGCGATTCGTTGTAATGGTCCGCTGTTCGTCTTAAAGGAATGCCAATGTCTTCGAATCGCTTATTTCCTTTTAATGCTCTACCCCGGCGATGAGATTAGTAGTCATGATCGCTTGTTCATTATGAAGCTTTTGATCATTCAATACATAATCGCCTTTTTATGCTGGCCATTACTTACTAAACAGCAAAATTGCGGAATTTATGTAATTTTTAGCATAAGCTTAAAAAATGGTTCAACGGCTTGCAAGCGTACGTCGAACTAAAGACCACTATTCTACGCGCGAGGGAAGATTTCACCAATATTACAGTGAAATGTTTTTATCTTGAATTTTACCATAAAATACCGGGTATTTAATTCGATTTCCGAACAATCCGCGTGTAATCCAATGTTCTCCGCGCGAGCTCTCTCGGAAATTTGCATTGCAAATTTAATTTATTATAGTGAACGAAAGTTTTAAAAGTTGATCGCGTTTGTAATTTTCAGGCGCGCAGCACGACCGTATTCGCTAATCTGCCGGTGTAAATTCCGCCGGTATTGTAATGTACGTTTAATTATTCAGCATGTGTAGCTTAACGTGTCCGAGGAATCCGAATACATCGATACAGCATGTGCTTCTAATGCGCGACGGTAGAAGATAATTCTTTAGATAATAATAAGAGAAAATAAAATAAATCGCGTACGCCTTGCATATGTAACATTACATCTATTACGTTGCACTTTCGAATTGTTCTTTTTTTTTACGCCAACGTCCTTTAATATGCCTTATCCCGAAATACTTTGAGATCTTCCATCTAAGCGGTAAACACGCGGCATAAGACAAACCACAAGATTAAATGTAAAAAGTGAAAAGACATTAAAAATTAAATAATCACGATAACATTCTTGCCGTTTCTTATCACATATGACGTACCGACAATCTGAACCAATCTCTTCGAGGCTCAAAATAATTTGAATGTTAATAACGCTTCCTCATGGTATTGATGGTTTCATCCAAGGCAAAAGCAATGTGAGCCCACGGACATGTTTCCGCTTACACGGCGTCATAAGCGTAGCTCCGAGAGTATTTATCTTCACCTACCACCGCCATTTGCCTTGAGGTTTACATCACTTCCCTTCGTCTTCTAGCGCCAATAAATACATGCTTGGCGTTTAGAAAGCAGGATAAGAACCTGGGTATTATTCCCGAAGCCATCTTTAGAGCGGTTCTTGGACTGCTTAATACGAGAAGACGTGCGCAGGAGAGCTTCTAGTAATAGGGAACGCAAAGAAATGTCTGATTCGTTGTTTTTAAGGGAAATGATATAAATCAAGAGACAAATAAGCGCGTTAGGTGAAGAAAAACAGGCTTGGAGATTGAGAGATTTTCTTTATTATTGTTTCTAGGCATTTTCCGATGTGCTCTTTATGAAGTTACTCATCGAAACAAACGGTGATAAAAGAAAAAATAGAATGTAACACTACTTTTGCTACTTACCCTTGCGCTGGACACCTGCAACGATTTTTCCGTTTATTCAAAATTCAACCTGAGTAATTTTGTAATAATTTTATTTCAACAATATTTAACCAATATTCTTTATTTATACACACTAAATCATTGTATATTGGGTAGATTTTCGAGAGAAACGCAAAGATACATCAAGAACCATTAAAAGGATAAGAAGACGTTCGCTTGCCGGTGCACCTTTAACTACTGCATAACCATCCGCAGCTCCTTTCGATTATTTTCATTTTTGGATTTTCCTTCGAGAGAAAATTTTAAAAATGTAAAACACACAAAAGCACATCAATTGTGTGCTTTTGTGACGGATTTCGTTGTTTTTTACTTTTTTTGGCTCTCTCAACGTGAAAGGGTTGAAATCAAAGTTAGAATTGCCAAAATCGAATTAAGAAAGGACATATAAAGCCCATATTATGCTGGTGTATTTATTATTATTATTATTATAACACAAATACGTGCTGCTTGTCATTCTACGCTGTTCTAAGATTCGTAACAAAAGAGATCATCTTACCATTATAATTATTCGACAATATCGAGGTTACTTTTCCAGCTACCCTGCCTCCTACGGGCATGTTTGAGGTGGGACGGGGGGTTGTCGGAACCCCTACCACGTTTAGAACGACTCCTCTGGCGGCATTCAATCTGGAAAGAGGAATAAGATGTAATCGGATGGCGAGTCAACGGTTTAATTAATAGTTAATTCTAGTAGATAGCTGATGACGTAAAAGACGAAGTAAATTCAAAATAAAAACACTGAAAAGAAGCATTATAGTGCGTTGCGCGGTGCCTCCGCCAAAAAAGAAACATCGGAATATCGCCGCTGAAATATTTTCATTATTTATGTTTCGTTTCACGTTATCTGTCTTTGTTATAAAGGACATTCTTTCAAATGCACGCTATGTACTATTTTTTAATAACGTTTAATGGACTCCGTTCTCTCGTTTAATCCGTTTTGTAAATTGTTTTCATTCGAGTCGTTTCGTCTGGCTTCGCTTTGATGTTTTAATTAAAGTCGCGACGAGATCGAGCATTGTCGCTACCTATAATAGCAAATATTTCACAACCATCAACGAGTTAATTTTAAAATGGCTACTAACTTTAGAATAAACTTGATTTGTTAGACAACAATGTAATGAGAATGGGAAGCACTTCAAGAATATTAACATAAAAAACATAAAAAAAAATTGAAGTACTTTACGACGCTCTCTTGTTTCTCTGGGCACGTAGCGTTATTAAGCTCTAAAAATAGATCATCGTCGATTAATGAAAGTTTCATCTCATCCCACGCTAATAATTCCCCCGCATGAATTTCCATACGTTACGTACGTTGATGGACGTAATCTGGACGTTACCGTTTAAGCATATACGCCGCGCGGTTTATTGCTCATGTACATCCGTCTTTCAACGTAAGTACGCAGATAGATCGCTTAATACTGCGAACTAATTTCCCATTTGACAAGCATGAGTTGCAATATGCGGCTTCCCCAAGCGTTATTAGTAGATAGGGTAAAGACGGGTGGAATTATTACTCTTACGCAGCGATTAGACAGACTCGCGTTTTGTCGACTCTCGCGGAACTAATAGGCACACGAACCATGTCTTATGCGACGAATAGACGCGAGTCTGTATAGTCGTTGCGAAAAGGTAAGAATTCGTCCTCTCTAGTCGTTGGACTTTATTTACCGACTTACTTACTTACGTATGAATGTATATACATATATGATTAGGTGAGTCGTAAACCTGAGCAAACTCTTATCTTCATTACACAATTTTCCGCTTGTTTTATTAGCATGTAGGAGCATCGCTCCAATACGTATTTTAGTAAAGGAAGGAGTAGCGGTTGTATTTCCAGCGCTCAAAGGAGATACGACGGATCCCACGGATCTTATTGGATCCAATTTGTGGTTACAACAATACGCAGAAGATTCGTTGAATAATTCATGTTGCGCTGAAATTATCATTCCTTTTCGAACGCTAGTTGCCGCTTAAATTTAATAAGAATGGATTGCGTTGCCGTAGCGGATTATTTCGAGATGTAAGTTACTTCAGGAGAACAAAAAAATGAAAAGCGAAATGAAAACAAGAAAAGCCTATGGCGGTCACTGTACGCTTGCTAGATTATTGTATTTTTCCTAATAACCGTTATATCGAAGAAAAGAATACGAGAACCTTAATTAATTTTGTTCCTTTCTAGATATGGTTCGTTAAAAAAGTGCTATATTTTCCGCAATCAACTCCTTCAATATACTTCCCTCGTGTCGCCGCCTTTATCTTTCTAACGTTTGCGTACTTTTTCATTATATTCGTACATTTCAACGTTTTTCCACATTATTGTCTCTATTATTGTCCTCATCGACTCCATCATGCCATCTGTTGTTGATTTGTTACTTCATTATTTACGGGATCGTTCTTTCTTTTTATTTGTTAAATTCCATCCAATATTGCGTCTATTGGATTCGGCTCGCCAAGAACTGAGGAATTGAGCATTTAAAAAATTGCTGTTGCTCTTACAAGTTAATTTTTAACGAGCAATTATAATATATACAATATTATAATTACTTTGAGGAAAGCGTCTACTAAGCCATTGTTGTGAATGCACCTGTATATTTCGCCAATGGCGTACCTCCATGAATATACAGCGGTATTATCGTACGAAACAGTTTGTTGTTGATGTTCGTAAAGCCTTCTCTATGGCGATGTTCGAAATTCAGCTTGTAATCGAGCTTATTTATGACTGCATTAATAGGAACTGATGTATTATGTTTTGATGTAGTTGCAGCCCTGCAGCTGAAATGGCGTTCGCGTTATTGAAATGCGAAATGATTATGATCTGCATCCTACTATTTCATTGAAACGCACATACACGCGTATCTGGATTTGTTTTGTTAATCAATTTCGTTGGTTGGCACAT
Source organism: Oryctes rhinoceros (assembly GCA_020654165.1). Lineage (NCBI taxonomy): Eukaryota > Metazoa > Arthropoda > Insecta > Coleoptera > Scarabaeidae > Oryctes > Oryctes rhinoceros. Next base: position 1,297,158 of record JAIOKQ010000548.1, on the reverse strand, counting down.
CCTACGTGGATACTAAATTGCCGAAACAGCAGAATAGAGAGAAAATTAACCTATAAATCGCATGTTCGTATAAATAGTAGCGCAAATTTATGATTTAATAATTAAATAAAACGATCAAAATTAGATTATTTTCTATACCGCTAATGATATTAACACACAAACAAATTTTTGAACGAGATACGTCGATTCTTCCAACGTCCCCCAGAATGGTGGCTTACTTTGAACGAGGAACAACTTATATATTTTTTACGTAATTGGAATAACAAGATAAAGATATGTATTTCCAATGATACCGCACAAGTAATACTTTAGCTTGAGGAATAGTAAGATATGCAGCGATAACTCTTTGTTATGCAAAGTTAGTTAGGGAACAGCGGCAAATTCTCCTGCGGCGCTAGGTTAATCGAATGAATTACTTGCTAGGTAACGTAGTCGTAGCAATTGCAACAATTTAGTGTCGTTATATCCCGCATTCGTCGCATTTTCGTAAGTGACCGGAAGATAAGGGAAGGAATTATCTTATGCTCGCGCACGTGATGGATAAGTTGCTTCGGAAACATCCCGCGCAGCTAGATTTTTATTTTAATATCTCTGATTAGTATTATCTGTATTCATATAACGCCGAAATAACGTTTGTTAATAGGACTTGAATATTACTTAAGTAACTTCATTGTAGGCTCAAGACTAATCTAGCGACTCCTGTTTCGTCACTCTGTGTGCGCCTCAGCCATTAGATTTACGTATTAAGCGCTCTAACTTCTGAAAGCTTTCACTTCGATTCTAGTTTGGCGCTAAATATACAAAATTCGTTTGTGATGTACCCACTTACATGCTGCGATATTGCTAGGTGCTTTCTTTCGTTTTTCTTTGTTGAGATGATTGATCAAATTTGACATCACAAATTGTTTAAAATCTACAATTATATTTAGAAAACAATCGAGATCTACCGAGGAAATAACCACGTTCAATTGTTTTGCGAATTTCGAATGTTCTTAAAAGAAAATCTAAAATTTATTTATTTATTATTCCTGCTTCCAACGAAATGAATGCTTCGCTGTACGCATTTCATACCTTTTCTTTAAGAATACAAAAAAAGTGAAATCCGTAGGACAACGATTGCCGAATATACGAAAAGAGGTATTCGCTACAACTTCGTTGTTGAAGATATGAAGGGCATACGTATGCGACAATCCTAATGTATTCCTAAAATCCAAACGCAATTTTCACGATCTTCAATCTACATCTTGCTAACAGCTAAAGTTATCTATTCGAGTCCGCATTTCACTCCTATCCGTGCGATTTCGCGTCTTTCAGTTCTTGCAGCGCCATTCTACGTCAATTTATTCGTAGCGTATAAATCTGCCCATCTTCTACGTATGCGATATACGTATGCATCTTAAGGACGTAAAAGAAACGTGCTCTTGTTAGTTTATTAGATAAGACAAGTTAAAGCTGTAGCGAGCCAAATGTAGTTTCCGGAATACGCGAATCAAACCCGTTCGGTAAGATGGAAGGCGCCTTCTGAACGAAGCGTACAAATACTACGTCCCCGGCATCCGAAAGCTTTTCCATCGATTTGTTTGCGCTAGCTCCTGAAGGAATTTATCTCTTATCAATGCGGGATCAAATAGATTTCTTTATCCGAGTGTAGAAACTGACGGGGAAGTCGGCGATTGCGGAGCGACAAAACGACCTGAATTTAAAATTTCCGCTATCTTCGGCAAAGTGGGGGTCGTTTTAAGTGGATGTTGGAATTGTACCGAACGAGGATCTTAAGCGGAATTAAATCAATCAATTGTTCCAATTAAATTTTAGATATTTTGCGGCACCGCACTACCTATTTGAACAAAGCTGTGGTGTGCAGTGTTTGACGAAAGAAAGACGCATTTTAGGTGCAGGAGAATGTTTACGATGAAGTCCTGAAGAGAAGGGCGCCTTTGATGCTTTAAACGTTGATTTTAAGAAGCAATACATTTCGATGGGTTTTATTGCCCGCAAAGCTTAATGGTTAACTATAGCGCTCAAATTACGTCAAAAATCGTAACCTTCGTGATTGTTCCTACGTAACATGTGTGCGAAAATGTAATACCTACTAACCGGTAAAAACGATACAATTTACGGTTGCATTGCTTTTACGCCGGTGATCTGTAATAATACATCTCCGAAGATAATCTCCTAAAGGTTACGCCATCGTAAACGGTAAATTATTATTACCGTTCCACGTCGCAATACGTATCGCAGGTCCTGGTGATTAATTTATTCCAATAATAAATTAACCTATCCGTTTCCGTACGTCTTTAATCCTTTAATTGGCATCTATAATGTAATTATGGAGTGTAGGTTGGTGTTGTTGCGCCGATCCCTGCGCTTCGAAAGCCTAACTTTGATCGACTTGCCGTTGGAAGAAGATGCGATTAATATATACGCCCGGACGTAGGCGTAGATCATTTCATGGAACATATTCTAGAGCGATATCCGATAAGTCAATAACGCACGAAATAAGACGGCGGCATTAAATTGCTGAGATTGTTAATTTATTTGTTTGTTAAGAAACTTCGGTAAGGTCATATTTTGTAGTGATTAATCAAATGTTTCGGCACAATTTGTTGGTAAAGATAAAGATATCGTGATTTAACGTGTTTCAATGTTTATAGGTACTGGTTAACACGTTACCGAGGTCTTCTAGCACGTTCATCCAACTTATCACATTACAATAAGTAAAAGTATTATATCTAAAGAAGCATATTTTCCATTTCTACCTCTTTCGCCAACTTTATTTGATTCGTTCCTCTTTTATATTGCAAATAGTTTAAACGTAGGCATCGATATATTCCGCCTTTTTCAAATAAAACGTTATTTATATCCTCTAGTGTAAGATATCTCCATCACTTACTTACAAATTGATTTTCGAGGATGATATGTAAATTTATTTCTGGACGTAACTTCCACGCAACTCTATATACTTAATACAGCGATGTTACAACTTTCTTTAACCAACTCAAATAATAGGACCAATCACCTCTATCATTCGGCGTGAGCTGTTTTCCCTCAATACATTTTTTTCAAAATGTTCGGAGTGTCGAAAAAGAAAGAAGTCGCGTAGCGTAACTGGACTAATCTAGCTGTCGGAATGGCTTCTCTCTTTGGTTTAACGTCGTATCCGACCATCGAATTAGCAAGTAATCGATGAAGATTACGCCTTGCGAATCCTAAAAAAATCGTCGTCATATTTTTTCCGGCAGATGGAATCGCCATCGCCTTCTTTGGTAGCCGTTCGTAGAGAAAATCGCATTTTCCTCCACGTCCACGTCTCATCTACAGGCCGCATAATGTCGCAGTAAATTACTCGTACTGCACTTAAACAAGTTCTCAAACGTCGTTCCGAAGTTGTCACGCGAAGTTTTTCATCCATCATCAGCAGACCCGGCAGCCATGACGTTCACTGACTCCATATCATGAATTTTATTGATCGTATCGTTCGCATCGTCATCGAAATGCGACGACCTGGGCGCTCGTCATTAAAGACGGACGTTCGGTCGCAACTAAATTCGTTGAAACGGTATACGATGGGAGTCATTAAGGGCGCACGGTCGTTATCAAGTTTATCCTATTTCTCTTTGGCCTCTGCGAAAGAGAAATCGAATCGCCCATTCGACAAATCGATCATTCCACAAATATATAAACTTACCTATTTTCAACAGCTCTCGAAACAAGATTAACCTAATCAGCGAGGTACATCTATTACTTTAGGCGAAACTAAATGATTATGGTTAAACATAACAAAGTGAAGCTTTAAAATTGCAAGATTTACGAATAAGGTAGGTGAAAAAGGAAGAATATCGGAAACAAATTCTTGAGATGAGATTTTGTAAAAGGCGTGGAAGTAATTAGAATGATAGATGGTAAGGTTAATAAGAGAAGTATGCTGAGATGGAGTCTAAGAAAGATTAAAGGTTACTCGCGGTGATGGCGTTAAGAAATTTTAATTCAAAGGGAAACCGCGTACTACGGCTTAAAGCAGCAAGGTGAAATAAAATTTAACCGCCAGGTCCTTTTCGCCATCGAAAAATCGACCGGGACTCCTACAATATATGATAAATGCCTCCATTAAATGTAAATTAGGGTCTTGGGAAGTAATATGGAATTCAGAACATCCGTATTATAGCGATATATTAGAAAATTCCCAATAACGTCCTTAAAAATATAATATTGCCGGCAACCTTTTTTATTGGAACCTCTCGGTCGTCGATTTACAATTTAAAAAATCTATTTTCTCAATTTATCGACCTTAGTTGAATATCTAGGTTCTTGGTATAAATAATTTGGTCGATTTTTCACATTTCACAAACTATATACCTTGTTGCTCCGGTGTTCTGTTCCGAACAGCTTACAGGTCTCATCTTGGAGTTAAAAACGAAGGTTAATAAAGCGTTATTTAATCCTCCACTTTCCATCGCGGCACAATTCTTTCTTTAGCTTTGTTTAATGCATTTAGTTTTCAAAATGAAGGTAACCGCTCTCATATTTTGCGTTACTTGTTTGTCTTTTTAGAAACGGACGAACTATTAGCGTAGTACTAAATTATAATAATCATACGTACTTAATAACCAGACTAAATTTCCCGGAATTTCCCCCTTTTCCGCCGTATAAAATTTCCTCATCGCGAGATATAGGTGTTCGAATAACGGAGTGCCTTTATTGTTTATCGAGTATACGTAACGCGGTGTATGATGTCTTCATGGTCTGACGTATATCAGGATCGAATTGCCAGTACATTAAAGCACGGCTCCTGAAGCTTTATGTAGTCGAACAATATTCGCCCTATCCGATCGCTTTCCCCCGCCCCACATCTATATTTAGTTATGTACGTAGTGAGCTTATTTAAAGAAGAACGTTTGTTTCGCCGAGTTCGCAAGACTTGTTTCGCTCGGTCGAAACGGGAGATTGTGGTTAATGCACGAGAAAACCGGAAACGACTCGATCCGAGAAGCTGTACTTTATTATTAAACGGATAGCGGTATGTTTCGATGTACGCGGTCGGCTGTCCTTTGTAGTTCCTGTGTACACGGCTAAACTACAATGCATGTTATTATTTAGACAGACCTCGGATGCGTACAACCGGCATTTTTGTTATATAAGCTTTACGTCTGTATTAAGTAGAGAGGACAAAACCGAGTGAAATCATGTCTTTTTCGCAACGACTAGACAGATTCGTGTCTATTCGTCTCAGATTGCCTTCTCGTAATCCCGAAAGTCGATAAAACACGAATCTGTCTATTCATTATGTTATAATGCAACAATCAGATACATATATCTGCCGTTATTGTCCATTAATAACATATCCCGTCCTACTCTATAAAATTGAATACAAAATAAACGATGTGTCGTATTCCTTCCAGGTCTCCATGCCCTGCATTTGATTTTGATGTATTTCGAACGTTGTTTTTTACCGCGAAGCAATAACTTAGCTTCGGGAACATCGACACATCTCTCAACACCGAACTTTCGCGGCGTTGCGGGAGACTAATTATCTGCCTCGTGATTTAGTCCGTTCGAAAACCGAATAAAACTTTTCTCTTTACTGTCCCATTACAGATTTAACTTGTGTAACGAAACAGAAAAGCTCGTTCGGAGAGAGGAGGGCTTTAAATTGTTACAAGCTCGAAAGCGGAGGCGAAAATAGATCGTTATTGGCTATCGCGGTATCGCGCAATAAAAAGGGGGAGTTCAATATTGATGTTCTAAACATCGGTATCTTAAACCAGCGACGCAGAGAAAATCACGTGAATTCGTTTTTCCCCTTGTACTTCTTGTGGCAGAGTACAAGTATTGAAAACACATCAAACGATGCGTAGAAACAATCGCCAGAATAACGAACATGTTTCTGCCTAACCAACGTCATCAGCGTTGCTGATGTTTTCTTTCCCAATATTGCTTTCGTCGTGAGCGATTCCACTGCGAGGAGCTGTATTCGCGTTATATTGGTAGTATTGCCTTATCGACTGTTAGTTGGATCTTCCAAGTTGAAGGGGAAGCCCTTACGAAGCTCAAGCAACTTCCTTCCTGACGACACGCAACATTTTCTAATTTAATGTTGGTGTTTTTAATTGATAACGTTAGGCTAGGTAAGGCATATTTTTTTAATACAAACGTATTTAATGAGAATTAGTAATGTTTACCACAAAAGGCAAAGAGATCATTCCACAAACCATATACATACATTGCAAAATGGAATGTATCATTCCATTTTGGAATGATTACGCTACTCAACTAACGGATTACTGTGGCGTTTACATTCCGGATGGCATTAACTGTTCTGAGGCCATAAATAATTCGTTTGAAGAGGGAACATATCACGACGTAAATTGCTACCAAAATGTGGCGAATGAAATAAATCGTTGTGTCACATTTGTGTTGTAAACGTCTAGCGTTGGAGAGGAACCGGAAGAATCAAGTTATTTTTGTATGTTCAAGTGGCGGTTTTTCTGATCTATTATTTGCGCCTTTCCGAATAAACGAGCGAATTTGTTGTTTTTTTTTTTTTCTCTTTAATGGAGGACATTAAAGTTCTCGACAACCGTAGAGACTATTTCATGATTGATGTCGTAAGCGTTTGAAGAAAATTATTTCATCTAATATTATATGTACGAGGACGTGTTTATACAAAATAAGAAGACGGTGATCGGAAAAATATACATCTAGAAGTTTCTATGTTATGGAGATTGTTAAATTCGTGCAAACATAGTCTGCAATAGAGCTGATGAGCTACTGCGTTACAAGGTTGTAAGTTTGTATCGCGCGAATACTTAATTCCTCCGTTTTGGACCAACTTTTGGAAACGTTTTGGTAACGCTTTGAATATTTAATGCGAATAGCTGCAACCTTCCTAATTCGACTACGTCTTCATGCAGGCGTAGCGGAGCTATGCATTCGAAAAACTTTGAAAAGGAGGCATTCTGAATTAATTTTCGCGCGTTTAACCACCATTATTCCCTTAGATCGCAGGTAATTCTTAAGCCGATCGTTGTCTATAAACGTCAAAATCTATATATTTAACCAATGCTTTCCTTTGTGGCTACCATTCCTGATTATTATCTTGTTTGATAACTTGCCGTTTAACGACATCTTCAGACTTCCCAGAAAAGCAACCTAAAAGCTAAAACGACCCAAGGGTTCTCACATACATTTGCAAGTACTTTAAAATTCAATCAATGCCCTACACATACATTCCAGCGGAAAGGCATTTCCGAACGGAAAGAAGATGTTTTCGTTTCTCAGCTAACAATAGGATTAACTCAAGCAAAACAAGACCTAAAATTACGGCGTTGTATTGGATTTTCCGCGATACACCCACGTGCGTTATCACCCTTACGGCGTGTTTGACGGCGAAAGTGGAACCCCCTCTTCGTCAGCATCAATACCAGCGAAGCGGACGTAACCGTGTTCGCATTCGCAAATTATATTTTGACCTTTAACGTATCCGGCCCTGCGTCAAAACTGATCATAACTAATAATTAATTAGATGATTAATTACGTAGATCCAAAGTTGTTCGGTTTCGGGGTTTCGGTTTTCGGGTTCGGTAAACAACGTACAACTTAGACGTTTCGCGAGGAATTCCTCGCTTAAAGTTGGTTCTCTAACTTGATTCAAGCATTTCATCTTGGATCAAGTTAATCATCTTAAATGACTGTTTTTAATTGACTTTACGTAATTAGAAGAAGATGATTTCCAAAAAGAATCGTATAAATATCGTTAGGTTAGTTCCGGACAAAGAATATTAATTCGATTATTCAATAATTAAATTAATAAACGATTATCTCGCTTGTAACTAGAGATTTAAATTAATTTTAATTAATCCTTAACTAAAACTAATTTAATTAATAACTAAATCAAGTTAATACAAAGCTAACAATAGCTCATAGTTAGTTTAATTATTTCCATTGCGTTAAAATCACGTCGACATCTGACACGCCTGATAATATAAATTTCGCGTTGGCCTACCATCCTCCCGTCTTCACGAGTCTCGATTATCGCCAGTAAGTCGATGTTAAACATCCCGTTCGGGTATTGAATGGGGAAGTGCGTGCGGCTTAAGGGTAATTTTAGTTGTTAGGTGCTAAGGGACCTATCTGGCTTGCCGCAAATGTTGTCTCCTAACCGGCCGGGGAGATACGCAATTACGAGCAGGAAGTTTGCTTACATGGGTAAATATAATCGCATTAGTCAAGAAATACGTAAATGCTGGACGGCTCGAAACTTGCGGATTTCGTTGAACGAACATTTCATAAGACTTCTAGTTTGGGAAATTTCATAAATATATTCGATCAAAGTTGTACAACCACCTTTTCGATTAAAAGTATTCGTTCGGTAACGAAACAAACGGCATATCTCGAAGCGCTACCTTTTTCTTGATGGCATTGTAGCAAAGCCTTCCATCCGATCTTAAGAAACTAGGGCAACGCAAACCAAGTACCTTGGGATTCGAGGACTTAATGGAATATTGATTTTTAAAAAATGAGAGAATAGCTTTTCGCCAATTCGGAAATATAAGCTTGCAGCAGGTGGTGGAGTCAATTTCTCCTATCGATTTTAGCGATAACATTTACGGTCTTTCGAAGAGGAACGAGTACTATATAAATATATGTTGCGACGGAGGAATTACTTGATACGTGAAAAATTCGTGTTTTTTCGACGTAATAAGCTAAGGAAAAACGGGCATTTTTCGTATTTCGCAGAGGAAAGCCTATATGTCTTAGTTTGTAATACGACTCCAACTGGTTTTTGCCATTTTAATATCAGCTTATCCATCTAATCAGGGTCAATAATAAAGGAGGTAACCAGTTAATTTGGATACTGATGTTGGTTTTTCTCATCGGCACTTGTGGGCGGCATGATAAATACCTCTATCAAGGAAGGCAATGCTTAATTTTGAAGCCTTCCAATTAATTTACCTTGTCAAACTCTGAGAAATGATGCTCTGCTTCGGCAATGATCACGAACCACTCTCCGCTAAGCCATTTTCTCAAATTTGGCTAAAGAAAGAATTTCGGCGAGGCAACTCTTGCTCTTGATTACGATGGAAGAAGCACCAGCTTGTACTGCAAGTGGATTAGTAGCGCTGTTATGCGATTATCGATGAATGCCCTAGGACGTTATCATGATGCTAGAGAATTTATTGCTTTCTTCTCTTTAATTCGTTATAATAGATCAGCATAGTATTTATCATCCTCTCTTTTCCAAATATGCAGTAAAGATTATGCTTTGCGAATCCCAAAGGATCGTCACCGTAACTTTTCGCTTCTCCGGCTGAAGGAATCGTTTTCGCCTTTTTTGGTGTAGGTTCGTCGGGAAAAGTCCACTTTACCGACTAATCTTCCTCAGAAGCTCGCTTGCATTGCAAACGTTGCTTCGAAGTCATCACGCAATCTCGTAATTGGTCAATTGTAAGCAGACGTGGCAACTATCTCGCTGATAGCTTTCTCGTAGTATTGTTCTAATAGACGTTACGTGGAGCGTCCGCAAAGGAAATTGGCGTTCCAGCAATAGTAGAATTAGTTCCGAATCAATTCCACGATTGTCTCAAGACACACAGTTAATGCTGAACCGATTCGAAACATTTCATTGTCGAATCGCTTGTATAATCGATCATATTGTATATCTCTGGCATCATAAACCAACGATTTTCTCGATTTTTTCCCTCCGAATTTTGCAGGATATTTATAGCACCGCACTTTTTGTCTAACGGTAAAAAATTGATATCAATAAAAAGCGAGACGCCTATAAAACTGTTTTTGGTGTATTTTACGTGGACTATAAAAATGTTTTTTTGCTTACATTTTATCCGAAACATATTAAATTCGGCAAACAGAAATGTGATAAACGGGAATTGGGACGGGCGACCTGAAATTTGCTTTTAAAATGAGCAGATTGTTATCGTCGTCATCATCGTCATCATCGCGTACCATTGTCCGTTGTGAGCGTACATCACCGGAGCTTCGTATGTGTAGGAAACAAGCTTCGAAATACCTTGTTTGTTGATCATGTTTGTTAAAATAAGTAAATTTACGCGTGAAAAGGATGAGCGTTAGCGTTTTATGTGTACCATCCCGCGAGATGGTATTGCGGGTTCTAATGAGTTTCAAAATGAAAGGGGCAATCGTAACGAGATATTGAGAGAGCTGATTAAGCCAAATTTCGATCGTGCCTCTCTTTTCTTAGATTACGCTGCTATTAATCGTCTTTGCATTAACCGCGTAGTTCAATACTTCCACTTGTCATTAATCATTGATTAATTGATCATTGATTAATGTCATTAATCATTGATAACAAAAGCGCTGATGATAATATTTATTATATATTATCTTTAGGCATACAAAGGATGCAATCAAATCATATCATACACTGCTTGTTCGAGTGTTTCATTTAAATCATCCAACTTTTCATTGGCAGATTGGCAGGTTATCTGGACGAATGAACGCGAATAGAATCATTCCAAAATGTTTGCGGTTTTGGTCCATAAAGTTAAATATACATTTTGCACCTATAAAGTTGTAATTTAACACGAAGCTTTCATGCACGAGGTTACATTTTCCCGGCATTTACGAGCGTCGACCCGGGAAAACCCATAACATTTCTACTAACGGCTCCCCCATCGCTGAAAAATACCGCAACAAATATATAAATTCAATACGAAGTTCGGTAATATCACTGAACCGCGTTAAGATTCACATCGAAGCGCTTAATATTTGATGAAAGTTTCAACGGCGTACTTCCACCTATCCGCGGATTACTTCTACTTCAGTCAATTATTGGTTCTTCTCGAGATGTCCACACACACGTTGGATCCTCCATATTTGCATTCACATCCGCATCAGTACGAAACTAGCGAGAGTAGCTACGATACATCTTCTTGGTAGAGAAAAATACGTCGCACGTAGGATTGAAACGAGCTATTCTATGACAATTTCGTACTATCGCGCTTCCTCGATTCGTTCAATTACAAATACAAAAGCTTGAACTTATCGAATTTACAAATAGCGCCTCTGTCGGAAAGAGCGATATGTAAATTCCAACGGATCCACGTTTGTTAGGAGCAATGCAACGATCGCCGGATTATTTCCAGCAGACGATATTTGCAGAAATTTATTTTGCTCAACGAACCGTTTTCTAACAATAGGCAAAAAAAAAAAAACGTGTTCGGGCAGAGATACGCTTCCGCTCGTAAGTTGTTTTGTAATCGCCATTGCGGGAGCCTGTAGCGAATGTTAACAAGATGCTCCGGATGTAAACGGGGGCATGAAATAACACAATTTTTTAAAAACAAACTTTTCTCGATTTAACTAGGGATAAGCACTTGTTAAATCAATGTCTTTATGTAGGTCACATCCAATGTTCATTAAGGCGTGGCCGTCGACAATACTGCTTTCCTTGACTCGTTTTTCACGCACTTTAGTGTAAAAAAAGGACATCCTCTCCTTGAATTAATAAACACTAAAAATATTTCTACATTCGGAAAACACGATTCTAGCAGAGTTTTGTGCTTTTTGCCGTTAACAGCAGCGGCCACGTCTCTTCTTAAACAGCTCACCAAACAGCACTAGTTCGTTGCTTTGGCTCCTTTCCAAATTGTCTTGGAAAACATTGGGGATGATTGGAGTTCTTTTGAAGATCTTCTTTTAGTTGTCGAAATATTCCAAGTACATTAGTCACTTAATGGTACATACGCTTTCATCCGTTTAACCAATGCAAAAACATCAATCATCAATTATTACTACTTGAATTTCAAAATATTGTCGAGATGTTCAACTTTTTACAACGTTATCGAGTGTAGAGGTGGTCGTGTTTAGTATTTCGCGTCGTATCGTGCCTGTAAATCGCTTTTTTTTTAACAAGATTTTATCGAATCAAAATCTCGTCGCTCTCCAAAAAAAAAAGATATTCACCATCCAACGTCTGATATGATCTTGCTTAAACTTAATGCCAGTTTATTAATCTGAATTTCGGAAGACGTCGGCTCGAGTAGAACAATCGCGTTCCCTTCGAGTCTTTAATAATATTCTCAGCGGATTCGTCGGGGTGCACCTTCATATTTCCAATAAGCTCCATTCAACGGCACACATTCAATTCCGAAGTTCGGCGAGATGCTGATGCAATTTCGCATTATTAGCGAACTGTGTGCTGCTCTCGACATGGCGACAAAATGTGCGCGTATACCCCGTACTCTCAACGATCCGCTCCGTTATATTTCCATCGGATTCGAGAGAGACGTACGATGGATCGAAATACGAAAGAAAACTGATTCTATACCACGTTCACGCTTCGCGGACTGTAACACGGGGCGCAAATACGGGACGTAAGTGGTTTTGTCGGATTGTGCGCTAGTGTATATTGCAGTATTCGGTGGCGACACCGTGTTGTTTTCATGGTAGGAACATGAATTTCATCGGATTATAATAGCAGGAGCGCGCAACGAAAATACCAAATCAAACTAATAGGCGTTAGGGAAACGTAAGAATCTTTTTTTTGTATTAGCTACAGCCTTTAAATACGTCACAGTACTTCTAAGCAACAATGACTTTTCGCCGAACTCATTTGCTCTTTGTTTTTCAGGATCACAACTGTAAATACTGAAAAACAATCGTATGTTTTCTGTTTGAGAGAGCCGTAAATGCGAAAGCAAGTAAGCAAATTAGAACTTTACAAAAAACTATGTAACGGTTCTTATATTTACGTTTATTCTTCACGGTGAGAAGAGAAAAAGCTAGGAATCCCTAAGAAAATTCACGAAATTTAAATGTACGAGATTAAGATAACCATCCACTTCTTCATAATTTCCTCACGAATCTAATTACACAACGTATTAATATCGCATTCCGTTGGAAGTTATGCGCTTCCAAACGGGCGCCGGTTAACATTAAAATCCCCGGAGATGTATAAACAACCCGAAGCTGGCTGCAAGAAGATTGTTCGCGAACGAAGTTCATGTTATTATAATCAGCTTGCGTTTGGGCTTTCCGAAAGGAACGAGAAAGCCTCGTTTTAAATCAAGACCATCGCGTTAGATCGATATTTTATCGGGTGCGTGAGGGAGGACGTGTACATCGGTGCGAAATTGAACACGGCACATTCGCAAGTGCCTCTCCAACGTGTAAACACGGCCAACGCGTCGAAAATAAATTTCGCAGATTGCGAGCGATCAACTTCTCGCCGTGTAAGATGGTCTGTTGCTCCGGTGGATTACGTTGTACGTTTCTTCTTCGTCTTGCCGAGTCGCTATCCTCTCAGGGCAGATATTTGTGGAAAGGTTCCTGCGCGGATAAAAATTGCTCGGAGTAAGAGGGGACGGTGTTAAACTTCTCTGTAATGATGCAAATGTACCCTGCAGCTTAATAAAATCGACACCTATTTTAATATTTAAGCTGCCATTAATGACCACATCAACCCATCTCATCTTACCTTGATTGCCGTAAATAAACGTATGTATCTACCATTAAATACTTTCCTATTGAAGATCGTAATTATTTGAAAGGCCCCTGGTGTCTATCACTGAGTAACTGATTAAACCTGCTAGCTACCGCCACGATTTATTGACAAGTAACCTTTTCGCTTCGTTGGCCTGCTAGAAGCAATTAGCGTGCTGTACCAGCCTTAAAATGTCACATAAAAGTGAGGACGAAACGTTGACAGAAGCTACGAAAACTAGGCTGTTTCAGCCCGTATAATATTGTCGACTATGGAAGCCTACGTGATAAATAATGGAAGCTGTTTGAAGTTTTTCACGTTTTAGTTAAAAGGTAATGTGTGCGAAGAAGCCTTTTGGATAAATTTTTTGATGTAATGCGTAACGTGGACATTGCACAAAGATCAGTTGGTAAAATGGATTCTTCCTCGTTCATCGCCGGACATTTTTCACGTTTGTATTTGAATTCATTCCAGAAATGATTGACCAAAGAAACGCACGAAATTGCTAAACGTGTTGGCGATGAAATATGCTAAGCGAGTCAATAGTACGCCTATGTACTTCTCGTAAGAGCCGAAATACGCCAACTCCGGTTAGTTGGTCTATTCCCAAAACAATAATTGGAACCGCGTCCAAACAATTTCCATGAAAATAATTTTCCATCTCGACACACCGCATAACGTCGTGTTCAAAGTTCTTCAAACTACACTCCGCCAATACATTTTCGATTATACTTCCTGGAACGGTTATTGTCCAAGCGGCTGGCGGCAACAACTTTGTGCACTCGGGGGCTCTCCAAGTTGCGGTAGTGTAACGCGAAGCGTTCATTTGTTACGGTCGGTATTAGTTTCCGTTACAAGCGCTGCTTTTCGGTGCAGCTCGGCTCTCCGAATTTTTCGAAAATCGATGTTGAGGAACTTTGTTGATCCGCTATGGATGACAATTGTTTGCAAAATTAATTCGTCTTAAGCCGGCAGGTGCATCTCTACGGCTTATACATATCGTGTCCGTAGGCGGAGAATAACTTTGAAATAATAACGGCTTGAGAGCTTTGGACAGGTCGAGCATGTATATCTACGTATCGACATTGTTGCTAATTGCCTCGCATTTATCCTCCCCAAAAAATCTAATTGATTTAAATTGGCGAAATTCCTTCTTCTCTTGACTATTCGGCTACATCGCTGCATTACGACATTATTAAAAGCAAAGAAAGGAAGTAAAAAACTAACCTTAAATTAGTTCCCCTAAAACGCCTAACTTCGGCCTATACGGACGTCCCTCCTCCAACCTTTCGGATAATTAGGTCGCAGAGAACATTCGTACATCAGCCAAGAAAGAGAAGATAAATTCTCTATATCTAATTTCGGCTGTCGCCCGTATTATCCCTTAATTACTTACTTTCACCTCTAGAGAGACATCGTGCCGCGCTCAACCAAAATCCGCCATCCGCTAATAATGATTTAGAACCGGTAGATGAGCTAATATCTTGTTCCTCTTCGGAATTTATGTTATGCGGTTACACCGGTACTCTATAAACCGGCATATATCGTGCGGAATTTCTACATGTTTTGGCATCGTAACAGGAATTTTACGGATTATACAAATTTATGGCATTCGCGATGATTTACGTACGTACATACTGTGCTCTTCTAATGTATGAACCTGCGATATTTTTCTTTTTGATGTGTTTTAAGACCGTAATCTATCGCATTGTTTATGAGCACTAGAGCTAGTCCTGCTCGAATGCCACGCGTTGCACTTATAAAGTAGATACTTGCACCTTGACGAACGCCTCCAAAACTTTCAATTTGATCGATCCGCTTGTACGTTCCGTTTGAGAAACGATGAATTTACGTCATCATTTACTGCGTACGTGTGATTAGTCCTAATTTGCTTCCTCGTATATCCTTCCATAAAACGCAAACGAAAGGCAAGATTTACACCGTGAAGTCCGGTAAACTGTTCGAAAGTAAATGCGGCCTCAGATATGGCGTAAAATATGGACGCGAACCATAATATTTTATTGAGGATAATTACGAAAGTTACGAAGCTTTATTGACATATTATATTACCTTTTACGGGCGTATTACCAGCCCGGCTATTGCGAATCCGACATTCTGTTCATTTTATTGCCTATACAGAATAAATGCAGTCGGTGGAAAGCTTAAATTGGCTGTACGTTATTTCTTCGTTGCTCTACTTTTGTTTTCTGCTCTTCTGAACCTATTCAATTACAAGCAAGTTCGCTAGATTTATAACCGACTATGCGAGTTTGTTCTTTGGCGACGAGTTAAATTTATTGGACAGGTTAAAAATTGCCTTTCTGGCGAATCCACGGATCTTTCCCATGAAATCTAGAGCTATGTGCTTTATGGGATTAGAACGAATAAGCGTTTTAATAATCTTGCAAGTATTTAGAGAGCTTAGTAGTCGTTACTAGATATAAATTTTCCACCTATTTTCAGCGTTTAGAGTCATCAATGTCATCGAAGCTATATTGGCACAATTTTTTCGGTTACCGTTATATGAAAATTGTTCATAACGAGTCTACCACGATGTACAAAATATTGGCTATTACAGGAAGGATATTTCCTGTTTGATCAATATTACTAGACTAGAGAAGCGACGATGTCTTATGAAGTAGGAAAAGGACTAATTAGCTACGGAAATCAAGCTGTTCTCATAATATAAAGAAACCACGTACGAATATTCAAAATGCTCCGCCCGTTACGAACTAACCAACGCTTGGCGTATAATTTTGCAGCTGCGATGAATTTTTTACGTGCGGTTTTAATTAGTCACGGACAAAACGCTTGGAGGGTCCTCCAAGATTTAGAAGTTACCTGGTACATTTTTTTGCGAGGCCCCGTTAAAGCTCCAATTTACGAACATATATTTTAAAAAAAACAAAATGTGTTGGTTCCCATCGATATACTGTAAAAGTGTCTTCAGACATTCATTTTTTTTGTTATTTACAGGAACAACTTCATTGTAAGCCCGCTTAATTGGCAAAATTGTACGAACAACTAAAGGATCCGTAAGTTATGTTACGTTAGCTATGCTGCAATATCTGAAGTGTCGATGTACTTTTACTTTTGGAATAAACGCTAACTAGATTTCCGCCCTTTTATTGTTCATATTGTTGAGCGGCAAAGTCCGATGTCCTCGAATTAACTGAGAGAATTTAATCTTGCACGTTCGAGGACGGATTACGCAAGAACAATATAGACAATAAGAAACCATCGCGCCCTCGAATTGGAATCGGGTGCGCTAGATTACGTTGTGCTTTGTGGAATCTTAAAGCTTCCGCGTTAGCATACGAATAGGTTAGGTTGCAACTAAAATTTTCGCGAAGATGGCACTTTCTTAGCGCATTCGTTATTATTATAATAATTTCAGAGATAATCGAGAGCTGTACAACAAATTAGAATGTCCCTCCAGTATTTCACTTTATTGCTCGTTCTCGGTTAGCTTCCTTCTATCTTAAAAATTCGGTAATACTTCGATTCTTCGGCAGAACTACCAAATTTAGACGCGAAGAAGCTTCTCTAATTCAATTTTCAAACGTACATGCCGCAGTTCAATTTCTGTAGAATCTTAGGATAAGCGTTCTTATTGAACTTCGTTAGTGAGGGATTTAATGCTTTCGCGGAAGAGAATTTTCGAGAATCCTTTAGCGAAGGTAATCATACGAAAGCTTTAATCGCGAGGGATTCTGCATCTCTTCTTCTCATGACGCTAGAGGAGTAGGTCTCAGGATGACGTACGAATGCTACGTATTTAATTTTTGTAGGTAATACAGGATGTTTTGGTACGAAGACGTGGGTACTTAAGGGGACGATATAGAGCACATTATCTGGATCGTATAAAGAGACCGTTCTTTTTGAAACTTCTTCGTTTTATAAAAATGGGCAAATGAAGGACCAAAGCTCATAAATATCTTGTCTATTTTGATCTGGCCTGAACGTTAAATTGAAGATATTTGTGAGATGAATCATTGAACTTAATATGATTCCTCCTCGTTATCAATTACGTTGAAATATTCACTTCAAGACGAGAAAATAAGTATAAACGCCTTACACAACGTATTTCACGCAAAAATCACTGTTATCTTGACTATCGACCCGAAACAACCCGGTTTAACATTACGATAACGGTAACTACGACCCGAAGTTTAGCCGTGATCGCACGATAATTTCGTACGTCTTCTTTCCCTTCGTGATAAACCCGTACACCCTTGCGGGGCCTGAAGAACCCATCTCGTTATCCCCGTAACGACGCCCGACAATATTAAATAAACGAATCCTTCCACTCGATATTTTCAATCCGCGCAGTAGCGTTCGCGACCCCGATATCGGTCTCTATGGATGTCAACTTCTCGATTTACGCATTTTTTTGCCGTCGCTCGTCGCAATGACGTCGTAGAGGAGATTGTCGGAAGAACATAACGATCGGCTGAAGAACACCTCGTTACGGTATCCGAAAATCTATTGCCTCTGATGGATGTTCGGTTCGAGGCTTTGTGCGGAAAGGATATATTGCGACACCACGAACGTTCGGGTTATGGATGAATACGTTTACGTATGCGCGAAATAAGCGCGTCGGTTTATGGACCGTTTCTGGAATTTTCGTTTTTCGATGCTATACAATGAATGGTTTATATGTACATAGTTTGTATGCGACGAGAACAAGCGCGGGTTATATTCTAGGCGTTATGCAAGATCGAAATGCACAAAACAAATTCGTTCAGAACGAAAAAACAAACGACGACGCAGTAACGTTAAGAGAAGCAGTGAATAAATACGAGCACACATTTTTTTTTTTAAAACACGTCATGTAAGTTGCACGACTCAATTTCTAGTCTGCCTTGTACTCGTGCAGAAAGCATCCTAATGGTGGTTGAACATATTGAAAGCTCTTCCTATTCGCATGAGAGGAGAGTTAGAGCCGTGAACGAAGTTGTCTCTGCGGTACATCGAGAAAAAAAGCGGAAACAAATCATGGCTACCGCTATTTCAACGCATTCTACGGAATGGCATGCTTCTATATCCTTTTTGACGAATAGGTTTGAATTTAAGGAAAGTGCGAAGTTCGATGTAATATGCGGAGAAAAATTCCGAAAAATTATTCGGACGAAGATATAGTTGCTGGAAGTTGAGTGCTCTGACCGACGCTGATGGCTCTGCTTTCTGCCCTATTTTTATTATAAAAAATTGCATTTATCTACTTCGCTAACGTCGAGACTAAGCTGAGAATTTTAAACTTTCCGTGTTTATTAATAAATTCTTGGGAAAGTTCGGTAAAATTATTCATCGGTCCAGCATTTCCGCATAATAGTTAGTTATCCGTTTAATGTCTTGCTGAAAGCTTTATGTTTTTAAAACGCTATTTAAAAGTTTTGGTGATATATTTATTGCCCGCAAATCGATACGAAGCGGTAATAAACGTTTTCGTATTATATATAACGGAGTTATCAAGTTTTATAAAGTAGATGTAACCCGTTTGTGAAGCTGTATCTTCGTCGAGTTGAGACATGGCTTCCTAATCTTTTTAATCTTACGCTGCTCCGGAATACACAACGAGGTCATCAAGTATTGTTTTTTCTTGAATGGACAAACATTAACGTTTTCAGGAAAAGAGAGGATCAATTTCTATTCTTTGTGGGTTAACTTTTGGTATTATCGGTTACTAGAAATAGACAATACACAAGCACGTTAAAACTATTCGAGTCAATTTCGATATAAATCATCCGTGGTTGTACAACGAATTGTCCATTATCTTGGATCTTGTATCCTTCGTTCGCTTTGTAAATTTTATTTTATCTATCTTGCGAGTTACGACAAATTTCGCTCGAATATTTTCGACCGTAGACGGATAGCATTTATTAAATTCGACTTTCGAGTAAACATATCCCTTTCTCCGCGGATGGCAGCTAACGTCTGATTAAATTTTAAAAAGAATTGATATTGAGATGAGATAATCGCGTTATTTCTTGCGTCAATGCCGATCCTGAAATTCTCTTGGAACATGACGAGCTCACAGAAGTATGAATGACGGATAAGCTCTCAAGTGGAAGAAAGAATTGAGTTTCCAGAATACCGTGTATTTATTAATAAATCAATCACGAAGATCGACGTTTCGAAATATTGGAAGCATTGGACTTGCTGTAATTGATTTACTATGTGCTTTCGAAAAAAAAAAAAAATGTCGAAAGGTCCTATTCACCTGAAAAAGTGGTTATTATTTTTCTAACTTTGCTATCATTTTGTAACTATTCGATCGAGATTAATTATTAATCCGATGTGATTGTCGTGCAAGCGGACTATGCTTTGTATCGTTAATGCAACGGAAGTAAAAGGATTTCAGTTGAACCCGTGTCACTTCGCACGCGATTTCCCGTCGAGATCCACCGTTAAAGCGGTGGTATGTATACTTTACGGTCTGAATAGCGGCAACAAATTCTTTAAGAACGTTCAGCACTTTACATCTACGACACGCCATTGAAACGTCGACGCTTTTCACGTAAAAAGCATTTGTGCTGCTTGATCTTTACGAAGGAATCGTTGTTTTGTTTTCGGATTATGCCGGGTAATTAACTGTGAAAGGGCGAGATCGGAATGTACTTTTATTTTTTCGTTTTCTTCGTCTACTTGAAATGGAAGTGTTTTCAGGAACGGCGAAGTCGCAGTTCAATTGAAGTGGTCCATTAGAAGATCGTTCGCAGGAAATGAGCACATTGGTCTCGGACGGCGCTACGCGACGAACCACTTTATGTGCTTGCCGTGATGCATATAGCAAGTAAATATCTACTACATATAAATTCAGTAGTGTGCGGTATTTCGGCGAGCTTCATGCTGCGGTTTCACACCGCGATAATTTTTAATTTGTTTTACTTTAGATGAAGCAACGTCATATTTGCTTTTCAAACTAGATTCGTAAAGCTACGTTTTGTGTCTCCTCGAAATTACTAATTATACTAAATGAAAGCAATTATAATTTTGCGGTAGGTGGCGAAATTTTGTTTAATAGAAGGTCCAAACGTATGTCCTGCGCTATTGGTGACGAAAGCTCAAATGGAAGTTTCTTACTTTTAACGCTTCGTGTTCTTCAAACTTGCTTAACAGAAGTAAAAAAAAAATCAATCGAGATCAATTAGATGCCAAGTCGCTAACAACGAAACGAGGTACTTCTCCAATATCGTAAAGTATTGGACGTGGCTCATGAAATTAGGCTGACAAGATGGTGTGAAACTATGCGAACTAAATAAAAGCTTACGTCAGATGACTTGGAGCCATGGCAGAGCAGGATAGTGCTACGTAGTTTATGGCTGACCTTAAACCTATCTTCTTTCCCTCAAAGACAGTCCCAGATGATCTGTGGTTCCTTCGGGTTCGGTCGTCTTGTCGTGTGAAATACGCAGAAATGCTTTTGATTTGAGAGCACCAATTAGCCATGTCGATGAACGCTGCTTCTAACTCCTTAACCACGAAATCCTTATTGTGACTAGCGTAGTAGGCAAATAGCTGTATCTTTTGCAAAAGTCAAGGGTTTCTTTCTAAGATCATGTGAAAGTAAGGAGTCCTAAATAAGCCCGGTCTCAATCGGGCTTCGCTGTCTCTAACGATGAATCCTCTCAGATATGAGGAGATCTACTTTGACCAATTTAATTACGTTTTATATAAGTAAAAAACGTCAAATTAATATAAAAGATTGACGGTAATATGTAAGGATGGATAATAAAACAATTAAAAAGTAATTGAAAATTTTACTTGATAGGAGAAAGTTTACCATATTCAAATTAAACTGATCGGATAAAAAAAATTAGGTATCGATTTTCAAACGGGAAATATTACAGATTTAATAAAGGTCCGGGAAGGTACCTAAAATAAACACTTGTTTAATTAAAACCGGTGTTTGCGTTTACGTTTTGATGCGATCGTAGGGAATATAAAGCGTTCGTAGTTTGAAAATAAATCCGTTTTCATAACAGGCCTAATTCGACTCAAAGCAATCGCCGGATTTAATTTGAGATCAAAGTAATTTTACAGCCGGCAATTTCAAAATGAAATATAACTTGCATCGTAAAGGTCGCCAGCAAGAAAAAATTCATAAGTGAGCACGGCTATAAATAATAGATAATTGGCGAGATTAAAGAGGTCAAGAATGTTCTACAAAAAACCAAGAGAAATCTTAACAGAAGAGCGAGGCAGTAAGTGCGCTTAAAAGCCAAGAATTAGAAAAAAAAAACAACGAAAGGTGAGACTTCTTCACATGGAAGAGCTCGAACATCAAATACGAAAGCGTTTATTGGGAAAATCATCGCGCGTCGCAACGGTCAACAATGCTCTGTGATTTTTCCCATTTTTCAAGATCGAATTTTACTCGTTCGTTTTTACGTTTTTTTTTTTGGTTAAAGTTCACTTAATTTTAACGTTTACGAAATAAACAACATCGCTATACTTTAAGTTCTTCACGGGAATGTTGTTTCCTTTACAGCAGCACCATCTGCTCCCACTAAAGTTTTACAAAGTGAAGTGAACTGGAAATTTTTAATAAGACGGCGAGGTTTTGGCCCGTCGCTTCTCGTTGAATCTTCTTCTTTCTTTTAAAGGAAACAATTTAGTCTCAGTAAGAGTTTTAAGCGGTCCTCGCTACATTCTCGTTTAGCTTGATTTAGAGCGATTTATTACGTTAGTGCTTGTTTATTGTTTATAATCTGTAACGTTTTCATGTTTCGAGTGCGAACCGTGTCATGGTTAAACGAAGACTCGACGTTTCGCCCACGATCTATGGGGCTTCCTCGAGATAGGGAGAAGCTGTAAGCTACGGTTAGCACCGCAACTTAATGTGTAAACCGCGCCAGAGGCGAAGCTAATTGAGCCGAAAGCAGTTGATCACTGTAACTCACCTCAGGAGCTTTCGTTTAATCACAACCCGGAACAAAGCTTGGATTGACACCATCTAGATAAGCATTGTTGAACGATTAGGGCGATACCCTCTTACACGTGCCTGTTAGGAGAGTGGATTTGTTGCAGGTGCCGTGAGTTTTCTTAAAAACACTATAAATTTTAGCAGAATTTTACGAATACATGACATTACTGTCGTAATGTTGGATAAGATCTTCATTATGGCTAACGAAAAACATAACATCGCACGATGTTCAAACCAGAAAGGTATTGCCTTTGAAGGACGGCTGACAATGTAATTCCTCCACTTAAAAGTAATGTGAAATCAATTTATTTTTGCTTACTCATTGTTTGGCGTCTTATAACCATTTCATCTACATCAGGTAGCGGCCAAGCACCAATTTAATCCTTAAGCAACCCTTAAGCTGGCGTGACTTAATATTCTTATGTACACAGTTGCTCAGCCATAACATTCAGCGTCAAGATTTTACATAATTAATATCCTTCTCGTGTACCCTAACAATATGCTCATTATGATATTTAGAGTCCTTCTTCTTAATCTAAGTAAGCAAAATCCTTTTTATTAATTTATTTAATTTAGTTTTTCGATCATCCTTTTATTCATAAGCCTAATTAACTAATACGGATATACTATAGTGAGTGCTCGATGCAACGCTATGGCTTCATAAATTTTCCAATTACACCATCAAAAATTAGGGTACGTTGTAAACGGAAATTTAAAACAAGCAAAGTTGGTAAAATCAAAGTTAATATCAGAATTCAACCGGTTACGGCGATAAAAAAAAATAAACGGTGCCCTAATCTAACGCAGATATTAAACCACCTACCGTCAATAAGGGGGAACGACTCTTGATCCTTCGATGGAAATCTCCGTGAATTTTGAGAGGAGGGTTGTGCGAAGGGCGCGCACAACACTTTCCACCACTGCGGATCGGAGCGCACTGAGAGGCGCCTGGTTGACCGAGCTTTGCCAACCCCTACTACCTAACTGCTATCAGACAAGGTGCTTAAAAGTCTGAGGGGCGAGCTTATTTACTCTAAGAGAGATCAACATTAAACGTGCAAATAATTTGACCCCAATTATACGGATTACGACGCCGGCTACATTTGTCAATTTTTGGGGATAATCAACCTCGCATCGGCGGGGATATTACACGCCCAGAGGCGTCATCGGAGTCGTGAAGTGTTTGTTTTTTTGTCGTCTCTTCTCCTTCTTTGATTTTAAATGATAATCATCCGTCAGGAGTATTAATTCGGCTGTACAGCAAAATGTTCTAAAGTAGTGTCGGGATGCCATTTTGTTCCATTAGAACATACATAGTATTGGCTGTACGTTGCTTAAATGTTAAGTAAAAGCGACACGATATTCCTGAATATTGCAAAAGTTCCTAACCTTATAAATAGCGTTATCACTTACTTTTTCATTCCCAACGATGAGTATTTGATGGTAGACAGAATTTCAGTGCGTGACGCGCTATCATAGAGAGTTCACGTAACGCTAATAATTGAGGTTAGTTTTTCTTCTATCAATTTAATTTTTGTAAGGAGCTAGTATTTGATTTTATTTTGAACATACCGAAAGAGTACGAGGATGTTTCCGGATCTAACGACCGTAAAAAGAATAATTTATTCAACTTAGCAATTTCTCTCGTTGTTCAGGAATAGTCTCAGAATAGTGAAAATAAAATTTAGATCGCTTCTCAAGCAAACAGAACTATTTTGTTCGCGCTGTTTTAATTTTCCACGGTATACTTCAATTTTGACCGGCGTGGCGCCTAATTAATGGCGGTCATAAATTTCGCACGCATTAGGCCGACATTAATGGTTCGATCATTAAAAGCAGAGTATCTTCCTTATTTTCAGCCCGTCAAGTTGATTGCAAATCCATTTACGGAGACGCTCACACTAAGGGCTCCATTACAATTGATTTTTCAGTAAATTCTTTATGATCTTCGTACACAATTTAACTCTTTACGGTCGCCTCCTTCTTTTATTGTTCCGCGACGAAATAATACGCGAAAGCTAAATTTAGCTCTCCCTTCGCTTTATCGTTAGCTTGGTACGTTGCATTCTAAAATTGCGCTTAATTCTACGATATAACCGTAGATTGCGGAAATGGAAAACGTTTCGCGCACAGAAGATTTATCAAGGGGGTGTACCTCTACCTTTAAGTTTAGAAAAATAGCTGTTAGGTATTTTAATCCGATGGGTAACTATCACTACGTCTCTGAACTGGGTACATGCCGTAAGCAGAGCGGAAGGTGTCATTTGCGTACATGGAACGGAAGCGGTACGGAAAAAAGACGGAACGTGTAGGGAGAATCAACCTTTAAAAGGATTCGTTTCTACAGAAGCTCTACAGTATAGCTGGAAACAAAATAACGCTTTCGTGAAAGTCACAATATCGTGGAATTAACGAGTCTCGCTTAACCAAGACGATTATTTTAAACGACCAATTGTATAATTTCAATTTTAAACCGCGTTTTGTAATTATCAACCTCTACCCTGGTTCTAACTAATTAAAGGATGCAGAATCAGCTGCATAGTACAAAAGACAGAGAGAGACAATTACTATGTAGTAATTGTAATATATTTCTTCCCGCATTGGCCGGATTATCTCACTTCCAACTTCTGTAAAAAAAAAGAAAAAATACAGCTCTGCAACGGAAAATTCACTTTAAGTTCCCTTTTGTTATTTCGACGAGAAGAACCGTTCCATTTCTCAATTATCTCGTCAGTCTGAAGTAATAACCGGCCGTTGTGATTGCCGACACAGCCGTGAAATCATTTCGCTTCGCTTCGGTTTTATCGTCACCCTCGGGAGCTACCGATTTAATTTTATTGTACCCAGGTATTGAGGTATCGAGGGTATGTTTCGCGCGAGAGAAAGAATTACATTCGCACGTAATACGATGGTTAAGGCGGAAATACGAGGGTGGCCGCGGGAATTTCGTCGCTTACGCATTCTTTAGCGTTTTACGCGGGCGTTGTCGTTGTGATCATCGAAACTAATTTTCTCGAAGTTTTAATTGACTCTTGGACGTGGTTCCACGCTTAGCACTTACGCTACAAACACGGTTAAACAATTTATCCCAACACGAGGGTTTAATTTTGGCTCGATGTAGTTGGCAGTAAAGCGAAGGAGAAAGCTGTCGCAGATAATGCAAGTCATGAAGTCGTTTGCTTCGCAATAGCCATTCTCCGAAATGTTTAACATTACATAACTAGTAAAACAGGTAGGGCTGCTACGTAGACGTACGTACATGTTCGCAACATCTTTCGCGATGTATGTGAATTTATAATTTTACAGTCGACAAGTTTATGCAAAAATATGGAATAGTCGTAAGCCGTCGTATGATCTAATAACGGAATTATTAGGTTGACGACTGCAAGATACAGCGTGTTAAGCAATCTGATATTCTTGAGATATCTAGAATTTGTAATTATAAGTTCCGACATTGGAGAGGCTTAACTATTTACGGAGCGTACACGGCTCATCTCGGATCCTCATTAAATTAATTAATGAATGTAAAACAACGGGGGGATCTGCGAAAAGTCGTATATTTTATGAAATATAACTGTTCGAAGACAGCCATTCGTGAATGCCGTGTTTTGTAAGTTGTAAAATTTTCCATCGTGCAGACATGCAAATAATAGGTATCCATTTTTTTTTTCTTAAAACATCAGAAATGGTGGAAATTTTACAGAATTTTCATATTGATGGATTCTACGTATCTCGAATAAACGGAATACATTTCTTTTGCTTCTGGATGTTGTATAACAGATCGTTAGCAAATCAATCTCCATCCAGTGGATGCGCTTGTTCTCTCAAGAAACGCCACATTTAGTATGTATTTTTATGCGGTTTCGCAATATTCTAAAGACAGTTGGTTCAAAACTTGATGTTGGGCAAATGCTCAAAGAAGATTGTTCTTTTCCTTAATTATCTTCGTCTGGATGCTTGTGCTGGATGCTGGATGCTAGTATTCGTTAACTACAAGCGATCGTATTAATAGAGATGACCAAGGTGATATTATTACCTTTTAACAAGCGACTCATAAGAAAGGATTCGTGTTGCCTACTGGTTTCCCCTAGAGTCGACAAAACACGAGTCCGACTAGTCGCAGCAAAAAAATAATAATTTCACCTGCCTTTGTCATCTCCACCTATTAGTTTAATATCTTCCCTGGAATTCGCAAAAAAAGAGCGAAATTTTAAGGTTCGCACAGAGAATGCGGCAACGAGAAGTATATACAATTAAACCAACCCTCTACCGCAGAGCGCAGCAGTACCTATATTATTACATGGCACATGTATGCATATGCATATCAAGCGATACAGCCGCTTAATTTAAGCGCAGTATATTACATCTGACTGCTCATATAATGAGGTGAACTGAGTAGTGCGGCGCTGCAATATATCAAATTTTATTAGGACGTTCGTTACGACGCGCCGGGGCGTTTCGCTAAGAGCCGGATGCTTTAAAATTTGAATTTTGCGAATGCAGCGTATCCGCGAGAGGGCGCTGTTCATTCTAAGTAATCATTTAATAGCGGATGGCCATAACGTAAGAATTTTATCGAGTAAATAAAAATGAAACTTTACCGGCGGATTGATAAAGGAGAAGCTGACGTTTGCGGAAGTGAAATGGCCATCGCGTTTTAAACTTTCACATCAGCACTTCTTACAATACCTAAATATTGGTACCGTTACCGTTACACGATATACATAAACAATATCTGCATATTCAGCTGTATTAAACCCGTTCATTACGAAAATCGGTCCTCTTATAGCTATTATCGGTTACCCCTGTATATAACAAAATAGAAATTGATCGGGAACCGAGACAAAAAGTTTAACTTCACGAAGATGTACACCGTCAACCAGCACGCCGAATATAAACGAACACACCGATAAAAAAATGATTCGATTCGACGAACGCGAATTTACGAAATCTACGAATCTACGAAAATTAACGAAATAAACTACGATTCCACCCTCCGCGACGCTTATTTGTTTCTACGATTGATACGTACGTCCGGGGCGAAGAATCCACCCACTGAAAAGGATTTAACTTCCTCCTCCGTCGTAAATTATTCCGAACTTTCACCGGATGTTACGGAAATCTCCAAGGATGAAACTTCCGCGCGGGACTCAGACCGCAGCGGCATTCTTTGATTGTAAGGAACGAACCTTACATTTAAACTAATCCGTGTACCAATCTATTACATAGTAGTCGATCGCGCCATTCCGTAATTGCCGTATAAATGCGACGCGCAAACAAGGAAATTCGATCGAGCACTTGAAAGTTTCGCGCTGTTGATAAAGCGGTTTGAACTGTTGCGGACTTCGATCGGGAAGACACGTAGGGACAATAGAAATCGTAAAGTGGGCGCTCGCGTACGTGAAGCTTGCCGTCGAGAAATTAAATAAGGGCAGCGGCGTACTCGGATGATTGATGGTATTTTGATTGTATTATACAGTTGTGGGATAGTAGTTCTTGCGCATGAATTGTTATGTCTTTATAAGAAATGACAAACGATCATATACGTATCTTCTTCTAATGCCTTACAGTGAATCGATTCTTAAGTTATAACGTTACAAGTTTGAATGAAACCTGGATGCTCTAAGAGGTCATCTAATGACTTCAGTTTTTCCAGCTATCGAAATTGAAGCTCCCTTTAGCGGTAGAAAGCTCGATTTTTAAAAGAAAATTCTGTTTCTGGCCTATTATTTTTGGAACGGGAGTGGTAGAAGGATGTTATAACTCTTGCTAACGAGGGTAGTGGTGAAAACAGACAATTACTTCTTTTGTATTTAATTTTATCCTTCCAACAACTTCTTAATTAGTTTAGATTTAACATTAATAGAGTCTTTCTCTTTTATTTTAATACCGGAACTCGAATAATAGACTGAATTTTTGTATTAGTAGCGACAACAACTGCTGTACAATAGTCTAAAGCAGCAAAGAATATAAATGGAGAGTCACGCCCTCTTGTAGACATTCATTAACCGTGCGTCCCGTTTCTAGCGTCTTCCGTGTAATCAAGCTTTCGGAGAGCAAAAATTAATATTAACGCAGTGGGATACTACTGTATCAAAGAAGGTCGCAGCAACTAGATGACCATTGTCTATCGTACTGTTCGTAAGAGGAACAGAGTCGATTCAGCGAAGCAGCATTCCTTCCAACTATTCTCCATTCTACTGACACCCAGCGATGCTTATTTAAAAACTTTAGGGAGGGCTTCTGTAGCGGTATTTTTTTCCAAAAATTCCTCCAAATATTTGCAAATTTACGTGTTATTTTCAAACCTTTAGAAATAAACAATGACTTTATAAAAATAAATTCTCAATAATTGTCTAGATTGAGGCAATTCTACAAATCGCTTCCGGTTTTATTTCATCTCTACTAGCGTTCGAAGCAATGAATTTATGACATCAACGTATTTTATTTAATACAAAAGATGATCACGTTCGCGGTCGCAAATTCATTTCAGGGTACAACATTTCTAAGATTACTCCGAGGACGTGCTCGTACTGGATAAATAACCGCCCGCAAATAAAATTTGCATGCAAGCAACAAAGGAAGTCTTAAGATTGAGTAGGTTACCACGAATATCTTCCTTTTTAACAAGTATAGAGACTTAGAAAGTCAATTGGAATAAAATCTACGCAAGTTTCGACGTAAACAATCTATCTTATTCAATTTAGCGTTTCTCCAAAACAAATTTACAAAATTCCTGGAAGCTCCGTCAAATGCTACCGTTGCTTTTAGAACTGTTAAGCGTGCACGCGTGTATCAACGAATCGCGACGTTTCACATCACTAGCTTTTTGCCCAAGCTGTTGCGTAAAACGCCGAAGAACCTGATTTTAGACGTCGGTAAGAATCCATGCACGTTCGCGCGGATTTGTCTCCACTTGCGAACGGAGCAAATTGAATGAAGCTGGAACTTTTCGATATAAATAGGCTCGGTGAATGTTCTTCCTAATTTACCCGAAGAAATATGTCCTCCCGTTTATCGATCGAGAGTAAGGTAAAACGAAATACCAAAAGAAACGAAGATGTTTCGGAATTCTTAAGAAACGTTAAATTCGAGAAAAGAGCTTATTTATACGTTAATTATTATCACGTTCTTGTTGTAGCCATCTAACAATATCAGTAGCTATCGTGCAGTAAATTGTCTCAATTTTAACGGTGGTGTCACTTAGTTCGCAAAGATGTCGTCGAATGGGTTCTTAATGCGACAATTAGCCGGGATAAAAAGTGTCCTACTTCGTCCGAGATTGCCATTAGGAACGCCTAGGCTCCATACGTTAGATATAATAGCCCTTTTAACGCTTTCCACCGTTTTATTCATTTTTGCTTGTACGTACATACAGATACGTTGCAGTGCTAGAAGATAGCTAAATACGGATTTAGCAACAATAGATTCAATCAAGCAAAAAAGAAAAAAGAAGAAGGGATAAAGCCTCTGACGAGGCGAGTGATATCTGGGGATTTTTCTTATGTACTTACAACGACAATTTGTTTCGAATTTAACGAATTCATTTCAAAATTTCACAGCGCAGTACACTGCTCAATGGGCACTATTATATTAGATACGTAAATGCCGCATATTGTTCTATTCAGCTTGGTAGTTTCAATTATCTGCTCAATGATAACCCCGTTGTTGATATGCAGTACATTCGTTATCAACGCTATAACTTGGCAGAAATGGACGGGTATGCCGATGCACATTCGCATGATTCTGATGAATTGCGACGGGAAGCGGAATAGCGGATGTGATATGAAGAGGGATCATGATAATATTGCAAATCAAATTTTCTATTAATAATGTAATGGTAGCGTATACGTCGTGAGCGTTTACGGTTCGATTCTGTCGTCGGGTGTACTTTTCTTTTTCGTTGTTTAATGATTCCGTTATCTACGATTTTTATCGTTATTTTATGCAGCAAAATGAAAAGTTCTTCAACGATTTTTTACTTGAAAAATATAAATAAAATTGGTTATTTCCCTTTTTGTAATAACAAAAAAAAAATCTTTTTCTTACTAATTAAGCAAAAAATGTCTTTTAGATGAGGTTCATCGAGACATGAGACATGAGGCAGAACGATATCTTAAATACAGTAAATGTTCGACTGTACTTTTAAAAAAATCTCAACTTAACGATTAGCTCATTATGGTTAAAAAAATTCTCATTGCCAAGACGATAGATTCATCGGGTCCATTCCTAATTTTCTGCAAACTAATACCCAACGTTCGAAGGGCGTTAATTGATCGTCGAAGCTCCATATTGCTAACGAATTTTGTATGGTACAAAAAATTTCGACGGCGCCTACGAAAGTGAGCGTTGTGTACTCTGTCCATACTGCTTCGTCCCTTGCCGGTCGTCCATCAAAAATATTTATTTCAACAGGTGTTCGCGTGAAGTCAAGTGAAAAATGTCTTGCTCTTGCGAATTCTGGAAAACAAACCAGACCGATGCGAAAATCGGTAAATCACTTTTCTTTAACGTTAATTACGTTGGTGGTAATCAAATATTTAGGTTGGTACGACCATAAATAACGTAACCTACAAATTGTAGCTGTACCTCCAAATAATTTAAAGGAAAGTGAAGAGCTCATCCATCGTTACCTAATAAAGCTGTATTTGAGCTATTTATAATTTAATCATTTTAAATACCGATTTAATACATTTTGTGGTTTTCGGTATTAGTTTGCCCACGGTGTGAAACATACAAAAAGGATTCACAACGACAGATGAACTAGGCAGCCCTTTGAAAAGCAAACGGTGTTAACTATAACTGAAGGAACTGAAGTAGCCATAGTATTCACATTTTTAGAGAAAAATGTTGTGAATATGGAAACGGTTTTGGCAATTTGTGTATTTAGACGAAACATGGATATCTGCGAATGGAAATGTATGCGGATCATGGCAAGATAATACGAAAGGCCGAGGTTAAATGTAATATTATTTTACATGCTGGAAATAGACATCGTTTGATACCTGTTGCTTCTTCAGTTGCCTTCTTGCCTCTGCATATTCAATCCGATAGGGCAGTTTTAGTGGATGACAAAATCATATTATAACCTGCATGTCGGATATGATGGTTATGGAAACAAAAAGTGCCTCACAATTTGAGAAGAAGCACTAGAAACTATAACAACCGAAATATGGTTGAACACTATAAACCACAAAATCGTGTGATTATTATAATATATTGTTCGTTAATAATTTGTACTTAACATGTAAATATTTAATTTCAAAATTCAAACAATGCTGCAATGTATTAAATAGTATGTTTCTTTTTGTTACGTTACGATGTTCATTATTAATATTTCATGTATTTCCATACCACAATAGGTTCGATATGTTTAACCTTTGAATAATTTATTGCAATAAACTAGGATTACCTAATTATTGTTCTATTTATTTATTTAAATTAAGAATCAAAATGGTGTACATGTATATAAACGTACTTCAATGGTGAAATATTTAAGTTCTTTCGATATAAAATGTTAAAATGAAGAAAATGAGATTATTTAAGCCCTAAATAATTGTTTATTGATGTTAACGGCGACTCTCCTGGCGATCGTCACTTACTGAGACCGCTATTCTGGCTGTGATTAACGTCTTACCTCCGTGGGGCACCTAATATACCTTATCTTGCATCTATACTATCAAACGGGAATTTCATCGACGAGTTACTTGCAATTAAACATAAAAATTATTCAGTTAATAATACAGAGCTAAACCTAGTAGCTTTAATAAACACTGTTTTATGCGTAATACAGTGTCCTGTTGCGGGCGAAGTCGCCTTGTTACTTTTTCAATTGGTAACTCCTCTAGCTCGCCATTCTTATAACTTAAGAAGAAGTAAGTAAAGTAGAAATAATTTGAAACAATATGATACTAAACAAAAGAAAATAATGCTAAAATAGCTTCCTCGTGGTGTTTATGGAATTATTCGCGACATATCCAGTACAAGGAGAGAAAGAGTACCTTTCACGGCATCTTTTGAAGTTGGCTTATATTGAATCGCCCTCCGGCCATAATTTATCATTGTTTGAGGATTTAATTATACGCTATTTTATACGGCGCCACGGCTTCGAGTGCGCGTATCTGTCGATCAAAAGGGCTCGTATTCGTTACGTAATTACATATTGAAAAGGGCCCGGAAAATTCGCCACGCTAGTTCCTGTTTGTAAATGTAGCCACCGCGCAACAAAGCACGTTCGTTTGGGAAACCGCATAATTAAAATTCTCCCGTTTCTTGTTACGTTAACCAACTACAACATCTCGTATATGCGTATAAAGCGTTGTCAAGCACGTTAGAATTTAACTTAATGATGGGATTTTCTTTTAATTCGAATGATTTGTACGTACAGCCAATACTGAATAACCATAGCAGAGAAAGTCATCTTTTTTAAATATCAATTAACTGAGGCACTTTAGATGAAGGCGCAAATTTAATAACACCATACCTACCTACTACATCAATCGAGCTCTCTTGATTCAATGGCTTTCCTTTGACATACATAAATGAAAGTCCTCACTTTACGTGCTACGCGCCAGCTTTATTAAGCGACATCGTCAATAAAGGGGTGGCAGGTACAATTCCGCATGTTCGTTCGCGTCTAAACCTATTTTCGCTCTCAGGTTACAATTACGTATTTCAGCATTCATTGCGCTTGTTTCGTAGTCTCGGGAATGTAGGAGATGCTGTTAAAATAGTTCTATTTGTGCGCGTTGTTCACTATTCTTCTTCTAAAATGCGTCTCTTTGTGTTCCTCTTGATTAAATGCTAGTACAAAGCAATGATTGTCCAGATCCGTATTTAACTAGGATACTTCAAAATGACTAGATGGCAATAGCTACGAGAAGAAGCTTTTATTCACGCAAATCAGTTATATGTTAGGTCACGTTAAGTTAGTTATAATTAATATGGTACAATATCCACATAGTCATGGTGAATATTACAGCATCCATCGGTGTACAACCGGCGACAAGGATCTCACGGTAAAGATCGAGCAGCCGGTAATTGTGCCGGGAATTTTTTTTAAAAGATCTGTTGTTGTATGACTGGACACATGAGAATTTGTACCATTAGAAAGGAAGTGCTTCGACGTGATCGTGCTTTCGCCAGTGATGAATAGAGAGGATAAAGGCAGGTGGAATTATTTCTTTTTTGCAGCGACTAGATAAACTCGTGTCTATTCGCCACATGAGAACGGATTCGCGTTGCCTACCGGTGTCCCCGAGAGTCGACAAAACACGAGTCTGTCTAATCTCTGCAAAAAAAGCAATAATTTCATCCTAGTGATAAATTTCGATCCAAGCACAAGAAAGACTTGTATCGATCAAGCAACAAACAACTATTTGGACGTCCCCAGACGGAGCGAAAATGCTTCTATGAAAATCATCGCTAGAAATTTCGTAATTTCCACAACAAAGGAAGAACAAACGTAGAATATACCTCAACATTGAACGGTGGCCAACAACCGCGTCCTATATTACACGAAACGACATCCGTGACAAGCATATTTGCATAAGTAATGCAACTTCCGAGTCGCACTGCCGCATAACCCTAAATACATCCCAAACGTAAGAGAAACTACAGTCCACGAGGAAGTTGGTTGGCGAGAAGAATACGTTCGTACAGATGTCTGCTTATTTTATAGTGTCGTCCTAAGGGATTCCCAGTTTTGTAAGAGCGTCAA
The DNA here is from genome assembly GCA_020654165.1 of Oryctes rhinoceros. Classification (NCBI taxonomy): domain Eukaryota; kingdom Metazoa; phylum Arthropoda; class Insecta; order Coleoptera; family Scarabaeidae; genus Oryctes; species Oryctes rhinoceros. The sequence continues at coordinate 1,263,048 of JAIOKQ010000548.1, read as the reverse complement.
CTGTCGCGTTAAACCATCCGACGCTCACGCGCTTCCCTGCGAAATTTCATTAAAAATTCGCGACAAGTAATGCTTATTGTCGCCGGCACGATGGAGAAATTGTCTGCGAAGGTTTAACGAGCATAACGACATAATCGAGATAGCTGCCGAAATTTATTGGAACCACGCCGTCAAAAACGCGCGCGTTAACGATGTCGTCGGCTAAAAAGGTTTAATTTCGGGGTCGTAATGGATTCACTAAGCACTGATTAATGTTGTGCTCACGGAGTTTGCATCTATTTAAAGCTGCTCGCCGCCGATAACGTTGTAGAATATCCTCGCGATGTTGCGATGACACCCTTTTCCGGTTAAATCGATTTGTTTACCTGCTTGAAGGTAAATAAAGACCCAGTCTTATGTCTACGTCTGAATTATTCTCAGTTTAATTACCATCTCGTGACTATCTTAAAGTGCCACATTGCACGTATTAATCTGGGAAACTGTCGAACGCGAGCTTACGCTAAATAACTTGTAAGATGTAACATGTTCGATACGACACGTATAAATATTCCGCCAATACGGAACTTACCGCGACGAATTGATCCGCAGTATTCAGCAGGTAACAGTGGCAGAATGCAAGTGTTGATAATAGTACTCTCTTTAATCGTTTGTTGTAATGCGGCAATACAGTGCACACCTGATTACTGTAAAAGCGTGAAATGCGCGTATATAGAGCGTTGTCCGCCGGGTTATATACTCAAGCCCGGCGGATTCTGCGGCTGTTGTTCGGTATGTCACAAAATTTTAGGGATCCATGAAAGGTGCGCATCGCTGGTTATTGGAGGACCGCCGCCGAACGTTGTCTGTGACAAAGGCTTGGTCTGCGTCGGAGGAACTTGCGAATGCGAATGTGGGATGAGGGCCAAATGAAAATATTCTGAATTCGTCCGTTGTTGCTTATACTGTATGTTTGAGTAAATAAATAGATTATGTGACTGCGATAGTAGTTTACGTTGCTTCAATCATATCATATCATATCAGAAAAACAAAAATTTAATGTAGGCTCAGACGACCTTTGATGTTCTTGTTTTCTGTTAACAATCTTCTGACCTATGCACTTACGCGGATGATATATTGAGGTGCACTGCAAAATTGATTTCCTGAATAATGTAAGTAACCTGCGATAGAGTATTGATTGTACCACGAAGATAATCATGCGCTAAACCAAACGAAATGCACGTACGAAGAGGGTACGAGAAGTACCCGTCTTTGGAGATAGGTGGCGTTTTGTGTCGAAATCTACGTGACCGACTGTAATTATTATCCTTTAGTCGGCGTTTGTCGAAATTTCGAAAGAGATTCCGTTGTTTTGAGAGGCGTTGAAATCAAAGAGAAGTTTAAGCACCGAATTGGTGAGAAATGTAAAAAAAATTCTAATATTTTGTCCGGCTTCTGGATTTTGAGGATATTTGCACATTCTTTTTGCAATACTTTAAAACATTCTTTGACACTTTTTGGTTGCTTTTGATTCTTCTTCCGGTCAAGACACTCCCATCTGTGTTGTTGACCGAAATAGAGTCCCACACTAAGACGGGCGGCGTTTCGATAATTTCATGTTAATAATCGGAGGTTGTGCGCTTATGCTTTTCTTCGTCGAACAAACGGCCGAAAACTTCGAAAATTCTGTCACCTATCGCAAATGCTTTTAAATATTACCGAGACGAAATAGCTGCTTGCGAATTTTCACACATCTCTTAAATCTTTGCTTGATCAAACGCGTTCTTAACACGAAGCAGTTATTACAGATTCGAGAACAATTGTTAATTGTTTTGAAGGTTTTCAACGATTTCAACGGTACCTGTTTCGTGACATTTCTTAATCAACTTAAACATAAATCGTTATCGTCAAGAAGAAATCATCGTAGCAGTAACAACTACTTGTTATCCAGCCTATATCTTCTATAGGCACGAAGGTTTCTGAAGAAATGCAAACAGCCCGTATACATTTAGGTAAGTAATATTTCGAAGTTCTTATAATATGATACGCCAGGGTGTAAGTTTCCTTGAAGGAGCTTGTAATTAAAACTCCGCTTGAAAACAAGGGAAGCTTTGCTACTGCCGGTCCAAACAAATTTTCAGATTTAAGTTCGGCTCCGCGGCAAGCGCTCTTTAAAAGTTGCGGCGAAAACGGGCATAAATCAATTACCTTGGTGTGTGATGCGAATAACGTATAACCGCGAGAGCTTTTTGTCGACGCTAACTTGCCTGAAATTCAGACCACGTTACGTCAAATTTTCAACTTAGAAACATCACAAATACTCTCAAACAATTATGAAAACAAACAAAAACATTTCAATTAATCATTTGTTATTTGTAGAACGTTTGTTTCCTAAATATACGTTGTACGAAGCAATTTTGCACGTATCCATTTAAATCATTTTAAATGTAAGGCAACGCGTGAAAATATGTCGTTATCGCACGCACGGTTCCCCTATAAATTCTCAATCACCAATACGCTACAGCTCACCCAACATTGAACGTTGTTACTCGGCGAATTAACGTTAAGATGAAGGTGTTGATGGTATTAGTTTGTTTTATAATTTGCTCTCAAACGACTCGTCTACATTGTATAGATTTTTGCGCACGAGTAAATTGCGCCTACATCCAAAGCTGTCCACCGGGTTATATCCTGAAACGCGGCGGGATTTGTAACTGTTGTCCAACCTGCCATAAAATCGTGGGAATCAACGAGAGATGTTCACCGCCTCTCAGCGAGCACCTAGAGAACGACGTTGTTTGCGCCGCCGGATTAGCTTGCATCGGAGGAACATGTCAATGCCAATGCTTAGCCATCAAGGAAGATTAATGTCCGCTTCGAAGTGACCGCTAGTTTATTGGTGTTATGTGCACGTAATATTGAAATATATGTTATATGATATTAACCGTTGTAATAAATGCCGGTTGAAATAAGTTAAATACAAAGTACGGGATCAACGTAACGTTTCTATTAAAAAATAACAGATTTGCAGGTACAAAAAGAACGTTGCCCAAGAAGATTATTTTAACAATTCCGAACGGATTTAATTTCAAGGCACGAGCGCGGGTAGGTTGATTACATCAGATGGTGTTCATCTAACTTTTTAAATGTAAATAATTCGCACGATTGATTTACAAAAGTTTTCTCCTTTAAAACCTTGTCTCAGTCGAAGTTTCATCCTTCTCGATGTTATAACCGCCGGACATATTTTCCTTTTGAACTTTTCGCGTTTCACAGACGTTTCCGTTTGGATGCAAGCGAAATCTCATGCGTGAAAAATGTGTCCGCAGGATGCTAGAAGGGAAATTCTTGCGATTCATCGCAACAAACGCGTGAAATGTTATCCACGGGCGAACTCAGTAACGCAAACATTTTACGGCTGATTAGTAATGATGGAAAGATACTGTTGCCAACCAGGTAGAAAACAAAAATAGTATTCACACGCCAATAATTTTAATGAGATAAAAGCATAGAAATCGATACGAACAACATCTAGCGTAAATACGCATCAGAATCGTTTCATCAGAAACGATCCTGATCAATCAGAAGATGTTTGTGTTACATGCTTCACGTATTATAATGATTGGCTGTCACTATGTTATACTTAACGTGCGCTGACTTCTCAATGGGGTTGTATAAGCTTTAAAGGTTTGCCAAAGGCAGGTGAAATTATTACTTTTTTGCAGCGTCTATACAGACTCGTGTTTTGTCGAGTCTCGGGGCAAACAGTAGGCAACGCGAACCCTTTTTCGCGTGACGAATAGATACGAGTCTATCTAGTCGTCGCAAAAAAAGTAATAATTTCACCTGCTTCGGTCATCTCTACTTTCAACATTAAAGGCTCCTGAGATCATGACTCTTTAGCGTGTTTCACGTCTTTGCGACAATGCCCTTTCACTATATAAGGTGAAGCGACTTTCCGGACTTCTACCAATCTTGCTAAAAAAAATTGATTTCAATAGGACTAACACAGCGCTAACTCGGTGCAGGTATACGCAAAGCCTTTTTAAGTTTCGAATTCGAAAGACTTTAAACTTGCTGACGCTGACCATCGATTTATCACATGACGAGTGTTTCGTCGTCGCGAATTTCATTTTTATACTGTACAACTTGTTACCAAGTTTGTATGTTTTATGTGTTCAATCAACTTCACCGACCACCTATGTTACTTTAAATTTACGAGGATCCTTGAGCTCTATGGAACGTATTACGCTGTACTGTAATCTTTGTTTAGTCTTCCATTATACAGGAAGCAGTCCAGTCTCGATGGAGGTTTGCTGTTATTCATATTAAAGATTTAAAAAGCGCAAACGAAACGCTTTTTATTTGTGCAAAGCATCACACAACTGTCGCTGATATTCCGGCTTTACAATCCGCGGTTGGCGAATAGAAAAAAAGCAAAATGCCTTCGAATAAATAATTTTAAAAGCTCTCATTTCATGCTTTGCTTTCGACAATCTTCAATCGGCGGATTCGAAATATACTCTTTCCTAAGTTAATTTTTCCTTTTTTTTTGCGTTACAATACAATAACTTCTTCGTTTATATTTATTTCTTTTTAATATTGCAGAAGCAACAAAGATGGGGAAATGCTCGTATATTTGTTTGAATGTACTTAGAATGTCGCGATACCGCGCAATAAAACTCAAATCGAAAAGAACATAAAGATTCCATCCCTTGGATCTAAACCAAATCGCAAATTATTCTTCCGGTACGATCAATGCACTGTGGCAACTCGTAAACAACATTAGTTGCCAAGGAAAGCAATGTTTCTTTTCTTCCGGATTCGTCTCCCGAGTTATAATGTGACTTTCAAACTAACTTAACGCTGCTTTATACAATTTTGCCCTAACTTTCGAATGTAAACTTGTACAGTAGGTTACCAAAAAGGCCAGACACATTCAAGTGGTTACATATGTACGATAGCTTAAGTTTTGGTAAAAGTTTACGTAAGCGCCTTGCATCCGATAATTTATTTATTGGATTATGGTAAATTTTGTATTGCGCTTTAATATTCATTATATCCAGAACCTTCAATAAAGTAATTAACATGATATCGAAACGCTTCAATACGCGAAAACAGTATTGATTGGTTGCGACTGCTGATTAAGCTTCTGGAACAGTGGGCTGCTAGTTTCGCTAATTACCGAAGGGTACGTTGCCTCTTCGCTCTGACGGCACGATTCAGGTTGCGCACGGAAATGTTTGATGTTACACAAGCTATTTGCCAATTAATTGCAGATTATAACTCCCTTAACGTCATAATTTTTGTCAATTCAGCAATATACATATATGTGCATGCGCAGTTCTAATCAAATCGTTTGATGAATTTAATGTTTACCAATATTCACTATTCCTAAAATAAAATTAATTCTTTGAACATTCTCAAGAATAATATTTTGCGACAAATCAACAAAAGGAAAGTAAATAAGGTTCGTCTAGCGCGTCTATGCTAAGATGTTAAAGTTAATACGCACTATTCGTTCGTAATAATGATCGATGAAGTTCCACCGCGCTACGCCAAACATGTTACCGACTGGAATTGGTGTTGCGCAACAAAGCGCTTCAAACGAAAATCTTCTCTGAAACGATCCTTCTGGATGCGCCTGAATCCTCTCCATGCGCTTTATTTTGAAACAATCGTTCAAGTTGACCTTCACAAATACACTTATGGAATGTTAACGAGTTACTCCAACAATTTAGGAGCGGTGCATTTTTAATTACAGCCATTGTATAAGGGTCTAGTTTTAAAACAAGAAGATCTAAATGTTTGGACTGACTCTGAAATGTAGAACCCATGTGGGGCACGTGATGTCCCACGTCTGAAATACGTACAATGAATATAAAAGCCGACGTCTACTTTTTAGCCGGAACAAAACGGAAACTCAGGTTATATACATATCTAGGTATAAACGTGCACGCGTATATCAAAATGTTCATCTTAATATTTCACGTCGTCTACGTGTGTCTGGGACTTGCTTTTGATGTATTATGCTTCTCTCAATTTCGTTAGAAGGCACAATCGAGGATATATGTAATAGAAGATGCTGAGAATACAAAATTGCTACGTACAACGTTTTCTTTTGTGTATTCCTTTATATTATCGAACATATAAGCATTGTCGCATGCCTTTGATTTCAGACGTCCCCTGACGTGCTATAAGTTATGACTTAATCCGTGTTGTTGGAAATTTTTCGTGACAATTAACAATCTCAATGATCGCACTTTTCTGCAGATTTAGTTCAATAGAATTCGCGATTGGTACGAGGAGAATAAATTGCTGCTCAATATTTACGGCAACATTTGCAAGCTTTCCGGCTTCTCTAGATCTCGACGTTCGGACGTGCTACGACGGTCGTTGAGGGCTCCTCGACGAGTGTTTCAAGAGCGCGAAAACCCAACTCGCTAGCTTCAACCGTTCGGACGTTACGGCGTCCCAAAATTGAAAAATGAAAATTCCTTTTTTCCATCTTTGAAGACCGAAAAAAGCGCGAAAACGAAAAGCTAGAGGCTTCGGAATAGGCGCATTCGATCCGCCGTTCAATTCTCTTTCGAATATCCGTATCCGTTTCGCGCATTTCGGATGCGTATCCGAGGAGATAAACGCCGGAAACCGAAGCGATGTCGATTTCCCGTCCGATTTCGACCGTTTGTGGCGATACTTTCGAAAACTTCAAACGCCCATATCTCCATAGCCGTTAGAGGCAGCGCGCTGAAATTTTATGGGGAACATACACGGCTATAGGTGCTTCGATTAGCGTTGCTAGAAAAGCGAAGAAGTCTTCTACTTTAGGATCTATGTTCTCCATGTTACGTTCATGAAAGGAAGGACCATCGGCGTCGTCCGTAGAGAAACAGGCTCGAACTTTCTGAAAACCAAAACTTGCTTAGAGGGATCGCTCAGGTTATTAGATCCGGTGAAGAGTTACAAAGTAAGAGGATGTAGACCACCTATCTAATAATCTAATCTAACTGTACCGCTAAAACTAGAAATTAACAATATTAAAAAATAAAAAAGTAGTCCTTATATATTTAATCGGCTTCTCTTTGTCAAGAATACATAAAGCACAGAGGGAACCTAAACAAATAGCCCATTTGAAATGGAAAAAGAGTCAAGAATAACATACATTATCTGCGTGTTCTAATCATTAAGGTGGATTAGGCAGCGCCGTACACAGCCGAATACCTACCTCTAACACCACAAACAAAGAAAAAAGCATCAGAAAACCAGATGGAAGTACAATAATTGGGATAATTTGATTGTCCTACGACAACAAAAGTCGGATAGTCATAGAAAGAGTTCAGAGAGCACTTTGTAGGCAAACGCATAGATATCCATACGGCGACGCAGAAGTAGACCTTACATATCGCGAATCGCCTGTTTCGCGCGCCGTAAAGCACGGCAAGCGTCTTCCGTTTCCTTAGGTTAACAGACGACATGAATAGAGTTTGCTTTCTCTAAAGCAAACTCTCAACTGCTAGTTTCTGGGGAATAGAGCAATTGTATTTCCGAATATAGAACGCCAACCAGACTCGTTGAAACTTTAGTAGAATAGCTCGTATTTCGGTTTACAGTGTCCTTGCAAATTAATTGACTTATACAGTCAAGTAGCAAGCTACGGGAAGCGATGATTGGGGAAACGTATCTAACTACGTACGTATATAACTCTTAACGTTTTCACGTATTTGTTTCAAGTGCCAGGCTTACATTGAGCGATTCGCGTTTATCCTATATTTAAAGAGAAAATACGTCCCTTTCAGAATGCAAATACCAAAGAATACGTTTTTCAAGATTTACGTATGTTGCGGATTGTCGAGTGTGTAAGTTCGCCGAATATCGCGTACCGTCGGCCAGCATGTAATTCGAGGTTTCTCGAACACGGGACTTTCGATGAAATTTACGGCAACACATGCCGTCCAACAAATTCCGCAATGACTGTTTATTTGACGTGGCTCGCGGATAACGTTTTAACAATATGAAACTGCAGATTTTCGGGGCGAATTCCTACAATGCCGGTACGAACAAAAATAATGACAAAGAGAGGAGTAAGTTAGCTATAAGGACAGTAGGTTCGTTTCTTTCTAAAAGTATTCGCTGCTTGTATCAATCAATTCAAAGTTGTAATAACCGCTCCACACAAATTAAAATTAAATGTTACTAACTAGAGCGGACAAAAGCGATTAGACAGACTCGTGTTTTGTCGACTCTCCAGGAAAACGAATAGGCAATACGAACCCTTCCTTATGAGACGAATAGACCCGAGTTTGTCTAGTTGTTGCAAAAAAGGTATGATTTCACCCGCTTTTGTCCTCTCTATTAACAACGCTTTTACGAAATTTGACGAAGCTCTATTGCTGGACGTTCGACGAGATTCGCCACACTTCCTAAAACTTGAAAGTTTGTAACCTTTCAGTCGCTTAAATGTGTATATGCTAGGTGACGTATAAACTTTATTACGTAAGCTTTCAACTCTACCCTTACAGTAATTAAGTTTATATAGTGCATTCGCCTGGGGTCTACTGAAGTCACGACCGTGTTAAATTTTACGAACTTGAACGAAGTTTTAGCGACAGTGCTTGAAGTTTATTTCCGCGCTTTCGTAAGTTGTACAATGTTTAAATTTTAAGCAATCGCGCTAGTTTTGTATCGCAACGATATTAATTGCTTCATATTTTAAAGGACGCTACGTTAACGTAACTATAAAACAAAATGCTAAATCGACGTTCCGTTGTCTCTCTGAACTTTGTTAGTTAAAGTTAGCTCCTGCCAACGATAATCGCGGCAACAGGGGAAATACAGGTGGATACGATGTAAATCCTAATCGCCTTTGAGTAAACACGTATTGTCCAAGTAAATCCCAATGTTTCAGCGTTAAATTTTATTTCAAGATTGAGGTGCGTGACGCATCACCATGGAGAGTTCGCGTAAAATTAAAATGCAAGGTTAGCTTTTCTTGTCCCGATCGTGAAAAATCTTGTTGTTGTAACGTCACACCACGCGCCCATATAAAGGTATGGATTAATTTACAACCCTTCCACCCTAAACGGGATCGCCAGCTTCCAATGAATTAAATTACCGCGTCGTGGTAAAGAACAGAAGAGCGAAAATCCGCGACTGTCCGCTTCTGTTTTCGATCTCGACGGGTATTCGATAAATCTCTTTTAAGGCATAGCGAAGAGCGGTGTCGTGTCACGAGTGCTCGCGGCCGGGCGCCGGCAAAAACAACGAAATAAAGCAAACGCGCCGTCGGGCGCTCCTTATTCGGCTGCTTTATATCCAATCGCCTCCGAGGTGGCTAATCGAAAGCGAAGTTGTAGTATTTGATAGGACGCTTATGCGAATTATTTGAGAAAGGCAGAAAATCTCTCTTGCGAGGAGTTTTAAGTTGAGAATCGAAGATGCCTATAAAGAAGAGATATTCTATTATCAACATTTGTTTTAAGAAAGTAACAATTGTAATGAACTAAGGAAGTTGATAAAGATCAGAGGTGCTAGTTTCGAACCCTGAGGAACGCCAGAAGAAGAATGAAGTGTGATTAATTACGACACCCAACGTAGCACTTGCGATTTAACAAGCAGGTAAGATTCCCAAACGGTGATTCATAAATCGGAGGGATTATATGCTGTTCTAGAAAGACACAATGACCTATTTCATTGAAAGCTTTTTATATTTACAAACAGAAACGAACTGAGTAAAACAGGTAGGTCTAAGCATTTATATTATTCTGTTCTATTAATAAGGCTTTTCTGGCAAGCTTATTTTGAAGAATATAAACGATAATAAAACCGCTCGTTTCATCACCTTGTCATTTATTCCCTCATAACACAAAACCAATCTACTTCAATACGTAAGCTTATACGTAACTGCTACTATTTTAAACCATGGCTTTGCAGTTGATTGTACTTTTCATAGACAATCTTAGCTACCGCGCAATCCTCCGTCGCCATCCCTAAAATTTGCAATATTCAATTTCACGACTCGTTGCATCGCGACATATTTAAGTCTACCTAAACTTTGAAAAATCGTAATTTCATCGCCAAGCGGAGGAGGTATAGTACCGTTTATAATAGCGCCCACCTCGCCCCTAAACGTTATTCCTCTATCAGTTAGATGTTGTAGTTCATGTTCAACGCCAGATAAATGGTCTACGAACGCAACGGATGATTTGTACGTCTCCTCGTCTAATTCCATAGGCGTTCCACCGGCACCAACGGCTGGAAATGTAACGCGGAATTGAAATTAATACACGAACAAATACGGAAAGATAGACCTTACCGTTTATATGTACTCCTGCCTTTAACCATTCGTATTTAATCAAAGGTGTTGTGGCGAAGGTGGCCGTTACTATCACGTCAGCTTGTTCGACACATTCGGCCAAGTTCTTGAAGGCGACATGTTGCCCGAATACATTAAAATCCAGCTCTTTACATAAGTTTTCGGCTTTTTCGTTCGTTCTATTCCATATGTGAACCTAGAAGTAACGCAGAAAACGTCGAGTTCTTTTAAAATTAACATAATTAAATACCCCTCTAGGTAGGTACGTGCTGAATAGTAAACATTTAAAGGAAAAATATAATTTTTGTTAGATTTTACTGCAACTATTATCCTCTCAATGCAAACGAAATTTCAAGCTTAAATTGGTTATTTTATCGGTTCATAAGTGGGGTGAACGCAACGTGCTAAAAATCTGGATTATTCTTACCCCTTTTCTTATCTTACCTTTTCAAATTTGAACTTCTGCTGGAAGGCCACGGCATGCATTTTGGCTTGTGCACCTGCTCCTATTATTGCTAAGATGTTATTTTTCTTATGAGAGCCTCGTATATACTTCGTAGCAATTACGGACGCGGCTGCGGTTCTCCATAACGTAATTTCTGTACCATCCATTATCTGTTTATTTATCGTATATTTATTTCATTTGTTCGTACGTAAATATTAATTGCTACTTACAGCATCTAAAGTGCCCGTCTTCTCGTTGAATAGTAGAATATTTGCTAGTATTGACGGTAAGTTATGTTTATTGTTATCTGGAAATACGGTAACGACTTTGCAAGCTAAAGCCCTGCATTTATCGGCATTTATATATCCCGGCATTGTTAACAACGAATTTCTTGTTTCCGGAATTTGTGTAGACGAACGTGGATTTTGAATAGCGCGCTTCTCGGCGACGTTCAACATGGCAGTCTGAACAGCTAACTCGACATCTTTCCAATTCAATATTTTCTTTATTGCCTCACTTCTTATTTGTTTTATTAACTACATCATAATATGGATTATTATAATTTAATACGTTTTATAATGTACGATAATAAATAAGGATACCTACAGACATATCTAAGTAGACTAGCGAGGTTTTTAGAATATTCCAGACTTTCACTACAACCGTCCCTAATTTGTAATTACTCTGGTCTTCGTAAGTAGTTTTTATCAGTGTTATACCGATTAAACAAGGATAGGAGAAGGCGAGGTCGTCATTCATTGCAAAGATTTGTGAAGTATAACTACTGTGCGCTCTCCGAGGTTCCACAAGTATTTCGTACATTCACGATTACACAATATTTCGTTTTAAATTAAAAGCAAATTTTATGTAAGTAGTCTTACTCGAAGACTAACACTCAACGATATAAAATATTCAACTGAACTGTACGCATATGTTCGAAGGCTTTCGTGACACCTTCATGTCATTTATATTCTAGTCCGCTGACAAGTACCATTTCGTTGAAGATGAATGACTATTGGATGTGTGACGATGACATCAAGAATGATATGTTCGAACTATCCGACTTCTCAAAATTCCCTCAACCTGCACCCGAACCTAGCGAATTCATGAAGAAACTACGCGGCAAACCCAGTATATTCGACGACGATGTAGAAGAGGAAGAATCCCAACCGGAAATAGAATACATACCAGTGCGTGGACATCCGCTGCTGAAAAATGGCGTAATACGTAAGCCAGGTGGAAGACCGATGTTTAATGAACGTCAAACGTCGGCATCCATTCGTGAAGTATGTATTTATCAATGTTTAGCGTTAGTCTTCTTTTTGTAAATTTGGTATTTCCTTCTTAGGTATCTGGTTTTGGTTACGGAAACGATTTAATAGAACATGCTTTCAAATGCCCAAATTCAGAAGATGAGAGAGAGCCGGATCGTATGAAAAACTTAGCATTCGACACATTACCGCAGGGAAGAAATAAAAAGAGCAGTGACGAATCGGATAGTAGCACAAGTGTCTCATCTGAATATATCTCGGTCGGTAATAAATCTTATAGTAGTGGCAGCTTAGAGGCACCTGATATAAATAATCGGAAAGAATTTCCTGATCTGAAATAGTAATCTAGAGTTTTTTCTACATCGACTGATACAGAAGCTAATAATAGATTATGGTTAATTGAGACACCTCCTTACCAGTTAATAACTGTAGGTGAGGACAAGAAAATTCCCAGTATTTCTTACTTATTACTGTTATATAATATTCTTTGATCAATGCAACTATATTGAAAGAACACTTATATTATACTCAAAAAGAAACAAGATTTCTTTAAATTAATTTGTTATTAACACAGCTTTATTACATATGTTAATATCATTTCAATAATTTAAATTGTTTGTTTTTTTTCCATTCATAATCTAAGGATAAGAATATTATTCGTTATGTTTAAAATAGATTGTTTTTTAATTTAAATACTCGTATATGTATTTCTGTTGATTACAGAAATCCATACAGAGTGGTTACAAACTGTTTTCATTAATTTCTTGTAAATTCATGAAAATGTTTTGCTCTTTTCTTCGAACCACCTTAGAAAGACAACTAAATTATTTTAGAGATCTCGTGACACTAATCGACAAATTTACTCTGATCAAAAGTAACTATTTTTGATACAAAACAAGTACACCAGAAATAGTAGTAACGTACTTTTAGGAGAATTAATTAAAGTGGACATTCCGTTAAATATACGTGTGTAAGGATTTGTATATATATTTATCTTCTATTGAAAACGGTAAAAATAAATTGATGCGTATTGGTTATTGCAATAAGTAGAAATCAACATTCTGCAATAGAATCGCATACATGTTCTTATTTTTATTCTTACTAGTAGTATGGGTATTTTTCTCTAAAAATTATGCTGTACCGTAGATTTTCTCATGTTATGAGAAGGATTCTGTATGTGTAATGTAGAATCAGTTTGCGATAATTTGTAGCAACAACTTCGAGAATATTTTTTTTGTAAATATCGATTAGCAGGTAATCGGTAACAGGTGTGACATTGTTACAGTCGTTGAATTTACAAAGGTACACTTAAAATTCAGTTTTGATGTATTTAGTGGTATTATTTGTTGAATCAGCAACAAGCATAATTTATAAATGAGATAATACTCATTGCGCAGATATATTCAATTTCAGCTCAGCGATTGCATTTGCTTTCTTGATTACAAACTTTAAGAAACCAAAAAAGTTGCCGACTAAATAGAAAGTAAGGCGGATGTGAAGTAATACTACGACGCGTGTGACAGGCTAGAACATTGCTAGAGAACTGGAGATAAGGTTTACGTGCCATCTAAAATGGTTCAAGAGAGGAGTAGGTGGTTACCTCATAATATATTTTATTATTTGAGTTGCAGTATTAAGAAAAAATTGTGGATTATAGAATAGTTTAGCCGTAATAAAATAAATAACAGATATTTTGCATGAGTAGCGGTGTCTTCTTAAAGTATATCGATTACGCTATGTGATAAAACCTTTGTGGTTAGATACCCGACATAACCATTAGATTTAAGTGTAAATTCACACTCGATTTGAGTAGCGTGATATCTAGCGGCTGTAATAAATATCGAATGTATTTTTGCGTGCGAAGTGCGGAAGGCACATAGGGTCATACGAGAATTGGGCCTTTTATGCTATACGCCCGATTAGATACAATACGTCATCCAACTTACGGGTCTCGAGAGATACGACGACGCTGATTCTTGGTGCCTTCCGCATTCTATATGCACAGGAGGTTGTGGAAATTATCAAATATGCGTGCGATTAAATTAATATCTTCCCCATAACTATTTTTTTTATGCAAGTTTTACGAATCAATATATTTACGATATACCTATTTTCGTTTTCGATTTCATTTATTCTGAATTTTATCGCGTTAACAGCCTCGTTAACGAAATTCCGCCGATTTTGAGATAGGCTGAATATGCTCAAGTCTGAAGAAAAGAGAAATATTTTATATACTTTAGTACATGATACATGTATATATCAAATATTTGCCTTATTAATTATGTAAGATTCATAGATTTTTTAAAATATATTATTTAATTAAGACATGTTTAGTTATTTCAAAGATTACTTAATATTAACTAAATACACCCCTGATTAAATTAATTGGGCGTAATGAACGATTGCGATGATCTTGGTCGCAAGTTTTGTAATTTTATCGAATGCTTGATGGATAGGTGTTGGCCTTTCATCCTAAGTCTCCAACGTTGCATTCATCAAGTCTTTCTTTGAACAACTGTATCTGCGATTAATACAATGGTCTATCGATCAATGTGTTTATACAATGATGAAATGTCTCCATTTTCACTAATGGAAGATTTAATCAATTGGTTGAACGGTATATCGCGAATATTTATCATTTATGTTCTCAATACGTATCTCCCGTTAATAATTGCATATTTGTTTTCCAATTGTTATTTGGGTAAAGGATATGATAAACTTTATAAAAAATTGACAATTTACCATTTACGACCAAAGAACTAGTTTGTATTAAAATTGTTTCTATTGTTAACGTAAAATATATTTTTTGTAATACCAAACTGCGTTATTTATTTTACCTTATTACCACCTATCAATAATGATACTAAGGACTCTAGCATAATATGGTATATAACACAAAAGTATCAGTAACTTCCGCATCACACAAGCTTAATTAATTAATCCGGGACAGTCGTTTCGATGATACAAACGATCTACATTTTCAACCGTTGTGAGAAACCTCTAACATTAACATACTTGTTCTATCCCTAGTTTCTAGAAAAATATTTACCTATATAAGTACCTATTTTTATCGCTTATGCGCCTTAAAACTAATGCCTTAGTTAAGACTTTGGGAAAAAGTGCGGCATACGGACGAATAGACGGAAGGGTCTCTTGTTAGGATAGCCCAAGATATAAATCATGTTCACAGGTTTACCCCATTAAACCGAATAGAACTGATTACGATATCGGTCCGTTCTCTCTGTTTGTTAGATTTTTCTTGCTTTTTATATAAACCCGCGCAAGACGGGATCTAATTCCGTAATCAATTCCAAGTTTTCTAATTTAATGCGTTGGGCTATACTTGAATTTAATCTATCGATAACGTCCGATATGTTCTTTAAATCTGTTGCCTATCGCACTTTTCGTTTGATCAACATATCCTTTAGGCGGTAAAAGTAGGTATTTCTAATATTTTTTTTGAAAATAGGGAATAGAACAAGCAAGTTGGTTTTGGAAGTTTCTTACGTCTTTCGCTCTCCGGTTGAGAACGTGGATCATTCGAATTCTCGAAACGGCCGTGCCGGATTAATTAATTAATTTTCGTGTTGTTTAATGTATTTGATTTTGTATGCTTATTTCTGCTAGTTCCACCTAACGGAATGTAACTAAAGCAGAGATCCGCTAATGATTAAATTGCAAGATTATAGATGATACTATATTAATTGATAAAATTAGCTTGAAATATGCTTTTGCAGCCTCATTTATTTTTCTCCAGCAAAAATGTAAATATAAAGTATAATAATTGGAACAAAACTCAACGGATGGCGCAGAACCTGCCGAACAATTGGATTCTTCTTCTTTATATTATCTTCCATGTGGGTGTCAACGCACGCATTCGGTTTTGTTTTGATATTCTTAACCCAAATGTACAGAGTGTTTATTAATAATTAAACCATCAAATTTATTAATCGTACCATTTATTTCGATGAAATAAAATTAAAATGGAAGTAACAAAATCCAGTAAGTGAATACAAAGTTGATAAGCTACAGAATGGAACAAATGTGTCCCTTGAAATTTCAGCGTTCAATAAGTTATTGCCTACAATTAAGGAAAGTATTGACAATTCAACGTTTTTGACAATCGACTGCGAGTTTAGCGGTCTCAGCACTAATAATGAAGTTAACAGTTTCGACAACCAGAAGTTCTATTACGAAAAGATTCGAAGAGGCTGTAAGGATTTCTTGGTGATACAGTACGGGCTATGTGCATTTAAGTATGTCTTTCTTTTTTTACTTTGGAAAAGGGTAGTGTCAATATTTCTTTTGCAGATTTGATAAGGAAAATCAATGTTTTAAACACCGTGGATTTAACTTTTACATATTCCCCAAAGCGATTCCAAAATATGTACCTGATCAAAGATTTTTATGTCAGGTATCAAGTATTGACTTTTTAGTTGCGCAGGATTTTGACTTTAATAAATTATTTCGACATGGTAATTCATCTATTTTTATTTATATATCGTGTATCAATAGATTGCTTGCTTATATTTTTGGGAAGGTATACCATATCTAAATTCTATCCAGGAAAATCGATATAGAGACGTCTTGAGTGATATGCAGAAAACCCGTGCGCAAAACGATTTAGGCAATAATTCTGACAATACCAACAAAATTGTAGCTACAAAGGAAGCAGATAAAATATTTATGAAAAATGTTAGGTAATTTCGTGTACCGTGTACTATGAGGTTGATTCTTTGTATTTCTATATTTCAGCGACCAAATACAAGCCTTCATAAAATCAGATAGGGATGAATTAGTATTACCCAGATGTAACGGCTTTCTGCGCTTGCTAATTCATCGACTTGTCCAGGAAAACTTTTTTGATAAAGTAAATATAAGAACTAGATCAGATAATCGTGATAGGATAATCGTAATTACGAGATTTAAGAGTTTGGATGAACGAAAAGAAGAGCTTGAGAAATTAATCGAGGAGGAAGAAAATGAATTAGAGAATACGATTGGTTTCTCAAAGGTTATAAAGCTTATTATGGAATCGGTAAGTTAATGGATGAAACACAGTTAAAAAAAATACATAACGTCAATTGTCGTAGGGGAAGCTAGTTGTAGGTCATAATATGGTTTTGGACCTGCTGCATACGATTGATAAATTCCTCACGCCTCTTCCAGAAGATTATGGAGATTTTAAGGAATGCGCTCATTGTTTATTTCCAAAGTAAGCTATGTTGAAAATCTCATATCATTGTTCGGATACAATGTTGCTAAAGTTTTGTTAGTTATTAGAATAATCCCGCAGATCATCGAAAAAATAATATTTTATTAATCCCGAGGACCTTAACATGGGCATCAAATAAGTTGCAGGATAAAAAGACAAAAGTATAAAAGGCATTTTGCTTAAAAAATAGTAGACGTCAACGGACCAATAACCAGTCCTTGAGGAACGCCTCTTTGAAAGGGTAGAAAATTGTATTTACAGCCTCTTATTTCAACAAATTATTCTCTAATCGTTCAAATGTGGAAGGAACCGATCTAGAGCTTTTCCTCTTGTGTAACTTGTGATACGGTGTACTATGGTTTATCAGGTCAAAGCTCTTAATAAAATACTATTAACCTGACAACATTGTCCGAAAGCGATAAACTGCATAATTACCGTAATGTTTAATAGATCTTGTGGAAAATTGTTTTTTTTTTTTACAGGGTACTAGACAGCAAGTATTTATCGTCAGTGGAACCATTTAGTAGCTTGGTTTCTTCCAATGTATTAGGACATCTGTTAGAAACTCTTAGTAAACCACCGTTTATAATGCCGAAAATAGGTAAAATAAATGTTTAGACAGCCTTTTCCTTTCTCTCATGACGATCCTGTTTTGTTCACGTAGAAGTTGAAGGAAGCGGCTTGGGATACAACCTAAATCAGAAGAAAGAACATGAAGCCGGTTATGACGCTTACATCACCGGCGTGTGCTTTCTGACAATGTGGAAATATTTAGGTAAGTATGGTTATTCTTACATATTACCGATTAAACAATAAGTGTATATTTTTAATTGATGTAGGGCAAGATGGTCTGGATGATGAAGATGTATTTGGAAATTTCAATTTGCTGAAGCCTTACATGAACAAGTAAGCCGCTCCTTGATAATTGTGTAATTTCTTTCGAAATTGATAACGGTTATTTAATATTTAAGCAGATATTTGTATTTGTTTAAATATTAAATTTAACATGACCCGAGAATTTTTTTCGATATTTCATTCTAATAAAGACTAAAAGCAACAGTTCCATTTATTTCTCTCGTTATTTCTACAGATTACATCTAATGAGACTTCAGGAATGTCCGTATATCCATCTTGGTGGAGAGGACTGTAAGTAATTTTGCAGCTATCCCTTTCGATACGAATTTATTGGTAATTTGTTAATACTCGCGACATTATTAAATTCAAATATTATAATTGGCCAATTCCATGTTTCCTTGTTTTTATCGGAATATATTTCTAATAAGGTTTCATTGCTCTCTAGCTGCTCCGCCACGAGACCATGTTTTCTATTTGACGTTCCCGAAGGAATGGAAATCGAGCGATATCTCGCAGCTATTTAGTCCATTTGGTAATTACTTTTACAACAAGTTGAGGTTTATTGAATCGAGTTCGATATTTTGTACGTAGGTGGCGTTCATATAGGATGGATAAACGATACGTCAGCTTACGTCGGTTTGGCTAACAAACAACAAGCTGCTGTGGCCTTAAGTACGCTTTCGCAAAGCGATACCTACACCATTACTACGTACGCGAAGAGACAAACGCAACTGGCCGGTCTTCCAAGGATATCTAAATCACCGATAATTGTTAGAAAGAGATCCTTAGATGGCTGTTACGTGAATAAACGGAGAAGGATAAGTGGAAAAGAGTAAGTTATAACGTCTAGTGTTTCGCAAATACGGTAATCTCTTTGCCCTTTTAATTTACAGGATCTTAATTGCATTGACAGTAGCTTTGGTGTCTTTTATTTTTTATTTGTTATCACGTACACGTTTCGGAAGTTTGTAGACTGCATTTGAACGTTTCCATTTTATTTGTTAGCGTAGTCTAAGAGCACTCGGTATTCATGTAGCACATTCTTGCAGACAGTTTAAGGAGTACTTTAAGTACGCTGAGTAAACGAATTCATTTCTTTATTATTATTATTATATATAACCTGGGAGGACTGCGCAAAGGAATATTTGCTTTCAGTGTTAATTTTGCGCTTGACGCCCTATCAATTCACTGCTCGTTGATATTGTCTTTTAGGAATAAATGGAAGCACCTAGGTAGAATATCTTAAATACTTGACGTGCTCGCTACTTAAACAAGGTAATTTTTTTATCGAGTTCCTTTCAACGAATGAAACGTAAGCGTGCCTTTAAAAATAGAACCAGCAACGTTAAATAAGTCGTAAATGATGAATCCTGAGATAGGAAACAATGTTAAATTTGTTCTTTATTTATCGAAAACTTTGATTAATTTCGGATCTTATGGAGGATCGCTCCAAAAATCTTTAACAAGCGTCCTTAAATAAAGTAAAAAATTCCAAAAGAAATACCTTACTTCAGAATTACCTTGCGCTAGGTCTATACGATTAAGAAACGTGTACTTCTAACACATTTCCAGAGAAAAAAATATTTGTAGTTTATAATTCTGTTGGTGATTTTTAGATGAATTATGCGTACTTTATATGTTTTACAATTGGCTTCTAGATCTTGTTAAAACAACTTGAAGTCATGAGGCTAGATGTGGGTTGCTTTTATGTATTTTTCAGGAGAAAAATCACTCTGTATTTTTACTAGTAATTTATACATGCCAAGTTTGAATTGTCTTATTCGAAGTATATAATGTGTGTAGTATTTTTTACGTCATATTAAAAGGAGTTCTATCATAATATGTTGTTTGTTTGCGTTAATTGATTATATATTTAAATGTATGTAGATTTATGTATAAGAATTATATTACTCCCTCTTTATATTTTAGAGTATAGGTTTAGTTTTCACTGTACACAATACAAAATTTGGTAGGTACTAAGCGAATATGCAGAGATGCACGTTAAAAGTTGATAATGGATTTTTGGCGAGAGTAGTGGTGCGGTCCCGTCACAAAACTCGGGCGCTAGTGACGCTAGATTCGTTCCTCGCCATAATACATAACCGTGAATTAAATTATTTGTTATTATACGTAATTCGAAGGATGTAACGCTATTCTTAAAGGCGTATTAAGCATTTTAACGACCGATTTAATCGTGGGATTTTGAACAATGAGCGTCCGTAGGGCTTTGCAAATAATACCCTCAGGAGGGTTGCAAATAAGTAGTCACGTTTATACAGGGTGAGTTAAAAGCGCGAAGACGGCTGATTTAATGTCGCTAATATTCATTTTAGTAAATTGAGTTCATTTGAGAGTACTTGAATAGTTTCGAAAGCATTATACAGCGTGTTCGATAATCACGCTTAAACTTAATAACTTAAATTGATAAAGTGCCAAATTTAATATTTTTAAACACAACTACATATTTCGCTCAGTCTGTAACGAAAATACAATAATTAAAATTCAATACCCGCAATACCCCTTGTAGGTATTGGGTC
Organism: Oryctes rhinoceros; assembly: GCA_020654165.1. Classification (NCBI taxonomy): domain Eukaryota; kingdom Metazoa; phylum Arthropoda; class Insecta; order Coleoptera; family Scarabaeidae; genus Oryctes; species Oryctes rhinoceros. Next base: position 1,242,434 of record JAIOKQ010000548.1, on the reverse strand, counting down.
GCAGATTATTAATTTGAACGCAACGATGCTATAACCCGCCATATTATATTTCTTTCAGCATGCCGTTTAATAGATCAATAGATCCAGTGTTAGAAGCTCCAGAAGGTGAATCTGATGTAACGAGTCCGGATAGAAAGAATTCGGAGGTTGTTCCCGTCATAAAAGCCAGCAGAAAGCGAACCATTTCAAAAACTTTCGAGGAAGATAGTAGTTGGGACTGACACTAGGCTCGGGCATCGAAATGAATACATATGTATATATATTTTTATATATGTCTTACAACAACGGTTTGTTCATATTGGTACTCACTTAAATTGAAAAGCCTTGCAAGTTAATAATAAAGATACTTTGGAAATATAACGTGTGCCTCGTTTATTAAACTTACCTGCCTATTTTATCTATCGATCTATCTCGATAAATGGATTGTATTGTATATAACACGAATGTTAACTTTTTTTTAAAATCGTTAATCGTCTCATATAGTTATTAGTACCTGTAGAAATCAGTGTTTTTTTTTTTTTTTTTTTAATAATAGAAATGGTAAGATAGCTTTTTTGTATTTATTGACTAGCAGAAAATGAAAAGCGTTTATTTCGGAGGTTAGATATATTTAAGATTTATTTAATTAGCTACATAGAAAATGCCTATAAAATTCAAATGAATGAACATAAATTGATGAATTTTATATCAAAGCAATGGTAAGATGTCGTCCAATTTGTGGAAATGCAACATCTAAATAAATACGAAGCGCTCCGATGAATTTAATAATAATACTCATAGTTACAAAGATTAATTCGTCAAAAATGCTATCAAAACTTAATAAATAGCGAACGCGGCAAGTTAATAATACCCTGTATATTTCGCTCGACCGGTCATTTCGTAGGTACCCTTAATGTACGTAGGTGGTGTATGTTATGAAGAAATACGCCATATTTATATACGTTCCCATATTACGACGTGTTCTTGGCGAAAAGAATACTTCTACAAAGCGTTTTCACCTACGCGTCCGACTGTTAGGACGACAACGACTTTTAACAGCTTCTAAAATTTATTAGACGCCCGTTTGTATAGTGCGTTTCAGAGATAAAGTAGTGGAATAATATATACACGTACCGCGTTTAAACGTATCAACGGATTGTACTGCATGTAAATGTTAAAGCTTTAGCGAAACATCCGCGATGTTAACAGTAAATTATTTGTGGCACGGACTAATTATAAAGTGTGGTGCTCAATTATGTTACTCCAGATTGTATCGTTACATTATTTACTGCTGCAGTTTCAGCATAAATTATATTTTCCGAGCGCTTGTCACTAGAGAGAACGTACGCGTGTGTACGTATGTAGGACTCGGAGATAGTACTCTCCGCGGGAATTGAATATTATATTGTCTACCTATGCACGTATCCACGATCTGTTACAAATTGCAATGCGGGTAATGTGTACGTTTAGCTGTAAAAATTTACTTATCTTTATCTAGTTCCCTTTTTTCGTTCCAGTAAGCGTTCGAAATAAATTATAAATGGTGTAATTAATTACGTCATTTAAATGGTACAGAATGGAAAAGATTGCAACGCGCAATTTCAGTTTATATTAATTAATTGCGTTGCACTTTATGTTTAATGTCCTATACGAGAGACAATATTCGTGTGACGATAACACAATTTTCGTTAGAACAACTACATATTTTATTGGACTAAATAAGCGTATCGTTGTTATTATAAATCGGAAAAAATCAATAGAAGAAGTGCTTTAATAAAAAAAAAAAACGAAAATGATTAACCAATCAGAAGATACAGGCAATTTTAAGATCTTATCAAAAACCTTAATAAAAGCTATAAATGACACGAGCATTTAAGTAATTAAAGCAAAATTAAAGAGAGTCAACGTAAAAAAATACATGTTTGGCATGCGTTTTATCAAGTAGCTAGTTGTAGATAGAGAGGACAAAAGCGAGTGAAATTATACCTGTTTTGCAGCGACTAGACAGACTCGTGTCTATTCGTCTCATAAGAAAGGGTCGGATTGCCTACTGGTTTCCCCCGAGAGTCAACAAAAGACGAGTCTGTCTAGTCACTGTGATTTCACTCGCTTTTGTCTTCTCTAGTTATAGCTATCAATAGCGTTGTACAGAGTGCTCGGAAAATTCAGTCCAAGCATGCACGCATTCAAAGGAGAAACTCAAGTTCGTCAATAATATTTTTATTTTTTTGTAAATCCAAATAAGATGTGCGTTTCTTATTTGACCACGTTCCTGGTTGGTCAAATTACCATTTTTGCATTAGTTTTTCGGTTTAGTCGTGACAGTCGATGAAGTTTTTCGTCTTTAAAACGCCAATCTTCGAAGCATTTGTTCCAATCTCACCGCGGGGATTGTTTATTTCGATTTTGAAGGGGTCAACTGCGTTTTAGGCTGATGGCAAACGTAAATCCCGTAATTTACTCTATAAAAGCGGGAATAAAAGGACTTTTTTTGAAGTAATCGATGCGAATAGAAACGATCAAAGATTTGCCGGGTTTAGATTGCATTTTCGGAACAGCCCGTAAGCATTTTTTGACGTATATCTATCTAATTTGTAAATGTCCCAAATTCTCGCTTAGTTAATGCCGAAGAAGAAATATCGGGAGAGAAAGGTCGATACATCCTAAACGCATGATATACTATATCACCAAACTTGAATCTAAGAAGACCATTGGATATACAGCGTGTTCTATTTCAAGTAAGAAAGAGCGTCTCGCACTTTAATCAAGAGTATGAAATAGAGAGTAGAAGGATTGCTCTCATCGATAATAAATTATTTGAATGCAATGTCATCCTGCGAAGGATCTACGCGCTTCGATAATTTAAGAATTGCAAATTAGAGAAGAAGTGGACAACAAAACAACAACAGCAATTTTTAAAATAAACTTTATTTTCATATGACGTACGTTCTCAATAGTTTGACGAGGTGTTGAGTGTCTTTTGGGATTTCCAAGGGCATTGCGGTGAACTTGAGGCAAATGCCGCTAAGAAACCCCGAAAATACTTCAACATAAGAGAATTAATTAATCGGTATGTAAAAAAATACATTTTCTTTTAGCATTTTCCACGTTTGATATTAAAAAAAAATAATTTAATGACCTAATAAAAAGTTACAATTTATTAATGTAAGATTTGCATAAATTAAAAAAATTAATGAATTATGACAAGGATGCTGAGTGTATTTGTATCAATAATCTTCCCCGAATATCTACGATCTTTAACCTGGCGCACATTGATTTTGTAGCTTTGATTCCTTCCATTTTACATGAAAAGTTTAATTTCCACGTACTTCTTTTTGCTTTCTTTATGGCCTCATCGATTAGTGCTGCAAATAGTGACGGACTCTGCGTTCATCCTTGCTTTATACCTGAATTTCTAGTAAATGCTTCAGGTCGATCTTTACTGTTAGTTCTTGCATACTTCTTATAATCTTCCTACATACATTATCTTGATTGTTTCGATTGTTTCCACATCAACTTCTGTTATTTCGAAATCGCTTTAATTGTTGCTAGATCTAAAGCTTCTTCTAGAAGGAGTCATCGTCATCTTCATTCATCGTCACCTGGAATTTTCCCCAATTTTGAGTTCTTTCTTGCTGTCGTTATTATCGCTCAATCTTTGAGTACTAACATAGAATTTGCCATGGCCACCATTTTTGTTAGCTGGTCCTCGTTGTTCTCGGGATGACATCATTTATCGTTCTTTATTGCAACTTATTGTTTACCGTAAACTCATTCCTGTAATTATTTTAATCGAGATAGTAGCTTTTAATTGGCCGGTATTTTGATTCGGAACGTGGTTTGTTAATTTTTAATCGTGATGAATGGAAACAATGGCAGAGTAGACACCGGTGGTAGGTAGGAAGGTTTAACCTACAATGTAGGCAATGTATTCCTTCGAACTATTCGTACAGTCAATGCCGATTCCACGTATACACCTTCCAGCAGCAATTAAACTCTGCGGTGTCACTTTTTATAAACGCGCCCGTACAATAAACAATATTATCTAAACTCTTCGTCAATCGACGTTTTTATGACTGCAAGGCAATTTATATAAGATTTATTTACAAAACTCGATCTATAATTGCGGCCTAGATATTTGAATAATGAAACGACGTAATTGTGGAACACTTCGAAGTTGCTCTCGGTGTATTGCCGCGGCTTATATATATATATATATAGTAAATAATTCTCCCTGCCGTCTGAAAGGCCAAACGAATAAATCAGCTTCGTATATTTTTCATCTAGGTTTCAATCTTTGCTTCGTTAAAGCGTTATTTTCTAAATTAACTCCTCGGTTGAGTTTTCGTTAAGGAGTATACGTTGCAGATCTTGCACTGTAAAGGGGAGTGCAGTAGCTCGAGATAGTCGTTAGACTTGATTTATGCAATATAGAATTTAATCCGCATACTCGAGAAACTCACCAGATATCTCTCTAAACGTCGGGATTGGTATCTTGCCACTTCTAATTTAGATTAAAGGAATAACAGGAACATTTTCTTGAATAAAAGAAGCCTTAAAACACTTCAACTTAATCAATTTTAAATGCCTTAAGCGCAGTATTAGATAGAAACGCTAAGTAAACTAGTATCCGCAAGTATTGCAGCGTCCGGGTCATGTTACTTACACAGATCAAGTTGCTTGCAGATTTATTGATAAATCTCGTCCAAATTAGAAAGACTCTTGTAAATCCTGCGAGATGTTACGGGGATATTGGGCTATTATTGGTCCTGTTAGAAAGAGAAGGATCGCTCCGGGAAATTTTAGAAATGAGAGCTGGATTTAACGTAGAAGACCCTATTTAACGAAACGCGCGCCTACATTTTATTTTTCGGCATATTTAAGGTACTGACACCCCTAGTTACTATATAACCTACGCAGATCTGCTGTATCGGTGGCTTTATGTATGAAGCGTTTGATCAATCTTAATAGCATCCTAGGATCTTCTTTCGTCAATTTAGTCGGTCTTAAGTATGTCGTATTTACATCGAATACGTTGTGCCGCTTTTTCTAGTTTGAAAGGTATATTTGCTGCTTCTTCTATTTTTTTTTTTATTGTAATTCGTTGGGTATAGTAAAAACAAAATAAGTACTGCAATTGTTTCATATATTGTTATATTTGATCTTTGATGTTACCGTTAAAAACAATTGCACCACAATATTACACGGAGGCCTCCGTGATAGTGATTCTTCGTGATCTTTCAGTGCTGCTAATACTTGTTAAGCATTTCAGAAGCAAGTAGGTGTTAATTAGCATTAAGTTAGAGGAGACTAAGCTAGGTTGGAGACGACTTTTCATATTATTGTTTATATTAACTTCACGAATAGATTTAATGATCTTACGATGACCTGCTGGTCCACTATAATGCCAGTGTAGCTTACATCTATTTGTAAATACATTAAATGTCAGGTAAAACAGTGGCTAAAATTGCTTGCGCTGTTTTTATAACAAAAGATAAAACACTTACTCACGAAGACAGATTATGCGATATGATTAAATCTCGTATTCAGAAGGAAACCGCAATTATCAATGGCCGCGCACGAAGGCGCGGAGACAAAAACAGTGACTTGCAGTAAACGTCGTCAACGTCTCTTAATTGGTGATTTTATCGTCGGTCGGACGTCTCATCCCTATTGACAAGATGTGTTCCCTCAATTAGACATCTGCCGGCATACATAATTGATTCGTATGCCAAGATTATGATCGGTCACTCATCTGCGCACCCGCTTACACGTACGTACGTATACCTGTTGGTACGTACGTATGTATTTATTCGGTCCCTATCCTATCCCGCAAGTTCACGGGCGTAAAACATCGATCGATGCAAATCGACGATGCTGAATAATCAGATTACAGCGATTGAGAATTCCACCTCGCTCGTACGATTTATGCAAAGCAGGGATGCAATTGGATGGATGTATTAAGCAGAGCGGAGTAGTCGTTTCGCAAAAATTAGATATTATTGCCCGTCTGCAAGTGAAGCGGATTTTACGTATCGAGAAACTACCAGAGTAATCTCCACATACGTACATATAGGCTACATTTCTGCTTACACGTATATGTAACTTTATTGCTCGAACGTTACAACATTTTATCGGCTGTAATGATAGGTTTACAAGATACGCACTCGAAGAACATTAATTAAGATAATGAGTTCCACGTTATTGAACATAAACGTCTACTGTCTTTAAAATAATCAATGAAAAATTAAAATGATAGTGGAACTTCCAATTAAAGCAGTACTCGTACACAGATTATTATTTACTAACATATATAGCGCGATTCCCATTTCAGCTTAGAGCATAAAGCTGCCCGTCAACATTAAGTTCAATATTTACTGCATCTATTTAAATCCGAAGTTTCGTCGAGATACGGCAAGTAATTTAGCCACAGCTTATTTCTAAAACCGATAAGGCACTGGAAAAACGGGATTAAACCGGGAAAATCCGCGCGTAAGAATCTTTTATAATTTTCGGAAAGGATCATCTCAGCAACAATAATTCCTTCTCTCGTCTTATTTTATTATCTAACTGAAGGTTAAAGGATAGTTCTCGTTATTTAAGGTTGACAAACGTTGTTGACAGTATCGTAAGTGGCGATAAATCGTGGATTTATTTCTAGCAACTCGGATATCTGCAGAATACTTTTAGATAAGCACGAACACTATGTGTTGCCATTGGTTAAAATTTTATTTATTTAATAGGGCGCGATTTCATCTTTACCTGTTACTATTATCGTTCGCCAGGGCTCAATATTAGGACCAATTTTATGTTTCTTATACATCAATGGTTACTGTTTCCTCATGCAGAAGATTCACTAATTTACTGTTGATATAGCTTTAGTAGTTACAATGTCCCGCTTATTTCCAATAATTCCAAACACCACGATCCAAATAAAAAAAGATTTGATGAAAGTAGGACTTAAGATGTTTCAATTGAGGAGTTACGGATAGAATAAAATACTTTCAACTTCATGATAGTTCTGATAATATCAGAAACGGACATTAAGATACGCTATGTCAGTGATTGAGCAGCTTCGAATTTTATAAGTTTTGTTGGAGGGACTTTGAGCCTTCTGAGACAGGTTTCTCAAAGTTTTATCTCTTTCTGGAATGTACATTCATCAAGCGTGAACATGCGCTTACAGGAACAGATACGTTCTAAAAGCTAATAGGGCCAATCATAAATGAGCTACATGGCCGTAATCATTCATCATTTTGTCAAAGAACCTGTATTTGTAATAGTTGTATGTTTTTCTCTTATCAGTCCTCTCGTTGATATCGGGGACGTTCCGTATATTATTGTTAAAAAAAAAACGTCTTGTACATAGGTGTTGCTGTATTATGCGGGAGTATTCCGTTCGATGATACATCATCAGACTGTACAATCTAGATTGAAGACTATAACAAATACCGGTATTTCCAAGGCTGATCAGTTGTGAGTGAGTCTTCAGTATTTTTTACAAGAATTTAATTGAAAAATTAAAAAATCATTATTATTACTCTGGTTACTTTTCATGGTCGACTTAAGCCGAGCGTCGTTATAAAGAACGCAAAGCCAGTGGCAAAGATATGTATCCATTCGATTAAATTCAAAAATGAAACATTTTATTCTCTACGCGTAAACTCGTTGGTTTTCGGGTTATTTAAAGAAATCCAAACGAAACTTTCCAATCAAAGGTAACTGAATTTGAAAGGGAAACTTTGATTTATTCAAATTAATGGAAAATCGTGATATTTTTTGTTAATTCAGGCAGAGATTTCAATGAGGAATATTTCTGTTTGGCAAAATCCACGTTTAAACGTTCAACAGGAGCTACTCGAATAAATAACTGAAAAATACTGAATAAACAAATTAAATACTTATTGAATTTGCGAATCAACCGTACAGCTTTACAGGCTTTTAACGTGCCCTATTTCGATTTTTTTAATAACGACTCTTTCAATTCTCTTCGATCTCTTGCCGTTACCTTCCAGCTCTTTATATCGCATATACCTCTTGCAGCCATTTCTTCCTTGGGTGTCTGTATTTCCTTTTACCTGCTTCCCATATCAAGCCTAATATCTTTTTTCGTTTGTAGCGAGATTTTTCTCGATACAAAAAAAAGCTTATTTTCTTAATTCACTACTTAATTCTTGAAGTAAGCACTGTATTGTGATAATATTTATAGGAATAAAATACAATCCCTAAATATTACATTAAAAAGGCGTCAAGTATATTATCGATGCATTTTATTTGCGGCCCGTTTATTACAGCAAAAATAGGTTCGCTTCATCAAAACACAGCGACGTCCCTTTAATGCGGCGAAGAAGTTGAAGTTTATGTTCATAATAACTTGGGACTTAACAGGCCAGTAGTGCTCCATGATACTAACTGAACCGATAAGGCCCAAATTATCACAACGGCTGACGTCCCTCGCAGAGGCTTCCTTCGATGTTGCAACAATTTTCATTCTGCAACAAAAACATATAATTATTAATATTTATTGTACCTATATGCGCGTTGATTTTAAGACGTTTTTGCCGTACTTGGAAATATATTTGTCTACTAATGAATTTAACTAATTCATTTAAAGTATTGGACGCGTGTTAAAGGCCGACGGGAGAAACAAATAAAATCCACATTTAACGTTCCCAGCGTAGATTCTGCATTTTTATTATTATTCCTTGCAAAAGCTCGTTCGTGTAAAAAAAAAAATATACACAAAAACTAATATTTACAGGCAATAAAATTTTTACATGCTTCCATTGGCGTTTACAACGTTATTTAAATCAACAGATTGACGTTGTTATTGCACACATATATTATTTGCATCTAGAAGTTCTCGGTTTACGGAGAAGGAGGAAACGCGTATAAAATCTTTCTCGGGAAAAACAACCGGAATAATTGCCCATCAGGAACGTACATGACTTTCCTAAAAAGGCAAAAAAGAAGAGAAAGAGCGAATAAATAAATAAAAATAACCGAGACGTACGGCGATGTTCGTTAAGAGCGACCATCAAGACGTTCAGCAATAAAGATTCTAAAATTTGTAGCGAATTTGCATAATTTTTTGATATAAATACATTCCCATGTGATTCGCTGATACATCTGCTTCGTTAAATTTGAATAAACGATAAAAGCGAGATTTGTATTCACTTCGATCCTAGAATTTCTTATTATGAGAATATTGCGCTTGAAAAATTCCATTTAATAGTACGATGTACTCAAGGACTGCAATTAAAAAGGTATAACGTCCGTTCTAATGGTGAATCTCCAAGCGAAATTGCTCCTAGTAAGAGTACCAGGGCCGGTGTATCCGTGAGGCTGTAAGGCGACGCGCCCTGATATTTCCTTCAAAACTTCTGGAATCATATTACTAACGTTGTTGCAGTATAAGCGCTGAACAATAATTGTAACGTCCGAATTACGTGTCTAATCGATCATTAATATCTCCCGTGTAATGCTCATATCCTCGTCTTCGTTTATTTTATATTCATTTAAAACGAGTATTGCATCTTGGCGCATTTTGGCGGACTTAACAATCAGTTACGCGTTCGATCAGTCATTGACGTCGCTAGCCCTATTTTTGATTTATTAATTAAGTTTTAATGCCCGCTGCGAAGCTTAATGTTATTAACTATTCTTGGACATTTCATGCTTGATTAATAACCGTGCCTCTAACTGCAACAGCTTTTACACAGCTTATATCCTGTTAACAGTTTTGCGCGTGATCGATCATTGAAATCACCAACGAAACGCTACTCTATGTAACACGTCTTATTTCTTGTTCATTATTTCTGGGTGTTTGTATTCGATGTTACGTTCCACCAATTTGTCAAGGATCTAACGCCGCGTTATTCTTATTTTGTAGCTGGAGCGGCGATCGAGGCGCTATATTTGATCGCACGTTGAAGTCACTCGCTAAGCTATGATTGATTCACGTGTTGTTGCTCTGTAAATACCTATTACGTAATCTGTTAGTCTAGTCGATCATTGAAATCACTAGTAAATTTAGTAAATTAACATGTATCTAGTTATAATGAGGTAATGCTCTATTTCATTTCTTTCAGCATCCGATATCTAACAGTTTGTCGGTTTAATTATTCAAAATATTCGATCAATTGATATATGGTATCATTTGATATTACGACGTGATGCTTTAATAAGTCTATTTTTCAACAAGGCAGCTTCTGCATTCTTCGTTACCGGTATTGCGCCATTTAACCCTATTCACAGTTACCAAGATGCTTCTGATTATCCTTCCTTCTTTACTAATGTAGTCACTGTAGATGCTAACGTTATAGGCTCCACTATATCGAAGAAATTGAGAAGGAAAGAATCTAACTAATGGAGAAAACACTTCAGGGAGAAAGCGGAGGCAATTTGTCCTGCTTCTAGTTACTATAAACTCGAAACGGTAGCAGATAACTGGCGGAAACCTTAACATCGCCGGAGCATATGACAAAAACGAAGGAAGCAAAAGAAAAAGAATATTTACAAGGGATGGTTCGAACAAAACACCGTCGAATATAAGGCAAGGCATTCCGTAAGGTTTGTTCTAATTCGTACGATGGAGTCGGTTGTAACACGAGATCCGTTTAGGAATACGTACGTAGAATGCATGCAAGAGATAAAATAATATTTTTAGTTCATCGTATCGAAGCTATCGATCTCCGGTCATGCAAACACAACGAACATGCGATATCGACGGTACGATCAATTATTCCGGTCTACATGAAACAAATACCAATCGTCAGGAGTATTTGATTTCTTTGTATGTTACATTTTCTTTTTTGCCATACCTCTAACGTATGTATGCGTACGCTGTACTTTAAAATATACAGACGGATTGTAAGAGGTGGATGGATACCTGTAAGCCGTCAATTGTTAAATAATTGCTTGAAGATCCATTTAATTCCCTCCATCGGCTATATTGCCGTGTGTAAAATTAAACGATTTTAATCCAACCAAGTTACTGTTAAAAATACCCGTTTTGCCTTTACCTTAGATCGCCAAGCAAAAATGATGTTAGTTCGATAGGGGAAACCCTGTATACACACATAGTAAATGGTAGATGACTAAGTGGTGATCACTTAATACACGTGTACTCGGCTACGCAGCAATTCAGCTGACTACCGGAGATAAAATCTGAAGATAGCATTACAAAAGCAGGAACTTCGACAATGTTTAAAACAGACAAGTCACCAATCCGTGATCTGCCGGATAGAACAACTTTATATTATATCTGTAAAGTATTCTAAGACCGGCATCAAGATGAATAGGACGTTACTATTAAAAGCGAGTTGGATGGAATTTTCAGCAGAAAAAGAGGTGTTTTATTAATTTTCTATTAAAAAAATATAGCGCTTGTCGCAGTGTTTCCTCTTCTTTTCAGTTTGTTCAAATAACGTACGAAGGTACTCTGGAAAGTTTCCAGCCTAACACAGAGACTCTTTTGTTAAATTCAAGGCGTTTAATTTCTCCATTTTACAAGAATTCTCTGCTGCCGCTGCGACAATAGTTCAAGTTGACTAATTAATATTAGACTTCTTTATTTTATCACACAGGATGTTCAGGAAGGTAACATTAATTGGATAGAGCATATGTAATCGTTTTGTGCTTTCATCGTTTTCTCGCTCAACACTTCGCAAAAATATTTCTTTTTATCTTATGCTTTGCGTCTTTACTTTCAAGCTTTCCTACATACAATCTTCCATTTCATTGACCTTCATTATCGTTTGTTTTCTGCGTTGTTGAATAAAGTTTTGATCCTGAGTGAGCGCCTGTCGCACACGGTTGAATGTTTCATGGTTAAATCTTCAGCCAACATATAACCAACACGTTCTTTGGAGGTATTCACTCAATTCGACGGTTGTCTAGCGCCATTTGGTCAACTCTTTCGATGTTATCTGTGGCGGTTGTTTTTCGGCGCCAATTAAGCTGGTTGGGACCATATTTAATTTTAGCCGCGTAAAATTTCGCTGTAAACAGTGCGGCATCCTTTCTCTTTCAAATGCGTGAACTTCGTGACGTCTTAAAACCACTGAAGGTCCAACTTGGCAGAAATTTTTTCGTGCAAGAATATTTTTGGCGAGTAACGCCATGTTGAAGTATGAAACTTTTCAGGCCGCCCTCGTATAACGTTAATACATTTCTTCAATCCGTTCTCCAACATGTTCTGTCAATTTTAGTGATCAATCATTAGCGGCTACTGTTATGAAACGGGAAACTTAGAAATAGCAAATAAAATAGTTGGATTTAAGAGCAGATCATCTCAGACGCTAAATTAAAGACAATTAATGTTCGTTAAACGAAATCTAGTTGAACGCCAACGGGAGACAATTAATAAATCATCCATCAACGTAGAGACACGTGGACGTTCTTAAACACGCCATTACGCACTAAGCACATTTACGTAATTAGAATTATAAATAATGGTTATTTACGATTGAACTATGTTAATAGAAACCTTTTAGACCGAAGCGAAGAAACGATCCCGTGCGGGAAGAAAGAGAAGAAAAATACAAAGAAATTGCACAAATGCGAATAAACACTCCAAGAGGAATGATAATAGCGCCATTAGATAGTTCAGCAAAAGGATATTGTGGGAAAAAATGCGTAATAGAACGATCAGCGAGCGAATTAATAAGTTCGCCGCTATTGGTATTGATTTCAGTCGACGGACAAAAGATAAAAGCGATAGGCTAAATAACGAAAGGTAATTACGAGTAATTATGCATGTATACGTATGAAAAGCCGTGCTCTCGTTGTCGTAGAGTCACAAAGGAAAGTGCTAGCTGTGATATACTAACTTACGACGGAACAAATATGTATACGTTGATTTACAGCGTTGCGATTAACAATGTAAGTAACAATGTATATATGAAACAATTTAAATGATCCCGATCGATCGACGTACTTCTTATTTATACAATCATATCTCTTCTTTCGCTGTATGTTTTTTTTTTTAATTTGATCAAATAAACGAAAATTTGGACTTCATTTGCCATATCTTTATATCGTCATATCTGCGTTATTAATGGTTCTATTCCGATGCATTGCGGTAGCATTTAACGTACCGTAACTGTATGTTCAGTAAAGCCTCCGTCGGTTAAATATGATTTGCGATACGTAAATGTCAAAAATAATGATTAATTGGCACCGACACGTTAGTGTGAGTACATGCGTACGATAAACTTGTTTGCATTGGCGATCCGTGTGTGCGTTATCTTTCTCAAACGGTAGGTATGGAAAATGTGGATTTTTATAAATATGGTAAGTGCTCGACTGAAAAAAAGTCTTACCTTGATATTTATGTCATTGTTTGTAAATATAGAAAAATAGAAGGAGTAACGCAGTAAATTATGGATTAGAAACAGTGCTGGAAACTGGTTGATGACTTGCCAGCCGCGTAGGTACGTGATAAGCTATATTTTTGTTAAATCGAAGTATCTTGGGAAACGCTTAATTGAAGAATTAAAAGTTTGTACGAAGGAATTTGAGAGACAAGCTATTTTCGAGGCAGATTTAAAATTGTTTGGTTCAATGAGTGACTCACCTATCGCCAGTGTAAATTGAGCTGAGGCTCCAGCTAAAACGAATAGCTTTCGCGTACGTTGGAAAGACACTTAAACATTGCAATTGTAAATAAGGAATAGCGACCAAGGCGAACGATTAATTCCGAAGCTACTTGTTTAATCACTGTACCGGATCCCGGTGCATTTTTAGCTGGAACGGTTTTGAACCACTCTAAAACGACAATATTACGCGTGTCTTTCCCTTTCCTCGCACTTGCCGCAATCGATGTTCTTCACAAGATTACGTACGGATATTGATATTATATTGTCAAGAATCTCGTATTTAACGGCTTTCGAAACGTGAGTCCAGCAAGTGAAATATTGTGATAAGGGTTTTAATGAAGAATTTTTTTAAAGTATTTCTTTAACTTTAAGTTTTGTAATGATATTTCCAAATCTATCTTTAATGATGGCGCAGCTTCCTAAAATTGTAGGAATCTTCAAAACAGAAGCGTTCCCGCGACGTTATAGCAATTATCTTCGCAGTACTTTTCTCCGTGTATCTGTTGGCGAATGGATTTACGCGTATCCTTACGATACATTTATTAACAGCTTTAGTTAAAAGGAGTTGTCTAACCAAATTGGAAATCAAGCAAACTGTCAATACAACCAATACGAAACGGCGATTAAAGTTAATTAACGATTTATTAATTATATGTTGCATCGAGATTAAGCGTTTCATTCTGCATGAATAACTTATCTACGTATCAGCGTGGCATGTGGCGCTTACCAACTATTAAAAACGCATTTACTTAGGGTGACGCAATGGAATCGCGCGGAGTAAAACGGAGCTGACTAATGAGGTGTGTATACGGTAGTAAATCAAATGTTTTCTTGTTATTTTTGTGTCGATTTCGATATTTCCGCATCTGCTTCTCCTGAAAAAAAAAAAAAACGAAAGAAGCTAGATGGCGCAGCGTCTAATAAGTAATTTATATGTAAATTAACGATCGGATGGATGTGCAAATTCTAAGTTGGGTGCTGATTCTAATATATGCATTTATATCTGCGAGGATTAATATATAAAGCTCATCCAAAAATAAAAGAAGCGGCGGGTTGGGTCTGTTATGCGGAAATTAATAACAGGAAGGTGATTCATGCTTCGTGCGTATATCTGCAGAACTTAATTGCTGTATTTTCATAAAATACGGTGGTTCGAGCCGACTTCGTAGTTCGAGCTTTTGAAGTTTTTAATTCAACTTAAACACAATAAATCCTTCATCATAAATTTTCATAAAAATGAAATAAAGCTCACCGACAACGGTTCAAACCTTGCAAACTTAAAATCGATTTTTTCAGTTTTAGTCATAACTTCCCATTGTTTTTCCTCTTATTCCCCATAACACGTACGCTAAACGCAACGCAGAGTTCGCTGCGTACGATACATGTAATTATCGATAATTAAAGTAGGTAATTAGATCGTTTGTTTTCTTTTTTTTTCCGATCTTATTCTGTTTGTACGTACGTAAAGCGAGGACGCAAGAAAAACAGATACAATTCCCGTTAAATTCCGTTTAGAGATCGAAACGGGGAATGTTAAAATTGACATGCCACAAACGCACAATCGCTCCATCTATAATTATGACATAGGTATCTCTTACACCTACAAGAGCACCGCACGGACGGCTCGTCGGGAGAGTTAATTAGAGCCGTTAGGTCGTACAGTCGGAACGGCAGAACAATGCCGAGATGGTAGAAAACGTGAAAATATGCCGGCCGAACGGATAGCTCCTCTTTCTCGGGTCGTTCGGCCGGGCGACGCGGACGTAGAGTCGGAGCTTTTTAAAAGTTACCGATCGGTAGCAGAAGTTAAGTTTACTTACCGCAGGCTACTATTACTATAAGCATTTCCCTGTTATTGGGAAATATAGGTATTCTTGTACTAACAAGGAAACGCAGGTAGATGTATTGATCGATGTAAGGGACGAATAGCGATCCTCCAATGTCGCATTAGCCGAGTGTAAGGCTGGCTACCCTTCGTTGTTTCACTCAATAACTCAATAATTATAAGAGATATCAACAACAACAAAAAAAAAAAAAACGTTAAGACATGCTCTTAAGGCTTTTCTCTATCTCAGACCTTATGCTTGCAAGACAACTTTCTATGATTTCTCCAGATTAAAGTTGAAGAGTAGCGCGTACAAAGCTATTAAAACGCTTGCGGTGCCGCGACAAATTGCTTAAAAAAAAGGTTTAAAAAATGCTAAGATTCACAGTTTACTAACTTTAATGATCCGTTTAAGATGTAATCATCGCAAATTTAACGTTTAAGATAGTGTACACTTCATCGGACCGACCCTAAAACTGATACCTTATCTCCGCGATTCAATTCTTAATGCACGCCCTGCGATAACGACCTCCGAAATGATTAACTTCTCTGAAATGTGAGATAAGATCACTCGCAGGTAGTAAGACCATCCGCTCGGTTAGCAGATTATTAAATGTTATCTCATAAATTTTCATTAAGCAATCGTTAAGAATGAGAACTTTAAGATTGCACGATGGTCTTAAGAGGCACGAATGTATGCGTTCGCCTGTCGGCATCTTTACAAGAACAGCATCGCAGGTGTTCTGTACGAACAAAGGCTGGAAATACTAATCGGTTTATATTCTACAATTAGCGGAATCTATCGGAGGAAATCGTAATTGATTTTAAAAGCTCACGGGAAACGAAAGAAGTTCTTGGAAGAGAGGAAATTACTCTTACTTATACGTTATAGGTACAGAAATTAGCGATCGTGGAAGCCGAAGATGCTAATTATCGGAGATATTTTATGTTTTGTAATAAATTTTAAATTGTATCACGGCGTATCGTATATTACGATAATTTTCTAAAATTACACGTTCTTTATGTATGATTATTCCATTACCAAGCTTAATTGTTTTAAAAATTTCTTTCTTTTATTATATTTATAATTATTATCAATAGCTCTCGGCGGTGTTCTTAATAACTGTGCGTAACTTTGAAGTAGTGGCATATATATGTATGTATATATATATATGGCAACAGAATGCTGTTGCCATATGTCCGAGTCCGCCTGTTGACGTGTGACTAGACAGACTCGTGTTTTGTCGACTCTCGGGGAAACCGGCAGGCAGCACGAACCATTTCTTATTGGACGAATAGACACGAATCTGTCTAGTCGCTGCAAAAAAGGTATAATTTCACTCGCTTTTGTCCTCTTTAGTGACCACTCCCGACGTTATTAAAGAAAATGCTTAATACTTGTCAGAAAACGGCCTGGAAACCTGCATGAGCGTCCGTTATCGGAACGGGATAATGGAAGACCCCATATTGAAAGAAAGACCGATGCTAAGGATATAAACACGACCCGCACGTGTACTACAGAGCACCTCGATTAATAAGAGAAAATTACAGAAAAGGAGCTGTTGAATATTATAATAAGTACATTTTTAACAGTGTCCCACTTCATTTTTACATTTTATTAATTATTTAATATTTAATATTTAAATTAAAAAAATAATTTAATATTTTAGTTATTTTAATTAATTAAACGATACTTTTCTGTTGGTCTTTCTTATAAATAAATAAATAAATAAATAAATAAATAAATAAATAAATAAATAATATAGATTAACTTACGTACTACTATAATTTCCATCGATCAATTTAATCGTTATCAATATCTAATTATCTGTAACCGTAGAAAGATGGTTACTTTAAATTTAAGAGTCGACAGCTTTCAAGCAATTGTGGCTGTACCACCGGCTACGAGTTGGTAAAGGTTCAACGTACATGCACTAATTAAATAAATTAGTTAATAAAACCAGTCGGGAATCAGTCAATTGTGAAACGGCTGGGCCGCTACATATCGGACGTCACCGGTTCTGACGGTCTGATGGACGATCTTCTGATACGGCGAGCTCGAGGATTCGAAATCGTATTACTTGATACTCGATAGCGCTCGAGTAGATAGTGGAACGATGTTACCGGCTGCTGTCGGTTCCTCTTGCAGTCGTCTTAAGAGTGGAAATGTGCGCGCATGCACGCTACGATCTGGAGTAAAAGATGAAGGGTGATCGAGGGATGTGCGTATATTATCGAAATTAGAAATAAATGGCGATTGATAAGAATTGGTCTCTTCAGTTTGATTAAAGCGTTTCAGACAAAAAGATGTATTGGACGGCCGTCGACTACCTTTTAAGGTTGTTAACGTTGTAGATATTTATTAATATATTCAATGTAACGTCAAACAGAAATGCTAAATGTCCTTCTAATAAACGGGCATTAAAAAATGAATAAACGATATATTGATCATTATTATTAACACCTTCTTTCATTTCTACATAATGTTAAATTCCATACTTCCAAGAGAATTTGTTTTTTGTTGCCATTGAAAATTCCGTCTTTCCGACGGAGATATTGAATATAATTGAGCAAAAAACTTATGATTTACTTCGCGATATTCTCAAAGTTACGAAAGAAATGGTGCCGTTTATGAAAATATCTAAAGGCGATACGTGACGCAGACGTTGATGAATACGTAACAAAACTAGTTAATTGAAATCATTCATTATTTCAAGTACTTTTATTCGTTAAAAAAGCCCCGCGTTTATGCGAACAGCCTTATTTGTACGCATAAATTCAGCTTCGAACGTTTCTATATACATACATATGTACATACACGTATTCGCTGATGCTTTTCTTGCGCGCGTGGCTGTACACGTATCGATCTGTAAATTGGTTTTCAACTATTGGAAATAGTGGCACAACATAGGAGTCGATAAAGAAGAGACCATGAATCAGCTGGAAGCAGCTGATGGTCTCGGTAGTGTCACGTACATATCTCTACTTCAGGAATACAAATGTCCACACCAATTAATGTTGGCCGTCCTGCGGCGTTCGACTATTCTCGTACAACGGTGCCTCCGTTTCTTCAAGTAATTAACGACGGTATTAATTCAGAAATACGCTCTCCGTCCACCGTTTTTTTTTTCTATCGTCGTTTTTCTATTTTTCCGTCGTGTTTTTCGTCCTAGAACTACCTGTTTTCGATTCATTATAGTTTACGGTGCCGTGATTTCGAAATAACCGTCTAATGATTCCGTCTGCGTCCGTTCGTCGTGGAGTTACACGGGCGCGATCACGACCGTATTTCACGTACATTTTTTTTCATGTTAATTAGATTGGCACGCATGAATTAAATGATCGAGAATCCTACTTTAGATGATAATAATCAGATAAGATTGTGTCCGTAATAGCTCCTTTTTGTGCATCTTTTCCTTTACTCTTCATGCTAAAGAGCTAATTAAGCAGAAAGAAGTTTCTTTTCTTAACAAGAATATTTATAATATAATAACATACAGAACAGGATGATTTGTAGATGTTATATTTGCTGGTTATTACTTATAATACGGTGACTGTCTAAAAGTAACAATAATAATGATTGATAGTGACATCTTGCCTTTGCGTCGCTTTCCTGTTCTAGGCCTTTCTAGCGTAACTGAATCGTCTTGTAGTCTTCGGGACAGTAATTGTTGTCTGATAATCTTTAATATTTCATCAAAGATAAGTAACATGTCTTCGCATAGCCTAACCTGATCGGTGATACGCATAAATAGGTGATACGCAAGTGCTGATGATTTTAATCGATCGAGTTTAATATTTTTTTAGACAAGGATAAATTCTTAGCCTCCTCTTTTATTAGTCGTTCGATCCTCGCAGTAGGGTTCCTGCTTAGTTTCGTGCAGCAATCCGGGTCTAATGCCCATCTTTCCACGGTAGTCCCCCATGTCCGTTACCAATGTAGCGTGCGACGATATTGGCAGTAATTCTTGTTCTCTTAATTACGGCATTTGTTAACAGACGTTGTGCTCTCTTATTATGGGTACCTATAAACTTTAAAGTGCCATTAAGGAAGACGTTAGTTTTAATTAGGTACCTCCCTGTACGGAGGAAAGATTATGAAATAGGACGCTTTACCACGAAGAAAAAATGGATTGTTGTTGAGGAAATGTCTAAATAACGGAAGCAATGCAATTCTAAGCAAATCTGTACGTTCTTGACTAGATACCGTCGTTGAACACGATATGGAAGTCTCCTAAAAATAAAATATTTTGAATTATAAACAATATAACTAAAATATGTTATATTAAACAAATTGAAGAGTATTTCTGGTGATCTTAGTGCTTCTACATGTAAAAAAATCGATGTAACGTTTACCCCCAACATGAATCTGTCAATATTATGCAACGAAAGTAACTCCCACTTTCACTAAGCTCCTCTCACAGTTGTGATATGAAAAAGAACTGTTCGTGAAAAAGAAATATGTGAACATATTTATTTTTATTTATTTATTTATTTTTATTTTTTATTTATTTAATTTATTTTATATATTTTATTAAATTAATTGATTAAATATTATTTTATTTATTTATTTATTTATTTATTTATTTATTTATTTAATTTATTTAATTTATTTATTTATTTATTTATTTACTTATTTTTATTTTAACAAGTAAGCTAACACAAATTTAATAATTAATTTTTATAAATCACTTAACCTATTATTTAAGAGAAGACACAAAAAAAATTAAATAACCTATTTAGCCTGTTTTCAAAAATCACCATAATCTGATTTATAGCCATATCTTAAGCATTCAGTTTAGCTATTGTAAATAAAGGCGCACATGAATTATTAATTTAAAAAGATTGTTGACTTACTTTATTTATGAGCTAGTATAAAAAGTCTCTGGTTTTTTTAAAACGCAGTAAATGTCGTTTTCTTTTTTACAACAACCGCTCACTATGCGTTTAAATTGCATCGCCTTACAATAAAAAAAATCACATAAACAACATTTCTTATGTATAGATGGTAATCTGCGGAATAATATCCCCATAACATCGACAGTTATTTTAAATTAATGGAAAATCTATTTAGATACAATTGTTTTTGTGACGCCTATCGCGCGCAGATCCGGTAAAATATTATTTGTTCTTAGCGTTCGCGCAAACTCCAGTTCGAAATAAATCAAACTGCGTACGGCGTCAACACGTTGCCTAATTAATAAAACCGCTTTAAATTTGATAAAAGACCAATTAAGCCCGCAACCAACTGGTTTAGTATCGGCACTAAGCATAAATTTCAACGCCGCGTAATAAAAATGACATGAGCAAATACGATAATTTTCAGGTATTTGCCTGGTGCGTTGCCGCAGGTGGTCCTCGGACTTCCCGTCGGAGGATGCGTATTTTTCGTTTACAACGACGATATTTAATTGTAATTATATTTTTCCGTAATTTATCCGAAGGACGGTTATATTTTTAACGTCGCCCATCCGACAGACTCGGTTGTAAATTTTCGAAATGAATTAGTCTAATCTCTGAGCTATCAAACCTAGATCTACTCTGGCGGCTTAGCAGAGGATCTCGCCATGTTTCTTTTTGCTACATCGGTTGCGCGATGAGTTAATTATTTCTTGCTTGCGAATGCGAAAACGTAATTTTCAATCCTCTCGATGATATTGGACGAGGTAATCGGATGGATTTAAACGCACGTTGGTCTCTGTAATTACGCAGAGGTTTAGATTTGCTTCTCTTGATCCAATTGAAGATTATATCGTTTACAAACGAAATCGTATGTTTACATTCCATTCCGATTAAAAAAAAAAGAAGAAAGTTATCAAGGAACCGCTGCATATAATCATCAACACTGCGGAACATTAACCACGTGATTTTGAAGGATCGAGGTTGATTTTGTGCGACGTCATCCCTTTTCTCACAGTTTCTTTATTATTAAAATAAATGCGACCGATTTCGTCGGACCTTAACTAGACATCTTCATCCGATACAGGCGATAAATGTCTAATTAATATAATTTCGAAAAATCCTTTAAAGTTCCTTAAATAAGTTCCTTAAATGATGCTAACTGCAAATTGTTAGACCAATAAAAGTGCGCGCGCGAGTCTATCTTTTATTTAACGTAGGTTTGCGCGAGAAAATATTAACTACCGCGATACTTAACATCTCACGCCGCGCCGCTATTATTTCGCGAAAAATTTATGCACTCGCCGAGCCGCGCGGTACGCGCGTCCGTTTGTGCCGCCCACGCGCCGATTTCTCCTCTCCGTGCGAGTCGCGTTCTCGGGCAATTCACGGCTCGGGAGCCCTTCGGCGCCGTATTTACGGCTCCAACCCGGTCTATTCATCTGCCCGCGGCGTGCACACGAGAGATAACGGCGGAAAAGAAAACGTCTCCCTTTCACAAAATCGACGCTATTACCTGGTTACTTAACGGATGGCCGGATAAACTACCGCAATAACAAAGGAACTCGAAACTATTTCCTTTCTTCGTTTTTCCTTCATCTCACAACGCATAGTGGGAATCGTAAAACTTTTGATAAGTACATTGGATAGAGCTTTATGGAACGCAAAAGATGTTATATCGATATACCTTATGTTACAGTTTAGACTAAGCGCTTCTACAAGGGTAGCTTGAAAGTTTCAAGTCTCAACACGAAGATGGCGCTATTAGTTAAAAATAATACGGTAATATAGTTCCGTATGCGTTGATGGATGCTTGGATGGAAATTTCAGCCATCTTGGTCAATAAGCTGTTGTTTAACAGACGTTTGTGACGTTGCTGGTTTTCTGGAAAAATTGATAAAATTCAATACGGCGCGGTCATTAAATTCTCCCATTTAAAAAGCAATACGTATATTATAAAATTTTGGCCTAGCGTGGGCGCCTCAGCTTGGGTGACGAAAAACTATAAGCATTATCGATAACATCGGAAAAATTCACCAAATAATATCCTCGTTGGCCGCGCTTGGTTGTTCAGCGTCAAAAACGAATTCGAGTAAACAAAACAAATCAAACTGTAGGTAAAACTTGTGGGTAAGTAGGCAACTACAAAGTTTTTTTTTTTTACTTATTCCAACTAAATATTTTGGGAGCGTTTTAGGGCCCATTGCCGTCCCGTGCCGGCCGTATATAAAAGACTTGACCACTCAATTTAAGATAATTATACGTACCGCAATCAGTTAGGTCGTCTATCCTAGGAGGACAACTCTTTCCGAATTACGACTTATTTGTGAAGATACCGCACCATGCATATAACTTCTGCGGGTCCAACCGCAGCAAATATCGCTTTAATGTTACTTTAGTTTACTTCATTTTATATATGCACCTCCGTTTGTAAATCACGATTTAATGCTCAACCCCCTTAGCCATAAAATAAACGGGCCTCTTAGGCATCCGTCTTGACTACATCGACCAAATTGATTCCAAAAGAATGCGGTTCCAGTAAACACGCCGAAGAAGCTTTTCTTCGATGGCAATTAAGGAGATGTTATCAAAGCATTAACACGGCTCTAAAATCCCTTCTCGAACACCGCCAGTTGAGATGATACAGTCGAAACGTAATTACGATTTTTATGTGCGTCAATTCGAATTATTTACGACAAGTTTATGGAAGCGGTACACGATAGTAAATGCACTCGTTCCAATAACGTCAATATTTTATAGTTTAAATGCGAATAAATGCGTTCGCCGCAGCCTCTGCGCTGCAAAGATGCGATCAGCGTATCTGGATATTATATTCGAACGGTTGCATAATTGTCTTCCTAAACATAACAATTGATTGCGTTGAGCGGATTAGGAATCGCCGTTAAATACGGAAATTAGGTAGCTGATATATTTTTAAAATCTAATAAACGTAATTCGATCCCATCTAGATCGATATTAGCTTAACGAAAGGTAGGAGCATCGCGTGTATCAGCAATAACAAAAAATAACGTACGGTTGTATAATGGTCAGCAGGTAATTGCAAATACACATACTTATGGATATATCTAATTTGCAGTTAGGTGTACTTCTTATAATTGTTTTTCACATGAAGAAGATATATAAAAGTAATTGGATTTTTTCCCGTGACCTCTAAATCGAAGAGTTCTCTTGAAACATCTGAGATCGAGGGCTCACCAATCCACTTTTCTTAACGTATACCGTAATCGGCAACTTCGCGCATTCAAATCGGCGCTTCGGTCTCTAAGTTACGGTACGAAATGAGCAATCCTTAACGATGAAGATGCCAATCAGATACCTATTTATAAACTGGGCTGTAAATGTCCTTCCTCGCCGACTACCAAGTAGGCGGCTGTGGAAGTGATGTAATAAAATTAGCCGGCGTTGCCTGTAGATGTTATCCGCTTCTACCCACCGGCAGCCGGGGTCCTGCGTTACCGCCGATCGGAGCAACACCCCCTTTTATATTCACCGGCATTGTTCCCTCAGATCCAAACCGGATAACGATCGATGCGCTGGGCGACGCGCGAAAGCCGGAAAACCGACGAACAGAAAACGAAACGTACACAGAAGAGCAACGAGAATAGCGCGTCATGTTTGTACAAACTTGTTATTATTGTAGATGGAGCTTTCCGTATTAATTCCGTTACGATATCGTTGCAGCGATGATTATACGATTACGCGGTGTTGAGCTATGGATGTTGTAGCCTTCCGCCATCAAACGCGCGATTAGCTTATTTACGTCGAAATCGTCCGGATCCAATACGTCCATTCGAGGTGCTACCAGCTTCTTATATCTTTCTAACCCGAATCGTTTGGCATCATTTGACGAACCTGAAAATAGCGTGAAATAATAATGTTTCTCGTCTCATTTTCAGGAAACGAATAACATGAGAAATCTCGCCTTCACCTAAATACGCAAATTACGTCCTGTATACTGTATGTATCCTTCTATAATAATGAAAGTACGTATACGTTATATTTAACGTATCTAAAGCGATGCAATTACGACATCCGCTATAATATAGTGATCCCTACTTAGCTTTGTTATAGCATTTGCATGTGCCTACGTGGAAACGAGACGTGTGCATGCTTTTCGAAAAAAAAAAGAAGCTCAAATATTCGTATCGACCGACGCGACGCGACGTACCCATTTCCAGAGAATTTCCCCGTGGTACGTACAGTCTTGGTCGAATCTGCTAGACACCCCAAAAGCTCAATAATTATGATTTGAACGGACTCTGTGTTTTAGTTAAAAACTTGTATAAATTCCATCGCACATGCTTTGACACTAACATCGCCTAGTAGGCACTAGTAGAGCTTTTTTATCTGATTAATCATCGTTTTGGAGCTCCGTTTTAGTCATTTCTCTTTGTTACTCGTTGTTTATGAATAATTGGGGGAGTCGGTCGCTAGAAAAAAATGTGTTGTTCTTGTATCGAAGTATTCCTTCTGCTTCTAGAGTTCAATCGAAATTTAAATGTCCGGGTTGCGCGAGCAAAGAAATCGATAAAATCTTGAACAGAGTATGCATTAAATTGGAGGAGGCCGCTTAAAAATATGTACGTTAGGATGATCTTTCATTTCGTGGGGAGAAAGATTAAACAATCGCGTTTCCATAAACGTGAGAGTTTTCCGAAGAAACGTCGATGTCTTGCGCGAAGGCGACAAGAAATAGCTTTTTCTGTTTCCAGTACTTAAGCCTGCGGCAAACTTACATATATCGAAACGGCCACCAATATTTTATTAACGCGTCCAAACTTAGGTGTCCATTTCATCGCCGATGAAATTTATTCTCGAATTATGTGAGACATATGAGCAAAGCTGTATCTACAACGCTTAATATACATACATACTCCGCTAGTTCGGTTCCTAGAACAACTTTTCCTCATCCAACAACAGACGTATGTATGTACGTCCGCTCGTCCGTGCGCGCGATCGAATTCCTCGGGTTAGATCCGTTCCTTATTCGCCCAGGCTCGACGGATAACAACAAAAAAAAAATTGATGTAGAAAGAACTCGCACTAGCCTGATTTATAACCGCTCCGTAACGTATGTATAATAACGAGAATTTATAATAATAGTTTTACGGAGTGACATTCTATACAACGTCAATTTAGTAAAGGCTTTGTGCGCGGAAAGAGTCGCACGGCCGCGCACACAACAACGACCGGTGTCTTGGAATATATCATTATTTTATCGGAGAGGAAAGGACCAAGATAAGCTTAGATAAACAAAGAGACTCGAGGGAGAGACTATTATGATAATGCGAAAATCTCTAGCGGGTATGAGATACATATTTAGTAGCTTTCGATCAATGATCAATGACGTTTCGACATAGACATGTATGTACATATTTACTCTACATACATACATAGATCCGCGGTAAGCTATCCGATAGACACAGAGAAAATACAATTAAACATATACATTGTTCGTGAGTCTAGATAGAAACGGTTCGAGTTTATGTGATCGAATAGTTACTTATGGATGCAATAATGCGGGATTACGGAGATAAGGCAATAAAAATTTCGCGGCTCTAAGGAATGAGGCGATTACGTCGTTATACACTAACAAGGGAACGGCGGATGTCGAAAATTGCAAACTGGATAAGATTTATCTCTCTCAACAGAGCGTCATCACTCGCTGGTTCAATTGCCAACAGCTTCTTTTAAGATTCTTCAATGTATGTATCCTTCTTGAAGATATCATTCCGAAAGATATATTTTAATACCGCAAACATTCGCCTGAACTTACGGTGGTTTGTGAGGATATTAAACGCCCTGCGCCGATTGGGAACGTCGCTGATTGCGAAATACGCGCTATTATCCGTTTTCTTTGTACTAAAAACGTGGACGAAAAATTTCAGCCGCAATTTTTCGTCAGATCAGCAAGGTGTCTAGAGAAATCATCATGGCCGACGGATTGGTAGAGAAATGTTTAAAAGTTCTTTTAAAGATGGCCGCGCGAACGTTCATAACGGGGAAAGAAGTGGGCGAACCTCTCTCGTTACTGGAGATTTGTCCTAGAACGTTGGCGAAAAAGTGAAAGGAAACAGGCGCTTTTGTTATTTGAGATTCCTTAAGTTACCATCTTCTTCGTGGAAAATCACCTTCCTTTAGAGTTGTTGATCGCTGTTCTCTGCAACATCAGATGGTAGATTTCTACGCGGATGAGATCCGAACGATCAAAAAATAAAATGAAATAATTATAAATTAAATAAAAATAAAATTGTGAAGAAAAGTCTGCTTGTTCCTTTTTATTTTATTTAACTGTACTTACTTAACTCCCAAATTAGAAAACAAGATTAATAAGATAACGTTTTCTTTTGTTCGAGAACGTCCGACAAGTACGACTAGTTAATCGGGTGATAACGATAAAAGTTAAGAATTTGTTTAATAACTTGAGGCAAGCTCGCAACGTAGCGAACGATGTTGGACGAATACGCTGCATTGATATTCAATAAGATACAACAGTGGCCTTTCCCTTATTCAAGCAATTCTTTCTTGAAAGAAAAGAAAAAAAGCGACGCAAGAACCGCCATAATTTTCAAGATCGATATCTTTGAAGAATCTCCAATTACCAGTAAATTATCCGGCGGTTATCGGCGACTAACGAATAGGTAGGCAAGAAATTACAATTTACGCCGGTGATGCGAAATGTCTGGTGGCAATTAAGCAGGCGGATGCAACCGATCTATGCCAGAAAACGCACTATTTTAATAATCTGTCGATGTCGCGCTCGCTGGAGCGTAAATTTTATACATGCATGTGTATTCAACAGTTTAAATTGTGCGTTGATTTATAACAAACATATTGAAATGTTCCCATTGGACGGGCTGAACCCGGCGAACGTGCGGGTTTGCTGCGCTTGAGATCGTATACGGAGGAGGCATTTCGATTCACGCGATCGCGAGCGAAAAACGCGCTCCGCCGCCGCCGGGCGTTCGGGTATTCTTTATTTTTCGAAAATTCCGAATACAGGCACGCTCTTCGTAAGAGATGTAAGTAGACTGCGGGATTTGTTTAACGGTTACGGAATCTTGTATTGGTAGCAGTGTTAGGAGTGGCCTCAAAGAATTTTATTGTATTCCGCCGTTATTATTACGCTCCAAATTGCCTTGTAATGTAAAATCAATATTTACAAACGCGCTCTAAGTCGATCGTGCGTTACAACCTGTAGTCCAAGCGATATTTTCGTAGAAACGCTGAACTTAGATGATGTTTCTTTTGTTTTATATATATACATCAACAATTAGCTGCTCGTTTTTCCTTTTTTCTCGGTGTGGTGGCGGCCCAACGGGGCGTTTTAAAGCTAGTCATAACCTCGAGAGCCTTGCTGTGTAACTTGTAAAGTGTCCCATTGGCAGCGTTAATTGTTCCCGAATTGCCAGTGGTGACCTCGCCAAATTCTCCAACCCAGACAGAAATGAAAAAATAGCTAATTTTAAAGTAATATACAGCAGTCGTTTTTTTTTTTTTTGTACAATCTTAGAGTCAATCAAGAGTGGCTTAAGCCGTCGAGAATATTTTGGGGAAATCATTCGAGAGCTTGGGTACAAGTCGTTTCAAGTTCCTTATTCGCTGTAAGGCGGTGGCAAAATGAACTTCAACGTGGTCGACTTTCCTTAAATGACAACTTTCGAGTTCCAAAATTGATAACAGCAGTTACCGTAAGAAATATTGGTCTTGGTCTTGGTACATTGGAAATAAAAGGATTGTATTATCCCTCCTTTAGTCGACGGTTATTCCAAACAGAAAATCTGTTGTAAGCTGATGTCTGATAAGTACTTCGTCATTACTTATATCTTGCTATTAAAAAAAAGACGACGATTGAAAATATATTCAATTCCTATTAAAACCGCTTATGGACATATTTTAATTTTATTCAGCCTCGCCGTTAAAATTATATACTTACAAACACCTATTTTTCCATAAAGAACATATTAACTAGCTGTCAGCGTATGACAGTCGTTTATAGAATAAATAAATTATTGGCCGCCCGAAGAATTTATCGCGTATAAATTGATTACTGTTACTTAATTATTAAAAATGCTCGGCGAATTTCGCAACGTTTTATCCGTACGTGTGATTGCATTAGGCCTTTATTCGGAAAATTAAATATAAATTCAATTAACATGCCTCCTTCAAAGCTGCAATTCCATTAAAATTTATACGGTCGGGATCTATCAAACGCGAACGTTACATTCCTTCGCGCCAATAGAATAAAATAGAATGCTGGCTTACAATGCGCACTTACGATTTTCTATATGTCGAAAAAAGGATTAGGAAAAAGCATGTTTATCGCCGGTAGTACGGTGTGTTTACAAGAGCAATAGCATAAAATAAATTGATCACGTTCTAAATATGTATGTAACACAGTGTGCCGGCATAAACGGCTATTACTTCCGAGAAGTTTGAGCAAGAGTAACTCCCTGCCGTAAAATAATTGAATTTATTTTCTTACATCATCGCGCTGAATAAATCCATTTATGTAAATGAGGTGATGAGTGTTGAAAATTGCAACATTATTTAAACGGCATTCGACGATCGGTTCGTTTCTCGCCTGCTTTATTACTTATTACGTCCATCTATCTTTATGGAACGCTAACCATTGTCTAGATAGTTTCCATATCTCTGCATACGTGATATTTTCACGTACGAATTGCATCGACGTGTTATAAGGTTACGCGTGCATAGCGAATAGTCAGCGGCGTGGTTTCAATTTATGCTTTGAAGAAGTGGGTTAATGTACGACGTTTGCAGTAGTCACCAGCTAAAAGAATAAGAACGGCATCGAAGGACGTGGGTTGAATTCCTCGCCGGAAGCAGCTTTTCGGATGGGTTCTCGACACTTTGAGACGAAGGGACGGAGCTGGCGAAGCTATTTGATAAGCTCCACGCGCACTAAAGATGATTCTGGATGGGTTTAAGATATTCGTTATATACACTCCGCCAAAAAGGTATCGCATAAACTAAAAAAGGGCATTTATAAACCAAGATATTTTTATACGTTCACAAAAAGTTTGCCTCGTGTATGTGAACTATAAAAACACTAACAAAATCATGGAACATAGCTTTTTTACTTTTTTTTCTAAAAGAACACATTTAGAAAAATGCATATGTGTAAGGCTTGTTCAGTTGTTTATTGAAAGTCTTCCTATACGGACAAATTTTAAAGTGCGAAGTCAGAGTTCTGTACCAACGCTTTTAAAACTAAAATGAGCAATTTAACTTCAGAACAAGTGGCTGCTATAGTTGCTTTAATCGAAGATGGACGATCTCAAGCATACGTTGCTAATTTGATGAACATCAATCAGACAAATGTTTCTAGAGCCGTAGCCGGATATAGGGAAACAGGCAATTACAGTAGAGGACCTGTACCAGGTCGTCCAAGATGTTCTACTCGCCAAGATGACCGCTATTTACTACTGCAAGCATTACGTCGAAGACATGTAACTGCGAGACAATTGCAGAACGACTTGGCTAGAGTCGGAAATACTCGTGTGAGTATTCAAACTATTCGGAATAGGTTACGACAGAGTGGATTAAGAGCTGGAGTAGCTGTAACAGCCCCTCGTCTCACTAGGAACCACCGAGTGGCTCGCTTAAGGTTTGCCAGAGAACATGTAAATTGGAACATTAATGACTGGGCCAATATACTCTTCACGGATGAGTCAAGATTTGGTCTTTACACCTCAGATAGGCGTGTCTCAGTGTACAGACGAGACGGTGAGCGCTATTCGCAGTGTAATATCAGACCTAGACCTAATTTCGCCGGTGGCTCTATTATGGTTTGGGGAGGCATCTGTTTAACAGGTCGTACAGAGTTAGTACCAGTAGACAGAGGTACACTGACTGTCCGCAGGTATATAACGGACATTTTAGAAGAACATGTAGTACCATATGCGCCAATTATAGGAAACGAATTCATGTTAATGCACGATAATGCACGACCGCATGTTGCAATAATCGTCCAGGAATACCTTGACGATGTTGGTATTCCAGTTTTAGATTGGCCTGCGGTAAGTCCGGACATGAACCCAAAATGTTGCCCCAGCGGACCTGCATGGACTAGAAAATGCTCTCCGTGACGAGTGGGAGAATTTGGATCAGGCTTATATACGGAGGTTAATCGAATCTCTGCCGAACCGTATGCGAGCGGTCACAAAAGCCAGAGGTGGCAATACTCAGTATTAAAAGCTACTGTTATGACATTTTTCTTTCCAAAATTATAATTTCTTGTTGTCTTCGATATATAACAGGGAAAGCTTCAAAATTTCCAATTGTTTCTTTACGTTTCGTGAAATATCAAATAGCGTGATGGATGAGGGCGATGTTAGCTTGATTAGCCGCTTTCGCGTTAGATTTAATGGGTAATTGAGCTGGATTTTGCGCAATTTCAATAATAGAAACGTCTAATTACACTGCACGTCTTGATTGAGGTATATCCAAGATATTCAGCGGACGTCTGTATTCGATTTAATGGTTTTTTTATTAGATGGTACGATGCTTATCGTAGATTACACCCATTCATCAGAAACGTCATCTTAATGGAATCGATTTAATTGTAATCCGAAGGAAGCTCAGGCGACACCTAGCGCAGTGATTGGCGTCCGACTTTAATTATTCCATTAGATTTTCTTATACAATCAGATGCTCTTAATACGGATGCAGCGAACGTCTTCTCTACCTATAGGACCTTTACTTCGGTTGTAAGTAACTTATTTCAATTAAGCGCTTGCATCTGGCGGCGAAAAACACGATCTTACTATGCGTAGCCTTCCCGATAAAATCGATTAATTACAAAGAACGCAATCTCACTCACAGTTCGTATGCATAAAATATAACTGCTTAAATGCCATAAATATAATGAGTACATAAGCCTTTGAAAATAGTAATCAATACGGCGACGGTAAGAGCGATACCCGCGATACCAGAAAAGGAGAGAAGACGTATACCACGGAACGTACATACGCCGTATGTACGCGACGCGTACTACTCGAAGAAGAAGCAGAAAAGAAAAATTAAGATGCCACCGATACGAAATATAAAAAGACCAAAACCGAGTCAATCTTTGCCCGTCTTGGGAATAGCATGAATAACAGCTTTAAGTATGCAGATAATCTGGCTTCATGTTTATCAATAACTATGTGACTTGTTTTTCGAAGCGATCTGGTTCTACCGGGAACTACGCTAATGCAATATAAAATAGATTAAGATTATTCCGCCGGAGAGAGAATTATAGCGTAGCACGAGTGTAGAGAGAACACGGGAGGGATACGCAGCGAATTTTTGAATTACATCGCTCGTTATGGGGACCCCGATTTGCATATTTATAAATACGGAAACTCGAACGTGTACGTGCGTACATGCGTTGTGCCTACTTGAAAAGGTTCTCGCGTATTTAGATAATGGTTACGGCTCTGTTAGACGATGTTGCTTGCGGGCGATGGTCAACTTGGTTAAAGCGACGCATGTACCCCTCGGCCATCGTTATTTAGCCAGATATGAACAGATGCGATAGGAAAAAGTTGTTTGCATCGATTTGGGGATACGCAGAACAAAGTACAATGTGCGAGGCACTTGTTTACGTTCTTCTATTTGATCAAATTTAGAACTGAATGCGTGAATTGGAAAAAAAAAGAAAATAGAAAACGAAGGCCTTCCTAGTTTAGTGAAATACAAAGGAGGGTAATAATGCGCGTGATTTATATGACAACTTGTTGATTGCATGGTTTGTGACAACCGGTTCCATAATTAATTGTTACGTACTCATTGAATAAGAGAGGTTCATAAAATTTTAACGACACCTATGAAATTAATTACGACTGACTGGCTATTTCTGAAATTACACGCCTCCGCGGCGCAGAATAGTTATGCATATTACCGTAACGCTGAAAAAGAGCGTCGGTGCATAGCAACGTATACCCTTCGCTATTCCGCGCATATTACTCCGGCATAATACAACTTCATTGCTTCCTTATCGACAGTAAGTAACATATCACCCGGCTTTACGCGTCATATAGCAGCTACCTATACTTTTGAGACGCCCGCAATTAATATACATTCGCACTAATTTACCGCCATTAATCCATTTAGGTACGGCGCATTTCATTAATATACCCGTTCGCACGCTAATGGAGGATGTTGGATCGGTAAAAAGCTTGCGACATGGGCGAGGCGGAGAGGCGAAACATAACAGGGAGTTGAGAAATACTAATCGCTCCGTCTAAGATAGTTTAGATTTAAACGCTGCGCGATTTTCAAAAATGATAAAGAGCCCGTTTTAGCGTTGGAGACGTTAAGCTCTGCCGATGGTGGCCGATTTCGATCGCTTCCCGGTTCGCGTGTATTTATCTACGTTCGCGTTGTAATGGGGGAATATCAATAAGGTAAAAATTCGGAATGACGTCGCGCATTAGTAATTTTAAGCTCTCGAACCTTCGCCTCTTGTGTAACGCTTTGTCATTTAAAATTCAAATTGCGTTGGGAACTTCAAAGACTTAATTATGTGACATCTGTATTACATCGTGTATAAATTCTCTCGAGATACGTAGAATTTTTACTCGGTAAAATACGTTTGCGCCCGAGGAGGTATCCGCATAAATTTTGCTATCGTAAAACATGCAATTTTAACGTTTCACCACCTACTACGTTCACATAGTTAAGAGCCACAGAAATGTTAATTATATTCCTTTTATAGTAGTCGATTAAATAATCCGTCCGGCATGCTGATGACGCTTTAGACATCCTTCTTAATGAATACAACAAAGTGCTATCCTATTGATAAAATGAATTCAATAAATCGAGTTCGTTGACTTCGTTTTTGTTAAAGAAACAAACAAAAAATATATAGCAACGGATAAATTTATTACGACAATAAACTACGTTTATAAAATTGAAGCTTGTTTATCAATATAAGAAAAACTGGTTTATTAACTTAGTTTGTGAGGAGCGAGATAGGCTTTGGGGATTTCTGATTTGATACCAATAAATCTATCATTTACATTGATAAATCCGTTTATTGTATAGTTGCCGAGTATCGTCAACTGTTGAAAGTGAGGAAGTTCGTGTATTTGTGGAATCATGCGAAAAGAACAATACCGATCTCAAATTTTTTTTTTTTTGAGGAACGTGTCTAGAAAAATAAGATGCAGTTTATAAAGACCACGGTTACTATTAGTCATTGGCTTAATGAATTCGCGTCGATTTTGAAGAGCCCCATCTAGGCGACTGCGGACTCTTGACGTGATTATGCGCAGCTATACAAAGCAAATTTAAATATGACGTATCACACGTGTATTGTCGTCTCAATTAACTGGGCAAGCATTACCATTAACAATGGGTACGTAAATACAACAGAAAGGTACGTCAAAGTAACAATTTTTTAATAGAAATTGGTTCAAGGAACAAATTTATCATTTTAATAAATGGCGGCTTATTACATCGTAGAAGCGAACATATTTTTCGTAAAAATACACTATTTTTATAATAAAAGGAATTAATTGATATAAAGAATAGATTTATCAATAGAGATGACAAAGGCAGGTGGAATTATTCCTTTTTTTGCAGCGTCCAGATAGACTCGTGTCTATTCGCCTCATGAGAATGGATTCGCGTTGCTCCGAGAGTCGACAAAGGACGAGTCTGTCTAGTCGCTGCAAAAAAAGGAATAATTCCACCTGCCTTGCTCATCTCTATTTATCATTGCTTAATGAAAGAGCCTTTCTTACGGATTTCAAAGAATTCCTTAATATAACATGCATAACTAAGCGAATAATGACGTTTTCGACATCGTACTCAGTGCATTCAACTTTGGAGCAATGCTTGTACTACGTACTTAATTTAAAACATGAAAATAACGCAGATACTCTCTTTTACGAAGTCATTCTCATTTAAAGCTGTAAAGGTATGGATTTAATTACAGTGACTCATTGCGCTTGCATTAAATATGTGTGAACCTACCTAATAGGCTTAGGTACGGAGAAGTGAGCTTTTTTACTTCATAACTTAGCAATTAATATTATACATGGAATCCAGGCGATCGTCTACCTATATAATCCATAAATGGGTTTTTATACGTTGCGCACGTTCGTATGCGTCTTATAAGGGTTTTAATGGTGTAAGTGATTATTAAAAACCGTTGCAAATACAGCGAATAAGCAGAGGTTGTAATAGTTAATAAATATTCTTCTTGGGCCGAATCTCCTGTTAAAGTAGATTACGTAATCCTCCAAGCGTATTATTTCAAACCGAGTCCCGGGCTTCTATAATCTCCAGAGTAAAAACGGACCGAGTTCGAATTTTTGAAGACCTAATTTATGCGCACATAAAATATTATCGCTCGTATTTATGACGTGAACGGGTTCCTGTTAATCGCTTAATATATACCTGCAACACCTACAAAAGGAAAACCATAAAGTTCACAAACGTTACACGGCCGTCCGTCTCCGTTCTTCTTGCCTTCTTTTCGCTGTATACGAGCTTGGATTCCTGGCAATTATCGACGTATTATTGCCTTCGGCTACCTGCGCTTAATAGCCAAACTTCTGTTATATAGACGTTTCCTTCCTGTTATATGCGTCGCCGATATTGCTCAAACGGTAATGGATTAATGTGATCGTTATTCTTACAGGAGGAGGGAGATTAAAGTTACACAATAAGGACGTAGTTATTGAAATGAAGCGATGGCGAGGGATTTTAGTAAGCCTGTCTGCCCGCTGAATATTTAAAGGCAGACTTACGGAGAAGGAAGGCGGGTATTTTTTTATTTGAATTGGAGCTAATACAATTGTGAACAAAAGCAAATAACAATATTTGTGCTGTGAAGTGCGTTAGTGTTAAAATATCAATTTTAACGTAGAAGCTAAAGCAATGTAAGGCGATGGTCGAAGTAAGAGGATTCAAAGATGGAATAATTTAAAAAAGGATCGGCTTTCTCATAGGCTCTTTATTTATCTGTTAATTTTTCTAAGATGACCTCACAGAAAGTCGACATCGATGTTAAAAGAGAGCCTACAACTAATAGGAAGTAATAAGTAATAATAACAATCTCTATTGGTAGCAGAAAAGAAAATTCAAGAGACGAATGTATCCAAACAGACGACTGACGCAATCTTTTTTGTGAGGCTTATGCGGTGGGATTAAAGGTAATCCAGCATTAGTCCCAAATTGGTAAACTTCTCCTTCTTCCTCTGTTGGTCGAGCACGGACTGGAAATTGGTCACCAAATTCAAAAATAGTAAAAAAATAATAAATATCTCAACAATATAAATCGCTACGATGGACATTGCCTCGAAAGAAGTTCCAATGTAGCGCACTCCGGAAAGAATGATCCCCAATCAGTTTGCAGCAGCAACCCTAAATACGCCTCATACAGGCGTGGACAAAATTTCGGCAGAAGCTACAACTATGGCGTCGTTCCAACCAAAGGACCAAAGGAAACCAAGAGAATAGTGTCGCTGATAAGCGCGGAAGTTTACCTCGACGAACGAACTTGATCAACAGTACCTAAGTGCGCAAAATATTCTTTTTGCCAGACGGACAACTATCCTTATATATTCGAGTGAATATATATTTGTATCGAAGTTGTTCGCATGGAACCTCACACAGCAAGAATTTGTGGTATCCATCGAATTCACACACGTTCAGTAAATACTGCCTATTCATATAGTCGGTGACTCCACCCAGGCGCGTTTACATTGCGCATTTATCCACTTATACATGGAAGAAGTATACGTAATTTTTAGGTATGACCACAACTATGTAGTCACCAACAGAAAACATGGTGCGCTATACAAAGCAGTTTCTAAGACCCAACGTGTCTTTGCCGATGTTTACGGCACCGTTTTAGACGGTAATAACAGCGTATTTAACAACGGACGATCGTCGCGGTGGCTCGCCGAGTCTACTACGTCGGTCGCGGCGAGCGACTGCGAAATGCAAACAATTCAAATCGCAATTGCGTCTTACGTATCCGTTTGTAATAGCCGATCCGGTACAGGCTACCGCCGATCCGTTGGAATCCGGTAAATACCTTATTCGATGATATTTCATGTAATTAAGTGCCGGTCCCGGGCGACTGGTTATCATCGGGATTCTTTTACACCAGGTGCTGCTCTCCATCGCTTCTTCGTGCGCTGTACGCGTATACGTGTCCGCGCGTAGGGTACTCGAGTGCACTTCGTGTGTATAAGAAGAAACGTTGCGAGTACGCTAGCTGCCTTCCGAAGTTGTAATTTATCGCGGCCGATCCAAAGAACAACAATGGGCAAGATTTATCGCGTCGAAGAGGTAAGAGCTTCTGCTAAAGCCGCGGGAAGCGCGGCTAATTCAGGAGATACGCGCGGATTACTGTTCTAGTTTTATGTACGGTTCGTTCGCCTTTTTGGACGTATCTTCGCGTAAGCTGCTGGCGATCAAAATAAGTACGTTGTAAAGTAAAGGGAATATAATCGACGAAATGCCGGTCTAATGAATTCCGATGTAATTCAATCTTAAATAGCGAATTTATGTCTTTATCCACGTCGGATTACGTACAACAGGGGCACTTTTTTAATGGGACGCCGATACTCGTAGATTTAATTGGAAACTACCGTCGATAGAATATCAACGGCATCACCACCAAGGTGGTATCTCTAAATTTATATTTTACGAAGTGACCATGTATTTGGTCATAGACTGTACGGGGTCCTATCCTAGGAGGGAATGGCGCTATTTAGCCATAAGGCCAGCTCGCTGTTTGCCTATTCCGCCTTTAGACGGATTTTCATTGATTCCGTAACTACATTCAAAGAAGCATCTTGCTTTTATACTGTTACTAAAGCATTGAGGCTGTACTTCCTTGATACCTTCCTCTTTGAAAAATTGCAAAGTAAAGGATAATCGCTCCCATAATTACAGCTACTGACTACGTGAAGCGATTGAAAATTATTTCTGTACAGCGCTGTATCCATTCTGAGATTAAGTTGGGAAATCATATTCCTAATCATCAAAGTCTCATTAATACGGCTATTGTACGAGATAGTATCAATTTCTAGTCGCTCTTCGCATGGTAATAACAAGCTCATTATAACCGATAACATCGTCATTATAAGTTAACAAAGCGGGATGACGATTGAAATCTAATTTTTGCACAATACTATAACCGTTAGCGCGCTGTCTAGCGCATCTACCATCTTCACATTAGGGATATCGCGGTAACAAAGACATCCGCAGCATCATACCGTCGATTATTATACGGCGATATTCTCTAGTTACGTTGCGGCGAATGCATGTGTTCGCTTCTATTCGTGCCCGTACTCGTGAATACGTGTAGAGGGAGAGAGTTTCATTGGCGTGTTGTGTGTGTGTGTGTGTGTGTTGTACGTTGTGTTGGCGTCTTCTTATTCTTTGAGGAGACATGTAAATAGGCAGAATGTAAATCTCACCGCCTTGGGACGTATACAAGTTAATATAGCGTCTTTAGGGTATCGCGGAGAGAATAAATTCGCGAAGTCGTCCGATGCCACTTTGCATGCTGTCAACGTGCCCGAAGTTGGCTATCATGCTGATGTTCTCGCCGATTGATGCATGCGCTGCGCTGAGAGCCATACATTATAAGGTGGACGTGCATATCGATTTAGAAATGTTGTCTACACATCTGCGTAAAAAATTAATGCAACCTATATAACTCGCTAGAACTAAATGGATAAGTCGAAGTCATCTCGTAAACTAGAATAGCAATAGCGGAATCGTACGAATGCAAATTAGGGCGGTTTTTGCGCGTATTCCATTCCATTGCTGATGCTGATGTTACTTCCACGTAGGCTACGATTTTCTTAATCCCCAGTTTCCTTATATTACTATTAACTCCGATAACTACGTATGTACTAACGTTAAGTACAAATGTTGCGCGATGCGTAGCAGCGATACCATTGTAACTATTAGTAACACTATTTTCGTGCAAGAATGCTCTCTCCCATCGCCGATAATTATACCATTCACGCACACGATCCTCGCTAATTGTCTATCCCTTCTAATTGTTGACTGGTACGTGGTTTCTTGTTCGGATCGGTTAGGTAGTGAGGTAATGTCGTTTTAAATCTAACCGGAGGCCACTGGAATTGGCGGCAGCCATTTTTTATACGCCGCTTTCACGTTTCGTGGAGCGCGATATAGACATTAGCTGTTTGCTTCCTCGACGAAAACGCGACGAAGAAATTTGTAAATTAGCGAAGAGCGAGTACCGCTCTTCTTTGGCGTGCTTGAGATCCTTCTATTGTCCAAGTCGCAGAATCGCCTGCTCCATGAAGTTTTGATTTTTCCCAAAAAATCTGGTCAAGATGTTATTGCATCTGAATGGATGTGCTTCAAGTCGTTTACGTTGGGAGCTTGAAAGATTTTGAGATGTTCTCGGTGTTAGTTTACGTTTTTTGTTAGGAATAAGAGCATCTGCTTTAGATTCCTGGATCTGGACATAAAATGCCCTTACTCTTCTTTTTATTTGTTTCCTAAGCCATTTTCTTCGTGGTTCGCCTATAGAATCAGTTGAAATGAATTTCACGTGCATATGCCGCAGAGTATGTAAAACGTGCAAGTTCATCGATGATTACTTCCTAGTAATGAACAATCAAGTATTCTGACGCGGCCATTATGTATCCAAGCAGGTATCTTGATGTTGCCGAAATACAATTTGCAATCTAATACGGTCATGGTTTTATTTCGCTTTAACATTCCCGGCCGTAATGATGCCAATTTCCATTAAATATGATATGTACCTTGTTAGAAATTTTACCTTATAGAGTCGCTAACCGTGTGCGCGCATTCTTAGTCGCAGGAAATTAATTCAGAGACGAGGAGTTGTTAAAGTAGCGTTAACCTAAAAGAGGCTTTAGTATTCCGCAGGAGCTTTTCTCATCCTACGATCGTCTCGGCGTCACCGTAATTATAATCGACATCGTCTCCGCTCTTCTTTCTCTCTTACGACGGCGGAGGGGCGAGGAAGAAAGAGGAGACGAACTAAATACGCTCCTCCGTACATCATAAACTGATGCGACCGATCTCGCCCATAAATAACAGGGCGTATAACAATAAAAATAATCATTATTGCCGCGGTGATGTATTTCCGATTGGCGAAACGATAAAACTCGGCGAATAATAATCGGCGCAAAACGGTCTTAGAGTGGCCATCATCATAACCGATCGTCTCTTTGTATATGGAAGCGCTTTTGCCTGTTCTGATTTATTCTCGGAGAATTCTCACGGGAGCGGAGGAGCGCATCCGAGAACGGCTCTCCGCACCATAAATACGATAGCGTCTCCTCTCCTTCTCTCCATAGGTAGATATGATTTAAGATTTGCACATTCCGATGGACTTTTATGCCGTCGATGTAGAAGAAGAAGAAGAAGAAGACGACGACGACGAAGGACGGATAGGAGCAATTCCGGTGAACCGGATCGCGCGTTCGCTAAGGATTCGCGCGCGGACGATAAGCGATGCGATGCCACTCTGCCTGCCTTGTTGATGAGATTACGCCGTGCCTACCTACTACCATGGCAAATTCGAGCGTAAATATAGACGGCGAGCATGACTGGTAATGATAATATTTAACCTTAAGGTTATTTTGCTGGTGATAGCCTTTTCGAAATAAGCGGCGCTAAACATCGTACTTACGTAAATACGCGTCCCGCAGATATTTCGCTCTTTTGGTTCTAACTTCTTTGTATTTTGATCAGGCTAAAGCCAAAGAAGTTTTTCCTCTACCTGTTACGTTTTTCTGCTTTGAAGAACGATGGCGGTAGTCGTCTGCTTCGGTGTATCCTTGTAAAGAGGAAGGATGTTTAGACATCGGATAAGTTTTTTTAATTGTTTCCGTATGAGTATTCAATTACCTGATGGACTCGCAGCTTTTTTAACAGCTCGTTATAGCGATCGCGCAGCAGCGTCCGTATAAACGTTACGATAATACTACGAGTTTTATAAATAATTCACATTTTAAATTGAATCGAAATAAATAGTACAAGTCGCTTTAATTGGGAAGCATATAAATAATTGCCCGACGTATTCTTTTTAAGGGAAGGCCAAACAAACAGCGCTCGATTTAATAAGATATTAATTTATGTTGAGGCGTCGACTCGGCTGTAAATAGGTTACCGAGATAATAAGCCGAAAGATGCAAATTATTCCCGCGTTCGCCAGAGAAATCAAACGCGTTACGACGAACGCAATTACAACGATTCGGCATCGAATTTCAGCTAAAGCTTTGATATCGCGTTCGGGCAATTAAGTGTTACTCAATTAAATCGATCGTTCAACTATAAATCATAACTTTGTTTGTTTTTTTTTAGTTTCAAACTCGATTGTGGGGCGACTAACTATAAAGCTTAGTTAGTCATTAATACAGCGCGTTGGTTTTCGTGCATTGCATTTTATCGAAATAAAAAAGCTTTACGTACGTTGGTGTTTTGGTATCGTAATTATTTTTGAGGGAGTCTAAGTTAGTTTAATTTAATTACCTAGAATTAACGTCTATTAAAATAATTAGCGATTGGTTTTTGCCGCGAAAAGAACTTTACGCGCGTATTTCATTTAAATCGATGATAATTTATCGTATGGCGGCATTTAAATCCTGTAATGGCTTACATGGATTATGCTGAATTTCTTTGAACAAAAAGAACTACATCGCATTGTAGAAAGAGAGTGCATGATTGGCATTTCTAGCTCTTTTTCAAAAAAAAAAGGAAGGTTCCCATCCCCAAAATTCATTCGAACGCTGGGAACAAATAGTCCACGTGGCAGAATTAAGAAATCTAACTACCGAATGTACCCAAACACGTTTCAACAAGGCCAAAACCGCCTCGAAATTTTTTGTGATTTTTGGACGTTGAGGAACAGCTTGCAGCGTTTCATTGAGCTAAGCCCGAATACTTACATAATTGTTTAAATTTATGCTGCAAATGATAATTAATACACTTTCCATCTACCTTAAGGCAGATCTTTCGAGCGTCCGAGTACTACTTAGCTTGTGTAAAGTCAATTGGTCAATATCTTGAAGTATGAGCCAAGGTATCAAGTGAATTGGACAAAGAAACAGTTTTTTGAAGACCTTTAGAAGAAGAATCAACAAGAACAAATTTTCTTGATGCGTTACTTTCGAAATATCCCTGAAGATGGATCCATAGTTCTGCGCTGAATGCGTTAAAGTAAGCAATGCTGTCCGCTTTCTACCTTACAATCTGCTTCTCCTTTCTTAATGCATGTAAAGTAAGTGAGACGAGCTCGATGCGAAGCCGTCAATTTGTGCCGCTCACTTATTATTGGCATGATAATGATTTAAATTGTTTAATTTTAAAATGTTTGGGGAGAGGATGGTAACTCTTAAGTTGTTGTCAATTGTTTCCATGGCGTTAGAGAATAAATAGATGACTATTGTAGGTTGAAGAAGATAA
Organism: Oryctes rhinoceros; assembly: GCA_020654165.1. Classification (NCBI taxonomy): domain Eukaryota; kingdom Metazoa; phylum Arthropoda; class Insecta; order Coleoptera; family Scarabaeidae; genus Oryctes; species Oryctes rhinoceros. Next base: position 1,200,659 of record JAIOKQ010000548.1, on the reverse strand, counting down.
CAAATATATGCAATGCTATATATCGAACGCTTACTAACAATTTAAGCAATGTTTATAATAATTTATTTTTCAGAAAGTAAATAAAACAAAGAAAAAGGGGGAGACTCTGATCAAGAACGAGTGTACCTTATACAGGGTTACAATAAAGTAAATAGCTAGCATATACCATATCATTTGGCAGAAGTTCAGCAATTTGAAGATAATGACGGTTCATTTCAAAAATGTTGCCTCTATATCTTCCAGCAAAATATGAAATATTTTATACACGACTGGTGCCCGTTCATCACTCATTAGATGTGATCCTTGGGATAACATCCTTTCGCTAATTCGTTATTGGTGTAAATGTTACATATTTTTTATATCTTTGTATGAGACATGCTCTCTTTACTTGAGACGTACGAACTCGTCTTAGTAGGTTCGTATTTCCCGTATAATTACTAAAAATCCTGAGCGTTTGCGTATTTTCCACGTGCGTATTTGCTAATTTCAGCTGAGGATACTCGTTCGACACTGAACGTAATTTTATTTCCGCTTACTTAGAAAGATTGTCTTGTTTCGATGATTACCTAAGCGTATTTTATGCAAGGTGAGCTTATATAAGTATAATAAATTGATTTCACTCAAGAGAAGGCGGACACATCGTATTTAAAAATCCGCGCGATGGAGGAAAATTGAACGCCATATAGTTTCTGTCCTGATTTATTTACAATTCTTTCTCGTATTGTTTATAAAATTGTCCTTTCCATTTTCCTTGTTGCGAAATAGTAAGATCTAACGAGTGATTACACTCCAACATATAATTACCATTGTTTTTACGGCGGTTAATTTATTTTTCAACACCGCGTTCTGTGCAATTAAATATTCCTCTATAATTACACTTAGCGTCTCGTTCTTTTCTAGTCTCCCTAGTTTCAATACAAGTAGCTATTATTCGTTCGATAATTCCTATCTATTTTAATTACCGCTCGTACTTACGTACCCGCACTAATTGATAGTTTACATTATTGCTCAACAATAATGCATATTGATTGAGTTAATTAATTATATGCATTAAAACAGATACCGACGGATACCTGTCCATAGGTAGATGAATGGTAATCTATGACTTCTAAGGTACTCTTGCTACAAGATCTCAAATCTTCTAAAACTGTGTTCTACCGTCTCTTGATCTTCTAGACATAGACGGTACATCCTCGGATTTTTCTAGATTGAAGAGGTAATATGATGCGAGAAATCCCGCCAATAATCTAAGGTCCCTTTTACTGAACGATAGCACTATTTTTGCTGTTTTAGGCGAGGCTCATATAAATGCTTTCACCTATTTTTGTCCTGGAACATTGCTCCAGTACCAGGTCTTTCGATCGTCCTCTCGTGCTTTTTTACTTGTCTTACGTGGCTCTCTTGTAACCCACAGAAGGGGCTACGACCAATGAAAAGCATGTTGGCTGCTTCTTTAGCCAGCTTGTCTGCTTTTTCATTGCCCTCGATTGCTTAGTATCCATCGCAGAGTAACGTCGCAGTTTCCTTAAATTGTACGTACATTCGCGAATCAGACCAGATTCGTATGAATAGGCTTCGATGAACTGTCTAACTCTCATTGAATATAGTTACGGTTGCGCGAAATATGGTGTCGTCTCCCGGCAATTTAAGATGGTATTTTGGCCCACCAATGCCTAACACCTTCTATTCTTGACCCATCCGTGTGTACTTCGTTTACTTTGAGGTTGCCGGGATGCACGGTTATTAATGATCACCTTATAAGGCTGATCAATATTGTGTTATATAGAAACAACAACCACTTTAAGATTCCCAAGATCCAATCCCTTTATTCAGCTTAATGTGATGGCACTCAATATAGTTTGCGTCTAAACGTGGATATGAAGCGGCGTCAGTCTCAGCGAGACTTCAAGGGCTGCTGTGGGACACGTACGCACACATGTGATGGTGAGAGCCGTAGGTTGAGCATAATCTTAAGAGACAAATATTTGATAAGCTTCTTCCGTATTAGCTCAATAGAAAGCTTCGTTGTGAAATGAGTGTTGTTTGCTGGTGTCTCAGAGAGTCGATAAAACACACAACGGAAAGTGGCGAACTTTATTGATGAGCGGCTGTTCGTTTAAAATATTTTTAATCTTGAAAAATAAAAGAAACATTATTTTTTTTAAACATATTTAATTTTTGGAACTTTTGGAAGTTATTATTTCCATTTCATACACTTCTGTAAGTTCCTGGAAATAAAGCACTGTTATTGTTATTATTACTTTCTTTTTCCTCGATTCCAACACCTTGGCTGAGACGTTGAAACCGCTCTTCGAGGTGGTCCTCATTCGAACCGCGCCAGAACAAACAAGTCTGAATGATGTTTTACGGCTTTTCTAGATCTCGGCAACCGGACGAGCTACGAGGATAAGTTTAGGCTGGTTCGAAAGATCTCGACGAGCTCTTTAAGAGAGGGGCTAAACTCTCACCGTCCGGACGCTGGCAATGCACAATTTTAAAAATACTTCATTCAAAGAAAACGAAAAATGAATGGTTCGAGCATACCTAAATACAAACATTAGTTTAGCGAATCCGTTATTTTAACCTATTCGATGGCGGAAACCGAACGATCCGCGTACTAATTGTTTCACGCTCTTCGAAGGAATACCTCCCGGTCGTTTCTTCTTCTTCCGGCTCGTTTCTTTTACACAATACTGTACAGGCACATACAGATGTGTAGCGGTCGCCGGTTCAATAGTTACGTTTTTCTCCGGCATCGCCGGAGCAAAACTCCATATACGTAGCGTTAATTAATAAATACGTACTTGGTATGCGGCTCTCTCTACCTAGCGCAATTAGAAAATTGTATATGGTAATCGATTTGTATGAATATGAAGTTTATCGTGCGAGGAGCGCTATAGGCGCTACGACTGGATGCATAAATCGCGAAAACGTACGCTCCGGCCGCAGGCGAAACGTACATACATCATTGCATGCGCCCGTTTATGATTTGTGCCGGATTATCAGACGATCTGATGTGGTGCTAGTTCCAACAGTACGACGCGACGGACGTTGGAACGGGTTTAATGGTGTCTCCGTATCCCTTTGAGAGAGTATATTGACGTTACAGTAGATCGGAGCGGTTGATTGCCGTTATACAGGACGAAATTGATGTTATTTCGTGAACGTATCGCAATGACCCGCGTAAAAATCGCGTTGTTTAACAGGAACGGCGAGAGTATAGTTGTTTTGATAATAAAGGCGACCGTAATCGGCATATAAAGCGGATATCGCGGCGTAGAATATAGTACTTTACCTAATAAAAGCTTGCAATAATGATGTATTTGTCCGGCAGCGTTACATTCTGTAAGTATTACATACCGATTTAAACGAAGCTTTGTAGGTTTATGGAATAATTTAGCGCAATAACAGTTGGTAATGTTTTAGGAGAGCCATTCGCCGGCGTCTTTGATGACTACCATCAGGAGTCGCTTTAATGAATTTAAGCGTCGTGAACGTCGCCGTCTTTGAAGAGAAGCGTCCAATTGAGATGACCACGGACGACTTCATGATATCGTATTAACAGATCTCAATTGAATCTGGGCGCATCCTTCGCGAAAAATTGACCGTTGATTAGAAACGGATTCGTGTTCAAACAAAAAAAAAAGCAATGGACAATGTTTAAGAGCAATATGACTTCTGCTGCCTTACGTAGCAGTGAATGAGGCATCGATACAACGCCGCACGCCGTTGAGCTCCGATAGACTCATCGCCAATTACGATAGTAAAGCTAACCTACCGTATTTGGCAAATCCGGCCCTCCGTAGCTTCTTTCTTTTTGCAAATTTTTTGCAACAAGTTTAATGCATCATAATTCCTCTTAAATAAAAATTGTCTTAACTTATATTTAAACTTATATTATGTACAGCAGCGACAAATAAGGAACAATTCCTTAATCGACGGGTTTTGACGGAAAGTCACTTGTGTTCGTTAAGGACTTACTACGATATTCAGCCAGTATTAAGTGTCCTAAGAAGGAAAGGGCAAAGACCAACCGTGTTGATATATATTAATATTTGGTGCTACTACGCGAAGACTTTAATCAAAATGGGGAACATAATTAAGGGAAAAGAAAGCGATAAGTTCAAAGCCAAAAAGGGATAGATTTTAAGCTAATAAAAATGATGGGAATTCGAGCTATGCACGTAAGCGTCTGCATCTCGATATAACAAAAGCAAGAATAGACTAAGGAAAGTACGAATTGTGCGAAAACAATCGTTTTGACCTCACGAAAAGGGGATATTTCATTCAACGGTCGCTTAGATACACACCGAGGTACGTTTAAGAAACAGCACTTAACATGTTTATACTAATGTCCGCCAAAGATCTACGATACTGCCACTATTTTCATTTATTTCCGCACAATTCTATACAGATACACGCCTTCTAAAACGACATAATAAATCAAATTCCGATCTCGAACCGAGACTCCGGCCACATTCAGTGATCGCCAGATGTGCGAACCGTATCTAAATATTTATCCTTTTGTCAGAGTAAACCGGCCATTATGGGCAATTACGAAAGTTTTGCGATGCACTGGGTCGCGAACGCACGGCGCTGAACGTACGTGTAGGCATTTCATTTTATGGATTTATTTGCGGCAAAATCTTCCTATTGCCGGCCGCATGTACGGTACGTACACTCCGACACTTTGCAGATTGCGCATACGTTCGAGCCCGCGTCTACGGACTTGCGATAGGTGGCGTTCGTGTCGTTCTAGTTCATTACAATTTGTGAATAGTTTTATCGGAATGCTCTCCGTTCTACGGATCGATTTTGTTTTGAATTATTGGGAAATGGCGTGCGGCATTGCATACGAACACATTACATAATTTATATACAGGATGTTGTCAGATTCTCTCCGCCAAGGAAGATTTTTATTTTTTGAATGTAAATATTCATGAAAGCATTTAGATTCTGACGTTCTCCTTTACACGCAATGTGGACGTGGTATGAATGTTTATCTTCCCATTTTTTTTTTTTTTCTTGGAAAGGGCAGGATTTCAGCTAGTTTATATCGATAGAGATTATTTACGATCTACACGCTCGATGTTATCGCGTTGTTTTTTACCGTCTTCCTATCGTCAGCCTCAAGAGATCAACGAAACAAGTTACAGATTATCGTACATAAATGAGAAATTACAAGAAAATGACGGATTTTATTTCTTCAATTACCATAATGAGAATCGATCGGAAAAGATTAAACATGTACATAAGTAACTTAATATAGGGCGACGATAAAAGTTCGAAGCAAACAGACCAAGGAAAAGGCAAAAAAAAATGAGGTGGCAAGTCGATGTATTGAAGGATTCACAAGAAAGTGGACGGAAATTAATCAAGATAACTGCTATGGTAAAAACCCATCCAGGCTTGTCAGAAAACGATTAATAATTGAGAATAGAAGATCATCCGGATCAGAAGAGCTCATGAGAAATAGGCGACCGATACATCGAAGTGGATCAGAAAGTTTCTCTGTTTAAATCGCCCGAAAGCCACAGATTAAAGAACGTTTAGAAAGATTATCGAAAGTGAATTGAGGTGCATAGCAGCTGTGAATTCAATGCAATGGTACTACCTGTTTGTAAAGCCAGGATATGATATCTGGATCCAACGAAGAAGTTAATCTTTTTTGCAAGACATACGTTTCTTAGGCTTAGACAGTACTGTTAGATAACATGGTTTAGCTTTACTTTAGAAGGAGCAATCAGAAAGATCAAAGCAAGCTACATCGATAATATAGAAATAATTAGTAGAAGTAATGAAGTGGCAAAGAAATTAAGTGAAAATACAGAGAAAAATTTTAGAGAGGCAAGGAGAATGCTGACCACTGATGAACCATGAGATACCAACTTTCGCGGATGGAGAAGCCATCGTTAGAACTAATTAAATGTAAGTGGCCTCAAACGCTATTAAGAAAATATGCAACTGGAAGAGTATGGCAGGGAATCAAGAAGAGGACAGCCTTAAGCATTTACAAGAAGCTAATCTTTCTTTTTCTACTCATGAGAAAAGCATACTTATAATATATTTTTTAAAGTAAAGATGTAACAGATCTCTGCTGAGGTTATCAAGTTTAGCTACATATTTATTTTACATTAACTTTACATTACTTTAATATTATTGTAATGACTTCATCAGTTTGAATAACGAAAAAAAATTTTTTTTTTTGGTGAAGACGGAGATTTTTGGCCGATGACTTAAAGGTGAAATTTTTTAACCATAGCTTTCGGCCGGCGAAAATATCATTTATAAGTATTATTTTCACTATTGCAGAAATGAACAAGGCTACACACATGTACATAAGGTAAATATAAATAATTATTCCCGAGGCAAGTTTTGCGTAGCTTGCTGCTATTATAAATAGTATAAATAGGAGCACGCTATGGGTAAAATTTGCAATAATTATAGTTCTGGTTTTCGCAAGATCGCCGAAAACTACATATTTTTTTTTCTGAACGCAAGTACCAACGCAATGAACTATCACGAAACGTCGGCTAGCTTCTGGGCCAACCTGAACTGTAATTAGGTCTACTCGCAGCAAATTTGGTTGTAAAAGGTTAGGACATACACGATTACCTCATTTATTGCACCTCGAGAAGAAAATTAACATTGAAGCATGCAAAAAGGTGCTCAATAAGTAATTGTTTAAAATTCAACATTACGCAGAAGCAATTAGACTATCACAAACGGTTAGAGATAGGAATACCAGAAATTTAAGGAATCATAGGGTGTTCCGTTTAAAATCACCAAGGTGAAAGCAACTCACAACAGAATTGCCAATATTTTTATTTAAAGGATCAATATAAAGAATCTTCGATGGCAAATTTTCAGCATTCGGCCAGCAATGATCTGCAGTATTTGGTTAACCGACCGCTTTATTATTCTTGCAATTTCATAAAACAATCTAATCCACACTTAAATGAGAAATTTGGGTATTTCGATGCATCCATTTTGTTGCAACCAATGGCACTGCTTCGAGTAGTGTCCGCTGTTAGAGGTATAAATATAGATTCTAACGATGAATCGAGGAGAACGTTTAGGTTGTTTCGCACTACGCTAATTTTTCCACTAATTCCACGTTACCCTATGAGAACGTTAACTAGGATACGATGATGTCATAAAAACTACTAACCTGGTAATTTTTAGGATAATTAACTGTTAGGTTCTTCGGGAGGTGGGTTTAGGCAATTTAAGAAATTATTAACAAGCATCGTCATTGTAAAAGCTCTTTCTCTTAAACGAACACAATTGTATACAATGGCAAGTCTATTTTATCGTAAATAGAGTAAATGTGTTCTATTTCTTGCTACATAGACTATGCGCCATCCAGCATGCATTAGGTACATAAACTTACCATTTTCTCAACCGCCGTTCATGCGGACATCTGCAACAGAAAAACGGATATTTATTTTACGTGTATTTTTGTACGTCGCCGTAAAAACAACTTGATCTAATACGTTACAGTCGGAAAACATCGTAATAAATTACTGAAAAAAGGCGCATTAAGATGGCTGCGTAAGCATTAGAAAAGTGTACGATATAAATAACGCAACCTTCGCGTAACGGATAGGCATATACATACATATAGGCGCAACGTACAACAAACGCAGACCACATTTTTTACGATGTAACCGGATACTATGAAATTCAATAAGTTTTCAGGTAATCAATACTGGAAGTGTTAATGCGGCAATAAAGAGTCATATTTCCCGATAAAGCTGTTTAATAAATCCCCATTTAATGTTTATTAAAACGATTAGATTCATAATTAAAAGGTGCAATGAAAACATAAATCGTTATTTATTGCTTGGACATTAAAAGCGCTGTCCGCGATGGTTTATTTGACGTTTGTTAGTGCCGAGGCTCCGGTACGTCTCGCACGGCGATTGTTCGCGTTTATGGTCCAATAAAAATTATTTAATTCTAATTACATAATCAAATATACTAGCCGGTTGCTGCGGCGGTTTTATTTTTATTACGAATTTTTTTATTTGAAGCGGTAAGACTGTAACATTTACGCTTTTTTTATAATAATGTTTATGCGAACACGATAACGATGTTAACTAATAGTTTGATGCAAAATTGTAACATTAACCGTTATTTACGGCGAGCTTTTTAAAAAAGTAATTTTGTGGCCAAAGAAGTTTGGCACGAAGAGTTTAGTCGGAGGCCTAACACGATAACATTGCCTCAAATCGCTTCGTTCAATTGTTAATAATGATCGCAAGCATCGTGGACGTCTTTCCGCCCACAATGATGAATTTCGTAAAGGTCGATCAAAATCGGCTGTCACTTCAAAACACATCGATGTTGTCCACAACATCATTGAAGAGGATCAGCACATGCCCTATCACCTAAGGCATATCGAAGACTGCATCATATTCGATTTTGCATAAACAGTTCTGCGCGAGAACAGTTTGATCCAAGCATAGGCAAGGAAAGGCAAGCAAGGAAATCTTCGTCAGACGTCTTAAGATCGGCATTCGTCAAACGTGGAGCAGGAAAACCTAACTCTGTGGGTTGCGAGCTCGGGTTTCGAAGTCGGTATCGCGAGATTGATAGCTTAGCGGGTTAGACACTCTATCGCCAGTCCTCCAGTAGAAAATTGGGGTAAAGGAAAGTCGTGTGTTGAGACCGGTTCAATGTACAATAAATGATGATGAAGAGGACAAGGAACAAAATAAAACCAACGAAACTAAGATTTCCCCAGAATGAGAATGGATCAAATAAAGATGGCCTTGTTGGTAGATACCAAAGGAGATTTAAAGTATAACTTTAACATCTTAAAGGACGAGATGGAGAAACAATAGAATAGATAAATGAATTCAACTATTTAGAAATGATAAACAAAGCAAGTGGAACGCTCTACAAAGAAACAGATGCAAGAATGAACAAAGCAGGAAGAATATGCAATTCAATTAAGACAACATTCTTGGAGAAACGAAAGATATAAAAGAACCTCAGAACAGAAGTCGTTAAAAGAAATAGTCAAACAATCAATAGGAACTTTGGACGCTAACATAAAGAAATAAATCAAGAATAAATGCAATGAAAATAAGTATATTGGGGAAGAGAGTAAAGTGGAGATCAAGAAAAACATGGGAGGACAGAATAAGAGAGACATGTAGCAAAAGGAAGAATTAATTAGAATGAGGTAAAATAACTAACGAACGACGAAGGAGAAAAGATTGAGTGCAACTGTACAAGGATTAACGATAAGAAGGCGAAGGATTAAAGCAAAGAATTTTCCTGTGGTGAATCGCAGCGTATTTTCTTTCAGTTCATAGAACGGAACATAGCATATAATAAACCAGCCTATTCTTTCTTTAATGGGTACAATTTAATTAAACGATAGAATGCCATTCGACGATCGAACAGTTTTTCCGTGCACAATTGAATAGTTAATTTACAATCAGAACCTCCCACAACGTCCATTCGATACAAATTCAGCGTTTCATCGAACCATTCGACTATGCAACAACGTTTGTCCACCGTCGTCGCGCATTTCGAATCTCCGCACGCTTCGCTCTCCCTTACATCCGAATCGATTCCGCTCGCATTAAAACCAATAGACTCTTTCTTCGGAGAGCGGCTAAGTGAATAGCCTCGGCAATATTCCAGTGTAATAGTTGCTTTATATTTATCTCGGCCATCACTGATCCTTATCTCGCCCACATGCCTCTGCATTGTGTTTAGACTTTTTTTTCCTGTTGTTATTTCTCCGCGAGGACTTCACTTCGTCGCAGGTGTTCCGTTCTATGTTCTCTCTACGCTCTCTTCATATGTCGGTTGGTGTGCTCACCGGATTTTTTTTTATGTTAATTAAAATTTGTTCCTTATATTATTACAAACAATTGGGCACCGTCGTCGATGAGCGAGCATTCCGTATCGGAGCGAGGAGGACCGAGAACAACGAGAGGTGTACGCAGAGGACGTACGTAGAAATATTGTACCCGCATTGTATGCGTCTATGTAAATATGCATTACGAATATTGAAGTGATACAATCAGATATCGGGTTTTATACAATGCTGCGTATGTTCGGACTTATGGCGCGCAATACATAAAAATTGAAGATCGCTAAAAAAATAGACTTACAAAAGGTCTTATGAGATGTACAGTGGTATATTATTAGAGTCACCGCTAAACCATATAGATTGGTTGCGGGGACAAGTGGCTAGTACGATTACGCAGACGTTCGTATTGGAATCTATACGTAACGTGTCTTGTATGCATGCAACTTGCGGAAGTTTATTTTGCGCGGATTTCCGCTTTATGTACCAATGGTTCTGTTACCTTCGCGCTCATCAATTGTTAAAATTAACGAAAAGGATAAACATAGCCGTCTAGACTGAACATGCTTCCGATTCCGAAGCCGTCACGGAGAAAGTAAAGCGCATGTACCTACGGCACGGTAATCTGAAAGTCGATTACGCACTGAAATCTAATTATCCGTACATAATCTCAACGTCGGCTCTAACGCGCGCGACAAAACGCGATTTGCATATCATTCAAATGTGACTCAGTTCTGGACGACTAAAAAGTCGCAGTCCAACGCCTTATTGCGAAACCCATTTCGATCGATCTAATTCCGCTTTAATTACGATATTCTCGAATTATGCCGATAAAACGTAGATATCCGCTAACGAATTCGTTATAGTCCGGCGGGCGTATCCGCGCACAACAATCGGTTTCGTGACCGGTGACAATGGATCCGTATTAATAGAACGTTGATTAATCGAAAGGTGCGAACAGAAAGCCGACCGCGATGCCTTTCGCAACGGAACGGCCTGATCGAATGGTCTCTTCGGCGTCCATTGTTGTTGCGGAACTACCGCCGCGGTGCCCGTATTCAAGCGTACGCATGCGAGATTCAGGTTTTGAATTAATTTTGTACGGGGGAACATTAGGAGAAACTCTATCCGCACGCACGTGAATAGAAGCTGGATTTGTTTGGTAATAAAGCACTACGGGCGCTACGTTAACACCTTTGCTAACGCGCGCGTTATGTAAAATGTCGTATTTGTGTTTGTTGGATCGAAAGATTACAACATCGTCTTCTATATTGGTTCCATGACTTCACATAGTTATTTGCAGCGTCCCAGAACGATTGGCCGCAGTATACGTTGATGCACAACGCTAATATTGGGAATATCGTAGACGTCTTACTCGATCATGACGCGTCATTACATTGTTACCGAGATTGTTTTAATCCACCGCTTTGATGGTTAATTCTCTTTGTTGGAAGCAGCCTAAAGTAACACTGCGACTATCCTATCTATAATTATATGTCGAAGTAAACTGGAAGAGTCAAAAAAAATTAATTGGGAGGACTTCTTCGTTATAACCGGTGAAATCTGCTGTTCATCAAGTTGCTTACAATCTGTTCGGAAAGAAATGAAAATTATATGTGAGAGATTCAGCATGGTTTATATGTACATACATACATAGCGCGTAGTAAAAGAAAAATATATTATGCGATACTGTAAAATAGCATTCCAAACGTTTGACGTGACATAAGTTATTAGGCTGTAAAGTTTATAGACCTTAGATGACGATTTTATTTTTTATCACATCGGTACAACCGAAATGCCTCGCTACGTAGCACATTAATGATAGAATATTAAGCAACTGCATGCATGCATGGCACTCTAACGCAGTTATCCCTGTCAATGACCCTTTCAAGAAGAAGCATCGATGCTGAAAGGACGAGTTAAATGTTTTTATATCGAGAACTTTCGCTCGTTTGTAGGTGCTCCGTTTATTATTTTCAAATAAATCTAATTTTTTTATATTTATTATAATTTTTTTATATAAAGGAAAGCACTAATTTAGTATTAAATAAACATTGACACCTATTTCTCTCAAAGATATTTGTTCAGCTTTTCAAGAAGGTTAAGGTTGGTGAGAGTTAAATTAAAGTGAGAGAACTCTCAAGAATGGTTCTTGAGAATTAAATTAAATCTACCGAATGAATAAAGTAGCGCAATACCGCTTTAACTCCAATAAAGAAATGGGATGAACGTATCATGTCCTTTATACACGATGAGGAAGTTTCTCGGTAAAATTTTTCGATTTGTCGGGCAGTCGTTTATCGCGGTTATGGGAATAACGGATGTCTACGATTACGTTACCGAATCTCAAACGCGGCAAGTATGTGGAATAATCCTTTATCATTACGTTACCAGCTTCACGCAGTACAATTCCTTAGAGCTATTTAATAACATCGCAAGACAATATGATCTATTGATACCATATAGGTTGCCCGTACGTTCTCGGAGCGTTGCCAAACGGAAAGCGTGTAATTATTTTTTTATTATTTATAAATCTAGTGTAACTGTATCCTACGTCAGTGATTTATGCCGTAATAAATTCATAGATTTATGGTTTTCCGCTCCGTAAAGATAGCCTGGTAGTTATGTGTTTAATACCTCCACTACAGCGTGAACGCATGAAAACTGATGTCTTCTTCTTCTTCGTCGTCTTCTTCTTCTTCTTCTTATCTTCCTCCGCCACTTCGCCGATCATTCTGGTTCCGTAAGAGCAGTATTATTTCAGCTCTTGTTGCTTGTCCTATCAGAGGCTATACGATGTTTGAGCGATGTAATTGTTGATTTTTTTTCGTCGTCGGCGTAGATCTGAGCCGCATATTTATTGCTCACGGTTTACTTTTGGTGGTAATTAAGTACTATTGGCATGTAGAGGAGATTCTAAGTTAGGAATATAACGGTTTATTAGAGGAAAACCATAAATCAAAGCATACGGTTGTACAATATAAGCTTGAAGATATATAAACCTTACTTGCAGCAAGCAGCGTTTAGAAGACTAATCTCTGATCAATACAGAATACTTGCCAAATCATTATTGCGGAAGCGATTTGATCTCCTTCGGACCTTGGAGGAGATGTTGAAAATTCAACTGTTGAAAAGCTTCTGCGTTGATTCCTCATCATCGTTTTGGCGTATTCGATGATTAGATTAGAAAGGAAGGTCACATCAAAATACTAGATGAAGAGACCACGAGATCAAGTAAAACCGTAGGCCCTGTGTCAATACGATGTTTGCCACCTACCAGAACACCTCTGAATTCCGCAAAATTCTAATAGCATTGACTAACGATCATCGTAATAATACAACAACAACTAATACGAGAATATCCTTAAAAAAAGCTGAATACAAAATTAAAATTAAGAGCCTATTTTGATAGATATATACAAGCGTTTCATGTCGTTTTACGTATAAATACAAGATCGTAAGTACCCAACAGCACCGAGCTCAGCAGGTGTGCGTTGTACGTATGCACACATTGTGGTACTGCTGTTGATGTTTGTTGAACTCTTCTCGTTTCCTATTTAATCCACGTACACCCCGAGATATATTTAAAACATAGCCAAATCGATTTTTTCCCATTGTAAGCCCTTGAATTATGTATAACGCGCACGCATTGCACAAGAACCGAAGATAAGCTACACGAATATGTACTTGTCCGGTATTAGATGTCGAGTACGCTTCGTGATTACGCCATATATTTTTATTCCGCGATGCTATTTCGACATATATAAATAAATTTATATGCTAATGGCGACTCCCGTGCACTATTTTCGTATTAAGAGATTCCGACGGCTCCATCGTAATAAAATACATTTGAATATGATATCCGAAGCTGGTTAATTAAGTAGTTCGACGCGAGAAAAATTAAAGCTTCTTCTATATGAATATACCGCGGCATACGTATGTAGCGCTGAAATTAAGCTCCCTTGTTTTAAATTGCACGAGAACATAATGTTATATTTAACTATTTAACTTAATTAGTTTTTGATTCTTTGAAGCGGCCAAGTTTTCTCGTAATTGTTAATTTTCCTACGAATGCAAATGAGTCGCAGGCTTGTATTTAAAAGGATCAAAGCTTACCGGCGAACGTTTCTCGATGAGAAGGAAATTAAAATGAACAAAAACAAAATATTAAATTAGTTTCGAAGATTAAATTTCTGCTTTCGCTTGACACCAAAACATTTCGTTGAACGTAGACAATGCGTTTTCCTGCTTCGGGAACCACGCACCAGAAGAAGGCGCCACAGGTAGGTCTAGGTAATATCGCGAAGCGCACGGAAAAAGGCGAACTATTAGTGGTAACAGTAATAATGATCGATGCCAATTATCGGGGCGTCGCAGCTAAAGAATTATCGTTATGCTTGCGCCAATTGAGGGTCCTAAGATGTTTACCTTCAAAGTTTAGAGAAAACTACGGCGAATATTCTGGGAGTTGCGAGTCCGGGGGTCGAACCCAGGTTGATTACCGAAAAATGATTTTTTCCATTAACAACGCTAACGTATTTTTACATATTTTTAAAATGATTGGCCTACTTTGATTACGTGTTACGTTGTATTAAATTAAAATTCACAGTTATATTTTTTTACCAAAGTAATCTTATTGTTGCTATAATTGAAGTACCTTAAATAGCATTGTTATGGCCAAAGTACACGTAAGAAATCTAATTAAGGAAAAAAATAAGAGAAAATTTACAGTTGACTGAACAATGTACTTCTTTTCTGATTATTTACTTACCAAAAAAGTTGATCGACCTTTTACGTGCAAAATTAGAAACCTCTTTATCGAATAAGACAATTTAAAAACACCAATTCTGGATATTTTATAGGTAAAAAGAGCAAGTAAGTAGACGTAATCTTCAACAAAAGGCAATCGTTTACTCGGTAATGGAAAACGAGGTTAAGTAAAAAAATCCTACTTACTTAATTCGACTAAAATTATATCTTTAATGAGAATATCCCGAAGAGAACGAAAAGGAAAAAAAAAATAACAAACGCTATATGGCGAGCGTCGAGCCGGCCAACAAAGATGGGACAATCAAAGCTGTTACGTGTTGAATAGAAGCACGGTTCCGACTAGGAGTCAATTGACTTCCGAGAAGTCGCACAGAACAGTTATTGAGTTCGATTCGAATGTCCGAAATGGTTAACTGTTGAATTTCTGAGAAATTGCGCGTCCCGAAACCCACAACAATTTCGTCCAATTACTAATTCCGAACAGAACGGTTTCGGTATAAGGAGGCGTAAGGAAAAAATTTAAACAGAAAAGACTGTTACGTACTTTCGCGGCTATCCATTATACGGAATAATAGTCACGCGATGCATTGTAAATATTACATTGCCAGATAATAAATATTTTCTAGACAAAGTCGGAGATAATTTGCAACACTCCAGCATATGTAAATGGATAATATTACGTTATTGCATAGGAAATTAGCCCACGGCTAACTGTGGTGCTTACAGGCAACAATATGCTTTTTTACTATATTAATGGGGACGCATTCCTTTCCTCCTCTAATAGTGCGAGTAGGGTCTTTAATAAAGTGCTCATTTTTGCGGTTCGACAACCAATCGCCCAATTCGCGGTAGCCACTATCTCAGAATAACGTAGCGTGAAAGATTTAACGTCTCACTTCGACGATAATTTAAAGATACGATTTAAGTCCGAGGCATAATCTAATGTTTCCTTTTGAAACACTTTAAAGGAACGCACGCACTGAATCAGCAATCATGCAGCTCGAAAATTTACAACGCTCCTTCGCTCGATGATGTTAAAAAGTAATTTTATGTTAGTAGCCGGGCACAACACATCAATTAGAGATTGCCGTTTGTGTATGAACTGGTTCGTATCATAACTATAACGGCCATGCAGAGAGAGAAAGATCTTTATAGTAAACGCAACCCAGTAAATCAACTGGAAACGACTAATTTCCCCCGGGACTTCCCACATATGCGTTCGCATCGAACGATCACAGAATAGGGATCGAAGACGTTAAAAACGGTAGTCGCTAGTAAATACTTCATACCCGTACCGTACCGCGGATTACGGAGCGTCGTCGTTACACTCGCGGACAACATCTTCGGATGTATTTCGAATGTAAAATTTATAGATCGCAAACGAGAAGAATGAAATTTAATCGCGGATCGTTGAACGACAAATGCGAAGCATGAAGAGACGTTGAAATGGGTTAAAGCGAAATTATCGTAATACAAGGATGCAAACAACAAAGACGGATAATCGGATATTCAAAAATATTTCTTGTAATTTGACGTTTCTTGAATTTCCGGGAAGCTCAACTTCAAGCAAAACTAATCCATTCAGAAAAACCAAAGGACAATGCTCAAGGATGCAAGTCACTATAACATACGAAACACTTCAAATTATAATCTTATAATTTTTAATTTACCTCGCTTCAGCTGGGCTTGCAGCGTTCATTAATGCTAGCAACGATTGTTCTCTTAAGCAATCGTATTTGTAGTGTCCACGACTATAAGTGCAAAGCGCCATCTCCAACTCGCACGTCCGATTACGAGATCCCATTTATTTTTAAAGGTTGCGCGCAGCATTTAAATCGATCCATAACCGCGACATCGGCCGATGAAAAAGAAGATAGTGATTCAATAATAACAATAATAGTTTAGTTTAAAGAAGACAATAACAATTAAGGTTGTACGAGCGGAGTTGGCCGCGGTTCTTGCGTCTCTAGTCGCTCGGAAAAAGTCCGATCTGATAACCGTGTTTATGTAATTGCCGTTGCTCGGTAATACAGATAACGTTTACGGATTTTTAAGTCGATGTATTTCAGTTCGATATGCGCGCTAATTATGCGGAATGATCCGACTGAAAATTTCACCCCTCCTACTTCATATATGGACAAGACAACATGTCGCTATATGTACGATGATGACGATGATGTGTATTGTTGAAGTAGACAATAAGAAGCCCTTCTCATATTTCATTAAAAGCTAAGTAACAAAAACGGCGTAAGTGTTGTTTTTATAAAGTCCTGAAGCTTAGACGTTTAGGTGATTATATTCAGCCAGATTCAGCCAGCTAAAGGGATTACGTTGTCACTCCTTCAATTTCGTCGAAATCTCGCAGTTTTCGCGTTGTCCCAGCGTTCTGGCGTTTGTAAGTTTAACAATTGAATAAGTTAATGTTTTATTTATGCCGCAATTTAGAGACATCTCCAAGTTGAAAGCAAACTAGTAAGTTTGCTTTCAATTCAGTAACAAATTAATCTTACGCATATTTACATATACGTTGCTGGACTCGTTTTCTCCGATACACGAATCTCTACGTTTAGTGACGATCCGTAAGTGATCTAATGCGATGCAACATCTGCGCCGATACCTCCACTGATTTCAAAAGCTTGCTTGTTCACGATATAAAAATAATCGACCATAAATGATCCGCGGCGTTTATCTACATTGTACACCACACGCCAGCGCAATTAGTGGATGACCCGCAATGTTATCTACACACACACACATACACGTACACATCTTCAAGTCCCATTCCACAAACGGGATCATCAATCAATCCAATCGTTACCGGCTGTGGTGATAATATATCCCAAGCTTTAAGTTACGAGAGAAGTGCCTCACGGCGGCGAAGAGTCAATCAGAGGTTCCCGAACGGTGCGCGGTTTCACTAATAACGATTGTTGAAACGAACGAAAAAAAAAACTGGACTGTTTGCTTTGTGAGTGGAATGATACGCAATAGTTTTAAGTCTGTAAATTATTTAAAGGTAAAGGTGATGTATGGGAGAAGGCTATTGTTGCGTTATAAGCCACCTTTCTCACCTTTCTTATTTATTTCGATTATTTACAAGACTATAATGGAAATTGAAGCTTTGAAAGTACGCAAAATTTGGCAGCTCTAAGACGGAAAGGAATATCGTTCTTGTAGCTAGTAGAAGCAACCAAATAGAAGCTAAGAAGCTTGCTTCTGAGCAAAAAGGCATTAAATAGTGAAATTGTGAGGATGCTTCAAACAGGATTAAAAGGACTGAAATACAAAGGCCAAACTTACAATGGCAAGAAAAAGCTAATCAAAGGAGATAATTTAAAGTTGCAAGACAGTCACCGGTAACTTTTCTAAAATTGCATCTAATGGTCTTGGATAGCTAACC
The DNA here is from genome assembly GCA_020654165.1 of Oryctes rhinoceros. Taxonomy (NCBI): domain Eukaryota; kingdom Metazoa; phylum Arthropoda; class Insecta; order Coleoptera; family Scarabaeidae; genus Oryctes; species Oryctes rhinoceros. The sequence goes on along the minus strand of JAIOKQ010000548.1, from coordinate 1,182,657 downwards.
TGCGTGGTTGGCGTTTTAAAAAAGATTTTGTTAGACCCTCTATCGATAACGGTGAAGATTGGATTGGTATATGTCTGCAAAAAAATTGATCACTCGATCATTTTAAGTACTCCCCAATAATTGTTGGATTTGTGGAAAGAAGTCCAACAGTGAGTGAGGAGGAGCAAATAAAGTATTAAAAAAATAAAGTTGATGATACAGCGGGTGACTGATTAACAAACATATGTTACAACGTTCTAAGAACTGGAAAAAGTCGAGCTCATGTAAGAAAATTCTAATTTCTCTTTGCTTACGTAGTCTTAAAGAAGTCCAATGTCAGTTGTCTTGCTTCCTTTTGCCCATTTTCAATCCGATCAAGAGCGAAATTTCTATTTTTTTTAAAAAAATTGGAAAAGTGAAAGAACATATGCAGCGATCTAACCTCTAAAGATATCGATAATACAGTTCAGGAATCAGAAATAGGAATACTACGGCCGAGAACAAAGAAGACCCGATCGAAAGATATATAATTCAATTTCCAATGTCCACGGCAAATATATCTCCATTTTAAGGAGATGCAAAAGCAGCAATCTTCTCGCTCGCTATTTACTTATAGCTATGTGTACGTAGATATATACGGTCGGCCGCGTCTAATAATACCATTTGCGTAGAAAGCCGTAAATCAAGTCCGAAACTGTAAATGGCCACGGAGACAATAGCGTGGCTCAAGGAAGGACATTCCGCTATCCGATATGGAATTATCGAGTGTTCCAAATTGATCGCGCAGCATCGTTTTAATATTCATGAAGGCGGGGGATGTGTTAAACTACCGCCATTTACGTCATAAATAGAGCTTTCCGTTAATGGTACTGCTGGCTTTTTTTTTTCTCCGCGTTCTCGTTCTCCGCGTCCGAGAGAGGAGTTTATTTACGGAGCTAATCGCATTTATCCTTGCCCACACAGATACATGCCGAGTTATTGTGGCAATTTAGATATAGATATGGTATTAGAGGTAGAAAAGGGATTCGCATTGCACGCAGATGCACGTGTACAGACGAGGCGTAAAATACCAAGCCCTGCTACGCGATCGCCTCAAAAATAACTTAATCCTAGCCGGCTCGTTCGAATGTGGAAGCAAAATCTAATTACCGCTTATTGAATAGCAACTTCTCTCTCTCCTTCGCGGGCAAGGCGTTATCATTATTATTTGCATGCACTAGATTACTTCTTTATATTCGTAAATTACAATATGGAAATATGGACGTGGAGCCTTGCTCGGTTGCCAGGCTTACCGGCCGGATCGTTAGAATTAATGGCCTGAGTTGTGAAATGAAGTAGAATTAAGATACGCGTTACATTGTAATACATTGAAATATATAAAATGTACAGCGTTCGGGCAGTTTTATAATTACCCAATTTATCAGCTTGATGCGCAAAGACGCCTGCGGGCTATACGCGCGTTTTAGCGAAGTATTCCATACTTCTTACTTTGGAAAGCTTACTTGCGGGAATGTTCTGCATTTGTCTTCAGCCCATTACATATATACATTTAAGTCCTTTGGGTAGTTATTTTAAGCGGAACATCCAATATATTATTACTTCTTTGAATACCTAATTCAATCTTAAAGTTACATGCTCCATCCATACAATGGCGAGGACCTATCTTATAGCGATACAGCGCATGGAACTGGAACAACGTCGTAAGTCCCTAAAAGTGAAATTTGACGTAATTGTACAAGCTGATGATTACTGACTTTGGCGAAATTGATCGCCTGTACTTATCGTAGAATATCTTACCAGCATCAGGTTATCTGATTATTCCCTCGTATCTTAATTATAATTTGTCTTATGCGGCTCTCTTAAAAAAGGCGTGATCGCTGCTTATTTAGCGAGCTTACCTGCTCTTACATTCCCTTCGATCCCTTGATGAGGCTTGAGACCCACCGCAAGGTAACGGGATTGTTGCGTCCCAGTTGCTTCAGTTTGTATATATATTCGCGTATCATGCTAGAGGTTCCTTTTTTTATGGTAATTGACCGTACACCATTTACATAGAACGTTTCGAAAGAAATAGAGATAAGTTCTTCTTCTAGAACAATCGGACAACATTTTTCCTTCAAATGTTTTGAAATGCCTTAAGGCATCGTCTTAAGGTCACCTTATGAACTATATCATATGGAAGATGGTATCTTTTCTGCGATCTTCTCGTCACTATGCGATGTTTAAAATTTTATTTTTAATTGAAAAGGAAACGCGCGCGAATTGGATACGTTTGAGCAACATTACGTAACAACAGCACCGCCTTGCGCAATGATGGTCTAAATATTTTATCTGTGATCTGTAGGTGCACATACTGCGCAATGTAGGTTGGGTCAGTTCTACGACACTTGAAACGTAAACAATGCGCAGGAAAAGGTGATCTCACTGAAGACAAATCCAGCCTAGTCGGCATCTCGTGCGCTCGACATGTTAACACATAGGTGCACTGGTTGATTACCATGACCACGGTAATAATTATTTATTGGGCATGTAGATTGGTTGTTGCAGTTGGCAGAAATGGAGCGACGAGCGCATAAAATCTGTAACCTGTCAAGACGAAGGTTTTATAAAAGGAAACGAACCAGCGGTCACTAGAGAAATATTTATTCTCCAAAGTAACATTATACGGCGAGAGCCATTTTGCCGTGGTGCGCGCAACCTGAAAGATGCGGATTATGAAATAGGTACGGGTAGGTACACGAATTTAAAATGTCGTATTTTAAGCAACGGATACGATGAATGTACGTATGCATAAGGAAGCATCGTAGTGTTCGTATCCAACTTAAGTTGTACGTATTCTAAACTGTCGCGCTGAAGAAATTAATCGCCGTTGGTAATAATTTGGAAATACGTTGGGCAACGTTAGTGCGTTTCATGTTAAAAGTTTTAAATTTTAAATTTAAATTCATTGTTACCGTTGGTCTACAATTAAAAGCATCTCGGTTACAACATGGATGTCGAAACTCGTGTTTGCGTCTTACAAGGCGTTAAATCATGAGAATGATTTTGTCGAAAGGAAATTTAACAACTCCAAAATTGATTTTAGAATAAAAGAAATTAGCATTACAAAATTTTGTTAAAGGTGCAGAAACGATATATCTACTGTGCTTCCTTATTTCATTAACTTATTATAGAGGACAATTAATACATGATAGGGAAGCATAAATCTAGTATTTTAAGGAATATGGTGAGCTTAGATATTCGATTATTCAAACATTATCGAATCGACGAAAATGTTATAAAAAAAAATCGCAGATAATGCTGGATGATCGACGACGGTTCATTGAAAAGGCCGCGAAGCTGTCGGAAGCGACTCGAGATTCAATTCAACGAATTTAACGAAAGATTTGGGGACGAAATGGGCGGCTACCAAACTCGTATCTCGCCTTCCAAGGTTATCACAGGTGACAATTCGTGAAGCTACGGCTGCGACCCTGAAACGAAGCAACAATCTAAGCTGTGGGGGATTAGTAAGTTCGCCTTGCGTCAAAAAGCTCGCCAAGTGCTGCCGAACGTCGAAACGATGCTGATTGGTTTTTTTCGATGCGAGAGGTGTAAAAAGATTGCGCAAGAGATTTCGGCCGAAAAGGCCTGATTTGTGGCGGTTGGGCCACTGTTTTTGCTTTGCTTTGCTCCTTGCTGCTTTTTTTGTTTCCCCTAACGAAAAGAGGAAAGCGTTTTGCCAGAGTTATTGATGCCAAGAAGAAACCGAAGGAGGCCTCATAAGAGACGAATTTTCAAACGTTTTGAATAATGAAATAAAAAATTTAACAAAGATATTAGTGCCAATGGACAATATTAAATTTGGTGTTTACCAAACGCGAACAACGCAAGAATGCGAGGACACATGTAACAGTTAAGTAAGTTCGATAGTTCATTGTACAATAGCAGAATTGAACAAACGTACATTGTGATAGTTGAATAAAACGAAGATAACATTCATCATACCGAAACATCAAGATGAACGTCAACAAGTGAAACGCAAAAGGAAAAACATTGATTGATTAACCGACGTAGGCGGACTGCCTAACCGCCATACATTGCACGTCCATTCGGATTTATCTTATCTACGCGGTACGTCTTACGTACCATTCTAATTTTTCAAGACAAAAACGAAACCCTTCATTTATTCAGGATGGAACTTCGTAATCCGCCAACTATAATAACAAGCCTCTACTTGCGTACGTACCGGGCTGACATTTACTGCGCGTATATGTAGAAAAAGAAGGCCGTAAATACGTTTATGCATGGATATGAGGTTGTTGCATCGAGGAGGTTGTTATGGGCAAGAAATTCGTTTTTTATGCACGATAAAAGTTCATCGAAATCGTTAGACGCACTAAGCGTCGGCAGAAATCTGTTATTGCGGATCGGTAATGGTTTCTGACTTATTTACATTAAACTTAATAAGGATATTCCTTCTAATTTCTTTCGATTATAGGTCAAGCTGTAAGAGTCAAGAGAATTCATACGAGACATAAAACGCTTACTAAATCGTATCGTTTGCGTTTATTTCATCGAAGTTTACTCTCTGGATCTGGATGTTAAACGGCTGTTATTCTTCCTTATCTCGGAAATTGTCTTTAAGTATATGCTTTTTGATTTTTCTCAAGTAGCGGTTTTCCGAAAGAATCGTACTAACCTGTTCTCCTTTAATATGTCTACCTACGATAACGTAAATAAAAATAATCAATGTGACGATGGGAGTCCCCGTGTTTGGAGAGCGCTATTATGCAGCCGATGTCTCGAAATTTCGAAAAGATTCATCGAGTAGCCTTGTTTCGAGAATGATCAAAGATCAAAGAACGATCAGGCAGCCCCATCGAGGTGACTACGAGTATAAAGTTCGATTCGAAAGATTCGAGAGATTGTTGATATGTTAAATGAAATGGGCGCCGCGTTTGGCGATGATCGATCGAAAGCGGAATCTCGCGACAGCTTCAAAGCAATGTCTGAAGATGTTCAAACGCAATACGAATTTCCCAGCGAACGTCCACCAAAGAAGTTGAAGTAAAGCGTGCATTTTCTAAAGTATGTGGTTAGGGCAATCTGTCGGTTAATGGGCAGAGGCGTTGAACGTAGCTTATCTCGTAAAATATTTGATTTTGGCTTCGCTTTAGATTGAAAATATATTTTACGTCCACCTACTTCTATTTTTTACATATCTCGAAGAACTAGTTTGGGTCAGGCGAAATCAATTTTCCTCTTTAACGGAATTTCATAATTAACGCGTCTGCCTACTTGAATACGCGTTAACCTCCCTCCAAAAAAAAGATATATATATATATATATATATATATATATATATATATATATATATATATATATATATATATATATATGAATCTGGGAATGAGTTATTAGCGTTTAATATTCGAAACACTTGTTTTTCTTTGTAAAGCGAGACAGGTACACGGACGTACTCGGTCAGCGACAGTTTATTATTTAAGGCAAGTAGCTGGGTTGTCTCCAAAATCTCCGTTCCTTTCTCCCTCTCTCTCTCTCTCTCTTTCGGACGACGCGACAAGATTTATTCCTACACCATCAATTACGTTCAATTATCTAAAACGTTCTCTTCCAGGTTTCGAGACGGTACTACCTGCGTGCATGATGCAGGCGATAAAAAAGAAGAGCAGGATCTAGTAGCCGCTACAGATATAAATCGATCCGCGTCCACATTACTAAATTAAAGCTGCACAGCTTCGGTGTCGGTAATTTATTAAATTTGACTGCGTGATTAATAAAGTAAATTAAGATTATCAGTCACCAAAATAATATCGTCGAATTCTCGCGTAGCGATAGCGATGCATAAAAAAACCGGTAGCTATAAATTTTTGATCGGGCCCAAATGTGTGAAATATTTCACGGAGTAACTATATATAGATCACGCATTATTCATACGATGTGGACGTTGCGTGTTCGTAGCATTTCCACTCGCGTCTCGCAGTAGCCGATTCGTTTCGTAATAATAATTGTAACTTATTGGTGGAAAATTTTAAAATTCTCTTACAACCCCCTGCGCGCTATTTACGTTCTTGCCCGTTGGCCGAGGTTATCGTTTAAAGCGGCGCGATTTAACTCGGAAGACATCGATTGATCGAGTTTCCAGCGGGGACATTGCACGAGAGGAATCAAAAATTGCCTCGCAGCCCGTAAACGTATTTCTGTTGGAATGTCTCCGCGTTACGCTAATTCCGTAATGCGAAAACGTCCATATAAATAGATTGCGATAATTTCACAAACCTCCGAAAGATCATCGCTTCTCTATCTTCATTTACGCTAAAGGAATTAATTTCGTACATCTCGCAATCCATATCCGTACCTATATCATTCGTCCTTTTCTGGTTGTTACGCGAGCAGCATGCGAATCATCTCGACTATGAGATAGCCGAGCGTCATCGCGTCGTCGCCACCATCTATCCATTAATTTTGACATACCGGTCGCATCCAAGTACAGTAGCCGTTTTCGAGCCGCTGAATTCATTTAAATTAATCGCCTAGGCATTTACACCGGGGAAGATCGCGCACTCTTGGACGTATAAAATATCGTTAAACGTACCGATCGAAAAATTCCTGTGGGAAACGTTTCACTTCTCGCGGTTTCTCGAATGGCGCGCATTCTTCGTACCATAGGCGGTTATACGCAATAATCCTCGTTTAATGTCGAGGAATAAAACCGAATCGAAGTGATAAAATCGATTTTTAAATGGACGAAGTCGTTCGCGGATTAAGTGAGGTAACTCTGGCGATTTCTATTTAACTAAGGCGATGCAGATGTAGCTGGATCGTCGATAAAAGTGAAAAACCAACGACGATCGTCCAATGTGCGAGATGGAGATGTTATGGCGAAACATTTAGAACGTGATGGCAGCTTCGTACTGTTATGGTACGTGTATAAGTGGACAATAATTAGGTTCTCTTCTAACCGGATAATTGAAGTCATCTCCTTAAAAGTATTTGGATTTAATTGTTCTCCCTTTTTAGAAGAAAAAAAGAGATTCTAAATAAACACCCAGGAGTTACAGATTACTATTACGTAAGAATTAGATATGAAAGGGTCGCATTGGAACATTCCAGGGAATACGTCGTAAACAACCTAATCTCATCCAATGTTCGTTAAATTGAATGAAACGCTGGTAATGTATAAATAGGAGAGACAGGGAAGATATTATTCTACAACTTTGTAAGGATATTTAAGGATTAATAAAGCTGACAGATTATTAGAAAGGAATCGTCCATAATTCTAGTAAGAAGGCTTCTCGTATCGATCTTACTTAGTAGATTTTATCAATAGGAAAGGACCTATAGACTGATCTCACAATTCCTTCTTCGAAGTTTATCTAATGGGGCAATATTGTAAAGAATCAACGGAAAATTAACCGATTCAAGGTTATCTTATAAGCTTATGTAACGGTGAAGATGAAATTATAAAGCAAACAAGAATATCGAAAAAGGTCCGGTAACGATTGAGAAATTATCATTTTAGATTTAATTGGAGCTTTATTCATTCCTTAACCATGTTTAGCTAGGGACAGTCCGTTTACACAATTTCTCGTTCTATATATAGGTGTATACAAGCACAACGGACATCTTTCTCTGGGCACCACGTTAATACTAAATGTATATTCATTTTATCGAGTCGGGAAATAAATAATTTATGTTCGTAAATCTTCCTCTCCGAAACATCACCACGACGAGTTCGTCTATTTATTCGTTTAACTTAAATCCCGTAAACAGAGAAATGTAAATTACACGCGGAAGGCTAAATATATAAACTTCGACTAACATTTAAAGCAAATGAAATAAATTCGGCCGCAACGGAATTAAGCATCGGCGAACGTCTACATTACAACTCGCTTTGCAATTACGCAGCTAACAATTTCAATTGCGTGTAAGCGGAAAAATATCCAGATAAGAGGCAGTTACCGGTATACGGGTTTCCCTATGTTTAAGCTGCTGTAATGCTATGATAAGACGTCGAATACGATAATTATAACCATTAACGCAAGTACTATACTTAAACGCTCAATACATTTTTGCATTTTAATGAGCCAAATTGGTAACCGACAATTAGTTGATTAGGAGGTGCAGTTCGCAGAACTTATCGTTTTCGTTTCCTTTCGTTCTCGAGCTGTCGCTTATTAGTGACGTACGTGCGTTTCGTTTGGAACTCGTCGGAAGTTAATCGCACGTTATCGGCAACTGGTCTTTAGAATTCACGAAGAATACAACTCATACCCCCGAAAAAATTCCCAGTTAATAAACGTTATATGTAGTTCTTGTAATTAGCTTTGTTACGGGAGGAGCGCCCGAGGAATATTTATGTAACCGATTGTACGATGTCGTTCGATGGAACGTTTTAGGATCCGCTACCAGGAAAAGTCTTCTCTTGTAATTAATCCCGTTGAAGTTCGCCGAACAAAAGGATGGATGGTTCATTGTGCGTGAAGGCTGATTAGCTTATCAGGCGGTCCGATTCAACGTGGCGTTGCGCTCAACAGCAGCTCTAGAATACACGACCGCGAAAGAAAAGGTTAAGCCGGGTATATTGTGGGCCATACAATATACTAAATTAATAGCCAATACGTTGTTAGAGATAATAGTAAACTTCTTAATTTGATTATAGGTGGCGTTGTCGCGGTTCCAAGTCAGCTTCGTGCGAGACTCATAGAAGACCTTCTCTAACTAACTAAAAACGAATAATTATCCCATTAAATTCAACAATTCAGCGAGAGTTTCGAGAGTTCGGCGTAACTCCGCGAAAAGAGAATTTTATGTATTCATAATTCAGCGCTTCGAGACACGACCGCGGCCCCCGGTTAATCAATCGGCGTGTACGGCTCAGAGCGTTACGGACGGTGTGGGTTTTACGATTCGCTGTTATATACAAGCACATGTAATCTACCCAGTGATAAAAGTCTAAATTATACGCCTTTAGCGGACGCGTTTTTTTACTTATCACCGTAATGGTTTATAAGCGGCAACCCGACTCGGTGTTCTTACCGGATTTATTCCCAATAAAATGCGAGAAAATGAAAGGAAATACGTGTTATTTAGAAGATTGTTGTCGTATAACGCGCAGCTTATGTAATAGTTTAATAATGTCAAGAGCTTAAAGAAGGATTTATAGCGATTTGATATTCGTTTGCTGCAGAAAACACAGAATTCAATTTATCATAAATTTGCGTTCGGCGCACAATAATTAGTTGTGCAGCCTTTGAGGAGGCCGCGACTACTTTAACTAAATTCTTCGAAATTACCCGCAACCTATTTAAACACGTTGGGAAATTATGATTTTTACCGAATCTTTTTTCGGGCACTAGGGTGGGTCTTCATTCGCTTTTTTTTTCAATATTTCGAGTGTGAAGCTATACCAACATACAATTTCTTACGTTTTATAATACTTGCGAAATATTGCCTTTTAATTTTTATCATTAACCTGCTGTTCACATTTAACTTGTATTTCCTTCTAACGAAAGTAGTCATAATTGAAGTTCTAATAGATCCTACTATAAGTAGTCTACGCGTATAGTTTACAAAAGAAAACATTAAATAACGACAAGAAGAAAAAAAAATTGTAACCGCGATGCTCCGTTGTGCTTATACAAATGTTATACGTAAAACGATCGAAAACCACAACTACTAGCCTGAACTAGCGAGAGCGAGAAATTTCAATTCACGTGCACCACGTGAATCGCTTCAGGTAAGAGCGAAGCGCTTCGAAGCAACACTTCTTCATCTGATAAGGTGAACGTCTGTCGATTAATACTGGAACCGTGCTCAATGTAGCAAACTCGGTACGGCCGCTTAATATGTCACTTTCGTTTGTCTTCAAACAAATGCTGTCAGATTGACGCGCTAGATCAGGATGCGGGGTGTACGTATAAAGCATTTCGCAAATTACAGCTGAATAGGTAACAGACAACTTTTGTTCGAATAAAAAACGAAAAAAAAAAAAAAATGGACGTGTAGGCTTACACTAAGAGCAGTAAAACGTTAAAATACTTACGAACGCTAGTCCGCCGTCCGTGAAGGTGTGACGCGTCGGAGCAGTAGTGCGAGCACACGGAAATTTACATTCTTAAAAGATCCTCAACCTCTGCAAAGACATCATTCTTCATCTAGTTTTTACTTTTTGCATCGTATAACTGCCTTGTTCTGCATGATTCTTGATCGTTTTGCGGCGAGTTTTTTTCTCCTCTCGCCTATTCGCTACCAACGTACGGAGTATCAGTAAGAAGTAACGCGATATATAACCTAACGTATAATTTTAAATGTAAATCGTTAACCGTCGAAGTTTGCGGCGTTCAAGTTCGCGTACTTCTTTCGTAAATAGCTCTGCTAGTTTAACTGCTAAGATGTAGCGCTATCTATAACGATTTTCGAATTTGGCTAGCTAGAGTATTTCGAAGTTTATCAACTCTTTAGGGCTGACGTTGTAGCTAACAAACAGTTGAAAAGAAACAAAATCTCTTACGTCTGTTATGTGAATAATTTCCTGAAAGACTTTTGTTTAACATTTCTTTTTTTTTTTTATAAAAATATAGCAACGACAAAAAAAGGTGTTTCCATGCTTCCAACTCATCCTGCATAAATTCCCATTAAACGACAACTTTATCTGGAAAATCATGCTATAACCTTGATATGAATATCCTTAAATAATAACATGCGCCTATTAAATAAATAATGAGCCATCTCACGAAAACTCGTATGCTGGATATGGTAAACAATATAAGAAAATCCATTACAGCGTACATTCCATCTAACGATGCAATTAATCAGTTAAATTACTCGAATCATTCACGAATCTGATATGTCCGAAAAAGATTGTCCCGTCTTCATGATGTTCGTTCCGTATCGTGTTTCTACTTCAATTCGAGACGTCTATTGTTACTAAAGCTAACAATGGGCAATATACTTGGCGTTAGATGAGAATTTTCGATTAAAAACAGATACCTCGTACATGTACCCAACTACTACCAACGCTAGACGTACATGAGACGTGCAGGAAAGCATCTTACGACTGCGACGTCTACTTCTTCATGCCACACGCATCTCCAAATAACAAATTATGTTCCTTCGAACGGTTGCTGGGCATTTGTTTATTTGTGGTTTCCGTGGCCGAATGGGTGCGACCTGTTGGCGCTCACAATAACTCATCGTAATCTCCAAGACGTCTGCCTGCGGATTTCTACTTATTGTCTCTAGTTCCGTGTAAGAGTGGTTGTCGAGAATCTGGACTTGGCTACTTTGAATACGTTACAGTCACCGCCATGTTACAGATTTTCATCGCCGCAAGAACCGTGTGACTTCGAAGGTCAGATATTCGTCTCGGAAGATTGCGAGAGGAAATAATGTCGTTGTTTAGCTTCTGATTTATCTATTGCGGCTGCGTGCTTCATCAGATCTACGTTATTATTGCTTATAATTGTAAATCAAAAATTCAATTGAAACAAATATTTCAAATAGTTAAAATTAGTGAAAGAAGATCGGCACCGTCTAACTTATAATAATAAATAATCGGCTTCCCGAGCGATTTACAACGGTCAAAACATAGTATTTTCCACACGAACGATAGGATAACAACTTTTTTAGACGGCGAAGATCGCACAGCTCTCGAGGAAGCGCTCTCTTGTCGTCCTCCTAAAACGGACAATAGGCTAGATGTCTACCGCCTCGCTCGGCTGCTCGCTGTACACCCTCCGACCGGAGGCCATTACGTGCGAAAGCGCGCCGGAGACTTCATTAGCCACGCAGAACACGAACCCGGGCTCTCCCATTGTGTCCGCTTAATAAGATGTTTTATCTAATTAGAAAGGCAGAAAAAGGCGATCGCCGCGATGTGGTCGTTCGCAGTCATCGCGTTTTCATTGTGCCATCGGAGCGCTGGCAATCGACAGATATCTTCGCGGATCGATTGTCGCGCGCGTGTAGCGATTTTTGTATCCATGTCTGTTGTGCGGCGGCACTGTTTCGAGGATAACCGAATAGCGGATAGGTTAATGTCGAATGTAGCGAGGTGCTGTTATTATAGCGTATGAAAGGAACGATGACGACTAAACTCCGAAGGAACATTCGAAGGAATCACCGAGACTTCCCGAAGGCGTATATGGAAGAAAAACGAACCATTTAAGGAGTAGAATGGTGTAATTAGAGGAGTTTTTTAGGCGTTTGTTGTTCTGCACGGGTTCATCGTATGATTACCAAAAGCACGTAGGTCAGCAGAATGAAGCTGTAATAAAACATCTATCACTTGCGTAATTTATTTGAATAATCCTCGTACAATGAAAGGGCTTCTTAATCGTTTGTATGTGGATGTGGAAGAAATGATTAAATTGGTTTACGAAAGGTCGATCGAAAGCTCCGAAAGAAAAATAAATCACTGCTGCCTAAAAACCTCATCCGTTGCGTTGACGTCAATTATTGTACAAAGAATACGACGGAGGAGTGCCCCGCGTTCGGTAGCGCAAATTGACAGCCCATTTGAATAAATATTTATAAATTATTACCTCCTACTCGCGTTGAAAGTACCACTTACAACGTAGGGACATTAAAAGACACGACTTTCCTTACTTTTGAAGGAGTTTGCGCAACAACATCAAAGTTAATTACCTACAAGGATGTCATCCGCTGTGAAATTCGATCTTTCTTATAGATCAGTGTTAATGTTAACGCTTTCTTTTAATTATCTAATCAACCGTTGAAATAGAGATTCAAATACTTTGCAGACGGCACCGTCTACGTTAACTAATGAAATAGCGCAAAGCCAGTTAAATCGTATACAAATTGCGTTAATCGTCCTTAAATGTAGGTTTGTCGTCTCGTATTTCTTTAAAAAATTATGAGCGCGGGGGACCCTTGTCGGCCATGGTACTCTCGTCACAGGATCCTTCTAGCTTTATCCGTTATTGTTGAGAAGAGCGAAATTACACGTATGACCCCGTATATTTTTACGATGTCGTTTATTTATTACAGCGTGATCTCAGAACAATAATTAATATCGTTACCATTAATCTACAAAACGCAACGATATCTGCAAATGGGCTCGCTACGTACTCGCTTTTGTCGCTCGATAATAGCAAATAGGAAAACAGGACAGCGCCTAGTTTCGCCCGAGGCGAACTAACCTATTCAATTTTCTCCTTCGAACCATTAATGGTCAATCATATTGCGCAAAATACGTATTATCGAACCAATGATGAATAGCTAGTGATGACTAAATTTATTGCCGGTACCTAGTGTACCAACTACTAACTCCACTTCGGCTCTTCAATTTTATTCAATTACGTCATTAATTTACAATGGCAGCGTCTTGAACCTGCCTTCGGGTCGCATTTAGATCGTACGATAAACGGGGCATAAACGGCCGAACGGTATCGCGTACAACGGCCGCGGAACCATAAAAATGAAAACATTACTGTATTAATCCGGTAATCTTTTTATCTCCGTATCTGCGCTCGCAGCGTCCTTTTCGATTAACCCACAATGCTTTTCGAGGACGAATGTTGCGTATATTCCCGATGTTTCGCGTCGATTCGATCGTGTAACGCGGGCAGAACGATGTAAATTAACCGATCTGATCGGATATTTCTCGCCATTAACGCTAAAGAATGCTTTAAAAAGCGGCGTAATAGTCGTAGATCCTGTGGTTTTATCGAGCATGTTGCCGAGAATTGAATCTCCATATTGCACTGAAACTGCGATTCCAATAGGCTTTAACGAACGTCGGAAACCCCGACCATCAAGATTTCCAATAAATATTTAACAATCGAGTGAATAGGCGTTTACGTAATAGCTTTAAAACCTTTACAAAGTTATAACTTTTGCTTAAGAAGTTGGCGTGTATTTATTCTTATGATTGATGTTAGATTATTGAAAAGTAGCGGCGTACATGAAAAACTCGCTATGAAGAGGTACGTAGTTGTAGAAGATCGTGTCATCGATAGCATGCATTACCATCCGTATGTTTGTTTACATCATCCAAATACGGGAATAAGACGGAGCGGACGCGAGTGAAACCGGAGCAAACGCGAAATCGTGAGAATGAAAAAGTTACCGCATTATTCCGGCCATGTTTTTAGACGTAACTTCTGCTCGAATCGTTTTTTTTTCTCTCGTAACGTTTTCAATGTGTTGAAAACATCTTCCAGAGCTAATATTATGCATGTTCATCGAATGTAAGCGGTGCTCTCGTCGCGAGCAATGTAGATTAACTCAAATCATCGGCCATTCTTCGCCATTAACGTTAAAGAATGTTTTAAAAAACGCAATAGTCGTATATAGATCCTGCGGTTTTATCGACCATATTACTTGAGATAATCAACGGACCAGATCGCTCGGTACGGATAATAACGAAACGCGTCGAAAACAAAGATGGAGGAAGAAAGCGGTCTTGTAATACTTTTGCACGGGTCATCACATTATGACGAATGGCTTTCCAAAAATAAGATTTTGTGGATTTTCTATTGTTAATTGTTTGGAAGTATTTTTGGGGAGGCCTCTTACTGAAGTTGTTAACATGTCTTTATTACCAAAAAAAATAAATAAATAAATAAATAAAATACAAACCAAGGGAATAATCAAATGTAAACTGACATAAAAATTAAATATTTGCAAAATTAGAGTCTACATCGATACGCAGGTCTTGAATGATTGTTTGGAGAAGAGAATTTGATTGATTCAGCGCCAAACTAAAGCTGAAAAAGTCCCACCTTATTAAAAGAAAATTCTGTACTATCATGGTAAGGCGCCTGGCCAAAAATTGTGACTTAATCACCATATTCGCCAGATTTGGCCCCGCGTGATCCCAAGCTTGAGAAGTCGGTTTCGGCGGAAAGCAGCTCACGTCAAATGAACAGCTCGTTACCGACGCAAAGGCATATGTTGCACAATTGAATGTTCAAGAAAATACATTGTATTTATGCGAAAGGCAATATTAAACCACCTGAACTGTGCCCACATCATCATCAGATCAAAGCGAGCCAAACAAATGAATTCAAGAAAGCTAATTCCTTCTAGGCTTAGAACAATGAAGCAATTAAATGATTTTTTCACATGTTAAGCTTCTGTCGCATACTTGCTTAAGTAGTTATGCGTGTTGAAGTTGGATGAAGTAAAATTATTATTTATATCTGCTTGATGTAGCGCTAAATAACGTAACAACCTACTCCGAAACTACAAGATATAACTACAAAGCGATGCGCATGCTGGCGACCGAAGTCACTTCTTTGCTGAGATACAAGTCTAATCGATGCTGCGGAGAATACTCCAGCTACGTCTGGTTAAACCGCCAGCGCCAAGATCGTTTTATATTGAGAACGCTTTAATAAGATAATAACGAGATTTATGCAGTTCTGCCCATGCTACCACCCGATTGTATGAAATCGCTCATGTGCGCACACGCGGGATAACCTATTCGTTTCGTAACGAAAGTCGTTTTTACGTCGGAAAATGGGAATAAAATGAAGCCCGGAGCGTGTACGCGTATAATTCAGTAAATAACAGCATTCCGCAAATTGTAAATCTTATACGGAAGTACTTAGTACCGCTTATAGGATACACAAGAACGTATTCCCCCGTCCTACGTTGTTTGTAATTTAAATGAAGCAATTACTCCAAGACTATAAGCGCTTATTCAAATTTCTTAAACGGATTTACATACACATACATTAAGCGAACGCATACTTCTGCTATGAGTTTACGGTTTACATTGTGTATACCTAAATATACAGTGTTTCTCGTTATTGTGCATTGAAATTCGTTGGTTGGTTGGTAACGTAGGCCGATAACTCTCGCCATCACGGTTGCATGCTTTTATCATTTAGCTCTATTTAGTAATATCTCATGTAGCGCTAGAAGTACGAGAAACGACTTTGAGACCATCTTCAGGTTCCTCGATGTCATGTATGCACCACTAAAAAGATGGCGAAATATATGCTCAACTATCTCCTTTTCTCGCAAGCTCCTCCTTTTGGAGCGGCGTCGCCTACGTTGTTGTGATAATTAAGTAGCCTCTTCTTTGAAAGAAAAAAGTAAAAGTAATTATTTCACAAGGCAATCCCGTTCGACACTATGTTAACACCAAAAGCTTTGCTGTTTTATCTTCATACAAACATATATATATATATATTTTCGAAATGTCCTAATACAGCTTGTAATCGCGATTAGCACAGCATTCAATTCAACCTTAAATGCGACCTACTGCATATTCATCGGTAACAACCATCACGCCAGATGAAAAGAAATAGGAATTAACAGTGCTCCAAGAGCTCATTTAAGAAGTACGACGTAGTGATATACTTTTGAGCAGGGCAATTTGTGTGACGGGCAATTTGTTACAATCACCATACCGTAAATAGCAAACGTATTTATTATGTTGGATTTACAAAAACCGTATTTAAAGCCTTTCACGGCCGATGTTGCGGTAACACGTGATAGTTGAGATGAAGTAGACTAAATTCTTTATTCTCGCCGTTAACCCGAGAACAATTCGCTCACTTGATTGATTGATACAATTAAATAGCGATCAAACTTCGTCTACGAACATCTCGCGTATACGCCGTGGACCTTTTGAATTCGGAAAAATGGAGCGGATGTTGTATGTAAGTTTTAAGCCATTTGTTCTGGGAAATTGATGCCGTATTATTTGCTGATGGAGAAACGTCTGTCGATTCAACGAAGCCGTTGAAAAGGGTACAGGTATTTATCATTGTCTTATTGGTGAAGAATTTTAATTAGATTGGATCTACTGGTGAACTTTTTTTTTTTAATTTGAATTTAAGACCGTCTCCGGTATTAATGGAGAACGTATGTACACTCACGTCCAAATCCTATGTTTCGTCCTGGACGGGAGAATACATCGAATCTCATGTCTTCTCTTGGCCCAAGAGTCATTGAATATCACCATTTTGAAGGATAAAGCGACCCAGAGAACGCGCCTTCAAGATTCTCTTGACAAGACGTGATTGATGTGACAAGGCTGCGTGATTGTAGCAAATGATTAAGAATTAAATGAAATTTAACGAAGAACAGATACAATAATTACAAGCACCACTTCAAATTTGGATTTTGGACTGGCTTAAAATTAATCGTCTTCACCAATTAATATAGATCTCAAAACCAATTAGATATAATAGGATCAATTAGTCTGTTTATGGCTAGCATAATCAATAAACGAACCAATGAGGAAGTAGCGAAGGCCTTAAAGAACAGTACAACAAAGCAAGAGACATGCGTTAGATACCGAATGAAATCTAAGAAGTATCGTAGCGTAGCGTGTGTGGTAAACGCAAAGTAACTAATTATATTCAACAGGATACCTTGCGTTAACGTTAGTAATTAGTGGATGATAAACCGGCATAAAACGGGAGAATTCCTCGCATAACGCTTTTGAAGCATTCCAATTTTCCCAGTTCGTCTTCTTTTCGTCCTTTTTCAGATGTCCGACTTTGTGAACATTCGCGGCGTATTTATTTCGCTTGGCAGCGGCGGCAATTAAGTTAATCTCGCATAGCACTGCTCGGCCACTACGATAAGATGTTCGCGAATGCAACAAGATCAAAGGAACGGGGCTAAAAAAACGATCCCGGGCAGATTAAAACACGCGGGCAAACATGAATTATTAGCAGGAAATGAGTTCAAACAGATGCACATCCTATGTACATCGCCACGAATCGTACCGTCGGTTTCAACGAATACACAAATCAAGTCGGCTTCGTCATGCGCTGGAATCACGGATTCATATACAGGACGTATCGATATTGCGGAAATTCCGATATTTTCAACGGATCTGCTCTATAAATAAACACGCTGTAATTTTGAAGAATAGTGCTACTATAATCGATATATTTTAGCTATTTAGTCACTTGCAATAAGGTCCGTTCGGGACACAATTACGCTCTATTTGCTCTTAACTTGACCTTGCAGCGGTTCTTCGTTTTCTCCGGACCCGTTTTCTCGATGCAGGGCAAATATGATACCGGAGAAACAAATCTTCGCTTCTATATTTACAAATGTTATCTATTACAAACATATTTAAATTGAAAGCTTCGCCCCGATACTTTTCAATGCTATATACGGTGACGCGATCGTTTGAAGATCGCGACCACTACGTATCCAATTTGATCCACGCCGTTGAAGGTATTGCGGTTGAACTGTTGATTCAACCTCGGCCGCGCGAAGTTGCGATGTAGCAGCTGACAATTCGATTTAATGATATATTTTAAACTTCGGCCGGATTCAGCGTACGTACGGCTACCGCTGAATGAAGCAATTACAGGTCGACAATTTCGAATTACAAATACACGTTAATACAAAAGCGAACGTCTCGAGGTTAACTTCTTAGTCTTCAATCGATCCGTGGACGGAGTAATTTACAATTGTTTGATAGGTTTTTGGTGTGATAGAGGCTCTCCTTAAATGCGTATGTTTGAAGATATGTATGTACATATTTACGTACATACGTCTCACGTGGAAAACCACAGAAGTCGTGTGTCTATTATTGAAAATCAAGAAGTTAAAAACGAGATAAAGAGGCTTCCGCGAATAGAAATTAAATGATTAATGAGCCAGAAGACCGCTGAAAATTATCTATGATTATGATGATGCCACATTGATAGTCTCTGGAAAAACAGTTGTAAACTGCCCTTATTGCCTTTCTTATTGTCTAGAGGCATTATTATATAATCCATGATTATCTTTAAGAAGATATCGTTAATTAGAAACTATCATTCTATATATACGATAACTCATCATTGGCTTCTATGTTCCGCGAAGACACGTTGATGAACGGCTCAGCCAAAAAACGCTCGCCCGCGTATGATGGATGGATTATTTTGTCTCCAAATAATTTCTGTGTGGTTACTATCTGTGTAAAGGACAAGATACTTTAATCTATCCCTCATTGGACTTGTGCTATTGTCCGTCGATATACCCTTTATTGGAAGCATTCTATCCTATGATGATGATCCATGATTTCTACTAAATTTTAGCATTATTGCTAACTTTATTATTACTATTAACAACCAGTATAATGTAACGTTACTACAACATAATTTTGTCAAAGTTATTTTAAAAGCGGCGCTTATTTAAAAGTAGAAGGAGCTTATTACTTTCGAGAACTCGTCGATAAGACAACAGAGGAATGTGCGAGCATCTGCAGCCTTTCCTTGTACTCGCATATCTGCAATATAGCTCCAAAGAGGAAGTATGGTCCGCTTTTTATAGTTATATGCTTAGTTAATTGGCTTTACTAGGTAGATAACACGCAACAACAACATCTCTATAGACCGGATCACAATTTCCATTTTAAGTTAAAAAGCTCGCGTAAAATATTGGCAACAACGATAAATTGATCTAGATAATTACTCGGGAAATATTCAATAGTTTCTGCTGCGCTCTATAATTTACTAAAATCAATCATATTTAGTAGAATGCGCGAGAGATCATTTTTTCAGATAGAGAGAGAGAGAGAGAGAGAGAGAGTAATTTATCAATTGATTTTTCATTTGCGAATTATCGTGTGTTTTACGTGAGATAATAGCTTATTCGAATTAGCTTGGAAGTAGTTACGCATTCGGCCGCGAATCGAACTTAAAATTAATCCGTTTTCTAGCAGGGGAAGCATTACTCAATCGAATAGCGGCGGGACGAAAAAAAAAGAAAAACGACTTCGAGTTCCTTCGACCGTTGATTAAACGAGGAGGGGAAAAAAAAAGAATCGATATTGGTTAATTCTTTAACTCCATCACGGCAATTAATGAAGATGGATCAAATTCGATCGACCACCGTATAAACGGGGACCAATTACGCCAGGGACAGTAACGAGTAAATATTCCCGTAATTATCTTAATGAAAACTATATAATTGGTACCCAACAGTGATTCAATTTCCAGGGCATGCGAGAATACGGTGGCTAATTTTATCTACTTAATTGTCGCAATTATACACTGATTGGCTTCTATGTGCTTTTATAGTATTATTGAATTGCTCGCATAGTTAAAACAAATACCGCCGGCATATTGTGCTTTTATACGTACGTACGTACGTCGTTGCCATTAGCTTTAATTTTAATTTAGCCAGTAATGTGCTTGACGTAATTAATGTGAGAATTATTGAACCTTGTGATGGCATATTTTAAAACTTCTTCAGGTTTATTTTTACTTTTTGCCACAATTAATTAACATATTCATTACGGTGAACATATTAACTATGCGGCTATAAACAATTGCATTAAACTTACCGATTTTAGTAACATCAAGCGATTTATCGCAAGGTTCTGCAGCAAAAAGTAACCATTTTTCTATAAATATTTGCGACTACCATACGCAAGGAAAGCAACAGTTAAGTGATGCTAATCTCATATTCGTGGTTTGAGTGCTAAGATTGCTGAAAAGTTAAAGTGTTCGCGTTGTACGAATCGGTTAGTCGTAAATTTGGCTATTGGATCTTTTACGAAAACAAACCAGGGAATCTCGAAATGATAACAGCTATAGAGAACCGTCTACTCGTCCCGCGATTCGATGCCGGAAGTACCGGTTACACGCAGCAATACGGTAGGGCAATTATGGAAAGAGCTTGGTTGCCTTTGAAACGAGCGCTAATGCTGCATTAGTTAACTGGCATTTTAATGTAACCTACAAATTAAGTCGTTCCTTCAATTTACGGCGCGGAAACCTGTTTAAATCATTAATATGGGTATTCGGTCTTATTAAATTAAACAAAGTCTCGAAATCTTGCGGATAACAGCCGCTTTTTCGGCGATAACACTTTGTATTTGGTCGAGCGAAATTTGAGCTGGCGCGTACGACAGCGGCTGCCTAGTTGAACGTAATCGCACTTTCCAACGAAAGATGGTCGATATAAAGTTTACGAGCTATCACGTCGTGAATTATTATCCAACCCTCGTAATAAGGATTAACGCGTTCACACCGCCGTAACAGTTGCCGTTCACGGACGTACGCAGGTCGGTAAGCCGTACAAATTTATTCGTGCTTCTATCGGTGGATAGTTAATGTCAAAACATAAATGAGAAAGGAAATTAATCGCCGCCAGTGGCACACTACATATTCTGACCACTTATACGGATTACCCATTAGACGTCCGCATGCGTCTACGTATGTCCGGTAAAAATTGCCCCGGCATCGGTAAACGTTTCGCCCAACTCCGAGGAGGCGTAGAGATCATTTTTAAGCGTTGATTCGTTTTCAGTTGCCCGCGCGAGTGTTTGACGTATCCGGTGCGTTATCTGTTTCTGAATTACGTCGTTAGATCCTACAAACAGATATATTCGATTTTACACAGTTTAACAGATCGTTTCGCTTCGATTTTAATGGGTTTCGAACGTACGGGCCGATAGGAATCTTAACAAGTCGATGTTTATGTTCCTCTTCCGTCGATAGCGTTACCTGAGATGCATGAAATTAGATAAAGTACAAAAATATGATTTATACGCGGACACTGTATACTTTGTACCACTTCAGAAGCTTACCACCGATAAACGTACAAATTAACATGTTCTCGGAATGGTTTAATTTGTAACCAAGAAACACTCGACATTGATTCAAAAGGAGATCTAAATAATTCCAAACGATATTTTTAAGAAATACGTAGGTTGCTTGAAGAGAACACTACCTCAAATGTCTGGTAGGGAAGGGGAAAGAGACTAACCAACGGTAATGGGCACACGCGTGGTATGAAACGGACGCAACACAGAAAATCAAATAGACCAAATTTTAATCACTAGAAAGATAAGCTAAGAACAATAAATACCAGACGTCGCAGGGAAGCGGAAGCGGAAACATATCCTTATTTAGTGACAGTTAGGACGAAAAACATTAAATTAATTAAACATTTCCAAACAAAAAAACGAAAGAACACAAAAAAAGATGTGAAGAAGAACATGTTGAATAATGCCCAATACTACTCGAAAAACTTGGAAAGAAATAAAAAATAGCATAATAGAAACGACGAAAGAAATGAGCTACATGAAAGATAGTAAAAATCCGATATGATGAAGAATGCGAAGAAATACGAAAACGAAAGCATTCGACAAAAATAACATGGAAGAGCAAGAAGGTGGAGAAGGCATAGATAGAAATAACTTGAAGCTTGAAATGTGGGAATTTTGAAACAAAGCATATAAATGCAGGATAAAAGAATTCAAGAAGGATATCAAGCATTTGGAAAAAAATAAGACGCTGTTGAAAAGCAAAAATAATAAGTAATAGTGAGGGTGTTTAAGACTTAAATTCTTAAGAAGGACATGGCTAGAAATGGCTTAATTTTAAACAAAAAATAAAAAACGTGGAGATCCTATAACTTAATGCAAACAACTAAATATTATCGAGATCCGAAAATAGAAGAATGCATTACGCAAGCAGAGCACTTAAACACGAGCAAATAGGGAAATGTAAGAAGACGTAGTTTACTAAATACTTCCCTACGATCAGTTAAAGGATAATCAGAAAAAGAAGGCGAGTGAAGCATGATGGTTAACCTTAAAGAAAATAAATAATTTTATAGCAATTCAATGCTTCAAAATATATAATTCTTCTTCATAAATCTAACCGACGCCCATAAAAGCCCATAACCGTTACGCCTGTTGCGCGAATGCGGCGGTGTCAGAAGGTTATATTTGTTTAATATTTTCGACATTTCGCCGACCTATACGTAGGATGAATTCAACTTGATTGGATTACATCCGTTTAAATGTTTGTTTATATTACTAGATACGATAAATCCACATATACGCGTGTGGTATGGAACTTACCATTTATGTATATCTGACATTTATATTCCCGAGAACGGAGTCCGATTATCGATTAGAACATCTGTTGAAAAAAAAAGGAAAAAATTGAAACCGCGCACGAATATATGGATATAACGAAATATTGTTGATCAAGGATCGCCGGAGAATATAGTGACGTGATTAGATCCTTGCATCACCTACAATCACGATAAGACAGGTGCAGATTAAATTAAAACGTGCAAACGGTGCGCGACGCTTCGCCGGTAGAGTGAACGAAACTATTGCAGAATAAATTTTTATTGTAGAAGCGTTTGCTGTCCTTATGTTTGCATTGATGGGATAATCTTTGTCGCGCTTTTACTGCACGGATCGCACTATTCATTTAATTGCACCGCGAAAATTAGCCGGGTTTTACGATTACGGGGAGGTAAACCGTGGAATGTAGAACTGCTCTATTCCGTGCTCTTTGGTAGCCGTAAAAACACAGCAGGTAAATGTATTCAGTGCGTCCGGCTAATGGAAGCTAATTCTTCCTCTACTTCTGCTTCTTTTTAAGATGCCTTTCTTTGGAATTCGTGTCAACGTTCTCTTCAAGCTTTAGTTTTGGAGGAGACGAGTAATATTGTCGTCTGTCAAGTCGGTCGAACCAATAAATGAACTATTTACTACTGTTTCTAATACGTACCGCTCTAAATATCGAAGCGCCTGTAGGGATAGGTGAGAATACATAAGAGAAATCGACAATTATGCGAAGTATATAAGCATCTTCGAAAAATACTGATTTTCTCAACACTTTGAGCTGGAAAAAGGCAATAAATATCGTTATCGAAAATTAAAAAATGAATAATTACATTTTTTTTTTAATTTTAAGAAGCATCCATAAAGCGCGGCCTACGCGGGCACATCATCCACGAAAAAAGACATGAAGTAGGCCGAATGCAGTTTATTATTGAGATGTACGTGTATGGTACAGGATGTATAAAATAAGATTCTTCCTGCTGCTTTAAAGCGGGTGTGGGAAGGGTTATAGTTCCATATAACATCGTTTGTCCGCCTAAGGGCGGTACGTATGTACGTGGAAAAGCTTTCGTTTAACGGCCAATTGTAATTAAAATATTAAACTAAATTGCGTACTGACCAATTTACCACTTAATTATCTACAGTTTATGGCTTATTAGAAACATAATTTATATTCACGAGTCGATAAACTAGAACACTGGGCGACTCTTCCATCAAGGTTACTCGGTAGAAATAAATATTATTGCGTACGCACCGCGCGCTACAGAAATATTTTCCGCAGGGGGCGCTTTTATTACTTAATGCTTTATTATCCTGCATTTGCATGTCTGTCGGGCAAAGAGCTATCAAATATTATCGGTATATCGATTGCTATTCATAAACGTTCGAATAGTTAATTGAATTTCTAATTGTTCTGCAGAAACAATAACACGCGATGACTCTTAACATTAACGCCCGAGGATCAATATTTCCAATCGGGATACCTATGGAATAAATAGGTGATATATAATAAGTCGTGAAAATGCAGAAATAAAGTAATAACGTCTTATGGCTCGTACGTACGTACGTACAACGCAGTAGGTCTCAACAACGTACAAGGTGAGTCGACGGTTGTGCAAAGCAACTTGTAACTTCCCAGGATGACTATCTATCGCCCATGTTTCTATTAATAACACACAATAGTGGACACTGTTGTCGGTTAGTACTTGTTATGCTTTCGAAATTTGTTTTATCAAAAAAAAAAAAAGAAAAAACATGTGAAGGGAGTGAAATTGGTTTCTATTTATTTGTAAACGTAACAAATGAATTAAATGCATTTGTTGGCCGTTTTATTAATGCTGTTCCAGTCAACTAAAGAGCCATTCTAATATTCGACGGTCTCCGAAAAAACCGTTCATGGTTCCATAGAACACAAATTTCTGAACAACCAGATACCTGGAAGATATGCTCGTCCATCATGTTGAGCATACCGACCACTACGTTCGTTTTCCTTCATACTTCAGCGTGTAGATTCAAGCTAGATTAAAGCAGTATCCACGCCACCATGAAAAGATCTTCGTTTGAACGTTTGAACAAATTAAAAGCGTAAACACCAACATGCAAGAATGAGATTGGTCGCTCCCCCCGTTTTTCTTTTCCTCAATACGCTTCATTATATTTACCTTAATTACATGGTCTGAATGACATTTAACGTTACAACCATTATTTCTAACCTGTTATTTTCTACTGTTGAATTAATTATGTGCTTATACGAATGTGACAAGAAATATTATCTGTTCATATTCCAAATACAATGAAAAAAGATCGTAATTGCGGTGCTATTTCTCGGCCATTTATCCATGCGCTTATTATGTTAAACGCTAACGTAACTCGGTGTACGTTCGTAGATGTCTATAGAAATTTATTAGCGTTGCAAGTAACGATTAGCTAATTTCGAAAAGAACAGATAGGACGCGGTACGACCTAAACTTGAGAAGAGATGGTGTTACCGTCGACAATTTTATACGAAGCATGCGCGGAAATGTTTGTAATTGCACTTAATTCTCTTTGACGCGGTAGTCGGATAGGACCGAAGAACTTATTTCGTTCTCCTACGTACGTAATTAACATCGTATTTGTACTCTTCTCTTTGTTAATTATGTTAAGTTTGTTTAAACGGAACGGGTAAAAATAATAGTCGTTTCACGATTACATTTCCAAACGCGTAGAGCGTTCGCCTAAAAACGCTAGCTTATATATATTAGGAACTTTGAATTTTTAACTAGTCATTGTGGTTAAACACATCACAGTCTTATATCCATGATTTAGCCCGTTCATTGGCCTAAAATGTAGCCGTTTCCCTTTAATTGGTAAATTTCTTCCATTTTTACCCGTCTCGTGTAATCATCTTCACTAAGCTTATCGTTTCGAAAGTGTTGCTCTATTCCCGTCTGGATCTCCTGTTTTATTTCTTTCCATCGTGAGGTCGGCGCCCTTATCCCAATTAGATGCTCAAACCATTTGAATTTTTCCACCTCCAATATTTGCTTCGTTAATCTTGTTCTTTTGATTCTTCTTGACGTTCGAGTACGTCGCAAGGAATTTCCTTTCTTTTACCGCGGATCCTTTAAATAAGCCTTCCAAAGTGAAGCTTTGCGATCGAATATCATCGATCTAATGCAATGCAACGAACGCAGAGTCTAATTTAAATAAAAATATCTTCTATTCGGCATTGTCCATCTAAACCAGCTTTGAGATTTTTACTAACAGCATAAAATACTTTTTATTGTTTCAAATAGGTACCGAAAATGTTGTACAGGGCCTTCCAAAAGCCTCGTAGTTAAACCAACTTCCTTAGCGGCAACTCCTATTTTTGAAAATGCTACTCGTAAAACTACCGCCAAACATGATCGTTTCTTCACGATAAAATTTATCAAACGATCATGCTAGAACATTGCAAAAAAAAAATCTCTTGTTCTGCTCACATTACGAACGTGTAGCCATTAAAATGCTCGTTACGCGCACCTTGCGACTGCCAGGCGTTATCGCAGAGCTAAGTCTACTTTTAATTTAGTACATATTAAATTGAAAGCCATTACATAATCTCTAAAACTATTTCTTCGCCGTGCATCGCGTTTGATGGCATAGTCCAAGATAGACGGAGGCTATTGACTCCCAGCCATAAATTATTCTAATTAATTCCGGAACAGATATTTCATTTAAATAACTCCTGTAACAGTATATCGGTCATAAATATTTAATTATCCATTACGTTAACGTGTACACTAGCTTCGGCTCCAGCCGAGAACAAAAGCGGAAAAGATTCCTGACTCTCGTACGGCAAGATGAACTCACCGCACTAACTACACGGGTACGAGTCCGCGCCGGACATCTGTAAAACGACTCTATGAAGATGGAGATTTAATAGTCGGGCACGGCCATTATTAAATAATGCTCAACGAAATTTATATTAGGAGAATTATTGAGCAATCAAAATATAAGTAAAACGTAACGATTGTTTGTAAGGTATGCGTGTTGATGGTGATGACGGTTGTAACCTAGATGCATACATCCAGAAATAGTTGCGGGTTATAAAGTACGGATGGCTACGTTTGTATAAAAATGTCCGTCAAACTAGTTCGGAGATACGTATGTGTGCAGGCGTAAAAAGATATTTCGTAATATACCGGGCGAGGCTGTTAAATTGTTAAATTTTAAATTTAAATGGAGGTTATCAAATTTGTTACCGCATTTTGTATTAATATTGGCATTTGTTGCTTCCTTTATTAAACGGTAAATTTGATCTTTTAAGAAACTAGGAAAATAAACAGAGGAAAATTTAGACAAATTCTCTCGTGTGCGAAACACTAGTCAGTATCTATCGTCATCTTCAATTTTGTTAGCTTTCAGGCGAATAGTAGAATGTACTGCTCAAATCATTTCAAAACTCAAGCACATTGGAAAAATTTGAAATATCCGGAGATCAAGTCTGGAGACAAGATGCTTTCTGTAGACCGGTCTCTTAAGGAACAACGTTACGCTAGCTTCTTACATATTACATGTAAAGTTGATGCTCTACATCATGGGACAAAGACAATTCGTAAATGTTATCCACAGGCAATGCGCGTGAGATACTTCGGATTTCACTCATACCCCAGAACCACCGCAACCGATCTTTACGCCTTGAAGAACATGGTTACAAGCGGCATTTTGTGAAGGTGCCATTATCTCAATCCAAAAGAATGTACGGCTATCGAAACAAGTCCGGTTAAAAGTGATTTAGAGCAATTACATCGGAATAGTGCAATCAATAGAAAAATTATAACATTTTCTGACTAATCTGACATCACTGTACCGATCATTCTAGACAAAAAAAGGGGCAATGTTAGAGATCGGTTTAATATATACATCGCTAAGATGAGATTGGGCTGCTAAGAAGCTTTTACACTGCATCGGCCTAAAAACCCATAAAGTTTGTGTAAACTGGAAGGCATTACATTGGATACGTACGCATTAATGTTAACTTCAAGTGGATTAAGTCTCTATTTACGAGAAAATGAAGAAATAAACGTTCCTCGCAAATGAGTCTATCCCGTATAGTAGCGTAAACGTTTCCCCGTCACCGTAAGACTCGCTTGTAAATTATCTCCAGAACTGTTTATCGGCCTTATTTATTTGATGCCATCTTAACTAATGCGCGCGTCTCCCAATATTCCTCCTTCCATATTGAATTTAAACGAAACACCTAACGAGCGCGCGAGGTTTTGATTTATCTCCTTCCGATTTAGTACCAACATCCCGTACGGGGCGGGCGTATTCCAGCTCGAACGTTCTTACTATGCGGTATACAGTTAAATCTAATTTAAATATGGATTAATTTACATATGTATATATACTAAATGCAAAACACGTCTCGCTAAGAACGACATAAAATCGCGGAAAAAAAAAGAGCAACCTCTTTCGTGCAAGCGACTGGAACCGGAGGTCGCTGTTGAATAGAAAGAGATACAATAAGAGATCTCTGCATGTACCGCACCACCGTACGAAGAATACAATCAGGCTTATTCCCATCGCGACGGACTCTTGTGCATTAGAGCGGTTCTCACGCAATTTTCGAATTGGATCGTCTCTGAACTCCGGCTCTCAACTCTAACGCCGCTCCATCTAGACGTTGAGCCTTCTAAGCGAGCATTCGGTGTTGTTGCATAAATCTCCGGGTTGGACGTATTGGAAAAGGCAACAAAATATTGGGGCATATAAATATCGATTTTCCATGTCGCCGAACGAGTCGCATGTAAGCCGTAGATTTCAGCTTCTTTGGCGGTCCGAAGTAACAAGCGCGACTAGGTCGATCGATCAGGAATGGATTGCAAAAATCGCGACCGCGAAGATATGAACATGTTCGCGGTACCCTTTTATATATGTGTGTATGTGTACCATATCTGTGGACCGTGAACAAGTTCCTTATACAGAGCGTTTACGGTGTGAAACCGTGAACTATCTACCGCATCAACGATATGGGTAGCGGAGACTTTTAAGCGGCGATAAATTATAAGCGCCATAAATCTAGAGGATATACCGTGGCCTATCCACGTCTTTTGTATATAAAACGGATTCCCACTTTAAGCAATGCTGTACGATGCAGCGGAGGGATTGATAATGTTCACTTAGAAATTAACGTCGATGGCGGAGCGTCACGCGAACGGCCCTTTTTAAATTCGATAATGGATGCTTGTTTTAAAGTAACAAGAACACGTACGTACTGTTTACAAGCCATAGATCAACGCCGGATGGACACATCTTGATATATGAGTACGCCCCGTATTCTGTTAACGCGTACACCCTACTCAGAGGCGATGATACACTTTAATGAAGAAATATTTGAGCAAAGCTATAAATTTCGCGTAAATACCCGATTGTAAATTTTCGCATGCATTCGATTTAGCTAAATCTCAATGGCTAGATAGAGAGTTGCCTTGTTTTCCTTGTTGATCGGATTCTTACAGTTTTTTTAACAATAGCAGATCGACGCCTACAGGTAAACTGGCTTTGTTCCCGGTTGGAAAGGTGGTCATTCGTTGGCGGGAGATAGATGGGAGCCGGACGAGAACAAGCAGACATTGAAGAAATAGGCATCACTAAAGATTTAAAGAGGCAGCCTTGAACATTGCGGCAAGCTAGAATAAACGCGCGTGCACCCGAACTTCCGCGAGGAAGAGCGGCTCTCGCCTCGAGGAAATCGCAAATATCTACAGAATAAGATACCTATTATATACGTCTGATTTCGACAGGGTATTAAGCGTTCGATGTTCGGATCCGTCGTACGATATTGTCCTCTTCCATCCTAGTTCGATAAAATACAAACGGAGCGCGGATATTTCTCTAATCGACTGTACGTACCTAGAAAATCGAGATATTGTCTTCGACGGAGCTCTTAATATAGAAATCCCACCGACGATATCCACGCATACAGCCGCAGCCGGACACACACTCGAAAAGCTTATCGACCCCGTCCTTCAATAAATTCCCCCGGCCGTCTGTTTTATTGATCGCAATTTACATAGTACACACATCTTCACTATAAGCGGTTAAGAATTGTACCCGCCATATTTTCCCATTTATATCAATTATTGCTCTTGCACAACTGTACCAAATGTCGCATCCCGTATAAGTTCAGATCGGCGCAATATCGAACGGGTCAATACCGTTTGTTATAACTAACCCGTCCCGGCTGATGGAAGGGCATCGCAAGGATATTATCGCGATATGCTTCTACGCCGTGCCGTATAATCGACTAGATTATATTCGAAGATAAATGAAATTACGCTTACTAATCGCCGGACTAATAGCGTAACGCTAAATACAATCAAGGATAATAGCGGAACATAAAGGTGCTGGCTGTATCTTGCAAGATCAGGAAATACTGCACAATTACAAAATATAATATTGTTACAGTATAAAAGGATTGCTACTAAAAGATCAAGTGTAGATAATTAATAATCGGCGTTATTGACTTCGCCGTTTGTATTTCATCGGTTTTATCAACTTTCTTCCTTAATTTGCTAAAGAGATCAAGCATACTTTCACTTATATGGCAATACCGGCAACCTGAAAAAAATTGAAACTTCATAAGTTTTATATACAGACATATTGTAAGAATAACGATAATTTTTCCAGGTGCCCTATCGCCCGTTCTTCGGGGAGTCGCTCTCGTAAGGAAAGAAGGTCTTTCTTCGGCGATTTTATTCACGAATAACGAATAGCACTCGAATCGTGACCGTGGAATGATCAACGATTGAGATTAATGAATGATCATTACTAGCGTTATCTAGGAGCAACGAATAATTTGGTCACGACGGAATTGTAGGTGACTGGCGATGTACAAAAAAGCTCGCAACAACTAATTTTCGAAATGACAAAATTATACTTGTCTTGAAGCTTGTCAATAGCAAGCTTCTAGAAATGGATGTACTTAACGTGTAACAGAAACTAAGAATTGTAAACGAACATTCCGTAACTTATGTCGTTCTGAAAACTAAGATAACAAGAACACCAACCTTTCTAAGAGCCTTTTCACGCTGGATCACTCGCGGCAGCCGCTAGCGTTTGCAGTGGCACTTACGAGACACGCAACTGTTATTAGCAAACTTATTGGTACTGTAAACATCTGCAGATATTTTTGAAAATGAATGCAGATTATTCAATTGTCGAAGAGCTGCAGGTACTTGTGTCGACGACAAAAGCTCTCTGCCACATGCACATCTCCTTATACGATCGGCTTATTTCATGCCATGTTTGACGATGAGACAATAAAAAGATTACAATTTGCTTTTTCTAGCTTCTCTTTGGCTCTTCATTAGTATAGTCTCGGTCTCTTCGCTTCCTCTATAAAGTCTTCTTTATCGATTATATATTTTTGTTTATTTCCTGCTGTAGATTGGTCAAATTACAGAGTGGTCGTTATGACTAATATCTTTGTTTGAAATATTACATCTGGTATTAATTTCTCTAAACTTTGAACTTTTGGGGCAGCGAAGTACCGAATTATTCCGGGATACTGGCTTAAGGAAGTTCCCTTAACCAGCTTCTCTAGCCTGCGATGGATCTCATCTCGAAATGATAGGGTGGCGCACCAGGCTTATGCGTAGAAATGTCGGAGAACGGTCCTGAGTCTCATGCTGTTCTACGAGAGCTCTGGGTCGTATTCAATGACATCTCAGATGAGCGTGTTGAGATGGTCCTAAGTCCTCTCGTACAATTTGGCGCCGATGTCTTCATGGCAAAGTCTCTGATGAATTCCATCCATTTCTGACAAACCAGAGAGCTCCGCAGACGATGCGAAGCATCCTGTTCTGGAAGAACTGGACGGAGAACCAAGAATAAGTTTATATTGGAAGAACGAGTCACCAAAATCGACCAATCGGCGTGCGTTACGGAAAGGTGCCGCGCTCACCGAGACCTCTAAATGACAAACTACCTTCTTCGGAGGCGCCCGTAATGCATCTATTGGCACTATATAATTTAACGGGCATTTTCTCAATTGTCTGCACTACCCGTTCGCGTTTATGATAAAACGGTCTCGAAGCGTTTAGCGGGAGCGCAATTCGGACGAATTAACGAGCTACAATCCTCTTACGTACGCTTAGAACATCAATCCTTGGTTGGAGCGCCCCCGTATGGAAGCCAGACGTATCTCTAATTTTATTCGACAGGAAGGCAGCCGCTAGAAAATATGTATATCGCTAAAAGCATTTTGTGCTAGCTAGATTGTGGGATTGGTAAACTCACGCGTAATGTACGTAATATCTGCGAACGTCAGTGGATGCGTAGAGAGCTTTTAATGCAATCTGCGGGTCTTCCGCGAGATGGCAGTATATTACTCGAGGATCGAGGGAAGAGACGTCTTTATCGAAGCAATTTAAATTTTTCAAATGCGACCGCGTCGTATCTCTCCTTTCGTTTGTACTTACTGTAGGTACGGTTGCGCGTGAACATCCGTAGCTGCAGCTTATAAAACTATATAAAACGAGTCATCTCGAAGACAAAAGATGATGAATTCTCGGGTTCTCTTCGACATCACCGATATAACACTAATGCCTCTACCCGAGTGAACACCCGGTAAAGTCCCTTATTCAGCATTACGAGTCGGGAAGTAACAGTTGCTGGCTCATACGAAACTACACGAATCAATTTGTGACGATAAAAATCGAAATGATTAATACCTGAGCACTTGTTGTCCGTGGAACAAGTAGCCGTTGCAGTAATTCTAGTAATTTGTTTCGGTTCGAGCAGAGACGAGCGCAACGGGGAAATTGCGCCTGGGTAATTAGCAAGTGCGCAATTTTTTTAGAAGCGCTTCATCAGATTTCGTTATAACTTACGCCGTGTAATGATATCTCTGGAAATTATATATTGCCGTGGGAACCTGCTGCGGAATGATCCGCCCGATCGAACGTTGCGGTAAACCTCGCGCGGGGAACTTAATGAAATCTTCCGTAACCGATACTTGATGGATGAA
This sequence comes from Oryctes rhinoceros, assembly GCA_020654165.1. NCBI lineage: Eukaryota > Metazoa > Arthropoda > Insecta > Coleoptera > Scarabaeidae > Oryctes > Oryctes rhinoceros. The sequence goes on along the minus strand of JAIOKQ010000548.1, from coordinate 1,149,877 downwards.
TAAATTAATTTACTTTCAAGCTTTAAAAGTGTCAACGTATCGTCTGCGTCGAGGCTTAACCGCCCGTACCTACCGAAAGGATCGGGTACGATTTAATCTGAGAACTGGACGTCTCTTCTTCCTTAGACTCTCTTCTGCTTAACAAATAGTTTAAATAACCATTAATCGTTGTTGAGAGGTAGCCTTGATGCGTTTCTATTTTAAGTTTGGTCACCTTCGCGTTCGGAATAAAATCTTGTTCTATTAATAATCCGGCAAACTAATGCATTGACGAAGCATGACAAGCACCTGCCTTCTAAATTTTCAATTTCGTCTTTTGTAAATAAATTAATGCTTTTAACTATCAGGAAATGACGACAGCCTGTATTTAATTGTGCTTTAATGTTGCCATTTAAAACAACATCTAAATTGATTAAGTATACTGATGGTTATTTCTTTCATTAAGTATACTGACGTTAAAATAATAGGGTAAATATAACGATTGCAATAAATTAAATAGCAAAGCTTTCACACTCTACCGATCGCTTTAATCTTAATTCGAGATTAAATTTTAATCAGTGACGGAGCAACTAGTCATTGATCAGCTAAAAATATAAAATTTACACGTAGCGAATTGCGAACTGTGTGAGGCTCATTTAGAAATGGTAATACTTACATCTTTTATTGAACATGACCCAGCCCAATCACCATAGTTGACTATTGGGGGCGCTACAATTTGAATCAAAGACGCCTTTAATTATTCGCATATAGAATAACTAATCGCTTAAGCTTGGCTCAACTTTAACAATGCCCGATTAGACGGAATATACTTTTCTAACCGAGATTCTTCTTGTGTTGCTTTATTTGCTTCGCCGCCCGATGGATATCAACGTAACCCCTTAAATGGACCAGAAGAATTAAATACCTACGAAACAATAAACCTCTGCAGACTCGTCCGAGAGAGAAAAATCACCATTAAAGATGAAATATGAAATCGTAAATAGCGAGGAGGCTGAGAAAAACGTAGATCCCTTTCTAGTTCGCGCGTATTTCAGTCGATCTGTGAATAAATCATAGCGGGGCAGGGTCATTACGCCGCATTTTCAAACGTCATTACATGAAATATAACGACAAATAAAAGCCCCATAAAAGCTCTTTATGGCGTTATAATTTTATAAGCCGCGACAGTGGTCGCGATATCGCGATGTTTTGTTCGAAACGGCCGAGAAATGCAATAGCTCGAGCCCGGCCGGCTATTCTCCCGCATCACGGCCTTCTTCTCTCTTTGCATATAGCAGAACTATCGCGCGGATAGATCGCGCGCGCAGTCGGCTACGGACGACGGTGTCGATTTTTCGAGTCAAATGTCAAAGCGCATTCATTGTTTTCGGTGACGCCATCTATGTAATGGATTGCGCTCGTATTTCCTTCATTCTGAAACGGTCCGACGTAGGAAGATGGTAATTAATTTTAACGCCGTATATAGATACACCAACACCTGTTGGATCTAGAAGAAGTATTATGTAACGCGGTGAGGAATACCCGAAGTTAAATGGAGATTTGTACCGATCAAATTATAACAGAACGTTCTTATATTTTAGAAATCATCCGCGCCCACACGTATGTAAATACCACGGTCGGGTTTCACGGCGTGTTTTCACATAAGTCACAAATACTTGTTAAAATATCGAATAAATAATATCGGTTGACGTAAAAAAAAGGAATCATGTAAAACATACGTTACACGAGAACTAACGATGATTTAGTGGACCTTGTGGTATCTCTCGCACCGTATTTTTCTTACGTTCCTACCAACAAGAGACAATATTGTCGGCGGTGTTTTGCTAAAATTGTACAGCGTGTCCGCTCGCACGGAAAAGTAAAGCAACCGGACGATGCTCTCTGCAATTAACGAGAACTGTCGGGAGATGTCAACGCAATGAATTAATATTATTTACCATGATTGTATTGTTGTTATTTGGTATTTTTAAAATGTAAATTAAAAAAAAATGTTATCCTTAGCGAATCGAAGAATGTCATTACTGATAGTAAATTACTCAACTTCGATCTGAAGATGCCAGCCGCAGTGTTTGTCGAAACGTCGATATGTACCAGTTCAAGACCACGACCAACAAGCTCGGAAACACGTACTGTACGAAGCATGAACGTTCGATACGACTGCTTCCAATATAGGCGGATCGAAGGTTACGCAACGTGATATGTTAAAATTCCCGAGACACCCATGTTCCATTAAAGCAGCGTGATGTTTTCTTATTATTTGTATATAATATTTTCTGCCAATTGCCGGTTAGTTTCGTTTAATTCTCTTGAATTTTACAACTCGCAGCCCTCACGAACGAATTCGCCAAATATCTCATGAAAAACGGCTTTTTATTATCCGATGAAAGGGTTCGTCTTCTAACTTCTCGTTGAAATTTCCGAAGAAACATTATTAACAGCAGGTTGAGAGGTTGATCTATTATTGAAATCACTAACAAAGCACCGAATGCCAGCTTTGCAACAACAATAACATCTTTGTTCGGTAATTGCTGGTTTTTACAGCGTAAATCAAAAATTTAAATAAATGAAAAGTTGTTGGATAGATAGGTTCTAAACTAGTTATCAAGCACGGAGATACGAAAGCGCTAATTTCGCACGTCTTCCCAAATACAATTATGCGCAACAGTTTAAAGTTAAACACGAAGCCGAACTAATTAATATCAATATAATCTTAAATATCAAAAGTTATTGACGTGTTGCCGTGTTCGTATTATGCGCGCATAATAGAGGTGTAGTGTTATAATAAGCCGTAATATAATCGCTCGATGGTCGCTTGTATGCAAACAGAGGCAGATTGATATTTCGTAACGTATTCCGTACGCATATATTGTATCTACACCTTTATGAATACGATTCCATGGAACACGTCGCATTAAATTCATATAACACCTATTATTGTATCTGCGTGTAGATGCGAACAAATGAAAGTAGTGTAATTATGGACAATGTGAGGTGAACATGAGAAGCGTGCTATAATTAACGAAGACGCGTCGGCCTTTAACTGTTTAGAGTCTATCTGTTAAGGTATTTGGTTTACTTTATTCAATCGAATAGAAAAGGAAGCGAAATTTATGCTTCGGCAAACGAGAAAGAATTGCTGGAGTCACGCGATGCTTAATCGTTAGGTTTTAGCCTTCTGCTTTGTAGGCTTTCACGATCGTAATCCATAGAAAAAGTATCTTTCGGGTGTTGTCGCGTAATTAATATTTTACTCGACGTTTGGCTGATCTCTTCTAAAGACAGTCTTTAGTCTTTAGAAACCTTCCGAAGAAGTTGACAACATGATCAGCGAAAAAAAGTAAAATATTAATTACGCGACAACACGCGAAAGACATTCCTACTAAAAAAGTACAATCGTATCGCAAAATGTCTCGATTTACGAACGCTCCGTTCACGGCTTCTGCCGACGCAACGTTTCGTCCGCACGCTTACCGCACATCTTCAGGGCTGTCTCCGCACATTGGCAAGTTAGTCAATTCAATTGACGATCGTGGAAGCTTACGCCTGCCCGATATAACATTGTTTAGAAAAGACGGAATTATTTTGCGAGAAAGCCCGTTTGCATTGTTGTATCTGCAAGAATACTTCTTTTACATTCCGCTCCGTGTTAATACGTGCTAGTTGTAGTAACCACGTTGGTAGTCAACAAATATAAAATTATTCACGGAGAGCTGCCATTGTATTTACGTTTATATATACATACGTGAAATGTCAGCCATTCTTCAGACCACCATCCCGGCAATTAGTTTTATTACGATTTATGACGTTTATTGCGCATTTGCAAAGGTAAATAATAGTAATTTTAAGCTGCTCTCGGGGATGCAAATCAGCCAACCGGCAATAATCCACCGTCGCGAATATAATCATTAAAAGTGTTAATCTACACCATTATACCGCAATAATTTGTAATTCTCTGTTATTACGAAATTCTTTCGCATAATTAATTCGAACGAATTACCATATCTACGCATGTATTTGACTCGGTCACGACTTACGAATATGGATATAGATAAATATATAATCACGACATGCTCGCAATTCTACGTAAGATACGTGCTATTTAATTGGACTTTTCGAAGTCAAACGCTTACAAATTGAGATCAATCACGTTCTGATTTACTACAATGAGGTAATTACGGTACGCTCTTGCTGATTATGCATGATTTATATAAATAAGATAATCGCGCTTATTATAATTTACGCGGAGTGTTTGATTTGCGTTGCATTGCGTAGCGGTAGAGATATACGGGTAGTTATCTTAAGAGCAATGGGTATCGTGCGCTTTTTAATATTACATTTATCTCGTTTTCGTATTGTTCTTTTTAACGATGTTATCGTCGCAAAGCGATTATACAATGTTGTACAGGTGAACAATATTGTTATAAAATAGCCCGATTGCACCGGACTAAACGATTAAACGCCGGTGATCTCTCCTTACTCGCTATAAGAACGTGGAACTGTTTCTGCTACTTTGATATCGATTCGTCAGTTGTCATCTAATGGTTTCTTTTATCGTAATTATTGATGAGAATGAGATAACACTCATGTTGGAAAGTCAGAGCGGATTTAGTAAAGAAAAAGGAAGTAATTAAACGGCCAGAAGGTTATTCTTAAACAGGAGAAAAGGCATGGCGTTTGGAAGATATAAAAAGGGAAGTCGTACGGTTGACCATGATTTCTCGAAGTGGATGTTTCAGGTTAGTCAAATAGTACGATGTGTATTTTTCGTCAAAGATTGAACCGTTACAACGTTGGATATTGGAAAACCGCAATGTATAACAGGGTCATGCACTACTGACGATGGTCTAAAAATATTGGAAGAAACGGAGAAACAATTGCAAGAATTGGAAATAAGTGAGTATCCCATAAGCCACGATTACAATCGGACGTGGTCCACTTGCGAGAATAATCGATTTCTAAATTTCAGTAGATTACAATAGATGTAAGTATATTAAGAGAAAGTCATGTTGAGACAAGCAGTAACCTCTACCCACAAGTCGCATATCGTCGCAAAAATAAATACATATCTTTCGTATTTATTTTTACGTATATATTTATATATATATAGATCGAGTTAATTGCGCAGGTCATTAATTTTGCAACGAACTGTACAAACGATCTGCTGCTCTACGTACAATTAGTCATCTATTACCGTGTCACTGTAATGAAACTTCAAAGGTAACTTTGATATTGGCTTAATAATTCTTCCTTTCAAACATGTGCAGAAACGAATACCAACGGCTTTTTTTCGCAATTCCACAATCGTCCGCGCACTCCACCCGTACAACGTGTAGGCGAATATCGTCGATACAATGAAACAGATAACGAACGAGCGCTGTTTATAATACGTAAATACGTATACTCAATGAACTGCCTACCTACTATTACAGATACAGATCCTATCACGAAGTTAAATGTTAGCAAAAAAAAAAATGATTAATATATAAGAATGTTTGCACGCCAGTCGCAGACGATGGAATTTAGGTTATTGGTTTAAAAATACAATAATCGTTCGATATTCGCACTGTTACGCAACTGTTCAGATTAAAAGAAATAGCGCACGCCGCGGGCGTAATAGAGTATCTATTGATCCGTTACTTTCTTAAGAAATTATGTACTTGAGCACGTATCTCCTTGAAAGTTACTACATACAATGTGCGTACGAAGAGAAGGTGTCGTTTTATTTGAGATGTTAAAGGTCAGCACGAAAAGAAGGCGCGTTTATCCTTATTTGTTTTCATTTAGTAACCCAAGATCGCCTTATAGAATATTACCTTGGCGCCCAGAACCATCGAAGGATGTTCGTTTGCGGTACTACAATTGTCCTTATTGTTACTGTTGGCGCAGGGTAAATTCTGGTTAACGAATCCACCGTATGATAGAAGTAGTAGCGTAGAAAGGAAAAAACAATTGAAAATAAAATAGTCATTATCGCCAAGGTAATTTCATTGATTGTTCTGTAAATTATCCGTAACATCGAGCATAACAGTTAAACACGCGAAGCCAGTCCGGCGCGCTTTTAATTTGCTAATTTCTTCGTCAAAAGCGAATGTTAATTAGCCGAGGAACGTGGTCACTCGCAAATGGCGAACAATCAGCTCGTTTCGTCTAAATATTCTACTTATTATTGCGACCGTAATGGCCAGCAGCAATCACTAATGGTAATTACAGCACTACACAACGACCGTTCGAGTACTAAGGAACCGATATTAGCCTCTCGAGTAATGTAGGTATGCGAGTTTTACACGGTAGTTAGCCTGGAAAACGTATGTATGTCTTCATTTCGCCTTACCCTTTACCCGTCGTAAGTATTCATTACTTGCGCGTTTTAAACGAGAAAACAAAGAGTTTCAATCCTTTTCCTTTTTTCATATATTCAGGATGAGATTCGCGGCGCTAATCTGTCGGTCCACGACAAATACGTAACTGGATGTGAAATATAACAGAAGGTGTTTGAAGTAATTTTTCCATTCTGAAGGTGGTATCTCCAACATACGCCTTTTGAAGATTTCAGTAGCTTCTCGAGGTGATAAGAATCGTAGTCCACGCAATTTTCCTTGAGCATTTCCTTGCACCGATTGACGCGAGTCTTTCCGTTCAGCGCAGAATCCAAACGGAAATACACCTAAGAGCCTGCAAAATCTAATGTTCGATATGTCTAAGGGTGCCTGTATCTCATGGAAAGTCGCGTGCAGATCTTCTTCAATTATGTTGGGTAGATCATCGATGTCTTACAATTACCAGTTCTAAATTGCCTTCTTTATGGTGCTTCGTTACTAAAAGTTGAACGAAACGATTCGAAGCATTGTTTTCGCGTTAAGCTTTTGCTAAAGTCACTGATAACACATTTGTGGATAATTTCTAAAGCACAACGTTATCTTTATCGGTGCTACGTCAACAAAGTTAGCCTATTCAAACAGTTGAGGAAGCGACTCTAAGGAAATGGCCTCGTAGCTGGGCTCTGCTAATTTTTTGAATTTGAGCTCCCTCTAGAGATTCTATCAGTAGATATTGATGCATTGTATTGTCTAGAGATAACCCGTTTAAGGGATCGTTAACATTTAAAATTACGCAATTTTCACGTATCTCACAGTATCGTGGCGACCTTAGTACGTTGTATCTTTCGATTACTTTTATTTCATCCATAAATACCTGGGATACGCCTATATAATGCGTATGGATGATTAATAATGTCGCCCATTATATTCTATGTTTTTCTTTCTTATTTTAACGATTTAAAATTTTGCGTTTTGCGCACGTTAGCGGGATAATTTAAAGTCATTAACAGGTTGTGTCCGTATTCAGCCGCTGAAACGACCGCCATTACCTCGGGCGCTGTTTAATTCATTAAAATTCAATTTGTAGGTAGTTTGCGCCAGAGGGTAACTGAAAATAACTTTACTCTTCGAACTTCGAAACTTGCAAAAAGAGGAACATTGAAGAGCGTAAAATGCAAATTCGATGGCCAAAACGTTCCACGTTGAAAGTAATACGATTATGTTAAATCTGCTTGTTATTCAACCCCTGCCAATCTCACGTAAACGAGATCGACGATTAGACCTTAACACTCATATTAAAACATAAATACGTTAGCTCGCCCGAAAAGATTTCCGTGTTAAGGATTTATCGATGTACGGTCGATGTTCGTTAGTTGAGCATTCTTACGCGAGAGTCCGCCATTATAGACGCAGAAACGGATAGACTCGACCGAAGCGCCCGAGTTTAAGATTTAAATTTATTAATTTATTCGTACGTATATCCAGGTCAACGCCTCTATTTATATACCTTGCGCGAGATATTTAATTTTTATCGCAAATTGATCCGCGATAATTACACGTTTTCCTTTGTTGCCGTTCGTAACGAGTGTGCCTCGTTTTTTCCTTGTCCTTTTCGAGACGTTCGTCCTGACCGGGAATGGCATGCGCAGGTGCTGCTCACCGTGTTAAATTTCAAACGTACCTCTATTGTCCGACTTAATTTTACCTAATGCATTTACATATTCATTGCCTTACGCCCGATGAGAATACGATCTTGATAAATTCGAAACCATTTCGAAACGTAAACAAACAAGACGGCGTCGAATATAAGTAACGTATGCATATGTATGTATGTATGTATGTAGGTCCACCCTATGGAAATACTGTGTGTTTTAGGTGATTTATGTTTCTATTGTCGTATTTAGCTTTTCGATACGGCGACTTCTGCCTGTTTACGTTCGTTTCCCGTGATTTAGATACCTAAACGTTCGTCAAAATATAGTGGCTAAAATCCACAGGGTGTTAATTTTTTTTGTTTTGTGTAATAGTGAGAGTAAAGGCTGCTGGCGGAGGTTTAATTAATTAATCCGGAGCAGCTGTTTCGAGGATGCGTAGATCGTGATGATCTAAGGAAGTGTCTAATTCTTTTCGTCGCGTATACATCCCACAACTAAGATATGCTATAAATACAGAAAGGTAAACGAAAGCGTAGTACAAAGCATAAAATATGTGTTTGTTTTATCTAAATAAATCAAACGGAGCTAAATATGAAAGCCTTAATAATTTTTGTAATGATATTGGGGAAAATTAAACAAGAATTTCTTCTGTTTACAGACGATATTAGCTATATTGGATCAAAGACGGGAGAAATAGGCTGAATATTAACGAGCTTGTGAAGCACCATTTTTAATGATGATATTGCCTGAGATGGAACCATGAAGCATAACTTGCGTGGTCCTCTCTTCAAGCTAAAATGAAGCTAGTTCTCAATCAGACTTTAACAAGCCTTTTCCATTCAAGGCGTTCTTCCCGTACAGCCTCAAAAGCTTTGCTGATGTCTGACAAAATTGTAATCTTTATCGGTTTCTGGAAAAATATCATCCCAAACAGGTATAAGGCTCAGGTGTAACCTGATCGGAATTCCAGCGAAACATTTCTGTCAGTAACGTATCGAAACGGTTGCTTCTCAACCATTAATTTTAATTTGTTAATTTAATTAAAATAGAAAAAACAGAAGAGAAAGGAAGAAAAGAGAGGACAAAAAAGAGTGCTTTGTCGGCTCTCGCGGAAACCACTAGGCGACATGAATCCTTTCTTATGAGACGAATAGACACGAGTCTGTCTAGTCGTTGCAAAAAAGGTATGATTTCACTCGCTTTTGTCTTCTTTAGTTATAACTCGAACGGCGGATTTGGCGGTTCTTCTTTAGTAGGAATTGTACAATTCCAACCAACTCCGTTTTCGCTAGATTTTAGCTCAATTAAAGAGCGAAACGGATACATATGTAAGTATGTCGTCTCTCAACTCTGAGAGAACATGTGTATTCAAACGCCTACAGCTTTAATGATAAATACACTGCGACAAATTTTGAAGGTTATCAGCTTTGATGGAGTCAAATACAAATTGAATTGAACATTCCTTCGAGAAGTTGCTATGAAAAAAAAGAACTGGATTTAACTTTATAGATTAATATAATAATTCTTCCTGCTTTAAATATCCACGTTTGAGAAGCTTTCCGTATTCGTATTACGTCAAAAATCCGCAGTTACTGACAACGAATTAATGATGCGTAGAATACAAAATTAGCAAAAAATACTAAGCCGATGTTAGTTAGATCATGCTGCAAGAATGTCCACTATCGATAACGCTACGTACGTACGTATTCTCGAATGCGCTAAACGTCAACGTAAAACATGTAGTCACTGTGAGAGAGGATTAGAAAAGGAAAACCTAGAACGTACTTAAACTGGAAACGCTAATTATAATGGCCAATAATTAATATGCGGAATGTTAAATTGGTTCTATCAAGTTTATTGACAGCTAACAGACATCCATGCGATTAGGAGTGAACCAATTAAAGGCAGATTATGGAGCAACCTCGATCCCGTTTACATCTGAGTGCGCTGGGAATATCTGTTGATTTTTTTTTTTTGCCTTGTTTGAGTTTATACTTTGTCATGGTGGTCTTGTTTCCCTTATGTCCGAATGTAATTGCAGAAAGAATTAATTAGAAGAAAACGTTAGTTGAAGTGCCACTGTAGGATTATCTATCGATGTTTATCGACACTTAAAAAAATGTTGACAGAATGAACTGATTTTTTCGTCCGGTTGCTGCATTAAGTGCATAATAAATAAAATAGCAACAACGATCTTCAAACTAAATAAAGAAGAACGTATGCAACCAGGCACCCAAATGTTCTTGCAGCCTAGAAGCTTAAATTGGCAACATTGTATTATTTTCTCGTCGATCTTGCAAAACGTGAATACTTCTTTGCAGTAAACATTTGGCTTTACGTATCGATTTTCGCTTTTCGCGGATGTTAGTTCGTGTTTCGTCGTTTTAAATAATGGAAAGCCGATTCAGTTATATATATATATATATGAGCAGAAGCAAACAAAAATCAATAAAAACATAAATCGTTGAAATTAAATACAAATAAATTCATTCGGCGAGGCGAGTGAAGAAGGCGGGAAGACAGAGAAAGGTTCTAGCATGTACACGTATCGAAAATTTGATCAACTCTGTATACTTTGTAGCACGCGTTTGGTATCTACGAGCACCTTTAGGTCTTAGAAACAACAAGTTTCTAAGCCGAAGTTTCCCCAATAAAATATTAGCGTAAACCGAGATGCTTCTGCTTTGATTGGTATGCTTACATCGATAATAATAGCACGATTGCTCTTGCATAATCTATATTTGAATTTATCACAAAATACGTAATTGCGAAACGAGCATAATGCGCGAGAATCGGCGATTATTGAATACTTTTACCTCGAGTATCCTCTCATTCATCGTAGACGATACGATACGATCATCGTTTTGAAATTCATTAACTTCAATGCCGAAAATGTTTCGGCGAGATGACGTGTATCATGTACGATATAGATACAATATCTGGAATAGTTAAATATCTCATCAATGAAAGAGAAAAATGACGTACGCTGTAATTACGATAACGCGCGCATATACCGGGCACGAAACGATAATGGAAGCCGTAATATCGCTTGGTACACGGCCATATTTATGGATGTTTATGTTTTATCAACTGTATAAGGCACTCCTTTTGTTATTACTTGTTACCTATTACGCTTGTTTTCACCGATCTCGTACGGAAATTTACGGCCCGCTTCACAAACGCAATAAATTCTCTATAATTACGAATGTATTAATTATATGGAGATAGTTGTTAATGTAATTAGTATAGAATGCCGCGGTAATGTTTGCGTTGCAAAATACGCGAGTTCTCTAAAAGAAATTGCATTCTTCCAGCACGGCGGCGGCGTTTTTCCGCCGCGCAGCGGATTACTTCATACGATGCCGATATTTTATGATAATACGCGTTATTTTTTAACACCTCCAGCGTAGAAGCAATTTCTCGACGATTTTTTTCCTTATCAGTCATAGGAGAAGTAAAGTATTAGCTAATGAACGCGCGGTCGATATATCTCGACTCGACATGAAAAACATTGTCCGTTAATGTATGTACGCGTTCGTGTATTTCGCGTTTTACCGCGACATTACGATTTTCGCTTTTTCGACTTCGATTTGCATCTAATTATTTCCACCTTTATGCAAATTAAACGGGCATATACGAGCAACTAACTACCAAAGAAAGCATCGTACCGTTATTTCGCTTTATGGTAATAAATTCGCCATCCTTCTGCTGATGCTTTAGCCTTTAAATTTGTTAAATCAAACAGTAGCAGATGTAGAGAGCATTCTTGAGCCGCTATAATTCGATGTTGTTTACCACTGTTTCGTATTTTTTAAATTTTTTTCGATATTTGACGCGAACTTACATCCTAAAAAAATGAAGAATTTTTCTGAGAAAGTAAGTTAAAAGGAAAAAAACCACCCCACTATCCTCAAGATATCGTTTTTTTTTAGAAAATAACAGATTTAGGCCATCGAAAGTCTGAGATAGGTCAAAAGAAACATCTCGCGATCTTTACTCAATTATTTGTGGATGAATTGGAAGAAATCCACGGATGCAGTCCTCTCGTTGACCTCCTCCTGAAAAAATGCATACTGTGCACGCCAACATGTACTAAATTTTGTAAAAGAACCTTTTAAACCAATATACACTGTTGAACTGACGAACATCGCAGGGATAGTGAAATACAACACCTTGTAGAAGAATAGCTACAAGAAACCACGAGAACAGAAAAAGGACGAAGACCCACAATAACCAGCAGGATGCGCATGCCTTTCGTACATATCCGCAGTTACCGACAAGCTGCAAGAGACATTAAAAGAATATCACCAGACGATTCAACACGGTGACCAAAATCGACCAGCTACTCCTTCCCAATAAAGACGCGTTACCAAAACTACAAGCCAAAGGATTGTACAAACACGACGGAGTATTCAGTGCAAGGTGAAAAGAACACGAGGGAGACGCATACTGAAAAATCCGCAGTAGCAGAATACCTGCCCCAACAAGGAGACCACCGCATAACCTACAACGACGTTAAGGTATTAGCCAGGATAATTCGCGAATCAATAGAAATAATGAAGAATACCAACAACTTGAATCGCGAAGACGGATACAAGATCAGCAACATACAACGAACGACGCGTTTAAGCGGAGCGGAACGGTTACGGAAGACCAAAGCGGAACATATAACGAGGAGCAAGAGACGACAACACCAGTCTTGAGGAATCTTCTGGAGAAGCTGACAGCATGATCAGCGAAACATCAAGTTGAATATTAAGTACGCGACAACACCCGAAAGACATTTCTACTTTTATACACTGTTACTTCGGAAAACTTTGGAAAGACGTATAATTATTGGGATCATACGGATCTCCTCATTTCAAAATAGGAATAATCTTAGCTATCTTCGAAGTATTAAGAGAAATCTCCGTAGTTATTGATTTATTAAATACTATAAATAGTGAATCCAACAACTTTTGCGTAAATATCATCAAACATCAAGATATCAAGGGTTTGCCACAAACAAAGTAACAGGCTACGTCCTACCCAGCTTAGCAACAACCCGTACAGTGTCTGGAAAAATGCTTACATCTTATACGTCAGCTTAATCTACCATAAGCGAAATACTGCTATTTTCTTCAACTATTTAGATTGAAAACTTGCGCATCTCCATATATATAAATGTCCTGTAGACAAGAAAACGCCGCGTCTTAAGACACCAATGGAAGCTGCAATTTGAGGTGATTAAAGCGTTATTCTTGCAAGTCAATATATGGTTATAATTGGTCCTTCGTTGGAAATGGAAATAGGAATCATTTTTGAAAGAAGCACCTAATAGCATACCGCCTTGATATTTCGCTAATATTTCTATTTCACCGTCTCATCAATTCTTCTGTCCTTGCACCTTCTCTTACCTACAACATTTGGAAATACTACGCAGTTTATTAAGCTCCTAAAACAGAATGACTCTAAATTAAAATTAATTGTTCACGACCAGTTCCAGCTGCTTAAGCCTATTCTCGTGCGTACGTATTTTTTCTTTCTAAATTTCGTTTATTAATTGGGCTGTCTTTAAAACAGCAGGCCGCACGCGGTACGTTAATCGCGATTAGCTTTTTTTTATCAAAAAGTGATACGGAGCAATATCGGCTTAGATGCGTACCGTGGAAAAAAAAAGCGGCATAGAATGCAGGATACTGGATGATTTAGAGGATATTTCGTACAATGAAATATTTCCTGTTGGTTACATGGAACCTTTAACTGTACAAGTGTGATAAATGTATCACAATTCTTTATACCTCGTGGCACGGTAGGTAAATTAAATTCCGGAAACTTGTTTTGATTTGTGTACGCTAACGATTCTTAGAAAAAAAAGAGAGACGGCTCTTGAAGGTTGCTCTGTTTTGTTAGGTAAAAGAGGAAAATAGAGCTACAGGAAGAATAGGTGTCCTTTTTGTCTTGTTAGAAATTTATTGCAGATTATATCAGCTTTATCTTAAGCGCAATTTGTTATTATAATTCGAAACATCCAAAGAATAGAGCAAAAGGTGATATTTTAAAAGATACGTGGGCTGCAACTGCAAATAGATCGTTGAACTTATCAACAAGTACTAGAGCGTCTCCAGGAAGATGTAATGAAAAACATATAAAAATTGTATTAGGTGAATTAGAAATTAAATTTGGAGTGCCGCAAGGAACGATTTTGGGGCCAATCTTCTATATATATGTAAAACGATGATATGTTTGCGGATGATATGATGCTATAGGTATGTTGAAGAAATGATTATGCAGATATATAGATCGCGAGACAATTCACATTTGAATTGTCTAGCGAATAAAACGAAGTCAGCCCGATATGGCAATATCCACAAACAACCTACATAAAAGGCGACTAGCGAAAGAAAAAATATATAATTTCGATAAAAACCGACAGATGCTCGGTCCAATTAATCAATATCGAAGGCAAGGAAAGGTCGTACACATCGAAATGACAGGCGAAATTAATCGAGAAGTGAAAAAAATCGGCTTCCGCAATATATCAGCAGCGGTGCGCAGATACATAGGTAATTCTTCCATCTCTCTTTTAACACCTCGGGTAAGTATATATTCGCCGGTACGTACGTACGAATGTATGTATAAATGAAGAATGTCCGTAATTTACCACTTCTATTTTTCTAAACTTACCGATAACCTTATATGAACGGCAAAAGTTCCACCGCTCGCGCAGAACTACTTGTAAGTGGACTGTATAATTTTCGCTCCTCCCATTCGACTAATTCGAACGCTCGCCTCGCTCGGCACGCAAGGATCCATCGAGGAGACTTTCGTGGCGCGGTTCGACGGGAAAATGTGAAATGTGCGCGAGCTATATAGGCTCTCTCGCCATAGAAGTTCCTGACCTCGCTTAATTATGAATATACTACCGTCTCGAAGGGAGCAAAACAAAGGAGGCGCTCGTTTCCGACCACGCGCGCTAGCCTCGCGAAGTCGTGCGGATTGCGGGGCGATCTATCAAGGAACGAACCGGGGCATCGTATTGGAGCGGCCGAGTATTATTTACGTACGACGGCGGTATTCGGACGACGCTACGTGAACGTATGACGAAATACCTAACCCCGTTATTGTTGATACGTCCGCAATTAATGTACCGAACGTATACGCGGCGGTTTCCGCGCGAACCGTTAACTGCCGAACAGTGCATCTGTTTTATTGGAGCAAGTTATTCTTAATGATAAAAAACACCATTAAGTATTAAATAATTGTCATAAAAATTAATTTTATTATAAAAATTTTTCCAGTTCCCTAAGAAGTCTCGCCTTTACAGAGCGGTAATAGCCGCTTATGGGATATTACAGCTGCGTGTGTGGAGGGTCTTCAGGTGTTCCACCCTCAAGCATTCGCATTCACTGGAGTACAGGGACCTTATTATGAGAAAGAGTTGCGAGTCCGGGCTCGAGATTCAGAACTCCGTGACCGATGATTTGTCCATGTAAACAGATCTTTAATTAAACACGTTTCTGTCGTCACATCTGTTGGTGAATAACTAACATCTCAGTTGGACCCTATCGTAGGAAGCATTTAGAAGACACCCCAAAATGTGGAGTTTTCACCAATAGACGAGAACTTTTACTAATTAGTTTAAACCTTGTCGTATGCGGTAACCTTCAAAATTAGCGTTAATCCTTCACTTTGCAGCCCCTTTTTTTCGTTTCCTTTCAAACAATCTGCATTGAGAAATTCAATGTAATAGTACCTTATAAGTACCATATAAGGAAAGACACGTTTTACTAATGAGTACGTGCAATTATTACGAAGAGAACCTGTCGAATCTGTCAAATACGTCGTAAACAACGAAAAACAAAGAATCGATAATTGAAATTTCGGTAACAATAAAAAAAAATGGCGTATGCACCACACTTCGCGCATAGGAATTAGGTTTTTATGTATCAATTCGTTCCGTATAAGTCGAACACATGTAGCGATCGTTTAAGAAGAAGGTCGTGTATTTGTTTATCTCCGTAGCCGTCGAACACGATATTTTTTTTTAACAGACGTTATTCACTCAAACCGAGCGCTTTTTTTCTAATAGACAACGACCGAAACAACAAGACCAACAGTAACAACGGCACACACCAGTACGGCTACACAATCGAAACGATTTACATAAAACATAAATGCATTTTGTAATGCCCCTATGTTATCTCTCCGACCATATGCATATACAGGTGGGTTATTTTCTTTTTTGTCTTGCGGGCTCACCGTACCTATCGCTGTGTGTATAGGGAAGCGCGGAGAAGAACATAGGCAATCTGCCGGTGAAACAATGGAAATAACCGGGACGTGTACTAATACGCTATATAGAGGTAAATGTATACCTCCTCTATATACGACGATACATTTTTCAGTGGGACAAGAGAGTTGGCAACTAAGATCCCTGTAACAATGCTTGCATTACAAGGAAATCGCGATACCGGACATGATTTTATCTGATATTCACCGTTGAATGTACATACGTACGTGTGTACGTAATGATTGTTGAATTCTCGAAATGGACAATGCTTATATAACTATAGTTAACTCGAAAGGAGCATTTTGTCCTGAGATATGTCGTCGTGCGTTATGCAATCAAGATAATTTCCTCGATGCTTAAAAAATAACGATGTACGTAGCATTGATGGCGGGATAGTGTGGTCTTGTACCACACTACACTAGTGGTATCTCATATATTCTCTTATTTTTAAGTGAGATCGGCGAAAAAGACATAGAGGAACTTGTGAATTGTCGAATACGAAGGAATGAAATAAACAGCTCACTTCAGAAAATGTGAGACGAACCTCACGGACCCTTACGGACGTTGGATTTTAGTTCTCCATTGCCTCAGGATTCTTCCATACTTCCATGTTCGATATAGCCTGTTTCACTTGTTTTCTCTAGCGCATCTCTCCCAGATATAGATTCGCCCGAATTTCCCTTTGCCTTCCTTTTTTAAATCTTCGTTTATGTATTTGCCTAACTAGTTTATTACATATCAGCCATTCTTGTTACATGGCCGTACCATGAAACGAACATTCTTCTATTTCTCTTGTATCAGCTTTGCCTTTAGTTTCTCTCTATGTGCTGCATCTCTGATGTTATCCATTTTGGCTTTACCTGCAATCTTCCTTGAATTTCTCATTTCCGTAGCTGTTGTTTTCCTTCTTTGTCGTTCAATTAATGTCCATGTTGTTTCCGTTACAAATGTAAGCATGGTAGCGGCAATTTGTGGGAAGGCCGCCCTAATTCTCTTAACGAGTCTTCTCGCAGTTGTTATTCTTTCATTTATTTACGTATCTATCCGTTAGTGCTTCGTCCAGAAGCAGTGGAAGCTAACCTACTCTTTTCTTGATCTTTTCGTTTTGTTCTGAAGTAATTTTGTGCGTCTTCCTTTAGATTCTGCATTGCTCATCAGCGTTTGTGGTACTTCTCTGTTTCGCAATGTCTCACACATGTGTTCTCTTAAATTCGTCGAAGGCTTTCCCCACGTCAATAAAACATATATGGTGTCTTTAATTTTCTTCTATTTGTCTAAATTCGGGTTGTTCATCGGAGGTATTTTCTATAATTCTCTCCAGCTCTTTGTCTATTATTCTAGCGCAAATCTTGAATATTCCTCTACAGCTTTATCATTTTTTTTTGCAAAATGCGCCTCGTCTACTTAAAAAATTCAACGTTAGGCCAACACTTGCAAAGTGAAGGTGACCATACTGTTGAATAACTTATCTCCAATCGCTTGGGACACTTTTCACGAACGTGCGGAACTTGCTGATTTCGTTTCTCCCTAACTTTACTTATCTACGTGAGCGATGTATCACTTTCCTCCAATTGTTGTGGATAATTACGAGACGATTTCACCGAGCAAGACCCTTTCCTCAATATCGCTCTTTATACCATGAGCGATTTTCAATTTGCATTCAACTTAACGGATGCATTCCGTCAAAGTCGTAGTATCTCACGCACTGACAGGTAATATGCGCAGATTACTTTAAACTGTATCCCATGGTGAAATTCTATTTTTTTGCCGCGAATGTAAACGCTTTTAATTAAATTTGATAGAACGTTTGAAATGCATCAAAGTCGAGAGCGATGGCTTAGCCTCTCGGATTGATTTATGCAAATTAGGGGAAAAACATTCGTAAGGCATGCATAATCTCCGTTGCGGTAACCGCGTAATTTTTTCCGGTGCGCGCGTGTATTCATATCCATACCACACCGTACAATAGGTACAAGTGAACCCTAGCTTTGCGTCCTTCTTGTTCGTGCACCGGCGTAGCAGCCATTAGATCGCCATATATCACCGGTAATAAATCAATGAAAGCGCACCTTATTTGCTCCGAGGCGACAATTGCAATTTCATTTCGCGTTCGACGTTATCGGCCGCGGCCCGTTCGTACAACGGCGGTAATAACTGCAATAATCACCTGACGCCATCAAAATCGGCGTAAGAACCGTGAAAATGGGGTTATTGGTCTTTCGGAGATTAATGGCAACGTGTGGGTATTATTATTTCGGTCTGATTTATTGTACTGGCGAATCCGAATTGATATTAACGACGCGGCAATAGAGATCCACGAAGCGGAACTGCGTGGCGGTCCCGAGCGATTCCGAAACTTATTACTCGGTTCACTTGGCCTTTTCGGGAAATACAAATACGTAAAGATCAATCGATTTCGAAGCAAAGAAAGTGCTTTGCGATGTTCCTGCGTCAGAAGCGTTTTTGAATTACCTCTCTGCAGGAAATAAGTGTATTCTTGTCGGTTGTAGTTTAAGCGAAGCGCCGTTAAAATCCTTCAGCTTAATAGCCATGTTTAGCCAATTTCTTCCTTGTGTGGTGCCGTCCCAAAGGAGTACATATGCTCTTTAAAGCTTCCATGACTTGGTTATTATCATCCAATCCAGGGTAAAGGGCGTAACGCAGTTAATTTTGCGTGATTTGCGCTAAAATCATTCGAAAAATACAATTTGATGGATTGTTACGTGTATGTTGCGTTGCAACGAGCTTGGATCAACCTGCAATTTGTCCATATATCTTAATTACACGTTACGTATACGCCCAATTCTGGCTAATTAATGTAATAATTATCGTCTCATATCCGTCTTTAAATTAATGCAATAAGTAGCGTTTGTGCTAGCGAGACGACTAGGTTTATAATTTATTTCCGCCCTTATTCCGCTTGCTTAACGTGTGTAGTACGGTTTCCAATAGGCATCATCAGAGGCAAACAAATACCTAGTTATTACCGTTGAATAATAATCAGCTAGTTGTTTGTCTAACATCTGCACACGGAGACCGTCGTAGAATTAATTAGTACGACTTATATTCGACGCTCACTTTCAGATTAATTACTCAATTATAATTGATTGTTTAATCACGCGTTGTAGCGTTATCGCTGCGTAGATTAGTGGAGAGCAAAATATTTCGATACACTCGATGCGCGGCGTCGTGAATCGCTAATTACGAAATCAGCTCGTAATTTCTGGGATATTGTTCCCGCGCATTCGTCGTTGGAATTTCGTGTACGTGCTCCAGTTTACCCACATACGCTTTCCGTACGTCGGTGCCGGTCTCGGCCGCTCATCATTAACGAACCCACGTTAATTTCCTACCAGGCCGATGCGCGATCGACACGTTTCTTCTCTTCACGAAAGTTATTATTTGATCTAATTAGCGAGATACTTCGCGTTCCTTCGGATTGCGTACGGACGAGAGAAAGCCGAATTTATCGTTGTAAACATGCCGTGTGAAGCACCATTTACGGCGATATAAGGAAAGGACATTTTTGCTTGTTTGGAATTAGCTTCAATGCTAAAAGTTCTTCACCCTTTGGATGGAACTTTTTAGGATTAGAATGAAATGTTCAAGGCGCTAACTAATTGGATAGCTGCGTGACACTGAAGAATTATGGTTATGAGTAACCAGCGGGTAAAATGGTTCGTACTGCATTAAGAGCAGAAAAGGTCTTAATCTGGGGTAATGCTTGCCAGCTTGGCTCATGAGGCCCTGGATTTTTTTTTAGTTAAATAAGTGAAACGTTTGTAATCATCTTCTTCCAATATTAGCAAAAAGGATAAAACTGGCAAGCGAAGTGTTTCACTGTCTTAGTCTATATCTTAACGATCCCTGCAAAGCAAGTCTTCACTTACTTTACAGTTTCAAAGGGTGCCTGACTGGTCGGAAACGTCCAATCAGAATTCCGACTACCATGGAAGGTCTGATGGACCGTTTCAGGATTCTTTTTTTTCAATGCTAGTGACTTGTTCGGATACAATCGCGTGACTGACATCCAAAAATTTGCCAGAGGTGATCTTTTCATAAAGCATCGACGTTTTTTGGGAATAACAACCTATTGTGGTAGACCTTCACTAGATTCGTTACTAACGGAACTACGGCCACGCTGAAATTCTGCAACGAGGCACTGTTGTTGCGTTAACCGTTCACTAAATTCGTAAGAATCATCCAACAAAAATCATCATCTGAAATTTCCATTTCTTCACATTCTTTTAGCGTTTACTCTAGACAAACTATTCGAGCGATTTTGTCTTGTCACAAGTTCAACAATAACAAACAAAAGCGGGCGTAGGGCGTTACTACCGTAATAATTTTTTTTTGTAAAGCACAAGAACGAGTTTCGCAGATTAGAGCTTCTTTTGTAAGTTGTGAAGCGCGATAACAAGAATGGATCGAGTCGTTTTTGAGCGTATTGAGATGTTATAAAGTTTTAAATTTGTTTCAAACCAAAGGTTAACTCAAGTCATTACAAGAAGAATTTGACGTCTGATCGTCTTATGTGATCCGCCAACGTAGAGATAACGTATGAACTTACTTATTTAAAATGCCGAAGAGTAATTAGGAGACTCCGCTCACAAAACTATACAAGAGCTTTCCTAAGAATAGAAAAATTATTAATTATAGTTGCTCTTTTACTGAAAGAAGACCAAACGAATCACGCCTCAACTGGTTACGTTTAACCTCGGATTCCTATTAAAAATGGATCCTAAACTCAGATTACCTTCAAGGTAACGTTATTTCACATCGCCCGTGATAATGCTGCGTGCCCGCCGAGAAAAAGTAATACATTTTCCGTTAGGATGTAGCGATCGGAGATTAAGGCGTGTTACCATCGTAACTACCATAGATTCCGCTAAAACATTATAAAGTTAATATTCTTTCTTAATTATCAGCGGCATTCTTTCCAAATTGATTCAATTTTGATAAAAGGCGCCGACGTGGAAGAAGTGAACGGAGAATAATTGAGAAAGAACAGATTTGTAGAGTACAACGGCGACTTATTTATGGTCTGACAACGTGTTTGTTCATAACTTTGAGATCGTAGATAAATAGATAGATAAATTTTAATTACGGATTGGGCGAACCGAATTTTTTTTCGTATTGTAAACGTTGCGAATATACAATGTTAATCGTTTGGAAATATTAGATTTAATCGAGGAACGGGTCTTGTATTTAATTCTGTCGTATCGCTAGAGTTTTTGCCGTTTTGAAAAAATGTTTACATACAATTCGCTGCAGCTACATATACGTACATACATGCATTAAGTATTATAATAAGTATGTAATTTTGTATTCAATGTTGTCCGTTTGATATGCGTGTCGAATTGAGAAGAATTTTGATCTATCTACTGAATAAGTTTATAAATATTCATAAGCTTAAGCAGGACAAAACTAGAAAGGTGAATGTAATTTAAGCTGTAAAAAGTTATTGAGAAGTGTCGTGTTACCGACCATTCCACTTTCAGAAGGTAGCATTGTTCCTATGGAAGATCGTCAATACGATATAGGCGCTTAATTTTCTGCAAAATTCAAGCTTCAAGTCGGTAAAGTACAAAATCTATTTTAATTTGTTGATTCGAAAGACTAACGTATAAACGATGAAGACGATATCGCTTTAACGTGGATCATCCTGCACCTCGACCCATTTCCACAAATCTTCTGCAATTAAGACGACAATAACATTCTGAGAAATACGTACCAAGTATACAACATATTTAACGTAATTTTGCTAGTTCTGCAGCAAAACTATTGATATTCTTATTGGATGTCTTGCATATACCTAACATGTGTCCATCACATCACGCCTGAGACGAAAAATCACAACAATCGATTGAAAGGGGAGAACCGGCTACAAAAGAGGCGAAGAAAGTTCCACCCGTTAACAAAGTCCTAGCGTCATTTTCATTAATTACCTTCAAGAAGGAAAAACAACAAACGGCGTCTATTATCTGAGCTCGTTGTAAAGTTTGGCAAAAAGAAAGTGTTGTTCTGCTCTTCTTCTCTTCTCTTCTTCTCTCTCCTCAAAAAAAAAATGGCTCGGCGGAGTAGACGATTGATGGTTATTTTGAGGTGTTCGATAGTTCTCCCTACAAACAAGTTGAGGAACAAAAAAAAATGCTTTGTGTTTCCTTTGTTAGGTCGATTAATCATGCATGCAATACGTTATCAGATACTTTCCAAAAAAAAAGGAACATCTGTTCGGAATAAATCATTTATTTGCGTTTTACAGATGTTACTTCTTTGATATCATTTCGCCGTCAAACACCATTAATGTTCGCGGCGAACGTTAGGCGTAACCTTACCGTGTATCTCCAAGCAGGTGCAGATTAATTATAATAACTTCACTCGCAGCGGCACGCAACTTTAGCGGAAAAATCAGCGAATTCAAACGGAAAAAAAAGCTAAGCAGTAGACACTTCAATTAAGCCAAACTGCGCTGCCTCGTATATAATTACCGTCATGCTTCTAACATTTAAACCGCACATCTTTCTATCACAGCTAGATATTTAATTAATGATTACAGGCGGATCTAGCATCCGAAAGGGCATATTATCTCGTAATTCAATCTTTTATGCCCCCGGGGCGAATTTCGCGAATTAATGGCGAACCACTTAATACCTCTTCGAGACGATCACCGTCGCGAAGCTCATCTTCACGCTGCCATGATCGTAGTAACCGTCAGACACAGCGATATCCTAAATATAGTGTGATGTTACGTACGTGCGTTACGTTATTATTAATAATATTCCGATATATGGAAATATTTCTGAGGAAGGATCGTTAAAAGTTAGTAGTAAAGGGTCGATCTTAAGCGGCCTTGCGGTCAATCCAACGTTGTATAAGTCATACCATTAACAAAACTCCTGCTCCTTGTTATTTATTTGTAAACAAGGTGATTTTTTTTGTTTTGTAACAATTGCGAAGTTGCGAACATAATTCCCAAGTACTATTCGCACACGTTAACCTTTCTTTTACTAGTTACGTCGTATTGTGCGAAAAATAAAGTACACGACTTGATTTTAAGAACCCGCCGTTGTAAACATTGTCGGAAATGAATAGGAATAATTAATGAATACAACAGGGACAGCATACTATCCAGATTCCGAGCTACGTAAGACGCCATAACTCACTTTAGCCCGTAATTAAATCGAACGTCGCACAATAATCGTGCCGCACAAGCAACCGCAAACTAAAAGAAAAAAGACATATAACCTGTCAAGGCTATTAGAAGCAATATGTTTGTGAGTAGTTTTTAGTTGCAGCCGTAGAATCGCGAATTACGTAAAATAAAGTAACCGTTTCGACAAGAAAAGTAATTAAGTACGTGCATTATGAGAATAGCAAATTGGAACAGTTCGGAGCGGTGATTTCCTCGCGTATTTCCGTTGAATAGTTAAACGTACACGATACGCAACGGAAATACACGAAGGAATCGAAGCATTGTAATGCAGCTTCGCAACCGCTAACTGAGTGCTTGCTTAGCAATACGCCAAATAAACGCGATCTTGATGGAATATAGATACGAAAGTTTACGTACAATCATTATTTCTTCTGAAATAAAAGCTTAATTTGAAACAATGAAAAGTGCTCATTAATAACTTTGGTAAATTTTGAACGGTTTCCAGCTAATACGAGCTATCTCAGATATAATTGCTTCGCAATTGCACCGAGTTAGCTTAACTTGAGGTAACAGGCAAACGTTGCAGTTACATCAAGATATGGGATTAATGCAATGTTTTCTTTTATCCACATGCACGTATACTGAAAATATACGAAGACGCGGTTTTCTTTTCCATCAGCAAGCGCATTGTGTTCGATATAATATAATATTCGCTTTACTTCTCTCATCCGTTCCAAAGTTTCCCGAAGGATGAAGTGCGAGGAAGTTATGCGCTTTCTACATACCAACCAAACCTCTTTATAACGTAACGCGCGTTTTACAGCATTTCCACCGGCCATAAAACTGTATAGGATCTGATGAACCGACGAAGGTGGAGGTTCAAGCATGGATAATTATACGAAGATACAATGTAGATAATACTGATTACACCCTGTTTACCGTATTTATTATAGCCACTGGGATAGACGGGTCGCAGCGTACACCGTGTTCTCCTCCGCTATCCGGACGCGAACGTTATAAAACGAGTTGCCTTCCATAAATTTGTCGAAACGTTACATCATGATATTAGGATTTTTACAACTACCGGTAATCACTACACGGAAAACACATCCCGTTGATTTAAGGCCGACGCGGAACACCCTGTTTTTCGAAAAGACCACCATACGTTACGTTTTTTGTAGAGTTCAACGCCTTAGAAGCTGTAATTTGTAAAGGGTGGGGAGTAAGGCGGGGAGGAAGCTATCCGTTAATGCACTTTTCCTCTATTTTTTATATGATCACTTCGCTTCGAGGATTTCGCTCTTATTGAAAATGGAGGAAATAAAGTAGATAGATGGTGATCTGTTGTCAAAGATTAGTCGTAGTGATCTACAACGGCTTAGTATTTGCCTTCGCCGCTACGCAATGCGAAATAGTGTCAGATGTATTGATACGAGGGAAGTTCGATTATTACCCGGGATTGGTAAAAGATGGCGCTGTTAGAACTGGAATAGCTCTGTTTCTCGTAAAAGTAACCTTCGACGAGGGTGCTACTAAGTTTTCCAATAGATACGTCAACAATTTTTGTGATATAATAATTATGGAAAGGATCGAATGTAAAGCAATGATTAAGTACTTCCTTTTGAAAGAGAAAACGAACGGTGCGATAAAGGTGGAAGTCGATGAAGCTTATGGGGATTCTGCACCTTTGGTATCGACCATAAAATATTGGACGGTTCAATTGAGGGCGAGCATTTCTGCTGTAGAACGTCGAGATCGCTCAAATGAGTTCACCGCATCAGAAATGATGAAATGAAGAAAAAATCACAAATGATCCGAGGCCACAGGCTGAAAAGTATTTGTAGTTAAGCCAAACAAAATGAGGATTTAGTCGGATGCTTCATGGAAACGTTAACTTTGGAAAGCTTAATGTAGGCGAGAACATTTTTGAAAACTTGTCTCTTTTTACAAACGATCGTTCAAGTTAATAAATTTAATTAAATGGGAGCTATAAACGCACTAGTTAACATAATCTCGGAACGATTTGTGAATATAATTAGAGAAAATTATATGCGTTCCAGAGTTACCTATCTTGTGTAGTCGTGAATTGTCGTTTTCCATCTACAACATATATATCGTTCATCTCTACCGTATCATTAACTAATTATATCTGCTATTATAATTTATAAAACACTCGTGCGCAAGTCATGCGCTTATCACGCAAAGTAATCTTAATTATTACAGTATAATAACGATAAAATACCGCACTATGCGTTATAGTTTCTGCGCTTGCAAACTGCTGTAATATATACGGTTGTACTCCTTTTCCCTTTTTTTAATCGAGCCAAGTGTACACATATACAAAGAAGGTAAACGTTTGCCATTTTTTTGGGATAGGATTCCGCTTCTACATGCTTATATTTCGGCCGGGGAAAATTCTTTCCGCCGATTCGGAGCAGGGCGAGATACGCTCGAGGTTAACAGTAGATCTTTGAGGAGCTCTTGATCATTTCAGAGACGACCAAAGGCTTCCTTCAAAGGATACGTAAAACAATTACCAGCTATTGTTTCTTTGACCAAAGAAGCTCTCCCATCTTGATATCAGGAAACGCTAGCATTGATGGCGATGAGAGAGCCGATACACTTATTAGGAGGAGAATTGTGCACATATCACTGAGTTGAGAACTTTTAATATCGTTTCACATTGCCGGAAGGTGTTACTCAATTGACACAAAAAGTTTTCCAAAGCTGGGATAACGCCACAGGTCTATATATTTGTATTGCCCAGCTAAGGCACAGTCAGGTAGCTTATAGAACTTGCATGAAGTTCGTCGAGGCACTAACTTCAATCTTTGTCCGTCATACTCGATTAAACGAACGTCTACGTAGAAAAGGGCTCGCTCAATGGAAGGAATGTTGCATTACCACGTTGACTGCTGAGTCAGACTTTCCTTATTTGATGCGGCTAGACGAAGGAGAGATCTACTCGGCGAAATATAGACTCACGTCGCCGAACCTTATTGATTAGTTAGATAGATAGATAGACTAACCCAACTATCTGACTTTACTATTCTAATGGTGTAATCGGGGAAATCTCTTAATTTTTACGGATATATTCTGCTACCTATTATCAAGTATTAAATTGTATCCTCCGACTTGTAACATGCAATAGTTAAACAAAAGAAAGAAGTAGGTGCGATTTAATATAATCAGCTCATAACGTATTTGTTTCTATAAGCTGGTCGTATTTGTTTTCAGAACTCGAACCGACGACATACTATCCATCCTTAGTTCGTACCTCGAACGCACAAGTTTTTGCCTCAATCAAACGAAATTATAGCAACCGTCCGACTATTAGGTCCTCATTACACCTAATTTGCGCAAAGTACGTCGAGAAAAAACTTAAAACGGTTAAAAAATTCTACGTACCATGCGCCCAACGTAATAACGTAAATTAATAGCGTACATCGAAGAAAGGCAAGGTCGACGCGATAAGTTTTTTTTTCTCGAATTCGTGGAGTACGATTAGTTAACGAGCATAATGTATATGTGAGATTCTTCAACAATGACAGCTGGGTACCTTACGGAAGCAATACGATTGAGTCGTCTTCGAAAATGAAGAGGTGTGTAAAGATAGATTTATACGGGCGTACCTTAAGATTAACCGGAGCTATTTTTCACCCGGAATCGGCGCATTGAAGCATTTTTTTTACGCCGGTCATTAATTTTAGTATTGATTGCATTCCCTTGTCGTGAAGTATACATGAAGCATCCTCCGTAGATCAACGTATATTAAGGATAAAGTAGGGCTTAAAATCGAACCCTGTGGCATGCCTCTCGCGTCTATATAAAACTATACTTACATAGTGTCAGCGCCAAGGAAAACTGTAGCGCTTGTGGTTATATTGGAGGATCTTTAATTGATTTCCAATTAAGGTTGTTAACATATTTGCATATTGGATACGCTAATAAAGACTTCGGTTATACATAAGTCAAATAGAATATGCTAATTTGCCATTAGAAGTTCCGCTGTTCTTTATGGTAGATCCAGCTTATGCCCGTTCTTCTCCATCAAAGTACGCTCATAAGAATTTAACGATAGACGGTAACATAGAAGAAAAAAAGCATCGAAGAAGATATTTGAAGATTTGCTTCTTCTCCTTTGATTGACAGAATACTACCGGGTTCGACGTGAAAAGCAGGCGATTTAAACTGGAACGCGCTAAAAACGAACGAAAAAAAAAAAAAATGCGGTCATCGTACTTCTACCGGTTCCACCATTAATTTTATGGTAGTTAGTCCGAACCACCCTTAGGGTATTCATTATTAAACACGGTTGCGGGCTAGAATATTAAACAATAATTAAACTCCCGACGCCTACGGCCTCCATGCGATACGTAATTCCGTGAATGTAATTGTTTTATAATTTGTGGATAGCGGCCGACACGTTCAAATATTGCATTCGCTCATCTGCGTATCTGGTCCGGTTCGAGATATTCGGATAGCGTTTCGACGGTGGCAATTACGTACAAAACTGGGGCGAGAACACGTGAAACGTGTTGAGAGATCGTAATTTAGGGGGCCAACAAATCACCGGCAACTCTTTACCGCGCGGAATGTAAATTATATCTTATTCCGCCTTACGTAGTATATAAGGCGAACCACGATGGACATTAGCCGGCCTCTCCGACAATCTGTTCCGTATCACCTTAATGCGACTTTAAATTAGGTTTTCGCTATAGCGTGCGTAATATTCGAGACGACGTTATCTGCTTGTTGTTTGCTATTATTAACGTAATTGCGAAGAAGCGTGAACTACTACGTTAAATAATTACAATATTTCTTAAAAAGGATTAGATTAACGCCTTCTTTGGTTTCACCGGACACGATTCACTGCGGAACGCGCTAATCTAAAAGCACGAACAAGCCTTGCACCTTCTAGCTCTGTAGTTGCAATATTTTCCTCAATTTCCGGCCGTCTCTTGCTACCTTTCTTCAATACATTATCCGTCTCCATCTCGACCCCTTCTACACTACCTTTCCTTTTCTTGATCTTTAGCTTTTCCATCTCTCGGTATATAGCTAAGTTGAGCTCTGGAAATTTCCTCTGCTGCTGACCGTAATCACCCTGTATTTTTTGCTTTTTCTAGATTTTTCCCTCGTGTCCTAAGTAAGCCTGCAGAAACGAGTTGCTCTTCACGAAATCAGCAGAGAATAGAAAGGGTTCGTGTTTATTCGTCTCTTTGGTTCACGTTGCGTATTGGTTTCTCGGAGAATCGACGAAACACGAGCCTGTCTAGTCCTCGCTAATTTCGTGAATCGCAACTAGTTTCTACAGATTCAATTATTAGTCTCAATTCTCCGCATATTCAAAGAAAAGGTAGCGAGAGGGAGAACAGTGGAAGGTCGCAGCGCGTTAAAGCCGTGTAAGTAACAAAAGTGGCATAATTACTATAACAACTTAAGAATAAGTACGAGAAACATCTAAAGATTTCCGATGTAGTAACATGTCTTTTCTTCCTAAAAGCATTTGAACAAATAACGATCCGTCACGGCAATCTCAAACGAAACCGGAATGAATAGATTTCAATTTTAGTAATTAATGAACACCATCTAAGCTTAAGCGGAAGCTTTTAACTGTAAATACCACTTATTAATTGTTAGTAAGCTTAATACGTTTATAGCATCTTAAAAAGGCCGCAGTCGGAGAACCGCCTCACGTATGCCAGGTTCACATACCTTCGCAAGGAGATCGGAACCTTATACGCAGGTACGTATGTACACGTATGCGAGCGGGCCAAAACACCTGCTCGAAGAGTATGTAATTGATATCATTATCATTGCGGAGTCGAATATATAATTAGCCGGTTACGGTAGAATCGAGGTTCATTTGTACGTGAACACGGTGAGGTTTACGCATTTCCACCGGTAACTACGAATTTTGACAGTTAGATTCTTGAAATTACCGAATTACCGAGATAATAACGGACAAGAGCGGTCGGCGAGAGACGCAGACGATAGTGTAACAATAACAAGAAGAAAGATGAAGGAGGACTCGAACGATATATTCAAATGTACTAAACGGGTGGGGCTAATATAGTAATTACCGGTTGTTGGTTGCGCACTACGTGGATGCCCCGTGGGAAAGAATCGCCACCGATAACTGTGACAAATGGTAGATTGGGAGCGAAAACGGCCATTAAATTACGATATTTATTATCGGCATAATTAAATTTTGATGAATTTCGGCGATCGTCTGGAGGATTTAAGATTAGATTTTTAGTGCTTTCTATGCGATGATTGATAACATTAACGATGTTTTAATGCATCGTCCGCGTAAGAATGACGTGGTGTAGCCTATAAAATGTTGATTCCTGCGTGTAACAATTAAGGTTGATATATGTTGTGAGCATGACGGATTGACGGATTTCGTTATACGGCAAGTCAAATCAACAATGGGCGAATACTTGACTTTATTTAATGTTCGCCTCTAAATGGAATAAAGGATTTCTAATTATTGCAAGTGAGTATCGCAAGGATAGCGAAAAGTGTAAAACGTTCGCCGATTGATCCGTTTTGCTAATTCGTCGCTCTTATCGAGTATCGCAGCCGCACTATAAACGCGCCTCTAACACGTGCGATACATTCCCTAATACTTCATCTATGTTAGGAGTACAACACATTAACGATCAAATAAATCTGTAGGTATCGTTAACAGTATTTTTAGAGCTTTTCATTTAAAAAATTGCATACTTTGCCGCATCGTCTTTGTGCAACGGCTTTTCATAATCCTCATGTCCATTAAATGCGAAAAACAATCTTATTAATTATTTCTTTAATAAGCTTGATCTTTGTTCGAGACTAGTTGCTTCTTGTTCCCTCTCTCGGGGTAGCGCTTTGTTCAGAGCGTTTGAAATGTACATCAAGTATTTAGATTTATCTCCAACAAGATGAAACAAATGAAAAAAGATAAAATTAAACAACGTATTCGTATTGTCTGAATCCGAGGAGAATAGAGAAAAGCTCACTTTGTATTGTTGGTCCGATCGTCGGGATATTGTTTCGTAAGATTCTATCGTTTGTGCGTAATTTTGTAATAAAGCTCTCTTCCCTTGTTACACCTCTGTGCGGCGTATAATAAGATATTTTTCCATTATCTTAACACTCGATTAACTCTCCAAGTACTCCTTCATGAACTGGACGTATCTGTCTTTAAGTTGTGGTGATTTTTGCAACTCGTTGTAAAATATACTTTTACATATGTACATCCGACGATGCGGCCTTTCATACGTAACATTGGACTATATCGCAATTAATGTTGTTTCATGATAATTGAATTAATAGAATCTCTTTCTCGTTATATAATCGCTAGATTAAATCTGCGTGTTGGTCGTTAATTTTAGCCGCTGCGTTTATATAATAGCCGCCATGTACGTATGTAGTACGTGCACTTCGTTCCTTGAAGCTCCTTTTGCAAGAACGTAGAGTGACATATTATGCGCTAACGTATCATTTCGCGTTGCAAAATAAGATCCTTTTGCATTTAATGCGCTCGTATTATATGTACGAGACGTCATTGCGAAATTCTATTTTAGCGATCCGGACAGACAATGGCTCCAACCTTTTCCGCGCGATTTTATTATTCAACAATTAGCCAACGGTATGCTCGCCGCGCGGTACCGGCCTGTTACGAACTTCTTAACATCCTGGTTGGAATTGAAACCCTTTATAAGGCTAGGAAAAAAATCCAACGGAGCTGTTTACATATATTTATAACAAGGTTCCCCGTTTTTCCCCTACCTTATTCATTAGACGTAAGACGCTTAGCCAACGATATATTGGTTATTTATCAATAGACGTTCTGACAATGAGAGCTCGACGTATTTTTACCAACGCAAAAAGGAATCGATTCCTTTGTACCCGTCGTATTTACCAATTAAAAAACCGAACCGCTCGGTCATTCAACAAACCAGATTCATAAATAAAATATGTATGTACGTAGTCTTGCCTGCGACATGGAGTATTCGCGTCTTTCTCCCGCGAACATCTTGATGCTGTAGTTGGACGGAGATGGCACGTTCGCGTGTGCACTTTTTTACGGCTAATATATACGTATAATTACTGTCAGGATGAAATTTAAGCAAGATGTTCCATGCTACATGATATATAAAATAACCACGATTCAGCGTCGTGCGTGGCTTAAGTTTTCTGTTTGATTAATGAATTCTCGATATGCATATTTTCATTTAGCGATCTTTTATGCAAAATAAGAGAACGACGTCGGTAATCACAATATTAATGAAATGAATACAGTTTTAAGGGCGATTGCCTGTATTAACGGTAATAATGAGCGACGATTATTCATTACTCCTTCATCTGTTCGAAAAGATGTTTTTTAGAAACAAAATCGACACAAAAGGACGATCATTTCTATATTTATAAGCGTTACATTAAAGCATTCATAGATAAAGTTGATAAAACAAAGGGAAGAGGTAACCAATGCAGACTCATAAGGAAGGGTTCGTGTTGTCTCCTGGTATTCCCCGAGCGTCGATAAAACACGAGCGTGTCTAATCGCTACGAAAAAGTAATAATCTCACCAGCCTTTATT
Organism: Oryctes rhinoceros; assembly: GCA_020654165.1. Taxonomy (NCBI): domain Eukaryota; kingdom Metazoa; phylum Arthropoda; class Insecta; order Coleoptera; family Scarabaeidae; genus Oryctes; species Oryctes rhinoceros. Next base: position 1,117,887 of record JAIOKQ010000548.1, on the reverse strand, counting down.
ACCTCTGGTCATGATTAGAGGTGAGCAAGATAAGACGAGACAGACTCGTATCTATTCGTCTTACGATGTTGCATACTGGTTTCTCTGAGAGTCGATAAAGCGTGAGACTGTTTAAACGCTGCAAAGAAGTAATAATTTCACTCGCTTTCGTCATCTCTAGTAATGACTGTGCAGTAAAAAGAGAGATTTTAAGCAATCAAGAAGCGTGGCTATTAAATATTTAGCATTCAGAATTAATTTTTAAAGGTTAAAAAAATATATAATCGATACTATTGTTACCTAACAATTTAAATAATTTAAGGTCGTTTCAAGGCATAGCTCCAGCCTAATTCACTGGCAATCCCACACTTCGTATGTAGATCGATTCACGTTAAACTTACGACACGTCTACGACGTCAGCATCGATCTTTGCCTGAGCCACGTGTGATAAGTGGATAACTGAATAAATACAATAGCGGTTAACAGGCGTAGCTCGTACAAGTGAAAGATGTATTATATCGTGCGGAAGCGTTGCTGTTGCGAACGCTAACTCTCCGTCTAATCAAAAGCTCGTATTTTAGTAGCTTTTAAACGGCGATTTTAAATGCCGAAACCCCGTTCCGCGGTAAACGTATCCACACTATTTAACACAATAAGACAGGATATTTGTATAGCGTTTAACCGTGCAATATACTAGCCCATTAAACGCACAATATAAGTTTAGTTTACCATTAAATTGTGTACTCACTTGACTTTGTGTACGAACGGACGGCCAACATCTTTATTGTGGTGGCACATTCTCCGCAAACACTGCGCGCAGCTTACAATGTACTCTGAAAAGAAAACTGCAATATCGACGTAGCGTATACGACGCTCTACATACACGTATACATATATATATTACTACCATTGTCGTGCATGATATACTAACAGTACATTGTTAGGATCTATACAAAACCACCAACACGCGTTTCTTTGGAGTTTAAGTATATATTGGTATATGTTCTAGGTTGAAGTTTGTTTATGTGCGTTGGACTTCTTTCCTGGATAACTGGAGTATGTACGTGTTCTCGTGGTGATACAACTAGATACAATAGCTGAAACGTATAAGCTACATAGTAAATTTACTCTTCTCGAGGTTGCCGTGACATGCCTGAAAGTAATTCACCAAAGGATTCAGCATCATTGTACGTCCAGGACGCCTCCGCAAGTTTAATCGATTCGAAGTAAACCTTTTAGGTGTGACTTTTAAAAATCATCTATGTTAACGTAACAATTCTTTTCATTAAAATTGGTCCGGCGAACGAGTTAATCGTTCTAATCTGTGTAACGTCTAATAAAAGATCTCGCATACTTCGTTTCTCACGAAGTTAATAAACAGGTATTTATTATATTAACAATCTGATAAACACAAGACATGTTATTTTTAAGACATTTTATCAGCAGCGTAGCTGAAAGGATCACGTCCACAACCGTCTCAAAGCTAAAAAGTCTTCAATGGCTCTACTTTCGAAGGTTCACTAACTTTATCAAATCCCCCTGTAGTCCTTGCGATACTAGTCGCTATTTAATGGCGTTTACTACGAGTACGTTAATAGCGATTCGACCTATCGCATCGTTTCCCGTTAATTTATGTTGTTTAAGAGTTTCGATGAAATACAGCAATTAATAAAATAATGGCCCTAACAGAGGGAATCGTATATTAAGTTAATCAACGAGACGAAACATTAAGAACGACCGGACGACCGGCGAGATTTCCCCTATTCCGAAGAGCCGTCGCGTCGTCAGTTCGCGTTGTCATCTTCGCGAAGATACGCTGGCAGAAACCTACATACGTCCGCACGCACGACTTTATCGCATCGGGTGAGATTCTCCGGCAGTCGGATTTATATCGGCCAGGTAATAATTTTATTCAGAAGCCGTAAGTACAATACAACACATGTAAGGGATCTTTATGGGATCATGTGGCCATCAAACTTGATGTACAACAGCTGTATTCACACCGCGCTCCTACCACTAGGCCGTAACTTACGCAAATACGCCTATCTCTTCCTACGGCCGCGCACACGTACGCTTACGCACACACGAATACACGCTCCCGTCCACAATAAACATAAATATACACATCGAATGCGAAACAAACGTAGAGTGGAATAAGCGGTGTGCGATGAGGACTGGCAACAATAGCGGAAGAACGTAACGTTCGTTCTCTTTTCGACGGTAATTGTAGGCTTTAAACGCGTGTCCAGTATCGATGGAATTTTAATAGTTAGATGTAATATGATCTAGTTCATGATGTGTGGATAATTGCCCAAATTTAAATGAAAGTTAACTTAATCTAATCTTGCTTATGTTGCGATGCCGGCCTTAAGAAGCGGAAACAGTGAAACACTTTGATAACACCATTATTTCTTTAGCGATAAAGTTTTACTGAAGACGAGGATGGCTTATCTGTCGAAACGTGCGTTTAGTGTTAGCGAAGTATTGGGATAAGGGTGTCATCACTTATGGTTTGATGCTCCTAACTTTCGTAAGTGATTTGTCACCTTGTATGTCCGACGTGCTAAATAGGTATTCGAAAGGCAACTGTTGCTAACCGTGCACGTATAGTCTCAACGAAAATACTCGCTGTAACCTGCATTGTTGTAATACTCCAGATGTAGATACTTACGCACGAAGTACACCCATAAATATCGCTATTTATCAATCACTGCCACGTATAACAGTTAATAATATAATATGGAGGCATTAACTGCATAATTAATCAAAAATTTCAAATTCACCCATCGTTATTACTATTACGCTCACATTTATCAATACTGCAGCGACGTACGGTAGAAAAAATCAATTACCCAGCTATAGATATCAACACGTATCTGTATTAAAAATGGTAATTTCAATTTATCCTGGCCAATACAAGACGCTTAGTGTTCAGCACTTAAGTAGTTGACGTTGATAAATGGACCGTTTAAAAAAATGTATATATTGAGATGCGAACGCTTTCGTGACAGTGATGCGCTTTCTCTCTCGCGCTTTTTACTTTTCTTTTCATTGTTACGGTACCAGCTCCGTCTTCCACACATTGTTTAAAGGCCTTACATTAACATTAAAGTTGGACTTATCTTCGACTTCCTGTTTAATACCGATGTTCCTTTTATAGCGTTAGCTATTCCTCTGTTGCGATTGAGCTTTTATTTAGTTTTATACGTTTTGAATGTTATTCGTCCAACATAAAGAAATAGAAAAGCTCGCTGCCCATTAACATTCTGCATAGAAAACAAACGCTCATACGTGAGCAGCATCGACAATGATTACAAATTCGCCGCAATCAAGATGGCCCCTATACAGAAGCTCGTGGTCTGACTGACTTACCTATCTATAAATTAGTGGCTGCACCGGAGCGCCGCTCGTCATTCGCAACAGTTGGCATTAGTGTCGTAAACGGCTCGGGATCGGTAGAAAGGGTGTGCCTTTTGGCGCAGTCGCCTTGTCACAGACTAATTACTAATTTATCGCGCAGATATCGGCAAACAGATAAGACAGCGCATACATATGTATGCATGCGCTAGAATACGCGATGGTTGTAATTGCCTTATTATGCACTCTCTCGGGAGATCGAGAAATGGGACGTGCTGTAGATGCAACGGGCAACACGGCTAATGACGCCGTTTTTATACGATGACTATCTCGCTACTATGGTCGGGATTAATTAAGAGATGAGATAAAACGTTCCAGTTCGATGTTTATTTAGTGAACGGGGTAGATGATAGATATCGCCGAAATAATAACCGCGAGGTGATATCTTCGCCTTGTTGAAACTTTGTGAAATAATGGCGTGAAAGAGGAAGTCAAAAGAAATCAGTTAATACGAGAAACTTAAGTTCGCTTTTGTTGAACGTTGACTTCGCTTTTGCTCTCTTCGGCGGACATGCTTATAATTGATATATGGAATTTGTTTTGGTACCGTGCACATATATGTTAGTAAGGACATCCTTCTTTTAATGACGACTTATCGGTGCATTTTTCTTATTCTCACGTAAGTATGATTGTTCGGCTTATTCTCGTGACATTTTCACCATCCTTCGTTCCCTTAATTCAAAAATTTAAAGCACTTTAGATTTACTCGTTCACTTTAGTTTACAATCACGCATACAATAAGTCATTTGGACATCAGCAGACCTACGAAACCGATCCGATTTTAAGTTTATTTAACCCTGCAGCGAATACATTACGTCTAACAGGCGAAGAACGTCGCAAAGTAACCAGAAATAACTTGCACGCTATACTCAGGAGACGATACCTTCGAAAAGCCATCAATTGCGGCGATCAAATTCTCCGTCCCTTGAAGGAATTGCATACGTTTTAACGGAATTACATCGACATTGAGGTCCGCTTATGTGCGGACGTTATCTAAAGCGCCTCGCGATATCGTATTCCCGTTAATCTGAAATTGCGAAATGGCGTTGGCGACGCACGAATACGCGTACGCGCGGACACTTCCAAACGAGCGTCCCCGTGTGTGCCTTATTACACGCGGATTGTAATAAAACTTGCGCCAGTCGTCTTAATAGGTGTACAGGATCATTACATATCTCACCGCGGTTTCTTGCTAGTGATGATTATAATTATTACAGTGTGATTCGAACGGGCATAAACGACACTGAAGACCATCTTAATGCGAATGCTTCGAGAGATTTACCGCGACGGCTCGATGCGGCGTAATTTACTGTTGTTTTTCTATGAAGCGATGGTCGTTGGTTAGATTAAATTTTTCTTGTTTATGTTGAAAAGTTATTGCTGGAATAAACTGATGATTTTGGGACTTACATACGATCCTAACCAAAGTGAAACGAGTTAAAATAGATCGTTTAATCACGTAATGATGATTCTTAAGTACGCTTAATTACACTTTAAATGAATCGGTTGAGAATTACGCACAACTAAGTCCTACGTTGATGATTAACAGGTTAGGATGAATGAATCGATCTCGGTAGTTCCTATAAAAGGCTGTTTCCCACTGTTGTTCGACCTGTATACCTCGAGCCTACCGACAATATTCAAATATTGTAAGCGCCATCTTTATACTGATGACACGCAGCTATTTACCTGCCATTTAAACCGTCTCAATATATGAAAGGCTAGGAACGGATTAACGAAGACCTAAAGCATATTTGTAAATGCTACGAAAGTCATCAGCTCTCTATTAACTATTATTATTAAATGTTTCTTCGCCCGAAGTACATTGACGATGTGCGTCAATGAAACCTGGATCTCTCTACACGGACTCATGCTTGCGATTCCACCGTTTAACCAGAGGAAATATGGTTTAGTTTAAATTCATTTATGCGGAACGCTAATATTCTCATTGGCCCGAAGATGTACGTATAACATAAACGAATGGGCCAATTTACGCCCTGCATAGAATCCAACTAACGACTAGAACGAGAAGCTTTTCGATGAAAACAGAAAAAAAGGCTAATTACACGTAAAGCGTTGCATCCATCTGCCGGCCGAAACGCGCCGTTAAGAAACTCGAAGCTATTACTATGTTTGATTACCTAAACACTTATCTTAACCGCATTGTTGGAATTTAATTTATCACAAGAGCCGAGAAAAAGCGCGAACGTCGGTGCAGTTCTTTAGTGCACGGGCAGTAGCGTTACGAATAGCAAATTATAATTTATATATGTTTATAAATCACGGTGTATTATACAGGCTTCGCATGTTGATTACCATTTAGCGTATAATTTCTGTTTGTGGTATTTTTACTGTTGCACAGTCGGCGAGCCCGAACGAGCGATCGCTCGCAATTATTTCTTCCTTCGAGACGCATAAATTCCACTCTTCCGATACGTTTTCCATGTATTAGTCAAATTTAAATTAACCAATTTATGCCGGGAGATCGTACATGCAATATTAACGATTTTTACATAAATAATGTATTTATTATTTTAATATATTGCCCGCACCAGAAGCCCACCAATCTTTTCCTTCTCTGTCCTCGTCCTTTATTAATGCCTAGTTAATTATTTCTTCTTTCGCTCCGCGTAGATGTCTTTTTACAGTAGCGCTTGCTTTTGAAATAAAACAAACTTACTGAATTTTTAATTAGCGGCGAGGATAAATTCAGAGTAATGGCGTGTATGTGCAGTTGTTTTAATGGCTCTTACCCATCACGCCATAAATTTTATTACGTATGAGATGTTTTTATTGTAAACTGGCGGGCTACATGCCTCTGTTCTGCACGTTGGAATCATGGGAATAACCGATTGCTATCTTTGCAGCTTTTCTTGCAAATACATCAAATCGTGCATTACGTTAAAGCAAAAAAAAATGCATTAATTGCTCACTCTTTTTTAATTATCTGATCATCGCGATTATATTAGGCCTGATGGAGAAGAACGTTCAGGCGGATGTCGTTTCGATCGAAAGGTTACAAAGAAGATTGAAAGGATTTCCACGTTCAAGACGTTCGTGAGACTAAATTCCTTGAAGTGAACCTATTTAAACTTCCTCTTAAGACCAACAGATAACGATCGAAGCAATTTTGCATACGGTAGCGGAATACGAACGATAAAATCGCAACTTACCTCTGCAGATAAGCACTGATTATTTCAGGTTGGATAAAATCCAAGAAAAATTCCCGGAAACCATTTACGCGGTCCACCAATTCGGGATCCGCTTCTCCTGCATCACAACGCAATATTATTCCCGGCAAACGGTGCGTTTTAATGTACCATTCTCATCCTGCTTTGAAGGCGATCTTAAATCACTACCTTCGGCGCGGTTTTACAGGTCGAGAGTGTTAAATCGAACCGGCGTATTTAATGATATCCATGACCGAATCAGCCGCCGTAACTTACAGCGGTAAGCGGTTCTGGTTTTGGCGTGAAATCTTAAGAATTTTAATAACAAAAAGCGCGATTAAAGAGATCGCTCGGTATTGGACGCGTAATCGGGATAGAACGGGAGGACCGCGAGTATGAAGCCGTTTAAGGATGCTTAAGATGAAAGAGTAAGAACGCGGAAATCTTCTTCCGAGAAACAACGCTCGGTACTACCGATATCTACGCAAATGCGGTGATTGTTACTCTATTATCTAGGTTGTTACGCCTTCAGTGCCCGTAGATAGGTGTCGACTATTGGCAACTTTTTATTATTGCAAGTGCGAGACCTCAGGGCCTGGCGTAGAATTTTCTACTTCTGTGTAAAAGTTGAGATTTTAACGTGCCAAACATTGTATTGACACGGCGCCCTTAGTTTTACTTCTTTATCTGAGAAGAACCTCCGAGGTGGGTGGTAAACTGGTTTCAGTTAATTGTTACGGTGACTTTCATTAGCTACCTCTAAGATATTGGGATATTGCAGCGTTGTTAAACTTACAACAAAATTACGCGACGCATACTTACTTAGATACGAAAGTTGGTTCAAGACCATGGACGAAATCGACAACATTTAATACATTAGCTTTCCACGAACGGGGAAATAATCTTTTAAAGGTATTACCATTAGAATGACTTTCGTTGCTGATCAACTCAGCTTAACCGGGAACATCGCCAGAACCAGAACGGAAAATACGCTGGCTAGACGACGTATTTAGTCTGAAATAAAGTTTTTTTTTCCCCTCTCGGTACTTATGTTTTATTTAACGTATACCTATTAGAGCTTAAAGAGTACTCTATTATTTTAAAGCGAGCTATTGTCTAGTTATAGGTATACGCGGACTTCTTATTGCCCCGTAAAAGAAATAAACCTGTCATTATTGCTCGCATTTTCCATAACGATCGTGATATAGCTTCTATAATTTGGAAGCTTAAATAACGGTTACGACGTGAATAAATTTCGTTAATTGTACGAAATAACAACCGTGCGTAATTCATAATCACCGCGGCGTACACGTAGAACTTTAGCTAAAGCTTTATCACCTCTTCACCTAGACGAACGTAATTCGATTCGAAATTACCCGCTATCCGCTCGGTGAACGCTCTAAACGAAAACGCAAGTTTCCCATAAATATCATCATTAAGACCGTTTGAAAAAGTACGAGAAATCCATAACCGCGGTTCGCCGCCGTTGTACACACGTAAAGCAACGATCGCCGGAGAAATACGGTTAATCTGTATAATTACAATTCTTACGCTACTACCACTTCCGCTCTGGGGCTTGAAAATTGATGTAAGCGTTACGCCGATAATGAATTTTCTTGCGTCGTCCTCTTCGGCGAAGAATTACGCGAGTTATAGCCGCTTATTACCTCTTCTCTACAAACAGTACGGCGTTTTTAGCAACTCGCGTATATTTGATGGCGTATACGCGCCGGGTAGCGGTTATTGCATTTTCAAAACTGATGATTACATCGTGTTACGGACTTTGAAGATAAGATCTATTCAATTAAGGCGCGCAGGATTTATTCAATATCGTCACTGATGGCCGAGGTTAAACGTTTTATCCGCGCGTATGTTTGTCGCTGTCCGCGATAGGGATCTGCGCGAAGTGCCGATAGAAAAATTCATAAAGGAAGCCATTTCAACTGGCGATCGATAATCTACATCCCGATAACTTTCGAGAGACGTCCGACGTGATTACGAAATCGCCTACATTTGCATGATCGAACGTAGAAACATCCTCACCTTGAATGTTTTCTAATTTTAATTGACAATATAAGTAACGCTTTAATGAAATGCAAATTAAACGAAATGATTTGTTTGGGAACGGCGTAAAAAGCTATAAGTCGTAAAGAACTCTAAATCTACGGATGCGATCGACATACGTGTGTAACACGTTACTTGTTCGATGAACCGCTAACTTTAGTTGTTCTCTAAAAAAATCATTAAAGGCTAATATTAACGGCTTTGTTGAACGTGTACATTATTTCGCGTAACTCGTCAATTGGAAGTTTTAACAATGTCATTATGAGCGGAACTCTGAAGTTTTGGAATAGGTAGTTCCTGTTGAACCGGAAGTCGTTACCAACTCTTTTATTTTAAATACAACGGGATACTTGTACGGCGCTCGCAGATCGTGAAGCAAGCAATCTGCGGCCGCAATTGCTGCACAGGTTCTTCGCAAATATTTCGACAAATTATCTCATCCGTACACGTTTCTACATTTCTGTTCAGCTTATGGGTCGCGGCAATCCCAGAAAACCGCCACGTTACATCAATGTATTAATTTACCGTCTACATTACTTCCTTTGTGTTTACATTGAATTATGTCCTCGACGTTAAGTAGCAGGATGCCAATTAAATAAAACAAAAAAGGTGTTGGCTGAATCTCAACGTACATCCTCTCTGCTTATGGCGTTAACGTACAAACACATCACAACAATATCGACTGAACTGAACAGTTCCCCGATATTAAAACCAATAAAATCTCTAACTCGGCCAATAAACTATCACTTTCCTGAAGCGGACGCGGAACGGCGGAATCGAAGAAATAACAAATCGGGCGATATATCACGGGTAGCCGGGACATCTTGGGCATTTTACGGCCCATTAAATCATTAATTAACGACAGCACTGTCTCGGTTTATTTTAATATATTGGATGCTGTGACCTTTTCGGTAAACGCGGCCTGCTGAGATCGGCGTCGTAATGAAATTGTTTATTGGGTGGAACATTAGGTGATTTCAATGGATATACCGCTCGAATAGGGTTACTTTTTCACCAAATATAAAAATCGTTCTCGCGTTCACGTTTCCATGTTATATGACAAATACATGTGTGATACGAACACTTCTCGGCTTTACGATTTCGCGGCGTCCTGAAAAGGTTAATGTATGGTGTACGTTTATTTTCTAGTTATTTTCAATTAAGTTGCTGTACCGCTTTTTTCTTTAAATGTTGAAGATCGTTGTGACGCATGTTACTGACTGATACGTTGTTTCGTTCAGACAACATGTGGTCGCTATGATTCTGGTGAAATGGATCTAGTTTCCCATAAAATTTGCCGCTTGGATTTATTCAAACAGTTAAATAACGACAATTATAATTTTACGTGACCAAAAGGAAGGATCGTCTTACACTACGGTAAAGCTTATATGTCCAAAATATTAGAAACAGTCCAGACAAAGCACACGATTTTCTTTTATTTCCGCGCGCAAACGAGGTTTTACATTTTACATCGGTCGAAGATATCGGCGATGCATTTGAAATTGAAATAGATAAGCTATCATCGGAAGACTGGAAAAAATTTCTTAAAGATTGGTTTTTAACTAAACATTTCCATTATTATTGAGGCGCTCAACGGAACGACGTGTAGAAACTCCGTACGTTATCTATATCACGTCGAAATTCGATATCATTGGCCCTGAAGACGATCGCGAGACTGTAAGCATCTCTTAGCGTCACCGCGGTGTAAAATATGGCAACAACATGGTTCTTACGGCCAGCCGAATGGGTTCAGCAGGATGCCTATGGTGATTTTCAAAGGAAAGTTTCCTAAATGCCAGAACAAAGAAATTTTGTCTATTTGTTTGTGAATTTTCTTGTGTATCAACAGGTCGATTACATTTCCGATCTTACCGGAAGTGATACTTATCTTAAATGGAATTCTTTAATTGAAGCAGACATCTAACTATAGCATAAGAAATATTACCATACGCAACAATCGAGAAGTTGATATTGTTATACAAAGTTGAAAAGGAGAAAGGGCCAAGTTTTCTCGGGTGGCGCCAAGTTGATTCGAACAACGAGATCGTAATAGTTGCCAAACTGTAAAAACTCAAACTTACGTCGTTGTATATTTGTATTTATCATTTTTTTTTTTCTTATTTTTACCTGCTTCTATTGATTCTTTTTTTCTTTCTCTAAGTTTGTTTAAATTTAAATAGAAACCAGGTGACCGTTGTTCGTGACATAAAAAGCATAAAAAAACTGCTTCGGCGAGGTCTTCGTAACACAAAAGCTAATTGCTAGAATTCTCGGAATTCTCGATATTTGCGGCGTTAAAAATTCTCCATCCTTTTAAAAGCAATTCACTACGTACGCAAAGACCAAAATAACAATATTTATCAAATATTACGCCATCATCATCATACTTGTACCTAGATGGACCTATACAGTATTTGCCTAAAAAATTCTAGATACTACTTGATTGGCTAGAAAGCACACCACTCTAGCAGAATGCAAAAGGCCAATTAAGAATCTAACCTTCTTTCTTTCCTTTTTTGAACTTGATGAACTATGATGTTGGTAAAACTTCTGATCGCAATTACTAAAAAGCATACAGATGTACGTCTAGCCTTTCAGATTTGTTCGACCCGGCGCTGCAACCGGGCTCCGATAAAGCTCTCTCGACGAGATTACAAACCGTTTCAGTGTTCATGTTGTCTCCTTCACCGAGTATGTGTGTCGGTTGCGAAAGGCAATATTTACAAAAAAAAATAAAATCATTTACCAACGGGTAATCCCAATCTCGACTTGAGTACACCTCCTACACGCTCACAAACAAAAGACTCGCCTATTCGTATTTTCAGATGGAGCGCTAACTTTATCATCAGACACAATAATTAATTGTGTGTAGCGGAAATTAATTAAACGCAAGAAGTGAACAAGTTGATACGTAAGTACGTATGCTTGCATGGTTGCGAACAGCTCAAGTTTTTAGCCAGATGAATATGTACATACGTACGTAAGTACATTGTTATCATCAGCACGGCTTTCTATTTGTAGGTGCTAATCAAAAAGCTCATTACAAATGTCGGGCACTTGCGCAATCGACATTAGAAATTAACACACGTACGTACGGTTTCATAGTGTTAATTATCTCCTTCGAAGACAATAAATCTTTCCATCCGAAAAAAATTAAATTACTCAATTTTAGTTCTACACCCAGTTGTTATAACTCCGTAAATTTCACCGTAATTTCGACAAATTATAGCTCTACTTCAAACATCTACCTGGTTATTTGAGCTACACCCATGTTGATATTGCAAGAATGGGTTAACTTTAAATAGGTGATTAGTATTGCATAGATAGAACGAAAACCTGTAATTTACTAGTAATACAAAGGCTCTTTTACTGTGCAGCTCATTCATCAAAAGAATGTATCGTTCGCAATGATATTAGCATGTTAAGGAGTTTTAAGTCTCTCTCGCTCAAATTAAAACCGGCTATTATCGAAGGCTTAGAAGAGCGAAGCGACGTTTTCTTTTCCTCGTCCTCCGTTCTTCTTCGGACCGTTAACGTTAAATGCGAGTAACTAAGAAGAAAGCAATCGGCTCGTGTAGGAATTGAAGAATTTCCGATTTTTGAAGGGTTACGTCAGAATAAATCTATTTAGTTGTTGTGTCTTATTTGGTAAGGTTTGCAAATTACGATTACCCGTTACTGTTGTTCTCTTTGGCGACACCACGGTGAGGTATGACATGCGTGATGCTGCAAACGATCTCGAAACATTCGAACGAAAACCATTCCATATCGAATATAAACGAATTAGCGATGCCCGTGACTCAACACCAAGAAACTTCAAGCGATACGTAGAATATCGCCTAACACGCTTCTTCCATCCTTAAAAACACGACGTAACAGAGAAGTAGCGTGGTCGAGTATTGCTTACGGCTTCGTGCTCTCACCACGTGGATCTCTTATTGTTGGATAGCTACCAAAGTACTGCGAAATGTTTATCGTGATTAGCGTCCGCAGCGGTAAGTACCGTACAACCGCAATAATAGCACGGAAACCCAATGAAAGATAATAATAAAAAAGAAAAAAAATGATCCGCGATTGCATTTGTCTATATATCCGTAGATACAGATAAGCATCGAATAATTTATTGGCGGTAGGTGTTGTACGGTGTGGAACTGAAAAATGCCAGGTATTCGGATAATTTGTCCTGACAGGCTACTTAATGGGTTTTGTGTGTTACGGCACGCCTGCACCTAAACGCCTAGAGAAAAAAGCGCGCACCACAAAAAGAGTTTATCTATCTATTGTTCTCTGTATTTTCGCGTGATCTTATCTATTTTAAATCGTTAAATTGTAAAGAACGAAAGACAATGGTAAAACATTGTAATGTAATCGGGGGGTCTATTTCGATCGTTAAAAGTACCAAGTGACCTCCTCCTTACGTACGATTCATTTTTATAATAGCGAGCTTTTCCTACTCCCTTCGGTATAATTCACAACAAGCCGCATAATGTAATAATAATAAAGCGCGCCTTTCCCGCACATCCAAGGTGATAGTAATAAAAAAAAAAAAGTAAAAGAAATACAATTGAATAGCAAAATAGGAAAGGATAGGAAATAGGAAAGAATTCAGTCATAGACTAAACAAGAGGAGGTTGCTCGTTTAAAGTTTTCTTTCTCGAAGCTTCAATAAGCATGTTGTTTATCGGGAAAAAAATATACGAACGAACAAAAATAGAATCAGAAACGCACGTAACTATAGCTAACGATGATGATTCCAGAGTTAATAAAAAGAGAAAGCATTCAAGAACGTAGTTGATCAAGATTATCAATGATTAATTATTTATCAATAACGAAATAACCTTACTTATATTCTCGAGATATAATTGGTTTCAAAAAGAAACGACATCCCATGTTCACGTTCATCCGTAACAGGTTGAGTTGCGTTCCACACATTTATCCATTAGAGTAGATAAAAAAATAAAAGCAAGGATAATCGCGTATTACGACACAAAAATACCAAATCAGTGTGAGAAATATGCGCAAATCTCAAATGCGAGCAGCTCTAGCAGCTAACGAGTCAATTAATAAAATTCGAGTATTATTCAATTAATTAGTAACGTGGCCCCCTCCCCGTCTACCGATCTACGCAGGATATTTTTTGCCGAAGTAGACAACTAGCGCGATAAGGTTAACTAAACCAGAAGAAACTCGCGACTTATTCATCTGTAAATTATTAAATTAATTAAAATAAAATGGAGCCAGACGTTAATTGGTTTTGCGGTCGCTTGTCTCAACGTTCTTCAATTTACTGCTTTCCTCTTCTCGCGTCGGATCTCGATTCGGTTTTCATTAAAATCGTACTAATAAATTAATCCTTAGATTTTTTTTAGCGCTGCGGTGATTGCGTCTAGTGCAAGAGGTGATTACTTCACAAAGACTAACGGTTGTATTGTGTTAATCCACGATTAGGCAAATAAGTTACGTCGAATAAACCTAAATCGCGAAACTCAAGGGTCTCAATCTTTACCATCTTTTTGTTAGATGAGGTGATCTCTGCTTGCTGATTGAAATGATAATAAATAAAATAAAATAAATAAAATTCTTCCTGTGCGTGACTCTATCAGATCCTCGATAGTTGAAATTTACATGAACAGCTGCGGATGTATGGCTGACATTGTTACCCGGGATCTTAGCTAGAATCAACGATGTAGATAACCAACCACATCGGCTGAAGATCAGAACACTGCACAAATCGTCAGTCGTACCGCATTACGGATCAAGTCACTTCTACCTTTAACAAGAAAGAGGTGATCGTCATGGTAGTCTTGATCAAGGGGAGAGGTCAACTTCCGCCCTCGGATCCCTCAACGACTGAAGATCCTACACCATTGTAAATGGGGCGGTGTCTTCAGAGAGAAGCATAATATCTGGAGTCCGCAAGGATCAGCGTTAGGCCCATTTCTGTTCGCGATCTACGTTATGGACATTCCAAATGATTAACTCCATCTACGATGATGATGATCTACGCAGCAATCCTGGCAACTTCGAAGAACTTGACTATCGAACTTGCGCACGACGCCCAGGAAGACGCAAGCGATTGTTTCCCATGATCAAAGCCATGATCGAATAACAAGATCGGGCATCTTGAGATAATTAGCATTTGTGTAAGTAACCTGTACAAAAAAATGTATTGAGAAAGCAAATAAGATCGTAAACCTCCACTTAAGGGGGAACTCACCGACTTGGTTGGATGTTGGTAATTTATTAAACCATCGTATATGTGATAGAGCTCTCCAATTCAACAAATTGGTTCCTTTATAAACCTAATTTATCCTGAAAAAAAAAGAAAGCGATAAATTTTAGAATTCCTTAAATATTTAAAGCCAAGCAAGATAATTACATCTTTGATCTGGGAATCTTTGAGGGTCACGACAAGCCAATACATTGGACGTTATCGTCGAAAAGGAACAGTACCTGAGTTTGCGGTAGCCACGAAAGGATTGGATCATCAGAGTAGCAGATATGACCATTCGTTTCCATCGCTAGAGCTTGGCGTCTTAAGCTCCAAAAGGATCGATAGTTGCCCTAAACGCAATAATGAGTTGTTCCAGTTTTTAAGAAAATATTTTTTTCCGATATTTTCTATAAGCTAACCTCCTTGAATAAAATAAGTCTGCAAATTTACAAATTTTAAATCTGCTTAGTTTTTAATTAATGTAAGCTACTCCTGTAACATCCTGTATAATACATAAGCAATTAGTCAAACGTGTTACAGAATTTTAAAAGTCGCTGTAATATTTTGAACTGTTACGTTCTCATAATAGGTACGCGTATGTTGCACGTGAATTGTATAAATAAGCAGTCTAATTCTAGGTTTAACTCTATTATTTTTATCTTGTCTTCTTGCGAGACGTATATAACATTCCTGAAGTATGCAATTAATAGATAAAGATCTTCCAACGTCGAGACACTAAAAAATAATTTCTTGATACGACGACCGATCGTTTTTGTTTAAAAGAACGTTCAAATTTAAAGAGAAAGAGAGAGAAACGACGACCTCCGCCGGACTCGAAAGCATACCCAGAGAAGAATATAACTCGCTATTCAGCACTTGACATTTCATTCGGTCCGTGCCCAGCTTTCCCGTATGAAAATGTACCGGCGATAGAACGGAAGGTGGAACTTACTAAATGGATGATTTAATTTACATACAAAGCTATCTATAAAGTGACAAAATGAACGCGCGCCGTACGTGATTCTCATTATGTTCGAGATGGAATATTTCTAATATCGTATTCGCCGCCGTTTCGATCGTGTTTTTCGGCGTACCCCGGCGTTCCTTCGAGTTTGCACAATGGCGGCGATTGATTTAGAAATGCGATATTTGCATTTTTAAAGGATACGTCACGTTAAGGCGGGGGGACCCGCTAACTCTTTAAACATACAACACACACACACACACACACATGCGCCGGTATGCGTATCGAACGTTTGTTGATTGAATACGCGTGGATCGTGAATCAGCAGATATGAATCGGTAAATGTGTTAAATGAGCGGTTATGATGCAAGCGGAACATTATAAATGTCAAACGAGAAAAGCAATGAACTGAGTTAGTATCTCAAGTGCCAAATGTGACTAGTAATTATTGTATTGATACCACAAACATCGTTTATGTTAGTTTTATTTACTTACAGGCTAGACTTATTGCAGCAATATAAAAGAAGTTACCGTACTTATTAGATGTTGAGCATTCGGTTATTAAAAATTGTTGAATATTAAGCCTTAAATTGAAAGCGTATCGATTTCAATGGAGACCACATTCAAAAAATTAAATAAATTTTACACATAAAAATGTCCATTTTTCCTTGCCAAAAGCTACAATTCCGTCATAGAACATCCTTTTAACAATATTCAACTACTACATAAAGAATTACAAGAAGTATAAGTCACTTGACTAAAGCTGTCTTGAAAAGGACCAACTAAGCTTAATTAATCTAATTATTGGGTCCACTTGATGCATATCTGTTGAATCCTGCGTACTTTTGCCCCGGTTTCGCTCATATTTCACCTTCTTTAACTCGGCAGCCGTTTCAGATATAAGCATTGCATTCTTTTGCGACGAATTATAATGAATCAGCTAGAATAAGAACACTTTGCCGATTACAAATAGCCGCAATTAACGGTATCGGCTCTCATCCGTATCGGTACACGAATAATTTAAAATTCCGATACTTTCAAATCTCGATGTTAACATCGTAACGATCGCGTTTGATCTGGATAATAAAACAGATCGCTAAAGCCGGGAAGGTCGCCAATAAAAATTGATAGCGATGGCAATGACGGGCAGAAGAGAGGAGCTCGTCCACGGCGCCACTGGTCGATGTAAGTCGTTAACGGCGGAACAAATTAATTCATGGATCTCTGGTCTGTATATTTCGCCTTAACGTATTGTATTTTATATCGGTGCGCTTGTACAACAAGCAGCGAGGGTATCTCTAATAAGGATCGTACTTAGATTTAAGCACGGAATAAAAGTAAATGTCCCCTAGTTTGCATAATCGGCGATGATGTCGGCCAAGATTGTTTATTGGTAATTACCGGTTGTTAATAGTCGGCCTTTTATAACCCCGAACCGATACGATGAACCAAATGGAAATAACGCGTATGTACGTACATGTTCGGTACTATTATTATTATCGCCGTCAGATTTTTATTACTATTATTGTTATTGCTGTACTCTATCGTTAGTCTTATCATTATTTAACACTATGTACTTGTTTACAACTCGACGAATGCTTGTCAGTCATTAAGGAGCAATAAACATCTCATCGTGGTGTTTTCGCTAATAATAGCTGTAATGGAAGATGTGCATTGGTAAAATCTGCCCATTGCTCATAGTCGATAAAGCGGAATGCTGAGATTAAACTGTAAATGTAAATTTGTTCAAGGATATGAGATATGCCCAAATATCCCCGGAACGTGCACTAAAGCTTTCTGGTAAAGTTAATAGACACTTATCTTTGACAATGTGTACATTGTATATTCGAGCATAAACAAGCGATTTCCTTATTAATTCCATCCATCCAACTATCGTGATTGACCAAACAACTAGTCGTATTATCGTTATTATTGGAGAGGACAAAAGCGAGTGAAATCATACCTTTTTACAGCGACTAGACAGACTCGTGTCTATTCGTCTCATAAGAAAGGGTTCGTGTTGCCTACTGGTTTCTCCGAGAGTGGAGAAAACACAGAAATGCCACTTCAAAACCGCATAAAAGTGAAGTTAGGTAAGATAAGTTTTAAAGTTTTGCGGGTTATTACTTCTACTTCTTATTAAAGCACTGGAACGCCAAACGTAAGCTTTATTTGGGAATACAGCGCGAAAAAAGTAAAAAATATGTCATTCCGAACATTGTAAAATAAAATAGAATCTTTTCCCGGAGACTAAGGCCGTAATATGTGTAATCAGCGTCTGTAGTATTGGTGGTTACCCGTAAAGAATCCCAACCGCTTAAAAGGTCGAGTAAAGAGCAATAAAACCGCTTTATCTCGCGAGGAAAGTTACAATTGCGGCCAGAAGAGCCACCATCGTTGTAACGTATAAAGGTACGACAACTTCCCCAAGAAGCAAGAGGGTTAAACATAACCAAAGTAGTAGTTAGTGTAGTTAAAGCGAATTATAGAAGTGCCCCAAGTTGGTCACTATGGTCGGGAGAAGCACGCACCAGACTCACGAGGGCGAGAAGACGGTGTCGATTTCCCGCCAACGAACCGCACCCATCATCATAATAAGTCGTACATATTCGATTATTGCTGTTGCTCAAATGAATTTCATGAACGTTAGTAGTTCAATAAAATTACTGTTCAGTTTCACGTATTTTCGTCGGTGTATTTTCCTCTGTGACTAAATTTGATTATATTCTGACTAGTACAACAGTTAACCGTTCCATTTTTAATGCATTCTAATGAGCAAAAAATCTTTTGCATAGACCCAACAAAACCGTATCGATTAGTTTAGTGAGGGTATGCGTAGATGTCGATGTGGGGAGAATATCAACGTTTCTTTCGAAAAGAATTCAATCATGGGAATAAAGGCGTTTTCTAAACGCATCCTACACGCAAATTTTCAGAATCTAAGATCTAGCTATCCGTGTGTAAATTGATTAGCCGATCGTGACGCGTCCCGCATTCGGAGCGTGTTGTATATCGAATCTTCCTCGAAGACGACGAGAAAAAAAAGAACGTGAATCGTTCGAGGTATAGCATGGCCAATTCCGTCATTAGTATTTAGCCATGCGGTAGAGAGTTGATCTCTTCAAACGGCCGGGTGATTAATAACACGGGCGTGTTTCATAAATACATATTCTGGGCATTCGGATGACTTCTGGTACAACGACGTTGCCGCAAAATATGTAACGGAATTTTGATATAATAATTAATGGTGGGTGGTCATGTTCTCGGATGTTGTTCCTTCGCCTATACACCGCCGGTATCGTGTGTACGGACTACGCACACACGTATATCTATAAGTTCATGCTTATAAGTATAGAGGTATCTACCTGATGGTTATTTATCAAACCGGGTATATATTCAGAAGCGAATAATAATAAACATCGATGGTAATTAAGGTACCGTTGTCAGAGATTGTTATCTGATCATAAAATACCAGCGAAATCGACTTTTTGTTCTTTTTTCTTTCATTTTTTTTTTTTTGGCTCTGTTACTTCTTTTTCACATGCAACATTACAAGAGTACGACCGCTATTTAATTATTACTTTAACGCGTTGGTACAACTTAAATTACTGCACCTTTTTTTATGAACGCTTTTACGGAGAGTTTTCTGAAATTGCCGTTTACAGTTGCACACGCTAGAATGAAAACGCCTTGTATTGTATTATCGATATCTGTCAATATTTTGGAGAGATTCATCGATTAGTCTTGTTTTGAAAGCTGTTGAAGGTGAGAAAATTTGTATATTTGTGGACTTATGAAAAAAAGAGATAAATATCGACCAGTCTTTTTCTTGGATGAGAAATCATCCCGCAATTATCAAAGAGAAGTTAGCTTCGGTTCTTAGATGATTCAAGTTTAATGCACCTAAGCACGTCCGAAGCTGACTACTCGCCAGTTTACTAATCCTGACTGAACATATTTGATACATCCTTCACGATTCAAATCGGCCGTCGGGATGGATAATTTCAAAGCAACATCTGGACACGCTTAAGCGCAATACGAGTGAGTTTCTACGGCCTTATGTGACATAATGAGACGTTCCAATCGGTAAAATGGTTTTTCCGCCGAACGTGCTCCGAAGAAGGTAAAAACGATACCATCAGCCAGGATCGGCTACGACGTCAATTTTTTGGCATTCGCAAGATATGATCTTAATTGATCATTTGGAAGAAGAAAAACGACCCTCTCGTCAAAAACGATCCATCGTATCAGGCTCTAGCATTTATTTATTTCAATACCAAATAGTTCGAACCTGTTATGAACAGTGTAACAATTTATTTTAATTTCCGTCGATAACAAATTATTTTATTAAATATAATTGAAAACGCTTTGAACGGATTCTTTAGATAAGCAATCACCCTGCAGTGAACAAGACATTATCATACGCAGATGATAAATTTTGCTTAATGTCGAACCGTCGCCTCGTCCGTTATTAATGAACGCGACCAATATAATGTTTGCGCTTAAGTAATGATTATGAATGCGCTTGCAGTTACTAGCTTGAAGTTGCTAGAATAACGAGACGTATATTCAAAACAAGTCGCACGTTTACGTTGAGCGTGCCGCAAAATTCTCTAATAACGCATGTGGTCTCCTAAATTGATATGTTAGCGAGTACGTAAGCCAGTGGCTGTTCCGCTGAGGACATTCTGCATTCAAGATCCGTGCGCAAATGATTAGAATATGTCGTAGTGTGAATCT
Source organism: Oryctes rhinoceros (assembly GCA_020654165.1). Classification (NCBI taxonomy): domain Eukaryota; kingdom Metazoa; phylum Arthropoda; class Insecta; order Coleoptera; family Scarabaeidae; genus Oryctes; species Oryctes rhinoceros. Next base: position 1,097,339 of record JAIOKQ010000548.1, on the reverse strand, counting down.
TATCGATTAAAATATTTCACGTGTCAGTGTCCGAATGTTTCCCAAACATTCCATTCTATGGTGGAATGTTACCCATCGCTAACGTAGCACAGAATAAAAGAAGATGTACTGCTTGAAATTAATTATTTATTATTGCTAGCGTTTGTAGTGCGGGTATTTCGTTTCTTACAGGTATGTTAAAGAACGTAAAAGCGTAAAGAGCTTGAATAACGAAGAAGTCGCTACTTACATATTTTGTTTTTCGGATCATTAATTAAGAAAAAGCCATTTTCCGGCCAATTTCCAAAATCATTACATGAACCCTTTTTGAATGAAGCATGTAAACTCAAAGCAGCAATTTCTTACGACGCTAAGTGAACGTTTCTTAAAGCTGTGTTACCCACCTGGTCGAACCTGGTGTGACTCCACAGGTCTATCTCATGCGAGGACATTTATGTTAGTCAGCCAAGACGGAGCCAGGAAGTGTATAGAACCAGTTCAAGCCTCCGATAACAGCATTAAGGAAGCAGCTACGCAAAATTTGGCTTATCGAAAGAGGGAATGCCATCTGTGATTGGAATAAGAGGGAACGGTTGCATATGTTTTTTTTGTAATTCCTTGTTGCCTTTTTTATTCTTTATTTGCTGATATCTACAAGCGCCTGAGAGTCTGAAAGATGCCGAATGGACTTCCGGACTAAGCTAAAAAAATCGACTTTATTTGACCGATCCACCCTCACGACATAGTTCGTGTACGTTGTTGAGAGCTTTTGTCAGTACTAGAGATCATCGGCAATTTATTTCGGTAATTGTGTAAAACAACCAAGCGCTCGTGAAGATCCAGAGACATAAGGTGCTTCGGATAGATCCATGACAATATTAATGCAACCGCCAATTGCGAGCCGCTAACGAGACAATAATCTAATTTAATGAAGCTTTGAAGTCAATTTCGCGTTATAGCACATGTAATTCGAATTAACGGCGTCGTAGATTAGCGCGAAAGAACGCGGCAATAACACATTTGCATCACCTTTCGCACGGAAATACCTCGGCTATTATCTTTATTGACTCTTCGCACATCAAATTGTCTAAACGTTTTATAACTTTCGAAGAAGCGAGGCCTTTACAATTGCGCCAATAACAATCCGTACGCGGCGCCGCCGACAATAAAACACGTCCCCATCATCATGACGATACGTTCTTATGGGAGGGAAAACATGCGAGCGGATCGCACGTGCCCGACGAAAACACTTAAAGCGCATCCCATACGTCGCACGATTTTCGCGTTAATCCTAAATTCTTCCGCCGCTAATTCCGTTTGCGCGAGGTAAGTGGATACGGCTTACAAACCGAAGATACACACACACACGCACACTCGAGAAACCGATGACGTTGTAAGGATGGCACTTATTACGTTGTAATTCACGGTAAATGTCCTACAGCTTCATTATATCGGATTCGATGGCGTGCGGTGGTCTTCTTCTTCGTTTTCTTACGGTATGCCGTTTTGTGTTGTCTTACGGAGCCATTGTCCATAGATCGGGGTGTCGTTGCGAGCGATCGGCGAACTAATGACAAGGCGTACCATTTTAGGTAGTAAGATGCGAACAAATCAGCGTATACAAGATGATGTGGATCGTTTTCGTATTGTTATATAGTATCTAATTATTCATGGCGTAAATTATTAAAAATATCTTCCAAGCGAAATTCATTATACAGAGTGTTTCAATGCGAACTGCAACAATGTCGGTACGTTTAAATTATACGGAGGAGAACGTAACGAAGCGATATCAAAAGCATGCCGCTCGGCATCCATCCACGAAAATAGAAATCGTCACGTATTCCATTTGAAATAAGAAAGCTCAGATCCGTTTCCGGTTCAGTAAATGAATTCACCCAACCATCGATCTAACAGGTGGTCGTCGTGGATGACCCCGTATACGTATGCCCACATCGTTACACGTTAAAGAGGAAGGTTTAGGCGATGAAATATAATTAATCGGTATTTCATCGGCTCATTCAGGAGATCGGCGTATAAACTGGTGCTAATGTAATCGATGCTTTGTAGGTCTCGTGTACCCGCCGAAGCATTTACAATTCGCCGATTCGATGATCTCCTTTCGTCTGGACCGCTTGCGTAAGTGCGAACGAAACAGTAAACGGCAATGCGGCAGGTGGCCCGGGCAACGAAATTTCGTCGTTCTACTTCTCGAGCGTCGCGCTCGTTATTCCGTTGTTGGAAGCGGTACCGATACGTATCGTATTGTTGCCTCGGAGTGATTTGGAAGGGTCGTAAATCATCTAAGTACGATGATTTGGTAAAGACGAACGGTAATAAAGTATATCTTTATTAGTTTAAAGGTTGGCAAGTGGTGTTTTTGAAATTGCCTCGTGCGTATTGCCGCAGTACCAAGAAGCTTCTGGCTGCTCTCATGCTACGAGTCACCTATGTTTTGGTGGATTTTTCTTTTTCATTTGTTTAATATAAATAAAAGAATACGAATCGGCCAATAGATCTCACGTGCTCCACGCCCTCCTAATTTAATTTTTATAAGAGGATATCGTGACACCGTAGAAAATAAAAAAATTACACGCGTAGATCTCACCTCAGCTATCCGCTCATCTTATTTCATTGCAACTAATTATCGAAAATATCTAAAATCTAGTTAAGAAATATTTATAATGGCAAAAAACTAACTGTAGATTTCACTCGCGTATCCCACCTTAAATCGCCAACATAAAAAATATCAATTATTATCGAAGCTATTGATTAAGAGCATTAAAATAAATCATCTTCGAGCGGTAATGCGGTATTTGCAGCGTTCGACGCGTAGTAAATCATAACATTAGAGGAAAGCAATAAGCTCGATGCCGGTACTCCGCCGAAAACGGGCTCCCTTAACGCACGCTGAATCTCGACTCTCGCGTATTAATTAAAAGTTATCTTTTGTGAAAACTAATCATACACGACATTATACGAGCGAGACGATCCGTCCGAATATGCTGCGTGAGGCAATATGAGATTTTAATTATGATCCCGTGTACGAACCTCACATAAATATTAATTACGAAGAATAGGATCGTGAAGTGTTTAAGGACACCCGCCGGGCTTTGACTTCTACACTAGGCGATCTGCACGCTCGATGCAATGGTATCATCCTCTTTACCTAGTGTGTCGTGCTTCTGTTCTCCGGTTATTAAAAAGGAACGTACACACATACGACGGCGCAGCGATTGATCGCAAGGCGCGCAACAAGTTTGGACGATGTCGGTAAGCAGCTCACGAGCGACACTGTAAAAATCGGGCGTCCCGTATTCGTTTTATACGTTTTCTGAATATCAGAGGATACGATTCCGAGGGAAAGTAGTTTGTGGATCTTGTAGTTTAATGCTCTTTAAATACAATATAATCGAATTGTTTTGTATATATATACCGACGTAATAGGAACCATGATAATTAATGTTTTATATTCATTATTTTATTTCACAACGTGTCGTCGTATCGTTTTCTTTCGACATTCTCTTTTTCTCTCCAAAAGCTTTATATTTTTACCTGTCGGCTTCTTCTTGCTTTCATGTTGCATCAGTCGTGATATTTTACTTTTGAAATGCCGTTGCTTTCGAATTTCTGTTGCTAATGTTACTTTTTCCTTACATTTCAAAATAAAATAAAGGAAAACGACGAAAATACAAGACGACTGCGCTTAATACAAAACGAACCGACTGATAAAAATACGATAATCTTTTTTTTGGTGTAAATAAAATAAAGAAGGGATATCCAACCTGGAAAAAGAAAAATAAAGAACAACGAAAACTATTATATTAGAGAATGTCGACGAAACGTTGCAAAATAGAACGAAAAGGCGATCGAACGATCGGTGTTCTTTTACTAAGCAGGTGAGTGCCGTTACTCCAGGATCGCGGTGGGCCATAAAACAGAAAAGAATAGTTTAGTTGAAATAAGCTAAATAATCGCAAATCCCAAGTTAGGAACCGCGGCCACGTCGAGAAAGTAATTCCTCTCTTCTGTTGTGTGTATTACTTTTGGAGTACCTGAAGGATCCATTCTTGGACCTATCTTGTTTCGTAAATAACTTGAATCTATTGTTATATAACATACTTTATGCTCTTCGGTATACATATATAACTTTATTTAATCTCTCTATATCGCACTAGTACTTCTGTTAGTATTCCGTAATTGCGGCACTCCTTCACCTTCCTTCTGAACCCTTTCGTTGAACTTACTTCCTTCATAAATATACATATCTCTTTAATATAGTGATTTTCGAACTTGTATATTCGTTCCGATCATTCTCGTCGGGGCTTAAAGTATCCAATAGCTTATATACTTCTGATCCCGTACGCAATAAGAAGCTGTCGACTTAGAACTTTCTTAGCTGCTTGTCCGAACCGGTATAGTTATCCGCATATTCCAATCTTCCACTTCAAACTTCGAAAATCACTCGGCCGACGGCACCTGATTTAATAATGACATGGCACCATCAAATATTTGATTCTCTTAATAATTCTTTCAAATGCATGAAAATAACAAACGCGAACACCTTCCATTGATTATCGCCTGTTTGAATCGCGCTTTTTTTGGACGTTCACCGGAAGATCTAGGAACGAACTCTCGCAGCTGCGGAGCGTTTCGTTTTCCACGAAAAGTCGTTTACCAGCTGCAGGTCGCCGGCACGATGGTCATATTTAAGCGATTTGTTCTATCAAATTAGCGTTTCGTTAATGATTGGTACACGGATTTCTTTGTTATCTTTTCTCTGCTCGTCGTTCCGTCGACACACCTTGTTCTTTTTCGTCCGCTTTACGTCGATTTCGCCTCTTTAAAAGGATGATTCGCCGAATTCGCTTGCTGGCTAAATTACCGAAGCGCTTGGCGAATGATCGAAGCCGATGCGCTTTAATTTTTCCCCTAATGCGTTTTTAAACAGCTGCGATTCAAATTTAATACGTCAATGGGAGACGACAATGTGAATCGTCGCTTATTTAGCCGGTGAGGCATAAAGTAGGTGGAGTAAAATAATGCCATTCTGCCATGTTGATATACACAAGCAATACAAATATTTTGAGGCTTTGTGGGTGGCTATTGTCGTTTGTAATAGTGGCTGCTTAATCTGCTAAAGTTTTCTATAATTTTACATTAAAGGACATTTCTGATCTAAGAGTGTTTGACTATGTGTCATGATGAACGTTTAACCGTTTAATACCAAAGATTCAACTCTTTCCGTTTCTTCACATTTTACGTACAACGTAACGAACATCAACGAAATCAATTTAAAAATTTTATTTTACCAAGTACGTAAATTAGACCTTCTCTTTTTTAAATAAATAACGTAAAATTACTGACGTATTTCAAAAAAAAAAAATTGAACGTAACCTTGTAAGCATATATCTCACGACAACTAAGAACGAGCGCGGAGTTATTGTACTTGCAGTTAGATAATGCGCAAATTTACAGGTTTGCTAAAAAATCTTGCGTTTTATGGCTACATTATTATAGTTATTCGCCTGGCGTAAACCATTAGCAACGTCACCGAAATTGCTTTTCTCGGTGTAATTACTCTGCAGAAATTGCCACCTTTACACTTAACAGCTGTGCACAATAGATGGACGTAATGAAATGGGCAGTTAGGAGCTTACGTAAGCTCATTAATAGATACGAATCCAGCCGGGCGCGTTTGTCATCGCATGCGGCGTACATTAAAGAGGAAGTCGTTCGCTCATTCGCAACGGCACCTAGTCGAAATTGGTAAAAAAAACATAAAATACAATTTAATAAATATCTTGTTCAAGAATGTTGAAGCCCCGTCGATATTATACCGAGCGTTACAATAAGCGGCCGTTTTACTTTTGTTTACTTATTGCGAATAGAGCTTGAAAGTTATCGTTGTTATTTCCAGAAATATATAAACGTATATATTCCTTCATAAGTCGCAAGGTAAGATATATAACGACGTGATTGATATTCGATGGAACGAGAAGGTTATTTAGGTTCTCGAACTCGTTGACGCATAATCTAGGAAATTTTTGTAAGACCCTGTAGAATTATCTTCTGCGTTCTCTTGGAATTGTCGTTGGCTAGATTTATATTTACTAATTCACATCCCCGACATTGGAGAGAAGGCCAGTAAGCAGGGACTCGGCTATACTAGCCGCTGCTACATCACGTTACGCCGAATAAGGCCAACCAAAAGCTAATCATAGATTATAATATTTAGCAGTTTCTGCGCGTTCGTTTTATCGCGAACTACAGCATTCGTCTCGCAATTAATAAATTCCGGTTGCCAAACCGTTGCTTTCCGATCGATAATCGCGTAAGTAGCGCCATCTAGTGCCGCGCCGCGCGAATTAACCAACTTACGTTTCGAAATCTCGTAAATCGCCGGACCGCGATATATCGGATGGCGTATCGCGGTTACAAATTTCCGAAACGCATTTTACGATGTCGTATACTGTTAATATGCGCGAATCTGAGCTCGATAATCCGTATTTTCCGAGTTAATCTTCATGTTTTTACCATTATCCTCGAAGGTATTTTACGCATTATGAATTGAATGCCTTACATTATTTCGAAGTGGAACGGAATTTCAAAGGACATGCTTCACATTTTATGCGTACATGTCTCCTTGTACGTCCATAAGATCGAATAACAGGCATTTTTTCTGGGAGCTAACATACCGATGTAGATTTAATCATATTATTTTTCCTTTTTTCTTTAATGCCTAACATGGAAGTTATTCTAACTACCGTTGAATGAACGTTAGGTAGGCTTTATGGAATCGCGCTGAAAGGTCGGACATAAAGGCGAAAGACGACATTCTATCATCCGCTCTGTTGAACTACCAATACGGTTCTAATGAATAATTGTATTTACTCTTGTTAATCATTTTTTTACTGTTTCCAACTGTTCGGCAGCATAAAGAAGCTAGTAGATGAGTGCGAAGTTATCGTTAACTAAGCAGCATGTCGTCCGTGCGAAGCTATCGACCTACGGCTCTTTTCTAAAATTCTAAACTTACTCAATTGATGCAGGTACGTAGTAGAAGAAGTATCCACGTCATTAAATCGTACTTCAACAAGTAAGCATATTGCCGAGTTTATGTATTCGCAAGAAGAAGGTTTAGTAAACCTTCGTACGTGAACAACTAAGGCGGAATTTACCAAGAGGAAAAACCTAACCCTTGATATCCTTAACTAAGATAATAGAATAACACAAGACGGTGACGTGCTAGTGTTACGGGAGGAGCATCACCTCACATCGCAGTAGCTCGTACAGGTGAAAGCCTATCGTTGTAGCGTTCTGCAATGCTAATGACGCAGAAGCCAATATGCGTACGAAGCAATAACCAACTGCATAACATGTTTATTAAATTTAACGATATCTTAAACCGAGCAATAAATAACACGGCATTTCGTTTTGTAAACAGACTACTTATTGTTTTTGTTCGCTCTAGGTTTTATGTCCCTACGCATGCAAGAGCGCCTCTAAGAAACCAAATAGAAACAGATGTCGAATGTTAGAAGCCATAAAAAGCGAGTTATAACAAAAAAAAAGAAAGAAAGAAATAACTGACGGTCGAGGATAACGTCCTGCGTACTACAGATTAAAATAGATGTTTAATAGGTGTCAATTTCGTCGTCCAAGCTTGAAAACTAATTAAGTTGTTTCATGTTGAGCTTCTGGCTCGCCTTATTTGCCAATCGTAAAAACTAGGAGCGATCAATTTTAAATACTTTATAATCCAATAACCTTCCTGTGGGAGAAGAAATTAATTACGTGGAGCTACCTCGAAAAGCAGAAGTTATTGTTTCGTTAATTGTAGTCAACATCGTTGTATTTTGAAATATCACACGAAACATTTGATATATTTTTTCACATAAAAGCGATGTCTCACTCCTTTTTATTATACATTACTAAGCGTCATCTCGGGATGAAGCATGTCAATCTTAATGCATCAAACAAAAGTAATTGGTCTTCCTTCTTCTTCTTTAATAGATAGAAATACCACGAGAACAATATAGAAGGTTCTACAGCATTTGGGAGGAATTTTCGTACCCGAAGGTATCAAGGGCTCAATCGTCTCTTTTCCGCCATTTCTCTGCCCTCCATCCATCCTTTCCCTTTCTTTTCGTTCATACTCAGACTCCACGTCCGTCGAGATCTTTCCCCTCCGTTTCTTCCTGCTGTTCTGGCGTCCGATACTCTCTACTTAATCTGTTTGTCATCATTCATCCTGCGTGAACGCCCAAACCGCAACGTAAGTTCCACGTTCCTCCATCTTTCATATTATTCCCAATTTTAGCATTTCGTACTCCTCCTCGTACTCCTTGCCTCCTCTCTTGATTTTTTTTGTGGTGTGGTGGCGGCCCAACGGGGTGTATAAGCTTTTTTCAAGCTTGTCTTAACTTCAGGAGCCTTTTAGTGTGTAAGTTGTGTGTGTAAAGTATTCCATGGCCTTTTTACTGAAAATTTGTTGATTCCAGCGGGACTCGAACATACTGCTCTTAACTCTGTCCAGTCAAGCGCTGGCCCTCTTACCACTAGTTGTATTTCGTTTCTGCGGCTTGTATACAGCTTTTTCGGAACCACAAATTAAGACAGGTCATCTTGATTGGTTCTGATGGAGAGATGGTTCTAAAGGATGTTGAAGAAAATTAACGGACATCCAAGAACGCCATATAAGACGCAGCATCTTGAAATGTCAAGCTTGTATCGTACGCAGCGTAAACTAGGCACGTTATATACTTGAATATATTCCTTTCTTTTTGCTCTAAATCGCTCAAGGAAATTGTCTCCGGCCATTATTTTAATTTCATCTGGGTTTCCCGAATAAATGAACGTCTTCAAACTTTTGACTCGCACTGTAGAGGTAGCTATTTAAACTTCCTCTCGAACCTTCCATTAAACTATTTTTCGGTTCTAAAAAACTCGAGAATTATTTTGTATCCGTTTCGTTAATTGTGATGTGATCTAATACGAGATAAGTAAAGTGCGGAAGATTAATTTGGAATTTAAAAAACAAGCTAGCTCTATTCGAACGGATGCATTCACGTATCATAAAAGCATTCCCTTTGCCTGCATGATACATGCATGAAGTAGTAATTAAAATATCTGACAGCTATTTACGATCAATTTATCCGAGATAAGTCCTCTGAAAAGTGCACGTAACGATCCATTTCGATACCGTTTAGTTCGAAATAGAACTACCACAATACGATAGAACGCGAACACGAAAACATTGCAACTCGCAACGTAAGAACTGACGGAGGGAAAAAGTTTTGCAACGAGCTAATTTAAGCTTGCACAGAATTAGCCTTGCAGGATCGATCGTTTAAAAAAAAATTCTTTCTGATATATCTTGATAAATACAGAGATACAAAGCTATGTACGATAACGACGAGAGATACAAAAATGCACTTTCACACGGGGCCGTGATCTTAAGTCCGGACGGGTTAGTAAGCGTGAATTTTTTCAACTAGTCTTCGCCGTCGTCTTACCTTGCGCCTCGATCAAATTTTTCTCCGCGTTAGAGCATTCGAAATTGACCACAACTATTTATAATACGAAGCGACCTTTATGATTTCTCGGAATTTGCTCGCTGAGATTGATTGTTCCTTAGCGCTCACCGCGGCAATATCGCCGCGCGTTCGCGAGTACGGATGCCGAACGATGTCGTTCGTTCCTCATCTAACACGGGGGACGTCGGCTCGTATCGCAATTATGACATGTACAATTGATTGTGATTCATGCGTCCCGCAGCGAGCGTATTTAAATCATTTTTCTCATATTCCGTTTGTACAGTTATAAAGTAATTTCATAAATATTTATTTCATAAAACCGCAAGCAATGACTCGACGGTACGTACCGCGTATAGCTCGGCGTAGGGAATGGGTTAATTTTAAGAAATAATTCATTTGTCAATTAAGATAATCGAACGTGGCAAAGAGTGCCAACGCAATTATATTAGTAATTACCCACTAATTATCTACGCTTCTCGGTATCGGTAAATACTGGCGATTTGGAGATTGTCACGACGGTTTTAACAAGGCTGTTCCAATTGTTGCACTTTTGCTGAATCCCTCCCATTCCGAAGGTTTTCGCGGAAATTGAATGTACGAGTGATCATTCGTCGATCGACATTCTTCTCATCGAAGTACACGATTCTATCGTCGACTTTAACTTAACTCGCGACCCCACGGTAGCTTCGAACAATACAGTAAAATCGTCATTCACATGCTGCAATATCCTTTAACTCTTGAACAATTTGAATTCCATACGGGTGAAAACATAAAACAACCTTTACGCAAAATTCCTCCCGGACGACGCTTCATATTTAATTACAGAAGATGCAATTTCTTCAAACCTTTCCGTCCATACTTAAATGAGGGTAATTACTTATTCCGTGTTTCTACATCGAATCTTTTACGTAGAAGCCTGTATGTCTACAGTCGGCGGTATAATCGTATAATAACAGCGGACGTATCATCGCCTTTCAGCGGCAGCCGTACGTTCTTCGTTTAGTTCGAACCGGGTTCGTATCGTACGCGAGCATTAAAGTTCTTAAAATGAATGAAAGTGGTGAGCATGACATAGTAACGTTTCGTCCCCGCGGCGAGTCGTTCTTATTCCGACTTTATGTTGTTGGTAGTTTGCATATTACACGCGTTTTACCGGACCACAATATCCGAATGTCTCTCCACTTAATTCGTTCGGAAATTACGATGCTGGGCTACTTCGAAGAATTTTATAATTACGTAGGTTCGTATTCCATTAGCGTGTATACATCGTATATGAACGTACGGCGTTCCCGCATTTAAATTTTCCACACACCGTATTATGCTAATAAAGACGCTTTTATTTTAGTAATTACAGTTCGTGCTCCGGTCCAATCGCTTCATCCGTCAAGCGAGATGACGTTAAGATCTAATTTTTATTCAATAATGCGCGTTTAGCATCGCCAAATATGGACGGTTGACATTTCGAGAGTGGAGGAAAAAAATAATCTAGACTTCGTCGCATGTACAGCCGTGAGTAGAAGTGTCTCGCTCGCGAACGAGAGCTTTATTCCGCTTCAACTTTCTACTACCTTTAAGATACTATTATTCTTATCGATTTATAATCACGCTCGAGAGAACAGGCATTCGTTTACAACCGAAGCGCTCATATTTAATTAGAATTCAACTCTCCGATGCGATTCAGGTTATGATTGTGATGTTGTTTGCTTATAATAATATGTATAGAGGAGACCTAATTTCGATTGGCTTATCATTTTTTTTTTGCTTACAAAAAAACAACTGAACATTTGCTGACGAAGAACTGACCAATACTTTGATCGAAATTTTATGTAGGATGGTGAAGGACACGTATAAAATGTGTACGCCGTATGTACATCGAAAAATTACCGAATACAATTCATTTGTTGTTGAGATTGAAGTCGTCTCTCGAAGAAACGATCGGATAGGTGAATTCTATCTCGTAAAAATAAACATTTTTCAATCAATTTGTTCCCTTCAATTTGTTTTCTGGTGTGCGAGTCATCAATAACTTTTCTATAAGACCATCACCGACTCTTTCTTAAACTTAGATTGCGTCTATTATGTGAAGACGGTTTCCTCTTAATTCGTGAGATAATGATGCATGAGTCGCATTTTGGCAAACAGCTTCATCCACTTTGCCACAAAGTAACTGCGCAGCTCTGAAAAATGTTCGCGTCGAACTCATTTGCCGTGACCCGTCGCATCCGCATTTATTCATTAATTCAGAAGGTCGTTTCTACTCATGGGGAAGTGAATCTATTGCATCCTTCAAATAAAAGAAAAATAACCCCGATGCTGTACGATGTAGCCGCTATTTCGCGGAAATCACTCGGATGGTTGCAATCCCTTTTCTCCTTTCGTAGCACGCTAGTAGCATGGGTCGAATTTTAGATTTGTAGATCGCATTACTACGTATTGCGAACGCGAGGAACCTACTTCAACGTAAATAGCCAGAAGGAGTTGACGCAAGGGCTCTTATTTCATCGGTGTTTTTTATAATAGGCGTTCTATACTTTTATACTTCCGAAGAGATCTCTTACAGCTTCACCGGCTTGAGCGCCTAGCTTCCTTTGTAGGACGTTCCGGAGTTCTTTGCTGGATCTGAAATGCATATTATATGTCTGGGAAGTTTCATTGAGACGGATACGGAACGTAATAAGATCAGTTCGTCGGTATTCTTCATAAAATCGAGTCTTTCGTTAAAAGTTGATTTGACGAAACTTCGTGCTTCTTCGTGGCTAGTTTCAAAACAATTGCTTCCTATAATTATTATACTTTAAATTGAACTAAAATTCAATGCGTAGAAACACTTACATATAAACATAGGTTTTCAGCAGTCAACTTATAAAAATTATAAGAAAATTTAAGTAAAACATAGCACAGAGGTAATTGGATACCTGGTCCTGCGGAATCCATAATGAAAAACTGCACGAACTTCTTCGTAACAGTGACTTTAGAGCGTATCGACGAATCACGTAATCATCATTCGCGAATGGAAACTTTCGATTAACGGTAGCACCTGACAATAGGGCGGGTAAAAAAATATCGAGCGCACTCTATTACATCGACGTTTTATGTGAAGTTCGAGAAGTGGTTTTTTTGTGATAGAACGTTTCAAAAAATTTAATTTTGGCCAACTTTCTAAACACGTACCGACACCATCCAACTTTTCGAGTAAAATCTGATGATCTATCGCATCGAAAGTCCGACTGTTAAAATCAACGCGTACCACATACACTTGTCCGTGATTGATCGAATTTTGGGATCGAATTACGCGTGACAAATTAACAACTGCGGATCTCGTCGGCCATAAATCAGCGTTAGCGAGTACTAATTGCCGACTTTATATTGGGATACGTTCCTCTACGTAAGATATGTTCAAGTGCTTTAGCTACATTGTTTCCGGCCAATATTTTACAGCGTATCGTAGTTGTACAGCTTAAAAATTAATTGATTCTGCAATGATTTTAAGAAAGCAATACGGCAATTGCTTTCGTATTGATATTCAAGTGATTCAAGAGGTGCTTTAGTGATTTGGACTTTGTTACGGGGCTTATAGCGGATCGTATAGCAAAGAAATATCTTCATCTTAATAAGATAAAGTCGCGCGCAAATATTCCACGCAGGACTTTAGAAAGCACATCCTTTTAACGAAATTTAATCCTTTTTTCTATTGAATAACTATAAAAATTAAATATTAACCATCTTCCAAGTATTCCTTTTACATAGCGTAACTGTTCACCACAAACATCCAACCGCAGAAACGCATCTAACGGAAGTAATCGCATTTTATGGTTATTTTAACCGAGAGATAAATCCAGAACCTCAAGATTGCCAATTCAATAGTATTTCTAAGTATGCCTATACGCACGCTCATGAAAAAGGCCTTAAGTAGGAGCGTATCATTACAACCAGATGAAACATCTAAAATAATTGCGGTGCATAAAGGTGCAATCGTGCCGACGATGTTGCCGGTTTATTTGTTACAAACGCACATAAAAATCGCAGCATTCAGATTTAGAAGTTCACAACATAAATCGTTGCTTTGCAGATAATATTGGGAACAGGGAGAATGACAAATTCTATCTCGCTAATCTGGTCCTTCATCGTCGGAACTTGCTCGATACGATATTAGCGAAGGAACGAAGTAGCGAACGCTTGTTTCGGCCATTCGAGCAATTTGGTTCCCCGCTGTACGCTTGCGCGCGTCCTTCCTGCTAATAAGATGCAGGCGGTCTAATTTCCTAATAAATAGGGAGTCTGATAGAGCGGACTTTCTTTTTTTTTTTTTTCTTTTAGACATGAGGCATCTTATCTATATTTGGCACGTTAATTATATTTTGATGTGTGAACTGATCGGACGTTTCAAAACTCGGTGAGTAAGCGTTTCTTATTTGTTTGGCGGTCGTCCGTGCATATCCTGAACAGGGACGTCTCGATTGGAAGAATTAATATCGTCGGATAGTAACACCCGATGTTTAAATAGCGCTCATCTAGCGCACTTCTACGGCCAATAAGATACGTGTACACAAGCTGTCGCGGAGAAGTCTTCGATTCGACACGGTTAAAGACCAAGTGGGAATTACATATGATTAGCGCTAAACTTGCCTAATACAAATCTCTTTGATACTTCAGATCGATATTTCGTTTGCTACCAATCGGGATAAGCTTCCAAGTTATCTGAAGTCTTCTGCGCTATGTCGTGTAACATTGAAGAAATGTTTGGTATTTACGTTTCGTATCTATTGCTGCATCCGACTCTAAATTTAAAAATATAAAATTTTCATCGATAAGTAAAATTCCGAGTTTAAAAGTTAACGAGCAATGTCGATGTCCGTCTACATTGTTCCAAAAAAGACGTTTAAAGGAACGTAGCGAGTTAGTGTAAAGTTAGTAAAAGCCAGATTGCATTAACACAGCAACCATTAATATATCAGCACAGAGAAATTCTGACGATTACTCGCCAATACAAATTCAAAGAATGATGCCAACATAAAAATTATTTAAAATGTTTAATTACAAGACAGTTGAACGTTGCTGCATTATCTTGCTTGAATGAGCACGGCCTGCTTCTCATGGTATGGCGATTCCTTCTCGGTTTTAGGATGGAAATCAGGTCTCTTGGCAATTAAGTATTTAAGCTTAATTATATCAATGCGATTGATAAAAATAATAACCATTTCCTTCCAATTATGCTAATCCATAAACCGTGCTGTAATCATCTGCAATCTCTTTATAAGTTATTTTATAAATTATTTAAATACACATTTAATAAAGTGGTGCGAAAGCACTCCTTAAATTATTTATTTTACATTTTCAACGCGTAGAACGATGAACTGGTTCTCATGCGAACGTCTTTTCAAAAGAAATAGACAAACGTTCCTCTTTAAACGAATCCTCTATCTATCTATAAAGTAAAAATGTTAAACAATATTATAAAAGAGGTCTTAATTTTATTGACTCTAACGTTGCGCTAAAAAGAAAAAAAAAAGGAAGCAACGTCGCCGAATGGTGGTATTCATGAAAAACAGCGTAGAAAACGAATACGAAGCGAACTCTTATAAAATAATCGCCAACGAGCAACTAGCCAGTGGTAGATACGCCGTCAACGTAGCAGGAACGGAAAAAAGACTGATGAAACCGAAGCAGATGTTCGACCATGCGTGACTCTAAAAGATTGAATTTTTGTATCTTGTTTTATATATATATATATACGCAGGCATGTATAGAGAGAAAGAAGAGATTAAAACATACTCAGATGAAGATGCGTGTACTATCGCGGGATTATGTAACGACCCGGAACGTCGTGAATATGAAGAGCAATGGTATTTTTTTGTATTAATTCGAGATAACCCAATAGCTGTATGTTGTTTTACATGTAAGCGTGGATACGAACCATTTATTATGAGTAGAGATGACAAAGGCGGATGGAATTATTCCTTTTTCGCAGCGACTAGATAGACTCGTATCTATTCGCCTCATAAGAATGGATTCGTGTGAGAGTCGACAAGACACGAGTCCGTCGAGTCGCTGCAAAGAAGTAATAATTCCATCCGCCTTTGCTCCCTCTAGTAATAAGATAGATGGATCGAATAAGTGTTAAATATCACTGATTTGAAATATTAAAGAGTACGATGGTAAAAAAATTGTAGGCATAGTACGAGCGGGTTAATTACGTAACCGACAAGTACAACAAAAAGCTCCCGGACGTTTTAACCGAAAACGAATTCGATTCGATTTCTTACCCAAAGCGTTAATGTGACTGTTCCAACTCAAATTTACTTATCAACAATGAGCTGCAAAAACCGTAGCTTTATATAACTTATAATCACCTTTGCCAACGCTTATATATGAAGTTGAACTTGTTAGAAATTTATCCAAATTTAAACCTAATTGCGCAATACTTAGTTCACCGCAAGAAATAAGAGCGAGTAAGAAAGTTTACTCCGCGAAATCACTTAAGAGTCACATACATACATACTTACGGACCTGTACGTATTAATTAGTTCTACGTACACTTCTTTCAATATCGCTGAAGTTTATTAAAACTTTTATCGTAACACACAGTATAACATACATACATATCCAGCTCCATATTCGTCTTATTACTATTCCAGAGCGTGTAACCGCTGATTAACTGTAATATTGCCCGGATTACAGCCGCTGCAATTCTAAGCAAAAAAGCCATTACATATTAACAGTGTCCAATTTGTCTTCGTTAAGGAATTATAAGGATCTAAAGATAGCTGGAATCGCTGTAACTGAACGTACATAAATATAGCGGTCTACTTAGTTTTAACAAAATCAATAATAAGAAAAAATAAACATTGAAAGCAAGAGGAAAAATCAAAATTTGATATGTTGTTCAATGTATCCAAAGCTCACAACGATGAACTAAACTTTCTATCTCCCGAAGTACTAGTGTATTGCTTATTTGATTCGTCACATCATCAATTCTATATATTAAATAATTACTAGCTGACGGTAATTTCAGCCATGGAAGATGCTCATTGTTGTATTTATTTAGGCAACTCCTTATAGAATATGTTTTAGTCAACACTGGACGAAAATGGTACGAAATTACAATGATGCTAGTAACAATGCTTTACAATTGGTGCAACCATTTTCTTTTCGTTGCTTTAACGAAACGAAGTCAACGGACACAATTCATGGAATTTTTCTTTAGTGCAGTGGTAGGAAGCACGGATTTTATACACATGCTCCCGAAGTACTTAATAGCGAAATGCTCATCGTGCCAAATCTGAGCATTTTACGGTGTTAGGTGTTCTCGACGTAGTACACACCACGCAAAATTTTAAGAAAAAAGAGAAAAATACAGTATCAACAGACATGGAATACCTACCCTGCATCATCAACATCGTTCGGCGCCAAGAAATGTCCAATTTGTCGTTTTGAAAGTTGTAGCATTAACTGCGAGGCAACACCGATAGAGGATAGGAGTTTAAAAATTACTCTTTCAACAATCCAGTAAGTTGAAGTCGCTACATAGAGCCCCGATAGTACAAAGAAGATGGTTGTTTGTTGATGGTGTGCGAAAGCCGGTGTACCCTGCCTCGTATTCGTTCGACTTACGCGAACGCATTTTAATATTTTTACGATGTTATATTTAATATTTTCTCTTTTTTACGCCGCACTCTAGCGTGCATTAATTAGCCGGCCGAACCTTTACGTAGCAGTCCGGGTTAATTAAAATTTAAATAACTACACCGCGCGTATAATTAATCGCGCTGTTTTTGTACAGAAGATGGATATACTAACCGCTTAACGACAATGGGCAGGCATGTAGAACTGTATGCCGGTAAATAATTGCAACATAACTGTCAATCCGGCCGCTATTGTTTCGGATGCAAAGTCTTTCGTCGCACGTACTTTTCTTTTTCTTTTCCTGTTTCTCTCCTTTTATTTCGAAAAATCACAATCACTGAATTGATTTAGGAGAATGGAAGGTAAGAAGCTACTTACAAGCAAATGCTAATATTGCATTTGTTTCTGATGATAATATTGTTTAGTTACTATGGCAATGGTAAACAAAATACTGACTTCGTTGTTCTTGAACAATTGAAACGAAATTTTAGCAGCTTTCTTTAGCTTATAAAATGAATCTTACAGAAATGTTAAGAACGACTAATTGCATTAGTTATTACGTTGAGAAGAGAAGAAGAAGAAGAGAAGTGGAAAAATGTTTCTGCAAGCCTTTGCCGAAATGTATCGAGGTAAAAGAGACACTACCTCGCAAGTTTAATTTACCAATTTGGAACCGCTGTTTCGAAGATGCGTCCATCCTCATTGTCAACCGCGTGACCAAGTGATATACATCTTCGAAACAGCTGTTCCGGACTAATTAACTAAACTTGTGTAGTGAGTATCCCAACTTTTCTCGATTGTTTATCATATTACCTCCCTAAAAGATGACTAAACTACGCACCTTAGTTTCTTATTATATTCCGCTTTAACAAAAAAATACGGTGAAGTATATTGTTGGCAACGATTTTGTGAAAAATGTACTTAACCTAGACTTCAACAAGCAAAAGCGTAGAACTCGTGACCGCGCATGTACAACGATGAGCTTCATATAACATTTCCTTGAGGATATTTTAAGGATCTCTACATAATAATAGTTCGTTTGTCTCGAACAATTCGGGGTACTTCTACTATCGATAACAACATTTAATAAATCGCAAGTAGCGTACGAGCTAAACGGTTCGCCATGGCTGCCGTGCTAAACGCATCGTTAGATTCATCAGCGACGGAGAGTACTCCAACAGATTTTAAGCCTATCGCACGCTGTTATTTGATCTCGTGATGCGAACATCGGTAGCATATTTAGCGTGGTGGTTTAGTGGCGATTACTTAATTTTAGTAGGAACTTATTCATTTGTATATTTGGAACAATGTAATTTTATATGGTTAATCGCTGCGTAAAGGTGAAGGATAAGTTTAGCGCTAAGTTTACCTTTATATTCACTGGCTTCCCAACTCATTTCTTCCGTCTATCAACATTGATTCGGTTAAAACGGACACAAGAACTAAGATGCTTGATGGAAATGAATGGTCTTAATATTTTTGTTGACGGATTTCAACAGTAACAATTGCGTTAGGTTTTATCGTGCCCATCTCATTAATGGATTATCCAATTGATTTTACCTTTCAGGTCGTTCCATTGCCATTCTTCCATAATATAATGTACATATTTGCAAATTTTTTTCTCTGGTAATAATTTGAAGATTAATGGTCCCTTTTAGAAGCATAATGATTCGTCTTGGCAAGCTTAAACTTAAATCGAAATTTCTTCGTTTCTAAATTTTACTAGCAACATTGTTACTTACCATCTTTATAGTACTGCGCTGATTAATGGATTACAACGTTCCATTTAAATGAATCGGTTTGAAGCACTATACAGTATGTTCCTTGAAGTTTTGTGTTTGCAATGGTTTCCCGCGAAGTACAATGCTGCTATATACATGTTCATTTCAATTGATATCACGGTAAATTCTTTGTAGTTGTCTAATAAAAACCAGATAGTAAGACCACGTACTTCTAAGCCAACAAGTACGGATGGAATTAGTTAAAATATGGAATACAACTAATCTATCGTAGTATTTAGAGATTTTTTTAAACAAAGCCTAAATGTTGGAGAAGTTAAACAATTCATTCGGTTCTTTATATACGGCGCATGTACGAAGCAGGTCGAAAAGTCAAATAAAAACGCAGATGGTAATAACAGGCTTGTTAATAAACTTAATCGTTCTTGTTATATATGTTAATAAAACTCCTTTTGCATTTTTCCGTTATTTAGACGAACATAGGTGACACAGTAATTTCTTGTTGTGCGATGAGTAATTAAAATAAATTGACTTGAGTTATTCGGCGTAAGTGCTTTCTTTCTTAAAATAGTAGAGGGCGACCCAGATATATAGGCTCATTATCAGCGAGATGATACGGACGCAAATGTTGCTTCTTGCCGATTGATGGGAATTATTGATCCATCTATTATGTGCTAGAAGTAAAAAAGGGCGTAGACCGAAAACTTTTAAAGATTCATATACGTGAGGAATCTTGATATAAATCGAAGGCATTTAAACAAGTTAATGTGGAAAACGATAGCAATGAATGCCAACCGTTAAGGAAAGATAGGAATGAACGGATGTCACGAATGCACAAAATATATCGTATAAATTGCTATTCGTAACACAAAACATGAACAGGACTACCTTTATGATGGACTCAGTACAGCGGAGTGTTTACGACAAGGGTTATGTATTACAACACAATAAGCTCCTGTTTCAATTATATTCAATAAAAGCCTAGTTGCAGCTCGTTTTAACTTTACGAAAATGATCGTCGTTAGACCAATCACAAAAAGTAACAAATCGTTGGATTAGCATGCCTTGGACAACGAACAAATAAGTGAACAAATAGAAAACCATATTACATACAACGGGTATTTTTCTATTTTAAATGGCGATTAAAACGTCGCATTAATTTAAAGCGGCTAACAACTACTCTAAAGGGAAGCAGTAAGAAAATTTAATCGAAAAGCTGATAAAAATGCCTAAAGAGGATTTAGAAGAGAAGGATCTTGGACATTAACCTAAAAGGGAGAAAACGGGATTTCAAGGAATTTTAAAACAAACGCGAACATTGTAACTAGTTCGTTTTGTTTTAACTTAATTCTAAGCGCATCCAGGGTATTGCCGCTTGAGCACCCGAATGTATCAGGCATAAAGACGTTATTCGGAAACACCATTCCAGATAAATGGCAAAGTATTTGAACATATGCATTAAGTTTGCATTTATTACCTGTTCTATAGTCGAGCAGTTTTCAGTTGCCGGACGTTAGGAGTGCTGACATGACAGACTTATTGTATTCTACGGTCTAGTTGTTAAAAGCAGCGTTCTTCAGCGTCGGCTGACAACCTATCGACGCCTATTTCGCCTTTAGTCTCGTTTAACGGTTGTCATTATAAACTTTGAGACTTTGATAAGTATATCTAAATGTCATGATTTGTAAGCACCTTAGGGTGACAAGGTACAAGGCAATGTGCATTTGGTTAAATGTTCTGCTTTTCTTAATGTTCAAATTCCACTTCCAATAGAAGGTAAATTCAAATTTTGATTATTCGAAGGTAGGCGGATTTTGACAACGTGACGTGTTACCGTAGAGAGTTCGCGTAACGTCAAAGTCTGAGGTTGGTGTTTCTTTCTTCTTCTCCTCGCTAATTGTAGTTTATTTTCTTTTAAACTCCCGACTGACTGTCTAGACCACTCCCAGATCTATCGAAAAGTCTTTCCAAACTTACGTAAATACCTACTCGCAAGCAGCACTTAAAGCTGAACTTAACTGTAGACATTTAGAAGTAAAAAATAAACTGATTTAAACGACTTACCATCTTAATACCGACCGATCGTCAATCTTACGGTCAAGCGCTCCACCCTGCGCCGATGATAATCTGTCCATGACGCCGGCGTGCACATTTCAGAAGGTTCGTGTCCTAATTAACCGTTGAAATCACCAAAACATTTCACTGGAATTCAACTAAAATTCGACGAAAAAGGAAATACCGCGCGGTTAGTTAGCGGCATTTATCTCGTGGCGAACCGGTCAAAATCCGCGAGCTTAACGTCTCCTTATACAGCGTTAATTACTTAATGCTTTGCGGAAATTCGGAGATTCCCAGCGCGCACGGATAGGCGTACACGTACGATGAGTTTTAATGATCGCCGAACCGATGGGCAAGTTTTACGTTCTTACGGCGGTATTTTTAATAACTTTCCCAGAAAATCGAGCCGACCGCGGCACTTCCCTCGGATAATGATGGTCTCCGTAATAATAGCAAATTGATAGCCTCGCGGGAGACGCTCGTTTCAAAGAAACTTTTCGATGTAATTACGATTCCTTTCGGTAAGTGACCAAGTAAATACGCTGCTTTTTATTCGGACACAATGCGCCGCGAACGCTCAATAAATTTCAATTACGAAAAGGTAGCGGTTACGATTTGTTATTGGCATCATAAGCATATAATTTTAAAATAGAACGCACCCATATACCTCCTGTATGCTGAGGTATAGCCTGAGAAAGGAACTGGGCGAAGTGTATTATTCTCTAATGTTATGTAGAACCGAAATTGATAAATGCCATAATCTTTAATGGCTATGTCTGCACGTGGTTAGCAAAAAGTACGCGGAAAATGTTTTATTTCTTCGTTTTATTCTACCAGATAGGAAATACCGTACACTGTACACTGTAGACTGTAATTAAGCGGGTACTATGCATCAATCCGTTCGCTTTTATAACATTGCATTTAGTAATTTCGTTAGATTCAGGAAATCGGTGTAACTTTTTATTTTAATCACCGTGAAATGGTGAAGGTTTATTTTCAGAATGATTTTATAATCGTATTTGGAGTAGAAAAAATTGCCGTGCTCCATTCTTCCGCTACGATACGAATCGCAATGAATGTAAGTATGCGCAATCAACTAAAGCATCTTTACGTTCTGGACGTTTAACATTTATTTGAAAATACACTAATCTTAACATATTTAAGTCGTATCCAACCTTCACCTAGCAATATGAGTAAACATAGCATTCAACAAATCAACCCATTTTAGATTAATTTTTTCGAAGGATGCACTGGTAGAGAGGACTGAAACGAATTACTCAAAAGAGAAGCTACTAATTCGAACATGCCACAAACAAAGAGATCTGCAGCCACAAAAACGTACATTTTTGTATCAGTTCTTGCTATTATCGAGCTGAATTTATCGAGTTACTTAAATTGGTAAATATAGAATATTTAAGCCGCATCAATTCTAGAATACCAAGGCGAACTTTATTGTTGCTCTTTTCATATCGATGACAAACCAATTGAACCTATTTCATACCATCTGTATCGTGTATTGCGAAGCTATTCACATCATTACAAACTCTTCTCATTGATGAACTTTGAATAATAATCATTAATTTCGAGATCCTTCCTATTTGATGCGATACAAACTACACAAATATATAAGCGGCTTCCTCTACTTATCGAATGTATGGGGTGGCTACAATGTTCGGCACGGCTCGTGTGGAAGAAAACAGGGCTGTGATCGTATATCCCGATCGTTAATAACCTCAAAATGCAACGAAACAAATTTGATAAACATAAAGACGCGTCACTCATCAAACACATATCGATACGAATACATCTGTGCAGTGCGCCTTGGCAATTAAGTCGCCTTAAACCGTTCTCGCATCTCCCGACAATTCAAGTTCGCCTTCCTCCCACATCAAACTCACAATTCTCTCTTACCGACACCAGTGTCGGCCGGACACCTTCGTGTCCTCATAATCACTGTCTCGAAATAATAATAATAATAATAAAGGAACGTCCTCACTATCCCGAAATTTCGCGCAACACACGTTCGGAAAAACGAGCGGCTCGCGATGTCTGACGCGCACATTCGCACCGATCTCGGTCAGCTGGTTGTTAGACGGTCGCGCGGTCGCTGTACAAATGATGCTGCCGCGGTTTGAAGAAGTCCAATGGCACGCTGCGCTCAAGAACTGGTCTACGCTCCCGCCACCGTGGTACCACGCTACGAAATACACGGCCTACCATCATCGCAACCCCAGGCTTGAAGAGAGCGCGTACTACAGAACCCTTTCGTCGGTGAATAGAAAGAAGAAAAAAAAAAAAAGAAAAAAGCGAACGAGGCCTCCACGTGTGTCCGTCAACGATTAATTTCACCATGTGTACCATGCGAGGAATGTTTGGGAATTGAAAGAGCAGAAGACAAAAATCGCGATTACCATATTACACGGCGAAGAGTGCTGCATCCTTTTACGAACGGGTTCTGTTTAGTTTTAATACGAGAGGAAAGGGTGAGAATTAATGGGCAGATGCATATCAAATCACCGGCTTTGAAATTGCAAAATTTATGCACGAAGCTTATGATGGTCGCTGTATACAATGTAAAACGGTACCACTAACTAAACTAGATTAGAACAATTCAACCTACAACGTTTAATACTGTCCAGGTGTTAATACACAGGGTGCAAAACTCGAATAGAAACAGCGCGCTCTGAAGGTAATTGTAGGTTATTAAAAGTGATGGACTCTAAATGAGGAGAATTGATAGTATTTGAGGATAAATTAGCAAGAGCAATCAAAGAAAGGCATTTCTTCATAAAAGTTCACCAAGTCCTTTTAAAAAGGAGTTTCAGAATAGAATTCTGTTATTCCCTCTTTGGGACAGAAGGAGAAGCAGTAACCGGCTTATGGAGCCTAAGAAAATTCAAAACCCAAATAATGATTCCTGCTAAAGAATTTCATGCGCCTAATCCTCTTATTAGCGAGTTACCTTTGGCTGAACACCAATCGCGCAGCTCACAGCTACACTGCTGCAGCTGGGTGCGGTTCAGCCTGTATCTGCTGTTATATGAGGATAAAATTATAAAAAGAAACGCTGCGTACTTAATGTTAGTGCATAGTTTAAAGTTGAAATTTATAGCACCTCGTTAAGCGTGTCCGCTGCTCTAAATTATTATTTTTTTTTTACGTATAAAAACCGTAAAAGTCCACAAAAAGGTGTTATCACAGCTGTTATTTATGTAAACGCTGTAAGTTGTAAATTCGAGCTAGTTTAATAACTTCCTCTTATTTTTTTCTAATTTCATACTATACATCGTAAACGCTTGTAGTTCTTTTTATTATATATATATATAAGGCGAGCAGCGTGATTTCCGATTGCTAATTTATTACAATGCGTCGTCTTAAGAATTGTAGATTAAATTACATAAAATCGTACGTAAATTGCACAACGTAAATAGTATTGGTATAGATACTACAATAACGTCAACGAGAACAACAACAACAACAACAATAATAATAACAACAACATAACCTATTTACCGATATGTAAAGTTTGTATCGTTTACCTACGTCCCGGCGTAGCGCAACGTTTCCTAACAACCCAATAAAACTGTTCGTTTATTGTTGTGGATATGCGAGCATTTTAATTATGATAGTAATTCCATTTAATAGTTGCTATAAATTGTCGGCGAGAGTTGGAAATACACTTTAGCGTTTGCGCTGCCGTTGTTACTATCATTACCGTTGTTGTTAAAAAAGGGACCCTTATTAATTCTAATACGTGTATGGTTAACGAACAAATAGTATTTACTAGCGAAACATGGAGGTAAGGACGTTAATCCGTGTAACTCTTCCATTTTATAATACGCACCGCTATAACGTAATCTCGCCCGTATTAACCGGTGGTAACGGATAGGTACGTGTAACGTCCGGAAAATGTTGGTTTCTAGCTTTACTCGGACAGGTCTCCGAGTTACGGACGAGGAAAAAGCTAATAGCGTCGCATACAAGCTAAACTCGCGGACATACAGATTCAGCGATGTAGAACGAGTTCGGCTAAATATTTTTGGCTAACTCGTTTATGACCGATGAAGCTTTAAAAATAAAAGCGGAATAGTGGAATTACATTTTTTTCTAACCACCTTGAAGCTTTAACCAGGCGTTAATTCTCCATTTACGTCAAGTGCATTATTGCATCAGTTCATTTCCTTTGTACGTACTTTACGACTACATCTCGTCTTTCTTCTTCTGACGAATAGTAAGCTAATCTCAACGTCCTCCCTTATGGAAGTGTGCTCAACAAGCGTGGTTATCCGTTCGGATATCAAGGAAAATCACAGTCCACACTGCTAAAATTGCATCAATTTAAAATCAATTCATTACATTAAGTTGCACGTTGCTCCAATTAATGTAATTAACATAATTCTTTCGCAACTGAAGCGATCTAATCTGCAGCGTTAAATTTATGGCCAAAACGAAGATAACTGATGCTTTTCTAAGCTCAGATTCGAAACGCAAAAGTCCGGAGTAACCTCTTCATTATTTACCGTAGATTAGAGTGAGACCACCACGAGAAATGTACTTACATTGTACAGAAACGATCCGCAACGTCTATACTTGGAGCGTTGTATACGGTATCCTTTCTCGGAAGGGAAGGCGCGATGTTTAAAAAAATCGACGGCCGTAATGGGCTTTATTAATTACGATCGGATAAAAAAGACGGCGAGGACGCTAGTATTGTGAACGCGTTGGACTTCTTAATAGCTTAATTTTAAGAAATGCTTCGCCAAGACCGCGGTAATTAGCTCCGCGACGCAACAGATCCCCTATTCAACGGCGAGGCGAAGGATCGCGATAGCATCGAGATAATTACTTAATTTGTCCAAAACAATTTTTATTTCCCGTATACGCGTATATAGCAGTGGTATATTGAGGAACGCGTCGTTCTGCGATCCGGCTCGCCATTGATAGGTACCGAGTACGATTAAAAACGGCAAATATTCGAATAATTCATCGCTACGTAAGCGTTTCGTAATGGAGAACGTTAGGTTTCCTTGCGTAGGTTCGAGGAAAACCAACGGCGGACGGTACACCGCATCGAAGATCTTTCGTCGCGTTACAAATTTGGGCCTGATTAAAATAGAGCTAATTTAATCGCTATTGTGATCATCTACGTCCACCATCGTCAGTGTTCCAATCGATTGCATACAATGGCTCACGGTGAAAACGACGTAAGCAAAGGAGTAAACAGGAGGAGGGAAAGCATCTAGTTTGAGGGTAGGACAAATTATTTCTTGCTCATATTTGAAACGTTGCGGCATTCAATTTTACTTGAATTTCAACCCTCTCTCTACGTTTTCTCCTTTTAACTTTTAATTGTTGGTATCTACACGTAGTTGTTAATTATTGCATTGATTCTTTGTGCGTACTTAATTCTAATCGAAATTGTTGCAGCATTGGCTTTCATCACGCTCTCTTTGTTTTCTCTAACTTTCAGTTTTTCGTATCTATACACATCTTACTCATACTTCGCAATTGACTGCGTCAGTGGTTTTGCAGCTACCGAGTCCTAATCAAGATTTAAATGGAAGAACTGCTAAATCATGCTTTGTTACTCGGGAGTCCCAAAAAAGACCGACGACTCGAATTGAATTTTGTTGAAACACTTGAGAAGCGTGAATAAAATTTGCGAGAAAAGTAAGATACGCAGAGAGAGAGAGAGAGAGAGAGAGATGCTATTCCATTCGTGCAAATAAGTTTCAAGAAACATAATTAATATTTCACTCCGCCGTATTTTTTTGTTTGTTTTTTTACAATTTATCTGGATGAATTAAACGAACAATTAATCTTTCGATTACATTCGAGACGGCGTTAGCAACGCAGTTGCTATAATTGTTAAACGTTAATGATTTTCCGTAAGCAGATATCTCAATTACTCCCGCAGCTACGGACAACGACAGTTTAGAATTAGATTAATAATCGTCGGCTCTTCTCGAAACCGAAACCCCGTCTCAAATTTGCCGTAACCGATCGCGCAAGAACATTTACGAAATAGGCGCGCTTCTATTTTATTTTATCTTGGAATTACCACATACTTAACAGGCTGAATGTATTAAACGAATGTACGTAAGTGTAATTGGTAAACGGCATGGCAAATCGTTATTAATAACCTGCTCCTTAAGAATCTAGATTCTTCTCTTTGCATTTTTGTGCGGTGCCAGTCGCATGATGTATCTCGCTTAATTGATGACGTTTAAATACCAGAAACGGGAAATTAAATTAATTACATTTAAACGTTATAATTCTGTATAATATTCCGTATCTTTTTACTTTTTTTTGGTTTTTCTTTTCCTTTTGTTTAACTTCACCTCGCTGGAAATCTGCTAGTCTTCTAACCTAAGCTGTCTGTGAGGAAATACTAAAATTATCATTAAAATTAATGTTGATAGAAACAAAATATGGATGGCCTATATACTAAATATGGCGGGCTTAAAACGGAAGAACCTGTATATCAGTTGAAAGGCAATGAGCGAGCGACCAAATCTACGAACATTTTATACGCCTAAAAACAAGCGATCGGTCCTCCCTCTTCGTACCACGACAGCAGACGACCAGCATTGTTCTTCAAACCAGGAGAACACGTACGGATTAGCATACACCGAATACTTTTAACCTTCTCCTACTTATGTCACTTTTATTATAGGGAGCTTAATAGCCGTCTTACTGATAACGGCTCGCAGCTCATTCCCTGAAAAATACGCCTATTTAAATGATCGTCGAAGTGAAATCCCGTGTACCACGGTAGACTGTGGAGCGTCTATTATAATCCGTTTAGTATTCCACCTTATTCTAGTACTGGAATGATCGTGCTGTGAGTGTCGAACGGCGTACGGTGTACGTCTAAGTTCTGAGTTTCGTGCGCGGGAGGGTCGGTCACCGACATTGTTGGGAACGCGGAACAGCCGACAAGGTCGCCGAAATAACCGCATACGAAAAACGCATTCGAATGTCGTCGTTTTGGGAGCACGAAGACGGCATTAAATCTGTCTATAATGATCGTTGGATTTGCATCGCGTGTCGTTGTTGACGAGACAACCTACGACCGTTAATAACAGACAAGAATGGAAGTTATTCCAGGATAAAACCGCGACGGTATCGCGGGAATCCCGGTATTGATACTTGTTTTACCATCTCAACTTTTAAGGTTATTTTGAAAAGTGGCCGTTATTAAAGGTAACCGTTATTAAAGGGTAGCCGTAAAGAGAGGGTGTTCATTGACTTTTCTGTGCCACAATTCACGAATTAAAATGAAGCTGAACAACCTCTGTCGTATACAGGACGTTTAAAAAAAGTAGCCTATAGGCTTAAAGGAACAATAGTACGGCGTAAAATATGCCGTACATTTACAAGACTCTTGTTATGTAGAAATGTAATTTACGAACTAAAATAAAGACAAATACGGCCCTCTTTTGGCAAAGACCACGATAAAACGCTTTGAAAGTCCTTACATCGGGGGCATCCTCGATCTACTCGTTGCTGCCGTCTCTCAACCGTCACTTACGAACGTACGTCACTTTTCAGAAAGGAAGAAATAAGATGGGTTCAAATCGGGCGATCTTGCACACCGTGATTCATGTGCGCCCTTTCCTACAAGAACAAATACTTAATCGCTGACGCTAAACTATGGAATTTTAGATCAATGTTGCGTACTCGTTGGATTGAAGGAGTAGAGTGATCTAACTACCCTATTCGATTAATTCCCTTACATATCTTGAAAATCGTTACAACTACAGAGCGCAAAGGCAGATGTAATTGCGACGACTGCAAAAAAAGTAATAATTTCATCCGCCTTTGTCCTCTCTAATTATTCTCTTATGCCATGTTCTCGAGACATTCTTCTAACAATCCGCTTTACTTTACATTATCGCAACTATTGTAGTTGGTATGGCGCGGATTATATCATGACCGGTATAAAACTTGCTAAATATTGAAAATTACTTTAGTCCTGTACTGTTGACGATATGTATTACGCGACAAATATGTTATCATCTTTGATAAATAAACATCCGCAGCTTGCGCTGGAAGAAATATTCGCAGTCATCCAATTGCAATCTTTGAAATCACAAACGATACGATGTACTGATTGCGTTGGTTTGGTGTAAGCGCTTGTAATTACCGCAAGAAGTAACCTCCTTCTTAATATTCGCTCCGTTATTTCCCGAATCCGAGCGCGACAAGTAGAATAAATAATTGCTTAACAGATTCTATTCGATTTTCGTCTATACAACAAGCGCTTACGTAAATTGTGTCGGGTATATACCGATTTACAGAAAGCGTTACGCTATATCAGCGTTCGGAAATTAGTCGGTATATACCCGTTCCACGTACGACGTATATCTCTAATGATAGCAAAAACTGTGGCGTAGTATCGTGGCAACGCTAAAGTATCGGTAACCTCCGCATCGCGCAAGTTCAACTAATTAATCCGCGACGGCCGTTTCGACGGATTCGGCCACCGGTTGCAAATATAGAAGAGGATCCGTTTCCTCGCAATAAATTCGTAAATTCGCGGAAAATGGCAACCTTTCGATAATTTAACCGTGGCGATAAACGTTCTACCCGTCTTTATATATACCTCAAACATACCTCGAGCAACCACGTTGGTAAATTCGGAAGAATACTGTGCGAAATCTGGAAAACACGGCTTTTTCCTATTTGTTTGTTGTATTGATGTAGGATGACTTGTCATAACTTGAGTAATTGGTAAGATGCATTCTAATATTAAACACTTGTTTCAGGCAAGCATGAGAGTCCTCACCGCGGCGGCATTCCTGCTCGCGTTTGTACCATTCACGCTTCAAAGGTGTCTCGATCAGGTATATGCGCAGGAAAGCTGTTTGTATTACATGGACTACATCGGCTATCGGTCATTTGGTTGCACTAATTACTACGAGACGCATTGCTCTGAAGTCACAAATAAACTGGAAAGTGTCCACATGGAGTCCGTGCATAAAATCATCGTGAAATCCGGCAACGTGACTTCCCTAACCGCCGCACTATTTGCCGGCTTCAACAATGTAAGATCTATAACTATGACCGAGTCCAACGTAGCGAGTATCGAACCAAATACTTTTTCGGACTTACATAGTCTAAAATCCGTAAACTTAACGGAAAATGTAGTGGAAGTTCTATCACAAGAATCATTCAACTCGAATAGTTTAGAATCACTTGATTTATCAAATAACAACATTAACATCATCCAATACAACCCCTTCACTAGCGTAACGAAGTTAATATTGCATCATAATCGGATTGCGGATATATCTAACTTAGTAACGGTTTGTACATCTTTACAAACGCTTGATCTATCGTACAACAATATAAACGAGATCGAATTACTTGAAACGTGCCAGAATTTAGTATCTTTAAATGCTAGTCATAATGCGTTGAGTAAATTTATGGTGAGCAGTAACCAATCATTTAAATTGAACGGATTGGATTTATCATATAACGAATTAAGCAACATTTCCAGCTGGAATTTGTGCAATCTAGATGGACTGCTTAGTTTGAGTCTAAGTAACAATCCTCTCTTCTACGCCAAAAATCCTTCAGTTGATCTGTTTCAAAACACGTTGCAGCTAGAAATGTTAAGCTTATCCGCTACCGGAATTCAAGAAGTCTACGTTAGAACCTTCGGCAAATTGTCCAATTTGAAACTGTTAGATCTGAGTCGAAATAATTTAACGACTCTTCCAAAAGGAATCTTCCGCGATTTAAAGAGCTTAGAACGACTCTTCATAAACGACAATTCTTTCAAATACTTTGACAATAGAGAGCTCGCGAAATTAACAAAAATCGATTTAAACGATAACTTGTTCACTTGCGATACACTGGTAGACGTTGTAAATATTTTAACAAGTAAAAATGTCGATGTTGTAAACGGCAACAGCATCGATACAAAGAATATCTTGGGAATCAATTGCTTGGGCACTGTGGAAGACGCAGAAGTTATGATAAACCAATTCAATCGTTCAGCAGATAACCAGAACGAAAAGCACTACGAGCTTCTCGACAAGGTCCAACAGATGATGCAACAATTGCTGTTCGAACAAGAAAATAGGTCTTCGGTGTTGATCGAACAACAAAATAAATCCGAGGTTTATTGGAGGACGTTAGCACGAGATTACAAAGGTTTCTTTCAAACGTTCCTGCAAAGTATCAGCGATGCATTGCGTAAACTCACAGACGCGCTTACGGCACCTAAAAGTACGAGAAATACCGCGAAAATGACCGAAGTCGAGATTGGAAACTATTCCTGGGAACAGTGGAAATTCCTTCATAGAAATTTCACGGAAGTCTTGCGGTCGGATCGTAGAGAATTTCTCGGAGCAATACGGAACAGTTTGGACATGCTTCAAACAAACCCCGATAGCATTGACCGAGAGGCTAATATCATTAGAAACGCTTCATATGCAGCGGTTCGTCCTTTTACGAGCTCGTCTAATTTTACAAGTTCTAACGTGAGCGCCGCCGCTCCAAATGAAAGCAACACAGCATTAATCTTCGGTACCTACGGTATTTTTCTAGTTTTACTCGTAGGATTGGTACTATTATTGTTATCGAAATTCAAGTCTTACAGGGACGCTAAAATCAAGCAGGAAGAATGTAATCCTTTGAATAATTTAGCGGTTTAAGCATTTGCCGTTTAAAAGAAACGATCTTTGTTAAGTATCTAGAGAATAAGGTTCGTTTGTTATGTTTCTCTTTTAGAATCGAATAAATGTTTTAATCAATCGTTTAGTCTTTATTATTTATCAATAAGTTACTCCAATTTATCGTGTTCTTAATTGCATCTTCGTTCGATTCCGGTATCTCTAGTTTTCTTTTCTTTTTTTAATTGCTTCTAAAGATGCTCTTATAAACTTTCGAAGAATACAGAAACCTGGCCATGTCCCATGGCGCAGCCCAATCGAGAGAAATATCCATGATTGAAGAGCAAGCGAATTTTTGCAAATCGATGGATTGGCTGTGGAAGACCTAGCTCTAGTCTCGAGCTGAATTTAAATGAACCTCGCAAAAAATGACAACAGATCGTGTTTAATATATAACCGCATGCGTAACCTAACAGCAAGGTACGCATATTTTGCGTACGCACATGTACTTTCCGACTGTTCAAGCTACGGCCCGAAATACGTACATAATGTGACCCTTGAGCTGTACCAACCAATACCAACGTATTTTACGGTTGATACGTATAAGGTTAAATATTGACAATAATGTTAGTGCCGTATTGCTGATATATGTATCGTGCGTATTACATTATCATCAGTGATAAATAGACATCCGTGGCTCGTGCTCAAACGAAACGCTCACATCTATTTGTGCGCTGATGGAAAGCGTGATGTTTCATTCAACGGCCACCACGAAACCGGTAACAATTAGGTAAGTGAACTTAAAAATCTTTTTGCACGCGTTCTTTCCTCTTTGTTATCTTTGAAATTACGTACAATAGAATCTAGTTATTGCGCCGGCTTGGTAAAGAAGCTCGATCAATCTTAACAGTACCAATTCCAACTTTTAACTTGCTCGTAGCGATTTTCTATATTATGGTAAAAATTAAAGTAATATCTTACTGTAATAGCCGTACATTGTTAGGGTTACTTCGAAGGATAAGTTTTCTTTTTTTTTATTATCATTGGCACTGTACAAAGTAAAACGTCTAATTAGTATTTACCGGGTATTTACCGCATATCATTATATGGAATGCAGCAAAAACTGGTTATTTTACAATTTCCGATATGTTGACAAACATACGACGGTCGTTTAGATATAGATAAGAACTATGTAACACACGTACGTACAGTGTGTCCGCTTGTTACGTACTGACCAATTTAAAGAAACGATCTTCAAATGAACAATATTCGAGCATACAGGATCGCGCCCATCTATCTTAGTTCTCGAGATAATTGAGATAATTTCGGATCCTTGCGGAATTTCTCCGTTTCTTTAACGGCCGATAACGCAATTATCTCAAAACGGCGACGCAAATTTTACTCACTTGGTCACTTCTGCTGTTAATGCGAAATACCTCGTAAATGTTCACGTCAACTAGCGTCGAATAGACGGCCATTTCGTTTATTTTACTTCTAAATTGTGCCGTCCTTCAATAAGTTAACCACGAAGCCAGACGTATATTCGAGTATTCCGTTTAGAAACGCGCCGCCACGAAATAAGTAGAACATTTCGTTTCGCGAAAGATATTCGTTACAACCAACGTGTATGTACGAACGTTATCCTTCCTACGTATATGCATTGTCTAGTGTTTTGAGAAGCGCGTATAATATAAGTAAATTCGAGTTCCGCATATAACGAATAAAGCTAAAATGTTGAGAAAAACAGCTTTAACACTAAACATCTGTTTTAGGATCGTCATGAACGCTCTCATAACAGCCGCTCTCGTAGTTGTGTTTCTACCACCCTCGTATCAACGATGCCACGATGAAGTGTACGCACAGCAAAACTGCCAAAACAATTACAACAGATGGAATAGTGGCTACGAGCCCTTCGGTTGCATTAATTACTACGAAATGCATTGCTACGAAGTCACAAACAAACTGGAAAGTGCCCACAAGCATTCTGTTCATAGAATTAACGTGAAGTCGGGCGACATGAAATCCATAACCGGCGCCTTATTTAACGATTTCACAGACGTACGGTCTATAACCGTCACTGAGTCCGACGTTCAAACTATTGAACCGAACTCTTTCGCCGATTTATCGCACTTAGAATCCGTAAACCTAACAGGTAACGCCTTGGATACCCTATCGCAGGGATCGTTCAACTCGAGGAGCCTAAAAACACTCGACTTATCGAATAACAACATTAGCACCATCCAATCTAACGCGTTCACTAGTGTGACGAATTTAATTTTGCATCATAATCAAATTACGAACATATCTAACTTGGTGGCGAATTGTACATCTTTAGAAAAACTAGATTTGTCGTTCAACAATATCAGCGTGATTGAATTGTCTGAGAAGTGCCAGCTCTTACTTTCTCTAAACGCTGCTCATACTCAACTGACTGAATTTCGAGTTACCAGCAACAAATCGTTAGTACTCTCTTCCTTAGATTTATCCTATAATAGCTTGAACGATATTTCCCGCGCCGACTTATATAATCTAGCTCAATTGTCTAGTTTGAATCTGACTAACAATCCCCTGTTTTACGCCAAAAATCCCTCAATCGATCTATTTCAAGACACATTACAATTACAAGCGCTAAACTTATCCGCCACTGGTATTCAAGAGATCTATGTTGGCACCTTCAGCAAGTTGTCCAGCTTAAAACTGTTAGATCTGAGTCGAAATAATTTAACGAGGCTTCCGAAAGGAATCTTCCACGATCTAAGACGCTTAGAACGGCTTCGCTTAAACGACAATCGCCTAACATACTTCCATTACGAAGGGTTAGCGAAATTAAAAGAAATCAATTTGAATGCTAACCAATTTACTTGTAACGCACTCGTAGATATTGCAAATACTTTAACACAAAACAACGTCGACATTGTAAGCGGTGATACTCGCGACGCCAAGAATATATTCGGAATCACTTGCTTAGATACCGCGGAAGATTCGAAAGCTATAACAAACCAATTCGATCCATCAGCAGATCGCCAGAACAACGAGTATTACAAGTTTCTTACTAAAGTCGAACAGATAATGGAACACTTGCTGGTCGTACAAGCAAATCGATCTTCGATGTTGGCCGATCAACAAACTAAATCCGATGTTCATTTGAGAAACTTGACGCAAGAATACAACGGTTTCCTTCGAACATTACAACGGACCATCAACGACACTGTGTATAAAATTACAAACGAGCTTACGACGCCAGAAAGTACGAACGCCGTAAAAACGAACGAGCTCGAACTCGGGAAGGATTCCTTGGAGCAGTGGAAGTCGCTGCAAACAAATTTCACGGAAACATTAAAATCAGATCGCAACGACTTTCTCGACGCCGTGCGAAGCAGTTTCAACACGCTGATTTCAAAACTTCGGGATATTACTCGAGACATCCAAGGAGCTAGTACCGTCAGAAACGTTTCGTACGGAGCAGACGCTTCGTTTCCCAGGACTTCTAGTTTTACGAATTCTAACGAGAAGATCGCTGTCGCAGACGGAAGCAACAAGGCATTGATTGTCGGTACGTACGGTATCTTTCTGCTCCTACTCGTTGGGTTGACGTTATTATTATTGTCAATGTTCAAGCCTTGTAGAAGTATTAAAATAAGGCAGGAAGAATGTAATCCTTTAAATGGTATGCTGGTGTGAACAATTATGATCTCGAAGAAAGAAGCTCTTAATTATAGGTACCGAAAGAATATCGGGCTTTATTGTATGTTTTTCTTTATTCCTTAACACTATATATTGCTATATTTACGGCTCACTATATGAACAATAAACTATTTTGAAATTATTTCTTTTATTTTCCTGTTAGCGACCAGTACGATGGAAATCGTCACAAATTACCCTAAAAAAATTGAAAACACCTAAGCGTTAGAAGATCGGCTTTCTACGTAAACAACATTATCTTATGATATAATGAAACCCAGAATACGAACCTGTTACTCGAATAAAGAAACACAACATTAACGATAAGATACAATATCGCCTTGTTTATTCAAAACTGTGTAAATAAGCAAATACATCGGTTCGAATTAATCAGTATCCGAGTGATTATGGTCGGCCTTCCCAGATAAAGTAAAAACCGATCATCGACAAACACCTAAGCTGAATTTAAAAGTTCATAATAACGAAGCAACGTTTAAACTGGGGAAACTCTTCGCGCGTACCACTAACTCAAGTTTGTTTCGAGGTGCGCACGTTGCAGAGAGGACAAAAGTGAGTGAAATCGCATCGAGTTTGTCTAGTCGCTACAAAAAAAGGTCGCTTTTGTCCTCTCTATTCCTGAGTCCTGGTCTGAAGGAACTATTAGCCGCGGGATTGTTTCGACCCCATTCTCTTGCAATTTCTCGAACATTCGAAGACGTAGCATCTAGCCCTGTCTTCCTGTAACCTCCAGCCTTCAGGGTGCAAAGTATCGGCTGTTTGAAGAAGACATTCATTTGAAATTACACTGTAACATGTGTTGTCTATTGTTCTGGTCTTACGTACAACGAATTGGGGCCGCCCAGTGATTGTTTTTTCTTTTTTTTTTGTAATTGGTTCATTGCCGAAATTGCTTATCGAACGTACGTCTGAGCAATATGTTGTTTTAAAGGAATGTTGTGGTAAACGTTACGTTCTAAAATTAAAAAAGAAAAATTCCTAGTTTCTAAACGTACTTATACTAGTTGATACTCAGATTAGAGGACCTAAAACGCACGCTCGTTCATATGGTTACGAGTTGCTAATTCACAAGAAATACAGGAGAATACATGTTGTTAAGCACCGCAACATGGACATCAAAACTAGGGATTGTTCTTGTTAATTTTATATAAGCGATTAGCAAATATTACAAATATTCTTTTTTAATTGAAAAAACGAACGATAATTATACTTCGTGAGGAGGTAAAGCGTTAAAGAAAGTGGATTGGATGGCTTTATTCGTCAAACTCAAATGCTTTGTTGTTCAAACCTATAATACGAAGAAGAACCGTGGGAAGTAAAAAAAGTAAAAGTACAGAGACTTTTTTTTTACATCAGTGCTCCAAATCTTTTCCTTCCGAATCCCTTCTGGTTGTTTTCCTTAGTTCCTCCGGCGAATTTTCTGCCTTATTCTCTTCAGAATATCCCTTCAATCATTTTTAAGAATTTTAAACGAATACGATGCTTTAATCGTTGTTTGAGGTTGAATCTCTATATACTTTTCTCTTTTTCATTTAATTTACCCTTTGCCCCAGCAATGCCAATCCAACGAGTTGATACTTCTTATGGTGGACTTGAGGACGATCAAAATTGTGAATCTAGACGTCCACGTGTTGCGCGAATTTTGCATGTTTTTACGATAAATATATCGAAGATGTGAATTATTGACCTTCACGAAGTAATGTTCGCGGAGTCCTCGTTTTTTGAGCGGAAAATTGATTAGAGAAATTATCGAAATGCTAGATTTCGAATACTGCAAATGTCCGATCAAATTCTGATGATTTGATGAACGTCGTAATTAAAGTGGGAAAAATTAATGAATGAAGGTGTAGGCGTACGCGCTTCACTTCGACATCCCGTCGCAATATGGACTTTGTCGTGTCCCTATTAAACAAATTTTTTCATTTCTAACATGCGAATAATATTGTTACTGATCCTTTAGAGAAATGATGTGACTTTTATCACTTAAGATAAGCCGATTTCCGTATGTTCGCAAACTGGTGCCTTCATTTCACAACTAACTACGAGATTGTTAGCATTGGTAAGTGCTTAAGTATTTTGCTTTACTGTATTTCTCACGCTCAATGCACCGCTATTATTTCGATGTTCTGTTTAATTGTTAATCTGTAGACATCTGTACACATATACTTATCTATTTTTAGCGTTTGTACGGATGACTAATAAGTTTATTTCTAATCGCTCTAATCGCTCATGCAATAATCTTGTTGCTAGTTTCCTTTTACTGTATACTCAAAAACAGAACACTATCGAAACAAAACACTAGAACATGCGCGTTACGACATTGTATTTATCAATTACGAACATTTAAAAGTGTTATTGCAAAGCAGCAAATATCATTTAGATTATTTACCAATGATATGTGAGATCAGAAATCTCTTTAAAATATATGCTTCCTATCTGTTTATAACGTATACAGTCCGAGGAAATGGTATAGATTAGTGCATGGTTCCTCAAATAAAGATAACATTAATATTTAACTTATACCGACGTATATATTACCGAAAGATATTCGATTCGCAGAATGGCTATTTGCAGAGCGACGCTTTCCTTCAAGTGAAACCGCCCGCGTATATTTTAGATTCTACGATATAAGCCTGCATAAACGAGTGGCGCTCCGCGAAGCTAGCAGAAACGGAACGGACTCGTGTTTATTCGTCTCGCGGGAATGCCTACTGGTTTCCCCGAGGGCCGACCCGGCTAGTCGCTGCTAATTTCGCGAAACGCACGTCTTAAAGCGAAAACCGCTTAGTTGGAAGAAGTTGATTGCGAATGGAAATTTTCGCATAAGTACCGATGGCCATCGTTAGAATATTTTCGTCTACTAAACACTTCCGGTTGGACTGGTATCGGATGACCCGATCGTTAACTTTGAGTAATCCGCATAATCGGGCGCGAAATTGCTGACGGTTGATTGCGTGGTATTAACGCTGATGTAGCGTTCCGATCATACGGTCGCATAATTCTAAATATTCTGCTAGAAAAGAAATGCGAATGATCGCCTTTTGTAAATAATAGAATTGGCTTGTAAAGTTAATTTTCAAGAGGTTATTTGATAATTCAGTCAGATAAAGAAGGTTTGTTGTTAGTTGCTAAAAACGATCGGTCCATATGATGAGGTGCTTTGCCTGTTAGATTTGTTATCTATTGATCGTTTAGTATTCTCTACTGGATCAGAGAGTGGTGAGTTAGCTATCAATACATCTTATTGCAGATTATTGGAGCGCTTATTTTATAGAAATATGCTGATGAAAATTAAATTTATATGTAAGTTTCCCAACAAAGAAAAGTCGTGGCCTTCGGCCAATTAATTAATATGATAATAATAGCCTAAAATGCAAGTATTTTGTGATTTTAATATAAATCACAATTCGAAACGATGATCTTGTAATTAACGTGTAATTAAACCAGATTTCACGAGATTATCGGAGACTAGACAGACTCGCGTTGCCTGTTGGTTTCCACGACAGCGAGTCTGTCTAGTATTTGCTAATTTGGCGAAGTGCGCGGAAAGTGGTCTCGTTTCTACAGTCGTACTTATAAATAAGTAACTAATACGGAAAGTTAATAACAGGCAAAATTAGATCTGTATCTTTTGTTACAGGTTTATTGAATAAATTCGCGGATGCACCAACCAGCGAACTACATTTGCTGCTGAAATCGCCTACGCGACACTTTACCTTGCGTTGTAATAGGATTGATGATAGTAAAGCGTCAACTTGCTCCGTAAATCCATCGTTATATCAAAAATATACAAGGTGAGTCGGTGATTTGAGGTTCGTTCATTCTCCAAAATACAAATAGAATTTGACATGCATGTAGAATATAGTAGAAATCGTTCGTAGGAGTTGTCCAGCGCTTCCTCTAGCACATCCCCCCAATGCTTGCGTTGTACCTAACTACATACAATCTTGCATAGTAACTCTATTTTTAAGCAGCCATTAACGCTTAACGTTTCGAATCGACATTTAAAGAACAGCAATGTCGGTATGTTTCGCTTACCGTCGTCATAGTAACCGAACAATACTGACACAGTTAGGCAACTTGGATGCAGTATTCAAATATAGCACCCGGGTTTAACTCTAAATGTATGTGATTATACATATAAGCACCATTGTACGAAAACGCGATACAATAGAAAGAGAAAGAAAGTACGGCGCTAGTTAACAAAATGCCACGGCTGGTGCTTCAATATTGGAAAGTTTGGTGTTCAATTCTCAACGCCCTGTATATTTCGAAAGTATTCTAAAACAATGTTTGGATAAAGTGTCAACTTTGCACTTTCTAAATAGCAGAAATTATTTGCATCTCGAATTTTTTCTAAAAAAAAAAAAAAAATAGACGTATGCAAATTTATACGATGTAGAAGTATCTCGAAGTCTGTTAGAATAGAGCCTGTAAAATCCGTATTTTGTGTTAGTTTATTTCTAAACGGAGAAACCAAACACGTAGTAATATATTAACATACACGTACGGAAATACTTCTTTTACTATGGTGGCTATTACATTACCCGAAAGTTTTGCCCAGCTACTACTTACACGACTTGCATAGCATGCTTTCGATATAATATTCGAATTTGAAACGTGTCTGTTGTGTTGCAGAGTGCTCCATTATGGTACGATATGTCCATCTAATTTTTGAATTATTCATGTTAATGGATACGATTAACTTCTCTTGGTCAATATGCAAGAGAGACCAACGAAATGCATGTATGGGAAAAATATACAGAGGATATTGCACTTTTGGTCAATGCTCTGAAGATGTATTTTATTGTAATCCTTTCAATTTGTCTGAAATATATCATACGAGGTACTACAACTGTTTGAATATTCAAAACAGCAATGTTTACGAAATCAAGCCCGCATCTTTTCGCTACTTCAACAATCTACAAAAGTTAACTATGTCCGATGACAACATATTTCTTCTTGAACCAGGATCGTTTAGCGGACTAACTAATCTACGCGTTCTTAACCTAAGCATCAATGACATTCAAACTATATCAAAAGGCGTATTTAGTGGTCTCTACAACCTGGAGGCGCTTGATTTATCATACAACAATATAGAAGATATCGACAACAACTCCATTGCAGGGACGGATTCTTTAAAGTTTTTATACTTGGATCACAACAATATCTCAGATATGCCTTCATTAGGTAACAGTTGCCAGCAGTTAAAAGTTTTAGATATTTCGAATAATAGAATCGAAAACCTACAATTTATCCGAAGCTGTAGCATGTTAGATTTATTAATCGTTGCTAACAACAACCTCACAACGTTTTCTTCGGACCCGATCAGTGCGTCGATCACCGGCTTGGATATATCGGGAAACAATTTGAATTCCATAGATAGTGAAGATTTATCGAAATTCGTGCAACTAAAACAGCTGAATTTAAGCCGAAATAGTTTGTTTGAAAATAGCGATATGCCTACCGATCTTTTCTATAGCACAGTATTATTAGAGGTGCTTAATTTATCTTCTACTTCGATCAGCAAGTTAAGCGTTGGCGTCTTTTCACGGCTGCAAAAATTAAAAGTGCTAGATATTAGTTCGAACAACCTTACCTATTTACCCAGGGGAATTTTCCACGATATCGACCTCAGGATACTTGATATTAGCAACAATCAACTGTCCTTCTTTCAATACGACGGTAACTTACAGATTACACTCCGAATCGTTCTAAATAATAATTTATGGACGTGCAATTCATTATCGACCATTGTCAAAAGAAACAACTATATTGTGGAACGGGGAAATGTCCATAACACAACCAATATAGCAGGAATAGCATGTCACGAAGAAGTGAAAGACTTCCAAAACATCAATGCGTATAATTATTCGAATTCGAACAATTTCCAAACGGAGTATCTCACGCAAATCATGAAAACTCAAGTGAGTATGAGAGATACATTTGCTGTATTGAAAAACTACTTCTTAAACCAAACAAACCGACCTCCAGTCAATTATTCGGAATCCGGGGAAAACAAAGACGTTCTCCTGGATTTGAAACATCTTCTAAACGCGACAAATTCAAACATAGAAGGATACGCAAATGCATTGCAACGCCAGGTATCAACCGCAGATAATTCATTAGCGAAGCTTGCAGAGGTACTGGAGTCACTGGAAAACGATACGGCTGCGATAGCGTTAGTCGAACAAAAAAGCGAAAACGATATCAAACAGATGATAGAGTTGCAGAGAAGCCTTATCGATTTGGCTCGCAAGAATTACTCTGTTGATCATTGGAAAAAATTCGAGACGATACAAAACGATCTTAAACGAACATTACTCGACATCAAGCAAATACTTGCAACAAAATCACAACCTCAAATAGCAGCGAGAGATTCACTAACAGCAACGCGTCCCGAGACGTTCCAAACTTCCTCGGCGAATACGAGCGAAATTGTAGCACTTTATTGTATTTTTGTTACTCTGTTAGTTCTAATTTTCATAATCCTCTTTACTTTGTATAAAAAGTTTACTTACGTCAAACGTGACCGTGACGAAGACACCAACCCATTAAGTTCATTAACAATTTGACAAACAAAACAACAAACGTGAACAAAGACGTGCATTCCTCAATCCTGTATACACTATCCGCTAATGCCTTGTAAATCATTAATATGTAAGGGTGTAAATAAAAACAGATTTTATTTGATCCCGTCTTTCATTTCACACGATGGAGATGCAATTTTACCTAACGTCAAATATTTAAAAATAAATATTCTTTGAAGTCAACAGCGACTTCTTCTTGAGCTCGCTTGAAGGCGCTAGCTTCAAGCGAACTTAAGAAAGAATCCAAGAAGGGAGTTCAATTTAATTACGAGAGAGATGCGGACACGTAATCTTTTATTTTTTATTTTTTTAATTTTGAAGCGCTCCTGTATAATCGCAATTAAATACAAACGTAACAAAAACTGCGACCAAATATAATTAAAAAATATGTAAGTATATACAGCGTTAGTAAAAAGTCCCGGAACGGGCGAATAACTTTGTTATTTGAAAATTATGATTTCTGAAATTTGGTATGAAAAAATTTTCAAATAACAAAGTTATTCGACCGTTCCGGAACTTTTTATTAACGCTGTATACATAGGGTGAGTCAGGAGGCGTGGACCAAATTAAAATGAAGAAGTCGTATGTTGTTCGATTTTCATTTGTTTTAAAACAATCACAAAGAAATATATTAACATTTTTTAATAAATGCTGAAAAAGCACCGCCATTGACCTCTAAATATTTCTTGGGAACAAGGAAATATTTGAGCTTCGAAAAAATTGAGTCAGGTAGTCCGCATATCGTGTGTGATAAGAAGCAAAAAAAAAAAAACTATTATTTAAGAAGCATTAACTCGGAAACAAAGGAAGTCTGAGATCATTTACAAGAACGCTAATTAATAGATATTAGTTAGCCTATAACTTAAAAACTGATAAAAGTCGGCTAAAAACAAACGAGTTTCTTTTACATCATCTTCTCTTCTAAAATTTAGTCCATTCCTCCCGATTCACCCTGTACACATGGAAATGTATTCATACGTGAGAGCGAAGGACGAAACAAACATTATTCTTAGAGAGTTCGGGATGGAGAAGGTCCTCTCATTGCTGCATTCTTGGAGATCGTAGACTAGCGATCTCCACGCAAAGAATAGCTGTTTAGATGAAAATTATCAGCATCCTTTTAAGTGAAATTATATCGATACTATTCGAATAATAATTACTGGAGCCAGAGACTCCGAGTAAGGTAGAACCATATTGCAATTTAACTCGACTTTCGCAAGCAATACATTGTAAAGTATTTATTGCCCGTGCTTCATATTAATCGCGGATGAAATTTATTGATTACGTCCGGATAAACACGGCCGTAAATCTGATGTTATCATTTATTGCCGTTGTACGGCCATACAGTATCCATCGGCAGGCGAGGAGCAATCGGAACTCCGCTAATGCTGCCGTTGCCGTACGTCTTGGATCGTTGTAAACATCGCCGTAATTACATAAAAAATCAACATTACACGTACAACATGTGTACATGCGCGAGAATGGGATATACAATTGTTTTATTTCCGTCGCGAATCTGAAAAGCTAGTCCTCGCATTCAAGTCTCTCGCGCAACTAAACTAAAATGGTCCGAATTAACCGTTCATATTTCACGCTTGTTTAATCAGCTACTGATCCTTAACAAACCCGTTCCTTGGACCGATCTTAATTAAACATTTATCTTATCACCGACCCTTTTTCCCGTAGCCGAACTGAATACCGTTGACGTTAAAACATCTCAATATCTATGAATTTATCGCGCATCATTTGCAATTCTAATCGGGAAGCGGGGTAGATCATAGATCAAAGAAAAGACGCGTGTAACTTGTCGACGCCGACATTTTAGCCACGGAAAGCAGTAAACATTTCGTAACGGTCCGTACATTCATTTGTGGTGGGAAACCCATTCTTGCGATCGGCAGTTAAATGTTACGAGCTTTCCCTAAATTATTTTAATGTTATTTGGTCCCCTCCGTTCTGAATGCAACTAGCCCCTCTGAAAATAGTTGCTCTACAAAGTGTACAACCGGTCTTCTCTGTTGATAAATAAGTAGGCTGTCCTTCGCATAGTTAAACGTAGTCGTCTTTTTATTATTTAAGACAATATTATTATCGCACACCAACGGAATATGTTAGATGTTCTTTATTCGACGAATCGGAATACAACAACAGCGAGTACAAGATGTTTACATCGCGTCTACAACAGTCGGATCGGATCGTTTTTCTGCAACTACCGAATGGTGGAACGTTTATGTTTTATTTGCTTTCTTGTCATAACCTCGGCAGCCTCTTGTGTATAAATCGCGAATGCAAATGGTGATTCGAGAGCATACCGGACCCTCTAAGAAAATTTGATCCTAGCGCCTAACTCTATCCAATCAGACGCAGGCTCGCTTATTATTAGGTCATTAGGTCAAGAAGCAACGTGTTAACGGGAATGCGAAAGAAACTCAACAAGGGATTCTACAGATGGCGTGCCTTTACAAATTTCTTGTAATTCTTGT
The DNA here is from genome assembly GCA_020654165.1 of Oryctes rhinoceros. Classification (NCBI taxonomy): domain Eukaryota; kingdom Metazoa; phylum Arthropoda; class Insecta; order Coleoptera; family Scarabaeidae; genus Oryctes; species Oryctes rhinoceros. Next base: position 1,053,007 of record JAIOKQ010000548.1, on the reverse strand, counting down.
ATTTTCTGGATAAATAATAATCCGTCGGCATCTTTGTCCCAGACTTGACATGACTCTTCCTAAATGTGTCATAACATTTGGAAAAGAACGTTATTAGTTCTGGCAGCAATGCAAAGAAGTCATTTACCGTAAGCTGCAACGCGTAACTCGTTCAATAATTGAAAAGTGGTAAACCTATCCACTTAAAGAGCTTCCTACGGTTCCTTCAAAACTAATCAGTAATAATCAGTAATCAGTTAATAAGCTTTTTATTCATTGTAAGCACCCTATCGAACTATACAGGGTGTGACATTTAGAATATATCTTCTCATATGCGGTACCAAGAACACCTACAAGTGATGGTAACTATTGCAACCATAAAAAAAATTATTCTACATTTAATACAACAAAAGTTTTGTAAAGTAATGTGACCATTAGCTTTAATTACCGGATGCAAAAAAAAAAAGATTTAGGACGGCGTGTGGGCCAGAGCGGCCCGCTCTTTTTATAGGAATAAATCCAAGCGTTCGTGTGACCGCCACGCGTATACCTTGAAAGGGTCCCGTGTAGATAATACTTCTGGTTTTCGGCCAGGTAGACTGTGCATACTGGCTTCATTTTAAAACCATCCAACTTGAATATCTCGACAATGAAAGCAAAAAATTTGAATCGACTCAATTGACACGCCGATGTTTATTCGTAGAGGAAAAATTTTTTAACTTGTGAAAATCACTATTTTTGCTAGTTTTCCAACCTTGCAAAATAGACGTTTTATTTCTGCCGTTTGAGCTAAATTTTTTCCGTTTCATATTCGGAAATACGAAACAATCGCTAAATTTGAGGAATAGGATAGGTGTGAAGGCAATTCGTACCTTAACTCATCGACCGATTTATTGCCTCTTCATTCGCAACCCCCTCTTACTTATTAGTTCAATATAAACCAACAGAAGAAGCTTATACATTATTAATGTTTCTTATCAGAGATCAAGATTTCAGCTACCTAACAATATGATACGAAACATGATCTTTTCCGGTGGCGCAGTGCAAGAACGGACATATGCGGATAAGCATTCCTTTAAACTTCTCGGAAGTCTTACGCAACAGTAGTCGATATAATAAGAAGCAAAATAAACAGCTCTCACCAATAAACAAGTCCAATATTACATATATCATAAGATTCTCTCGTATTTAGTTGTTATCGATTTCCTCGAGCGGTCTTTTCATGTCAATGATTACTACAACCAGTACATCTACATGACTTGTATTTTGAATATTTAAAAATATTCAAATACTTACGCGTCGTCGTTCCTCTAGACGGAATGACCGGTTGTGTGTATTTTAAATGATCTTGTACGAAGCTCGCGTGCAGACGTTCAACCTACATGACGGGACTACCCCCCAAGTAGCTCAGCTTCGACCACTCGACCTCGCGATGCTTAATGAACTAATATTAACGGCGGTTGATTCAGTGCACATGTCATTAAGATGATGTATCATTTGCATGAACAGTATAGTCACAGCTTGCACGGTTCGTCCTGTGAGCAAATATGTTGCTCTTATTGCGATTTTAGAGATCTGTATAGGAGACTCGACTTTGAATTGCAGCCGAATTATTTTGTTTCTACAAATAGAGATCTTTTACTGGTCGTTAACGAACGGGGGCGTAATAGCCTTGAACAAGCATTTAAAACGAATCCAACGTAACAGCAGTATAATCACCATTACAACACGGGAGCTAAAGGAATTTCTACAACCCGCGTTAAGATTTCCTTTGCTTTTTATATGGAAGAAAATTAGAAGTCCGGAGAGACGCCTAATTCAATTCATGATCCGCAGAAGCTGGAATAATAAAATAATTAATCAGAAGCGCAATACACTTTTACCATATTCTCCGTACGGAGAACAGAGATAATCGCGCGCAATTTCCTGTTCAAGCGACAAAAACTTGATTGCAACATTGACTGTAAACTAATGCGGGCGATTAAAGATGCGTGTTCTTTTCCTTTTTTTTTTTTTTCTTTTCGCCGTAATTCAACGTACTCATTTTAGATTTCCGTGTGATATTTACGATAATATCTACGAAAAGGAACTAACCGGCTCTTACGCGCGGGGACCGTTCAAAAAACATCGGTACCCGCCGTAAAAAAGTGCAAATTTATTCAAATGTCTGGCAATAAATACGTTTAGTCGGCGACGATAAATCAATGCCCCGTTTACCGCGGCGGACCACTTCCCACCGCGTACGCAGCTTTTTGTTCCCGGCCGTTTTACGAATCCTTTCTGCGATTAGCTCAAACGTCTGCTGCACCTGCAGCTGCAGGTAGCGGGCACGAAAAATAAATATCGGAACGGGCGCGTAGGCCGAAAACATTTTCCCATCGGCACTTGCATCACGCCCAATAACATCAGAATGCTCCCGCGAATATCCTTGAATAAGGCAGAAATCTAAGGCGTTATCTCGTACTTTATCTTCTAACATCGTCGCTGTTCGAGAATCGCAAAAAGGTGTTGCGGAACGAGATACCTTTTTCGAAACAACTGCGACCCAATCGAATGCGTATTGAATGAATTTCAACTGTGGCGAATAACTGTCTGTGGTTTTCATTTAACAAACTTGATAATTTTTAATTTTTACAAGAACAAACAAGCGCATTAACTTCACTTATAACATGTAATAATTAGTCCGGGACGGCCGTTTCGAGGACGCGATTAGTTCGATAATCCTCGTAACGAGCCAACAACGCAGCCCCATTTTTTTTTTTTTTTTTAGTATCTTGGAAGAGGATTGGTCGACTTTATTAAAGGGATGCTTCCTTCGATTAAGAAGACATTTCTCTTGATTTCCGCAGCTTTATGGCCTCCTGTCCTGTAACACCGATGTCGGCGCCGACGAAATTTTCAAAAACGAATTTTTTGATGTTGCAAAGCTGACGAGACCAAGTACGCATTTGTTAGACAGCAACCGCTCTGATGACAAACTGGAAATAAATGCTGTAAATGATAGATAAATACATGTATTGTAAAGACAAATACTGCCAGCTTTAGAGACACTAGTAATAAAAAAAAAAATACAATGACTCCTTTTGCTGCTAAAACCTGTTTGTTGATACTGAAGCATTAGACGATGGTGTTCATAGCTGATTTAATTTTTTGAAGAAACTATCACCGACGCACTAACCGGATTCATCATCTGTAGCCTGCGCTTAGAAATTCTTTGATGGAAAAGGGTCCTAGCTACTCCGTCATCCCCATTTTATTAGAACGTTAATGTATGTTTTCCTCAACATATCTGTATAACGATCTTCCGAGAAGCTTCGAAGTAAGTAAGAGCTAATGTTTATCCGCCAATCTGATTGGCTGATTTTCTTATACTTTAGCTAAAACTGCTAGAATACTTTGAAAATCACATCATTTTTCGCAGGACGTAAGAATTGTAGATATCCAAAAATAAGTTAACTCGATAGTTTCTATTCCACGCGTATAACAAAAAGCTCATTCGGCGAATATTCAATTTTTATGGATACATTGTTTAATATGGAAATTATATATCTCAATCGAGTTAATTCCCTTTCCAACGCAATTATAAACGTATCAACCTAATTTTGCAATATATTGACATTTAAACGTACATAGATACCACATAACTTGATAAACGACATAACCTAAAACACCTTCTGATTTATTATATTCTTATATACCTTTCCGAACGCATTGCTATTTTTCTCCAGCGGATATACAAGAACCACACATTCCTTCGGTGGGTTGGCACTCTTGTTCAGCGAATAGGTAAAGTCCTAGGAATTTTTCGTACCCAATCTAACGCGGCTAAATACGTTGTATACATTACAATAATTAAACGCGGGTAGGTAAACGGCTGTAAACACTTTCACTTAATCCATTATTATTATTTCTATCATTCCGTCTATCCTCGTTGGTAAATGAGCGGATTTGTTCGCCGATTGGACTATCGTTGGTAGGTAGCCCGAGGAGGACCCGACATTTCGCCTTCGCTTGCTTTACGGCGTCGAGCGTGCTGGGTGTGGCCACAATTATAAACCGGGTAATTAATATCGGCCTCCTCTGATCTGTTCGCATTTAACATTGTTTATGACGTTCGCTAAGCGATCGTGCAAATTGCTTCTATTGGTCGGCATCGGTTTCTTTCTGTTACGGTAGAGAGAAACTGTCTCCCTTTCGATTTGAATTATGCGACAGAACCAGTTCATCGATATTGAGAGATATTAAGCTATTCTGCGAGATTGTAACTTTAAACGTCTCTGTTGTAATCCGATGTGGAAACGTATCCAACGCAATATTTTAATTATACCAATTTAATTACGGTTATCGCCGGCTTGCGGTACAGGCGCGTTGCATGGTTTTACGTCTTAATATTTTTCGTAGCATGTATATCAATATATCGTTCCATATGTAGAATCAATACAATTTTCCATCGTTCCTTAAGGACGTCTTGGATATGTTCAATCGAAGAAGCTTCCGAGATGGATGATTCTTTGGATAAACAATATAAGGGTAAAAACTTCAACTACAAGTGTAAAAATTCGCCCAAAGCCGTACATCTACCCGGACTATACGAGGTAGAGAAGTTATACGGGAATTATAATCGGTTTAAATAAGAAAATTAACCAATCCGGAAGAAGTAAAACCTTCTCTTCTATTACACTCAGCAAAACGATTTATTACAATTACAAATTTAATACAAAGTTAATCGTTACGAGCGTGGCCGTACCTACACGGACACACTCCTTTACCCGCGCGTAGCATTATACGCGCAACCTGTACGTCTACATACGGTCCGCAAATGAAAATAGCGATCTTAGTTGGGAACCAGTCGCACTAATCTTCGCGAAATCGACCCGTTCCCCGTATCCTATGCGGTACATAACTCAGTGTCCGCTCCGCCTGCCATTTTTTCGCGTTGCCTCGCCATACCGCTAATATTTTGATAAGGTATCCGCTTCGCGAACGTGCAAACTGCAACCGCAAAGGTCGCAAGGTGTATCGCCTGATGGAGTAGCAAACCTACGGTCAATTATCTAAATGTTTATTTTAACTTTCGCAACCATACGTACCGGGACGTGTACGTACGCGCGTTATTAATGGCTTCTAGTGTACTGTGGCATGAAGCAAGGAAAACGATACCCGATAAAAGGGAGCGCAAGGAAAAATTACCATTTGCCATTCGCGGTTCATTTTCGAATGTCTATGTCTTAATTCGTGCTGCGGATATAACGTCGGAAATGGCGTAACTGTCTCCGGACAACTAAGTAGGAAGGAAGTTTCCATTGTAGAAGGCAGCTTTACCGTCTACGTCTTAAAGATATCTGAAAATTTGACAAAAAGCTTGGTAATGCTGTATTGCAATTGAATTGATGGGATCGCTCATGGCAAAAGGTGTATGAGGAAAGTGTAAAGGAAATGTAAGTGATAAAAAATACACCCTTTCGGAAAGAGCGATAGGCATCAGAATCGATGAGCATATTTGGTGCTATAGATACGGAAGGATATGATCGTCAATTGCAAACGACGTCGGGCATAAAATTAAATAAAATAAAAAAAATTAGGCGACCCAAACGCATGCTTCGTAATTCATGTGAGTACTTACAACGAGACCCTACGAAAGACCAGAACTGATCAGGATAATAAAGTAAATTATATTGAATAGTTGTACTACAATTATCAACATCTTAGTTCGTTATTTGACGGGATCTCGCAATCAAAAACACAAGCTGAAATAATTCAATTCATCGGAATCCTTTTGGTAGAATACGACAACCATGGAAACTTAACTTTTCGAAAAATGATGAAGACATACAAGGAAGATAGATGGTACTACGATAACCGTAACAATAATAATAGTTCTCCGAGAATAATATTAATACACGTTTAAACTAACCAATTACTTTGCGCAATACATACTTCCCTATCGATAAAGCGATTGTCTTATATTGTATGTAATAATCTCAATAAATTATTAAGGGAACAGGGAAAAGGCTTAATAATCATGTAAATGAAATAAAGTGTCAAAAATGGAGACGCGGCCGAAAGCGATCGAAAGAAATAGTTGATACAACGACGAAGAACAAGCTCTAGCAATCCAACAAATAGATTGATAAAGTAATAGTTAGGTTGTAGATGTGGGAAATACAAAGCCGCATTTACCACCAATAAATCCACAATCGAGCGGAAGGATCTCTCCTCTAGCTCATCGCGTCTGTCGACCAGCATACAACGTAACATGCACGATACAAGAGTGTTACGTTTTGATAACGCAGGAGAATGCCGGTAGGGTGTACGTACCGTGTACGGGCGCTGATGTCGTCGTGGGATCCTATTCTTAAGTTAGCCTTCACGTTCGCTCCATTGGATGTGACCGGAGGCAAAATCAATAATAATAAATTTCAAGAACAAGTAGTACAATCAGCTACACAGAAAACGCTATCTGAAAATGATTTCTTCGGTAACGCTGGCTTATGGTCGTCGCCGATCTCCTATTATCTAACGTGACGTTGCACATAGTGATCTTCACTCTCTCGCTTGTCCTTTTTTTTGTCTTTCAAACGGTAATATTGTGACCCGATCGGGATGAATAATTATTAATAATGAGATTGTTCAATCAATATTTTGATGATAATTTGATATCGCGGCGAGAGTTCATCATACGGTCATCACAACGATTAGATGCGTACTTCTATGCAGATTGAAACTAAATATCTCGTAATTTGCGGAACAAATTCGAGAAAGTCGTCGAATCGAAAATGTAGAATAAAGATGATCGATAGCGTGGCCAGTTAAACGTAGTCGCTGATCACAGAAAATAAATAAATAAATAAATAAATAAATAAATAAATAAATAAATAAATAAATAAATAAATAAATAAATAAATAAATAAATAAATAAATAAATAAATAAATAAATAAATAAATAAATAAATAAATAAATAAATAAATAAATAAATAAATAAATAAATAAATAAATGAATAAATAAATAAAAACGAGGGCTGTTTTGATTAATTAATATCTCTTTAATTAATTAACATCTCTCTGTTATAAATTGAAAATGAATAAATGAAATTATTATTTCAATGCGGTGGGCCATCAACGTAACATCAGTAGGTCCACTACGAAAAGTAATTAGAACGAATCTTCTCGTCTACCTTTCGCCGAAGCAATTTCAATCAACCACTACCCTACCAAAAATGCGGAATAAGCGGGACGTTCGTCTCCCTATAAAAAATTTAATATTGTATTTCTTGCTCCAAAGTAACAAAAGAAAAGAAAGAAGGGTCCAATCGTTCCTCTTCATCTCCATATTCAAGTGTACGTTGAGGACCTGACTTCGCTTCTTGTGATCTATACCTCCGAAGATTTGACACAGTAAAGAAAAGAAGGCTATCCATAATAGGCATTTCTTTCATGGCAGAGGCGGTGGAATTGGTGTTTGTACACCCCGATGGGATCACTCTGATTGTAAAAGAGATTGATGAAATCATGTTTTTTTTTTTCGTCTTATTCTATTTGTGCGTTGCGTAATTTCTTATGCATAAAGGAAAGCTTACTATTACTTTACTAGCCATCGATATCTGCCTTCACGCCTTCGCGGGATAAGAAGTAATGACACGTTGCGATAGAATTCACGCTGTACGCATTAATAGATATAATGTCCAGGAAAATTAACATATTTATCCAATTAAATTCGCGACTGCTTATAGTTTTAGTTAGCACGGCTGCAACGAAGTAATGAATATGCAGCGGTTATTATGATAAAGCTTTAATTGCGATTACTTGAATTACATTTTTAAAATAATTTTACTTAATAAAACCAATTAACTTTTCAGTCATTAATCAATAAAGTGAATAATTCACCAATTTACATTCGCATCGATACATTGAAATTAATAAGCTTCACGTGATGACTAAGCACGTACGTATTTATTTACGTTGGTACGTAAGCACCTCGCCAACTTGCAGAATCTTCTTAGCCATATTACTGTTTCCTCGGATCCACCGCAAGAAGAAAAGTTATAGACTTTCGTTGGATACATGTAGCGAGTAGATGAGACAAGAAACGGTGACGCTCGTTTTTATAAAGTTGGCGCAGAATTTTAATTAAAATAACTCGAAAAGTGATTAAATTATTACGGTAAACGTTAAACCAAGGCCGGCGCAATATCGCTTTTTTCCTATATTCGTCGCTTACTTGAAAGAGAGAAGACGCGGACATTGTAGTTCTTATAAAACGTAATTTACTGCTTCCACACTATAATAATGATGTAACGCACTTCTTTTTGTTAGAAGGAAAAGGTTCTTTTTATATTTATGTTTCAGTCGCAGAGGAGAGACTAGCTACAGATGCATGCAACCGACGATGAGTTGCTATTAACAAGTAAATCTAAGGTGGTTAAAAAAAATGCCAGGGTGATCTCATCTTCCGTAATCTCGTTACAGACTTGAAGAACTAATGTAAAATGAAGAAGGCATTAGCAGAAAATAATTAAATAGATAATCGATGATAACTCCGTGCGCGATCATATTTCGAAAGAGAGCCTCTCGATGAATCTCTTCGAAATCTCGATGGATTAATGAATTTAAGGGTGGACGAGCATCCATATTTAATGAGGACTGCCATTGAGGTGACTATCGATTATATCTGATGATATCGTGTTAGCGGACGATGACGATGAGGCAGATTGCTAATATGATAAGTAACTCATCAGAACGTGACAAATCGTCATTCACAAAGAACTAAATAGAAGAGAGCTATCGATGAGATGAATGCCGCGTCCACTGACGATTGTTCAGGAATAGAATCGCGTGGTAACTTCAAAGCAACAGTTAGACATGTTTACGCGCAATACCAGTCAGCTGCTGCGACGCTTTGTCATATTACTAAAAGCCAGAAGCCGGTGAGCGAAATAATTTTTTTCCGGCGATCGTGGAGGTCAAGACGATTCCATCGACCAGAAAAATAATGGCGACGATTTTTTAATTATTTGTGGAAGGAAAGAACAACCACAGGCCAGCAGTGTACGGATTTATTGGACCAATTCGACGACAAACTAAAGAGGAGAAGGAGCCATCTAGCAAAAAAAAAGTAGATATCCAACCCCGCAATTGCAATAGCAGTTACCGTGTAAATTCATACCCCAGCCATTATCTTGTTATAATTAAAATAATTCCGACGCCTAACATTTATTTAAAATATAATCCGTCGATTCTAGATAAATAACGCAATTGCTAAACAAGCAAGATTCACCGTATTTTAGGACATTAACATGATTTTCCTTGATCTTCTCCAATATACAACCATATCTTTTCCCAATTCTAATACCAATGTCAATAAATATCGAACTATCAAGATATCTCGGCGGCGATAACTCAAACGAACGATTAAAAGATCGTGCGGAGTGTAAAGGAGCAAACGGCACCTTCTAAATATAACCTTCAAAATTTCATAATTGCACGGCCACGGGTTAAATACAGACTAGTCACGGCAACCTATGATGCATTGTACTAAATAACAACCGTACGGAAGACACACGAAGTCATTTTTCAAATCGGATGCCGTTCCAGCGGGCGAAACGTGCAATTTGCCCGTAACTATTGCGAGTACGCGAGTCGGTGGGTGCGTAGCGTCCTATGTAACCCGACCGTGACGCAATCGCAGCTAGAAAGGCGTAATTTACTGCGGCGAGACCGAACTGCCGAATTTTGAAACCGACGGCGATTCGGCCGGAGAAGTATCTTTATTACGATGTCCGTGGAATTTTGGAGTGGATTGATGTCATCATCGTCGTAATCGGATCAAACTAAAGGTAGCTAAACCATTTTCCGTTATTGAAAAGTCGTAGCTTCAAGACATTTTTGCGTATATGATTTATTATTGGTCCTCGTTAATCGGTCTATGGCGAAACGAACTGAAAGAGGCAAGAGGCTTAATCGTATTGGGCAGATTCGTGTTTAATTTCTCCTGCGGTACGTAGAAGCTGTCCTAACCTACTGGATTTGTACTTCTCTATTTTAGTAACATTTAATTTCACCGTTAATTTTTACAGAAACAAATACGGCTTATCGTCCATAGTGATTGAATACATTCAACACAACAAGTATTCAAAACAACCGCAAGATGGATAAACACGTCCGTCTCTGCCAGATTACAATCGTATAAGTGGTTAATAATATTTTTATAAATGAATTATTTTTATAAACAACAGCGCAAGCGTACGATAACTCTTATCTTTTCATTGGCAACATTTAGATAGTCAAGCACGCATTGGTCAAACAAAAAGAGCGGTAAGCACCAGACTCAAGGTACATATCAGGTGTTATCGCTTCGGTGGATTAGATCGATCAAGTGTAGCCCGTATATAAATGAATCGGTGACTCCGCCGCGGGAATTAGACGCGTACGAGTAAAGAGCAACACAAATCCGATGAATAAAGAGAACGAAGCATTGCCGTACTCTATCCTTCTTGACCTTTTGTAGTAAGGCTGGCACATGTCTCCTTCTACAATGACAAGAGACTCTTCCGTCTATTTGTCCGTATTTTTTCGCACATACCTCAAAATAATATTTTTCTCGAAAATAGGGATAGAGCGTTCATGTTAGTTTTAGAGGTTTCTCACATGATATCCTCGAAACGGCCCTTCCGCATCGTTTAATTAAATCTGTGCGGTGCCGAAGTTTTGCGTTGTTGATTAAGACGAAGTTGCTCAGATTTTCCCGTTTACTTTAATATTACGAATCAACACTTATTCCAAACGTAATCAGTCGTAAATATTGATTTAGTTGCTAAACAGAACGTTCAGCAAAACATTTATTTTTCATCGATCAAATGATTCAATTATACGTTAAACCAAGTAATCTTTCAGACGAAAAAATGCGGGCGTCGTGATAATAAGTGATTAACGTTGATAAACTATCAGTGAAAGAGTTAAAACGCATAAACCATCAAGGGAATCACCAGAATTTATATGATTTATCAATATAATTGCGAAAGTGGATGTGGCGTATGTAGATAAAGTCGTCAATAACTCAAGAACGATATGATAAGATGTACGTTTGCGGTACATTTTAGATAAGAACGTACGGTTCGGCGTGACAAATATCGCGCACGTTATACTTTCTTAAAACATCATATCCACCAATGTCTTACTTTAAACTTTTCGTCTCATTTTCTCGCATCGATCAACTGTTGTAGAACCCATAATTCGAGTTAGCCGCAAGACGTTGTGGTTACTTTTGCAACGATGGTCGATTTTTTCGCTCGTGAACAGTTTTCGAGACTTAAGTCTAACGTACACACGTATCATATTATCTGGGACTGCGATGTTACTATTGCTAAGATTATCCGTTTCTATTCAGCGTTAAACAAGTCATCTTATTGTCTCTCATTAGCAATAATCGAACGCATTAATCCGTTCCCTCGCTCGATCTGACATCTTTTTCAATCAAACAGCGGCAACTACGAGCGGCAATCGCCTCGTACACCGACACAAACTATTAAAATTAATGGCGAAATGTTTCAGCGATCCGAAAGAAATCGCATCAAACGTGCCCGCCTTGCACCAATGATTGCTGATCGAAATCTATAAATTTCTACCGAAGATCGGAGAGTAGGAAACTATTAATTTCGCCGGGATATTATTCAACTACCTCACCGAACGGTTTACGGCAGGTTCGCGAAGTTCGTTAACACAGAAAATTACCTCACCGAGGGTCAACGAATAAGTTAGAATTGTGTTTATGAAGACAAATGGACAGGAGAGTTCTATAATAACAGTTGCGATTACGATGTTTACATTCTTTGTTCGGATTATTGCACAAATAAAAGAAGTACTGGTTACCACCATGCCGCTTCATTACGTTCCTAGAAGGGTGCTGAATTTTATGAAATAACCTGAAGATATTTGAAAGTACGTAGGTACGTACATTTAAATATTGTTAGGAGCAATATAGCAATGCGCAATGTTAATGAATAGAATTAAAACTAAATTAGTTAATTAAGACGTTTATTCGATAATACATAGAAAACATATCTAAAGTTATACATTTAAAACATGCGATTCTCTGCGACACTTAGCAAAGAATCAATGAATCTGCTTAAGCTACCATAGCGTTCAAAGAATTACATTCTTCGTGCTTGATCTTATTGTTCCTGCCAGACTTGAAATACGATATTAACAATAATATCAATCCTACGAGTAGAACCAGAAAGATACCGTAGGTACCGACAATCAAGGCCTTACTACTTCCATTTGTAACGGAGATATCCCGATTAGGATTCGTCAAACTGGAGGTCCTAGGAAAAGACGGGTCCGCCGCGTATGAAACGTTCCTCGGGGTATTAGCTTGTTCGATATGTTGATTAATATCCCGCAGTTCCGAAAGTAACATGTCGAAACTGTTTCGCATTGCCCCGAGGAACTCGTTACGATCCGATTTTAATGTTTCCGTGAAGTTTCCTCGCAGCAACTTCCACTGTTCCAGCGAATAGTTTCCGTTATCGAATTTAGTAGCAGTATCGGCACCCTCTGATGATGTCGTAACTGCTCTTGTAAGTTTATGCAAGGTATCGCGGAGATCTTGCTGTAACGTTTGAAGGAAATCTTTGTAATCATGCGTTAAGTTTCTCCGGTAAATATCAGATTTATGTCGTTGTTCGATCAACGCCAAAGATCCGTTTTGTTGTTCGAGCGCCAACCGTTGCATCATCTGCTCGACTTTACTGAAAAACTTGTAGTACTCTTTGTCCGCGTTCACTTGACTTATCGCAGCCCCCGTGTCATCTTTGGCGTCCAAGCAACTGATTCCCAAGATATTCTTTGTGTCGCGGGTATATCCCCTTATAATATCGACGTTTTTCCCTGTTAAAGTATTCGCAATATCTACCAGCGTATCGCAAGTAAATAGATTAGCGTTCAAGCTAATTTTTGCTAATTTGGCGGATCCTTCATATTGAAAGGATGTTAAGCGATTATTGTTTAAATAAAGGTGTGTTAAATTGTTTAAATCGTGGAAGATTCCTTTCGGAAACGCCGTTAAATTATTTTGGCTCAAATCCAACAGTTTCAAGCTTGATAATTGGCTGAACGTGCCAACATAGATTGCTTGAATTCCAGTGGCGGATAAGTTTAGCGCTTGTAATTGTAATGTGTTCTGAAATAGGTCAACTGTAGGGTTTTTTGTGTAAAACAGAGGATTGTTATTTAGGTTCAAATTAGACAAAGTAACTAGATTGTATAAACTCGAACTAGAAATATCCTTTAACCTGTTACAGGATAAATCTAGGTTATTGACCTTCAATGGTTGGCTACTGGTAACCATAAATTCGCTTAACTCATTGTGAGCAACATTTAAAACAAGTAAGTTCCGACACTTATCAGATAATCCAATTTCCTTTACGTTATTGTACGATAGATCTAGAATTTCTAAAGATGTACAGGCTGCTATTAAGTTAGATACGTCCGTAATTTGATTATGATGTAATAGTAACTCCGTTGGCTTAAAAACGGGGTAGTATTCGATGGTATTGATGTTGTTATTTGATAAGTCAAGCGTTGTAAAACTTGTCGAGGAGAATAACCGACTCGGCAGAACTTTCAGGACATTGCCGGTTAAGTTTACGGACTGTAAGCGGGATAAATGGAGGAAGGTGTACGGTTGGATATCAGTAATGTTGGATCCGATCATGGTTATAGAGATTACATTGTCGAAACCGTCGAATAACGCGCTGGTTAGAGATTTTATGTCGCCCGACTTCACGATGATCCTACGAACGGACTCCATATGGTCACTTTTCAGTTCGTTCGTGATCTCGTAGCAATGCATTTCGTAGTAATCTCTCTCTACAATCTTCCTGTGCGTATTCATCGTGGCATCTCTGGAGCGTGGATGGTAGAAGCGCAAGCACGAGGGCGGCCGCTATGAGACCCTTCATGACTATCCTAAAACACATGGTTAATGTTAAAGTTAGGTGGGTCATTCATCGACTTATGTATTTCGAGCAACTGTACAAGTTATGAGATTTCGACTATATGAGAAATGGTCCAGTTAATGTTGACTTCCTGAACATCCTGTATGATAAAATGAAGGTGTTTTATGTTAATTAGTCAACTTGGACTATTTTAACGACGACAGCAAAAAATTCTTGTAAAATAATGATACATAAGGAAGATGCTAAGTTTCGAGAAGAAAGTACTAGGTACATGATAATTTTCGGTCACAGTTCACTTAATTTTTTTTCTTTAAATATACATCCGAGCTCACCGTATATAGATAGCTGGCACGCGTAGTATTCATACATTTCCTTCAAAATATCTGAAATGCAAATACATTTGGTTACCATAACAATAGTGAACAAGATACGCTGATATTGACGATCTTGGACAGTTGTATTCAAAATTTCGAGCCTAAGTAAAGCAGAGTTTGGTAACAAGCGTGACTTGTACATTACGAAAAAGTGAAAAAAGAGACGAGGTGCACAAGTAAAAACTTCGAAAACTATTGAAGAAACAAGAAAAGCAATATTTTATATAAGCTAACAATAAACATAAACATTTAAATTCGAAACAAACAATCCAGAAAGAAGCAATAACCTTCTACCTAAGTAACATAAGTAACACATAAAATAAATTTTCATTTTTCAGGAACCTCTTAACAATAATTCCACAAAAATTTTGTATGTATCTTCCGGCGTTTACACCGCTATCTATAAAAATCCACAGCTAACATATCTGTCCGCACACTGCTTCCTCTTTCACCCGTTTTGCAAATTTTAACTATATATTTACGAAACTGTTATTGGTCGTCCAGAAATCTTCTCTCGGACGTCAATATATTTCTTGACTAAAACAAATTCATCAGTAATTTTGCCACGTTCTTTCGCCTTCACAACATTTATTCTTCTTCTTCAATCAATTGCTTTTCCTCGTCCATTGTTACCAATTATTTAGCAAAACGAAGCCAATATTGTTAATAGCATTTAAACGAAAACCACGATACATCACTTTAAATCGTTTATTAAACATCACAAAATTCAACGCCGCTGCCTCCGTATCGCGAAATAAATTCTCACGTTAAGTTATCAGAAACATTCAGCAATCGAGTACTATCAATGGTTATAAATAAAATTATTTTTTGCAAACATCTAGTAGCAAACTGTGAAATTTGGTCTCACTTCTACTGTTCAAATATAAGATAAAAACGATTTAATAATTTCACCAAATCCGGGTTTTCCCAACAGGCTTCGTACAAATATTCGCTTGTTACTGCAATATAAACAAGCGATTAGGAAGTTCATTTGCAAAAAATGTAAATATTAAAGATATGATATGTGAAACGACCCGGATAGGTGTTTCATTTACATACTTATTTAAACAATGCACGATTGTATTAAGCAGTCTTTCGGCAATTTAGAAATTGATGGGTGAATCTTTCAAAGAGATGTAGAGACGTGAACGGCAACTAACCTTAATTTTCGAAATTTCGCTTCGTAAACCTCATGTTTATGAGCTCCCGTCGTAACTCAGGCTATTTCAGACTAATTTACAGCGACTCACTTTTGAATTTTCATTTGTAATGCTTAAATAACCACTTTTTATGCGACTAAAATTTACACTGTTCGCCAAAGAAAGACTTCGCGTTAATTTAGAAGTTTTGAGAAAGACGAGATGAAATATAAAAGCAATCAATGTCCGTCCGTTTTATCCACAATCATCGTTGGCTGGATTTGCACCATCTACGACCCGAAGATATTTGCTTAGAAAAACCATTTTCTTTTAAGTATCGGCCTTAATATCGATAAGCGTCAAGGTAAAAATTACAAGAAGAGATACGAGGGTGGGCTTTGATGACAGACGTTTATACAACATATAAATCTTAGTATAAGTAGAAAGAAGCTATGTTATACTTACAATCATTGAAATATGTCGAAAGAGGAAAGAAAATAGTCTTATTAAACTTGTGGAGGAAGAGAGCGGCTGAAAAGCTTTAAACGTAAAGGAATTTTCAGGTCCACCAAAGATGAGTGGCAATTGGTACACTCACACGAACGTTTGCTGGTCGTATAACTTGGCAAACAGAGACACACGGTGATTAAAGTGCGAATATATGAGTATTTGTGAGGTTAGTCATTTTAAATAGAGATATTGTTATCTATTTTGCGCTGTAGAATATCTACACAGTATCGTGCCTATGATGTTGAGACGTGTATGTCCCTGAACTATAAATTAATTATTTGTACGTATCATTAACATTGTATTTATTTTTAAAAAATAGCTGAAAGTGGAACAGCAAAAATTATATAACCTTTTATGCAGTTAATACAACAACAGTTGCGCCCAATTATTGGAACTTACACTGTAGGTTTTTTTGATAAGATCACGCTTAACTATTATAGGTTTGTGCGTCGTCCGCGAATATCTCCCTACCATCTGCATCGTCTTAATTAATACATTTTTACGATAAGCGGATCTGTATATGGCATTACGCCGCAGCGTACGGATAACATCTTTTTAACAGCGTTTTAATTGATTCGAGTCACACAGAGACACAATTAAAAATCACCAGGACTCCCGTATATGGACGCTTATGTATTCTTTTCCGCTGGAAGGTATGACAGGAACGTTGGCGGGACGTGTCACACAGACCCGTCGTGTCAAGAGCTTCAATAACGGTCCACCAGATACGACCAATTAAGTACTTGTCAGAAACTGTATCTGCAGATGGTACGACTAAAAGAAAAAAAAAAAAACGAAAAATGCTTAGAGATTGAAAGGTGTATATGGATTTATATTTCGTTCACTATTGAGCATGCCTAATCGCGTTAATGTAATGCTCTTTATTCGGAAATACGTCGTACGGAATCGTATTAAGAAGTAAGCGGTCGTGTATATTTCAAAAATTACAACCATCTGCTTACGCCTCTCATCCGAAATAATAAAACATTTTAAGCGTCCAAAAATGTCTTTATTTGGCGAAATACGACGAAAGAAAAAAAATGAGAAAACATTCCTGAACATCGCTTGGATGTGATATTAACATCCAATTGATGCATCACCGCTTGTTCCGTGACATTCTGCAACGTCTGCAATGACAAAACCCACCGCATATATGCAATTAATTATGTTAATGTTAGAGCATGGGAGGGGTCGCCGTGGTAAGTCCAGTAATCGCGGCATTATTACTAAGTACTGCAACCAGTCAAAGAATAAATTACCATCCTGATGGCTTTTTCAGTAGGAAAACCATTCCGCTCTAAGCCTGTTATTAACTGTAATATCTATTTGCCTTCGAACGGCGTGCCATTTGAAATGTAACGTCGATGCTCCCATTTTTTGTCGTACGTTGAGGGAATCTGATTTTTAATCCATCAACGCATTTGCGTACAAGCGAAGACACGTTAAGTGAGGAAGGGTACGCAATATGCGCGCGTAAAAGTTGCAAGGTTTGCCTTGATTCCTCAATCCTAGAATTACGTCATTCATAGATTATTTGAAGACTCGATAAAGGGACTTAGACGTTGATGTACAACATTGTAACAAGTGACGAAGCTTTAGCAATCATCTGTTTAGAATCTTCCAAATCGTGTCCGATAAAAATTGTTTGTGGACCAAGCACTTCCAAAATAATTGTTTGCTATTTTGAAGGACAAGAAACAAAAGTTATCGATATAACAATAACACCTCTTGTACAATTCCTTATTTGAACGAGGAGACGTCGACCAATTCATAAATAACAATTTTTATCACCTCAAGGACTAAACATTTGACCATTTGGTCGTTTGAAAATAAAAGAAAGTAAATGCAAGCGCCATTACTGCGGTACATTGTAATAAGATCAAGCTATCCAACCAAAAATAGGTCGTATACCCATCGGAAAGCTCACTTCGCCCACCTGCAGCTTAGAAAACAGTAAGTTCGTCGCAGTTAATTTCTCTTTTTGAATTCTCGCGATAGCTTAAGGATAACCCATCTAATTGTAAACTTGTTTTATTCGCTCATACACGCATTCTACTATTTATTATTTATTGCAATTGCATCAAACCTACTTGCAAGCCTTGATTGCAAGTTATTGAGTCTATCCTTTAAAGGTATGCACGGCACGAGATAAAGATTGAGATATTCATGAATAATACCCGAACGATTTTTGTAATTGTAGGGCGAAAATTAATAAATTCTCGTTCCTTGAGCCGCACGTAATTGCTCAACTGTTCTCTCTCCTGATCTTTTCATCAAAATAGCGTTGAATAGGCGTTACCAACACATTTTGTAGATACTGGATATAAATTTGAAATTTAAGACGATTAATGCCTGTACGTTCCAACGAAATTCGCAACAAATGAAAAAAATCCTTAGTGCACTTCTCTACAAATTGGCATCGGCAATATTTTTCACAGCACGAGCAAATTTACTGTAAAGCTTACAAAGGATTGTTTGCAAATAAACTTAACTTATGAAACGCACCGGTATAACTAATCTTGTGAAGTAGTTCTGAAAATCTTTGTCACGTCGTATATTAACATTGAGACTTTTAATTTTGAATATGTAATCCCTCAAAGAGCCTTCTCCAAGAATGACGCTTAGATACTTCCATCATGTTACGCACTATTCTCCTTCTTTATGCTCTTTCTTTATTCTCTTTCTTTATTCTCTTTCGCCGTAAGTAGGTCGAGACTCGAAACGGGCGTAATGTTAGTGGTTTCAGTTAATCTATATTTAATCAAATTTAATTAGTTAATCTAGGACGGTCGTTTCGAGGATAGGACCGAATAATGTGAGAAACCTCTAAAACTAACATAAATGTTCTATGTCCTACATTCGAGAAAAGTATTTTGGAAGTTTGTTCAAATAAATAAGGAAAGGGTCTCTTGTCATTGTAACCCAAGATGTAAAACATGCGCAAGCCTTATCCCAATAGATCGATTAGAAGTGAATAGTTTCAATTCAACATTCTTTCAATTCAACAGATTTTTGTCCTTGTTTACGTAAACCGTCTCGTACGCATCTAATTCCCGCGGCGAAGTTACATTCTTGATCAATTTCGAGCTTTCTAATTCGATATTATGCCCGGTTTCGCTTATATGTTGCGCTACGATTGACGAATCTAATCTACCGAAGCGATAACGTCTGATATGTTCCTTAAATCTGCTGCCTATCGCAATTATATAACTTCCCGACATTTCTTTGCTGAGAATGTTTTTAAATCTGTTATACGAAGCAAAACATACCCTCGTATCTTGACCATTCAGATCCTTAACGGCACCTTTCGATAAGCCGTGATAGGGAAGTCTCATGCGAGGAACATTGATGAAACACCCACACGCTCTTTGACAAAACTGAATAAGATTCTTATTCCTTTCTGTGATGATGTAAAGATTACTTGGCGTTGGATATGAGGAGATCAGAGAAATAACACCTCAAATGTTATTATCAAAATATAGCCATTTTCATTTGTTTTTGTTTTTTTGTTTTTCATTAATGAAATGCAATTGATAAAAGCGAAAAAAGCAAAAGGAAATGGCCGTGATGCAGTTACTACAATAATTGTTCAAATTGCTATTATTACGCAACCAAAACTAGTAAAAAGCGCACAACTTCAAAATGTAACTTTCCTTAACAGATAACCTTGCGCTATCCAAATGAGAAGGATGCATAATACAGGTGTTGACCGTAAAATAACACCTGGAGACATAATGCAATGTATTATATTGTTTATACGCGTATACATTAGAAACATACTCGCCTTATGGAAACATATTACACGTTCTATTTAGCGTCGAACGTATAGCTAGGTGTGTGGGTAGAGAGATTTCGTCATGGATTTTAAGTTTTCAATCGTGGCAAATATCTGCGGCGCACTCGGCCAGTATCCAATAACGGATAAGTTTGAATTCGTGGCCGCACCTCTCGGTAATTGCGGTTATTAATAGTTTAACTAGCCAATGCTAGTCGCGATAATCTCCAATCATGTTCATCATATGTATTAATCAAACCGTAGTGAGAGACCGTTCTGACCCTACTACTACTTATTTCTGCTCTGCTCTCTACAATCTCGACCATGATAAATTGCCAGCGTTCGAACGTGGAACATTCCGCGTCCGACTCTACGTGAGTCTTTATAGGCGGCGCGGGACGTTCCCGGATTCGTTTGTTTACGTAGAAGCAACGTTCGCTCTAAACGCTGCACGGTAAAGCGGTGCAATTCTACCGTTCGTTTAATTCTCGCTGTTTTTGATGAAATATGCTAATACGTTGCGTATCAGATTTTTTGACGAGTAAAGCTTTCGTTACACTGTAGAAAACGCGCATTGAATTGGGTTTGCCGCAGGGATCAACGCTGAATCCTCTTTCATTTCACGATCTGGTTCTCTTAAAGATTTAAGTTCTCAACTTTATAAACGTTATTTTTAACAAGTCTCCGTAAAAAAATAATATAAAGTCAGGAGATATCGACGGCCATTCAACAACGCTACTATTTCCAAGCCAGCGGTAACGAAACTCTTGAGCAATGCTTCACAATGAGCCGGCGCGCCATTTTTTAACACGATAAACGTTATAGTTGATTTAATGGAGGTTGGATAACGGGCCCTATATGAAATTTTGTGGTCTCCATGCCCTATTTAAAAATTCAGGAATTGGTTCACCTGATCAGATGATTTAAACAAAACTTTCAAGTACATCACTAATTAGAAGATGAAGAAAAAGTGCTGGAGGTGAAAGAAGAAGTTTTTCCTTTGTTTTCCTATGGTTTTTTGTTGTGAGTTTTCTTCTTTTATTGACAATTGTCTAAGTCTTTAGAGATCCTGATTAGTGAATAAGTAATAGTAACATATCAAACTTCACGTAAAACAATAAATCTGAAAATACAAACTTCGACCTCCCTAGTTCCGTGGAGAACCATGTGTATAATGATCCTACATACGATGATAATAATTTATGTTACCATAGAATAGAATAGGACGATTTTATTTAATCGACAAGTTAAACGTCATTACGTATTGAAAATTATTAAATAAACGTTATTATTAGTCTTCAATGAAACCGTTACTTTAATTTAAAGTAAACTAAAGTAATTATAACAAACATAAAAGTACGTTGTAAACGTAAAAATCTAACGGAAAGCCTATTTCCTATATTTGTCAACACAACCGGTTGCTAATCTGCGAAATGTAATTCAGCTTAGATAAGCACATTCGAACATCGTGAATCCGTAGCCGTATAAACTCCTAGATTACGTGTACCGATTTGGTCGTTTCGGGCACGTATTTACCACTGAAATTATGCAGGATATAGTTCCAATTACGTTGTGAACAATTGCTCAAGTATCCGTTAGCGAACGACTACCAATAACAACGATAGCCGGGACGATAAAATGCGCAAAATGCAGAACGTTACCTTTCGCAGATTATCAGCCCGGTCTCTCCTGCTTTTTCCGTTGGATGCAACTAAATTGTTAATCTCAAATAAAATCTTTATTGCCAATATAGAACAGTATGCATTGTAGCCAGCGAGAACAACGTTCCATAGGTAATAGCGACGCTATGCATAAGGTTAATTCGTAATTGGTGGAATGGAATTTTTGGTGGATAATCGTGGTAGAAGGTAGTTGCGAGAACGGGAGCTTTATTAACTCAGCCGATTACTGTAAATCTATTTATAATTGCAAAAATTGTTATCTTATCTGGATGCAGCTTCTCGGGGCCGTAATATACAGAGTGAGTCAGCGAGATTTCAGAAACGTGGAGATCGTTAATGTAAGTATTCTTCAACAGCGGCTATAGCATTCCCATTACAAACACCATATTTACCTATTCTAAATAAGTAAAATTTAATATTGAGCCTCGAAAGAATTTACAAGAACGATGGTTATTAACATAACGCTATAACTTGAAAACAAAAGAAAATCGAAAAACAACGTATTAGTTTTTTACATTATTTTCAAGTGTACGATGCACCCCTGAAGTTTGAGCCGTTCCCGACTCACTCTCCAGAAGCAATAACTATTAATTTTAAGTTGTTTCGGGGAAAAATTCCACTAACTAAAGACGTCCGTTAACACTTAACTTTCATTTTTAACTTTTAAGAAGCTTCTAGGTAAAGTCATTGAGTCATCTGTGTGAGTATAAACTCACCAAGGACAGCCCCAACCAACAGCTATGCGGGCGAAAATTCGCGAAGGGAAGCCCTAGCCATCAACTATGTAAGTCTACCTAGGACAGTCCTCGCCGTCAATTATGCAGGAACTCATCGAGGACAGCTCTAACCATCCGCGATGTGAGGGACAAGCCTAGTAGTCAGCTATGGAATAGGTAAGGTACGAGATTGAACAGAGAGAATTCCCGCAGGATCCTGGATTCGAGGATTAGATGTTTACAATTGTTGTTGAAGCTGTCCAACGGCGAATATCAACGAAGTGTGAACTACTGAGTACACTCCTATACGTACATAATGCAACAGATCCTGAAATCTAATTTATCTCCGCTAATGTAAACTATAAACGTGAAGTCGTATATTGAGAACATTATCCTTAATGCGATCATTCAAGTGCATAAGCGTAATAATATCTAGGTTAATAATAAATTTCTATTATAGAATTTATGATAATATAACGAAGCTTATTTATTTCGCCAACATAAACTCGCCAGTTTTATGTATATTTTACGTCGAAGACCATTAACTAGATGGCGTACATTTGTAAAACACTCAGATATATACGTACGAATACATGTTTTTACATACGCACTTATAAATATGGATCGAATAAAAAAGACATATAATTACCAGAATATATTTAATAATACGACATAATCTTTAATCTAGAACCAGCCTCGCCGTGACGTATTCGACGTGATACGTTTATCTACAATTATAAACAATAAATTTCGTGATACAGAACAAACAACACCTATAAATTTCGTAACTGTGCCGTAATAGCCCGAACGCAGAAACTTTCTATGCTAATATGCTCGTAATAATGTACAACATTGATCACGATCTTTTTTTTTTTCATATGTACGATATCTTTCTGGTGTAGTTATTTATTTTCGCGGTGATATGAGGCTAGATAAAGAAGTACATTTCTTAATGACTTTATTTTTCATCGATACAGCATCTAGAAAAAAAGAAACAAGCGTAACAAGCGACGGATACAACGATAAGCGGAGAGCTAGCATTCCGTTCTTTTTAATATCCTTGTTAACTTGAGAAATTTTCAAATTACTAGTCCAAGTCTTCCACGGCAAGGTACGTAAGGACGTTTCGTCTTCAACAAACGCACGGGAAATTTAATTAAAATATTTTAAAAATTCCGAACATGACCGGTTGGAGTGGCGTAGTTGCTAGGATCAACAGTCGGTAAAAGTTGCAGGATTAACTATAACCTTTACGCCTCGTTAAAAAATGACGTAAAGAAACGTAAAAGGTCGCAATTTATGTTAGCCGTTAATATTTAAGAAAGGATTACCTCGTCTAAGCATATCTAAACAGTTTTTTGTTCCTCGTGATAAGTTATCGACTCGATTAAAAGCTGCTGACGTTAACAGCTAATCACTGAAATTCGCCGCTTCACGAAATTAACAGAGAATAGATAGGCTCGTGTTCACTCGTCCCAAGAGGATGTGTTCATGTTGTCCGGTGGTTTCCTCGAGAGTCGATAAAACACGAGCCCGTCTAGTTTCTGCTAATTTCGTGAAGCGTACGAACGTGGGGAACTCGCGAGAAATGCTCAATAACGATCGATCATCGCCAAACGCATATTTGGCTATCGACCCCGCCATCATCATTGGAAGCCTCTGCTTTATAGCAACTCGACTCTTTTTGCCAATAGGAGGAGTTCCTACGTTGATCTTAGGAATTATTTGGCGAAGAAGTGCCATTGTTAAGTCTGAATCGACGAACGCAAGACATGCTGGATTTAACATAAAATGCGGCTGTAGGTATTTGTCATGTGTTTAATTTTGTTTTTAATTAATACGCTACTTTATTCATCTAGATCATATAACGCATGCAATAGAACCAAAAAAAAAAATGTTTTAAGCAATACTTATCTAACCTTTTCTAACAAAGATCTGCGTGAAATATGACGTAAGTAGAGTGTTAGAAGAAAGCGGGAAACAACAACTTAAATAGGCCGATCATATTGTAACGTTCTACGCCCAGCTGGATGTATTGCTTTTGAAATCTGAACAAGCAATACTACAAATTACCCAAATCTTTTGTGCACGACGAATGGCGGTTTCTAAGAAAATTGTCTATAACAGCTTCGTGACATTCCTACAGATAGACAAATAAGATTTACATAGAACGTCGCCCCGACTACAATCCATCGGCATGTGTCTGCTATTGGAAGCTTACAAGTAATTAGTTATTAGGTATTTATTTGAACCAGGCTTGGAACTTTGTAACTTCGCAGAAACGCTCGATGAAAAGAGAAACATACGAGTGTGCTCAAAAGTGTCCATTTCTTACTTTCTTTTCTTTTTATATGAATGCATCCTTTAAAGTTCAAAGTTAACAATTCGCAATTTAACACAAGCTAACTTGAAATTTGTACATTACCAATAAATAAATATAGGCCTTGTATTTTGGTGACAAAGAGATAAAATATATTGATTTTTTCCCGATTCTTTTTTTAGTGGGCTGGCCTCGTGACAAAGCAAAGGTAAAATCCACGTATTTTAACATTACACGCTGTTTCTCCAGACGATGATAAATAAAGAAGAGAAAAAAGAAGGACCCTTTCTTATGTTTAAACGTTTTTAATCAAACAGAAATACATTTCAATTTTTAACAAAAGCGCGTAGCGCAACGTGACAAAAATTAGAAAAAAACGTCCGTTAAATTCCTTTCTTTAGTAAGTTGCAGGCGTGCTCATCCTCCGATACGGTTCTCTTGCTTTCTTGTCACCGGGTGACTGACAATAGTATTCTTTTCCTTACTAAGGATATGCAACGTGCTGTTCGATCCTTTGGAGAGAATTTTAAATTAACATTGTTTTCTTCTTCTTTTCTCAGCAATATATTGTTTTGGTATAATTGTATCTTGCGAAAGAGTCATGACGTGACAATGAAATCGTAATGCGCAAGTAGAGCTGCAAGTACATGTTCTGAATCGTTTGAAAACACAAAATGGCCAATTTTGTCACCATATTAAAGTATTCGGAGGCAAGTTCCGCTTAACACAAAACTATATTTGACTTCCAATGAATGTTTCTTTAATGGCCGATGTGTTAAGTGGCTTATACGCTATAGCGGTGACTCAAATTTTATTCGATTGAGTATATGGACGTTTTCACATTTAGCGACAACCATCACGGCACAGCACCTACGTTGACACGGCACCATTCGCTTTACCGACCAATCATCGTCCGAGTTCAGTGCAGAAGAGTACTTTATTTATAAAATTTGTATCGTGTAAGACGTGTAAAATATCGGACGTCGAAAGAAACAATATTTGGCGAATAATTGAGTGTAGGCTTTCACGGCCGTGATCCATAGTAGAAACGTCTTTCGGATGTTGTCGAGTAATTAATATTTTGTTTGACGTGTCGCCGAGCATGCTGTCAACTTCTTCAGAAGATTTCTAAAGACAGTCTTTAGTTTAGTTATTGCTTATGGTAGAGCATTATTCATTTTCATAGGATATGCTCCTTTTATGGATGGTGCTGGCACACGCTTAAATGTATGCAATACCTGGGATATCTGCAAGAAATGAATATTCCTTCTTTTATATTAGCTCACCTTATTCTAACATGTAGCGATATCTATATTTACCAAATCGATATTGCGACTGTTATGAATATTTCATAGGAATCCCGCAATTGCTGCAATGCAGGCGTCGCGTTAACTTTACATTAATCGGATCCGTAAGAATTAGAAAAGTGTGAAACCGTCTTCTTTTCCATTAGATATTCAAATCGAGATGATTTACAATCCGGGTTCAGTAACGTCTTTAGTACGGCATCTACATCATAGTTGCCTATAGCGAGGAAATGTTTTATTATGGAAATTGATACACACGGCTATAAGTTCGTTTTTTTTTTTCCTTAACTCTCGTCGTTCCCTTCGTCTTCTCCCCTAGAAGCAACCGTCCGTTACTAGAGTACCGGTCCGATATGAACGCATATGCTTATTTTATTCACGTATGCGCGCATAGATTATAGATCCACTTTAGCGGATAACTTACCGTTTGTGAAGCATACTGTTCAGTTCAAAGAGACTGCATCTAGGAAGAGCGCTTAAAATATTAGCACAACCGCGTTTGATTCCATTCAACCGAGCGTGTTCGTCTTCTGTATAAATTTCCCAGACGACTTGTATAAAGAAACCGGACGATACAGATAGGACGTGATTTATCAAAACCCGCGAAAGAGATGGTCACGGGAATTACGATCAACGTCTTCATCGAAGCATGTATGCATGCGAAGCTCTTCCGTACGTAACTGCAAAAATGGATGTACGAAACGCAGATCAATATCTCTATACGGCTACCTACATGTTTAGCATGGCGATCAAGGAAACTAGCGATGATAGAGAAACGATCAAATGTGGAAAGACTTGAAGATTTACGTGTTCGATTGAATGAGTCTTTTGTTTCTTGGAAAAGAAAAGTGCACGTAACTGGTGAGTAAGCCTCTTCTCGCGTAAACTCGTAGCCAACAGGATTTCATTCACATGAGACGAATAAATACGAGTCTGTCTAGTCTTCGGATGGAATTATTCTGATTGATCTATTGTTGATGTAATCTCTAAAAGAAATATAATTTATTTTCGCAGTTAATATTGACGACTACCTCGCCAAACAACAGAATTTCGTACATTTTGAACATGCTGTATAAGTAATGAATATATTAATAGAAAACCCTTCCACGGCCTATCGAAGCAAATGTAATTCTTCCTTTATTCGACCGAAGCTATTCAAATTGAAACACACGAACGCGAAAAGAAAAATACAAAAACGTAGGACTGTTCGGTATCAATGGACCGAAAAGCCCTCTCCAATTTAAGATGGTAGATAGCCGGGATTCATGCGATGATACAGTAAAATAGGTGCATATTCAAAATCGGCAAGCGCAACAAATGACGAGTAAATTCCAGTCCCGGAAAAAAACGCCAGAATCTGCGGTTCATGGTTCACAGAACAAATTTAATAAGAAGTCAAGGATGGTATTTATTACTTTCGAACTGTTCATTCTAGCCGCTGTGTAAGAGTAAACGGATAAAATCTAAGCTAAATACAGGAGAGTACGTTTAAAAGTGTGTAACGGGATTAGAAGCGGATTACGAATCACAACGGAAATATTTAATATTTCTACAAAATAGTTCTTGTTCTCCATTGAAGAGTTTAATTCGACGCTGTAACCGCTGTTTATATACAGGCTAGGCCAAATTCGATGCTTGTTGTAGGGAAGGTTCTGGAGGTCGATTTTAAAGAGGAATCGATTGATAGAATAAAGAAACCCGTTTAGAATAAAGATAGAATCCAAATGGATTGAAAATAGAACCCAAACAGAATGCAAATAGAACGCAAATAGAATAAAAAAGAATCCCAATAGAATAAAGATAGAACCCGCGTAGAATAGTAATAGAACCCATATAGCATGAAAATAGAACCCCAGTAGAACACAAATAGAACCTATATAGAATAGAAATAGAATCCATATAGAATAAAAATAGAACCCAAGTAGAATACAAATAGAGTCTATATAGAATAAAGATAGAACTCCTATAGAATAAAGAAAGAATTCGAATATAATAAACATGGAACCCAAACAGAATGCAAATAGAACTCATATAGCATGAAAATAAAACCCGTATAGAATAGAGATAGAACCCATATAGAATAAAAATAGAACTCCAGTAGAACACAAATAGAACCTATATAGAATAAAGATAGAACCCATATAGAATAAAAATAGAATTCGTATAAAATAAAAATAGAACCCATATAGAATAAAAATGGAACCCGTATAGAATAAAGGTAGAACCCGTATAGAATAAAAATTTAACCCGCATGGAATAAAGATAGAACCCAAAACGAACAAAAATAGAACCCAAGTAGAACACAAATAGAATCTATATAGAATAAAGATAGAACTCATATAGAGTAAAGAAAGAACTCGAATATAACAAACATGGAACCCAAACAGAATGAAAATAGAACCCATACAGAATAAAAAAGGATCCGAATAGAATAAAAATAGAATCTGAATAAAATGAAAATAGAACCCAAATAGAATGAATGGAATGGAGGTGTTAAAAATTGCACATTTTACAAACATGAGTCCAATAAACAAATATAAGTTCTCTATTAAAAGGATCGAATTCGCCCCACTTTGTACAGGATGCGTAAGTATTGCAGGTGCAAACGATAACGTATATATCTAGGTTTGATATTTGGTAGCCACTATAACCCAGTTTCTGAGATTCCGTTTGACACAAGCTAGGGTGGCTAGGTAAACAACAACTAAGATTGACTGCCAGATTATAGGTGCACACGCTATGAATTTGGATAGCAATTGCCTACTTTTAATTAACCAACTCCTTGCGGAGTTTCCCCAATCTACAAGCTTATAACTGCCATAGGCAACTATAAGCTAGGTAACAAGGTACTCCATCTACTACTACAAAGTAGCGTATTTTCATGCATCTTCGGAACGATTTCCGCTTCGTCGACATTCCGACATGAAAAATCTGAGATTCATTGGCAGCGACACGACCACCAAATCACATTTACGAATATCACGGACGGGCGGGCATATCGATATTAGTGTAATCCCAGACGATGAACCAAATCATAAGTTATAATTAGTAATGGAGGCGCGATGGCGTGACCTCATGCGAGAACGGGCCGCCTGTGCCGCGGGCGTCACGATGTTGACCCGCGCGCGAGCTACCACAACCTACTAGACTCCCGGCCCCGTGGACTCACGCGCCCAGACATGCTGCTCATTTATCAACGGCACTGTTACGATTATTGCCGGCGCTGTGTAGCGAACTTTTATATAGGCGAAGAACGGCCATCCGTATAGATGCACAACTGAACCGTTTCGCTGTATCCTGTTATTATTATGCATATACATATGTACGTCCATATACAGCATGTCCAGTAGGACGGTGTTTTCCCTCTTCCTATTTAGTTAGAGTAGCAACATATGCTTCTTAGCACTAGGTGGAGGTCGTCAAATCGCTTCGAAAAGTTATGATATTAACTCTTAGACAACAGCGATGCATGATAGAGTTAAAATACTCTCGGAACCACGTTGATAGCACCGTTTAGGCAAGAACATATTCGTGGGTGGTATATTTTTTCTCTCGTTGCATTGTATTTGCCGTAGATAATACCATTGATGCCATGTAAAAGCTATTCTAGCATTATTTTTTTAATTGCAAATAGGTCTAAATATTCTCTTCGCTTATTATACGCATATTCATATATCGGCAATTTGTTAGAAAAGTTATTAGAATAATAAGTGAAACGATAACGAGATATACAAGCTGTAAACGGCTAGAGCGCGATTTGAAAGGTCTAAACGCGTTCTACTCAAATTAAACGCCCACGTAGGAGAGTTTCTCGCCCTACCGACCTTATATTTCAGCCTTCACGTCTGTTAATGAGGCCTCGCGGCAATCTGATACCAACACCTTGAATCCCGGGGGTCGTTATAAAAAGTATGGCGTGTAAACAGCACATTAACACATAACCAAGAGGATGGACAGCGCGATGGCTATCGGTGGACTTAAGAAGTGCTTCAACTTCGTATAATCAATACGTACAAAATAACCGAATGATCTGGTAAATCTGGAAAGCAGTTGTAGCATGTTTAAGCGGGAACCTTATGCAGCTTCGAAATTTGCATAATCAATCAATAGCCTTTCCAATACGGTAATATACGAACACGTAAGGAATCCTCACGCGGACCGAACGGATTTACCTTTATGTTAGGAACGTTCCAACATGGCGATGTTTCTTCACATATTTAATGACGACAGAAATATTAAAGACGGTTCGAACTCGATTTAACTATAAACAAATACTTTGCCGCGCGAAATACCAAATGGAAGATCGTTAATAAATATTAGAAACATCGATGGTCCCAAAATATTCCTCTGCGGTGACATCTACAACAAATTTTTGGGACGCAGTTTCGCCCACTTTATCTATCTCACATTTCGACAGGATCGCCAATAGGCTAGGTAAAAGAAATTCTGGATAAGCTTCCACGTATGTCCCCGGTACTTACCCGAAAATTGGGCAAATTCGGAGCAAATTCAGTATACCAGCAAATAGAATAAACTAATACATGTTATGCGGTATTTACGGAACTAGTCTCGGAAGTCTCGAAGTAGCGAGTTCGAACCGCGGACTCGCAACTCACAGGTGAACGTTATTCGATAGTTTACTTTGCTCCAAATTTGGCGAATGCTGAAGGTGAACGCTCCGCAGTAATATTTTAAAATTTCCAGATGGTCGTATAGAAACAAACCCACTAAAGAAGAACACCCGTTACTTACATATATACCCGTTTCTTTTTTTATCTATCCACCCATTGAATAGTTACCGAACGGTCATCACTACATTTCGATCTTATAGAAAACATATAAATCACGAATTAATAGATCCATGTCTACCCATATTTAGCTTATTAAATACTGTATGGTCCTGTTGTTATTTTATTTGTATCTATCTATGAGACTGCTCATTACTGTCGCAGACTCGTTAGCAACATCCGTTCCTCAAGAAAGTGTTGAATTAATCTCAGATTATAAATAGAAGCATTAAATTTAAGTATCACTTTACTGAGAAATCATGATCTCCTATAGAAAAACCATCACCTTCATTCGAGCACCTCGTATCCATTCCAACTATTGGCCCCGAGAACAAATAAAACTCTCTTGAAATGATTAGTCCGTCACTTTGCGATAAAGTACTAAAGTGGAGGACGGAGCAGAAGTTCGAATAATATCCACTTAGTACTATCTTCATCGGAAAAAGAGGCGTAATGTGTGAACTGCCTTATTTTATCTGGAATCTGCGACGAAGTGTTTCTTTTGCCTCGGTAGCTTATAAATTGTCAACGTTAAGGATGCTCTACGGTCATAACGAGGTGCAAATATTGAGAGAATGACGACATTTAAAGCGATGAAGGCTTTCGCAAATGTACATTCGCCAAGGTATTTTTGATTAGCCGGGTTTTTATTGAGACAGAAGGTTATACGCGAGCTACCTTAATGCACATTTGATACGTTCGCGTTTCTTATTGGATTAAGTATGAGGATGTGATCTGGCGATAACGGATCTCCGTGAATCTAACAATCACTTATTTTAGTATCCGTATAATTAACATACTCCGTAAATTCATGGCAAGACAACGCAACGCAACTATCGATGTAAAAAGATCCGTAACTACCCGATACGAATGTATCTTTTGAACGTTGACGCTCAATTGTTGACGATGCTAAACAGGCTAAATCGCCAGGACTTGATGGAAAGCATCTAAAGTTGTTACTTCGTCGATTTGTAAACTATTCAAATCATCGTGCATTTCTCTAATATATATTTAATCGAATAAACATATTCGTAAGCTCATTTTCTATCTGCGATCTTCCTACCAACTTTCCACGGAAATCATAAACATCAAGACGTACAAAATTACATGCATTACGTCCCACGGAGCTAAATTGGTTCTGATAAAAATTATAGACCACACGTAAACGTGCTGCTAGTACATCCGCAAGTTTAATAGAAAAAATCGGACACCTACCGAACCTCAATCGGTTCGAATTAAAATCTAAGAGAACAGCTGCCAAAATGTAACATTCAAATACGTCGCACAGAAAAAAAAAATGGAACCGATCTTCGCCGGACGACGAATACGAATGTAATACCTAACCTGCAACAATAATACCTCCTCACTATTACACAACGGATCGTATTGCTCTTAATTTAAAGTAGAATCGAAAATTTTAATGGGATTCGAAATGTTCGAGCGTTACGTCCTTTACGTCGATCCGACATGCATAATTGTACCGCCTTCTTAACTGTTATTAAAACATGGTCTGAAAGATTACATTTCGTCTAAAAAAAAAAAAAAGCGAATTACATTCTATTTGAGGATTCTAGAATTACCGTTTATATTAACGTTACTGACTTTGCCACAATATTTAGGCTTTATAAAAGGAACAGGCGCTGAATAGAATTCTGCCTTATAAAATTCACAATGGAATTTTTTGGTTTCGCTGTATTGTAGGTGCCTCTTCACATTAGAAAGCTTCGGCTGCAGGTTTAGGCTTGAGTAAGTAGCCTGCTGAATTGACACATTTTTTTTGCAATTCTTCAATTTAATCAATCATTTCTTTAATATATTTACGTGTTAGTGAGCTAAGCGCCGATCGACTACATGCAGTAGCATTAAGAGTTAATTTTTTGTTTTCTAGAAACTTGATCGTTTCTATTACTTGCTTGAGAAATATTTATTAATAAATTCTAATTGCTCGACTAAATCTTTTTTTATAATTAATGCTTGGAATGTTGTAATACTAGGATAACTTTAATACGAAAGGTTTTAAAATAAGAAAGTATTGAGTATAAAAAAGAAATGCGGCTTCTAACTATATAAATATAACCCATCGTGTTAATACAGGTTCTTGCGGCAAAGGTATATTCGGGTAGATTTCTTCATATAACCTTATCTTACTTAGTGATTTCAATAAAGGCTTTCTAAATGAGTTAATTAATGAACTAACATTGGGAAATTCTTCACGAATAAGTTCAACAAAGCGACGTATTCCATGCACAACACATGTTAGATATAACATGTTTGGTAAGGTCGTTACTTTGTTTCTAACATCCGCTTGTTTTGAGAATCTGAAAGAAAGAGTAAAACTTTTAAGCAGTCGTCACCAACTACATTTTTTAGCACCAGCAACATTTTACGCTGTTAATGATAGTGACATTAATGTCGTTTGCAGTGACACGCTGATTTTTCATCATCTGATTTTTGCAGCTACTAAAAATGACCATTACATCATCTGCGCTTGTCCAAAGATAATTTTCGCCCAATTTTAACCTGATTTCGTTCATTGTTTTGTCGAATTGCTTACCTACATAATATTTTCTACTTGTCGATGGATGTTTTGTATATTTTTTAAGAAACCCACGGAAAAGCGGATCCTGTAATTTATTCGATGGGATATTATACAATTACAAACTTATCATGTGAAGTACCCTCTTACACTAACTCACGGACATGTTTCTGCCTATCCGGCATCATCAGTGTGGTCCCGAGTGCATTTTTTTCTCTATCCTCTATCGCTGTTGCTTTATAGTTAATTAAAACTCGAGAAAATCGACATTTCTTGGCGCCCTCTAGTGCCAAAGAAACGCATGCCTGCCGTTCAGGAATCAGCGACATAAACCGGGTTGTGTTCGCCAAACCATCCCTCCACGCCACGCTGATGACGCTAGATAGGCAGAAACATGTCCGTGAGTTAGTGTATTTTTTCCTCTTCTTTTGTTGCGTTTGCCGGGAATTATTCCATCAATACCATGAGAAAGCTATCTTAACATTATTTTTATTTATTTTTTTGTTATTACTGTCGTTGTTCAAAACACGATATATTGTAAGCGTAGTATAAGAACAAAAAATAAAAATAAATAAGTACATGAAGCGACAAAAATTATGCGCCAAAAACTCTTGAAGGCCATTAAAAGTGTATAATGTAGAGCATTCTCAAACAATTTTATTTTTTAAATAGTTATACCGAGGTCGGACCGAAATCCTTTGTTCATGTTACTGCATTAATAAACGAATGCTTGCAAAATTAACTCTATTTAAGTTAAACGGCATACTTTACCTTGTTTTTATAGAAAAATATAACGACGTAATGTTCACATGTAATGAACTTCCTTCTATTTAAATAAAACTTTATCTATAATCCATATTTTGGGATAAATGGTAAAGATCAAAACAAATAATTGAATCCGCTGGAGAAATTTTCGCCTGTTCCCTATGCAACCAAACCTTCACCCGAGTTTTATAATTTATATAACAGCACGGCTTCGTCTCGATAGATTCTGTTCGTTTACGAAGCGCTACCAACGCTTAACGACTTCTTAAGTTCGCGAATGTCAAACAATAAAAAATGGTGGGCGTCGTTTTACTTCACTATATTGTATCCGTTTTGATCCACTGGGCCGCATTCATTACTTTACTGTGAAGAACATAAACTTTCCACAAGAACGGAAAGTTACGGGTGGCGACATCTGTGATAGGACGGTGGAAACAGACGTACAGTTTGTTTCCACTACACTACACAACGTAGTTTCTTTGAAATGGTGACGTACGAACAAAAGATTAGAGCGACAATGGTTTCACCATTATCAACAGTTACCATGAACACCATATAGCAAATGGTCAAATAATTGATCTTTCTGTTAGATTCATCCAACTAGATAATTTTGTTTAAGAAATGACGTAGTTCTCTAATCTCCTCACCAACTAATGGAAGTCTGAAATTATCACCAGACAGTGACTAACAAGAATGGTTGTTTAGTTTGAACTTATTTCGATGTTTGATTTTGGAACAAGTTTAATTGTACCACAACTTTGCATATAGATGCCAAATTTTTATCAATATCTACAATGTGGCTTATCTTGTATTTCTGTTCGTTAGTGTACATTTTATTTATTACTAATGAACGATTTGGCAACGTAAGATTTTATGGTTATTTTATTTTAAATGTCCTCGTCAATATCGAAAACGCTTACCAACCTGGTTGATCAAGAGAAGAAGTCTTCCTAACAACGGTTATAAATAGCAGAAATAATTAAAATGATATAATGAAGCTAAACTATGTTTGCTTGGCAATTAGTTTCAACACAATCTCTTCTTTCAAAATCGCCTTCGAATTCTGTATTCATCCACGTGGAATCTCTTCCTGAATGCGCAATCTTAAATTCCTTTCTCTTCTAATAGATAGCGTTTAATTACGTACCGGCATCGCGACTTATCCCTTTTTCTAATTCGCGAAGAGCCGAGAAAATGAAAGTGCATTCCGCTCATAACAAATATTAGTTAATTACGACGCTGATGATATTTGGATTTTCAGCAATCGCGAATGCTAAAATGAAAGTAGAAACTACATAGAATGCATAGTTTCTCCGCGAATTAAGTTCCTTATTTTTATGGCTCGCGCTCGCGATCATGCGGTAGGAATTTTATTTTTGGCGATAAACTAAAAACAGGTTTTTTTTTATGTCTTTTTATATGTTTCTATATTTTCTAAGTAATCGTGAATTTCAATATCTCAGCTCAACTATTCGTCACTCGTTCTCATATTTAATTACGGCGAAAATAGACTTAAACATGTCTTTAAATACTAATCTACTTCGAGACTTGGTAATTGCGTAATCGGCTGCCCATAATCCTAACAACTTTAGAGATTCGAGGTGTGCATTTTGCGGTTTATGTAAGGCCCACCCAACATGTTTGTTTGGCGCGTTGTTTTACACAACACGGGTTCCGCCAATGATCGTTTTAGGGTGAATTTACGAAGAGACGTCGACATGAGAAATCCATCACTGTTGCTTCAAATCATAATCAATCTTTATCAACATAATGGTTCATCAAGGGATTGATGCATTCATTCCTGCCTTTTTTTTAATAAAGCAATCGGACTGACAACTAACATCTTACAACCATCCATTAACTTTAAAAGCAGGTGTCATTTGATGGAGATCCGCCAGTACAAACACAAACGAAAACAATAACGACGCGGACAGAAATTCAACCATGCGTCGGTGGATAACTGATGCCAACACTGCTTCCATTCCAGCTCGGCTCGACGCATTTGCGACGCGTGGGCCGATAGCTCCGCCAGTTGTTGACACATCGACCCGTTCGAAAAGTTCACTCTGAAAGAAAATAAATTATTTACATTCCACTACCGGGTGCATTAAAAAAGTAATAAGAATTAATGATACATCCCAAATCAATACTTTTATTGCCAAACCTAAAAACATTGATCTACATATAGCAACTAATGTTAGTAAATATGTTGACTTAATAGTAAAAGATAGTAAAACTAGGTACAAATTGAATTTATATGGATAGAACAAAAGACTAAGACTAGCAAAATCAAAGAAATAGAAAAGGCGTGCACAATATTCAGAGCACTCCGAAATGACTCGCCCTGTACAACGATTAATCCTTCGCACTAATTCAACGCATAGACTCTAACATTTAATTAGCGCAACAAAGAAACCACCATTAGTCAAACGTTTATTAAGATTTCTATTGTTCCGTACAACATAATCATTTAAAATAGTCTCGTGCATCTAAGCAAACGTTCAGGTAATTCTACGCATATCGATCTAGTAGCTGTAAAGCGTCTATGGTGAAACCGTTATAAACAGTTGAAGAAAGTGATCGGGTTTCGATGCTTGTGAACGGGTCACCTTTTTTTTGTTTCTAAATAGAAGCAGGCGCGGCCGGCAAGGCCGCCTCGGATACGATCTGAATAAGAATTAGTTACAAATGTCAACAATCTATGATTGCGTATAGAACGCGGCTAGATCTACGGTTCGCAAGACGTCCGCGGTGGTTCCTCTGCAGGCTGCGGCTCTCGAGCGGATTTATTAACGCGAACTGCCAACGTCGAAACCATAAATAATACTATTATTATTATTATTATACATCTACTCGCCGGTGCTATTATTTGAAATGGAAAAATGCGATAATAATAGTATTGCGAGAATAATGAAATGTATAATGTTTATTATCGATGGCGAAGTACTTTAAAGACAAAATGCTTTTGGCTAGAAATGTGTTCGTTACTAACAAAAATATATCACTTACTTCGATATTTGGCGAATATTTTTTAAATACGATCCTTATAGTTGTATAAATTCAAGTAAACGTCGGTGTAAAGACGAGGAATTCAAACATGGAGCTAAATGTTTTTGATATTTTGTTAAATCAATAAACAAAGATTAACATAAAAGGTGCGACAAGAAATATGCTTTGTAGAACTATTGTTTTATCTAACGCCAACTGTATAGATGCTGTATACACTCGCCGCATTACAAGAGAAGACACGACAAATCCAAAATGGCCGATGAAGAAAATAGAGAGTCACCCACAGCAACGTTTATTATCAATTCAGCAGCAATAATTTGTTTCTCTTATCCGCACCGCACCTACGCGAGCAAACATGTTAGTGTCCATTGTTTTTTAGCTTTAATTCTTTGTTTTTATTTATTCGTTTATTTATTTTTTTGTATGTCTTGTACTATTCTATTCTGTACTAGAATATGGCTGTTATCCTGCTCGATATAATCCGTATCGTTTTATTAACTTTTACGAATTAAACGAATGGTCTCTTGATGTTCGTTATTTGGATAATCGATATAACGAGCGGAAAAAACGAGCAAACGTAATAAAATAAGTCTCGTGGGATGACGATTATATCGTTGGTGAAGTATATATTTGTCCGGACAGGTTTATTGAAAGCATTTCGGCTGAAATAAAGCATAACAACAACGAGGGCAAGATATAAAAATAAACGTTTATGGGAGAAGGAAAGAAAAATCGACTGTTTCCCTTAAGTACCTAATTCGTAGGAGGGTGTATTTTAACACTTATGTGTACTAGGGGAAATGTTTTTGCGACTTTTGTTTTATCTTCCTTTTAACTTTCTAACCGTATTTTCTTCTCTCGTTGGATACATCGAGACAATCCAGCTAATGTTGACAATTGTAAAAAAATATTTACAATTTCTACTCAGATCTTTAATGAAAAGACCCAAAATCCAAGCGAATATTTGAATTTTTGCATAGGCAATACGCGAATGATACTGTTGACGGGAGGGATAAACTTATTGCTCTAACAGCAATTGTTCTATAAAGCTCATAAAACGGAATAGCGGCCAAACATGGCTGCAGCTGATGGCTTCTTCCATAAGAATAATTTCTAGCAATTTCCACGCTTGATCGCTGCTTGACCATGACTTGATGTACCCCCGTTTAAATCTCGTAAACCCCCGAATTTTGTTTTCGCTAACATGGAACCTCAGCCAGACAAAATCGGAAAAATTGGAAAACGTTGCTTTAATAATTGGGTGTAGACTTTCACGGCCGTATACGATAGTAGAAACCTCTTTCGGGTATTGTCGCCTACTTGATGTTTGACTTGACGTTTCGCCGATCATGCTATGAGCTGCTTCACAAGATTTCTAAAGACATCTAAAGACAGTCTTGACGAAACGATTGTTTGGTAATTTAAACTGAAAGATGGGGACAAGCTCACAAATGTTCTTTTATCTTCTTTTATATTATATTTTTTCTGCTCAAACAGAAAAGGAGAATTGCTTAATTACTGGAGTTCTTCTATTTGTAAATTGGCTCATGTTGAGGTATTCTATATGTATACCACCTCTAGACATACCATGCAAATTCTTCAGTTAGCATCTAATGCCGCATTGACATTTCGAACGGAAGCACATTTTTCTAACAGCTCGAGACTACGAGGTACCGAATTCATTCGGATGCATGATAAACGGTCACGTGATTGCCACGACCGAACGAACCAACTATACGCACGCCAATTTATATTTAGTAAGTCCGCGTTCTAAAAAAAGCAGTAGTGTTGAATTGACACGGACCCGACACGATCGTTCTCTCTCAAGACAAAAAATAAATTGTAGTCTAACAGGACGGAGACACGTTTGCGTTCGACTTAAATGTCATTCATGCGGGACATTTCTCGATTGCCGCAACCGTGAATTCTTTGAGGTACATTTCTACAATTTTAGGTAGGTCATTTGATTAAGAAGCTTAATATATTCGCCAAGGTGAACGGGCGTCTACTATTACCGGCCGCCCCCCGTCCGCTCCTCTGAACCTCCCCACCCCCGATAGTTTTGCATACCTACCTATTGTAATAGCGCTGTCCCGTATCGCAGGTCTACAAGTTTTTACTAGAAAATATTTGCATGCGTATTATGTATTGGTAGGTATGCATATGCATGATGGTTTATTTTTAAACAAGTTCCGTTAGCGTTTGCGAATCGTTGTGGAAAGTACGAGGATAAGCGGCAAGGTTTTGGGACGTGGGTTAGAAAAAAAAAAGATATTTTCGAATATTTCGAGCAGGAAACAAATACATTATTGATGTGTAAACAAGCGTGCTCGCAGGAAAAGCTATTACGACGGATAACATCGAGGAAATATGTTCTTTCGACACTGGCCGCTTCCAACACTTGTTTTATTTTCGATTATTCTTCGTTCTTCTTCCACGGTTGAACCAATACAGAACCACTCAGACCAGTCGATCTTGTCGTTCTTTTCTCACCCGTTAATTAGACAAGATTAGATACAATACACTCAATTACAAAAAGAAAAAAAAACGAATCAATATATGGAAGATAAGTGTAAATGTGGTAAAAGAAATCGACGCTATAAGCGCCGAGAAAAATTGTAGATTATTAATAAAACATTCCTATTTAAGTATGAAGCTCTGTTCGAAAGGAGATCCGCAATACACGAAAGTAGAAACAGGAAAATACAAAAGGAACATTCCGAGATTTATTCAGAAAGCGCGCGCGAAGCTCTCATTCAAATGCAAAAATGGAGCTTAGCGTAGACAGCATGCTCGCGACGATGGATTTTACTCCCTCACGCAGGCAGTCCCGTAGGTGGTAGCCTCTGGAATATCTTCTTCAAATTCGGCAGCTACGTACCCCGCGGAACCATAAACTTGTCGTTCAACCGGGACGCGGATCTATTTTTAGCTGTAATTTCATATTTTGCGCGCCGTCTGCCTAACCGCCACCAACGCACCGACTGCACCGAGTTCCTATTTGTTGGCCGTAGCGTAAAGACACCCACTGAATAATCAATAGATCCGTTCAGCGTCAAACTACGTTTCGCCCTCATCTGCTCTTAATTCAAGCACGGCCAGGAACGAAGGAGGCAACAAGTGCGTCTCGTGTCGGAACTCGTTAAGAGCGTAACTCGATTCGTTTAGGATCGAGATTACATTTATTCGATACCGAGCGTGTTCCCGTTGTTTCGATCACTCCAAACTCTAGGACGAAGCTTTACAGCTTTAGTGTCCACAATTCCCCGCCGATTGTGTCAAGTATGCGAATTATTTGGGGCGATTGTTGTTTATTTGCCCGTATCTCAATTGTTTAGATCAGTTATTGATATAGGTCGTTGTGGTGAGGATCGTTTTGGCGAGCAATTTTTTCACTTCAACGTTTCCTTCTTTTTATCGAAACCGCCAATTCGTATACAACAGCGTTCATTACGAGGAAGACAGCTGCTTTATTTAAGCATTATTTCCACGACATGCAAAGAAAATATGTAGATGAACGTGAATAATCTGTAGGTATTGTACGCTCTTCCGTTTTTCATCTTCCTCTTTATCATCTTCGAGACGCGTCCGCCCTTTCGTCGACGCCAATTGACGCCTGATCAAATTACGCATTGTTCGCCCCTCTTCGTCTTTTGTAGCGGGCGACGTTCTATTTTTCCTCGTCGCTGTCCGCCTATACACAAAACCAATTTGACGCGAATAAAGTCCGTAATGTAATTATACGCAGCTCCTATAAGGCAATAATTTCATTCAATTACGGCTTCGACGTTTGCAATGTCGTTTAGATGGGATTTATTCCATGTTGGAATAGGGTTCGTCATATTAAGATGTTGTTAGCGGTTAATTCGTTTATTTCATCCAACGAAAAGACGGGAGTAATATACCGATACACATCGCAACAATCTTCCCAAAAAAAAAAATAATAATAACGTCCTTTCAGAACTTACCCTTTATCATGTGACATTGTAGTCTCTAGTAACTAACAAGCTATGTATCTTAAAAGGCTGTGATGTAGTGAGCACATAGTATATAGTATCGATCACTACTTGCTCTCAGCGCCAGGATATTAACTTCTTTAACGTTTGAGTGTATTACAAATATAAACGAGCCGCTGATGCCCTCAACCTTTACGTCTTCCCAGCTAGTTTAAGGATGTTTATGTAAGATTAACATTTGATGAAAAGCGACGCCCTCTTATTTCTTTTTTGAATTTTGGAAAAAGAAAATAGGGGACGAGGTCGGAGGTGTAAAAGGTGTGAATATTATAGTCGCATTCACTAATTACTGCTTGAGCCATTCATGCTTTATGCAGTAAGTGTGCAGAATCAGAGTTGTCTAGGCATAATTGTTCCTACCAGAACATTCCCTGTTTCCTCGTACTCGATTAGGAGA
Source organism: Oryctes rhinoceros (assembly GCA_020654165.1). Taxonomy (NCBI): domain Eukaryota; kingdom Metazoa; phylum Arthropoda; class Insecta; order Coleoptera; family Scarabaeidae; genus Oryctes; species Oryctes rhinoceros. The sequence continues at coordinate 1,011,739 of JAIOKQ010000548.1, read as the reverse complement.
AAAATTGCGTCTTCGCCTGTTAAGGTCACAAAGACCTTTAGGAGACCATTGCATGAACTTTTGTTTTTTTTTTGGGAGGACCTACTTGGTGCGCCCAAGTCACATTCCGTTATAATTCACTAGAATCATCTTGGGATAAAGCGCTCAAATTCTCATCGCACAATTTTTGCTTTAAACCGAACAGCATCGGAATTCTACGTGTAGAATTTGAAAAAAACATTCGCTTCTGGCATTCCTACTTCTTCAAATCACAAAAAAAAATGACAAACGTTAACCGATCGGGACCCAACTTGGAGATGGCACGATAAAATATCGCAGGTTAGTGAGGTGTAAGAGAGTTGTTGCGAGAGCGTCTTCGTAGATAGGTAGATGATATAAAGAACCCTCCTCGTACCATCGATAAGAAAGCATTAGCTGCCGATTTCAGTATGTTGCATTAATCGCCTGATATAAACAAAAGTATTTTCGGTATTATGTAACGGCTTGCCTCAGTCCACGTTGTGAGGACAACAAGAAATTTTGTAATTCCTTCAAGCCTGTTGACAGACATGTGTGATAAAATTTAAATAACATTTAAAAGAAATCCATTTAAATTCCTCAACTGAATTATTCTCGTATAAACCGTGAATTTTCGATACGATCTGTCGCATTAGTAAGCCGTTACTTCGGCCAATGATTTACTTATGTAAGCAAGACGAATTCGGACTTTAAATGTTCCGTTTCTCAATTTGAAGCGTTTATTTTCACTATTTCTGTTTTCGAATCGAACTAGACGGAATTACGACATTCTAAAAATTATAAATCAATCATGTCTTTCGTTGATTAATCAATCTATAATGAAACCGCAAACTGGGAGTATCACGCTGTTTTGCTAGTTTAAAACGCGTTCCGAAATATGAAATTACAAGAAAAATATGATGAAATGATTCTCAGTAATGATATTTCGTGCCATCCATGGAATGGATTGCGCCAACGCAGTTCAATGTTAGCCTAAACAAGAGGATAGAACCAAAGTCGCCACCTATGTTCGTTATTGCTTTTATTCGTACTAAAATAACGATGGTATGGAAAGCATGCACTTCGAAGACAATAGAACACTGAATTTTGGATCACCTGAACGATTTCCCGGATAAACGTAATATTATAACCAATCTTCAGGTCTTCAGGAGAAGAAAATGTTAATGGAAAGGGCTGCACTAAGAAGAGACACAGCGCCAACTTAGTTTGCTTCATATCCATGTGACAGGATCCGGTTTATTAGGATAGGACACATCAAGGCGGAAGAAGTGAAAGTTTCATATCTTACCAGTCAAAATGAGCATGTCGCACGGATCGGTTTTGGGGCCGATGCTGTTTAATTTTTGAACTTTAAATGTGGCAACCAAAGAGATTTTAAATATGTACTGAATAAGGTAAAGATATACAGATTTCTTTTGAAAAAGAAAAGAAAAACGAGTCTCGACTGTTTAAAAATTCTCCTCCCGTCCTCCACATACAGAAGTCGTCGCACCCGGTATATTATTCATCTTATTATTTAACATTTATTATATTATATTGAGGTAGGTCTAGAAAGATTAAGCACGTTCACCTTTAACATATCTGCCTTACCTATCGTTGCTAAAGACGAAAAAGGCGACGCTTCAGAACAAATTTGTTATTTTATAGTTCTTCAAAAAGATGTTTTCGTAGCGGCTTATTCATCTCTTGCCGTTACGAGTTGTATTGCACCGTTCATTTCTGTCAAAACATATAATATGAAGCTGTAACAACGTGTGTTTCATATTGCCAATCTTACTAACAGCGCTTCTAGCATATCATTCGCATACGCTGCGGCGTTTGAGGATGGTTGAAGAGTAAGTGGATACGTTATATATCCTTGATACAAGCGTCTTTTATGTGGTAAGTTAAGTAAGATAATCTAGGAATAACACTAAGGTGATTTACAAATGGGACTTAAGTTATTACAAGTAAGATAAATTAGTTAAACCTTATTGTTTCGAATTTCAAAAAGGAATTGTCGGAATTAACAGCGAAGAATCTTTTCGGGCTAGGCTGTAACATCGGATCAAACGAACTTGGCAGACTAAACTATTATCTTTTATTATTAAGTGAACATGTTTGCTGCTGTTAAATTGTAGAATAAGTTTGGCTTACCAAACCCAAACGGAGAGAATGAAAGGTCTGCTAACTGAGGGTTCCTCTGACCGCAGTTATCAATCATATCTTCCTTTTTTTCTTAAAGCTGTATTTGGGTGGATTTCATGAAAAGCTCCTTAATAAATTAAATTAACTAAAAATTAAACTAACTTTAACGGTGATATATCAAGATTGTTAAGAATTTCGGTCTTAACAATGATTCTGAATAATACGAAAAGGTACGAAGATTTCTCTAAGATTGCTCTTTGAAAAGCATGATTGAGAAGCGATCAGTCACGAGACTCTTGTCCAATAGCACATGTTCGCGAAAAATCTAATTTATGTAGATCCATCATACCGATGTGAAGAGGTGCGTTTGTGCGTCTCCGTGTGAACGCCAACGCATTACTCTCTCATCGTTTTCCGCGAATGTGCACCTGAAAAATCGCACGTCACATAAATAAAACTGTAAATAGCGACTATACTTCAAACATCGCACGCCTATCTATATCTGAAACGGGAGGAGCGCCTATTTTCGCTGAGCTCCTGGATGTTATCGCGAAAATTCAGGCACAAGAACGCACTATTCCAGCGAATAACGCCCCCACAGTTACGGTAGAAGATCCCGTTATCTGCTGCAGGTGTTCTCTCTGGCGGCGGTCTATAGTTTCGAATCGGCCATTCCGTCGCTTCAGTTCGTTTCTCGATAATAGGATGACCGTTTCGAAAATATTTTCATTCACATCCATTTCCATTCACGACGTGGAAGAGTTAAAAATATATTCGCTCAACTGAAGCAAACTGCTCTCTCTCTCTTTCTCTCTCTTTCTTTCTTGCTAAGCTCACTGTATCGTCGAAAGTTGCCATATCGAAAAGCATTTTTTTTTTGAAAGTTTTCTCGTGGATAACAACGATTTCAAATAACTTTTGAACTTTGGTTTTTACTTAATTGGCAAATTTAAAACAAGAAAACGCTCTAAAATTGCTCTAAAATCAAAGCTAACGTTAAAACATGCATTCTGGGTTCTAACGAAAAAGAATAAAATGGCAGCAAGCCATCGTTTCGAAGAGAAGAATATCTATCGATCAAAAAGAAAATATTTTCTCGCCATACTCTAATAGCTCTGTTCCGCTATGTCTTATCGAAGGGAAAAACACGGAGAAAAGAAAATAAACGTAAGATAAAGAAGTAAGAAAGTGACGACTACTATAACGACCTGTGAAGAATTTAAACAATTCTCTGCAGGGATGGAAAGTACGTTGAATACCAAATGGTCTCGGTCGTTTACGAAATATAAGCTACGATTGCTTGGAGAACGTAAAACAAATATTAGCTAGTTTTGTATTCTTCACGCAACGGAATATGAAATTAGCGAGATACTTGTCGACGCGGGGTGAAAGATACGGTAAATGCGGATAAACGAAATATATAATTTTACGTGACGCGCTAAATGAACGGTTGGCTTCAGGAGACATGTCGAATAATAATTCACAGTCACCTCGTCCGTAGGCAGAAGATCACTTTTATTTCTTCAAATAATAAATATCCGTAGACAAGTTGCATAACGTACAATTACATTCAAGTATACGGAATGTTCAATTTCCGCAGCGCATTTCCGTTTCTTTAATTCTTTAATTCTAAATCCAGAAGACAAGTTCCATCAAAAAGAGGCAGGAATCACTTGCGCATACGACGCATTCCATTCCTTAAAAACGTAGCAGTAAAAACTTTAGCTTTTATGATTACTCGCCCCGTTTCGTAATTATCGCGCCATCTAAGTACATGATCGTCTTCGGTTTGTCCACGATGCATAAATAACCATTTTAACAACGTAATCGGATTTCGCACGCCGCAGTTTCTATTTGGCCTACTTAATTGTAAACAAGTCGGACTTGGAGGCGCGCCGTTCCCTTTGCTCGGGCATTATCTTCGCTTTTCGCGAACGGATTGCCGTCCCCGTCATTCGTGAAAGATTAAAGCCACCTCTAATATATGGAAAAGCGCCCGGGTCGCGCGCTGGAAGTTGTTGGGAATTTAAATCACGTGACCGGCACCGTCAAGCCAGTAATCAAATAATGTCTACGACCCGTGCGAGATGTGAACACAACAAACAACGTTGCCGCCCGACTACCGAGTCTATCCGGTATTCGGGCGTCTTCCCTTTCAGCGTTTGATGATGTTCGGGGTCGCGGAATGAGAAATCGGCCGGATCGGAGGAGAATGTTCCGCTACGACGAAGTCCCAATTTATATTAATTTGCCGTTGCAGACGCTTTAGGAACGTTACGTATACAGGTTGAAAAAAAAAAGAAACGTTTGGCCGAAGATGTATAATTGAAACTAATTGTATTCTTATGGGGAATGTAAACAAATAGATTAAATTCGAACGGTTTTCATCGATTATTGCTTGAACGGACGATGTTTAAGAATAAGCCTGTTTAAGCTGATAAAATTCAAAAGTTAAAAAAAATTATTTCTTTAGAAACTGACCTAGTAATTAATCTATACAATGCTATCCTTAGAAAAAGATGAATAAGAAAAGAAAAGAAAAGAAAATATTGCTGCCAATAGTTACACGAAATCCAAGTTTTGGCATCAATGTTATTAATGAATAAGAAAATTTATTGACAACATCGAATAAAAACACGATATGCGCACAGATTAATTTACCACTTACAGAACTATAAATAACGCAAAACACTGACGCAGCAAAACAGAATGTTTGATGATTCGATGTTTATGACATTAACAAATACAAGCACGAACGCCATTGTAACAAATAAACGAACGGGGATGCAATTAATTGGGTCTCAAAATATTTATCTTAATAAATGTACTTGAATGAATGCAAGCGCCGTTATTGCAAACAACAAATGTTAGGCATACATTAGAAGAATAGCAACCTTTCAAATGAAGAGGTTAGTTACTGTTATTATCGACATCACGTCGAGTAATCAAAATTAAGGCTACAGATAAGTGTATTTACACCGTGCATTTACATGTTAAGAATTCTGGCAGGTTAAGAAAAAAAATTAATCTAAAAGAAGAGGCTATATTTAACAGTAAACAGTAAATACGCGTTTACTTAAACAAAAGACGCTCAAAGATATTCATGCAGATCCGGACGTTTGCGTAACTCTGTATAATTTTTAGGATGTTATCTGTATCGTTTAGAATATTGAATGATGTTTCTTATCCTATCCAATTAGTTTACACAACTAATCATTATCTTTCACTTCCAAGAATCTATTCTGCGATCACCCATTTTCCTTAAGCATATTAACTGCAGACGACAAGACTTGATTGAAATGCTTACTATCTACCGCACGAGACCGGTTAGGTAAGCATGTGGCGAAAATTCTAAGGAGAATGAAATTGATGTCGACGTAATATTGAGCTAGTACGCGTTCTTCTGAAATCTAGCACCGAATACGATAAGACGGCTTCTTTCAGTTTTTTTTTTTTTTTACAAATACTTTCGTCATTTCGTTTGCTCGAGTCGAAAGATTTCGCTTTCATGAAAATTTACAAAATCGAACGTGACTCTTCGGCATAAAAAATTAATCGATGCCTGGGCGACGTTACTTGTAGGACAAATACGTGGCCGCATTGTAGAAGCCAATGTGTTTTTACAATGAGGTTCATAAGTATGGTTCCGTAGCAAAAACCACTTTTCTCGATTAAAACTGGACGAACCTACGAAATATCACAACTGCTTAACATGCCTTGAGGGTAAGTTTCTTTAGCGTTAGCAACTTAGTCTATAACGTACCTTTGGGTTTGGCTACGGCCTCTCCTCCGTCGGCCTTTATCAGATGAGATATTTATGCATGAATTTGAGTTCAAATATCTTTCGTCGGATGAAGGCTTGTCTGAGAAGATCAAGTTTTATGAACGTTATATTGATGACAATTTACTTGTTTGGTCAGGTGATTTGGAGCCTCTTTTTATTCTTATTAGGGTGGTGGAGGCCCAACGGGATGTGTAAGCTCTTTAAGGCTTCTCGTATCCTGAGAAGCCTTTGTGCGTAAATTATATTTCATCACTTTGTTATTTTCACTGCCACGTCGTAAAGGGTTAAGCGCAGTAAATTCTTCCCCAACGACGACTCACGAGTATACCGGACCGATTAAGATCTAATCGGAAGAAGAGTAGACCCTCTTACCATTGAACCGATTAACAATTCTTCCAATCGCCCTATTGAACATTTTCACTTTGTTGTCACTCTCATTAAACGATTTGGAACCATCCTTGACCAGCTAAAATTCAAGATGGAACAAATTTACCTTCCTTAGTTACAGTAAACACATTCATGAAGACAGAGATTGGAGCCCTATGAATCCATGTGTTAAAGCATTACGCCCTCTAAAGAATTATATCTTGAACAAGGATCAAGTAGATGAAACGAATAAATGTGGCGTATCAGTTGTGAAGAAGGAGGTAGAACTTTCAGAACAACTGTTGATTTAAGGAACATTTTCACCGCCTACGGGTTCGATTTTGGGCTTCTCCCAGTTTTCTTCTCATTTGCTAAAAAGTGGTCTTAAATTTAATAAAGGCTTACGTTCGAAGAAATTGGAAAACATGGAAATAATAAATCACCATCTCAATTATCTATTTTAATCTGGACCTAATGATGCATGAAGTCACACGAAACCGATAGCCTAATTAAATAAAGATTTTCGGGAGAGTTAGTCCTTCTTCACCGTTATCTACGCTTCGATTACAATTTATATTATTGCATTCGTTACTGCGAACTTTTTAAATTTAAACAACGTTAATGTGACACCTTTATTCAATGTCAATGTTGGTCAATGCGAGCAACCTTCGTATGTATCAAACAAGCTTAAATGTTTCTAATAGTTGTTAAGGAATACACACAGTAAAAATACATTTTTACAAGTTATAGAAATGCAAGATAGGAGAAGATATCGCTTTACGGAGGCATCTTATCGCACTTGTCCGTTCCGTTCGAAAGTACGTAAGTTTCGAAAAGTACGCATTTCGCCCGTTTTTCAAATTTCAGTCGCGTCGCACGGAATGCCATCTCACGGAACTTGCTTTCTAATGTGCTACCGTTACATGCAACAGTTTAGTTGCACGAGCTGTAAATTAAAGACGGCTTAGATTACAAATGTTAACAAAACACAAACGTGAAACGTCCTAATTCGGCGCCGCCATTAAGAACGTTCCTCTCATATTTTGAAAGATAACACTATACTCCTACACGCTTCGCTTGAAGCTTACGAGCTTTTACACGTGGTAACTTTTCACGCTCACGATGGCGCGTGCGCGTATCCGCGGTACGCCGTTTTAATTCATCGCATACCCCGATCAGTAGTTATCGTGCCGCTGTTTGTATATATTGTGCGTCGGTTAGATTGTGTTATACGCTGTAAAAAAAAAAAAAAAAGAAAACACGTGAATACGTAAGTAAGTAACCGCCTTGATTTTTCCTCCTGTTCGCGCTATTCTTCTCAAAAGTATTGCTTCATTTCTTAGATGTTACGATAAAAATTCGCTATTGTTAAAAGGAACGTGATCGGAAAAATAATAAAACGGCCAATAATAATAAAAGTAGAATCTCAAGTGCGGTATGTGCCGTTTGTTTTTCTCTCCTTTTCACTTATCGCTTTCGCACTGTTATATATACGTAGATATATACATATGAAAAAAAAAGATCTATTTGTTTATTAAAGTTTTAATAACAATCGAGATAATTTTAAGGACGATCGTTTGAAATTTACGTTGTTTTTATTCGATGCGAAATCGGCCTTCCCATTCAAACGAAGCGGCGTAACTCCGGGATTTGGAATTCCCGACGTGTTTATTCTTTTCGGTTACTAATTACAAACATCGAGATTCTAATGCACGTATATACGTAAATACGTCAGATTACCTCATCTGCTCAGAACAAGTGCACGCTTATAGTTTTTATTGTTGTAAATACCATGTTATGTTTATTCCATCCGCTACTATGACATACATTCTAATAAGACTCCTTTTTTTTTAAACGAATGAGATTAAATACTCCGGGCTTCTTTTAAAATAAATACATGCCAGTTCGTTCTACGATCGCTAATGAATAAAATGGTAAATTTTAAATTTAAATGTCTATCCTTGTCCAATTTGTACCTGATATCCGATCTCGATGGCCCGATCTTCAGATCTTTGCGAACCCGGGTTCGATTTATCCAAATCCTTCCTCCGGCATCCGCATCCACATCCGCAAGCATCGGTCAGAAGGTCCCAATAGTATTCATAAATGTTAACCTGAACCGTTTTACGAAGAAGATCCCGTTTTTCTCGAGAAATGTTGTCGTTGTCGCATGGTTTGTTTATTTTCTCGATTACTTTTTGATTAACTCGAATGACGCCCTTAACGTAATAACAACCGTTCGAAATGCCGTTCCATGAGGACGATGCGCATATATCCTGGCGCTAAGGTGAATTTAACATTTCCACATAGAGAAATATAATTCTGATCTACGTTAGTAATTGTGATTTCTCGCAGCGCAAGTTGTTTAACGGGCCCTTTCTTTTACAAAACCTAATCTGGAAGAAATTGCAGGCAAGAGGTCAACAACACTGCTCCGTCTTGCAATTAAAAGGAACTAACGAGATAAACCTGCCAACTTGGAACTTAGGTTTCCCAACCTAAATAAACAATATCATAACAACATACGACGTTAATTTTTCCCGAATTGATAGGACAAGCTTTTCCCTTAAAGGAAATTCTACAACAATTCTACAATTCTATACAATTCTACACTTAATGTCTTATAAACTTAATCGTCTTATAAACGATAGATTCATAGTCTTATCGTTAAATTTCCTCGTCTTTATATTGCAATCCAGACGTCTCGCCAGTTTAAATGTTTTTTCGTAGTATCATAGCACTTTCAATAGTAAGCTGTCTTACTTTCCATCGTTAGTTAGTACTCGGCAACCAGGACGGGCACTACTTAAAAATACGTATTTTTAAAGCAATCATGGAAAATTGCAGGAAATATTAGATTAGATTCGTGACAAGGCTGCTGCATGTGAAGTTGGCTTTAGATTTCCCAACAATACGCAACACGTGCGGAATACAGAGCTCGTAAAGCGTTTCCGATATTGTTGTTAATGAGGTGATCCTTCATATTCCCCAGTTTCCCTCGCAACTATTGCTTTTGAAAGTGTTCCGGCCTGTTCGTAGGATCATTTATTTTCATTTGTGCTTTCTTTTATTAGTCCTCGTTCTCGCTTTGTGTTCCTCTTTTCCGGTGCCACCTGACGATCTGAATCGAACCACCTCTATGTTTCGACTTTTTTTTTTAATTTAATTTAAAGAAGGAAGGAACAAAGTGTCAGTTACGAGAAACACTCAAATTGATCTATTTTAAATTAAATACATTACAACGTTTTAACACCACAACTTGTACAAAGTACGTGCAATTTTTAGAAGTACCTGTGACGTACGTTACAATTAAAATTTTTTTAAGTGTATCAGTATTTCGTGAACGCACTTAAACTTAGTAATAATAAAAACAAGCGAATTCAATGGCACTAATGCTCTAAACAGTTTGAATGTGTGCAAATTTCGACAAAAACAGAGACCTCTATTTTTACACCGTTATCTATATTTTATCATTGCCATCTTTTGTAATAACTTTATCGCTGTGTCCATAAAAATATTTAAGCAAGAAAATTGATACCATTGTTTTTAAACATATGTTTTAGTTATTATAAGCCAAGTTTTTTTTTGCCATTATTACGATAAACGATTCTCAGATATCTATGCATGAGTACATATATACTTCCGCTTGAGAAGGATCTGTTTATCTGCGGCAGCTATTTTTTATTTAAATTTTTAATTTCAAAAATCGATCCAGTAATCGAGTATTAAATTTCGCGATGTTACTTAACTTGTTACAACAAACAATCTAGTTTAATTAAGATGGAATTTAGATCAGAAAGCCTGTCTACGATATGGCTCGGTGGCTCAAGACGCTCGCCTGTAGCCTGTGAGAGAAGCGCTGTATTACATGCAGCATTTTACACCCACTGCTTAAAAGACCCCTGAAGTTAACTTCAAATTTATATACCCCGTTGGGCGGTCACCGCTCGTAAAAATATACCGGTTAATCGGTACATACATGTTCCTGTTTTGGGATGTTCATTTAGAATTGAAGGAACCATAATATTTATTGTACAATCCGAGTTAGTTTTCGGGCTATTACAACGTTTATGATTTCTTTGAAAATCCTCAATTTTTAAATTCAAAATTACTTCATCCGACAAACAACTACGGAAGAACCCTATTTATCAATTTATTTTTATTTTTATTTATTAATTTCAATTTATCAAATCAAATGCGGATATTTAACCAGGTCGCAGATGTGCACCGATGACACTTCGCGCTGACGCTAGACGGTAAACCTTAGGATGAGATCAATTATGAACGGTTCTTTACAGATACGAATAACTTTAGACAGGCTATACATAATATATGCCATGACACTTCATTAAAACATCAATCTTCCATCGATTAAAAGTAATTCAAGATTTGAATTTCTACGTATCTGATCGTCGTTACTACCGCACTCTGGGCAATATCGATCGCTACCAATAAATACGATCACGTGCGTATTAATATTGAAAAATCTGTCGTATACGTTCCATGTGATTTCCGAATGAAGTGGGATCCACTTTTTTCGCGAATATCTCGATTGAAGTTCCTTTTTTCGTGCGATGGCACTCGTCCGTTATCGCATCGAACGCTGATATCGCCAAATTAAATAAATAATTTGTTTTATAGATTGTATTATGAATACACCTTTATCAAATTAAATGGATTTGTATTAATAAAATCGATATTAACTTATACGTACGTACACGCGACTTCCTGTCATAATAAATCAATGGAGAGAGAATGACGCCTATAGATGCTAGATGCTGATAGATTAGAATAGGAAGAGTATTGGCGACCATATATAAGTAGTACAATGTAATCAATAGTAAAAAACAAACACAATACAACAAGCCTGTTTATATCAATTGTGCATCAACGAGAAGCTTTTAACGTTGCTGCTGCAACTCGTACAAAGCACAGAAGAATATTGGTTCCGAAAAGTTGGCCAAAATTATTGTGGTTATTTATTTTTGGCTCTACAGGATGTGTTATCTGACTTTGTTAGGATATGAATTATTTAAATATTAATACTTAAAGACAGGAAATAGAGGAAAGTCGTATATACTGCTCTTCTTTCATCGTTAATTCGTCTAATTATGAAAGTGTCCGATCGTCCTTCTAAAGGTTTTCTCCTTCTCATTTACCAGAACCTACCCATATTCAATAAATATCCTTTAGGCTCATAAACTTTCCCCTTAAGGTTTTTCCATTTTATCGTACAGTGTTGGAAAAACAATATTTTGTACCTCCTTTAAGTGCTTTTCTCTAATCAACGTGCAATTGAGTATGCGATTGCCGCCAGCATCCAATGACTCTTTTTTTCCATTTTCAGGATATCAGATACATTATAATATTCAAACAATGTATGTACTTGTCTCGTAACGAATATCCCGGCCAATAAAGGTTCTTGTACGGACGTACACTTGCTTATCGCTAACGCCGCAGCGCTAACCTATCTGATTACCTTGTGCACCGCAAACAAGATAATTACAATAAATAAGTAGCATAATAAAAACAATTATCCAAAGAGCAAAACAAGAATATTATTGTCACAACCGTACACATGAGCAATAATCAAGTAAGAATAAAGTGCGTAAACATCGTACTTGTATGCGATAGCCCACTAGTACCGTAAGGCACCCTCGATATGTCTTCTCTCGTTTGTTTCGGTATGATTGAAGTCCCTACCAAACTCACCAAATTAACAAGAGTGAGGGTATATTAAATATTCACGAGGCAATTTTGTTAATTCTCAGGTACCTCTGTGGTGTCACTGTGAAATATTGCTTAACTGTTCTAGCTTTGTTAATTCGTTCTTCATAGATAGCTATCGTGGAAAGTCATAACGTCTATTCTAAACTAATTAATTATTAGTCCATGGTGAACATTTGCGATCACCTTCGTGATGTATCTTCAAATCGAAGATAAAATAACCTTTAGCCGATCGATTAACCAACGTTCACAGCGATTTATCTCAAAAGAAACGCACACCTTCCTTTCTAAACCAATGCAGTAGCCTTACACTATCGCCGCTAAATCTGTCCGCGCGTTGTACACAGACGAAAGAACATATAAAAATGCCAAACTCCGCTGTTAACTGTCTAAAACGTCGTCTTGTGTAATAGTTATCCGTGGTATTTCGTGTTAAGGCGCTGCAAAAACTCGCTGACCGATTTCAATTTACAAGTTTATCCAGCGTTCGAATGTGCTTTCTATTTTTACGCTGCCACCGTACGAGAGATCTAGCCAATAAATTTATACGAACTACACATATGCACATACTCGAACATAAGAAAGTCTAGCTAGCTTGTCTTCGCATCAATTAAGGAAAATTACGAATTGATTGCACAGTATGCGTATTTTATAAATCGGTGTTGAACGAAAAGAAAACGGTTAACGAGTCCCTTGCCGGAAATGAACATCGTATAGTAAGTAAACGTAACTGTACGTGAACTAAATTTTAAAGAAAGAAACAGAAATAATCGGTCGTAATTATCGTACGACCTCTTCAAGATGAGCGGCGCCGGTTTTATCGCCGCGTTCGGCAGGAGCCGACTAAATAGAAGCATTTTCCGTAGACTTTTATACTAACTTTCGAACTAGTTTCGGAGGTAGGTTAGTAGTAGAAGTAATTGATGGTATAAGATGACCGCCGGTACTTCTATTGCCACATCGTAGTGAATACATCGAGCGTATTAGCGTAGTGAAAATCAACGGAGAAAGCCATCACTCTAATCGATGATTACCTAAAGAAATAACTTGGGGCAACAGGCATTCGTATATGTTTTGTAATGCTCAAAGACAAAGATCGGAAGATAATTAGCATCAACCTACTTGAAATTACTGAAGTCATCTTCTTTGAATAAAATTAATTAAATTAAATATTTGTGAGACGGTCTGCGTCTGACCGGACAGAATTAGGCGTAATGTCTTCGAGTTCCGCAACATTCGCAATTGGCGAAGAATTAACTGCGCTTCGCCCTTTACGACGAGATGATAATAGTAACGAAGGCATAGAACGCTTTACGTACAAAGTCATTCGTTGCATTCGCCTAGATCAGTTTAATACAGTTCCTTTCCATCTGAATTTTTCCATGAATGACTCCTTCTGGACCAGCTTCATGAATCTTCATAAAGCTCATCAAAAATCTCTTCATGCTGGTAGAACATTATCATCGATGTTGCGCAACGAACGAAGCAACGATTCTGAAAATAGTGTAGATTGCGTAAAAAATCGATGACGCAAGTTAGTAAAAACCAAAGCTGGACGACTGATAATGCCTATGTTAATGAATGAACGCGGTTAGATAGGTGCGTGTGGGTACCCATATTCGCTTTACGAAGAGGACCTACGTCAACAAATAGAGCAACCATGATCCGAAAACCATATCGTTTGTTCGACCACTCAAGGACGTAAATTGTTTTCGTAGAATGCGCACGTCCGTTGTATAGAATATTATCACGAAGATTTCGTGACTGCATGTCGCCGCATACGCTGATCCGAAACCATCGATCTAGCTTGCTCACGAAATTTCTTCATGCTGGTGAGATATGGTTGTTATTTAAGCGAAATGAAACAATACGCATACATGTGTAATAGCCTAAGGCTCGTGAGTGCTCGAACACGCCGCGAGGTGTACTAAAATCGTATTTTTCGATTAAAGAACCTGATGTTATACGCAAACTATCCATGTTTACAGTCTCTTCGGTAAATATATCGTGCAATGAACTAAATAAAGCAAAGACGGTGATTAATATCATTTATTGCGGTACTCGAAGCCGCGACACGATTATTAGACGATTACGGAACTATTCCATTTTTCCACATCACATGTTTATGTACATAGTTCTATCGCACCCCGGCACCTTTACCTTTGTAGATGCTTCCAAATATCTTTCGGGGTGGGGGACAGAATGAGGCGTGTTAGAATTAAAGATTTTTCTCGCTTCGTTCAATTGTACGATTGACAATAAGAATTTAGTCAAATAATGGTGTTTGCGAGGATTGGGCCGATACTTTAGCGCTGCCATACTTGATACGCTTATTTTTATACATAATCACCTTAATTTTCTGATCTCTATCTTCGAGTACTCTCTAGTTAACCGATCGCCTCGCCCCAAAATTTATTTGATGTTCTCGTAGCCGCTAAAGCCTTAAAAGTCGATTATTACGATACGATAGTTACTTGCAGGCTGGCACTTTTTAGTTAATCATTTAATGTTGCTCCTAGTTCAATCCAACACATGTTAAGTCAACATTGCAGAACGTACCTTTGAATTTACTTTAGAAATCGAAATTAGTTTAAATTATACGTGATGTATTAGAAGGCATTATCCCAACTTTAACATATGCTTTGAAAAGGTAAAAGAAACAATCAAGTGTTAAATTCTTCTATTCTTTTATTGATGACTTGGTATTCGAATGTTTCCGTTGTTACTAAGATATCGCTTATAATGTTCTGCCACGGCAAAAATTTTGGCAGCATCTTTTTCTGTTCGTATCGTCATCTTCCGTGTGGAAAAGTACCCGTTCCTACTTATTCGTAGTAATCGTTTATATTCAAAGATAGTAAAACGAGACAATCACTCTTAAAAATATCCGATCGTATTACTAACGTTTACGTCGGTGTTTGATGTTTGGAATGTTAGAAATTCTCACAGCTTGCCGTGATTAAATTGCTCGATCGTGTTGTCTCGGACAACCTAAGCAACGACGTTACTTATACGCGTAAATGCTAAACGTCGACGCTTCTTCGGCCTTAGATGGGTAAAATAGGTCAACCTTGTGACCTAATTCGTTGCAATGTTGTCGAGGAACCTTATCGTCCGGCGATTTCTAAATAAGAAAAGTATTGTGCGCGAATAGTGCATATAGAATGATAACAACGAATAGATCGAAAACGCCTGTGTGATTGTTTTAATAAATAACGAACGTTATCTGCTATTACGTGTACAAATTACGTACTTAATGTTACGAAAAATTGTGTATTCCCACTAGCTTGCAAATTGTAAATATTGCTTTTGCGTAGTTAATCGTTCTAGGTTCTTTTTCCCGTATTGCTGCTATTATTATCCGGCGATTTGTTCGATATAGAAGGAAAACTTTGTATAAATTGTAATTGTTATCATTCCTTAACGCCATTTCTTTTACTTTTACTCCTTTCCAATCGTTTATCGTTTCAAAACGGGATTCTGTTTTAATTATGATCAAAGATGAGGCTTTGAACTTGACACGTCACGTACGATAAGTAAACCTCCTTATCTTCTGTTTGCGTAAGCAATGGAAATTGTAAGAAATTTAGAGCATCCACGGCGAAATAGACTTTGTGCCCTTTGCTTAATAGCGATAATTTAAACAATTTATAAACCAAAAAGTTAGGTTTTGTCCTCAACGCAAGTTTTCGGTAAACGTGTGTCTTGGTACAGTCCCTTTGGTCCCTTTTATTTTGGAGAATTGCATCACGGAAGGGGGCTACTTAAACTTGTTACAAAATGAATTACAAGGGCTACCACAGGATGCTCTCTTAAACATCACAATAAAAAATGTGATGGAGCTCCTGCGCATTTCGCTCGTCAGGTCATGCAACATTTGGACGGTAGGTTTCCAGGTGCGCAATGCTCCTATTAGTTGACCTGCAAGATCTACAGACCTCGCGCCACTAGACTAGACTACTGTTGTTTATGAGGCTGGTTCAGAAATTAAGTAGACTCAAGATAAGAATCGACACCAGAAGCGTCTCGACTAAATTACAAGATCTAATTCCAATTAACGCTCAGAAACAGAGAAACAAAAGAAATTAAACACTCTCGCATATGATTAAGTAACAAAGTAACGAAGTCGGCGAACATATCCACCTATTTGTTGATAGAGTTGCAATTAGATTGATATGTGCCAACCGCTCAGGAACATCAAGACTATTACTGAGTGAATTAAATAGAAATTTATATTCGGATGGCTTTCGGCGAAGTTCAACAACGGATCAACATTAAATATTGCAAGCAAAGTTTTATAGCTTAAAAGATTTATTTATATTTGATGATATTGAGGTGATATGTTACTGTCCCCATGCACAGCAATACCATATAGAATACTTTTCCATATCCCATGGCACGAGAAGGATGAACGGTTCTGTTGCAATTTCACGATATTCAAATAATGAAGCTGATCCCATTTGTAAGGATCGTTCCTTTTTTTATTGAATACCTGGAATTAAGGGTCATAATCGTTTAAAAGTTGTCAGCGCTACGCACTTATCGCAAAATGTTTTACGGACCATTTAAAAGCCGATGTTCATCGCAATTCTGGTACCTTGAACGAGAATTTTTATTGTGATCTACGCGAAGCCCTTATTGGCCAAAATATAGAAATTTCGAAGATGCAAGGAAACGAGAGCAAATCTTGCTTTTTGTGCGGGACGCTGCTTTCTTTCTTTTTCTTTTTTTTTCACGTGAACAAATAATATTTTTTTAATTGCGTCCATTAACATCAGATATGATTTAACACTTAGTTTCTGTCATTTTTTTTTTCGAAGCTATTGAAAGGGGATATATTTTTGTTCGATCTCGTGTATTCTTGTGCATTAACTATGCGCATGCATTTACTTTTTCTTTTACAGGATTTATTACTGTTTATAATAAAAGATGTAAACGGAAGCTCTCCGCAAGAATAAAACAATTTCTCCCATACAACACGAACATGTGAAGTTTTGCAGCATTTACTACCGGACAAAAATGAGTACATCCGCTCATCCTCCATCCGTCTAACGAACGTACGCTGATATGTATGTGATTAATGAAATTGTAATTTTCAGAATATCGAATTTTAAAAGGGTCCGCTATGAATCTACATATTTCGTATAGGTTTACAAATAATGTTCGCGGTTTTAGGTATTGGATAATAGTATTAATAGTAGGTCAGGCTGACCGCATGGAATGCAGCGGTTAAATTTGAGCCTGCCTGCGCGAACAAATACATATACGCTGCGGTAAACTTGTGTACTTATGCATGTTATTATTTTTATCGCATATGTAAGCTGAACGAAAACGCATGTTAATGGAATCTTTTTATTAAAATTGCTCCAACGAGCGGGTTTATCGTTTTAATACCAAAAAAAAAGGTACGTTAATAAACGCAAATATATTATATTGATAAACATGGCTGTTAATTCAAATAATATGTGAATATCTACGGATTCTTCCGAATACTAGAGCGAGACAAAGACGTAGAATGCATCTACAAACAATATTCCGTTGATACCCCATAGATAACATTAAATATCTCCAGTAAAATAAAATGATTCTTCCAGGAAACCTTCTCCGTCCATATTATCAAAGGTAACTTTAAAAATAAAGTTCAGCCGGTGTATGCAAACGATAACATACTTCAAGACGACATAGATTCAAGACGATGTTGACTTTTACGGACGTATTCTTTGGACGGATGAGTTTCAGCATTAAACAAATGAAGATCCACATAAAATTTCGGAATTTTGGTCGCTAAAAAAAGTTCTCCGTTAACGTTTGGCTGGACACACCTCGAATGTATCCAAACAAGTTATTGAGCATACGCCAATGTACGAATGTACAAGAGTGGTTGGACGGTCCTATCTTAAGGCTTGCGGGCTCTCTCGATCTTTGCTCTTTGTGTTCGGGGTTTCCTTAAAGAGAAAGTTCATGCAAGGACTCTTGTTGACGAACAAAAAAAAGAAACGAAACCATGATATTATGAGTAAAGTTCGCCGGCTTCACGAAATTAACAAGACTAGACAGACAC
Organism: Oryctes rhinoceros; assembly: GCA_020654165.1. Taxonomy (NCBI): domain Eukaryota; kingdom Metazoa; phylum Arthropoda; class Insecta; order Coleoptera; family Scarabaeidae; genus Oryctes; species Oryctes rhinoceros. The sequence goes on along the minus strand of JAIOKQ010000548.1, from coordinate 993,656 downwards.
GCGTTTATTCGCCCCATACGAAAAGGGTTCGTGTTGCTCCGACAGTCGACAAAACGCGAGTCTGTTTAGTCCCTGCTAATTTCGTTAAGCGCACGAAAAATTACGAACTTTCGATTTTGAGTGTTAACAACGCGATTCGAGCTTCTTATTAGGATTCTTATTAAGACCGGCTCCACCTTGCATGCGCCTTCTTCAACTCCTTTATCGCGAAAGGCTTTAATTGCAGATACGCCCTCAAAATAACCGTAAATAATGTTGCACTTGATCGAGACCTGTTGCTCGTACGATAAACCCGTCTAAAAATAACGAAATCAAATTAATGCCTTATCCGCGGAGATAACTCGAATAAGCTGCATCTTCTTGCGAGTAATAAATTCTCCTTAGGTACGCGAAAACAAGTAAGCAAATGCACGGATTAATCTAACGATAGCAGACGTCCGACGAAATGTGATTATTTCGGGAAAAAAAGAGGAGCGAAATCTATCTTCGTTTTCAACCGGTCATGGGGATCTTTGACATGCATGCACGGATGCGCATAACCCGCACTTCGTTTTCTTTTCTTTTCTTTTAGATTAGAAATAATTGCGTGCAGCAAGTGATAATGACCAAATTAAATTGTTTGTTTTGCTTAGTTGGAGATATCCAAGCAAAATATTTAAAATGTTCACTTGCAAACATGCAAATTTTACTTTGAAATGTGCATATCAATCACAAAAGAATACGTCACTAAACCAAGCTTAAACGATTCGCTTCCGCGTAGTTTCCTTTTTTCTCGGTACTCCGCCATTTGAAGATGTTCATTAACGCTTAACTCTCTTGAGGAAATTTTGAAATATTCAGTGTTTATTGTATATTGAGTGTTGAAATACTGAGTTAACCAATGCAATTTATTGGATCTGAAAAGTGATGTCTCTAAGATAACGGCCGTTCTCTTGGATGCCATTCCCCGGCGTAGGCTTCGAACACCCTTGTTAAAGTGGCCTCATTGATTTTTCGAAATTCGAAATGGTTGACGAATTGGATGAGATAACAACCACAAGGCGATAAATCAGCTGAGCGGGAATGTATCTTCGGTAGGCGATATCGGCGTTGTACACGAAAACACGATAGGAAGGAGGAAAGAAAATACTCAAAAATACTCAAAATAGTAAAGAAAAGAGAATACTTCTCGCTCCCAGAACATTCACTCCCGCGTATCATCCTGTATATCCTGCCAGGCGCAATTTCAAGAGAATCAGATATCTTGTGTACTAGTTTTCTCGTTTGAGTTAAATCAAACAGAATAGCATTTTAAATTTTTATTCTGAAATAATGAACCATTAATATTCAAATCTGGTTGATCCAATGTTACTATGAACAAAAAAGAAGACGAAGAGGGTAACCTTTACAAAAAAGTAAAGAATAAATATTGCTTTTTTTATCATAAATTAGTTTTTTCTAACATCCTCTGTATTAATTAAAGGAGATGTTGACTCGCGGAGTTACGCCCAATTTATTTTGAAAAGCCAGCAGAAGAAAAAGCGCTCATCTCTTAGGAATCTGACAATTATGTCTCGTACGTAGCAACTTCGTTGTCGCGTTTTTTATTCTTAATGACCCAAGCTAAATTAAAAATGCAAACTTGCCTTCCTTAATTGTCAGCATTTTGTACCTTACAAGCCTGTTTGTGATAATTATCATTGTATTCAACATCTTCTATGTATTCTATTCAATGCTTTGCTATTATAAAACAATAGAAAAGTCTTTACTTAACTATCGGGAAAATTTTGAACAACAGATCCAACATATGTATATCAAATGCAAGGCTGATATCAGGGATGATCACCGTAGTCAATTTTCAGCATATTTCTCATGTTGGTTCAATATTTTTGGTAGAAAGGTATACATCGCCTACTACATTGGGGAAGAGATACAAATATAAAACATATACTAATCAGGCGTTAACCTGACACCGCATTCAATTGCACGTGCAATGCTCCATATGTTATCGAAAATACATTCAGGGAGCAGTTCTAAAGGCTACTAAAGTCTAGACGTCTAAATAATCTAAAACCTTCACACCACGTTACTTTGCGGTGAGCACACCTTTCATCGGCTTTAGCGCCTTTTGTGGTATCCAAGAGAACCACATAAAACAAGCAATAAAGACATGGGAGGACAATCGAAGGCCTTGTATTCTTGGGCAAAAACAGACGTAAGCACTCCTTCAGGCCAGCCATCGTTCAGCAAAGGGGGGAGGAATATCAGTAAGACTTTCGACTAGTCATGTAGCTCTAAAATAGAAACTTACTTAAGCTAGGAAAAGCTGAAGATCAAATCTATCGTCTCTATGCCAAGAAGATCTGGAAGCTTAATGCTTATCAAGTTGTTTCGTTTGTAATTGATCTATGAACGTCGTGCGCCACAGCAAATAAAATAATTTCAGATATTTTAATAAGTTTTTGCTCTATTTTATTGCAGAGGAATAAACTTGTCGCTGTTGTGAAGAATTACCAAACCGAGCGTTGCGCGAGGGCATTTCTTCGAAGTTGGTAAGTTTTCCATTTTAAATTTTAACTTGAATAAAGTACTTTCTAATGGATTAGTTACCGAAAGCCAAGAATGTAATATTCAAGCACAACGACAACGACGAGATTTATTAGCACGAACTCTAAACCAATTAAAGAAACGTTCGCACTATTCCGAGTATCACTCGTGCTCCATATACAGGCCGCCGTCGACGACGCATCTTGCGCATTCCATTCCGGAAGACTGTTATACAAGATAAAAATTTTAATTACTATTTTCGCGAATTGCTAACATTCTCTATCATCCTCAACCGTTACCACTGGCGCATTATATGTTGTGAGTATCGCTGTCGTAATACAGTCTAATTACGTGGACTACCGTTCCATTAACCCACATCGGATGCCTCCATCGTCTTACAATGCAGTGCTGGCAGCTAACGCGCCTCTTTCATTTTCATGTTAAAGAGATTACTGTTAGACGATGCGAATCTGAATACCAATATCTGATATATGTATACGTGCGGTATGTGCTGTTCTGGTTCCACACCGTACGTGGACGAACGGCCGTATATGGGAAAGACTTTGAACTTCTTCAATTTTTATAGAATTTTCGATCGATAATTAATCAATCTCCAAGCTTTATCGGATAAGCGAGAGAAGATTTTAAATGGGCTATTTAGACAGCAGAAAGTAAATGCTTATAGTTGTAGCGTGGAGTGCCTTTAAGAAAAAAATAAATAATGTACGAGATCACGCGTGCTATTTGGCCGTATCTTCAATTGTTTTTTTTTCTTTTTTCTTTCAGGATTAAACGGGAAATAGGCGCAACTTTGGCTTCTTTAAACGACACCGTACTTGCTTCTTCCTATGCAAATTTTGCTGTGATTCGTAAAGCAAGTCGTAAGTGTAAACGCCAACTCGTAACTCGCGAACGCCAACTCAATTAGAGCGGGATCCGATTTAACGTACAAGCAGTAGATATTCCAAAACGGCGGAAACCGAACTAATTGAAACTAATCGACTGAAATTAAACGAATTTGCAAGATTTATGGCAGTACGGAGTGCTCATGAAACGCCACAATCAAAGAGTATCATGATGTTAACTGTAGAAACGAGGCGGATTAAATTATTGCCGCTATATTATAGATATAGCGGTGGATGCGCTACCGGGAAAAGAAAAGCGTTGCGATCACGTCAAGTGTTGCAATAAATTTTCCTTCATTACGAACGTTTTTCTTCTTCGTAATGTTGCCCAAACTCCTTTTTTTTATTGTAATCTTTTAACGGATGTGTTTGCGTCATTTCGCGATCATTTCATTATTGTTAAACTAACTAAAAGCTTTTTTTTTATTTAATTATTATCAACGATTTGCTTTCTTATTTTGGCTAACCGTAAAGATAATTCTTCTAGCCGTATCTGCCGGCATTGCTTGAAACGTTTGCCTTTAAAAAAAATTGCGTCGATATGCTAGACACAAACCTAAAAAAAAATACATTTATATGCATTAATTAATTGTCGTACCTCATTAGTTCTATGCTTTTGATCTTGTCCCCCAAAAAAATAGTGCTTTGCATATTTATAAAAGCATTCCTGCGAGATAAAAACCCGTTATTTTGAAAAAAGAAAAAAAGTATTCTAGTTTCAAGCTTCGTCTATCATAAGTACGCACCTTGAAATTTTATATTCACGTTGCGGATAAAAACGTTTTGAATACGTTACATAATAGTTAATAACAACAATATCTATTCCACTAAAATCACCGCCGCACTGATGTGTGTCAATTAAGCAAAGTTGCACTCCGTAATAGCAGACCGTTCTACCTCCAACACTGATTAATGTCGCTCATTAGTTCTTGAAAAGATTTCGCATGTTTAATCTACAGGGTGTTTCGTTCAATCACAACTGCAATTTACGGAACAAATGCGTGTCCAGCTTAGTTTATGGAAGGTTAAAACGAACGCAATGCTAAATTCTCAAATGGCCCTAGTCGCAGTGCTTAAATGAGATAACGCACATTTTCGCTCTCAATCGTTTCTTTTACGCGAATGTCGATAAATTAACGTATATAACTGTCATAAGCATGACGTCAGTGGTAGTTTTTAACACAATCTGCTATCGTAAAGCTCTTATCGGTAACAAAAATAAGTAAGGTGCTTCGCGACAATAATTCGATCGTTGTTGCACGTTCTAGTAGATAAATGGCGGACTTGAGCTCTACGTTGTTTTGGTAAATTTTTGTTTATCTCACAATGAAATGTCTATATTTATTCGCATGTTGATCTTTTAGTATAGTTTAGGTATATCTTCCTTTCAAATGTGTTTGAATAAACTAAATTATGAGAATGTCACTTTTTTTAAGAAAATTCCAGAAATTCAAGCCAGTTTTAATTAAAAATATGGCGATCTTAAATTTCACCAATATTTCGCTTTTATTTTCAAGCTTTATCGGGGCCATACTTCAAAGATTACCGATATAAATTAAAAAAATAATAATAACAATTACATTTATCATGGAACAATGTACATTGCATCAATATATATAATTGCTTAGTACTCGACAATCTCAATTGACATCGGATTAGTTATATTTAGTGCCGGATCGATTTGCATAAGGACTATATCTATCTAGATTGCTTCGCACTAGATTCCCCTCCAGTGCCGCAAACGAATACCGAATACGAATACCTCTAATCGAATAGCCAACCCCGTTAACCGTAACATTAGCTGAAACCTGAGCCGCTTCAGGTATCCTAAGACAGCGGACACCCTTATATAAGTTAGGTACCTTTCAATCGACGGTTTTTCCAATTTTTTCGAACGTCATTGATTTACTTTTTTTGGGTTCATTTCTTAATTTCGACAACAATTTTTTCACCGATCACGTGATGCTGCCAATCTTCCAGGGGAATCGAGGAATCTTCAGGAATGAGCTAATAAATTCAGTAACAAAAATGCGGGTCAACTATCGTGGCCGGCTGTAACGTTCGGCTTCCTATTAACCAAAGCTTGGGAACGTCTAGGATAGGATTGAAATTGATCAAAAATTGGAAATCTGAAATCATAGTTGTTAGCAGCATAAATTAATAAAAAAAAAAATCGTCGATAAGCTATTCTTCTCTATTTCACGTTGTGGATTGTCCCTTTCGCCATTTTATAACGGACGATTACTATTACCTACTACGATCAACTGATCTTGGCCTTCATTTTCCAGCACCTTTATTCTATTTGTTTCTATTGAAATTAATTTTTGGAAAATCTTCTTGCAGAGCAGAATAGGGGAAATAACTACGACTAGACTGACTCGTGTTTTATCGACTCTCGAAGAAACCGATAGGCGACATGAATCTCCTTCTTATGAGACGAATAAACATCTAATCGCTGCAAAAACGCCGATAGGTTGTTTACCTTCTCAATACAAGGCGGCGCGATCTTTTCTTTTTTAATTTTTCTTTCGCGCAGGCATGGTTACACTTGGCACTAATAAATCTAAGATAATATTTTCATATGCTCCATTGAAGTGACTGCATTAATAATTCATACTTTACCCCACGTCCTTCCACGTCGGCAAATGAAACATATGCATATTTAAATCGAATTTGGAAGGTAATTTATTCATAGACGCGGGCAAAGATTAATAGGTCGGGAATGATGGGGACGAGATTATTTTTAAGCCTTCGGATAACACCACTATATTGATTTTGATCGAAAAATCAACTTCCGACGTGTTGTCCTAGCCCCGTGAAAACAAAGCGTCTACGGCGGCTGTTAAGTAAAAGTAGTATTAACTACGTGTCGTGTTTTTCCATCCGATGTCGTAAATTTATTCTACCACCCCGCATATACAAGACAAGCCCAAACAGGGAACCATATTCCAATATTGCTAATTATGCAAACAATATACGATGGTCACAACGGAGCTATGTTTCTAGTACATCGAACAACCTCAGAACATATGTCAACATGCGGCGGGAGGATCAGTAAATCTTCTACAGGATCCGGTTATTGTCGATCATGTAGTTAGATGGGTTATACATAGAGTGAGAAAGAAAACGATGTAACCATTTCAAGCATGCTCATAAAATCTATGTGCGTACATACGTCGCCAAATATATATCGCATTTTCTCCTTCGTATTTGGATTAAAATTATTAAGAAAAAAAGATTTTCTTCATTTAAATAACTAACGTATACGTACAACAGATATATGATTATTCTTATTAGCTCTAAGTGCCAGAGAGCTTTATAAATCAAATGATAGCGTGCGGAAGGTGAACAGATAATTTCAATTTATTATGCACTACGAATCAAATATCGATGACAAGTCTGACGATAATAATGATGTATTCACTGGTATGAATTCTTCAACTGTACCTTCAAGGATATTTTCCACTTCTCGGTCTCTTCTTCGATAACATATTTGATACAATTCCTCTACGCGTCGCTACTTAATAATGTTTAGTCCCTCAATCAACCCTGGATAATTTCATAGTTTTGTTGTTAACAGCGACATGATACCCGCATAAGTTCAACGAGATTTAGTTCAATCAATCTTTGCTCTAAAAAGAACTCCTTGGGACAAGTTGCTGAGGGAAACCACACCGAACGACAATAAAAAGCAATAAATACGAGACCGAAATCGACAAAATTTTGCCCAACCTACTTTTAATTGGTTAAATAAAACGTTTTTTTGGCGTATGCGAATTCGCCAACCTACTCTATCGTTGCAGTCTTACAATAAATATCCGTGTTGTTTCATTGTTTTTATCCCTTATTTTACGCCTTCATTGATCATACAACGAAGGTCTTCGAACACCATAAGTAAGCATCATTTCTGGAAGGACAATTAGAAGCCCGTAGAGAACCTGAGAGGTTAGAATTTTATATTTCTAAGTAAGAAATCCAAGAACTGAAGAGCCCCCGTCGGTAAAGTGAGCGCGATTCTTTCCATAACGTAGGTATTGATGGAGTACATAATGTTCCAGTGACGTACATAAATTATTATTATTACCAACTTGTTACGGAGGATATTTCAACGAGTACACAATATTAGATGTAATATACCATCAAGCCGATTATATTCGCTCAACATCCACACTTCGCTGTATCCTATTCCGTAATTAGATAATAAACGATGGTTGCGACATAAATTTAGATAATATGCGAACGTACTGGATGTGAATAAAAACCGCCGTTTAACGAAGTCACACAACCGAAACTATTCGATCATTGTAACAGAGAAATTAATAAGTTGCATTGTATAGGTTATGGATGTAACCTCACAGCTAAGCGAGGAGAATCGTGCGACCTTGGCATTAACTGATAACGACGAAATCTACGATCGTATTTTTTTACATTTAAAATTCGCAAACAGCGATACGTTTTCATTTTTTTTTTGTTTCTATACGGTTGGGCATCTTTATTGCGCGCACGTGACAGAATTGAAATGGAAAATCCGCTGCATTTATGTGAACGCATGTATATGTGTTCGGAAGAGGCTTGGACAGACATCTTTACTCAAATACAAGAATAAGCTGAAATATATTGATAACCATGGCTAATCAATAATTTGTTTTTGCGTTTATCAAATCGATAATTCGTTAAAATTTCTCTTTTCCAACCTGCATCAGCAACATTTAAGCGAATAATAAATCCAAAGTAATTGTGTAAGAATGGCTTGAATTCCTTATCTTCCCTATCTTGTACACATAAAAAGAAATGTTAAAATAACTTCTATAATTATAGCAAATGCTTCTACAAACAGTCATAGAATCCATGACGCGGATAATTCGTGTGAAACCTGTATTGAAAAAACGCGACGCTTTGTTGTTGACGACGAGTTGTATCTATCTATGTCTAACTTACCTTCTTTTAAGATCTATGAAACGATCATTGACAAAAAAAAACACACATTACTGTTAACCACATCAACTCTTCATGATGTTCCGCAAGGGTCTATCTTAGGACCCAACATTCTTAGTGGCTCTTGCGTTGAAACGATTTTCATTTACAGAATAAAAAGAAACATAACTGCCTATTTTCTATCTTATAACAGCGTCTTCCGCAAATACCTAGAGACTACGGAAAGAAAAATCGTTTTTTCACTGGCAGCCCACTTAAGTGTCTTTATTCCTTGTCTAAGCGTTAAACATTTTTAAATCAAGCCTGTATATAGGAACCTAATACACGAATATGTGCAGAACTTCAGGCAATAGCCACGTTAGTTTATAGTGGACATTAATCCACCAAATGATTAAATGAAATGAAAAGACAGATCAGCTGGCCAAAGACGCAGCGAATTCCTTTCGTGGTCTTTAAACAAGCCACGTAAAACAAGCAATCGAAGATATGGGATGGCAATTAAAGCATCTCGTGCAGCAGAAGTGTTCCAAAACAAAAACAGGCGATTTCTAACAGAGCGTGTAGCCCTAAAATATTACTTACTTTAAACCAAGAAAAGCTGAAGATCTAATGCCAAGAAGATTTGGAGATGGCGAAAACACTGCTCAACTCAAACAAGAAGTTCCTAAAATAAGTCAATTAAAAGTCTCCATCTATTCTTATAGATCTATTAAGGTCACAGCAACCAGAGGAATCTGTGCCATAATAATAATAATAATAATTATTATTATTATTATTATTATTATTATTGGCCCTACATCATCAATCTATACACAATAGACACCATAGTTTCGAGAGACATTGGTCAATAGCAAGTATAGCAGAGGTTTTACATAAACATAAACCAACCAGGAAAAGCGACTAAACTGGTTGCAATCAGCATTACATTAATATTTGATAAATAAAGCAAAGCCGCCATCATTCCAGTCACAATTATTGTAAAATACCTGTTAATTAAAATATTTTATCCGTTAAATTGCCACATATTTGCTTTGCAATTATAAAGTAGCAGTTACTAAATACCCACGCCGAACCCGCATTTTGTCGCTTTATCACTTTCGTCGCCGAAATATCCGAAACCGGTCTCCGCAACGGAATACAAAAACAGAATATACACGAAATATTTTCACCAATTGCAGGCGTAATATCATATTAAAACATAATCTAGATCAGACGGTGGCACATAGCTCGTTCCAGAGTGTTGCCATACGTACTTTCTACAGCCTAAGGCCACCGCAATAGACTCTTAAGTCTACTTACTTTCATATCACACGAGCACGTGGTGCAACCTTCACTTTAAAAGATATTGCAATAACAGTGGGAGTGCTATGAGAACGACCTTCGACGGTTCTTTTTCTCGTTCTTGTTTTTTTTTTTTCTTCTCTTCTGCAGCTTGCTCCCTGCCAGGTCCTTGTCTGCTGTCGAACTACTGGAACGTTTATACATGCTGAATCACGTCGAAAATCCGTAAATGTTGAATTTCATCGCTATTAGAGGATTTTTGCGTGACTCTCGTGTGATGCAATCCGTCCTCTGTAATGGTTCACGTTTACATGCGCTAGCGAGTTTTACATGTACTCGAGAAGCTTTCTGCTTTTGCCTACAATGAATAGCGATGTGTACGGTGTGTTTAGTTGAACTGCAAATTCAAATCAACATTTTCCTTCTTTATTGGCACGTATAATCTTTGGAACCAATTGTATCCATTAAAAATGTTTTCCGGGATCTAGTGCCTAGGCTCCTGGCCGTAGCAGAAGATATCAAAAGCAACCAAGCTACGAATGGTGGCAATTTTGAACGTGTAAATGGTGTTCTTGTCAAATATGATCTTCAGTGGCAGGAAGCTACTCGTTTGAGTCATTTTCGGATGTAACAACTTATTATTAACCTTTCTTTTTAACTTTAACTTTTTTTTTTTGAAAGATATACCACTCTCTCAGTATTTTTAACTTGCAAAGAAAGGGAAAATAATGTTGCTTATTAACGCAGATAATTTATTGGACGATTTTTGTCTTAGTACGGAACGGAAAGGGTTCCGCGAGATGCTACTGTAATGACTTTATCAAGAGAAGAAGTCGAGCTTTCAAGCGACGGCAATGACATCTACCAAATTAAAAACGAACACTCGGAGATCAACGGACAAACCTTTAGCAAATCCCAAACAAACGTTGCATATTGTTTGCTTGCGATTGGCAGCAACTGCTCCGAACGCCACGAAAAACGAGAAAAGCAAACATTTAACATCAAACAGTTCCACATCCGATCCACTTCAATATGCATATAGACCGTTCGACTAGGGAGCCATTTATTAAGGTTGAATATACCGCTTGTGAACATAGAACAGATACGTTTTTGCGGGTTAATTATTCTTGCGTTGATCTAAGGAAACCCTTAGACCAACACAAGAATACGTACGCTACATACGAGAAACTAACGTGACTATTTTCGAAGAATACACGAAAGGAAAATAAAAGGGCGCCTAGATAGCAAGAGACGTAAAACGATGCGAAAGACCAGGGATTCGACTGTATATCGAGAAGCGCGATTAGAATATCAAAGCGCTCTCGGATTCCTTTGATAAATCCCGTACCAGCGATGTGTGTATATTAAGGCGGATGTAGTGGGACGTGAAATTCTATTTGGACGTATTGAGAATACGGTGGAGCTCGAAGGAACTATACAAAGCATCTTTGAAGATATTGCAAATTATTAACTCGATTTTGCGAACGTAAATAATTTTCCGCTTTCTTACGATAGAAACGTATAATCACGTCGTTTTTGAACTTTTGACGACAACTAACATAAAAAATGTTCTCCTGAACTATGCCAAGAACCTTCGCAAGGACCAAAGTACCACCAATTTCGATCGACGTTTATAGTTTTGTGAAGGAACGATTCGAATATTTAACATTGGTTCGAATTTTATTCCGACGAGGCTATCTTTTGCTATACGTTTACATATTACGCCGTTTCCTATGACCGTAATTCCTCGGTTTTTTAGGAAAGATACACACATTGATGGTAAATAGCTTCTCCTTGACGAGGAGAGCCACGAAGATGTCGAGAGCGCAAAAAACGTCGAAAATTATCCCCGTTCCAAGAGTCCTCTATCAAGTTCTTTGTGTAAGAGTTAAACATTAAGTGCCAATTTCTAAAACCTAGTTTTCGTAAATAATGCTGCGTTTGTGAGAGTCTTCTATTTAAATATCTTCCCACAAAGATAGCCGTGAACGACCAGTAACTGGCGCTATTTTGAGATTTGACGTTGCTATTTTCGTAGAATTTGATATTTGTTGTTGTTGTTGTTGTTGAGGCAGCAATACATCCCAGAAATCGGCCAAGTAGTTTGTTCGAATCGTTTAAAGAAAGCAATTTTTGTTGGATGACTTTTTACGATCTGTTGCGCAAGGAAAGAACAAGTAACTTGCCCAAACCCGTCCGCGCCTCCAACCGTGATAACAATTCGCAAAAAAGGAGGCAGGTTTGTAGGAAGGGATACAAAGGAAAATCAAATTTACGCTACGAAAGCGACTAACGCCGCGAACACGAAACTATGCTTGCGTTATCAATGTCCGATCTATAAATGCGACGAAGACTTCACTTATACTCAGTTATTCGACTCAAGTAACCAACATGTAGAAAGGTAATCGAAGAAAAGAAAATCGAAACGAAAAAAAGAAAACAGAATCTAAAGGGTCGTAAATAGAACTCAAGCGGGAGAAAAAAAAACTGGTGTAAATTAATGCTAAAATTGGAAGATATCTAACGTAACCGGCGAAAAAATTTAGATATATTCGTATGTACGTGCCGACTGAATCGAATCCAACAAAAAGTCGTTCGTTCACAATAATTTCTTTGTATTCCCGAATGGCAAACAAAAAGTGCGCGAGCGGCGATTTTTATCACGTCAAGAAGCTGTTGAACCGTTCAAAAATATTTTAGAAATAGCGAAAGTACGTGAACGGCGAATATTTTTAAAAACAATAGCACCATTTGTACAATTTTTTTCTTCTTCCTTCATTGTTTTTGTGAAAACATGAGAAGTATCCCGCATTATTGGCGTTTCGATTACTTTTTTCCTTTTTTCAGAAACAATCCAACCAGAACGAAAATATATCCCAAAAAGACCTTGGTACACACTGTACGAATACCCAGGAACGCGCCATGTTATATTGCTTCTTGCCCAAATCCTCTTAATTAATTCCTTTACGGTATAACTTCAGCTGAATAACGTGAATTTTCATAAAATTTGTTGCACATATTCCTATCTCGTTCGAATTTTTTTTTTGCCGCGTGTTCAACATTATAAATATACGTTGTTATGGAATCAATTAAAAAGCAATTTTGTTCTCGGCACCTTTTAACGCCGCAAGTACGGCCTTTCTTATTCAAGCGGTAATTCCGCACGACATATCAATAAATTGTCAATTTGTTGACATTCAGGAGCGGACCGGACCGCGCCGATTAAAATTATAATGTCACAAGCACGAATTGGAAATCTTTAAAACCAGTTCTGGTCCGTCCGAACGTGATCTAAATATAACTTGGGATTTAGGAAGATAATCGCCTCTTTACAACGTGAGGCGTAGCTTGCGAACCAATCGAACGTATTTGAATATATATTACCTACGAAATGTGTGAAATATTTGACGTTCGTATTAGACGACTTTTTTCACCTTCGTCTGGTTATTTAGTGATAGCACGTGACGACTCCAACTTGAAGAAGAAGTAGCTAACTTCTTTTTCCCGTAAATTACTATATAACGGTTGATGATCTGGTTGCTACGCAATGGTATGAAGCAGGATGACGTTCCTGTAAGCTGCGACGGGTGTCATTTCAGCCCTTCATGAATCTTCAAAGGATTTTATGAAAAAGGAAAAAAAAAAAACGCTTAATCTTGAATAAAATAAAGGGACTATAAAAGCCAAGACCATAAGTTTTAAATGTGGCGATTTAATTTACAAAGCTTGCTGAAGCACTTCATGTTATTCAATGCTGTGTCGCCTAATGCCTAATAAATTTGTTGGCCAAATTTTATCGCGGAAATGTTAACCTTTACATTAGTGATATAATGATATTACATAGATTGCAAAATCCTTTTGTTAGTTGCAGGATAGATGCGTTAGAATCTATCCTTTGTAATAATGATGTTATCTGAATTAATTTATTTTGCTTAAATAAAAAAGTGTTCGATGATGTTAACCTTGTGTTGCTAAATAATTTAAGCCTTTCTCCTATTAAAGCAATTTAAATTATCGCAGAGATATGGGCTAATCAATGATGACAATTTTTTCTATACGTACGCAATCTTTCTAAGCCAACAGATCTGTTACTTTGTCAAATAACAGGATGCAAAATAATTAACATTTGGAAGTAGATTCATTATATCAAATAATACTTTTACTTTGCTTTCACTATAGTTTTTATAGCGTTTGTATAATCAATCAAAAGACGACTCTTTTGATTGATTGGAATAGAATCATTGCGCATACCCAAAAAAAAAGACACCAAAGAATTTTTTAACTGCACAGCGATTGCTTTGTGAGCGCACTAGGAAAACCATATGATATAAGCCTGGAAAGCAGGTTAAGAAAAAAAAGAATAAGAGTGGATAGAAGAAAGCCGAAGTGATGTCAAGAAAAATAGAAAAGCGAGGGAGTAGCTATGTGAAAAAGTCATTAAAGCGGGAAGACGTATACGTACACGCTCTGCAGACATGGAAAAGGCAATTAACTGTATAGAAGCTAAGGAACGTTTGGAACATGTAAAGGAAGAAAACGGCAAAGCTACGTGTACAAAAAATGTTCATATGAAAATACCGAAAATTACGTACGTAAGAAATAAAATTTCAAGAACTTTCGCCTGTGTAAATAGGTACGTGACAGGATAAGGCGACTTCCCTTCAACGTGGTGTTGGCTGTCGTAGTCGAAGAGTGTAAAGGCAAACTGATCAGGGTGTAGAATACGTTCAGATGAAAAGTCCCTTCGAGATCGTTTAATTTAAATTTGTCTTTTATATAATTCTCGATGGATTCCCCAAGTACAACAAGTAAGTATAGTCTCAATTACTTCGAAATCATAGATGAGTTCGTACAAGCCGGAAACTAAGCAACGATCAACTGTTTTGTTTTGCTTTCGTTATGCTGGATATGTCGCCAGGCATCGCTTTTGGGGATCGCAGAACGGTCAATGCTGAACGGTGCTTTATGCGGAAAAGTGTTATTATAAATTATTAAAAGTTAATATTTTAGATTAATACGAATCAATAAACAACTTGTGCGAAGTAATATACAATCCTTTCATTGCTGCACTTAAATGCACGTGTCTATCTTTATCTATAAAAAAGGAGGTCATATTCCTTTAAGGTGTAAGTGGTAACAAGCAAAATTACCAAGACCATGGTCAAGTTTCGATTTCAGGAAGTACTCGTCAGAAATGTCGATGCTACGGCAAATTAACGCGTGTATACCGATTAATCTTGATACTGTGCGATATCTTTAAGAATAAATTGCCGTATGATATCGCTATCATTAAAAAAAAACGATCGTAATGAGGTTTATTCGTTTTATAAGTTCCGAAACTCTGCGTAGCATTGAGAAACAAAAAATAGAACAACTGAAAACAACTGGATTTATTTTTTTGCGGAAACCTTTCGTTAACAATGAACACAAAATTTAATAGCTTTTTTCAAAGCACTACTTATTTCATTATATCGAATTAGATACGCAGATTACTACAAGAACGTTTAATTAAATAGAGATAGGTGTATTATTAATACACGTAGTGGCTAAAGAGCAAGAAGATGAAAATGAGACACATATATATATATATATATATATATAGAAAGCAACATACACAAAAAGTAAATAAGCATTACATAACACGAAAATTAACAATTCTCCTTACTTATGAAAACAACCATTTAGAAAGAAAACTTGTTTCATGGATCATTAGAAGCTATCAAGTGCAATGTGGTAAGCGGCCGCATACCTTGATACGTATATACATATATTCCTTACCCACTGTAAATGATGATGGTTACTAATAGTAATATCTAAATACAGCAAAATGTCAATAATTGAAATGAATGTACAGGTGCCCCAGTATCAATAAGCCTAATTGTGTGTAGAGACACCTTGCATAAACCTATGTCCGTCTCATTGGCCGAATTGTTGAAGCTAGCGAAAGACTAAGACGCCCGACGCTAAAATCAGGCGTCTTTTTCCGTTCCGCTCCTTTTTTTTATGGGAAATCGTACGGACGAGAAATCAAAGGGAAGCTGGGTGCACCTTCGATGAATATGGGTGTCGCGTTTGCTGAAGATAAATCAAAACCGGAATCGCAATATTTGGAAATGTTTCACCGCAATACGAGTGAGTTTCTACGGCGTTAGATGAGACTTGGTTACATCGCTACATGCCGGAGACCGCGTGAATCTTTCTTGGATTTAAAACAGACAACTATGTAGATTCCACGAATGCAAAACAAAAGAGTCTCATTTGTTGAAACAGCAAAACTTCTGAAGAATTATACAAGATTTCTAAAAACTAAAGAACAATAAATATTTCCTCCAAGCTGTCATTTTTTTTACATGAATTAAATCCAAGATATAACAGATTCCGCCTCTTATTCTTAGTTGCGTACCATCAAGTAAAACCTGCTGCTCATAAACGCGATACATTTTCACGTATCCCAGCATGCCGAACGGTCGAAACGAACCGAAGGAATTTCTTCAATGCCGCATAACGGATACCAAAACGCGATACGTCCGAGCAGAAATCCGTCGCTGAAACGCCGACAATTCCGCATCATTAAGGAGGAAAACATTTCCGACAACATTGCCGTCATATTCGTCCCTTTTCTGGGCGCGCCTCCCGCCGTTTTCGATTTCATTTTCGAATTCGTATTCCCGGCCTTAACGGCGCGTCCCCTCGTATACGAAATCGCTTCTGTTACGCAAGCGTTCGGATGCATCTGGAATACGCGATGCCCGTAAGATGCGCGTAAACGATCGCCTATCATATGCGGACATACGAAACGTAGCCTTCCTCGTTATTATAAATACGAACTACTTTCACTTTCACATTCGACTTTTCAAGCGTGTCGCTTATTAGGTCTAATGAAATGTTTGAAACACTATACCTCCTCGCATACGTAAGTAATGTATCTTTGTCTTTCTATCTAAATGCATGAAATATGCATATAAGGTTACTGATCCCTTTTCTATATATATAGGTAAATTCAATACGTCTACTTGATCACCTTTAAGTGACAATTTTTCTTAATTACATAATTCTCATGCATAAGTTGACATTTAAATAGCTGTAAACTGAGTATTAGAGTGTATATACCTCTTACGTTCAGATATATATGTTAATATGGAAATGGCACCTAATACCATTTAAATTTACATCTTTGAATACTCTGTATAATAATAGAAAAGATATACCGGATGGTAACTAGCTGATGATGAGGACCATTCGTGTCCTCGAAACGGCCGTCCCGGATTGATTAATTATACCTGTATGCACGGAATGTGTCCATTTGATTCTCTTATATATATTGAACGCAACATCCCTCATTAAAACATTATTGAGATCTTTTAATGAGACGTTACCTCATATAGCAGTTAAATATCGGCTATTTTTCTTTCTTGTGTTGTATATTGGCTTTTTTTTTTACTTTTAACGTGTGCATCAACTGTGCTCAACAGTTAAAGTTAATAAGACACGTATTGACAATAGCTGCTGCTTTCTACACGGTCATTGTCACATACATTGACGCTAAGGAGCTCAATTGTGCTTCCAATATTCAAAAGATCTCCATGCTCGTAGACGATCCAAATACACGTTTTCCAATTAACATCTGGATGTTAGGAAAATTAGGTAAACAACAAAAGAAAAGCACAACGAATGTGTATAGCTATATCGAATAGCAGATGTCAATTCAAAAAAAAAAATGCCGAATCCAACTACACGTAAACGTACAACAAACACATCGAAAATAAACTTATTACCACGATACGCATTAGAATAACATTCTCTTGCGCCGGTGCCTAGCACAAGTAGGTATTATCCTTATCGCAAGTACTAAAACACCTCAAAATATGCCTCGCGCAAAACGACTACGAACTCTAACCGAAACGCTCATTCGAATTCGTCGAATCTTATCGGGTACAACATTACGTGCTATTCGAAACATGCGAGAAGAAATGCGGGAGCTTCGGTGCTATCCGGAGATTTAGTAAAATTACAACAAACGTAAATTTTTTCGCGTTCTTACGCAGCGCTTTGCATATTTTCCGATCGAGCAGGATAGGCATGTCGGGGATACCACGTACACGTGGTAGGTAACCGTAACGGACGATTATTGCCCTTGCATTACCCGAACTTTTATTTGCAAGTTTCAAACAGATTCAATTTTTATTACATTAAAATGTTTATTGCTATTCCTATGTTAAAGTAGCGACTTATCGTATATTCTGTAAGAGAAAAATATAGAAAAAATTGATGCTTAAATTTATATAAGAAGCCATCTGTGTGCTTAAAGAATAATGGCGGAGAAGGTATTTTCCTTTTAAGTTGATTGTAGAGATAAATCGCGGAATTCGTAGAGCTCGAAAAGCTGTCGTTATCATTTTCCTCTCCAATGAAATTGGAAATCCGCCTCTTTCTGTGCCGATTCGTCCTTCCAAGTCTACTGTTTCGACCTGGGCCTTGAAGAAGAAGGAGTACAGCGGTGTATCCAAATCGACGCCAAAATTCCGAGCTATTTTCAGGTTATGCACCGATAATTCCAAAAATATATCTTACATACTTACATACTTACATATATCAAATTTTTATTTAGAAAATAGACGGTCTTGACCTTTACCCTCCACATTATTTTATACACCTCTTAGATACAGATACGTACATGTATATGGTACGCAATACAAACTAAATCGTTTGCCTAAAGAAAAATCCGATCAATCCCAAAGCAACGTGAAGGTCAGATAACTGTTTCCTACATAGTACGTATACACACATGCACACATTATTATGCAGGCCGTGGTATATCCTTATCTATCATTTTTATGCTCAGATTTAATATTTATATGTGGAAATCTTAGTAGAACATTCGCATGTTATCTGTAGCTTACGGGTTTAATATATAAATATGCAAATTGGTCGTAGACGGCCACCTACAGTATCTAATAAAAACTCGTTTCTTCTTGAGCTGTGGATCATGTTTAATTATATTACCGCTTGACAACTCAGTCTCATTTAATAGGGCCGAACATATCTGACAGGGAAAACTAGAGAATACTATGCCGGAAACTTGTTTTGGATTTTTGCGTGTTTAATTCGAGTATTAAGGTCTTAAGCGTGAGGAAAGAAAACTCGAACCTTCCTTCCTTCGGTTTCGCATGTATCATCGACTTATTCAGTTCTTCTCTACTCTTTTACTTGATCATTACAATTTTTTCCCGCTTCCTCTCGTAATCTTTTCCATCTCTATTCGAAACGTTGTCTCTTATAAGTTTCGATTATTATTTTAAAATATCAAATTATTTCGAAAGGCAAACGCTCAAACATGTACAGTGAAATTGATGCGTTTTGTCGTTCCCCGATGACGAGATACTTACTACAACTCGTAGCCGTGCGCTAGGATTATTGTAGGATTCGCCAGGACACGAAATAACATAAATCTCGGTAAAAACCTGTAATCCTCGTCGGCCAGTATAATTCTTTAATTCCACGTTATGTATTTATCGAAAATTATAACTGCTGGGTATCATCCCGTGGATATTTTAAGATAAACCGTAAATCACGCACTAAAACTACGTCCGGGACTCATTCTTTGTTTTTCGTTTTCAGGTGAACGATGGCCTCATAGTAGATGTAATCCAAGGGACGTCGATTTTCTACGTTTAGAATTTATTGCTCGTAACTAACGGCTGCCATCAGGTACGTACAAAATCATATTCCAACGTTCGTCACGTGAAGACTCGGAAGGCGTTCGCAGCCGTTTCTGTTTCCGTATATATATATGCTACGCTTTCGGTATACTCGATAATTAATTGCAAAAGGCATGGTGTAACTGCAGACAGAAACATGAAAATATGTGTAACCTTGTTTTATGTTTGGGTGTTGCATAATAATGACATCCTCGAACTTTACAAGTAAAGGTCAAAGATGATTTAACTTAGACACGCTATTGTGTGTATCCATAATAAACAATGGAACGTCATATGTTCATACTACTATGTAACCCGTAAGGTTTGTGCGTTTAATTTGTAAAGTTATCCGTTTACAAATTAATAGCGGATTACGGCTTTATTATTTATACGGGGTGTTACGACGTTCACGAACGCGGACTTTAAGATAGCGTTAGACATCTGACTTATTTTACCAATTTTAAATAACACGTAAACATCTTTAATATTAGACAATCGAACATTTATAACACAAAACACTTGATAACATTCGTTTAAATTGTTTTCCGAAGGTGTCTAAACGTACTTCGGCACGCCTTCCTGTCGCCTGAACGGTATTGCTTTCCACTTATTGCATCATACGAAGACAACACAAGATATCAAATCTGATAGATCCAGATAATCCCGTATGATTCGTGCCTGTCCCCGCATTCGACCGCCATTATCTTTCCGGACGCCTCGTGAAATGAAATGGATGTTTTCGGCTGGTTGAAATACGCGATCTTAGTAATTCATGAAAGATAGTTCCTTATCAAACCAATGGCTGTATGTATCACGTAAACGAAGACGAAAAGACGTCAACGTTTAGAAATAGGCGTCCAGAAAATCGCTTCGTATACTTAACCTGCTTTATAAGATAAAGCACCAAGAAGCATCGAGATACCGTAGAAATTCTTGAAGCAGTTTCAGCAATGAAGCAATGAAATAGCAGGAACGATATCGACGACCATCTTCGCTAATTGACAGCGTCGATACATGGGTTCCCGAAAACTCCAAGAAATTGTTAATCCTGTGTACCTGGGTACAATCTGATGCTGCCTCCGAACATTTTTTAATTTGAAACTTTAAGATTTACCTTCCACCCACGCGCTAGTCGGACGCACTACATACAACGCACTTTCCTACTGTTCAACTGGCGAATCCCCATTCGCAGCGATGCGCATTAGTTACAATAGAATTTCTCGCGGATGTGATATGTTCGGTTGTGCTTTGAAACAGTTGTCATTAGCCCAAACTTCCGAGCGTACACTTGCTTAATTTATAGTTTGCTTTGTTCATCAGTTCTGGTTATCTTTTCGTTGAAACTAATTTCAATTTGAATATCCGTAAAGTTCACTAACTGGTTAGTTAATGTTAGGATAACTTGTACATTCGACTCCGTTTAACAGACAAACCAAACAGTTTCGATCGACAACGATTCTTTAGATTTTTGCTTATTTTGCATTGTGAACCATTATGCGTACAATAAATGGCACACATTGCGTATATTGATAAAATTTGATATAATTAGAGCCGACACTTTGATGCGCTCGACAAGATCGAATTTATGCGAATATTGTATAATACACAAACCGAAACGACGACACCCGAGCTGTGATTTGATTGTGGCCTATGTTTAGTTCTCCACGTCTCTTAACGCAGTCACCTTTATTTCGAATACGAAGGCCGGGTCCAAAATATTTAAAACCTTAATATTACCGACTAATAATAATATTAATAATAATAATATTACCGATTGTAGCACTTGGGGATGTAGTACTTGGTCGATATTTTCTGTAACGAGGACCTTCATTAAACTGTTGCATTTAAAAATCAATACCCCTCCACAACTTAAAAGTAATTCTGTACCATGAATTGCCGCAACGATATTTTGAGCAGCTGAATTTAAACGTCGCCGTACCATCCAGGTTGACGGTGAACGTTCCGATCGACCAGGAACTACCGATAACATCGAGAAAATTGCTACACGACCGTCGAATTGAAGTTAGACAGATAGCAGAGGCTGTGAACATCTCGCAGCCGTATATTGACTGAAGATTCAAGGATGAAAGAGCTAACCGCACGTTGTGCGCTACGCTTCGTCATTGCGGACCAAAATTCGAATTAACATTTCAAGAGCCCTGTTGGAGCCGCTCGCGATGATTTTTCTTTCAGTTTGTTTCCATCAGAATAAAGTGAAAGAAAAGTTAATTATTATTAGATCCGTTAATTAATAACTTTTATCAATATTACGACATTCCATAAAACAAGAGGAATAAAATATTATCTACTGATAACGGCTAATTCCCATCGAACGTATACGCACTCCTATCTAAACGTTTTCATTCTAATTTATTGATAAAATCTGCGAAATAAAGCTGTATATTTACGTTTAGATAGGCCTGAACGTAAAGCTTTATTAATTATTTATTTATACCGACATATATGTGTTGAAACGAAAATGATTTGTCTAGTCTACAATTTGTTTTCCTGCATTTCCCGCGATTTCCGCCTTCAAGTTGCAAATAATGATACGAACGCCATTTTCATGTCGAGACTTGAAACTTTTGGCACTAACCTCGTACTTACCTCTACTACAAGGCGTTTGTCAAAATAAATCTTGTCATGTATTCAACTTAAAGAGAAAACCTTCGGTTTGAAGTAATACTTTGATTTGTTCTTTAAAAACTTTTATATTTAAAAAGATGCGGTACTTCTATAACCTTGTTCTTCATCTTCTTTTCGCGTTAACCTTGCGATATCTTCGATCATCTAGGAACGCAGCTTATACTTGAAATTATCCTAATAATCTTAATCCAGATAATTATTTTTTGTATGCACGAACAACGAAAATAATGTTATCTCTTAGAAACATGACCAACAAGAGCTTTACAAGAGCTTTTAGATTACCATTACACGCAATATAATAATAAGAACACGCGCGCATCTAACGTATCTAAAGCTACATATCTCTAACATTACTCCGACTAAATCGGCTACGATATATAAGAAAAAAAAAAAACGTTCTTGTTCCATAAACGCATGCAGAGCTTGGATGAAAAAAAGAGACAATTACCTTTACCGAACTACCGTAAAATCATTTCGACGATACGCGTACGATATCCCGTTTTATAACAGACCTTGTAGCATCAAAAGTTAAAAGAAATCCTCCTACTTATTATGTACAAGACGTAGCAAGAACGTAATGATAGTGAACTGCTTCGATATTTTGATGAAAGCAAGAAATCGGGTTCCCAGCACGTCTCCCATTCTAATTAGATCTCCACGACGAGTCTCCAGTTATAAATCCGTACGTCAACCACGTTTATTGGCTGCTACATTACATATACGAACTCTTTCGGACCGTTGCGGCGCGGCGTAAGCAAACGACGTTCGTTGAGTTACGCGACAAATTGGGGCTTGACCTTTACGGTCTACACCTGTCAGCTTGACGCGATGATTGCCACTAGACAACTTCAATCATCTTATGTATCTACTCTAAGTATTTATATCCTGATATTACATCATTAACGAAACGGTAGAAATCGTAAAAGTCTTCACGGTCCATTCGCGCAACGTTTTCTTGCGAAATAAATAAACGCGTACGCAAAAACGGTGCGAGTAAACTCGCATTATTAACGTCAACTCGACATCACAAGAAATTAAAAATCTCGCAGACAGTTGTAAAATCTACCTCATTTGGTATTGATTTTCACTAATCAGCTTTAAACAGTATCGTTAATGTACGAATAATCAAGATGTGCGTTGTCAAGATTTCTCAAGTTAGGAAAGCCCTAACTATTTCATCGTCGTGAGTCATGCGGTAAATCCTTTGCAACGTCGTGATTAGTACAAGCTGTAGCCATAAGCTATGCTTGCATACGCAAGTTGAATTTGATGGAAATTTCTGTTACAAAATGTATTTGCTTGTGCAAACGGAAGCAGATAATGAACCGGTCTACATATACCCAGGTACGTATAACTCTGGATTCTCTGCAAATAACTGCGGAAATTTTATTTGCTCGTACCAATAAAATTTTATCTCAACCGCCGATATTTGATGGTGATACCCATCTACGATTCACGGGCTAACCTGGAAGCTCGTCCAAGTTAACGAACACTAAAACGCGGGCGAGTTTTCCCTTATCGGATTTCCAAACTCGACGTTTTCTCATTTACATTGTGCTAAGGTATTCCACCGGTAATTGAAAGTATGTGGAAGAGCACAAGTCGAAAAGATCTGAGAACTCCCCAGCTTTCTATCGCCAATAAGATCGCTTCAACTAGAGTGTCTTGCTTGTACCAAAAATGTCGAATCTCAATAGTTCAAGCTTCTGTGCTGACTATTTTCATAAATGGTGTTGCCTTAGGCTAGCTTGGATCATTTCTTTTAAACTAAGCGCAAGAATAAATATCTTTTCTGGATATTCGCATTAATCACTTAATCATCTCAGCTTACGACCCTTTTTGATTTTTTTTGCCTTTTTTTTTGAAGGGCGCAATTCTTATATTTTAAACATTATGAATTGCAATAAATCAATAAACACTCCTCCATTCACCAATTCCTAATTGAGTTAGTCCAATGCTTACCACAAGAAATAAAAAGTGGATTTCTGCGAAGACAGCCGTTGAGTCTAACTGGCGATTCGTCGGATAAAGACACTTAAATACTAAAATTTAAAGAAGTGGTACCTTTTACTTTTTTTGCGCGTTTTTCAATGTTACGTCGCGAAATTTTGCTACCAAATCTCAAATTCCCCGACAACCTTCCCGTTAGGGGCCCTATAATTACTAGTGTCTGAAATATTTGCGCATTCATATTTGGGCACCCGGTACATTTGGAAACAAGACGAATCGAAATGTTGCCGCTAACTTTACTAAGGTACGCATAGGTTTCGAACGAAGTTATCTAATCGCTAGATATCCTACATATGAACGTATAATACGCACACGTATTTATTCATTTTACTTCAAAATATGGTGCAGTGGGAGCGCGGCGGTTTATTTTGGCGGTCACGTCGCGCTTGCCGTGATAAATTCGTTACGATTGTGAGCACGTCTTGTGGACAGGCGACTTCGTAACTTTCAAATCTGTAAAAAGTGGATTATAAACTTAAAACCGTACGTACATGCATGGGCGTTATTTTATACGGCGCTCGTTGTATGATCCAACGTACGTACACAGCTCGACTGTGAAGAAGTGAAAGTGTTTCGCGAATGGAGGAAAAAAAAAAAGAGGAATAATTAAAGACAAACGTGTCTTTTTCGTGCGTTAAGTGATACCGATGCAAGAAGCCCGGTGAAATTGCATTCACGTCGATACGCGCGATTTAATGGAAAACGTAATACGAATTGCGAAGAATTTTACGAAGGCACTTTACGCAGGTAACTCTTATTTGACAACATATGCACATATCTCCGTATTGATAAATAGAAACAACCGCAGCTATCGCAGTACATCGCGGTTAATTTAATTTCGCTTATTCCGTTTTCAAACGCATAGGCTACGTTCAACGTGTATAAAAATGCGAATGCAAATAACTCGGTGAAACTAAGAAATTAGAATGCCTTTAACTATCACTAACAAAAAAGGACACTAATCATTGAAAAAAATCAGATTTTGATGAAGCTTTATCGGCTGATAACACGTACTTCGTACAACAACGATGCAATCGACAATCACATGGTTTTTAATAAGCGCACAATTAAATTTCGCTAAAATAAACAATGGAGGATTACCCCACATCTCGAATTATTCTTCACACTTAAAATTAGAGTGCGTTGATCAGATTACGCTATCGATGAATACCGAACATATAAGATACATAGAAACGCATAAAATAATACGAAAATATTCAAAATGTCTTTTTTGTTATTTCGTTTATTGCTTCCCTTCGAGATATTTACCTCGAATTTTAGAACTTCGTCGGAATACCTGGTAAAGTCGGGCTTTCGGTCGAACGGTAGGATAATTCGCGGGATAGGACTCGAATGGTCGCATAATGACGGGGTCGGACTGCTCCGGAGTCTTCTATTTAATTCGATTCAATATGTACGAGCGACAGTAAATAACCGCTTTGTAAGACGCTTCGTTGCATTTCTCGCGCTTGGACGATTTTCCAATATGGCGATGTTGTAACTTGAATAGATAAGGCGCTGATGATGGTTAATTTGAAACGTATTTAAAAACGACGGAAGAGGTATTATCGGTCAATAGCGTACCTTACGTTGTTTCAATTGAATATAGAGAGGACTTCGTGACCACAATTTTTTTTTCTGAATCTATCTAAACAGCCTGAATATAAACGTATTCATCAAAATCCAATTAGCCGCATATTTATATATATGTATATATATAAATAATACCAGTAGTTTAAAGAAGTGCTTGTGTAAACGACTTGTTTGATCGCTTTATTTAAAAGTCATTAGTAGGCAGCTTCGACAGGTTAAGAAGCCACTAGTATTGGTGCTGCCGTGTCGTGTTTATATTTGCCTGACAAATATTTGTCTGTTTGCATATTATCCGTGCAAATACAATTAATACTACCTTAGTATATAAACTATGTAACATGTCATAGCTTGAATAGTCTATGATGTGTAAACGAAGGGACACTTCTCTACGTGTCACGAGGGCATTACGGTCTACCTCAGCAAGAGCGAAACGATCCGCGCTTAAATAATTAACATCGACACGATTTCGGTGCAGCGAAATGATCCGCGGCGAGGTGTCCTAGACCTGTTGCCTTCTATTATTTATTTTGAAGTAAAAAAACAAAATTTACATATGTATATCGTATAAATAATATCGAGAACAAAGAAGCATTTATTCTGCTTCAAGTTGAATAGAATTTTCTCAATTAATCCAAAAGGATATCGTAAGAATTCGTAAGAGTAAAGCAGAATTATGTACTTTGTTTAAATAAAGTTGTTTAATTCTTACTGCGATACTAACGTGTCTTTTAAAGTAACATTCATTTACGGACGTTGTTGTTTTAAACATAAATTAAAATTAATTGCTGATGCACGTAAGCAAAGGAAAAGCTGAAATAGGTCGAGCCTTTCAAATCAAGAGGATCTGGCAAAAAGATGCATACCTAAAGCGCGTTCGAATTTACATAGAAGACATCTAAAAATATTACCAACTTTCACGATAAATTAAACAAAACTTTTGAAAAAAAAAAAAAAACGAAATGTACAGTTACGATTTCTACTTTTGAATACTGGAACAATTAAACGTCTCCGAATGATATCGTCTTTTAGCACGTACCTATGTTGGAAACGTATAAAGTCGCCTAGAAAAAATCCGTGCTGTATAAGATGTATGAATCACGCATACGAGCTTGAAAAAGCTGCGGCACCTTGAACTTTAAACAATGTAAAACCGAATAACAGGAAAAAATAATAAACGTCCCGAATGGCCTTGCCTACGTACTTCGTTTCGTCGACGAGATAAATAGCCACTATTAACGAAATAAAAGAAAGGAGAAATAATCCAGTTCGTAGTTACAAATTATAACGGTACGACGGCGATTTCGGATCGTATTTTGATCTCAAGGTCTATCCTTTGCCGTTATTTCGCGATATTTTTTGCTCCTTCGCTGTAACATAATAGCGACACAGGTGTACAAATTAGTTGGACAGGAACTCCCTAGCAAGAGATAAGTTTATCTATATTTTAAGTAGATACTTATCTAATGTTGTTAATCATATTATAGTGCGACCGTAAATCAAATCAATTGTTGTGCTTGAATTACAGGTTTAACTCAATCGACGGGATATTTTAAAAAATGGTAAACGATTAAATGTGTGCTTTCCTGGTACAATGAGGAGGTATATTAACATCATTTCTCTTTGTTATTGTTTATAGGCATTTCTGATGTGTTTATGACAATTATTTACATGTACAGATTCTCAAAGCGCTAAAACGCTGAAACGAAGCGATATGAACTGTGAAACAAATAGCGGTATTAAGTGGAGAAAGATACTCTCGGAACAACGCTGATGACGCCGGGTAGACAAGAACACGCATTGCTTCGCCGTGAGCGATTCCGTCAATACTACGATGAGGTTATATTAACATTATTTTTTTTTTAACTAAATGAAGTAGGTCCTAAATTTCAAAGTATCGAAATCACCTGATGAGATGAATTAAATTTATCGACTTCGAAGTCTTTAGCAGAAAGGGACAACAAACCACAACATCGCTTTGGGATAGATGCTTAGAACACTCCGTAGAATCAGCAGCTATATAATTTTTTATGGAGGGTTGTTAAATGTAATACGAATAAAGTTGACGTACCGGAAAACATGGAAGAACGTCGAGATAGACACCAATAAAATTCAATATGGGGACGATAAGAAAAATTATGATAGCTGGATAGCGGGATGTGAAGGTTGGTGACATAAAGGCGTATCACTAATTCTTTAAATTTACAGATCACCTTCGATTCTTGCCGTATCAGTTTCCAACCCGCACGTAACTTTTACATTCTCTTAATTATTTGCAAACTTTTCGATATTAGTCGAGACTGCTCTATTGAAGCACACGATGTTTATTACTCTTCAAGCCATTGATAACTTCGTTTTAACGTGCTCGGGTTGTCCGACTAATACAATATTTTTCAATTCGACGTTTTATTTTAAATTAGTTCTTTCAATACACCGTACCGCAACTAATTTAATTTGTCTATGGACGTACTCGATATCTTAGTCTACAAGAAACGCGTGCCACGCACAGCTTAGGCAGCAACATGAAACGAGGATGTTTTCCAAGGCATCCCTCGAGCAATTCTTGCGTGCGTGCTTCTTAACACCAAGAGATCGTTGCGAATGTTGTCGTATTAACTCCGAGGCAATACAAAATGGAACAAAAACACTCTCGGAGCCACGCTGACTACGCAGAGTCGGTAGAAACATCTCCGTGTTGGCCTGTTTTTTCTCTTCTTGTACATGAATACGAAGTGACGAAGCTATTTTAGCATTATTTTTTTTTATATTTAATTAAATTTAATTTTACCAAAACTTACCTATTTTAGTATGAGCCTGAAGATGTGTGATATACACACGAAACTTCTAACCTAATCGTCAAATAAGAATATTTGTGAAATTTACTCTTTTTTATCTAATACCTCCATTAATTTGGCGATATCGAATGTAACAATATAGCAAATTGTATCTGTGATATACTTGCGAACTTTAAATAAGGATGAACTTAGCCATTTTCGACCATACCTACAAATCGCTTGAACAAAAACGCCTAATCTCTTCCTAAAAAAAAATAATAATAATAATGCCCGGGGTGTTATAAAGCGTAAATAGTGTTATGTAACCTCCTCACGTTACAGTTTTCGAATAGGTCGTCGCCCCGATGTAAGCAACTCAACGGGTTGCCAATTTATGTATTTATTCCTAACACGGCACTTTTATTTTTTTTTTTTAATACCCTGGGGGTCGGATCGATTTTGTGACCGAACCAGACGTAGACTTCATAATGTGCCGAACCGCATGTCTACAATTCGAGTTCGGTTTTTACGCGATCCAATTATTACACGCGCATACTGTTAACATGCATTTAACTCTCTTTTTTTCCGTTGTTATCTGTACTTCTCGCGGCATCGAATAGCAGTAAATTATCAGGACGAACAAATCCTTAGCATTGCGTTTTGCAAAATATTCGCAAAAATTAAAAATTAATTTAATTTTTCCTTAATTCGTTTTTTTGTCTTACTGGATGCAAATAATAACCATTTCTTTACAAATTTCACCATTGAGATCTCAATTTTCACCTCATCCGAAAATTATTGCATTTTTCTATGTTCCTTCCGCCTATTTCCGCAATACTTCGTTGCTCCTTCCCTTCGCTTCGTAATACTCAACAGTTGATCTAATTTTATTGATCCCCGTAACAAATTCACACCTCTTCTCAACCACAATTACATTTACACCATTATACGTTACTGCCATCGTACATATCGCATTATTTACGTGCGTATACATCCGTCGCCTGACATTCGCCCTTTTCTCTTCTATTCCGATCCGATTGCGCTGGGCGTGTCACCCAGTAGACCGGATATTTGCTAGGATACTACATATCACATTTTCTCGTATTCATAATTCCTAACGGTGTTTAGCGCCGATTCAATGTTACCGACCATTCTACGTCTCGCACCTCGAAATTGCTAAGGCGAGATGTTTAACGCGATATAACGCGCGAACCTAGAAAATATCCGCACGCTCTTCAACGCCTACCGTTCGTACTATGTATTAATTATACCGCCGAAAAGAAAAGATTAACCGGTTCTTTTTTTCTGTAATTATATCAACTTTTCGAACGAGAATCGTTTAATTACGCGTGCAATTAGGTCAGAGATAAAATAAAGTTTCACCGATCCTACGCTCCTCTTACATTATCGCTAATTTCGGTTTTGTACATTATATAATTGCAATAAATTATTTTAGGTTAATTTGCTGCGGGTTGAATAAGCTGGATCCTTAGTTTGTGGGATTCGAAAGTACTTACACGTAAATACCAAAATCAATGTAAACGAATCGCCGTAATGATGGATAAAGGTGATATCTAGCTAATAGGTATCTTCTGCGTAATGCGAAAAAAATAAACATCTAACCGCTGCCCGTGTATAAAATAGCGTTATCGTACTTTTTGTTTATCTTGAATCAACATCCAGTTGATCGCGATAATCACCCGGTTTAAATCAAGCGCAGAAAATCGTGCATAATGCACTTTTTTTTTAATACACCAAACTGTACTTTACGTTAATCTTCAACAAGTACCTAGATCCTCTCGTAATAATCTCTTGAAGGCAATGCATACTTTCAGCGAGTTATCTAAATAAAAATATTACGAAGGTATTGATAAATATTATGCTTCCTGCATTCTACATGATTTGAAAGAATTACAGCTTATAACGTAATGATTATTGATCTATGTGGTACGGGAGTTTCTGTTATCTTTTCCTTGTTGTTCCTACTTTTGATTTTTCTTTATTTATTTCTTTTTGTTGAAGCACTACCGCATTAAATTTGCCTTTAATATACGCTAGACTTGTACACCTTTAAGTCTATTGTTTTACTATGCTTTAACAAATGCCAAGATGAGTAAAGTCGGTTAATCGCTCTCAGGCCATTTTCTCAAAAAATATTAAACCAAGCAACCATCCTGCTGAAGCCAGATGTATTGCATGTTGTTTGGATTAACTACATCGAGCATCAATGCGATTGCTTCTTAAGGGAAGATACCCACAACGTGGTGAACGCGAATATCATTTCGAAAAAAAGGTAATCGGCTATCGCCGCAAAGATACGTCACATATCAAAACGTCGCTCTCATCGAAAACTTGATGAAAGCCATGAATAAGGATGGACCATCATCAAGTACCTGAAGAGGGTGTTTCTCTAGGGCCTCGGAGATCCCAATTTCGGGAAACTTCTTCTTCATATAAAGAAATATAGGTTTGGGATGTGTTCCGTGATTTATTAATATCTCGTCAAGCCTTCCAACTTGGTTTCATCTCCTTACATACACCTTAAAGGATTCGGATGATTCTAAGTTCCGCCAGTCACGTATTACTATCGTTCCTTCGTAACTGTTCATGCTCTCATTATTGTGCTATTGTCGTTATCTGATAAGTTATCGCTCCCATTCATTACTTGAACTTTCTTAGCCGTTCTTGGAAATTTTTTAAAATTAGGATTCTTGGTAGCAACGGCTTGGTTATTCAGGAACAAGTAAATTATAAATAAACAATAAATTTGTTGTCATCGCCAGAACATATTTCCTTTTTTTGTGATGCAGAAAATCTAATTTTGTTGTTTTTTAAAAAATATTACGTACATTACCTTTTATGGCCCGCAAGGTAAACATCATTTGGCTTTGCAAGAAATGCAATGATTGCTGTAAACTACAAAAAAAATCACCTACGTACAAACGTTATAAGAGACTTTAGTCCACAACTTGCTCAATATATACGAAGCGATAGAGCGAACGTTATTATTAACATTCTATAACAAAATACAAAAACAATTTTTTTTCCTCTCAATCAGATAACACGGTTCTCTACGTATATCCATTCTTTAAATTACTTTTAAACCCTTCCTACATGTCGCAGCATTTCCTGAAGTAATATTAAAACGCTAGCTAACCTTGTATTACGATTGCCTAAACTGTCAGTCACTCTTAAAGGCATTCTTTCGTATGTACGAAGAAGGCCAATCTACATAGATCGGTTCTGCAAAAGACCTCTTTCCAAATCTTGCACCGGTACCACTTCGTCAAATCCGAACTGGTTGTGACTTGCACGTCCGTCTAAACCAAAGCAATTACCTACATGTGATGACTGCTTGCTCGGTGTGTGTGTGTGTGTATGTGTGCGCGCGTTACGTTTGGGAAGCCGACGGAGGCCCGCCGTTCTCCGACACCGTGCAGAGTGGGGCCTCCCCAAAAACGAGAGCGACCTACATTTTTAGCATTATCCATTCACCAGCAACTAACGGGAGAGCGCAAAAATACCTAAAACTCGTTTTGGCTATTAATTTAATAGCATTCAGTTTACTTGATTTTCTGTTGCCAATCTACCTTCGCGTCCAGCGCGGAATAGGTTATAGGTGTATACGTATAATTTTAGACGGTGAGCTAGTGAAACTATCGTCCGGTGTTCGCGTTTCGAAAAGTTGAAGGTAAATTTGATAAGATTGCGTTCAATCGTTGAGTTCGACCTGTACGGTGAATTCCGCATTCAAAGTTAATTTCTCTTCTACCACGCGACAGCCTTGCATGGATACTTTTACTTGCATAATTACAACGGTAAGTGTCTATCATATTTTCCGTGAGAGACGGGAAATTCTAAATGTATAAGAGTAAATAATGCTTAGCGATAAGTAAAGGTTACGGAATGTAGCAGATAGTCGTGGAAATTATGTCGCTTTTGTTAGTTTTAAACAATAAACGGCGACGATACTTATTTCATCATTCTTAAACATTACAAGATTTATTAACAAAATATTTATAGAACATAGATTTTTAGAGTGTGGCACTCCTATACGTCTCACTATAAAAATTTAATAGAGTTATACATAAAAGTGGCTATACGTTCATTTTTCATTTGATGCATTACGAACAGGCGAGTGGATATATTCCATTAAATATCTTTACCTCACAGTAATATAAAATTATCAACAACAAAAAAAAACATTTATCCCAACGATAAGCTAATTTTTTTGAGCCGTCCTCAAAGATCTTCTTCGTCCTCTTTGCAGCTAACCTACTTGCGACACGTTTTACGTCAAACCTCAAATCTAACGCTCGTAAAGATTTTTGTGTAAACTGTGTACGGATGAAAATCGCTGGGTGGCGAGACGTGGAGGCATCCTTCATCTTTCTTCTAAGTATTTAGTCTTGCAATAACGGACGCTTATGCAACTTTCCTAGTCGTTTTGTGTGAAACGCCCGCCGCAGTGGTCCTGATAATAAGTACTCTGCGTCAATTGTAGTACCTTTCAGCAGATAATAACCCCTTCGAAATCCCAGAATACGGTAAGCATTACCTTTCCAATAGGCGGAACTGCAAGCGCCGTTCTTCCGATTCACGCCATCCTTTGGATTGACTGTTGGTAATCAGGTCGGTGGTTCCAAGATCCATCCCCGTAACGGGCTAACACCTCTCGAAATTGACGAGCATCAGACCTATTGAGTTTCCGTTGCTAACAGTCTTGACACCCAGCAGGCTGAAACTTTGGCGTACACCAATTTAACGAATAGTCGTTCGCCTGTCTTCTTTCAATAAGTTCTCCGCGGCAGCAATATTCCTCCCGTTTCGATGTACGTGATCGGTCGACGACTGCGTGGATCGTCTTATGTTCTGGCAGTTTTGAAACGATTAATCGCCGATAAGCACTACTTGTTGATTCTGCAATCTTACGAAATACACCTTGCAGACGTCGAATAATTTCACACCTTCTTTCCACAAAAAGAAGAATATTGCTCTTTGAGATTTAACCGGATCTACATCAGTCGGATAGCTGACTCAGACTGAACTATATTGCAATGGATACCTGCATAAGCTTGTCAAGACTTCTTCTCTATCACCAATAGCATTGCCCATAAGTTCTATGTAATTTAATTGGAGCACAATTCTCAAAACTTTGAAAACATCATCTGCTAAAGTATAACGATATTTAAGAGTACTTTATGTACAATTTGCTATGACAACTATGCTATTAAAAGGTTACCCAACTTCCTATTGGATAATTTCTCAATTTCTAAATGTCTCGCATTATAACCACTGTGCAGCCGTTAATTTATTCAGAAAGCGTTTATCTGCAATTACCGAACGACCTTGCGTGTCGTGAAAAAGGTATAATCGTATTCCGTACCCGGAAACAACTGGATTTCCGTTGATATACCTTTTTTTCTAATTCACATTGATCGCTGGTCTTTTTACCACAGAGAAATATGTATTCTAACACGTTTTAATTGATCATGGACAAGAACATTATCGAACTGTGACTTCTTACAGATTCAAGCGTGGCCTAAGCCGCAATGAACAATGTTTTGAGGAAAGCGATCGACTATTTAATGACAAGTCGTGTTGCTTACCTACCGTAAACTGTGATTAACATGATCGATTATCCTTGAACGATGATTCTCGAACCCCTAAAGCAAGAACAATATTAGTCTTGTACGAAAGATAAAGAAGACTTTAAAGAGTTATGTGAAAACAATTGACACGATCTTAGACGTATCGCAATCTTTGTAACTGTGTGACACGGTCATTTCTCAATAAATTATATATTACTAGACCCGGCGGAAGGATCCCTGATACCTTTTTATGCATCTTATTAGGAAAATGTGGATGTTCGTGAATAACGAGAGGTGTAATAGATTATATTGAAAGGTATTACATTTCTCGTAAATGAATTAAAAAAGCGCGGGACTTCTTTTTTACATCGCAATTAAAAATACTTGATATTATGCAACGTCATCTATTATACTTGCAGTTATGTACATACTTGACGAGCATATTTTTACTTGCATTGTAGATATCAGCACGTAACAAAAATTTCGTTCGATTAACGATAAGATTTCTAAAATTTCCCGTTCAACACCTAAAGCTATCGTTCAAGTTACCAAACTCTCGCACTATTGTTGTTTAACATTTGTTGCGCTCATAATCACCTTTATCGAGAACGCATCGGTTATGTTAATTATCACGTACATAATTACCGTCAGTTATTTACATTCTGTAAATAATCACCATTCGACTAGCCAAGAAAATTTATAAAACGTTGTACCATCCTTCAGTTCCATCAGTTACGTCATAAGTGTCTTAGCCTACCGATAGATAAATTTTGTATGCACGCGGTATATAATGTATTGAATACAATGCGACTACTGTTTGAAGTTCCCTGAACGACATTACCCCCATACGCACCAGTACTGCCATCTCTCCGACTTTGCACGCACTTTTCAAACCACCCCTGTATGTAGCCGGATGTACTTGTATGTATCTGGGTGTAAGATTTGATTGTATAATAGTCGTCAACGTAAGACAAAAACATCTTTATAATCCAAATAATAGCTCCTCTCCCCTCTTCCCATCAAGTACTTTGTTCACTTTAAAATTTTCTTTTTCTTTTCCTTTCTGAGAAGGTTCGTAACGCTTGAACGAAAAAAAAAAATCGCGATGGTATTTCGTAAAACGATACACTTTTGCACGATATTGTGCATGGAATCGTAAATAGAGGAGCAACAGTTACGTATGCGTTTCTCCTCTTCAACTACGAAGGTATTCGCCATTTTCTAGTACGGAGTTCTTTATAGTTCGCAAGGCACCGGCATTCTTTTTGTTCCATCTTACACGTAGTTCGAACACGAATACCTATTTGCTATTATTGAATCGTATGCTTAGGATCTTCCGCTAAATACAATGCTTAATAATAAGCAGTTGTTTATGCAAAAATTAACGGCAGAAGATGGTTATCGGTGTAGACTATGAATACACGTTTAAAGTAACTAAATTGATTTAATTGGAGGAAATTTATTTGGGACAATCAATTATTTCATTAATTCCGCTCAATTTCTTTGTCCGTATTCAAACAAACGTTGTAGTTGGTTTAAGTATGATTGGAGGCAAGCAAATTGATTTTGCACTGCAATACGAAGATAGTGCTTCATGCCCGGGCTTCTTTGATATCTTTATAACCTTAGTTTGTTCTTCCAAACATGTTCAGGTGCGTGTTTTGGCGACGTAACACGGCTCATCAGTGCGCCGTTGTGGAAGACGATGAAATTGTCATATTACGTATATACGAAGATAGAGATAACTTTAATTTATTATTTTGAATTTGAAAAATTAACTTTTAAACTCTGAACTCTGTTGGTGGCGGAGTACCAAGAACTTTGCTTCATCTCCTTCGTCTTCCGTGATGCTGAGGCATAGCCAGCATTACCACAGCTTAGAATTAACTTTAAATTCTTCTAGACCTTTATTTTAGAATAACCATCCGTAATAACTGCCTTCTCCGTAAGCTACATGTACTGCAGGACGTACACCGTCGGCAAAGTTAGAATATCTCTTTGTATTTTTCTCTATGATTAGCTCCTAATCATATGACCTTACCGAGGATTCTGGTAGCTCTTCGAGGTATCCGTCAAAACAAAATGCAACGTATCATAATGTCATATGATGATAGCAAGCTTTCGTTTTTTACAATTTTACGATATCAGATTCTAATTAAAGACTATGTTATGCCCTGTGACGGCTTCCATAGATTCTTATATTTACGCCATCGTTGCAGTATGCAACGATGGGGTGTAATACAGGTCCTTACGGTACAGCATTTGTCATCTACAGTCACTGCGCCTTGAGATTCATATCGCACGAGATTCTTTGAGTATTTTCTCGAACGATGGCCAAAGAAAGATATTCATAATTGCATCCAGAACGACAACAGCCATTCAGGCTGTTCCACAAACAATCGATCAGGTTATACAACCGTATCTTTTACCGTTTTGTAGAATCTTCGGTGGCGTAGTGGTCTGAGGGTCTGCTGACTGTGACCGAGTTACACGTACATAGTAGGTTCGAATGGGCAAGTGATTTATCTGCTGGGTCCGCCATTGCCGCAAAAGGGTCACCCTACACAGACCATTTACACACTAAGAATGTTGGTTGTGGCAAGCTCGAAAACGTACATACCTCGTAAGCCCGTCACGATACATAAAAAAAGGTCTCGGGAGCATTTAAACGAACATAATTTCAATCTTAATCGCGATATTCCCCAAAAATCTTAAATGATCTCAATTATTTTAAAACCTAAGTTACAGAAAACCTAGAGAAACGTTGGCATGGCTCTTGCATAAAACGAGCTTGCGTCGTACGCAACGAAGAAAATAATTTTTATATTATGCGGAACTTGTTTCTCGATATTTTTTTTTTCTGAGTAAATTCCTCGGTGGAGGAACCGGCTTCCTCCCGCACACTCGGTAAACGTACTGTACATGCAAATATCTGTATATTACCGACACGATTTTCTAACATCTACTTAAATTGCGCATATTCGTAGCGTTAAACGCGAGAGCGTAACTACAAGTCTAAAGCAAATGGAGCACAATAACATTATTAAAACCGCAAGTTTGTTCTATTAGAATATACGTGTAATTAGGAATGTTGCATCTAGTTACCAATAAGGATTACGAAACTCTTGGAAAGTTTACTGCAGCTCTCTGGATGTTTTGGCGTGGCTACCTCGTATGCCGGGAGTTTACTTCGATTCGTTTGTTATTTTTGCTTTTGGTTTTGATAATTATCGAATATTCAAATTAAGATAATTCAAAGTAATGAATTTAGGTGCGATGAGACGCGCTATGAGCTGCGTGTTTATTTACGCTAATTAGAAAACAAACAGCAGCATATATAAGTAGGGAAACAAGCTTTGGTTCCTCCACAAAAACATTAAAACTTATTCCAAAGTCAATTACAGACTGCGAATGATTATTACAGGATAAACAAGAAGTAACGTTTTCATTATGTAAATACTTGAGAACCAAGCTCTTTTACATTTAAATAGGGTAACAAACTTTAACTGGCTAATTGTCTAAAGGCCGTACAATAATTTATTGCGCAAGACCTCTACTTCCTCGCCCGTTCGATGGGTAACTTTATTGTTTCTAAAGACACAACGACGGAAACAGTTTTCTTATTGCAGAATCAAAGTCTCTGCTCGGAAAAGCAATCGACTCTACCAGTTCATCGGAAATAACTCCAACTTTGTCCCTTCTTCAAATAGAACATCTGGTATATTCTTACATTTTTGGAATCTACGAGCCATTCCGCATCTAAATGCACCGTTTTAGAAAACAAAATACGTCCGTTTGCTTGTTTTTAGGGGGTTGGTTGAAGGTCTCATTGTAGTTGATCATCTCGTTTGAAGCGCGAATGTGAAAAACAGAATACAACGTAATTTATGCGAACTTACGCTAGGTTCAAAACAGCATGATTCGAGTGCCGCATAATAAAAAAACAGTGGATGTCTTACAAATGGACTTCTGGTGCAATAAAAATATAAAGATGAGGAAGGAGATAGTGTCTTACTTCGAAGTCTATCGAAGGAGATGAATCGGAACAGCTGTGGTCGAAGTACCATCTTACGAAAAACAAATTCGAACCTTATAAAATTAAACGAAGCGATTACAAAAGGCGTTTAAACTATTGCAAGGGCGCTCTAACTTTTTAAATGAGCAAACAACCTTTCTTGTGATGCTTCTGGGATAAGTGAAAAAAAATAACAAACAATCCATTCATAATGGTGAACGTTTACCTATCTCGTATATTTTCTACTGTCGTGACAAGCATGTAGAAAAAAATTGGTTTTACTAAGATGATGCGTTGATATTCCACAGGTGCTTCGCTTTTAAAAACCCAACGTTCGAGTCGTCTCCGGAGAACTAGAACGGTCGATTGTTCTTCAATCAATTACAAAACTCTAAATTTACGGCAAAAAAAAATTAACTGCTTCGTCCTTGTACCTTTAGAAATAGAAAGGTTACGGCATCAAGCTGAACAGCTTGTATACAGCCTATTATAATGCACGTTATATAAATGTGCATGCACCATTATTATTTGCGTATTACAATTAAACCAAACCAGTTTTAATTTCAAGCGAAAGTGATGTGTTTTCGTTCATGAAAATATTCCTACAGGCAAGTACACAAAAGAACTGGTTTTAATTGAGTACGCTTAAGAGCAACAGAAATGCTGCTAATAGAATTAAATTGGATATTGTAAGAGATTTCCAAAAGCTCGTAGTTAATTACATCATCAATCCTTAATTAAGATTATAATTCTACGAGCCTGATCAGAGAGTACAAACAAATAAGCAATATTGCTTCGAATCGATAATGAAAATCCAATGAATCAATACTTTCACCGACGGTGCCCCTTTCCTTTATCCGCATTGTGATACATTCTAAATCCAAAAATACCCATAATGGGCACTTAGTGACTCTGATTTCTTATTATCATTATCATCAAGAACCCTATTCGTTATAGATGTTGTATGCTGATTTTATCTGTAAAAATTAATCAGTTTATACAATTACAAGTTTATCAATAAATATGTCCAATTAATGTTACACTTGGCAATAAATTGATGGAGTCGTAAATTTTTAAATTCAATACGCGTAATCTTCTCGCGTAATTTACGCGGGCCAACATACCTAGCAAGCTAATCAAACGAAGCTAGAACGCAAACTAGGAACTACAGAAGCCAAGCTAAAGTAAAAGCCGCAAACACGGGAAAGCTAGAATAAGAACTAGAAGCGAAATTAGGACGCCAACTAACATATCTGCAGAACGCCAATATCCGAACATTTACAACGAGAGTTCGAACCAGCCTTGCAAACAACATAAGCACACACTCAATCGCGACTTGAAGAGCTTCAAGAGCGACAAACAACCCACGAAAAATACCAATCTCGAAGAACATACAAAAATTCAAGACGTCGAAACATCATATCGCCCATTGGAGAAACTGTGAAGATCTGCGATATAAACATCAAGCAGACTCAAGAGGGAATAGGTGAAGTCGGATAATAATACGTAAGGAAGAAATTAGGGATGATAGAGAGGAAACCCGAGAGAGGTTCTGTAAATTTGCTCTCGTATTTTTTTCGGTATATACTGATTTCATCAGTACATCGTTGCAATTAGGGTAACATGTGAACTGTATTTGTACGTTTTTCAAATGCTCGCAGTCTTTCGAAATCCACGCTCCATCTCTCGGTTTCCAAATTATTCAATCATCTATACAAGTGAACATCGATAGCTCCAGCTATCTTGGCAAACAAATCGAATAAACGTAATTGATTTTGTTGGTTATAAACACATTTCGCCGAGGCGAAGTAAATGAACGGTTTGTCGACGGAGGATACGTCGTAGGCAACGGGGTTGGCCTAGCGTTGGCTTCTTTCCGAGCCGACCGTTGATATTTACGCCTACGTTCCGTTCGATTGAACGCGCGAAGCTGGAGGTCTCTCGCTAAATATTTAGGGGTATTGATTTTTGTTTAGTTAGAAATATTTACTAGCATTGTAAAGCGCTAGGGCGTATATTAATCGCGTACGAGAAACTCCGTAATTTCGTCTAAATTAATTTGCAAATTTAATCGGCGCATCGATCCATTCGTTATCGGAAACGAGAGAAACAACGTCCGAATCATTTAGTTGTGAGTGAATAATAACTAATGGATAATTATAGACGTTCCCCGGCGGCTCCGCCATTATCTCTGGACGCTTATTGCATCGAAATGCGTATTATTAAAAAAAAAAGAAAAAAGAATGCAATAGTTCAATGTGAACGTACTCGGAATCCGTTCACAAAGCAAACGTTAGTTGATTATCATCTTTTTTGCTTGAAATTCGTTGAATATGTTGGCACTCATAAAGGAGATAGGAAGGAGATAAGCCTTAACAGCGAGGTCGTTTTTCATCATAGTGATAAAGATGTTGGAATAAAACAATTAGATCAGCGGATAATGCAGGATACAAATCTTTTTTTTTTAATAAAGTTCCCCTTTTTATCACAAGTGAAGTAATAACTAAAGAAGACAAAAGCGGGTGAAACCACCACCCTTTCGCAGCGACCAGACAGGCTCGTGTTTTGCTGACTCTCGGGGAAACCAATAGGTAACACGAACCCTTTCTTATGAGACGAACAGACACGAGTCCGTCTAGTCGCCGCAAAAGAGCAGCAATTCCACCCGTCTTTGTCCTCCCTAGTAATGACGGTGTTAATCGTACGCAAACTACTTCCATATTACATAACCAATAACACCTTTGGGCATATTTAACATGAATAATTCATTTTTTTTTTATCTATTCTACGAGTTGCGAAACTGATTCGCTTCAATATCTGAATACATCAATAATAATTTTGCACGGTTGTTTTATAATGCTTTGGTGGACGTCGGAGTGTATAAATAAGCACCTAGAAAATTACAGCTTAATGCTGTAACGCCATTGCACATGAGAGTGTAAGGCGATCTTTTTTTTTGCGCGTACGACCTCGAACGTTCCCCGCGATCATAATCCTCTGAACTAAGTAAATAAATTGTATTCCATTATCGTTACAACAGTGTCATTAACATCAGATCTAGATTGTATACATTACTCTTGTACGATTTTTTTTTTTATTTTTATCTAAGTATATTAACGATTTCAATGCCTTAAACAAATAAGTTCGATGTGATTTTTAAGTGCCACTAGTACGTTTCGACAAAAGTAATTAAGCGATATATAAATATGCATTTATCTATTTGAGAGATACATGCGTATTTTCGATTTTCTTGTTATATTGGTCTATAATAAGAAGTGAACGTACCCGGCGATTTAAGCAAGAACGTAAGAGTAGTATTTAGATCGATTTCGTCAGAAGTATCTTGAAAGGTCTCCCGACTTTACCTAAACAGCTGCGGCTTCGCCATCATTGAATTGTAGAATCACGGATTTTATTCGTTGGATAATAAAATGCCGCCTTCGTCCATGTTCGGGAGATTTGAAGATCGCTTCCTTAGTTTCATCGGGCCAAAATAACATCCACGAAAATATGTCGCAAAATTAAAGATGTTTCAGGTGTGCTGTATATATGAAACCGGTCATGATGATTTCTATTAAGATGACCTCGCACAGAGGCAACCTTCATCCTTTAATCTTTCGACATCTTACCATTTTTTTTTTTTTTTTTTTTAGAAATTAGGTATTACTTTCAATTTGTATCTGTTTTAACGATGAGTTCTTCCCTGAAAAGGTTTGCCTCCCGATCAACCCTTGCATTGCGAAATTTGCATCACGTTAGGGCTCCTATTGACTTTGATTTTCCTTTTATATCTCAATATATGGACGATCCATTCGTCACTTTAGCTTTAACAACAGGACGAAAGCTAGAAACTGAATCAAAAAAAAAAAAAAAAAAACACCAAAGCCATTAAAAATGCCAACAACTGCATTAAACTAGAAGCCAACCAGCTCAGATCGTTAACTTAACATTAAATCTTTTCGTCGAGATTAAAGATAACACGAGAGGACGTAGAGTAGGTCACTTTTCATTTTTGACGTATTCAAGTAGCCTCCAATGAGTCTTAAATTATCACGTGGAACTTTAAAACGTACCTCCATAAAGATTGGAGTAATTAAATGATTATCGAATCTATTCTTATCGTGTTCTTCTGGATATAATTGTCCAACAGGACCAAAGCAAAATTATGTCGCGAATACGGCTCAGGTGGCTAAACGTACGATAAGCAGGTGTTTTTCGACGAGCGTATTTGTAAGAGACGGCAATTAGTTGCCGTATAATGCCAATTATCTTTTTCTTCCAAAATAACACGGTTAATAAATGATTAAAAATAAAAGGCTGAAATACAAATCACGTTAAGAAGCTGGGTTATTTATAGACGTATAAGATAATGGAAATTACTATTAAATAATGTACGTATAATGCGCTATTCACGTTTAATATCATGAAAATAATTCCCGTATTAAGATAATGTGTTATAATAGCGATTATTTTATCAAAATTGTACGACATGGTGATTTTATTATCTTATTTCGGTAAAATACAAGCTGATTTCAGCGTATTGTAAATAGATAGATAAAGTATACAGGTCAATGTTTTTCATGTGATTCATCCAATTTCCAAAATTAAACCGGTTTGGGAAGCTATATTAAAGTCATCTACACACAACTCATTTCTTCCAACTATGGTACTTTAATTGCTTCCCAAGTCTGTGCCGAGCATGCTCTGTTGGACCAACTCGGTCCTCATTTCAGAGTGTTCAGCTGGAACTCTTGCAAATACTAAGTAACAATGGCTGCGATGTAAGGTCCCGCGTTACCATTCATCAAATTTTCACCGATGTACGAATGCCATGACAAGATCTACTAAACTCACACGATCAGCGATCCTGCACCATAAGGAACTCTTTCGATAATGTTACGTTGGGCGTATCTTTCACTCGATCGTCTTCCTTCATCGTCGCATCAACGAATCCGAGCAAAAGCCTTCAAGCTACTTTGCTTAACAACGGACCTTGATATACGTGATGGGAAGCTTAGCTTTGTAATTTTACTGAGCTTAGCTTCACTTATTGAAGGTTGCTTATAATCTCAGATGATCTCCAAGCGCGTAGCTAACAATAATTCGTTTGAGTTGTCCCCGAAACCTTTTGTATTGTCACGTCTGCCATTGCCATCGTACAACAAGAAAGATACGATACGATGATTTTAAAACATTCGGCATTTCGGCCACATCTCAATACCAGAGTCACGAAGTCTGCTCTGATTATCTCAACTCCCGTAAGATGTCGCACCTTGGCTTAAAATTGATTACCGACAATAAACGTTGGCGTAAGGAAACAAATTCTTCTCCAGATTAGAGGGTGTATGGAGAGATCCTGAAGCAGCTCAAACTCACGAAATGGTATTGGACGTTTCGATGACATTGTAGCAAACAATGCGACGTATAAGGAAGACCCGATTTTTATTTTTTTTTTTCCTGATGGAGCTGAACAAAAAGGAAAGCGCAAGGGCAATCTAATAATTTTTCAAAGTAAATCTAAATTACTGAAAGATATCGCTTCCATCGCAATCTCCTTTAGCGATAAACCTTAAATTAGATTTCAGTTCTAATGAATCGGGCACAAAGCGTACATTTTCTCCATAAACTTTTATAATTTTCCCAGCGGTTTTACGAGACTTTAATTGTGAAAGGAAAATAAACGTAAAACAGAATCTTAATAGCCTTTTGTACTCTTATATCAATGAATTACCTACGTACGACTTTTATTTTTAAGTAGATGGAATTTTAGTGTTTATATTTACTTCATTGCATTTGGTAACAGTAAAATATCGCATTGTAACCGTTTACAGGTGACCTTCGTATGTGTATTCTTAAAATTCGAATTGATATCCTCGCGGAAAGGGCGAAATATGAACACGGCACTATATCCATCTTTTCGGGAAATTAAAAGGATCGTGATTTCTCTGATTCTTTCGAATCAAAATTAAGACTGTCGTTAAAGCCTTTTTTTACAGAAGAAAATGACATCACCGTGCCGGCTATATTGTTATATAAAATGTGTAATATGAAAGAATTCGTGGCCCATTACATGATGGTTAAATAGAGGTTCGGCTCGGTGACGAGAGGTCAGGGAAGTTCGACATCGACGTCGGCACACCGTTAATATTTCTAATGTTTATAAATAACCTTCAAATTGTATATAATGAGTAAGGAAAGTTTTCTTATGCGGATGACTCATGCATTGCGGTATTTCGACGAATACAAGCTTTCTCAAAAAAATATAACAAATCGTTGTTACAGAACTTTGCGACAAATATTGGAAGTCGCAAGTAACTTCTTTAAATTTTAATAATCATAGCTTAACTCTTTCTGTTAGATACATAATTTGATGTTCTCTTCTACGTTACAACTTACGTACTTTATGCACGATTTAGAGTCCAACACTTGGTGTAAGATACGCAAAATTCTATGTATTGATTGGTTACATTCCCAAGCGGTCGGATTCTAGGCAGAAAGGATCTAAAATTGGAAAAATGCTATGAAAAGCGCTTGAAATTAAGAAGCGATGTTGAAAAATAATGGAAAGCTTCTCAAGATTGCTTGCTCTACCAGTAAAAGTAAATTAAGCGAATGTGACGTTTTTACCAGAACTAAATTATTGAAAAGGTTTGTTTATTTGGACTAAAAAAGAAATGTTACATAGGAC
The DNA here is from genome assembly GCA_020654165.1 of Oryctes rhinoceros. NCBI lineage: Eukaryota > Metazoa > Arthropoda > Insecta > Coleoptera > Scarabaeidae > Oryctes > Oryctes rhinoceros. Next base: position 948,997 of record JAIOKQ010000548.1, on the reverse strand, counting down.
CGCCGCTACTCTTACTTAATATAAGTATCTCTCTGCCCAGCATTTCTAGTATTTGAACAAACTGGCAGATGTGAGCTAATATCAAAAATTCAATGTCGACCTTTCGTCTCAGGTGAAATAATCAAAGAACGGAAAAGGGCAAAATTAATCAATTAATTAAAAAAAAGAACGCTTTTGATTTTTGGCTATTCTTTATTAGCCGACCACCACAACAGTTTAATAACCTTGGCTTTTATTTCGGGGAACAAGGACAATTTCGCCTTTATTAGATTCCCGATTGGTAAGATTAAATGGTGCACTTGATGAAATTTTATACGCCTTTTTGTTTTCGTTTCATTATACCGCGTTAGGGGCGCCAACTTACGCAACCGGTCGAATTTACGCAGTTCGCTTTTAATTTTTTTAATTATATATATATACGTTCGCAACAATTGTATTAGCAACAGTACGACCGTAAAGAATCGAATCTTAATAGAACGAACAAAAGCAATCGAAGCATGTCTAAATGCCGGAATTCTCTAAATTTTCCCGTTTATTCGCGTACGACCGACATCTCGCTTTCAAAATTTCGTAATCGCCGTTAAATATTAAATTTTATTGCAACAATAGGCAATAATTCACTACCTTATCTTTATTAAACGTTGACGTAAGTGATTTTCTGTAAACACCGTTTTTAAACTCGATGAAGAAATTTCATAATTCCTTTCTCTTCAATAGCGACGGATAAATTTTCCCGTTTAAATTATATGTATGTGCGCGCTCTCATACAACACGTCCTTTGATGTTGTGAGAAGAAGTGAAAGTAAGAAGCGTTCTAATAAATTCTGCAATAAATGCAGAATTTATCGAAGAATATTATCGACTTTTATGAACGGCTTACCTTATTTATAGTTTCGCGATTCTCCGTAGCGGTTAGCTCTAGTAACACACTTTATTCTTAAGTATAGGTTTGGAAATCCGTAGATAATTAGAACGAATTATAAAAAAAAATGCGTTCGCTAATCTTCGTATCGCAATAGACGGCGTCGGGACTTCCGGGAATTGGTAGATCATTATTTTGTAGGAGCGATTCGCGGGAACATAATGCGAAAACAATTTCACACAACGGCGAGCAATGCTTTCGTAACATAGGTCGTCGGCAAACAATCTAATACGAAGATAATCCGCAAGTACGGATGTGCAAATTATATAAAGATGTTTCTGCTTTTTCTGCTTCGAAGTAGAAAGATTGTGGCTTTGTCGATGTTTAAGAACGGGTATTTTTTTTATAACGAGCGCATGATTTAAAGTTATATAGAAGCTTGAAGACTGTCCCACAAGTTCGTAGTTACTGAACGCTGCAATTTCTTTAGCAGAACATGCTAACGTATATCCGAATCGCTTGCTTCTATGAACAATGCTGCTTTCAAACATTAACGTTTATTAACGTGATTGTCTCTGTGTTCCTCAAACGTACTTAAATTAACGAATTAAACATTCCTTTTTTGTTTCTTAACCACCAAGTGATAGACTTAAGCGAGTAAACGTTAATTGTAATTAATCTGGGCGGCTTTATGCCGAAACATTTCCGAAACGAAGATAACCAGCTAAACGCTAACATTTGCGCCAATCCACCGGCCTCTTCGTGAGAGAAAATCTTAACGTAGATTGTAAATTGTGCAGTTCAAAGTAGCACCAGAGCGCCCAGATTCGAAGAAAAGGTATTAAAAAGAGTACGAGGAAGATATCTTTAGAAGTAGGTGCTTCTCATAGTGCGATATGGAGAATTCCTCACGAACTCTAATACTTCATCCCCGTCACATACAAGGTTTTGAATGTTATTATCTAACTGGTTTCCACGACTGTGCAGCATTACAAACTTCCATGATGATCGTCAATGGAAGCCATCATGTAATATTTGGGCTAGCATTGTTGGCGACTATTTAATAAGATCAATGTTTTTATCAAACGCATTCAATGGGCCAGACTAAAAAAAAATTGAGGACGAAGTAGAGAGCTTCTTCACCGAAACGAATTTTTCACGGGAACGTAGAGATAATAATTAAAAATGTTACCGTTCTTATTCCACACCGCTTACTGCGTGACGATGCCGAAGCAAAACCGTAAAATTTTAACTCCGTCTATTCTAACTACTTATCCAAACGGAGACCGGAGAACAACGAGACGGTGTTAAAACTGAAGCAAAGGTGGGCGAATTGAACAATTTCACTTCGGTTACTGAAAAGCATAAGATTCCGCGCTACGGTGTTGCCGGTAGCGGAAGAAAGACAGGAAGCGTATGAATAGACCGTTTTTAACGTACTACTCCCGTTGCATTGTTTTACAATGTCACGTCAGCCCCTTATTATGCGGGGAAAAATGTGAAACAAAGCATGAACGGAGCAGATTTATTCATCATTTCAGAGGCTGTGAACGACGAGACGAGAATATATATTGGAAATTATTATCGCGGGTGTAGCCGCGTTAATTTCAAGTCGTACGACGGCGGTGGAGGGGGAGATTTCGTTTTTACATCGAAGCCGCGTGACAGGATTTGAATAATTCCAGGGTAAATTCTCAAGGACCTCTCCTGTCAAGGCGGTAATTATAGAAGCCATAAACATCCAACGCAGAACATCGTTCGCGTAATGAAACGAAACAGATGCCTCACTTTCCTATGTACGAAATAACGATGCGCGTCCTAAGATTAATTTTCTCGTTACGTCTCTGCATATGCATGGCGATTATTGCAGATGTCGAAACAATGGCAATTATTTAAAAGGCCCTCCTAATTTTATTCCGACCTTTTCAATAAGTGCGGCGATGGTAGAATATAGAATAATGTAACAACGCAAGATCTTTACGTTTTTAGGCAGAGCTAACATTGCGCCTAGGTTTTTTGTTTTAAGCTAATTGAGCTTAAGTAAGAAGAGTTTACGTTTAAATAAATCCGATCAATTATCTCAACCGTAGACTTGTAATAATTACGTTATCTTGAAAGGAACATCAAAATTTAGAAAAGCCAATTGTAATATAACATTAATAACGTCTCGAAACTAGAGATTAAGCCTATCTAAATAAAGAAAGATAATTTTTATTAAGCCCGATAAATCGCTAAATCTCTTTACTCGCTTTTACAGATTAAAGATACTGATATCTTTTGAGGAACAAAAGATCAGACGAACAGCTGATCCATGCTGGCATTGTACCGTACGGAATATCGGTTTCAAGCATTCAAAATTCGAACTAAACATATTCACGCCGTTTCATCTTTCGTTTCCACCGTCTTAATTATGAAACGAATAACGTAATCGAAAATTAATGAGGATCTGCCACGGCTCCGTATATACGCAGACGCTCATCAGCTTAAAGATGATGTTACAAAGTCGCGGGTAACAACTACTCGAAAATACTGCGCTACTAATCTACGCTTGCGTATTAAGAGCAAGTCTCTTATTCCGTCAAATTAACTCAAAAAATATAATTATTACAAAATTAAATAACAACCTCCCATTGAATCAATTTTTTTTTTCAAATAGGCTGCTTCTGGATGAAGCGATAAGGCTTCTACTTTGCCCTTTATTATTCTGTCCAAAATTTCACTGCGGCAAATACTGATGAATAGTTCCCGTAAACAGCGTTCATCTCAGCTTCAATTTGCATTGGCGTATTGCCTTTCGAATGGGAGAATCTAATAGCAGCTCGATATTCGATTTTTATAGCCTAAGATAGACGTATCTAGCAATACTAATTTATTTTTCAATATTTCGCATATTTCTACATTCGTAAATATTACAATTAATTTTACGTATTCTTCATAAAACATGCCGTACACACCTATCCCTTCAGCGGTTTTCGAAATATTAACATCCAAGCAATTTGAACAATTTATGTACAATATACGAAAAATAATCCGATTTTCTTTCGTTTCTAGAACCGTAACAAGACGGTGGATCCCCAGGAAAGATGAGGTCGTTAGAAATGACGACACCTTGGCATGAAGAGGAGGAAGACGTTGAAGTCGAGGACATGGAAATAACGAAGCACAGAGACGATCTGACGGAAAGTAGTAGCGACGAGGCCACAGGCAGAAAGATTGCCAGGCGGAAAAATGGAGGTGAGCATTAAAAGGAAAGCCGTTTGTTTCCCATTTCTCCCGATTTCGTCTCTGTTCTTCCTATTTTCCTATTTATACGAAATTATTTCCCTTGACGTGCGAAGTACTTGGCGCGTGAAAACGCAAAGTATTGGATTGGATCGCATACTCGAAAATTCTGTTAAAAGAAGAATATTAGATATATATATATATATCGTTCTTGCGAGATAACTTGATGGCATAAATACATAATTTGGAAAGCGCAAGACGCGCGTGTGAAACGGGTCAAAAATACTTATTTATTATTGAAGATGGGGAGGTAGGTTTAAATTTGAGAAAATCGTTGAATTTTGTGTTTGCTACGAACCTGAAGAGAAGATGGGCCTGTGACGAATGACAACGTACGAAATTAAAAAAAAAACGACGAAAAACCAACTCCTCTTCTTTTACCTTTAACACCCTTATTTAGCCTTGCAAAGGAAAATTAAAAGCACATTTTCAAGGTCGCTTTCGACTTAGTCTAGCGATCCGGTAACCTTTCTAAATTATTTTTTCAAGTTTGGAAAAAGGAGAAACTCATAGAAGGCCAGGTCTGACGAAACGAAAAAAAGGGGCACCAATTCGTACCTTAAATGAAAATTAACAGATTATCCTGTATATTCGGAAATATTTCTGAAAGATACAGTATGATGTCCATTAATAAATTAATAAAGACGTCCTTCCTTTTGTAACCTTAAAGTTTTATTCCGTCTGAACCACGGACTTTAGGAATCTAGTCCTCGCGTCCTCCACGTAAAACGATGTAACCAGATTTGCTGTAACATTAAAATTTAGTTAGCCTACACGTCGCCCGTTTCTATCGGTAGCTCCGTCTAAATTATGCAAATGAACGTATGTACGTGTGGAAAATACATCGAATATGGAAGAAAATGGGCTGAAAAACATTCGCGCATAGGCGACTTGTTCCGGCGCGCGCAGTTTTCAGGAAACGGCCGCTCATAAATAAATTTCGCTTTGCGCCGGGCGTTTTTAAATACGGGAGACGTACGAGGGCCGGTTAGGGGGCTTTTAGAGTGGTGTCGGCGCCAGACGCCCTCCGGGTGTCTTCCGTCTGATGTTCGAACACACTGAAACGAAATGTAAATAAAGTTCCGACAATAAGCGCCGATCACATTCGCCCCTGCACGAAGAAAGTTAATCATTTCCCAGCCTGAACAGTTTTTCCTATTTTCTCGTATATTGAGCGAACTTCGTACTAGATACTCTTGGTCGTTTTAATAGATAAATTAATCAAAATAAATTAATCAAAACTCTTATTGTAACTCTTGTTGAAGTTGAAACAACGAAGTCACTTAAATTTGTGTATTGGCGACTTTTTCCTTTAGATCGACGCGACAAGAACAGGCGGAGCAATTCTTCTCAATGTTAGAATACTTACAAAGGTAATATCTACAAAAAAAAATCTCGATTGACATTTTTATAAGAAGCTCCAAATTTATTTGCTAGGGCGAAGATGGTTTTTCCTTCGGGCGAATGATTAGATTGCAAAAATCAAGCTAGAGCGCGTTCAGACTCGCCCAAAGGGCACCATTACGATGTAATTCTAAATTAAATTAAGCGTATTATTTACATCGCGTCTATAGGATGTAGTTTCAGCGACATATTTCAGCACTCTATCGTCGGTAATGCTTCTAATATCGGACACCGTAACTTATACTTGTGTAAACAACTTTATACGAACAAACAAAAATCTTATTTACGGTGACATTAATGGCAAAACTTGTTATTACCGGTTTCTTTGAAAGGACTTTTTTAATCGCCAACCGACTTGACAGATTAAAACTTTGAATTGAACGACAATCGCCAAGAAGGAAGAACCCATAAAGATGAGAAATTACGTAACTGATGATCAACCTAGATTATGTCCATTATTAAGTAGTTACGAGACATCGTATAGTCTGCGCTGCTATTTTTAGCTAAGATGTCTCTAGTTGAAAGATATTTTCTTGAAAAGGAAAAATCTAGCGCCTCTTGCACGTGCCGAAGCTGAATTTTCTTATAATTTCGTGGTGTTTTTCAATTTCTTGTTTGCGTGAATGTTGATTTTCCTTTACTTCATCGGTTCGGTCGCGACAAGGATGCGAAATCGGCGAAAACAAGTAATACGGGCAAAAGGAGTTAAATCAAACCAAGTGTACACATAAGTATCGACAACCTCCACATAGTAATTATTATAATTAGTTCGGGGCGGCCGTTTCGAGGACACGAATCAACCGGTGGCCAAATGAACTGAGAAAATTTTTCGAAAAACTAAACGTGCTATCCATACTTCCTACAAAAAATATTCTTTTTAAGTGCCTATTTCTACCTTTCTGCACGTCTCGAAGCTACGGCGTGCGAAAAAATAACATGACCGAGAAGAAATATCGTTTACGAGTACCTGTTCTGTCTTAAAACTACGACACGCGAAAAATCTTTATGTATCATAAGCGTTTACGGTTCGAATCCGTCGTCGGACGTACTTTTTTTTTCGTCCCGATATTATTTTTATCGTTATTTTATGCAGCAAATCGAGCAAACTTTCTCAACGATTTGTCACTTGAAAAATTTAAATAAAATTGGTTATTTCCTTTTTTTGATAATAAAAAAAAAACTAATTTACCGAAAAATTTCACATTGTCAACAATAATTAAAGATAGCTACGGAACCGCGTACGCGATATTCGTCCCTGTGTATGCAATGGGCAGTGCCTCTTCGCTTACTGGTAATAACTGTGACTCTTGGTAGCGACCCTCCTGGCGATGGTGATCAGCTTTATATACTCAGGTCACACTTAAACCGCTATAATGAATGTGGTTAATGTCTTAACTTCGTTGGGCACCTAACATACCCTATCTTGCAGCTATACTATCAAACGGAAGCTCCATTATGAGTACATCAACGAATTAAAGGTGTTTGATAGTATAAGTCGGTGATAAAAATTATTCTTGATTTTGAATTTCCCCAGAACCTAGTTCTTTTTAATAGTCGCTCAACTGTTTAGAATTTATTTTGTTTCTCTCGAAAGACTCTAAACTTACTCTACTTAGCTTTATAAATATGTATATAACAATGAATATATTTCATGGCTTCTTTAACAGGCTGGTACATGCACCAACTACGCGATCATGCTCGATTTCTGAAAATAGAAAACGAAAAACACGCACATGCCAATTTAGTGCTTCCTCCTCCGCCTACTCTCCTTCCACTAGTCCTTCGCACCATTCTCTCCCCCGCACCCCTCGCCCTAATTTGTTAGAAAATTAATGAAGGCGGTGGGAGACGTCAGTCGGACCACCGTCGCTCCCGACAGCAACCCCCAGAGAGGCGGCAGAACCGAACTGAAACGACGGAATTCATTTTGCAGGCAGCGCTTCGAGCGGGGGCGGCTCCAGCGGCAGCACAACGCGACGGCGAAAGACCTGCATCAGCGCCAGAGAGAGAAACTTAAGAAGACTGGAAAGCAATGAACGGGAGAGAATGAGAATGCACTCGCTCAATGACGCGTTCGAGGTGAGGGATGATCACTTACTTATATTAATTTCATCTCGAGATAAATGTTTGAAACGATCAGCCTGAACGCTTCTGAAACGGCTTGTTTACACTTCTAAAATTGCTTTTCCCGCTTCGTAGTCGGATGAAAAGCCCGTTTTTTAAGGTTTTGATTTGAATATTTTCATTTCCTATATTGGACGACTTGGGGCGTAAGCATACTCGGCGTAATTTTCAACAAACTCACTTCAAAATTACAAAAACTAAGTTAGTATGCCTAGTTACGTTACAAATTTTTCATGATTTACTAAATATAATGTGTATTTAACCAAAAAAATTATGCTAAAACAGCTACCTCATAGCGTTAATGGAATCGCACACAATAAAAGCAATAGAGACAAGAAAAACACTAGCTTTATACCAGATGACATCAGCGCGGCTCTGGGTACGTTTCCTCCATCTAACACCTAAGTAATGTAATCCGCGAAACAAATAAGAGTGTTAGGTGGAAAAAATACACTCGGAGCCACGCTGATGGCACTATCAGGTAGACACAAGCATGTCGTTTTCTGAAGTTAATGCAGTCAACTTGTCATTATTTTATAATACGTGCATCGTTCAGAGTTACAGTCTTTGGCCTAGCCGCTTTAACGATATATACACGGTGCAAATATATTAAGTTAGGGTTCGTCAAACAATTCTTGCTTAAGCACATTTTACACAGGTTGAATATGGAAATCACTCAATGTCGTCTGTTACAACCACAACATAAACAAAATCGATATTACGCAACCATTATGAGTAAACGTTACTATTAATGCGGCGTAAACAAATTAAGTGGCCGTTTTTTTCATGCACAAAAGGTATATAATCTATTCTTGGAAGCGCAATGATTTCTTGCGCGATGCAACAATAATATGCAAAAATCTGTTTATCCGAATCGTCCGCTAAAATCAAACGCGTACAACATCGATAAGCCTTGAACATACAACCGCATCTCGCGGTACGGCGGATGGCGAAGGATACAATTACAATTCGGTGAATACCCGCTAATCTCTTCGTTCTATTTGTTTCAGCAACTACGAGAAGTAATTCCGCACATCAAGATGGAAAGGAAACTGTCGAAAATAGAGACGTTAACGTTAGCGAAAAACTACATAATGGCCCTAACAAACGTCATCTGTGAAATGAGAGGCGAAGAGAAACACTATACGTAAGCTTCTTTTTTTTTATTTAAAGGTGTATTTATTCTCCAAACAAAGACTGAAGTAAAATTTAAGGCAGATGTGACGTGAACTTGTGTAACTTCGCAGGACGATTATTTGCAGAATAACGCAACTAATGTTCCGAAAACTTTCATGATAAGCAGTAAATAAGGTTGACCGTCCATCAATAGCACAAAGTGTCATCGTTGCTTATCTGCGCCTTCGAAAATATGCGTGTTGCCAAGCGAACTTATTAAGTACACGTTTTTAATTTAAAGATAGGTTACGGCAATGCAACTATTTTAAACGTGTTTACTTGCTTAGAAGCCAAAATTTACGCACTGAAAGAATATATCTTTTCATTTCCCCGTAATTATCGTTAGCTAAAGAAATAAAGCTCCCGAGGTAAGGAACGCACATCCATGTAATGTTATTTACAATTATTAAACATAAAAAAAATCTAAAACATCAGATTGTTAGTTAATAACTACGTGTTCAATCTATTTATATTCCACCTCTTTAAATTACCAAACCCATTTGATGCTGATTCAATACGTTACGCAAACACCCATCTCCACAGAGCGTTCACATAGATATAAAACAGTTTGTTTGATATCCGAGTATTTCATTTATTATCGACTGTCCGTTATTGAACTCTGTGATTGTTTTCACAGACGAGAATACTAAAATTATCCAATCAACTCCTTGATGACACATGTTCTGTGCATAATGCGCGTATTCCAGCAAGCGCGATTTAATAAACAACGCGCTCTTTAATTTGTACGTACCCAATTGCCATTATGACAACATGCGGGAGCTGCGAGTCAGGTCTCAATGTCGTTCTTAAAAGTGCGCGTCGTGTTAGCTCTGGAATTTTGTGCTCTTTCGAGTTAACGCCTAAAGAAACTCTTCGATAGAATATCGCGACCTACTTTCTTTTCATTGAATTTAATTTTAAGGCTCCGGTGCTAGAAGTTAATTACGCGTTTCAATTTTGCGCCGATCGGCTACAACTGGACATTACAGATTTCCCACATCGTTGATTTCGAAATGGGAAGGACGGTTTATGATTCGAGCATTAGGTCATGTTGGCGTAGTACGCATAACAATAGTGTAATCCTGACTGGTTACATTGCACCCAATAGATCCCATCCAGTTATTAACATTACATAACTACCGAAGAAGTACCCTTCTGGTTACTTCATAAAGGAATCGATAAAACTTCAAGGGAGGATGATCGATAAATTGTTGTAACGTCTTCCTTTTATTTCAGATTCCAAGATGTGGATGACGACAGCGCAGTAGACTTAGAAACAACGACTGACGACAACAGCAGGGAACAAAACAACAATTCGATGTTCCAACAGAATTTGGAATCGTCGCAGGAGAATTTAATGAATTCTCGCTGAGGCGCGTCGCAAGTCTCCCCCGCTCCACGTTTCAGATCAATTATTACCGAATCCATCGCAAGCGGCAATGTATAATATTCTTTCTCGTTTCTGTCTCTCAAGTTCTACAATTTATTTGACTTATATTAAGTTCTACTATTAATTGTATAAAATTAAGCCCTTTAAGTTTTCACATCGGATGAAGTAAAAGACCGCGTCGCGCATAATAGATCGACTCTAGCGCGTAGAAGATCCAATACGCTAGTTATGTAAGTTAGTTACGTTGTAGTTAGCTAAGTGACGGATGTATAAAGTTATGTCTGAATATAGCATCTCTCTGCTCCGTTAAATCGGGTTGTTAAACAAGAAACAATGTAGATAAGTGACGTTACGAAAGATTGTTTTGTGTTGTGCGTGAAATTCTATGTCTGTTTGTGTGAATGTTGAAGCAGTATCTCAGCAACAGTTTGATTGCGAGTGATTGACAAATTTTACGAATGAATGTTCGATATTAATTGAAGATTATGTACTTACGACGATTTAATAATGTAAAAAAAATTATAAGGAAGGCACGCCTTACAGGGATATGTTTATGTTATTTATAAATTGATTGAATAGATATGTTCAAGAAGTATAGTTAATTCGTCGCGATCGTCAATAACGGTACATTCTTCACATCCGCTCCCTGCCCTTCCGCCAAATATCCAAAATGTGAATACGTTGAGTTTTAGGCATTTCTATTGACAACAAAAGGAATAATAACCTCTACCAAACGAAACAATAAAATGAATGTGTGAAGTAACAAACCTTGCAGCGTATCGTAGACGAAAAATTGGAATTATTGACACAAGCATACAGCAAAAATAACAAAACAGGAACTTCTCACATTTTTTTTTGCTAATGCGGAAATTTCATCAGGAAAGTAGACTGTCGCGTTTGTTTACGATAATCCTCGAGAAATATTATGTACGTTGACATGTCGTGCTATTTTAATGAACTCATTCGAGTTTTCCTCGTTCGTATTACGGCAATGATGCTTGAATCGCACCTACGCAAAGGGGATATTTGACCCTTTCCGAGAAAGTTTGTCAACCTCCGGCTCATTATACAACGCCTACTGCCCGAAAACTTTTCAATTTAAATGATTCGTTTAGAGAACGTCCGGCAGTACTGGATAACTCCAAGTGACGTTTTCGGGTGTTCATAATTAGAAACATGATGTTTTTGTTTGTTCGTTTTGTACAGCGTTGCTTTCAGAGCTTTACAACCATTTATTTTTACATTAATACCACAAAAATACAAAATGAAAATTTATATTTAAACTAAGAAAAAAAGCAATAGAACATACGGGCATCTACCGAACGATTTAATCTATAAGCTGCTTGTACCGTGGAAAGAAATAAATAGTCATGTTATATTCGAAAAATATAAATAAAGAAGCTTTACAGAGAACCAGTCCAATGCTGTAACTTACTTGGACATACATTTTTAGGGGGATTGGTTTGGAAAAAGAAATATTAAAAAACAGGAGAATAAGAGAGACGTTGTAGCGTTGTATTTTGAAATTTCTACGGTTTTATGCACGTTTATAAATTTCTACGTTGTCATCTTCACGATTAAGTCGCTTAAAAGATACTTGGAAATATTTAAAATGATGGTCGTGCCTCATATAAAAATTTAATGACTGTTCTGATTAATTTATACAAAAAAAAAGCTTGAATCTTTTCAATTAATTGCTTTTCTTTTGCTGTTTTTAACAATTTAACAATGTTGGTAACCTCTATATTTCGTCTTTTGATACTTTGCTTGTAAAATCCTGAATTTTCGTTTCAACATATGTACATACCTACCGCTTTATCACGATATATAAGCATGTTCCTCGAGGATCTTTACCCGGTGCCAACGATACAGCAAACACTTTTAGATGGTGGCTTTTTATTTTTATAGTAAAGCGGGAACCTAAAGAAATGGTGACGACATCGAATTACGTCGAAGCCAATGATCTTCTTTTACAAAATCACGACATAATTTACTTTAAAGCTTCTTCCTGTTATATTTTTTATCAAACGCCTTTTGGAATAAGTACTGATTATATTTATGAAAACAAAACAAAAAAACATATATAACACAAAACTAGAATTAACCAATGTTTTGCCTAAATTGCTTCACTTCTTATGGCGAAGTGGTCCCCTATGAGTAGGGATAAAGATTGCCTATTTCGATATTAATAAATTTAATAGAAGACACCGAGACACGTTTTATAGCAATCTAAGGAGTTTCCGTAAGAATTAGGTGAAGGTTCTGCTCTAATCCTTTAATTACAACGCAATACATCAGATATACAAGAAATAGCCTCATGTCGTCAGATATAATATTCAATTACTACAAATTTGCAAATCCCTGTAAGACGTATCGCCTCCAGCGTAGTAATAGTTACGTATGCCTTTCAAGTTACCTAAATATATGTAAAATTCGTATGCTTCGAGCTTATTTTAATAATGTTTTTTTTTTATACTTATAACAGGCGTACTATTGTGTATATGTAATAGTTATTCGAACGCCTGTGCATTTCTTACCAACTCATTAATATATGTAAATAGTAGCTTAGAGTTAATACTTAATATACTAGGAAAAATCGTTATAATTCTTGAAAAATCATAAACACTGGGTGTTCTCTAAAACCTCGATTGCGCCAGCAACACTTTGAACTGAAAGTATAAACTTGATACCTTAAAATTCTCTATACTTAAACGTATCTATTACCTGTGCAGCTTTTCTAGTAAATTAATTTTTAGAAGAGATAGTATCACGGAGAGTCTATAATTATATGTATGCATTCGTTAATGGTTGTGTGCCTATATCAGATACCTACGTGTAAAAGCCATGTACCTTGTCAAAACTATTATGTGTATATATATATATATTTTCTTGTTGTAGCTAAATATTCCGTAGATTAACTGAGAACATGAAATTGCGTTGTGGCCAAAGATATAACATTGTCCCGTATCAAACCCCGGCTTCTCATGAGAGGTTCCAAGGCTCTAATTGAAAAAATATCGTTACAACACCTTAGGGCAGGTCCTATTTATCTTGCCATCATTTCCTATTCCTACATTGTACTTACAGCCATTTATATCATTGTTATCATCATCGCATTAAGCTACATTTTTACCCAAAACGAATTTGCAATTTTTTTTTTAATAATCGCAATGAATCATAATCAGATCTATTCAGAATTTTGAAGGGCCAAATCCCGCCGACGCCCTACCTTAAAGCGTCTTCGTCCGTTTTGAGATTGTCTACTTGCACCTCTTTCATCGGTTGAGTAATGTTATTCGATAGAAAATAGGAAAATTCGTTATTCCTTGGCAACAACCAACAAAATAAATACCCCGCTTACGTTCTCGATACTTTGCAACTATGCTAAATACGATGAAATTGCAGAAAGTCTAACTAGAAACAGGCACGACACCGTAAAACATTTTAGATCTTAGCAAGACAAAAATATCAGAGTAATGTACGTTTTTCGCTACTTAAAAAGTATCAATTATTCGCTGATATATTCACTCTGTTTACTGGTTCTCGCTGTACCAATTTTTGCTTTCTTATCGTAAAGAAGCCAATAAAAAGGCTGATGAAATTAGATTGTTGCCTTAATCTACATTCACAGTTCATTTAAAGCATATTTGACAAAATCGAAATTGCTACAGCAGTATTAGTACAGACAGATCTTTATACCTCTGTTTTTATTGACTTCTTATACGAAAGAAAGCAAATGCCGCGTGACCGCCGTATTTCATATTTGTTTAAACACCGTCAACCGGGGTGAAATGCCTCTATTTTTAATAAATTCCTATTTGCACTCTTTTTTGGGTTGATGGATTTATGGATACAACCTTCATCTCATGTAACGTATTAAAAATCTTATGAATAAACGTGGCCCAATTGACTTTGCAATTTTGAGGCATCCTACTAAATTTCAATAAAAACGTTAAATATAATAACAACAAAGACTGTAACGTAATGTTGTAAATAATACAAATGTATCGGCGACCTCCGCACCACACGAGTTTAATTAATTAATCCGCGACGGCCGTTTCGAGGATACGAACGATCCATATTGTCAGCCAAATGATGCGAGAAAGCTCTAAAAATGACATGCTTGCTCTATGCCTACTTTCGACGAAAGTACTATTTATAAGTATTTACTTTTTTACCGCCTACGTTTGAAAAAATACGGATAGACGAAAGGCTCTTCCCGATATATCGAAGAGAACTGCGTACGACAACGGTGCGTTCTCTCTGTTCATCCGATTTTTGTTACCTTCTACGCGGTGAAGTTACATTCTTGATCAATCGTGTGCTGACTTGATCGATCTAATCTACCGAAGCGATAACGCCTGATACGTTCCTTAAATTTGGCGCTTGTCGCTCTTTTCGTTTGGCGGGCCCGGGTTAACTAATTAACCGGAGGCTACCGATACTTTTGATTAGTTTACGCACAATACGAAGAAGAAAAATATGTTCACACAAAATATTTATTATCGTTGGTGAAATAATCAAACTCTTTAAATTGTCTATATTATCATACAATCCTTCAAAATTGTGCCCAACTCAGAAGGCTGTGAGTATAATTCTTAGAAGTAATCTGCTATCATTTCCCCTTAGATTTCGCCGTGTAGTACTGCGAGATATACTTTGCCTTTTTTTATTTTTATTTTTTTTTTACCTTTATTAGAAGCACTACCATTTGAAATTATCAGCACTCTTTTTAAGAAATGCCAAATGCCGATTCATCATTTCACCTCAATTGACGGTACCTGACATATCTTAACATTTACAGTACATATCCACCTACAAAATGATATCAATCGTCGCATGTTGCGTTGTATTCGCTGCCTGTTTCTACTATCAACGAAAATCAAAAATATATATGAAAGCTTCCTTGGAAACGTCAGCTTCGATCTATCCGTTACTTACAAACAACATTAAATGTGATTTTTGAGCTTCCGTATGTCAATCTTATATGTTAATTCTTCTTAAGAAATTGTTTAACGTAATTATATATTTAATAGATGTGTATATTATGAATGTTTGTGTATATATATAAATATTATAAAAAGCGCTACAGGAAACGAAAATTTAACTATATATTATAAAATAATTTTACCATTTCTTAAGAGATGTAGATGTATAGCATTTAGAATTATATCTTATTTAATAATGTAATTTGCTTAAATATGACGAAACAATTTTGTAGATTTTTTTTTTAGTTAGAGTATATTCTCGACAGTGGTAAAGTTACTCGAGAAAACTAGCATTTTATCTTTTTTAAATATAATAGTTTATAAATCTAGTCGTCTCGCGTAAATTTCCACGTTGTACGGGGTTAATCCACCTGTACAAAAATTCCGTCAGACAAAAACAATTTATTTTTATAGTGCGAAACCATGTATATTCTATTGAAGTTACCTATGTTAGATAAAAAAAATAATATATATACATAGCTAAATAAAAGCAAAACAAAAAAAAAAAAACATGCTATTAAGAAATACTCGTTAAAGTGCTCAAATTTGACTTATTCCGAAAGAATTGATCTTAAAACAATCCAATCTTCAGTACATTCCTTTTTGACGAAAGCGTCGTAAAATTAAACACGAGATTATCCATTGTCGATACGAGAATTCCGTCGACCCTGCAAACCGTAGAAATGTTGATATTATCAATGGATAACGCCTAACGAAGACTGAATTTTTTTAGAAAAAGCGCACTGTCTCTAATGAAATCCTTCCTTCAGTTGAATTTTCCCCATTGCCAATTTGAATGTAACTATAAAGAAAAAAAAGGGAAAAAACAAAAACAAATTAACAAGTAACGAGTCAAGTTCCAAATATAAATGTGATATCGTAGACAAAAAAACTTGCACAAGTTTTTAGTTCTAAATAAATATATAAGATATATTATCTATTTTATTATGGATGTATTAAATTGTATTTTATTGTAATTATTTTACGAATTCGTATATTATAAATAGAAATATATAATATAAATATTAAATTATTACCTTCTAAGATTACTATCTATATACATATTATAAATGAATACATAATTATTATATCTATATATACATATATAAATATACAAAAATGTATAAAGTGAAAATATAGTTAGTGGTATATATTGCAAATCAACATTGGCTTTTCATTACTGGAACCATTTCAACAAACCCTATATTGCTCCAATTTTATCAAACGATAGCCGACTCCATTATTTGAACTAGTAAGTATATTCATCAAGATGGTAGCTAAAATTTATTTCCTTTAGACAATAATAATAATAAGAATAATAGGAGAAACTAACAACTAAAGAACGAACAAACACCATCTTCCCGCTTCCTTTCTTCTTATCCTCTAAAAAGTTCCTCGATCATTAGAGGGCGACGTTGCTTGCAGTTTATCATTCGCATTACGTTCGGTAGCAGGCTAAGTATAGCTCGTCACGTGAGAGATAAGCAGAGAGCGACGGTAGTACTGGCCAGTATGTAGTTAGTAACCGAGAAGAACACCTCCCGATGAACTGGCCGCATTGAACTGACCATTACGTTCCTTTCACATTTTGTTATAAATAAAAACTTTGGTGTGTCTGTTAAAAGTAAAATCGTATTAAGTGTACCACCTAATTTTGGATCAGATGCAAATTGAAAAAAAAAAAATGGGCGCTAACTATATCCAGCGCTCTGGAATAAACAAAATTGAAGCAGAAGATGAAAATGTCCTGATCATTCTTATGCCAAACGCGAGACATAACCCGCCTGTTTCGTTTTCTCAAAAATTAAACCAAGGTGTTTCTTCCATTCTTTCTCTTTCTCGGTCTTCGGTAATAATAAATAACAAAGCGCGATAGTGCATTTGGAATCTAGCGTTACTTTGAAATAGCTACAATATTATTGATCACGAATCTTGTTTACTAAGTCTGTAAAGAAACTGAAAATACATTAAAATAAATATTTATTGTTCTTAAATCCATTAATTATAAACAACAATCAATATTTTATATTTTACTTATTATTCAAGTGAAACAATAGTTAAAAACCTACTATTCGAAAATATAAAAAAAAATCGAGACAACTATTTGAGAAATTACACAATGCATCTTTCACCTCAATTCAAATCGAGGACCCTCTTGGCTTTTGCGATCTCCTTCAAACCCGTAGTTTTCGATTCACCAGATGTTTTTCCTACACATTAAATAATTGCTTCATTAATAATTAATAAATTAAAAAATAATTTTTTTCTTTTAGTATACCTAAAATTTGGTCCTCGTACATTCTATACTGGTCATGAATTTCTTCTAAAGTTTTGTCAGCATCTAGTACAAGAACAGGTATTGTGTTAAATCTATCGTTATCCAACATTAACCATCTTTCATGATTTTCATGCAGTTGTTTTAAATATTCGAGACTGATACCAGTTTCTTCAATTCTTCCACGTTCCATGGTACGTTTGTAGACGGTTTCGGGAGAACTCCGCAAGTACACTGCAAGAATTACAAACTTAAAGACTCTCATTAGAAAAACAAAAATTCTTTCTGTACTAGGAAGAATTATAAAATTTCTATTGATCTTCATATTGTCAGGGTGACGATATATTGTCTATAAAGCAATATCGCTTCACAAAGTAGACGATAAACATTATTATTGTAAAACACGCACCTATAAGATCTAATGAAATATCCGCGTTTTCTCTCAACCATCGATACCATTTATCTAGAACTGCGTATTCGGCAGTGTGCATTCCATTTTGATGAGCCACTTCCAAAAAGCAAAATCTATTGTTTTGAATAGATCTTTCGAACATCTGTACACGAGTCGTCTTATATTTAGGAGCCGTAGTTTGTACATTCAACCTTGTCAGCTGTACGTATGCTTGAAACGTGTTCTGCCACTGCTTCATATCGGAATAGAGAAGTTGTAACAAATTGTGACCTTTTAAGTTTCTCCATAAGTCAACGGGCTCCTAGAGATAATTATAAAACATTTATTTATTTATTTACGTGGTATGTAGGTTACATACAGGATATGTTTCGATTCCAGGAAATTTCGAGAAATATTCTATTAACGTTGATTTCCCTGAACCTATATTGCCTTCGATAGAAACCTTAAAAGGCCTATCGGTTGGTGTGTTTATAAACGGATATTCTTTCTGGGGTGTTAGGCCGACGAAAGTAGATCTTTTTATCGGAGATGATCGAGTAGGACTGGTTGCGGGCCTTTTCAAGCCACTTATAGCTGTAATACAATCTTCCATCTTATGTATTTCGCTAGAATAGTTTCTGAAATGAAAAATCACAAATTATCAAACATTATCTAATGGGACATAGATATTAACTGGGAAGGTTTTTTTTTGACAATTATACGTTATATTGAATGCTACGTTGACTTCTTTATCAAAACATGCTGGCTTAATCCCCTAAAAGACAAAAAAGTTTATACACAATTGAGGACGACGATATCTCATTGTCATCATCGTGATTATTTCATAAATGATTGGGAGATTATAATTACATAGCGAGAAAGTATGACCTCACTAGACAGCGAGTAGAAAGGCGAGACCGAATAACCGGGAGGCATTCGCGCCATAACCTCCTGCCTGTAGAGTGTTTACATCCGATACTTCGGGAATAAAAAGTGCGTGTAAAAGCATGTCGTGGTTTAGGAATATACCTTATCACTTGCCGAAAACAAAAGGTAATATTCTTTGAATGAACTGCTATATTAAACATTTAAACTTTTTCTGCTTACTGTGCTTTACGAACGTAGGCCTTCTCAACTACGCAGAACCGACTGTCATCTAACTGCTTTGCTCTGAACTGCTTAATACTAATAAAATTAAATAAAGCTGCAATTTCCCCCGTTTTTACAAAAGTTTCCCGCTCATTTTAATTATCATCTATACGCGTTTACTTCTTCATTGTGGGCACTCGTTAAAAAAAAAATCATTTCAATGCTTCTTATCTACGTCTATGTGGGTATAGAGAAAGTCCTATGCGCATTTTAACGCCGAACATTAAACATCTCGAATACTTATTAATTCACAAACGAGAGTATTTAAAAACAATATTCAACGAGTCATCGTGTTCAAAGGTGCCTTTCGATTAGTTTTGCGCGGGATATAAATAAACATTTAAATACTTTTGCTATGAAGAAGGAATGTTTAATTGTATAATCATCCAATCATGTTGATCATCATTCGGCTTTCAAAGAATTATTGAAGGAAAGGATGTAAAGTACCTGTTTGATATCGGTATACTCTGTTGCATTCGAATTAAATTGGTACATCTAAAGAAAAAAATTGAACATTTTCGATTAACAGTACCTATTAGCATGGGCGTAGTTAGAATTTGGTCAGGGGGAAGACATTTTGGAGACTTTTGTATGACCAAGGCAATAAGAAACGACGAGCATGGCCCCTTCCTTACCCCCTCTGTCTACGTTCGTGCCTATTAAATTAAGCAACGGGAAATCCTTTTAAGAAATTTAATGTTTTATTTACCTTTCTTGAGCCAACCGTTTATCCTAGCTGTAAATCACGTTCCAAGAGTAGGACGCTTTTATTTAAAAAGTTGATGCATTCACACGTACTTTAAAATCTATTCTCCTTTGGATCTCTTATTTAATAATGCCATACACCATCGCTAAAAAACAATTAATCTTTCATACAAATCATTACTTGGTTTCAAACAAATCCTCGATCATCGATCATTGCAAGCAGACGAATTTGCCTATTCTAACAGTCCACGGGACGGGCAGGATTCATCTTAAATTCGTATCTGTTATCGATGAAAACCGCTAAAATAAAGTTGGAAATGTAAAAAATCTCCACCAGAGTTCAAAAAAGAAGCCTCGCTTAGTTTCGTTAGACAAGATAGAGAAATTACTAAATTTTCAACGAGACTCGACAGACTCGACCACTACCTTGCCCATTACTACGTCCTAGCATCTAAAGAACAGATCACCATGGCATTTCTTCTTATGACTACAAAGGAGGTAGAAAGATTTAACACCGAATGATTTTAAAGACACCAGAAAACTTTCAAAAATCGTTAATTTGGCGGTGAAAAAAAATTTAATTCTTTACAGGTCCTTTCGTGCCTAGTTGCGTAGATCTATCACTAGATTATGCAAGGTCCGGCGTACTATTTCGACTTTATTATCCAACGGATGCGCAAGATAATGACGAGGTAAGTGTGCAGCTATGATTAATTATATAAATTACCTTCTGCAACAAATATAATAAAATCAACGTTCTTAAAAATAGAAATAAATAAACTTGGTACCCCATTTACCGTATTTGTTAGATTTTTGTGACTTCTTTCTTTCTCGAAACTTGAAAAAATAAATTGGCGAAAAGCGGCCCCCGTTAAATAAAGGGGTCATTACTAAAACAGAAACCTATTATGCAACATATCCTATTATTTGGATGGCTTTAAAGGTAGAAATATAACATAACAATTCGACTTCCTCGTGTCTTTCTGTTGCTGAGTAACGTAACGGCAACATGCAATGAAAATACGTCCTCGCCCTCGTCCATTACGTCATCACCCACCGCCGCTGGTTTTCCGTAACTAATGTTTATCGCACCATGAGAAGTAAACATCGCTTATACGTCCTACAACTTATATTGCGAATTATATTAAGGATAAATTCAAGATAATTTTTAAAGTAATACATTGTAGATAAATCACGAGAAATGGCAACCTTGTATACCAGACGAGAGCTACTTAAAAGGACTTTCAAAGGTCGTTATGCTCCCGGAATACATTGTCAGGTTTTTTAACTGGAAAGGAGGTATGTTTTTATTCGATTTTTCTGCTAAGTTAATTTTTTAGAATGAACTATCTCTTTAACGTTTTTTTTTTTTAAGGACCGATGTATTCCCCGGTCTTGTACGGCGAAAAGGTGAAGGTTGACCGCAAGCTGAAATGCATAATATTTTCACACGGCTTAGGATCTTACAGAAGCATGTATTCCTCGATACATGCGGAATTGGCCTCCAGAGGGTACATTGTTGCGTCGCTAGAACACAGGTTGATATCGCTTAGAGTCTTTATGATTTAATCGATTTATTATGCTTTATCGATGGAATTTTAACACAAGTCATTTATATCAGATCTTCACATAAGTAACGCGTAAACCATTCCAGCGACAAGAATCGCTTATTCGCATTCAGTGATTTAAATGCAAATACATATTAACTTCAATTGTAGAGACGAATCGGCGTGCTACACGTTTTACTATACCTCTGAGGAAAACGCAAAAAACAACGTAAAATCAAGCATATACTATCGAAATATTAAATTTGGGAAGGGTCACTTTGAAGAACGTCACAAACAGGTACGTAAAACGCAAAAAAATCTCCCCCTATTCAAGAAACTAAAGATTATATTCATTTTTTACAGATTCACATTAGAGTAGATGAATGCAGCAGGGTGCTAGACTTCCTCATAAATCTCAACAAAGGTATAATTCCTCATAATATCATGAACGATGTAACCTCCTCGATAAAAACATCGTTTAAACTAGAGGACTTGGTGGGTAAATTAGATACTACTTGCATAACGATGAGCGGACATTCCTTTGGAGGAGCTACCGCTTTGTTGACGTTATCGAAGAGACCGGAACTAACGTAAGTATCATTTTTCCTTATGATGCCAGGATAGAATCGTTATTTTCAGGCAGGGTGTCATTCTTGATCCTTGGATGTTTCCCATCAAAGATGAAAATTTGAGCGATAAAATTCAACAGCCGCTTATCTTCGTTAACACGCAAACTTTCCATATCGCGAGTAATGTTGCGATCATGGAGAAGTTCATCTCCAAAGATAAGAGGACGGAGATGTATACGATATTGTAAGTATGAGAAGGAAAACGAATCGGCTAGATTGGATTAGATTGGAAAAATGATAAAGCACGGTACTCAACAATTTTTTTTTTATTTTAAGGATCTACTGCTATAAAATAGAATTTGTAGAAGAGAGACAGAAGCATAAGTGCAATCGTTTTTAAATCCGTGCATTCCGTGCATTTGCTGTTAACCCGGAAAGATAATCGGATCGATGTCGAATAAAGATGTCATAAAAAATCATGAAATTTTGGGACAAGCTGCATTTCACGTTGAAGTAATCAAACGACCTCTTTGGAAATAATCTGTTAATAGATCAATATGTGAATGATTTAGATAGTTTCGCCATTGTACTTGAATGCGAGTTCGCATACATATTGCTTAATTACATAGTATCTATTACCGGGTCAGCAGAACTCTTTCTGGCAAAGGCAGTAAACGATAAGCACTTTACAGTACAACAGGAAAGTAGGCGTACTTTTATGGTTCCATTGAATTTTAAATGAAATTTCTATTCATCAAGTCCGTATAATACACCTAAATTAATATTAAAATTTTATTATTTATTTGAAAAATTACTTATTTCGATGAAGAAATTTATGCCATTAGCCCGTATCGAACTTTTCACAAATGTAAACATCCATCGAGCGCCGTAGCCGCCATTAGCGCCGCTTATAATGCGTTCGCGCGAATATCGTTCAACTCCAATTCCATCCTCTTTCTCGGTGTCTCCGCCTGATTTTATAGTCTCGCGTTATCCTCTTCCTGTGGCGCGAGTTTCTTCATATCCTAAATCTTCGATTTCAATGGAATATTCATCTACAAGCTAGCTCAGAATAAATTCAGATAAATCCTAATTAACCGTTTCTTGCTAGCACGGAAAGAAAGTCTCTCTAACAGATATCTTTCTTTGGTTGTTTTCACTTTAGGACGTCATCTCCCTAGCTTATTTTTATTAAATCCGGCGGGCGGGTCATATATTTATGGCTAACTGAGCAATACCTACTTCTTAAATAATTCTAGATATAGATAATCCCGTGGAACTCTTCGCCAATGCCTAATTTAGCAGACCATACGCAGGTATTATTAAATATTGAAGGAACACATTTATTTGGTTGCGTAGATCAACAACAAACGAAAAAAGTCATACACCTTGTTACCCCCTTGTACTAAACTAACGCAACCAACCTACCTCGCGAGATAGATTGGTTGCGAACGTAACTTCTTTCGATTATGCTGGAAGATGAATTTTCTAAAAAATGTGTATAATTCCAACTTGGTCGGTTGGACCATAAAAAATTCAAGGTTGAATCAAAAATAAAACGCTTTAAAGAGGAGTATCTTTTAAATAGAAACTTAGAAGATTGTCGGCCGTTGGAATGATTTTATTTATTAATTTTATGATATTAATGATACATAGAATGCATTTAATTAATTTAACTTTTAACTGTATGTCGAAATTGTTTACTATCATAAAACACGCCACAAAGGACAGGGCGCATAGCGAAAATATTGACCTTGACTTTTAAAAATAGCGTACCTTTGTACTTACTGATGCTAATTACCTTGTTTTTAATTTTATTAAGAATTTTCGTAATTTTTTTTTAGACCGTATCACGTATTTGTACCTTTTTCAGACATTCAACGCACGAAAATCAAGGTGATCCGATATTTTGGACCGGCTCCTGGTTAAATTTATTCATGAAGAAGATAAACCCGATAACGGGCTTGCTGATTAACAACTCTTTAATTTTAAGATTTCTCCAGGAGCAAACCGATCACGATATCAACATTGAAGATTGCAAAGAAGTTCTCGAGAAGGAATCGGTGAATTACACGAGCGGTTTGACGAAACCGTGGGCATGACCATGCCTGATAATTATCGTCATGAAGAAGTATCAGGCGTTAGGCGATAGTTATTATATAATAATCAAAAGGCTAAAGTGATTTTCTCGGTGTATTTAACTATCTGTTATCCTTAAATACTTTTATATATTTCTATATTTTGTTATGTAATGTTGTTGCAATTGTTACTTTTCGTATTTAGATTGAAATAAAGTTTTTGTATTAATTCTAGTGATCCCCGTAAGTAGCGCAAAGTATTGAGAGAGGCATGCGTTGCTATCGCATAAAATTCGTCGCGGAAGTCGCCAGCGTGCTTTTAGGAATGAATTTTTTCCGAAAGACTCGCTTAGACCCTCTGTGTTGTAGCGATAGTTCTCAACAAAGTTCCAAAAATTAATTTATTTTTGAAGATTTTTATGTCTGGTCACGAAGAATTATCTCGTCAATCGCCTTACAAAATCAGAAAGCTCCAAACACTTTGGTAATAAATCTGTTCTTCCTTGAATATTTTAAAGGAAAGATCCAAATTAAACGACCCCCTTCTTGTTTAATGAACGCACCATCAGACCAATGTGGATCATTCATATCCTCGAAACGGCCGTCCGGAATTGATTAATTCAACTTGTGCGGTGCGGAGGTCGACGATACTTTTGTATTGTTTATCATACTACGTCACAACCCTTGCTATCATTATTAATTAAATTGAAATTATAAAAGGGACGTATTTGTAGAAAATGGAAGATTAAAATAATAGAAAAACTAAAGTTAAGGTAGATCCTTACAGAGAAGAGCTAAAGAAAACTTTTATTAAGAAATCAAGTATTAATACCAACCTATACTGGAGGCTCAAAGAACTTAGTTAGTTAGACGCAAATAGAAAGACCCAAACCATTTTACCGCGTAAACCCACCTCCCAACCTCAACATTAGCCATAGTTACATAGGAGCAATTATATAACTTTTGCAATAGCGTTTACCATACCGGTTGTCAACCAAAACTGATTTAATACGTATACCTAAGTCCGGACACAATCTTACTAGGACCAAGGTAGAAGTTACTAGAAAAAAGGCGCGACTGTACGATTTTAGGGCTCTATTTAACTGAAAAAAGGATGATGATGGGATATACTTAGTTATAAATTAGATTTGGTTGATAACCTGTATATCGTGGATCGTGACGAGATTTCCAATATATGGAACATAAGAACTCGCGAAAAAACGCGAGATGATAATGATTATTATAAAATTTGTTTTGTCCGGATTGGACGATACATAACGATCTTATTTTTATTTGGAAATATTTCTAGAAACCCTCCTTACAATACATCAGGACGATTTATATTTAACGCAGCAACGTAGCACGCGTTAGCAACTAGGCAACTTCAATATTCAATTTAAATATAGTTCGCGACTAATTCACGAGTTTCCATTTTATTGCTTTAAATGAAGATAACACATATCAACTATACCGAAATTTATTAAAATCATTACTTGTACGTAATCTTCTCAAGGTCGGCTGATTTTAAAGTGCGGAACATTCGAACGTACCTACTAAATGACTTAAAATTCATTTAATTGCTAGCATTATTATGAATTGAGAAATTAGGGCGAAGGATGAGAATAACACTTGGAGATTACTTAATTTTTAACGAAGCTTGTAAGATAATACAAGGAATAAATCATATCGCGAATGTTTACGACGTAAATAGCTCCAGTTCGCTATAGTTAGCGATATCAAAAGTAAATGCACATAAATGTCTCTCAAATTGGAAGTAAGCACATTATGTAACAATTCTTTATTTAGCTGATAAGCTGATAACGACGTTTGAATGTTTCGTCGCCACATTTTCAGTTTAAAAATACAATCCCTACAAATTCATTAACTATCCGTATTTAACTAAATATTAAATTTTAATAAATCCATTAAAATAAAAATTTATTGAAAATTTCAATAAACGTTATACCAGACCAATAAATATACATATCTTAAACAATAATTTATTTGGACAACTGAGATGGGTGACTGTAACTCTCAGTTTGATCTTTGCACACCAAACAATTTTTTAAACTCGCAAGATATCTGCAGGGCCCGAAATGTTAAATGGGAGAATTTTAACCAAGCTGTTATTGGTCGTAAATGATCACGTGTAGTGCCCCGGCAAGAAGTTGAGGGCGCAATTGTCCCGTTCATGACGACAAAGTTTACCCGTTCATGATTGTAAGTTTTGCTTCGGAGCGGTGAGAATGGCAACTCGAACATTAACCAAATTCGTTTACAATAAAGTACAAACGAATTTAATTCGGCCAAATTTAGCAAGCAGTACTAAATTCTTCAGCAGCACAGCACCAGCTGCTTCAGCAGGTACATATATTTTTTTTTGTATGTGTTTATGAAACTATTCCATCAGCAAATCAAGCTATTTTTAAACATCTGGAATGTGGCTTCTCTGTAAATATTTAGCGGAATATGCCGTTTACTTGTAATACAAAAATTGTTTT
Source organism: Oryctes rhinoceros (assembly GCA_020654165.1). Classification (NCBI taxonomy): domain Eukaryota; kingdom Metazoa; phylum Arthropoda; class Insecta; order Coleoptera; family Scarabaeidae; genus Oryctes; species Oryctes rhinoceros. The sequence continues at coordinate 922,556 of JAIOKQ010000548.1, read as the reverse complement.
TTTTTTAGCAAATTATGAATTTATTAAAGTAGATAAAGCTGGAGTTAATCAAAATGTTGGCTTAATCACATTAAACCGACCAAAAGCCCTCAATGCTTTATGCAACGGGTTAATGACAGAAGTGGCGAAAGCAATTGATACCTTCGAAGCAGATAAATCTGTTGGTGCCATAGTAATTACAGGTAGCGAAAAGGCATTTGCTGCGGGTGCAGATATCAAAGAAATGCAAAATAATACCTACGCTCAAACAATATCGGGTAACTTTTTATCGCATTGGAATCGTGTAGCAGAAGCCACGAAACCCGTAATCGCAGCTGTTAATGGTTATGCTGTAAGTAATCTTTATAGTACTTATTTAGTTTGAAACTAAGTACTTGGTGAATCTGTAGTTGGGCGGAGGATGTGAACTTGCCATGATGTGTGATATTATTTACGCGGGAGAGAAGGCCAAATTTGGACAACCTGAAATTCTTATCGGCACCATTCCCGGAGCTGGTGGCACTCAAAGACTTCCTAGATATGTTGGCAAATCAAAAGCTATGGAAATCGTCTTAACTGGTAATTGTCTTTTCCTTTATTTAAAAAAAATAATTACAAATACATTAATGAAATTTATTAATGATAATATTAACACCTTGTTGAATTTTCTCAATATTTAATGTATCCAAAATCAACCAAAGTGAAGAGATCCTACTTTTATTTTATTTAATTCAATTAAAATTAATGCAATGAGGGTAATACCATGCAACTTTTATATTTATAGGTGATCAAGTAACCGCACAAGATGCTGAAAAGATGGGTCTAGTAAGCAAGATTTTCCCTCCAGACCAATTAGTAAACGAGGCTGTCAAATTGGGTGAGAAAATCGCTAAAAATTCTCCGCTGATTGTTGCCATGTGTAAGGAATCGGTGAATACCGCCTTTGAAACCACGTTGAGAGAAGGTCTGCACTTCGAAAAGAGAAGTTTCCACGGTACCTTCGCCACGAAAGATCGCAAAGAAGGAATGACCGCGTTTATCGAAAAGAGACCGCCGAAATTCATCGCTGAATAAATTTTTTTTCGCGCTATGTAGCTGTCCGGGTCTCGTTGCATTTCTTTGTGACTAAGAAAATGTATTTTTTTACATTTGTTATACTTATTACAGGTACGTTTTTGCTGTTCAATAAAATGTGAAAAAAGGAAATCTAAATTCTTTCCAAGCTCATTTCCAGCATCCAAAAATGCTATGGCAGACTATTACCTTTTACAGTTAATGCGCTAGCGAAGTCACCTGAGTTATTGAGCAATTGTTAGGCTCTTAACGATGTTAAATATGTTAAACATGTACGTAAGTATTGTTTAACACACTTACCTAAGTTCTTCAGATCATTACTTCGTAGAGATAGTCATGAATAAAGATTTATTACAGAACTAAAGTGCCTGCTTGGCATATCTTAATGCGCTTTTAACTGCATAATAAGTAATACTTATTGTACAAACGAACAATACGGTGTATCGTATAAAACGGGTACGTCTACTAAGAAATATTATATATGTTAGTAACGCCACTTTCTTCAATGAACATAATTTTAATAGGATGGCGGCAATGGAACGTAGAATGTTGTTACGTTACCATTTCAACTACGAGCCGTACCTAAAGATTAGATGTAGAGTGCTTCTTTGTTCAACCAAACCACATAAACGCATATATATTAGAGACTTTTATACCTAATAAGTTAATCTGGCATCCTTGCGCATAATAGAGAAAAATGCTTCCCTGAATAGAAGAAGAAGAGGACAATAAACCTTATTACACCCTTTACCTCCTTTTGAAGGTAGAACGGACATACTTGGCCGAATATTCCCCGCAGACCTACAAGCGAATATTGAGAATTGGTTGCTATGGATACAGATAATGTTTTTGACATTTTATATCTTTACGTCGAAATTGCATTACAAATCGTGAACATACATCCGGCAAAATGGAATGGCCGAGCAAATCTATCCCTTACGGCGGAGTATTTCACCCGGCAAAAGTACAGTACAGTCCCGAAACTAAGAATTTTCTAAAACGTAAGTCCTCCGTAAGAGCGTAACAGTGTGAACATAACTTGCCATCTTACCTATCCTTTTTGAGAACCGTAAAAGCACAATGTACTTTTAGTGTTAATGGATGAAAGCCTATTGAACAATACCCTCCGCAAAAAAATTAATTACGCCTTGAGAACTGGCGATCCTTTACCTAGCATCCATTCCGATCGGGGCGACTACAGGCACAGAGTACAACAACCGCCCTTAATAATTAGGCCGGGATCGTCGAGAAGACGGACCCGTACAGATATCGTAAATTCCGGAGCGTACGAACGGGAAAAATTCGTACCTGACCGCTCCAAAGAGGACAGAGAAGTACTCAAGGCCCGCTTGCAGAACATAATGGCTAACGGGAGAGAGCCGCTTAGGAAACCGGTTAAAAAACAGGCACCAAAATCGCACGAGAAACCCCGAATAATGAATAAATTTGACGAGAGTAAGTTATCTAATTTAAATAATAACTCGAATAATCGTCAATTAAATTCCCAGTTATGCAAGAAATTAAGGAGAGACAGGACTGGCTGGAAGAGATGGAGTCATTAGGAGAAGGCTATAAGCACAGGGAAGTGATAAATTTGCAGATACAAGCGAAATTAAGGGAGCTCGAGAAATTAAAGCCCAGTAATCAGGATGTTAAACTCGCTAAAGCAAAGAAATAATTATTGTTGTTTCCGCATGCTTTATACATATATCTTTTAATTATATTTTTTATATATTTATTAGTTTGACAAAATTTTATTTAAATAAAAAGGCGAATGTACTATTTTATTATTAAAACACGATATTATTCATTTATATGTTTATTTATACTGTTTATGGTTAAGTCTAGAGAAGCTGTAATAAATATTTTGGAAAAGGAGGTGGTGTGTGGGTGGAAGATAATCCCGTCCTTGAGTAATTTAGAGAAAATTTTCAAAATAAAAATTTCTCTAAGGCAAGTTTTACGTTGAACATAATGCTATTTAAATAGAACACTTATGTATATGTTATTGCGTACATACATATGTCCCAAGTCAAGTCATATCAATTTCTTTCAACATTCCTTAATATGTTCGATAAATAGTTTTGAACGGAAATGGAGATTAATATTTGTCGATTTGGTCATAAAAAAAAGAGAAAACATATAGACAATCAAATGTTGAAAAGACACCTTTAGTGCGAGAGTATTGATTTTTACCACGTCCAGCTCGTCGCGAGCGAAACTACCAGTTGTGTGTCGGTTACTAGAAATAAAGGTGCTTCGTACTTTTCAAGGGCTACGGTAGTATAGAATGTGCTTGGTCTTTTGAAATGAAGATCCCAAATATGGTATTTCGTAAGAAAAAAGACAGCATAACGTTTCTTGGTTATTCGTTAAGGCAGTGGGCATTATTATGTTCTATAATTTTCTTCGTAAGTTGCACGTTATTATTAGATACGTAAATACGCAACCATCGACATGCGTGTTCGCGTTTCGAATCACCATATCTTTCTTTTAGATTTTTACCGCTATATTCATCACATTATCGATATTGGGCTTACTAAAATCTGAATACGGCTGGAAACTCATAAAAGCCGATATTGTCGAGGAAGAACTGAAAAGTGAAAATTACGACGTTCCTAGTCACAAACAAATAAGTTCGAATGAAGAGAAGTTATGCGATTCAATTCAATCGGAACTAAGTACGTAAGGTTTCTGGATTACAAACTTAACCCATTTAGCATTTGAAATGCCATTAAGGCTTCCACGCATGCGCATTTCTTATTTAAACCTAAACAACCAAACATCGGATTATGAAGACCGTTTGGTGGATGGTCTTAATCCAAATAAATATTTTAACAAAAAGAAGTATTATACAGCGAAGGGCATTCGATGATTTAGCAAAAGATATTCGATAAGAGCGAAGCGTTAGTGAAACAAACGAATCAGGGAGCGTTACACGTTTTCGTAACGGGCACCGATTGGCTCGTCTTGTTATCTCGCCGCTCCTATCGAATGTCGCAGCTCCACTATAAACGCACCCTTGCTCAAAATTAAGACTGAAATTTGCAACTGTTTCCTACAAAAGAAATTCCGAAATTCCTTTAAATTTAAGGATGTAGTAGACGGCGCTAGCTAACAAAATTTCTTCTATCCGGTTATTACAAAAATGGACAAATACTTTTTAGCGTGCACGTTGGGGAGCAGGATGTCTGATGAAAATTAAAGTTTTGAGTTTCATTATATGCTCAACTTTTGACATTTTTCACGGAATCGCTGCGAGGAGAACCACTGGCTTAGATTAACTAGCGACTCCCTTCTGCGTTAGTTTTAACAAAAAGGTGTATGTACCTTTTTTGGACTCGAAACAACTATCGCGAAGATTAGTTTAATTATTGCTTAACGAACAAGGATTCATTAGGATGATCCTTATTACCATTTCAGTGAAAACGTGCGTCTTTTACTTATGTTCTTGGATGGGAGTCTTGAATTTGATCACCGTCATCTGTCTATTGTATGGTGTAATCACGAGATCCTACGTTTATATTCTTCCTTGGATTATGGTAAGCCTTATTACGTTCGGCATGGCTCTTTTCACCTTTTTGGCAGCTGTTCACGGCAGGACAATATGCAGCACACACGTCGGTAAGTTGTACCGTATTTTCAAATGTTCATGCTGATTTCTTAATTCCACTAAATTAATGTTTATTCTTTTCATTACAAATACCATTTTGATCGATCGCAATGATAATTAAGAAAAAATATTCTTCAGTCGTAGGTGTTCCAAGCACGATAATCTTCGCAGCGATGTGGAAGACAATACATTCTTATTTTTCGAATCTGATGAAAGGCAAAAAGGACAACACAGCTACCATAATCAAAGCATACGGGGGATACACTCACACCTTGAAGCATGTTGCTGAAAATAATACGAAATAGAGGACAATCTCTGTGACGATCCCGTAATTCTTTTTCATCTTTCTATTAGAAGGCGTTGAGAGCGTTAAGAACACAATTAAATAAATTTAAAACAAAGTTAAATTAAATCGATCATTACACCTGTACGTTATTCGTAAGCAAGTACAAGAATATGACAACTTTCGTATTTCTCTTCTCACAATCTTTTAGTTACACAGTAACAGTCTTCCGCATAAAATAACTTATTAATAAGTTTTTGTAAGTCATTTTTTATCATCATTTTTTATTATTTTCAAATACCTAGCGTTAAGTATCTAGAGTTCCTTGTTGTAAATACCTATCATTAGAGATAGATTTATTAAAAACCGAAAATGAATGTACCAGTTTTAAAAACCATCCTCTATTTTTATGTGTTAATTGGTTGAGAGCAAGTATTCAAAGGAAATGCTTCAAAACGTACGTAAACATATCGATAACGTAATATATATTCCTAATGTTAACTTAAATAGCTAATTTCCGTTATATACGTAATTTTAAACTAATTTTTAATCTGTAGTGATTTAAATCAAAGAGAAAATACAAGCTTATAAAGTGTAAAAATGTTTGGCTCATTCCAACCTTTCGGTTCTAATTAGTACCGTTCCCTTAACTTCTTTTTATTCTAAACAAAATACAATAACTTCGAAGATAGGCAAAGGTAGGTAATTAACGGCTTTTCTTTTCGGGAACAATTCGGAAAAATTCCCAACATTTCACCAAAAGAGTCGGTACACTCCGCATCGCGCAAATAGTTGTTTCTCTTGAAGATGCACGGATCCTCATTATCAACGACATGATCGATTGGCCCCGTTGGGGATCATTGTGGGTATGACACACACATTGCATGCAGCACATGCATCTGCTAAATAAATATGTTATTTATTGCATTAATAAGATTACTGCTAAATTTATCAAAGCAAGTCGTTTTTTTATGTTGCTTTTGTACCAGTACAAATAAATAAATAATAAGGAGTTATAAGGAGTAAATATAAAGAAATACAAGCAATGCGATTGCATCTAGCGTTGGCGACCGATCAGACTCATGCGTTAATAAAGTTGCCTAACTGCGAAAGTTTGGCAGTTAATTCAACTGTCAAGTGTCACCTATTTTTAGGTTAAAACAATGCATCTTGATTATCACTTTATTTACATTTAATATAAAGCCTAAAAATACTCTTTCGTTATTTTAGTATGTAACACGAAACGTAGAAACGTACCGTCAATATGAATTTAGAATTACCAAATACTTATAGCAATGGTTTACTTTATGCGGGCTTCAATCAAGATCAAGGTACTTCAATTTTTGTTAGGAGATACGATACCAACTAATCTACGTCTTCGTTATAGGATGCTTTGCCTGCGCAACAACGACCGGCTACAGAATATACAATTGTGATCCTTTAAAAGAGAAACAAAGACAGGATTTTGAAAATGGCGGCTTGAGCTACATTGAAATGCTTTTCAAGTGTAATTATTTAGCATTAGTCGGTGGTGGAGAAAGGCCGTTGTATTCACCGAATGAAGTAGTCATATGGGACGATTTAAATAAAACAACACCTATAAATATAAAATTTAAAGATTTGGTCTTGGCAGTTCGATTAAGACGAGATAGAATCGTAGTAGTACTTGGTAAATAGTTCATATAGATTATTAACTAGAAATGTATATCTCCTCTTTTCCTCCAGAGACTATGATAAAAGTGTATACTTTCACACATAAACCGCAGCAAATTCATGTGTTCGAAACATGTCCTAATCCCAAAGGGCTCTGCGTGCTGTGTCCAAACAGTAATAATTCCCTACTTGCTTTTCCGAGTAGAAAAACAGGGCATGTTCAGTTAGTAGACTTAGCAAATACAGAAAGGCCTGCGCTAACAATTTCCGCACATGAAGCAAACGTTAGCTGCATTTCATTAAATTTGCAAGGTACACGTTTAGCAACTGCTAGTGAAAAAGGCACATTAATAAGGGTTTTTGATACGATTCAAGGTCAAAAGATCGCCGAATTAAGAAGAGGTGCGAATCAGGTAAGTTCGCTTCTCCGTAAACATACAATATTAATTTAACATTTTGCAGGCATCCATCTACTGCATAAATTTTAACCATACATCCACTTGTTTATGTGTCTCATCGGACCATGGCACAGTACATATTTTTGCACTCGATGATCCAAAACTGAATAAGCAGTCGTCCTTGGCGAATGCGACTTTTCTACCAAAATATTTCTCGTCGAATTGGTCATTCTGTAAGTTTACTGTGCCCAACGGACCGCACTGCATATGCGCTTTTGGATCAGATACTAATTCAGTTATAGGTAAGTTTATGTTGCACCAGTTGTAATATTGGCATTTAATGGTAAATTAGAGCAAGCGGCGGTTGCTTTTACTTATTATGTCTTTTTAGTTAACACATATTCAGTCTGCACAAGAACTATAAATGTTAATGGCAAATAGAGACTAGAAAAGTTCGTTGGCTTCTTCCCGAGAGTCACGATCTTTTGGGAAATCGTATTTATTATGTAGAAAGTCGAAATTTTCAAATCACCACTAGTTCTAATTATTCTCAAAAATATTTATAAACGTACAGAGTGTTCGATATTGCGAGCCTAGTATCAAACCGCTTTCTAAATACACAGGATTGTTTGAAAGAAATAGATGCACAATACGTTACTAGGTGGATGCCACAAGTACATCAACATACAAGGTGTTCCACATAAAATAACAATAGGCCCAATTTTATAATATAATATGATTGGCTAAATTAAGGTCACCATTAATTTCAAATTTTTTTTTGTTACAGTTATCTGTGCAGACGGTTATTATTACAAGTTCGTCTTTAACGGCAAAGGAGAATGCACCCGTGAAATAAGCGCTCAATTTCTGGAAATGACTGACGACCGTTCGTAGATAAACCGACATATATTACATGTAGATTTTTACAATATATATTTTTATATTATTTATTTATTTTTGTGTTTGCCTAAAATACAACTAGTATGTTTATACGATTTTATATATCTCCTTATTTTCGTCGTTTTTACTATACTCTGTTTGGCCAACTAAATACGTTTTTTTTTTCTTTACTATTTTTTTTTTTTTTGTACGAGTACGCATTGGGAAAATACATAGAATAATATAATTTAAGTTGAATATCGACAGATACGTTGTTCGCTGCTTATATTGATCCTTTCTTAAAATATTTTGCCTTGATCTATCTAAGCTGATGGTTGTGAAATTGATACACCAAGTGCTTTAGTAAAATGTTAGCGCCTCACCGCGAAAATTTGTGAAATTTTAAATTAATTTAATAATAATTAAATATCATTCATATATGTGTAACATAAAAAAACAACGTAATAATAACAAGAAATAAATGTTAAACTATTTAATTCAGCAAGGGTATTAGATAACATTAAGTTCGATAGTAAGTAGTACTATTTGAAGCAGTTACTATTATTTCAGCCACGATAACAGAGTTTTTAACTTGAATTTAGTAATTTTATTCGCACGAGGATATATGCTACACTTAATGATTTTTCAAGTGAAAAAGTAATTTGCTTAATTCACTTATTTAAACGTTTCAGGGTTTAATGTTGAAATAGTACTCGCGTAAAAATTTATTGAGAAAGGATCAGAATAATATGATTTATTTTTCTAATCTAAAGCTTGTATGAAGATGTAACGTGCATGTACCTGTATTAGTAAAATATTCTGCTTACGTAGACTTTTATTTAATATTAGAAATAATGTTTATACCTTACATTACCTCACATCTTATTACCTTGTGCTATTGCAGAGTAATAATTCGAAATAAAGGATAGAAAAATGCAAAAATAAAATTTCTTCTTGTTTAACAAATATATTAAAATCATTATGTCTTATTTATTACAACTATAATAAAATATCGTAAGTATGAATTACGTAACAGTAACGTATATTTATATCACAAAAATCAACGGTCTAACATCTAGAAATTTGATATTTCATATTGAATTAATAACATTTAGAAGACTTAAAGTATAAAACATTTGGTGTTTCAATAATCTATTAGGATGGGCTTTGGCGATTCTTTTCTATAAAATACCTCGTCACGAATGATGTAGCTAGCCCTAAACCAAAAATGAACACATACGGGAACAGCTTCAATATTTTTAAATTTGGTGGGGGTTTTAGTACGCTTTTTAAGAAATTTAATTTCTTTTCAGTGTATGGAGGATATCTAGCTGACTGCAATTTCTCACTAACTATACCCAAGTTTTTCACTAACGTACTCTTTTTATGAACAAAGGTATCGAAGGTATACTTTCCGTGATAGGCACCCATGCCGCTTGGACCGACGCCTCCAAATGGCAGCGACTGTACCGTTAAATGCATAAGGGTGTCATTTACGCACACTCCCCCGCTGCTAGTGTTCTGTAATAGAGTGTCTACGTTTGATTTGTTCGCGGAAAATATGTAGAGAGCTAGCGGCTTTTCCCTTTCATTAATAAATCTAATAGCATCATCGACATTATTAATATTAATAATGGGCAATATTGGTCCGAAAATCTCTTCTTGCATTATCTGGTCTGTTGATTCGACGTCGGTTAGAATTGTTGGTTCAATGAATCTGTCTTCCGCATTAGTTCCGCCGCCGACGGCAACTTTTCCAGCATTCAAGAATTTCGAAATACGTTTAAAATGATTATCGGAAACGATTCGGCATAGGTCTGGCGATTTTTGCGGGTTTTCACCGTACCATTCCTTCAAGACATTTTTGCTAGACTCGATGAATTTTGCCTCCATTTGTTTAGAGCATAAAACGTAATCGGGAGCTATACAAGTCTGTCCAGCGTTTACACATTTCCCCCATAGTATACGTCGCACGGCAACGTCGACGTCGACGGTATCGTCTAGATATACAGGACTTTTGCCTCCTAATTCCAAGGTGACTGGCGTTAAATGCTTATTGGCAGCTGCATGAACGATTCGTCCGACAGCCGTGTTACCGGTAAAGAAAATGTAGTCAAACTTTTCCTTAAGCAGCTCCGTTGTTTCTTGAACGCCTCCGCACATAACTTGGTAGCATTCGTTATCTAAGTACTTGGGTACAGTTCTAGCTATGAATTCTGCGGAAGCAGGTGATATTTCCGAAGGCTTTATTACAACGGCGTTCCCTGCGGCTATAGCACCTGACACGGGTATCATCGCTAATTGAATAGGATAATTCCACGCACCTATTACAAGTACGACACCATAAGGATCCTTGTATATCAAAGCATCATCCATTATGTTCGCCAATCCCCTTGTAGCTTTCTCCGGTTCCGCCCATTCTTTAAAGTTGTCGATAAGTGACTTCAGGTCGTTGATTAAATAACTTACTTCAGTTAGAACCCCTTCCATTTTACTTTTATTTAAATCCTTCTTAAGGGCATCAAGCATCTCCTGTTCATTTTCCTCGTACATTTTCAGTAAGTTTCGCAACTGTTGCTCCCGAAATTCTAATGATTTCGTACGACCGCTTTCGAAAGCGATCCTGGCCGAATGGACAATTTCGCTTGGCTTCTTCATCGTTTCTTTAATCACTGCAAAGGTAAATAACTAGTTAAAAAGTATTGAGAGACAATACCTTTCAAGATAATGTTGTTTTTTCTGACATCTACCTCGATCCAAGCTACATGATTCATAAAGCTATATTACTATATTGTATATACTATATTGTGTAATATACTATATGCTATATTTCTACTAAATAAAGTAAAAATGGAATAACGATATGTACGTCCATACGTCCAACGTTGAGCAATTCAATTTAGCGAAAATTGAACCTTATACATTATCGTTTGATTAACATTTTCAACAGCGTATAATAGGAATGCAAAAAATAATAACAAGTACCCATTGTTCCAGCAGGATAAATAACTGCTTTTATAAGCGTAATTTATCGAAGGTATTATGGCTTATGTATATTCATTGCTTATCTTGAATCAGCCATTTTTCAAATTAAACAAATTTTGAGCAATTAATGTTGCAAAACTAGAAATTTTTGCATTCTAGAAAAAAAAATGATTTTACTTTTATCTAAGTACAAGCTTTAATGTGGTGGTAGATGATACTCGGGGCAAAAATAAAAAGTATCTGGATAGTCTTGGGTAAAGAAATGTTTCTTTCGGGAGGATGAAGTTTAAGAAACGATTTATGCTGTTGGTACGCATAAATTGCAAACAAATTATGTTAAATAACGAACATATGCGCTTATGTTAACGATGCTTTCGTATCAATTACAAAAAAGAAACGGCACTGATAACATACGAGGTCATCATGTATCAATCACTATATTAAATTTATAGCTTTATTATTATTATTAAACAGTAGTTGTCGCTAAATTTATTTTAACACAATAATTTGATAAGAAAAGGGGCTAAATATTGTTTTATGTTTAGTACATCCGGTTTAGATAAGAACATATCAATTAGCGTAAAATTTATACTTAAGGTACGAATAACTAATAACCAGACGCATGGAAAAACGATTAACATACTCACCTATATTAGGGCTCTCTAGCACATGTACTGGCTGGGCGATGGGGCATGCTGTTTTATCCAGTGTCAACGCTTGACTCAGTTTTAAACACGCATTCACGTTGACCTTTGCTGCTCTAAAGAATAGATATGAATGTTATTAACTTTAAATAAAACACTAACAATTATGTTTTATGGAAAACTGGTTGCATATTTCCCGAACTCGTGTATATATCGACGCCACTCTGTTACGCATAAGAGAGGAGATGCGAGTATCTTCGCGTGGCGATCTAATTATAAACCTTTTTTAAAATTAAATGTGCTAGGCGCGGCAAAATTTAATTGTTTCCCATCATATCCATATCCTACACGGGTTGTAACTATAGGTAAAAACGTGCAATACACGTGGACGGCCCTATTGTCTTTTTACAATATCAAGGATCGAACGCCAAGATTCAAAACTGAAGGATATATTACTCCGTTCAAGTACATACGACTTCAAATATTCATAATACACGAATAAGCCAGTCTATACGTAATGTATATACAATTAATTTAAATATAGATCGCCTCGGATTGCTTCCTACGTGACCCCTAATTTCTTTGATTGCGACCTTAACGCTAACGTACAAAAGTGACTTAATTCCTTAATTCACGGTTAAGAAATCACTACGTGTAGCAAAAAAACTGATAAACAAGATTAAAAACATGTCGTTAATTGGAGCGACGTTGTTTACAATCTGTAAAACGGAAATTATGTGTACTTTAACACGCCGTCGGTCATCGATCATGTTTTGTATAATATCTGCCGAAAAATTTAAATATTCAGTTTACATCTTTAATGCTGAAGTTAGTTTCTCCTATCAGGGGCCTACTACATAGAATCATCGAAGCAATTATCAGTTACATCAGAAAAATCGCTTGTTTGACACAAGAAAATATCTAATATATTGTAATTGGTGTAAAATATTCACGGAAATAAATTCTATTTCATCGTATTCATATTATGGCGATTATGCGCGCATTGAGGAAATCACTGATGTAACGTTAACTTGTCCACTTTTGTATTGTCCTTTTTTTCTTAATAAATTCCATCTGTGACCTTAACATTAAATTAAATTCGAACATCTAAAAGCCGCGTTTCGAAGTCTTTCAAATAATTTTGTAAAGAGAAACATTTTTTTTACAAAATACCGGTTATTCTAGTCTGGGCTATTACATATTACTACCTTATTACAAATGTAAATGAATATCTTAAATCTTAAAATCTGAATTGGCAATAAATAGAAAGCGTCGCGTTTCTTTAACAACCTCAGAAATGTATATTTCAGAATGAATGGAAGCTGTTAACAAACTTGTAGAATCGTACGATTTGTGAGGGCGTAGATAACTATTAGCAATTATATCTCCACTTATCCACTTAAATGTGTCTCGGTTATTTAGCGAAAAGTTTATCCGATTAAAATTACTTGGGGACGGATCTTACATAACTGGCGTTACCACACAGCCGGATTTTACCAGATATCTTGAGCGTATTGTGGGAGTTCCGGTAGGGAATACTGAGATCACCTGGACCTTTGTAAAAGAAATGGAATGTCCCCGATGCGTGAAAGAGAAGGTTGAACCGGTCTTGCATTTAAATAATCAATTTAAAGTAGAAAATCTGTATTTAATAAAAGGATAGGTCATAGATAAATAAAATAACATCCAGCCAATTTTTTTTTAGTTTAGTTTTTTGGTATTTGACTTGCCTATGTAAGTAACTTTAGTTTTTCGCTCTGGGGTACTTAATATGGGATATGCATAGTGGGTTGCCTACCGCGTTCAAGGTACGAAGATGGAAACCTGCGTTTTTATATATCTTTAATACCAAATTTTGCAAATTCAAGTAAAGGTCCGAATGTTGCTCAATATTAAATATTTCCTAAAAATATAGACATATATTTGCGAAAATATAATGCTGTAAAAATAACTTTCTAATAAAGTTTTCTGTTTATAATTTTACCCATTGCAGAAAAGTACTAACTAGAGAGAACAAAAGCGGATGGAATTATTACTTTTTTGCAGAGACTAGACAGACTCGTGTTTCGTCGACTCTCGGGGTCACCAGTAGGCAACACGAATCTATTCTCATGAGGCGAATACACACGAGTCAATCTAGTCACTGCAAAAAAGGAACAATTCCACCTGCCTAGTAATTACCCTTTTCATGTTTTCAAATATTAAGTACTTATATCAACAAATACCATTTACATTTTATGCAATCATGGGCCGGTTCTTCACAATGACTCTAATAGAATGGAGTTGGTATCGATCCGCTTGATGAACAAGAAACATGTTGAATATTTCTGACGTAGGTGATTTAAGCAATTTTACGCCGGATAATAAAAAGAATGTATCCATACATCAAGCGTAGCCATCGCAATAATTAAAATCGAATCTTTGCATTTTGTTTTCCTGAAAACAAGTCAATGTGTAACGATATATTCCTTTCTAAATTTTTGTTCATATTCTTAGTCTAATTGTTACTTTTAAATTACTTATGTATAATTATTTTTCTATAATTTAAAATTATAAGCTTTTTCCTTCACAGAATTACTCTTCCTAACCATTGCATAGAACTTTTAGCTTCGTGTACAAAAATAAAACGATTATTTTGCCATTCGCTTCGCAGTTTGTACTCCTAGTAGTTCTATTGCGGTACTTTAACATTTTGCCAATAATAAGAGGCACTTAATAATACGAGGATAATAGGCAAAGTAAAGTTATTCCAGTATCGCCAAAGCTACCAAATCTATTCTTCCTACCAATGTTTTCAAAATTCCCTACATTTCTTATAGTTGCCAAACAAACACTTTAAAATAGATAAAAATTTATTGGATAAGTCAAGCACATGAAAGAATAGAAACATTAAGAAACTAGATCTAAACGAATAAATGTACTAACATCTCTACTTATGGTAACATTGACGATTGCGGTTATTCCCACAGCCATTATTTAACGCCAAGAGTAATGTTTATTTGGTTGCCTACTTTCAATTTTCTTTTTGTTTGCCAAGTTTTATTGAATTAGATTCCAATAAACATATAGAAGTAGTTATCGATTTAGTTTAAAACAACAGATTAAACTAATTTTATTTTAATTTTAAAATAACAAATGTTCAAGCATGATGCGTTTTGTGTATTGTTATTAGAAAGAGTATAAATAGAGATTTATCAAAAGAAGAAGAGAATTTAGGCATTGTACTAATATAATCTCATAAGGACGTCATTTTTTTTATGTAATTTTGTAAAATATGTAAAGGTTCAACAGAAAAAAAAAACCTCCTTTTCTACCAATTAAAAAAGCTAAAAGTTACTGTTAGATTGAGTTGCTAAGAGTTGGCATTATCAAGTTGCACATATTCAAATCCAATAAAAATACAACAATTAACAACTTATAAAGACCGATAAAACTTGCTCATTAATTAGTTAGAAATCTCAAGATATAAGATTTTGTGTATTTGGCATTCCCTTTCATCAAAATTATCAAATTATGTACTGCGCGGATGTAATTTATTATATGTCAACTACAGTTTATAACAGGCTTACATAAGACAAAAGCAATTACCTGATGAGCCTTGGAGCGAGAAAGCCCACGTTAAAGATCATTGCCACTATTGGTTCTACCGCACTTTTTTAACAACACAACAACCATCAGAAACTCATTAACGACGATTTTATGTTCATTGTGGCATTGTATTGTTTTATTACTAATAATAAACACCTGCTTCTTTGATTTTATTGCACATGTGTACGAGACCTGTTGCTGTTGAAACGTGCTACTTTCTGCTAATACGTTTATTTCTTACATCACATCAAATAACTGTATCTTACCCTCGTTTATCGAATAAAGGTAAGCTACAAATAACGAAGTAATATTTTAGCGGACGCATATTTATTATAAAAAAAAAAAAAAAAGACGCCATAATGATTACATCAACATAGAATTCTCTCTTTAACTTAAATTATGGATTTATCATTTTTATTGAAACGACGGTTAAGGCTAGATACGTTCAATAGAAATATTTAGGATAAAATCGGAGAAACACGAAGTTGAACGAAACCGCATCGAACGCTACGGTTTAAGCGCGAAATTGATTTAATTAGAAATCATACCATATCCAACTTAAATTCATCCTAACAAACGCAATGTTTGGGAACCTGTACTACCGCTATTCTAGTCATAACCTTAACAAGTTCATAACTTTAATAACAGGAGAGATTATTATTTAATTAATCTATCCACAAAGGAAGTCGAATGTATTGTTAGGAACCAAAGTACGAAAGGCTATTAGAGCGAAAAGTTGTAGCAAATCATCGCTTTGAAAACACAAAAGAGTCAAGTTTTACTCCCGCCCTTAACGATATTATCACCCCCCGACTTGAAGGCAGAATCCATTACCCTAACCGCGGAACTAAACAACCTACAATAAGCTGTTAGAGGAAGAAGTTGTAGCAAATGATGTCAATAGAACATAAAAAAAATCTAAATTCTATCCCAACTCTTAAGGATATTATCGCCTGTGACCTAAAGGAAACTCTGTAATCAGTAGGTCGGGAGTCGTTTGTCTGAGGCCGATTTTACTCAAAAACATGCCTTTATGTTACAACTGTGTATTATAACTGTAGAGTTGTACCTACTGTATATAAATGCTGTCGGATAATGTAATATATACCACAAGCAATCTTTTAAAAATACCTCTGAATATACCTGGATTCATCGCTTCCAAACTTCTGCTTCGAGATGTTTTTACCTAAACAGTTAGCAGTTACCTGGTTCTCTTCATGATTGTACAATTGATCTAATGAAAAAGCCGCCGTCAAGCATAACTATTCTTTATTTATTTTATGTCCATTATTTCAATAAAAAGCTAAATATTAACAAAACATTTATTGGTACTTACATTATATAATATAAACAGTAACATTCGACACCTCCACATGGTACATAATGCCTTCACCATAAATACAAGATCCATTATGAGTCCATCACCGACATATTTCATTTTGTCTTAAAATACGACATACAGTCGAACGAATATCCACAATTGTCCATGATATATTTAAAACCAAATGAAAGCATTACAACTAACATGATTGGAACCAAACCTGGTAGTCTTAAGGATCTACGTTTCTTTAATAATTGTGTTAAGAAATTTGTTTTAAAATCGGAATATGGTGGATATCTCACGGTGGTGATCATTTCAGCAATTATATTGTAATCTTTCTGAAGACAGCCTTTTAGGTGTGAGAATGTATCAAAGGAATATTTGCCATGATAACGTCCCATTCCACTGCTTCCTACTCCGCCAAACGGAAGGCAATCCGTTACAAAATGCATCAGTGTATCATTAATTACCACACCACCGCAGGATACTTTAATTAAGAAATTATTTATCACGTCTTTTTTACTTGAAAACACGTAAAGTGCTAACGGTTTTTCTCTCGCTGTAATAAAATTTATGGCATCTTCGTAATTATTAACACTTAATATAGGTAATATAGGTCCAAAAATTTCATCTCGCATTACAGGATCATCTGGCTTAACATCAGTTAAAACTGTAGGTTCTATAAATAGATCAGCTTCCTCAACAGTTCCTCCTACAGCAACCTTATTTCCATCTATCAATTTCTTAAGACGATTAAACTGCTGATTATTAATAATCCTACAATAATCAGGGGAACCCTTTACGTTACCTTTATAAAATTCATTTAAAATCTTAGGAGCTATCTTTACAAATTTCTCTTGCATATCTCTGGTGCATAAAATATAATCTGGTGCGATGCACGTTTGACCAGCATTTACACATTTCCCCCATATTATTCTTCTAACAGCTACCTCGATATTTACTGAGTCATCAAGATAAACAGGACTTTTACCGCCAAGCTCTAAAGTTGTAGGCGTTAAATATTTATTTGCAGCGGCATGCACTAAACGACCAACTGTAGTTGAACCAGTAAAGAAAATATAATCGAATCGTTCTTTCAATAATTCAGTAACTTCAGACACACCTCCGCATACAACTTTATAGCAATCGTTATCTAGATATTGCGGAATTAATTTTTCGAATAACTTTGCAGTTTCTGAAGCTACCTCCGATGGCTTAATTATTACACAATTCCCTGCTGCTATAGCACCTGCAACAGGTGCAGCTAATAATTGCAGCGGATAATTCCATGCTCCTAGAACAAGAACTACACCGTAAGGTTCCTTCAAAACATAAACACCATCGAACATATTGGCTATATCTTTGGCCGGCTTCTCCGGTTTCATGTACTCCTTTAAATTATATATCAAGTTGTATACATCATTTTTTAGTAGATTTACCTCGGCCGTTAAAGCTTCTTGTTTATGCTTTCGTAAATCAACTTTCACAGCATCGATCATTAGTTGGGTATTTTCTTCGTATAATCTTAACAATGCTTTTAATTGTTTTAATCTAAACTCGTATGTTTTTGTCTTACCAGAGTTAAATGTTTGTCTAGTTTTTTCGATTAACTGGTGGTAGTTCATTGTTGTAGGAATAATTGATTCTGATGGTAGAGACAAGTACTCTGCAAACTAAGAGTTGTGAGCAAAACTAGCTAAAACATAAAACCGGTATATTTACTTGGGTGACATAAACAAAATTATACGAATGGCACGAATTACAATAAGGTCAAGGTTGATGCTAGTCCACGCCTTAAGTCTTTGTGGATTGTATTAAACAATCTTAAAAGTTCGGTTATAGACCGATACTCTGACATGATTCATAATAAATCAAAATAATTTTTGTACAAGCTATATTAATTATAATGTTTATTTTAATTATTTCTTGAATATCAATAAAGTGAAAGTTGTAATTTGAAAAATATTTGGCGTCATAGTTAAATTTAGACTGTCTGGAATTTTTTAAATATTCAAATAGGTATTGAGTGCTTTCAAGGAGAACATTGCATTTGGTTAATGTTTTTTTGTCTACTATGTAGTTTCAGTATAAACTTTGTCTAGATACATGGGTCACAGAACACCTCTTAATAGTATACAGTGAAAAATACGTATACTACATTAGCTGCTTTCCATTTGGCCTCAAACGTAGATAATATATTCTGATCCATTTGGTCCAAAGTACTATACCGATCCCTTCTGTACGGTACAAATTTTAAAGAATTTAAATTTTGAACCGTACTTATTTAAAGCCCCCTTTCCTTTCCTGATCTTGGCAATAGCGCCTTTCGATTTTTCTAAAAGAGGTATGTTTCGGAACAGCTACGGCGCAACTCGCATGTAATAAACGAGGTACAAATAGCAAAAAGGACGGAGGGTGGAACAACCTACGAAGATTTGCTGCTATTTGCAATTGTCGAAGCAGAAATTGGGGCTGTATAAAACCGAATCACACGGCTAAATAAAACGTTTCGGAATCGTACCAGAACAGCTTCGGAGCAACACAGTCGACCAATCGAAAGCCACTATTGAGGGACGAATGCGCAAAACGTAGGATTATTGATACTTCCTGAGATGTATTTATAATTCGAAATTTGATTTACATTAACATCAGGGCCTTATCTACGATGTTAGGTTAGAATTGCATTAGTGCATGTTCCTCTCAGCTCACCTTAACTACGGTTTAGTACAGTACTCCAAGCAACCATACGGTACAATAAATAAAACAGATGTAAAGCAGTTATTATTGTCACCTGTGCGCAGGGTTTTGCATAATTGCGAAATTTGAATACCCTCACACTTAAGGGAGTACTATGAATTCTAGCTGTATTTTAATAATTTCTATCTGCCGCCCAACATCCAAGGTCACAAAAACGTATATAGTAGAAATCTATTAACTACTCGTATTTAAATTTAACGAAGAAGTATTCCGGTGTTAGACAAACTTGTACTTATTTAAAGTACTAAAATGGAAATAAATCGCCGCATACAGGCGATGAAGCTAATATAATTAGCAATAAGTATTTTAAACATTCCGAGTCTATTTCGTGCAGTATCTATTCACTGTTGGAAATAGCAAGCCATTTTTCCGGTTCTTGATTCGACGACGCACGCGTAATTCGACGGCGTTATTTGTAATTGGGAGTTGGCTTTGTTGGCTTCCCGTTCAATTCCGGCTTTAACAGGCGCCATTAGATCTACCAAAGAGCGTGCTCAGATCAGTGTTCTCTTTCATTTAATCAGTTCCACAGAAAATACAGTAAAGGTAGGTGGTATTTACACTATATTAACATAATAAGAGTTGTACGGATACTTGTCAGGTATTTGGCTTGATCATGACATTCCGTCTTATAACGCAGATTCGCATATAACGTGTGAAATAAAGGAATTGATATTTCGTGCATTTCCAATTACCTAAACTCTACAATGTTCACATCTTTAATGTTTTATTGTAGTGTGCATGATGATCGCATAAACATCAGTAGTACCTTATAATTTAATTATGATTCCTTCATATCGAACACTTCGTGCCGATCGGGTCGCGCCCATGGAGCAACCCTTACATGGCAAACGTGCGATCTATTGCAATTATTTAGTCTTGAGTCAATTTTCGGGCTTACGGAATTCGATGTTGAAATAATGAGACTAATACCGGAGCATCGCGTCGCCGTTTTATGCAATGGCGCGATTATGTAGACGCGAGAGCATCTTCGTAAGTTCGTTTTCGGTTTAAGACCATTCAGGTTGTTTATAAGAACTGGTAATAATCTGACTTTTGAGAATCGAGAATTGAAATGTAGATAGTCGAAGAAATAAAGCAATTGTCCAAGATTAAAGAAGAATAATCTTGGACCGTTAATAGAGCTGGGATTATTCTTGCTTATAGCAGCGTCGCCGGGCATAAATTGGAGGGAGATTCTGCTATTGTGACTAATAGAGATGAGCAAGGTAAGGAATTATTGCAGCGACTGGACAGATCCGTGTTTATTCGACTTACGTGAGAGGGTACGCGTCCTCCACTAGTTTCCCCGAAAGGCGATAAAACACCGTGCCTTGCTCATCTTTAGTAATCACATTCACTAACAGTAAATATGCCTATAATTATACGTATAGGTTATTAATTTATAATACGTATACAAATGGCACGCGAATATATTACGAAGTCTTCTTCTTCTCTATGCCCGGCGAAGCTGGTATAAGTAGAATAATACCAGCTCTAAGAATTGGACATTACCAAAAACAAAGCTTTTAAAGCTACAATTTAAAACTTAGCGTGTGTTTGAGTAGAAATGACGACGCTTCTAGATTTCACTTAACCCTACAGCGAAGATGTTTGGCGTAATGGCCCCTTCCAGGTATTAAATTAAATAAAGATGGATGTTTTTAACACAACTATCAAATTTCGCGTAATGTAGGTTGTTTGGTTCAAAATCGGTCATAAAGATACAGCTTAGTAGTTTTAATATGCCAGAATAAACCTTTTCGAAAAAAAGAAACAAAAAAAAATAGAAGCAAAATAGCAAAAGTGGTCTTCGCACTTACAAATGCAAGTAGATATTGAACTATCTCCTCCGGGCACCTTAGAACAGTCACTATTTTAATCGTTCATCGTCGAGCAATAATGTTTTAACGTTTTTCCAGAGATATGAAGGTTGCTTATAAGCAGTGTTGGGTAAGGTAGGCGAAGTGATATATTTTTTTTTGCAATGTGATCAGATAGATTCGTGTCGATTCTCGAGGAAATTGGCGTCCGCTTGCCACGAGGCGAATGGACACTCCAAAAATTTAGTCACTTCCCTTACCTTGCCCATCACCGCTTATAAGCGGCTATCGTTGCCGATCCCGTAGTTATTTTCAGTCTACATTAACGGATCGTATTTTGGGAAATTTAAAAAGAAATGTGTTTGTAATTTTTAAATGTAATCTTCTAATAACGTATTAGTCTCATTGTATCAAGTCGGAATTCGTATTTTATTTGTACGAGTTTCAGGCAAAAGCCATCATGCCGGGCTTTAGCAGTGCGGGAACGTTCAAAATATTTATCGGAAACCTTGCCGAGAAAACCGCCATCACTGATATTCGACCATTATTCGAAAAATACGGAAAAGTGGTGGAATGCGACGTCGTGAAGAATTACGGGTTCGTTCACATGGAGAACGAATCGGAAGGCCGCGAGGCGATTTTAAATTTGAACGGACAAATTATGAATGGACAACCGATGAAATGCGAAGCCGCGAAGAGTAGAAAGGCGCCAACAACGCCTACCACAAAGATATTCGTCGGAAACCTCACGGATAACACTAAGGCTCCGCAAATACGCGAATTGTTCAAAAAGTTCGGCACCGTGGTGGAATGCGACATCGTTAGAAACTACGGTTTCGTGCATCTCGAGTCTTCGGGCGATGTGAACGAAGCGATCAAAGAATTGAACGGCACATTGGTCGACGGTCAACCTATGAAGGTGCAAATTTCAACGAGTCGCGTTCGTCAGAGACCGGGTATGGGAGACCCGGAACAATGTTACCGCTGCGGACGCGGTGGTCACTGGTCGAAAGAGTGTCCCAAAGGTATGGGACCGGATCGATTCCGCGAACGGATGTTCGGACGTGATCCATATCCACCGCCCCCACCGCCGCCTTTCCTGCGCGACCGGATGATGGGCCGATTTGGGGTACGCGATATATAAGCCTAACTTTACTTCATACAGCTTCTGTTTTACTTCCCGTAACACACTTCCTTATTTTCTCCCATTCTTTATGCAGATTAAGTCTTTGGTAGTACACATGTATTTTCTCATGCTATACGCGAATTGATTAACTTTCTTACCGTAGAACGGCTTCAAAATGTAACTATTATCTCCTTTGAAAAGATAAACGATCGGTACATACACCAATATGATCTGTCTGGAAATATATGCCTTTGATTATTTTAAATCATATTTGCTGTTCATCTGCTTAAGTCGATCTGTCCATGAATAGTAACACCATGACGATTTCAACGCTGCTTTAACATAGCTAGGCAATCACAACAATAGATCATTTTGATTTGAAATACGTCGCTTGATGTATTTATTTATTTATAATAATCGTATTTATTCTGTATTATTAATTTCTACTTCAACTTGACGACCAATGAACAATGTTACAGCATTGCATTTATGACACTCATAAAATGAAATATTGAGGTAAGACTGCTGCATATTTTTCCCCTACCTTAAAAAAAAAACCGGATGATAGAAGGCTTTCCTTATGTGTGTCCTTTAAACTACAACGATGAAAAAATCATCCTAAATAATCCGCTGTTAAAAAATCGAGCGAAAAGCAAACGAGTAGCAATCAGGTATATATCGAACACATACTGCTTCCAAAGTAAAAAGAAACATTTTAAAACGATCTCTGTTGATGTAAATAGAGATCAGTGCGTTAAGGACTATGTACTTTATATTTTCTTCATTTGTTAACTTAATGTTTCTTTTTACAAACATTTTTCAACTTATTTTCTAACATCGATTGTCGAATTAGGATGGTTACGATTACTACGACAGAAGATTTGATGATTCACGGGATTTATATGAACGACGCTATGCTGGAATGCCTCCGCGCGGAGAGATGGGCATGCGTGGTGCACGAGGAGACTTCCTTCCTCCGCCAATGCCGCCACGAAGAGAACCACTCCCTCCAATGCCATCGATAGGATTGCGTGGTCCACCTTCAAGTGGCATAAGAGGCGGAATGAGCGAATCTGCATTTGCTAGAGGCAGCAGCGACTACGGAATGTTCAGTAGAAGGTCACCGCCGCCGTCGGGAACTATTCCTGGATCCAGAAGGATGTACGAGGATTTCAGTAGAGATTCGTTCGATGACAGGCGGTGAGAATTAATATTCGCGCATTATATATAACTTAAATACGTTGTGTTACAGGCCTGGTATGAGAGGACCTTCTCCATCACGTAGATACGCACCTTACTAATTGCGTGCGTTACATTTTGTCGGTAACGAAGATGAAGCTATTAGAATAATCTGAATATTTTTGAAATATGGTGTAATGTGTAAGTTTGAACTACGGAAACGATGAACTAGCATATTGTGTTTCTTTGAATACGGTTTTTTTAATGTATGATGATGTGTGTGATATAGTAAGAGTGTGAAAGAATAAATGAGTTTTTCTAGTAAAAAGAAAAGGATACCGTAGGTATTTATTTTTTTATTCATTTCTATCTGTAAATAATCCTTAATCCAGAATTTCCTTTGGTGATACTATGGCATTTCTGCTATTGGTCCGAATTTCGGCACTGCGCGGATCAAGGTTATTATCCCCTCGATCGTTTTAAGAAATTATTAAGTATACTTCGGATAGTGCAAATTCTAAGTAATCAAATCCAATTACGTGGTTCTTTAAGAATAACGGCGTATAGGGTAGCCATTTCTAAATCGTTGAAGTTTCCGATCAATCCGCAATAATACGCTACCGTTTTTGCTTACTCGATAGTTTTATGTAAATCAGAACGGTTCGTGGAGCAATTGTTTAGCATAAAAATGTGTAAAAATAGTTTCTTGCATAGCCGTACGTTGCTGCTAAATTCAAATTCTATTAGCATACATGGCCAGTTTCGTTGTTTTATATATTCCCACTTCCCTTTTAAAGTATCCGTAGGTTCAGGTTTTGGTAATATACCAGCTGCGTGTCCTGTACAATTTGACCAGCTTTGATTATTGCTTAAAAAGGAAACGGCAAAACCTAAGACTCACGGCCCAGCGAGTAGCGATTTGCGCCTATTCTTTCTAGAGAATTCGTTGCCGCCCGAGCTTATCGTATAAATGTGTATAGAAATACGTATTTGTCTGGTTAATTACGATTGATAGCTATCGCTAAAGCTAGCTGTATCCACGAGAACGATAAACTGTGCGATCAGTACAAAGTAATGTAACTTAAAAGGAAACTGGAAAGATCAGTTAAAACAGTTAGGTAAAAAGTATGCGTGCTTATTTGAATTAAATAATTTGAGCGTAGCGCTTGAAGATCGTCTACCCTTTCACACCTCACAGACCGCCGGGACTATGTAGCTGTTTGGAAATATAGAGCTCATGCTCCAGAAGAAGACAAAATTGCATGTAGTAAATGTACAACCTAAATCTTTATTTTAGAAAATGTTTATACATGTTAGAAAAATATAAAGAGAGTATATTAAAACATTTACACGTTGTTTATATATATATATAAAGTAATATAGAAAATATATAACACATCTATTGAATAATTTATACCTTTATATCGTGGCGTAGACTATATATCCTTAACATAATGTGGTGTAGCATAACTTTACTACATTATTTATAACAAACAAGTGAAAAGAGACGAGAAATAACGGATACTTGTACTTATGTGTTACAATAGCACATTCGAGAAATTTTAATATATCAACCACATTTGTAGCATTTTTACAAATCAACACATTCAATAAGTTCGAAACTGTAACTAAATCGGTAACTGATGATCTAAATAACACAACGAATAAAATGCACGGTTTTTTAATTTTGTCGATGTTTAAACCTTAATAGGTACACACGGATACGAAGAGTGGGCGTCAACGTACAGTAATACCCATCTAAGATATCAGGATTCTCGCACCCTTCGCGAGGCGCGAGAGATCTATTTGTCGAAGTTGGATACATACATCAAGAAATGTTTATTTATTACTTGGAATGGTGCAATCGTATCTTTTTTTTTTAATTGAATTTGTCCTAATTAATTAAAATATTTTCAATCTAGTAAATGTGTACACATTAAAGTCCATCCATCGAATATTGTGTATAATGTAATCCCTGAACGCTCACGATGTATACGCGCGTATAAGCTATTGTTTTGAACAATAAATAATTAATGCTTTATTATCGGTGTTAAAGTTGAAGTCTTAAGATCTTAATAGTCTCCTCTCCAGGTGATGAGGGAATCGAGCAGGAAGAGAACGCCGTTGACGATCGCTAGAGATCCTTTCGCCAGACCGTACTTTCCATATTCGGATTTGTAATTTTCAAAGAACTTGATGTTGACGGCACCAGTTGCGATGAACAGAGCGACGCCAACGATACCGAAATATACGTCAATTCTTCGCGTAATCGGAGTCGATATCACGTGACCTGAAAGCAACAATAAAAAAAATGACGTGTTTTTTAAAAATATGCACAATCGCGGTGCGGTCAACGACGATATAATGTTTGCTCTAATGATAAAATACATAAACCAAATTCTATGAAACATCATTCACTTAAATACACATTGAAAAATACAAACGGACTTTAGATACGCACGCTTTATCAAAGCTTGCAGTTTTTTAAGCTATTGCACACAACTTCACGTTTACTTACGTTTAATACATTGTTATAACATCTTTTTTTGTCTCACAACTTGAAAAAAAAAATAGCTACATGTGCCTATTAATCACAACCTTCTATGTTTTTTTCTTTTCATAAACGGCAAAAATCTTTATTTTATCTTTACGTGATTCCCGATTGTTAAAGAAATACGTATTCTAGTTAGTACTTTGTAAATTTCGCAGGTGATTAAGCTGGTTGTTCCAATGTTCCATAATATGTTAAGATGCCACGCATTATGTTAAGACTGGATAATTGTGGGAACCACTTTGGTTTGGAAGAACATCGATCGTTTTTTTTTCTATGATTGTAAAACGCTGACGGCAATAAAATTTGCCCACGTGCGATTCGAAATTCGACATCCATCCGTTTTTTATATCCGGTGAGACCATCTAAATGCGTTTCAACGCGTGTTTGTAGTAAGCGTTAATTTAGATGGACGTTAAAGACAACAGTTCTAATTATAGAAATTACTATCGAAGGTGAGCACCGCGCTCAAATTCTTCCGTACGTACAGAACGTATCGGTATTAATTTGTATTCAAGCGCTAATAATTTTGTGAACACAAGATCCGTGCATAGCGTTAAAGCAAAGTTCGTGGACGGGAAGAACCTTGAATTTTCTTTTAGAACACTATCAGCGGATGTGTTTACTTAACAAGCGTACATTCATCGCCGAGGTATCCTTATTACGCAATCAAAATGGTGTCGACCTAAAATTCTCGAAGGTGACATCATTTCTTACGTTACATATACTTTATTGTGATGGTTGCGGTAAATATATAAATGACATTTATGACGATATAGTTGAAGAGAAGTTAATTTTGGCCATGTGTAAACGTCTTTAAATATTTGTGTTGGGTAAACAAGAATAATAACATGAGGATTCTGGTACATCTCATGTTTATTTGAAGAAATTAGTTCTGAATCGGCTGTATCTGTAAAATTCCAATGTTTATATCATTTGACGTAAACAGATACATTTATGCAAATACCGTTAAGTACGTGTGCTTCCGAAGAAAAAAAGAAGCACTGCGGGCAAAGCAGTGCTTAAAACGTTAATTACTGTTTATTTTGTGTAGTTAAAAATCGTACCGAGTAAGCAACACATCGCCAAATTCTATTTACATCTCAAGATTTCAATAAAAAAGTAAGCGGGGTCAAATTGGTATCGCATCGCCAATAGCGCCAGCAGCGCAATAAATAAAAAGATATGAATTGAATGAAAAATAAAATAATAAAAGTTAAAATATCTCTATTAATTTATCCATGAAAACAAGCAAAAAGAAAAAAAATGTTCATCGACAGGATATAGCCATCGATAACTAGGATCATTAGAATTTTGTTGTTTTCAGAGATGTTTCTACGTTCGTTAAGGAATTTTTAACATGCAAACTTCGTATTAATAGAGACCAGGAGTGTTACAAGCCCAGTTTAATTGAATTAGTTAGGCAACATTCAAATTGCTAAATCAAAGTACAGCGGATTTCCGCTAGAAAAACTACAAAAAAAAAAATGGTTAGCGATCACCGAATCCAGGCTAATGACAGCACTTGAAGTGTGCGGCTTCTCGTTAATCTGTATTCTCTGATATAGACATTTTTTTTAACAGATTTTAATCTGTGATTAGAAACGAATTGTTCGCGGCGGGAATTCCGACCAAAAAGGTAAAGCTTAATTAGTTATATGCCCTTTCTTTAATTATATAAATATATATTCGATCGAATAAAATGAATTTTATGTAATTCTTATACATCTAAAAAAAAATGATAATTTTGCAGTTAAATAAAGGTCGTTCGTGCTAAATAATATTATTTTATTTATTTTTATTCTCTCTATTAGGATTACGATTATCGTATCAATGAGCAAATATGTATATATAAGTATTTACCTGTAGCTCCGCCTAACAAGATAATTAGATATCCTCCAAATGCAGCCCCGCACAGGAAATCTTCAAGGAACCGATTGGCAATACTTTCATGATGAAGCCATATGCATACCGCCACAATTGCCTGTAAATAATATATTTCTTTAATTCATTTGCTAATTAAATAAATCGTCAAATATAAAGAGGATATAAAAAAGGCGAAACGAGTGGTTAAGGAGGAAGAAATGGGTCTATGAAGGTCCAAAATATTCTTTGAGGTAGTTACAACGCCCGAAGAATTAAAGCGTCATGTGCTTATGAATGGTGAAACACTTCACTATTACCCCTTACCGCAAACACTGAACAGTTCGGTATTGCTGCTGAAGAGGATGGCTTATCTATCGAACTATCGAATATTTAGCGACCTAGTAGAAGGAAAAGATTTAATAATAGCAGCAAAAGGGGAATAAATACGGAGCAAAGACGTAACTGCAGAAGAAGTACACCAAGCTATTGGAAATGCGAAGGTACGAAAAGCACCAAACATGCTGTTGCTCATTGCTTCATTGATATAGATTATTAACCGTTTATTTTTCATATTTGTTAGGTTAATAAAGTTTCAAATAAGACACAAATTACAACGAAAGCACGAAATTAAGCGAATTCAACGAAAATACGCCAATAATGTAAACATCATGGGTAATACAGTTGTCAAAAAAAGTCACTAGTACAAAGATCGCGCAACTCTGGTCGAGTTGGAAAGAGATGTACATACACAAGCTCCCTGACAATGGAAAGAGAGGGTAATACTCCATAAGACCCAATACTACAAAGTTATGTATTTTTTACGAGGCTCGGCCGACTAACACGAGCACCGAACGTCCTCACCCTATTCATCACCCAGAATGGTCAAACGTTAAAGCTTCGAAGAAGTCATATTGTAAAGCGTTAAACCTAGTAAAACATAGGTATGTAATCACTAGAGAGGACAAAAGCGAGTGAAATCATACCTGTTTTGCATCGATTAGACAGACTCGTGTTTTGTCGGCTCTCGGGGCAACACGTACCTTTTCTTATAAGACGAATAGACACGAGTCTGTCTAATCGATGCAAAAAAGGTACGATATCACTAGCTTTTGTCCTGTCTAGACTAATCACAAGCAACTACACCTCGGTAATATCCACTAATACAAACTCGAATCACTAAAAGATATTACAGCAATATCTAGCTCGAATGTCCAGACTCTCGTTGCTTACGAGAACGCTCTATAATTATTCTAGATTCGGAAACGATGCTTATCTCGATTTTATTCGTATCACCATAATTAAGTCTTTAGAAGTACTTTAAAAATAATTCGCCTGCGTTGAATATAAAAAAATATAACGTAAAACGTACAACTTAGGATTTCATAGATCGTCTCGCATTCATTTTAAATCGTCCGGTTGGTAACATTTACTTAAAGTATGAGGGCTACGCCTACGCTATATTAGTACCGTTTACAAGTTCATTCGTATAAAAAAATCCATAAAGAACGATCGCGATATTGGAAGATTCGGTGGGAAGTTGTGGCTACATACATACCATACGTACAGGTTTATTATCATGCGATCGTAAGCAAGGCGGTATAATCTAATTTCTAAACTAATTTTGTGATTCAAGCTCATTGAGCGCATTTGGAGCAAATAGATGTCCATATGTACCGCACGTATTACATTACATCATAGGAATAAATTAAGTAATCTTCTAATTTGAACGTTCCACATGGATTACTCAGAGTAAAAGCATCTTCTTGGACTATGTTGGCTAGCACGTAATATGCATTTGATAACGCGTTCGTTTTCGCATAATAAAGACGCCCGTAATATGTTAAGTTAATAGAATACATGTCCATATACGCCTCATTATTTTTAAACCTGATTCGAATTTTAACTGTAGAAAAGAGCCTTGTTATAATTAAGCTATCGTTTGCAACAATGCCACACGTAACATACAATAATTAAATTAGAACGCATCCGTTGGGAATTATTTCGAATTTTAGGCGTATCGGGCGGGGTTATTTACAAAGTAATCGGTCCTGTATTATTATTAGATGCGAAAACAAGACGGTTCACTAAGAAATCAATGACTTACGAGCTCCAAAAATTTGATAAGACTGTATCTGCTGATATTCATCCTGGTCTCGGTTGATCAATACCGTTTTCTTCGCGAATAATTTTAACGTGTAAATAAACCGAGAAACGAGCACGCTGGAAAACACTCGAGGAACCCGGAGCAACTGGCGTCGACTAATAAACTGGAGACGGGTGTAGCGAACAAGCAGGTCCGTCAACATATACACGCCGGTGTGCATTGGTTGCTTTGTGTGAAATAACTATGACACACATTTTATGTCCGTCGATGATATCATATACGCTTTCGAAGTTGCGTTTATGGATATCGGATATGGCACGATTTTCCAAAAAAAAAAAGCTTTAATTTGACAACGATGTACAGCGATGCTAATTAATCGACAAACAAGAATTGGCGTCGCTACTCTCTTGTAGTTTGTTAAAAAAAATACTATTCGCTTTAGTTCGTAATTTGATTTTTTTTTTTTGGTG
Organism: Oryctes rhinoceros; assembly: GCA_020654165.1. Classification (NCBI taxonomy): domain Eukaryota; kingdom Metazoa; phylum Arthropoda; class Insecta; order Coleoptera; family Scarabaeidae; genus Oryctes; species Oryctes rhinoceros. Next base: position 892,263 of record JAIOKQ010000548.1, on the reverse strand, counting down.
ACATTAGTAGAGAGGACAGAAGGGAGTGAAATCATATCTTTTTTCAGCGACTAGACAGACTCGTGTCTATTCGTCTCATAAGAAAGGGTTCGTGTTTCTCCGAGACGAGACAAAACACGAGTCTCTCTAGTCGTTGCAAAAAAAAAGGTACGATTTCATCCGCTTTTGTCCACTTACTTTCCGTAAAAAAAATTTCATAATACCTTCAAATTTTAAATATCTTATCGAGTAATTTTGAAAATTTTTCGTTATCCGCTTTTTTTTCCAAATTTACACCTATAGGTTACTGTTTCAATTCAATCAAACAAATCGACGTACAAATCGACTAGCCGACTACAACAGTTGTATAGACGAAGGTTCACGACATGAAATTCCGCACGCGTACGTGAGCCAAATTTTCTCGAAATTAATTTATTGCGTGTATCGTCAACAGCTTCTAAAACAAAAACCAGCACGCAACCAACGATGTGTACAGTTTCTTAATGCAAATTTGGATTAGCGGTTACGGAATGGTACATTCGATGCAAGTTGCGACATTTCTTCATTGTGAATTAGCGTTGCGCGCAAGAATCGCGGCTCTCCAAGCTAAGAGTAGCGCAAGAAGAAGCAATTCCGTTTATGGACGAAATTTTTCGAAAGTGGAATTACGTAATTAGGTTACCGAACTTGATTTCCTTTCTGCTCGTAAATATTGATGTTACATCATATATCATTGATAGGCATTTACGTTTACGATGTATGTGCGATTTCGAAGTATCTCCTTCCCATTGATAACTCTTGAACAACGAAAGCTGACGTCATTGCTCGATTTTTTTTTCAATTTTTTTCTAAAGAAAGCGAACTAAGTTCTAGTAAGAGACGGGAACTCAATGACGTCACATAAGTATGTTGGTATGTCGTACTTTCAATAAAAAAAAACTACCATTTCATGCCAAGAATACGAAACAAGTAACTATAAAATAAAAAAAATAAAAAAAAAACGATATATAAACAATATAAATCAAAACCCAAACTCTTAAAGTAGGACAATAATAAAATAAATGAAAAAAGCACTCTTAAAATCGCCCATTAATAAAACATATTTATTTGGATATTTTAAGCAGGACGTCGTTACGATACTCTCTAACTACGTATTGGCCAGAACTGCCGTCGCTCTCCGCCCATCTCCTATGCGGCGAGTTACATACATGCGAGACTTACCCTCCCACCGAACATAACGCCAATAACGAACTGCACGCAACGTCGCCACTTTACTAATTATAGAAAGTTCCTTCAAAAATGTGTATAATTGTCGAATAATTTGAGTTCGTCTAATTTTTGTTACCGTGCCGCTGGTCGCACGAGCCTTTCGTCCCGAACGACACTGGCTAGGATATTACGGATAAAAATCTGAGCATACTTTCTTCTAGAAGGGGTGCGACCATCGCTTCGTTGAGATACCTCTCTGAATTTGCTAAAAGTTTTATCACGACCTCAATGAGAATATAGCGTCTCCTAACCAGGGCGCCTATTGCGTAAATAGTAGACGCTCAAATTTTTCTGATGACGTAACAGATCTCGGAGAGTTTGTTTCTACATATATATAGGGAAGCCAATAAACGAAGGGGAGCCTTGCTTTGTTATTCTAAAAAGAAAGCTTGTAAATGATCACGTTTCTGGTCTCTCAAATTAAAAATAAACCAATATCATACGGCTTTCATTTGTCTGTTTATAACAGATCTAGAGACACTTGACGAGAGACTCACGATTCGAAATTACCATAAATAGGAGAACAGGTAGAATAGCCGCATTAAGCTATAAACAAACAGGAATTCTAACGACAATGCTTTATTTAAATTTTAAAAAATAATAAAAACAAGTCTAAACATCAATCCGTTTGCGTTTCTTTTTTGATTGTCGCATTATTCTTTGAGATAATCTCTTTTTCAAATTCCGACCGTGCCTCACTCAACAGTTGAACCAACTTGGTATTATCGAATGTCACTGCTACATTTCTCAACTCGTCGATCGATTTTAAACAGTCCAAAAGCGGATCTTCTTCCTCGCCATTTATTTCAACGTTCCTAGCACAAGAAGGTTCGCTTTTTATACCGTCGATCGTTTCGTTTCTATCAAGTGCTTCTTCGGAATCTTCCGGATTACCGCCGCAAGTAGTTTCGATCTCCGTGACATCTTCGACTACTTCAACGTTAATTCGCCGGCGGAGATCGTGCAGATCGTTTTGAATCTGTTTCGCTTCGTGATCCATTCCGTCGGAATTAACGATTGCGTCCATTCTGCACGTATCGAAGCGTTTGATAATCGTTTGGGGTTGTACGCGTTCCCACGCCTGGGAAATCCAACGGGCAGCGTCGGACGTGTCGATTAACCTCGCCGATTCGTAGATATCTGCAGCTTCGTCCATCCTCGACGCTAATGCAGAGAGAAGACATTTCCGGTAGTGCATTTTGAAGGTATTCGTGGTACTTTGATCTAATGGCTGTAGATTGCTGTTAGGAGATACGTACACTAATTTTAAATTTGTTAAGTTAACGTCGTATAGGTGATGCGGGGCATTGTCTACCAACATGGCTACGGTACGATTTTCATTTTTCATTTTGTCGTTAAATTTGTTCAAGAAATCGTTAAATATCTTCTGCGTCATTGATGCTTTTTCTTCGGTATACCACCGGACGCATATATCTGACCATCCGTCGCTTTTGATCTGTGAAGATTTATGTATTAGAAGCGGGGCTTCTTTTTCTCCTAACGCATTAGCACATAACATAACAGTTATTAGATCTTCTTTTTCTCCACCCGTCGAAGAAGGTTGATTCTTAAGTTCTTCTTCAACCTCTTCAACACATGGGCTTTCTTTGGCCGGAGGTGATTCTTCTGCGATAGCACGAAAAAACAAGTTAATTTCTTGAGCGCAGTAGATGTCTTTAGAGCAATATTTCTTTAGGATATCTTTTACACTTGCTCTTTCACCGGACAACGGTCGAAATACAATATTGTTCCTAATACAGAAGCTTCGCAGCCAACCATTGCTTCCGGTAAAGCTGTCTTTGCCTAATTTCTTAGCGAACTGTTTAGCCTTATGCTGCAAAATCGGACCGCTTGTAGGCAAACCTTTCGAATGCGCGTCTTGAAACCAGGCCAAAGTCAGCTTGTTAACTTCTTCGTACGGTTGAAACGGCGTTCGTTTAACATTCTTGTTAACGCTGGTTAACCATCTCGATTTTACGTCGTCTTTATTTCGCAAAATCTTCTGAATCTGTGTCTTCCCGCACTTGTATTTTTGCGCTATCTTTCGCTGCGATAACCCCTTCTCACTATCTTCAATCACTCTGATGCGGAAGTCTAAATTTAACGCGTTTTGTTTGTAATGGCCCTTGGCCATATTAAAAATTACAAATTTTTGATCGTAAAGTCGTTCGCGGCGTATCAAACGGATGCTTCCGATTCTTTCACTTACAACATTTTAGGCGCCGAGTGGTCGCTTTAACCGGTCCCGGTTGCGTTGTGGGGGGTACAAAGAAACATACTCGTTGACGCTAGGTTTGTTCGTTTTGCTAGATCGCACATGGCCTCGATTACATTTGTTTTAAAAGCGGCGAATACGCATGACAGCCAAGTTATCGCGCATGTCGACTCGATTATAACGCACAAAAAGAACAGATTGAAAACGCGCGGTCGTTTACTGAAGTGGTCGTCCGATAAAGGTGTGGTCGCTTTTTTTTTATAGCTAGTAACAAAACGATTCGACCGCCTTGGATAAATTTTGAATAAAGAGTACACGCGTGTATTTGGAAATTTAAAGCTTTAGAGCTTAAGTGAACGCAATGAGAGTAATATGAGTCATGAGGTTTATTGCTTTTATTTTGCCTGCAAAGCAGGCATCCGCAAGTACATGTACGCAAGGTAAATTACCAAACACACAGTGGATATGTTTTGAATGACTTGTGATAAGTCGGAAGTTGAACGCACTAATCCCATTGTTTATTTGGACTCGTCTAAAAACAATGGCTATAATACTAAACGTACAATTAGAGAAAGACAACTTATACGTCTTTTTTTTTACTCATTAAAACAAAATATAACATGGAACAATTACAAAAACACAAAACACTAGCGCTATGGAGGCAAATTGAAATGATGAACTAACTCAATATTCTTTTGACGTAGTACTTGCATAATACACGCGGACAGAGTTTCGATAAAAGCTTAATAATTTCCCGCACATCGTCCTCGCCGTCAGGATCTAAGGCATCGTTAGATGGAGATGGTTTGGGATAATTTGAACAATCGAATCCATTCAGCGAGTTTCCACCTATTTGACTTAAATGAGACGAATTCGAGCGGGAGCTTCCTTCCGAACTTGAATATTGTTTGCTTTCCGTGCAAGTTCGGTATTGTCGAATTAGAAGATGTATTTTCGAGCATTTACTCTCCACGAAGGAATACGTACTTTCGCAAGCTTCTGATGGAATTCCACCGCGTGATTTATCGGAATTATTGCCTAATTCAGATCTTGACGACGAATACAGCATGTTGTAGAAAAAATCGTCTAAACTGCGCCTTATCTTGGTTTCCTTCGAAGTACTTGCTGCTGCACTTGTATTCGACGAATTCATATTTTTTTCAGTATTGTAATTAAAGGAACGTACATTATCCGCTGTAATTACGTGATTATCGTTGTAGTTTACTGAAGACGTGCGTATCGGTAACATGTTAGTAGTTCTTGAAGCGAATGAACTATCGCTAAAGTATCCCGTGGACGACGTTTCGCTTTTGGAACCTTTCGTTATACTAAGCATATTTCCTTCGCGAGGTCGTCGGCTTACGCTCCCGATGATCTGCGTAGAACTTGCAAGCGAACCAATGGATACGTCCCTGTTGCATATCTGTGATTTGATGTCGCTGTAATAATTGACTAAGTCGGAACAGTTGAATTTGGCACAAAATTTTGTGAGCAGCTTCGTCAAAGACGTTATTGCAAATAACAGACATTCTCTCAGGTCCTCGTCCAAATCTGGGCCTCGTTCGTTAATCGCGCTCGTAGCTGTTCTAGAATTCTCAATATTCTCACCAAATCGTATCGAGTTGTTCCAAGCATAACTAGAATTATTAAAGGCCGGGCGCATTTTATCGGAAGATCGATATGCTGAGCTCCTCTTACATCGATTTTGTTGAAGTTTTTTCCTTTGCGATGCGTTTCTCACGTTCCTTTTTCTCGAGAGTTCGTCAAAATCGTACAGACACAAGCAGCAATCTTCGGAAATTCTTGAATCTTTCCTTCGACTTCGGATGTCCAAATCGTCGTGTCCAGACGGATAAAGGAATGAATTTTGGCCATGCTTCGGTTTCATTGAAAAGATGTTCTGATTTTTTACGTGTTCAACGGGAAAGTCGCAATAGCATTTCTCAAACCAATATTTACCCACCAATTGATCGATATCAGATCTATTGCTGGATGTAGAGGTCTTTATTTGCGCGCCGGCCGATTTCGTATTATCCGTTTTATTTTTTATCTGGACCTTCAGTTGTTGCGGCGATTCCTTTGTATTCGCGTATCGCTTCTCCGACGACGGACAAGGTTTATATAAGCAGATACGTCCCGATATTCCCAATTTTCGACTTAGCACCGCTTCGGCTTTCGAACAACTGGCGTATAGTTTCCCGCCGAGTATCCTTTCAATAGTAGAATTTGAGTTACTTGGACATGTCGAATCGACTGAATCAAACGTTACGGGCTCATGTTTTGCAGACGGTCTATATTTCTTTAGCTGCTTTACGATCGATGGCTTCCCTTCGTGAGGATCGGTTGTGTTTGTTTCAGTAGACTCTGCGAATGATTCTTCATCGATTTTCGCAACATTGTGTTTCTTGAAACTAACTGAAAACTTTTTTAATTCACAATAATCACTACGGGAAGCCCCTACAGATTTTGTTCCTTTTTGATCGTGAGTGCCAGTGAGCTTGATTGTTTCTTCTTGTACTTTATGTTGTAGCTTGTTTATCACATCATCGAGAATATTTAAGATTTCTTTCTGAATATCTTCTTTACTAATTAAGAATTGTCGTGGTTCACCATGATTTTGCTTGGGGGCTATCTTAAGATCAGCTTCGCTAGTAATACTTGATTGATTCGATGCCGATTTTTTAGAGTCTTCTTCGTGTTTATAATAATTATTTCTACGCGGTGAATTTTCCCCTAACTCGCTACGATGGATTGATTTAGTTTCCTCGGCGGATACGTAGGTAACGCCGCTGGCATGCGATTTTGGCAATACACCGTTTAAACTTTCTATTTCGTTGCATCTTCCATCGAAAGTCTTATTATCGCAATGGCATCCCTTATCCTTTTTAATTTTAAGCCGACGTTTACCTTTCTTTGGTAAATATTCTTGCGAAGTTTGGACCTCCTGCAACGATATCTTCGCCACTGGTATACCGAGTCTTATTACCCAATCAATAAATTCATTGTCGAGCTTCTCTAGTGACGGGCCCACATTCGCCAATGCCGGTTCAATGTTGCCTTGCTCGCTGCTGCTACTACTCAATTGGATTTCGAATTTTTGATCCCTTTCTAACATTGTCAGTTTATTAAATAAAGTAGGAAGTAGGCATTTGTCTAGGTTCTCGGCTTCTTTCTTCATATCCGCTAGTAGAGATTCTTCTGATTTTTCTTTTTCGGCGTCGGGTATTGGTTCATGCTGTGCTATTCTCACCTTCTCCTGTAGACAGATATGAAACAAATTAATGCATTAGCAACATTGAAACAGACGCTTTGAAAGGAAAAAGGAAAATTACCGTGTACGTTGGAATAGACTCCGCATCTAGTTTCTCCAGGACCGGTACGGGCTCTTCTGTTTCGAGCAACGCCAGCTTCCGCCATTCGTGTACCGGTTTAAGCTCCAGATTCGATAACCGAGAGAGATGTTGCCGAAGTCCCGATTTTAACCAAAGATGTCTGATTCGCTCGAGATACATATCGTCTACGACAATTTCCGTTGGTTTAAATTTGTAGATATCCGACTCTGTGCTATCGTCCGAATAGTCTCCACTTAATGACAGAGTGCTCGTCGCTTGCACGGGACCCTTTTTCATCTCTACGGCAGGATTAGTTTCGGTGGAAACTAGCGCCTTTTCTGATCGTCTCTCGCTTAAATCACTTGCTTCGTACAGTAGCCTCGTCGCACTGTTCGATCCGGTTGAAAGGTTGCGACTCGAATGATGCGGAGGAATCGTTTGCGATGGGACTTCACCTGGAAAGCCGCTTCCTTTAGGAAAAGCAGTTCGTGATGTGCTGTGTACGTTCAATACAATTTGCCTAACATCTTGCGGTAATAAAAGGGTACGTTCGGATGAGGGCGTCTCAAACGTACTGTTTTCGATGTCACCGCTCCCTAGGTCAAAGCGTAAAGCCGGCTTAGTCGTAGAACTGCTATTCTTGCATAGTTGATTCGAGAAACGGCGTTCCGTTTCTCCTCGACTTAAACTGCTCGATAAACTTGGAGTCGTTAGGCAGATCGCGGGAATAGTTCCATCTGAGTGAGTTTTGAAAGGTAACCGGTTGCTCGACGTGTTGGAGGATGAAGAAAGTAAGTTGCACGATTTTCCTCGGCCGATACCTTTTAAATTATTTTGAACTCTGGGTAATCCTAAATCAAATATCGCGTCGCTTCGTTTAGAGATGGTATTTCCATGTTGATTGTTGTCTGTTCGATTTATTTCTTGGACCATTGGCGTTGGAAAAATTCCGACGTCCTCTGCACAAGCCCCGTTTTCATCTAAAAATGTGAATATCAATCACAAGCGATTAGCTAGGAACTAATAATGTGAAGCCAATAAGACGTATTGATTTTCTAAAACGATCAGTGCTATGATAGTGCCGTAAAAACGATACGTACTCACTTTTTTATAGGCAGAGGATGGATGCGGCGTATCTCCTTTTTGTCTGTAGGTGCTGCTCTCGGATTCCATCGAGGTGCCGTGGGTACAAGGTGTTCCTTTTGGGCCGGGTCTCGTCTGAGTGCAAGTATCTCGTTTGATCGGGTACTTCCGTTTGTGTCGCGGGAATGACGTCGGCACCTCCTTATCTTTGACGTGTTTAGCAATAAAAACTTGCACCCCAACGGTGCTCGTTTCTTGCGAGAACATGTTACTCTTATCGATCTTTTCCGGTTCCGCGGATATACTAAGCAGCTTCCTTTCTTTCCAATCGGTACAAGTACCGGAGGATACGAGAGTCGAGATGGAAGATGACTTCGTCAAAGGCATCGGTTTCACGTTTCTCGTACCTGTTCTGGCGTTCGAAGAATTATTCGAGCAATCATTACATTGGATGTATGTATTTTGTACTTTCGACTTCGATTCGTTATATTTTAAGCAGATCAATAAATTTTTCATGAACGAATTCAACGACGATTTCGAAGCCGATTGGGATAGTTTTGTGCGGATCAGCGGATGCTCGGCAGACGCAGTTCTCTGAACAATTTGCGCGTAAAAAGATTCTTTGTTCAATTTGTCCGCTGAGGGAGCCCGGTCGCTTTCTTTTAAAGGATTCCTTTCAGCTTTAATAGGTGATGTATCACAGCAGCCGTTGGTGTTTTCCGTTTCCGGATTTTCTTTATCGAATGTTTCTGATTTTATATCTTCGACCAGATGAAATTTAACATTATCGTCGGGATGGGTTCTTTTAGGCGTCGTTCGAATTTTTAACTTGTGGAAAAGTGGAACTACAGTTTGCGACGTATGTTTTCCGCCATACTGGCCATCGAAGTGTTCTCCTAGAGAGGATAACTCAATGTCAAGCGAACTAAGCGAGGAGTCGTCTTTGAAATTCCAACCGTTGTATTTGCGTTCCTTAAAATCTGATGAATGTTTCGATCTTCCCTCGAATTCGCGAGACGTGCTGGGAACCTCATCGAGCAGCTCATCCACTATTTTCTCTACTTCTCTCCGTAATAGTAATTCGTCCTGTTTTGAATTGCTTTCATCTAATCGCCTGATCTTCTGGTTGCTCTCAGACCTCTTCAAGTACTCCGAACTAATCGTTTTAAATTTGGTCGGATCTTTCGGCAGCAAAGACTCTATGATCTCTCTTATTTCGAAAGCGTTATTAGTTGCAACGTTCATAACGGATGTCCTGCTTTTCGGATCGCTTTGCTTCGTGTTATGTTTACTTTCCGACTCAGTTTTACTATTGTTTGTCGCGCTGCTTCGTTTCTTCTTTTCACGAATGATAATTTTCGGTACTCTCTTTTTCCTATTCGGAGGAATCGCCTTCTTATTAATGCTATACGTTAGTTTACGACTTTCGTTGTTGTTGAATTGGAAGCCGATGAACGTTGGATACCTCTGGTTGAGTATGTCTAATAAGTTTCGTTCGGCCGCATAATTGTCGTAGTTGTTAAAGGACGTCTCGAGTTCGCTTAATTCTCGCATAACTTCTTTGCAATCGATCGCTTTGTTCATATTGGTCGTGTCGGTGGCGGATCCATTATTCCTTACGATATACTCGGGAAAACAACAGGTTTCCGATTCGTCCTTCTCGTTTGTGATTTCCACTTTCGACGAAGAGATGTTCTTCAATTGTCCAAAGTGACGAAAATTCGCATTGTGATTTTTCATGTTGTTCTGCAAAAATTCGTACCATTCCTTGAACTTCGGACACATTTCAGAGCATAAACAGGTTTCGCTCGTGCTCGTGCAGCGATTCTTAGTCAACAATGGACGCGTGGCGTGAGGTCTTAAAATTTTTCTTTCCCCAAAATTGATTTTCGAACGATCATCGTCGAAACCAAGTTTGCTTTCTGCTGTCGTATCGTCGGTACTAACGAAGTGCTTGATGCTATTAACGTATAGTAATGTTGGTTCTTCTTCGGGCGGAGACGGAATCGATGCGCTAGTTGCTTTGTTTACCCTCTCCGATACAAAAATCGTTTTTTCTCTTTGTTGCTTAGCTTTGCTCTTTTTCGGTGGCGTGATTTCAAAAAAATGTGCTACCTTCTGGGTAATGTTTTGCGCTAAGTAGTCGACGTAATCGGACATGTACTCAGATTGCGTTGAATTGTCGCTGAAGCATTGAAGTCCTCGCGTAGACGTTTTCGCGTTCTTATTAATCTCTTCAAAATCTTTCTCGCAGTATTGGGACGATTTGTTGGAATCGGAGGGATGATCTTCCGCGTAGTGAAGATTAATATGAACGGGATACGTTGAATACTCGGGCTCATGGGATAAAGAGAAGAAACTTGTCGTTAGAAATGCGCTGGCGCTAATGCATTGCCTAGTGGCTTCTAGACCCACGTCCGAATCGGTTTTATTTACGATGCTGTTCTTAGATAATCTCTTGGATTTCTTTCGACGGGAAGATGTAGGATTAAACGTGCAAAGAGAACTTTCGCTTTTGTTCTTATCCAAGCGCTGATGGGTATCTTTTGAATATTGGTAATAATTGTTTTCAAAGAAATTTGTTGTTATCTCCCTTAACAAAGGAGTAAGATCCTGTTGTTCTTTCTGAGATACAGTCAAGTTACTGCGGCGTACTACAGTGACCGAATTTCCGTTTCCACTTTCCGCATCGATCGCCTAAGGACCAACTTATCTAATTAAAATAATATCGAAATTATAAAGTAACCTTACTGCTTCCTTTCTTCCAAAGCAACACGAAATGTTCTTCAGGAATTTCGTTAGTGCATCGGATTTGAGCGACACCGGATTTACTGGTTTCAAATTTACGCTTTCTTTTCGCCTTAAAAGGTAACATACATTGTAATATCGGAATGAAGTAAGTAAGTACTTCCGCTTAATAACCGATTACCTTTTTTTGAAGTTATTTTGCGACGAACCAATATGCATTCTGGTGTTACAATAGCTTGAGCATCACGTCTTTAAAATTTGGGTTGATTCCAAAGAAACTGATGGATAAAATTACCAAAATTTTCGCGCAGATAGGCTAAACCATTTTCAAATTTACAATAGTTAATTTAGAGATGTCACATTCTGTCAAATTTGCCACATTTACTTGCCTACTATTTCTTTTTTAATGGCGAATGCACAAAATTCCGAGAAGAGATTTGGCACTAAATATATATTTTTTAAATATTGCAAACCACACACAGATAAAAGCCCCGATAAGATTTTTGAAGCCGGATAAGATTATAGTTCCTGTTTAGTAAAGATAGATGAAATATTTCCGTAAGAGCACCTGTAAAAGTACCTTATATACCCCGTTGGGCCGACACCACGCTTAAAAAATACCATAAAGGGAGGTGTATCTAACTTGGGCCAAAGTGCTGTATTTTCTTAATTGGCCTCATGTACGTAATGGTGGAAAAAATTGATAAATAAATATAGCTTTGAAAACATCAAAAAGCACTGTATAACATGGATAATTTTAATTCTTCGTGTTTATACTTTTTGTGCAGTAGGTTATTTTTCATAGATTCGTTATAGGTTCACTTATAAGCTATTCATCTATATTTTTTTCTGAGAAATATGTTTTTATAAGTAAAGCAACGGATAAAAATTAATCCAGCTCAAGTTATATACTTTTTAATGTAGTCGTGTAAATTTGGTTGCCTACTCTTCAGGTAATTTAACTGCAATATAGGAAGTATGTATGTTTATTTTTAAATTAATACAATCCTGCCCTATTGTATCACTTGCTATATATTCAAAATTGTGAATATTCGATTTGAATTCGATTTGGTCCCTCGTTATACAGATGAGTATTTCCCCAATTCTTAATTTTTCAATGTCGATGGAACTAGCAACAATATAATAATGCTTTTAATTGTAACTTAATAAAAACTCATCTTGGGAGGCAATTCAAACAGAATATTTTTTGAGGTTTACGTCTCGCGACGAAGAGATCGAAATTAAAGGAAAAAAGTAGCAGTCCTCGCCAAAAATTTATAGCAGAGATAACGAGACACAATTTAGCAGCTGGAAATCTCAATCAACGAAAGCTACATCCGGTGTTATTCAAGCAATCCATTACAAACTGACAAGTTCTTTGTTGGCCGTTGTTGTTTGAAATTGGTTCCAGGGATTTTCATATTTCACCGACGGAGGCCGCTATTTAGGATAATTGGGCAGGTAAGAAAACGTGTCCGCCGAAATAGGCGTTTGGAAGCATAAATACGATCCAGGTATCAAAAAAATCGATTCTGAGTTGTAGTGATTAGCACGCCTCTCCGTCGAACGAGAGAAGCCAGGTTCGAGTCCTCACCAAGTTTGATATTTTTCGAAAACTTAATTACGCCGGAAAAAATGGGGCGAAAAACTGATTTGTATGGGTTACTTTTCTATAGTGAGTTGCTAAAGAAAGTTTTTAAAATTTTTTAGTTATTGTCAAGATATTTGTCGATGTAGAGGAAGATTCGGGCAATGTTGCTTTTAATTTGTTACAAACATCGGTTTTTTATTCTTTCGTTTTTTGTACACGCTCTAGAGAATAAATTGGACATGTACTAAAAAAAAAACAAAACAAAACATTAAATGCATATGTTTAGGATTTAAGAAAAAGGCGCGCAGTATTTGTATGGAGTAGACACGGCGTTGTAAAATGGAAATGTTACTCGAAAATTAATTGCCCTCTTTTATTACACACATAAAAGTGTTGTCATAATCATCAACTTTATGTTAAACCTTGAAGTTTTTGCATGGATTTTAATAACAGGTTGCGATGGACATCTGGGCTTCATATTAAACTCATACTTTTAAGTATATGTACAATGTTTTTATTTCTTTGGAAAAATTTTGACATTTGTACCATTAGTATGAGATCTTGAATTAAAGTTTTCTACGTGATTTCGATGAAATCGGTAGGTACGACCTTCTTCTGTTCTTTAATTGCAAAAACCACATCGCTATCAAATTCCTAGAACTCCGAACCTTTCCCGATTCGTCGATAGATTTTGTTCATCTTTTAAAAATACTAATTGCTCGCTTGCCCTGAATGTTCTATCTAAAGCTACGACAACTTTCCGCAAGAAAATCGCGCAAATTCGCGAGAATCGCAAGAAAAATTTGTTTGAATTTTTCGATGAAGTTGGACGTAGATTAACGGGGCCCCGAATAATGAAGGTTTCAGTGGATAATATTACCCTAACAACGTAAAAATGATTCGAATACTAGTTGTTTTTTCTTTTGTCTGTAACCTATATTATGGAAAATCATAAGGTCAACTTCATATTCAATATCAAGGACTGGAAAGATTATTATGAAAATTACTAACGTATTTACCAATACATGGGAGTGGTCTCGCATATTATTGCGGCATACATGGACATTGCTGAAACGCCAATTGTCTGCAGGCTAGCTACTGAAACTTCTATGTGTACCTGTGTGAATGAATGATTTTTGCCGTAAGCTTTAATAACATTTTAGACAGATGGTTTAATAACCTTTTTTTCCAACAAACATAAGTCTGGTGTTAACTTAGGCCTCTGTCGAATCGGCCTGGCTCTGATTTTGGGTCTTCTTATCTCTCCATTGTTTATTTAAAGCTCTAATCGCCGTGCATGTCATACAGAAGACCTTGGGGTTTTGGTTCCTCCTCAATTGACGTTCTGCTGGTGGTTCTCACGACTTAGTCCCCATATCTGAGTCACTTTAGTCTGTTTTTGTAAATCCAATTTCTTTAACGTCGCTTGCTTATCTGAATTATCTGAAGAAATATCTGAATATTTCTTCAACGTGTCCCCGCACCGTCACTATTTCGAATTGGAGTGCTGTGGCGTTAATCCTCTAAATTACGGCCGTGTACCAGGTAAATTAACACAGCATGCCACAAGCAGAAAACGAGATAAGGTTAAATGTTAAACCGATATGCCTGAAAGAGTTAATAGAAGCATAGTTCCTTAATTCGAACTGACGGGCCTGTTTGTAATCAACCTCGTATTCAACAACTTCTGCCAATTTGCACAACGTACTGCAATTGTGGGAGGTTGACTTTTAACAAGAACATTCTGATCCGTACGTCTCTCAGCTGCCTTATTATATACATGTACCAATGAGCCGTATGTTGGTTTGATCACTCCCACGTGCAGCTGTATCGTCAACTTTCTATATCGGCACGGGGTAATTGGAATCCAAGAGTTCCCGAAACAACTGTCCCGAATTAAACAAAGTTTTCTTTTTATAAGCAATTCGTAAATCTAAATATTTGCCCGAGACTAAAATATATCGCAAGAAATATAGGCTTATAAATGGATCAAGCAGGAAAAAATACGCTCGTAAGAGGAGAGATCCGCAGTATTAAATAACTAGAGCTATTGCTTGAAATTTCTACGTTTACAAAATACGGATTATAACCAACACCAAGTAGATTTTCGCTTAAAACGATAACAAACATATTATTCTAACACGAATCTGTGTAAATTTTTAATTAAACAGCTCTTACGGCCACCAGGTGGTATTGTATATGTTTTCAAAGAGTGTATATTTTGAGAAGGTCGTATACGATGAAGAAACGCACCTGAAACGTCGACTTCATGTATGTAGCAAGCGAGCACTTTTAAGGTCGGCGTTTCTTTCAGGACGTAATAATTTTGCTCCGATGGAAATTACCCCTGAACATCTAATTGAAGATTAATTAAACGCAACGTAAACCCCATAAATTAGTTTCCTATATCTTGTTTTTTGTGAAAACAAAAACATTTCAGCTCCGTATCTTACTATAATAATACCAATAAACAATTCTGGTTACGATTGTTTATTATTTCAATTCGGTATACATAGGCACGGTTGATTGATGATTAAGCACGTTCTGTTATGGTTTTTATTATTTTTTTGTGTTAATATGTACAATACGTTCACGTTAAAAGTCGTTGTTCTTATTGACGGCGAAACAATAAGGAATATATGCACACAATTGAGGTGCGGACGCATGCACCGTAGCTGCTTGTGTGAGAATTTTCGTACGTTCTTTGCTTACCTTCATTCTCCGTTTCGCATGTTTTAATAACATTTCTACGATTAGTATCATAGCGATCAAAAACGAAGCATAGGTAGAAATGTCTTTCGTATGTCGTCGCGTATTTGATGTTTGATTTGATGTTTCGCTGATCATCCTGATCTAAAGTGTTTAAAAATCTTCTGAAAAAGCTGACAACATGACCAAGGAAACGCTAAGTCAAACATCAAGAACGCTACAACATCCGAAAGACATTTCTACTATGGATCGCGGCCGTGAAAGCCTACACTCAAAAACTAAGCATACTTGGAAAAAATAATTTTCTCACGTTTGTAAATCTTCCATTCATTTTTCATCAGAATATTCTTTTAAATATTGCAATTGTTATTGCTTCGCGTTTTGCTTTGAAGAAGTAGTAGCAACGGCGCTTTCAGGCTAATCCCTTCGGTAAATAAGATGGAAACTAATGAATTCTAGTAATTCCAGCATCTTAAATACAAAATACTCGTTCCTCTGTTAATTTATCAGTTATCGTTTCTTTTTATACCTTTTGAAAAAACAAGGCTGCTTATTCGCAAGTGCTTATTTTAAAGATGACAAGTTAGATCCTTGACCATATTGGCGAACATCTAGATTTTTCAAATCACGCCTTTGTATAATTTTATTGATTTTCTGAATTCGATCTTACAACGTTGTTAGGCGTATCGCATGAGCCCCATCACGTCGACACCGACTAGAAAGCAACCGTACCATTCGCAGTGGAGAATGACATTTCCAAAATCGATAATATCATCGATATCACTAATTTTTTAATAGAGAAAGTGGCATTAAGCAATCTTTACAAGGAGAAAGATCTTTTATAGCCGCAGTGGCAAATACAAGTTGTTCTCCAATAAGAAATCCGCGAAATCTGTGTAATCCCTTATTTGAGAAGGTTTCTTTTTCCATGTACATATTTACATTCTCCCTTTCAAGGCGTTTCACATTGCAGCTCTTCTAGCGATTTCCCTTTTACATACATCATCGATCGGAAACCGTTGTTATATCGTCCTTGGATCTAACATGAAGTTACGAAGAACTAATTTTTAAATGGAACGCATTTAAAGATCTTGGAAGTTCCCTCTTTGATACACCGTGAAAGAAAATCCAAGCCTTGAATATTTAATTGCATGTATTTTTGGAAGTACCGTTGCCTATATCTGCGTAGGTTATACATGAGCGATAGAGGAGATAGAGATCTATTAACATGTAATGAATATGAGCCATGCGCATGTTTATGCATAACGATATTTTATGTTATTTATTTATTTATTTCTGGAAATACGAAAAAAAAAATACTCAAAGACGCTAAAAATAGAAATAAATCTTTTTTTTATAACCAAACCAAATGTTAGGTACGTACTTCTTTCTTCTCTTTCACTCATTTCTTTAAAATCAAAATATAGGTGAGAAATATTTTAGGTAACATGAGCCGTTCCATAATCGATAATCCCAAATTGCTCGCGACTCATTAAGTTGTTAGAAGGGTAGATATCAAAATTTTGCCGCGTTCAATTGCTAAATCAAACAGAAATTCTTTTCTTTTCTTTTTTTTCCTTTTTCAAAGTAATGGACATCAGCAAAACATTGTAGCCGTGATGTTGTTAGCCGATAAAGCAGCTTTGGTCGCTTTGATTCGGATTGGCCAAGAAAAATTCACTGTTTAAATAGTTCTTTAGACCCTGGTGTGCTGAAATCAGACGGATTGCGTTTTAACATTGCCAAAAGTTCCTTTGAAATTAACATGTTAGTTGTGAATAATCGCGTCACCCATCTTGCGGAAAGCTTACATTTAAATGAACCATGCACTCGGTTAACTAACACCCTTGCGGGAGTATTTTAACTCTCGTAGAATTAAAATACTCTCGGAACCACGCCGATGACGCTGGGTAGTCAGAAACACGCCCGTGAGTAATGCATTTTTTCTTTCCTTGCGATGTGTTTGCCATAAATGATTTCATCAATTTAAAAAATTTAAATCTTGCATCTTAACAAGCAGCTAATTTAAGCGATTTAGCTAATTTGCTTTTGTTTTTTATTTTGGTGGCGCTAGAAGCGGAGTACTCTTTGTTTTCCAGAGTCGGTTATTTGCATTATTCTTTTTTTCTTTTCTTTTAATATAATTTTTGTCGCACAGTAACCGTGTAAATGTACGAAGGTATCTCTAGGGGAATAACAGTTATTTCTGCAATATTTACAACTGTATTTAGATGAAAACGTAAAGGCAACATCTGTTAACAACATATCACCGCTTCGGTACGTAGTCGCGATTGTATTTAAAATCCATATACGTATAGCCATTCCATAAGAAAAACTGCAACAAGAAAACACAGAACTGTACACCAAAATAAAGGCGCAGCGTGTTGACAATATCGATCACCAACCAGCTGAATAAGAGACGGGAGAAGGTAGTTTTTATGAAGGTGGTCATCCCCTCCATTCATACACCTGCTTACAGTAGTAGGACAGATTTGTGGGGTCGAATGTATCCACAACGTAAACTAAACAGTCAGTCTGTTGACATCGTATGAATGATTATATACAAGAAATACGAGTTTCACATTGGTAAATGTAATGCAATCTCGACAAATGTCAGTCTAAGCGGTCGCCGTTTGAACAAGAGTGTCTCTCTATCTCGTGTATTCCGTATTAATATAGATAAAGAGGCCTAGTAGTTTATCGCGAAGCAGCAAGAAAGGGATCAGTAGTGAAAGGTTACTTCGTAGTTTAAAGAAAGAATAATAATGTAATATGATAATTGTCAATGTATTTTCGTAATATTACTTGCATGCTGGAAATGCGTATACGTAGAATGTCTATGGAGTGCAAATGTGCCGAGTTTAACGTTTTCTTGTACTGCAACGGGACTTATAAATATTTACCAAGTTTAAAAGGACGCATGCATTAACGCGGGGTCAAAAAAATAATATATATACATATAAAAATAAATAAACTGTTCACCGGTGCAATTGTTAAGAATATGTGCTGTTCGGGATTTTTCAGGAATTAAGGGAGCCGCCAGCAATAAAAACTTCAGGAATAAAATGTGAGTATTATGCAATTTAAAAGACCAATTCAGGGTCAGTAGTACAAGCGATTTTAGGACACTGTTTATGTTGTGTGCGTATGAATATCAAATCAAAGCGTATAAAATCCAAACCAATTAGTACGTATATTTTAAAAGATAATCATAATTAAACAGCTTGAAAAACTTTAAACAGTTATGTTTATCTATGTTATAGACGCGTTAAGTACTATTACTAATTTGTATATATTTGATATAAACATTTCGGGAGTTTGGAGACTTGAACGCTAGGAAAATAAGGTGCTAAAAATATACGCTGCTAGCTATGTATAAGATACCCTTACATTGTACATTAGCGTCGTTTATGTTCATTAGCGATAGCTTTTCTTTCGAAATCTATCTGTTTTGAGGTGAAACATTTTATCAAATATATTCGATGGATGTAAAGCAGTTGATCTCTAACAGGCTAACGATAAGCATAATTACAGTTACGTTAAAATTTGATCATCCCATTTAAATAGCGTCTCTCCGCCTTGTTTTTATACAGAATAAAACAAAAACGTTTCATTAGTAATGAAGATATTGCTTTTACCAGTTAATTGAGCAACGGTAAAGACGTCTATCGTCGTTTATGTTTGTTGCATTGCAATTTTATGTTATATGTACACAAACATCGGCAATTATGTATATTGTATAATATTATCTCTTCTATTAGTGGTAATTAAGCAATTACCAACGAAATACAATTAAGAGATATTTTTAATAACATTCGATGTACTGGTTTATACCATTTCTTGGTTAAAAACATTCCGTTATCCAAAGGAGAAAATAATCTTATCGTTATTATTATCATCATTTTGGCTAGACCATGATGCATCGATTTCCTTCCGCGAGAGAAAACTTATTTGGTGTATCGATACGCTGATAACAGGAAGGTAGGATTTGCGGTTTTACGTAGAGTACACTTCAGCGTTTAACATAGGCATTATTTTGTTTCCTATTAATAAGATTCGCGTTGAAATATCTCCAATTTGAATTATGCCGCGAGAATTAAGCGGAAAGGTTTTGCACCGATTCTCTAAACGTTTACTGTTTTCTGCCTCAAAACACTCGAAGCTACTAACAAACTTCCGACCCTAGCTTGTCCACTTACGAGGCACTTCGTGGAAGTGTTTCAACAAGTTTTGTTATTTTTTTGAGTTTCTTCTCGAAAAAACTGGCGATTTCTGTGTCTATTCTTTCTTTCACGAATAAGTCTTTTATTGGTTGCAAGTAATCTCAACAGATTGCTCCTTTCCGACTATTTTGTGTAAGTCCCTTTGGATTACTGCTGCGGATTTATGTAAGTAACATCTCCGGCGACCTCACCGTAATCGAGACCTAAAGCGATCCATACTCTCGCTTTTGTATTATTTAGTGAAATTACCTGAAAACAGAACGTAAAGTGTTTAATACAATTTAGGTCTGGACATTGAACTGGCCGGTTTAAAACATTGATATTCGCGGCGATAAGTTCGCCTGTTATGTGCGAACGAGCATTATCGAGATTTAAAATGAACTCTGATCTATCAAGTGCTGCAAAACATAACAGACGCTCCGATGTCTCTGCCGATTCCTCTGGAGGCACATTTTCGCGTCGATCATTATCGAAGAAGCAAAAGTTTCACTCGTCCATTAACCATGTGGTTAATCTTTTGAGATGCTTAGTCAACGCCCTAGTTAATATGCTGAGCGAATTCAAGCCTGCGAGTTACAAAGACGGACCCATTGCGAAGGTGTTGAGTACCACATCTGCGTTTTTCAATCTGTTCTTTACCGAATCCGGGCTGATCGCGTTATTAGCAGCAGGTTGAAGGTATTGTTTCGATTTGCTTGCAGTGCTTAAGGGCGCAAAGTGAAATACCTTATTCATGTCCTGTTCGCAACGCTTTCCTTTCCTTTGAAGGATATTTATTAATTCTTTTGCGTGCTTTTCCGTGAGAAAAGGTCGAATGAAATTTTTCAGCCACGAAATAATACAAATCTAGATGATGTTTCGCTTGAATATGTAGAATGCGTGAAGAAATAACGTTTATCATCTTATCCACTACATGGATTGCTCTGGAAAGGCCGAAATATGACATAAAAGATGACGAAAAATAAGATAAATTCTAGAATGTCGCAAATTTTAGATGATCTATTCTCATAAAGGTGCTTTCACCTTCAAATTAATACAATATTCAAGATATCACGTTAACTCAAGGACATCAATGATTTCCGTGTATCTGATGTAAACGAAAGAAATTTTTTGGCAGCTTCTACAGCAAAAAATGCGTATATGCCTTAATTGTGCGCCTCTAGTTGCGTATAAACTTTTACAATAATTCTTAATTCTCTACTGTTCTCTGTTGTTTTCACATTATCCTATGCGAATGCCGTAATATCCGTAAAGGTAGATATGGCAAGTCTTCCTATTTCGTTTAACGTAAGAACCAACACATATGAAATATTTTGGTGCACGATTTTATTTTTTCTCCATATCTTATCACACGTACCGTACATAACGTGCGTGTGTACAGCGTCGTCTGTTTAAATAGCACATGCTTTTGATTAAATAAAATTTGGTAAATAACTTTTTTTCTATTGTTCACCAGCTGTTGACGTAACATACATTTGGGATCTACATACTATATTGTATTACATGTACAACATATGGACGTAATCGTGTACGATAAAAAAAAATTGTAGAACTGTTTAATTCTATAACTATGTACTACTAAATAATTTATGCACCTGTAAGCATCATATGACATTCTTAAAGTAATACTGGTCGTTTATTATTAATAGAGAGGACAAAAACGAGTGAAATCATAGTTGTTTTGCAGAACACGAACCCTTTCTTATGAGACGAATAGACGCGAAACTGTCTAGTCGCTGCAAAAAAGATATGATTTCACTCGCTTTTGTCCTCTCTAATTATTAGTAGAGATGACAAAAGCAGGTGGAATTATTCCTTTTTTGCAGCGACTAGATAGACTCGTGTCTCTTCGCCTCACGAGAATGGATTCATGTTGCCTCCCACTGGTATCCCCGGGAGTGAGAAAACACGAGTCTGTCTAGTCTCTGCAAAAAAGCAATAATTTCATCCGCCTTTGTCCTCTCGAATTATTAGAAATAGTTTATTTCCTTTATTTTTTAACTACGAAACATCATGTAATCTTAGAATACATATCGATCCATTATTTTCTCAGGAAGTATACGCTCAAGAATACTTTACGTTGAATAGATTAATATATAATAAATTGTTTTTAGCGAGATTCTATTGGATGTGCAGATTTTGACACGAAGCGCCATCTATCGGCAAACAGGGGTACTTCTCATATCACCCTCGTACATCTAACATTCTACATCTCGTTTTTTTTTTTTAGTGATGCTATTAGTTGAACTTTTCAGGCTTGTATTATAAAATCTTTCTTGTAAAGGTATTATATATAGAATATGTACACTACGTTAATAATTAAATGCGAATCGACAAGCTTCGAACCTGCAAAATATGTTGCCTGTCGTATTCAAGGAATAGAGTTGTATTTCTTGCATTTATTAAAATAAAGTTTTCAACATGCCGGTAGATGCACATTTCTTTGGGCGATAACTTTCTCTTCAAAATTAATTTCTACTGTCTACACTAACAAAATTGCATCGATAAAATTAATTTGATATTAAGTAACAATAATCTGCGTTTAATTTTTTTTGTTGATATGTCGTTTTTTTTTAAATCATAAAGAGGTACCATCAAAATTATTTTTAATTTATTAGATTCGGTCGTTGTATTAGGTAAATACGAAAACCTTAACGCTTGTAATTTCCTCACTCTGGAGAGGAACCACTTTGTATGCGAGATAAATTTATAATATGAACGTTCTACACTTACGTAGTTACAATATTTGTTTATCCATTCTAGATTCATGTGTCAACGGAAGATAAGTTCAACTAAAAAAAAAATAATGGAGAGCGCAATTATACATTGTGCAAACTACGATCGCCTCGAATATTGTAACGACGAGGAGCTATCGAAAAACTTTAGAACATTGAGTGGCCGTTTATACGATCAAACAATTAAACAACTTAAAAGATTTCAAACATCGCTTCGTCTCTACATACGTACATATTTGTAGGAGTTTACATTAAGATAAAGCGGGAAATTATAGAATATCGGATAATGAGAATAACAAGCGGATTACAAAGAAATGTCAGTACTATTAGGAGTCTTTAAATATTTACGTACCGCTAATATTTTGAAAAATTCTCGGAAACGCGTCGGATACCCTGTACATTCCTCCAAACCACCAAGTTAATCGACAGGTTTTCAATTCGAGATATTCAGCATAGCAGATAATTCCTCTTAAAGTATGTTTATGCTAGGGGCTCTTTTGGACGAAAGTATTTTTCGTCCGCACTTCAGTCAAATCGGATAGTATCGTTCCGGAATTTTCAGGAATAAGTGGTTTCTGTTAAATCAACGATCAACTTCCGATGTGACACAAGTTAATTTATTGTTTGCGATTAAAACTAGTAATTGTATCGGCTCAGAGGTGTAGATAAAGTACCCGCAGATCTCCCAAAACCAGAGGACCCCAAAGATCTGGAGGCTCCCGTAATTTAGAAGGATTAAGCAAATTTTCATCAGTTTTTATTTTTTTTTTTACAGATTTTATCTACGCCACTGCATAAGTTGGATTTTCCCCTTCTTATATGTAATAATGCTGAATAATATAAAAAATATTGAACTCGAACGAGCATGTATGTCTGTATACAGTACACACATTCCAAATCAAATTGTTTGCTTTACATTGGCGCCACTTAACTTTCCTTGTTTCTAATCGTATCAATCTCCTTTACTATTTGATGCGAAGAATAAGTGATTGACCCACTTAAATTATTTTGGTGCAATTGCCTTTCTTAAAATTATCTACCTGGCGTAAACGATTAAGCAACTTAGTAGATTTGTGTGTAATTTTAGGATATCTTACGACAATAGCGATGTTCAATTAAGAAAGCCCCAAAAATATTTACCCGAATTCGGCGTTTTGTAAATACTTGATAACATTTTCATTTGAACGGAACCGAAGTCCACACTAATTATTTCAATAGAGCCTTGGTCGCGAGTAGTAACCACTGGAACTGTACCGAATCACTTTCACTGAAAATATTTATCGTCTCTTATATTCGTTATTATCTAAGCGAATATTTAAACAATGCAATTGCTTAATTTTACGGAGTAAAACGAAAATGGATTTAGTATGGCGGACTTTATTGCCGTATCTAATATTTAAACGGTTTAGAAAGACATCGCCGTATAAGGAAATAATCATCGCGCCTTTTTATTGGGGAACATTTGCAAATGTAACGGTAGCAATGTTTAGTTTTCTTTGTTGTACGTTACTGCATAATTTTATTTGCCGGCGCAGTAGCCTTCCACACAATTGACGCGGAAAAGAAGTTGCTGATGTAAGCCTTGAAAATCTACCTTGTATTTAAAATCGATTTTAATGCTAAAAGGCATGTCGAATAACAACGAGTGTGCAGCTCGGTTATTATATGCTCGTTAAAGCCGCGAAAAATAAGGTATTTGAATTTTATGATGCCGTTATTGGTGCTGGGTTGTATTTAAGTGTCTCCGTATGCATTGTTGCGGTGATTGGCCGCACGCTTAAAAAATTGCGAGCAATGGAGGAATTATTACTTTTCAGCTTTCTTCGTCATATTGCACCGAAGGCGTCAAAATTATCTCATTGTTTAACCGTTACGTGCGTTCCTGTTCTTTGATCGTTACGTTGGTCTCTAATAGATTTTACCAATCTTAAATATTAACATTTTAGGACGCTTATCGAATATCCCGGTATTGTACCTTGTTTATTATTTACTATTGTTACAACAATGAATCATCCCAAATCTTAATTAACTAAATACAATTTAAGAGAGACTAATGGTTCTTTTATTGCTAGATATTTAGTTAGCAATGAGAAGTCATAACTAACACAAATAACGCAAAGTATTTCTCTTACTTCTAAATAACTATATAATTAACCATAAATATCTTTGATTTTGATTGATGGACGTAGGTTACATACTCTCTCGAATGATTTCGTGAAGAATATTGAATATTTCAGGGGCCACGTTTTTCATTCTGAAAAACGTGGTCCCTGGAGGTTTTTTAGTATGAAAAACGTGGTCCCTGGCTGAAAACTACATCAAAATTTCGGGAGAAGAGGGACAAATGAGATGGAAAGAGAGATCTGGTCGTTTACTTTATGCAAGATTTTGATTAAAAGCTTGCGCTTACTTCCACATCATCTTATTTATTTCAAGAAATTCTGACTGGATCCGGACTGGTATCTCTGGATGGACTGAATCTGGACTGGTAATAAACTTACGTTTTTAATTTATTTTGTGTAATTGTAAACGTAATAAGAAACGTTATCAGATCTAAAATAACGTCTTCTAAGAGGGAGGTTGAAGATGCATCCTTTACATACGTCGCGGAACACTTTAATAGAGCAGCCAAAAGGAGAGAATCCCAACGGAATAAGGATAGAAGCCCTTCATCAGGGTCCGCATAATCGTTTACCTGTGAAGCGAATGAAACAAAAGAATTCATTAAATTTGTTAGCTACTTCGCTGTCACCCAATTCAACACCATCAGTTATGATATGATAGTAATACGTATGTTAGTCGGTACTCTCTTTCCCGTGATATCGCCAATTATATTCTATTGGAAACCTGGCAACTTTTAACGCTATCTTCGTAAGGTTCATACTTCCAAATCAGCTACGATTGCTCTAGGTGTTATATTTAACCATACCTATTGTCCTATTAAATATATATTCCTCTTCGTGTATCATCATCATCATCATTAAACCAATGATCATGTTATTTAATTAAACAAAAATTCTTTATGAATAGTAGGTATAAGAAAGGTCGATCAAAGAGTTGAGCCACTTGTACGCCATGCAGATTATTTTAATACAGCGCCAAGTCGAATCGCTATTGAAACGTAATCGTACACAACTGGAAAAAAACCGCATTCCATACGTAAACTTCAACTAACCACTTGTACTATAAAATAAGAACGATGATAACATTTTGCAATAACAAGGGCAGATAGGTTCGAATACACGATCATCGTTTTTCGCTTCACTAGGTTACAAATGCCAAGGTTGCCAAAGCGATCTCACGTAGCAATATTATTCCGAGGCGTATTAACAAAATTCACTTTCGGTACACAAGAAAATGCAGAAGCGTGCCTCTCTGTAACAACAATGCCGACGTATAAATACAACTGATATAACCACAACACGAAATTGCTTTTGCATGCCTCAGTTTCTCATTCATACATTTGTTTTAGATTGTCTGCGTGAAAGTATGTATATTGGAATATTTTAAAAATATACACCAGCAAAATAAACTGGAACGTCCGACAGTAGGCAAGCGACCTTAGGTTTTTATCGAAGCAAATAATAATAAACACGTAAGTGCGTTGATCCTTTCAGAAGTCATAAACAATTTTGTCGTTGATAGATGGTGTGAATGCAATTATTCCGAGTGTTCGTTCGCATACGTGCTAAGATTTAGGGATTTTAAGATGCGTTTAAGAATGCGCCTTGCAGCGGTACTCATATGTACAGGGTGAATCATAGACTTCGAAACCCATTTATTCTCCAACAAGAAGATGAAATTTAGCATACAATGAAGTCTTAGAAAATACAGTCGAGTTAATTATTATGCCCAAAGATAGTACAATGTCGCACAAAGCTCGCAGATATTATCCCGAACATTAAGATGTATGCTTATAACTATATTCTTAAAAATCAGGTGTCCACTTCAATTTGTCTATCTACTACACGTATATTAAAAGTGCACGTGGCGCAGTATTGGTGTCAAACCAATACCATGTATGACTGGCCAGGTTCGTGTGAGTTCAGTCTTATCAGATATCCTGATTTTCCAAGAGTCCCCTGATTGCAAGTAGAGTATGAAGCTTCTTAGTGACTCTGCACGTACTATAAGTGTATGAAGGCAAGCTTTTAACTCCTACGATCTAGGCGGGTTAAATTATTCATCTTGACTAATCAATCGTAAATATTGCCGTCAATATGACTCCTATCGTGTTTATTTCTTATTTGAGTAAATCCCCATAACAGCAAGCGACCCTAATATTTAATTATTTGTGTAATTTCCCCAGTGTTTGTCTTTGTACAACACTATCGGTTGACTTCCTTCAGAGAAATATCGTAGGCACGACTCGAATTGTATCGATTCGAATTTCAATGCCGACGTGACATTCGTCAATCCGAAACAAGGATTGCTGAAACATCGTCGATAACTGACCTAGTTTGTTGTTTAATAAATCGGATGAAGTGAGAGGATCGTAACATTTCGAAATCATCGATAATTAAGAAATTTTTAGATAAAAAAAAAACATTGTAACGCTTGCTTCGTATTATTAAGGTCATTGCATAGATGAAAACGGTAATTTTAATTTTCGTGTAACCGTACGGTTTGTGGGTAACAATCTTGCAGTTATCGTAAATAATGAAGGTTATCTTGTAGTAACCTACCTTAAAAGAACTTTTAATCTGCATTTTCTATAGATAGAAAGGAAATGGTATGCAAAGTATCGGTTCAATGTATAGAATAGCAAGAGGTGCGTTATTTGCAGTAATCGGTACGGTTTTCACGCGAAAAAATATATTCTTCGTTAAAGAACGTCGATATATTCAACTTCAAACGGTCAATACGTATTATTATTTTGAAATTGTTGCGTGTATGCGTTTCGTTTAAAATTAGCTTATACGCAAACATATCTTTAAACGGAAAAAAGAAGAAACATTATTTCATTTATTATACCAAGTGTTCTGTTTGGTAAATTGCCATATCGATGTAGTTAAAAACAACGTATAAAACTATGCAGCAGACTGCTTATACTAAGCGTTCAAAAAAGTTAAAGATTTCACAATCAAAAAAGAATTTCGTCGCGATCGTGCTTCCGTCGGGCGATAAATTTCGTGAAAGTGGACCGAAATCTGTTCTTCCAAGAAAAATGCTCTTTGCATTGCTTCCAATGGAAACCTTATTTCCATTCAAGCAGCTTAGTGTCCCCTGTAAAAGCCATTACCTTCTCCAACGTACAGATTACAAGCAAACTCGTTCCCTCTTGTAATTTACTTCTTCTACACCAAGCTTCGCTTGCTCGACTTACGTTACGTAGATGGTATTTAGCGAGGCAGTAGCCAGTCACCAACCCGATCATGGTCCTAATCCCTTTTTGGCTACGTCTAATTAGGTTAAGAGAAAAGTTAGCATCTCTAATCGATCTTTAGCTCTTTAGTTGCGTGTTTTCCCAGGCTTAAGGCCGTTCTTGAATAGGCGCAATTGCATCTGTTCTTTGCGTAATAATAATCGGGTGAACGGATGAATTCTTAACCAAATTATTTTTGATACTTTCATCGTAATCTCAGCGAGAGGTCTCGCAATGTTTGCCTTGGATTTTTGTGATGTACTTAAGATAAATCGAATCTTGATCGGTTAATCGAGGTAATTACTTTGTATGTGTGTAAGTAAAACGATTTCGGTAGCTTCTTTATTATCTCCATCGGACGTATTAAGATTTTATTTTATCCAGGTATACGTTCTTATATAGTTTCGATTCACTTTGTAGGTACCCTACATCTCAGCAACTATAGAGAAACAATTTATTTATCTTTTTAAGTGGCCGTTCAAACGTTTGCTTCTGCTTTTTGCCTCTTCAAAATTCCTGGATTACGTTGTTTACGGGTAGAAAATGACGTAGTTATTTTTGTACTTTTTAGTCGACGAAACCTCGCCACTAACGGTGAAGACACATTATATAGCTTCGAGACGTAAGAGATCTGGCGGTTAAAACAAGGATGAAAAGTACAAAGGTCCATGCAATATTTCCTACTGAGAACAGCAAAAATACAATCCTTAATATAATTTTATTTAAATGGCGATATTTACATTTCTAATTTTACCGAGGGCACATCGAAGGATTCGACGATTTGAAAATGAGAGTTCGGCGAAGTATCGCGGCTTTTGAACTTTTGAACGAACGAGAATCAACCAGTACTGTGGATGTAAAAATTTTCGCGCGAAAAGCGAAACGTTAAAAAGAAAATAGAAACGAATTTAAATTCAGAGAGAATTGCCAAGATAATATCGATTTCCATCTATAGCCGCATGCGATGTAAATGAATACGTGCAGCAAACACTAAATAATTTAATAACGGTAATTTGTACTAATTCGTATATCGCCTTTTACATGCATATACTGTATCAGCGCTATACCGTGACAGGTATAGACAGAAAGTTGCTGTTTTGTAATTAATATCGTGGATAAATATGCGTAAGTGTTCATAATTAACGCGCTTATTACATTTAGGTACTTGAGATGGAACTGTTTAATTGTTTTGCGGCTATCCGAACAGTTCACGTTTCTTTTTTTCTCTTTCTTTTTTCTTTTTAGATACATAAATCTTCATGTTTGTACGTCGTGTCTCATTGAACACTTTTTAATCTAAATTAAGTTAATCTATAATTAAATTGTAATTCGTAGTTAAATTAATAACTGCTTACGTATACATTTTGCACTGGTTTAATTCGTGATAAATTAATTAAAATTAAAATTAAGATTTTCTTGAATTTATAAATTCGTACCAATAACAGCAGTGTCTTTGGTATTTTACTACCTTCTCGATAATATCCGAGGATGTTTGATCATAATCACGAATTAATTTAATAGACGATTAAAATTGTTTAATCGTGACCGTTGACCTCGCAAAATTAAGTTAATCGAAGATTAACGTGATAATCGATTATTAAAGTTTAAATTTATCTTCTCTGTACCGATACTCGTAGTTCTGTTTACGTCATGGCAAAATTTTACGTTTTCCTACGTATTAACACCGAAAAATAAGTTTTTTTTTTCTTCTTACGACAAAGTTAATATTCCTCGGTAAGTCCCTGGATGACCCTACGTATACATTTTGTGAATTCCTGTAATTAAAAACAGGTTAACAATACTTTAATCTCAATTGTCGGTTTCCAAAAAACACATTATTCACGTTATCTTAATGGTGTTTTGCGTTACATTTACAATACGTGCTTTTACAAATACGTCCGTATCGAACTCTTGTACTATTAGCTTATCAAAGCGTATACATAGTTAACGGCATCTACATGTTTTCTTCTGCTTATAATCTTAATGAAATTGTTTGGGTAACTAACCATAAACCAGTGGCTGGCAAGATGTTAATATGGATAAATGTCAACTCGCAACAATGGCTTAAATAAGACATGCAGCGGCAGGATTTTAAACGAAATAAGAATACGTCGTTTGAAGTTGCCTAACGCGATACCCGGCGTACGTTTTCAGAAACAGTTCAAAAAATATGGTATTGTAACACCTTTGAATAAGGCTAGACGTAATTTAGGTAAGTTATTGTTACTAGTGCTCGTTATTCAACATCTGCTGGGCTAAATTGCCTTTACTTCATCGATTCAACCGCGTCCACCGTAAGTAATGAAGTTATTTATTTCATATTTCGGTATTATTTTTGCATGATTTTGTACGTCTTTTAGAATTAATGCATCTTCCGAAATTGGAATATTAACGACAAATCGAAACGTGTAACGGAACTAAAATCGCACCGTTATAATTTAAGTGACAATTAGTCAAATTTAATTTTTTGTGCAAATGGAAGAAGTCCCTTGTTAGGTATCTTTCAAGTTTTTTAGGCTTGTATCATTAGTGATTGTATCTTTGCTAAAGTACTGAAGTGTACCGATGTTTTTTAAGCAATCCTTTCGTTTTTTGCACGATCTATGCATGATTTTTATGTATTTGTGTATTTAATACGAGCAAATCTTCGTAGTAATTTAAACAATTCAAGTCTTATGATCAGAGATGACAAAGGCAGATGAAATTAATACTTTTTTCGCAGCGACTAGACAACAACGAACCTTTTCTTATGAGACGAATAGACACGAGCCTGTCTAGTTGCTGCACAAGAGTAATCATTTCACCTACCTTGATCGTTTCTACTTATGGAAATGTAATAAATGTTGGCGTGCAGATTTTCAATGTTTGACTGAGCAATTGGGCACAGGTCGCACTAGAAATTCAGAACATTTGAAAACGCTACATCCTCGAGGCATATATCACTAAAATTCATCTTATTATTTGTAGCCAATTACGTTTTAGCACCATGTATGTAAAAGTTATACGCAATAGAACAGAATTATTACTATTTCTCCTTCACAAAGATCGCGTTTAGAACTCGATCTTTGTGAACTTTGTGCAAAAAACTCGAAGAATCAAATAATTCTAGCGTCACTTGCTGAAAGTAGCAAAGTATCCAGTGTGAGACGCGCTTTTCTATTCAATCTAATTTCGTTATTTTCAAACGACGATGCGCGATTTATCCTACATTATACTAATGGAATAGCCGCGAAGAGTTAAATTGTTGTAGTATGCCCAACATAGTAATCTACACAGGGATAATAATACATGCGTATGTAGGCAGATACATATCTAACGCAGAGTCCTATTACAATGGACGTTAAACATGTAAATGAATCCAAGAGAAGAATGTGACGGATGCATGTATGTATATAAGCATTCAAACCGGATATCCGTGATCACTGGACACGCGTTACATTCAACGGCTAAGAAGCGAAACGGTTGGATCGATAATTATTAATTTCCAGCGAAGTATGTGAGCGTCGGATAGACGGAGACGTTTTATTCTAATAATCGATCTAGCAGGTTTATGCATTAATTAAATGTGTCGTTTTAGAATTCGAACACTTTACGAACTTGATGAAGTTGGATGGTGATGTTCTAAAGTATAGTACGTACGTTTAGGCAACTTTTCCGGTAAAGCCAATCAGGCAGAATTGTTACTCGTTCAAGTTATTTTATAAATCGTAGGCGTAGAAATTTGTAACGTGGCGAAATGATTTTTTGTGGATATCATTGCCTGTTCAGTTGAATTTTCAGTACATATCATCGAAATTGAAGCTCTCGTATGTTTTAGAATTATTAGAATAGGCGGCAGTAAAAGCTTTTGCTTTTCTTCCTATAAAATCGCTAAAATCTCATTTCTGCAAGTCTATTGTTTGTTGTTATTTATCTCTGTGTTTTTCCTTATCATTCTTCGTTCTATTTTAATTTATCTTCTCCTATTTTCATAATTGTTATTTTCGCACTTTGTCGAAATTTGCCGGAATTAATTAATTACAGCAATTTCTTTCAAATTTAACAGTTCTTGTTGGGCAATGTGCCTGTTTTTATTTTATTTTATGTTGTTGCTTTTAATAGGGCCCTCCGACGAGATATGTCGCAGTTTTACAAGAAGTCGTCTAGTATTGTTCCTATGAAATGTGGAATTTCAATAGTTTAAAAGTTAGGGCCAATTTTTTCATTCAACCAGCTCAATCTTGTTTGCTTTTAAAAGATTTGCACTATTGTATTTCTACAAAATTTATCATTGTAAAAAAAAAATAATAATATCTTTATTTATTATTGTTACGGTACCATCGTTTGCCAGATATTCTCTAAGAACCGTTAATGCTTAATCTACTTGCTTATTTAAAAAAACACAAGTGTTTTTCTTTTAATTTACCTCTTGAATGTATAGTTTAACTATTATACGACCTTTTAACTTTTTATAATCTAAACAAACAGAGAATGGCAATTTTCGAGTTGTTTAAAGTAGATGGATAAATAAAAACGCCGTCAGTGTTAAGGACGAGGTGTCAGGTATGCCGCGCTATTGCTGTTTTAATAGCTTTCGTGCTCGTATATTTTCTTCTGGGAATTTACCACGTTTATAGCTTACCTTTCCGACGTAAATACGACGAAAACTCGTTAAAACTAAAAGGTTGAAAAGCGTAATTTTCCAGGAAGTTGCGAAAATTTCGTACTCGTAGAGTACGACTGTCTTTCCAACTCCCCTTCGATACAGGCTGTTTCACCGGGAACTGCACCGATCGATATATGAGAGGCGGTATTCTAAAATCGACAAGTGTTATTGAAATAGAGTCAACTTGAATATAAATGTTTTCTATCGGTCATAAAATTTTCGAAAAATGTAATTATTTTAAATATGGTAAGAAATAGCAACATAATTATTTTACCAGACAAAGCTTAGGCACAGAACACATCAGAAGATGCCTAGAAACAATAATAAAATATTTATAATGCTAAGATAGCTTAGCTTTTTCATGGTGTTGTTGGAATAATTAACGGCAAACGCGACAAAAGAAGAGAAAAAAAATACTCTAACACACGAACATATGTCTGCCAACCCGGCGTCATCAGCGTGATTTCGAGATTTTTTCTCTTCTTTTGTTGCGTTTGCCATGAATTATCCCATCAATACCACGACGAAACTAAGCTATCTTAGCATTATATATATTTGCTTCTCGGCGATACATCCTGGGTGCATACATCCTGTACATGGCCAATTCTCGTTTAATTTTCTTTTCTTTTTTTTCGTGGTTTATTCGTTAGAGAATAGCCTATCGATATAATTAAGGCTTTTGTTTGGTAACGTTTCATCACAAACGGAATAATGTTTTCTCTGACAAGAGATTATGTATTCCTTCGAATGAAAATAATTAAAAATATTTGTTTATCTGAACATATGTTGCTAGTGATGATTACGTTCGACAAATTAATGAATTTTGTTATTAAAAGAGATGTCAAATAGGATCTGGTAATTAGCTTTATCATAAACACATAGTTAGCATAACTTATGCTAAATTAAATTAGCACGTCAATCAATTGTGGGTGCAAGAATACGTGCAAGCTTTCTATTAATAAAGTATGGAAATTACTCCATGTCAATCCTGATATCCCTACGTTCATGGGTACATTTGCAATTTGGATTAATTAGTGTCTATTGTTTGCGATTGGATACTACGCTTCAGTTAGTTACATATATCGTACGTACGTAATAAATTGTTGACACAGATCTTCAATACACTGCTGGTCGTTTATTTGTCGGATATGAGAATTCTGTGAAAACAGAAGGTTTAACTTGCGTAAATTATGGAATTAGTTTAGACAATAATGATGAGTATAATTTTTAGTAAAAAGGTTTTTTAAAATACCAACGAAATATCTCCGCTGATTAGCAAGAATGCTAGTATTTTAATGTCAATTAAGCTGGCGTTGCCATTCCATCAGCTCACCACCATATTTTGTTACTAAGTTGTTACTTAAGAATCGTTTCCGAGAAATGCATCAATAGTTACCAGTACCTGCTCGTTGTACCTTTTGAATCGTTGCAGATACCAACCCGAACTTGCTGCAACAAGAATTACAACGAATGGCCACGCTAGCTTAATATTAACTTAGCATAGCTATAGTTTTCCGGAAATTTCTGGAGCAACGAACGAATTAGCAACATAATATGCAACTAGCATGGTCATGGACTTATGATGCGGCTACGCTTACTCAATATACGTAATTTTCATTTTTATTGCATGCTTTTGTTTCGGTGCCAACGATTGTTAAAGTGCATGTTTGTGCGTTTTCTGAATTTCTTTTAGTTTTTAAGTAATACATCTATGTATTTATATTTAATAAATCTCATTAAAATATCAGTAGACTCTGCACATAAAACGGAGTTCGCATTTCGGCGTGCCAACACCAATTGGTTGGGAGCGTTGATCCTTGTGAATCTTTTCAGTTCGTCGTCATTAACTTGTCACGTAGCATGGAAGAGATCGCATTATGGATAAACAGTGATTAAGCTTAAATGCTTGCGTTAGGCCAAAACTGGCAACATGATTTTACAAATTGATTCTACTCATATAAATTCATTAAATATAGAGTCTTTAAAACCAAAGACATTCAACTATCAATATGGTCAATAGCTTTAAGGAACTAGATAAATACAGCATCTACTTGACCTCATAGGTATAAAGCATTAGTAATATGCTAAGTGATGCGGACAAGATTGGTCATAGTCAATCTTTTACGTACAAAACCATGTGATTGGGAGAAATATATAGTTTCTAACTAAAAATATCCTTAACGAACACAATTCGATTATTTTCATAAAATTTGAGAGGAGGAAAGACCAAAGTCTGGAATTTAGGGAATTTTGTAATTCTTATGAAACTTTCAGCTCATTTTAATTGCCGAAAGTCATGTTCCCATGATTAGATAGAATCTATTCGTTGCTATAATTCCTTTCGATAGGTTTCCCCTATGTTGTGCGTGTTTTTGGATATAAACTTATTCCGATTAACATGTTATCCATAACTAACCCGTCAAGCAACTAAACTCTCTACAGCTTGGCGTTCATGTCCGCGTTTTCTTTCCGATGGTTTCATTTTTACTCGATAGAAATTTTATTTCTTGCTCCTATCGACGCTGTTCGACATACATTCGCAGATAGAGTCTGCTCGTTTGTTACGGTTGCACGGTTAGAATTTCAATCGCCGCTTTACTTTTCCTTTTGCACGTAAAATACGAGATGGCCGAAACGCTTGCACCGATCGTGAACCGCCGTGTACTCGAATCCGCGCATATTTCGCGAGTGAAGATGCGCGGTGCACGCAGACGCTTCTGTACGACATTACCTATGTACATTATGTATAAGAGACGCCTACATATGCCTATTTTAACATAAAGTGTGTCACTTTGTGAGCGTCATCTTACCCGCCGTGTATTATTATGCTGTTTCTGTAAGTGTAACGACGAAATACGATCTAAATCGTTAATAAATACTCCGCGTACGTTGCTAAATAGTCCTCGTTCTGTATATTGTTTACCCAACAAATGACTTGCTAACTGGACGATTAAATAATAAGTTCGCGGAATCGACGGATTTAGGTAAAGTGCGGATGAAAATTGCTCCTTATGCAATTTTTATCCTATTTAGTTATCTTATTTCACGGTTGGTTTGTTACGATATTTAAATTGTAAATACACATAGACTTATAGGTCACTGATCTCTTATAAATGTAGAGAGCATGAAAATGTTAAAGAGCTGCACATATACGCTTCAATAGCAACTGTATTAGTTTTCCTTAAATATTAGAAAACATTACAAATTAACGTATCGTGCGCATATGCAACGCATTGCAATACGAGTTTGAGTGTGAAGTCAGAGAATTTAATTTCCGAACGAAACGGGGTGAGACGAGCAAGATAGAAGACATCGGTACCCACGCTACGTACCGATATCCTCTTCCTAACTCGCCTCATCTCGTTTAATTATACCTTCTGCTATCATAAACTTAATTTGCTATTTTTAAATCAAAATTTGTTCGGCACCGTTGGATAAGCTTGCAGAAATGAGCAACAGCTTCACGAAATTAGCAGAGACTAGACAGATTCGTATTTATCCGTTCATTTCGCGAGGATGGGTGCGTATTGCCTACTGCTCACTCTGAGAGGCGACAAAACAGGAGTCTATCTAGCCCCTGCTAATTTCGTGAAGCTGTACTCGTTTCTGCAGGCCTAGTAACGAATAAGCCTGCAGAAAGGAGGTGCGCTTCACGAAATTAGCAAAAGATCATATAGACTCGTGTTGATTCGTTCGTCTCATGAGGATGGGTACGTGTTGTCCACTGGCTACTCCGAGAGGCAAGAAAACACGAGCCTGTCTAGCCTTTGCTAATTTCGTGAAGCCTGCAAGCTCAGTAATGAAACTTGTTAGAATTCGCCAAATTTGTCGAAAAATAAACGATTGCAATATCATCAACCAGCACAAATACTTTGATCGTAAGCGATCAAGAACACGAAGTTC
Organism: Oryctes rhinoceros; assembly: GCA_020654165.1. Classification (NCBI taxonomy): domain Eukaryota; kingdom Metazoa; phylum Arthropoda; class Insecta; order Coleoptera; family Scarabaeidae; genus Oryctes; species Oryctes rhinoceros. Next base: position 856,466 of record JAIOKQ010000548.1, on the reverse strand, counting down.
CGTCTAAAATAAAACGTATTATACGCATTACACAGCTACATATGCAAGTACGCAAATGCTAGAATAAACATCGGGTTGTAAATAACGCCCTGATATTGTTTGTTACATTTTTCATGCGGTACTTAATTTTAGAACTAGTGTTTTTTATTATAATTTTTAGACATTATTTTGATCATAAGGTGTTAGTGAAAACATCATATAATGTTATTTGTGGAGGCGAGGAAGTTATATTTTTCAAGTTTAAGGACATCCCGGTTTATTTGAATAATAAACTCTTTTAGTGGAAACAAAGTGTCTGGGTAAATAAGATTAGATGTAGAATTTGAGAAATTCGCGTTGTCAGCGCAAACAAAGCAATTCGACAAGATATCCGTTTAATGCCATTATCCGTTCGCGCAAAGTAGAAGCGGACACGTAAAGCGGCCGTCACCCCGTATCCCGCGGTTACTTCTCTTATTTATCGTCCATTTTTCGAGTGAATAAACTCTCGAACGAACTCAATTTAGGCGCGGTTTGGAACGGAAGGAATGCCCTCTTTGGGGGAAAGCAATGACTCATATACAGCGTGCACCTTGGCAAGGGGAGGAAAGAACACAAATATTCCATTACGTTATTGCCTGAATGAGAAGTGCGCTTTACCGCGCATCGTTCAATGTGAATTCTTAGAAATTTTTATTGATTAAATGGGCTTGTGTAAATGCCGTATGTTTAGAATGTGGTAAACGGAGGCATTCGATTGCCCATCTTAATATACCATTTACGGTTTGCTTATTGAGAAGGTGTTCAGTTATTTAAGTTCTATTACCGCTATTATCGACAGGTTTTAGTGTATTCAGTGTAGATCCTCAAGATTGGTCAGAATTTGAGGATAAGTAATATTCTCAGAGAATCTGTGAGACCTTAGAATTAGCTAGAAAGATTTATATCTACTATTTGTATAGGTAACTACATGTAGGTTGTCTATTGTTTGCCGTTCTACTGATGGAAGCGGATTTTTAATCCTTCAAAGGGTTTTGCCATAAAAGTTGATTTATATCGAATTACCTACCTTCCTAGTTCCAGTAGCAACAGATTAAATCCCCATCAGGAAGTCATTTCTACAGTTTGTTGAGCGCATAAATTAATATTAAACAAACAATTTATATTAATTGATAATTATATCGCTTTGTGAACGTCTACTTTGCAATAGCTAATTTATACGCAACAGGCCAAACAATTGAAATCGCATTCAATGTCTTGTAAATTAGTTGGGCTTTTTAACACTGACGTCTCAAATCCTTGTCCTTTAGTAAATTGGGATAAAGATAAAAATTACGGGAAGAAAAACAAAATATGTAGATGTATAAATATTCTTTTGTTTTCATCTTTTTTTTTTCGTCGGTTTTTTTGTTTGATTACCTCGGGCGATTATTTGTACGACCTTGGCTAGTTTTTACGTCGTCTTGTTACTTTGTATAGCGATTAAAGAAGCCTTTGCATATGTTCCGACTTTTTCAAATTCCATAGCAGGTATCAAAAGTTATTTATGTCACGAGCAGTTTTGCGAAAGTAATAAATATAAATAAAAAGTCCGAGTGGCGTACAATATTTTTCTATTTCTATAATTGTCGATGTTATCCTATTGTTACTATCGTATTACTGTACTTATTACTTCACGTCCAGAGCGACGTAAAATACTATTACATGCCGCTCTCAAGGGCAATAAATCGCGCTTACGTCCCTCCAGTAAGTGTAATAATAATAATTGGCCAACGCAGCCGGTAATACACGAGAAAAAATTCGTAAATGTCTAATTATTAAACTGTTAATATCGCCCTTCGGCTTTTATCATTGTAATCCAACGAATCGACTTCGTGGCTTCAACAACCTTATATACCACTCGTACGCTAATACGTCGAAATATGATATACCTTCGCTTTGTATGAATGTACATACATAGTTACGAAGTCATCTGCGTTGACACGGTGCAACAAACGAAAGTTACGCGTACGTCCGTTCGGAGAATGATACGGTTACTTGATCATTTAAAACTTTCAAGACACAATGAAGGAGTAACGGAGCACCGAGTTATTTACATGTTTACTGTTTTTTTTTTTTTTTTTATGGTCATTAACTATATAATAACAATGGATGCCGTTTCTATTTTTGCTTTGTAAATGGTTTAACCGCGACGCTATTTAACGTGGAAGCAGTTATTTTCATTCCACTAACGAAGTGATCTATGTATTTCTATGTATACGTTCTCTACAGAATTAAACCATTCTAATTGCGACAGAACGTGGTCTAAGACTCGTTTTCATGCGCTGTTGTATATTGTACTATCCTAGCATTTTGATTTAAATTGGTAACACCGTATTGTTCTATTACAAAAACATAATCGCAACAACAACGCGTTATTTAATTAATACGTAATTAATATTCAGCATTTAATTAAATGCAATAGGAATTTCTCGTATCTAGAGAAAAATTAAATCAAACGATCTTTATCACTTCATTTGCTAACCTTGCTGCGAGAATTTGATTACATAATATTAATTACAAAAGAATTATTGTGAAATGCGTTTGAAAATTGCTGCGGATCGATCGAGGACGTCGAAGATAATTGGAAAGATCGAGTCTAAAAGAACGACAAAATTGAACGGTTCACCGGAATTGATTTCTGTGCTAATTATTACAGTTTCGACAGCTGCCATTGCGACGTTCTGCCTTTTTCTCAAAATTGGACACGATGAATTTTCCAGAATTCGTTATCCTTTGTTTTCCCAAAGAAGATATCGAGTTATTAGTAGCTCCTTAAGCAACAGCGCATCTCTTATTCTCGTGTTATTTGGGTGCAAATGAATGTTTGTATATTAAGCTGGCGTACTCACTTCGTAAGCCTACCAACAAAGCAGTTGAATATGATGTCGCTAATTTGTTACCTCAGAGTTGATACCGACGTTTAAAATCAATACTTGGATAGAAAATTAGCGGCAAAATGCTGCTTAGTTCTGCAGAGGCTCAAACATTACAAGAGGTTTAATATTAACCCAGCGTAGCTTCTCGGAAACGGCTGGAGAACAGTAAATTAAGAACTTTTTCGTAGCGCAACAAAATACAACAATATAACACCTTCGAACTTCATTACTTACGTCTTTGTCCGGACGTTACTATACTTTAATCGGCGTATTTAAACGACACGCTAAACAAGCGAGCTTGCTTAAAAAAAAAAAAACTCGTTCTTCCATTAGATAGGGACCGTCGAACTTGTCGCCCTTGATAAGGGTTACGAAATATAAATTCAATACTAACAACTGGCATTTTCAATCAAAAATTACGCCGGCATCAACTAATTAGCATATCGAGCCTAGCGTCGTGAGATTGCCAATTAAAGCGAATCAGACGAAGCCAGTGCACGCATATGTATATTCTGGAGCATCTGTTACGTCGATGGATTCCTGTTTGAGGTCGTTCGCAAACTTATTCTACTTTCATTCCCATTTTATTAGTCAGAAATATTCAGTTGCATCGTATGTGTGCGCGTAGTATCTACATATGCGCAGGTGTTACTGTTTCCCAATTCGATATGCGACATATCAAATGTACGCGTATGTGTCTCACATACCCGTGCATGTTGAAATGATATTTACGATTGTTTAGACACGCGATAGCTTAAGCATTGACGGGGCATTCACAAAAGTCGATTGATGGACACGAAGGCAAAGATCAATCTGCATTGTTACTTCGAAGCTGTTTTGAACAGCAGCAATACTACATCTAATAAAAATTAATGCGGGCTTAAAGTTTGCTCACGCTTGTAGGAATGTTAATAAAATAATGCGATAATTTCGGAAAGTACGAATACCGAAAATATCGGACATATGTCGAACGTTATCAACAATAACGTTCGTTCCAGGCAAGTTTCAATGAAAAATCTAGAACGATTAGTTGTAAACGAGAATCTGCAAGGAGATACGGATAAATTGTTGTTGTGCTATCCGGTTACGGTTTCCATGTGCCATGGTTTGTCGTCATTGATGCTTAAAATGTGTTTATTCCTTTTTTTTGTGATTAGAAGCTTCAATTTCAATATTTTCATTCTTACTCTTTGGATCTTACATTTTCATTTGAAGTTTTTTTATTTCTTTTCTTCTACGGGCTTCTTTTATTGTATTCACCTTTTCTTCTCTGATCTCCCACATTCCAAGTGTTTCTCTACACTTTCTCCAACATTATTTCATCCAATAGCTTTCGTCAATTCCACCCAGACCTTCAAGTCAATCAAATTCTAAATTCTATTCTACGTTATCCTCTTCCTCACTTTTACGAGATATATGTTCCTCAAGAACATATATTTTACTCAACCTGCTTTTATGAAGTTTCCATTTTGCATCCTTGTTCGTTCTTATCAGTTGCTAATGTCGTCACGTCTTGATTCGTCCTTTTTACCACTTCGAGTTTCCCCTTTCTTCTTTCAATGAAGGTGGAAATAAGAGCGGTCCTTTTTTCACAAAATTCTATTCAATTAAGTCTTAAAAAATGCCCATCGAAGGAGTACTTTCTCTTGCAACCCTGTTGGACCGCCCACCAATTAAAGTTCATAGAAAAAGGCAGAAGCAGTAGTTATATAAGATTACACAATTGTAGTTTTCTGGAAATTACAACAATAAGCCATTGTTGTTATAGCGCTTATTAAATACATTACGAGACTAGTAAATAAATCATGTATCCGTAAATACATGTGAATCCGAAAGAATCGAACTTATTGTTTCCCATTTCATTGTAAACGAAACCGCGTTGGCTCATGCTTAGGAATTAATTCCATAAGTCAAGGCGAAATCCTTTAACAACAAATAGCACACTAACCTTTTATGAGCATTGCAGTCAACAATATAGAACGCCTCTACGTGTACGTTATTGACTTTTCTCCGTGCTTCGTTATTCATTCCGTTACGAAATACGCTGGATTTCTGTAATCCTTTACCAGGCAACGGATTGTTATTGAAAAATATACTTCTAGATCAACAATCGTGATGTCGATATTCCACTATTATTCTTGGTTTTCGTGTCGAATATTTTTTGTTCCTTCTACGCCATTCTTCAAATTTTTGCATAGGTTACAGCACGGGATAATTTTGAAACCATGTTATCGGATCACCTATAAACAATATAATTTCATAAGCGCAGCATGACGGAATTTTTCAAAACCTTGGAATTAGTCATATTTTCGTTAATGCACAAACCTTATTATCTCAAGTCTCGAAACATAAATGATAAATATTTACATTTCATCATATGATTTTAGAATAAATTACGGTCACGATAATGATGATAATTGAAGACGCACAATTAATCTCGTGAACTAATAGACGTAACTATAAAGGAGCTAAACTTAATCATGTAGTTTTTAGGAACGCTTTCATCTAGTAACTTTTTTGTAATTTCTAGTTACTTCGTAATTAATTTATGCTAATTATACTTTAGTTAAGCGCTGACAACGTAGGTGATATTTTTAGGCGTCGAAACTGACATTGGCGACTTACGTGTAAGACTACTTTTTAGTTATTAAGTCAAGAACTACAAGAAATATCAAAACAAGATTTTAACTGCTCTTGAGTTACTTTGCCTTTGAACGAACTCTTCACTCCCACCGTTATTTTATGTTAAAATTTTGATGTACTAAAGAAATGTATAAGTTACGTAGGCACCGCAGAAGTCATATAATAATAATAATAACATTACATCCCTGATCATATGGCAAAAAGGAAATGCATATATCTTAAAAAATACGAGATTTCCAATAAGACTATTAAAACTCTAAATCAAGAAGAAGACTGGCCGAAAATAGACTTTATACTAAGGAAGACGTGGTCATCAAAAGAATTAACAAGAACGAAAATCAGGATTTTCGTAACAAATGTTATAAGCACTTTTCTCTATGGTTGCGAACCGTTGCAACGAACAAAGTCGTCGGCGCTGGACTTATATATATGTATATGCGAGTGAAATCATATCTTTTTTGCAGCGACTCGTGTCTATTTGTCTCATAAGAAAGGATTCGTGTCGCCTACTGGTTTCCCAAACACGAGTCCGTCTACCGCTGCAAAGCAGGTATGTTTTCACTCATTTTTATCCTCTCTACGTATTGGCCTCAATGGAAACGTTAATAATGGAGAAAAATTTTGGTGGATTGGGCACGCGTAGCGAAAGGAAAACCCGGATATCTTGAAACCAAGGACCTTGGACTTTAAGTGTGAAGAGAAAAAGCAGAAGAGGCCTACAAACAAATACATGGAAGAAAGTGACCGCAAATCGCAAAAAATAAAAAAAAAAGTTATCACGAACAGCATTAAACTAAATCAACGTATTACAAACTGACGACCTAAGTCATACAAACAATCGTAAGGATACCCTATCGGCTAACAAAGGTACGCTTATGAATCGCTTTGTTGAAAAAAGTCGCGTGATTAACATAACCGAATCTTCTCTATAAAAAATATAATTAATTACTGATACATCTGTTTACGATTTTATCGTCAATTTTCGGGCCAACCGTATCGATTGGCGTGGTAAAATTTCAGAGCGCTGCGCTGCTGCTATCTCTAAATTAATATTATTGTTATTAAATTGAGTACAAAGTTACGAGTTGATTAGCGTAATAAATCGGGAGATGAGTAATATCGACTGATCTCCGACGAATTTTAAATGAATCACGCTGGAATGAAATGGGAAAGTTGGTAAGAGAAAAAAGTGACCGGTGAATTTAATTAACGAAATTCTACTCGATGGCGTCCATATATTGGGTGACTAAACGTTTCATAACATAACGACGTCTATTTCTACATATAAATAGGTGATTGTATTAATAGCAAATATAGATGTTCTATTCTCAATATTATTGAAACCCTCGAAATGGAAAATTTTCATTTTAAATAAATTATTATACAGAGAGGTCGCAATTGTGCGATAAAGCTCGATATACATATCCGTTGTTAAGAGGGATACCAAAAATACGTTTTAATAAAAGTTGTAAACATAACATCTTAAAAATTATCTGCATTTATATAGAGTGTTCCAGAGGGAACATAACTTGTTTTTTTTTTCTGATTGGGCGGACTATACCTTAATTTAAATGTTGATGTAAAATATATAATCGGGAATGTCAGCGTTAGATGACCGCAGTCTGATGAGTAGAGATGAACCATTTCCTATGAGACGAATAGACGCGGGTCAAAAGTAATAATTTCACCTGCTTTGGTCATCTCTACTGATGGGGTATCTACGCAGAGAAAGTGTTGACCGTAGAAGCTACCTAAAAGGCAGCGGTTAAATATGAACGCCGAGGTAGGGTCTAATGGAATTTATGCCATAATCAAGATTTATATTAATAAATACCTCCAAACACTAACACAATATAGCGGATTCCTTATTTTATACGAAGATCCCTTGTACACAGCGTTATTTTGTTCTCTTGGTCCAACGCCGCTTAAGGTACTAAGTGCTGGTATGCACCTGTGTGATCCTACCGGTAATTTTCGTCGTAAAAATGTCGAGAGGAACGGAAGCGGATGTTCGTGTTAGGATGTACAATTTCTATTTCTATCGCGATTTTGCCAAAATTCCAGGAATTTTTATATATGCTTTACAATATTATATGGACGCGTAGGTATGTAGTATATTGCCGAAATCCTCTGCTGCCGCGTGTACAGTCGTCGGCAAAAGTATTCGGACGCTACCGAAGTACGCATGAAAATATATTCGCAAAGAATTCACATAAGGATAAATGACGATCATCTCAGTATCGTATAACAAATTATTTTTTACTTATATTACGTATGCCTACTATTGTTCTAACAGGTTTCGTGTCTCTGCTTAGTAGGTCCGCTGCGAATCTAGGCCTGTGTCCAATCAAAAATTGCATGACCTATCTCTAACTTCATCCCATCATCCCACCCGTCTTGAGATTTCTTATCTTTCCATAGTTTTATTAACATATATGGCATTCTCATTGAGTGCATTGGGCAGTTGACGAGTCTGCTTGGGCTAATTTGTTTGCCTTTACGTTCCCACGATGTTCTTCGTGTTTTGGTATCGGAGCCAGTACTGCTACTATTTCGGCTTGAAATAGCTTTAGGTCTACATCCACAGATCCAGACTTCATTCCGTATCTTTGAGCCATCTGTGTAGCAGTATTTTTGCCTGATTATGAAGGGTACGTTTGCTTCAGGATTGCTTAACAAACATATGTTCAAAGTAGCTTACTTATTTCTGTATTATTTTTTTAGTTATTTTTCCAAATCTTTATGTTTATAAAAATAGTTTATTATATAATATTTTCATATGTTTGGTAAAAGTATTTTTTATGAAAGGGGGGAATCCTTTTCCTGTCTCAAGAATAAGATAAATCGAAACATTCACAAGTTCAAACAATAAGCAATTAGTTACATAATTAATGTAATTACGTATTGCCGCTAATTAACCATTGTAGCAATTACATAAGTTTTACATTTGAAAGGATTGTACGATTCTTTGACTTTTTTAAAGCAGATTTGATTGATGTTAGCCAATTATGCTTTAATTAAATATAAATTACAATCCTGGAAAAAACAACAGGTTCTCTTCAACGTTTGCGTTTATATCGCTACTAACGGAGAAGTATTTCTCCAAAAAGTGGGATGATGAAAATCGATTATTTAGGTGTATGGGTAATTCAAAAAATTATTTTTGTTAATTTTATCATTTAACAAAGCAAAAAATTTGGAGTAGACAAGTGGTTCTAGGATACTTAAAATAACATTAACTTAGTCGGATACTTCGAAGAAGGAAGTATTAAAAAAAAAGAAAGGAACAGCTGTGCATCAAGGCAACGAACTCGTATTTAAAATATACAAACTTCTGATCCATATAAGATTTATTGCCTAAATAAACACTTCTTCCCCATTGTTTAGATGATAATAAGTGTTTATTCCACCTTGCCTGTGGGTAGAAGCTGTGGAAGGAGTATTTACAAATTGTACGAAAAGTATCTGCTGTATTAAAACATAATAATCCATTCGTACTAGTTTTTTATGAATAATCCCGTGTACCAAAATAATAACATTCAGACTCAAATCGAACAAAATCCATTGAAAATGCCGCAAAATGGTCCTACTCCCTGTAATTAGCAGGTCAAACTGCTTAAGGAGCCACCATGAAGGTAAATATTTTATTTTGATTTCGAATTTCCAAAGGGCTACACTTCACAGGTTTTTTTCGTCGTTTTCTTAATTAAATCTCCCCCACTAACGCCTTCATTTTATTTATTTCATTAAACATTTATAGATTTCGATACGCTGGATCCGTTAAAAGTGAACCCGATATTCTATCACTTACGTGAAGCGATCTTCGATCCGTATCTTAAGCCTTCTTCAGCGAGTGCTTAAAAAAATAAACGAGATAGGTACATGAAGGCGGCGGAATACGATTCACCGAGTACGATTTTACTCAAAAATGTGCAACTGAAGCCTTTTGCATTGCGCTGAAGGGTCCTCAAGGGGATTGCGAGACATTCGAATTTTGGTTGTCGATACAGAACAGTTAACGGTCTATCCTTAACTTAGCTCATCTGCTACACGTAACACGGGTGTTTATTCCTACGGAAATAACCGTCGTTTTACTATTCATTACGGATTTCAACTTTTTTACGAACTCATGTTCTCCTCCAAACTCCATCGCACCGGTAATTAAAAGGCTCTCCGAGTACGTACGAATCTAACGTGTAAATATTGAAGTAATAAATGGCCCGGGCAACATTACCGATGTTAAAACGTATTCATATGTAACCCTATATAAATATTTATAAGATATGCGGTATGTATGGTACTGCGCCGCTTGGAACATTTGTTGAAGCCAGCTTGCCGCGATATTGTAAAAATATCTAAAACCAAATGAAACGTAAAATGATGATAGAACATCTTCGAATGTATTAAATACCTTTAAAAAAATAACAAATGCATGTATGTACGCATGTATACAGTATACATCCTGGTATCTATGTAAAGATAAGAAGATAGTTCATAAAGTTCATAATGTTAAACATTTATACATGTAAATCTGTTCTGTAAACCTAATACGTGGATATCTTAAAGTATCTACGAGCCTCGTCCCGGATCAGTTGGCCCCCACTCTTTAAAATTTCGTTCAAACATGTATTAGTTATTGAAAAAAAAATATTTCAAAAAATTAAAAAGAAACAACAAGAATCTTTGTTTTTATTAGATTGTCGCAAGTCACCATTGCGTACTGTCACTATTCTTCTTAATTGCGGGACTTGCACGACTGGTAGGCACCGTTATGCCAGAATGTTTCTATTGGTGACAAATTTGTTGTACGAGAAGCCCTTTTTTACGAATAACAATCTGCACCGTCTTGTTGCAAAATAAAATTTCCAGCGTCAAAAGCATCTTCGATGGCAATTGTTTGTAATGGCCTTCTGGTAATATTTAATTTTACTCTCTCGTGTAAATATAAGAATTTTGAAGACTTGGCCAACTGATACGAAAGGACGCTCGCATACGAATACTACGTATTTAATCTCAATGATATTGAATTTAACATATGCTTAGCATAAATTAAAGGACTACATAATACGATACATATCTGGGCCGAATACACGCAGAGTACCTGCATTTAATTGACACCTCTTTCGCTTCAAAAGTCTTTTTAATAAGCACGATTGTTTGTTTATTTTTATTGTTAGTGCACGATATTACATTCGCATATAAATAAGTACGTGACCTTAAACGTAACCTCTAAAATGTCAGTCAGGGATCTCGGCTACCGGCCCATGTATTTGCCAAACAGAGACTTTCTCCAACAGTCAATGATTTTCGTAGTTTATGTGTACAAAATGCAACTCTCTCAATCTCCACAAAAATATTTATCGTTGAAGAAGAAACGAAGAAATGATATTTCAGCTTCATATTCTAAATCTTATCCTAACCGTTAGACTATGAAGAAGAATTTGTAATATTTCATCTCTATCTATCGTTAAACCGCGGAAGAGTTAATATAATGATAATTAGAAAGTAGTTGAGGCGATGAAAAAAAGAAGGTTAATTACTTTTTCGTAAGAGCTGACAAGGGAAATATAAATTCGTGCGTTCCTGACCCACCCTGCTGCGACCTTCTCGGATCTATCGTAGTAGATCTTCACTTATTAGATCTACGTTGGCTTCGCCTTCTTTAGTATCTCGTAGCCTTATAAGTGATCTCTCTACGTAGATTCATATTCTTGCCAGTACTGTTTATTTCGCATTTGGGTGGTCGCCATGGCAGAAATTCACGAAATAGGGTTCGAACCAGCGATTTTCGTAAACGCCTGCTTTGTACAACAGGATGCCAACCGCTATTTGGACCGATTAAATCCTCGTACAAAACCCAACTTTTCACTAAATTCTGTAAACAGAATTTAGTGTAAACGGAACGTAACAAGATGGCGAACATTCAAAATGAAGACGTTACTATCAATATTTTGCCCCGTTATACAGATACTGGCTCTTCATAAAGTTGTACATGTCCATATCCCGATATATAAATTAATCGCAACGTCAGAAAAAGTAGGTGCTCATTTCCTTTTGCACATATGGCGTAATTCAATATGCGCTCTCTGTGATCCGCACAAACGTTTGCCTGTGTTTAAAGTTATATAATGAAAAAGTCCATTCATACGAACGTACGAATGACCAGCGACGACAAGACGTAAAGATCGTCTTCCTTTTCCACATATGCGAGGCGTTATTCCTGTCGTTAGTGCTCAATTGAATCCGTTGAAATTTGTAATCAGTGCGTGTCTCTGTTCGGTCGTACCCATTTCTTTCAATTAAGGTTGTCTCATAGCAATTAATTATAGAGCGCACGGTCTATAGTAAATAAAGCCTACGCTTTCTACGCAAATCGGTATCTATGTTATTCGTTCATCGTTAATTGCTTTAAATCACGTTGTAGTGTTGTTTTAATTAATTGTTGAGTTATATATATATATATAGACGGCAATCTGTGTAAATACAATCGTGTCAAGGCAAGATTGAAAATTTTACCAGAATTCATCGTAATGAATTAGCGGAAAATGATCGACAACTTAAGCAAAATATTGAGCAATTTTCCCGTTAAATAGTATTGTAGAATCGTTGAGACGAAGTGTTTTTGAACAGCGAATTTGTTTGAATTAAAAGTATTTGAATTGAGTTTGTATTATTTAAAAAGTATTGCAATATTATACTTTGCCTCAGTTTACCGTTGCTTACAAGATTTCTTCCTTCGATGATGCATTTTCTATGCATCATCGAATTTTCCTTTTGACTCAGCTTAACAACATTAAATCTGTGTCTTTCCATCAACATTGAATTTTTACGGAATTGTATTATTCGCTGGCGAATAATACAATTCACGTCATGACGTCATCGTTGGAGAAAAATGGTGGTCGCAGCCGTTAGCGTTCAGCGGATTTGAAGGAATAAGCGCTTGTCGGAGTTGCCATATCCAATTTTACGGGCTTTTAAATTTAAATACTTGCACATACAATGTTCAACGGAATATAAATACAATATATCCGGATTGATTGGGACCGGACCGTTTTCAAATTATCAAATTATTCGGATTTTCGAAATTTGAGCCAATAAAATAGCCGGTAAATGTCTTCACCAAAAAAAAAAAAAACTTGCTAAAATCGTTCATAATTCGCTCTGATGGGAAAATACATATATTTGTTGATTTTTTTCTTTTCTAAGTGTTGTTTCTTCTTGAACTATTGATACATTTTAGACTGTTAGAATTCTAATAATACACGGAATATTTAAAGGTCAACGGGTATCCACAATCACCAAATCACGTACATATACAGAAAAACCTACACAAATATCCAAGGGCAATCCGCTGTTTTACTTATCATGGCCAAAGTTAGCAAGGTAACGGCTGTTTAACGTCATGCAGATTGAACGATCGCGAAGGAGTAACGCTCGAATGTTAACAATCACCGAGGAATTCGCCATGGCGTGATCGGGAGTGCGGCCGTTTTAAAGAAATGTCGCTCGGAGGAATTTATGTGCTGTCATTTTTCCTGCTTGTTTACAAACAAACCTCTATAAATACGAAAGCAGGTGATTGTGTACGTTTTATATAGATGCCGGTTAGACAATATTAGGTTAATTTTAGAAACGTTAGAGGCGCGGAGAAAGATTCAGTAAAACGTAAGGCTGTCGTCGGACAACTTTCGTTGTTACGGCCTCGCCGTGGTAACTCTGGAATAGCGTTATAGCGTTTCCAAAAAGTAAATGTTGGTATGCAAAACAACCATTAGACACCTCTGTGAAATTGCACATATTGGACTGGTCACGGTACGGCCGTTATGCGTGTTTGGCCGAAACGTTATCTCAGGCAATCCTGTATAAATCGACAATAATGCAGTTAGTGTAGGTTGCTTAGTAATGATATCACTATTGATGTATTATTTGCGGTTTGGCAAGAATGAAAATTCCGTTACGTTCGTAAACGTCTTTTTGCGGAACAAGTATTTGAACGAATAACATAGACATAGATTTGCAAGGGGAAATATTGGAACGCGAATTTGGCAAAAAATACTTTGGCTGGAAACTTTCCAGACTACCCTCGTATACATTACAATGTGTACTTTTATAAACGTAGTAACATTTTCCAAACTTTCTCTCGGTATGGTGTAGTGCGGAAAATACCGCAAGTATTAGCGCGTGGATGGCGTTGTTCAACCATCGACGTCGAGGTACGACAATGCCTTTTCATCGCCCAACATTCGATAATCTAACACTACAATAGCTTGTATATTTTGTGATGATCTAATACGTTGTTTTCTTTACAGAGTTGATCTTGGCCTTCTAGGATATACAAATTACTTAAATACATGAGAAATCTTGTAAGTATATAACTTCATTTTATATGTGTAGTCGGTAGGATGGACTTCACTTTTATGCGACGAGGGGCTTGAACGTACATTTGCAATCCATTGTTTAGTATTCCAAAAGTTTTTGTCTATAAAATCGTCCTTTACATACATATACATATACTAACAACGCCTTTATATATACAGTTGTTGTGTTAATGTTTTCGAAGATTTTTGGGTCGGTGATATTACGCCCAGGAAACCGTTCAATGTACAATCGTCTAACTTGTAATGAATTTACCATCAGCAAGTCCATACATCAAACGCATGTAAGACATCTCGGCGTTCGTATACACGATAGAGAACTTCACAAACTATTAAAGACACGTCAAACAGCCAAACGTCAGTCAATGTAAACAATTGCGATACAGGTCACTGTATCTGTATCACTGACGACACGTATTCAAATGAAATCCACTTGTACGTTAGTAGATAAAACGGCCGTTCCAAGTTATCGTAAAGAATTTTTTTGTACTCGATAAACTTATTGACGTACGCCATACTTTTATTTACGTTATTGATTTCGACAAATATCGAATATGGTTGTCGTAAATTTTGTTCACCCTGTATCTTCGAAACAGAGGGTTTTTTCAGAAGTCATCATAGGATAAAATATTCTTAGAATAGGCCAAGGAATCATCCCTTGAATTTTTGCCGAATGTTTACTGAACACCCTGTATAGCACGTTCTATATTTAAAAAAAAGAACACGACTCTCACGAAAAGAAAATCTCCATCTCTGAATTGAAGATTATATTTGAAAATTCGTAATAAACGCAAAACTAAAGTAAGGATCGGAGCAAGCTGTAGAATGCGGTTACTACGATTAGCGGTCGTACTAACATCTAGCTGGAAATAAGTGTTAAGATTAATTTTGAGCGGTATAAGAGGTGTAGGTACTCGAAAGGTGGTTCGATTCGTGCTTACATAGAAACGAATCATCCGAAAAAGTATCCATCATCTAAAGCCACGCATTAATTTACATGTTTGCCCACTTTCGTACGCTCGCGCTCGATGACGACGTTCGAGAGGAAGAAATCTGCTTCGATATTCCAATTTATTGCGCCGATTTGCGTTCTCCGTTTTCGATTTGTCGATGTAAAACGTTTTCGTTTCGCATTTAAAACTGGAAATCGACCTATTCGCATGCCCAAGCCTATCTATGCACGGAGTACACACAAGCGTAAAATGATTCACATTCAGATTTTCTTATTTACGTTCACTTGGACGCGTTGAATTTTAATGAACAACCTAATAAAACCGTTTCGACGGCAATATACCGTTTTCGTATCGTTGCATTTCAATTAAGGAAATAAGTACGAGCCTATATACCAGCAGCGGTTTAATTATTATCCTCCTCTGTAGTTATTAAGTAATTACGTTGGTATTTTTGAAACGATATTTAGCGTATGCTACAAATTGTCCATTTCACTTTCTATAGGCAAGCTCATTGTTGTACGGCTAATAGCATTTACTTTGCACGAGCCGAGGTATCGATTATATAATTGGTGCTTTCGTTATGTTGCACTTAAAAAAAGCGGCCGGGTATTATTGAAACGCGCGTGCGCTTGTAAGTTGGTGACATTTGCAGAGCAATTGGAAGTCGTTAAACTGGTCTTAAAAAGATAAGAAAAAAACGATATTCCATAAACTAGGTTGTGTGATATTACACCTAGAAGAAATTTCAAATACATATTTATGAGCGAGCCTATACATATATAATACTCATGGATCTTAGATGCATAAGAAGAACTGGTTTCTAAGAAACAATAAAAATTGTAAAAAAGGTAGCGAAGCAAATACGCACGTACTTTACGTCATTACGGAGAGATTGTTGAACAGTGACTTGACGTAAACTAAATTTATTATCACGTACAGCAATGAGAAAATCTGAATGAAGATCTTTAGCAACTTCGCAAACGCAACTGTACGAAAATGTTTCTTTTCCCCAAAAAATATTTGCTGCTAGAAATAGTGACGTAATATGGTGTTATAAGATGGATTCCGTGTTATTTTCTCGTCTACATATTCCGCTTGGAAGGAAACTTTAAGAACTCGCCAGGACGGGACCATCAAAATATCCTTTTGAGATGGGAAAGTCTAAGGACGGAGTTAAAATTTCGAAATAATCCCGAGTCGAAACGGAGTAAGAGAGGCTTCACTCTGATAGTTGTTGTCCGAGCGCAAACGGCTGAACGTCATTCATCGTGGCGCCAATGATAAATAGTATTTTCAACATTATAATACATAGCGTGCCCTATTTTACGGGATAAGAAACAAATGTTAAGGTTGTCATCAACTCAACTTTGAAAACTCATTTTTTTGGCGGATGCTTCAAGCCGATGTCGAATTCGTTGGAAAAGGAGAAAGAACCTCTTATATCTCAAACCCTTTAGAAGGAATAATTTATATAGAGCAACAGTTTTTGTTGTCTCTTTGGATTGCGGTGCTTCATGTTTTTATGAAAGGGTCTTACCAATTAGATAGTCCACGAAAAACTATATTCTTTCCAATTGGATAGAGTTTCTATTTTACTTCGATCGAAGAAAACCCCATGTTTTTATATGTTTAATGTTACGCCTCTGGCATGGTTTACAAAGACGGACGGAATTGTTGCTCCTTTGCGGCGACTAGACGGACTCGTGTCTGTTCGTCTCGTGACAAAGGGTTCGTGTGCTTATTGCTTTCCTAGAGAGTCAACAAAATACGAGCCCGTCTGGTCGCTGCGAAAGAGCGGTGGTTCCACCCGCCTTTGTCCTCTCTAGCCATAACATACGACTACGTTGTCGTTTAAAAATATTCTTTAAGAAATAGTTCTTTATTTGACGATCGCTAACGTAAGATGTCACGCACAACTTGAGTTGAAAGTGATCTGTAACAACATTTTGGCGAATCCTTGCGATCAACAAGGGTTGTTTAAAAAGAAAAACGGTTCATATCATGTTACGTTACGTTTCAGAATATTTAATTTTTAATTAAACAAAATTTTTATTTTTTTTTTGTGGAGAAACATTGTGCTAAAATTTGAATTATTTGATCCACGTCCACAGAATGATAATTTTAAAATTTGTTTGTTTCAAATTACTTGTTGAGATAAATTTAAACAAGTACCTTTAAGGTACGTGTTTAAATAGTAATAAATAGTAAATAGTTTTAATAGTAATAATAATAATAAAAAATCTCCATGAAACAAAAGATAGTAATTTTGTTTGAAAATGGAATAAAACAAAAAATTGCGAGTAATTTAGTATTATCTCTTTTGTTTGAAACAACTGGCATCCTTAAATAATCAAAACAGTGTAAAATTGAAAAATATTACGTTTTGACGTGAAGGATGAACCTTTCGTTTTTAGATCTTAAAGATACCTTTTCTTGTTTTCGTGACTTTTGTTAAACACAACGGTATCGTAGAATCGATAGTACAAGTTCTTGGTTGTGGATTCTTTCACGTTCAGTACGTTCTCGGATGTTGCGAGCTCACATCATAAAATTTGATGATGATTGTTAAACTTTTACTTGTAATTAAATTGTCAAAAGAAAAAAAATTGTTTGTTTTTATCTGTCTACTTAAGTCATCAATTTAATGTTATTACGTGTACATAAAAGTTAATAACTTCATGGGACCTGTAAAAGTAATAGAGGACGACTTCCATAAGAAAGCACCCGGAGGGATAAGAGGATTAAATCCGGCTGCAGATTTACGACGTCCTTAATATTCTATTTCAAAGAAGAATTCAAAATAAGTAATAAAAATAACGAATCCCAAAGTTAAAACCACTATATTCGAATACTTTAGTGCAATTATCAGCTAATAAATTACGAAGAATTGGAGAGAATACCCGTTTAATGAATTTCAAAAACAGGCTGTGGTGCGCAAAGAGGTGGCTGATGATTTTTTTAACTCACACTGACTATTGTAAGGGTGGTAAGTATACTTCGCTGGAGCTATTACTCGAACTTCGTATCTTATATGATTGGACTTCTTCCTTCTTTTAGTTAGATATAATGCCTTTCAGGAATACTTTGTGTAAGAGCAACGAGTCTTTCCCCGAAGATCATTAACGCGAAGTAGCGCTTCCATTGGTTAAAAGCGATTTCGATCACTGTATAAGGAAACGACTTGTACGCCCGAACGTAACGGATCGCTTTCCTTCTGGGTCTGTAGCATTTCAACAATCCTACCTGTTAATCACATCATTCTTCTTTCTTAAGTGACGAAGCCATAAACGCTCATATTCAAGTAAAACCAGGTCATATAATCTTGGCGCCAGACACTTAAAGCTTCATATACCGGCCGTAAAAATTAAATTTCATCGACGCATAAACTCGTCGCGCGTGAAAGATGTCAACGTAATAGATGGGAAATTTCAACACGAATTCTTTCCCTATCCGGAATCTCTGACGTCGCGAGATGTTGAAACGTAGAATTACTCGTTAGACGCTGTTATCCCCTTTCGTCGAGGAAATCAATACCTCGCTATCAGATCACTCCGTGCAACGGCGAAGAGAGAAAGTGAACCCGTTGTAATAGGATATCACTGTCACTTTCGTTTCTGTCCTATAAATTACAATAGGTGATAAAATCAACGGCTACGTTGAGAATTACATCGTGTATACCGCTTATTTGCTGCGTACAAGACATGTATGGATAGTAAATGCGCTTAGAAGTATTTGTGATAACGCAAAGGTGTCGTGTTAGAATAATTTCAGGAAGGTTGCCTTAAGCTGAGGGTTTCTCTTTTATTTTATTATTTTTTTTTATTTATAAATGACCACGTTTCGTACGTTGGTTCAAATTTCAAGACAATTTTGCACCTTTCTAATTGGAGTAGATCGAAGTCTGTTCTCGGAGAATTTAGAATTTGTTACTAAAAATATTTCAAGTACTTCCTCACGTCCACAAGAAGACCATCGTAACATTGATATCTCTAATTACCTAACATCGTTAATTAAACTAGTCGAAGCACGTTTATCGGTGATTTTGCAACGTATAATGTTCCATGCGTTATTATGACAAAATTTGCTATTTTTAGACGACGGGTTAATTCGTCCTTTAAAAGTGACAAAGTTTGCGAGCCATAAATTGTACCGGCGCAGCAGGTTTGTACAACCTAAATCATAATTAGTATAAGTTATGATAATCGTTGCTAAAAGTTATTTCTTAAATTCGCTATAGCCTCTTATTAGATTCGTTGCCGTTGGCTTTCTTTCGCTGTAGCTCCAAGGATTGTAAACATACACAAGATGATAAAGTAAAGGTAGTAGAAAGAAGTAAGAAACTAATCGGATTAAATTAGAAACTTCGTTATCGATAAAGAGAAAGTCGCACGACTTGATTGCGGATTGATTCAACCTTAAATCTTGCGAGGGTTAACATTTTTTTTTTTTTTTGACTATTTCATCCTTAGTAATGGTCAATTGTATTATTTCTTTATTTCTTAGCTCAATTCCTTATATCTTGAGATAAGATAATTGACGAACTGAGACCAGTTTTATCGTAAATAGATCCATTGAGCCGATACGCATATACGATTCGTCATAGGTATAGAGCTTTATATAAAATTTGTTGAAGCGCGCTTGGGCAACGTTACGTACATGCAGGCTTTAATCGCGAAGCATAATTCAGGTTTCCAATGTTTATCCTTCACGTCTAACGAGGCGCCATTAGATCCGGCTTATCATATGTATACTATCTATTGCACTATAAGTAATAAGCGGTGGCACCGCATACACACGCGCGTATACGTACGCGTACCTCTGCCGGACATCATCACCAACTGCTTAATTAATCGAAACACGTGATTCGCTGGTATCCTCGGTGACGTTTATATAATTTACAATGCGAGGAAGCTGCTGGCGCCAGAAAATTCATCCGCGTCAATGTTCACTGTCCTAAAGCGATAGTATTAGATATTAACGATGTCAAAGAACTCTTGTTCGGTCTTCTTCTTGGCCAGGTCTTCGGAAATTGTATTTATAGAATCATTAACTTCGATCGCAATGGTTATTACTCAACTCGCAAGAAGTCTCGCATGTTTGGTCTATGAAACCCGTATCGTCTCCTAATAGATTTATTTAACAGCTCGTTTTCATCAAAAGCAAATGAATGCAACATCTCGTAGATTTCAATAAGTTTCGATGGATGACAAAATAGATGTCTAATACTCGGACCACCTACTGTAGTCTAATGAACAGTTAGTCTCACGTACATATAGGTGAAGAGACTCAAGACGCAGCTTATCGAAGGCATTTTTGGTGATGTCCTCCACCCCAAATATATCTCTGATAGAAGTTAGAGAGGAATGGATACAAGCTCCTTCAGTCTCTCCTTATATATATATTCCATATTCCAGGTTAGACATAGGCCAAGCTGTTTCTCATTACACATAGGACCTACATTTACAACAGACTTACTAAATAGAGAGAGGCAACAGCAGCCTAGGTAAAAGGATCCTGTATGCTTAAAATATATATACTGACAGCCTACATGCAGGTTCTATCAAGCAAAGAAAGAGACATCTTGTGCGATCTTGTACAGAGGGACATCTAACTTGATTTACTCTAAATAAGAAACATTGAGTACTGTGTCTTATTTTCACATTCTACTTCCGATTTTTTTTTGAAACATCCTGTATATTGATGAAATTATGAAAAAACGTAACGAAATAATATATATTCCCTTCACAATCGGAGAAAAACAAACGAAACAAGTATTACGTAACGAGACCTTTAAAATTAGTAACGTCTTCTTAAAGCTCTGAGGATCGAAATTTCGCGAATTATAGGATGTACTTCGTTTAGAATAATTGACCGTAAATACCTTCCCGAAAATCCAGTTTGCACCGCTTTTCGCGTATGCTGCACGGTTGTCGACAATTACATTTTCGCTACTATAAACTGCGCGCGATTTTCAAGAGTAATGCAAATATTTGAAGTACTTAAAAGTGTAATTTTTCAAGAACACCGAAAATAAAAATCCAATTTAACGGATAGGTGCGTTAATTGGTTGGATTATTTATTTTTTTAATAAGGTACATTTCCCCAAACTCGATAATAACTTTGCCCGGCCATGGATCTGCGTAGATAAATCAAAAATCGATGTTTTATTTCTGCTAGGATGTATATACATAGAAGAAAAGAATAATGTTTTATTTATACGTTGAAAAAAGAGAGGCTACCTTATTAATCCAAGTACTTTTTATTGGAAGATCTCTGAATTAATTTTTTTTTTCATATCTTAAAAACAAAAGATTTTAGTTGGTCTATAATACGTAAATAAAAATAAAAATAAATAAAATTTGGGATTTTACTAAAAGCAACCGCAATTTTTTGCGGTTGGTTGTACGTACATGTGTTAGACTCAATAGAAAAAAAAGTTGGTGCGTTTCAGATCCAATCTAAATATAATTTATATTTATTATAGCCTCCACGTATTATATTTCGTCATTAAACGCCAATTATTAATCCAGTAAGCACGTACTTTATTTGAGTGCATAGATTGGTTCCGCTGATTTAAGGTGTGATCAAGTTTGGAGCCTTGGGACGAAATACTTCTTAGGTTCCGAGGCGACACATTTACGCTGCGAAAACTTGTAAATCTATCTATATTAAAAATATTTTACTTTTCATGTACATATATACAACATGACTGTGAAACTTTCTATCCTGCGTAACCTTGCCGGTGATCAAATACCTATACTTCCTATCGATTGCCTTAACGCATATTTAACGTCCGGTACAAGTAATTTTAAAGAAGTATTCGATGAATTGAAACAGTGGAAGACTTAAATCATTTTCTTTGAATTCTCTGATAAATTTGGCGAGTTTGAATCACGTTTCGTGTGCATTTGTGTAATAGAAGCGCAATCTAGCGCCTCTTGCGAAAACCGCCTATACGAGGATTATGTTGGTACGAAGGTAAGAGACTTTTAGGCTAAGTTATAATCTCCACGAATGTATATGTTCAATATGATCCAAGTGGTAGTCCACTAAATACGGCAGCTGTTTATGTATGCTGATGATGATGATAAAAAAATCACACGTTATACATTCACGCAGGCAGACGCGATCTGCACGAAGTCTTAAATTTAGCGAGAAAACTGTCGTTGCACAGTTTCTCGTGGATCCTCTACCGTTACATATAAAGCTGGGCTTGATGAAAAACTTTAAGAGTAATACTTGTAACTTTATGAGCTCTTAAGGCGAAGTATCATATGAACGCTTATTACATTGTTACTTTGATCGATAGGTGGTAGATTATAACTTTAGAAAAAAAATAAAAAATAACGAACGGTTACATCTTTTGCTTAAAATAATACCAAGGCCCGCTAATGATACTGCTTAGTGCCATTTATCCACATCTTTTACGATACGCGAAAACAAGGACAAAATTGTACCGAGTAGAGCCCATACAACGTTGCCCTACTTTGTTTGCGTTACAAAGCGTCAACACATTTCAGCAAGCTATTGTCCAGATTTAGGTTAAATTGTAAACTTCACGAATTTATTTATAACGTCAAACGATAAAATTATCTTGCACGACAATGCCTAACTTGTTTTGTTACGTTTATCTCTCTCAATAGTAGATCGAAATTCCGCTACATGTTGAACTGCTACGTTGAAACGCAAACCTCGTTAAATTTATTCGACCACCCAATCTTTATGAAATAGCGGTTATGCGTTGAGATATACAAAGCACAAGTTCAGTGATATTTAACGTAAAAGACGTTGCATCGTAAGTTAACCTAATTGGATGTAATCTTTAAAAGGCCGTAAATTATTGGACAAGGTTTTTTATAGCCGCTAACATGAAAACGTTTTCAAAGGAGTTAAATTTATCTTACAATTAGTCCCTTGATACCTACTGCTTGATTATCAAACTTCAAAATCTTTTTTAATCGCGAAACATAAACAATAAGTTAACATGTAATTAAACGGAACGTTAAAGTATTGTCCGTATTATTGAGGTTAACTCTATCACAAAAGTAAGTAACAGGGACATTCTAATATTTATGCTAAGGACGAGTTCCTCAATATTTTGCTGAGAAAAAACGATAACTTAAATTAATTTAGATCCAGCGTTTGTTATAGGTTAGGTGTTAGGTATACGTCAATCGTTTCTTGTATGTTTCGCCCAGTTTCTTTCCAATAATGACGATGACAAAGATAGATTCAAATTAAATAAAAGCGAGCCGCTTTGTACTATTCGTACATGTATGCGGTATTTATATTAACGTAACGAAATCACCACGAATCACATGTGAGATTTTAGGCCAAATAACCGATTGTCGAGATTAAAAAGATTCTTCAATTCGTTCTACCAACAATTTATCGTTACTATTATAGCTTCCCTCGATAAATTAAACGGCCGGTTATTTAAAGAAGTATCATTTTATTCTGCGTCCGTAAAAGAAGGCAATTAAATTCTTCCCCGGATATATTTACGACCCGCAAAAATATGCAAAACACCAAAAGAAACAAAAAAAAAAAAAATAGGACCGTCATAAAATACGAACCCCGACTACCCTTAAGCCGACCTTGCTTCCAGTTTTAGGAAGACCAGCGCGCGAAATTCGCAGCTCCGCACCCCGGGCAAGACGTACATTCGTGAATCAGACGGAATTACTGTTTACATGCACACAACATTTAATTAATAGCCGGAATAAATCCATCGCCACGATCGTAACTTAAGTTTTATTTAAAGTATCTCGCGGCGATTAAGTATACAATTTCTACACACTCCTTCAGCCTTGATATTTAATCAAAATATAACATTTCATGATTTTCTTACGTTGTTAATTATCATCGGGTAGCTGTTCCGTTCGATGTTTACTATTTATTGTGCGGATAAACGGTTCATTCGGATCTAATATGCGGCCGTTAGAGTCACGTGTGAATTTGAATTGGTAAATAGCGGCTCACATTTTTAGTAGCCTTGATACTATATTACGATAGTGAATATCGCCACCAAATCATTTACATATAATTGATTTATAGAGCATTCGTATAATTATAATGTATGCATGTAAAAAATGCGTGCGTAACAGTAACTTTACTGGAAGGATCGTGCACGCAAGAAATTGAGATGGAAAGATAGCTTCTTGTGAACATCTTCAGGTTAAACATTGGTAGAATGGAGCGCAAATGATACGCTACTGAATGGTGGTGGTAAGGTCAAATCTATGTTATGTTAGCTTCACCCAAGTGTGCACTGGTATTGATAATTAACATCAAATAAAGATATCGATACGTTGAGCGGATTTCCTCTTCCTTGCTTCTTCCCTTTCTTTTAATACGTTCAACTAGCTGTGTTTTAGAAATAGTTGTTTTTTTTTTTCTTTTTGTTAAGTGCTGTGGGCGTTGTAGAACATTATGAGCGATGTTTGCTGTTTTCTTTTTATAAACGGTGAATAAAAAAAGATTTTCCATTATATTTCGTAAATCTACAAATATATAACATGCAATAGCAATGTTGAATGATCCGACGTACAGCGACATCTTTATTTTTCGTCTCCTCTTGGATTATTGTAAGTCTCGCAGGTAGATTTTATTGCTCCCACCTTAGAATAAACTGGGTTCTGTGCTTTTATTTGCTCAACCTAAGTTCTTCGTCTTTCTAGGCGGAAAGTAACATCCGATTACGATATTTAGTCGTTGCAAGGGGAGACAAAACATAAGCCGGCCACTGTACACAAGTTCCAATTTATTTATTATTAACACTTAATCCGGGTAGAATTTAATATACGGCAGGTTCGAAAATATTCCATATTTCCAGGTAGATTACAAATTAATTGTAGGTACTTAAACTACAAATTTCTTCGAATACATATTCGCAGGTACATTAGCAGAGCTAGAAATTATGCGAAGAAACGCGTACCCTGCAATATTGTATTGTTAGAAAGGATCGTCAAATAGACTACTAAAATTTGCATACGTACTAATACATTAATAATGATAATCTATGAACTAATGCCCAATTTGGCGAAAATTGTTAGTACATTAGAGGGGATAAATCGAGGTTTACATTACGAAGAGAGTTAATCACGGATAGAAATGACAAGGGCAGATGAAATTATTGCTTTTTTTGCGGCGACTAGACAGACTCGTGCTTTATCGACTCTCGGGGAAACCGGTAGGCAACACGAATCTGTCTAGTCGCTGCAAAGAAGTAACAATTTCACCTGCTTTCCCCATCACTAATCACGACTGAAGTTCGGCAATTTCTTCCGTATCGATGCCTGTGAAGCGTACGGAAAGTGGCGAACTATGATGTGGTTGTAGTGTGATAT
The DNA here is from genome assembly GCA_020654165.1 of Oryctes rhinoceros. Taxonomy (NCBI): domain Eukaryota; kingdom Metazoa; phylum Arthropoda; class Insecta; order Coleoptera; family Scarabaeidae; genus Oryctes; species Oryctes rhinoceros. Next base: position 831,249 of record JAIOKQ010000548.1, on the reverse strand, counting down.
ATAAACAAATTTATAGAGTAATTAATAAAGGAAAAAGAAATAATTTACCGCTCACTCTACGTAAGGAGAGATATAGTTCGCGTGAAAACTAACATAAAAGCATTTACTGCACCTTCCAAGACGTATGCAGTAGTCGTTTGGCAGTCGGTACACTCACCTTCGTTTCGAATTACGAAGACAAACAAGCTCATGTGTCTCGTAAGTACGTAATAGATTCGCTGGATACGGACCAGTATACCGGTAGAAGTAATTGGAAGCCCAAACGGGTGAGACTTCGGAAAAACAGGTTTATGAAGTTTTAAAAAAATATAATAACTAACGCGTAAATTATTGCCTGTTTACACGAAAAATCTATAATTAAAGCACGCAGGTTGTTAAGTTTCAATTATCATTAGCTTGCTTAATTAATTAACGTTAAGAAATTAATTACAAGCGATCTAAGGCTAATCCAAACATCTGTGTTGTATTATTAACCGGATATTCATTATTTTGCACTTTTGCGTAGTGAATTTAAATATATACGGACATATGGGTAGGATCTTCGCGTTTTTTGGTCTTCTGTCACCTATTAAATACAGCGCGTCCACCTAGTGCATGGGTGGAACTATGGTTCCGCCTGTGAGCAATTTAAAGAACTTTTCAAGTAAAAATTACCTATCCGACTTAATATGATTCACATTAGTTGGACTAAATACTTATTTGACTATTTGGTAACATATCGAAGATATTGATTAGATTCCGTAAGATACCCATTGAAATCGTCCGATTTTTTCGCTTTTTTTAATAGAACATCCTGTATTTTTTAGATATTAATGAGAAATAACGTGTAAGAGCAAACGTTTTCCTCCAAGTTAACAAACACGTATAAATAATAAATGGAGAGGATAATCGCCGCAAAAACGTTACTTAGAGTTCGGTATAAAACAGAAATATCAGGAGCGATTGCGGAAGAAGGCGAAGAAAATGCAATATATCGAATACATACGCGTAATATACGGAGGATGTTGATTAGAGCTTCGACTAAATTTCGCTAGCATACGTTAGTATTGATCAAAATAATGAAAAAGGTTTATTTATAAAGCGTGTCCGGAAATGCTTCCTGTACGAGTTACACGTGAATAACAAAACAGAGTAAGCTTAAAAGCCGAACCCTAGCATGCGAACGTTGTATTTTAAAGTCGAATAATAAACTTAGATCTTTCCACATAAACTTCGGAGATCGATGGCAAGTACGATATTTGGAAGAATCTTCCCCTAAACTTTAAAATCTACATAAACGAAAAAAAAAAAAAAATTAAAACAAGCTGGTAGACGACGCTTTCATTTGTCGCAAAAATAAGCTCTTCAAGCATGAAACGATGAACGTATACGTCCATTTGTTCTATTTACCGTACCGTATCGTTACTCGGAGTACTTATTGAACGGTACTAAAAAGAGCCCTGCATTGATGAATGTAATTCAAAGCTAAACAAAACCATCGGAATATACAAATAAAATTCAAAAAATACACATGAATAAATGAAAGCCTAGCCTTATGGGAAGTACCAAATATCTGATGTACTGATGACTGTACAAAACTATTCAGTACAGTACTTGGAATCAAATCAAATCGAACCATGCTACGTCTAACCTTATTTTAAGCTTCTCGAACAAAATAAAAATGCGAATTTATAAATTTGGGAACTCCTTAGTTTCTGATAGTTTTCCTAGCGTAAGCTCATCTTGCGATAATAGTTACTTTTACATACAATAAAACTTTACTTAATGTGCTTATATAATGAATTGAACTCAAAAGCTAACGTAAAAAATCATAAGATGTAAGTTAATGCTCAATGATGTGCATGTTTAGACTGATAACTGAATTTATAAATATATTTTATTAGGTTCGATGGCACATTCTGTTAAATGCGCGTAATCATGCGAATCGTCTCTAATTTTTTCACCCAATTCTCCCTCAAAGCTGTTCGCTCACCATCGTAGACATCAGCGCAAATATTTTGAGACGAGAAATCCATTTCTCACTCGATTCCTTCAGCGCTCTCCTTCATGCACTAAAACGAAAACAAAACATAAATCAATACGGAGGTAAATCATCAAACGCGGTGTACAAATCTCATGTTAACAGACTACATGCAGTCTGGTGTAGTTTAATACGGTACGGGTGTAAATCTAATAACGTCTACGTCGTAAGGGAAGGAACATAATTACGGCGAACCAATCAAATAGAGACGAGTATACTATTTACGTGCGGAAAATTAACGAATTTCGGAACTTGGAACGCGGCCAAATTGGAAAGACGCTCTCGTATAAAAGTGAAGGAAAAAAATGAATTGTTATTTTTAATATGGTTATATGTTTTACAGAATTTCACGCCGGCCAATCAGTGTACCATTGTTACTCGAAGAAGAAGCAACTGTAAACGTGCAACTTCTGTCCGAGATACGTTACAGATATATAAAAGATGTTATCCGCTGCGTTCTTCGACAGTGTAACAACATAAGGAGTAGAACGTGCGAAAAAAAATGAAGATCCTGAGCGTTATCACTATTTTTCTTTTGGTGTCTTCCACATTCAGTTACCCATCGAAACCTCTGGACGAAAGATCGACGGAACTAACTTGGCAGGCTTGGTTATTGGTCGACGATCAGAATCAAAACAAACAGAACAATGAAGGTGGGAATATGAAAAAGAAAGTCTTCGCGAAGTCCGTTTTCGTTGTGCCCCCCTTTAATCCAGAAAAATTGCCTAATTGCGGCGAAGGATTCACTTCGGACAACACCGGAAGATGTTTGGAGGTGTTTCAAGTGGACCCCAATAATCAGCTTGAATTCCTACTGACCAAACTACAAAGCCACCTAGAAAACAAACCCACTACGTCCACCGGACCCGAGAAGTTTATCATTGCGCTTCCCGACGGCGATCCCGGCAACGATGATACGAACGCTGCTTTGGTCTTGACCCAAAATCCAAAGTCTGATGAGATGAACATGAATAACATGGTAGCTTCCACTGGACACGCGAACCTCCCCAAAGTTAAATTAGAAAATAAAAACTCTGGTAAGTTGCTTATAAAATATTTTACTATAGTTTAATTCTAAATTATGTAATCGTTTAACTCGAAATGTATTCACTATATACGTTTAATATACTTATGTTACTGGAAAGTTTCTATTCTTTTTATTCTTCTCTTACGTTTTAAATCGTTGCGATATTAAGCAGTCCGATGTTTCTTAATCTACCGGCGTTGTCGTGTTTAAACTTCAAGTAGGGTAAAAAGGAACATATCGGAGACGTAAAATAAAACAAACAGGAAAAGAAAAGCGATCAATCAGTTCCATTTCGTACATGAAACTATATAAATACATCCTAACTCGCTTATGCCTTATGTACGTATATAACGATTATATGTTAAACAAAAGCTATATAAAATCTAATTTTGTCCATTAAGGCATGCAATAGCAAACAGAAGTCGATCAATAAATTCCACACCAGCGAAATTAATTTGTTATCTTTAAGCGTACTCCAAAGAAGCATATACGCAATAAAGTATTCAGACGCGGAACGCAGTTGTTCGAGCTTCACCTTTAAACGCTTACATAATCCGTACCATCCTATTAACATTTTTTTTTTTTTAATAAAGAATTAATCCGAAACATAAGCAGTATAATAATTAAAATAAGGTATGAACTTCTATTACAGAGGAGGTCACGGAAACTACCACTTCAACTCCTACGACAACAACTATCACAGAAACAGAAACAACCACAGACCCGATAACAACTACAGGGCCGGCTTCTTTGACAATCTTAAGTTTTGGAGATAAGAGAAACGCAACCGACGATGAAGCGGTCACAGAATCGAAAGAAGAAGGCGCCGGGGCGGTGCCCGTAACGTTTGTGACGGAGGACAATCGCCAGGCAATATTTTTTAGGCTCCCAACGACACATCATAGTGAACAATTTAACAGTGACTTTTCGTTAAGTTCCCGTATTCGGTTCAAGGACGATACATTCAGCAATGATGAACCTTCAACGCAAGATAGTACAAATTTAGATTATGTCAATAGTCCTAAGGTTACATTTAAGCACGATACGAGTTCAGACCTTTTAACTTCCGAAAACGTAAGGCATACCACGAACGTCGTTCGTTTCCCTGACGATCACGAAAATATTCCCCAGAATTCGCATTTACCAAGACCATCGCACGAACATCACAATCCGTTTAATCACAGGAACAGAGACGGAGATTTCTGGCAGTTGAAACCGACCTGGGCCGAACCAGACGGACGGAAATCTTACCTTGTAAAATTAACGAATAAAAATTTGAGTGATATTTTAGTTCAAAACAAGCATTCCGCACCAATGTACAGGCAAATCCCGGCCGAACATTTGTCTTACATTTTTGGCAGAAACAACGATCGTAGATAATTTTTGTGATTTATTATAGTTGCTATTAGCAGCAGGAAAGGTGAATCTTTTCATTGATCGTCATCATCACACCGTCTTAATTTCTCTATTTGTAGCAAAGAGTGTCGCTGGAACTGTGATATATTTTCTAGGTGTAGTATTCTGCAAAAACGTAGTATGTACGTACATTATGTATTTATAACGGAAAATTGCCGGTCACATTTTCTGCAAGAATCCGGTTATTGCATAGGATACATTAAAACTTAACGTACTCCGCTTACTATTCATGCTGTTAATATTAACTATAATTTACAAGTATTTGTATATGTAAATATACTTATTCCTAGTTGCAAATGTTTTAATTTGTTATACAATAAGATCTATTCTCCTATTTATTTAATATGATAGTATTTGTATATATTTAACTAACCATAAAAAACGAAGTAGCCTAAGTAATTTACAGTATTTAATGTTAGCTAGGTATTAAAACTAAATGTATATGCACTCGAAGTAATATAAACGTGCTAAGTAAATGTTTATTATTTATTATAATCGTTCCATACATACAGAACGTCTTCTACAAACATTACGTCTTTTCATGTCAAATAATACGATTTCAAGTACTTCACTTCTCTTATACACTTTAATGCAGCTCTTGGAGCTTAGTGTTAACCTGTGGCTTTGCAGTTAAATGTCCGGGATTTCTTATATAGGATTATAATGAGGACCCTTCTAGTATGCTGAACTAATTGACGAAAGCTTCGCATCGTCCACCTAAGTTTTGAAGGACGTATTCTTGTACGCACGTTTATGGTAACTTTTTCAAATTTTTGCCCAATACACCACGTTGATAAAGTTTAGGCCGAACAATTCAAATAGATGTTGTATACAACGATATTACTGTCTATAGTACTATTGCATATACAGTTAAATAATTATATTCATCTGAATGATCTCGCGTCTGTAAGATAAGCTATTAACTGATCCTAGTTAGTAGCCCGATCTGGTCCTCATTAAAGTATACTCTTTATAGGGTATGGTACTGATAAGAACCGTTGGTTACCCGGCGTTATATTCTTCATAGTCTGGAACCTTGAAATTCGGTGATATGCGGAATTTTTTGCAACCATTCAGTATCTGGTACGTTCACCTCTTGCTACAATCACAGTTCTATATCATTAGGCTAGGCAACTAGAAAAAAAAACTTAAACGGGCGATTTTTTTTCCTGTGACTGTATATTAAATACCACACTTTCTTACAATTGCACTTTTACTACCTTAGAGAGACAGATGAAGGCTGTCCGCTTTGCTACATAACAAAAAAATGTGCAGGTTTGAAAAAAATGACAATAGTGCTTAATACTGCCTATATGGTTGCATACTTTAATCTTTTATACCCAAAAACATCCACAAAAGTATCTGTTGTATACAAACGTAAAATTTAGGAAGGTAGAGCCTCACAATAAGAATAAGAATTGTTTACAAAAGGACATTGTAAATATTTGCCTATTAAAAGCTGCAAAGTAAAGGCAGCTTTTTCCAAGATCTTTTATATCGCCTCCACTGCATTTAACACGAAATAATTTTGAAATTCCTTTGTTGCTAGCTAGCTAAGCCTCTGAAACATCTGCCTAATATAAAAACCTCTGCAGAATCATCCCGACTGGCTTTAGGTTTAATAATTTTTACATCCTCGTAAAATCGTAGAATATCTGTCTCTAATGCTTTAAGTTCATTGCAGTACCACAGTTTCACTAAAAATGTTGCGTTATTCCTAGACACTTGAGCTGCAAATCGTAAAGCGCTATAACATAAATTTAACATATTTTCATTGTCGATTTCTTTTATTCCTGTTGCTTTGGGGGCCATGTCCGATAAAACAACATCTGCTTTAGTTCCACCAAGTATATTGAAAACTTTATCTTGTGTTTCTTGCTGTGTAAAGTCTGAGTTGCTTAGAATAACTGCATCCTATAAAAAAATCTTATAAATAGAAAGTTTAAGGTAATATCGATACGTATACCTCTATGGGATGAATGTACTGCTTATCTATAGCAATTATAAGTCCCTTATGTGTGGGAGGATTTGAAGAGGTGATGGTGCAACTAACTGCTATCTGTGTCCATGATCCTGGAGCTGCTCCACAATCAATTACAGTACTACCAGGTTTTAAAAATTTGTATTTATCATTTATCTCTAGTAATTTAAAAGCACTTCTACACCTAAATCAAGTGTAATAAAAGAGTATATCTAAGCATTAGTAATAACCCATATATTACCGAAAATTTAACAATTTTGCTTTCTCTACGTAAGGATCGTTTAGTTGCCTGGTAAGCCATTGTTGAGAGCTTACACTTTTTCCCTTTAAATGTGAAGGTATCTTTTTTTGTAATGTATAACATGTATATATACATCTATGTAATTGATTTCCGAATGAATTTCGGTATGATACAATTGTATATAATCTCATGGCGGATCCTAGGTTATGCACTGAGTACGTGGTTATTGTTCCGTTCTACGCCAGTCAATCAACTGTATTGTAGATTATTGGATATTTAAAAAAAATCTGTTCTTAATAAGATATTCTAAGAATATTTGTGTTTTGAGGTTAAGTAACGTGGGATAACAAAACGATGGGAGGCCAACCCTTTGAAAATTATAGTCTGTCACAAAACACTTGAAAAATAAATATTTAATTTTTCGGCGAGGTTTAAATATTAGTGTTCAGATAAGAATAATAAACCATCGATTTCAATATATCGTTTTAAGTTGTATTTATTTTTTAAAAGTCGATCACTTAATACATTTAGCTAGTGAATTAACTTGTTTAAGAGTTGGTAGGGTATTTATTACTGCTTGAATTGTTACAATTTTCATGGTTACTTGTTAATTGTACCGTTTTTTTTCTTTGTGCTCAAATATTTTAGATATCAATTAAAATGAAGATATTTATTAAAGTCCTAAGAGGAGATGGTTGTGTAATGGATGTAGAAAAGACAACAAAGATCATCGATGTAAAGAAACAAATTGAAGCAGACTTGAAGGTTCCAGTAGCCCAACAAACTTTAGTACTTCTCGGCAAAACATTATTAGATGACAAGAGAATAGGTTTTTACCCTAAGATAAAGGACGGTACCAAATTGCACTTAGTTATTAAGAAACCGGAATCATTGAATACTATCTTGACACGTTTCTTGAGAAACTACTATACGGAAGAACAAACGAAAGTTGTCATGGATCAATTTATGAAGGATTTTCAAGCAAAAGTAAACAGCTTAAGTTTAGACGATTTAGAAAGGATAGCTACCTCATATCTGAACGATGAAAATATTTAGCAAGTTTATATGTGATTTTCTTATTTAAATTAACGAATACATACCTGTTTAATGTTACATTTTTTTTCTTACCCAAAATAAAATTAAACAAACGTAGGAACGTATTTTTATAATCCCATTTCTGGGAGAGAAATGCTGAATTTACATATAATTTAACATATTTTGAAAATTATTTTATTTACTAATGGAATGTTATAATCGTATATCAGAAAACATATTTTGTTAAATAAAAGACTAATTGCCCAATAGTTGTTTTATTATTCCCTGAAAACAAATACCACTGCTTGTAGATAAAGTAAAGTCAGCGTTGATCAATCAATGCCTCTAAAGTAAATGTCTCTGATGTGAGCAGTTGATTTTCTCTTATATTGTTTTATAGGGTAATTTTTCTGCCAGGTATATTCTCCAGTCTGTCGGTAACTTTGCCATATAGGCATGTGTTTTGCTTGTTATATGCATAACTTTGTAGAAACAAGAGTCGTCAGTACCTTTCACGAATTAACTAACCAAATGAAGAAACGTTTATTTTTAATAATCCTCTCGTGTCTAGATATTTCAAAAAATGCTGTGGGTGGCAACCTCCGGATGTAGCATTCAATTAGAATATTCGAATAGCTTCCAACTATCTATACTCTAGAACAGCTTTACTACTCTGTAAATAAAAATCGTATTAAAATAAAACAATTTTTATTGTAATTTATACTACATTCAGCTTTAGTACTTAACATTAAATTCAAGATAACAATATTATATATATATATATATATATATATTGTAAAAATAGAAATATGTGCATCTCACAATAAAATATGACAACTAAAAAGAAATTAATGTATAAAACAGTCGATAGGAATGTCACAAATTAATAACAATCCATTCTATTGACATCGCCATTGTAGCATTTTAACATATCATCCAATAAGGAATTCAAATCGTCGATATTTTGTAGCCATTTAGTTTTCTCGTGTACCATGGCATCTAAATCACTTCGTAGAACAGATAGAAAAGCTTCGGGGGTTACGCTTATGATACTACTGCAATTAGACACTGGCCTCGCTGGCACCTCACTAGGATTATAGACGTTTGTTAATAAATTCATATCCGAAGATTGTATAATCTCGTCAATAACTTCGTCCGAATAATCCATTCTAGGTGTTATTGGCGGCGTATTTAGTGTTGATGTTGGAATAGCATGACTGAATTTCGGACTAGTGGCGGTGGACGAAGAAACGCCAGGACTAGCCGGGCATTGGTATACTTTGTCCACGTTATACATATTGAAAAGCCGAGCTATTTTTTTCATCTTTTCCGCCGCCTTTTTCATCACTTCCAGATCGCAATCGTCTTGAATGGCCGCTACGAATACTCCTAAACAACCGCATTGGCTCAATTGATGTAAAACCTTACTTAGCCGATATTTTATTTCTTGTTCCGTTAATGTTACTATTTTTTTATGTTCTTTCGAGAATGTTACATCAGGAAACCTGCCATCAATCATTCCCTGATTTTGTAAGTGGTTCAGAATCACTTTGCACCAGAAATCCAACGCGTTTGTTTTAACTTCCCAATGTAAATCGGTTGTTGCAGCAGAAACCATTGTTTTGTACACGTCGTCCATCATTTCAATGGGGAACGTTTGATATTCGTATGTGCATTTTACTAAGCAAGCAGCCTCAGTTCTAACAATAGCCTCAGTTTCCTCGTTTAAAATCTTGATCATCTTTTCGGGCAAATGTTGTTGTATAAGTGTCGGATTCCAAAACTCGTTTACCTTAATCATTTCTTGAAGGCATTTTATGGCGGACGCCCTAACAAAACTCTCGGAATCCGATACGGCCATTGTCACAACAAGAGTTATTAAATCGGAATCAATGATAACTTTCTGGAATGAGGGGAATTTCGAATAGGCGAACGTAGATATTGTAACAAGTATTTCCAAGGCGCTGTCTCGCACCTCCCAATTCATGTCATGCAGTTTGTTAATTAGTAACGGTCCTATTTGGTCCAAGGCAGAGTCTTTCGTTTTATCAATCAAAAGAGCCAAGTTCGGCGACATATATTTCGAGATTGATAAATTTAACAATTTTAAAGCTTCGATTATAACCTGAAAGCAGATAAATTTAAATTAATTAAATTGCAAATACAATAGATGGAACGTACACTAAAGCAATAATGGCGTTAATCTAAGACTAAGAAAAGTTTCTAAAATATTAACGTTGTTATTGTTTAAATAAACGCAACGAATTCAACAAACAAAGAATAGGAGAATTACTTTAAATAGAACTAAAGTGAAATTAATAAAATTTCAAACAGTGAACAAATAGAGCGGGCGTACGCAGTGGCGGCGGTATCGATATCGATTGTTCATCGCTGCTCTATGTAAAATCACCAAAAATGTGCGCCTCTGTAATAATTGTGTTGTTTTTTTGAACAAAACGTACAGTTTTATTGCTGCGTTAAAATGACGCGTACGAATATCGAGAGGCGTACAAAAAAAAAAAAAACGTCCATAAACAGAATAATAACAATACAGGCTAAATAAAAATTTCTTACTCTTGTCGACCATCCTGATAACGACAGGAAATCCAATGTTGCATTTAATACACACATAGTTTCTACGCTTTCGGTCCATGTAATTTCGTGCTCGTTTATAAATGTAGACAAACAATTAATAAGAGTTATTAAGTAGGTGGAGTTCTGATAAAATATCTCCGCCGTAGTTCTGCCGTCTTTCAAAGAACAAATGATATCCTTGAATGAGTAGATGCATGATTGAAAGATGATAATCGCCCTATTTTTCGAATAGTACTTCCTGTAGGTCATTATCAACATGAGAGCTTGCTGTGCCATCGAAAAAATCTCATCTTCTGCCATTACGATGTTCTTCCATTGATATGCTAACCTTGTTGTTTGTTCGTTCATTGTTTTAAAGAGCTTTGTGATGAATATATCCCTAACGTCGTCGTTATCAAAATCTTTGGCAACAAATGAACAATGTTTGAAAGCGACAATAACTATCGGTAAAATTTGCAACGGAAGCAAATGATGTTCTAGTTTTAGTAAGCTGTCTTCGCTTGTAGGTTGTGTAACCTTGGGCAATACAAACGTCCACATATAATCTGTATAATGGCAGAGCTTTAAAAATATAACATGTTGTTTTCCAGTCATTCGATGGTTTATTAGCTTTGTAACGGCAGCTCCTCCTCGTTTTAGCTCTGCAAGTGGTATAGGGTCTATTTTTAACATAAACAATTGCAGGAAATAAATACAAATCAATATTTTATCACAATCATGGATGATATCTGCAATTTGAGTAGCAGCACCCACTTTCCATATGCATTGCTCTAACTGGTAATTTAAAATAAAAATAGTGGGAACCCTATAATCATCATTTCTAATTTCTATATGTTTCTCCAATATATACAAAATTAATTTTAAAACGAATGACATATGCTTAAATAGAGATTCCTCTCTTATTTCTGGGAAACCTGCTCCATTTTGGCACTGAAAATCATTCAATTTCTGTATTATTCGTTTTATCACTAAATCACAAAAGATGTTGTTATAATTCATACTCTGCTGTAGCAAACTGTATATGAATTGTTTCGCCTCCCGAACTAGATAAATCGTCTGCCCTTCTAAACTGTAATTTAATCCATCGCGCCAATTATCAGTTGAAATTAACCAGTCAAGTCCAGATCTATGCTTGAGAAATGACATTAACATTTTTAAGTATGCTAATTTTGTAGAGGGTGATGTTTCTGGAGCTTTGACCTTCAGTATTGAGCACATCGTGTTATAAACGTTGTATGTCTTGAAGTATGCGAATCGATCTTCATCTTTTGACAAGAGACTTATCAAATGCAAAACAAAACTCGAGGTACATGGTGATGGCTGAATCGACCTTTTCTCCCAATGTGCACAAGCTTTCAGTATCCATTCTGGAAATATTGATAGCTTCAAAAGCTTCTCACTTAGATCTAAAAAATAAAATAAATAAATAAAAAGTATTCGTTTCGGGAGGAAAAAAGCAAAACAATGATGTTATTGAAGAAAGAAGGTGATCTAACCTTTATCGTGCTGTCCTGACAAGTGAGAAAACAGCGTATTGATGTAAACGTCGTTTCTTATTTGGAAATCTGGATCTAGAAACTTTTCAAGCACTTTTTTAAATTTTACTTCATATTGCGACACAAAATCATCCATTTTACATTGAAATAAATCACAAACAAACTAGCAAAACAAATAAATATTCGATTATCAACATCAACTTATCGCTCAAGCGGCAAATTGCATTTTTCTATTTGCGGCTAACGTAATATGCCGCTCTGGACAAACAACGATTTTGGACCTTGAATGCACATGACACACATACTGATAGGCAAGCAACCTAATATGAAATTATTTAATGTTGGTTGCATAACCAAGTTTCGTGGAATAAATATCCAAACATCACAGGCGTAGCTGAAGGGGGGCTAAATCTCTGAAATAATCGACTCCTTCTTATCCAACTTCTAGCTACGCCCATGCCAAAAGCAATTTATTTTTGTATAGTTCCATATTTTAGAAAATTAAAAAATAGAAACAGCATAAAATAAAAGTATTTTAATGAAGATTGATCTGCCTTTTTTTGATATCAATATTTTTCTATAGTCATTATCCAAAGTAGACAGTAGGCTTGTAATTGACAACATCGTCTCTTTGCCGCTTAGAGGCTACAACATAGCGCTGACTTAAATTAATAATTGTCGAATAAAGCAACCTTGCAACTTATAGGCTGCGTATTTAATTTAGTAATTTTATTTTTACTCCTGTTACATTCAGCAAGTACCAACTTTACTTCGCCCATTAGTGCTTAAAATAAGATTTTAGGATGCGTGATGTTACTGAATATAGCATACAAGCGTAAAACGTAAAAAAGTTGAAACATATTCATTTGAATAAAACGCTAGGAACTCTCTGATTTCACTGAGAATTCCAGAGGGCGTCGTAAAACCTGACATGCAATTTGACATCCAGCAACATCTAAATTATTTGTTTGTAACCATCTGTATCGTCTGCGAGTAACAAAAAATATGGCGCATTTGACATGAAATAACCAAACCATTTTGAAAGAAAATGGATAGAAACGCGGTAAAACCGATTTATTTCGAGCCAATACGCCTACAACACTTGATCTATTTACTTCCTATAATTCTTGAAGAAAATTTTGCAATAGATGTAAACATAACCTATTTAAGCATTTGAAATAAAAAATAACATGGAGCACAGTATCGACGAAAAAGGTTTAACTACAGAAGAAGCTTTAACGAAATTATGCGAAGACATAGAACATGTCCTACATCAATTTTATGCTTCGCAAAGGAATAGGTATGTCTGCGGTTTTAATGTTTTCATTGGGCTTCGAGTGTAATTGTACGTACATCTGTACAGTATTCTTACCAATTAGGCATCTACTGATAAGTAAATATCTTTTGAGTTGAATGTTGTATGTTATTGAGTCTTGTCATAAAAAATCTTGAAATATCCAGTTAAATCCTTTTGGATCTGATGGACTTCAAAAATATATTTATAGTGGATTTTCACTGCAAACTATTTATAGTTAGATTTTTTTGAACTAGTTAGATTTAAATAATTTGGTTACAACCGGCTTTAACAAGTTGTTCATTCTGTTACAAAGAAAAAATATAATATATAACATATTTTACTTCGTTAGGTATTTTTATGTGTATATGTATATATATATGTATATGTATATATATATAACCTTTATGCAGGGCTTCTACGTTTATGGCTTTGTAATTCTCTTTACCGCCATTCTATCTCTTGCTTTTCCTTTCCAGCTGCTGATTTACTTTTCCTTTAAATTTTTTTCAATTGCTTCTCTCTGTTGTTTTCTGCAACTGCTACTTTTTCTTTTCGCTTTCTACTGTCACACGTATCATAATAATAAATTTGTGCTAAATTTTCAGATATGTGTAACTTACCACTAACTGATTAGATATTTTATAAGAATTAGGGAGCTGCAAATAAATAATTTTTATTTGTATCTTATCCTTTCGTATTTGGAATAATCCGACAATTTTATTATGACATGGTATTTTAGGAAATCGAAATCATGGATTAAAGAAGCTTTGCATCACACAAGTGGGCGAACGACCGTAACATGGATATCGTCATCTTTCACCTTAATTTGCGCAGTCCTACTTGTAATAGTTTATATGGTAACTGGCGATACTGTCTTTTATCTAATAGAGTCCTTGTTTATTATAATATTACTTATGCTGAACGTGGGATTCCAATTGTACGATAAAAAAATGCGACACAATGAAATACCTGACAGAATAAAAAGTTTAATTGGCACTATTAAACGCCAATCGAAGAGTTTGAAGTGGAATTTTGAAAATTATCCGCACCTTTATTCGCCTATATCTCCTTGTATTACATTGCAATGGACGTACAGGGACAATACTGTTGTTAATTTGCCATGGGCCCTCCTAGTTAAAGGGGACATAATTCTAGTCAGACCAGGACAGCTGAGTCCGGGTTATTGTGAATCGCTGGATAAATCTAGCGAGTACCCTCTGCTGCACGCTAAAGATGTTTATGGTCCTACGTTGCACACTGCCAATGAGATTTTTAGCATCCCAAAATCAAGAAAACCTTTAGAATACAAGAAGTACAGGTTATTAGAAACCCCTTACTTAAATAATTTGAGGATTGCTTTGGAACAGGCATTAGATAGGCCGGTTAGTCAATTAAATCAACAAAAACATTTTTTAGCAATAAGATTATTCGAAAGAGTAATACTTCCTACAACTTTAGTAACGGTTCTACTAGTTAATTTGATTAGACTGATTTATTTAGAGAGTTATATCGGCAAAGCGTCCCCAGTGGACTTATTCCTATTAGTTCCTATTTCTACAATATTACCCGTATTGCCACTTACTTTCCCGTTGCTGTGCACATTTAGCGATTACTACGGTCTAGCGAGATTTAAAACTCTATTCGATGAATGCCGTAATAAAGGAAAAGTGAAAGAGAACGAACTGGAGGACCAAGAGAACGAACAGATTACACACATGGACTTTAAACTGCCTTGGAGGGTAATATGGAATAATTTCTTGACGATACTACAAGGGAAAAATAACATCATCGCTAGATCAGCAAATATCGTCCATGTATTCGGCTCCCTTACTGTAATATATAGAGCAATAAATTAAGAAATCGTGTATTTTAGCATATGAAGTTGTAGGCACTGTGTTGTATAGATAAGAAAGGCGTCCTATCGTGGCCGAATCCAACTTCTGAAAAAGTATTTTTTCTCCACAATACCGACAATCTATCAAATAATTCGAGGTGAATAAGTAAAACGTTTCTTTTTTGAGCAACGATATATTTACATTCTTAAAAATAAATTAAGCGTTTTTATTGTAGCCTGGCGAATCTTACTGATCTGCACAATGATGGTGACAGTTTAAAAGCTGGCAACATGGAAGAGGCTGGATCGACCACTATCGGCGAAGTCCTAGATTTAACACATAATCAGTCGGATCCTTTCAAGCTCCATTTCGACGATACGAAATGGCAGAAGTACTTGCCATCCTTGAAGCCGTTAGGGCTTTCGATATTGTTAAATACATGCAACTTGGATACTCAAGTATGATTCGAATTTATTCGTTTTATATCTCCCAACAATATATCAACTCTTCTTAGGAGACTTACAACCAGTTCTGCTCCCACATCACTTGCGAAGCGATTTATAATGAAAATTTGGTGCCGGTTACCAATAGACGATGCCTTTGTCAGCTGGCGAAAGAAATTGGCTTTGTAGAGCAGGCTCAAAAGATATTCGCTTTGGAACAACAGCTATCCACATTCAGACATCTGGTATGTAAAATACCGCGTTGATGATAAGGATGGCAAGTAATTATATAGTTCTTCTAGCAACCAGAAATGGTTAGACGAGATAATAAATACGCCAGATCGCTTAGTATGTCTACGAAGTTAAAATTTCCTTTCCCTCACATGTTTGCCGTCGTCGTCAAGGAACTAAGTAGCGGTTCGATGCAGTTGCTTTCGCAAGGGACGGCGGATATAATATTAGATTCGTGCGTTGATTATTGGGATGGCCACGATCTATGCCCTCTGATGCCGAGCGATAGAAAAAAGATACAGGATTTCTATCAAAGAAGCAGCCTGACCGCGTACTGTACCGCATTTGCGTATAGGTATCTTCCTCCGTAAATAAAGCCTAACGTAATTATTTATCATTTCTACGATTATAGGCCTTTATCTAAGGGCATCAATAACAAATTAAGCCAGGTTTATTTGGAACTTCCCAGTGATAGTCGCCACTTGTACCATTCTCGTAGAAGTCCAACTCCGGTCCACTGGGAGTGCAGTAGAAATGTTTTAGAACCTAAGATAAAGTCATCTTTAGGACAATTCTTTAGTACAGGTATTTCAAGTTACAACATGCCAATTAAAAAAAAAATATTTTGGCGTGTTTTTCTTTTAGATTCGCTGTTATACAATGATACTCCCTGTCTGGACGTCTGTGATGCGGAAACTTGTTTCAATATGCAATGCAACCAAGTATTTATTGGAATGGTCACAATGCAGTATCAGGCACAGTCGGATATGGTATGCTGTTCCTGGTATTCCCGTTATGAATTAAATTGATTGGACCAGAATATTCAATTGATTAAATAAATCTGCTTGCCAAGCAAGCACTTAGCGGCGTATTAATTTCTAAAAGATACTGACTTTACAAGTACTTAAAGTTTAAAACTAAACGTGTTCCAGGTTTGAACTGTGTCATGTTGTTTGGTTAAAATGAAAACTTGACGTTTCACCCACGCTTCTTCAGGAGAGTGATAAGCAACAGTTAGCGTTGTAACTCAACGTGTCAGAGACGAAACTAACTGAGCGGGAGGCGAACCCGGAATACGTTTAGTTTCAACTGACTCGAGCCGTGGAAGCCTACGTTTTTACTTAAAGCTTCCTTGTTGAATTTCAGATATTTTTTGCTCGTACAATATTTGCCAGATACAATTAGTAACTAATATTTAACCATTTGTAATCTGGAATGCTAGCGACCGAAACATCTAATTTTAATAGAAGTTAATCCGTTGTCTATTAGTGACGATCCTTTGTAGTTCTAAAACAACCTTTTATAAAATTCATAATTGTCGCATTGCACTTCACTGCCTTACAACAATATTAGCTAATTTTCGGCGTTTATTTTGCAGGTCCATCTAATAGAACAGCTGGAAAGAGCTTGTATACGCTTCGTTCACTTTAGCAAGGAGAACGAGTTGAGGTCGAGGGTTTTCAGCGAAAAGATGGGCTTAGAGAGCGGTTGGAATTGTCACATTTCTCTCCTAAGCGATCGGAACAGGTTTGATTGGGCTATCAATCTATTTGTGTCGTTTGCTTGCGGATGTTAACCCTATTTAATCTTTGATGATAAATGTGCCCTGCTGTGAAATGTACTAACCTTTATTCCTCTGCTTGTTTACATGTTGTTTTTTCTTTCTATACGTTAATTAACACTTCACTCTACTAATCTGAAAATGCAGAACAGAAGCGCTCCACGTTGGTAAAGATCGACTGGGTGGATTGTCTACGAGGAGTAGCGTTTCTCAAAGTGTTCGAAAATTGAACTCAGACGGGTCACCTCCTTACAGTAATAGAACTAGGTAGTAAAGTGGTGATTTATTATTTCTTTTAGTATGCAGTGTAGAAAAAAAGCGACGGCATATTTTCTACTATATTCATTTGCCAGGAATGCCACGGGAAATTGTTTGCCCCCATCTTCCATGCAAAAATAACCGTTAAAAAATGGGGAGTCTAAAAAAACAATTTCAAGTGACGTCTATTTTTTAATTAGTATATTAATTATATGAGTAATGTAGAGAATGAATAGAACTTTCTCGATGTATTTCGATTGATTATTGTATTTGCAAGTTTTTGCGTGAGTGACTACGAAGCGTAACTGTGGGCCATACAAAATTAGCGAAGTAGAATTTGTTAAAAATGTCTTGGATTTGTTTAAGTTGTTAAATAAAAACTTACCTTCGCATTGGATACTTTCAAGTATCCTTGCGTACTTAAAAGTTCGATCTGGCACCTTTTCGCAAACTTTATTCATCGCGTTTTCGACATTATCAAACCACTAACAGCTCCCAAGCTGAATTTAATTTAATTTGCTTAGCTAGAGTTGCGGATGATCCTTCCGAACTTGAAAATGCCACTGGTTTCCTATAACAAGTCCGAATCATTACCAGACGGTTTTTGTATTGAAAGTCACTTAACTTCTAATTCCTATAATCGCAGATACTATTTTTTTTTCGCAGCAATTTGGAAACCTCGAGAACCATGAGCTTCTCGGCACCCTGCGCCATAAATACCGATCACGCGACGGTAAAATTTGACGGCGAAAGTGTACCGCTAATGAAGCGTCAAACGAACGCCGGCAATTTGGAAATCCACAAAAGTCAGGACAGCGTGCAAGAGACTTACACAACGCACGATTGGCAGTCTCTTAGTTGCCTTACGGACAGTACGGAACACAGCGCCCCTATCAATTTCGATATGAGCAACAGGGTAAATTTTCCGAGCGTTCTTGATGGCGAAGTTAATGAATGCATCTTTCAACTTGTTAGGCGAAATTACCGCGGGGGATTGACAAGATACGACCTCACATCGAACAGATTGACAATGTCCCGTTGCTGGTGTCGCTGTTCACTGACTGTAACGCTTCGGTTACGAAAGAAATGTTGCACATTATGCAGGATTACGGCGAGGTGGTGTCTGTTATGGGTTCTTCGGCCAACAATGAAAATATGGGTAGTTTCATGCAAGCCGATGCCAGGTAAAAAAAAAACTACACCCATTACCTAGGTGATATCCACCTTAGTTCATCGTGCACGGTCGCATCGGGTATTTGCTCAATACTCATTTTTCATTTGTTTATTTCATCTTCACCATCATATTGACGTTGTAATCTTTATTCTAGCATTGCAATAGAACCGCTATATCCTCAAGTGTGCCAATTAATTCCACCATACAAACCCGTAGAAGAGAACAACTCGTTTTCACCGATAGAGCTCGCTAGATATTTAAGTTCCATAGCGTGTTCCATATCGCTGAGAAAAGAAGAACCTACGCCTATATACCATTTAATTAGAGAATCGCGGCATTACGTTTGCTGTTTTCGCAATTCAGGTATTGATGTTTATCACTAGTCTTTATTGATCCTTAGCTACGGTGAAGATTGTTTTTTTACATGACTTCCCTGTAATTTCAGTGCAATTTTGGCTTTGTTGCTGCGTGAGTATAAGTCTGATGCAGATTATTGCTGCAATTTTCATGCTACCTGCTCTCCTAACGCCTGGACAAGTACTATGGTTAGTAATCTTCGTTGCGCCGCTTTTGAGCGTGTCACTGATGGGAACTCCTGTAGAATCCGATATCATGAAGAGACCGCAAGCTAAACTGCAAGTAACGTTTAATAAAGAGGTAGGTAGTGTAAAAACCTTTCTAAAGCCCTTGACGAGGACTGACCTTTTCATATGATCGTGTAAATTAACAGCATTTCTAAAGTATTTTTTTAATTTCAGATTGCGACTTATGTGCTATGGTGTTATGGTTGTAAATTTTTAATTTTAATCGTAGTAGTTATTTTAACATTCGCAGGCACATTATCAGGTTATTGTACAGATTTTTGCGCAATAAAGAACTGTTCATGCATCCTCTTCTATCTTCCAAACTTTGAAAACACTACTAATATAAACAACGATTGGACTGACTTGGAGCACAGTTATACGTTGTTGAGTGCTCAAAATTTCACCATTATAATAATCGTTTTACATTTTTGTAGGTTATTTGAGTAGTTTTGCTCTCAAGGAATTAAAATCACATTTTAATTTCAGTGTGCATATCGGCAAGTTTTGTGCATAGACATAAGTTGTTTTCACAAAGGAGCCCTCACCGTAATCTACTTTGGATTGTGTTGGTAATGATCGCGTAAGTAGTTTTTTGATCGCAATAGTTAAAAAATGTATCGGTAATGTATCTCAATGTAATTTTACTTTATAGATCCGGTTTGCAAATTGTTCATACAATATTATCGTTGACAATAACAAATAAGGAAGCCAATGAAGATACTGCATTTACGATAATTCATGCGTTTAGAATATTCGCCTGTTTCTCACCATTGATCACAATCACTGTTAATGAACTAGTTAAAAACGAGGAAATTAAGTGAGTATAGGTTTTGTAAGAATAATAAGAATACAATTTATTATAAAAACTCATTCGTTTTAACATACGATGCCAATTGAAGAATATCAATTTTAAGTAATTGCAAGTACAGCGATTTGTCAGGGAATACAGCGATCTGCACAGCGTTCTAAATGTACTGGGTTGCTTTGCAGACATCGCTTTCAGTTAAAGTTAGTAAAATTTTACTAGAACTGTTGTGGCAAGGATATCAGTTGAAGTCTTTCAGTGTTCCACTGCAACAGAGTACAAGTACTTTTATAAATTTAGTAAATCGAGTGCTATCAACAAGTTATTGATACACACAACAAACACCTTCAGCCACAATTGGGTATATGTGTTCCCGGCTTGATAGGCAATATATTAAATGTTTTGTTGTGAAAACTAACTGTGTTAAATCTTTCAAATGTAACAGAATAAATTGATTTCAGGGTCAACTTGAGATATCAACGAAGAGCAAGACTAGATTTTGGAACGAAATTAGGAATGAATTCGCCATTTTAGTTGGTGCAAGTAACAGCAACTTAAACATTGAAAAAAAACTGCCTTTATGTATGCTACCTACCAATCACGATGCAAATTATGTAGTAATTATAAGTTATTACATAAAAAAATGTCGTCAAGTGGCTTCTTTTACATTTAGACGTTAAACATAGATCTCCACGGCAGCAGTGGTAGACGGTGACGTAAATGTTCAATTTCTTCAATCCTTTCATAGGATGCAACGGAAATGTGTAAAGGAATAGAAGCCTCGTTCTTGAACTCCCATTTACCTCACTATTTACTACTACTCCACGGTAATATATTTTTCTACGGAAGTTGCATCCCGCTCCTGTGACGAAACAAGCTAAACAAAATTAACCAACTTATTCAATTGATGTAAAGCATTTAAAATTCTTATTTTTTTTACATGTGATATTTATTCATCGTTGGTACTTTGTTATCTTATTTTATTTATTTATTTCCTTCATTCGTTTGTAATTACTTTAATCTATAAGCAAGAAGTACAATACATACGTTAATGTTGTTTATGTTATGTATACACACAAATACAAGTGTTAGGGAACGTTTTTCCTAAAATTTTGATTGTGTTCAAAATTGTGATTTTAAAAACTTAACATGTGGACTGTTTAATGTAACGTGTATATAGTCTTATTATATAAATTTATATACTAAATACATGTTATGAACGTTACACGTCTTTTATTTAATTCGAAGTGATTTATGTTATTGGTTCATGCTTCCTCTTTAATTCATCTGATTAATCAAATGTGTAGTTGCGTTAAAATTTAATTTCAAAGATCATCGAAGAGTAAATCGTGACGTAAGGTTGTTAATTTAAATTTTCATCTATTTAAAAGACACTTTTGAACTTTGGATCACCTACGCACGTTTTCGACGCGTTTAATAGACATTGATTGACGTCTTGACGTCACTTTACTCTTTTGTTACCGATAGAGTTTGTTATGACTAACTAACAGATTTACAATGTTT
Source organism: Oryctes rhinoceros (assembly GCA_020654165.1). NCBI lineage: Eukaryota > Metazoa > Arthropoda > Insecta > Coleoptera > Scarabaeidae > Oryctes > Oryctes rhinoceros. The sequence goes on along the minus strand of JAIOKQ010000548.1, from coordinate 809,726 downwards.
CTATAATTACAGTTTTCCTTAATTTTTTTTCTTTAAAGACAACGTGTGAAATTCTATTCTTCGTACGCGCTGCCGTATATTTTAAGCGGCGACTAAAATACCTCCGTAGAGGAAGGATTAAAATAGCAAAGATTTAGTTGTTTTTTTATTTTAAATCATGGCTGGGTAGCGATATATTTTCCATCTCGTGGACATAGATAAGAAAGCCAAAAACCACTGCGGCGCATCTTACCGCCCTCTATCGCACGTTGCTGATGAATTTGGTTGACTAATGATGCACAAATACTTCAGATTAATGATTAAATACTTTATTATACGATAAAAATATTCGCTTAAAGCTTACAGAGATCACATCTATTCCCATTCTTTCATAATTCTATCATACTCATTATCGTCGACGAATGGCATATCAATGTTCCTGATCATGTTTTCGCCACAATACAAACACTCGGACGCGACTATATTATCTATGTCAGCCTTCACAGTATCACGTGCCGACATACCACTCGATCCCGTACTAACGTTGTCGATATTCTGGGTGCTTAGTATATTCAATTGTCGATGTAGATCGGCGAGCTTATTTTTTCGCGCAGGTCCCAACAACGGGTTTAACTCCTTTAGAAGGCAATCGCTGTGAAACCTGTGTTGGCAGGGAAACGCGTAGAACGGGCGCACCATCAATGTTTTCCGACAGATGTCGCACGTATCTTTGTGATTTATGACGGTATAACGATTACGAAATGATTGAATCTCTTTCCTTATCGAGTCTGCTGATTTTGTTGATTCGTCCATTTCATCTTTTAAATCCTGAATATGTTGATTGTATTCCTGTATTTTCCCGTAAAAATAACAGTACAGTTAAGCCTAGTCCGAGAATCTAGAAGTCATCCTTTATACGTTACCTTTAAAGAATTGCAAATGGCGCTTCTAAAGTGATCTATAGTTTCGAAATCGGAAAAGTACGGCAAAATATCTTCGATACGAAGCAGATCGCATTCTTGTAACAACGTCATAGCTTTTTCAATGTCATTCACACTTCCATCTTGTGATGCCGGACCATTCGGTGTATTCTCTTGCGGCTTTCCGTCTTTATTACTTATAACAAATTGAGCTGTAACAGTTTAAAATCAATCATTAATAAACATATAAAATTGCACACTAGCTTGCATCATATATGTGTTTGATTGCAAGTAAGTCGCAATTGCATTAGCAACATAACGTTTGTTTTCACTAGCCAAGTATAGCAACAGATCTTAAACCTTTTTTTGAAAAGTGTACATTAATAAATAACTTATGATAGCAAGGATGGTCACACCAAGTTACAATTTGGTTAATTCGGAACAATTGTTTTGGGAATACGTGGATCCCCATTGTCAATCGTAATGCAATGTAATACTCATTTGTTGTTAATTCCCAAAACAATTGTTTAGAATTGATCAAGTAACATGTAGTGAAGAGTGTATTGATACTTTAGCCTATGCCTATAAAGTGTATATCGGACAAAGAACTAACCTATTTTTAACCATAACTTCTTCCTTAATTCTACATCATTTTGTGGGGACATATTTGCTATTTCTTTGGCCTTCTTTGGATCAATAGTTAATGCCAGGTCCACAGCAGATTCCCATAGACCCAATAGAGCGGATAATTGAACACACGCCATAGTTAGATTTCTTTCTTGACAAAGTCTTAGTGCAAAGTAAACATCGTACTGCACCTAGAAGATAGATACACACTTGAAGTTAACAATATAACAGGCACATTCTAAGAAATTTACGTTTACGTTTATCTACTAAAGAATTAGTAATAAACGATTACCATTAATATGTTTTGCCCTTGCGAATCTAAATATTCCATAAGCTTCTGTGAGTTATACTTTGCGTAGAGTGTTAAAAGCAAGTTATGGATGGCCTTCTCCGAAGTTTTCAAGTGATCCTTACAGAATTCTAAATATTTTATAACGTGTATACACTGGCGTTCTTGATCACAACTGACAAAAGCCGGTAATAATTTTATGGGTGAAAGATGTCGTTTCTCTTCTATTAGGGCTTTCACCATAAGCTTCGGCACTTCTTGTATAAGTATTGGCGTGAATTGGTAATATAACTCTATATTGTTTTGGCTTTTAAGAACCTCCAACGCTTGACAATAATTATAATTGTAAATATGTTGTTTGATAACCTATAAAATGATATGTTCATCCAGATTAAGATTAATATCTTCATATACCTGTTCAAAATCTTTATTAATGATAGCTAGCTTTATAAGATTGTCCTTATCACCATGACTAGCGATTAAATTATATATTGATGTTTTATTTGTCTTTACGCAATCTGAAACATTTTTCAGCGTTAGGAACGATTCAAAATGCTTTTGCAACTCAGAAGAAGGTGATTGATTGTGTAGCCTACTATATTCTAATTGATCCAGAAATAGCTCGATAACGCACAAAACTATCATCGTGATTTGCGCTTGATCATGAAGCGTTAACTTTTCTAGTTTTTTGCATAGAAACGCTTTCAAAGCGTCGAGCTCTTCAACTTGGATGAATTTGAGGCAAATATCCTCAAAGCTTGATTGCGTTGCTGCATATCTCTCGGCGCTCAGCATGTACTCCTTTTGATTAAAAAGCATATCCGCTTCTTTAATTAACACTTGATTGTAATGGAATTCATTGTCCTCAGAGTATTTCTTTGCTAACTCAAATTCTTGCTTATCACAATAGAACTGCCAGACATGTCTTTCTTCTTTCGTAATAATAAACTTAAATAGATGATTTTCTGTTACAGCCCAAATGGAATCTGAAAATATGTATCGGTTTAATTACTGTTTCTTCGCTACTTTGTGTAAATAAATGCCTTTTTTCAACTTACTTGTGATGGGATCTCTCACAATATTCACCAACTTGCCAAACGCCTCATTGTAATTGTCTTCGTAAACTAATTCCTTGCTCAAAAGTGAAATACCTTTAATTGTATCACTATAAGCCAATAATACATGAAATTGAGTTGCAACTATATTCATTGGATACTTTGGAGAAACAGACATGTTAACATAACTAGGTTCTGGGAATGGAATTACTTCTGAGTGCTTCTTTATGACGTCCCTAACAATTTTTGCCTCTTCTTTGAATAAAGGTTCGATCTACAGACATGGGTACTTAATATGCATCAACTAGAATGCAAGATTTGGATTTTTTACTTACTTTACCGTAACGAATACCTTTGCTAGTTAGCCACACAAACGACTTTGGGGTTTCATTGGGTTGATCAGACCACAATTTTAAACGACTATACTTCAAGGGTTTTGGATCAGTTTGTTTCAAACAAGTGTCATCTTCTGGGACATTTAAGTACTTGTTGAAAACTTGTTGCAATAATGGCTTCTCGGTAGAATTTACTTTCCCATCGAAATAATATAGGTTTGATGGAGTTGCAACAAATATGAAGTACTTATCGGTTAATGGTACTTGGTAAAATTCCAAACCCGTTATTGGAGTATTTACGCCTTTTCCGATGTCAAATACCTTGAATTGGAGAGTATTAGAAGAAGTTGTTTTATAATGAAGTAATACAAAGTAGTAGTGGTGAATATGTTGAGAAAAATTAGATGTGTGAATACTCTGTTAAATTGCAGCTTAATACTCATGGTGAGAAACCTATATTGATGCGAAATAGGCAGCAATTAGAATTATACAGCAGAATTTAAAAAATAGTACGAATCTATATTTAGAAATCATTCCGAGTACAAATTTACAATAAGTACGAATTAATTATAATCTAAACGTACCAGTCCGTCAACCTCTTTATTGCCGTACAATGGCAAATAATTTGGAAGCTTGTGAAAAATATTAGTTATTATATGATAATAACAAAGAGTTTTAATGGTAAAAATATCTACCTGTCTCCAATACTGCTCCAAGCTCGAAGAAAATCCCGAAGTAAAAAATTTCTCTCCTTCAAGGGCAATTTCAGTTTCGAAGATTAGTCCTTTTGATGTACCTGCAATTAATAAAATAACAATTGTAGATTTTAATAAAATTCAATTCCGTTACCTAATAAGATTGGCCCAGTCGTGTTAGGCGACATGTTGTAGTGATTCCATCCGATTTCTGTGAATTCATGACCACGAAATTTCGTAGTACTTTTCAATTTATTCTGCCTTCTAGGTAAGTAATATAATTCTGGACTATCTTTGACATTATTGGGAGTAAATGTTAACAGTAAATGGTTTCCAGTTGGGTCTACAAATAAATTAGTGAGGCGACCACTGCTTGTATATTTTGACAGTGATATCTCTTCTTGATCACTATTGGAGAGATTTATTCGTAACAGTATTCCACTAGAACTTGCGACGAATAGATACTTATTTGACAAAGCGACATGTGTAATTTTATCGGATATAGTAAGATTCTTCTTTATCTTTTTAAATATGGGCTCATCCGGCTCTTTCATCTGTATAAAGCCAAGCGCAGACTGAAAGCACAAATGTTAATTCTAATCACGATATAGATTTCAATTTACCATTTCTGCGGCACTTAGGGCATCGTTTCCTACATTTTGGGATGGTTGTTCAAACTGGTCGAACATTGAAGTCATCTTGAGTTTGAATTTTTTTTCGGGTATTATCTTTCAAGTTATCAGTTACTCATACCCCGCATTAATCAATTACCGACTCCTTTTAGGCATTATACTACATGAACAAAATACATACACTTATGAAGCAATCGACCGCTGTCACTATAGGCTTACATCTTAAGAAGTTAACCAACTGTGTTGACTTCGCTTTGTTTATTGTCACCAAAGATCACGGCGACCCCTTCTGGAAACTTTTGGAAATAGTTATGGTTAAGCCTGCAGAAACGAGTACCAATCAAAAAATTAGCAGAGACTAGACGATTTCGTGTTTTATCGGCTTTCGGGGAACCCAATAAGCGTTCCCCTGAGACGAATAAACACGCGTCTGTAGTAGTAAACGCTACCGATAGATAGGAGCAGATTCGTCTGCCGAATATTTAGATTATCAGCTGAATATGACTAATGAGCTATACCAAAAGAAGTAGACACGGAAGGAATTACTTAAAATTGGGCTTCCACAATTATTCTTTGAATTGATATTACGTCGATTCCGCATTCCTATAGCCGTGCTACTAGAACTGGGGCTCATCGGATTGTTTCAGTATAACTTGAAACAACTAGAAGGTGTCATATCAGGCCTAAAGATTGCGCATTTTTAATTGAAGTAGCGCTTGAAATTACAAGTAATACAAAGGAATTGTAATAATCCATTTAAACCTCATAAAACCACCAGGTAATCTTTCAACATCGTGAAAGTAATACGGATAACAAAGTATAATATGTAAAAGTTTATTGTTACGAATTCTAAATATTCCATACATTATCTAATTAATATAGAATCCAAAGACGTAAATCAGATTCCGTTTAGGTACTGGATCCAACGTAGATTATCCCTCCATTCAACATATAAACATCGTTCAATCATGTTTCATCGTTAGATCTCGGTTCCACAACATTAAGACAAGCATCAGCAAATTCCACAAATAGCGGTTCCAACATGGCTTTCTGCATTGCTACATCTGCATTCTCGGCTTTATCTATCGTTTGTAATAGATCTCGTAAATGAGGATTTTCCAGAATTTGTTTTAGCGTCTTGTCTCTTTCTAAAATACATAGAAAATTATCTACATGATAATATCTCAGGAACACTTCTTACGTAACAACTTTAGCTTTTCGAGAGGCACGGTATCGGCAGTTGGATATTTAATCTGGCTGGCTTGGGGTATCGGTTGGATGACAACCTCCTCTTTTTTCACAACATCGCATTTATTTTCTCTGTGTTTCTTGCAACAGGACACTGAGCAGCTGCGAGATTGTAAAAATTTCAAATAAAAAAAATTATTCACGTTGAAATCAACACTTACTAGTAAATCAAACAAGTGGGGCACTTGTATTTACCATCTTCCTTACATATTACACAACTTTTCATTTTGTTGGCGAGCTACTGTTCATAGAAAAATGTCTTCGTCACTAAAACCTAAGTACTGGGCATCGTTGTAACAACACCACGTTATGCGCCACTACACGAATACACAAACATAACGGTTGCAATCTCGTGCATTTCCGCAAACATTTTCTTGACCTTTGCAGATAGAACTAATATAAATATTACGTACGAGGTTCATTCATATGAATCGTCCAACGATTTGCCGTTTCCGATCTTAATTCTACAATGTATTCGCTAGATGCCGCAAAGATACCTGTAGACAACTTCATAGAGTTCTTGTATGTTGTAAATTAAACTGAATGTGTTTTACTGCCTTTATTTATAGGTTTGTTCCAAGAAACATTGGAGAATGGTAGTTGCCAGACTAGCGGAAATACATGTGACAAGTTGTTATTAAGAATTGGTCTACAGTAACAGTAACAGTAACAGTAATAGTAACAGTAACAGTAACAGTAACAACAATTAATAAAGAATATTTGAATTGAACGGAATCAGGTCAGTCTCAAGAACGTCCTGAATTGGAAAAACTTGTACAGCCGCTTAGAACAATTCATTACTAAACCTGCAGAAATGAAATTAGCAGAAGCTAGACAGACCTTGCTTTGTCGACTCTCGGGAAAACCGTTCTCATATAACGGGTAAAGACGGTACTGTCTAGCGTCTGTTAATTTCCTTTCTTCGAGATGATGTCGAAACAACAGCAGGCTTATCATTTTTGATAAATAGCTATTCATACATTCAACGATCTAACAATGTTGGCATAATTTCGGAAAGGTGTTCAACAAGATACATTTAAAAATATATAGCAGGTTCAGAACAGGAATTAATCAGAGATACCATAACTCGAACAACCCTTCACAAAACAAATTTTATTTTAATAATTTACAAATTCATACAGATATATACAAAATGATCGTATAAACAGCGTGTATGTTTTCTGCTTACGAATATACAATTGATTTTTAACAGTTAACAAATTAACAACGACCATTTATTTTGGTTCGAAGATGTCCGCAAGTGTTTTACCTTTAGTTTCAGGTACTCGCCAAACGAAAATAATACTGATACCGTTTAATATACCGAATATTAGGAATACAAGCCAATTATTGAACAAATCGACAAGAATTGGGAATACCTTGCTAATAATAAATGTAAATGTAAAGCAACAAGCCACTGTCATCGATGTTGCCAATAGTTTAACGTTAGGCGGAAAAATATCTCCCAGAATCATAGTTGGTACCGGCCCCATACCAACGTTGTAGAAGAAAATGTAGACGATAAGTGCTGCCACAGGTAACCACGCTATAGGCGTTACGTCAATTTTAATTACTAGATAGAAATAGATACTTAGAATTATCAGGGAAGTACTTGTGGCAACGATGGAGACCAATTGCAAGGGCTTCCTTTCGTGTTTCTTAAAGATAATATGCGACGAAAAAGATGCGGTTACTTGCACAATACCCACGAAAATTATTGATATTTCTTTCGATAAATACGTATTCGCGTCCTCGAAAATGTGATGAATGTACAGTAGAATAGCTCCAAATGCTGTTAGTTGCTGAATTATTGTTAGCGTAAGACTGATAGTTAAACCTTGAAAGAAATGCTTCGTTTTCAATATATCTAAAACTTCCAGAGATTCTTCCACAGCTCTTACTATTTGTATCAATTCGTTCTCTACATTTGCCTGTTTAAATTTCTTCAAACATGCCTTTGCTTCGTCGTGTCTACCTTGCTTTATTAAAAAATGCGGCGATTCCGGTATCAAACCTGCGCCGAATACTAAAAATAACACGGGAAAAACTGCGCATGACAGACTAAACGTTCTAACCGACACGAAAGGACCTAAGGCGAAGCAAAATAAGTTACCAGAGACCGTAAATAGGTTAGTTAAATATTTAAACGTTTCAACGTCACTAGTGATTTCCGCGATGTAGATTGGCACCACTATTAAATATATCCCGATGCATATTCCCCCAGAAAATCTTGCGACGTAATACATATGAAGCTGACGTGAGAGCGCTAAGATTAGGAACGACGAAGTCGCGAACGCTGCAGTTTGTACCAGTATCCTCTTTCTACCGACCAAATCAGCGAGATATCCTCCGATGAAAGCACCAAATACGGTTCCGAGACTTATGAGCGAAGCTAGCCAGGATATCTCGTTGACGGAGAGCGGAAATTCCAACGTGGTCGTATTTTTCAATTCTAATTTTGGCGTGACTGGCGTACTCCAGCAAAATGCGACGCCGATCGTGAAGGAATTGATGTGAACTGTAAATTTTACCGTGTTAGAGGGTTTATTAAGTTAGAATGATTTTTTTTAACTCACCAACGAAGATGGTTGCGTATAAATAAAAGACGCGCCGTTCGAAAAGGCTTTTACTTGCCATTTTGAATTTCCAACTGTTTAATTTATTAATATTGAGGAGCTTATGCATGTGCGACGTTCAATTTTGCAGATTTAAACTGATTTTGTTCCATTGTTCCGCAATATTATTAATTGTGCAAATAAATATGATTTCAATTGTGCTAATTTGCAAGTGTTAGAAGATAAACACACATTACTTAATCGTGAAATCCATTTGTTTGAATGTTAATTTGCAATGCACAAATTAAAAGAAGAATGTTTTACACAAATACTTCATTGCATTACGCGGGGTTAATTAGTGTTAATTAATTTAAGTACCACAAGAAAGGTTTTTTTGGAAGTTTTTTGGAAGTAATAGAATCATCAAGCAATAGAATATCATAAAAGAAAAATATATTAATTTTTTTTTGCATTTACAAAATAATTTAATGTATAAGGAACGACGGTTCAAAATTTATTCAAAAGACTTCACGATCTCCTCCAATGTTTTGCCTTTCGTTTCTGGCATCATAAACCAAATAAAAACGACACCAGCCGCGTTGCAGATCGCAAAAAATAAGAAGCCAAACCAATTACCAACAGCACTAACCAATAAAGGGAAGATTTTTGACGATACGAAGGAGATCGTAAAGCAACTGCAGACGGTTAAAGAAGAGGCGACTGATTTGACGTGCGGAGGAAATATTTCGCTTAAGATGGTTTGGGGAAGGGACCCAATACCTAACCCATAAGCTAATCTATAAACTACCAGAGTTACAATCGGCAGCCAACCGATACTACTCACGTCATCTAAGCTTATTAATAGATAAAAGTAGATACTAAGAACTATTAACGATAAACAGGTGGTAATTGTTGACGCTAGAAGTAAAGGTCTTCTGCCGATTTTATCAACAATCAAAGTAGACGTTAATGACCCGAAAAGTTGAACGATGCCGATTATGATCGCGGCAATATCCGGCGGTATATTAGAATTGGCAATTTCAAAGATAAACTGCAGGTAAAAGGTCATGACGCTCATTGCTGTTAGCTGCTGTATGATCATCAAACTCATACTGACGAGAGCAGCTTTAAACAGGCTTCTGGTCTTTAAAATATCCGTAAAGCCGCCTTTGGAAGCTAGATACGATTTCACGGTACTTTCCATGGTTAATATTTCCTTGTCGACGGAACCTATCCTAATCATCGCTAACGCCTTCTTAGCTTCCTCGAGCTTATCTTTCGCTATTAGATAAACCGGCGTCTCCGGAACGAATAACGTAAAGGCGATCAGAAAGGTTACTGACGGTATCAAGCAAAGTAGATTAAAAGTCCGAAACGACGTGAAAGGTCCTACGATGAAGCTGAAGAGGAATCCTAAGGTCACGTAAAGTATGGTGAAGCATCCCAAAGTTCCACGATTGTGTAATTCGGCGAGTTCTCCGATGAACATGGGTACTATCGTTAGAGGCGTACCCATACTGGTCAAACCCAATACAAATCTCGCGACGTAATACGAGTACACATTCTTCACGAACGCCAAGATCAAATAGCTTGCGATCGTGGGCACCGCGCTGATGATGAGGGTCCTCTTCCTACCGATGGTGTCCGCCAGATATCCGGCTGCGTACGGCGCTACGATAGCTCCTAGGGAGAGGAGGGACGCCACCCACGATACTTCGTCTTCCGTTAAAGGATAACCTAGAGGATTATCGGTTGTCGTTCGTAATTTCGGTAACATCGGAGAGCTCCAAGCGAAAGAAATACCGCACGTGAAAGAGGCCAGATTCACTGAAATGTATTCGTATAGCATTAATTACACGCAAAAGGAAAAAGGAAGGTTACTAGCTTACCAATACAAGCTGAGAAATACAGGAACCAATTGATCTGCCTCAGACGTTCCATTATATTTTTATTGAAACATTCGAGATTCCAATTTACCTAACTTACAATTAGAGCATAGTATGCTAGGTTGGTTAGCTAAAAGGAGAGAAAGGACTATTATACGATAATTTTTGGTACAGCTACGTTTTACAAAATTTAACAAGATAAATGTCGTTTACCAGTTAATGGAAAGAGTTAAAAAGGCATTAAACACTTTAAACTAACTTCTTATGCAACGGCTACGGTACAGAAGAAACGTTGTTATTTCTTTTTATTCTATCTTGTTTAATTCTATTTCTTCTCGGGTAATTCTAGCAAACAATTTTGGAGATTCGCAGTGGATGAAGACTATAAGCTTTAATATTTACGTGGATTGATCGCTAGCTTAATAGACTAAACGAATTAATTTAGAATTACTCTTCAAAGACTCACATGTATCTGAAAAAGGCGATGATTCTTTTCCTCTGAAAGATCCTATCCCGTTGCGATAATATAATTGCACATTTAAAACAAGCCACTCGCAACTCTTTACTTGTATTAAATCACAGACACGTTATTGATTAAATATAAAGGATTCTACGTGAGCCCATATTAAGACCAACACCGCAATAACAGTCGATTCGTTACGATTATGATATATTTCTGCAAGCATTTTATATTTATCAATCAGAGGATTATTGATTTGACTTTAGCAATTTCGTCTCAATGAAAGTTAACTTCTAATAATGGCTTTTACATTATCCACTTGTTTGAGAAGAACATATCTTGTATACGTACATACGTTTAACGGACTATTTCTGTTTTTTTTTTTTTTACCAGATAATGACATACCGTTAAATACCACGAATTAGTGAAGTACAGGTAAGGGGCGAGGAAGGTTCAAATATAAAGATAAAATTAAAAATTATATTTCTGAGTAAACATAATTGAGGCTTTAAATTTTAACTTGCTACGAGTGCAATCTTAAGCTAATGTTTTTCCTTTAGTTTCTTGCACCATAAGCCAAGATTAAACACCTCCAGCATTGTAGACGGCAAAAACTAAGCAACCGAAGCAATTATCAACAGTGCCGACCAGTAAAGGAAAGATTTTGAAAGTTATGAATGATAATACGAAACAGGTGCACACTGTTAAAGAAGAAGCGACCGATTTAACACGCGGTGGAAATATTTCGCTTAAAATGGTTTGGCGAAGCGATCCAATCCCAAAACCATAACCTAACATGTAAATTACCAAGGTTAGAACGGGTAACCAGCCAATATTGCCGATATCCTCAACAGTTACAAGTAAAAAGAAATAAATGCTAAGCACAACTATTGATAAACAAGTTGAAGTCGTTGATTTTAATAATTAAGGTCTTCTATCAAGTTTATCAACAATAATCAATAATAATCGCCGCAATATCCAGTGATAGATTAGAATTGGCCAGATCAAAGGCTATCAAGCTCATGCTAACAAATGCTGCTTTGCGAAGGCTTTTAATCATTATAATATCTCGGATGGATCGTATTTAGAATAGTTGTGAATAAGCCTGCAGAAACGAGTACGCCTCGCACAATTAACAGAGACTAGACAGGTTCGTGTTTCGTCGGCTCTCGGCGGAAACCAATAGGCTATATGAACCGGTCCTCATGACGCGAATAAACACGAGAATTAATTTAAGTACCGCAAGATCAATTTTTTTGAAAGTAATAGAAAAACTATAATAAAAGAAAAAATGTTTTTTTCAATGTATTTACAAAATAATTTAATATATAAAGGATGACGGTTCAAAATTTATTCAAAAGACTTCACAATCTCCGCCAATGTTTTGCCTTTCGTTTCCGGCACCATAAACCAAATAAAAACGACTCCAGCCGCGTTGCAGATCGCAAAAAATAAGAAGCCAAACCAATTACCAACAGCACTAACCAATAAAGGGAAGATTTTTGACGATACGAAGGAGATCGTAAAGCAACTGCAGACGGTTAAAGAAGAGGCGACTGATTTGACGTGCTGAGGAAATATTTCGCTTAAGATGGTTTGGGGAAGGGACCCAATACCTAACCCATAAGCTATTCTGTAAACTACTTGAGTGACAATCGGTAGCCAACCGATACTACTCACGTCATCTAAGCTTATTAATAGATAAAAGTAGATACTAAGAACTATTAACGATAAACAGGTGGTAATTGTTGACGCTAGAAGTAAAGGTCTTCTGCCGACTTTATCCACAATCAAAGTAGACGTCAATGAACCGAAAAGTTGAACGATGCCGATTATGATCGCGGCAATATCCGGCGGTACATTAGAATTGGCTATTTCAAAGATAAACTGCAGATAAAAGGTCATGACGCTCAATGCTGTCAGCTGCTGTATGATCATCAAACTCATACTGACGAATGCTGCTTTGAGAAGGCTCTTGGTCCTTATAATGTCCCGGATGCCGCCTTTGGAAGCCAAATACGACCTCACCGAGACCTCCATGGTTAATATTTCTTTGTCTATAGGACCGATTCTAATCTTTGCTAAAGATCGTCTAGCTTCTTCAAGATTACCTTTCGCGATTAGATAAGCTGGTGTTTCCGGAATGAATAGAGTGAAGATAATTAAAAAAATACTCGGGGCTATTGAGCAAAGTAGATTGAATGTCTGAAGTGACGTGTAAGGACCAACGGTGAAGCTAAATAGGTAGCCTAAAGTTACGTGAAGTATGGTGAAACATCCCAATGTTCCACGATTATGCAGTTCCGAGAATTCACCGATGAACATCGGTACTATCGTTAGGGGCATTCCAATAGTTGTTAGACCCAGTACAAATCTCGCAACGTAGTATAGGTAGAGATTGTTCGCAAACGCTAATATCCAGAAGCTTATAACCGTAGGTACCGCGCTGATGATGAGGGTCTTCTTCCTGCCGATGGCGTCTGCCGAGTAACCAGCTGCGTATGGTGCTATGATAGCTCCTAGGGATAAGAGAGATGCTACCCATGATACTTCGTCGTCCGTTAAAGGGCGTCCCAAAGGATTTTCACTTGTGGATTGTAGCTTCGGCAGCACTGGAGAGCTCCATGCGAAAGCAACACCGCACGTGAAAGTGGTAAGGTTTACTAGAAGATAAACGCAGTATAAGATCAAGACAATAAAGGAAGAAATGTTAAACTTACGGATAGATGCTGAGAAATATAGGAACCAATTGAATCGCGCCATTATGTGATGATACTGAGGCATCGTACGCTTGAGGACTTCTTTTGTATATCGAATCCGCAAATAAATGTTAAGCTGTACAATGACGGGATGATAAAGTTGTCTCACAATTTTTATTTATTTGCACATGATGCTTTTCTATTGTTTCCAAAAATATATTTCGCGATAAATGGACTAGGTTACATGCCTCCTTTTTAAAATGGTGTTATTAAAAATATGTTGAAGGTCTACTAGATCATATAGTGACAGAGCATCTCTCCAATAATCCAATTCAATTAGTTTTAAATAGCACGTGGATGTCACAAGGAACTAAAACAATACAGATAAATAGAGAATGGCGGATGATGCAACATGAGCATAACTTTGGAAGATGTTCTCCTATCCATTGTTATTTCGAATTATCAACATTGCTTTGGGAACAAACAAATCGCGCAGGCGGGGTCATATAAGGAGGTAGAGAGCTTATTAAACCTTAACGACAATTACGTCAAAGAAACGCTGCGAACGATTATCTTTAGTTCCTTACAATAAACGACGGTCGTCTATTGCCCCCCAATAAAGATCGTATACGCGCGCGTATTATATTACCTTCGAATACCTGATTAATAGCTTTAATCATGCCTGCTACTTAACGATTGGCATGCATCTCAAGTACTTTGGATTTAATTCGTTTCTAAGCACAAACGATGGCGACATTCTGACGACCTTTGCCTTTTTGATGCGTTAGACGAGGGACGTCCAAACGACGGCCCGTGGGCTAACACCGGGCCAGGCTAATAGCCTGGAAGTTTATTCAGATCGCATTGTGAAACTTATTACACAATGAAATTAAACATGGCATTAACGTGATTAATGAGATTCATGTTGTTGTAACTTTCCGCCGACAATTATCGCAAGCGGCTTCAAACGCTTATCATGATAGAGATGACAAAGGCAGGTGGAATTATTCCTTTTCTACAACGACTGGATAGGCTCGTGTCTACTCTGGTGTCTACGAGAGTCGACAAAATCGAGCCCAAAATTCGAGTCGCTGCGAAAAAGTTATGATTCCATTCGCTTTCGTCCTCTCTACTTATCAGTTAACTTAGATCTGTGAATATATCATTTTGGCAATTGTTTCTTGAACTTCCGAAAGCGGAAGAGAGCCCACCGGCAAATTTACGCAACTGATCGAATGTTGCCAATCTTGATGTTATTTGTATTCTCTTGAACGGTGCTCAAAATTTATTTTTCAAGCCCCCAATTACAAAGTCTACCGGACATGCTTAGCATGTATTAAAATGCGCGAAACATTTTTGGAACGGCACAATTTTTGATCGGAAGGATTATGAGCGAATAAATCAGACAGAAGCTGCTTTTTTCCTTGTAGCTCATATGTTTGGTTAAATATGTACAAAAATAATAAAACGGTAACTTATTGTTTTGTAGCTGAACTAGAGGATTTTTGTCGAAGAAAATTTTGATTTTTGTTCGGAGCTCAAAAAAATCACGTTAGAACCATTCCGCGTCCAAGTGAGCGCATCGCAGTCCAATATAGTGTCATTTTCTCCAATCTTCCAAACATTTTCCGTACAAAGATTGTTAATGTATGATGCATTTAATACAACTAATGGTTTTGAACTACTCTCATTTTTTACGAGAGCAACGACACCTTTATATATATTGTACACCTGCTCGTGGCACCACACTTCAACAATTTCCATCGAAGATCGTTCCTTTGAACAGCATTGTCGCTTGAGTAACGCATTATGTGAAGCATTCATTGATTCATCTAGGGCCAAAGGGAATTACTCTAAATCTCGTTTTTTTCCTGCTCAGCATTTACCTTCTTAAATAATAAAATGCTTAGTTCCTTAATGCTTTATTGCTATTAATATATGCTGATATTGTTTGATTACAATGCTCTATTTGTTAATTTAATTAGGTGCTCTTCACACCTTCTGCATTAAGTATCTAGTTTCGTTTGTTCTCCGTACTTATACAAATCCATCCAAAAGTACATAACGCTAATTAAAGAGTAACGCTAACTAATATTGTTACAAGAGGTGGTCCTGGATAAATAGAACCTTGGGTCTTATGTTTAAGAATTTTTTTTCTTTTCTGATCATCCTTGTTCCGAACAACGTGTTTGGAAGCCTACGTTGAGACGATCGAATTATACGAATTATACGTAGATAAGTTATCGAAAAAAAATCTATCCTCTTGACCAATCACCGATAGCTTTTCCCAGAAATAATAGGAGCTCCACAAACAACAACTTTCCCTTGTTTAGTTTGGCAATTGTTAAGTGATGCGATGGGTTGTCTAACAATCGTAAGAGCACCTCGGAAAGTAACCAGCTCAGCGCAGAAAGTGATAACGGAAGACCTTATCATGAATATTCGAATCCGGCTTTGGATGCTTGCCCAGAGGATGTATTGAGGCCATAACTTTCAGGAACATTGTCAGAAATGGTAGAAAAAAAGATACAAACATGGACACGTGAGGACTTCTTTAGCATATTGACCCGACAAACAAATATTAAGCTCATAATCTCGCGTTATAATTTTTATTTGGTTTCACATGATATTTTTCTATTGTTTCCAAAAATATACCTTGTGATGTTGTATATCTCGTTTGTCAGTGTTATTAAAAGTGGGATGAAGGTCTACGAGATCATACAGTGATAGAGCATTTTTTTCGATAATCCACCGCAACTATTTTAAATACAACAACACTTGTACTGATAAAGGTAAGTTCAAGTAAATAAGTTCTCCTTCGCTGAGTATTGTCCAGAAGCAGTTTATCACATCGTAGGTAAGTTAGTGCTTGCAACTGTTGCGATTCTATTTTTTTTCATTTCGTTTCTTTTATCACAAATATTTGTTTTGTAAGTTTGGGAAGTTAAATTTAAATCATAACGCATTTCTTTCAATTTATTTTACTTTGAGCAGCATTCGTTGGATTTTATATACTATATATTGCTGGACTGGTGTAATTACAGTGATTACGATCAGATTAATCGACTGCTGTAGTTAGACTATAAATCAATCGCCGAAAAAAGTCAAGCCTATGAGATGGTCGGCTAAAACCATTTCGAACTGAATTACTTCCAAACACATAACATAACGCTGACATTTCGATAACCTTATCTTTTTGATGTAAATACCTTAGACGCTCGAATTATACGAATTGTAAGAAGATAAGTTATCGAAAAAATGTATCTATGCCCCCCTTGAACAAGCACTAATAGCATGTCCCTGAAAGAACAGAAGCTTCACAAACTACAACGATCCTTTATTTATTTATCCAATTACTAAGTGATGCGATAGCATTTTGTAGCAGCCGTAAAACCATGTCGGAGGATAATCAACAAGGTAGTGCAAATAGTGGTAACGGCAGATCTTATCATCAGTATTCAAATCCAGCTTTGGATACTTGCTCGGAGGATGTTTTTGATAACACGATCATCGGAGGAAGTGGTACGTTCAGGGGTAATATTGCGGAATCATATGCAATTTTCAAGAAATATACTTGGAAATATGAAAAATATTATTCTTACTCTTTCAGTTGTTAATCAGAGCGATCTCCGAGAAAGAAAAGGTCTCAAAAATTTCATATCATGGTCGAAAGAAAAGTCAAAGAAATTTTTTACGAAGAAGACGCTCCATAAGAGAGCACCGGTCATTAATTGGTTGCCAAAATACAACCTGGAATGGGCACTTGGCGACTTAGTGGCTGGAATAACAGTTGGATTAACCGTGATTCCGCAAGCTTTAGCTTTTTCCAATATAGCAGGTCTACCGCCTCAGGTAAGCGCGAACAAAATAAAGAAAATCAGATGTAAAATTGCTATTAATTTTTTATTCGCAGTACGGCTTATACGGCTCATTCCTCGGTTGCTTCGTCTACATCATCTTCGGGAGTTGCAAGGATGTTCCGATAGGTCCTACAGCTATTGCATCGCTTCTTACCTATCAAGCAACTAGAGCTTACGGAGAATACGCCATTCACCACGCTATTTTGCTTACTTTCTTGGCCGGGGTCGTGGAGTTGGCCATGGGATTACTTGGATTAGGTGATTTTCGCTCTGAAACGAATAAGTCATCTTAAGTAATAGGCTCGTATTTCAGGTTTCATCATCGATTTTATATCAGGTCCGGTATCTTCCGGTTTCACATCCGCTGTGGCTCTGATTATCGTCACCTCGCAAGTAAAAGACATCTTAGGAATCGTAGTGAAGGGCAACACGTTCCTTGAAATGTGGATCAGTATATTTGAAAATATCCAAGATACAAGTCTGTGGGATCCAATCATGGGATGCATTTGCATTGTGATTCTACTCCTCATGGCGGCAAGTTGTTTAATCAAGTTTCCAAAAGGTTCTTTTATTATTTTCTTACAGAAGCTAGCCTTCATCAAAGTTGGCCCGAAAGAACCTAACCTAATGAAAAATGAGAAATTACCAATCAATAACGAAGTGCCTAAAACGAGGCATAAGGTTTTCAACAAAGCTTTGTGGCTGATCAGTACCGCCAGAAACGCTATTCTAGTGGTGGTAGGCGGTTTTGTTGGTAAAGCCGTCTACGACGCAGAGACGATGACTGCACCCATGAAGCTAATTGGATACGTTCCCGAGGGACTTCCAGAAGTTAAACCTCCGCCATTTTCCTACGAAACACACAACGAAACTGTCGGATTCGGCGAAATGGCTTCGAATTTGGGACCATCTATCGCGGTAGTGCCCTTGATAGCGTTATTGGAGAATATGGCGCTATGCAAAGCTTTCGGTAATCCCTACTTAGTTACGTTGAAAAGAAACAGTTGTTGCTATTTTTCGTTTAGCCAGCGGGAAACCAGTAGACGCTACACAAGAACTGATAGCAGTCGGCCTTTCTAACATCGCGAATTCCTTCATGCAAGCTTATCCGGGGAACGGTGGTCTGGCGAGAGGCGCCGTCAACAATAAAAGCGGCGTGAGAACTCCATTCGGCGGTCTTTACACTGGCATCATAGTTATTTTCGCGTTGCTGTACTTTACACCGTATTTCTTTTATATCCCCAAAGCAACGTTGGCAGCTATCATCATCGCCGCCGTCATCTCGATGGTCGAGGTTAAAGTGATTAAGCCAATGTGGAAGTCTAAAAGTAAGCTTTCTACCGGCAAACTGATTTACCTTTTACGCAAGCCAGTAATAAGCAAGTGATCATTATTGCAGAGATTGATTTGATACCCGGCTTGCTAACCTTCATCGCTTGTTTGGTGCTCTCTTTGGAATATGGCATCATATGTGGTGTAGGAACGAATCTACTCTTCATACTCTACCATGCGGCAAGACCTAAGATTTTGGTTGAGAAATTAACGGTAAACGTGATATCTTTTTTTAGTTTTTTTTTTGCCGAAACATCTTAACGTCGTGTCTTTTCTTACTACAGTCACAAAGCGGCGTCGAATACTTGATGCTAACTCCAGACAGATGTCTGATCTTCCCATCCGTGGATTACGTGAGGAATCTAGTTACAAAGCACTCGATGCGGCAAGGTATCCCGGTGGTAATCGATTGCTCCTACGTCTATGGTACGGATTTCATAGCGGCTCAAGTAGTGGAGCGTTTAACGAGCGACTTTGCTACCAGAAGCCAAGCCTTGTTCTTCTACAATTTGAAAGCGGGCGTTTCCGCTGTTTTTGAAGGTATGTCGCCCCAAGAATTCGTAGTCGTTTACACGCGGGAACGATTGGATGAGTTGCTGATGCAAAGATGTGCGCCTTCAAAGGATATTATCGCCGCTTGAATTGCTATGAATGTATCAAATATCTATAGTTTGAAGCTGTTTATTGTGTTACGCAAGAAAAATGAAGACGCATAACAAAAGAATGATAGATGATAAACTATTGTTTTATTCACTACCAATCATCGTTGGATGTTTACTTTTTCGTGACATAGATTATAATTGGATCTCTTTGCTAAAGAGGACAAAGGCGGATGGAATTGTTGCTTTATTTGCGGCGACCAGACAGACTCGTGTCTGTTCGTCTCGTGAGAAAGGGTTTCGAAGAGAGCCGACAAAACACGAGCCTGTCTGGTCGTTGCAAAAGAGAGGTGGTTTCGCCCGCCTTCGTCCTCTCTTCTCACTACTAACAAAACAGAAAAGAATGAAGTATCTTGCACTTGCATTTGTTGTTTGCTATTTAATTGTTTTGTAAGTTCTTCCTTTATCATCCTGTATTTTCTTTTCTCTCAAATAAATAGTGAACAACTCGATTAATTTTTATTTTCAACATTTAGTTTCATTTGTTGTTAGTAATTGTCGATGTTTTTATTTACCGTTAGGGAGGAGCTGTTGGAAATAATCTAAAATAATATTATAACAGTAGACGATACCGGAGGCTTTTTATTAAAAAAAAAAGAAGGATTAACACGATTACATATTTCAAATTTGCACGTATACATTAAATATATTGCGTTATATCTGATGTACCACTTATTGCATTTTTGATGTAATTGATGATACATTATCATCAGGATCAACGCTTGTCAGCTATCGTCCGCAATATTAATTTTATTTAAAATATTCCAGTATTTCCGAGAGCGTCTTGCCTTTCGTTTCGGGCATGGAAAACCAGATAAAAACAACACCTAAGCTATTGCCAACGGCAAAAACTAAGAAGGCGAACCAATTGCCTATACTGGCCACAAGGGCTGGAAATAATTTAGCAGCTATAAAAGACGAGAAGTAGCAACAGGAGACCGATATTGAGGAAGCAACAGATTTAACGTTCGGCGGATAAACTTCTCCCATGACTGCGAAGGCTAAAGGTCCAATTCCTAAGTTGTAGAACAACATGTACACTATCAACGTAGCAATTGGCAACCAGGATATGTTAGAGACATCTGTTGTGGTCATAAGGTAAAAGTACAAGCTAAGAACGAACAAGCTTAGACTGGTAAAGCCGGTGGATGATAACAGCAGAGGTCTCCTACCTAATTTGTCAACGACTAGCGTTGCGAGGAACGTTCCTAAAACTTGTATGACTCCAACAATGATGACAGATAGCTCAGGCGACATCTCGGAGCCAGCGTTCTCGAAAATCAATTGCATGTAATAGTTAATAACCGTGACGGCTGTTAGTTGCTGGATAATCATAAGTCCTACGCTAAGGCGTAACGTTTTAACGAGATACTTGGTCTTGAATACATCCATTAATCCACCTTTAGTAGCTAACGACTCTTTAACTGTCGTTATGATATCTAATAATTCATCTTCTACGTCATGAAGACGTAATTTTTGTAAAGATCTTCTAGCCTCTTCGTGTTTTCCTTTTAAAATTAAATAACACGGCGATTCTGGGATGAATACAATAAAAATTACAAGAAAAATTAACGCGCCAATAGTGCAAGAAAGACTAAACCATTTTACGGTAATATAAGGCCCTACTACGAAAGAGTATAGCATTCCGATAGTGACGAAGAATACCGCAAGGCATCCTAAGATCCCTCTATTATGTATTTCAGCAATTTCACCGACGTACATCGGCACTAGAGTTAAAAATAATCCAACGCACGCCCCTTTCAGGAATCTAGCAACGCAATAGATGTACAAGTTGGTACCAAATGCTAAAAGGACGTACGCCACGATGAAAGGCAATATCGAAAAGATAAACGTATTCCTTCTCCCGATTTTATCTGCCAGGTAACCCCCGACAAACGGTCCGATTGATGCTCCCAGAGACATCAGAGCTACCAACCAGGAGATCTGCTCTTCGGACAAAGCAATTCCCAAAGGATTTTCGTTGGGATCGCCTAGTTTAGGTGTAACCGGGGAGCTCCACGAGAAGGCGGTGCCGCACGTGAAGCACGTGAGATTTACTGAAATGTTAAAGAGAGAGAATACGTTAATTATCGATGAAGGCGGGTATGCTTGAATTACTTTCGTCGGAAGTTGCGGAGACGTACGTATACGCGAAACGTCGACTATGCGCGAAAGTTTAGGTACTCTCTAGGACGGAGGAGTTACTTAAAATTTTAATTTTGATTGGATTAAATTAAAACGGAAAGCAGACTTACCTACGACGACAGCAAAATATAAGAATACATTCAGCTTCCGTTTAGTGATGCTTGTCTCCATATTATTACCTCTTGAATTCTAATGTGCTCCTAATGCGCTAACGTGCTCCTACTCTCGCAGGTCGTTTGAGATGGAATTTTACAAATGGACGCTTCCACGTTTAAAAGGCCTATTTATATACAGAGCAAATTTATTTCTTCGAGCCTTAGCTAATTTGACATCACATATCGCGATATAAGAAAGAAAAAATGGGGAAAATGGTATTTGAGTTTCATTTTATTACCAAGCGTGTGAGCGAGCGCGTAAGTGCAAATATTGGCTCAATGTAGTCTAGTTATTGTTACACGGATTGTTTAGTTCGTCAAAGACAGCGAACAATCGACGAAAATTTTAGCTTATTTGTTAGACTTTCTATCACATGCTGGTACTTAATAAATAATGCAATGACGAGGTTCATGCGTGCAGGATACCGTGTTGGGAGTAGAGTAAAGTAAAACTGTTTATTTATGTTGTTTAAAAATATATTTGACGATTTACGAGATAGACATCTTTAGGCTAGTTCGTTTCGTCGTAGTCTGAACATCTTTCTAACCATTTTCTTATTGATTTAATTTGTTATTCGTTTATCGAACATTCTCTAATTTCATATTTGGTCATAACTAGGAATTTTCGTATGCCTTTTGTCGTGTCTTATTTCCAATCGGACTTTTAGAGACTACAAGACTGTTGCTAGCTTTGTCTTTAAATGGAGACGGTGTTAGGGTTCGTATTTCCATCATTCCCATCATCAGATCTTCCATGGTTTTTGAAAGGAGGTCAAAACGTCAAAGAAGCAGCACGTACATCTCGTCTTCGGTTTCTAAACGTTCGATCTTTAAATTTTGCATGGCCAAATTATCAATACGAGCTTAATATATATTCTTTTAAGCTGAAGAAAAGTTATGAAATCGAAAAAGAATTTTTTTTTCAAAGATATTCAGAAAAGACCAACGAGAACGAAGTCTTCTCCATTAACATACATATATAATTGAACATTACTTTTGAGCTAAGCGCTAAGCTTATTTTGTCGTAGAAGTTCTTGTATCTCTTCCAATCTTTTACCCTTAGTTTCAGGCACCCTATAGTAGACGAAAACCCCACTCGTACATGAGATAGCCGCAAGTAACACGAACGACAATCCAAGCCCTAGCACCCCTCTCAAATAAGGGAAAACATTCGTCACTAGAAAGACAGCAATTAGACAAACGCACACGTTCAGGGTGGCCGCGAATCCTTTAACGCGAGGAGGGAAAAGCTCCCCGATCATCGTAAAGGGAATAGGGCCAAAGCCTAACGTGTACGTCAAAATAAAAAGATTGATAGTTACTATTGGTAGCCAGTCGAAACGTGCGTTAATTGCGCTATTCTCTCGCAGGCAAAAATATATTCCGCCGACCAGGTGAGTTAAGGCATTGCCTACGGCAGAAGTTAGAAGTAATATCCTTCTTCCAAAACGGTCAACTGTGGGTAAGGTGCAAGCGCTGGCAAGAAGTTGGATGACGCCGGCGATAATGACGCAAACGTCCGATGAGAAACCGCTACCAGCGTCCTCGAAGATCGATTGCATGTAGAAAAAAACAGCGTTTACTCCGGAAAGTTGTTGGAAGCACATTAGCCCTAAGGAAACTATGAATCCTTTCTTAACGGATTCGTCAGCGAAACTGATCCTTTTCCCCGAAGAATTTTGGACGTCAGCGATTACAACAGGCAATTCATTTCGCGCAATTTTCCTATTATCGAAACGAAACTTTAAGAGGGATTTCTCAGCGAGATCCATTCGATTCGTCCTGACGTAAAAATAAGGACTTTCCGGCACAAAGAAGCCGAATAATACAAAAAATATTACCGGTATCACCAAACAAGCTATCGATAACATCTTCAGCGACACATTTGGTGACATCAAATAAACGTACATATTTCCAGTCGAAAGGAAAAACGTCAGGAAACATCCTAAAGTACCCCTGTTACTACTCTCGGCGATCTCGCCCACGTAAATCGGTATTATCGTAAAAACAGTGCCCGCGCCTAAACCGCATAGAAATCTTCCAATGTAGAAATATAGGACTTCGTTTCCGAACGCTAGAAACGTAAATCCGGCAATCGTTGGTATACTGGAAGCAAGCAGGGTTTTCTTCCTTCCAATTACGTCCGCGAGATATCCGGAGAGAAAAGCGCTGATAGCGGCTCCTAGCGGCACGAATGAGGCTATCCACGATTCTTGAGAAGGTGTTATGTTGACCTCGAGGGGATTATTTTCCGGGTCGATTTGGCCGTTTAATCTGGGAATGGCCGGTGACGACCATACGTACGTGCATCCAAGGCTGAATGTTGCCAAATTAGCTGCAAATTGAGAAATAATTTTATTTCGTTTCAGTGTCGTTTTTCGTGTAGTGAGTAGCATTAGATAGTCTAGATCTATACAGACGTCTTCATTGGAAGTTCAACAAATAATCGAATTGTGTGTTGAAGTACTTTGTTTCGCGGTATACAGAAGTGCTCGTGACTATATCGGAATCAATAAGACGGCTTAGCCGTTTATTTTTTGAATAAACGATATTGGAAATCATTTTAGTAAGAGCATCACTAGATTCCCTCGGAAGACTCATTAATTATGCAATATTTAATGACGGACCGCTATTATTAACGTTAACGAAACTTATCAACTCACCTGCTGCTACTGAAAAGTAAAGGAATAAATTGCACTTGTTGACATCTTCATTGTCTATCGACTTCATTAATTATAACGTCCTGTTTGGGAAACCGCTCAGATCGGTAACTATGCTCGTTGAGCGTTTATTTGGAATTGTATCTCGCTTATTTTTCTATATCTTTGCTTAGCTTATCGCCATAGAAATGTATTGTATTATTTCCACAATGTGACCCTTTTCCAAAAACGTTGTTGCTAAATTCGTCTGTTTACCGAAGGTTTATTTTATTTCTGGATTTTAAACAAGTTACCGGCAAAATTCTTACTTACACGTTTCGCTTTCTTAATCATTCGCGGCAAAAGAAGACGATGTATGGAGAAAAAGTACTAGCTAGCATACATATATCCGCTTACATTAGCATCAGCAGCGTTGATCCTCATATCACTATTTGTTTCTTAATAATTATATACGCCGAAAGATACAGGCAAATCTTTTAGAAAGTAACGACAGAAGGAGCCAAGGTGTTTCTGGTAAACCTGTCGGAATCATCTACATCTGTACGTGTTAGAGTTACACGGCAGTACTTGCGTGCTGCCATCTTGTCACCGGCAGCCCGGAAACTTTCCAAAAACTAGTTCGTATCTTTTCAATACTTTTTTGCAAATATGCAAATATGCAAATATGTGTTAAAAAGCTAAAAAAAATTTTTTTTTTCGTCGTCTATCCGATGCTATCTTTCATCTAATTATTAAAGCAAAAAAACACTTCTTTTATCGAAAATCTGAAGGAATCAAGAAAACTGAGTTCTGGTGCATTGTTTTCCTTATTCGTCAACATATCTTTTTTAGGATCTGCTCTTACGACAGGAAGTCGCTAATTAGTTACAACGCTTAAATTGTTCGCAATCTTAGCTTCCTCAGTTTTTCTCGAGGATTGTTGCACTGCCTATTGCTTCCGTACTCTTTGCAAGCATCCTTTGAAGGAGCGTTGGGAGGGAAATTCAAAATGGTTTCGCCGATGCTTCCTTTCTTGTAATTTTTAATGCCTTCTCTTCATTTTCAAGTTATCTTACATTTTCGATGGAAATGTATTCAAGTTGTCCCGATGCCTCAGACTGCCGTAATTAAAAATTGTTTTTGGAAAAAAAGGAACATTTTTAAAAATGATACCATTCATTGTTTGAAGCTGAAGGTATTGTACATTATTGGCTGATATACAAGGAAGATAGAACCTAAGCTTTTGTAGCAATTTTTAGGCAATAAAGACCCAGAATAATTAAGAATATTTATAATTGATTAGAAATGACCTCGAATCAACCCATTTTAATGTATATCCTTCAGAAACTAGCAAAGAGATACATCAGATAAATTTTGACCTTGTCGATTACGGAACCGATTTACCTGCCGGAGTGGTAAATGCTAAGAATAACTCCGGCTACATTATTTTTCTTTATTAAATATAAATAATACATAATTAAATAATTACCTCAATGGATCAAAATTAATTTATAAATAGAAGTTTGTACAAAGCATTTTTTTGAAGGCCGTTTTACCGCGACGACTCCAAAGACCTTCCGTAGTAGATAGGCAGAGAAAACGATGAATTCACATCATGCGTTGATAACAAGACAATAGAGAAAGTATTTTAAATACACGCAGCAATGTTATTTTTGATGATTACATTAAGATTTCCTTAATCACCGCAATCGCACGCAAACCATGCAGCTGACTATATTCAAAAAACAGTTGAAATGTAACGTGTTCCTTTATTTCTCCGCGCTCGCAGGTAAGCTATTCGCAATCATTAATTAATTAATAATAATTTAAAAAAGGGTTTGTTTGTAGCAAATTTGGCGACGTTTAGTTTGGGCACGATCTATGCATGGTCCTCCCCGGCCATACCACGTCTAAATGGTCAGATCGATCCGCAGAACAATCCGTTGAGAGAGAACATCACGCCGTACGAGGAATCTTGGATAGCGTCCTTCGTGCCGTTGGCGGCTGCTATCAGTGCGTTTCTATCGGGTTTCCTTGCGGATAGAATTGGAAGAAAGAACACTTTGCTTATTTCCGGCGTACCGATGATCGCAGGATTCACCTTCTTGACTTTTGGCGATGAGGTTATTTATTTCTATATCGGAAGGTTCCTATGTGGAATTGGTAGCGGCACCGTCTTCACCATATTACCAATTTACGTCGGGGAAATCGCCGAGAGCGACAATAGAGGAACTTTAGGGTGTTTCCTTACGTTTTCCTTGTCGATCGGATGCTTGTATATCTATTTCATCGCGCCCTACGTGAGCTTGAAGGTGTTGTCGGCTCTCAATACGATTGTCCCGGTTATTTTTATGTTGTTATTTGGAGTGTTCGTTCCGGACAGTCCATATTACTACGTAAGTAAAGATAAATTAGATCTAGCTCGGAAATCTTTGTTGAAGTTTAGGCAAAATAATTTAGAAATAGTCCAGAAGGAATTGCCGATAATAGTCAAGAGTGTGCAGGAGTCTTTTAGCAAGCAAGCAGGTTTCAGAGAAATTCTTGAAGACGATCTGATTAAAAGAGGACTCGCTATTTCTCTAGGTCTAATGTGCTTCCAGCAGTGGTCGGGGATTAACGCCGTCTTTTTCTACATGCAGTCGATCTTCGAGGACACAAAGATCGAAATATCCTCAGATACTTGCGTCATAATTGCCGGTCTTGTTCAACTCTTCGCGAGTGCTTGTACCTTACCGACCATCGACAGGTTCGGTAGAAGAGCCCTGCTGCTTACATCCGGTGTAGGTAACGCCCTAAGCCTTTTCATCGGAGGTATATACCTTCACTTCAAAGAAAATACATCAATCGACGTTACCAGCGTTAATTGGCTACCTTTCTTTGCCCTCAACCTTTTCACTTTGACGTACACTTTAGGCTTTGGTCCAGTCTCCTTCACTATGATCGGGGAGTTGTTCGCGCCACATGTGAAATCTTTAGCGGCCACCATCAACATCTCCGTTTGTTTGCTATCGGTCTTCTGCGTCACGAATATCTTTCCTTACTTGAAAGAGTCTATTGGTCTTGGATTGTCGTTCAATTTACTTGGGTTAATCTGCTGCGGGAGTGTTGTTTTTGTCTACTTCGTAGTTCCTGAAACTAAAGGGAAAAGACTGGAAGAGATCCAAGAAGATCTATTACGAAAAAATAGGAGGAAACTAATAAATTTCTGCAATAAATTGTAATAAGTAAGAAGTATAATAAATTCGTCCGACAAGATAAAATTGATGAAGCTCTTTGCTTGTTTTCTTATTTCTCTTCGTATCCGGCATGAAAGTTGCGTGTTTTGGGAACATTTTTGCACGTTACGGCACGGTTTATTTTGGGCAAGAACCCATTGTTTCAATATACAGGGTGAGTTATCTCCGCAAATTCGTACGATTGTTTCTTTGTGAACGGAGATTTCGCAAAACGACGTCTTTGTGGGCACGGACCAAGATTATATCGAAACATACAAAATTGTATCAAACTTCATAGCGAGAAAGACAAAAGCGTTTTGAATAATCTTCATTCACAAAGAGAGAATCTTTCGAGGAGTGTTCATGCTCGTCTCGTTCTTGAGATAATCGAGCAATAAGTACAGAGGACAAAGGCGGATGGAATTATTCCTTTTTTGCAGAGACTTTTTTGTCGACTCTCACACGAAACCATTCCCATCTATTCAATAGATTCAATCTATCTAGTCGCTGCAAAAAAGGAATTAATTCTACCTGCTTTTGTCCTCTCTAGTAATAAGATATAAGAGAGCCATTGTCTAATTTTTCAAAATTAGACAATGGCTACGTTTCTCTGCCGATTGGTGCCATAAAAGGCTTCGTCTCGTCCTGGTGCTATTTTTGAGATTTTTAAGAATGAAGCTTGACGCGGGACGCCACCTTATCAACATTTTTTTTTGCTTTTCGGTAACTTGTTACTGGCAACGTTGCGCGCTCGTTTTGTGCGGATTCGCGCTGTAAGAATTTCGATTTACACTGAACCGCAACCACGGTGCACGACGAAACAATTGTGGAAGTTACAGTGTAAAACAAAAACAAACACGAACAAGACAGACAAAGTTCCCACGTGATTCTGGATGGAGCAAATAGGAACAGCGTCTTATTGTTTTTAATTTGTTTTAACTAGTCGCAGTAACGCAGTTAAATTGGGCAATTTTTCTCAGTGGACACCTTTGAAATTGTATGTAACTATGTACTTTATCAAGAGCATATATATAAAGTACTCGCCCGAAATGAGAAATATCTCATCTAATCTTACTGCAAATAGTTTGCTTAAAGATAGATAAGAAGAAACGGGACAAACACAGGTCCAGCATAAATCATTCGCAAAACGTACGCTACATTTAGAGCCAAGCATACATAAATATGTACACGTCTTACTTGTCTACTCTATTTTCCTGATGTTTCGCAATTTATTTCTCGAATTGTACCCATCGCCTGTAATATCTCTTAATGGCATCGTGTAAATTGTACGTAATAAAGTCGGAGGATATATGTTAGCCATATAAAGCAATAAGGTCTGACTCAGTTATCATACAGAATAAGTTGTATAAATACCGAAGCACTAGTTCATTAAAAACGTAGCTGAAATCGGCTTAATTTTTGTACATTTAATCATCATACGGCGGTTGCTTAAGAAGAATGCAATGTACTTTAACTGCGGAAAATTTAATACGTTCTTGTATTATTCTGCGACATCAGGTTAGTCCTTAGTCATAAGTTTATTACATCCCTGAAAATTTCCTCATTTCCAGCGAGTTTAGCATCATTCGTGATCGGATGTTGTTTTGCATGGACTTCACCGGCGATACCTAGATTAAACGGTTCCGTAGAACCGCAACATAATCCCCTAGGACCAGAAGCGACACTAACTACGATACAAGAGTCTTGGATAGCATCCTTAGTGCCTCTAGGAGGAGCTCTTAGCTCTCTAATATCGGGCCGCCTAGCTGATAAACGTGGAAGGAAAGAGCTGCTTGTAATCTCCACGTTATTAAGCCTGGTAGGATTTGGATGCATGCATTTCGCCAATTCGGTTCTCTATATTTACCTGGCGCGTTTTATTTGTGGCCTATCCGTTGGCGCCGTATTCACGGTGGTACCGATTTACATCGGTGAAATATCCCAAGACAGCAATCGCGGTCTTTTGGGAATGTTTTTCGTATTATTTTTGATGCTCGGCATACTTTTCACGTACGGAATTGGATCGGTTACAACCTTAAATACGCTTAACCTATTAAATTTCGTAGCGCCGGTGTTGTTTATGATTACGTTCGATTGGTTCGCGCCAGAAAGCCCGCATTGGCTAATTTCGCAGCAACGATTCAATGCCGCTGAGAAGTCTTTGACCAGATTAAGAACGCATCTACCGAAGGAAACGATCGCTAGAGAATTGGAACGGATTAAAAAGGATATCCAGGATGACTTGAAAAACAAGTTGGATCTAAAAGAGCTGCTATCCAAGAAGGAATTCTTGAAAGGAATTTGGATAACATGTGGGTTGGTCCTGTTTCAGCAACTATCCGGAATTAACATCATCTTATTCTACATGCATTCGATATTCGAAGAGACAGGAAGTAATTTATCGCCAGATCTATCAGCTGTTATCATTAGCATCGTTCAAATAGCAGCTTGTATCGCCTCCTCATTCCTGATAGACAAATTAGGACGACGTGTTCTCCTATTATTCTCAAGTACCGGAATGTGCTTGTCTCTCGTGGCTTTTTCAATCTACTTTTATCTCAAGGAAACGTCTGGTGATGTACAGGATATCTTCTGGTTACCTATCGCAAGTATGGTCAGCTTCATGGTTACTTACGCTGCGGGATTTGGACCGGTTCCGTTTGTTATTTTAAGCGAAACGTTTCCGCAACAGAGCAGATCGTTGGCGTCAACGATAACGATATTTACTTGCCTAATGGGAACTTTTTGCACCACAACCTTTTTCCCGATTATTGTTCTTAGTTTAGGTACGGCTTACACCTTCCTAATGCTGGCTACGTTTTGCTTTATAAGTTTGGTATTCACCTTGGTCTGTATACCGGAAACCAAAGGGAGGAGCTTAATGGAGATACAAGAACTGTTAAAGAAATGAACTTTAATGATCCCTTTGATAATGGACGTGCTTTTGTTTTTGAAGTTTGTTTTTTCGTAATAAATAATTTTGTTGAAATGGCTTAGTTTTCTTTTTTTTTTTGTTTTGGATCATAATTGGATTTTATCTAGCAGCCACCATTGACCAAGGTGCGTAATAAGCTATTGGAATTCGCTCGCTTTCCGACACCATTACATTTTTTTTAGTTCAATAGTAATTAGCCTTGTTAAAAAAATATTTGTAGAAAGACATCAAAAGGTAACAAACTAAAGCTAAATATAATGTCGAGGTCTTGCAATGAATAGCATTTGGCGCAAGCGCAAAGTTCTCTACCGTTACTAAGCATGTGCGGCCTGGGGATCCTGAGCGAGCCGGACAACGCGCGAGTACGTATTAAAAACAGCGGGGACTCGGGGATAGATCCCTGCGGGACTCTAAACGATAGAAGAACTTAATGTTAACAGCGATCTATTCTGGAGAACACTACGTAATAAACGGTGAATTATAGAGTGGTCAACTGTGTCGGAAGCGATGGTCAAACCTTCGTCGCTCGCTTTAACCACATCTTCAGGCTCACTTAAATGAGTGTGGATTCGCAGCTGCGCTCACTGCGAAAGCGGGACGGATAATATGTGCCATATATTTGAGAAAATAAGGATCCGCAGAGTTTAGTCGTAAGAACTGATAAACCGTCGGAGGCACAAGAAGAAGGAAGATATACGTAAAAGCACTCTACCAACCTCTCTTTCTCGTGTGACAATTCTTCTTGTATTAGGAATTTCCTTTTGTCATTATCTCTCATTTACATCTTCAGTAATTCACGAACACCTGGCCTTACGAATTGGATGCGTACTCCTCGAGGCGCGGCCTCTTCCTCTTCTTGTTCTTCCCCGGCGCAAAGCAATAATTTACACAATAAATAATAATAAATAAAACAGAAATTTATATATTCCTTTATTGATCTTTTTCATTTTCTTTTATATAATATATCACAGATGCAAATTATCATGGATACACTTTATTTTGTTATCCAATGTTACCAAGTTGGCAATGGTTTAAAAACAATTCTTCCTATCTGTTTTTTTTTCTTTTTTTACAAGAGAGAATTTACAAGCAAAAACACGAATAATATTCTTTTATACATGTTTAACCCCTATCACACATTTGGTAATTAACAAACACAGGTGTATCATTCAATGTACTACGCGCTACTAATTTTCTATGGATAGAGTGATTATTTTAAATAAATAACTAACATACGCAACAAAAAAAAATACCTCAAAATAGAGACAAAAATACAATATTTCGATTTAAGCGGAGTTGCTGCTACCTTTCTCTTGTAGCAAGTCATCCAATTGCTTCTGCGTATAAATCACCACAAATTGTTTAGGGGACACCCCTTCGAAAACGGCGCAAACGCTAGGTTTCAGATTATAGAAGACCAAGGGCTGGTTTCTGGCGGCAAAGTCCTCCGTTAAACACTCCACTGCTTGAGCTGCCGTGAAATCCGCGCCGTAGATGTAGGAACAATCGATTACCACCGGAATACCTTGACGTATCGAGTGCTTTGTAACTAGATTCCTCACGTAATCTACTGAAGGGAAGATTATACATCTATCCGGGGTTAACATCAAATATTCGGTACCGCTTCGTAACTGGAATACGAAGAGAATCGTTAAAACCGTTCCGTTATTATTTGACTTAAAAAACAAGTTGAGCAAGCAAGACGATCCAGCGCTTACCGTTAATTTCTCAAGTAAAACCTTAGGTCTTGCTACATGGTACAGTATGAAGATTAGGTTCAGCCCTATACCGATTATGATGCCATATTCTAAATGGAACACCAGACAAGCGATGAAGGTTCCCAGACCAGGTATTAAATCACTCTCTGCAATAATAATGAACGGAATGGAATGGTACGAAATGTTCATTTTGGCGATGGAACACTTACTTTTAGATCTCCACATTAGCTTAATCAACTTAACCTCAATCATTGAGATAACGGCAGCGATAGTGACGGCGGCCAACGTTGTTTTGGGTATATAAAAGAAGTATGGAGTAAGAAACAGTAACGAGAATATTGCTAAAATGCCGGTGTAAAGGCCACCGAACGGGGTTCTCACGCCGCTCTTGTTGTTGACGGCACTCCTTGCGAGGCCGCCGTTCGCCGGATACGCTTGAATGAACGAATTTGCGACGTTGGAGAGACCGATGGCTATTAATTCCTGCGTAGCGTCGACCGGCTTCCCGTTAGCTAAAAGACAACTAGCGACAAAGGTCCTCTCGAAGCATAACTAACATGAAACTTACCGAAAGCTTTGCAGATCGCCATATTCTCCAATAACGCAATTAGAGGCACCACCGCAATCGACGTTCCCAAATTCGAAGTCATTTCGCCGAATCCGACAGTTCTGTTGCCTGTTTCGTAGGAAAATGGGGGAAGTTTAAATTCCGGAAGTCCCGCGGGAACGTATCCAATCAGCTTCACCGGTGCGGTGTGCGTCTCCGCGTCGTAGACGGCTTTACCGACGAAACCGCCCACTATCATCAAAATGGCATTCCTAGAGATACTGATTAGCCACAGTGTTCTGTTGATAACCTTATGTCTCGTTTTAGGAATCTCAATAGTGATTGGTAATTTCTCATTTTCCATTGTGGTTGGTTCTTCTGGACCAACCTTGATGTAGGCTAGCCTCTATTATAAGCCAATTAAAAGCGTCTTCAAAACTCAATTAAACAGCTTACCGTCATGAGAAGTAATATTATAATGCAAACGCCACCCATTACTGAATCCCACAAGCTAATATCTCGGATGTTTTCAAATATGCTGATCCATAGCTCAACGAACGTGTTGCCCTTCGCTACGATTCCCAGGATGTCCTTTACCTGCGAGGTAAAGGTAATCAGGGCCACAGCCGACGTGAATCCTGAGGATACCGGGCCGGATATAAAATCGACCATGAAAC
This sequence comes from Oryctes rhinoceros, assembly GCA_020654165.1. Lineage (NCBI taxonomy): Eukaryota > Metazoa > Arthropoda > Insecta > Coleoptera > Scarabaeidae > Oryctes > Oryctes rhinoceros. The sequence goes on along the minus strand of JAIOKQ010000548.1, from coordinate 776,464 downwards.
CTCGAAGAAGAACATGTTATTTGTAATAATTGCTTCAGTTCCGCGTAAAAATCACCTAATCCAAGCAATCCCATGGCTAATTCCACGACGCCAGCCAAGAAAGCAAGCAGAATAGCGTGGTGAACGGCATATTCGCCGTAGGCACTAGTTGCCGTATACGTAAGGAGCGATCCGATAGCTGTAGGACCTATCGGCACATCCTTGCAACTCCCGAAGATGATGTAGACGAAACAGCCGAGGAACGAACCATACAAGCCGTACTGTAAAACGAATTGATCGATCGAACATCTAATTCCGTTTGTTTATATACGCACCTGAGGTGGCAGGCCAACTATGTTAGAGAAGGCCAAGGCTTGCGAAATCACAGTTAAGCCAACAGTTACTCCAGCTACTAGGTCACCGATTGCCCACTCCAAGTTGTACTTGGGCAACCAACCGACGACTGGTACTCTTCTATGAAGGGTTTTCTTCGTGAAGAACCTTCTTGATTTTTCTTTCAGCCATCGTCTGAAATCTTTGATAGGAATTTTCTCTTGTTGGAGGTTGCTCTTATTAACAACTGAAAACGTGAAAAGTATAGACAATGTTAAGACAGTAATTCTGGGGTGGATCCAAACTAAAACTAGTTCTGATTAGCGAGAGGGATTCACCCAAAAGCGGTCTCGAGTGTAATAACAATAAAAGGAAGTTTAAAGAAGTAAATAGGCATATTCCCAGCAGGTTCAATTTCAAAAGGAATATTCGGTAATTTTAAAACAACGTCTAAGCATAAATTTTGTTTTTGTTTGAAAAAAGTGTTCTATCTGCACATGCGGATATTTCTCTATTTAATTTTTTATATTATCTACAGATCCGGTAAAATTACCCATAAACGTACCGTTTCCTTCAATAACCCTATTCTCCAATACATCATCCGAAGAAGTATCCAAAGCTGAATTCGAATATCCATAGGAAGATCTTTCGTTACCACGTTCTGCACCATATTGTACATCGCTCTCCGACATGTTGTCGCGACTGTTGCAGAACCTATCGCATCACTTACCAATTGGCAAACTAAATAATGTGTATAAGGAGAAAGTTGCTGTTTGCGCGCGGCAAACAATCGGCGATTGGTCAAGAGGATGCATGGACTTCTTTCAACTTCCTATCCTTCGTGTAATTCGACGGTCCGCTATGATCGCTTCAAGAAGACAAGGTCATCGAAATGTCACCGTTCAGGTATGTATGTTCTATTGTACGTACGCGTTTCGATGTAAATTTAAGTAGTTACAAGTACCGAGTACGATTAGAGAGATTATCTAGCGTTTGAAGTTATCAGAGGCGTACGTCCGTTTTATACTAAACAATAATAAACGATGTGATCTGACATCAACATGGTCATAAATTAACTACTCAAGTTAAATTTTCTGAATGCCAATTATGATCGATGGAGAGTAAGTGACTCTGACATCTACGTAAAATATAAACGCGATATTTTTGTTTTAATATCTAATTTTCCAAAAAAAGAAAAAGAAACAACAACGATAAACAAACTGATTTGACAACATTGCAAGAAATATAGACTACAACGAATAAGTACATCTTCTCTAACAAATTATTACAATAGCTGTCTTGTATTATTAGTTAAATAATTACAATTAATCCGATATACAACCATTATCTCGAGTGATCCGAGTATAATCTTTAAAAATATGTTTTATTTACTTAACGGATTTACTCAACGCTCAAAGCTAAATGTTCCAGACCTTTGTCATCTCAACAATAAGGAATCTTTTAACATTTACAAAATAAATTACAAGGATTCGACCTACATTCTAACGATTTGCGTGTTGGCACGGATTTTATTACATTTTCTTCCGGATTAATCCCTATTGCAATTTATTGTAACCACTTTATTAAAATTTATGTAACCTATCATAGTCTTCGGCCTGTTCATGTCTTTTCTAATATTTATATATTCTCCTAAAACTTTCCGGCGCAGAAGTTTAAGTAATAATAAAATAAAAACCAAGTACAATGCAAGTTCAATAATCGCGATTAGTGTTATTTAAGTTGCCTATAGGCAACTTACAAAACCGTGCAAGTGTATCTAACGTGGTTTATAGTCTTTTAGAATTCAATTTAATACATTTAAAAGATTGCTTTATCGATGTAGAAGGATCACATAAAGCGTTTATTTGATTGGAAAATGTTGAGTTTTCGTCGGAGTAATCGCTACAGTTAATTTGATTTATGCAAATAGTTCGTTTTCGTTTAATTGTAATAAAAAAATATTATTGCGTTTAAGTTATACAGCTTTTACATTTTTAAATTAGGGTAACCTTTGAATAAATTCGAAAATTTATTGGTTAAATTAGGTATATAACTTACGACAAATCACTTGTTCAGTTACACTGCTGCAGTACATACAGCTCGAAGAGGAAGTGTCAGAACAAGGTTCACAAGCGGTCGGGACGTTAGATTGGGGAGAAGATAATAGCAGTTCATTGACGAGAGAGGTGGAGTGATGGTTCTTTCTTAAAATATCATGCGGTAATTTAAGGATTCTGTCGTGGAAAAAAAGATGGGAAGTATTAAAGATTATATGTTTAAGAGGCGAAATAAAATAATTTTTTTTTTGAGAAGATGGCGGAACCTAATATTAAGTAACAACTGGTAAGTTTTACTAGTTTAATTATCATTACCTAATCCTACTAAAATCGTGCCGTATCCAACCTTCCGTAGAGGTTTTTAATTTATCGAAATTCTTAATTTATTCTGAGCCAATAAAAATCATTTGCTGTTTATGCACAATAATCTGCGTAATATGTACTTCGACATGTATACATACGCAGCTACACTTTCAACAAATATTTTTATTTTTGTAGTTTTGGTAAACAGTCGTTTTCTTTTGCTTTCTCGCTTTTGTCAATTGGATTTTGCCATTTCTCGAATGACTTTCCAATTTCTTCATAGCAGTAGCCTAGTAGAAATTCTATTTCTAATAGATGCTCAAAAGGAGCGGATTTGCGGCTGAGTTAACTTAGGTATCCCTTTAACCCCATGCCAGTTGCCAGAGAAATGCTTAAATCGATAGGCCACTTCTTCAAAAAATATATATCACCATCTACGATTGATAGAGCGCTTACTACTTTCTTGAAACAGTGTCACTCGTTCCGCATTGAGTATCTGGGCGTGCTCGGGGAAATTCAAACGTCTGTTTCTTTTTTTGGGCTATCTTAAGGAACTAAGTACAAGTAAAAAAACTTCTCAATCACACGGAGCATATTTATTTATTTATTTATTTATTTATTATTACATCTTATTTCTTTATATACAAAAAGAGTATATCACAGATTCAAACTACAGATATTTAAGTAAGTACAATTCTAAGGGACGATATGTTAGTAGAAATAAACGACGGTATCTATCGTAGGTAGGTACTTCTTATATCGATAGTATTTTGATTACCTTAGGACTAATAACGAATAACGCTGATTAAACAAAATATACGAAAGATACCGGTAAGTAATAACAGTAATTGGAAACGCCTTACAGACAAAAATAAATAGATACTTATTTACATCTATGGTTAATGCAAAATAGGAAATAATATCAACATAAATAGATTAATAATACATCTACATGATCGTCTACAACGCTAATATAACACATACATCGAATTAGCGATGTAATTATTGGATAAACGATTAAAAATACTGTGTTGAATACTAACTAAAAATGAGAATTGCTATTTTCTATCGTAAATTGATATAAACTCAATTTTAATAACAAAAGAAATAGATACTTAGAGCAAGCAATGTTACCAATCGTAAGTAAATAATACTGAATTGACAAATTCAAACAAATATGGATGGGCCTTTCGAATAAATACTATCTATGCATAGATAATTCTATGATTATAATGACTAATACCCGTTTTTGGAACTGTTGAAGATGATACAATGTTGTATTTGACAGACCCCGATTTGTCAAATCTGAAACTTTTCTAAACCAAATTAGAAAGAAAACGAATCCCATATTTGTTCGGTTTACACCTTTTAGAAAATTCACATCTGCGACATTTACAGCTAAATATCTGATGCTCGATTATTACAGATTTCCAAAGGTGTACGAATTAATAGAAAGTGGACGTTAAAATTCGATTAAGCTAACATTAAAATGACTAAGAACACACACAGAAAAAAAGAATCTTAAAAAACAACAAACTAGAGTATTTAAGCAGCGAAAATATCTTTCGGCTTAAACGTGCATTTCTCCTTTAGTAAATTATCCAACTGTTCTTGTGTATAAACCACTACGAACTCTTTAGGTGATAAGCCTTCGAAAACAGCGCAAACGCTTGGTTTCAAATTGTAGAAGATCAAGGGCTGATCTCTGGCGGCGAAGTCTCCCGTTAAAGACTCCACTACTTGAGCTGCTGTGAAGTCTGCGCCGTAGATGTGGGAACAGTCGATTACCACTGGAATACCTTGACGTATCGAATGTTTTGTGACTAGCTTTCTGACGTAATCCACTGAAGGGAAGATTAGACATCTATCTGGAGTTAGCATCAAGTATTCGATACCGCTTCGTGACTGGAATTAAAAAAAAAAAAACGTCAAGAATACTTCAAGTTTTCGAAGAAATTAAGGAAATACCACACTTACCGTTAATCTCTCAAGCAAAATCTTTGGTCTCGCTGCATGGTAGAGTATGGAGAGCAAGTTCAATCCCACACCGATTATGATGCCATATTCTAGAGGAAGCACCAAGCAAGCTATGAAGGTTGCTAAACCGGGTATCAAATCGCTTTCTACAAGCAGAGGAATCGTTTCAAAGTCTCGTATACACTTGCTTTTAATAAAACTTACTTTTAGACCTCCACATGGGCTTCACCACTTTTACCTCAACCATGAAGATCACAGCAGCAATAATGACAGCTGCCAAAGCCGATTTGGGAATGTAGAAGAAGTATGGTGTAAAGAATAATAAAGCCAAAATGACTAGAATACCAGTGTAAAGACCGCCGAACGGGGTTCTCACACCGCTGCTATTGTTAACCGCACCTCTTGATAGAGCTCCATTTCCTGGGTAAGCTTGCATGAAAGAGTTTGCGATGTTCGAGAGACCCGTGGCTATTAGCTCTTGCGTTGCGTCCACTGGTTTTCCATCAGCTAAAAAGCAAAACATATACGCGTGTAAATAAAATGCCGCAATTTTTATATTAATGTTTATTTACCAAAAGCTTTGCAAATTGCGATATTCTCCAACAACGCAATCAAAGGGACCACAACAATTGATGTTCCTAAATTGGAAATCATATCCCCGAAAGTAAGAGTTCCATTGGCCGTTTCGATTGAAAACGGCGGAAGCTGAATATTCGGAAGTCCCTCGGGCACGTCGCCAATGAGCTTTATGGGCGAAGTGTCCAATTCTGCGTCATATACAGCTTTACCAATGAAACCGCCTACTATCACCAAGATAGCGTTCCTAGCAGTACTTATCAGCCATAAAGTTTTGTTGGTAACCTTATGCCATGTTTTGGGCATCTCGACTTCGGCAGGTAATTTCTCGTTCTCCATCAAGGTAGGCTCTTTCGGACCTACTTTGATGAATGCTAGTTTCTGTTGGAAAACAATAAAAATCAAAATCAAGAGATCAAAATATAACAAAAATAAATTACCCTCATGAGAAGTAAGACCACAATGCAAATGCATCCCATGATAGGATCCCACAAGCTAGTATCTTGGATATTTTCAAATATACTGATCCATATCTCAAGAAAGGTGTTGCCTTTCACCACGATCCCCAAAATGTCTTTGACTTGCGAGGTGAAGATAATCAAAGCCACGGCCGATGTGAATCCAGAAGATACCGGACCAGATATGAAATCGATTATAAAACCTGGAAGATTTATTTACGGTTCAGTTACGAGAATTGCGACGTTGCTGCTTGAAAATTACCTAATCCAAGTAATCCCATGGCTAATTCCACAATACCGGCAAAGAAGGTGAGCAGAATGGCATGATGTATGGCATATTCTCCTTGTGCGCTCGTTGCTTGGAATGTGAGGAGCGATGCGATGGCTGTGGGACCCATCGGAACATCTTTGCAGCTTCCGAAGATAATGTAAATGAAGCAGCCGAGGAATGAACCATATAAACCATACTATATCCAATAAAAATGAATTAATTCTAGTTATTTTGTATAAACGGGGAATTTCCATATATACCTGAGCTGGAAGTCCGGCTATATTGGAATAGGCCAGCGCTTGTGGAATCACAGTTAACCCTACCGTTATACCAGCTACTAGATCGCCTACTGCCCAAGATGAATTGTATTTGGGCAACCAATTCACGATAGGCACCCTTTTATAGAGGGTCTTCTTCGTGAAGACTTTACTTGATTTTTCTTTTAGCCATGGGCCGAAGTTCTTGATGGACGTCTTTGGTGGTTGGATGTTGTTTTGGTTGACAACTGTAAAAATGAAATGCTATTGATTTCACATCATACAAAAGAACTTTTCTTTTCATTGCATCCAATGATATTGCATGATGAGGGGGGAATATTCACAACAAACCGATTAAGCTATACATTATTAAAACGCTAATGTTCGGCAGCTGGATCTTATCGCAATTAACTCGATTAACATGTAGTATCATAGAAAGATACTTAAAAATTAATTTTTAAGTGTCCTTCTCGTAATAAACCCATTTTTTGTTATTTCCCGCGGTAATCTAATAAATCTAACGATTGGAACAGAGTAACGATAACATTTTCTAGATGATACGAGAAAAAATGCCAGACGTTTTCAAGATCAATCTCCAAAAAAAGAAAGTCTAAAAATAGAATTTGTTCTCAATTCGTACAGGTGATAAATGAGAAAGCTATAGACACTTAACAAATGCAAGTGTAATTTGTTTTAGGAAGTAGATATCTGATAAACTATATTGTTACTTGTCGTGTACTTGTTGAACAGGTTTTTTTTTCTTTACGACTATTATCTATCTTGCTTTCAGTCGTAGATTTGGTAATACCTCAAAGAGCTTTAGGCAATGAGTAACCTTGTCGGGCATGATGAGCTTGTTGTTCAAGTTGAAGGACCAAATTTGAGACTGAGTGATACTTATAAAGCTCGCAATGTTGTGCCTCATTCACCAGATATATAAATTTTGTAATTATAATTTCCAAATTAATTAGGAGGGGCTTTCTTGAACATCGAAGATTATTATTTTGAAAGAATATTTATAAAGAACGTGGCAATTCGCCTAGTTTTTATTTTGGTTCATTTGAAGTTTGATTTATCCGCTATTGTGTATTTCGAAGAGTTTGATCATTTTTAAAAGGACAACAAATTGAAAAACAAAGTTCCGTTATATAGAATTTTATATTCTTTCACTTGAAATTTATTTTTCAGCTTAAGTAAATAAATAATTTCTATGTAATAGTTAAATAATAGTCCATCAATTCCTAATTTGCAAAATTATTATACCTTCATTACATAACTCTTCATAAGAATTTTCACACGAGTTTGTGTGGAATGTAGCCATTTTAGAATTTTCAATTTTTTTTAATTTAAGGTTAAGAGTTTTTATAATGTAAAATTTCTTTCGGAGTAGGCCAACATAAACCAAATAATTGAATGAAAATTAAATAAAAGCGGATTAAATGACTTCTACGGATATAGAAAAAGTTTTTACTTTTATCAAGTTTTACAAAACAAAAAAAATGAAAATTATAAAAAATCGAAATAAAAAAAAATTATATTTCAAAATTTTAATATTGTCCCCTTAAACTAAGAGAATTCTATTATATTTTTAATTTATTAAATAACAATTTTTAATATCGGTGTTACTTCAGAAAATTGAAAAAACAAAAATGTGTGTTAGAAGCTTGATAGTAAGCGTTCTATTAAAAAGGTTGTGTAATTTTTTTTGCATAAAATTTGATTTGTGTCTCTTGAATATATTCGAAAAAAAAAAGAAATCTGTAAATTCTTGAATTAGCCAAAATTTCTTTGAATGATTGAACTAATTGAAATGATCGATCATAAAATTTCAATTTTGATTGATCTAAATTGAAAAATTTGCTTATGCTATTGCAAATTACATTAATATTCTTCATATCTCACTTTGATTATATAGTGTAACATGATTTTAATTTTAATTCATAAGTGCTGATAATTTGCAAATAAATCGCAATAACAGTAAGTGATTGCAACGAAATACTGGCAGAGCAACTTGGATTTACGTATAAAGTGATTCTTAACATAAAAACAAAGACTTACCCATAAACGCTTCGCTTCCTCTAACTTCATTATCCAACATACTTTCAGATGAAATATCCAAAGCTGGGTTGGAATATCCGTTACGTCCGCCACCCCCAGCACCACCTTGCACGTCACTTTCCGACATGTTGTCACTGCAACGAGACCGATCAACACTTAGTCAACAAAATTACTAATTCAATAACGCGAAAATCATAGTTCCCGATCTTATATAGTTATGGCTTAACTACCAATTGGTCTACAGATCCTTTCTGATAAGCTACGCTCCTAGCTTTCGTGATTAGTAGCGATAGGCTGAAATCATCGTGTCATACGAGGATGATTGATTTGTAGAAAGACATCAACGTTAACTATATACGTACATTTACATATATCTATGCGCGCGTACACTCGTCGACAAGCGGAATGGCCGCTCATCTCTATATACCTAATCTGCATATTTTACTAGAGTGTTGGTGCCGATGGGCTACTATTGAATGATATAGGATTGCACTGTTCTTAAGATTGTATTTCTGTGCAGGGTCGGCTATTAGATGATTTATTTATTAATAAACAATTAACAAGCACCATTCTTGGATATAAAAGTATACTATTTATTGCGATTATTGAAGTGAGAAATAAGATATACATCTATCTCACTTCCGTGCGAATAATGTCGCGAGAGGTGGACTGTCCGAGAGGTAGACTCTAGTTAGGTACCCGATGACCGGTCATTCTTGTTGTTGGCGGGTGTACAATATATACGCATAGGATATAGTAATGCAATTATTAAATCATGAAAAATATCACCGTTATCAATACGGAGAGAATAACATTACTTGTTAATGTTGAGTGCTGAGCATGATTATAGAGATAACTTCATAGGTACGTATTTGAAGCTGTTATCAGTAATACACTTCTATTCTGTAATGATCTCGTTTTATGAATAGTCGATATGATCTGATTAGGCATAGTTATAACTTAATAGGTTTACTGACATTCAAACGTGATCTATCTAGAGCAACTTACGTAAAACTGCATGTATACATATTCATAACCGGCATGTTTTTACAAATTAAGGTTATCTATTTATCTTTGGAATTTCCAGAATGGCTCATTCGATTATTGAATTCCTTCATTTTAAAAATACGCGTGATAGTAACCAGTATATTGGATTATCTGCTCTGTTTTTGTAGTAACCTTGTACTTGTATTACTAAATCAGAGGGGGTAGGCACTAAACAGTGTATCGAACTAACTAGCTTCTTCTAGCTAACGATGAATGTGTCAGAATAATAAGACATTAAGCGTTATGTGTTAAATTGGGAATCCATGAGGGTAAAGCAACCGTTCGAGAACATAGACACTCTTATACGAGATTTTTTTTGGATCATGTAGATTATGAAAAGAACAATAGTTTTCCAAAGAATTAAAAGAAAAACGGTCTTGGATCCCATTCGACCATTACGGGTTCGAACCGTGTCATACTTAGACGAAAACTCGGTAGTTCAACGTGTAAACCACACCAGAGGCAAAGTTATTTGAACGGGAAGCAGTGGATAACGGCAACTCAGTATGTGAACCATGCCAGAGACGAAAATCAATTACCTGAGTTTTCGTTCAACCATGACACTGTCCACGTTCAGTTTTAATTGACTCGGGCCGTGAATTCAATATTTAATGACAGCTTCGACTATCTAATTGTCTTAATTTACCCACGTTCCCAATAACTTTGAAAATTCGATTGAAGTGTTGCACATTTCATTCTGTGGATGATGAACAGTGGATATTCAGGATGTCTCTCGATTGCAGCGTATATCACCTACAAGTCCAATAATTTCCACCTTTTCAGAAATACTTAACCGTAGGTGATGCGTTACTAATCAGAAATATCAATATCTCACCCCACTTACGGTTCAAACAATTTTCAGTTGTTTTGGTTGTGGGTTGCACACTTGGTATTTGATATTCTTTCAATAACTATGAAAAACTTTAAAATTAAGATTTTTTCTGTTATTAGGCCAGCGCTGCCACCATTCTTCTTTCAATTAACATAGCGTTAATATTTGAATTGTGCTAAATTAAGCTTGAATATTTTGCGAAAGTGCTAATATTCTATCAAAAATTGATATTGTAGTAGGTGTATTCTATATTATTTCATATAATTTCATTTTTTTTAAGTAGAAATATTGAGATTAATGTTTTGATAGCGTAGCCAATATTCAAATGTTATATTGGTATTAAATATCAATAATTAACGTTAGATAGACTTGTAAGAAAAATTTATCATATCTATAAACTATCATCCTATTTGATTGATACCATCTATAATTGTCTAGGTATAACAAAACAGACGTTAACCTTGAAACAGCCTCGAACTATTGGTTGTTCAATGCAACAAATTTAATACTTTTTTCTGCTGATTGGGACAAAGCACAAGTAGAATATTATTCAATTATCTCAGATCTTATTAACTGATAGATGTAATTACATATTTGCTGCTGTACGTTTGCTACATGCGTATGTATTAGGTCACGAATTAACGAGAATTCACGAAATTAACGAATCCATACCAGATTTCTAACTGTTTAACAACTACAGTAAGTAATGATAGCAAGGATTGCCGGGTAGTATGGTTAACAACATAATGGTATCGGCAGCTTGCGCGCCTCACAAGTTTAATTAATTAATCCCGGATCAATTAATCGAATGTGTATAGTGCGGAGGTTGCCGATACTTTTGTATTGATGACTAGTGCTTATTAATATTAAAATCTGAAAGTAAAAAAAAAAAACATATTTTGTGGTTTCAATATAGCAAAACAACCACAAATGCCAGCAACGTAAGTCATAAATTAAGCCATAAAATAAAAAATAACTGGTTGTTCGTTTTAATGTGTCTATGTATGTACCATTACGTCCTTTCCTTTGTAATTAAAAAGGTGTTGAATTCCATACAAATTCCAAAAACCGCATCTTGTGTGAAGGTGTAGGAGGTAACGTTTCAGCGCATGATTTATAGATCAATAAAGGACTTAATAATTGACGTATTTATTGAAGCAGATAACTCCAGATCTATATTGCTCACGTTGTCGATTTCTATAAAAATTCCGTCGCTTTTCAAGATTGCAATAGATCGTTTACAAAGAGTTGGAAAGCTGCAAAGAGGTTCCAAAATTATCCTTCAAACGTACCGTCGTTTAAAAGTATCCGTGCTTTATTGCCAACGCGATAAGATCAGGTGAATTAAAAAAGAATCGCAATTTTTACGAGAGGTATATACGTACGTATGTACGTAAGAAGCCTTGATAAATGAGGGACCTGATTTTATACATTTACAAACATATGTTCGATTGTGAACGCAGCACAGCAAGTGTAAGGCTGCCTGTTCTCCTGTTCCTAAAAGACAGAACCGAGTGCATATGCAGCCAAATTTCGGTCTAATTTGCTTGGGTTTATTTTTCACATTTGCAGGTTATGCTACGGATTTCTTTCCTAGTTTACCTTGAAACAGACCCGTCTGACCCTAATACAAACTACCTGATACGTCTTGCATACTTCGTACGCGTCAAAAGCGAACCAGTCTTAGTGACACAGAAATTTTAATGGTAATGTGATGTACAACAATTTGTTTTTAAAAGTGAATGTCTAAGGCTCGATTAATAACAATCAGGTTCATGTTTGGAATATTTCCAATATTTTTCCGTCCTTTAAAATAAGGACAAGAGCTGATTATCAGGTCAGATTAGTTTCTTAACCAATCGTATCTCTAATTTCTAAGTTTACAAGCGAAATCGACAAATATAAGCATGCGGCAAATGTTGTTCTTTCATCTCTAAAATATCCTCTTTCGTTTCCGGGCCGGAACCGACGTTTCCTCCAGACTTTTGTAGGGCATTTTCAGGGGTTCCATCGCTGCTGGGTTTACTGCACAGTGACCGCAGATTATTCTTTCCGAAAGTATTTATATAGTACTTGCTCAGATTGGAATTTCCACGTTTACGGTTGCGCCATTTTCTCGATTTAAATTGTGACGATTGCAAATAATTATCTGGAAATCCCCGGAATGCCAGTCAGTGTGCGGCAGCAGCGGAAATTGTACCAGCAGCATAGGAGCGCGATCAGAAGACACCATAATGGCGTGGCTCCAGCTCCAACTTTGTGAAGCTTGTCATAATCTCAGGAGCCTTTTTAGTGCGTGTGTAAAGTGTTATATGGCCTTGTTACTATCATTCGCAGTACTTAACTCTGCCAAGTTGAGCGCAAACGGGACTAGCGAGCCGTTAAATTAAAAAAAGGGTAGTGTTGACTTGGTATCCCGCCAAAGTAATCCTAATAAGATTTTTCGAATAATAGAAACGCTACGATAACAATACATAGTAGTACAATACTATGTTAAATTGATTAAAACATAGATAAATAAACCACTCGATCAAAGAAAAAAGGTACATATCTACCTTATCGCTACAAAATCCTCATTACTTTAATCTCTCTTCCTATACCAATATCCTAATCTCAAAACTGTTTTAAATGGCTATTCATATAATGCATATACGTCTTAAAAAAAACGACATATTCCTACAATAAATGGCCCTTTACGACATATTAAATCCTTCCAATATTTTTTTATACTCGTATTACGTACAGTATTTCGTATATTTATCTAATTATCTGTCATAGTTAATCTCGATGTTAAGCTGTTTCGTCTCCGCCGGTCTTAAATCGGCGGCGAATTGACAGTTGGAACGTTAAGCTGTGATTGATTAATTAATTAGGAAATAAATAAGTCGAAACGCGTAAAATAAATCGCCTTTGATAGTGAATACAATACGCGCGCCTCAAGCTTATTGGTTGTAATATAGGAAAATTATTGGAATTGTTACAGTTGAGAGGTGGAATTTTTTAGTGGGTCAGTGCTGTCAAGATTTCTTATTTATTGAGTCTCCAGATAACGTATATCGTTCTGGCTAAGATTAGCTGGAATAAACCCAAAACACAATGGTTTCTTGATTACGCTGTTAGGATCAACGAAACGTTTGATACCTTATTCAACTATCAGAATTGCCGTGATGGCTGATTCTTGTTTTTCGAGAATCGAACGAGAGACCAAATAATCTTTAATCAAACTGGACCACATTCAAAGTAACACATTGAAGGTTTGGTAAAATATAAAACAGTTGCAACAACAACTATTTATTAACAAAATGAAGAAGAATTAATAGGAAAAAATTGGATAAAGAGCAATGGCAACAAAAACAAATTTTTAAAAATATATGCGCTGGACAAGAGAAGAGAAACACAGATTGTTTATGATACGCTTGAAGATGACGTGCGCGTAAACAAGTATTAGATTGAAACCTTTAATTGATTGAAATTCATTAGGGATACTAAGAATTGAAGTATGTAATAAAAAAAATCCCAACGCATCACTTTTACGATGACGAGTGAAATTTTAAAACGATTTGATGGCTTTTTATTTTTAGGCCGCTATCTATAAATATATAGCATCTGGTCACGATTATTACCCTATATATAGTCTATATAGTACATGAAGCTGGTATTGTACGCGTGCTGTAATAATAAATACGTTGGCTATAGTTGTAATTAAAAGATTTATGTGTAATATATAGTACTCAACATATAACTGCCTATTAAGTTAAAAGCGTTTATTGTGCGATGATATGTCACGCTCCCGTAATTGAGTGTATAAATTACTAGGCAACGTATTATTCAAATCGCTACGATATTACGTAAGGACTCGATAAATCGACGTACACAAAATTATTTGAAACGTAGGTGGAAAACACTTCTTCCACTGTATACCACACAAAATATATATATTTAATAAATTTAGAGCAGATGCTTCGGGAATTCGTGAAGTTCCAGGCAACGAAACGTCGCCATAGTTGACGATTATAGACGGGGGACGTAGGAGATCAATCCACCTATTCCATTGGTCAGGAGCTTACACGGAAATCCTGCGCTGCTCCTTTGCATTAAAGTTTGAAACTAGTAATCGGTCAATAAAATCTCGTTATTCATCGTGGTGCTGACGATAAATAACAGTGGATTTGGAAATAAGAAATTTCAACGCCCGTATTGATAGTATTCCAGTAAATTATTTTGCGTATCACTATAGGCGCTCGTTAAACCATGGAAAAGAATGGGAATTTCAAAAACCGACAAGAAGGTCCTCTTGGTCACTCTGTATTGGCGGACCTGTTAGTGCAAAACGAACACATAGTCCCTCTTCTGTGTTACAGGCATTCTACCATTTTACCCCGTAGTCATTGCTATCATTATTGAAGCATGCAGCGTACGTCCAGTTAATCAGTTTTAATTTCTACAATTGTCCATGAGTACCATCTAAATTTTGAGGGAAACCAATAAATATCATTAATTGAAATTAAGAATGGAAAGGGTGATGATGATGAATCACTGCTTGGGAAACATCATTGATGAAATAAACGGATAGGATTACAGAAAAATATTTTTTTGTATGCATTCGATTTTTTTATCTTATCCCATTTTATATCACGTGCTTTTTCAATAACACGCCAAACAGATTAACAACCCAACACTGCTGCTAAAACTTATAAACATACACGCAGCCTATCTAAATTATCTTCCATAAAACGTTCAAATACATTATAAATTTAACCTGTATGAGATGCGTAAGAACCATGATATAACTATGGAGATACACCTAATTGAAGTACACACAAATATTTGATGAGAAAACGTTTACTTTTCAAATAATGGTGACTAATAGTAATCTGGGCCGAAAAACAGTTAAACGAGCATCAAATAAGTTATCTAAACAACTAATATAATTTATAATGTTACTCCTGGCAATTTGGATTCTTCTTCAAACAAGATAGTTGCCGAAATTTTTAGTAATTTTTTTTTTTTTTTAATACGCCGAACCACCAATATATACAGCAATTAAAACTATACAACCCTTAAATTGTTGTAGTATTTTCTTAGAATTTTATCAATGATCAACTTAATGGTTTGCTTACCATATTGCATTGGTCTAGTTTGTTTAGCGGTAGGTACGAGAGCCAGATGTTTTTGCAGGAATACCTGTTACAGTCCGATACATTTAAATGCATTTAAATACATTTAAATTTTGTGAAAAAAATGGATATTTTTTATAACTTAATTTTATGACAATACCGACGCCTTTACATCTAAAAAAACATCAACGGCTTGAGCTATTTATCTTAAAAGGCAGGCATATCAAAGATATGAAAAATATCGATTCCGGAATTATTTCCCATAATTTGATCACAGCACGGAGGGAGGCTTGTGGCAATTGTTGTAATGAAATGCTCATACGTAGCAACATCGTAACAGGTGACGAAACTTAGATGTCCGCAAACTAGGCAACAATCAACTATTTGGGTGTTCCCGGATAAACCAAATTCGACAAAAGTAGTTCGTTCACCAAGCATTAAAAAAAAGATTAATCTTTCTAGTACTTTATATATGGCAATCGTTGCTTGGGAGGATTAAAGAAGAATTTGTTTGTCAGAAGTCACCGATAAAATCAGGAGATCGTGGCATCATCCTACTTTCACCATGACTGACAGCACTGTCTGTATTCATCTGATTTATCGCCTAACGACTTCTTTCTGCTCTCGAATGTCAAACGAAACGTGTGTGGTGATCGTTTGTTTCCTTTTATAATTATTATGTGCAATTGTTATGATATATTTTTCTATCGAGAATATTCATAAGTTCCTGAACATAGACAAGGTCATGTTTACTACGCGATACTGAAATTAAATTCTTCGAATTCTTTGCGATATTAATCTGTTGGGCGACAAAAAAAATGTTCATTCACAAAGCAAAAGTTGTTTATGTTTTTCACGGTATTTTTGTACTTTCTAAGAATTTAGTCTCACGATAAATTATTTGTTAAAATTCAATTTTCAATATTGTTTTAAATGCTATTGTTATTAAAACAGAACGGAAAAACCGGTATTCCTTAAATAATCGAAGGATATGGTCTAAAGTCCATTAGTGCCTAACAACATCCATACCTTTCTTTCTGTTAGATTTCTGTTATTATTAGTAGTTCTACACAAACACACACTATCATCTAAAATATTGGCTCACTAGTATCAACTGCAACACCTTTGTTACTTCTATTTTCTCCCATTAACGATGTCTTAAATACAACTGAATGCCTTTGTTTAACAGGTAGCCTTTTTAAATAAACAAGAGATTTTTTTCGAGAGCTTATCGCATTCCAGAGGAATATGTTTAATGAATGCGGTTCCCGGAATTTGTAGAATTATGTGTTTTACTATGCATTTTGTAAATACTCTAGATGCAATGACGATAAAGTATAGTAGTAAGTATAGCAAAATATAAAAGTTAAAATTTCGAAGAGATCCATCGACTAGTATTATTTGGAGAGCTCTTTGAAAGTGAACAAGTTTGAATCGTGGAAAAAGAACAAATTGACCAGTGATTCGACTCATTTTTTTTTTCTTTTTTTGGAGGGGAAAACGTGTTCAGATTAAAGAGAAGTTTAAGTTAAGGACGAAACCGCCTTCGTAGGATTGCTTGCGAGTTTGATTTGTAAATGCAACGTTAACTAATTACTGAAAGATAAAGACTTGTTCAAAAACAGCATAGCTTGAGTAATTTTGGATCTTGAAATTGATACGCTCAATTGCTTTTTACATTTACGTTTATAGATGAAACAATAGCACAAGTTATCTCACGAAACATGACAATTTTATCGATTATTCATTAATAATCTTGACGTAACAATACAATTACGCACGAGTGTGAAATTAACTGGTTTTTTTAAACATTAAATTGTAAATCCAACATCTGTAATTGGAATTCTAACTGATATACAATTACCGGATTGTTAAGTAACAATAATTCTAACATAAATTACCACAATTAACCTTAGATTTTTTTTCATAGTTTACGAAGATACATATCTAAACAGCTTAATAAATCAATCAACTAAACAATCTGATTTCCTGTTATTTGCAAACCGATAAAATGCATATTTAAGAACAAAGATACAAACAGATTTGTTTAATTATGTAATACTCAATACGCCCTAATATTCTTCAAAAAAAATAATTTTGTTTAAATAAAACGAAAATGCCAAACAGATGCTGAAAGTAGTATCAAGTTTTTCATCTATTTTCTTCCAATTTAATATTACCATTTTCCACGCTATGTTATTTCTAGCCGATCACGTTTTGTGACTATTCGACATTACCAAATTCAGACACAGCTGTTCTTTAGAAACAATCCAGCGCAATGTGGTTTAGAAAGAGCAAGAGATTACTCCTTCAAACCGTAAAGATAAAGCAGCACCGGTGAAGCAAAATGCATCATGCGCGATAATTTGATGTATAAATTCAGCTTTTGTGCTGTGATGCAACTAAAGAAGTTAAAACAATAGAAACAGATCGATTTTTTTAGACAAATATGGCGTTTTCTCCCAAACTTAGCAGCGTATCATCATTGTGGAACTGTAAATGTAATCAAAATAGCCGTTATTAAATTTAAAAAATACACGCTGTATAAAGCTCATCTATTATTGATTACATTTTCCTAATTCTTCTTGCATGTGCTTTCGTTATAAACCTCGCGATTCCTACAGTTTGTAAATCGTATGTGAAAAGTGTTGCTCCTATGACCTTGCTACCTTCACCCTCTTGCCCTAACGGCTGAAAATTGCGAGTAATTATTCCCTAATGTGCGGATTCACCAGAAAAATTTGGCGATTAACGCTGGTGAAACTCCAGCGAAGCATCAAATTCTGCCATGGGCATAAGCAGGTACTGACTTCGTTCACAAGGTCCTTCTTAGATCGTTACTTGCGATAGTTTACAATCAATTCAGTTAATTTCTTTTTCATTAGCATTAATATCAGTTACTGTTTCTCCCTTTCATTTAACTTTTCAAAAATTAAACAACAAAAAGGAGGCGTGGGCAAATACATTCATTGACAATAATTGCCACTTTTTTTATGTTGCTATTGCTTCACCTCGGTCTGATTTAGTTTGTAAATCAAGGTCTTCGTCACAGTTTTGTTTTCCAATATTATTCATCCATTTTAAAGAGAAATTTCTATATTTATCTACATGACAATTACAGGATAAGGGATATGTATGTAGATAGTTACCTAAGACGCCCTATTTTTATCGAATTCTAAAAAAAGATAATTTAAGGTGGTTCAATACGAATTAATGTCTAACCATCGTGAGAACGTTGCTTAAAAAAAATAAAACAGAATTGATGTGTTCAGATTATTGCTCTCGATGGAGTGTGCACCTTGTCTGTCATTTTTACTTTAATTTTTTATCTGAACAAGTACTGAAGTGTAGGTTCGAGTGTGACGGATTGCTTTTACAAATCAATTACTTTCCTTAAACGGTACATCGAATAGAGAGTATTGTTTTCAACATATCGCAGCCTCTAACTGAGATTAAATGTAATTTGCAAATCAGTTCCTACAGATAATTCTTTTTTTAGCACTTTGGCACTCGGGAAATATTTCTTTAACTTGCAGCAATAATTCTTGCATTTTTCTATGAATTGAAGATGCTGATCTTGGCGTCTACTGAGTTGCCTCAAAACATTCCGTCATATCCAAAATTAGAGAAGACACATAACATTTCGCTATGCTTCTGAAAGTACAGGTTTGGGAACAAAGTTTACTTGACAACATCTCAAAATGACATTTCCAAGAGGGCCCGGAGTCCAAGGATCCAACCCGGGAACATCGCTTCAGAAGAACAGGTAAGAATGTTAGACGCATCTTTCCATTTCGATCTGATCGTCCTTCCGTAACTATCACTGGCAGGCACATTTCGGCATCTTCTTGAAAAAATTGCTCTCAACAAATCGCTGCTTACGACACTCGTAGTAAATTAATTTTTATTCAGGTTGAGAGTAATTTTAATTTCTCGTATTATTGATGGTGCATTGCGTGATCCTATAATTCCATTCAGATAATGTAGCATTACTAAAATTTGCTTCTTCCGTAATTAGTTATCTTTCTGTTTTTATTATCGATTTGGATTTTTAACATTGACTTTAACTAATATCGATTATTTCTTTAACAATAGACTCAACGTTGCTGCACCGCAACGCTATCGCAGTGTACATCCGCAAAAACTAATTATTCCCTTTTTATCAACAAAATACATGTAAGTTAGACACAGTTAATCACCCATCTTCTACCATCTTAACATTATTATAATCATTTAACTAATACTGATGTATACATATCAAAGGATCAAAGTAGGTTACGTAAAAAGTTCACATATTATGCAGAGAGTTAACCATAAAACAAGTTTCATGTGTCTGTTAGCAATTTTACTACGTTTCAATGCAGGTATGAAGTTTTTTACGCAAAATTTATGGTCGAAAGTAGAGAGACAACTCCGTCGTGTATTGTAGGAGTTTTTATGAACATCTACCGGTATAGAAATCGTATCTGCGAAGATGGAAATGGCTTGTCCATAGGAGAATATTATGCCTTGATGCGATGAGTGTATACATACATCTTTGCGCAGAATTGATTGGATCTGTTGAAAGTTTTTTATCAAGTGTCTATTAAAATCTTTACTAGGTAAATATACGGAGTATATTCTCATGACCTATTGTAGTAAACGGAAGAGCTGCGTAATGGAGAACAAAGGAAAATAGGGACCACGTACTGAAAAAACATACCGATACAAAGGTGGACAACAAAAATAATACCATTTCGCGGCAAATAAGATTTCAAAATGTTGACAAGGTTACTAACGTGATGTGTGGATCTACACATCACGTTATACGAACTAAGGAGAGCTAAGAATTTTTGATAATTACCCATTCCGACTAATGAGTTAATAGCATATTGTACGTTGTTTTGATGTCGCAATAATGGAAAAATGCCAAGGATGGTTCTATAGTACTTCTTCAAATATTTAAATTCCAAGCATATTATTGTATTTACCCGCTATTTACATGTTTCTGTCGTCAAACCGTGAAACAAATTATTTCAAAGAATTTTGAAGGACAATGCGATGAATCACCATCGGCAATAGTTTCGCTAAAATTTTACAGGGTAAGAAAGTATTTAGTTAGTTCTCATAAAATGATCAAGTTATACGAGGGATCACTGGTGACCGAGATCAGTTCATATTCGAGGGTTACTGGAAATGAAGTGTTAATTCAATGTTTTTCTCCTTCAAATATTTGTTTGACGTGTTATGTGAGAGCTAGGCGTTGTCTTGATGGAGAATGACAAATTATTATCAGTATTAACCGTTCTTCGATAATTCAACGCGATGCTTGCGGCATGTCCAGTACAACAAATAAGAAATAAGTAATCCACTTCGTGAAAATGATTCATGAAGAAGCAATATTCAAATAGTTCATCATTATAACTTAGTTTCTGGCTTAAACGAGTATATCCAAGTTTCCTCATTTCATCAAATTTTTTTTAGCATCTTTTTACATCAATTGGCACGAACCTTTCTTTGTACTTTTACTTTTGCCTAAATGTCGATGCAAAATCGTAAAAAAATGTACTGCGGTTTTCGATATGCGTAAGGAAGCCGCTATCTCACGATAAGCTACACGTCGATTCTCTTAACATGTTCGCACAGCATCGAAGTTCTTTTGGAACAACAACCGATTTTTGTCGACCTTCACGAAATTCACTGACGGAAGCGCGCCTACAACGAAACTGCAACCGGTTGCAAAGAGCCTTTTTTGATGGTGTGCTTCATTACTAAATGTTGAACAAAGCGACACAAGGTGTTGTGTTAGGCTCCTGCTAAAAATCGTAAAAAATTATCCGACGAAAACCTTCATGTGAAATTTTTAAACCGCTTTTATTTCTTATTAAATCTCTGCTTTATCATTACTTAAATTGATATTAAACGGTACGACGCACGATAGAGAAAGGTCACCGCGAACATAAAGCAAAAGAAACATTCTGAAACAGGAACCTCAATTAATACATTTGTTTTTTTCTAAAGTAGAATATAGCACAGATTCACCAACAACAAATGAACAAGAGCCTTTTTCAGGAAAATCCTTAGTTTTAACGTAGATGTTTCTATTATCTCGAGCACGAGGATATCTTCATTATTTTTGTCAAATTCCCGCATTATTTATGTTAAAATTATGCGTGTTTCTAGAAATATTGTGGAAGGTTACCATTGACTAAATATTTTGAATCCATGTTAATTATAAATGCTGAAAAGTACGCCTTTGCGTCACTAAAAAACTTTGAACTGCATATATTTTTCTTTTATTTAGTAGTTTGTGCGACTACTAAGCAAACCAGTTGAAAAAAGAAAAGTAAATAAATTAAGTCTACGTAAATAAATTCTTAAACATGTACATATGTACGGGATGCGTTCGTTGTGGTATTTTGAATAATTTCGAGCAGGAATTCCTTGAATTACCGATAATAAATCCTTTCATTGTTTACGATCGAAGTTTTCATATAACAAAAGAATAATAGTGAATATTTTGAAGGGAACATCTAATTTAGTAGATCTTCAAATGTTAACGTATATATTTTCAATTAAAAATTTAATTTATCGCCAATTCTACGTAGCAAATGAACGCCACCACCGCGTTTGCACGCTCAGATATGTGTAAAATATGTTACATCTAGGTTACTTTCACAACTTTAACCTGTTGAATATCGCCACATAAAATGTGCGGATTCAAAAAAAAATCGTCTCGTGCGTTATACGTACAATCAATGTCAAAAAGAATATGAAATTCATGTAAACACTAATCTGGAGCAGTTGGAATTGATGATGTAGTAATATCTAGCAAAGATTAGCCTATGAAGCTTAAACAGTTTCAGGAGGAATTAATATTTCGTATTAAAAAGTTACTACATTAACAATTGTTTGAATAATTAAAACGTTCTATATTAAATTATCATAAATTAATTAAACAATGTTTCTTATAAAAATGTAGGTTTCCACGGACAGAGTCTGTTGACTCACTCATTTTCATCACGCGCTCATTTTCTATTATTTATTTTGGGATAGGGAAATACATTCACGAACGTACAACCTCCTGGAGTCGGGGTAATATGATGTAACGCTACAAGAGCCGTAAGCTTTGTAGGTCAAGTTTTAGCTGCTTTAGAGGTACCTATTCAATTCTTTTTGAATCTGGCTGTATCTGCTCGACACTTATAGAACATACCTACACGCAACACCGTATTTGTTTTTATTTTTTCATGGGTTTTGTATTGTTTATTGCGCGAATAATTTAGTTAATAAGATTATTTTTTTTTATTCATACCGAACTGGAATGAATTTTTATTCGTTAATTAATTAACTTTACAAGGTTATTAAGCAGCTCATGCAGGTATGAATTTATGGAAATTTAGTCACCTTTATGCGTATTTATCCGCTTTAAAACGAGCAACGGGTAAATTTAGTCGGTGCTTTGTTCACTTAAACATGCAAATAAAAACATAAATAAACTGAGATTTATGTTTCTATAATTTAGAAAATATGTCTGCTAGCGTTTAAGTGACAAAACTTATTCAATAAGTAGACTGACAAGTTTAAAATTAGAAAGTGAATAAGTGAGGAGGCGAAGACGGCAATTTAAAATCTATAAGTTAAAACCCGATCGTGTTCAATAATTACCCTATTAGGCGATGATATCTTGGAGCAATTTCGAAGCGATTGCTCAAAGTAAATATAAGACTTCTAGAAAACTGTTAAGCGAAGCAAACAATAATAGGAGACAACAACTTCTTATCGATGAAATGATATCAACAAAGTAGGGGTCCTGATAGCGCTGTATGATTAGATTGTCCCTTATTAGATGTTTTCTTTGAAGTCGTAAAATAAAATTCCATAAATACAGAAAATATGAAAAGCCTCATTGAGTATTATACGTCTTGAGATAATTACAAAACGATTTGTGTCGAAATAATGACAAATTAGAAGTATGCTATGAACTTAGCTTCGATCTAATGAATAAAGTAAATATCTGACAAATAAAACGACTATCTAGATAACGATTTAGATCATACTCTAAACTGTTCTCGTTAATTTTGAAGTCACAGTAACAATATTAAAAAATATTTTTTTTTTTTTTAGTAACTTTATAAAATACGTTTCGAAAAGGGTGACACTCACTAAAAGTACCATTAAGTTATAACTAGTACAGCATCAGAACAGAAAATACAAGCCCAAACGTATAAGATATTTGACCAAAATCAGTTCTTGAGAAGCGTACTCATATGATTTGATAGCGAGCGACTCTTGGATCTTACGTGGACTTAAAAAACATCTGTAAAGGACAAAATTTTCGTCTGAGGAAAAAACCGATACAACCAATCATCGGTGCTTTGCAGGTATTCCAAAAGAAGGCCTTTAAGAAACTGAAGGAGAGAACGATCAAATGTTTAACTTTTTCTGCCGTCGATAAAATTAGTTTTGCTTTTGTATTTTTACAGATTCGTAACAGTTGTTCTAATTGCAATTTTATGATAACCATTATGAATCCCTAAAAATATACGTCTCCCTCTTCTAATCTCGGGCCATTTCTATGTGATAGCGAGATATCACATCCTTTATAGAAAATATTCGGACTATTGCGGAATGCAAGAATGATGGTGTCCTATCCAAAAACAAGTTAAATTGTCAATTTAATATTCGTTTCAAAAATTATTTTGCCAAACCTTTGAGTCACGCTGTAGACATTTTATATATTTATTCTTTAATAACATCTTACCATATGATATTATTGAAGAGGTAAACAATCACCGTTCGTGTATATCTGGTCGCATAATTTCAAATTTATTGCCTGCTGTATTTTTCTACCAACATAGGAAATGAAACGTTGCATCAAACATGGTAACGCCAAGAGAGGGACGTTATTAAATATTTCTTCAGAATATCTAAATACGGTTTTGTCAAATATGCCAGACTTCAAAGTTAGAAAAATGAAGAAAATTCGAAGCGGTCTTTTGTAATTTTTGAATAAACAACAATTGCGAAAGCCTGTATCTCACTACGAAGCATTTAAAGATATTTCAAATTTGAAACGCCATCGTTAAAGTTAAATACTCATAAATACATTATCGTAGATTGAAAACTAGACCTTTGCAAAGTGAAAGCAATTTTAATTTCAAATATAATAAATCTGTAGCAATAAAAATAATTAACAATTCCAACGTGCAATAAACAATTTTCATTTAAATATAAGCTTTTTAAGATTTACAATTTCTCGGCTGATTCCAATATGGTTTTATGGGCACCAATCCCGGAGGCCGGGAGTTTAATTTAATTGTTTTTATCGTGATAATTTATTACGTTGAGATAAGGTAGAAAAATAAAAAAAAAAATAAAACCTTACAGCGATAATCTCAGAGTGTCTCCTTTCATTCTGTTTAGGATTGGAGCGGTTTTCTGGATCCCTCGATGCCGTTTTCGATCTCTTCGATACTCAGGTAAAGTAGTTGGTTGGTTCCAGAACACTTTTCGAATAGAAAATCGAGAAAGAATAGTTTTTTTTTTCTTACTGTGAATAAATCACCACTGTGTCTCACCGGCCAACTGCAGGCAATAAGTATTTTCAACTATTTAAGAACCTATTCCGATCGGGCTGTCTTTTTCAATTCCAAACGCGAGCCGCGTCTACATTGGGAATCACGTGGGCAATGACGTCCGATCGGAGCCTCCAATCCTACCGTTCTTGGCTTGCTTGATGTTATCGTTAATTCTCGTTACTTATCGGCAACCTGAGCTTTTTGTAGTTGTATAGAAGGGTGAACCCGACCATAATCTTTACATATTTCCCTTTCTACCGTTTCTGTAACCGCCCGATTTTATTGCACGATTCTGCCATGCAAATATGTTAATATTGTAAATTTTATTCCCGTTTCAATAGCTGAGCAAACCCGGTGCTTCTCTAATCTCCTCTAATTTATTTATCGTAGATGATATTCTTTTTTTTCTTCACGGCTAGCAAATACGCCTAACACATGTGACGGCGTGGCTTACCTTTCACGTGATTTTCCGCTTACTTCATTCCGGCAAAACGCATATAATATAACAAAATATTTGCTAATATCTGTACTTGATAACGTTGGTGCTCCGGCTATCTACAAACCGCGTCATAATCTGGCAGGCCTCGTGACTATCCGCGGCAGGCATTTGTTTCAACCGTCGTCGCGCTCGTTTGCCCGGCGGATTAAGCGTTCTGCACGGAGTTTGTTGCTATCTCCGGGGTTACCGGATTTTTCCGGTCGAGAGGAGCGATTTTCCGGGAGCTGGTGAAATGTAATCTAGACGATAGGATTGATGCTTAGGACAGATTGGAGGTCTTGTTTAATTGTGAAAAACACGTGATCTTGGGACGCAAAGAAAAAAATTGACGCAATAAAATCCTAGACGTATTTTAAACATAAGAGGAAGGAATTATATTTGAAAATACTAAAACTTTATATAACGATAATGGCGGAAAGGTGAAATTGTGCGAATGAGACAATGTTCTAAATTTCAGGCATTAAATAAAAAAAAAACTTAAATAATCTTCATTATGTTAAAACAAAGTAAACTAGGCTAACAGATAAACAAACCATTCAAAAGGCGAAGACCGTCAATCCTTTTATTAAGTAGATTTTATCAACCATCACAATACACTCGGACCATTTTTGTCAGGTTCCATTCCATAAGAATGTTTTTTTTTTGCTGATGTACAATCAAAAACAGGATTATTTTTTATGTGCAATCTCAAAAATAAAGATTTAAAAATCTAGGTTCCAAAACATTGTTTACGAACAATTATTATGATAGCCTCTTTCGTGAGCTTTATTGCTCCTTATAAATATTAAAATTAAACAATTTTAAAGATTAAAAACAAGACGGTAAGCCTTGGTAATTTCCTACCACTACATTGACTTTTTCTCGTTAGAGAGTTTGATGGCAATAGGTATTTCGAATTTCAAACTTGGTCCTGATGTACAATTGCTAAAAATTAATACTTGACTTGATAAAGGTTTATTTATAGACGTAATGAAAGATACTAAACGAATCTTAGATAATTTCCAATTTTGTCATGTTCACTTGCATTATTGTCTGAGATTGTCTTCCAAATTTAACATGATCTCATTACTTTACTTGTCGTTATCTAAAGAATGTTGAAATACGAACTTTGGCAAGATCGCTCGCGTAATTTCAAGAAATTCAAACCGTTTATTTTAATTTTACGATAATGAGCTAACAACTTTATATTGTGGTTAACGATTCACATGCAACATTGTTAACTATCTTTTTCAATATAAAATGGTTTAACAATCTTAAACCATTCTAATGAGGATTATATACTTTAACCAAAAAAGTAAAAAAAAATGCTCACCTTACAGCCCTGGTCTAGCGATCAATTAACCGCCTCTGGTTCAAATAATCGTTTCTGGTTACATTAAAATACAATAATTCATTTTCCAATTACTAAATTATATGTACAACAGAATTAACATTAAGCTTATGTTAATCCGTGGTTGATTATTTAAATGCACTTCAGAGTTAATCACGGGCTTCGCATTAAGAAGAATACATTGCAAATGCATACATACAACAATGTTTAAAAATTCTAATGCCAATTTAAAATCACGATTTATTATCAAATTTGGCCATAATATAATAATGATGTGCATATTTCTTTTCTTTGAAAAATATAATAAAGTAATGTTATCGTAATTGCTTTATCGTGTATAAAGTTGCTGAAAAGAATATAAAAAGAAAATATTAATTAGGGTCACCATACGTTTCTGCGCATTCCCATTAGTACTTAAAGTGTACTTGATGATGTACTTCAACAGATAATGTAATTGTTTCTTATTTTTAATGGTAATGATAACGTTAACACAATTGATTTGACGATTCATTTTTTAACCTATTCTGGATCGTTTCAGATAATCTTAATTGACATTTTCTTACCTCCTCTGTAAGTATCGAGTTTTTTTTTTGTGACGGCTTCTCCAGAGACGACGTATTTCCAGGTATCGCAACTTGTGCATAAAAGTATTAATAATAAAAAAAAACGAATAAAATTCGTTTTTTTATTGTTAATACTTTTTTTTCCTGTGGCCAATATAAAAGAGTAAAGAGAAAAGAGAGTACTTGATAAAAATAATGTATTCACGACATCATGTGAGCTATTGTGACGATTTCAAGATTATTGGATCTACAGTTAAGTTACACCAAAAATAAACATTTATACTCTTCGAAATACTTCTTTGATTGTTTTTTAAATAATTTTAAATCTCTTACATTAAATTTCTAATTAGACTTTTCAAAAGTATGTCTGCTGTCTATTTCTTTACTAATTGGCCGTGGCTGACGTTGGTTTACAATGTAAATTTAAAGAGCTCGATTTCAAATGTTGTGTTATTTACAAGAAAAAATACATTAAAAATACATGTACTGTGTATTAAACACCCTGTATAATTTATGCTAAAATGTATTCATGTTTTGGATTATCTGAAGATATTCGATGATTGAAAATAAAGCTATAAATATCTCGATATCTGTTAGAAATAAACACATGAAGTCCGTTTCACCTTGTATACTTCAATGGATCTTTTTACAGATCAATTTTTTTGTACCGTGCAATTTTCACTAAAACATGCTTAGCAACAAGTTCCGTATGAAGAAATTACAACTGCTGCATGAATTTAATCAACCACAGATGTGTGGAATTATCCCAAACGCTAAGAATAAAATAATAACGTTCAAAGAAATACCCTAATTGGTACCATTCAGCTACTTCTCAAGGTTCATGCATTGAATTTTATTTTCTGCGCGCCGCATTTGGGGTATTTCTTAGAAAAGGTGAAAGGTCTGACTCCATCTGTATGAATGGAAAAATAAAAGCTGGAATGTTTTTATTTTTGATACAACCAGGTAAAATTCACTCCTTCATTCTACTTTAATGTCACTGCATTAAATTCTGGTGCTATTTCAATGAATTACTCACAAAACTGGACTTTACCTTTCTCAGAAACATCTGACGTAAAACCTGAATCGATGACGTAGGTACTTCATTTCTTAAACCGTTTCTTTAAAACTATTAGGTTAGATTTATTTTCACATATTGCCACACGATACGCACATGTTTGACTAAGCCGTTTCACAATCGTTAGTCTCTCGACAGGTGGATTTCTACCGCTGCAACAGTTGCGTGAACGCGGAAATCCCTTTAGGAATATACCATCAAGATTCTGAAACGCTACATGCGGTTTGGTTTTTTTCGAAAATTGTTGTATAAAAATTTAGAAAATATGCTATTAGACAACATTAACATTTTTAACCAGGTGTGAATTTCTTCGAAATACGAGGTAAATGTAGAAAAAAATAATTATTTTTTTTATGATGGAAACATACAACCGTGTCTACCTTAGTACGTAGGCGGAGGATAATTCCTTCCCAATTCAGAGAAAAAGTGTTTACATATACTTGAACAAATTCTGCTCAAAGGATAGGTTTAAATTTGGCAAAATCCTTGGCGTTTGTTGTGAACCAGAAGAGGAACAGAATTTGTGGCAAATTCTGTTCTTTTTTTCCCTCCAGCGACATTCTCGAGACTACTTTGAATCTTGTACGTTGATATATGTTACACGAAGCCATATTAGATTTTGACGACATCAGAAAGAACCTTTTTCGGATTTCAACCATGAATAACGTATTAACAAAAGCCTTCGTTATATATATCATCAGCACATTATTCAGGGAACGATTTATCTTCTACTCACGCATACATTGGGTGATGCTGTAATAAGTGCACGCATAATAAGTTTGGATTTCTAAGAAATATTGCTCAACATTTCGTAAGAGCCTAAAGCTTCTGAATGTTAATATAGATATAGTTGTATTGAGAACATTATAAATGTAAGTTTCTTATGACGTATTGGTACATAATTATAATCTAAACTAGATTTTGACTTTACCTTTAACTAGATTTAAATAAAATCATGATTTGTTGTCCGTAATCTACACCGAGACCATCCAAAAAGGTCTCAAGTTAACAAAAAGAATTCCAAGAACTTGAAGTTAATATTTGTGAAATTTTTAACAATTTTTGGGACCGCTATTAAATTTAATTAACATCATTTTACGGATAGAGTTCAACGATCAACGGAATATTCGTGTTTGTTGCAGATTACATGATTTAGAAATCGAGACGTAGAAGATGTTAATTGCTTTTTCTCAAGTTGTTCCTCTTATTGTAGGATAAATAATGACGAGTTCATTTTATTTTGACATTGAGCCCGAGACGATATAAGAGAGTAAAAGAAAAAATGGTTCGGTCGATATGTAACATATTTTAAGAAGTTATCTTAAAATAACAGTTTAATGAAAAGAATTTCTTTCACAATATCATATGTGGGGATGATGCAGATCATTGAAATAATAATAATTCGCCCGTGACGTAGTATATAAGCCTTGAACCTTGCTGTAACATCAAAAGAACTAAGATTAAATGTCATTTTCACGTTTCTCTGCCATAGTGCCCAAAATACATTCAAATTCAATTTTAATGAGTTCACCAATGTTGCCGATTTTCATCGTTATAAATAGTGGCGAATATTCTCCCCGCTGATATTTTTGGTAGCGTTGGTTTTTACGGAAGAAATATCGAAAAGACACCCAATAATATAAAATATAAAACAAAAAACAAATTACCTGCAGCTCCAAGCGTTTCTAGAGAGAGAGCCTACATAGGTTATGGGAGAGGAGAAACAGTAATCGCCAACCTTTGTTGTAAACGTTGCTTGCGAAATTAGTTGGCTTTATCAATCTGCATCGACGAAATAACGAAATTATGTTGTGGTCGGACTTAGCTGCAACTCATTATGATGCAGAAACAATACAAAGGTTGGATATACTTGATAACAATCATTATTATATACTTGATTTTGGTCATTTCAACTTCTAATTAATTTAAATGAAAGGATAGTGCTTTCTAATGTGATGTGTAACCAGTAACACAGCCTATATTATCAGATAATCCACTAAAGTTCGCAAAATTTTAAACGTCTCTTTGAGCTCGTTTCCATACTCGTCGTTATCTGTTCCTTCTTTGCGCACTTTAATAGAACGACATTTTATAGAAACGTGCGGCCAGCATTAATGAGGTGTTGTGGTAAATATAACTTAATATCTCGTTAGTTTCTATTGTTTAGCATCTAATTAATGCGGAACCTTTTACAATATTTGAGCAACACGTTTATAAAATTTCGTAAATTCAGTATATTTCTTCGATAACAGCTGTAACATGAGGTGTCTTAATCGCTCTTACAGGGCAAACACAGCTGTTTTTCAAATTCAAGTAAATAAAAAATACGAACTATACACATATCATATACGTATGTACACATGCATTTCGAAAAGAGGTTCATCACCCCATACGATGCTCAATACTTCGCTAGTTTTTATGAGTTAATCTTCCATAAAACGTTTTATGATCTCTGTGGTTAGAATATTTACACATTACATAAAACTAGTGTACAACCTCGTCAATTCCAACTTTAATTTAGTAATAAGGCAATTAATTCTATAATTGTCCCTTGAACAAATAGGAGTACATTTATTATGGTGCATGGATGTATGTGTAAGGTTATATATAACAAAAATACGTGAATTTGAACTTTGTTATAAAATCATATACAGAGTATCGCAAAGCACTGAATAGAGAACCAGCGACCTATTTTACAATTCTTTCTAGAAATAAATCGATGTAATATGATTTGGATAAACTTTTACGGGATTTAAATTATATCCTTGGCTCTATTTAGATATGGTATGAAAGCGGCTTCAAAATATACGGGGTGTTCGGTATTAAACATGAAACTTTACTAAATTCAAGCGCCAGAAATTTCATTTTTCATATATTTTTTCTCTATCGACGTTATATCTCTGACGATGAACATTTGTAATGTTTCTAATGTTAGTATTGTTCGGCTACCATGACAACACTAACCAAAACAGTCAAATACCAGTTTTGCATTTGGAAATTACATACATCCAAATGGTTTTTGGTATCAATATCACGATAACGTCAAAACCAAACTAACACGGACGACCTTAGAGTGGTGACTTAAATTTTCAAACCTACACAAAAAAAAGAGCTAACAAGACAAGTATATGCTGCGCTAAACTGATCGACAATGTCCACAACCGAGAACATATCGTTAATTTGATGCTTAAAATTTGATTACTGGAATCATTATCTTTTTTCTTTTCAGCCAAAATATAATACTTTAACGAAAGTTCGTAGTCGTCGAGGCTTTGGCCTCTAAGCTCTACCATAACAAAGATGCATTTTAAATCGCCATCTCGTCGAAGTTTTATAAAAAAAAGTGCCGGCGACCCTGAATATACTCGACAAACCATAGGGCTCCTGCAATGGGCCCAAATGTTTAATTACGTTGGATCGCGAATTAGTGCAAATGAACGGCTGTCGGCTATCATGATAACCAAACAGTGCCAATACCAGAAATCGCTTGGACGCCATGTGCACATGAAGGAGACGCGCCTAACCGTCATATCTTTGTACAGCACTGAATATCTGGCATATTTCCAAAGCATTTCAATACCATGCCTAAGCTTAAGGAGAAATATATTTAGGCTATTGAAAACAAAACTATAAATATCTCGCAATCCGTTAAAAATGAAAAATGAAACCCGCATTATGTTGGTTTGTCTCCCAATTTTACAATGCTAGAAGATTAGAACATCCCGTAGTTTTCCGGTGAAGCTCAAACAGCGGTTAATGTTAGAAGCCAACATTATTTTCGCGACACTCATACTGTAGGCTTTATACGGAATAATGCATCTTTCTATATTTATATTATCAAGCAACTAAACGTGAATAACCTTGCAACGTCTAAGAATCACATGCGAGTCTCTTAGTAACTCGAGCAAACTTAGATCGATACGCTTAAACTTGACCCAAATCGTCGGAAAAAAGAATACTATATTACATCAACCACGTTATCTACGATATCCTTTGTGTGTTCACCACATATTTACACTTCACATTTTATTGTTTAACTATTTAATACACTATTAGGCGATTAAACTAGTAGGTGTCGAAACGGAATGCTACCGAATTTTATATACACGTTTCGTGTACACGTACAAACATCATCAAGATAGTTGTAAAGTTTTACGATAGTTAAAGTTCGCGAATTTCGATTCCAAATTTATTTAACCGTTAAAGCCCACTAATTTGAACTTGACCCGATTATTATAACAGCAATCGCCTTTTATCTTGCATGATGTTTGCCGTCCTATTTATTTATTGCTCCTAGTGTTGCTTGTCCAATGCGCGGGGTTGTTTGATAACTATAAACCGGTTTTACGTAATTGATATTGCAAAGCGAGGAATATTTGCGGAAAGCGCTGTCAATGGTATTGTAAATTTTATTACGCTAGATTTCAAGGAAACCAACGCAAATCGGCAATTACAGCAACTGGATCATCATCATGGATTACGTAATCTAGCAGATACGGCATTCGGTGCTAAAGACATATCGGCACTTCGCAAAATTATCTCAACACTTAGCTACATCAATATGGCAGTTGTTGAAGAAAGTTGAAATGAACTAAAGGGATGCGTCCAAGACAAGATTAAGACGAGGTCAGACTTACATGATGTACGAAAAAACTAAATAGCCTCTATATATTTTAACGTAATTTTGTGTTGTGCCGGATTTATTTTCGAATATTTGAAAAATTATTCAAAAGGATAGGTAATATCTTACGGCTGCGCACTAAATGGGTACGACGCTATACTACCTTAGCGAGCAAAAAAATATGTACAAAACTGTCTATAAACTTCTAAAGGTTGCTTTAAAATGTAAAGAACATCATCTCGAACATTTTTTAATAACCAGGCATAGGCACTTAACTTCTAAATATTTTTTTTTGTTTCTTTGATATTTCTTTTGCCAAAATTGAATATCTTGAGACAATAATGGTGAGTGCACCGAATATATTTAATGCTGCAGTTATAATTATGCGTAATTAGTAAGAGTTAAGCTGCATGTCTAGTGCACCTACATACATACATGAAACAACCGTTACATTGTAAGCGAAATTTAAAACAGTCACATCGTTAATGGTTTGGTATTAGAATAGCACAAATGTTAGAGGAATAATTGAGGCGAAAATAGATATTAATTACTGAAGTGGTGCCATAGTTTTTATCTACTTAGCATCCATGCAAATATAACGTAATGTCAATACTATGCATAAGCAGATTCAAAATACCAGACGTGCGAACAATACGATGAAGATGATGCTATATGAGTCATATAGTTTATCTTGAGAAACGGATTTAATCATAAACTAGGAGCCGTTGGAGCTCTGGTAGTCACAGCTGGGTAGTCACCTCAATTCGTGAACTTTTGTCGTGACTACTGAAGTGTGACTGCGGACGTGTAGGAGTGTTTCTTCTCAATTCTTGTCTTCAGCCAATTCAAATAATTATACATATTTCGCCTCCATGTTTTTTTTTTCTCTTCTTTCGGCGAATGATAATACAGAATCACCTCATCTGCAAAAAAGGTACGATTTCGCTCGCTTGTGTCCTCTCTAGCGATAATGTCGTAATGACATCAACAAAAATTATACAAATTATAAGAACCTTTAACCTTTCTTTAAACAGTTATTAGCTCTAAATACTAAGAACAATCGAATCTACATTAAATTACACAGTACAATCGCCTTCCTGCTTTTTTCCATACATGAATGTAATATTACGCTTTTTTAAGGTAATTGAGTCATTATCCACCCGAGTGATATCATCAAAATTTATTCGACGTACCTGACTAAATTTTTTTATATCGTCGAAAACGTAAATTTATAGAGTGCAATACTCCAAACCGGAAAAAAAGCATGTGACTCGCTATTAGGTAACAGCAAATTCCACATGTTCCATCACATCGTGACCTGGTACTATTTGCGTAGCTATTTTGATATTCCTATTATTATTATTATTATTTCTATTACTATTGCAAATCGGGAATTAAATTAAATTGTTATATTATGCAATGTTTTTCGTATTCAACAACTGTTGTTAATATATAGTTACATTTCTGTTGAAATTAGATGCATTTAGGAAATATCTAAGTGCACTTATTTACATAAGTAATAGTTATTAGCTGTTAGTTCGGACTGTTTTGGTATCAGCCTAGTTTGCCAAATACATGACGTCAATTTGATTATGCTAGAAGGAGATGTAAGTGAATGCGTTAAGTATAACCTATCGATATTATCGATAAATTGCGAAATTAGCATTTTACTTTTTGTTACTTAAAGAAAAAAGAAAAAAACACCTTCAATATTTAATATAAATTAAGTACTAGATCACGTGGAATTCAATGCCAGATACAATCAAAATTAACTAATTGCAAGTGGTGCATTAGGCTACTAATGAATGTGAATCAAGCGACAAATACCCAAACGTGTGTTTGTTACAATGTACTGCTCCTTATTAAAAATACCGAAAGTCGCCCCATAAAAGTATTTTTTTTGCTTATTGCCACATGCGTATACACTTAGGATTCCTCCATAAGATAGGAAGAAAAAAAAAAACTAAAATATTAAGTTGGTCATTTATTAACTTGATATGATTTGTAACATAAATTATCATCACTACTAAAATTTAAATCCGATTTGCTCATTCCTTAGTAATTCTTACGACTTTTCTGTTGAGGAACCCACCAAGAAAGCCTTCAAATGCGCATTTCCCGATTCTTCTCCTCAACGGTTCTCTCTTCTCTTCTCTCCTCAACTCTTCTCTTCCGACTAATTAGCCATTTCCAAAGGGATCTCAAAGAAGAGCACTGTCGCTTTTTGCTAGTCAGTCTGCGTTTTCCTCCGGGTATGTTTCGTAACCTGTGCCGCTCCTGTGTGTTTCGAATGCGTTAAGTGCCGTCGATTACCGTAAAGATCCTGTTCTTTTCTACTAAGCTTTCCAAAAGTTTCCGAGCACATAATGTGATTGAATAAATTTCGCTAGACTAATGAGCTCCCTTTCGATTTGCCCGTTCCGCATATTTACGCGCTCGTTCCGAATTAGTTTCGATATTCGCACGCGGGAAAGATGAGACCATTTAAAGTAACTATTCCCCGTTTTCGCTGTTCTCTTATCGATACGACTATCAAGTGGTAAGTGTTCACAACGGTCGACGCCCTGGGGATTCCGCCTGTTGACACGTAAATGTATCTGCCGATTTCCTTAAAAAAAGTGAAGGAGGATATGATTTTCATGACGAAATCAATGCGAGATTTCGTTTTGGTACAAATATCGTCAAGCAACAAGTCTCTGTAGAAAGAGAATGACACATACTAAACTTCTATTCTATTGAAAAATCTTATGCAAAATTACACATTTTAACCACGCAATCCACAGTATATTAATCATTTTGCCATATTGCTTGGTCACGCTAGTCTAAATTTCGCTCGATCTCTGACGAAAGCAAAAAGAAATATGTAATATGTATGAGTAAACCATTCATTAAGTGCAAATGCAACCTGCAGCGTGTTATATTTTCCTCCGGGTATTTACTGCGTTTTTATTTATATCGTATAATTAGGTACGATGTATGCATATACAAGTAAAGGATTTAATTGTGAAAAAATTCCCTTGATTTAATTGTGGTAGCTGAAACGGAAATGGGACACAAGTACATGTAACGATTTTCAAGGTAACTTTGTATATTGGTGATGCAAGTGAGCAATATTGCATAAATTAATATAAACAAATTATTTTGTTCATATTAATCAGACGTCTGTGAATATTTATATTAGTTATTAAATCATATTTTTTATTAAACATTTCTTCGTCCGGTTCATTTACTTTATTTGCGAAAAGGTTTAAGTCACATAATATGTTTGGAGATTGCAATGAAATTCCCTTATATATCCGATCGTTTGGAGTTTAGCTCGTCGTGGTGTAAAATCCGATTCAAATTTTTATTCATATGCGTTAAGCAACCATGTTTTTACAAAATATATCGTAATTTGTTTCCAATGACTTTTGTTTATGTACTTGTTTCCAGATACCCAAAGTCTGCATTTATTACAGTGTAGATCCGCATTTATAGGCAGTACCTTCGTAAGCTATAATGCCAAAGGATTTTAAAGATTTATTTTTAGAGAGAGGGAACCAATTATAAATGACTTGGACGATGTTTTGAAAGGAGAAGGCAAAAATACTTTTGAAAAGCGCTTGAGATATATCCCACAGCATTTAGGCTATTATATATCCAACCAATCGACTGCTTTGGCATAAGTTAGGACGTTGCCCAAATTAATTCCCAGAATAGCGGCAAGATGAAGCCGCTCGTCGCATATGTAGGTGAAACTCTCTGGAAGCCGATACCCTCCTTTAAACCAAACACTCGATTAAAATATTCTCACGACGACGTTGTTTTGGTTCCATTGTAAGCACCCATTTTGACTGCAGCTTTCCTATGTCCAAATTTTTAAAATGCGTAAACTCGTAAACGTTGAGTCGACAGCCATCCAATACCATTTTGGAGATTTTCTTCAGCATTTCTTTCCGACGCGATTCGTTTCAGCAACCCGTACGGCTTCGTGTAAACTCTATCGTCCAATATTTTATTGTTGTGAACGAAGTGATAGACTCCCCCGTAGTAAAATCTAGCTCGTCTTCTGGGACTGCCATAATAAAAACATACCGTTGACTGGGTCAATTAATATTTTATTGAACGATATCTTTTTCTCCGTGTACCATAAACGTTTTCAACATATCTCCACTTTTTCAATTGTGAGAACGACAATTGTGAGAAACGTTGTATACACTTACCCCTTGTAACTTAAATCTAGTCGTATAAAATGCAATAAATAAGATAAAGACCAAAAATATCTTTCCATCAGTCTTTACATCCAACTGCAAACATTTTTTGTATAGAGATGTTATCGGAGAAGTTCTAACTAATCGCGGAATTTGAGTTGTCGAACAGTGTCACGAGGCTCTTAAATCGGGTCACGAGGCATGGTGTAGTGGATGCATCATCTATGATAATAAAAATCGACGATACGTATTTTTTTTTTTGTTATTGAACATATGCCGACTGTTTACAATTGGTTACTTCAAAAATATTATTGCTGGCGCTTACTATCAATCTTTGCTATCAAATCTGGAGTTGTCAGATTTCTAATATTAGAATAAAAAAAATTAAATAAACCGAGAGCTTTGCTTCTCAAAACAAATCGTTTTTTTTACGTTCGATTTTTGAAGTGACTATTCAATTACTGTCAATTATTGGAGTTAACAAAATATCTGTCTCGAATTTGAGAAATATGCAACCATCGATGGCCTTTCTAGCAACGTTTTGCACTTGTTGAATCTTAAGGTTGTTTCAATTCGGGTAAAAACCGCAGACGTTACGGTACGTTTCACGTGATTCGACAAGCATGTTAGTACCGGAACTTTTGCCAACTAATATAAAATTCACCGTTGACCTCAGCAACTATCAGCAACCCATAGCGATCATGTTTGGTATTTAAAAATATGCCCATTAAATTTCCCAATGCCACTTTAGTTATCAAAATTTTTTCACTTCGCTATAGCTATTGTGGTTTCTAAGATGTCCTCGGCTCTCGCTCTTAGTGAAACACGCAGTATATAATAGACGTATAAAAAAATCAAATATATGTAAAACCAGTTTCGGAATATTATATTTAGGATTTTCAATAAATCTAAAAATAAGTGTTAAAATGTTGAAGGATGAACGTATTTCTGTTATTTCCTTTTTACTCGAGAATATCATTTCTATGATGAGCATATATTTTTTATTAATAAACTGTCCAAAATAAATTAAAGCATTTAAATCGAAATTTACTTTTGTGAAATTATTTGCCGTTCTGGTTTGATCTAAATTAACACCATCAGTAAGTGAGGAAATCAAGCGATGCTGTCGAACGTTTAATCACGTAAAAGGAAAGCTCACAGAAAGGAACATCGCAAATCACTCTGTTTGCCTATTTTATACGCCTGTCGGTTTCGTCATCTCCTCCAATTGATCGCCTTATTTCTCCCATTTGCTTATCGGATAAAGTTAGATAAATATTTGAGGCAAGTTCAGGATTTTGTTATTGTCAATGGGTAAATATATTATTTATCGTCACCTTTGTAAACTAGGAAAAATATACGCATTCAAATCTAAAGTTGATCTAACTAAGGTATTTTGATTATTGTGAAAATTTAGCACATGTGACCCCTTGAAACGTTAACGTCAAGTTAAATATTTTCTATATTCATCAATTTATTTATCTATTTAGGATCATGCCATTTTAACGTGATTAAGTGGATGTTTGCAAGCGTAATATATCTTACATATAAAAGCACACAGCGTTACAATTAATTTTGTTTTACGTAGAAACCCCTAAATTTATGTAAATAACGATAAACGTTTATAAAATAAAATGTACATATGCAGCATGAG
This sequence comes from Oryctes rhinoceros, assembly GCA_020654165.1. Lineage (NCBI taxonomy): Eukaryota > Metazoa > Arthropoda > Insecta > Coleoptera > Scarabaeidae > Oryctes > Oryctes rhinoceros. The sequence goes on along the minus strand of JAIOKQ010000548.1, from coordinate 737,704 downwards.
TAATGTCTATATTGCTAACCTTGTTATCGACGCTAAGGCGTCATGTTGAGATGTATACCATCTTTCGATTGGTGCAAACAGGAAAGCTTACACATCTCCAAGCTAGAGAGAGAAAAGGTACAGTGTCACGTGTAAAGGACTCCCGACGTTTTGTAGAACAGCGCGCTCGCCCTAGAAAATAGAAGTAGTAGGTTCATCCTACCGTTGTCTAATGAAATTGTTATTTCATTAATTACATTTAATTACATCGATAAGATTGTTATTTATTTTTAGAACTGCACAAAGCCCATGTGCCCAGAAAAATGGTCAGTGATACAGCAATAAAAGTTAATTAGTAAAACCCAGCTCCGCCACCAAATATCTGATGAATGTTTCTTTGAAAACATTAGTAGCAAGACCAATTATTAATTTTTAGAGTTTTATTAATGTACACCTTCTAAATCAAATAAACCAAAACAACACAATTAATAATTAGGGAGGACAAAAGCTAGTGAAATCATGCCTTTTTTGCGGCGACTAGACATACTCGTGTCTATTCGTCGCATAAGGGTTTCCCCGAGAGTCGACAAAACACGAGTCTGTCCAGTCGCTATGATTTCACTCGTTTTTGTCCTCTCTATTAATAATGAACGGGGAAATAGTATACTTATGCTTAAATAAGAATTGGCAAATGAATAGCAAATCCTCATCGATGAACCGGTTGCATTATTCCACTCAATGAAGTAGCAAAATTGTATACAGGCAAATTATCATGCCCAAAGCACCATTTTAGTCCCGTTACGCGAACATTTTAGCCGATATAACGGCGCTTCTCTATGAATTCGTGTTATTTTTAGCACTTACATTGTCGCTTTAAAGTACAAGCATATATTTAGCCCGTTCCTTTGTAATTTGAATGAGCGACGTGAGTATTTATTACCAGGACTAACATTAAGGTATTAAGGTGGTAAAAAAATATGAATATTGTTTGCAGAAAATGCTGTAGGTCAAACAAACGATGGATTATATTGCACAAAATTTGTTTTTCCTTTTGCCAGCTCTAAAAATGCGCTTATAACGTTTTTACTAAAGCAGGCTTAATATTTTGTCCTTTCTTTCTGTTAGTTTAAATATATTTTAGCAAAAAACCCTAACAAGAACGACAAATAATTATTATAATTTTGAAGATTTCTAGAGGTTACATCAACTTAAATGTTTTCGCAACGATCGCCTTCTATAACAATTGATATTATATAACATTTACACTATAAACTAAGCCCCTTACGTAAAAAGTTTGTCGTAACAAATATTATCTTTTTATTTGGATAAATTCTATAGTTCTATTGATAACATCAACATTTGCATAAGTTTGGGCAACTGTTAGATTAACAATGGACTTATACATCGTGGAAAACAACGTACATTTATATTTTAAGCTGAGAGTCATAAGTAATGACAAAACTAGCTATCCTTAAGAGCGAACAGTTTGAAAATTGAAATGAGATAATTGTCGTAATTTATTTATTTGTAAGGATAACTCATATCGTTGAAAAAATGCTTTCTTATAAAGTCATGATTGGCTGTGGTTTCCATTAAAAATAATTTTTTTTAATGGATTTTTTTTCTCAAATCAACGCAATAAGCATCGAATGAAAGATCTAGTTAGCTGTTGCATTTTCTCAAAAAAAAAACGAAATGCTCATCGATTCTACTACCGTACTGTGCTGTGGAAAAAACTCAAAACATACGCGACTAGAATTAAATTAGAACGTTGCAACATACTCCGTCCTTTTATTTTTTCGCAATTTGATAATCGTAGTGAAAATGTTTGCTTGCTATCGATATCAAGCAAGACAAACAAGATGTAAAATAAATTGTTTTTCTATAAAAATAATTACTGAAGGAATGTACCTGTCATTGTTTGTTATTTTTTAAGCAAATGCGGTTGATCTAAAAATTATTGTGACTTAAATGCTAATTATTTTTCGTCCAATTCGTTTGCCGGTATATGTGGTAAATAATAAAAAACACACGCAGTTTCACCTTGAATTTTACTTTTGTTTACATATTAAATACAGTTATAACAAATTTGTATATAATTACCAATATAGTGTCTTATATAACACATATAATTAGAGGTATAATAATATGTTTTGCATTAATTTTCGAAAGTAGAAACAAATTAAATTTGGGTCTTGCGACCTAACGTGTTGGATATATGTATACGTCGGTTGCGAATATCTAGAACTGCAGTGCTTTTTTAATTGATGGAATATAGTGACGTCATTTTATAATTTTAAAATTCACAACAAAACAGAATGGTTCGGATTGCGTTCGTATCACTGTTTGGAAAGGACTTTAGAACTAAAGATTTACAGCTAGTCTATAGAACAAGTATACTTGGGCGAAAATACGTGCACTTACCTGGAAGTGGACCAAGAAAAAATTACTGAAAGTGATGAAGTAACCAACTCACAGCAAAAAAAATCGCAACACGAAACATCTTGTCCGTTTCAATTTTGAAGTGTGTGAAATGGAAAATAGGAGACAGAAGTGAGCGAGTGTGATTATGGCGAAACATCACTCCTCAGCGCCAATACAACTAGTATACATGCCAAAAAGTCGAGGAGACCGAAAATCAATATTACAAATCAGCTATTGCACCAGGCCATGCCCCATATAGCGCCAAGGACCTACCATTAAAAGTTGCGAGAGATCATGAAAAACCGGAAAAGCAGCGGTTCTATAAGCAACGGCAGTTAGATTCAGCTAAGGATCAAATGTTGATCGCGACAAACTACGATTCTACGAAACACTATTTTAACAATGGAAATAAGACAGCTGCGAATTAGTTTCAATCAAATTCGCATAAACATACCGATATTGGACGTTGACGATTTAACGCGTTTAACCTGCGAAAAATTAGGAGCCAAACCAACATTTCTTCGATTTCTTTTTTTTCCGGTTAATACGCAGTAAACCGCTAAAAAGTAAAAGAATGCTTTCTAGTCATGGAATAAGTGTGGATTTTCCGTACCTATTCATGCCGATGTTTCACTTTGATTTGACAAAATAAGACATAATGGAAAATTTTATTCTCCACCTTTAAGCGGGTGGAACCACCACTCGTGTTTTGTCGACTATTGAGGAAATCAATAGGCACACAAACCATTTCTCATGAGACGAAGGGACACGAACCCGTCTAATCGCAACAAAAAAGCAACAATTCTATCCGTCTTTGTCCTGTCTATTGAACTGGTTACAATTGCCACTAATTTAATAATCTATAGCATCTGATAAAGATAAAATTATATGCCTATTTTATCTCCTAATTTATTAAAAGAAATGCAAGTAATGAGATAACACTCTCTAGACATCGTGTCTAATTATTTTTGCCACAACTCATCAACGTTAATTCCACGAGATTCTATTGTATAAATTAAAAGCACTTAATTAAAACAAAAACTAATACATAACGTCCCACTTCAGTTTTATACTAGATTTAATGAGAGATCGTATCAATAAATGCATAACAGAATACTTCACATATCGCATTAATGTAGATTCTTACGCAACTATTAAGAAACTATCCGTCATTTATTTTTCAAGCGCTTCAAGGCAACACTGTTATCAACGCAACACACACATATAGGAATTCCTTATTGCTACTGTTTTATGGTTTCGAATTGATTAAAATGAATCATAATACGAATTGCTGAAATTATAGTTTATTTTCTCGAAAGCCAGCTTAATCACTTTTAGTTAATGAGTAACAACAACACGGACAAATATATAAGCGGTCAAAAGAACGTTGAATTGATCAATAATAAAAATTTCATTTCATTTCGTGTATTGTGGTTGAAGTCTTAGCCTGTGTCATGATTACAAATGAACAAATTATATAACATTGTGTACATGTTTATTAATCAGTTAGATTCGCTATAGTCTATCATTTAATAGATTGCTGAATATACAATATTCAGCACGCGCTGTTCTGCACTGCGTTCAACAGGCATCTAGACTGCCTTTTCAAGTAGTCGCAGTCTCACCTCTCCACTTCGACTGGCCTAAAAAGATATCTATTGCGGTGTTATATATTGACATTTTGTCTTGTTTTTATAAGAATTCTATGCAATTCTGTACGGAGATGATAATACATTAACATTGAGCATCTACGTAACAAGCTAATGATCGTCTAGAGTAGTTAGGTCTCTAAGAATAAGCCTCGAAAAAAGTACATTCCCGAATAAATTAGGATACATGTAAATTACATAACGAAAGCGGAATTTAGTAATAAAACTAGCTAAGTAAATATCCAACATATTCGGAAAACAACCAAATATTTAAAATATCCATCAGTTTTTAATAAAGCTCCACATTGTTTACCTTGTTAAACTAAGCAAATAATAAACATGTATACATAGTTCATGTGGAGAATAGTGGACGCAAATACGAGATCTATTTCATCTATTTATTTAACTCATTAAACAATCTTCCGAATAAGAATTTTGTTTTTCAAATGCTTAGGTGTTTGTTTAAATTAAGTCTATTATATGTACAATTCCGGGTCAATAATGAACATTAATTCAATGCTAATATGCTAAGGTTGATTTTAGTTGTTTAATCTGCTACTATTTGAGAAGCTTAATATGCATTTGACCAGCTCATGTAGATGTAAATATATACTATTTAGAAAATCAAACGCGGGACGTCCTATTACATGTATTATTTTCACAATCAATGTTATGTGACAACTGAGAGAAAAATTGTTTTGCAAGTGGTTACAAAATTGTTTATATTTGTTAACGGGTAGATCCTGTAAATGGAGCAAAAAGAACTACGCGTTCTTCTAATTAAGCTACTTATTCCAGCCCTTACTCTTTCCACGATATCGTATTCAGCAAATTCTATCTAGTTCTAGTTCTTCCTATCTATCTTGTTCAACGATTTTTTTCATCCGAGAATCTAATTGTCACGATTCAGTATTGGCGACCTTGTACAAAAGCTAGTCGAGCTCTACGATATTCCACAGATCACTATGGAATCGACTTGGTCTTCTTGACATTAAATTAGCCTCGGCTAGTCGTCAGACTTTCCATCTGTTTACGTGCAAATTTCTTACTTCTTTCGGTCGATTTATCACCTCAACCGAAAGTACATGCCCATTCTTCAAAATACAAGAATCCACAAGTCGATTATTTTATCCAGCTATTGCTTTTCTACGATTTCCTAATATAGATGCTTGGCTGCATCCGTTGAAGCTGAAGACACTTCATACTGCTTTTAATCTAGCTCCAGGGATAAACAGAAGGTACACTGAACACCTTTCATTCCTCGTTTGTTGAAAAAAAAATTGAAAATAAATTCAATAGACTCATATCTTCTTCTACGCTGAAATATGGTCAATTGGCTGAAATATGGTCGATATGGTCAAAATGGCGAATTATTTAATTAACTCGCATCATTCATATATTTACCTACTTGTAATACGCAGCCAATTACATATTACATATACATAGATATTATACATAATCTCGGCCTGTATCTTTTATCTCCATCTAGCAAACTATTACGTTTCCCGTCTCACTTCCTTCGACGAACGTTCGCGCCACGATCGACGATTGCTCCGATATGCGAAACCGCGGGCCCCCTCCCTTGATCTTCGCAGAGCGTAGATGACGTAGTCGAGAAATCAAAGGTCACAGATGGGAATTCCTGCGCAACATTCGTTGTTGACCGTCCGAAAAACGAGATACGGAAGGTTCGTTGTACCGAGCAACTACATCGCGCCGCTCCGGACCGGGTTTTGTTTGTTTATTATGGGCGAGATAGCAACAGGTATATAAGTAGGTGTAGGTAGATTATAAAAGGATCGCGTCACGCACCTGTTTCTGGGGACGAGGATAAATAGACAGTTGAATGAATGACAATCTTATTTGTTATTGAAAAGCTGTTTTCCCCCTTTCTAGGAAATTTTCATTTTTTCTCGTGAAATAATAGATGGATCTGGATCTTCCTTAAACTACTTACCTGTCGATTACCAAATTTGAAAGAAACGTATTGTAGATGCGAGACTGTCCGGGGCGGAACTTACAATTAATCAACGAGATGTTACTTGAAATAACAAGTAGGGCCACACGATTGTCCGAATTTGCCGGACGATTATTAGTAAAACCTAGGGATCTAGACTAAAAAGCAGTAGCCAGCTGCTTTGGAAGTCATTGTTCGTCTGCCATCGCTGAAGCATCGTGCGAATATGGAGACTGTGACTACGGTCCTTAAAATGGAAACATTATGAACGACTCGGTCCGCTAAACAGTGTTGCCATGGGTCTGGCATGGTTCACATGCCGAGTTACCGTGATCATTTGCTTCCCACACAGTTAGCACCGTCTCTGGCGTGGTTTACACCTTGATTTACCGTGCTAACTGTTGCCTATCACTCTCCTGAAGAAGCCCCATACGACTGTGGGCGAAACGTCGAGATTTTATTTTTATTTTAACAAATGCGAAACATGTTTAGTTTCAACACACTCTGGCCGTGGAAGCCTACGTTTTCGTTTAAAATGAATGGTGAAAAGTGATCCGTGAGGAAAACGGGTTGTGTAATGCTTGGTAACACCGCTGCTTGATGGTATGCCAAGAGAACCATAAATGGTAAAGAAAGTTCATTTAAATTGGGTAGGTCAATTAAAGGTTTACGGCACAGTTTTGCAAAAATAAGTGGTGCGAGGAAAAATTCAATTTATCCCTTTATCAATATAGCCCCAAACCCGTCTAGATATACGCAATACGTCGTAATTAAAACATCTTATGTCAACAGTTGCTTCTTCTCTTATTTTATTACTTTAAATATCTTGTAAATTTGTCAAAGATAATTGGAAACTAACAACATAAGTCTTTAAAAAAAATCAATATGCATTAATTCAAACTACATTAGGTAATGGCTTTCCATTCCTTACACTGACTTAAACGTGCATTGATTTTACCAATATGGTAAATGTTACTAATTAAAATAATCATATGGACTACGAAAAAAAAATAAAAATAAAGAAAAAACAAACAAATATCGCTTATAGTTGATAGTACGCTACCGTAGTAAAACGTATGCAGTCCACATACTAAATAAGTTAACCGGTTAAAAGCGGTTCGCCAAGCACAGCCTTGGGCTATCACATGACTGCCTACTTGGCTCAAAATCGTAAAAAAAAAACTGGTTCCGCTGAATAGCTTACTGTGTATCACGTGCATGCAACAGCGAGTTTTGTTGTGCCAATCAACGGCGGCGGGATTGCGGGAAAAACAACGCTCACGGTTAAGTTTATTTGTGATCGCACGCATACAACTATCTATATACAGGGTGTAGATCTTTTGGAATTGTACGGATGGTAGAAAGTCGAATTTTTCGGATAACGTAATTGACTCCTCCAGAACAATGCCGTATATATACAGAACGATCGATAAGTAGTCAAGTACACGAGTCGAGAATTGTAATGTAAATTCTATGTCTTTCGCAAATATATTTCCGCGTAAATGTTGACGGGATTAAATTGGAAAAACGCCTGGACATCGTATCCAAACGCTTTCGAAGTATGCCGGATTTATTGAACACTAAACATTGCCCAGATTGCCCAGAAAGATCCTAATTCTGAAATTTTACCTAAATACGTAGATCCACAGGACGTTGAAGAAAGTTCACGTACAAGATGTTCTACTTAAGAAAACCAAAGTCAGTAATTTTATATTGTGAGGTACTTGTCTCCGAATATTTTTTATTTGTAAACTATTTTTTAAATTTATTCAAGGAAATAGTTATTTGCCTTAGACGCACTAAGTGACCATACCGCACCAACTATTACCGAACATGGATACTTCTCATATCATCCTCGTACATATTGCATGTTATACACATCACGTGCCTTAGGTTGTCATAAAAATAGTATCTACGCTCGCTAATGTATCACTTTTTTATAGCCAGTTCCAAAGTTTCTTGCAATGTTTACCATCTAAACGTTTATATAACATTTTCACACCTGGCATCTTCTTCCTATATGGACACACGGATACAATGGATTTTTATAAAAGGGGGCCCGGATTACAACAATGTACCTCTTTTTAGTTTACACACTTATTGTAAGGATGTTCTTTCGTTTCGTCGGGTTTCTGGAATATTCGCAAAATAACACAGTTAGCAGCGTAAGAACTGTTTGCATATAATTGTGCAGATGCTTCCATTCAGAAATGTGTTCTTAGCGCCACATAAAAGGTATCGACAAAATTATGATCTTATTTGAAAAAGATGCTTGTCATTTGTTCAAACGTACTTCGAACATTTTTTTGTGAAGACCTTCTTTTGTATATCGATCACCTTCAAACCGTTGCTTCAAATTTAATGTATTCGTTTGAACTCTTCACTTCATTATTACAAGATCGCGAATTCTGTTTTGCATAATGCATTTTATCGCGCGTGTAAAGCTACAAGGCGGCTAGAAATTCCTAAAAGGCCATTGTTTACCTTGTTGGAGTATTGAACGTAATTTATGGCTTTAATCACCAACGCAATTGTTTATATATGTATCTCATTGTATCACATTTACATGTTATAAAAATGATATGAAAACTTAATATTCAGTTCGCGTTTACGAAGGGCCTTTTCCGAAGAAACGAATGTAATGTAGGTATTATGCACAACAGAAGGTTAAAATGAAATGAGAATGCGTCGTATAAGTATTTATTGGCATGAATTTCTATTTAAGGCTAAACCTTTTCGGCATTAAGAAATGATCATTTTTGATTAAGGACCGAAGGATCCTTGATAAAATTATTATTTTATATTGTCAAATATGTGTCGATGTTTTTAGTTGATTCGATCACGAAAAGCTTAGTCTATCGCTTAAAATAATAGAAAAAAAAAAAAAAAACAAACAAAAACAAGAATCGTGAATAAATAAGAATTTTAATCATCTAAAGGTTACCAATTAGGTTTTATAATAACCTTAAAAAGAGAATTCCTATCGCATATTTCAATTGATTATAACCTGCAAATACTAAAGAAACAGTTGTAGCAGGGTTTTAGCATCTCGTTAATGTATACAAAACAATCAGTGGCATTCTTTAGAGCAGGACGGGTCGATTCTACTATTATTCGAAATTAACTCCGCCAATAAAGCAGCGTTGCTGACTGTGAACACAAATATTTACTTAACGTCTGACTAAATTCATGAAACCTCGGGCGCTGTGCGCTCCTTGACTTACGTCAATTAGTCTTCCAATTTCATTCTTTTTAAGAAAGCAAAAGTCTTTCTTATTTAGAATCTCCCTGGGGTCATGCGCGTTGTTCTTTGTTTTTGGAGTCTTCCGGTTGCACTCCCCCTCGGTTGGCGATCTGTAACAGACAGAGGTGGTGTTAGTATTTGCGGTCGGCTGAGCTAGACGATACTATAGCGTGTTGAGCTGGTCGTAAGCGGTCCTATGCCTCCGCCTTCCGGTCCACCTGGGGGTGATCGCCCTTTGCAGGGCGGGACTGTCGCTCTTCTTCGTCTTCTCGAAGAAGGCCTTGTTGAGTCTAGCCAGGTATTCTTCCAGCTTCTCGGTATTGGCAAGTATGCAGAGGGTATTTATCCTGGTGTACCGGGGGACCTTCAGGATCATCCTCAAGCAGCGGTTCTGGACCCTGGAGAGGGTAAGGACGTGGGAGAGGGCTGTCGTACACCAGCAAGGGCTGACGTACGTAAGGATAGGGCGGATGTAGGATTTGTAGAGTAGGATCCCGATTTTGGGGTTGAGTCGGGAGCTGTTTAGGACTGGGAAGAGTCGGCTGACCGCTCCTAGCGCCGTTCTGCGTACTCTTCGAGTGTGCTCTGCGAAGGTGAGCTTACTGTCCAGGGTTACTCCCAGATTGACTAAATTCATGACCGAAGAAAGACTTCTTTTATGAGGACCAACCACGTCGAACCGTTGGAATGGCTGCGGATGATACGATCATGATATCGTATTAGCAGACTACCGATTGAGTGAATATTATAGAAATTGTAGGTGCGTAAAACAAGCTACAAAACAATTTAATGCTGGCAAGATGGGTGCCGCATCTGCTGACCATTGATCAGAAAAGAAATCGCCTAAATACCTTCCAAGTAATGTTTGAATATGTTTCAGCGTAGTACGAGAGCGTTCCTGTGCCAACCAAAGTAGTCAGTCGGCAAAGTAGATTCCTTGCTCAGCGAACGTGGTCCAAATAAGGCAAAGATGCTTCCATCAATCGGAAAAGAGGTAGCGACGATGTTTTGAGATTTATGCATTGCGAATCTTAATTGATTATTTGGAGAAGGAAAGAACAATCAGTGCTGATTTCTTGATCGATTCGAGGATCAAGTAAAGAACTAAAAGGAACTCGCATTGCGAATAAAAGTATTATCTATCATAATAATAACGTCTTATCCGACACATCGACAATTACAACAACAAAAGTGGTCTAGTTGCGGCACCAGTTGATGCCCGATCCATCATATGCGCGACATTTGGTCCTATATGACTTCTTTCTTTTCCCAAATTTGAAGAAATGGCCTCGCTGAAAAGGGTTCACGCCAAATGAAGAGGTATTGATAAGGGGTGATTACTTCTTGAGAAAACCGTCACATTAGTAGTTCTCAAACGCCTTTCCCCAACATATAATCTCATAGTTGAAGGCCGCTAGTTCGAACGAAACAATGATACGATGCAGTGAGCGGTTTTTACGTAAGGCATATAACGCCTACGTACCGGGTTGTATTCATATTTTGAGGCAATGTTCTATCTTCGCTTATTTGTTAAGAATGTAATAACGGGACAAATAAAATAACAAAAATTTGTAAACAACCAATTAGCCGCGGTTTATTTATTTCATTTATAGAATTAGGCATTAAACGCAGCTTTTGGGAAACGAAGTATGCCTGAACGCAGGCCGAAATTTTAATGGAATTATCCGGCAATTTAAAAAAGAAACATTCTAAGAAACGCCGGGCGCAATAAATCGTTTTATTTTTTTCTTATAGAACATTATTTACGACGTTGTAATCTCGTTGTCAATAACAGGATAAGCAAGTAACAATACGAACGCTCATGTGACATTTTATTGCATATTATTTTGTTACCTTCTTAAATTCCAGGCCGTACGTATTTGTTCAAGTAGTTTTTTTTTTTTCATTATTTACGGATGACTAAAGCCGCTGCTGCTATTTGAAAATAATTTAGATAACATTTATTACAAAAAAAAGAACAACAATATATCTACAATATACAATACATAACGATTGGTTGTTTGCGAATGTTTGAGATGTTGTAACTTTATATCGCGAATAATTAGCGTTAGGCAAGTTTCTACCACGTTCCGGCTTGATTAGAAATGTTATATTATTTATTAGAAAACGAGCTCTATATATCTGAAATAAATACATTACATGGCACAAACAAAGCAACATAATATCAATAAAAAAATATTGTTCCTTGGTATTGAACGTAATATTTATATTGATCAAACTATTGACGTACAAGGAAGCAAGAGTAAACTCCGGATTCCGGTTTAAACGAAACGTGGTACATTTATAGACCTCTTGATTACAAGAGCAGCGAGGTATAGAAGGTTACATGTGCGGGGCGTAGAACGGCCAAATTGCAACACAGCCCTTCGCTATTTAAAAAAGGGAAATATCTCTATGTATTCTATATAGGTTGTACAACCCATTGTCTTTAACTTATACAACCGAAACTACGCAAAATTATACGTGGGATACGTAATGTGGTGTTTTTGCAAAAATCTAAAAGGTATCTCTGGTACCGACAACGCTAAAATCGCATCTGAAGCTTCCTTATTCGCCCCTAGTCTTGCTTTTCCTTCAAAGAGCGGGGCCCCCGCGTGATCAGTTATCAGTGTTATCACGTTAATAAAATACAGCGATCGGTCAACACGCGTGCTATTAAGCGCGATGGTTATAATAATATACAAAGGAAGATGACGACCAAGTCGAATTTGATTCTATGTTGTCTTGCAATCCCTCACTATTACAGTAATAGGGAAATCCGTCCAAGCACGGTACCGATGTAAATCGCGAAGAATGGCTACCCCTCATATATTATATGGAATTCTCGCCTGTTGAAATCGTCACGCTTCATTGATTCAAAACGAGCCCTATACAAATCTGTGCAGAATGAATTAGCCACCAAACAATGAGACGTAAGAGCAGTAGTAATACCCGCAGCAGCAACGGAAGTCCCGAAGAAGTTCCAGCGGAATATGGTTAAAGCAGATACGACGACGCGGAAATCGAGAAGATAGTACGTCCTAACCATGTCTTGGATTTAAATTATTTTTAACACATGATTTTGAGTATTAATTACTCGTTTTCAAACCACGCCGCTTAATAATAATAATAAAATAATAACAAAGAACATTTAGTTCAAGACACAAGTATCGGTAACCTCCGCACCACACAAGTTTAATTTATTATCATTAATGATGTTTGGTTAATTAAACTTGTGTGGTGCGGAGGTTACCGATATTTTTGTGTTGTTTAAGTATACTACACCACAGTCCTTGCTATCCTTATTGATCTTATTCAAGGTTAAGCTTCGTTTCCTAACAATTCAAATTTATTTAATTAAAATGCTAATTCATCAATTTCAAATTATACCTCCCATCAATTAACTACATACTCTCGTCACAATTAAGAATGCAGATTTACACAAAAACAAACCAATTATAATAAAGATTACTGAAGAAGTTACGCAGTGATATTTCTTACGTGAGAAGATCCAGGTAAATACAAAAATATTTAAATTGCAGTAAACAAACATTTATTCAACAACTACTTTTTCAATAAAGAACGGTAAGACATGGCTAGAAATGATAATAATAGAGAGAATTTCAAATGCTTCCAACAGTCATCGCACGTGCTGACCAGACGCACTTCATTGGGCAAGGTTGCGGTCACGAATAAATGTAAACATCGTTTTTTTTTTCGTAAGCGGAAAGCTTTAGAAGAGCCAATTTTTTCGATGGAGAAAAAGAAATATCATTATTGACATATTGATAATATGTTTGAATCTAATAAACTCCCACATTTAATCTGTACAACAGTTGATATTACTGGAACGCTCAATATTCAATAAATAATGACACGCTTTTATAAACGAATGCCGTGGATAATCGAATTATAAGCAGTTAATGCTATACAATTTACAATTTTTGCATTACGTATATACGTGTATTACAGCTTAATAATGAATGCTATGAACATGCGGCTTTGCTAAACTGCAAACACCTGTATTACCGACAGAGCACGCGAAATTGTTTACGTGAAAAAATAATTTATTTAATACGAAAATAAATCATGGATTCGTTTCATAACAAGAGCAAAACATTACAACAACAAAATTATTACTTTAATACAGTTTACTTTATTAGATATTGAAATGTTTTTTAGTCGGAGACATACTGTGCTATCGGTGGAGCACGCCGAGTTGTCACAACATAAATAAACTAAATAAATTTCAGGCTTCTCAGAGTAATAATAGTGCTTAAGACTTTTAATCAATTGCGTTATTTCCCGCAATTCATTTTAAAAATTGCCTCTAATATGACTAACGATTTTCCCTTTTTTTTATTATTATAAACTTCCTACTTAAATAATGATAACAAGGACTGTGGCGTAGTATGGTAAACAACATGAATGTATCGGTGCACTCCGCGCGACGCAAGTTTAATAGATTAGTTAATCCGAGACTGCCGTAAGGAATCCTAATTCCCAACCAGTGATTAGATCCTATGCTGCTGTTGCGTTCAATTGCGTTCAATCAATCAATATTTTTTTTGTTATTCCCCCGATCTGCTCTATCGACTTGAATATGCTGTGGTACAGAGAGTACAATCGAAGAAGTACCGAGTATGAAGCCATATCGATACGTTTCACATCGTCGGCAAACTAATACTGAGAGCAGTTGCAGTACGCTACAGCAATAAAATTTGTTAAATTAATATTTAAAATGATTAAATAATAAATACCTGAAATACAGCTTTATTAGGTAGCGATGGACGAGCCGCTTCACTTTCCTGTTTAAAATATTTAAGTACAACCACAATTTGTAGATTTCGCTGTTTGTGACCGTCCAACGTAAATATTCGGTTATCGCCGAACATAATTAACGTTAAAGAAAAAGGATTTAATTATATATATTAGTGTTCTTGTATAGGTTAGAATTCGTTCTAGTTGGTTTTGCCAGAATTCGCAAGAGCCAGACGTTTTTCACGTGATTTCACGCGAACACCTGTTGAAATAAAGATATTTTTTATGGACGCCCGGCAAGCGACGAACCAGTATGCGCAGCGTACACAAGGTTCAGTTTCGTACTTCGTACAATACGTATAGCCATACATTAACGCCCTTCGAATGTTGTCGAATAAGGCAGTATTAGTTTGCAAAAAATCGCGAATGGACCCGATGGTAAGCGTCATGGGTCATGGTATAAGAACCGCTCTAAATTTTCTGTTAGACAAATTGCTTTCCATTAGTCATCCAATGAATTTCTGCGCTGGATAATACACAAATGCGCCCTGCTTTTCCTATTACATTTCATTATTACTATTTACTATTTACCGCTATTAAAATCAATATTCACAAAGAAGAAGAACGTTCAAATAACGAAAAAAAAAATACAGCTGACGACGGATTCGAACCGTATACACTTATGGAATATACGTTATATACCCTGTACCGATCGCATTTCTAACCGAGGACGGGGCTCCCTGCGGCTTCAGCTATTATTAATAAAAATTCAGAAATCAGGCAAGGTAAATGTTTAAAACTTGAAAATTAACATTCCAATAGAATAAACTACAATATCGGTATTTCCATATACCATCATACGCTGTATTTTATTGTAAAGTACTTACTTCTGTGATTTGATGAAACCGCAAGACTTCGAATCGGTAAATACTGGTCTGTTATGAAAGCTTGCGAATGTAATCTGGACGCTAATCATGATTTTTCCGAGAATAATACGAATACATATGTGGTTGTGTTACGTTGTATTACATACCATTAAAACAGATTGCCTCTGCTAAAACAATCAATTAAAATTAAAACCGTTAACACTGCCAATTGCGATCATACTTGATAGCTCAAAGTTTATGAGAAATGATATTTCTAATAGACTTTTTTCCTCCGATTTCCCCAACCAAGACTTTTTTTAAAGATCCCGAGAAGATGAATCGATCTAAAGAAAAAGTGGGCGACCCTCTATCTCAAGCGGTCGAGGCGCTAAAACTCGTAGAAGTATTTTCCTGGCGTTTTTAGAAGTTTTCGGGACGTCGCTCAATAAATAAAAAATATTGCACGATGGGAGCTCAATAAATCGATTCTACGAGTTCGTTTTCATAAATAAACGCTTTACCGAAACTTCTGTTGATCGTAGGAGAGCCCCCGGAGGATCCTTCAAGTGAAAAGCAAGAAAAATGAAAGAAAAGCTACTAGCTACAAGCTATATGAAAATATTTTAAGGTGTTCACCGGACATTCTTTGGTTTAAAAAACGCTTAGTTTGCTTAGAAAATCATTAGAAATTTTGAACTAGTTCTGCGGGATTATTAAAAATACATTTTGAAGATTTTACCCCTATTTGAATTCTCCTCAATTTTAAGTTGTACAGATACATGGGCGTCGCCTTAGGGAGGGGAAGGGTGCTAACAGGAAGCTTTTTTTTGTATAGCGCAAAAAAACTAAAGAAGAATAAGATTTACGGTTTACCTGTACACTCTTAAAACAAGATACGGGATAACTTTTCGTGCGGTATAGTCTACTATCATCTATTTCCTCAATAAGAAAAAAATTAACCCGTGACAAACGCACGTCACATAACGGCAATTAAGACGAATTTGGAAATGTGACCAGTGGCTCGTAACAAGTTAATAGCGTTGATAGTGCTCCGATCGTACCCTTGAACTTTTAAATACCGCTCGTCGTTTAAATCAAGCGCGTGACTTGGTGGCTGGCATCAAAACAAATCACATTCCATGACCGTCGCAAAAACATCGGTCGGATGCATTTATTAATTATCTCTTCGCGTGAATTGATTGTGTTGACAATGCTAATATGCTTCTAATTATGGAGACCAATTGTAAATTCAAAAACTTTCGAATCGAATGTTATATTTATAGAAAGAACTATACAAAACATCGTTCTGTTTACAAAAATTGAATATGATTATTTCTGGAGTTAATTAATTTAAAAAAATAAATCAAATTAATTATCCAGCGCCATCTAGGAAGTAATAACTGCGTGATCATGGAGGAACGGGTCTGTTAGTATCAATATCTACTTTACCAGCAATTTAAATTGATTAAAGTTCATAACCTAAGTCCTACTGTTTAACTTTAGAATACTACAGCGCTGCGTTTTGTAAATAAAAAGAATAACATCCGCTAGCCGAGTCTAATAATAGTGAAATTAAATAAAGATGAAAATCAATGAGAAGAATCTGTGTGCGTTCGCCATATCTGCGACGCCCATCGACAAGGAAGGATACCTGAACAAGCGCGGCGAAGTGAACAAGAACTTCCAGAGGAGGTATTTCGTGCTGAAAGGTAATTTACTGTTCTATTTTGATAGGAAAACCGATAAGGAACCCGTCGGCGTTATTATATTAGAGGGCTGTACGATAGGTAAGAAGTTAATTCGATAAAAATTAGCAATCAATATTCTAGCCTTAATGTGATTTAGAGCTGGCCGAAGACGAGGAACAATTCTGCTTTAAAATCGAATTTCACGGCACGAATAATAGGAGTTATGTGCTTGGGGCTGATTCGCAGGAATCAATGGAGCAGTGGATGAAAGCGTTAGCCTGTGCAAGCTACGATTATATGAAGATTATGGTGGCGGATCTGCAACGACAATTAGATGACATAGATGGTAAGCACTCTGATAAAGTCCTTCGATGTAGTACTTGAAGCTTGAATACTTTGTTTAAGCGCTTGAGGCTTTAAAGAATTTTTAAACCAGCTGTAATTCAAAAATACTTACCGCGATGTTAATAATACTACTTCTAAGGCTTCGATTTTAATTAAAAACAAACACATACTCCACTAAGATACAACCATAACTACCGTGGCAGTTACTATAAATGAATTTGATGTTCTCTTGTGGTTAAAGTTATTCCTAATACATATCATAAACATCTGCCTCTTCCTTCCTGTATATGAAAATTCATTGGATTATATTATGTGAAATCAAACAAAGGTTGCTTAATTCTGTAAAGTGAACGGGAAGCGCGTTGTGTTACAAATTTCTATTGTTACATTTACGATGGAAACTTTTAATTTTCATGAGGGTAAGCTGCATTGGTTTTTAATATAATTCTGGCAAAAACCTCAATTCCGTTTTATCCCAAATTCATTATTTTGAACTAAAATTCAAACAATTCATTTACAATATAATGAAAGGTATGGTTTATATTTTGAACAACTTTTGAATAATTGTGCTGCTAGTTTTGGCCAAGATCTTGCGACTGAGGGCGCCGACGGCCCCCACGGGTTACTTAATTTCGTTTATTATAACATTATTTGCAAGTCTTCTCAATTATTCAAATTAATTTTATTTTCTGTGTGCGCGTGTGGACACTTACTTTTGTGTCTTCTTTGATTATCTACTTCCATCGTTAAATAATTGTAAAAATTGGATATTATGGACGAAAGACGATTATAACATTACTAATCGGCAACTGTGAGATTAACTCCAAATAATATAACCGATATCACGCAGCATAGCTACATTTGGGTACTTACTGATTTATATCAGTTACAAAAAAGATATCGTTTTTTTGTCAATTGTTTGCATAGTTCAAAAAATGGGAAAACAGACTTTTATTCACTAAGCATACGTTTTAATAATATCCCTTGGTTATAGGCAACCATTTCTACATCTACAATACCTTTAATAAACAGGCTGTATAAGCAAAACTAGTTCAAAACTTCCAGGCATTCTTTCACAACCGCTAGACACCTACTTTTACTTCATTATGCTATATTGTCTATACCAATAACACGCAGGCAATATTCTAACGATCTTCCATCGTAGTATTGCGCGAATTTAGCGACAATAGCTCTTAAAAATCACCCCGAAAAATTTCCGGCAATATTTCTTTATGAAAAATACGATGTGGAGGGAATCGATCTGCTCTGTTGATCGCGAGTTATTTGATATCCGCGTACGTTTTATTTTTATTTCGATACATCTATGAGAGAATATAGTACGATATCAGCCAGCTTCGAAACGTAAGTGGACTCTCATGTACAGTTATGTTATAACTTTCTCGATTTCAAGCGATGCTGATCTACATCGGGTTTATTGCCGTTGAGATGTGATAAGCACTTTTTTTTTGTTTACGCGATATCTGGTCAAAAGTAAACATTTCGTCTTGGCAATTTGGATCTGTAACGTCAATATTTATACCGCGGTTATTATCTAATCTTATCTCAACTGACTCCTAAGGTTACAATTTCAATTTTTGTAGTCGCGAAAAGCTGCAGATCCAGGAAGTCCCGCGATCTTCATTAAAATTACATTTTCCACGGCGACAATTTATTAGACATAGTTCGCGCTACTCCTTTCAATCTTCCCATGACATATGCAAAAAATTGACAGTTTTTTATTTTAAAATACTTATGAGCAAGTTCTATGTTGATTTGGACGATACCGAAAAACAATGCAACTCTCAATGGTATGTTGCTTTAGAGACCCCCATACCGTTGGCGCAGGCTGCAGGATCGCCGATACCGCCTCCTAGACAGAGGCACAATCCTTTCAATAAGCCGGAGAATGGATCACATCAGCGATCTCACAGTATGAAGTCGGTGACCGGTAAGTTGTTCCATTTTATAATTTTTTTCTATCTATTCATATTTGTTTATCACTTGTAGGTTAATTTCAAATAGTCTAAAACAACATCTACGATTCAGTAGCCTAATTAATAGTATTAAAATAAGTTCAACATTTCACTGGCTTTTTCTTTTTATTTTGTCTATAAATTTACGGTTGTGGGCAAAAAAAAAAAAACGGCCCAATCAGGAGTTCTTCTTTTCTAAAATGTTTACTTTATTTTTGTTCACAACTTGGTATCCAATTTTTTTTTTTTTTAGTTTTCTAAATTCTATCCTTCGATAGCCTACTTAGTCGTAGTTACAATGTTTTCGTTTCCTTTTTTTTGTTTTATCAGCGTATTTTTGAATAATTTGCATTTATTTCACCGTTCAGGCCGGGCAGATGAAAGCAAAAGCAATGATTCCTTACCGAAAGCCAGTATTAGCTTCTGGGAGCTTCACAACTCCTACGGGCGGCCAATTCTTGCGGATTTCAACAGCTGGAAGCACGAACAACGAAAACACCAGGAACGGATGGAGGTGTTGACAGGAAATCTGATAAATCTATAATCGTTTGTTTTATAAAAAGACATCGAAATATGCGTGTAAATAGAGCTGTAGATAATCGTTTACCTTCTTTATATAATTAAGAACTCTTAATTTATTTACCAACAATCTTGCTTATTATCAATAGTATTATGTTAAAAAAATATACATGTAAGGATCTGAAATGAAAAGGTGATTTTTTGTTTATAACATTCGTTATGTGTAGTTTGTAGTGCGGAGTATACCTATGCAATGTAAGTATTCTAATTAATAATTGTGCAATTGTTTATGGTTATTGATTCTAACAATTTCTACAAGTCAAAAAAATTACGAGAGGGCTTCCCTGTTTAAGTTGTCCCCATCATTTGCAAGGTTGGTGTAATCCGACATATCTATCCGTCATCTCGCCTATGACGCGGTAGGCTTGTAATGCCGTCTCTGGTGGGTCTTATTTTTTCCTTTGTTACTTTTAATATTCTCAGACTATTGGTAACTAAACGTTCTTTGCCTCTACACTTGGTGTGTCCTTAATACTTAACATTACAGCCAGGTACACAGGCTTTTTTACTTTCCGCTTCGTACTGTGGAAGAATCGGCATGCTGTTCCATTTATGCTATGGTTTTTTCGTTTTTCCTTTGCTTGCTAGTTTCCCGTGTTTTTTTGCCTTCATCGGCAGAGGTTCGTTTGTTTCTGCACTACATGGTGGCAAGGTATTTTGCATACGCATTTTTCGTTGGTTTATATCGCTCTGTCATCATCGACCCGATGTTCTTAGTTATGGCCGTCTTGCCATATTTACTGCCCATCAACTTGCTTAAATAATAAATTCGGCAACAAACGGCCCATCTCGTCAGAAGACAGCGATGTTGGATGAGGGGAATTTCAGAGCTTCCAAGCGAGGCAACTCAAATTTACTCAATCGCCAAGAATATCAGACACCAAACAAAACTGAAAAGAAGTTTGGGAAAAGAAACCGAAACCCTTGGTCTTGCCACTAGATATTCATAAGTAAAACTCTAATATATGCAAAAGTCTTTTTATTTCAATTTTATGTTTTTTAATCACAATATAAATAGAATAAGAATATATATTATATAATAGTAATATTTGGAACTCAGGGTCTATCACTTTGCGAAACCATTCCTCTAGTTTACAAAGGAAAATACTCGTGCTACCAAAAATCGAAATATAAATAAAAAAAAAATAAAAATAAAAGACGAACAAAATCTCATGCCGCAGACTTTGTTTCTTGTTTTTCTTTTGTTTTTGATAAAAATTATGAAACAGAAGAACAATGATTTTTAGTAGAACACTTTGATATGACAAAATTAAGGAGAAACTTAAACACGTCTTCTTAACGGGCAAACAGTTTTGCTATTTACTTTTTGACGTTGTATCGCGTTTCAACAAAAGCTGGTATTGCTGAAGGATCAATCGATTACCAGGAGATTCTTTTAGCTTGCCGGTACTTCCTTAGGTGACGCAATATCGTTGTTTAATTGTGTACCATCTACGCATTTCCACAGTCCGTAAGTTTTGCCAATATTTGTTTGCCACAATCGTAGGGTGCCATCTTCAGAACCTGATGCGTACAGTTCGCCATCCGGTGAGAATCTAACGCAATGTACTGGGCCAAAATGACCTTTAAACGATTCTGGAACCAAATATCGAAATGTAACGTTTACTATAAATAAATAAATGATTATTGAAGGATAAGTAAAGGAAAAGCATTTGTATTCGTAAAACAATGGGATATTCATAGTTCAACAAATTTATGCCGATGCTTTACGAAGACAAAAATACATATTTAGGATTTGCTTCTCCATTTAGTTAAAAAAAAGTATGGCAACTCCAAAATATGGTTAACTCTATAAAGATCTTACCTATTTCTGTACCGCTAATGTAATCGAACTTGTAAACTTTGAGATCGTCACCGCCCGCTACGAATATACTTTTATCCGGATGTAAAGATGCTGAATTCACGGTTGTTGGAATTGAAAAGTCTTTAATTTTGGTCACTAAATTGTCGGCGTTCAAAAACGTTACAGTATTTGAATGGGCCACCGTTAGGACGGACCCATCTCTTGATACTTCTAAACTGTTGGGGTTCGAAGGAAACTCTAATTTTTGCACTTCCTTTTAAAAAGATGCAGCAAATATTAAAATAATTGCAGAAATCATCGCGTTTCTATACTTACTTTGCCCGAACTTCTATCCCAAATTCTAATAGTCTTGTCGTCTGCGCAAGAAACCAGACATCTATCGTTTCTGAAGAATAAAACATGTCGGATGCCAGCTGTGTGACCATAGAATACATCGGGGCCTGTGAAATAAAACGGAAGACTTTACATAGATCTGTATAGGATAAGAGTCTAGCTCGATCCTTTTACTGTATTCCGCGTAAAATTTGAATAGATCAATAAAGATCTGAGGTTATCAAAAATTTACTCACTAGCTTCCGACTTATGTAAATCGAATATCTTCACCAGCTTCTCGTTACTGCCGGTTGCCAATAA
This sequence comes from Oryctes rhinoceros, assembly GCA_020654165.1. Taxonomy (NCBI): domain Eukaryota; kingdom Metazoa; phylum Arthropoda; class Insecta; order Coleoptera; family Scarabaeidae; genus Oryctes; species Oryctes rhinoceros. The sequence goes on along the minus strand of JAIOKQ010000548.1, from coordinate 715,781 downwards.
AGTGGTGTCCTTCGAGAAGTTAACGCTCTTCACGATGTGGTTGTGCTGAAATGAGTGTAATTCATCGCCCGTTATAGCGTCCCAGACTTTTCCGGTGAAATCGGCTGCGCCGCTGGCAGCTCTAGTCGCTTCGGGATTTAGCGCGACTCCCCATACAGCGCCCTTATGCCCTTCGAAGGTCCCTATCCAATCTCCGGTATCCCCTTGACGCAACATAGGTTTTCCATCTGTAATAAGACCGATAGAAAAAAGCTTTAGAAATTAAAAAAAAAAAACATCACAAGAAGAGATGGCGATTAAGGCAAGGTAAGTATCTACAGAAAATGCCATTTTTTGAACATCAATTAACCTAAAAGCTACAAGAACGTTTAATACGTTGTTTTGTAAAATTTAAATTCTAGCTAGACGCGATACAATTTCGTCAAATACCATAAAAATAATAATTCGGTATCATATTTTACGTAAATTGCAATCATGGGGACGAAGCACTACAGTGCTATGTCGAATTATGCCAAAAGAACAGAAACCGTGCACAAGCGAGATTTTTTCATGCATTTTCGGTGTTACATTTTTCGATTTTAGAGATCAAGTAATCACTCTTGACGGTTAAGAAAAAAAAAATCGTAGTGTTAACATTGATGGTACGAAACTCGCACACAATGACTTTATCTTTTACACAATTTCAGGCCACTCATTATCTAATTAAGAGAATTTTTTGTATCGTTCATCATTTATGCATTTACACAACGTTACTCGTATACATACATAAATAAAGAAAATACTTGTAACTGACAGAAAGTTTACGCAATTGAGACTCGCGTGAACAAAGCTTTATACAATGTAAATAAGCCAGCGAGATTTTAAATCTGACAGTTGCTCTTCTTTCTCTATTTACTAGCCATATCATTTGAAAAAAATCTGTTAAAGTGAAAAGTTAAATCCTTTCGAAAACTTTCTGCATCGTTCCCCTATTTTATTGCGTTTCTAGGTTAATCGGCGTAAGCGCGATCGAGGAAGGTTATGACCACGCCGAATAGAAAGTGACGAAGTCGTTGAGTAAGCAAAACACGAGGAAACCATCGACAAGTCGACCTTAGCAGTTGAATCTTGAGACGGCGATAACAAGGTTGATGCGAGGGTTTTCTTGTACGTAGAATTTAGGCCAAGGTAGATACGTACCAATCGTATCTACCGACTTAATCTTAAGTATCTTAACTATCATGCCTCGTGCTTTCGCGCATCGAGGTACGTTTTTGTCTGCGGTTGCGGAAAAAAGCGCCTAGCTGTACGTAGAAAAACGTTTGAATAGCTCACCTTTGCAAGCCGAAATTAGGAAGTATCCGCTATCCGTTACGGAACTGAAGTCCAGGTGTACAACGGGCCGGGTGTGCCCGCTACAAGTCAACGGGGTTTGTCGTAAATTTGCCATTTTCGCGAACGAAATCGAATGCAACGCACATCACTTGAGTTCGCTATCGAACTGGCGAGAACTTTGACAGGTACTCGCTACGAAACAAGGTGAAGTTGGCGCGCATGCGTGAAGGTGAACGCGCGCGAACATAGGCAGGGGTAGGATTCGACCCTACGAATTATACTTTTTTCTTGAAATTTCGGTGTCAAGGATATTTCCTGTTTATCTTACGCTTGTAACCAATTCCTGTATACGTGTACTTCAAAATAAACTCAAGAGCAAACAACTTCCTTAAAACAATGTTCAATTTTACATATTTTTTTTTGAAACCATTTTAGAAACAATTTTTGCTTTATAAATAGAAATTTATCAGCGATATTATAATTATAAATTAAATAACTAATAAAAACAGGATTTTGCTAAAATCTACTAAAATCCTTAATTTATGAGTATTCTTAAATTGCTGAATATTACAGATTTCTGTAATATGTCTCCACCAATCGTGTTTAATTTTAATAACTGTTTCATAGATGGTGCTTGGGTTATTCATCGAAGAATAACTTTTTTCTCATTAATATTTCTTTGATGAATTTAATATTTTTATATTTTCAATTTATTTTAGTGATGTTGTTCGTTGATTATTAATAACACGACTTTTCACTATCTAAACAAACCAATACAAAACGAAAAGATTTTGCTTTTATAATTTAAATTCAATAGTTGTTAAGAGAAAGGTGCGCAAGTCATGAATGCAAGTTTTCGTTTATATTGCTTACGAGTAACATAAACATTTATCCAGCTATCCTATTGAATGCCAATTGCAAATAATTTACATATGCATGGAACTTTCAGTCGCATTCCAGTTATACTAATTTTAATTGTAGGATCCTATTTCTATTCGTTTTTTTTTTTCATATCCAATTCAGGTTGTTAACTGTTTGATTATTTAAATAATTTACCTACATTACACATGTCATTAGCACCTATCAGAATTGTGTCCCCTATATCATTGAATAATGATGCTATAATACAGTTAATATCGTTAAAATGTAGGTAACTAGAGTTTAACTTTATGTAAAAACTGGCAGCTTTAATCCTTGTTCAGATCTACTTTAATAATTTATTTTATTTAGAAGATTAAAAAATATATATCAAATGTGTTACACCAACCCATTCTTACGCTAGGATTTGAAGAAACATTTAAACGATCTATAATATAAAATAATGATAGCAAGGACTGTGGCATTATCGATGATGAGAAGGCAAATCATGCCTGTTTTGCAGTGACCAGACAGACTCGTGTTTTGTCGACTCTTAGGAAAACCAGTAAGCAACACGAACCCTTTCTTACGAGACGAATAGACACGAATCTGTCTAGTCGTTGCAAAAAACGCACGATTTCACTCGCTTTTGTCCTCAACAATGATAAGGACCTTCCTATTCCCGAATTATTATATATACGGATTATTTAATTCAATCTGTGTGATGCGGAGGTTGCTGATAATTGTGATGTTTTGTTCACTGAAATTGATATGCTTTTTAATTAAAGTAACAAACTTACGAATATTATGCTTTATAGCCTTTATACAGTATATGTTTTATATTTCGTGTACGTAGCTTAAAAATAGATTATTCTAAAAAAAAGGACGAGAATAATAAAAAGTGGCATGGCGACCAGTAGGTAAATACTCGTAAACCTTGACGAAATAATTTTATTAATTATAAAAAATATTGAGATAACACTAAACATGATCGAAAATCGCAAACCATACCTTCACTACTGTTGAGTAGAATATTAACAGCTCGATTCAGGTTAGATTTTCTGTGCGACCTCTTCATTTGGGTTATCTTAATGTATTGAAAAATATGCCGTTATCTTTGACTGTGGAAAGTTACGATATCTTCAGCTTCTAACTTCCAACTATTTGTAAATACATTTAAATTTAGTTCGTACATGACCTATTACCTACGTTTATGATATCGGTAACAAACATACCTCTGCGACATCGAAAACGATTTAAACTTTAAATGAGCCTTATCTAATGGTTTATGTAACAACAAGTGCACGTAAATTAAGATATTGGCTAGTCGATAAAACACTAAAAATAAGAGGGGAAATTGTTGACGTTTTGCAAATGTACTTTCCTTTCAATGGTATGTACGCCGAGAAAAATAAGATATTAAAGAAAAGAATAATAATGTGGAAAAAACCAAGCAGTATTTACGAAGCGTTTAGAAAAGCTAATAGCTTAGTCGGCAATTCCGCAGGGGACGTATCTACATTGTTTATAAGGGAACACCGGTAAGTGACACTTACGGATCTAAATGAAACTTTGTGGGTTTATGTGTAAGAATGGGAAATATAAAAAGATATGTTGGACAACTTTTCTCCTAGTTCCCCCTAATTTTTCAAACGTAAAAATTGTTATTCTTGGATTTAATATCTTTAATATCGCAAAGTTAGAGGAAGATTAAGTCATTCATCATTTCTATAACATGTACATAACATAAACATCCGCGTGACAGTGATATTCTCTATTTATCTCAGTTACCTATTTTATAATCAGGGAATTATTGAAGAGTCTAGAGATTAATATATGATGATACCTTCACGAGAAACGATCTAACTTCGTCTGAAAAATATCGAGGATCTCATCCAGTTTCCTTCTCAACACAACAAATCGTTCTGTGTGTAATTAATATGCCGCAAAACTTCCTTGGAACAAAAAAGAAGAAATCAACAACCGCAAAACACCTTGACGATGTGGTTAGAATTGTTAAAGTTTGCTAAGGCCTTCGAAATCCGGTATAAGATCGGATAGTAATTTCCTTGTATCGACATGTGTCGTAGTGTATTGTTTGCTTAAAAGAAAGCAATTAATAACCCAGAACTTGTTTAGAACCAGGCTTGCTAAAGAAAAAATACCCGTTTTTTGTCGGCATACCTTTGTTATCGCCAATCAAATAAATCTCTTCTCATTTATTTGCTCGATCTCGAGGTTTGGGAGATCATTGATCGTTTTTAGCACGTCTAAGACAATAAAACTGGACATTTTTAATGGTATGGAATGCTTTGGAGGTATTTATCATATGAACCAAGACCGGTTCAATAATCTTGAGGAACCGGTGAATGTATTGAGCGATGGACATCATTTTTTAAACGTAATAGCATTAAATCAACTTTGTAAATTCATTATTTGATAACTCCTTAGGTATCCGTATTAATTTACATTTTACCATATTTTTAAACCATTTAAAAAAAATCGATCTTAGGAAGGGGCGAAACTTTAAATGGGATGGAAGAAAATAGACGAACAAACGAGACCGGCGTAATCCTTCCTCTTATACGTTGTGCATTGTATTTTTTTTTTTTTTTTTCGAAGAGTCTCCGCAACGAACGGCATAAAGCTTTGATGTGAAGGGCTACAACCTATTGTGACTGCCGAAATACGACGCCAACTGAGACAGTATTCACTACCTTCCATCGAGGAAGTAAGAGCGAGCCTTGCGACTTAAATAGAGTTAAAATTAAAAGACGTTTACCATAGGAGCATAAGGCTTTTAGGTATGTACGTACAAATTTGATCGTTTCTATATTACTTCATAAATCTATAAAATGCCGATCGTTTATCTCTTCTTGGTGCTGCAATTTCGATAACCGTTAGTGTATCTTCTGCTATATTTCGAAGGCGGCTAATAATCTTGCCATTGGTTTTTATTGCATGATAACGCATCGCGTCGAGGGGAACCTTCCTCCGCCTCGTTTATCTGTCTAGCGGGCCCAGACGAAAGTAGTTACCGCAGTTACATTTGTATTCGCATTTATTTCAAGCTCGTATCCAGTTTGTTTACAATTGAAGTCGGTACTGCTCCGAGAGAAGAGGCTTCTTCTAATAATCGCGGCTTATTATTGTGCGGTGCAGAAGATTTTGAAGATTTTCGGACTTCAATTAAAGGATTTTAATTTTGAATTGAAATAGTAAGTCTCTGCATTTATTTAATATATTTTTTATTCTTGTTTATGCTCTTGTTACTGATGTTGGTGAAGAATTTGCTAATTAGAGATGTTTTAGAGCTATTTTTCTAATTAATTTTTTTAATGTTCCGTTTTTATTGTAAAACACGTGTAAACAAACGTGTGATAACGCTGTTGATGGTGCTATACTTGAAGTATAGCAAGTAATGTTAATATCGTTTAATTGTAATGCAATGATACCACAGTTTGACGTATATCTAATCTATTTGAAGATAAATTTTATCTTCGGCAAGTTGCCTCAACTTAATTTCTTTATCGATTTTTTGTTGTTATTTTTAGGTCTAACAAATTTTTGTTTTTAAAAATATTTCTTGCCAATTTTATTAAAATTTTTTACCAATTCACCAATCTTCAGTAGCCAAAGACATGCTTGTTCCGTTCACAAATTCTTAGTTCGCTGTAGTTTAATCAAGTTTATTTGTAATTTGAACAATTTTTTTGCAAATGCATTTACAATGTTGGCGAATGTATTACATGCGCATGCACATGCCAGGACATGCACTTACAGTTACAGTCGCCGTACGTTTAAAAGTTTTCGTGACATAAAATATAAGATATTAATAAAACAAGCTACCTACATCCATCATGTGTACATGCGCGTTTCGCTGTGTTACGGCTCATCAGTGCACTTCTATGAAGGTGATAGCTTTAACAAAGCTTTCAACAAAATGAATATATCCGAGCAATATAAAAGCGAGAATCGATAATTTAACTTAAAATTAAAAGAAAAAAAGAATATATAGCAATACAGCAATGTTTAAGTAGGCTCATCGTGCAATAAATGTAAACACATAGAAAGAAACAATAAAGAGGCCATAGATCTAGAAAAGTCGGATTTTTTTTTTCAAAGACGCGACCTTTCTTTCAACTTTACGTCACTCTTCGATCCGGCATCATTCACCGCGTTATTAGATGCATATTTGTCGTACGATCAAGTAGCTAGTAACGAACATTTTTATTGTAATATGTAATTTGCATATAGTAACCTTAGAGCAGCGCGCAAGATGTAGATGAAACCGGGTGTAACAAAAAGGAGGATTGCGGAGCATCCGCAAAGTTAAAATAATAGAGCTTGCGGATGAATCAAGGTTTTGGAATGCTACCTATTTGCTAATTTTATGTATAAGCTATAGGTTCAAATGTGCGTGATATTGTTATTATATAACCGTCATAATCATACATATAGAATAATATACAGCGTGTTCATTTTTTCCGCCCGGGGCAACATATTATTATATTCAAATATATGGGATGTTCAGCTTGCGCCATGTTTGGTATTTTGCGTGCAACTGAAACTGAACATTCTGTACACTTTGACGATAATTTTATATTTTGTCTCCGAATATTTTATATTTCGAATCTTCTAAATCTAAATTGCTTAGAGAAGCCAACGCTCTACGCGAACACGCTGTATAGTGATACATATGCACAGTATGTTTCGTATGTGCCTCAAGGTCCCATCGGTGCATCTTTTTCAACACTCGAGAGCTCGATTTTAGCAATTCATCGTCGGTAAGTTATGGATGTAATGTTTGCGTTAAGTGATTCAGAATTCGTTTGTCAAGTGTCTGGGTTTTAGGAACGATCTAGACAGCCGCATCTCGTTTTTAAAGCAAGACGTGCTTTCAAAACCTAATGCTAGTTTTAGCATTAGGTTTTTTCGTCGGGTGAATTTTTTAAATTACACTTCGTCATAGTGCAAAACAAACAAAAAAGCGCCATAAATGATATCCTTTGATGAATTCAACAATACATCCTGTACAATATTCATGGCTGAATTAAATTGAATGATATTTCGTAATTATAATAAAATTTCATATCCACATAATACACAGCGCGTCAGTACCGTACGACAAGTTTGTTGGCTTTTAAATGACCAAGGTTAACGATACTTTTATTAGTGTTGATACTAATAAAACTAGTAAGATTTGAATTAATTAATTATATCAATTAATTGTTATGTAATTAATATTAGATAATGCGTATCGTAAGATTTTTTTCAAAGGTACAATCGTGTTGAGCGCTGATTAGACAAGACAAGAGCTCTTATAAAAAGCTCTTTCCAGTGGTTTTCTAGTTTTTTGAGCTTAAAAACAATGTTGAATCGATCTGGTTCCAGCTTGGATTATGCAGAGGAAAATTCTTCCGATATTCTTCCCGTTGCTAGTGCAGATATTGCTGCTAATACCAAAACAGAGCAAAGCTGGTTTGCTATATCCCAAGGCTTCGGAAACAAGAGAAACCGTGTCTTTGGATGGGATATGGAATTTCGTGGCTAGTCCGTTGACCGATCCGCTCATCGGATTCAGAAATTACTGGTATAAGAGAGACTTGACTACAGTAAGATTTTCTCTTTAAGCTAAAAAAAAAATTCAAGTCTAAATATATCTTCTTGTCAGCAAATTGATAAAGCTATCTTCGCGTATAATTTAGATTTCCTTAAAATTATACCTTGCAGGTGAACGCTGACGTCCATTTAATGCCGGTACCATCTAGTTATAATGACATCACGCAAAATGCGGCTGTCAGAGATCTCTTGGGCATCGCCTGGTACGATCGGACATTCTTTGTTCCGAAATCTTGGAAAGGTCAAAGGGTGTGGTTAAGGTTTTCTTCCGTACATTACGCTGCCCAGATTGTAAGTTTTAAACCGTTCAAACTTGTCCACCTTCGATGTCAATACTATTTTCACGTAGTACGTTAATGGCGAGCTAGCAATGAACCACGAAGTTGGCCATCTTCCGTTCCAAAAAGAGATCACTTGGTTGGTAGGCTTTGGAGAGGAAAATAGGGTGACGGTAGCATGTGATAATACCTTACTGAGCAATACAGTTCCTCAAGGTACTGTAACTCAAGTTGATACGTAAGTAATGGCTGGCTTGTTTATAAATCTATTTGCAACATGTTAAAAACATATTCCTCGTAAAATCTCTTTTTAGAGACAATGGTACAACATATCGCCAAGACTACACGTTCGATTTCTTCAACTATGCTGGCATACATAGACCGGTGACCCTTTACACCACACCTATTTCTTTTATAGATGACATTACCATCAATTCTACTTTAGGAGATAACGGTTATGGTAAGGCAGGATGCTGCAGATAAAACAAAATACGTATAAACTCGTCGTTTAAAGCTATGTCGAAATCTAGGGTATGTCAACTATGATATTAGTGTCGTTCAACCAGATGGTGATTCTGAAGTAACACTCAACATCTCATTGAGAGACAAAGATGGCATAATAGTTGCCATAGCGGAAGGCAAAAGCGGCACCTTGAGCGTGGAATCTCCACGATTATGGTGGCCATACCTGATGGATCCAGAGCCTGGATATCTTTATACTTTGAGGGTAATAAACGTGTTTAAAAGAATTCGCAAGATGTACGCATTACTTTTATTTAGGTGGAACTTCTTTCTCCTATTGGCGATCTTATCGACATTTATCGTCAACCAGTCGGTATTAGAACCTTAACCTGGACCAATACATCCTTTCTCATCAATTACAAACCCGTGTACCTTCACGGCTTCGGTCGGCACGAGGACGCCGACATCAGGGGTAAAGGTTTGGACCTTCCGACAACGCTAAGAGATTACAATTTGATAAAATGGGTGGGTGCCAATGCATATAGAACTTCGCATTATCCCTATGCCGATGAAATCATGGATTTGGCGGATAGATTAGGGATAATGATCATCGATGAATGTCCTAGCGTAAATACAGAGTAATTTTAAATGAAAAGAGTTACTATTAGGTCAATTTTTTTTTAATTTTCAAATAAATTTTAGGTTATTTTCAACATCACTCCTTGAAAACCACAAACGTTCACTAACTGAACTCATTTCGAGAGATAAGAATAGGCCTAGCGTAATAGCGTGGTCCATAGCTAACGAACCGAGGACCCAAACGTACGATTCTGGCATCTATTTTGGGTGAGATCTCTGTTAAAAACCATTGTATATGTTTCTGCATCGATATGTGGCCTTATTCTTTCAGGAAAATAGCAGCACATGTTAGATCATTAGACTTATCAAGACCGATAACCATAGCCTTAGCGAGGAGTGTAAATGAAGATTATGCAGTAAGTATTCTTAACGAAAGTTTTCGAGTTTCACACTCTGGATATTCTGATGTAGGGTCAACACTTGGATATCATCAGTTTTAATCGCTACAACGCTTGGTACCAGAACTCCGGTCGACTTGACATGATTACAAAAAATGTGATCAAAGAAGCTACAGCCTGGCACGAGAAATACAAGAAACCGGTGCTAATGTCAGAATATGGAGCGGATACCATGGAAGGACTTCATATTGTAAGTTAAATCTTGGTTAATGGAGTCTAGAATAAGCGTAAAATACATCTTTTAGTACCCAGACTTCATTTGGTCTGAAGAATTCCAAGTAAAACTGATGTCAAAACATTTCGAAGCATTCGATGCACTTCGTGACACAGGTTTCTTCATCGGCGAGTTCATTTGGAACTTTGCCGATTTCAAAACCGCTCAAAGTATAATATTGATTTATGGAGTAAATGCGCAGAAAAATATTACTCACTTCTTTTCTAGCTTATACGAGAGTTGGTGGTAATAAGAAAGGTATTTTCACGAGGAACAGACAACCCAAAGCTAGTGCCCATCACCTACGACGTAGATACTTAAAATTAGCCAAAGAGCTGTATAATGCCGAATTGCCAGATGACTTGTATGAATATACCTCGAGAACTATCGAGCGTGATGAGCTATAACATAGTGTTTAATAAATTATTGTTGCCTAGCGTAATACTAAATAATAAAATTATTTTTACCAAGCTTGTAATGACACTTCTGGTTTTGTATGGATTGTACACCACACCTTTTGACACGGAGCAACCTACTTTTCGTACAATCTAGCACGTTAATTTACGAAGATCTTTCAAACTACAAATAACATTTTCTTCTATGGAAACATTTCTGTGCTTTCCATGAATCCTGGAACACGTACTTCTTTTTTGAACATTTTTTATTTAGAAATTTAAGGACTATTAAGCCATATTAAAAAAAGTATAGTGTTGCAATAAAAGCAAAAGTTGTAGTAGTTACTGGTACATCTGGCTACAGTAAAAAATACTTCCTCAAATTTTTGCTTTTGGAAGTACAAGTCTATCGTTCAAATAAAATAGTTGCTTCTCATGTTAAGTTATATTTTTCTGTACATCCATAATTATACAGGCTCTGAAAAGGAAGTAGAAGATTCTACTGAAAGTCATCAGAAATACATTGAAGAATCTCCTTTATTAGAAAACTAATTTATATTACTTCAATACCATCATTAACTTAATGAGTTTATGCTAATCTCAGGAAAAAAACTGAATCAACAAATAGTAGTCTAGATGTTCATTGTGTTGCTTCCATCGTCTCTTCATTTTGGATGCAGTTTGGCACCAATTAACAGAATTCCCTTACTCATGACGTTCCCGTTCTAATTGATTTGCTTCAAAAAAGCAAATCTAAGAGTACAACATAGATTACTCGTAAATCTCATCTGTAATTCCTTTTAATAACTCATCTGTAATTCCTTCTGATATAACATCAGAGGTTTCTTCTGGTATTTCAAGCAGAACTAATGGTTCTTCTTCTACTTCTATAATCAAATGTAAAAAATTTAGTTCAGCTGCAGGAATTTGAGGTAGCGAAGGTTTATTGAAGATTAGCAATGTTTCATCATCGAAAATTTCATCGGAAATATCTTCAGTGTAGCTCATAATACCACCAGTATCAACTGCATCAAACATAGTGTTCCAATCACCATCAGGATCACTACCTGTTGTGTTATCAGTTGCAAAATGTTCAAATGTATGTACGACTTCTACCTCTATATTACCCTCCTCGTTAATGCTTTCATCTATAAACTTGATATTGTGGAGATTATACCTCTTCTTGAATTTCTCAAACCAACCCTTGCTAGCAACAAAAGTTGTCTTCCTCTCTTCGAAACCTTCCTCATCTTCTTGTCTATTATTATTCAGTTCATTAAAGATGAGCAAGGCTTGATTTCTTATAGCGCATGTATCCATACTAATTTTATTCCTATTATTGTCCTTGATCCATTCAACTAAGATCTTCTCCATTCTTAATAACGTAGTGTTTCTATAATATTTGGCTAAATCTAAGCTTGTTGGCTCAACTTCTTTTACAGACTTCTTGATAATAGCCGACTTACTTCCAATGGCACGAATTGTTGATGTGCTGAGGTTATAAAATTTAGCGACACTGCTAATCTTTTCACCACTATCCAAGGCTTGAACGATTCTCAATTTAGCAGCCAAACTTAATTTAGTTCTTTTCCTTTTAACTACCTTGTTCGAAGTATTGTTAAGCGTATCCATTTTAGAATAAATTAAAATGTAATTAACAGAAACTAACAGCGAGCAAGCCACAGATGATATGTTATTATATTGATGGGATTGCCAACGGTGTGATTTCAGCAAATAAATGTAGATTGTTGTATTAAATTTCTTTACTTTTACTACGTCCTCTTTTAATATTTGCTATCCTATTTGGGACGATTTGTGTAATTATTTTCCTGAGAACCTAAATTAAATATTTGATATATGAAAACACATTTATACTTAAAGGTTGGTCTTTTATAGCGCTAAATTTAAAATATTTAAATTTTTAAATTTAATTTAAACAAGTCGGTTCACATGTTTAATTGAAAAAAAATATAGAACTATATGTAAATTACAAGATAGTATTTAATTAAATGGTAAGTTTCGTAATATCAATTTCGCTCTAATCTTCGCCAAAACATCAAGACCCATTACAATGACGCGTTTACTCTTGAAACTTTAAACCTAAAAATTAATTAAAGCAACACTTTTCTTTATGTTCTAGTGTTAAACATTGCCTGAAATAAACAATGACGACTGTAGAAGACCGAAAATTTGAAATTTCCAACAAATTGGAAAAGGTAACCTAAGTTTTGCATTATTGTGAAATCGTAGCCGTGTCAAATAATTATTCTTCAAGGAGCAAGCGAATTTAAACTTACTAGTGGAAAGACTAGCTAAAAGCTCGCAAATAACAAACGGAATCGACACGATTTTGAATACCTTCGAGACTAGATTATCACGGTTAGAAGATACTATTTTACCGGTATATAATGAAACTGAGAACCTCCATAAAACCAAACAGAGTATCCTTTCTATTCTTGGTTGTTTCGTCAAATATGCGCTGATGTGTATGTAAATACTTAATTGAAATCTAGATATTGATAAAACGTTGCAATTGCTGGACAATGTGATAAGTTACTATGAAGTTTCATCGAACGTTGAGGATGTGATTGAGAAGGGACCTGGTGTAGTGACTGATGGGGGAATAGATCTGGAAATATATTTGAAGTCTTTGAATCGGTTAGCTAAAGCTCAGAAATATTTCGAAAAGCATATTCCGCAAAGTGTAGAATTAGAAAATGTGGTCAGTTATCGAAACTTAAACTAAAACAAAGGAAATATTATTTTGATGTTTTCAGACGAGTCTTTTTAACAAAGGAAGTGATAAATTAAATGCCGAATTCCGTACAATACTAGATAAACATAACCGGCCGTTATTACCAGTTACTTTATTAAATTTAATCAATAACGATGAAGGTAATACATGGAATCATGTTTCATAGGTAATAGTTCTGAAGAGAGTTGGTTATAGATACTTCTAATGAGGATATTCCAACTTTACCGGCCGTTTTTCCAAGTTCTATTCGTGCAGAGTTAATGACAATGGCCAGCTGGCTCTATGACAATGGTAGGGATGAATATTTGACTGTTTATGGCAAAGTTCGGGGTCATGCAATGATGAAAACACTAACCTCGTTGAAGGCATATCAGAGATCTGTTAGCGGGGGTAGTGTTCATGGTACAGCTGGGTCCCCAATGTTGGTATGCATATCTAATGGCAATTTTTTTGAGTGTCGTAATGCTGAAATAATAGAAATCTGCTTTAACAACATATTTTTAACTTAGAGACCCAAATTCCAAAATCGTCACGAGCCTACACGAAGACCATCTACAAGACGTCTTCAATTCTTTGAAAAGAAAGCAAACCGTATGCTAATTAAAGCTTCACAAACCATAGAACAATCTACAGGATTGAATTTGGGGACAAGACGAGCTTCACATTTAGGTAATAATTACTTTTTTTACAAAATTTTCTTTCAAAATTAAATATTTTTACTAACTGTAAAAATAATTTGGATAAATGGGTTTCAGACATTTCTTATAATGCAGAAGAAATCGATAATGAGCAAGAAATGGAAAATTACCTCGTCTGTGTTGTAGCCCTTCACAAATTAATGCAGATTGAACTTAACGGAATGAAGGGAATCATAGAAGCGACTCATCAGCCCAGGGTCTTCGAACTTATTGTTAAAGAGGCTATGGATTCAATAGTGCAAGATGGAGAAGTGAGATGTTTTTAATTTTTTTAAATTAAAAATAATTTCGTACCATTTTATATTCTTCTATAAAAATTGGCAGAACATAGCTGCCAGAGCTAAACGATGCATTAGCAGACACGATTTCGGTTCCGTATTAGTCATATTCCCCATTCTTAAACAACTGATGGTCCTGAAACCGGAATTTGAAAGAACAGTTGAAGAATGCGATCCTTACGTTAGATCTAAGTTTGAATCCATATTGACCACTTTACATTCAACGGTGAATATTCCATTTTCAATCTAACTTTCATCATAATGCGTCTTTATTTTATAGGGCGTTAAAGCATTAGAAGACTTTATCGAAAGTCTTCGTTCAGACTCAGTAACCCAACTTCCTCCAGATGGGACAGTTCATGAATTAACCAGCAACGTTCTTATGTTTTTAGAACAATTATTAGAATATACAGATACAATAGGCAGAGTCCTGTCCCAAGATCCCAATTACAACATTTATCTGGAGAGAATGAAATCGCACGATAAGAATAAAGCTTTGTTAGGCTTCTATATCAGTAAGTATTATCCTCCTTCAAAATTTATCTTTGACCATCTAAACGTAAATTGTATTTTCTAGAAAAAGTTTTAGTTCAATTGAACCACACTCTTATTAGTAAAAGTGAGCAATACGGTGATCCAGCTTTGAAAGCAATATTTCGGTTGAATAACAACAATTATGTACTGAAATCATTACAAAGGAGCAATTTGTTAGAGTTGTATTTGATTGCGGAGCCAGGGTGCGAAGAATATTATTATAAATCAATACAGGAGCATAAAAATGCTTATTCAACAAGGTGAATAAGCTTGCACTTAGTTGATTCCGCTTTAATTAATTACGTTTGTTGTTTGCAGCTGGAATAAGTTGTTGAATTATATTTCCATTGAAGATTCTCCAATCAATTTCCATGGTGACAAATTAAAGGACAAGGAAAGAGCTTTTATAAAGGAAAAATTTGCGGTATTAGATATTTTTTGTTAATTTTATATGGAATACCAAGATCTATGCACAATGAAAAGCTGACTAATTACACATTTCATATTTTCTTATGTCGTAAAACGTATAAACATATAAAATACAATACTATTATAGAATTTGGGGATATACTGAGTTACAGCAATCTGTGTATCTTTAGGGTTTCAATAAGGAGATTGACGATATAGTCAAAGTTCAGAGAGGTTACTCGATTCCAGATGTTGAACTTCGAGAAAGTTTGAAGAGGGATAACAAAGAGTATATTATTCCAAAATATAATGCCTTCTATAACATGTAAGTGCTAAACTGTTAACAAAGGATACGTTGAATTAATAAAAGTATTTGCGGCAATTAAAACGCTAAAAGGGATCCTAATAAAGATCTTTTTTGAAAATATTTATGTTGGCGAAAATTAACTATTTGAATCAAGCACGTCTTGCGTTTATTTCTTTGATTTAATTCTTCGTCTTAGGCGTATGTTTATAGTGGATCTGCGATATTTAGTGGGTTAACACAACTGATGAATCAGGCTATCCTTTCCGCCACTTATATCTATTGGCCGGTACCGTTGTTCCACTATAAACATATACTCAGAAACTAGTTTCTTGATTCTATTGTTGTTAGTATTTCAATTTTGCCAATACAAGGTGCCTGCCTATTAGCAGTGCTAAGCTCCACAGTATTTCTAGCCGAAATAGTAGCAGTGCTGGAGTCTATTGAAGAATTAGTCCGCCAAACAGATAACTATCGATCCCGTTGCTATCTATTCAGACAATCAAGCAGTAATAAAAGCACTTGACTCTATACAGGCGTAGTGGAAACTGGTGTGGGATTGCATGAATTCGTTCAATAGGTTGGGAAGCCGAACTAAGGTGACCCCGGTCTGGATACCAAGACATGAAGGCCATCAACGGAATCTAAAGCCAGAAGAATTAGTCCGAATAGGCTCGTCAACCACTGGAAAAAATGGGAAAAATAAGAAAACTCAAGACTAGTCGAAGAGGCCAAAAACTGGCCAAGCGATTTCTGATTTCATTTACAGCGGACCTACTAAGCAGATATAGAAAGTCTGTTAGAACAATAATGGGCCTGCTAACAAGACACTGTATGGTCAAGAAGCACATGATCAATCTAGATCTGACAGAAAAACAGCATGTAGAAACTGCCAGGCGGAAGAAAAGGCCGTGCGATTGTACTGGCAGGAGTACGGTTCTCAGAAATGAGCTTAGAGTACCTAAAAGTCAAGGAACCACTCACAAGGCTGCTGAATCTAGCGAAGATGGCAAAGCCAATGTAATCGATCTGATCAGATCTCAAAAGATCACACTGGGAACTTTTCAGATTTGCAGTCGGGGTAGTAATCTAATATTCCAATAAAGATAGTTTCAGAACATTTTTTTGCTAGTCGGTCTATTTGCTCTACTTTTATGGTGTTCCTTCCTGTAAACATTTTTTAAATTTCGCGAACAACCTCCATTGGTAGTGCCGGCAATAGATACCGTATGCATTTCGCCAGGAAATTGCGCTATTGCCGGAATCACTAACCTAAATCTTCCGCGAAATTAAAGAAAAATGTTCATAGGGACATTAGCCACGGTAACTAGGCGTTATATGCACCACTATACCTGGCCAATAAAACTGATAAACGCAACATTCTATTGTTTATTAAATTTCAGGTACGCCGGTACTCCTTTCACCAAAAATCCTGATAAGTACATCAAACATAAACCAGATGAAGTTGCAACATTAATTGATAAGTTCTTCGATGTGGCAGCTTGATTGAAATTATTTAGGAAATTAGTACGTAGGGCGTATATTATGTAATAATTGTAATTTTATAAATAAGTATTATACATATGTAGCATGTTTGTGTCTAATCAATATAAATTAAATTTATTTAACTTATATGTTTCTGGTGATTTTATTTTATCCAGAATGAATTGTTCTTTAATTAAAAGAAGATTTGTTAAACGTGTCTTTACAGATTTTTTCTAGATCATCCTTTACTTCGTATTTTTTCCCTCCTAATTATACAGGACGAGTAAAATTAATTTCGCGGCAAACTTCAAACTGTGCAATCCGCCAACGTTATCACCCCAAAAAACCTACATTTGTGGCGGTATTTTTTAGCGGCAACCAGCGTGCTCAAGCAAGCTACCGCAATTTTATCATTTCCTTAAAACAAACGGTTTTTTTTCTTTAATTTAGTGTCTTATTTTAATTTAAGTTACATTAAGGGTAATAAATATGCCACCGAAAAGGAAAGCTCCGGCTGCCAAAGTACGTATTACATTTTTAAACGGTAGATATTTGGTTTTGCGCTTTAACCTAAATACGTGTGTTACAAACTTTGTAGTATTTTAAGACGAAAAATGTTAGCAAGTAATCTTTATTTATCCATACTTATTTAGAATTCGATCGTCGATGAAGTTGTACAAAATGGCTCGGAACCGACGGATCCTCCAAAAGCGAAGCGTGGGAAGGCGCCGAAACCCGTTGAAAAAACCATCGAGGAGCCCAAAACGACGAGAAGCACCAGAGCACAGGCAGCAGCACTTGCCGTCGTAGAAAGGCAGGTGGTCGAAGAGGAAAGTAAGAAAAAGAAGAAAGGCAAAGGAAAAGCAGCGGAGGAGAAGGTCCCCGAATCTAACATTGGAAAGAAAGCGCCAGCTGCAAAGAAAGGAACGAATGCAAAGAAAAAGGAGACAAAATTCGACGAAGCCGCAACAGCAAAAAAGAAGGCTCCTGCTAGTACGGCAAAGAACAGCACTAAAGCGACTAAAGCTAAAAGTACAAGAGTTGCCAAGAAAGGCGATGGTTTGTGATTTTATTTTGTACCTTGTGTTTAATGTCCAATATATATAGTTTGTTGTAATTTCTTTTTTTTTTTTTTAGTATCTTTATTAAGTCATTGCAAAAGATATAAGGTATAAGATAAAAGAAACTAGTTGGTTTGTGGTAAAATCTAATACGGTTATTTTAATATTAGGGGATTTGCATGCCAATCGTTACCTTTCCTTCAATGAATACTCTCTGCTCGAGCTTATATATACTTTCGGCATTTTACTAACACTATTAGTAGGTTTCGTTATCAGTTTTATCTATGAACTTGTTTATCCAACTAAGATAAGAAAAATAGCGATTTTTTGGGTACATTTATAGTAGAATGCTATTAGATTAGATATAATAGATTATTCAGGTACGTATGTTGAAGTTACACAATTTATGAAGGATTCATTTCTGTTGTTTTTTCAGTTATCACCGTGTTGCCTATCTTAAGGTATTGCTAAATGATGCAAAGAAATTATGTGAAATATCTGAATAAATAACGAAAATATAAAATATTTCTTTTAAGAAATCTAAATCAATTTGTACACACAGAGTCTTTTATTGTAAAAATATGCAATGTTTGAAAAATTTATTTTGATGAATTGATATTTTTGTAGGTTAAGTCTTTCCAGTGCTAGGTACATCGTAGAGTTTTTAGTTTTCGTACTTTTTTCTAAAGAACTTTGTTATTAAAAACAATGTTTATGGCGGCAATAATATGGGAGGCACGATTATTGCCGTTTCCTTTTTTTAAAATAAAATACTGCATACAGTGGCGTGCAAAAGTATAAATGAATATATGAAAGCAAAGTTAGCCATCTTTGATTCTTTATGATTACCCGAGACAAACGATTTGTTTTGTTATACGATAAGCTTGAACTTAATTTATCTTGATATTAGTGTGCTGCACAACGTAAAATTGTACTCACGTATACAGAGTGTTCAGCTTCCGCAGGTGTACAAGTTTAGATTTTCTGAAGGGGACGAGTGCGGTACTGCTGTACACTTGTGAGGAAGTAACGCTCCTAACGTTTTCCAAGAATTCTAACAAAAAAATCTTTGGCTAAATTGTCTTTTTACATCTACACGTATCAGATGTGTTTCAGTTAACCGATTTTTTTGCTCGCCATGGTATCGGGATTATTAAATAGATCATGGATTTTAGTTTTTACACGCCGCTTAGAAATATTAAAATTAACGTTTTCAACCAATCCAATATATTGGAGCAACTATCACAGTTCCATAGCTTTGTTAGGTATGGTATATTTTTAATTTTTGCGTGTTTTCCTTCAACATTCAATTTGCCTTCTAATCGCTTTTTGGCTTTCGTAGATATCCCCGTAACACTTCCGCCTGTGTCTGCCTCACTCGTTCAGTATTTTCTAATCGACATTTTGTCAAAATTCTGAACTTTTATTTTTCTACTAAAATCTAATGTCAAACCGTGATAGTATCATCCCTTGTATATTCACGATTTCATACTGAATTTCTTTGCAGAGAAAATTGAAAAACCGACCACGACCAAGGCAGAAGTATCCAAGAAGAAACCCGACAGGTCAGAATCCGAAGATGAATCGCAAGCGAAGAAATCTCGCGGTAAATCTAAAGGCGAACCATTACTGAACCAGACCGATACTGACTTCTCAGCTATCGACTTCACATGTAGCAAGCAGAACGCTCTAGGGATGCTGCCCAATTTCAAAATTTCTAGTTGGAACGTTGACGGTATTAGAGCGTGGTTGAAGAAAAAAGGTTTGGAGTATGTGGAATACGAGCAGCCGGACATCTTGTGCTTGCAAGAAATTAAATGTGGCAAGGATAACATTCCGGATGAATTCAACAAGTTTATGGACTATAAAACGTATTGGTGTCCAAGTGATAAACGCGGCTATGCTGGGGTAGCAGTTTTTAGTAAAAGAGATCCGCTGTCTTTAGAATACGGCGTTGGAAATGAAGAATTTGATGCCGACGGCCGTTGCATCACCCTAGAATACGCTGAATTCTACTTGGTCAACGTCTACGTACCAAATGCTGGTTAGTGACATCACTTCATTATTGACATTTTTCCAAGGTGTTGTTGCAGGTAGAAAATTGGTGACCCTCCCACAGAGACTTGAATGGAATGCGATTTTCAAGGATTACGTCTTAAAACTCGACGAAAAGAAGCCCGTGATCGTCTGTGGAGACATGAACGTCGCACATAACGAAATTGATCTTGCCAATCCGAAAACTAATAAGAGAAACGCCGGATTTACTCAGGAGGAAAGGGATGGCTTCACAGACTTTCTGGACGATAAATATATCGATACTTACAGGAATCTTTACCCAGATCAGCAAAATGCCTATACCTTTTGGACCTACATGATGAAAGCCCGCGCTAAAAATGTTGGCTGGTAAGTTGGAGCGTTAATTCTTTGAAGTATTTATTGCGGTCAGTGGCCGCTTCTTACTCGAACCATCCAATTACAACCAATTGAAAAAAAGAATAAATAATAATATTGAATGTATAACGTCAATAAGATCGAAGTTAGGAATAGTGAAAAAATAATCTTGGACATAGCGTGTATATTTAAATGTTTTTTATTTTTAACAGGCGCTTGGACTATTTCATCGTCTCGAAACGATTTATGGACCACATATGTGACAACGTCATTCGTACAAATGTATACGGTTCAGATCATTGTCCAATAACTTTACTTTTGAACGTTTGAAATTTATGGATTAGGAGTTTATTAATAAAAAAAGAAAGACATTTTTTTTCCATTCAGCAGTTACGAATATGTTACCTTTACCAGAAGTAGTAGTTAGAGAATATAATCTGTTACTATTCGAAAACTATTACCTGTATAAGTTTTGTTCTTGTTTGTTTTTAATACTTTGTTAATGTACGTCTTTGTTAATGTTAGAGCGTTACGTTTAAGCGTTTTATTTTTTTTGTAGTTCTACGTTTTCTATTCTAGTGTTTTTGCAGTTCACCTGTTTATATTAATCATATGTTGATATCTATTTAATACGCAAACCGTTTGTAATTTATATAAAAAAAGAGTCAAATAAATTGAGTTTGTAATAAATAATTATTGTGCTTTATTGACTGGCATACTTTAGCTTTTTAAAAACGAAATCTTTGGCCTTAATTGGTCGTTAAACTAAGCAAAATCATCTTAATTTCATTATATTTACGCTCAAAAACAGGTTAACTACGGATGGCGAAGGGTAACTCGACGTCGGCATTTTTTTTTTTTTATCCGGAAAATTATAAATTGGGCCGATATAAAAACTTTGCCGCTTACTCAAATCTGGAAACCATAAATTGGTTCAAGAACAGATTAACGTTGAAACGTGCGGAATAAAACTACAATTTTCTAACGAATTTTATTTATAAATTAATGTATGAGAACAGAAAAAATATCACATTCGTTATATTTTATCTATGTTTAATCCCTATTCTCGTGAAGAAGGTACAACAGGTTAGTTCAGTGCTATTGTTATTTATTTCTCCCGGATCCCATCGTGATGGGAGAAGATCTCGCCGAATCTTCAATTTTCGTACATCTCGAATTGAGTCGTTTTTGTTGGAAACAGTATTCGGAAAACACGTCGTAAGATATATACAGCTGTACATCAAACAGTTATATTATACACATTTACCTGATATAATTATCGAAGAAGGTAATTAGCTTCTTTGGTTGATGATTTTCTTTATGTATAGTTTAAAGCTTGTTTTTCGCAAAAGCACCATGTTGGAAGTCATTACTATGACTATATAATTTGTAACCGATAAACCATCATATTTCTAACATTCTTATATATGTACGTATATCTTAAGACCATAATTTCAATAAATATATCCTATTTAATTAGCTGTTTAACAGGTTTAACGGTAATCCTACATTTGCTTTTCACATGTTTCTATATTAGTCATATATACAGCCTACGATACAGCGTATGGCCAACATCACGCACTCGTATATTCAACTAAAAAATAACTTACAATTTACTTTATGTACAACACTTAGATTAATCTAAATTTTTGTTTTAGTTTAAGTAGGTTGTACATAATTTTGCCCATTTACCATGACGTCTAACGTACGTATTGCCTATTCTTGTAATCTAGACAATATTTTAATTTATTTCTCATATACATAAAATTTACAGGATATAGCTCATAATACAATCAAATTCATAATTACGCCCCTTCGTCGTCTACGTCGTCCAAGATGGCGCTCCTATCACCGGAAGAGGATTTCCGCCGCGTTAGAACGCTATGAACGTTAGTCTTCATGGTCGAGCCGAATTTATTCTTCACCGCCTCCGATGTTGTCATCAGGATCGCATAAGTTGATGTCAAATCACCTTCTTTGCTGTGGTGAATGCCATAGAGGAAATAAATCAATATCCCTGGAAGTTTAAGCGCGTTTACCAACGTTAGAAAGCCGGTTGTCTTTCTGAGTTTACCTAAGATCATCCAGACAAAGAATCTCAACCAAGTTAAGACATTCAAGTGGACTATGAATTCCAAATTGCATAGAATGCTCAGCGCTGGTAGGAACGGCACTAAAGGCACTTTGAAACGGAGTCTTTCGGTACTTTGGTAATGAGCTGTTATCACCAGCAAACCTGAAAGGTCGTAAATTTTCTCTTACAAAAGGGATTAATATGCTTTAGTCCTTTGCGAGTACAGTATCAAAGAGTTGCTCGTGGGCGTAGCCAGAGTTTAGTCGAAGGCCTGGCTACGTCCATGAGCATACCAACTTAATTTTTAGCATCGTTAACTCTACTTACATCCACCCATAATAAATACGAAGAATACAACCAAAGCTATCGTCCACCATATTCCATTCTTCAAGTCGGTCGAGGATACCTGAATTAGCACACATAGAGCCCCGGAGAATATGGTATACACGAATACCGCTGTAACTACAGCACAACCTGGCTCGCAATGACCCAGCAAGGGTCCTAACCAGCTGTATTTTGGTCTCAAAGATCCCGTTAGGCACATAACATCCGAACTTGGGGTTGTAGGTTCGGAAGTAGATCCTGACATTTCGGAATTCGGGGTTAAAGCTGATTTAGAAGTGGCTACAGTCGGCCTGTACCTAAGTATGATCACAGAAGCGCTTACTATAGTGTACGCGAGAAGAGTACCGATTGACATGAATTCGACGAGCTTTTCTAAGTCAAATAGCAAGGCTATCAGCGACGTTAACATGCCTGATATGATCAAATTCGTTAGAGGAACTTGCGTTTTCGAATTAATATCACCTAAGAAGCTGAAGAGCAGCCCATCAACTGCCATGGCGTACATACAGCGAGGAAGGGAAAATAGAGAACCGAACAGTGTCGTCGTCATCCCACATATGGCTCCCAGCGATACTACGTACTTCACCCAATGCATCCCGACCCCGGCGAAAGCTTCAGGCAGAGCTGCGTTTGGATTGATCTCGTAGTAAGGTACTAATAAAGTCAGGGCCGCGCAAACTAGAATATACCCCAACGTAACGACTCCCATTGAGATGACGGTTGCCATTGGGATGGAAAATGAAGGATTTTTAGCTTCTTCTCCGGACGTGGCTATGCTGTCGAAGCCGACAAATGCGTAGAAACAAGTGGCTGCTCCAGCTATCACTCCTCCGAATCCGTACGGTAGGAAACCGCCTTTCTGGGAGGTCCAGTTTTCGTCGTTGGAGTAATAAAAGCCTACCACGATAACTAGAGCCATCACGCTTAAATTTACTAGAGTTAAGAAGCTGTTGACGATCGAGGAACCTTTCACGCCGATTCCTAGAAGTAAGGCGTACACTACGCAGACAGCGAACGCCAAGATATCCGGATATTTCCCTAACAGTTGCTCGTGCAATTCACCGGTAAGAGAGATCGTGGTGTTGCTGATCATTCCACCGAATAAAGAGTCTACGTAACCGCTCCACGCTCTAGCTACTGAAGCTGCACCTGTTAAGTAATAAGATTATTTAAATAATAATATTTATGAAATAACAATGGAATTCGAAATTTTTGCTACCCAGAAAAGTGAAATATTGTCTAGTTTTTAAGAATATTTCAGAAACCGGTTGGATGCATTTAAGCGACAGTTCCTCGAGATCTTGTTGCCTTCTTTATATCTCTTAATATAAGTATATATATATATATAGTAATAATCGCAAAATTGCAGACAATATTCTTCCTCAATAGGGTGCAACGGTTTAGTACAAGAGATTGCAATAGACTACGTTACCGATCATATGCTCCAATAGTATATTCCATCCAATAACGAACGCCCAAAACTCCCCAACGCTTATATAGGTGTAGACATAAGCCGATCCAGCTTTAGGTACTCTAGTTCCAAATTCAGCGTAGCATAAGGCCGAAAGAAGGGACGCCAACCCTGCCAGTAGGAAAGATAATATAATGCCGGGTCCGGCTACGTCTCTAGTCACTGTTCCTGCCAAAACGTATATACCAGCTCCAACCATATGTCCGACACCTAGAAAATAACGACGTAAATTTCGATATTGACTACTCGATTTTTACGTTGTTGTAAACAAGCCATTCTTTGCATTCGCTTTGCAGCTTAGGCTATTTTGTAGAATAATGATTTTCCCTAAAATTGAAGTCTTCCCAAAGCATTGTAGAACTTTAAAAAAAACTTGACTAAGAAGCTTGCGTAAAAAAAAAAAAAACATCAAAAAATAATCGCAGCTAGTCTGATCACATCCTCTCTTAAAATGGAATGTAAAACGTAACGTAATACAACATACCTAATAAGGTGATGTCAAAGGTATTCAAACACCGATTTAAAGGTGTCTCCATAACATCCACCGGCAATTGTTTGGTCCGATTCATTTTCGAACACAGACCGGACATGACGTGCCCCAAGATCATTTTCCTCGAACTTGGCATATCGCTGAAAATATATTTTCAAAGCTTATAAGCGTTGAATATTTGCGAAAATAAAAGAATAAATCTAATTTCTTCGGTAATCAAGCTGAGAAGATCAGACTACAACCATACGGTTTGCGAAATACATACATACGTAGAAAATGAAACGTTTCGAACGTACGTATCGATTAAACTTACCGCTTTTATCGCAAATAGAACCCTCTTCTATCGCTTTCCTTCCCAAAGATTATAATATCGAAGGAACGCGGATCCTATTTCCGTAATCTCATTTTAATCAGCGCTCGGCACCAGTTCTGACAGTTTACGGTGAAAATCACCAGCCCCGGTTTTCGATTTGCGCAAGAACGCGAAAAAATCAATATTTTATATTAATAAATACAGAGCGATACGAAAACCAGGTCGCGATTTTATTCTCAAATAAGTAACGGAATTATTATATTAAAAGGACGAGTTGCTTAGTTGAGACTTTGAAGAACAAGTAAAGCTAGAATTGTCCGTTAAAATATAATTTTTATTTATTTCATGTAGATTGTTACAAAAATATTATGATAGGGATATTCGCTAGGTTAATGAGTATTTTAAGGTAAACACAAGAAAATATTGTTATTTTTTTTGGATCGCGATTAAAAACCTTCTAAATGGAATCGATGATCCTGTTTAACCAGATCTGTAGTTAGATTATATTTCTTCAGCAAATCTATTCCATTTATCTATAAAGTAAATAAATATAACAACTTTTAATATGCTTGGTGGAAAAAAGTCAGAAATATCAAGATCTCTTTCGACAATTCCACGTTTTTTTAATTTTTATTTTTTAAATTTTAGGGAAAGAAATGGAGGTTTCGAGTAATTAAAAAATTACGGAAAAACGTATTCGTTACTATCTAATATCTCTGACTTCTGCTATACACAGCTTTAAATGTACTCTGTTGTAGGTACCTTTTTCTTCCTAACATCTTCAAAGTTGTAACTTTTATAGAAGGCGATGCCTTGCATGGTTCTTACAGATCTTAGTCTCCTACTCGGTTCAACTTCCAGGAGTCTTAGTACTAAATCTTTGGAGGCTAGATTTAATTCGATACCTTCTGGTAAGGACACTTTCGGAATGGGCGTAGAATCTCTCGGATCTTCGTCGAAGAACATGTTCGGAAACTGTAAAATTAACGATAGCACGACTTAGTTTCACATATATACATACATATCTCGTATATCGATCACGTGATCGATTGGCAAACTTCGTCGCGTTAAGTTATTTTTTCTTCGTGAGATTCGATCATTTAGATCGAAGTCCGGGAATGGGTAAGACGGATTATGGATGAAACTCAAGTTTACCGAGTGATTCTCCCGTTCCAAAGAAGATGAATCGTCGACTAACGGCCAACTACGCTCTGGACGTTTTTCAAGTTCTTAGAACGTACGAAAAAAATATCGAAAAATCGACGACGTACGATAGAGGAATTGTCTATGGAGTGAGTTGGAGCTCGAGGGATCAGCGCAAGTTCACTAGACCCCTAGCAAATTCACTTTTTAAACGGAATAACCCTTTTACTTGATTTCTATTATTTATTTCCACCGATGGAGAGGGACCTCAAAGAGAAGCTTTTTATCAACGTGACCGAGGTGAAAACTAAAACGAAGAAGTCACTGCCTGACGTAATACGAGAGAAATTTAAAAAATGTTGACAATATGCCTGTAGATCCAAGAATAGAAAGAGGATGCACGTATGGACCCTCTTTCTATATCCAAAGTAGATTAGCAATGTTACATAAAAGAAATTCATTGCGTTGGCGTCCATTTTAATATTTAACAACACACGATCACCAAATCTACAAGTTCCTGTTAATTGAGTCGGCTGAATTGTAGTTTTTTTTTTCTTTTTTTCTGGCGTTTATCTATCTGTAACATTTAACTAAGTATTACAATCGTGTATGACGTGAAAATAGAAAATATGAGAAAAAGATAATAGACAGTAAAAAATAGTGGATATCCATTTGATAGGTTGTTAATAACAAATTTATTGACGCCTCAATATTTGCACATTGTGGGGATAGTTCGAGTAATTGTTAACCCGAAAGGCTCCCAATGCAATCCGCTTCTAAGTTAAGCCTAATCATGAGAGGAAATATACTCGGCCTTTATTGCGTCTCCTTTGAGCCTTTTTAATCGTATCGGTTTTTTTTTTTTTCTTTTTTGTTCGAAAGGAATTTGCGGTATTTGAAAAATGTGCGCGCCTGTTACATTGATCAGCGGCAACGGCGATTGAAAGCTCACGTCGATTATAAACTTTGAAATATTGTCCGTAAAAAGTAATTAAAGTTTAAATTAGAAATTCGCAGACCCGTTAGGTGTTGGTGAGAGCATTGAATGTTTTGTAGTGTTTCTTTAACTACTAACATAAAACAGATCCGTTAGGACGATGTAATAACGCGAAAGGTCTATCTTTCGAAAGTCTTGTACGCGTTTGATTTCATTAAAAAACAGTAGCGACTCGTTGGGAACGCCTAATTATTGGTTTTATTTTCTTTTACCTTAAGTCTTTATCTATAATTTTGGTTGGGCACTCACTATCTTGTGTAGTAGAATCTTGAGAAAGAAGAAAGAGAAGAATCATTTTAATTGTGTCAAACTTTTCGCCTTAAACATAGTGTCAGAAGCGCCATTAAAAATTATATACTTTTCTATGCGTTCTCGGCAACTTCTTGAGGAGATAAGAATGGCTGTCCACGAATTTGTTGTTCATGTGTAACATTCGTAGAAAAATTAAGTCGTTGAGCGATAAATCAGGCAACGAGACACTAATTCGATGTCCTTCTTCTTCAAATAGGGAAATAGTTTACCGTGCCATCAGGAAAGAATAGTAAGCGCAGAAAAAAATGAAATATTTAGCATTTAACCAGGCCTGTGAACAATACATTGAAGAAGAAGTTCACACGGGGAATCATGCGAAAATGGCTTGCACTAACTTGTATTACGGATGAAAGCATCATTAAAGAATCGAGAAACAGCCTTAGCTGCATTTCTTCATATAGGGTACTTTTAATAACAGCTTCCTTGAATCATCGAGCTACCAACAACGAATAGGTAAATGTTTGTAGGTAGATTCCATGGTGGACAAGTGGAAGCAACATTGGGAGTGAGATAATGCACATATTGGTTGTTGTGAGAGGTTAGCTACTGTGAGGGATCATTTCCTCCGTTATGGAACATGGTACTCGACGCACTATCGATCTTGCTAAACAACGCGGATTACGATACCCACAGATACGTTAACTACTTCATTGAAGGGGAACGTCCGTGTCATTTCAGAACTTATGTAGAGAGCATTAAAAATGGTAGAACTATAATGCATTAAGAGGAATCTTGCTATGATAATCCCTTTCACTAAAAGGCGATTTAAAATCTTTAGTTTTCTGCGATGAAACAGTAAACGTTCTTGGGAATAACCCTGGACTCCGAGGAACTGAGATAGCATTCACTTGCTCGAAAAATAGCCGACCATCGGCTGGATACGTTACAAAACCCAATCAAGAGAATTTGACGAGTCTAAGCAGGACTAATGCAATAAGTCGTCTGAACCCTTATCAATCGATCAAAAAAATTTTCAACTATTGATACTAAATATCAATCACTATTAAACTGTAAAAAATAAGCAGCAATAGTGGAAAAAATGAACTCTTTATTAACAGTAATCAGACAATGATTTACATCATTTACGACTGCTACGACTACGCCACTGCTCTCACAAGTTAGTTAGTTTCTACACACATACACATAGGCGCATATAGAAGCCCTAGCTTTCATCTCGACCATCATCTGCGTTTTGTTGTGTTTGTATCTTATTAAAAACGATGTCCGCAAAAACTCGTCAGCTCGAGGTTAAGAAAGGAACAACAAAAACGTAGAAGAAGAAGAAGAAGACGTTATAATCTAAGACTCTCCGCATAGCCGTTGGTGCTTCTGTTGGAACCTGTTTAGGAGCGTTTTGCTTTGAGAAGAGAGAAAAATTTAGCCCCGACATCGCCGTTTTACATTACCGAATGGATTTTACGGAGTTTTTACGGGAAAAAGAGGCAAACGTTCGCTGCGTCCCGTTTCTTTTAGAAACGCGTCTCGGTACTAGCGAACGGTAATAACTAAACCATCGTACGAGATGTCGAAAAAGTTTTACGTAAATGAACAATTTTGGAGGAAATGTTGACGATCTTTAGACCTGAGCGAACGTTGACGTTACACAGAAGAATACTATCGCCAACGTATTGTTTTTACAAAAAAAAAAAAAAAATGATAATAAAAATCCTTCATTGGTAACATGTTCAATATTTCTGTACAAGAAACGAATATTTACTAGACAAGCATACCTATTTGCTAGCGATTTAAGGTATGAATAATACGTACATAATCATAATCGCCATTTCACTTTGGACTTGAAGGAGGTCGTTGCCATTGCAAATCTCTTCGATAAATTTTTTGAATGCATTTTTTAATACAACTTAACGTACCTTGGCGTTGGTATTACGAACTGCGTACGCTGCTAGTTCACCAACAACCAACAAAAAGCCACTGGTCACATATGTATCTCTATTCCATCGAATATAGATACGTATTTTAGATACAATTACACAGTTAGTTATCGATGTAAAAATGTAGGCATGATTGCGATTATGTAGACAGGTTGTGTATGGTTTATTGGTTGACCTTAGCGAGTTCGTACATCTTGCAAAAAGTTTCTTGTAGAAATTACACAGGTGTTCCACCGGGAGGTGCAACTATTAAAATATCTAGGAAAGTACATATTAGATTAAAGATAGGAAATAATATACGTTTTTTTTTTTCAGCTAAGGATAAAAGGAAAGAAAGTAAGCGAAATTAACGCTTCGATAATATCTTGTAGTGTTATAAGTTACAACATTGAATAAGAACTTACAACATTGAGGATAGTCGCCATCAGCGCTACGCATAGCGGGGTCTATTAGTTTAGCATTGTTTTAATTTGATAATTCTATCAAACAAATGAAGAAAAGTAGTGGATAAGCTAGCAAACAGTTGAACGAAAATGAAATTTTTTAGGTCAGCTCTATCGATAAAAATTTCTGGCCCAACTTTGTTTAAATGCTACGTTTCTGTTGTCCCTATCATAACACCGAAAATAAACCCATTCAAATTTCATGGAACCATTGAAAATATTCGCCAGTCCACTTGCATCAATATGGATGTGCCACGCATTTATATGCTATCGACGATTTAACGGTTAATTTCATCCATCGCGAACAGTACCTAAACGTTGCGTAAGTATAATATTCGTCCGGATATCTCCAATCAATATCATCTACATTCATTCTTATAAACAATGGCTGCCATCGTAATCGTGTCCTTCTAGAAACTGGACCTGTTCCCGGGTCCTCGCGGCCGCTTTCTTCGAAATCGTCACCAATTAACCGGTGTCGATGTTTATGCTTTTTTTTTTTCATTTGTATTGCCGACGTCCATTCTTAGAAGTAAATCAAGTCAAGTCGAAAGTGCGGTTGGCTACTGGCGACTGCTGCTACTTCGCATTTCCTAGTACTGAGTGGTGAGAAGCTCTGAGCCCGCCGAGGTGTCTAGAAATTGGGATTATCTGTTTCCAAATTCCAATGGTGTGATTAGTTATTCGCTGAATTTCGTTTAATGCCATGTTTGTTAATGGTAGCATTAGTACTGTTTATAGGATTTAAAGATAATCCAGTATTTAGTACTTCTTTCGTATCCTAATTTTTTCATATCTTCTATTGAATAACAAGGCTGGATATACAGGCTGATTCATTCTCAACTCTCACAATACGGATTTCGCTTGCTATTAAAGAGGACAAGGACGGATGAAATTATTATTTTTTTTGCAGCGACTAAACAGACTCATTTTTGTCGACTCTCCAGTGGGGAAACCAGTAGGCAGCGCGAACCTTTTCTTATGAGGCGAATAGACACGAGTCTGTCTAGTCGCTGCAAAAAAGGAATAATTCCACCTGCCTTTGTCTGATCCGGACAAAGTTGTTAAATTTTAATTTAAAGAAAAATTGCATCTATAACCAACGATGTTCGGAACTAATACAAAAAAAGCTCTTTTACTTCTTTTACCTGCAGCACTTTTATTTGGCCTTGCAAAAAAAAGGAGAGAAATGTAATAACAGGTACAATAGTATCCAGAACGTCAACAACCATATCGCGTCGTTTTTCAAGACCTTCATAAAAATTTGAGAACGAGAATCGGTCGCTTCCCGAACCGCCTAATGTTTATCTTAAGGAGAACTTGAATAGAAATCAATGGAATATTTTACAAACGATCAAATGGTCAATGCATCGACATATTCAATATTTGGTAATTTTCCTAATCTCAGTTGTCGGTAGGATATTGTTTTTTCATAACAAAGGTGGGCGTAAACTTTTTCAATAGTTACGTTGTTGTCGGCGAATTAGTAGCGCCATACGATGTTTTTGTCGCAGTCATTACGGATTAAGATGTTAATGGATTGTAACGCCCGGTGACCGCCTCCCGGATGAAATCCACGTTACAGAGCATCCCTATGTCGTTGTCGAACGTTGTGTTCCTCGCCAACTGTTCAAAGTACCGGATTCGTCATTACTTGAAGTCTGGCAAAGTCTGGTACTCAAAGTTAGACGTGAATGGAAAGCTTACTCCGACGATTCATGAGCGTCCATAGCTTTCACATAGCTTTTACTGATTCCAACTAATTTACTATTCACTTGCCTGCTTCATGATATCGCTTCGCACAGGACGAGAAGGTCCATCTCTCAGTTCTCTCATCCTCATCTCATCCGTTGTTTGCCATTATTTTACATGGATTTCATACCTTTTTTTGATTTGTGTATCTTGCCTAAATAGCATTGTGTTCTAATATGGCCTTCTCGTTTTTTATTGCAATTCAAGTGTTTTTCTTTTGTTAATTTTGATCTCTAACTCAATTAAAATTAAAAAAAAATTAAAGCCAATAATTCCAAAATTCCAATCTTGGAGAGAGGAAACAGCGATATTAAACAAAACCCCTCTTACCGTAAACCCGGCACCGTTTCGATCTTTTCATATTTCCTCCATCCTTATTGCGTCGACATTAAACGATAAAAGCTATCAAAAGTATGTTTACGGCCATATACCAAGAAACGTTATATTGTGCACACCAGAGTAAAGCAACGAGAAGATGCGAGTAAAGAAAACACATAATTACAATACGGTAACTCCGATTATATTGATGTTTGCAAACACACATTTTACGATCGTCTATTTATAGAGTATGGAAGGTAATTATTGCCTCTAACGCGTTCTTCGACATTCTTCTGCCATTTCCTTGTTGGGATGCAAATCGTCGTTCTCGCGTAGAGAAACGCTCGGAGAAAGAGGAGACTACAGACGTTGTTTGATGATGAAAAAAAAAAAAGAAAAGAAAAAATGACCGTCGACGGACAGCCGCAGCCGGCCAGATCGGAGAAAAATTATGTGTTTGCGCGATGGAAGCCAACCTGCGAAGAAGATAGACAAGAAAACGAAGAAGAAACGAGAAGTCCTGGCCGTGTTGCAGATCGTTAGGAGATAGTACATAGTTGTATATAAGGTGTGTACTTACGGCATTTTTTTGTATAAATCTACAACTGCTAGATCTAAAAATAGATAAACGCAGTGGCGTGCATACGTGTTTTCCATGATTCGCCTTTAATGATGAATAATTTGTACGTGTCAAAAGTTGTGAATGGTGCGACAAGTAGAAAGGGCGCTAATCAACGTATCTAACCCCTTATTTTCAAGAGTTGATCTAGTAATAATAATGCCAAGATCGTAATGAAAATTTTCAACTGTTTTCTTTTTATTTAATGTAAGATGTGCCTGATTAAAGGTGTATTTACACCGTGAAACTATAACTTTATATACGTTTATGTAAGTTGCAGCACAAAGATAAAAATGAATAAATAAACGGATGAAACGTTGTTTTTTAATTCAAAGTAGATAAACGATTAAATTAATGACTGGGATTCTTTCATTATTAACCCGCTCCCATTTGGTTTATATTCTTTGCGGAGGTGAGATAAATCTCACAGCAGTTTGATCAACCTTGAGATACATTCTTCTTTCCGGCAACGCCTCAAGAATACCCTCGAGAATAATGTTGAAGACGGTTCGCTAGGCATTCTTAAGATACCCTGTTGCCAATTGATTAAATAACAGCCAAGTTTTAATCTAGAACAGTAGTATTCAATTGTTTTGAGCGACTGGTTCATTAAAAAAAGTTGCCTCTTAAATAATTATTTATTAATATTTAACATCGTAGAAAGCAATAAAATTTATCAAAATTATCACAGAGTATACCGGTGGATTGGGTTAAAAAAGATCTGAAGGTCACAAAAGTTTTTTTTTTTTAAAGCATTCAACAATTATGTAAGGAAAAGATACAAAAACAAAAAAAAATTGCATGGTTTACGTGTGTCCGACGTATGGGAATTATTCGCAACAGCATCGTGGTCATCCTCGTGTTTCGCATTAGCTAGCTTTTTTCTCACGTACACGTGATGGCATCAGATTGCTCGTGTTCTGAATTATTTCCAATGGCGTCTACATCGATGGCAATAGACGCATTCCATATCCGCGCCTGCTACGCAAAAGTTGTAGACTGTGGAACGGTAGTTTTGGAAATAAAAAAACAGCTTATCTAGAATAATAATTTCCTCGATATTAGCATTGGTGTATGTCTGCCGTTTTTACATAAACATCGTCTCTATTTTGTTTATTAAACACGCCGAGTTTGAAAAAAAAAATAAGAAAAAACACTGGCCTTTGAACTTGAAAAGTTAACAAAGTGTGAGAGGAATATCATTTTCGCAGTTTAGACTTGAAAATGTTTATACACAGCACGTTCGATACGAATATTATTGGTAGGAAGAAACAAAAAAATGCGATTTTCGAGAACAAATTGAAGACATTGTTAGTCCAAGGTCCAAGTCCAAGGAAATAAGTTTAAATTATTAGCATTACTATGATCTTGCCTTACTTATGGCTTGACGCGCTGTTAAAACAATTTTTAATCAATAAAGTTTAAAATAAACCAAATAAAATTAAAATAATGGACAAGGTAAATTAATGCTTTGGAACTCCATTTATTCCCAAAAAACAATTTCTGCTTCAGCTTGTCAAGCAATATTACGTTATATGGCATCGTTCTTGATTTTCCTCTTTTTAAAAGCAGTTAACATAGCTTCATGACTCGTGCAAAAAAAAAAAAAGAAAACATCATTGCTCAGCCGAGGGAGCAGCCTTCGCCTTTTTGGGATGTGATCCAGCCATCGCAGTCCACTGTTTCGACTGTATCTTAGTTTGAGAACTTTACTAGAGTATTTGAGTTTTATGCACAGTTATTAGACGACTCTGCCTTATTTCGCTTAAAGTACTTCAATGAAGCTTTCTTTGGTCGTAAACGAACAAGGACGACATGCTCAGTTTCATGCTCAAATCTTCGCTCAATATATAACAAGCTCGTTGTTTCAGGACGCTTACAGCTTCTGCTATGACTGCTTGACGAATCTTTCCTAGGTTAGTGGTTACAGTTTACGGTCGTCCCGAATTTTCATCGTCGACCAAGCTAGTACAATCACATTTAAATGATGGCGCAAAGTCTGACTTCAAATGTGATAACTTAATAACGGCGCGATATTCGATCTTTACAATTTTTACAGAAACGCCAACGTTGACTAACGGAATCGACTCTCAAACAACGGCATTTTCCGTTTTTCGAAAGAAATTCTCGTATTTATCCACCACCCGATTCGGAAAATTCGAAACGCACGTTACGGTAAACCTTGGCAACGTACGAGAAAAATCTCCGCAAAGATCTGCAGCGTATCACATTGATATCTAACCACAACCGAGATAAGAATCTCTAAAATGCGGCGTGCGGCCAATTGGCCATAGCCATCACCATCAGGGATCATCTAGGCAAACTTGAAGAACCAGCAAACGAACGGCCCCAGACCAGAGTGGATGTAACCGTGACCTTGCGCGGTCATTGCTTTTGAGCGCTGTTGTGTGTGCAGCAACGAACGCAGGATACTTTGCATCAATCGACGGCCCGCAGCGAGGCGACCTCTGGTAGCGATCAGTGGCGTACCGCAACGATCACGTCTCCGCTGAAGAGTGTATAATTGGACCTCGTCGAGGGATAGGCAATGTCATGCGATTATCGTAGAACAGGGCCGTATTTATGTGTATATATTTAACTGTGATATTTATTTAATTCCAATCCTGATTCTTCTACGAGCCTGTCGTTTTCTTGGTTCAAGAGAATCGATCTATAGCGTGTTTTTTTTTTTATTATACAATTAATCGCGATTGTTTTTTTTTATAATTCAAACAAAACGGTTTAGATAACAATCTCTAATTAATGCGGTTATGAATATGTAAATGATCCATTGAAATACGAATGGCACTCTAGATTCTAGAGGTTTTTCATTAAAGTGTTTTTTTTTTTCGATATCGATGGGATTATCCACAAAAAGTTTGTAAATATCTCCAAGTCGGACAATTAACGTGTTTTACCGTACCACGGCTAAGATAGGGTATGTAGAGGAAATATCTAGAGAAATGGCGCAGGAACAACTGGATCATCCAGTATGATAAAACGAGGCCTCATAGTACTTTCATTGTACAGCAGGCGGGGCACTTGTCTGAAAATTTTGGATATGGACGGTGGAACACTAACAAGACGATAATTCAATGGTTGGTTTTTGTCGTCCTTTTTAGGAACAACGACTTTCAACAAGTATGGAAACATCCCTTCCTCTATGCAATTATTGCAAATGGCAGCCGATGACTTTCTCTAAGACGTTATACTTCTTTGGGTTTATTACACGAGCCTTACGCCATAAAGGTAATCATCGGTAATAAATGATCAGTTTGTACTGTAAGCGCGCAACGTTGTTTATTTCTCTATTTTAATCGTTCCGTCGAGTATAGCTCAACATACTCGCCAATAATCGCAGCAATTAAAAGTATTCCGACGCGTAAATTCCGGCAATGTGAAGCACGTTAGTTACTCTTGCTCGCTGTTGTATTTCGTCGCGTATCGATCGTAAATTTTCCATGATTAAGTATACGATAGTATTCCGACGATCGACCAAGCGACGAACAGAGAGAAGGGTACTTCGCATTTTCTCGTCTCGTATCAAAAAAGAAAAAAAGACATCCATATGCACCTATTAGGTTTCGCGCAAAAGGGGGTCCGCACCGAGTGAATATCTCTTTCGCAGGTTTCCTGCTCCACCTCGTCCAGCACCACCGGACGGGCTTTGTTTATTTATAGAATTTCCTCTCAACCGTCCGCATTCGCGGTGGCTTCTTTCCAAGGTCGTCGCAGGATTCATCGGCATGCATTGCCGCTTACGGGTTGCATAGCCGTTCGCAATTACGTCTAATCGGTACGCTAATTATCCAGGGCGATAGGAACCCAAACGCCCGGCTCCGTTGAGCATGGGCAAAATAGCGAGGTAACTACAGCAATGGAAGCGCCTCCGATTCTCCGCGCATGGTCCTGCCCAACAGGTTTACTGGGTCTGCGGGATTCGAGTCTAGTTCGTTCCACCTTTTATTTTATTTCAGTCCTCTTTTTTCTGGTTAATCCTTTGCGTTTGAATGCGACGTCTTTTATTTCTGATACGATGCTTATATAGATTTCTTCTTCTCGATCTGTCTTATTGGGTTATTGATGCATGCGAATTTGTAGATAATTGTTCATTGAATTGTATCTTCTCTCGCGTTGCGAATAAAAGGAGTTCGTTCCGCGACGAGAGACCCGATTAAATTCAATAACAATACGATAACTTGAGAGTCGAGGTTGTAGTTGTTTCGTAGGTATTTATTTAGCAATAAAGTGGAATACAGCTCAACGAGAAGAAGCTATTCAGACAAACGATATACATAGTTGTGGCTAACCATTGATATTTATGAATTTTTAAAGCAAGTAATCCAAGTAAACTAATAGTGATGAATTTGGTTGCTTTCATTTAATATATTTCGGAGCTTATCGATGCTGGTGATACCATAATCTTTGGGTTTTGTTAATCGTACGCTGTTGAAGACCATTCAACCATATCGAACGTGATAACCACCTTATCAGACGTGAAAATATTGCTCTTTTCTTCTTGTACAAAGACCTGTATAATATTATCGATTGTCGTCATGTTATATTTTAATATACTCAGGCTTGTTGCTCGTAATATTTCTACCCATTATTCTACAGAACGAATACGTTATTTAAGACACCGATTATGTTTATGACCGGAATTTATAACAAGATAAACGCTAAGTATGATATATCTCGTTGTTCATTGAAAAAAGCCTTTTTGACGCCAATACAGAAAAGACAGATTAGCTA
Source organism: Oryctes rhinoceros (assembly GCA_020654165.1). Lineage (NCBI taxonomy): Eukaryota > Metazoa > Arthropoda > Insecta > Coleoptera > Scarabaeidae > Oryctes > Oryctes rhinoceros. The sequence goes on along the minus strand of JAIOKQ010000548.1, from coordinate 678,766 downwards.
TATTTATGTTACTACCTTATATCGTGTTGCACCTTTTGTGCTACAGCTACTGGGTGATATGTTTCGATTTTTTATTTCTGTTTAATCCTTGAAGAGGTTGGGCAAATTTCACCTGCCCGGCGCAAAGTATTTTTAACGACAGATTCTTTTTCCAATACTAGCTCTTAAACAAAACAAATTTACGATCTCATGCACTTTTTTTTCATTTAAACATCTTTTGGACAAACTATCCTTTTTTTTTGGTTTTTCCTTTTTCCAATCCTTGGCGGCTTCGACCATTGCAGGGCTGTTCCAATAGCATTTATTCCCTAAAGGACCAACCTCAAAAATTGAACGTGAGGAAGCCAAGCTGATTTCCAACTTTGGATACATGATGAGATCAATACTAATCAATCTGCCGAACCACCATTTTCTTATCATCATCAGTATTCAATTGTTATTATATTCTTTTTGCTTACTGTTAATAAATACTTTTGTTTCGAAAGAATTTCGTTTCTTTCGATGAGGACGGCTCGCTGCGTTTGCTGCGATTCGTTTTATTCGTCCTAGTGATTCATCGCGATTTTATTGGAAATTTTCAGGCATATCGCATGAATTTATTAAGAGACACGAGCAGCGACGTGCCAAGGACAAGGCGTCTATTATATTCTTTTCGTGAATCCGCACCTGAATCATTCTCGCGAAGTTGTGTTCTCTTCGCGGCTGAATGATAGCATTGACTACGTCTACTAACTAGCAACACCGAGCCGCAAGGTAATTACTAGCTCCCGTACACAATAGGTTGCTGCTGCTTCATTATAATTTTTTCGTTACCTTCTTCGGTGAAGTAAAAAACAATTTGTACGAAGATGATGTTATGTACGTGTAAATTCCAAAACAAATATGGATTTCATTAATTCACATCTTCCTGTATTTCATCGATTGTATATTTTGAATGTACAGGTTATATACACAAAGCGGAAATAGAGAGATGATCAGCTCATCAAAAAAAAAAGCAATCTTGCAAGCGCCATTGAATGAGCCCTTTGTTTTTTGGAAAAAACGCACGGCTAGGCTAGATGCTTTAAAAAAAGTTTCTTTAATTATTTCGTTTGGTGCCGATAAAGGGGAAAGCAAGAAAAAATCGATATCATCGTATGACGTATTCGTACATCGGACGCATATAATAGACTTGATCTTTGACTAATCATTCAACTTTCATATTTCGGATAAAAACTCATTGGATGCGACGATATCTCCCATCACAGGGTGCACAAAACGCGTTCGCATCGCGTCTTTCGTCGCGGAAACGCGAAATCGTCCGGTATCATTCTTCCACTAACGCATCGAATTACCGAAAGATCGTTGCGAAACACATCCGAAACTTTCGAATTGAATAGAGACATAGAGCAGAGAGGCACGCACAACCTACAGGGAACTGATGGGACGGCGCAAAAAGCCGGATTACAAATCAATAAAAGAACATCAAATTTTCATAGATTGAAGGACAAACAAGAAGAAATTGGAAAAAGTAGCAAAAAAAAAACAGTGAAAAAGAGCTGGAGGACTGACCAAGGAGATTTCAAGGAAAAGAGAGTTTTTGGTATATGTACGACCGCAAAACATGGATAGCGAAGGGAAGGACTGAACAAAAGCTGGAGACATGGGAAAAGGAAAATGTTGCGGAAAAATATGAGAGGTTAAAGATCAATTAAAAACGTAGACTAGAAACCGCCGGTAGGAAAAAGGAGAAAGTACCAACCAAGAAAAGAATGGAGAAGAGTAGTAATTGCAGATAATGTCTTTCATTATTTCAGACTAGGCACTATCTCAACAGCTTATATATCGATATATGCTGATGGTACAAACTCTTCAAATTATCCCTTGTACAGGGGAAATTCAGCTGTTTTTATTGTTTTAAAGGTGATTAGTAACTACGGTAATTATTACTTCCGGCACAGTTATACTCACTGCTTAAGAAATGTCCTAAAAATGATATTTGCGCTTCTTTTGGGTAACTTGCTGTTTATGATCAAAGGTAAGCATAAAAATGTCGATTTTTTTTTAATATAATTATACTTAAAATTTGTTAAAAAAAGAACTACCTTGAAAGCGCTGATTAATACAACAGAAGCAAATCATTTAGCATAATTTTGTGATAGATACTACTGCTTATTTCGTCGGCTAACGTGTTTATTTAGAATGTACGTACGTACATACATAAGTAAATTGTTTTCCCAACATATTACGTAGACAGCCTAGTAGCAAGGTTAAAAAAGCAGAACGTTGTTTACTTTAGCGTATTTGATCATGAATGGGCCGCGGGAAAAAATGAGTTATTGTCTCGAAAATTGGCGTGACATCGCGTCGTATTTGAAACAAAGGTCAATTCTAACGATAGCAAGCAGAATATTCAAAAGGTGATTCCTGTTTACTTATGTATTTGAAACGGAACTCTTTGCAATTAAGAGGAAAGAAAAATTATCGCAATTCGTCTTGGAAAAGAGAGGCTGTTACATCGGATGGTCCATTTACAGTTGTCCAACATTGTGAGTTTATCGTATGGCAGAGCACATTTTATCGGATAAGCAGGATAACGGAAAAATTCGTGTTGCTACTGCCCAATCAAATCGCTTCGAAGACAACAAGATTTCTTTGTAAGGTCGTCACGGGGCATGAGGTATAGATGAGATTATTCGCAAAGAATTCGCGTCTTCAGCTTAATCGATAATAATGGAGATTTCTTTCGTGACCTTCTAAGGCAACATAGAGACGATATGAAAGAACTGTCTAGAAGAATAGCTCGGAGAAGACAAAGTTTCCCACTGGGTAACAAGAGACCATTAATTACTTTCGTCATATAGGAGCTTGTCGGGAAACGCAATACGATCGTTGTTCTTCGTCCAGCGTAGTGGGAGTTCCTCCTCTTTCCGAAGAGGAAAATCAAGTCGAAGAGGCGAAGATTTGATACGATTGAGGAGATTGGCTCATCAACAAAGTTTCCAAAATGCGTTCCTTTCATAGGAGAAATGTTGGATCTGTGACTCCCACGAGAATTACTTTGAAGGTGGTTGGGGCTGAATGAAATTCTGATATTTCTCAATTTTACTCGTTGTTCCATTTTTAAGTATCGCTCGCCATATACAGTTGAGAAAATGGCTGTAGTGTATAACTTTAACGTATATTACAGCCACTTATTTGGCTGTTTAGTCGTTATGTATCATTATGCTAATATTTATGGCAAAATCGGAAATTCGAAGTTTTATTAAGATTGTTCTTCGGTTTAAGCGTAATCGTCGTATGTTAACTAATGGTGCCAACAGTTTCCAGTATTTTCTTTGATAAGTTCGTCTAAATTTTCGATTTAACTCTTCTTTTCATACAATTTATTCAACGGCCAATTAAAATCGAATATCCATACCTCTCGTTCGCATTCCAAATGAGCAAAATGAAGGATTTTGTAGGATTATCTACACGAGAATCTACAATAGGACATATTCCACGCCTGACCATTCCGTCTGGAGATGTTAAACGGTCAATACTAGATAGCCACACCGTCCGTCTGCTGTTCAATGTTTGCTACCAACTCACGTCCAGCGTTTTACATAGACGTATTTGCCAGGCATAGACGCGTATGTCAGCTATTAAAAAACCCTTCAGATGCAGTTTTATTTGTCTTGAGCGTATCCGAGACGAATATTTAATGATCCGTAGTTTATGAGGAACGAAACTTTCGATAAAAGAAAAATCGAAATGAAGAAAACCTATTCGATAATTTCGATATGACAAAACGCCAAAGTTTTGCTTAACTTTATTTTAAAATTTCGGGAATTTATCGTTCGCGTATGGTCACGCATAATGATCGGCATCAAACACAACGCTTGGCAATATATTTCTTCGTATCCATTTATTAATAACGTTATGGAAGAACATGGAATAAATTGCTGGTTAATGAATTCACGCAGAACTAATGGATCGAAACATAATCTTCCGTTACTTAAACATCACATAACTCTGCAAAATCAACCGGACGACGCCTCGTAAGGTATGTAAATACCTCACCATCTTGGACGGGCAAGCAGGACAAAAAACAAATGATTAACAAAAAGTTGGCGCCTATAGAGTGGCTAGGACATTCCTCACATAATTATTATTGAAGCCTCTACGCGTGTGTTAACGAACTAGGTAATATCACTCATATCTAAAAGCATCAAAGGAGCCTCTGAACATGCCAAACGAGCTCAGGTCTTCAATACGTTAAAGAAGAAAAAAAAAGATAACTGTAGTTGGGTCTTTTCGTTCGCCTTTTTTCTTTTTTTTGTTCCTATTCGTTATTGTTTCTTTTTGGTCGGTGGTAGCAGTGGATATGCCTGTCTATTTTGGTTCAGCTCATCCGAAACTAATCATGTTTACATCGGGAGAGATAAGATTAACTGTCTTTACGCGAGATGAGATGACCGGATAGGCTGGTGGCCTGAGGGTATCTCGCTCCGTTGCAATTATTTATGAATTAGAGCAGGCGATACGTTGCTTAACATGACGCACTAAATAAAGGAGGCACCAGGTTTGATGGAATTTGCGAGATAAGTTGAGATTACTTTGATTAGCTGTAGATGTCAACCATTAGTTACCAACAAAACATAGAATTTATTAAAAACGTAAACTGTACAAGCATATTCTATTAATCACTACAGGACGAGCCGACGATTTAACAACGTCCATTTATTCACTGAAATAAATATATGAATCCGTGTAGTACATACACGAAAAATGTTTGTAACTTCACAGGACGACGATTATCTACAAAGTCAGGATGAGATAAATTAAACAATGTTCACTGTTATAACCGTTCGTCTCTATTATGTAGCGACATACGTCAGCAAGGATAGAATGAATTCTACAATTTACGGCCAATAGATGTAAAGACATTCAGAAAACTTGAAACACTTTTGTTTAACAACTGGTAGTGTTAAGCCAAGAAAAACTTCTGCGAATGATTAAAATAAAAGCAATGTTTTAGCGTATGTCGAAGCACATCCCCGAAGTTCAATAGTTGCTGCTTCCAACAATTTGGGAACGTTCGTCCATTGAATCTCGAAATGCCATAAAATGGATTTTCGTTTTCGAAAATTTTGGGGAGGGGAAATCAAAAGAAATGAACTTACTTCAAAGCCATCTCCATGGATGAACTTCTTACCAGGTGGCGCAAAAGTAATGTCATAATTTGAATTGGCCGCCATTTTTGCAGCAAAGGAAGAAGTCTCGTTCAACAGCATTTCCTTTGGGGCTTCTTAAAATCTCGCGATCACCACAACAAACCACGAACCTTGCAAGCCTTGAAAGCTAACGTTGAAGCAGAAATCGCTAATCGGGAGCCCAGATGTTTTGCGAACAACAATTCAAAATGTCGTAAAACGGGCGTAATTATGCATTAACTAGGGAGGTGGCCATTCGAGCGATATAATTGTTTCCAATTAATGTCATTCAATTTTACACTTTTTCAAATAAACTTTTTATGAAAACGGAACTCTTTTTGTTCGTTTATAACAAAATGGCAGCCAATTCAAATTATGATATTACTTTTGCGCCAGCTTGTACATAATTTTAGTAAATTCTATTTGTCTCACCGTGGGCTCTAAAACTAATCGAAATCATCATTAAAATCAGAACGAAATTTGGCCAAATCTACGCTCCTATTCCAGACGAAGGATTAGAGACGCCTGCGCAAGGATGAAGTCGACGAACGTAAAATATCCTGGAATTTTTTAAAGAAACGTTTCGACGTAAACCCCTTCGTACTTTTAAGCAAAAACAAATTGTAAATCACATCAAAGAAACGCCAGGAGGGAATTTACGTGGAATCAATTTAAAATTGTTAGTAGTATATAGAAAAAAATAATACATAGAACACGCCGTTTTTTTTCTTTTTAGTCGTTTGCTTTAATATATTTTAATTACTAATTTGATATGTCTTTCACACACCCAGTCTTACGTCAATGGGGCATGTAAATGTAGAATAATATGCGACTTGTATGCCGATAAGACGCGAGGCTACCCACAATGAATCATAAAACGCATCATGTTATATGTATACGTACAACATACACATATATAACATGCTGATGGATACCTTCCGAAGAGTTACATGCGTTTATGGGCGTAATTTTTTGGCAACGACCAAATTAAAACCATCCTTCTATGTCCCCTAACCCGCTAAACGGTATCCGCTAAGGTTGTACTCCAAGAAAACGAGTCTAACAACTCGCATTTCAGAAATTTGAATAAATTAATAATTCGCGAAATTTACATTTTTACTGCGTTCAACGTTAAGAAAAAAATGCGCTAAAATGTGGCATTTTTATTGAGGTCGGCGAACCTAACAACGTATAGTTTATCTGTTTTTTTTTTCTTTTGGCGGTATTTGAAGTCAAAGAAGTTTAGTAGACGAGGACGCCATGGAGATGATAAGTTTGCGTGAATCATTCTTCAAATTACTATGAATTTATCGCGCGATTGCTTAGTGATATCATATCTCAATATTCATGCAACATCGCGGTATTTTTGTTGTTGTTGTGTGTTATTTAACATGTTATAAAATGAACTATGACGGGATATGTAAATCAGGCGAATTTAATAAACTTAACAATAGCAAACAATTATTGGTACTTTGTACGATCAGATCGAATATTCAATCAGACCTTCTCATTTAAGTTATAGACCAAATGCTTTTGGCTGGTCTTTTGGTTTGTCCGAACATCTTTATTAAAATCTCCTGGACAAAATTAATACATCACGTGTGCACGATTTTGCCCTGCTAAATTTCGGAGATCGGCGGTAATCGCATAATCGCCAGATGTGCATTAAATTGAAAGGAAGAAGTTTTTAATTTTCAAATGACGTTAATACAGAGCAGAACATTATTGCTTAGTAAATTACCTCTTTAAACCGTTTGCGTCAACAATTCCAAGAGCGCAGGGAATAGTAATTTGCAGCCATTATTTATTAACAGCCCTTGTTTGTCGAATCGCGAAGACCACAATTAACAGCAACAGTCAATGGAAATGGCCGCGAGCAATAAGGAAGTGCTAGAAGTACTGCACGAACTTGAAATAAACTGTACGTCACGTATGCAACAAAGCATAACTGTTCATTTTGTAGATCGTTCTGAAGCTCATCTTGTAAAAAATTGAAAAATCCGTAGTCTCCGAAAAATCAATTCGTTCTCAACGTCGAATAGGTGAGATGCCCAAATAACTCAATTACCCCGCAATTAGCATGGTTTTTGGAACCAATAAGGCTAACGAGAATTAATCTACTTATGGCAGAAATTCCATGTACAACAGCAGCGATAACAAATACATTCCCTACGGCTGCATTCAAATCAGCAGTTACACAACGATGTGTCATCAAAGGAAAAAAAAGGAAAAAAAACCTGAGATTCATTTTTTATGTACAAAAAAATCACTAGTGCTAAGGTCTAGAATTCGTAATGCAACACGTGCTTTCTCACATATTTAATAGGGCAAGCTAATTAAGATATTTACAAGCGATTTCACAATGGTTGCGTGATCGTTTTCAAACATCCTCGCCTTCCCGGAATCTAATAGGCAACAACAATTCGTCACAGGCGATCTCGAAAACGGTTAGAGCTGCCGAAGGAGCCTAAAAACGTTTCGCTTCCCCAAATTTTAAATAAAACGCCATGTACGAACATTTTTGGCTCTATTAACGGCATAGGTTAGTTAAATGATAAGATCCGCATGAAACACAAAGAAACTGATGCTGATTCTTGCCAACGCGTTATAGAAGATAATGTTTAAGAAGCTCCAACCTTGTCGATTAATGTCCAAAGAAAATGGAATCAATTTAGCTTCTAAAGCGTAACATTTTGTTTTCAAGAAAGTTCCAAAACTTTTGTTTCACCAAAAGACACGACTTCTATTAGGTCTAATAACATTGAATTCTCTTCGGTGATTTCGATGCCTAATAACACCCACACGTCGCATATGGTTACCATCTCGACAAACGCTAAAAAACGACGTATTTACTCAGGTTAGGCCAACATCTCTCGTAGATGAAATTTCCCTTTATATAAGCCACTCTTATACGAATCTGTGTCCGTCGCGGGGGCCGGAACGAAAAGAAAAGAAAAGTAAATTAACAGCACGAAATTTACCTGGCTTCTCTTCTGCGAAGGATGTCAATGTGGTTATTTGGTTAAAATATTTACCTAAACGCGGTGGATTCTTTTTACAAGGTCCTTGTTGTCCGGGAATTCGTTTATCAGGTAAAGATATTAAGGTTTTTGCATTTTATCTAGACTGGCGCCTCTAGATATCCACGACTCCTCTATGTAGACCAATTGCAATCTGCATTGATAAAAGAGCCGGAATATTTCAAGTACTTCCTGACTGAAACTAGAGAAGGTTCACTTCTTATCTGAGCGCCGTGGTTCACTTTTCGACTTGATTTTATTAAAAAAAAAGGAACGAGCTTACATTGTTCTGTAAGGCTCTATAACCAACGAGCTACAAATTAATTGAGAGGAAAAATATCGTATTGAGCTGCCATATTAATTTATACCCTGTCAAAGGACTTCCTACAACCATAATTCATAGCAGCAGCCCGTACACATACATAAGTAAAAACACAAGTACTTATTATTAAAACGACGTAGCCTTGACGTACGTTTTTTTTTTCCTTTTTCTTTTATTCCTTTCCACTTCAAACAAATCACAGCGATAGACATCGATAGAGACTGGCATCATACACAATCACACTTAGTAATGACGCGATTACTTGCTATGTATGTGAGAGAGGCGATCGGCAATCGACAATACGATCGTTACTACTGCTGTTTTTGCCTGCGTCTATCTCCGTCTAATGGCAGAGGATTAAGCATGGCATAGGAACGATCCAGTAGCAGATGCTGGGTCAATATACTTACTATAGCTCGCCAATTACAAGCTAATACGGTTATGATTTGCATACCTGCCGTAAAACTAGCCAATAAGTTATTATAGGTATAATTTTTTACGATCCGCCTTTACAGATCGCCAATTTGTCATCGTAAAATCGCGGTTTATCGGAATTTTTAAGCGAGATGATGATATGATTCCTTTGTACCGGTTCGAAAGCTTAACGCGATAAAAGATAGCTCATAGGAACGTTGTATTTACTAGTTGGTAAAACTTTTTTTATAGGTTTATTTGATTGATGATACGGCTCGGTTATTTTAAGTAAATCTCCTTTTAAAACGGCCCACTTTTGAGATTAACCATTTTGCACGCTCCACGTAGGAAAACAAAAGTTTGCACTTATCGAAATCTATGCGACTAACGTTCAAAAGTATTTTCCTTCAACTTGTAGAGAAGTTGAAGGACCCTCTATCCAATCAGATCAGCGGACATTAGTCTTTTCCTTTAGACTTTAACGAACTTAGAACTTTAATTATATTCCAAAATTTGACTTCCGGTGTAACCGGAAACAAGTTAACAAACTCTTCTGTTGCAGACTCCTGTAAGATATCTAAATAAGATCTTTCTTTAGTAGTCACCACGCCATTTCTTTCGATTCTTTAGAATTTGATAATGGCAACATTTTAACGTTAACAACGTTAACGTGATAAACGCCACGCACAAATAGGAAAAATACTGGGAACAGGTTAAACCAAACCAATAACCTCCATAACTGTACAGAGTAACGTAACGTTCCGAATACGTTTCCTCCGCGCCAGCTAATCGAATCCTTGTTTTCGAAAGACCCAAAAGGCTAATTAACTTGCAAGCCATTTGGATCGATGAAAACACTTTCATAAATTAAGGATGGCGAGCAGGAATAATTCCAAGAACATCGCGATATTATGGTAGATTTATAGTTCCACGTTTGACGATCACGTTTGTTTTTTTTCTTTCCACGTTCATCTTCTACGGCAATCTGAAGACGCAAAAACTTTGATCTATGTATATCGCCGGCTAGATTCGCCGTTCTCTAACGACGCTAATTTGGGAATTAATCTGCTGCTACGGTCAATTAAGGAAAACTGCCAACATCCTGCTGTGCGAAATTCCAATTCGTAGGAAACAGTTAGGTTGATGGTAATGTATTTTTTTATCGAGTAGGTTTGTTAGAATTAGAATATGAGATGAAATAGCGACCGACGGCATTAAAACTTGAAATAAACGCTTGAAAAATCGAACAAATATTGTTTGTACTCGGTGATTATGCAGTTCTTCGAAGGTTTACCAAAGATTGTACGGTGGTTATTAGAAATGTATACATTTGAAGATTATTCATTGGACCTTCCTCAAATTCGTGAATCATCGACTGGTTGTTGTTGAATTAGCGCCGTTTACGTAGTTCTCGACGATAATCGGGTAAAACGTCTAATGGATATTAGATGCACTTTGCAAATGCTTATTATTTGGAGCCTTCATAACGTACACTATTGACCAAACGTTTGATTAACGTTACGTTGCAATAACGTATCCATTTTCAACCGTAGCAAACATGCCGTTAACAACTAATCAAAAATAAGGGAAGCATTTTCATCATGACGCATAAATTTCAAACTTTACAGCGCTTTTACTACGTTTACTCGTCCTGTCGTATTTACACGTTATTTAATTAAACTAATGGATGGTAAACATGGCAACGAATTCTATTTGCATATTATCTTTACATGTGATATCGTCCATTTAGGGTAAATACGGATAAATATCAGTTTATTATTGTTACACATCAAGTTACCCATAAAATATTAATTATAATTAAAAAAAAGTTTAAGAGAAATTAATTCAGGACAAATTAAATTAATTATTATTATTTTGTTATTTTTTTTAATTTCATGAAGTAATACATGCGAAGATGAACGTAACTTGTAAATTGTACACGTAAGGATTTCTAGATCTATTAATTAAAACCTTGTGTAGAACAGCACGTTCAGACTTGTAACAAATACGTCGTAAATGCGAGGTAGATCTTGCGACAAATAATTTTTGGGGGTCATAATATATTTCGTGGCTCATGATTTGCGTCTCCTGCGACAATAACATGAAATTTCAGCCGGCTTTATCGTTCGTTAAGTTGTTTCGTAAATTTCTCGCTTGGGCAAGTTTTCTTGAAAAGTCCTCTTGAAAATACCGCAACAAGTTCGTTTCGTATCTTCGAGCGTATTCCGCTTCAGGCTTAAATATTAACGATGTTTTCAACATATTTTTAATTGGTTATTGATTGCATTGAAGTCGGTCTTTGTGTTGGGTAATTTTTATTTTTTTTTACTTCCTAGTTAGACTTGGCTTCTTCGTTAGATGCATGAAAACATACCGTCTGTGAAAGAAATTGTATTTTTATCCGTTATTTCATGAAACTACATCGTTCACAATCGACTGAAGAAGATACCTATTAATTTATTCTTAGAAATAACGAAGTACTGTCAAATCTGTGCTTAGTGGTCCTTAGATGACTTACAAATGTAACAAGGCGCAATTTTATCGGGCGTCACAGCTTCGATAACAGGCAACATCTCCATTATCCGAATTGTTTTGAATTACATTAACAGGTTTCTTGGTTTTTACAAACTACCCACGTTCTCCTATCTCCAAACTGAAAACGGCCAAATTTCACATTTAAAATTAATAAAATCTAATTTAAAGTGCCGCAGGGATTAGCACTTACGCAGCTACTTTTTTTTTATTGCGAACTATCTCCGAACGCCTTGGAACGAATACGAAACGAGAGACTTTGCCGATTCCTCGATAAATTCTATAATATATTTAAACTTAGTTATTTTCTTCGATAAAAATCGATTTTTCTTTCGGCATCTACGGATTTTCACATTAACTTTACTGCCTTAGAACGACCACCAACTCAATAAGGAAACCGCAGCAATAAAATTCAATAATTAACAACTGTTTACGTCGAGCTTTCTTGCATGTACGTACCTCTTTTCTATTATCTTTACATGTTCTCTCAATCGGCGACTTCCAAAGCTACATACAGTTGGTATGTTACATATTGTTACATGTATACAACTCCACGCAATAAGTAAGCAAGCAAGATGCACCTCAGCAGTATAGTTAAAGAACAGATAGGTTTTGGGGTAGGGGATAGCTCGTTATATAGGCGAACACTTCTTCTGTACACCTCAAAACATCATAGGCAGTGTTCAAGTGAACTATTATTATTTACAAACAGTGTTAGAAGTCAAAGAAAGAATTAGATTAAAAGATCATTTATCAGATTTTACTTACTTTTCCATCTTTTTCCCGAAGAATTGACCAGTTTCTCGTATACAAGGTAGGAAGCAAAATACTTTATTCGCTAATTTATTATTTGTTGGGAAGAGTTAATTTCTTCTATTTTTAAACGATTTTTTTTTTAATTAATTAATTATAAGATGTATTGCGCACGGTACGATTAATAACTAAACAAATATTTTCCAAGATTTTGAAAAGAAATGCGTATGTTCATTTTTTGTACTTGTCCTAAGTTGTTGACAGGATGTAGCTTCAGTATAAAATTAAACGCCGTAGTTTGAAGTAGAAAATTTTAAATTTCTTCAATTTTTGAAAAATTGAGCTAAACACCAATTTATTAAAATATTAATTGAAATAAAGATCCAGATCTTCACTTATTTATAAAAGGACTTGTCACTAAGTCAACTTTAAACTTGTTCCTTTTGTTTTTTTTTCTCTTTTTTTTTAATTTTCAAAGAAAATTTTCCTTAAAGAAAAAAGTGGAAAAATCAAATTTAAGCTTTTTTGATGCAAGTTAATATTCGACTTCCTTTGTGGACGATTTACCTAGAACAGCTTCGTATTCATCGCCATTAACTATTTACACGTTTAGATAGTTCCTCAAGAGCTACAATGATGCAAGGAAAACAATAATGGGCGACTTTAATAACATCTAAAGGTCATTCGCATACTCATACTACATAAGCTTGAATACTATGCATGACTGGCCACAATTTTATTCTTGTGCAGGTAAAAGGACAAACATTGTTTGATGAGAGTACATCAGACTACGTGCATTGCACGCCGCTATTTTTTTATTCTCCTATCCAGAGTAACGCGATTACGTACGTAATTACACATCCTTATGCTTAAATATACAAGGTATTTCACCGGAAGCTACGTCGATCGATATATGGATGATTAGATAATGGAAAATTTTGAAAACTTTCCAGTACGTTAAAGCAGACATATGCTATTTAACTAAAAAAAAAAATTTTAATAATCGGATACTTTCCAACTTTATTATTTTTAAATTGGAACACTCTAGATGTTTCCGGTACAAGCGGAAGTACCAAATAATTAAAAATATTTTAATGCGATAGCACATATATCGGCGTGTTTTCAAAATCTTCCACTGTACAACCTTTCGTATATCGATCGATACGACTTCCGGTTCCAAGATAACCGTCCAATGCGAATAGTTGAAGTTGGTAATGCCCAAAACGTTAACACTTAACATCCAAAATTAGATCTTCTTCGGGTAATTCAATATTCCAGTATACAATAAAGATATGAGATCGTTGCCAAGTATATGTATATCTTCAAAAATTCTAAAGTTTTGATACTCTCTTCGCTAATACTAAAACTCCGGGAAGCACCTTCTTCCAATTCGTTGAATGAATGAATGAATCAAATAATAGTTGCGTTTCGATCAACGCAATACGGTCTTCTAAATTTCTTTTGGTATTGGAAGTAGGCAGAGCTATACTGGAAAATGCCGAAATCTACTACGGAAGAGACTTTGCCCCCGTAAGATCTACTAAATCTTCATCTCATCGAAGCACGGAGAGACGTTGTAACCATCAAATGTGGAAGTACGAACAATACAATTTCCACGCGTTAAACACGCAGCAGTTAATATTCCTCTAACCGGTAATAGTACGGAAAACCTTGAATATATTCCTTCAGCTATTCGTTCTCTTCACTTTCGATATTGCCAATCGGCCGAGATACGATTTGTTTAAAGCGAGATACAACATATTTCAGTATTACGCAGAATTCTGGAATGCGGCGGGCTGTACGTTACATTATAAAATGTTAATCGAATCTCTGAAGTACTCTACCCCGTTGAATGTTTATTTATCTCGTTCCACTTGTTTCTTTTCTTTTTTTTTTCTTTCCGTCGTTACGCACGAATTATCACTATCAGGTAGCAACTCGATGATTCATCCGTTCGTATCTCTATTTAAGCGTCGATTAAAAGGTGTATCTTTAGCAATGAACCTTCGATTCTTCGATGATGAATGGAATTTTTTCGTAGAGGTCGTCGAATTACACTTACGGTCGAAATGGATGAATCCATCCTTAGAATTTGCGAGAACTTTCAATCCTTTACAGGTTGTGAGATATATCGCTTAGTTCCTAGTTTCTACGTACTTGATGCAATAATTACAACAAAACCGTAAGATACGATTATTGCTAGTTAAAGATTATATTTAGGTAAGTTTCCCAACTATTCGTTACAAAATTCAAACGTGTAGCAGTTAATTCGATTATTTCCATTTCTGCGTTGGCGTTTCTCATCGTCTAAAATATCCATCGTCATCCACCGCTTTTCTCTCGTGTTTACCCTTCGATTAATACGTCGCGAAACTGATGCATTAACCTCTTGAAATTAACACCAGCATGTCTGCATCAATAAACAACTAATCGGTATGCAATTATTTGATGTTTTGCAATGCAACGCCAGTTGTTAGTTACATAGGTACCTACGTACACACGCACACGTTATTACTAGAAGTATTAGTGAATGTTGAAGGAAATAACATTTAATGCTGTTTTAGTGCCGTAATGATTGAAATAAGCTAAATGATGAGGTGACAAAGGAATAAAAGTATTCAATGTTGTTAGGCTTTTTCCTTTTGCGTGGAAGATCGTGGGAATTTGTAGATTTTATTGGTTTTGGAAACGTTCGGAGGAGCGTCCTGTTGATTTCGTGGTTTTAATTGGTTTGAACCAATCGAATCCAAGAACTTCTTCGCCAATCTCTCTAACCACCGTATATTTCGCGCAAAATCAGTAAATAAACGAGATGGAATCTAGGTCGTTCAACTTCCCGTGCCCTTACAACTCAGCCCGCCGAGATAATTAGATTAATAGAAAAAGAAGCGGGTCATTGCCTCTTGATGATGATGGTAGAAGCTGCGTATGGCCATGATTGACATCAATAAATGCCCTTTATTATGTGGATTTCCTGTCCGCATCGCGTGGAAAATATTGCGCAAACGGATGCGAGTAACATGCAACTGATACATTCGCCAAATTAAGAGAATGAGATACGTCATCGTACCCCATCGACGTTGATTTCTGCTCCTCTAATCGCTTTAATCTTGCTGGAGCTAAATATCTAAGAAGAAGAAGAAATTCTAAATAAACCCAACATCGGATACGCGCGCGTTAAATGCAAAGAAGGTGGTAATTCTGCCTCTCGTTTCTCGAAGACCCTGTCCGACGTCTATCAGCCGTCTCGATCAGCAGAAGACGGGTGGTAATTATCAATTTACATACGACATCCAACAATTACATCCAGCAGACGCAGTTCTCGGTAAAAATGTTATGGAAAAAGGCGGAGGCGGCCGTGAATGCAGCGCATCCGTTACAGAAATAGATGGAGTCGAATTAAGATGCAAAGTGACACAAAAGGCGGATGTTGGGGCTTAGGATTTCGCTGCTGGTAGCCGTATTACCGTGACCATATTATGCTGTGGGATTTTGATCGTAAGATTAAATCTGGAGATCTTGCGGAATAATGAGCTTGAATTTCGTCGAGCAAATCGTGAAAAAATATTTTCAGGAAATAGATGTGTTATTTTGTTCATTTTATTGGTTGAATAAAATGATGGACATATTTCGTTTATTAACTATTCACAATAGTTAGTGACGTTTGATTAATTTTTTTACAGAATTTACCCTCTGTTTTTCACCGAAAAATATGTTAATGCCATTAATTTTAGTACACACTGTATAATAGATATTTAACAGATACGTTTGAACAGTTTTAAGTTGATTATCTGACAATTCACATTTCTATTGGTATCACATCACCTCCAAGGTTAAAACCACCTGCGCCGTTCAATATTGCATGTCTCTAAACATTTCACCGGTTTTCTAAAGCGCCCAAAACTATCAATTAAATACCGTCAAGTGAAAGAAGTTTAAAAAAAGCTTGACATACGTATTTTACCCGTGAATACCCGTCAAAAAAAATGAAAGGAGCCTGTTGACATGACATTACATTAACGAATAATTATACTTCGAACAATTAGCAATTAACCAAACGCTCTTCGGCGTATTGAGGCTTGAGTAATGACGATTTCCTTTTGACAAAACTCGTTATTACAGCTACGCGTTTGATATTTATTTAGCAACGGAATAGTTGCCGTACCGTAATCAAAAGAAAAATTAAGGACGTCTTCTCGAAAAAAGAAGTACCAAAGTACGTATTTACGTTATATTGCATGGATTACTACGATCATTACGCGCCGGTTAGCTAACGTTACACCCGGTGTTGCTGAATTAGAAAATTATCAGAGTAGGCGTTGTCGCGTTACCGTAGTGACGTACTAGCAGCGAAACAAAAGCCAACGGGAAACAATTGACGGACGATTTGGCGGACACGTGGACGCAACGAATCGACTACGCGATTAGAAAAAATGCAGTATTTCCGGTCAATTTATTAGCGACGATTTAACGCCAGAACTACGGACGATGAAATTGGTTACCAGTTAGATTTACATAATAAGCGACGGAACACGAAAAAAAAAGCGAAGATAAATGCGCAAAATTATGAGTTTTAGTTGAAATTAGCGATTTTAATTTCGCGATCTTCTTAGTTTGCTCTGACATGTTTTGCTAATGCGGGGCCTTTTGATTACACTCCCAATTCTTGGCTAGTTATTTTAGCTGGGTCTTCTGCAGACCACAATAGGAAATTAGTTGGTTTTGATCGGAGGTGATCTTGTCTAAATTAATCTATTTAGAGGTGATTTTGTATCAAGACGGAGAATACTGATCTTTTGATTTTTTCCAAATTTTGAGACCGAAAGATTTGGGTAAACACCTATCCGATTCGGAGGTCGTCTATTCAGCTCTTAACATTCAAGAGATTCCCAACAAATCAAATACTAATTTGAAGTCAGCCAACATGTGCCAGATATGCCTAAAATTATTGTTTTGTTCATTGTTTTAAGTTTAAATTAATAACTCGGCAATAGAAACAATTCCTTTATTCCTTGTCCATATTCAATCGTGTATGTTTACTTCTCATCGTTCTCACCATTTCACCAAACCTTTACAAAATCTAACTTCAACAGTAGGTAGGACAAAACACAAAATGCTTTTTTTTAGGCATGAATAGTCGTCTAGCCAAAAGCATCAGACTTTGACTTTACTGCGTACCTACTACAATATGTGTATATGTTGTGTATTGTCAATTCTCCGGCATTTGTTCGTGCATCCGGTTTCTCCAAGTTGATAATAAGATAATTGTGAAAATTGTGTTGTGAATGGTCTCGATCCGTTGTTAACTGATTGCACGTTTGGATGAAGTGGATGAAAAGGAAGGCTATTGTGAACTACGTGGTATCGTGTATACACCTTGATGTCTACATGTAAATACAGTCGCTTAAAAAAAATGTTACGTGTAATTACACGCAGAGTTGTGAGGAGGTCTCGGCTGTTTGCAATCAATGATCCTTTACAATTTGCAACTATTCGTGTTATATTAAATGACCGTTAACACCTATTTATTTACCGTTTAAGTTTGAATCTAACTACAAGTAGAGAATTCTTTTACGCGTCACAGATAACGTTAACCATGTTTATACGATAGCTTTAAAACTAATAAAAGACATACCATGAAGCTACAAAACCATCTTTAACATTATTCTCCGTTTGTTACAGAATGAAGCTATTACTTGGACTCATCTTATTAACCGGCACTGTCTTATCTTACCCACTGGGAGATAATGAAGAGCCTTCACCAACAGTACCTCTAGTCATAACGGACTACTCATCGGTGGCTAAATCCGACGATAGGCCCTCGGAAACACCACTCTTGGACTCTATCCAACAAGACGCACAGGAAACGCGCCCAGAGGAACCCCAAAATGATTCCTCCGAATCCAACGAAAGCAACTCTGCCGAATCAGCGGAATCTGCTGAAGACAAAAAGGAAGCGGCTGCGGAACCTTTGAGAGGAACAGAAATTAAACCGGAAGAATCAAAAGCTGAAGAAGCTAAGGTCGAAGAAACACCTCTCCAGCCGGCAGGAAAAAGCGTGCCACTAGCTGAAGAAGCTAAGGAAGATAGACCGGAAGAACCCAAAGTTGAAGCTTCAACCAGTGATCAAAAAACAGCTGAGATTAAAACGAGACAGTTAGCTGAAGAAGAAGCTACTGAAGTAAAACAACCCACCGAATCTGAAGAAAAGGTTGTTGTTGAAGAAAAATCAGCTGTGCCAGTAGCTGAGGAACCAGCAGCTTCACCAGCTGCTGAAGAGAAAGCTAGAGAAATTCAAGCTGAAGTACCTAGCCAAGAAAGCGAAGTGAAAGCAGAAGAACCAGCCGCAGCGGTACCTTTGCCAACTGAATCATTACCAAGCGAACAAAGAGTTGAGGAACCGGTAATTGCTGAAGAAAGGGCACCCGAAGTTAAGGAAGCGGAGCCAATTAACGAGGAAGCTCAAGAAGAAAGCAAAACCGCGGAAAACGAGCAAAGTCAACCGGAAGAGAAGAGAATTGAAGTACAAGAACCACAAAAAGCTGAAGAATTGCCACAGGAACCTGCCGCTTTACCTCAAGATGTTGTCCCGCAAGAACCATTGCAGGAAAAGAAAGCCAAGTCTGACGAAACGACACAACCTGAAGCACCAGTTGAACAACCCCAACCTGCCGAACCAATCCAAGAAGACTTGAAGGACGCGTTGCCACCCAAAGAATCTGATGAAGAGAAACCAGCAGCATCAGCAGAGAAATTACCAGAAGCCAGTTCTTGAATGTTTTTTTTAAAGAATATTATTTAAAACAAAAGAAATACAAAACAAAACAATTCCACTGACTGACATTGAGGTCTGCTTGTCCTCTTATTCGAATACATTTTAATGTCAATTTAGTGCATCATCATTGTAACTTCGACACTTAAGATAAGACGAATGTCAAAAACAATGAAACGGACTGCTCTCTTGTAATAATTGGGCGGACTGGACCTCGATCATTTTTTTTATAATATAAATATAAATAAATAGATATTATATATTTTTTAATTTATATATGTAATATTGAAGTATCGTGCTCAAAAAACGAAAAAAACCTAAAAATTAAAAGGGACGCGCTAAAATGCACACCAATAATATTGTTATAGATATCGATTTTTTTTGTATTTGTTGTGTATTAAGTTTTTTTTTTTAATTATCTTCATTACGTTCGTTCTCAAATACTACTGTGTCACTTCTTCAGTACTCCGTTATTGTATTTTTTAGTTTTGTTAGATTGTAGTATTGATTAATTGATAATAAATGTGAATGTATTAAGGTAGAAAACCGATTCAATTTTATTTCTTTTCCTTGTGCCCCTTTTCGACGGTCAATTTGATATTTAAGTTAAAAAAAATTAAAATAAAATTTATCACACGAAATAAACAGCGAATACTAAACTTATTTTTTGTTATATTAATAAAACCTGAACGTAACACCATGACGCATTATAAAAATGATGTCGACGGAGCTTGAATAGAAAATGTTTGAAGAATGATTATGTACGTTAATAATTTGTAAATCTTAATAGTTATCATTGGCAACAACGTTGTCAGTTTGACCTGCATCTAAAATCGTCTTTGTAGAGATTCCTCAACATAGGACTCTGCAATCGTGCCGTTTCTCCACCCTCTGTCATGTTTTAAATTTTCCTTACTGCCGCTTACGCTGGCAAAGAGGGTGGCGGACGTTCGACGCAAATAATGCTTGGTATAAAGCGATGGTTCTGGCAAATGCAGATGGTTAGCAATTTTGCATGGTACATTTCCAAAAGTATACATAACAACCGTTTGGATTATGCGATCGCCATTTCTATAAGTTTGAAAAAATCGGTCATAGAGCATCTGTTTAGAAGAGTGATCGCAAATAATCGTGGTCAGTTTGCCATCACTTCAGTTGGAATAATACGACCACATTGAAAAAGGAGAATTCTACCAAGATGAAATCAACAATTTTCTCATTATTGGAGCGATCGAGTCCGACGAGATTGAATATTTATTAGTTACTCTACTTACCTTGCCTGTTAACATTTGACAAGCAATAACTCCCAAACTCCACCAATCGCAAGAATGTCCGTAAGGTTGCATACTTCTTACTTCCGGTGCTGGAACAAGAAAAACACTTACCTGAGATGTTAGGTACACGTCAGAAAAATAGGAAACGAAGAGTGAAAGAAAACTAACGAGCTATTGGATAAAATTTTAATTCTAACATGTTCTCTTACAATTATAATTTTATAAAATAAATAATATAGTCTTTCATTATGAAATCACAACATTTATAATATAGCTACACTATTCACAAGTATTTACAGTGTTATTATTTTTTTTCGTAACTATTACTTTTGTATATCTCCTTCTTTTCTTTAATCAAATAAAAAGTTTATAGGAATAGAAATGAAATGAAAAGATTAGATTATATCGTCATTAATTTAATTCATCCACTAATTCTTATATAAATTTAAATGTTAAAAATTAAACCCTTTTAATGTTCAAGATATGGTATGCATTTTTTTTATATACAGACAAGTTCAAAAGGTAATTTATAGAAAACAAAAGATACGAAAACTTGTTGAACTTGTTCTATTCTATATAACCTCACATCCTTTTTCTTTAAACAAAAAACAGCTAGGTATGTCATTTCTTGTTTTTATTGTTTAAGTACTGTGACGGCCATTATATTTTACTGGGGAAACATCGAAGACGCAGAAGTTGCACATTTTCGAACAAGATTCGACATATTGATTTAATATTAGCTAGTTTCAGTATTCTATTCAAAAATAAAATCGTAACTTCGTAGTTACTTCACTTATTCACAGTAATTCTCATCTAGTTAGTTATACATATAAGAAGAAAAACAAAACAAGAGGAAAAATATTAGAATCGTTGCTAAATTAATAAAAAAACAAACAAACAAACGAAAGGAACTATTCTAGAAGGATTACGCTTACAACTTAATAATCGTTATAAATAAAATGATAAATTAATGCTGACGATCTGCGATTTAAAATGTTGAAATGATGAGTGAAACTGTTACGGAAGTTATATTTCGAAAATTGCTAATTTGCTAACTAAATTGCGCATGCTCTGTAGGATCAAGTAACTCAGCGGCAACATTTTCGATAGGTTGCAACGACAATTGCAATTGTTTGAAGTACATTGCGCAGCCCGTTCATCAGTTTTATCTAGCGGTTAAAATAACTTTTGGGCGAAAAAAATTGTATAAACCAACTATGACCGATATAAACGATAGAGTTGCACGACGTACTTTAGGTTAGGTTCACTCAGTATTATGTGCAAAAATTTCGTTTGTACTAAAAAATATACTGTATGTATATATGTTACACAGTAAATATGCAAAAAAAACGAGTCGACAGTAATTACTACTAGTCATGGTAATATTACATACGATGTTACTCGATTCAGTGCCGTTTATTAAATTTTTCAAGTAGGTGTTTCCCAAATAGCATTCTACGCCTCCTTCCCTGTAAAACCATCTAAAACCTAAACTGAAACATACAGAGACTTAATATTAAAACTACACTCAATAGAATATCAATACACGCAATAGTAAATCAAAGAATCTCAATTCGGATTAAATTTTTTGTAACACTCGGCATATACAAGCGAAACACCTTAAACAACACCCTGTATCTCCGTACAATGAACACCCATTTCCAACATCGATAATCACACGTAACAATTTTTGGACGATTATTTGAGAAACACCTGTACGTAGAGAAATGTTTCGGCTTCGCGAAATACACCGCATACAAAAAGTTTTGCGTCAATTATTTTTAAATCAATCGAAACACCCTTTTTTTGTGAATATATTTACAATCGTTGTTAACGTTGATGTATATTTTAATGTATTTATTTAATATATTCTTTTCACTTCGCTAAATAATCATTTTGAAAACTTTCTAGGATCATCTAGTTTACTTATTTTTTTTTATCGCGGCGATTCATTTTAAGATAAAAACGCAAAAATACCTACATATACGTAGTCGATCGATAAATTCGTTCAATTGTTTCAGTGGATTACCAACGAATATCAAACAAACGGCTAAAATCTAACACACTGAAGAAGTAATCACACATAAAAGATAATATGTTACTTTTTTTTTATTTAAATCCGTACATGTATGAGATTTTATGAGATATATTGTATTGCGTATTACAGAAAATTATTTTGCACTGTTGGAAAAATAGTTACTACATTACACTAATATGTAAGAATATATTTTGTCCTTTTTATTAAGACAATAATAAAAAAAAATTGTGCTACTTAACCTAAAAAACACAAAAACAAAAAAAAAACAAAGTACCTAAATACTACTAAGGTGTTGGTAAAACTCGATAAATAATTGGAATTAATTGTATTGGTAAAAAATGTTAATTATCAAATATATCATATCGATAAAAAGCAAAGCCAACTATTGTTAGTGACAACCGTGCCTTTTATATACCAAAAATATGAATATCGAGCTCTAACTTTTGATACCCTCTTAGAATTAACGAAAATCAATTCTCTTCATTATTGACAAAACACATACTTCCTTATTTTCGTATTGGGAATAGCACGCTGCTATTTCCTGAATACTTTCCAAATTAGACATGTGCAAATGAACTGAATTGTAAGCTCCTTCAAATAGTCGACATTATCTATAAAAAAGTCTATTTAATACTATTCACTACTAAAGAAAATCGGGTTAAATCAATATATATAAATTGAACAAAAATGGCTTATCACTCTTAGGCCCATTGGTGTAAATTTTCAAAAACAAAAAAAATTGCAGCGCAGCAAGTGCATAAGCAGCCTGCATTTTCTTGTATAATAATCAATATAAAATAGCTTGTTCTAGTTTTCTTGTAAATTCCGCGCGTGAATAATACTAACACATTTTATTAAGCTAACAACTGATAATTAACAAACTGATAACTAGAGAGGGGCAAAAGCGAGTGAAATCATATCTTGTTTGCAGCGACTAGACAGACTCGTGTCTATTCGTCTCATAAGAAAGAGCCGACAAAACACGAGTCCGTCTAATCGCTGCAAAAAAGGTATGATTTCAATCGCCTTTGTCCTCTTTAATGATAATAGACAAATTTTCCTAATTTGGAACTTTAAAATAGAAACAGCGAATGATCACATTGATCACAATATATCCGATCTGAATTAAACTTGCTAACAATAACAGCGGTGCGGATGCTAAGAAGTATACACACACAGCACAATTCACATACGGAATTCTCGTTGCGTTGCCAGCAATTTAGCGAAACTACAGCTAGTTAAACACTCTGGACTTTTTTAAATGTAAATTTCGTCATCGTCTTGCAGAAAATTGTTTAGATTACTGCGCCGTTACAAACGGACCTTAGAGAAAGCAAAGAATTATAAAATGAACATTCCACAATCAATATTTGTTTCTGAAGTAAACGTTTAACTTTATTTAATGGAGGCCAATCACTATTCCAAACAATTATGTACGACAAATAATTGTTGCAAACAAATTTAGTTCATTTGTACAGTTGAAAATAATAGAAAGCTCCCGGGTAAAATTTCAAAAATATTCCTAGAATGTGCGAGGATACACTTGTACTAGCGCCTCGAGTTATAAAAATTACACTCACTACAATTCCTCACACAAAAATTATTCTCAAAAAAAAACAAAAACAAAAAACAAAAGATCACAGTGATCAATGTAAAAAAAATGATCTAAATAATTACTAACGTAATGTTAACATTGATATATCTAAGAGAAGATTACAAATATACATTATGTGAGCGGATCCACAATTTTAAAGAGAAAAACCTACCTAAGATAAATGAAAAATCTACTAAATTCAAAATCTCGACGGTCTTTACAACCCCCTTTCGACGGAGTCGAACAGATTCCTCCAAAAATAAAAACTATTCATTTCACGCCTCCACTCAAACGAGGTGATCAATCAACACCCATTGAATAAAATAAAATCGCTAAAACAAGAAAATACAACTGGACTAAAGCCAAGCATTTTTCGGTGAAGCGAAAGGAAATTTGAACTAATTCAAAGGGCGAGGGTTTCTCGAATTAACTTTTTCATAGTGGAACCTACTGAGGTGCCGGTGGACGGACCAGATATAGAATAATGCATCTTGAAAAGATACGGTTGGACATCGTGGTAAGATGTATCGAAGATCAATTCTAATTCTGATTGATTAGGCATTTTGGGCAAGTAATCGTGTCTGTTCATCACCTCAGTTATGTACAAGATCTTATCAGTAAGTAGTTCACCCACTTTCTCGCGACAAATTTGACGTTCATCTTCAGTATTTAAGGTTATGAGTTCTAAACGAATAGTCCATACCTCCCATGGTATACATTCTGGTTGGAACAACCACCGGCTAGGTTTCTTTTGGAAGAATTCTAAGCTAATTTGCCCCATTCCAGTGCCTTCGTTTCCCCGAAGCAATTCGGAAAATCCGGATATTTCTTTTTTTATAGTTTGATCTAGCATGCTAGATGTACAACATACATAGGTTAAGTCGATAAAGTCACAATCAACATCTGTATACCCTACCGTACCAACCGAGTAACTACCCTCCGCTGTGTAATAAAACTTTCCTAAAGATCTATGGAACAATACTGTGTGAAACAGCGAAGCTACGGCTTCGTCCACCTGCCTACCTTCCATGGTTAACTCGAACGTTTGAGATCTAGCATTCATCTTGTCAGAGTTTCAACATTAAAGAGCTAACTTGACCGAAAATATGCAACTTTCGCTTATCATAGAACTACGAAATATCACTTTTATATTATGTTATCCGTGTAATATACACAATTAATATTTAATCACAGTCGACGTACACCTGAGTATATATTAAAGTTAGTTTCGGTTAAGTTACTTCCGAACATTTAATTTGACTCGCCCCCTCCCACAATTTTCTTTACGATCGATTAAGCTCGTCGGAACTTTTCTCTTGTTTTTAGAAAATCAGCATACCCATGTATCTTGGAGTTCCACAGAATGTCTTTGTCTTGCTTCCGTAAGCTAGCCACTTAGATAAACCAAAGTCGGTGATGTGACAGTTTTCGTTGTGGTCTAGTAGGATATTTTCAGGTTTCAAATCTCTGTAGATGACCCCGGCGTTGTGAAGAAAATCTGTTTTTTTTTTTGTAAAAAATAAGAATAACAGTTAAAGATAAAGCTTAAAATTAGCAAATTCAAACTTACCAAGTGCTAAGGCTAGCTGTGCAACATATAATTGAACTAGTTCTACTGGCAGTTGTTGATGAGTGTCTAGTAATTTGTACAGTTCACCATTATTAATGAAGTCGCTTACTGTAATCAACAAGTTAGAAATTTGTAATGTTCAAAAATGATTTTTTGATGATTTGATTTATATTAAATAGTGTTTTAAGGGAAGAAAAACGATAATAGTATCATCACAGTACGAAAACCAAAAGAACTAAAAATAACCAATTTTTCTTCGAAAATCACCAGAAATAATACAAACATGGAACAGCTTCTCAAACCTTCCAGGAAATTTTTAAATGAATAAATAAGCTGTAATTCGCCGCGTGCAGAGTTGCCGCACCCGTTATATTAAATATACAGCACGAGTACAAAGCAAGGAATACGGATGCTGGAACCTTTATTATTAGAGAAAAGGTTCTGATCAAAAGTTGAAGTAATTATTTGCCATAACTAGGTATTCAATTAGGTAACTACTGCCAATACAGGAATAAGTTAAAATTATGGAAAATACGATCGTTGAGGTGTTCTTTTTATTTTTGTTCTTACGTAAGAACGTAAAAAAACCACTAAGAATACTATACAATTTAACACAAAATGTATGGGTCGATGTTTCCAAAAATTGCCAATGATATTATACATAGAGTTGAATTGATTCGACCTTTGATTGGAATTTTTTCTCGTAAAACTAATACTAATAATAATAATGAGTAGAAAGTAAGAGCATCAATGTCCCTTACTTTGTACTCATACAGTATGTATTAAATACTGCTTTAAGAGAAAAGGTATTATAAAAATGCAATCTCATCGCATTTGGGGAAGCCCAAACAACTTAAAGTAACTCTAGATTCCTTGTGGGAACCACCACAAAACAGAAATAATACACTGTCATGACTGTATAGGTCTGTTTTACATCGTCAAACATGACAGTTTCTAAAACTATAAATTCGGAAGTATTTACCGAGATCACATGATGAAAAGCTTTAAAAAAAAAATATTAACATTTTCAAGTCTTTTGAATTTGCAAATATGTTAGATGGCTCAAAAAAATTTTAAAACTATTAAAATAAGCAATAAAACAAGTAACCTGTAAATTTCAATCAGGTAAAAAATAAAGTATCATAAAAAATTACTTTAGAATAATTAATGAGGAAGAAAACAATCAGATATAGCACCAAAAATTGATCGAAATCAAAACTTACGGATAAACAATTTCTTTCGATTTTGCCAATGGCAAGGGGAATTCACAATAAAACTGTGATGTCCACAGGCTCCTTGTATCTGTACTTCTTCCTTTACTTGACTCACAGCGTTTTCCTTAATAATCTAATAATAGACCAAATTATATTCAAGGTAAAAAGGGACTTTACTACCTTACCTTTGACTTAGAAAGTATCTTTAAAGCGTAATGTTTTTTATCCTCGCTACTGTAAACTTTGTACACCTTCCCAAATGCCCCGCTAGCAACTTCTTCAATAAGTTGGTACTTATCTCCGAACGACGAGTAATTTACAGGAAATATAGGCAGAAAATAGCTTTCTAATTGGGAGACGGGCCAAGCAGTTTTGCTCGATTCGTAAGGTAATGTTAAAGTTGATTCTTTCCACCTAATAGTATAACAGAGAATAAAAGATTATTTCAATTACAGGAAATGCTATATGCTGTAGATGAGCAAATAGAAGAATAAATGAGATAATTATCATGCAACACTAAGAACTAAATAGTAGGTTAATAAACTGTGTAATGTGGACTAAAAATAAACGTGTTCATGCATGTTTTCGCGTGGAATAATTTTACCATTGATAATTATAATATTACCTTCTTCTTGATACTCTTGACCAAGGCCTGGAGACGCTATAAACCGATTGTTGACTGCCTAGGCTGATAAAGGATTTACCGAAAAGACTGTATGACGCGCTGGTGTTTATCTACGGGCAAAGAAAAACACTAATTGTCATAAATACACACATACAAATCAAGATGACGCAGTAAACAAATAATACAGGTTAGAAAATGGAAAATATTTACCTCCTGAAATTTCACCTGTTTACGCTTGCTATCTTCGGACGCGCTGCACGATTCAGATGTATTTGGTTTCGGGTTGTTATTGCCCATTAAATTTCGCTTCGACAACGTTTGATGTCGTGCGACTATTGCAAAACATTTCACGAAGTTTTGACCTCAAAATGAAGGTAACAAAACAGTGCAAAACTATTGTCAGTTACATGATAAACTTCATACATATGAAGACTGTTACATTCGGCACACGTCAGCCATATCCATATCCCTTTCTAACGTTCATACCTCACGATATAGAAAGAGATAAATTGAAATAAATGTAAGAAAATCAACATTGAAGTCCAGGTATCTATTAGAGGTGGGGATTTTGAGATTGATGTAGACCTGGTCCGAGACTTGCCTGCGTCTTTGCGGATGGTAGTGTTGGAAAGAGAATTATTTTTTTGCAACGACTAGATACAATCGCGCTTATTCGCCTTATGCGCTTGCCCGCTGGTTTCCTCGAAAATCTAGAAAACGAGTTATCTAATCGCTACAAAAAAAATAGTAATTTTCTTGTCCGTGAAAATGAATATTATTTAACAGCGATGAAACAGATTCGTGTCACGAGAAGGGTTTCGTGTTATCTACACTTTGAATAAGAGTCGATAAAACACGAGTCTGTCTACTCGCTGCAAGATGATAGCCTATTAAGACCGTTGTTGTCGGATACCCGAGTACTTGGAATTTTTACCTGATTTTAGATATTCGTTTCCGCCTATCTCAAATGGGTTCTAGAAAAGGACGGCTTGCGACGGCCCTATTATTAATGTAAGCTTAGTTACTAAACTAAATTAACAGGTCACCGTAAAACTATTGTTGGCAGAATTCGGCGGTAGGTAAAATAGGGGAATTGACTAGATTTTCAAAGCGATTAGACAGACTTTTATTTTGGCGATTCTCGGGGAAGCAGGCAACAAGAATCCCTTCTCAAGAGACGAGCATATACGAGTGTATCTGGTCGCTAGAAAAATGCAATCGTCTCGGTCCGTTCAAACCTCTAATACCTATGAACGGTGAAAATTTTCACCGATATCAAGCGGGATTGTAATTATAATTTCTTTTCTGATAATTAAATTAGGATTGCCAACTCAATTGGCAATAACTCGCTCAAGCGTGTCACCAGATGATTTAGAAAGTTTACGTTTATAAATGAATGGTTACAGCAAATTATTCAAAAATCAACCGGAAAAGTATGGCTGATTATTATTATTAACTTTTTAAATGTTGTACATTCAGAAGTATTTTCCATAAAATTGTGGTACAAATAAGAATAGAAACAATTTAACAATTAAAAAAAAAAACTGAAGGAGTTATATGTATATATACTAAAAAAATATAATTCTTTGTGTTAGTGGTTGGACACGCACAATCCAATAACAAAGAACTTTACAGCTAATTTCATCTCGTAATATGACAGCTCGACTTCGCATCAGCTTGAGAAAAAGGCAGAAAGAGGTTAATAAATATCGTTCTACATATTTATGTCATGTTTTAAAAGTAAAAACGAATTTTAATGCAATTATACAACAAACTATCTGCTTATATAAATTGCGACGAGAATGTTTGATGTCACTTGTTAATTAAAATGGAAGTAGAAGAGCAAGGAACATTAGAAACCAAAGATGATATTGGTATCAGCTGCTTACATTTTATCTTCATTGACTTGCGATAATGCGCTATTGTAATTCTAGATATTCATAGCCAAATTAGATTATTGGAGAATGAGAAGAAGAAGATTAGAGAAGAATTCGATAGCCAACGAGCTAAGATGAAAGAGCTATTCTTACAAAAGGAAGGTAAGTTATTACCAAGCTCATAGAAGTACTTATCGCTATAACCGTGTCTTAGATGAACTTAGGCGCAAAATCGACGATAATAACAGATTAGTTAAGGATCTACAGCAACTCCAATCGGAATTAGACGAAGTTAAAAGCCAATTATGCGTTGCCAATATACAACTGGAAGCTAACGTAGAGGATGCTAAACGTAAGGCTGCTGAAGAGATTGCTAGTCTACAGCAATTAGTTCATGGTACGGAGGGAATTTCGAAATCATGTGGCCCATATATATAAAAGAAATTATATTTTTAGAAACTGTCGAAGAATCTAGTTGTTCTCGAAGTATATACAATACTGAAGTTAGTAAATTACATGATTTAATAGAACAATTGGAGAAGGAGAACCACGAGTTAAGGAGTGAATTACAACAGAGTCCACATCATAATGTTCAGGTATCATCCCATAAATGTAATTGTTTTATGGGAATTACCCTTTCGAAAGTAATAGCTTAGGAGCATTGAAGAGTTTTCTAAACGACGATACGACCGAGATATGGAGATTTGAGTTCTTAATCATAGAGGGCGTTTGACTAAGTAAAATTTAAAGCTTTCGTTAATGTAAAAAGGGGATTACTTATTATATTCTTACTTTATTGCTCATAATTCTTGTAAATTTTATTCTTGAACTATTGGAATCTAAAAAAATATACCGACTGCCCCATTTTAATATTAACAAGGGAATAACTGGAGAAGTATGGCGCTATTAATGTAAAAATAGGGTAGCTTCATTTTTTAAACGGAAGCCCACATCTTATATTACATACTGCATTTCTACTCTAGAAAGTCAAAAACCTTCGTAGATGATGCTTCAATCGGTGACTGTTTATTTTAATGGAATTCCACCATACATCGCACAAATCTATTTGAATTCCTTTACTTGTACTCGTAATGCTGTGCACCTTTAATTGTATTCCTGAAACGATAGTTGTTACATTTAAGATGAAAATAAGTATTTTTTCACCGTCAGTATGGTGCGTGATGTCAGCACATACATATTTTCTCATGTTAGCGGAAATTGGTCTCTCAAGAAACAATAGAAATATAATTTAGAAGGGAAAAAGTAAATGTTAAATCTTCCACAGATAATCTTGAGAGTGTAGAAAAAATAATCAACGAAACGTAGCAAGGATAAAATAAAAGATTTTTTTCCGCACATTAACAGAAAAGAATAGAATTAGACCTACAATCGCAAAAAAAACATCTTAACTATATATATTACATTGGTAGGTTGAAAAATTTGTGAAATTCTTTACATTTTTTGAACGGTGCTTGTAAGTTCATACTTAAACAACTGATAGCCGCCAACCATTCCATTTACATGTATGTTAATGACTGCCGATATGAAAATATAAGCAGGTTCCTTGATAATATCATTTTAGTCACGTTGGTTTTGTTTTAAATAAGTTGTTATTTCAATGTAATACCTTTGTACTAGAAAAACAGAAAAGATACCAAAATGATTCCTTTATTACAGCATGTTAAGGTAAGTAACTAATTTGATAACGGTAAATAATGTAATTTGATTCAAGTTATGTAACAATATATTTGCATTCTTCACTTCAATCTGGGCAAATTATTAAAATTATGATGGATTATACAAAATCCACGATTTTAATCGAACAACTCTTTGCACGGCACAAGTATGGTGCAGAGTGCGCTGATACTTTTGTGATATTTCCATACTAGCATCCCCCGCTCCCTCCAAGTTTTAGTTTTCCCGTGCTGAGATTTTTTCACTGCAGAATAATAATCTTCTCCACACAGGAACAATCCAGTTTGGTTCCTAGTGTCATGATCAACGCTGTAACTAAGAAGTTGGCAAAGAAATTAGGAGCCGATGCCTTCATGTCGCAAGACAACTCAGATGATAACATTAGCAAAGTAATTATCGCTATAAATTTACGACCCAATGTCCCTTTTTCTCCTAAAACAAACAAGTAATATTTTAGAATACCGAAGATGAACTGCTCAAGTCCTTGGTGGTTCCACTCGAGGAAGAAATCAAAGCACTCAAAGATAAGTTACGCGCCACCGATGCCCAGCTACAAAAGTGCAAACAATGCGGTCACTTTTCTGAACAAGAGGTGAGTAAATTTCAAAATTCGCACAGAAGTACTCGGTGACGATCCTCCTGAAATTCTAGCCCGAGTACAAAGAAACCCGACAAACCACGGCGACAAACACATCTTTCGATGGAGAAGAATCTCACGCGGTCTGCGATATGTGCAGCAATTACGAGGCGCAGTTAGTCAAGGAACAGCAATGCGTTCTAGACTTACAGGCCAAGGTCTTGACGGCCGAGAAAGCGGCCGAAAGGCATAGAGAAGATCTCCTCAAGGAGATCGGCTTTAGGAAGGATATGGAGGAAAAATGGAACGAGAAAAAGGAAGAACACAAACAGCAAGTGACCAAACTGACTAGGCGGATTGAATGTGCTGAGCAGGACCTGAAAGAACTGCAACAGACCTTCAAACAGGCTTGTACAGAGGTTAATAGTAATCTAAATGCTCTGAAGATAGATAGGGAGAGAACCCAAGCGGAATTAGAGAAGTACGTTCGATTGAGTTTTTAGTTCTCCTTTATTTTAAAATTTGGAAGCTTTGTACGTAGATATTCAGATAAAATTCTTTAAAACACCTAAACAAAAATTAAGTCAACGCATAAAAGAGTCTCAACAATTCTTAAAATGGACTTAAACACGATAAAATCTATAGATTGTTTGTAACTACTTTTAGGTATTTTAATTTGGCGATTGATTTTTAATTTTAGGCTTCAGAATGAAAATGACAACTTAGTAGGAAAATATAGCATGCATTCGCAACAGTTGCAAAGTGAAATAATCAACCTACCAAACACAGTTGATGTAAGTACCATTTAATGTAATCTCCTCCAGTTGATCAGAGCCAATTTCTTCAATTGATTTTTAGGAACTTCAAGAGTTACTGTTGAAGTCCCATCAAGACTTAATTATTGCCAAAATAGGTAAGGAGGAGGCTGAGGAAAAAATGAATGGTTTACGTTCTGATATGGTCATCCGAGAGAGCGTTGAATCCAGTTTACAAGAAGAGATTAATAATCTAAAGTAATATATTTAATCTTATTTAATTTTGTGTGGTATTTACGTCAACTTAAAAGACTTGGTATACTGTAAAACGGGGTTACTAAAAAACATCTTCTGTCAAGTATTACATCCGTTTTACGATACTGAAGAAGAGGTTTCAATACGTGGATAATCTTTTTTACGATTTGTTTTTCAGATTGCAATTACAACATGATGGAGAAGAAAAAGACTTATATTTAAAGAAGATTAAACTGCTTGAAAGAGGATATAATGAAGCCAAAGAGGCACTAAATAAAGCCCAAGTTATTCAAGAGGAATTAACTAATATGAAGGTAACGCAATGAAATTATACACCTGCATTATAATCCACTATTAATCTGTCAACAGAAAAAATTGGAAGAACATAACGCCGAACTGAAAACTAGAATCAATTCGCTTCAGCAAGAATTGGATACCAGTGAAACAGTTCAGAAGGATTTCGTGAGACTGTCGCAAAGTCTGCAGGTGAGTGCAAGTGTTCAATGCTGAACACATAAAGATCAATAAAACAACTTTAAGGATAAAATTTCCAATATTTACGTAACGCGAAATCATTTGTGTGTCAAATGTCACAAAACTATCAAAAACCATCACGTACATGAAATATTCGAAAGCTCTTATGCGTCGTATTTACTCCAACTTTAGACGTCCTAAAAGTCAACTGTTATGATTTTTCTTTCATACA
This sequence comes from Oryctes rhinoceros, assembly GCA_020654165.1. NCBI lineage: Eukaryota > Metazoa > Arthropoda > Insecta > Coleoptera > Scarabaeidae > Oryctes > Oryctes rhinoceros. The sequence goes on along the minus strand of JAIOKQ010000548.1, from coordinate 645,599 downwards.
CAGGTACAATTAGAAAAAATCCGCGATTCCGACACTCAAGTCCGATGGCAACACGACGAGGATGTCGATGAATGTCCTACGTGCAGGTCTGGCTTTACGGTGACCAAGCGTAAGGAACACTGCCGGCATTGCGGTCAGATTTTCTGCAGCCGCTGTTTGTCGCACACTGTGATGAGTGGACCGAAGCAAAGGCCATCAAAGGTCTGCGACGTCTGCCATACCCTCCTAGTCAAATCTTCGGCTCCATATTTCAGCACCGAGGCACCGCATTCGCCCGATTAACGCCGAGAGGGCATGAACGTGGATTAATTGATAATAATGGTCATAATGAGATTCGTTTTTAAGCGTCGTTCTTAAAGTGATTATTACTTGTTATATTTAAAATGATGAAAAAAGATGAGTGATGTATTATAATAAAATTTCCTTTTATTCAAAACAATGGTACTTTTTTTTTACTTTCAAATAGGCATCTTTAAATTACTATTACAGTACATTATTATTTTGTTAATTTTATACGCTTCTACGATGAAGATATGAAGAAGAACCAGCGTGGCTAGAACTTCCGGAAAAGCCCCCATTGCTCAAAGATGATGATCCGGCTTGACTTGAACTTCCACTTCCATAATAGCTAGCGGAACGTCGATGTAAATGATCTAAATAACTTTGGATAGCAGAGGCAGCTTGACTTGAACTACCCCTACCTCCAAACCCTTCGCCAAGCGACGAAAAATCAAAAGGTGAAAAACCGGCTGCATTTGAGCTACCACTGTCAAATTGTCGTCCTTCAAATCCACCACTGTTGGCATTGGAACTGGCAATACTTGAAGTACCACTGCCATGCTCTCCTCCAAATCTACCACTGTGGGCACCGGTGCCGGCATTGCTTGAACTACCACTGCCATGAACGCCTCCAAATCCGCCACTGTTTGCGCTGGAGCCGGCAATACTTGAGCTGCCACTACCTTGGCCACCTCCAAATTCACCACTGTGAGCAACAGAGCCGGCTATGCTTGAACTACTACTACCTTGGCCAGTTCCAAATCCACCAGTGTGGGCGCCAGAGCTAGCTATGCTTGAACTTCCACTACCTTGGCCAGTTCCAAATGCACCACTGTGGGCACCAGAGCCGGCAAAGCTTGAACTACCACTTCCTTGGCCAGTTCCAAATCCACCAGTGTGGGCACCAGAGCCGGCAAAGCTTGAACTACCACTACCTTGGCCGGTTCCAAGTGCACCAGTGTTGGCACCAGAGCCGGCAAAGCTTGAACTACCACTTCCTTGGCCAGTTCCAAATCCACCAGTGTGGGCACCAGAGCCGGCAAAGCTTGAACTACCACTCCCTTGGCCAGTTCCAAATCCACCAGTGTGGGTACCAGAGCCAGCAAAGCTTGAACTACCACTCCCTTGGCCAGTTCCAAATCCACCAGTGTGGGTACCAGAGCCAGCAAAGCTTGCACTACCACTACCTTGGCCAGTTCCAAATTCACCAGTGTGGGCATCAGAGCCAGCAAAGCTTGCACTACCACTACCTTGGCCAGTTCCAAATGCACCATTATGGGCACCAGAGCCGGCAAAGCTTGAACTACCACTCCCATGGCCAGTTCCAAATCCACCAGTGTGGGCATCAGAGCCGGCTATGCTTGAACTACCACTACCTTGGCCAGTTCCAAATCCACCAGTGTGGGCATCAGAGCCGGCTATGCTTGAACTACCACTACCTTGGCCAGTTCCAAATCCACCAGTGTGGGCACCAGAGCCAGCAAAGCTTGAACTACCACTCCCTTGGCCAGTTCCAAATGCACCACTGTGGGCACCAGAGCCAGCAAAGCTTGAGCTGCCACTACCTTGACCAGTTCCAAATCCACCAGTGTGGGCACCAGAGCCGGCAAAGCTTGAACTACCACTACCTTGGCCAGTTTCAAGTGCGCCACTGTGGGCACCAGAGCCAGCAAAGCTTGAACTACCACTCCCTTGGCCAGTTCCAAATCCACCAGTGTGGGCACCAGAGCCAGCTATGCTTGAACTACCACTACCTTGGCCAGTTCCAAATCCTCCAGTGTGGGCACCAGAGCCAGCAAAGCTTGCACTACCACTACCTTGGCCAGTTCCAAATCCACCAGTGTTGGCACCAGAGCCAGCTATGCTTGAACTACCACTACCTTGGCCAGTTCCAAATCCTCCAGTGTGGGCACCAGAGCCAGCAAAGCTTGCACTACCACTACCTTGGCCAGTTCCAAATCCACCAGTGTTGGCACCAGAGCCAGCTATGCTTGAACTACCACTACCTTGGCCAGTTCCAAATCCTCCAGTGTGGGCACCAGAGCCAGCAAAGCTTGCACTACCACTACCTTGGCCAGTTCCAAATCCACCAGTGTTGGCACCAGAGCCAGCTATGCTTGAACTACCACTACCTTGGCCAGTTCCAAATCCTCCAGTGTGGGCACCAGAGCCAGCAAAGCTTGAACTACCACTCCCTTGGCCAGTTCCAAATGCACCACTGTGGGCACCAGAGCCAGCAAAGCTTGAGCTGCCACTACCTTGACCAGTTCCAAATCCACCAGTGTGGGCACCAGAGCTAGCTATGCTTGAACTACCACTACCTTGGCCAGTTTCAAGTGCGCCACTGTGGGCACCAGAGCCAGCAAAGCTTGAACTACCACTCCCTTGGCCAGTTCCAAATCCACCAGTGTGGGCACCAGAGCCAGCTATGCTTGAACTACCACTACCTTGGCCAGTTCCAAATCCTCCAGTGTGGGCACCAGAGCCAGCAAAGCTTGCACTACCACTACCTTGGCCAGTTCCAAATCCACCAGTGTTGGCCCCAGAGCCAGCTATGCTTGAACTACCACTACCTTGGCCAGTTCCAAATCCTCCAGTGTGGGCATCAGAGCCAGCAAAGCTTGCACTACCACTACCTTGGCCAGTTCCAAATCCACCAGTGTTGGCACCAGAGCCAGCTATGCTTGAACTACCACTACCTTGGCCAGTTCCAAATCCTCCAGTGTGGGCACCAGAGCCAGCAAAGCTTGCACTACCACTACCTTGGCCAGCTCCAAATCCACCAGTGTTGGCACCAGAGCCAGCAAAGCTTGCACTACCACTACCTTGGCCAGTTCCAAATCCACCAGTGTTGGCACCAGAGCCAGCTATGCTTGAACTACCACTACCTTGGCCAGTTCCAAATCCTCCAGTGTGGGCACCAGAGCCAGCAAAGCTTGCACTACCACTACCTTGGCCAGTTCCAAATCCACCAGTGTTGGCACCAGAACCAGCTATGCTTGAACTACCACTACCTTGGCCAGTTCCAAATCCACCAGTGTGGGCACCAGAGCCAGCAAAGCTTGCACTACCACTACCTTGGCCAGTTCCAAATCCACCAGTGTGGGCACCAGAGCCGGCAAAGCTTGAACTACCACTACCTTGGCCGGTTCCAAGTGCACCACTGTGGGCACCAGAGCCGGCAAAGCTTGAACTACCACTACCTTGGCCAGTTCCAAGTGCGCCACTGTGGGCACTAGAGCCGGCAAAGCTTGAACTAGCACTACCTTGGCCAGTTCCAAATCCGCCAGTGTGGGCATCAGAGCCAGCTATGCTTGAACTACCACTACCTTGGCCAGTTCCAAATCCACCAGTTTGGGCACCAGAGCCAGCAAAGCTTGAACTACCACTACCTTGGCCAGTTCCAAATGCACCACTGTGGGCACCAGATCCGGCAAAGCTTGAACTACCACTTCCTTGGCCAGTTCCAAATCCACCAGTGTGGGCACCAGAGCCAGCAAAGCTTGCACTACCACTACCTTGGCCAGTTCCAAATCCACCAGTGTGGGCACCAGAGCCGGCAAAGCTTGAACTACCACTACCTTGGCCGGTTCCAAGTGCACCACTGTGGGCACCAGAGCCAGCAAAGCTTGAACTACCACTCCCTTGGCCAGTTCCAAATCCACCAGTGTGGGCACCAGAGCCGGCAAAGCTTGAACTACCACTACCATGGCCAGTTCCAAATCCACCAGTGTGGGCATCAGAGCCAGCTATGCTTGAACTACCACTACCTTGGCCAGTTCCAAATCCACCAGTGTGGGCACCAGAGCCGGCAAAGCTTGAACTACCACTTCCTTGGCCAGTTCCAAATCCACCAGTGTGGGCACCAGAGCCAGCAAAGCTTGCACTACCACTACCTTGGCCAGTTCCAAATCCACCAGTGTGGGCACCAGAGCCGGCAAAGCTTGAACTACCACTTCCTTGGCCAGTTCCAAATCCACCAGTGTGGGCACCAGAGCCAGCAAAGCTTGAGCTGCCACTACCTTGACCAGTTCCAAATCCACTAGTGTGGGCACCAGAGCCAGCAATGCTTGAACTGCCACCATTGAGATATCCACAATTCGGCCTGTCACATGCTACTCCTGCGCTAGCAGATCCTTGAGCACTAGCTCCAGCAAATCCTCCACTGCCGCTACCTACACCTGCTCCTCCACCAATACCAAGTTTAATGCCACCTCCTAGGCCGCCGCCTACTCCCAAATCACTTCCTAATCCCAATTTGCTGCCTAATCCTAAGCCGACTCCTAATCCCACTCCCAGACCTATTCCTCCACCAGCCCGCGCAGCAACTGTAACAGGTTATAGAAATGTTATATTGGCATAGGCAAGTTTCATGAAATTGGGAATGTTTTGAGTTTTCTTAAAATTAAAACTTTCTGTATATGATTTCAACAGTCGTAAGGATTAATTTTAAAGTAATTTGTATATCGAGAGGATTTTATATAAGGAAAGAAGGAAACATTTTATTGACAATCAATAAAAGACATTTTAAATAAAAGCAATACTTTCTTCTTACCTCCGAGCTTTAGAAGCAAGGCGACAAGGCTTAACACTGAAACCAGTTTCTTCATCCTGTAGTTACTCGAAAATATGAAGCTACCAAACTGACCATTCTCATCCACAGCATCTTCATTATATACTGTTGACTTCTCGTATAAAATTCGAGTACCGAAATTATTATTATTTAATGATGTTTTGTCGAGAAATCTTATTAAAAAGCAATTACGAAAGACCGAAAATATTGTATGTTTATCGAAATAATTTGTATTTTAGTCACATTATGTCATTATGTAATCGTCAATCCCAAGAAAAAATCCTATTTTGCTTCAACGATTGGAGGTGCGCGTAATGATTTCATATCTTTTCCATTGTTTCTAATGTTTTAGATTGCCTCTTCGCTGTTGGGGAGCGGAATTTTGTTTGTGGCACATTTAAAAATCATTAAGATCTTTTAAACCATCTAAATCGGAAAAGTTTGACGAATGTTTAGAAACATTGGTAGTTCTTTTGAATCGCGTATCTGAATTCGAGATTGTACATGAGTTCTTCGATTTTCGATTATTCGATATAGATTCCTTTAATTATTTTACAATTTCGATTGCAGCCATTATGTCAGCATTCCAAATGAGAGTTTAACATTATTGGCACTGAGAGTTAGGTCAGTATTATGTTAGAATATTCTTTAAAACAATGGCGACTTTAATATTCAAACTGCTAACCAGCAAAATTCTGAAAGTCTCATTTTCTACTATTTTTATTTAATTTTTTTTTTAAGTGCGGTGACGGTCGAACGGTGTATAAGCTTATCGTAAGCTCAGGAACCTTCTAGTATGGTAGTAAGTTGTGTGTGCAAAGTGCTTCATGGTCTTATCACTTTCTTGCGGTAAAGGATGAAGCGCAGTTAACTGTGGTATACCGCACCCACTAAGAGGATTTATTGATGCTAGCGGAACTCGAACACGCGACGGCTAACTCTGCTCAGCCAAGGGGAGGTCTTCTTACCACTGGACCTCCGAGCGGGTAAAAAGCGTTTAAAATATCAAATATGCTATACGCTTCTACACAATTTTTCCCTTCATGTTTTAGCACCGAACCACCAATTAATTCCGAGAAGGCACAAACCTGAATTAATTGATAATAATGATGCTAATTAGTTTTGTTTTAAGCGTTGTTCTTATTACTCCTATTATTAAAAGAAGATGAATGAATTTGAAAAAGTTCGTTTATTCAAAACAATGGTGCATTATTGTAATTTTGAATAGATATTTTTTGAATACTATTACCGTACGTTATCACTAAATTCTTATAAACTTGTTACATTTATAGCGTTATTTTATGATGACATATGTATATGTATTATCTCATAATGTTAGTCAAAACCCGAGGTGCGCCCTCAGTACATGTCACCGGTTTTTTATCTCCTCGAGGACTTCTTCATCGCAGCATTAATAACAATTAATATTATGGCTTACGTACGTAGTTATCTCTATAAATTCCTCAATATTATTTGCGATGGAGATTGAACGTGCACGTTTTATCCTCTGTTTCACAATATATTTGTTACAGTGTAAACCAAACATTGAACGTCTATTGGCCATTTCCAATAAGACGCTATCTGTTGACAAAAAAAAAAATGGGAGACAGAGAGATAGTGTGTGTGGTTAAAGTTAACTTTGTCATTGTGTTCAGTCACATTTTAATTAATGAATAATTACAAAAATTAACTGTTTGTGTATCACTGTTATTCAGCATGTAGTGCACCCTATAAACAGTATTAAATATGTCCCTATCAAAATTGAACTATCTCAGAATAATATTTTGTTATAATATTACTCAGCTTGATATTTCAGGTATTTCCCTTTAAACGAGGATCAGCAGTAAGTAAATTGACGTGATGGTTCGTCTAGGTAAATGGTGGATAATAATAATAATGTAATACTTGGATAAGAAAAGTAAAATATCATTTTTTATCAGTATACTTTTATTTGTTTTTTAAATTTACTTGTGGGAAATACATTTTTAAGTCTTGTGTAGTGTCGCACAACAAAATTATCATATTTGTTTGCGTATGTCTGTTTCCTATGATTGTAATGCATTGTAAGTTTCACCATCCAGCTGCGGCAGCAGCGCTAGCTGCGGAGCTAGAGCTACTACCTAAGCCACCTGCACTAGCAGCGGCTGCGGCAGAGCTGGCACTGGAATTCCCACGACCGCCGCTTGCGGCGCTAGCGGCAGCACTCGAACTACTGGCACTTGAAGAATGACCAAGATTAGATGCGGCGCTGGAACTTGCCGCGCTGGAAGCACTCGAGACACTGGAGCTATCACTATCGCCTTCTTCATGCTCGTTGTACAATTCATCATCCTCTTCAAATACAATCTCGGAACCTCTGCGGAATCTACCACCGCTAAACGATGATGATTCAGCTTTACTTGAACTTCCAGAAATTCCTCCATGACTGAATGAAGACGATCCGGCTTGGCTCGAGCTGCCACTTCCTCCAAATCCGCTACCGAAAGATGAGGACTCGGCAAAGCTGGAACTACCACTGCCGGGGTAACTTGCACTTCTGCGATGAATATAACCATGTGAAGAAGCCCCGGCTTGACTGGAGCTTCCTGAGTAACCTCCATGACCTCCACTGAATGAAGACGAACTAGCACGGCTTGAACTACCGCTTCCCCCAAATCCGCTCCCAAAGGATGATGATTCTGCAAAGCTTGAGCTACCACTTCCTACATATGGGCTTCTACGATGACGGTAGGTATGTGAGGATGCACCAGCTTGACTGGAACTTCCAGACAAACCTCCATGGCTTCCACTAAATGAAGAGGAACCGGCCTGGCTCGAGCTACCACTTCCTCCAAATCCGCCACTGAAGGATGAAGACTCGGCAAAGCTGGAACTACCACTGCCGGGGTAACTTGCACTTCTGCGATGAATATAACCGTGTGAAGAAGCCCCGGCTTGACTGGAGCTTCCTGAGTAACCTCCATGACCTCCACTGAATGAAGAGGAACCAGCATGGCTTGAACTACCGCTTCCCCCAAATCCGCTCCCAAAGGATGATGATTCTGCAAAGCTTGAGCTACCACTTCCTACATATGGGCTTCTACGATGACGGTAGGTATGTGAGGATGCACCAGCTTGACTGGAACTTCCAGACAAACCTCCATGGCTTCCACTAAATGAAGAGGAACCGGCCTGGCTCGAGCTACCACTTCCTCCAAATCCGCCACTGAAAGATGAAGACTCGGCAAAGCTGGAACTACCACTGCCGGGGTAACTTGCACTTCTGCGATGAACGTAACCATGTGAAGAAGCACCGGCTTGACTGGAGCTTCCTGAGTAACCTCCATGACCTCCACTGAATGAAGAGGAACCAGCATGACTTGAACTACCGCTTCCCCCAAATCCGCTCCCAAAGGATGATGATTCTGCAAAGCTTGAGCTACCACTTCCTACATATGGGCTTCTACGATGACGGTAAGTATGTGAAGATGCACTGGCTTGGCTGGAACTTCCAGATAAGCCTCCATGGCTGCCACTAAATGAAGAGGAACCTGCGTGACTCGAGCTACTACTTCCTCCAAATCCGCCACTGAAAGATGAAGACTCGGCAAAACTGGAACTCTCGCTTCCTGGATAACTTGCGCTTCTACGATGTACATATGAAGAAGAACTAGCGTGGCTAGAACTTTTAGAAAAGCCTCCACTACTCGAAGATGATGATCCGGCTTGGCTTGAACTTCCACTTCCATAATAGTTAGCGGCACGTCGACGCAAATGATGTAAATAACCTTGAGAAGCAGAGCTGGCTTGACTTGAGCTACCGCTGCCTAATAGGCCTCCAAACCCTCCGGCAAGCGATGAAGAACCAGCTTGACTTGAACTTCCACTACCAAGTCCACTTCCAAATGAAGCGGAACCTGCTTGACTAACGCTTCCTGAATGACCCTCTTTACCAATGGATACAGAACCGGCTATACTTGAGCTACCACTACCAAAATGTCCTCCTCCGAACCCACCACTGTGGGCACTGGAGCCGGCAATACTTGAACTACCACTGCCATGCCCTCCTCCGAACCCACCACTGTGGGCACTGGAACCGGCAATACTGGAACTACCACTGCCATGCCCTCCTCCAAATCCACCACTGTGCGCACTGGAACCGGCAATACTCGAACTACCACTTCCATGCCCTCCTCCAAATCCGCCACTGTGGGCACCGGAGCCCGCAATACTTGAACTACCACCGCCATGCCCTCCTCCAAATCCGCCACTGTGGGCACCGGAGCCCGCAGTACTTGAACTACCACTGCCATGCCCTCCTCCAAATCCGCCACTGTGGGCACCAGAGCCCGCAATACTTGAACTACCACTGCCATGACCTCCTGCATGTCCACCAGAAGACCCTACAAATTCATTCGTGTTAATAGAATGAAACATTAACTGTTTAATTACAATTTTGTTCTTCAAGTAAGTTCTTACCTGCAATGCTGGAACTTGCACTTCCATGATGTCCACCATGTCCAGCACCATGTACTGATGATCCTGCTTGACTAGAGCTGCTACTTCCATGATGGCCATCATGATAGTCATCGTCGTCATCGTCATCGTCATCATCATCGTGATAGTGTCCACTGCTACCTTCATGATGACCGCTTCCGCGATGTCCACCCCCAACATGTCCGTAAGAACCTGCTTGACTTGAACTGGTGCTCCCTCCACCATGTACGTGACCAGCTGCAACAGATGAGGCACTAGCTTGACTGGAACTGCCGCTACCATGGTATCCTCCATATCCCCCGCCATGCGCCAACGATCCCGCGTGGCTAGAACTACCACTTCCGCGTCCACCGCCGTTACCATGTCCGTAACCTCCTGAATGAGACAAGGAACCAGCATGACTAGAGCTTCCACTTCCATGATGTCCACCATATTGCCCACCATACGCTGAAGATCCTGCGTGACTCAAGCTACCGGTCCCATGTCCTCCACCATGTCCATGACCTTCCGCATGAGATGAAGAGCCAGCCTGACTGGAGCTTCCACGATGTCCACCATATCCACCTGTATGCGCAGTGGATCCTGCATGGCTTGAACTACCACTTCCATGCCCGTGACCTCCTGCATGAGATGAAGAGCCAGCGTGACTGGAGCTACCACTACCATAATGTCCTCCATATCCACCAACATGTGATGCAGATCCAGCTTGGCTTGCACTGCCACTACCATGTCCATGTCCCCCTGCATGAGCTGATGACCCGGCGTGACTACCACTTACATATTCTCCGCCAAAACCACCACCATGGGCCGAAGATCCAGCATGACTTGAGCTACCACTTCCATGTCCCCCACCATGTCCATGACCCGCTGCATGAGATGAGGAACCTGCATGACTTGAACTTCCAGTGTTATAATGTCCTCCATATCCATCAACATGTTGTATTGATTCTGAATGGCTAGAGCTACCGCTGCCATGTCCATGTCCATGTGCTCCCGCATGAGATGAAGAGCCAGCGTGACTGGAGCTACCACTACCATAATGTCCTCCATATCCACCAACATGTGATGCAGATCCAGCTTGGCTTGCACTGCCACTACCATGTCCATGTCCCCCTGCATGAGCAGATGACCCGGCGTGACTACCACTTCCATATTCTCCGCCAAAACCACCACCATGGGCCGAAGATCCAGCATGACTTGAGCTACCACTTCCATGTCCTCCATCAAAGGCTCCACCGTGCGCTAAAGATCCTGCGTGACTTGAGCTACCGCTTCCGTGAATTCCGATTAGATCGTGATCGTCATCTTCGTAAAGAATGGGGGCGTCGGGACTGCGATGGCGCCGAAATGATCTATGTGCAGACACACTTGCATCGGCGGATGCGTCAGCCCCTGCATTTGCTTCAGCTCCCGCAGCTCCATGAGCACCGCCTCCCAATCCTAGGATTCCTCCAATTCCTAGACCGATCCCAAGTCCACAGCTTTTTCCTTTACATCCTACACCTGCACCGCCAGATCCTTTAATGCCGGCACCCAGACCTACACCGCAGTTAGCACCTTCACAATTTGCACCCCCTCCAATTCCAATAACGCCCGAACCACCGATGCCCAGTCCGCAAGTTGGTCCGCTGCAACCTATTCCAGCAGCCGCAGATCCTTCAGCACCAGCTCCTACTGCCAAACCACAATTTGGTCCTGAACATCCTAATCCCCCTTCAATTCCAATGCTACCTGATCCTCCAGCGCCTATTCCGCAGTTTGATCCACTGCATCCTAATCCGGCACCGACGGCTCCTTCAGCACCAGCTCCTGCTGTCAAGCCACAGTTTGATCCAGAACATCCTAATCCCCCTTCAATTCCAATACTGCCGGATCCACCAATACCCGCGCCACAATTTGGTCCTTGGCATCCTATACCGGCACCGGCAGAACCTGCCGCACCGGCTCCTGCTGTCAAGCCACAGTTTGGTCCAGAGCATCCTAATCCCCCTTCAATTCCAATATTGCCTGATCCACCAATACCCACGCCACAATTTGGTCCTTGGCATCCTATACCGGCACCGGCAGAACCTGCCGCACCGGCTCCTGCTGCCAAGCCACAGTTTGGTCCAGAGCATCCTAATCCCCCTTCAATTCCAATACCGCCTGATCCACCAATACCCGCACCACAGTGTGGTCCTTGGCATCCTATACCGGCACCGGCAGAACCTGCCGCACCGGCTCCTGCTGCCAAGCCACAGTTTGGTCCAGAGCATCCTAATCCCCCTTCAATTCCGATACTGCCGGATCCACCAATACCCGCGCCACAATTTGGTCCTTGACATCCTATACCGGCACCGGCAGAACCTGCCGCACCCGCTCCTGCTGTCAAGCCACAGTTTGGTCCAGAGCATCCTAATCCCCCTTCAATTCCAATATTGCCTGATCCACCAATACCCGCGCCACAATTTGGTCCTTGGCATCCTATACCGGCACCGGCAGAACCTGCCGCACCGGCTCCTGCTGCCAAGCCACAGTTTGGTCCAGAGCATCCTAATCCCCCTTCAATTCCAATACCGCCTGATGGTCCTTGGCATCCTATACCGGCACCAGCAGAACCTGCCGCACCGGCTCCTGCTACCAAGCCACAGTTTGGTCCAGAGCATCCTAATCCCCCTTCAATTCCGATACTGCCGGATCCACCAATACCCGCGCCACAATTTGGTCCTTGACATCCTATACCGGCACCGGCAGTACCTGCCGCACCCGCTCCTGCTGTCAAGCCACAGTTTGGTCCAGAGCATCCTAATCCCCCTTCAATTCCAATATTGCCTGATCCACCAATACCCGCGCCACAATTTGGTCCTTGGCATCCTATACCGGCACCGGCAGAACCTGCCGCACCGGCTCCTGCTGCCAAGCCACAGTTTGGTCCAGAGCATCCTAATCCCCCTTCAATTCCGATACTGCCGGATCCACCAATACCCGCACCACAATTTGGTCCTTGACATCCTATACCGGCACCGGCAGTACCTGCCGCACCCGCTCCTGCTGTCAAGCCACAGTTTGGTCCAGAGCATCCTATACCGGCACCGGCAGAACCTGCCGCACCGGCTCCTGCTGCCAAGCCACAGTTTGGTCCAGAGCATCCTAATCCCCCTTCAATTCCAATATTGCCTGATCCACCAATACCCGCGCCACAATTTGGTCCTTGGCATCCTATACCGGCACCGGCAGTACCTGCCGCACCCGCTCCTGCTGTCAAGCCACAGTTTGGTCCTTGGCATCCTATACCGGCACCGGCAGAACCTGCCGCACCGGCTCCTGCTGCCAAGCCACAGTTTGGTCCAGAGCATCCTAATCCCCCTTCAATTCCAATATTGCCTGATCCACCAATACCCGCGCCACAATTTGGTCCTTGGCATCCTATACCGGCACCGGCAGAACCTGCCGCACCAGCTCCTGCTGTCAAGCCACAGTTTGGCCCAGAACAACCTAATCCACTCTCGATGCCAGCACTACCTGATCCTTCAAGACCCACACCGCAATTTGGTCCGTTGCATGCTACTCCAGCACCGGCTCCCACTCCAAAACCGCAATTTGGTCCCGAACATTGTATCCCAGCTTCACCTCCAGCACCTGCCAATCCATAAATTATTAAATTACTACTTATTCATGTCCGCATTGAAAGACGTTATAGACCTCCGCCAAGTTGTAAGCCGCAGTTTGGTCCTGTGCAGCCCAAACCACCTCCGATTTCAGCAGCAGCTCCTCCTTCGACTCCAAATCCACAGTTTGATCCTTGACATGCTAATCCAACTCCGGCAGATCCCTGCGCTCCAGCTCCTGCTCCCAACCCGCAATTTGGTCCATTACATGCTACTCCTGCGCCAGCAGACCCTTGAGCACCGGCTGCGGCTCCGGCAGATCCTTGAGCACCGGCTGCGGCTCCGGCAGATCCTTGAGCACCGGCTGCGGCTCCGGCAGATCCTTGAGCACCGGCCGCGGCTCCGGCAGATCCTTGAGCACCGGCTGCAGCTCCAGCAGATGCTTGAGCACCGGCCCCGCCACCAATTCCGAGTTTAATACCACCTCCTAAACCGCCGCCTATTCCCAAACCACCTCCTGTTCCCGATCCACCGCCTAATCCCAGTCCCCCTCCGAAACCTACTCCTAATCCCACACCCAGACCTATTCCTCCACCAGCTCGAGCTGCAGCTATAAGAGATTATAACAATGTTATTATATTCATAAAGACTCTTGTAAGTTTTATGAAAATAGTGAATTGAGAATTCTTTGAGTTAATTTGTACGTAAAGAATTAAATCGATCTGTAGTATATTATTTTTGTGTCTAGAAAATTGATTTTTTTTCTCGAAGATATTATTTAGTATCATTTTCAACTATCATTAACTACTATTTATGTATTTAGCTCGTAATTCAGACGTAAAAGAAAACAAGCAACCAATGTGATCGGCACTTAACAAGAAGCAAATTTCAAATTTTGAAAGTAAATATGTTTAGAATTTTCATTGATTTAAAATACTGTTGGAAAATTTTTCGTTGTTAATAAATACCGTGCGCCCATAACATTAATTACAATGCCTAGAATATCGCTAATGCAGTAGTATTGATTCTGAATGAACAATTTTATGGATAAATTCTTCGGCTTATACGATTTAAGAAGTCGGACAAGACATGAAAATTCGTACAATTATTTTAATTTATTATAATTGCCGCAAATAGGAGCAAAAACAATATTTTCTTCTTACCTCCAAACGTTACGCACAAGGCGACAAGATTTAACACTAACACCAGCTTCTTCATCCTTTAGCTTAGTTACTCCAACACACTAAGCTACCGAACTGACTATTGTCATCTATGGCATCTTCGTTATATACCTACTGTTTGGCTTCTTGTATAAAATTCGAATATTAAAATTATTCCTGTTTAACGTTGTTTGGTCAAGAAGTGTTATTAAAAACCAATTACGAAGGACCGAAAATATTGTGCGTTTATCGAAATAACACGTATTTCGATCACATTATATGTCATTATGCAATCGTTAATACTTTTTAACAAGAAAAAAAGTCCCTCTCGCTAGAGTAATTGGAAAGATTGCGTAGGGATTTCACAGTTCTTTCTATTTTCATGTATTTTAAATTGTTTCTTCGCTGTGGGGGAGCGGAATTTTATTTACGGCCCATTTAAAAATCATTAAGATTTCTACAATCGTTTGAACTAGGAAAAGCTGAATGTTTAGAAACATGGGCAGTTCTTTCCGTATCGCGCGTCTAAACGGGAGATTCCTTTTATTGTTACACAATTTGCCGCCATTCGGTAAGATTTTGGATTGCATTTATTTGATAAAGAACAAAACATCCCTTCAAACGATATGAAGAATAAGAATAACATGCAAGTAAGGTAAGATAAGATGAGGTATACATTTAAAATTTCAAGTTACGTATAAATAAAATAATAATAGTAATAATAAGTTATCAATTTATTATAACCTCTGGTGGAGCTCCAGCAATGAAGGATATATTCGCATGTGTATTACGCTTAGAAGTTTGCGTATGTGTTTATTGCTGGAACTACCAACCTAAATTGTCCATAAATTCAAAGAAATCCCAACAGTTGGGATTTCCTTGAATCCCAACTGGTTTACATTTTTCCCATTAATCATTCTGTTGAAGCTATTTGTCCAACTGTGGCAACAAAATAAAGTAAACAAATCAATGTATTTTTCAGGTGAAACCTTCGACTCTACGCGGAGTTTAGTTAATATATTTAATTTAGTTCCTTTCTTGTTCTTATGTATGTATATGCTTAAAAAAGAACGTTAATAAATTGAATTTCGACGATTTGTAAAGAATTCTGTTAATAAAATTTTGAAATTTTGGTGTATCGATTCTTCGAGACGAAATAATGTATTTAAATCTTGTTGAAGACGTTCTGCATCATCGAAAGTAGCGGCTGTCGTAGAGAAAACATTTGGTGACTATAAACTAAGGAGATAAAATAAAGTAGATGAAGGTAAGCAGCAATTATTTTCGTTTAATTTTGTTCAAGTTTATTTGCTTCTAGAGGTAGAAACTACGATAACGCGAAATTCCGTGGATTTTTTAAATTATAACTCGTCTCCCTTGCGATCAACATTTTTGAATCCCTTCACATTTACCGGCAATACAGCTTCTTAATCGCTGTTAACGTATCGTAATTGCAATTTTTAGTTTTAAATATATACTTTTGTTCTGCATGTAATAATAACATCTAGAATGTACTTTAGCTATCGCGTTTGTAGAAGACTTATCCTTCATAAATTATATTTAATGGGTATTTCTTTTTGTAGCAAATTTTCTTTTAATTTATTTGTTCGATAGGATATCATAAAAACATCGTAGAAATGTCTTTCTCTAATCATGCTGTCAGTTTTTTCAGATGATTTCTAAAGACTCTTATTATAAAATCTCCGAAGAAGCTAACATCATGATTAGTCAAACGTTAAGTCAAACATCAACTACACAACAACATCCGAAAGACATCTCTACTACGGATTCCGGTCGCGAAAGCCTACACTCAACTATAAAGACTTCGTTTCTTTTTATTAATAGATTTATAAAGAAGCTGCTTAATCTCTAAAATATAAAAATGGTAGTTAGATCTAAACGATCCAAAATTAGAATAAGTAGCTCTGGATTAAAGATTATTAAACCATTCTTAACTTGATCATGTTGATAATGGCGATAACGAAGATGGTGACCGAACTCGCAACATTGTGCGATTTTTACCAATTCTTGGTCCCCTTATAGTGTACATACTAAAGATCGTTTCGTCAAGGTAGCTCCTCAATCTCGTGCTTGCAACGGCACTTGCTCTAGAAATCTAACCATTTTAAAATAAATACAAATTATTGTTAAATCCAATTTAACACTTAAACGTATTTAAAAATAAATATAAAAGCCATTGTTAAATATAATAAATAAGGCGTGATCGTAAAATTGATCTCCGTTTTTTCCGTTGTTTACGCAACACCTTTTTATCTCGAGTTTCTTAGATTCAAGTCGGTTAATGTTAAAAAGAAATTTCAAGAGAAAGAGAATATTTTAGATTGTATCTCTTAAAAAAAAGAAAACACTCCAGCTTCACATCTACAATTCGATCTAATGTGGTACATCAATTACACCAACAGTTGTGTTGGCTTTTTTTATTTCAAAAACACTTCAGATTGTTTACGAAATATGTAACTAATTCCGAACTATATTACTCAGAATTCGTATGCTAAATTTTCGCTTTAGGTACTTCCAATCGCAACAATGAGACAGATATTGATCAGTGTTGAGGACAAAAATTATCTACCGACAAAAAGTCGGTCCAAAATTTTAATCAAAAGAAGCCTATATATATATATACAGCGAAAATAATACAGCGCTACTTATCGTGCCGATTTTTGTCTTTGTACGAAGTGAACCCTCCCAAAATGAAATTCTTGTACTTCTTAGGCTGTACCCTCGTAATTGTTGGGGTAAGTAGTCTCTGTAAACAAAATAATCACGCAATCATCTATAAACTGTAACTCGGATATTCTATTTTAGAATTCGAGGCCACAAAGTAGGCAGTTTAATGTTAATTAGTCTTGACATTACAAAAATAAGCCAGTATTTAATTACATTTGAGTATTACATATTATCGCCTTATGTATTTGTAACTGGTTTTTCTTCAAATATATTTTTTCTAATGTTTGTTTTTATTAAAAAAAGAAACATTATTTCTTTTATTCATAAATTAGTTCTCTAAAACTTACCAATTTTTTAGGATTATTTCATTGATTATCAGTAACAGAGAGAAAACTTTCAATCTTAAGTGATCATTTATACGTATTCAAAATGAATGCAAGATGCAGTTCATTATTTTAGCACGATCCAAAATAAGAATAAACAACTTCATAAATCTAAACCGCTTTTAGCTTAACCACGCTGACGAGAACAACATCGGCGAAGATGGTGGGCGAGCCTGTAGCACACCAGGATATATGTGCGATTCTTGCGAACACTTGGTAGCCTGCGTAAAAGATGGAGATGACTTCCACAAACTACCAATTCAAACTTGCGCCGCAGACGAAACTTGCTTGGGGACAAAATGCACCGCGGGAAGAAATCCCAAGTGCGAAGATGAACCGGATTTCCCTTGTAATAACGTCGGAGTTTTTCCCAATCCGTTCGATTGCCAGATATATCATTTCTGCGTCGCGGACGAAGATGATAATTTAAAGAATTACAGGACGAAATGCGATGGTAGTTTCGGATACCATGCCGGAACAACATTCTGCAAAACGAAACTTGAAAATAGCGTCTGTTTTGAGAACGACAATCAATTTCCGGTGGACTTATGCTTATATCCCGGGCAAAACGCCGCTTTATCGCAAAATCCTAGCATTTACTATATTTGCGCTGAATATAGTGATACTAACGAAATTCTATATCCGTTCCAATTTGTTTGCCCTCACGGGGGCACCTATTTTAATTTTGAATGCATTTTAGCAAGAAAAGAAAATTATAATAAATTGTTTAAGAGGTTCTAAGAAAAAAAAAAGAACAAGTTTTATATTATTTTTAAGGCTAGATTAATTAATGCTTTTGGTATTTTATTTTATGTAAAAAAAATCTTTGCATTGTTATCTTTTAGTGTTGCTTCATTTACCAGATAGAAGCGTAATCGTATTGTGTAACAAAGATAAAGAACTTTAATATTAATCAATATGTACACTGAACAAAAAAGTAGGAATATACAATAATAAAGGACGTTAATGTAGCAATTTCTTTGTCAAAATTGATCCAGCAAACGAGTTTATCATTTTAATGAACTGCTGTTTATTCAAATCTGATGAACAGAGCAAACGGACCGTTGTCGCACTCCGTCCTTTTTGACCATTTGCAATAAGCTGGCACTTGTTTATACTTCAGGTTGAAAAAAGATTTTCCCGTCTACCTGTCCATGTTTTTCGCTTGTCGTGGTTTTAAGGCGGGTAGAATAGGCACTCGGAAACTATATTTTTTCTTCCAAGAAGGGATAGTACACGCAGGTTATTTTTCCGCAGGTCGTAGCTTCAAGGTGTACAGGAGGTAGAAATAGGTACTTGTAAAGGATATTTTTTCTAGGAAGCAGGAATAGTACATGCATAGTTTTAAAATTTTTCGCACATCATTCGGTCACCGGTTGGTTCGTGTCCTCGAAACGGCCGTCCAGGATTAATTAATATATTTATAATCAATTAAACTTGTGCGCAATACTTATGTCTTGTTTACGATATATTGAATTGATTTTTTCACTGTATGGCACTACTTCTTAAATGTTTAAAAAATAGCGCAAATTCATATAATTTACACAGGATAATGTAGGAATCTGTTCAATTATGTGATGCGGAAGTTGCCGATACTTATCATAACTTGGCTCTTTTCTTAAGGCTCCTCTTCTGTTGCACGATAGGTGACGCAATTCTTGTCGCATGCTTTTTCAAATATATATTTAAAAATTAGAAAATAAATCCTATTTATCTGTTAAACATAAGTGTAACTTAATTAATAAATATCTTTTATTATGACGTGAGCATTGATTGAATCTTTTTCCATTAATTGAAGAAATAGGCCACCAACAGTACTGACTTGCGTATTAGTTTGACGTGTGCGATTGTATGTGATTCCCTTGTGTTGAGATTTGCGAATAGAACGAATGTGAGATAACCTTTCTTTCTTTTTTTTGTCGCAATACTTCCGATCAAAATTCCTTTAAACGCGAAATTGAAACTGAAAATAATGGCTGATGAGGCGTTAAGTTACATTAGGCGCCCCGAAATCCTGAGCATGATGCTCAGGATCGTTTTCGTGTCTGCGATGTCTTATTATGGTATAAAATGGTTTATGAATCAGGTAGATCCCACTAATAAGAGTAAGAAGAGCGCGAGGAAGAAAGCACAGGAACAGCTGAAGAGGTATTTCCACCGGGTAAATAAGGAATTGTGATCTAAATCATATCGCACGATTTTTAGGTTAGCAAAAAGTGGAAACCATGTGTTACCAATAGACAAACTGTCCGACTACGAAATCATGATTGCCTCTCATTTAGTTCATCCAGAAGACATCAACATTACGTGGTCAGACATTGCGGGCTTAGAAAGTACTATACAAGAACTTCGCGAGACTGTTATCCTCCCAATTCAACGTAGGGAACTGTTTGCTGACTCACAGCTGACACAAGCACCGAAAGGAGTACTGCTGCATGGCCCGCCGGGTTGTGGAAAGACTCTAATTGCAAAAGCAACAGCTCGAGAAGCAGGCACTTGCTTTATTAATTTAGACGTATCTATTTTAACAGATAAATGGTATGGTGAGAGCCAGAAATTGGCAGCTGCGGTTTTTACATTAGCAGTTAAGATTCAACCATGTATTATATTTATCGATGAGATAGATTCATTTTTAAGAGCGAGGAATTCTACAGATCACGAAGCGACAGCAATGATGAAAGCACAATTTATGTCCTTTTGGGACGGCTTAATTACAGATCCAAATTGTACCGTCATAATAATGGGTGCAACAAATCGGCCTCAGGATCTGGACCGTGCTATTCTACGAAGAATGCCGGCAGCATTCCATGTACCACTTCCAAATACGCTACAACGTAAACAAATCCTAGAATTAATATTGAGGAATGAACCTACAGAAGAGAATGTGGATATTATGAAGGTTGCTACAGCTTCTGAGTCATTTTCTGGATCCGATTTGCACGAATTATGTCGTCAAGCATCGGTGTTTAGAGTACGCGATTACATGAGGTCAAATTCCAAGACTCAAAAAAACCCAGGCCATTCTAGCAGTCGAAGTCAAGTGAGTACTGAAGAATCCGACGATGAATTCCATGATGCTTTACGGTCGATAACAATGGAAGACTTGATGAGGTCATTACACAAGATGAAAGAGTCAAAATTACATTGTGGTAGTTTACAAATGGATAGGATAGAGTTAGATTAGCATTGGTATTGTAATATATTAGCACGGTATCTAAGCGAAGATCCGGTAAACGTGTATCACGATGAACTGTTTAAACGCTGTGTTCAGTACAAGAATAGAAATTTATTAGTATAATGTTGCAAATTTATTAAGATTATACGAGAATTACCAAAAACAAAAGATGCATGTGTTTACATTAATAATTTTGCGAACTACACTTCAAAGTTGTTAAACAATGGAAGCGTATTCAATCTCCATCCCTCTGATCGCTGTTTGGCTGTCTGTTTTAAAAACAAAGTCATTGTATATTTCTTGTTACATTGGTCCCACCTTCAATGAAATATATGCTAGTACTAAGCTGAGATTTCCCAAAGGAAAATCGTAAATCGCCGCTCTTGCTTGATGCGTACTTACTTACAGCAAGACGTAACAGCCAAAAAATACTTACCCTTACCATAGGAAACCTTAGCTTCAATGTTAAGAGAGAAGTTCCATCTTCTGTTTTTGTACTTTTATAAAGACGAAGTGAAACGATATTTATTAAATGTGACATCGGAGAAGACGCTTTATTTTATTTCTTAAGTTATGTATTGTATAATTCTAGATTTTCGAATTTGTAGCGAATATATAAAGCAAGATGTTAATATCGAGTTAATTATTCTCTATTCCCAAAATCCCAATCCTAAGGTTACAGAAATTTCTTTTCAATTAGTCAGGATTACTTATATAGAAAGAAGATTCGGAACATAGGCAAGATACAATAACTAATTCCTTTTTATAAACTATTTTCACGATGCATACAGTATTTGGCAGATCTAATAGTATTAAATTATTGGTGGAAGGATTATAATTTTTCCCATAGATGTTTTCAATAATAATTTTTGTGAGCATACGAAACATAGCATCGTCTTCTGCTTAGTAGTGCTGCATAATTTGTGCATTTTATTCTATTTAAAAAGACGAAAAGAGTAACGTTGCTTTTTAACAATTATTCCATTGGTTGTACTTAGATTTTGTATTGATAATGTAGGAATCAAATTCATTTGTTGATTACCTATAAATTCTACCAGATGGCAGTACTAATCATACATTTACGGGCGTTCTTTCAAATCAATAAATAATATTTCAAATTGATACTATGCTTATATATAGAGAGCCCACGAGATGGAAAAAAATGGCAATACGATTTCACGGCACACATTGGCCGCAAAATGTTACGATCTGGCAGTAAATTACGATTACCAACGATATGACATCCAGTATTATATAGGCAAACAACTTGCGAACTCACAGGAACGGTCATTCCCCGGACGCATACATCTCTAATAGTAAGTAAGACGAAGTGAAAAGGAAACTACATAAACAGGTGTTTGTCCAAGAATCGGCTCAAATTCTGAACGATTATGTCACTATGCCGTAAAGGATGTAAATGCAGCTTTCCGCTCAAGGACGTTGATCGCAGACCGAGGTGAAATCCGGGCTGCCCACATCGGATTTTACGAAAATATTTAACATTTGCTTACGTACATGCTTACATTATAGTCAATGTTGTAAATTTCCGTTGTTACACGTATTATTATCTTACGTCCCTAAGGATGTGCAAAACAACCAAAGTAGACAGTCTGTCAATTTTACGAAAAAGTCTTCAATATTTTAGCCTCCGATCCAGCGTCCTAGATAGAACGATCGGGAGAAATTTTAGATTTAGACGATGCACGCAAATTTATTTTTAAATTACCTAATCACGTATAATCATTAACACAAATTCTCCAGATCGTACGCATCGACTAAGCGATGTTACGCCGAAATAATTATAGAAACGAGTTGTACCGTATGTAAAAAAAATGGGCGATTTAAGCATTATACTACTTCTTTTACGCATAGTTTTAACGGTATCACCATTAAGTCGATCTGAATATGATGTAAATGTTGACACGGTTAAGAGGAGCGTTCATTGGGGCAACGACTTACTAGTTTTGATGAAAAAATAATTGCATTTCACGTTTTGGCTACTTTCATAGGTACAACTACTTTTATGATGATATTCCCGTAAAATGGAAGGTGCATTCAAATATCGATATTATTTTTCAGAATAAAGAATAAAACACTTGATTACGTATAACAATCAATTAAAGTAAAAATATTATGCTGTAGCATATCATTGACGTAATTGATGAGTCATGCAGGTAGCCCATTAACATTTCTATTGTTACTTTTATCACCATTTCGATTGTGTTCACATATATGCATGTATTTATATATGTACATACGCTTCGTTTTTTATTTCTTAAAAATGGTATGTACGCGACTTGTTAAAAAATCTTTTTTATTTTATAGATTTTTTTTATGGAATAAAAGTAGGTCAATGATGTTACCGATGACGATGGTTCTTTTTTTGGAGCTTGACACAAGTTGGTGAGGCATTTTCCAAAATAAAATAATTGGAGAATTTTAAATTAACGGCGAAGGCGTATTATTTCAAATAATATTGTATAGCATTTAACATCATTCGTGTCCTCGAAACGGCCATCCCGCCTTATATTATATTACAATATAATAAATGTCTGCGGTGCGGAGATTGCCGATACTTATGTGTTGTTTACCATCCTGCACCACAGTCGTTGCTAAGATTATTTAGAAGATGAAAGGCTATTCAAAACTAAAAAAATATTTATCGTGTCCAATTGGAAAACCCAAAAATATACTATTTTGTTGCATGCAATTCTGCATTTTCTTAGAAAGAAAGCAAAATTATAAGCGCCATGTAAATGCGATCGTTATACGCGTAAAGATTGGAGGTTTCTAAGCTTCTATTGTCCGACTGTATCCTACGTTGTCGAATAAGGCTACTATTGGCATAAATAGCAAATGATAGTCGTTTGTAACCAACAATTTACAAAAACAGTAACGATGAGATCAGTTTTGTGCAAATTCGTAGAACAAATTAAAAAGTACTCACTAGTTACGTACAAATACTATTGGGCGCTCTTATGCGGCTTTTTTCTTCATATTTTAGATTTCGAAGAAGACAAGAAATTTGAATCATCTAACATGTTCATTACCTATACACAATGTTCAAATTCGTTATCCGCCTTATATAAGCTCAACGTTTATTTTAGAACAACACGTCGCGGTGGGTGATACTGATCGACACCGCTTTGAGATGAGGTCACTTAGTTGGCGAATTCATTTGCATACCTACAGGTTTGAATCTTCGGGCTAGTTCTTAAAGCACGAATGCCACAGCGTTCAGCAACCTCCTTCCTTAGATTGCTCGCACGATTTTTTCACCGAGATGTACGTATGCTCGTATTATCTCGAACGGATCCGCGTAAACAATTCTTAGAATGCAATATCGTATATGTACACATATCCCTTGCGTCCGCCTACGTGAAATAGAAAAAAAAAACTAAGAATAATTGAAGTGAAATCACCTTTGAAGGTTGATATCTCGAAAAGCGTTGGATGAATTGAATTATTTATAAATTTATCCGATATGTCCACCCAGCGGTTTTCGAAATCGGCGAATTGCCTGCGAAGGGAAATAACGACTGGGTTGGTTAGAAAAGAATGCATCTAATAGTATTCGACAATTTTTCGATTATAATTAACAAAAACGCAGCTTTCGAAGTAGACGACTTGCAAGTATTTGCGCCATCATTTTTACCTTCCTTTCGTTTAATTAAAAATTGTCTGTTAACGATCGGCAATTCTAATTGGGTTGATTAATGATCATAGTAATCGATGCCTCGAGGTACGAGGTGTATTCTATAATCCGATGTGTCGTCAAATGATACAACAACAATAACCTAATAAATTCAATGAAAGCCAAACTAAACCACAAAACAACCACGTCTTAGAATTAAAGCTCTCAGGCTCTTTCCTGGGCCGTAGATCAAAAGCTAAAAGGGTACAAGCTGCAAATCGATTCAATTAAGTTTTATCGAAATCTTGTCTCTACATCTTTCCTTAAGAAGTTCAAAAATTAGCCCCATCACTTCGAAAATAATGGGAATCAACTATACCAACATGTTCAACGAATCAATATCGATTTACCCGCACGGTAGAATGGTTTTGGTAAGAAATAAACAGGTGGGGCTAGAAGTGTTATTTTCCCATCGTGTTTTGCATAATTGCCCATCGTACTGTTGTTGCCGCTTTCGACGTTGAATATTTTGCGCATTTTCTCTAAAAATAAATACGTATTCATTGCACTCGGTATTGTAAATGTATATCTACGCATGTATAAGAGCATCCTTTAATGAATATGTATACCTGTATAAACAATTGAATAATGTATAATGACCTGCTGAGTCGAGTCTGGCACCGTGATGGTGCCACTAAATTGCGAATTTCCACGCAATACGTCGGGCGTGTACGGGACCAATGGTAGGTACCGCTTATATACATGAACATCCATAAGATTCGATCATAATATATATTTAATTCTGAGAACATTATATAATTTATATACGGGCTTAGAAGCAAGCGGGGACTACATCGAGAAAAAATATTGCGTAATCATGTGACCCGTTTTTACATAATTCATTCCCTGCGCGCTGGGAGTAATATCTCTAAAACGTGATTTTCGAAGGCTCAACAGCCTCTTGTGGCGATAAAATTCACTGTCCGCACATTTTTTTGTTCGACATTCGGTAAGAAAAAGAAATCATGCGATGAATCAGGCGAGTACTGCGGGCAATAAGGTATTAATTCGATGTTTTCTCCTTCAAACGATCAACTATTTGATGAGGTGACGAAGTTGCCGGTTGCTTTTCCCGATTTCGCCGAGGACGAAACAAATTGCTGTACGCCATCTACCATTAACCAATCTTTGCTTCTTTAAACTAATACTTGTTCAGCACAATGAATTTGACATTATTTGACAGCGATTTAAAAATTTTCAATAAAGCGATGGCTGGTGACTTGGAGGATTTTCATTATCTTCTAAATGGAGTGTTAGACCTTTAACGGATATGGCTACAATATCAACATATCGTAATTGGATTAAAGAAGAAATAAGACAGTGGAAAGTTGTCGTATTCTCTTTCATCGGGACAATCCTCCAATGCGTATAACCCTCGTCAACTTAAACACGCTTCTTAAAGCAGGTTTCTAGCTCACGGTGAGTTTTATTATTTTCCAAAACACCTATGCACTACCTTTTAATAATCCTTCTCGGTATACATTACTGCTAAGCGCTGAGTTCTGCGCACAAAATTAACAATCCCAACGTATTAACTTCTGCGACAACATTTCCGAATGCGAGTGTATATCCATGCATATCCAAGCCGTTTTCATTTCATTCGGCTGTCGCACTTTTGCCGATCGCGTACTAAGCAGAAGGTATATGTATATTTGCAAAAGTCTGCCACTTCGCGCTTGCTGTTATGCGGATATCGTCCCATAGCCTGCTAGTGATAATTGACGGACGTTCAAATGTTTCAGTATACACGGTTCGCGATTGTTTCCTCCTTCGGCGACGTAGAGACCCTTTCGGAAAAATTCGCGCAAGTTACTCAAATTTTGTGATTGTTGTTAGCTTTACGTGTTGTATATTTCCCATCTGTTAGTTCAATTTAATTCAATTCAATTATTTATTTTGAACAATTATTTATTTTAAGAAAGAATCGGAAAGGTGATTAAAGGTTAGTTTGGTGGGATTTTGTGATAACCTCTACAGTGAGTTTTCTTACTTGTCTAGTCAATTTTACGTGGTAAAGGAACAAGAGAGTGAATAGTACAAATAGTATAAATAGGGGAAGGAGGATATAGTTAATAGTTATGATGGCTTGCCATTTTTAAGTGATATTAGAATTAATAGATATTCCAAAGGAACACTCTTTAGATATTAAATGTAAGTATTTTCTTCCTATTGCATAGATTTTTGTGTAAAATTTTGAAAAAAAGCCAAAATGAAAGGTAACCGCTTTATTTTTTTTTGCTTTAAAACATAGGTAACACATAAATAAACATTGCTGTATTCATTTGTTGTTACAACATTATCTATGCAAAAAGAACCACAGCTAGATATGAATTCGGTATGTTTATATTTAGTTGTTTTATCGTATAGGAAGTCCTTTTTTGTTTGCCTGCTTAATCTTGAAATTGTCAACATTATTTTATAAAATATTAGAGGATAGGCGATGAAATGAGAGCACCTCTGCAAAAGCTGCATTTTGCATTGAAAATAAACCGATTGTTTTAATGCATAATATAGATCAAATACGAATTTTTAGAAAGTTGCAAATAACCATTATCAAAAAAACTACAAATTAAAAATTAAATAATCCTGCTTTACTTTTATTTAATGCTTCTTTGCATCGCAGTATCTTAAAAGAATACCTCGGTTGTTATTAGTAATTGCTATTTCATTCAGAAAATACATCGAATTTAAGCAAAATCTAAAGTAGGCTATGATGTCAACATTAATAATTTATAAAGTATATTAAATACAGGCTGTAAATTTCAATAAGGGATGACATTAATACGCTGTAAATTAATAGATAAATTAATAGAGATAACTCCTTTACTGACGTACGTATTTGAATGAAACCTTGATTAACACCGTTTTATGGCTTTCAAGAGTGCTTTCATTTCAAACGGGTCCACGCTGTATATATAACAGGAAACTGTTTTCGTTCCGGATAAAGTATCGTTTCCGTTCACAGCACATCAAAATTAATTAATTAATTAATTTTCAGAATGATTGGCTTACTTTGATAATAGGAGAAAAAAAATCTTTATTATTTACCAGTACATGATATCTTTTAGGTGAGAAAACAGAGTGGATGGAAACTTTCAAATTAAAACTCAAATTTTTACAGTTTATTTAAAAAAAAGTAATTAAACTACAATTACTCTATTTGTATTCATCCAAGAGATGCACATTTCTCTATCTTAGCTCTAAAATCGTTGTGTTACTTTCGCTGTGGTTATTGAGTTAATTTCATCTGCAGCATCCTTAGTTTTCTATTTAATAACCCATTAAATATATGAATAAATGTTTATTCATATAAATTGACATATACGAATAAACCATTTGTTTAAAATAAACCCAAAAGTGAAAGTGCGAAGGGGTTAAATTCGGTGATCTCCTGGCCGATGTACTGAACCATGTCGTCCAATCCATCTTCCTGAAAAGTGTTAACTCGAAATATTTGTACTCAAACGAGTTGAATGAGTTGGACATCCCTCTTGTTGAAAATTCTTGTAAATTCACGTCTTTCATGGTAGATAAAAAAAAATTCGAGCAAGATTTAGTAGATTCAAATTGGTTTGAATTAGAGAGTTAAAAAGGTATGGGCCAATAATTTTATCGCACCTTATTGGCATTGCAGGCCATACATTTACTTTCTTGTACCATTGACTGTTAGTTCGACATCGACAGAAATTGTCACTACTCGTGAGACTTATTAACAACACGAGGGTGCTTCTCCAAGTCTCGTGAACTGAACGGATGTATTTCACCTGACCACCTACTCAACTGTAAAGGCCTACTTGATTTAAAAAAACCGAAAACAAAACTAAAAACAAGTTTCAGACCATGCAGGGCGGAATCCCAAAATATGAAATTCCAAAACGAAAATTTTTTGTCCATCATACCTATTTACCTAATTAAACAAAAAAAAAATTATTTTTTTAACGTAGATTTTATTCGTTGAAAATTACTATAAATTTCTTCTTTTATATTCTAACTAAGCACGTGGGTAGAATACATCGGATTGAATACTATGACTTCTTAAAATGAGATCGTATTAAGAGGCTAAAATCAACAAAAAACTCATTTTTTGGCAACAGAAAGAATCGTACATTTATGCAATTATAAACACCTTTTAAAACCGGGTCCAATACCGCACGCACGATTTTTTTACATTTTCCGATACTCCTACGATTAATAACTAAGTAAAATTCAGCTCATTCGGAGCAGCTATTTTTCTTTCTTCATCCTTAGATCTTTTGCATAAATAATATCGTGATAATGTTCATCGTTCCTTAAGATCCAAATATCTAATAACTACACGGGCATTATGAGGCTGCCGCTTGTACAAAAATCTAAATTTAAATTAAATAATTAAATTTGTTGCGTTTAAATGAAATTATAACATTAGAATAAGTAAACAGTCGGAATGAAATATTAAATTTTTCCGTCCGCTTGAAAGTATAAGGCGATTATTACTGATGATCGCGTTTCATTTAGAATGTACGATAAAATATTAAATAACAACAGCTTCGCAAAAATAAGCATTATTGCTAGCTGAATAACGAACGTTTTTAATCATTTATGTCCGCACCTCTGTATATTGAAGGTTCCCTCCCCCAATCACCCTGTATCACGTGTTTGGTAGCTTTTTGTTAGTTAAAGCTGTTATACGAAACTCCTATTGTTGAACTCAAATCAAATATTCGTGTGTCGTGGAAACTATTTAAACACAATTGAAGATCATCGAATGGATGATGATATGGAGGAACAAAAACGATTCCTCTCCGCAGATCTGCCAATAAGAATCTGAATCGAAACGATGGCATCCATTTTTTAAGATTATCAACGAATGGAAATAGGAGAATATTCGACAAGCTTCATTCGATCAAAATGAAACAATGTAAAAAAGAACTCTCTGTAACAACAACTTTACACGTAACGGCCAAGGAAAACCGTTTGTATCCGTGTCCGTCCTTAAAGACACCTTTAACCTTCTATTACGTAACCTTATTAATAGATTTTCTTGTTCGTATTTGATAAATATGTTTACTGAAATTCTTCTAAAGGTCTTGTTCCTAGAACACAATGCAATATATGTATATCTGTTGCTAAGTCGCTTTATCTTCCTACTTGATTTCTGCTTATTGGTGCATATTACGGCAGGTAATCTCTGAATCAATATGACCTGAGGATATTTTACAAACAAAATCCAAATGATTCATACGACTTTGCTCACAAAATAATAATATGCTGTACGTCGTCGTAACATTGTCGTGCAATTTACATAATTTACGGTAAATATTTCATAAACACGCACGTATAGAGAATATAGAACAGCTAGATTTTAGAATTCTTGGTTAAATGTACGCATGGAAACGATATAAAGATATCTACGCTCGTACGTAGGAGATGACAATTTTTTCTTCGTGTGTAGGTAGGTCGTATCCTTAGACATTGACTAATCTAATGGACAAAAATTCGTTAATGTGAATTGTATATGTAGATGTTGTTTCCAGATACAAATAAAGATGCAAATAAAGGTTTACGATAGCATTATTTTAACGGTACAGACACCTCCTCTTTTAGCACGTACAGCTCAAACCGTGCAAAAAAAAAATTAAATGAATGATATTAGGATTTGCAGTGCGTACTTATTTGGTGCCGCACAAGTTAATTTAATTTTAATTCAGGTAATAGCAGCATGCGCAAGCTGCGGTTGTTTAAAATGTGAAATTGAGTATAAAGAACCTTCAAGAGAATACGGTGCTCAGAATTTGTTAATGTAAAGAATGGTGGGACAAAAATTGCAGTAATTGGCGCTGATTAATATGTAAACACTGTTAAACCTCGTACTTTATATTGTACGTAGTTATCTTCTTGTCGCCTCCATCCGGGAACACGCTGTATATCGGCGAATAAAAGAAAAATTAACTATCGTGTGTCGTGAAAGTCATCTTATAGAATCGATTCGGCATAAAAGACGTAATGCTGGAAGCAAAGGTGTAAGATACGAGATATTTAATTATCTCAAAAACTAGAAGAGAATCCTTCTTCGATTGTAGGTTTACCATTAAATTCAATTCGAGCTTACATCGTATGCGGCGGAACGTCGATGAAACAATTATCTTCCGGTCATGAGTCGCGTAATTAGGATGACGAAAGTCGTTCATTATAATCCAAACTTAAACTAATAAAAGTGGGTTTATTAACTTTAATGTTTAGTATTTTTACAATTAAAACCGAACCTCGCTCTTTAATACTACCATGTTCTAAATTGATTTATTTAATCTCTAATTAAAACTTGAGACGTTTATGTGTTTAGGCCGTTGATTGTCTTTCCAAATATTTTGTAAAGTTTCTCATATCCGCATTTTCCTCCATGCTCAACCTTAATGAGTGACGTAACAACTTGTAACGAGCAGTTTAACTTGTCAACGGGCCGGTACATGATAAATTCTCCTGATTTATCGATTATGAAACTTCTTGTGCGTAATATTTAATTGATCAACAGTTAAATAAACAACAAGAGCAACGAACTCTGCTGAACATTGTTTGCAATTTTCACCTCATCCTTGTCATCTCTAACATTGCAAATACATAACTGAGAACAGATGCCATCTCATAAATATATGTTCTAACTACTTTCCACTTCTTAATATAAATATACGCAAAACTAAAATGTTTATCGGAACGTATTCGTTTGTGTACACAGCGTACATATTTACGTTCATCTTTTTAACGTGGATATCCTTTTCTAGTATGCAATGCATCACTTATAGAAATGGGAAAGAAAAGGGTGATATCATCTCCTTTCTGTAATTCCAAAGCACTTTACGCCTAAAAATACTGGAAACTTATTCTATTCGAGAACAACACAACATTTACGTCACTACATGCTTAACGCTTCCTCGACCAATTTAAATAAATAAACGGGGAATCAAAAAGTCCGAGGAAAATAGCAGGCGTTGTTTATTTTGCGACGTCAAAATTCGCATATTTCGCGAAATTTGCCGTTTTTTTTTTGTGTGTGTAACGGTTTCGAGTCTACAAATTAAAATTGGCAAGATTGGAACAAAAGATGATTTAGGTCGGTGTTGGTTGCGGCATTTATTGATAACGTAGGCTAAAGTTTGCACGCAAAATAGGATGCTGAGTAATAATGTCGAGTTCTAGGATCTTCATTCATTGATTCATCTCGTTACTAAACGCGTTGCTTCTATGCAAACGAGCAAATCCTATTTCGGGCATTGCTAAGTTCGAAAACGATTTTCTTTTCAGCAACGATGACTTAGGAATGGGATACCTCAAGGCACTTTGTTGGGCCCTTTGGTCTTGCCTAAGCTCTAGGTGCGATTTCCATAAGGAATTGCAATGTTGTGACCTCCGGTCGAGATCATTCACTTTGCGTACCGTAAGACACGCACACACATATGTACGATTTCCCCGATTTAAATAATTACATAAATCACTTTCTATCTGAGACGTGGGCGCCGTCGCGCAAAATATGCATGAATCGCAAAAGAAGCTGATAACCGTTTCATTACGACCTATATTCATAATGACTGAGGTTAATACTCGCCAATGCGGAAAAAATATTCTTTTAATGTGGTATTTACATACGTAAGCGAAACGGTCCACACAAAAAGAGCGAAATTACATACGGCAGGAGGATAATTAAACGTATACTTTACGGCCTGCGCAAGTATGTTTATCGATGATTCCGAGAAGCCATTTTTTTTTTTAATATGTAACCTATACAAGCGTAAAGTAGCGAATGTATGGTCTTGTGATTCAAGGTTTACGGATTCAGGAAATTAGTTGGAGACGTTGAAAGGCGCTTGTTCCCGTTTCTTTTACCAAGAATAGCTATTGATTTCTTAGATAAACACATTTCACTGTCTTTGAAGCGTAAAAAGATTAATTAGTTACCGTTTTGTTCGTGTGTGTCACGTGTTCCAAGCATGTATTCCAGTATGAAAGCTATCAATAATACAATAATACACGCCGAACTAGTGGTAAAAGCTTAAAAAAGATCTCAACTGAGCTGCAGAATGCGCATTTGGTGATATGTATTAGATATATTTCAGGAAAAGCGGCGTTTTATAACCCTTGGTCTTACAAACGCATCCGAATCGATCCTTTTAAGATACTTTTGATTTTTTCGGATGCGTAAACCTGGCCAAAGCACATCCGACGGCTTTTTACCAAATTTTCAAGCACTGGAAGAGCTATCACGACATGCTGTAGAATAAGCGACAGAGGACTATACTGTTACTCAGTTGGTGGAAAAAACATTTCTCCCATCGTGATAACGCTCCGACTCGCTCATCAACAATTGCGACGGCGAACTAGCCTAAGTACAGCATGAATTTGTCCTCCTGAGGCTTCTTTCTTTCTTGAAAAGCGGTTTATGGCAAATTGCATAGTTCGATGAATCCGAACTATGCAAATGGCGAACACTCTCGAAAATAGAGCTTGACATTAAAAAAAAAGGAAAACTGATTTAAAAAGAAAATTTCTTATTATTTCCCCATATTTCGGCATATCAAGCCTAAGCTATTGGCCAAAAACTCGCGTTTTTAAATATTTTCCCAATTCTCGCCAACAGCGAGGTACATAGAAGAAAACAGTGAAACGGACAAATTGTTGCGAAGGTCAAAGGCAAGCGGTCCACGGCACAGTCGGCTATACGCAAAGTACTTTACGATATATGGTTAATCAATACGGGTCCGACAGTAGTTTGCTTTTGCTAGTAACTTGATCGTAAATTTTGGCATGACTCATTCTTTCATCAACCCACCATTATACGGGAATTCTTCGAATGTATTATTGAAGTATTATTATTACATAAATAAGGTCTTTGTGTAAAATAAAGGATGGCACGCTTTGAATTTAATCCGCCAAAACGCTAAGTAACAATATCAAGGTAGAACGGTGATTATTGCAGGGTCCTTCAGCAGGTGTTATTAGAATATTAGATTTTGTTTGTTCAGCTCTTAGTTGTATTGAAGTTAGTTAATTATTCTGACTACTACACGGAGTATTTTGAAAGAAGTTGTACATAGTTGTGTAATTCCAAAGACTAAATAATAAGAAGAAGTACCAACTAATAAAGCACAAGAAAATCGATATGCCAACGAAAACCCTTTTATTAAGTTTCAAACTATTTATTTAACTACAAAAGGAAACATTTAAATATAAAAATATATTTCTTTAGATTGCTTTACTTAAAAAACTTATAAAAAATAAACGTAATTCTTTGTTAACTTTTTAAGTTCAATACGAAATGGTATAATTTGGTCTTTAAACGTAAGACATTTACGTTGTTACCGTTGGTTCTGCTGCGTAAAGTACAGCTTATGATAGAGACCTTTCAAAGTCAACAATTCGCTATGTGTTCCTTGCTCTACAATTTTCCCCCTGTGCAACACGCAGATGACGTCCGCATCTTGGATTGTGGTCAGCCGATGAGCTATGGTAATGCAGGTTCGACCCACCTTTGCTTTATCCAAAGCTTCTTGTACTATCTGTAACAATAATATATTAAAATGGTTAGATTAACATGAAATTATTCTTAACCTTCTCGCTTTCCATATCGAGCGCTGAAGTAGCTTCATCTAGTAGCAGTATATTGGGATTCCTCACCAGTGCCCTAGCAATCGCCACCCGTTGTTTTTGACCGCCCGACAATTGAGTACCACGTTCGCCGAGCCTGGTTTCATAGCCCTAAACGCAGGAAAACGCCACGTTTGCGTTCATTTACGTTTTATTGTGCGGCTTTACTCACCAATGGCAACGACGATATAAAACTATGTATGTTAGCATTCTTAGCGGCCTCGACGATCTCGGCACGATTTACCAGCCTCTGATTATCACCGTAGGCTATATTTTCCTCTATGGTCCTGTCAAATAAATTCGGCTCTTGCGACACAATGCCCAGGTGAGACCTTAGCGACGTAATTTTGATATTCTTCAAGTTTATATCGTCGATTGCTACCGTTCCCGAATTTGGATCGTAGAAACGCTGCAGGAGTTGGACGATTGTAGATTTACCGCAACCGCTTGGGCCGACTAATGCGACAGTTTTGCCATGTCTAACTAGCAGGTCCAGCGATTCTAAGACGTTGGTATTCGGCCTAGTAGGATAGCGGAATACTATTTTGTCGTATGATATGTTGCCATGAGGCTATAATTTATAGAAATGCGCTTGAATATTTAATTTTAAAGAAAAAAAAATTCCATTGATGAAATTGGATACTCACCCAACCTGTGTAGGTTGAATGGGCGTCGTCCTTGATCTTAGGTTCTCTCTTCACCAAATTGAACATTTTATTGGCGGCGATTATACCCTTCTGGAAATTCGGGGAGAACGCCATCACATTTCCTACACTCCAAGCTGCGGAGATCAAGGCTTCGGACACCCTGTATAATTTAGAATATTCCAGTGATTACTCGGGATAGTTAAGAGCGAAAAGATATTACTTGAAAACTGCCGTATAATCCAGTTTCTCGCTGATTATAAGAACTCCGCCGTACCAAAACGCTAAAATATACGCGAAATTGATTAAACTCCTTGATAAACCCAAGATTGCCCCGCGAATATGGGCACTCCGGACGGCTTTGGCGTAATAGGGAAGTAATTCTGTGGTGTAAAGCATGTAGAACGTTTCCTCGCATCCTAGCGAAGCTACAGTTCTGATATTTCCGATAGCATCCACGGCAATCTATCCAAGCATTTATTATTTTAATACTGTCGCGGTGTTGATATTGCACAACCAACCTTAGCTGAATTTTCCAGAGAATTCTTGTGTGAGGAACCACCACCTTGCAGGAATTTGGTCTCGAAATATGTTCCGAAGAAGACCAACGGCATGATCGACATCGAAACTAAGGCCAATCTCCATTCGATAAGTAAAGAGATGACAATCGCGATTAGCAAGGTAGATATGGAATTAAGGGCCACGACTACCGGGTGTCCGGAAGCCTAAACGCATACAACACTGTTACTGAATGGTATTGCAATCATTTACGATTAACTGACTCCTTGTATATTAGCACCGTCTGATGATAATTTTGCGCAGACAGCTCCAATACCGTTCTCTTTCCTGTCGAACCATGCCGGCTCTTGTCGGAGTACCGTTTCAAACATGAGAGCTCTGACGCGTTTAGTTAATTTTTCACCGGCTACGCCTATCATGTACCACTAAAAGAAGAAGAGCGATTTGAAACAATACCCTATTCGTATTGAGCTTCATATTTTACCTGGAAAAACATCGCAACACCACATACTACACCGATCAGCAAGAAATATAGGCTATACTTGTTCCCTTCGTTTCTGACCTCTTCATCGTCGTCGTAAACGAAGATCCCCATGACATCACCGAAAACGATGGCATATACTGGCATTGCAGCTCCTGAAATTGCGGCCGAAATCGCTCCAATCGTAATCTGCCACCATTCCGGCTTATTCAGGGCTAAGACGTTGAAGATGGCCGACCAATTCTTGACGTTTTCTTCGGTTACATCTTTGGAGTCCTGTACGATAAAACGATGCGTTTGTTCTATATATTTGAGTAAAGTATGTGTATATTTACAGCAATTGCTACGTGCTCAACATCTTCTTCCTCGATATAAGAGCGAACCCTCTGCAAAGTTGCTAAAAAGTATAATTTTCGATTAAAAGATTAGCAAGTTCTTCTGAGTTCCTTACTTGATTGTTCAAAATCATCAGATGAAATTTGGGTAATCACCAAATTATAATAAGCACCCTTCGTGGACATCAATTCGTCATGAGTGCCTGTTTCGACTATCTGGCCATCGGAGAACACGATAATTTTATTGGCGTTCCTTATTGTCGATAAACGATGCGCTACTATGATCGTAGTACATTCTTTACTAATCTGAAAAGATTCGAATCATAGTCATTTATAACTAAAATAGAAAAAGAACTTACAGAATCTATGGCTTTTTGGACTTGAGCTTCGCTGTTAGTGTCTAAAGCAGACGTTGCCTCGTCCAACAGTAGAATGGTCGGTTCCCTAACTAATGCACGAGCTATGGCAATTCTTTGCTTCTGTCCCCCCGACAACTGAGACCCTCTGTCACCAACAAGGGTCCTATAACCGTCTGGTAACGAAGAAATAAATGAATGAGCGTTAGCCTTCTTCGCAGCTTTGATAATGTCTTCCTCGGTTGCGTTCTTGTTTCCAAACTTGATGTTCTCCCCAATAGTCATTGCGAAGAGAACCGGTTCCTGTCCGACCACTCCAATTTGGTTTCTATACCATTCTAAGTCTAAGTTCTTGATATCCTCGCCATCCAGAGTTATCTGAAAAATCAAATCGCGAACATCTTCAAATTACTGATTGTGTCAGTTGCGAAAACATGCCTCTCCGCAGATAGGATCATAAAACCGTTGTATCAGTTGTATGCAAGTAGATTTTCCGCATCCGGAACTTCCGACCAAAGCTACGGTGTCACCTGGTTCTATTTCTAAATTAACTCCCTTAAGGATCTACAAGAAGAAGGTTTTTTTTTTTTGAATAGTCGATGCTTGTTACGACATTGAAAATATTACATACAGAAACGTCTCGCCTCGAAGGATAGTTAAACTCTACATTTTGGAAACGTATATGTCCCTTGCAATTTTCGATCTTGGTACCATTACCTTTGGACAAATTGATTTCCGGTTGATGGTCGATAACGTGGAAGATTTTAGCTGCTGCACCTTGCGCAACGCCGAAAATTTGGAAATACGGCATGCACTGGGTTAGCGTAAATGAGGCCATTAGTATACAGAAGAAAACCTAGAAATTTGTTTTACTCGATGACTGTTCGTCTATTTTTGACGTATGCAGACTCACTGTAATCATTGTTCCAGCGGTATAAGTTTGTTCGTCTAGTGGAAGATCCCTTTCGTTCAGAATGAGTCCAATCCCATAGTAAAATGACAGAGCATAAGACGCGAACATGAAGAACCACATGATACCATTACTAACTCCAGTTAGAAGCGCTCTCCTCATGTTATTCTTACAAGCTGTTTGCAGATGTGTCTTGTAACGGTCGATTTCCTTCTGTTGTCCGCCGAAAGCCATTACAGTTTTAATAGCGCCTAACACCTCTTCAGCTATAGCCCCAGCTGAACCATAAGACTCCATCTCTTTCATAGAAAATTTAGTAGTTAACTATTGCAAGAAAGATATATAAAGATATATTAATGTCACTTGTGAAATTTAAGCTGTATTCACCCAAGCTATCAATCCTAACGCGACGGCGCTTACTGGAAAACTAATGAGGCATATTAAAGCTAATTCCCAACCGTATACGAAGGCTATCACTACACCAGCGATGAAAGTCGATATGAAGAAGCAGCAGGTAGCGACTTTGTCACCCATACCTTCTTCAATTTTTAATATGTCTCTAAAAAAGAGAAGGTTCGAAGAAGTTATTCCGCGATATATTTACTTGATTAAGAATAGTTCCTCAAAGAACACTCACTCGGTGATCCTGCTCGAAAAATCTCCAGTTTGATTGAGGTCGTACCATCCAATATCTTGATTTAGAACGCTTTTCATATACATTGCCCGGATTTTACTTATCTGCAATATGAATTATCGAACCATTGAAATTATAAGAGGCGGAACAGAGTCTCGACATAATATCTTTACCTGGTTAGTACCCGTTACGCTGAACAAAGATATCGAAACATACGACAACAGGAATACTGCCACGCCAACGCTGCAGCAATTTATAACAAACGTCATAACTATATCCATCAAGGCATCTTCAATTTCAGCAGTATCAGTTGGATCGGTTGAATTTATTCTGTACAGTTCCGTGGCAAAATTAACGATGCCTCCGGTGATATCTCCGAAGAAGATCATGACCAGCGGCGTCCCAACACCAGCTATTAGCGAACATATTACAGCTATCGAGATCAACAATTTATCGACGAAAGTCGCGTAGCGATACTACAAAGGACATTTTAGAAAGTTTAATTTGGTTCTAGGCGAGAGCGCGCGACGTTTAACACTCACTAAGTGGAAATATGAAACTTTTTTAACATCTTTGTCATCGGCCGTATTTTCCTGTGCATCGGCATCTTTTGGATCGTTGAACCTTCTGGAAGAAAAGGAAAAAATGCACATTTTAATAGGTTCGAGGGGGTAAAAGCTACGCACTAATAACACGCTTCCGAGATTATGTAATTTCTTGATGAATTCAATGTGCTGGACACGATTATGACTAAAAAATGCTGCTGGTGCTTAAAAACACCTTTATCTACTTACGACTTTTGCTCTTTTGGCCAACGTCCTGATAAATACGTTCGCCGTGCCCGTTTCTGTCTTGGCCGTAGTTATTGGGCAACGCATCCCAAACCTGTATTTCCTTACTTTGAGGGGTTTCGTAAAATTTGTCTCTGTGAAGAGTTGTTTACTCTGACGCTCCGCTTTAATTCTGGATTCGTCAACGAAGGGATTTCTCATACGGGCTAATCCATTCTTGTCCATGCTTTTGCCAAGTTTTTGATGCGACATCTGTTCGATATACGAATATCAAACAACGAAAGTCGGTGGACTTTCTTCGAAGTCGTATTCGCCTTGGGCACGTTAAACTCGTTCAGAATTCGGTATTTTCGGCTAAGAAGCAATTCCGTTGTTGCTCAGTGTAATCGGAAAACAGATGTTCTAACCGTTTCAATACTTATCAAGTATATTGCAAACGATAGCATCAATAAGACTTATTATTTATGTCCAGACGACATTTCTTAAATCGTAATCTGAGATTCTAAGATTCTTATCGATATAACGTAAGCAACACCTAGTAACCCGTAGTTTTTTTTTTATTATCAATTAATTAAGAGTATCGATACGCGAAATTAACTGGATGATCCTATTGTATGATTCACTTAACGAAATACCATCACAAAGAAGTCGACCGACATTTGTTTGAACATATCGCTTGCAGTTTACAGCGTTCCGTCATTTCTTAAAACAAGAACGACTTTGTATATTTAATAAAATGGATGAGTAGTTTCGTCTATATATTTTAAAGTGATACATAGATTGTTTATAGAGATGTCGGATTCCATATTAGTTCCTTTGCTGTAAATAACGGATCCATCAGATCTAAATCGCATCCTCAATTCTATTTTTAATATTAAATATTTAACACCCCGGTTCTTCCCTATTTATAAAGACATAAATTACGTCACTAATGACCCGTTGCACAAGCACGAATTAAAATTTAATTTACGGAATTAAATTAAAGCAAGGCGTAGAATATTACAATTGCAGTTAATTAAAGTCGAAAGACGTTCTCTCTGATGTTTTCACTTAATCCGAGATTAAATTTTAACTTACAATGGTGCAGCTGACTACACGTTTACCAGATAATCTAACAGAGCAAAATTGGTATTGCCGCTTTACCCTTAATTCAAAATTTAAAGAAAACAGAGACTGTAATTCTGCGTGTTAGTTTTATCGGGAGAATATCGCAACATCCATCTACGTGCAGCAGAGAGACTCCCAATGCATCCTTCAAAGTGATGAATATTAATATTCTTTTTTATAAAGAAATACCGAGAGATTTTCCTCG
Organism: Oryctes rhinoceros; assembly: GCA_020654165.1. Taxonomy (NCBI): domain Eukaryota; kingdom Metazoa; phylum Arthropoda; class Insecta; order Coleoptera; family Scarabaeidae; genus Oryctes; species Oryctes rhinoceros. Next base: position 605,990 of record JAIOKQ010000548.1, on the reverse strand, counting down.
TTTAAACAATTTTAAACGGCCGCTTAACAGATCTTTACATTTAAATATTATTAAACGAAAAAAAAAAAAATAGAAAAAAATTGTCATAAATACATTCGAAAACTTACGGTTCTAGTGGAGCTTCATTCTTTCTTCTATTATATTCCTTCACTGCGATATCAGTGTTAATCTTAATCTTCTTCTTCATCTTGTTCCGCACAACTATCGGGACTCACCGCAACGAACGCCTCTTCGTGTCTGAGATTCGCGAACTAGCCGAAATTTGGTCGGCATGCCGATTTTTCATCCTTATCAGCATCTGATTAGAGATGTAATAAAGTCCCAATAGCCTAATACCGGGCAATTCACAGGATGATAAGAGACGTCAAATTGTGCGAGGGCATCTAATGCTTGGGCATTCGACTTTGTTCAAATAACTTGAAGGTTTTTTCGAAAGTGTGTTATATGTAATAGTATTTGTTCTTTATTAACGAGCAATTATTGCATGTGGAGGTATTTGTGCGCTAGCTGGAGATAATTTCGGAACTTGTTTACGAGACGAAATATGCAATGTCAAGTGTTCTATATCCATCTTTGGATAACAGTCATGTACTTGCGAGATGTTGTGTAATATTACGAACGCTCGCACTTTTTTTGATGATGAAGGGAATTTTGTTTGGGTACAACTGAAAGGATCAATAAATCAAGACGAAAGTTTATCGCTGTTGTATCCAGATTCGGGGCATGATGTGGGAGTATTTAGATCGATGAAGTTTAAAAGATACAAAACCATTAAGACCCAATTATGGCTTATTCAAGTTTTTATATTTCGCACATTAGCGAAAACTAACTAATTTTTCCTTTATAAAAAACGTATGAGTACCGGCAACCTCCGCACCAAACAAGTTTAATTAATTACTAGGGCAGGCAAATTCGGGAGCGCAGCATTGGCGTAGCTAACGAATGGACTCGCATGCCAAGAGGGTCAGTATGCAGGGATATATTATCGCGAACGATGCCGTTCCGATGCTAGATGCAAAAAAGCTTTTAAGATGGTTTTTGTACGTTACGAACCGATCTCGATAAATTATCTCTACATTACTAAATAGACACGGAAAATTGCCATCTCTGCTCATACGTATAAAAAAATAAAATCAAAGGTGTGTATAATTCGATGATTGAAAAGAAACTCACCGTTTTGAGTGTCTTCCGTGGCGTGAAAAGCTGGAGAAACGAGATTAAATATTTTTAACATAAGGTGCGTTTTCTGCGAAACGCGTCCGCCGCGAGGAAAATATCTTCTTGTATAAAGAAAGCGATCGTTCTACATCTGGTGATGTTATATTTGCATAATTAAACAATTCTTTCCTGTGTTGTTGCGTACTTGACGTTTGACTTGAGACGTTTTTCTGATCATGCTGTCAGCTTTTTCAGCAGATTTCTGAAGCTGACAGCATGATCATGTCAAACATCCAGTACGCGACAATACCGGGAAGACATTTAAGGTGAGAGTAGCACCCATGTATTTGGGGAGATTACTGACATTTTTGTATCTTGCATCAGTTGTTCTGTACCAATGCTATTTACTGGATGTAAAGCCAAGTGTTACGGATATTTCGGTTTTTACGCCGGACGATTTCTTCGAGTTTTGTATAGAACAATAGACGTTTTAGAGAACGTTTTATCTAATTGTAAATACGTATGTTTTCGCTTATAGCAGCAAACAACAATACTTCAGCCAGCTGGATTGCGTTTTAATGAGAATTTCGTGTTTGTAAACGAAAAATTCACGCTATGTTGTTTGGCAAATACAAATAACCACTGTTATCATGTCAAGGTTAGGGAATTTCTAAAAAAAAAGGCAAACAAATCACGAGATAACAATAACATTAGTTGTAATAATCATTTTATTATTTTTTTCTTGATCTTAAAGCGTACATTTTTCCCCAATACGTACGAAAAGACAACTTTTTGCGTGAGACGTAATATTGCGCCAGCTGACACTATAATGCGCAAATTATTTTCAAACGGAAGTTAATAAATAAAAGCAATCGACGATTCTCTGGCTATCGAGAAACGTCTATCGCGTTATCAAGCAGAATGCTGGCGCAGCTGTCCTGATAACACGTTTATTTGAATACACATGCGCGTGTAGAGAGATTTCCTTTGCCGTTATAGTGTTTTTTTTTTATTTGCTTGCGTTGCAGGCAAGTTTACAATTATCTGTATTGTCTAATCCTGCTGGATTTCGTACCTGAATATTTTCGACTTGCTGCATAAATAATCTTACTCGCTTTACATATTTACTCGTGCAACTCCTGCACCTTTCGGTGCTAATTTATTGAAATTTGCCCTTGGTATAGGCATAGTTCGTTCGTTCAATATTATATCCCGCGGACCCAAAAAAGTTTGCTGACGTATTAATATACGTATGTACTTTACTTACCAACCTGTATGTTTCATCTCATCCCTCAAAATTTACGAATAAGAAGAATATAGGTTGCTCTATTTAACGCATGCAAGTTTATTTTTTCTTTTTTTACATTAAAAAAAATATTCTACCTAATTATAGAACAGCTAACTACTAACTAATCTAACTAATTTAAATTAGAACTAAATCATTTCTATTTAATTGGATTAAAAATATATTTTATACAATATATACAAAATTAGAATTAAATATAATATTCCGTTTAAGTACGTACACTATCGGCCATAAACGTTTGCCCATCTTCATAATTGGCGATTCTTCAAAAAACTTGTATGTTAAAGTACTCTGTATAAGCATAGAATAAAGGTTTATTTTATAATTAGTATCTACTTATTCTTGTAATATTTTAAAGGTAGGTAAACACTTATGGCCGGTAGTGTATGTATAGATGTAACCCTATAACTTTTAAATATTTACAAAGTCTGTTGAAATCTAAGATGATTATTTACATATGTAACGTAATACTGGTTTTTTTTTTGTGGTTCTAAAATTAGAAGGTGTTACAAAAAATTCCAGATACTTATTTTAATTTCAGAGTATTAAATAGCATATCGTAACATTTGGTAAGAATATTCGGTGTTACTATCGACGTTAAATTGATGCTACTAATTGCGAGCTTTGTTTCTTTAAGAAAATCAATATAAACGTTATGAAAAATATTTACATAAAAATAACTACTTGTATAAACATTAGGCCTGTTAACCTCGTTGCATGGTGTACAATTTATGATATAAACCACCTAAATCTAGCAGCTCCTGATGTGTACCCTGTTCTACAATCTCGCCTTTATTGACAACACAGATAAGATCTGAGTCTTGGATGGTCGTCAAACGATGTGCTATTGTTATGCATGTTCTGCCGAATTTAGCCTCATCCAGGGCGGTTTGCACCACCTACGGAGACGATTAGTATTTAACGCATTGTTCTTTGAAAATAGATCGCCCGTGCCTACCTTCTCACTTTCAGTGTCCAGAGCTGACGTTGCTTCATCCAGCAGCAGGATCCTAGGGTTCCTAACTAGAGCTCTCGCAATAGCAACCCTTTGTTTTTGACCACCTGACAGTTGGGTGCCCTTCTCCCCTAAACGTGTATCGTAACCCTGTTTTTAAAGAACAATAATATTTGTTAAAAAAAAATGAGTTTTACATTCTTCTGTTTATGCGTAAACCATTATTTAACGCACTTTGCTTCCATCTTCCTTACTGCGATATATGTAAAAAGTAGCGTACAAGCGTTTCACTTACCAAAGGTAAGGAGGATATAAAATTGTGAATATTGGCCTTTTGAGAAGCTTGGATAACCTCGTCCGATGATACCAATCGCGTATTATCGCCGTAAGCTATATTTTCACCGATGGTCCTATCAAACAGGTTAGGTTCCTGAGACACTATCCCCATATGCGATCTCAAGGCCATAATTTTGTAATCTTGAATATTGACAGCGTCGATATTCACATTTCCGCTAGCTGGATCGTAGAAACGTTGTATTAGCTGAACAATTGTGGATTTTCCACAACCGGAAGGACCAACTAAGGCTACGGTCTTGCCCGAAAGCACTTGCAAGTTGAAATTTTCCAAGACCGTAGAGCCAGGTCTCGTTGGATAGATGAAACGAATGCCTTCGTACGCAATATCGCCGGTAGACTACAAAGGAATAACAGTAAAACGCGTTGCTAAGGTATTTCCAAAGGATTACCCATCCCGTATGTGTGGAGTTTGGCCCATCTCGTATCTCTGGGATTCTATTAACCATTACGAACATTTTATTAGCGGCTATTATTGCTTTTTGGAAATTTGGCGCGAAAGCCATAACGCTGCCGATCGACATGGCTGCCGATATTAAAGCTTCTGAGACTCTGAAATTAAAGAACTTGCAGTTTAGGAGTATTCGCGGTGTTGGTAAGATTTTGGTCGGATTGTACTAACTGGAAAACGCGACGTACGTCAAGTCCGTCACTCACAACGAGATGTCCGCCATAGAAGAATGCTATGCCGTAAGCAAAGTAGATTAAACTTCTCGATAAACCTAATATTACACCTCTGAAATGCGCGCTAGTTCTACCCTTCTTGTAATGAGGTACCATTTCAGCCGTGTACATGGCGTAAAAGACTTCTTCGCAACCCATGGCAACTACAGTTCTTACATTTGCTACCGCTTCGACCGCCACCTACAATTTCGTCAAAAAGTTAGAGTAACAAGCTTTCAAGCATAAAGTAGGAAATTCGAATCTTGTTCTTCCTACCTTCGCGGCATTTTCAACAGCATTCTTGCTACCATAATTATCCATTTGTGAAAACTTCGTCTCGAAATAGGTTCCAAGTAGAATTACAGGTACTATAGTTAAGGCAACTAAAGCCAATCTCCATTCAAAATATAACGACAGACCAGCAGCAATTGTCATGGTGGATATGGCGTTTAAGCCAACCATTATGGGGTATCCGGCAGCCTACATCGCATTTTGTCTCGTTTTACGTACTTACCGCGATAGGTTTAAGGGTACTTACACCTTGTATGTTTGCAGCGTCTGTTGATAATTTTGCGCAAATCGCACCGACGCCATTCGCCTTTTTGTCAAACCAGCCCACTTCTTGTCGCAAAACTGTTTCGAACATTAAACCTCTGACTCGTTTGGTTAATTTTTCACCGGCAATTCCAAGCATGAACCACTAGGATACGTTAAAATATGAAAAATATATCGTTGATCTATAAAACTTAATTTACCTGTAAGAATGCAGTGATACCACTAACTATACCAATCAGAAGAAAGTAAAGACTGTATCTATCTCCTTCGGTTCTCAAAACTACGGGATCCTCAATGCCTAAAGTACCGACGATTTCTCCAAAAACAACCGCGTACACAGGCATAGATGCGCCTGCTGCCAAAGCGGCGATTGCTCCTATAGTCAACTGCCACCATTCTGGTCTGTTGAGTCTTAGAAGACCCCTTATTGCTGAATAACTCCTCATGCTCTTGTCTTTGTCATCATTATCTTCCTATAATTTTAAGAAATTGATTAATAGCAAGTCGACATGTTTCTATTTTTTTTTATATCCCCTCGCAACATTTTCTGGAATTTTAAGAACTGAAGATCATGGAACAAAGAATAAGGTCTTGGCAAAACTGATGATATCTTACCAAATGGTTTATTTTAACGACAATGCCACTTTTTCCGACAAAAAGTGGCATCCTCAGCCCGATCTTCGTCTTACAGTTTAACTTGAAGGTGACACCTTTTGTCGAAATCGATGGTCATCTTTAAAAAGATGAGCCCATTTTAATTGTACTCTTTCCAAAAAAAAAGGCAGAAAATAATGAGTTTACAAAATCTCTTGGTTAATTTTCTCTTTCTTGAAAGAAAATTGTATCAAAAGAAGAAACATGTGACTTACTTCTTGTTGTATAACCACTGCATCCTCTTCCTCTGCATTATCATCAGCAAATGCCTTATCTTTGCCTATTAAATTCAAATCAAACATAAAATTCTTTCATAAATATTTGTTAGTTTCACATTACCTGGTTCGCCGCCAATTGTTACTTGATTAATAACTAAGTCATGGTAAACACCTCTTCTCTCCATTAATTCAACATGTTGACCAATCTCGACGATTTTCCCACCAGAAAACACAAAGATTTTATCGGCATTTTTGATTGTTGACAAGCGATGAGCTACTATTATCGTTGTGCACTCTTTACTAACCTAAGAAAGCGATAGTTGTTCCAAAGAAATGATCTTGGAATTTTCGTAGCGACTTACGGAATCTATGGCCCTCTGTACCTGGGCCTCGGAATTTGTATCTAACGCTGACGTTGCTTCGTCCAGTAGCAAAATCTTCGGCTCCCTCACTAGGGCTCTGGCGATCGCAATCCTTTGTTTCTGTCCACCGGACATCTGTGAACCTCTTTGACCTACTAAAGTTTGGTATCCATTCGGTAAGGACGTTATAAAGGAGTGGGCGTTAGCTTTCCTAGCGGCACGCTCGATATCTTCTTGAGTAGCAGATCTGTTGCCGAACTTAATGTTTTCAGCTATGGTGGTCGCAAATAAGACGGGTTCTTGCCCTACAACACCGATATTCGACCTGTACCAGTCTAGATCCAACTCTTTTAAGTTGACATCGTCTAGTAATATCTGGAAAATGAATGGTTTAGATGATAATTGAACGTATCTCGTAGATATAGCCCTACCTCTCCATCCAGTGGATCGTAGAACCTTTGCAATAATTGAATGCAAGTAGATTTACCACATCCGGAACTTCCTACGAAGGCAACAGTTTCACCGTGTTTAATTTCAATATCCACACCGTCTAGAACCTATGAAAATTATGAAAGTAGAGAAAATTGTGATTATGTATTTTTCTATTACTTTAACGTCTTGTCTGGCGGGGTAATTGAAATGAATCCCGTTAAATTTGAGGTTTCCCTGGACCGCGTCTAATTTCTTTCCATTGCCTTTGCTTTGGTTGATTATGGGTTCGCTGTCGATTACCGAGAAGATTTTGGCTCCTGACCCGCGGGCCGTGCCAAAAATTTGGAAATAAGGTGCACTCATAGTTAATGTAATCGTACTCATCATAATGCAGAAGAAGACCTGAAATTTAATAGAAGGGAAAATATTTATTTGGAACCTCGCTACTATAAAAACTCACCGTTATCATAGTTCCGGGCGTGTAGACTCTCTCTTCCACAGGCCAATCCAACTGGTAGATTATCAAACCAATACCATACCAGAAAGACAAGGAATATGACGCGAAAATGAAGAACATCATCAAAGCATTGCTCGTCGCCGTCAATAATGATCTTTTAATGTTATTCCTACAAGCAGTGATCAGATGCACCTTGTACCTATCAATTTCTTTCTGCTGACCGCTAAAGGCGAAGACGGTCTTGATTGCGGTTAATACTTCTTCGGCTATGGCTCCAGCAGCTGCGTAGGCATCGAGTTCTTTCTGCGAGAACTTAGTCGTCACCTAACGATGGATGGAAAAATCAACTTGAACTTTTAAAAGATTGTAAGTAAATAACTCACCCAACCAACTATAATTAAGGCAATGGAACTAACAGGGAAGCTGATCAAACAAATTAATGCCAATTCCCAACCCCAGTATATGGCGATTACTAGACCCGAGACGAACGTGCCCATGAAGAAGCAAAATGTTGATACCTTATCACCAATGCCATCTTCAACTTTTATTAAGTCCCTAAATACGAATTATTTAAAAGTCAGATAATGTGCACAATGTTCTTTGCTTTTTAAAAAATTTGCTAACCAATGCTGGATGCCCGCACAAACTTACTCTGTCATCCTACTCGCGAAATCTCCCGTCTGGTTGACGTCGTACCAAGCAACATCTTGATTCAAAACGCTCCTCATGTAGCACGATCTTATCTGCGATATCTAATTAAATAAAAGGTACAGCTTAAAATGTTGTTCGGTGAAGAATTGGTCGACCTCCAATACCTGCTTGACACAAATTAAGCTGAATATCAATACCGCCAAATAGGTAACTATGAACGTGACCGCTGCTAGAATGGAGCAAAGGATAATAAACCACGTTACAGCGTCTATGATCCCTTGTTCAGCGGCTTCGACTTGATCGGGCGTTTGGGCAGTTTCTATGGCGCGAAAATGCATCAGCATGTCTTGAAGCACATCCCCAAAGAAGATCATCATTAGGGGCGTCCCGACGCCTCCGGCCATTGAAAATAAAACGGCGAAGAAGAGTAGTATCCTATCCATTATTGTTGTGTACCGGAACTGAAGTATAAAATCATTTCGTCATCCGGAAAGGTGAAGATAGTTAATATTTTTAGATTCTAGTAATCACTTTTATCGAATTGAATGTACAGTGCGTAACAAAAGCCAGGAAAGATTGATTGAAGCATCCAGAAAGGAATTTCAGTTGCCTTCCATTCACGTACTCGATGAACACGCTGTATAACATTTAGGAAGTATTACTTACCAGCTGGAAGTACGATATAGGTTTGACGTCATCTTTTTTATCTTCCGTATTGTTATCTCCGTCGTCTTTAACGAATTTCCTAGAAAAAAAAGGATGAAATTGTAGGCGTACTTTAAATTTTATGCGGAAGGTCTTTGCGGAACTGTCGAACAGTGCGATTGATATAAAGGCTTGCGTGAAGAAGGATCAACAAAGAGGAAAGACAGTAAAGCTAAGTGTTCGATAATTAAGCAAGACCTGCAAGACAATGAATTTTTTTAATTCTCAAGATGTTCGCGTTTGAGAAATTGGCGTCTTGTAAAAAAAAATTAAACTTACGCTTCTAATCTATCTTCTTTCTTCCCTTCGGCCATTTTTTGTCACTCATCTAGTGACAACGAGATATTTATAACGCTAACTGACTTTCACCAGGAATTCTTGATTAGCAACTGACACTGTAGACCTCGAAAAAGCTATTTCTCATAGAGCAAATCTCGCGGAATTTTCGGATTTGAGCATATATAATACCACGGCTAAAGATAAGGTGACTAATCGACTGATAGGATCGGCAAAAATATTTCATAACAAATATTATTTTATTAATAAATATTTTCGCCATTAGGAGATATGAAACTCATTGTTGAAAGGATGATATAACAATAACCGACATTTTCTGATAGATACACGCCGTAGATAATATTTTGAATTGCATAAAAATTAACGAGGTTTCCGCAGTGTCAAGGATAACGTAACGATTGACTTTCTACATCTAGTTACAGTAGTTTTTGCTAACTATACTTCAACTTATCTAAATCCTTTGCCAATTGTTTTTATAAACGATAAAGTGACTCTAATCCTAGGAAGTATTGCACAATTTTGCACATCCATTGTACTATTAACTAATTAAAAAAATATTGTCAAAATATTAATAAACTCGACATTCTGCTTACTTCTTCTTTTCTATCAACCTATCAGTATTACCTTCCTTTTTTTAAATGTTAATTATTAATAAGAAAAATAGTAACCGCCAAATTTGCTTTCACATTTTATACAGAGCAGTCACGAAAATTAACCATAAAAAACTATTTTGGGTAAGTTAATACTTTATTGCTAATCAATATAGCCAAGACGAGACCGTCTTTATGACCGACCAACATGAAACATCAACATAGCACCACGCACATATACTAAATAAAAACGATATAACAATATCTAATATGAAGGCGATATTCCCGAGCCGTGAGCATGAGGATACCGAGAAGCTTCAGAATAACGATGTTTCTAACCATCCAGATGGACTCTTCTCTCAGACCGCAATCGGTGAATTAGAGTCTTAAAAACGGATCTTTAAAGATAACAATGGCACTTCGAACAAATCGCTCAAGTACCTTTCTCCTACGGTGTTGACCTTTTTTTCTCCGTTTGTTTAACGTCGTCTTCCGAGGGCATTAAAAAAACGGTATTTTTGGATATCAGAAAACATTCGATCGTGATGATAATTCCCAAACCAGACAAGTAGACCCGCAGGATCGCGCTCCAGCTAAAGGCGAGCTTGTTGGTATTGACGACAGATAAGCTTATGTGCTGCAGACTATCAGTAAAAAGAGGAATATTTAGTGTCTAACTAAACCAATGTCTGGAAAGTATTGAAATTACCAAGGATAGAGTCTATTATCAATTAATTTTAAGGAACCTTGCAACATTCTACATCATTTAAATATCATTAATTGCGCATGGAAAGGAGTTACAATGAATTATTGAATATTCGTATAATTGTCTAACGGTTAATGTTTTAGTGCACTTGCTCGCGACTATTTGTAGCAGGTGGTCTAGCGAATTGCAAAGTACACGTAGTCTGTACATTATTTGCTGAATAAGGAAACGGCATAGAACTAATCTATCAACTTCCTCCACTTCTATCAGATGCGGCTCGATCCCCTAAATTATACTGCCCGCAATTACACGCAATTTATCATTTCGTTTACGAGAGAGAGGACATTGCTTGTTTCCTTATTACATTAGCAAAATTCGTACATGCACGGATGAATAGGGTCAACGGAACGTTGTTGATGAGGGAAGAACTCACTCATATAGTTGGTAATGGCGTTAAATAAGTACTACATTGTCAATTTATACAGTGTGATCCATTTGAAATGGTAAAATCTATATTTTTCTTAATACGTACTAGATCAAAATTTAATCTTTAAGTACTAGTAATAAAAAAAAATGCTTCATTTTAGTGCAAAATGAAGGTTCTACGAGGGCGCTTCCTCTTCAAACGTGTCGCATTGTATGATGTTGTTAGTACGAAGGGAGGTTATCCGATCTGTTAAATTTACTGTAGTTATAACGGTTGCTTTGAAACCAGAAAGCGTTAGTAATTGCGTGGGTTGCCATTTTGTTCCACTTCGAAAGGTCTACTTAATTGGTTATCTTTTCATGCGTAACACTTGCACACGTCCCGAAAGAACAACAACAAAACGCATTAAAAAACACCAAATTTGTTAGTCTTCCTTTTTTGGGAGAATTTGAAATAATCCTATTTGTTTAAATCCGCGTTACTTTTTAAATACGTTCATCTTATTAAGTACATGCTCCACCTCTCTCTGTAATTACTTTTCTCTTCTATACAATCTATATAAATGCCGTTGGGATTTTACTATTCCGAAGCAATCCTGTACATTCGCCAACAACTTTCGTTGCTGCCCAATTCGCCAAAATCCGACTGTTTCCGCTTACATTCTGTATTAATTCAGAATGTAAGACCGTCCTCTAGAGGTACAATTCTTCTTGTTTACATCTCGAGTCTTGGAGGATGAAATAAAAGTTCAAAAGCGAAAAAATGAAGGCCATTCCACCCTCTGTATTCGGACTTTTTCCGATGTACTACGATAAGTGATGTAACAGCTTAATTTTATTTAAAATACATTTTAGCAAAATCTGATAACATGACGCATTAGTCTCTGCGCAATAATAATAAAAAACAAAAAAGATCAAAATAAACAAATGCCATTTAGAATAAATCAGCGTCGAGAACCGTTTTATTAACTCTAATACTGAATTTTAGTCAACTTCCAAGTTCCTAAAAAACCATCATAAATCTACGAGATAGGGATCATTAACGTCTTGGCTATAAATCTAGATTTCAGATGAATAGAACAAACCATTTGCGAAGCACCCATTAAGCAACTATGTATGTAAGTGCTATTTTCGCATCTAAAAGAAAAGGAATCTAACCAGTGTTGCACGCCAATGATGCATCTAATGCAGATATTAAGGTTAAGGTAAATGGGTCATACTATGAAACCGTTCCGAGCCTGTCGCATACCCCGGCTATTTTAGCGCGTCCCGAAGTCGCTTTTAGCGGCTAGTTTTAAAATAAAAGGCGAAAGCGAATGACTAGACTAAATTTATGCCGTTTTTATGGAGGCATAAAACGGATCTTTTTTAAACAACCATTGTGAAACGTCAAACGCGGTCCTCCAGTTTTAAACGGATACCTACGTATCCGAGATGTTAGCTAACTCGTGCCCGATACAATGGCGATTTCAAACCGCGTCTAGAAAAATAAATCTAGTACGCGTATCGATCATAACACGTCCGCGAACCTACGTAAATGTGGCACAGAATCGTAAAAAATCGTTTTTGTAGGGTTTTTGGCCCGTTCCGTTGCCGAAAACTGGTGGTAATTATAGAATTTTGATGTCTGGAAAAATAGGCTCGATGAAGTTAAATGATTAGGCTAGTTATTTAAATATATGCGTGTTTATAAATGGAGTAGCTGCCTTCAAATACAACGGATAATGCAGTTTGTCTTTAAGTCGTAGGTTCGAGTTGAATACTTTTGAATTTCGAACAGTTTAATTTAGGAGGAAGCGGTTTATCTGCAAATTGAAACGTGTAACGAAGGATCGCAATACTTCATCTGAGAACAACCGCAGATTATTAACATAAACGTTGCTCGATAGTTTCGTTCGATTAAACGAATGAAAAACGATTGTAAAACGATTAAATTTATTAGTAAAGTAGCCTAATTGATCACATGATCTGCAAAAAGCTACAAATTTGGAATATTGTGGTAATACCAAAATGCGTACGGAAATCAATGAGAAGCTGGATCGGCAGATTAGTTAGTTTAACGAACTTAATGGATGGATGAAGAATGACCAAGTCGTCTTATCGTTTCACCTTGCAATACTCTATCCTTCTTTTGATTGTGGCAGTAAAGGGCGTATTTGTTAATTTCTTGGGCGTGCGAATTAGTTCTTTATTGTCGGAACGATACCGTGCTCATCGTGCTCAGATACGCTAGATATTTTAAACATTTCTGCATATTTTCATAATATTGTTCATTTTGAACGCGAAGCTATTAATTTTGCGTGAGCTGCAAATATAGTAGTTGTTCAAAGGTTTAAAACGTCGAAGAAAGAATTATTCATTATCGACATAAATAACTACCAACTGTAACGAATTTTATACATCCTCTGTATATATGTTTTCAATCTATTTTTAATTAACGAAAAGTTTCCCATTCTTGCAGATCTGTTAAGGACTACCTCCATCTTTACAAATCCAAAACGAAGAAGGCGTAAAGGAAGCTACTCGATGTTCAAGAAAAATTCCAAATGTCTTAAAGCGTCGACAGACTTTCTTATGTACCGCGACGAGTTGTGCAAATTACACAACGTTCCACGAACAGCGTTCACCACCTCGCCCTAGTAGCGGTCGTCCTCGTATTCGTCGCGATCGTCCTGAAAGCGCATCAGAGACTGCAGCGGGCCAGACACCGCGACACCCGTCCAGGCGGCAACGCGCCAAAGGGGGAGTGGTAAGCCGGCGCCTCAGCTTTAGTTACCGTTAGTCGCGGGGTGGAAATGCCCGACGAACTGAAGATCGAAAATGAGAAAGACGGCTCGTCGACAACGACCGTGCACCAGGCCGAGCAATGGGAGAAGCTGCTCGGTAACGGGAAAGTCCCGACCGTTCTGCCTACCCAAAACGCTGTCGCGAAGAAAGAAAATCGCCGTGGCGGAGTGCTGGGTTCCTTCCATCGGCATTTTCGCATCGGCGACGGCAAGGCCAAGGACGAATCCCCGAGACACGTTTTTAGTAGGTATGGCACGTTGTTGAAAAAGAAATAAAATAGATCTATTGAATAAAAAAAAAAGAGAACTATACATTTTTATTGCCTACTATTAAAGTAATTATTCATTATTAACTGTAAAAGGCATAAATGATTTTTTTATTCAATAGATCCAATGTTATCTAGTACTTTTTTTTCTTTGTTTTTGTCGATAGCTTTAACAATTGTGAAAAACAAGATAAATACTGCGCTCAGATTTGATTAAGTATTCACATTTTGCGCTGAACATATGAATAAAGTGAAGCATCGACTCGCCGACGATTCCTTGAAAGTAGCCCCGAGGAAAAAGACCATTAACAAGACCCGACAATATTTGAATCGACCTTTAAATGACCCGATTCAGTAGCATTGTTTTTCTACTGTTTTTATACAATAACATGGTGCGAGCACTTTCCACAAAGTTCATATCATCCTTGAATATCTTCGTAGGCGCTATATTTTGCGTTTATGCAGTGCTTTAAATATTTTTTTTTAAGTTGAATTATAATAAACCCACATTGAAACGAATCACGCCATTTTGCGAATTATTATATTTCTCCTCTTACTGCATGTGGACATAATTTAATTTGGTTACATCAATGATCTTTTGTACAAGATATCCTTATTTCTTCTTAACATTTACGCGATTTTCCGCATTCTTCTAAACGTTAGCTTGAGACGTGTTCAAAAGGAGTGGATTATCAAACAAGTACCCAACTAATCAATTCCGGTCATTTACATTAATACGTTAAAGGCAATATTGTTTAGGTCGTCGCGTGCGAATTCCAACCAGTGGAATGACCTAAAAAACAACTAAAACATCCCGCCCGCCTCGTCTGAGCGTCAGCAAGAGAACAACAGAAAAAGAAAGATACTCTTATACTGCTCAGGCTGCTTCTATTGTAACACCCGTGGACTACGGCGAAGTCATTATGAGGATTCACGTTAAAAACGATAATTTCTCGGGATATTCTTGGCAATATTCATCCGACGAATTTCGCTTTCGATCCTACCTTCCTGTCCTGTGGTCGGCCGCTTCTCTTTCGGACGTTACTTTTAAAAAGAAATTGCGCAGACGGTTTCCTATTTTGAATTGTACATATAGGAGGTACCCTTTCACGTGAGTATAAAATGAAAGAGAAGAATTAAATTCTCATCAGTCCGGACAAGTGGAAGGGTACTACATGGGTGTCTGTCTAGACTTCCAGACTACATGAAATTGTCTGGATGTCTTCGGTGTTGTACCTGCCATTGACCGTTGGATTTCTAATGCACTTTCGACGTTGTTGCTGCACGATCGATGTTCTATTTTTAATATGAAGGGGCTTGGATAGAATATTCAAGAATTAATAAATCGATCTTCTTGAATAAGAATGTTTGAATGTTTTAGTTGTAAAAACACGCTTTTATTTAGTTTTACAAAGTAAACTTTAGAAAATCAAGTCAGCCCAGTAATCATTAAATTCTCGATCCGATTTGCGCGTTTATCCATATTTGATCCGTTACTTAAAAATTCAAAAAATAATTTACTTCGTACTTCAAAGGAGCTATTCTGCAATTGCACTTCGGAACAAAACGCGCCAAAAACGAAAGGTTCTTTCACTCCAACAACGCCGTACGTTTACGAAAATAAACCGTTTATAGGGGACCTCAATTCGTTCGAGTTTGTAAGCATGTGTACGTACAAGAGGAAAGTTGCCAAATTTTTTCCTTTCTTTACGGGAGTTTTCTGGATAGACGTCGGATGTTTACTGGTGCTTAATTTTTGGGAACTATAATCTGGACGTAAAGACGGCCGAAAGTTATTACTATCACAATGGAGAATTGCAATAATGCACAGTTTGTGCATATGTGTCATAGAAACATCGGAGAAAACAAGGTGTTGCATCACCGGCTGTCTGTTGGAGGTTTGGCAGCGCATCCGTCTAGTCGATGCGAATAAAATTGGCTATTACATAGCTTAATATGTAACAAACAAATATATGTTTGAGGTGTTAGTAAAAATTTGGCATTCTTTAATGTTTGGATTTAATTCGTTCACTTTTTTCTAGCAATGCCAGAAAAAAATTAAATCAGCCTCCCGTTCTCACGAATTGTAATATACAAAGACCTGTTGTTGTCGAGCTTAAGGCCATGCACTTAACTAAGCAGCACATGGCTAATATTAGCAATTTCCCTTCAAAATTGTCTACAATCGACGAAGATACGTTGTTAAATACCTTTGTGCGCTGAGGTAATCGCATTTGAAGACGAACATTATCGATTGTCCTGTCTTGCGCGAACGTACGGCGTTTCTTATAGCACGTATCGACTCTAGATACAACAATCTACATTCGTTGCCATTTATACGCTCCGTATCGGCGACTTCGGATTTTGTTGTATGATTCATAAAACTTTTTACAGTGTTCCTCAAATAAATAAAGACAGCCGTATTCGCAAAAAGCATCCATCTACCAACTTAAAACTTTTAGACTGTATAAATCTCTTAAACGTAGAAGATATTTATACAGCGTGCTTACCTAGCATATAGGTTGAAGGAAATTTAAAGAATAGCGAAGTGATCGCTGCCATAAAATTATTCGCTGTACAGTATACCGGGTGTTGAGTTTTTGCCGAACGCAATACAAATTTATTCTTTTATATGAAACACGCAGTACAAAATGAAGCAGTTTGACGAAGTTCAATTACCCTCAAACAAAGATGATATTAATATTTGGTTACGCTCAGATCATACAAAAACCTCCTTTCATCATCAAAAATCATCCTTAATGTTGAATTGTAACCGCACCATGATGTGTTTTTAGATACTTCGTGGTATAGCCGGTTGGCGCCTTAACATTTAAGGAGCCCTATGAAATTTGCATGATTTTGATGTGTCCGCGTAGCAGTTCCCTTTATTAATCATTCATCAACGTGTTAGAGAGGTACACGCATAGTTACTTAACGTTCGACCGCATTGTATGTATACTGTCAACCCACGTCGTAGAGTCGAATTAACGTTTTAATCGAATCGCTAATCGCGTGAATCCAACGGGTTACATACAGGCAATCGTATGACACACATATTTTCGCCGGTCGCCGACGGCCCGGCCCTACCGTTCGCAACGGCTCCGGCCCGCCTCATTTGCATAAGGTCGGCTGCGACGCGAGAAGGAAGAGGTTAGCGTTTCTTTCGACGCCGATCGAACAAGTTGACCCGGGTCGTTGCACGATACACCGCAACACTATATATATATATATATGTAATACGTCGATATGTGTACAATGTTACACAGTGAGCCGCATAATGATGTAAAAATAGAAGAAAAAGGGGGGAGACAAGCTGTTAAAGGAAACGATCTATAGATCCACGAGTTCTATAGAGCTACGACAAAAGCACATTTTAAAAATTTATAGATTGTGAAAGGTATTCGGATAACACATATCCCAATGTTAGAAGGCGTTCAATTAATGTAAAAAATGTGGCGTAAAGCGATGACTTCACATCACTTCGCAAGTTGATCGATTATTATCTTTTCATCGCAGTAATAATCTATTTTGTTGAAAGCACATATTGTCTAAGTCCAAAGCATCCAATTCCGACTAAAAAAATCACTTAAAATTAGGAGGCAACGATTTTTATTTAGCGTCATCGTCAACCAAAAAAAGTCAAGATCAATGATTCTTCCAGCGTGAGATACTCACCAACTACTCGGTTTAAGAAAATGCTTTTTCATGTATTGCTTGTGGCTAATTTTTTGACCGAAGATGCGGCAGTTTTGCTTATCCGCGAAACCATTAAGCCTGACAAAAAACGGGCTTCATCGCTAAAGGCGAAATTCTGGGTCAGTTTCAAGCTACCCAATTGCTGAAGTTGCGGCGCAACAAGTGAACGTATGGTTTAAGTTCTTGTGTTGGTTAAATCAACGTCAAAAAACAATCTTTTAATAAAATTTGCCACAAGTTAGTATTAACAATGCTGAATGTCTGATACCACTGAAGAATTGACATATTTAGATCTTCTTGGAATATTTTCTTCTCTCCTTACACTTTGTTGTCTCGACGGTAGAGGAACATTATGCTAATTCAAATTTTTCTAAGAGACAATCAATCGTTCGTCGACTCGAACTGAAAAAGGCCTGAACGAAACGTATATCGTTCCATTGTGAAATAAAGATAACACCAGTTAACGTAAATCATTGTACTTTCGGAAGAAGGTTCTTTTTTTTTAATTGACTTACTTCGTTCCGTTAAAGTGAGTGACTAGTTCGCTCTTTTTGCGAGAAATTAAACGACGGCGGGATATTTTATTGGTAGCTGAGAAAGCACGTAAGCACGTGGGATGAATTTTAATTTTTTTTTCAAACTCATGGTTTATCTTATCAATTTTCAGTTTTTTTTCTTTTTTAAAGGCTATGCATTTATTGATCGTTATAATCGGGCTCCTTCCATTAATTTTGTACAATTTATTCGTTGCGGATTCGTTTGAATAAAGATTCGTGGTAATTTAGGGAAGATTATAAAGATTAAATGAGTATTAAACGTATATAAGAAGACGCATAATAGCTCAAAGGATTTTATATAATATTTAGGGAAACCTATGCTTCAGTACCCGCTTTTACTTATTAGTTGCGACTATATGATCTAATACAACGTACATAGACATCTGATAGATACTAGCGCGGTATCGATTAGCATTGATTTCTGATGATTTGAAAATTTCTCATTTAATTCGTGCGCACTCGCTTGCGCCGTATACGACTTGCCCTCGCAGCCAATTTCAGTATTTACGCTCTAAAACATTCCCATAGAAAACTTCAGATAGATAACTATTGCGTTCGTAGATATGATAAGCTGCCTGTTCTAAAGCGCCCATCGCGTACAAATGATTTACAACGAAAGTGCTACGTCAAATGTAAAATTAGAGTATTATTACATGGCGCTCGTTTTAAACACAGAAAACCGCATCTTGTTATTAAAGAGAAATGGATAGGAGCGGAGTTCTTTGTTGTTTTTTTTTTTTTTAGATACATCCGATTTGAACTCACCAACACTTCCTTTACTTTAAAATTCTCGGGATGTACCCGCACGTTAGGTACTGAGGAATTTATAACTTGCACAATGCAAGAACGCTTCCTAGATTCCGGAAAGGTTATCTACACCATAAAGAAACGCGAAAAACGTAACGTAAATACTGTTGTCACCGTGTTCTTTTCGTGAGCCATAATTAACTCCTCCCCGCTGCTACATCATCATTCTAAGTATCGTCTTCGTATTACCTTATGGCGTAGTTATAAAATAGAATGTAATAATCAATCGCTAGTGGTTTACATAGACTTCTCGACCAAATTGCAATCTAAGGTATTCCTTACATGTTTCGAATAGAACAATGACACAAAGGTATCCCACATTGACATTTCTAAAGTCCACAAATGCATAAACAATTTATTACACCGTAAACAGCAAACTTTATACTTCACACGTAGGCATTTCCTTTTTTCTTTTATTTAAATAGGTTTGTGCAATACATTTGTGCTATCTTTTTCCTCGATGTCTCATTTTTCGTCGGAAAAACGGCCCCGTCTTTTTTCCGCCTGCCTGTTTTCCAATGACAAATGGAGTAGGTGCAATTTTTGAATTGCTCGAATTGTAATTGTTGGAAATATTGCAAGCGCGATGTATGTATATACGTCAGTTAGTGAGACAATAAGTAGCAAACAACTTAGGCATTTTAACGAGAAAGCATACGATAGTTGTGGCGAAAATAGTGTTTCAATAGGAAGAGTTATTTTCAAGTGCTAATGCTTCCGAAGTTCGAAGGGTTAAAGAAGTGTCTTTCGAGGATTTCCGTGTTTGGGGAGGAGATAGTGAGTTATGGTGAAAGAGCTTTGGCCGAAGAAAGACGAAGGTATTTTTTAATACAAGAACATTTTAACATTTTTGTGAAATTTATGCTATTAAAGTGATCCCTTTCTTGAAGAATTCCAAATAGAAAACGCATAACATACAGTTACATCCAAATATGCTCCATTTGCTTTAAATCACTCCGTTTATCGAAAACCCACTCACATACCCACTCCCCAACGATCTCTCCGAAGCTTCCTGTTTGGACGATGATTTGTCCACCTTCCCACGTTTAGGAAGAGGGAGAAGTCGCAGGAAGTCAAAAAATTTGGATGAACAAGTGAAAGAGCATATTTCTTCACAAAACGTGGGCGTCTTCTTAAGTCAATTCTCCGGAAGATATTGTAATATCTTAGTTGCCTGTGATCACTTTTCCATCTTCCAAGTGGTCGATAAAAATGATTCCAAGCAACAGTGCTGACTACCTTCCCAATTGATCATAATTTTTACGTACTTCGTGACTTGTTCTGCAGATAAAAGTCACCATTTCATCAATAGTCACATATGTTCACAGAAACTCCAATTTATTATTTATATTTTATTTAATTGGTATACATTTTGCATTTATCCGTTGAGATGCAACATCTCAACGTAGTTCGAATCCTTTCGATACCTTGAAAAAAGAAAATTCTATTTCACTAATTAAATGAAGGACGTCAACGAAGATCGAGAAAATGCCTTTTTTTTTAGTTTAAAATTGTTTCTTTATTTTAAAAGAAAATTATCCAGATATTTCTGGAGTTCCTTAGCATTCTTCGCAAACAACCATATCATCTGTTATTGTTCAATAAATGAAAAAAATCATAAAAAAATTGCAGTTATAAAAAGATACAATAAAGAAATACGAAACATTATATTCATTGGCAAACACAAGCTCGAATTTCAAAGTTGGCCGCAGTTATTAAGGCCAAGGCCGGGTCGTTGGATAACTTCTATATGCAAAAATAATGCAAACTGAATGGTCTGCCTGTCTACGATAGCTGTTGATCATATTAGGCCACTTGCATAAAGATTGTAGAGTCACAGTATGGGAGACATCTTTTATATTCAGTGCTACACGTCGCCACGACGTGATTGTGGTATGAAATTAAATTCCTTGGCTTCAATGAGGTATCACATTTTAAAATTAGGTTTGTTTGAATAAAGCATCCGAATTGGGAATGATCGGTTTACGTATTCAAGCAATTATGAGTGTTTTGTTAAGTTTTAAAGGTAATCAACGATGTTATTTCTTTTTATCTAGATTCGTCTTAAGGAAGAGTTAATACGTAATTCTTTCTTCGTATTATGAAAAGATGTTTCCCGCGTGAAGGAACGCTTTAATGTAATTTAATCAAAATTAAAGAAGGTGTAAAAGTTGTGATGTTTCGTCATGCTTTTCAATCCTGCTCCAATGGCCCAGGTCATTTCCCCCTTTTTTTTGTTAGTTTTTCACCAATTCCTGCATCACATGTAGTCCTATATTTGCCTCTGCTTATTTTTCCGGTAATTTCTTCTCTTCCGCCATCTTCCATTCTCAATATATGTTCATTATCACATATGTTCATATCATCTAAGTTGTTACGTTCTGATTCGCCACTTTTTATTTCCAGCCTTCTTCAGACTTATTACTTCCTGAATTTTCCTTAAAATCTCCATTTCTACACCGTTTCATGTACTTTTGTTTCTGTTCACTTACTGCTTTTTCCCTTTTTATTGAAACAATTATTATATAAAGCACTATTCATTTATTTGTCTATTGTTGATTTCGCATTGTAGTTCTTCTTTGCGTTCCGTTATTTTTTCTCTACGTAACAGAAAACCTGATCATATACATAGCGGTGTTAAGTAATCGTTGTGAAATCAATATTTGAAACTGCAGGACTTTTAGTAAATCCGAAATATCACATGAATACTAAATACGAAGCAATTTTTAATTTAAGCAGCTGGTGAACATCGATAACATGTGAACATCTGCCTGATGTCCCAACCATTGGATATCAAGCAGATGTAATGCATGCATTTTGCATTGCAGATAATACTCCTAATCGAAGCCTTTCTGGACGATTTTCTGGTCCTTTTCTTTGCGGAGAAAATCAAAGGAAAATAAAATTTTTGTGAAATTTTACGATTTGAAAATACGCTCATTTAAGTAAAGCTTCCCTAATTAAAAAAGTAATTCTTTAATTTATTTTTTGATATTGTTTTCTTTTGTTTACTTACTGCTGTACTTTAATTAACTACAATGAAAGAAACTATCATAAACAGTATCTACCGTTTGCGTATTTAAACCAAACGAATTTCACGAATAACTGATGACGATAAAGTAACTGACATCGAAAAGATTTCAAAGTTGGCTAGCCATGCAATTGCTGCAAAAACAAGTACGACATAAACAAAGTTGGGCTAACCAGAGTTTGATTAGTCAATTTGCAGCTTCAAAATAACTATAAACAGGTGATCCATCTTACTGACAGCGAATTTAGCAGAATTCTGCCAATAAATGTTGTCCACACAGCTTGGAAATACACTTAAAGGAAAAAAGAAAACAGCGAAATAACTCTGCATTCATGTTCAGTGTAACAAAGCAGCACAACCTCCTGTATAACATTTTTTTTTGCTACATTCGCGAAGGGGGACTCACAATATTATCGTTGGCAACTAAGATTACGAAACGGGTTTTATATGCCTAACACGGATCGTAAAATCGCGCACAATAAGCGCTTTTTTCCAACGACAAAACTACGACGTAGCGTGTCTGGACTTTGAACACCTGGCCGCTGACCTAAAAACTTCCTTGTTCAAAAGAGAACGCCCGTATTACCTGCTACCTTTGAAATTGCCAAATGAAAACGTATTATAAGGGAAAAAAACAATAAGGGTGTTACGTAAGCAAATTATTCTAACTAATCCAGAGAAATAAAAAAGTTGGAGCAAATTTGTCGCATTCTTTGGCAAATATCGCAGCGTGCTGCATTTGTACATAGAATCAGTTCCAAACTTTTCAGATAAATATGCGTATATATACAGAGTATTAGTGCCAATCCTAGCCATTACTTGTTAAGAAAAAAAATAATGAAGGCAGAAACTTAACGCTTTACATTTTGTTAGGTCAACCTCGACTTTTCTCCCTGCGCTCTTATTTCTTTCCAAGAATATTTTATTGCTGTTGGGATGATAACCGAAGCTTAAAAAAGGATTCGTCAGTCGAAGCTCCTAACACGTACTCGTACGTGCAATCTTTCTCAGAAGCTTGATTGTATAAGTTGTAATGTTGATAAATCGGAATGTTCGTTAAAATTTAAAAGCTATTTTATTTAGCTCTGGTCGTCATCCCGATAGCAACAATCACATGACGAATTTTATGGATGGAGAATGTTTACGTACCTTCTCAAGGCCTTGAATTTAATATGTTAAATGTTATTATTATATTCGCAGAAAATAATATTCCCATTGTCTAAGCTTAAAAAAGGCAATCGATACGTGTGTTTTACATTAACCAACTTCCCCGGCTTTCAGCCATATTCACCGGTGATCAATACGCTGCTTTTATAGCCTCGAATAGAGCTACGCCGTGCCAATTGCTCATGTATGTCGAATTTTTCCCGATAGTAACTTTAGTACTTTGAGTAATAATGTTTAAGTACAATTAAAATACGAACAGGTGCTGCGTTTATACGCAGTTGGCATTGAAACAGAAATTCTAGATAATGTTATCCTTTAATAC
This sequence comes from Oryctes rhinoceros, assembly GCA_020654165.1. Classification (NCBI taxonomy): domain Eukaryota; kingdom Metazoa; phylum Arthropoda; class Insecta; order Coleoptera; family Scarabaeidae; genus Oryctes; species Oryctes rhinoceros. The sequence continues at coordinate 582,869 of JAIOKQ010000548.1, read as the reverse complement.
TCTATTTTGCAATAAAAACGTATGTGTCGAAAAAAAAATGAATAAATTAGAGAATACAATTAGAAATAAATAGAGTTTAGACGAACAAAAACGTAGATCAAGCTAACTAAAATATGGTCATCTTTCTTTAGTAACAGTGAAGACTCAAGATTGTATTTTATGATACTCTACTTGTTTCAGATACAGACAGTCCAGATTCAACGCTAGAAGAATTCGCAAAAGAGTAGTCTTCAAACACGGCGACTGCAACGTAGTACAAGGGAACGTAGCGAAACGAAGAAGGAAATATCTGCAGGATATATTTACAACGCTAGTAGACGCACAATGGCGCTGGACGTTATTAGTATTCGCGATGAACTTCCTTCTTTCCTGGTTGAGTTTCGCGGTTATCTGGTGGTTGATCGCCTACTCCCATGGCGACTTAGAAGTGGAGAACATGGTAGGCATATCTTAACCGCTCCTTTAAACCCTTCTTTTCTGCGAAACGCCGCCTTTCAGAACAACGAGACGTGGACACCGTGCGTTTCGAACGTCAAAGGCTTCGCGTCCTGTTTCCTGTTCAGCGTGGAGACGCAGCATACCATCGGTTACGGTGGCAAGACGACGACGGAAGAATGTCCGGAGGCGATCTTCGTGATGTGCGTACAAAGCATATCCGGGGTGATGATACAGGCGTTCATGGTCGGTGTTGTCTTTGCGAAACTATCTCGGCCAAAGAAACGCACGCAAACGCTCTTGTTTTCCAGAAACGCGGTCATCTGCCACAGGGATGGCGTGCCCTGTCTGATGTTCAGAGTGGGCGATATGCGTAAGAGTCATATAATCGAAGCTCACGTCAGGGCGCAACTCATCAGGCATAAGGTTACCAAGGAAGGTGAAAGTTTACCGTTCTTCCAAACCGAATTAAAGGTACGTCTTTCTTTTGAATCTCGTACAACACTTAACTTTAGTAACATTTCAAATAGTCGCAATTTCTTCTAATTTATCTGCTTTAAGATGGAAACTTCATCTATGTAAATTATATATTTTCCATTGAAATATTTTTTTATTTATTTCTTTTCAGGTTGGCGGTGATGGAGAAGAAGATAAGATATTCTTCATCTGGCCTACAACTATCGTCCATAAGATAGATAGGAACTCGCCATTATATACCATGTCGGCCACTGATCTCCTGCGGGAAAGATTTGAAATAGTGGTAATTTTAGGTAAAAGAAAAAAAAATGCTAAAGGAAGTGTTCACGAGGATTATCCCTGCTGATTACGAAAATTATAATTCTTCCAAGCTTCGCGCCTGAATTATACTGTTTGCGATAGATTTACGAATAGCCTAAACAACTGCGTAAAAAAAGTCAATTGTTAACAGTTAGAAACAAGTGAATCGATTCGAATTTTTTCTCTCCGAAAATTCCATTTTTTTACCAGCAGTTCCTAACGTGAACACATTTTTTTGGCTACGAAGTGCAACTCGGTAAATCTCAATTTACAACCTAATCATTCCATTACAGAAGGTGTGATAGAATCTACGGGTATGACCACGCAGGCCAGATCTAGCTATTTACCGTCCGAAATACTCTGGGGCCACAGATTCCAGTCCTTAATAACGTTCAAGAAGTACAGCGGAGAATACGAAGTCGATTACGCCTTATTCAACAATACGATAGAAGTAGACACTCCGTTATGTAGCGCTAAGAAACTCGACGAACACAAGGCAGCTTTGAGTCTGGATTGTGGAGGAGGTAACTTGTTTTTTTCCACCTTTCTACTTCTGACCTTAAGAATATAACATTTCTTTGGCCAAACTCTAAATTAGCCGCTTTATTAAATTAAATGGCCCTATTAGTACGTAAGCAAAAACAAACTTAATCGCTATAAATTAATTTCTTCTAATTGAAAGATCGATTCTAGGAACTTCGACGTTTTGTTTATGCTAGAAGATTAATGAACACGACGTCCTCCATAACAGACATTTACGTAAGAGGAACGATTTGCATCTCTAATAGAGAATATTTCATTAAAAAACAAACTGAAAGTCATGAGAAAATGAATTGCTACGTAGGAAAAAAGGAGGATTAAAAACTGTTGTCTGGAGATGTTGAGATCATGTATCACGCAGTATAAATATTTTTATTAATCGTATATATATGTTCGTTGGCCAAAGAAGAGTTTAACTAGATTGGCGTTGACGAGTTTCTTCCAAATAAACGTTGACGTTTAAATTTTAATCGTCGATAAAGGTACTCATAAAAGTATTTGGATAAAGATGTACTCAACCTAAAATCCATTGTTTAATAATTAAAGCCATCAATAATGCTCGTTATGCCTTTGAATAGCGAGCATCGAGTGGTTCATGTTGTTGCTATCCACAACCGATATACTTTGAGAGCTACCAACAGTACAGTTACAATCTACCGCCCATTTCCACGCCGAACATATGTTTTAAAAATGACGTTTCTATCAATTTTAGAACCGCTGCTCCACTCGGACACCTTCCCGCACCGTCGCTACCAATCCAGCGACACCTTGTGCAGTATGGATTCGATGTCGGACGAACATGTCGAGATCAGGATACCTCCGAGCCCTCTACCGCCCGTTACGATAACTACGACGATACCGGAGTCCAGTAGCCAGCAGTCCCAGAATGGATGCGGTAGATTCTTCAAGAACGGCAACGCGCAGGCGGTACCCGTATAGCAAAAAATGCACCCTAACATCCGTACCGTGATCGTCACCAGGCCCCAAATCGTCGTTTTAATTTATTATTTGAGTTGGTTGATCGTTTTATTGTTGTGCTACGTTATATGCGTGTATTTCAGTATACCTGTGAAGGTAGAAGCAAAGTATTATTAGTTTTAAATTATGAGTTAATTTGTTCGTCGTCTGAATGCGAAGATCTGTCTGTTTATTTGGAAAGCTCTAAATGCTATCGATGATATTTTTATTTGCGTCGGGAGAATTATGGGAGAAATAATAATGAATAAAATTGGTTGTTTGATAGAAGCAAATAATTCAGCATTTTAAGGACAAATGCAAAAGAGAAGATGCTTCTTGTTTCGATAATTACATCTTTTTTGAGTCGAAAATTTAAACGTTATCTCCAGGGAAGTTCCTTGGAAAATTTGGCCATCACTGTTCCTCGTTAATCAGCGCAAATGTACAAAAACGAATTCATGAAATTCTTCAAAACAAATTAAATTCTATTAAATAGTTTTCCTCGTCAAATGCATGAATTATTTATCAAACAACCGATGTATTCCGTAGAGTTTACGATTATCGTCGTATTATTAATATTCTTAGTTTAATCATCTGTATTTGTTACATTAAAATGGTGTTATTCAAACCTAGTTTGGATTCTTTGTATATATATAACTGTTATTACGTAATGGTAAGCAAAAAAACAGTCATTTTTGCCTAGAACTTTCGATGTAATCGAATCTATGCGGTGATATTTATATTTAATATTTGAATACGTTATTCATGTGTAAAACATATAACTTACGAGTTTAATAACGTCAATTTTGGGAATAATGGCAAACATTTTTTTTTGCAATGTAACCGGCACAAAGAAAGAAAACCTTTTAACCATTCAAAAAACGTTTTGAGAAACATTCGATTAAAGTTGCCATTATAAAACTTGTCTCGTTAAAGTAGTCGATACAAAAAGTGTTTAATGGGACAAGTTAATTGCTTCAAAAAAAAAAAAAAAAATTAACATGAGGAAAAGTTTATGGAACTTAATATCCAAAATATGCTGAATAAAATTCAATGTCGATAGAAAATGGCTGTATACGAGAGTAGTATCATTTTTCTCGGTGGGCAAGATATTAAAGTTAGCATTTTTCTAGCTAACTCTAAAAATCGTTATTGCATAAAAGATGGTCCTAGAATCAGAATGGAACTTATCCGGAATGTACAGAATGAGTCGCCTCCGTCGACTCGGAAGATCGTGCCTTGGTGAACTTGTGAATGGAACACCCTGTATATTGTTTTAACATTGAATATTTCATAAAATCCTAGATAAATAACTAATTCGTTAGCGGTGTACAATCAACCGTGCCCGCAATAAGATCTCACAACAAGAAAAAAATTACTTTAAAAGATCCCCGTTCGTAAGAGCGCAATCTTCTGAACCCCCCAGCTTGACTCATCCTGTACGTTTCATAATATGCGTATACGTACGTCTACATGTGATTGTTGACATTTTTCTAACAAAGAGAATATATTTTATCAATAAATTTTAAATCGGAGATCACCTAAATATTATCAAGCCGTGCTTTCCACGTTTCTCAACGAAGCTACCTTATCAAACGAAAAACTATCGATTAGTAGGTAATAAAAACATTTAAGGTGAGACATATGAAGAAAATATAGAATTTATAGCTTCCTCATTGGAAAGCGAAACCATTTTCAAAGATAATTTCTGGTAGACGAATAAGAGCTGGAGTAATATGCGACTTGTATATGTTAAAAACGGGATATTTTAAACTCATGCACACATCTATAAGCAGACTGGCCATATCATATCTTTGTCACCTATTATCATTAAGCACACAGAAAGGTTCAAATATTTTCGCATAAGTTGACGCTAGACATAAATGCAGCAGACTAAAATCGTATTGCCTAAAATAATAAAAAAAAGCTAACATGTTCCTTTGACGATCTGCACAGAGTGAATTTTTATGATTTTTTAACTTTGTTGTATGTAGTGTTAGATACAATCGATCTATTTAGGTGGAAAACACACAAAGCTAAGCTGAAATACCTAATATTTATATATTTATGTAAATATTATTTGTACATATACATTATACATTAATGCCTTGTACGGATTTAAGTTTTTAAGAAAAAATTAATACGGCAGATGTTAATTATAAGAAAGAAACGAAGACGTCATTGTAAATATATACTATCTGCTCTAAGTACAGTAGTTTGTAAATTTCCTCATCCCATTCCTGCAAACAAGGTGCGGTAGTAATTTCGCATTTTAAAGATCCGGAATTGGTAGAAGGTAGAATACAAGAACATTGAGGGTAAGTTGGTGAAAATGTAATCGAAGATAATGTTATTGATGCAATTACACGGCGATGTAAATAGAGAAAGCGTTAGAAAACGCGCATGTTTCTGTGTATCCGACGTCATCGGCGTTGCTCCGAGTGCTTCTTCATCCCCACACCTTCGCTACCTACGCCCAAGTAATACCATCTTTTCTCACATCGCTTTTGCACCTAGTGTACGGATATAGAAACTATCGCTACCCATGTTAATGATCTAGGCGCAGACAGCTACAACGACATGCAAGCTATTTACCGGCTTCAAGAAAGAACGTTTCAATTTTTTTACCGAGCTGTTTTCTGGATTGAACTGTATTACTTTCCATTCTCAACGCCATGCGACAAATTGATATATACCAAAATTGGAAGTAGAACCAGAGTCGTCCGTTCTCTGAGGTATGCCACACGTAACGTTGGCCATTCAAGACCGATCGCCATTTCATTCCACAATTTGCACGTCGTTTTCAGCCTTTTATGGTAGTTAATAGTAGATGACTTTATTTGCCAAACATCACTTCATCGCCACTATTAAATATATCGGTTACCTTTCGCCATCGCTGTAATTGTCGTTGTACGCGTGGTGAAGGAGTAATAATTATCCGTAGATACCGCAAAAGGTATCAGTGACAGAAAAGCTGGAGTATCAATCTTAATATTAGCGAATATTCGAAAGAAGTTCGACGTTTTGCTTTTTCCGACGGTCAACAGCGAGGGAATCTGAAGGATTTAACATTCAAACCGGTCTTGTGATAAAATGATACGTAAAAATTCGCGTATATCAAGCTGCTTACGATTATCAAGCGCCTCACTAATATATTGCGTAATGCTTGCTGAATTAGTAACCGTCGATCATCGCTTATCAAGAGAGTCCCACGCGGCGAAAATTATTAATTGCACGTTCTAAAGTGTCCTACGATGTTTCCCGAGATTACGCAGTGCTTAGTAAACATTATTTGATACGTACTGGTAGAAAATGCTAGATTCTAAAATGAAGGAAAATCTTCATTCGTCGTTTTAAAAGTTTTGTTTTTAAAGGTTCTTGTGTTTCCGCGATTCCTCGTCCCCCTTTTCGTTGTTTCAAAATGGTTAAAACCTACCTAACAAGATGATTTGGCCTAGCAACTGAAGAATACTTGATTGCACGAATTTTCAAAAGATTCCCTCTTGGCCAAGCTAAAATTAATGGAAGCAATAGCGATCTTATCCGTTTATTTACGACTTTCCCAGCCCATTCAGCAGGTCAAAATATGTACCACGCGAATCGTGATACCTACACCGTCGCTTTCAATTAAACTATCTTTTTTAAGTGACAAGTAGGGGACGCTAATGCAGACAGATGCGAGAAAATTATGAATTGAAATAACGATTGCGTTGCGGATGATTCCTCTTTCCTCTATGTATGTATATCGTCTGCGTTCAAAAGTGGCCTCGTGGTTTATTGCCGATTAAGTTATATATCCGTCGCTGCGGTTGCATATTTTGCATAGTTAAGCTCTGCAATACGAAAGAAGGTTTTTACAAATATATCTGGATGTATAAACGATCGCAAACAAAAAAAAAAAAAACAAATATTATTAGCTGTGAACAATATTGTTTTCTAATTATACTGATTTGCATAATGTTCTTCGTCGTACATATGCAAATCTCATCTTGTTGATAGTAAACCTTAAAAGACGCATTCATTAATACGTCCTTTTAAACATCCTCAAGCCACGTATCGGACGAGGGCAGCCTTGTACGGCACAACCATGAACGCAATTCACGAGACGATTAAATAAATAATTCATGCAAAAATCACCAACGCAAGGGCAAGAGCACGTTGTACACGCCGTCTTCATCTTGCCGTTTATCGCGTCTCGACTCGCCTAGGAAAAGTTCGTAGCGGGCCCAACGATGACGATTCGCTAGAAGGAAACGGTAGCGCGATTAAGTTGAAATTGCATTTTCCGGCGATTAATAAAAAAAAAAAAACGGAGGCAGTAGCCGAGCAGTAGTACCAACCATGTTTAGTGGCCGGTTAGTCAATAGGTGTTGCTGTTGGACGCGATGTTAAAGTGTTGCGAAGACGATGAAGAAGTTGGAAAGATTTCGGGACGTTAGGCGTGCCTGGAAAGGTGAAATCTCGCACGAAGATCTTTAAGATGTATTGTAGAAGGTTCCTATTGCTATGGTAAGATCTAATTCGCTTGTATTTATTTTTTTTATGTTTAATGGAAGCGGAAGGTAGTTAAACATTTAAAATAAGATATCTCGAAATAAAAATATCAAACCAGCCGCGGTAATTATAATTTTACTTAGATCTGCGAATTTTTATCAAGCTACCGCATCCTGGTATACATTCTAAATGTTATCGAACGTTCAAAAAGGATCTGATTAAAGCAAATGTAGAAATTATTATAAATATTACATATAACATAAAACGTCTCAAGAGGAAATTGATCGATATATGAATGCGGGGGCGCATGGACAATTTTGTTTGAATAGCAGACGCTCTGCCAAGATTTAACGAAATTATTTCTCTTAATTCAATGAATACTTTATCGATTTAAAGATCTTCTCCCCGGTTAGTTAATGGTTAGTCTTCTGAAATAATACATTATTTTCTTATAACTGAAATTCTTCTGCAACATATGAGACATCTCAAAATATTTTCTTTCTGCACTTATAAGCGTTAGAAAACCCCGCGTACGTCAAGGTTACAAGTCCACCGTAAACTTGTCGACAACATTAACCGTAACCGGAATAATTACCGCGTTTTAAATAATTCATAGAAAAATGAAGATGAACGGAAACAATTTTTTTTTGTTTTTGTTATTTACGGTATTGTGCAGTGTTTAAATAACTTCTGAACTATCGACAATGATATTTGTACTAATACTTTATAATATGCGGAATGATCCAGATTGACGAGTCATCGGATTGTTCCTATTATTGCGCCTCACGATATTATTTAAATTTGTAAATTGGTAGTGTTTCTATCGCTGTTTAATATATAATTAATAGAAAGACGTTTGAATAACGCATCTTTACAACAAAATTTGCTATTTTTTTAAATGGGACTGGACACATTTTTCGAACTGTTGAAAGGTAAAACGGTGGTCTGCGCATCTACTAACTAACAGTGATCAGGCAGGAGCATTTCGATTCGGTACTTCCCCTGGGCAAGATGATTTATAGAGAGCGCTAAGCTGTTCGAGTGGAGATGAAAGTTTGATTGGGGACGGTATAAAAAGCATTAAGTTGAAGTATGTGGATTATTGATAACTAACGGTGCGAGTATTAGCCGATAGGGTATATGTAGTAGCGTAGATAAATTGAAAGTTATATTTTGTTAATCGTCAACGATCGATATTTTCATAAATTGTTCGTTATAAATTGGTTTCGTTGGTGAATTAAATCTAGAGAACGATCTTTCTACGTCGCATGAAGTAGAAGTATGCAATTAAATCTTTAAATTTAAGTAAATAAATAAATAAACTTTGAATCTGGGTAGTAAGGTGTTACTGGAAATTTCTTTTCTACAACATTAAAGTTTCTAAAGACTGTCTTTAGAAGAAATCTTCTGAACAAGCTGACAGCATGGTCAGCGAAACGTCAAGTAAAATGTTAATTACCCGACAACATCCGGTGGACATTTCTACTACGGATTACGGTCGTGAAAGCCTACACTCAACTAATGATTCGAAGTGTTGAAGGGATTCTTTCTAAGATTTCTTTATATAAAACTTTATCCTAGTTGGTGCTTTCAACAAAGTCTTTTTAAATGTTAGATGTAACATGTTAGGAAAACATTTCTTAAGATCGCTGCCTGTTTTTAACATTACGCTTTCAGGATTTAAGAGAAAAACTAGAATTTTTAAGCAGTCGTCGCCAGCTACATTTTTGACGCTGTTAATGATGATGTCGGTAATATCGTTTGCGGCGACGCGCAATCTGATTTTTGTAACTGCTAAAGATGACATTGGAGGATTTTCCGTATGCAATGTGCCAACCATTGCACCTTCCGTTAATATCTGTCTTTCCATTTGCGCTTATTCAGAGATAATTTTCATTCAATTTTGATCTGATTTGATTTATTGTTTTGCCGAATGGCTTATGTATTTAATGTTTTCTAATTGTCGATCTTGATTAGCTTATTTTTTAAGAAACTCACGGAAAGGAGAATCCTGTAATTTATTTAAAAGGAGATTGGCACCAAGGACAGCTGCGCGTAAGTCAATTACAAAGTTATCTTGTAAAATACCTCTTCGGTATTCAATATGCCTCCAATTTTTCAGATGCCAGCTCGAGAATATATTTGTCCTTGAATCTTGATTTCGCGTAACAAATGCTGCAAAGCACTTCTTTTTTCCGTTATTGACAGCCATATTCTGAAACGATGCTTGCCATTCTCGGCGTTGCTGGAAAATGGTAAACAAAGAACTACTACAATAAAAGGAAATAATACGAAACAAGTAAATATTTAATAAAGATCAAATATATGAAACGAATGAACGTCGCTACGATGGTTACTAATTACGTACAAACCAATACTGCCGTCGGTTTTTGCTTACCTCCTACGGGCGGGTTACATTTAGCCGAATACGAAATAAGTAAATATTAATTAAAGATCAAAATTTGATGAATTTGAAAAAATGAAAGGATACTCCGAAAACATACGAGTACCTAACAAAATAAACCGAAAATGAAACTTCTAGCAAAACAAGTGACGAAATAAACAAAAAAAGACATTTCTAAAACGGTACGATAACGATATAAACAAAAAACAAAACTTCTAAAGCAGAATAGCAATGGCATAAATGAAAAAAAAACACTCTTAAAATCGCCCATTAACAAGATATATTTTCCATAAAATTAAATGCTTGCATATTTTTTTAACTGAACGTCATCACAATGCTCTCCACTCGATTGCTAACTACGTACCGGCCAGTGCTGCCGTCGCTCTCTGGCTACCTCCTACGTGGCGAGTTATACACATACGAGACTTGGCTTACCACCGTACATAACGGTAATGACAAACTGCACCCAACGTCGTGAGCTAATGCGAGAAGTAAGCTATGCAAATGATAACTTCAGCGCTACAACGATGCTGCCTCAATGCAATGGACAAATCGCAGCGCATGTTTCTTGGGTTTCCTCTCAATGTTTATGCATATTTTTGAAATTACGAATAGATTTCTTTTAAAACGGGACACTTCGCGATCGAATACAGTAGATTTATCAAATTTGGCTGTGCTCAAAGCTCAAAGACATTGCAAAATTGATCCTTCCACTAACTTCACGCTACCCTAGAAGTGGTAATGGAGACGGGGGAGACGGGGATATTTTTACGTACCTCTAACAGAATTACCATACGCAAACGAAACCACGTATAACGTTGTATTTACTTATCGGATTCTGAATACATGAACAGGTTCGTGCTTCAACGTCTTACGTATGCGTACACATATATGCTTTATCTGTTCTTCGACTCTAACAATACCACGCTACTTATAAGCAATTTATTCTACATAATACTTCTACTATTCGAACATGAAAGTGAATAATAAAGGATAACCAACTCGTCGTGCTAGTTAACTGTTGTCGAATTTAATACTTTAGTTGTTCTTTTTTTTTTCGACGTACCCAGCGGCAAGATCTAGAAACGGTCCACGTCAATGGCCATATAGAAAGTGTTTTTCGAGTGAAGTCCAACCATGTTTATTTAACGATTTGTCGTGTTATTAATTTGAGCATTGTAGCGCCAATCTGTCGTTGTTTTTCGGACTTATTCAATAAGTTGTTATTTAAACCCATGTCCGCGTTGTGTCTCTTCTGTGTACGTAATGTGTTATTATGGAATCGACGAATCGAGCGGTTATTATAAAGTCAAACAGGACGATATTAGGTATTTGTTGTTTGTGCTTGTAATCAGTAAGTAATTCTGGGATATATTGTTGCTTAATTCGTTAGTTATTTTGATTTTATTTTGGGAGTTAATGCGGAGTCCTTTGGGAGTCTCTAATTGAACGATAAAATGGTAATTATAGGTGTTAATTCGTCATTTAGAAATCTGTTTTCAGGAAACGGAAACAACACCGAAACGAATTAAAACGTTAACACGCGAAGTCGTGCGACTAATTTAACGCCTTTAATCGAATCCCCCTGCACATTTTATATGTTACCCTCTTAGTAATCTTTAGGCTTTTCTCTCCTTTCGGTGTAAAGCTACAATGCATACCATATCACCCTCTATCTCTCTCTGCGAGCATCTTCACTTTTTCCCATTTCACTCGTCTTTCTTCAGCGGCTGTTCTAAGTCGTCCTCTTTCGTTTTCGTGTTTCATCAAAGCAATGCCGTCACTCTGCATCAATATTTCCCGGCGTACGTGTAAAGAAAAATCATCCGCGGATCGGATGATTTCTACGCGAAGTTGATGATTTTTGAATCTTTAATAAATTCCAACGTAGAATCAAAATTTGAATCTCCCGTGTTTTACTCCAGTTCGCCTTGATGGTTTTTTTCCAGCGCAACACAATGGCTTCAGTTACATGCTTTTGAGTAAAATCGAACATCGGAGGATCGATTCCCGCCACCTCCGTTCACCTATCTCGTTTATTTTTCGAATTACGCCTTGGGAAAGACTAAAGATAGGGACCAAAGTTTCCAAATATTCTAAAGCTTATTAGCTAAGCTAAGGTTAGCTCGCTTACCGTAAAAGATGGAAATTCGGGGTAACTTTTAATGCATCCAGCTTACCGAAATCTATCAAGTTGGAAAGAGAAACTTTGGAACACCACTGTATACCTATTGTCATTATAATAATCTTCTTTACTATCCTTTTAAGTACACACATTACTAACAAGGTTAACTAGATAAAAATGCTACTAAACACCAAAGCAAACTCTGCCTATTTTCCTTGTAAATACACAACGGTTACTAGTTTATTTTCATTTACCTGTTTGCACAATTAAGCGATCAAATTAGTTGCGAAAACTTCCCAAAAAAATAAGCTTAGTGTCGTCTAATTGGACAGTTTTTTTTTCTCTTTGTTGCATTAAAGAGTGCTGATTGCATGATTACCCTGCGGAGCCAGTAGTAAATAAATCAAATTGTGTGTGCGAGAATGGTAACAAGATTAGAACGTTGTGATGCACGTATTATTATTGTTATTGCCTATTTGTGACTGTGCGAGTCTAATTTTGGATCTTGACATATTTTATTTGTTAACAATTATTAATAAATTACGGTGTTGTCAGTAATGCACCACAACTAAGTAGGGAAGAAAGAAACTTTATCTAATTGCCCGCGTAAAATGTTTGTTTAGGGTTTATTATAAGTTAACGCTACTGTTAGCCTCTCATAAATTTTAGAAATGATCCAACGTTATTTCTCATTGCAGCGTTCCTAGTTAATCTTTATAAAAATAAACGTGCAATAGTATGCGCTGGTTGGCGGGGCCTTTCGCCCCTTATAGAACGTCATCGTGAGTGAAAAAAACGAAAGTTCAAGCGAGGAACGCTGTTTTTCCTCTTGCCAGGTTTATCTGACTCAACATCGCGGGCACCCTGCAGTGAATTTTTCCCAAAGATTTCGCGCAGCAAATGGTGTAAAGGTTTGACGTAAGGGAAATCGCAAAACGCCAATCGCGACGTTGTCTGGGATAGTATTCACTGTTCTCCCTTAAAGAAATGGATATTAACCGTTTACTTAAGCTTGGATTATCGTATTACAAGAAGTTATCAACTAAAGAATGTTATTGAACGTTCAATAGTCGATGCCAAGAACTGGTGATGGATTTCCAAAAAATCCAAACTGCCGAATTAATTTGATCTCCGGTAAAATGCAACCTGGCAAGTTGGTTAAGAAAACATTCATTTCTTGTATTGGTGTATCGTTTTCGCGCCTATCCTAGCCTCGTTCAAACAATCGATTCATTGTTATTTATTGTACTTTGGTCCAAACAAATTGACAATATAACTTTTCGTTCTTTATAATCCATTCATTTTCTTTTGTTCCTTGCGTTTATTTATCGACAATTGTAGGCAAGTATCAATCAACATATATAATTTGTCTTGGAAACCCAACAAATAATTTATTATTAAGAATATCACGACAGCTATCCAATAACAACCGTGCACACCTCTTACAGATTTCTTCCTTTCTTCGCGAAGATTACCAAATAAAGAAGCTAATCGCCATTAATCAAGATGGACCAAACATTTTCTATCGTAAGCAACCTAGATCCTTCCCCGACGCACCCCAAAAGGACCAGCAATAATTTCTTCGCTAAGATATTGCACAGACGCTTCAGCACGACCAAACACGGTAAACCATCCAACGACCAAAGCTCTCATTATTGCGAATCGCCAACGTCTCAGCCGACGACGCCGCTACCTCAGAAGCTGTTCTTCAAACCGGGCGTCATCGAAGAGATGGAGGAGGAAGTGGAGTATCCGTCGAGGGCCGAATCTCCGTTGATGTACAGGGCGTCAAATTACGTTATATCGCCGTCGATGTCCGGCCTGAATAGAACCTCAACTTGTAACAGTACGCTGAGTCAGATGGCTGGTCGGCAGGATAGCAGGTAATTGTTACATTTATAAATGTAGAATTCTTAGAATAGTAGGATAGGTGCTACCGGAGATGTATCGCTTAAATATAGAATAAGTTGCGGTTTATATACGATGTATTGGCAATACATGCGGTTAGTAGTTTTTTTTTTCTTTTTATTTTGTTTCTTTCGACGAGATTTGCGTACACTGTGGTGGTAATGTGTAATTAACATTGCGTACAATGTTAATTACATTTTTGTTGTTTCCCTTTTTGGTCATTTAAATTTATTTAAAGAGATACTTATTTTTTGGGGACAATCACTCCAAAATTAAAAATAGAACAGCGAAAATCAAAATAAAAAAAAGAACAGAACTAAAACAATTGCATTCTACAGTAACAAGACACGTAGCAAACGATCTCCGTATATAATACAAATATATTTACGAGAAATATTTTATTGGATCGAAGCAATCAATAGTCTCCAAAGAGTTTATTTGCGCGTGCTAAACATAAATAAACAAATTTGTGATTAACGACTTCTTAACACTGATTTGGAGGTACTAATGTGCATGAATTTATGTACCTCATCTATTCGGTTGATTAGTATACTCTCTTTAATTTATGACGGTCCTTTTACTAATGAGATTCAGCCAATAAGCTGAGCATGTCGATTTTTTTAGATTCCTTCCATTAAAACTCTTTTAAATATCGGCATCGCCCATAAATGTACCCTCCAAAGAATCGACACATATTTAACTTCACACGCTTATACTTCCAATTATGTTCCAAGTAAGATTTACCACGATCTCTTTCCTTTTCCTTAGTTCTTCTAGCATTACCGCCTACCTAAGCTGACGTCGAAAAAACATTCAGTGCTCGACACTCGATTACTCTCACGTAGTGATCGATATATTTTAGTTCAAAGGTTACGGGTTGTACAGAACGATCGCTGCCAACAGAAAGACATATCTCCTCCTAGTATACAACCGTCTGAAATTAAATAGTTCGCCCTGTATACAATTACGACCATATCTATGCGTACACATGTACGAGTGTAAGCTTATATCGTAACGCGAGCCGAAGCGGCCGTAGGTAAACAACAACAACAAGTAATAATAAACATCGTTGTATCTTTTTTTTTCAATAGATTGCATTTTTAAAACGCCCACTTTTCAATCTACATCAATGAACATTTAATACAAGAATACTTCGTTCTGTGTAAGTGACTTGAGTAATAACGCGTAAGAGAAGAATCATCGAAGTCCAAACGTAGTTGTTTACTGTAAACGGCGGGGCTTGCAGAAGTTGCATCGCCGCTTTGGAAAGGTATTTTATGTAGTTTGGTGTAACTTACGAAAGTTATTAATCAAAGATAGGGATACGTCCGCAATGCTTGAATTCTACTCTTATTCCTGTTTGACGCTCAAAAAATACAGAAAAATCGACGAAAATGCTGCTATTCGAGGAATGAGACTATTCACTGGCCTCTTCGCAATAAGCCGAACTCTCCGCGTTCATTTTGTACATTCGGAAGGACGGGACTAACACGACACATCTAATTCAATTGTCAAATCTAGATGGAATGTAGATCTTCAATAACCTCATAAGAAACAATCCAGTGACGTAAGATCTGAGGACATGGGAGGACGCTCCTCGTCTATCGATCCATCTTTCACGAAAGCAGTTGTTTAAACATTCGGAAGAAGAAAACAAGTTACACTGGCTTTGTGAATATTTCAAGTCAAATAACTAGTCACAACTACATTCGTATAAAGTCACAAAGCTTGGTATATCATATGGTAACTCGTTGATAAAAATGATAAACAATAGCGGGGCCAATATGAAACCTTGCAGTACACTAGATACAACCTTAACATGCAATATTTAATTTTTATTCGAAAACTTTTTCTCTAAATCACTCGAGGAACTCACGCAGCGAGCGGACGCACTGTACAACCTACTTTTTTCAATTGCATTAAAAAAAATGATGAAACTTATAAAACAAATTCTTAAAAAAAATTTCTTAGGATACAGTGTATAAATAGCGAATTCTAAGATGTACGTTAGCCTTGTATTTTACGAATTAGAATTTACGTTCCTGATAAGCGATAAGAACCGCTAAGTTTATGAGTAAGAATATTTCCTTTATCTTATCTCATTCTCTGTATTCTATTTTTTTTTCTATTTATTTTAATTCCTCGTAGACATGCCCAGCGTGATAATTATACGAGTCAAATCAGCAAAATAACTCGAGTAAGTAACATCGTACGTATCAGCAATTCTCTTGTTTCGCATATACTCTCCATCCTCGGCCTTACGCAAATCCATCATGGTCTCGTAGATACGCCATCTTGTCGACGCCGAAGGTGTTGTTGATTTTTGTGAAAACGTATGCGTGAGACGAGAAGTTAGCGCGAGATATGCGCTAAATGGTTTATCAAATTCGTTTAAATTAAATTAGTGACGTGCGCCATTGTTGGACCCCAAACATGTTTCCAGGTCGTCCGGTGTCTTTTAAAAACGTGCAGTGACTGTTTGCGGGTGTTCAGTAGTGTCGTGCTGGATTTTCGTGAAGGATGATACTGGACATGGAGTCACCGCGCAGTGACAAGAGACTGTTGATCGGTGATGATGCTTTCACGCCTATAAACGGCAACGGTGGACGGACTTCACCTGGCGAAATATCGCCCGGTGTTTACTTTCCGAAAAGGTCAGTTATTCGTTGCCCACATTCAAGTTTTACAACAATTAAGTGTTCATTTTTAACTATCTGTTTCACCTATTGTTTCTGGAAGATGTAAATATTACAATTAGGATTTCAGATAACTTCGTAACATAATCTTCTACTGTTATTCCAAGGAGATCGGTGATTTTTGCTTGTTCCAAATCAACGAATATTTCGAAAGTACAGAAATAGAATTGTATGGGACCACTTTTATTATTATTCTATTAAATTGTTGAAGTACGTATTTCGGAATTCAATGTACTGTTAATAAGAAATACTTTATTCAAGTACCTGAAGCTTTAAAGCGCTTTTAAAATAATTGAAGTGAAATAACTGAAGCCCTTCTTTTTAGTATCTGAACAACTTTTGTTTAAACCACGTTGCGAAATGGTTGAAGTACTTTAAATACTTCTTTGTGCTTAATACATCTATTGTCGGTATTTTGTACTTGAGGCTTCACGTTTTCAGCTGTTGTACTTGCTAGTTCAAGCAAATCGTAACTTAAGTTTTTGATACTCGTCTCTGGCTCAGTACTTGGTGCTTGCACGTTACTAAAGAGTTATTTGGAAAATAACTAAATAATCTACAAATGGCAAGTAACGACACAACTTGTGCAGTGCCATTAAAGTTGCATTCGGCTTTCGACAAAAAGAAGAAAACAAAGTTTGCAACTTATAAGGATGTGGATGACATAACAGCTCAAAACAAATATTCCGAACTGAAACAAAGAATATGCGTTTTAACAATTTTATCCTTGTTGCGCGCTCAATTAAAGCCGAAATAGACGCCGTTTGCGAGGATTTAGAACTGATATCGATGAAATATTTGGATATAGATAATTGTGGTCGTAACAGTTTGCTTGATAACAAAGTAACGCCACCACTGCCGAAAACATCGGGAAAGTTCAGCAAATGGTGCTAGACAGCAGATAGCAGGGACAATGGGCAACTCAAAAGCACCTATCTGTTGCTTACTTTGGATCAAAAACAACGTTTCGTAAAGCGCAATAAATCATAGTTTTGACATCAATTAATAAGTAGAGACGAAACCACAATACATCAGTACGCTCCTGAAACCAAGGCTCGGCTGCGTAGGCGAAGACCATCCTATCGATCGAGAAAATAATGGCGATTGCTTTTTGCGGCAGTCATGCTAATCGACTATCTTGAAAAAGAAAAAAAAACAGTAGCGGGGGCATAGTGTACATCATTACTTGATAAGTTGAAGACAGAAATTGCGAAAGAGCAGCCGCTTTAAAAAAAAAAGAGAGAAGAAAAAGAAAAAATGTAACCTTCTTTTGTTTGCTATACTCAAAGTTTCATTCGAAAAACTGAAATTTTCTTCCGATGGGAAAGCATTCGACATTCGTAAGCGTTTATTTTGCAGAACACGAAGCCACCTACTACTTGAGCGGATGCGAACATCGCTGGAAAAAGTACAAGTAGACTAAGTCGAGAAATAAAACTAAATTTAACAACAAAATACTTGAATACTTGGAAGCCTCCCAGGCTACTCTCCTAATAAAAGTAAAAAAAAAATTAAAATCGACATATTTCAGTTTTTTCACGGAATTTATTCGCCATTGGATGAAAGGTTGGAACTAAAGGAAGGGTCTCTACCTTACAAAGGTAAATTTGATAAATTGGATAACCAGTTTCGTGCTCAAAAGCAACGCACCTTCAGGACAGAATTTACAGGTAAAAGTACTAGAAACTGTCGAATAAGTTCTAATACCTTTGCATTAATTTTGCGACTGTAGATGCGTTGCTTTTGAACACGAAACCGGCCATCCAATCTATTAAATACACATCCTTTGTGAGGTAGAGATTTTCAACACAGGAAAGGCCCAGAAGTAAATATCAAACAGATTTCTTTATAAGTTACTGATGAAATTCTATTCAGGGGATAAATAAAACAATAAATAATGTCTAATCTAAAAGATTAGTTTACTGAATATCTCATTCTTTTTTTTTGTATATAGTAATACATGCTATGAAGTATAGAATGTAGCAGCAAATATGTACTTACTTTTGTCTACAAAGGTGTTCCGTTGAATGTCATTTGACGTCAACGTAGTGTCTTTAACAAACATACAAATAATAAATTATAAATATATAGAATAGAGTAGAATAGAAAGATATAAAAGAATGATATTAAACAAAGTAATTTTACAACGACGATTTTATTTTTAAATGGTGTCCTTCCCTGGTACTACGGATTCAACGTACAGTGTTGGACAAATATTCCGGAACGGCTTAATTACCCAGAGAACGAAGAGCGGTAACGAATCCGGATTTTCAACAACATGCACGGATAATAAAATTATACAATTCTATTATCTTTTCGAGATACGATTGACGTCATCGGCTGCTGTAAGATAGCACCGTTTACGATTTGTTTTCAAATGAAGCATCCTGTATATTATTGCGTATTCTAAATTCTCAGCTGATTTGGAAATATTGAGGATATCGAAGGGATGCAAGTGCGGCAAGCGAAAAATTATTTAAATGTCGAACGAATTGCTTTCAGTCGTTCCCTAGAGAGCTCCCGTTTAGCGCAACACAACCCTTGGAAAACGCCGGAATGCGATGGTGCTTCGTCTTTGGTAAAACCATACCTCGTCTCCTCATACAT
The DNA here is from genome assembly GCA_020654165.1 of Oryctes rhinoceros. Lineage (NCBI taxonomy): Eukaryota > Metazoa > Arthropoda > Insecta > Coleoptera > Scarabaeidae > Oryctes > Oryctes rhinoceros. The sequence goes on along the minus strand of JAIOKQ010000548.1, from coordinate 563,926 downwards.
ACTCCTCATGATCGTTGCCCGGATGAAGAAATAAATTAAATCGAGCATGAAGCAAGTTTAAAAAGGAATTAACAAAATTTACAGTTGTGTTTGTTAACGAAGCCATCTAAGCTTACAAAGTCAAGCTGCACATCTCCTCGATACACGTCTATTTAGATCGATCTTCTTCTGATAGCCCCTGAAGCAAACTCACCATATACGAGCACATTTTAAAATAGTACCATTTTAGCGTGAAAGGTTGTCGAGGAAACCCGAATACGGCGGCTTTCGTTCCCTTTTAATTAATTTAAGCCTTTCTGGAATGTTTACATATCATCGTAAACGAGCGTTCTTCAACAATTTTCTTTGAAATGCCCGCGCTACAGATAACACGTTATAAGTACGTCTTGTTACAAATTATCATGACAGCGATCGCATACGCCGATTATCTGTTAATTACTCTAGCTGTACAATAGACAACGTTTTCATTAGAAACCTTTTACCTTCGTTGGTATTTTCTCAACTCGTCAATCTTAGAACCGCAGCTTTTTTAGAATGAACATCCGTTGTCGATATTGAAAGTCAAGAAATTCGAATCTAACGAAACGTACAAATTTCTATCTCGTAACGATACACAATACCTCGACGCTAAATCATATTTACCAATTACGCAGTACAAAGGAAAGTTAGGTAATGGAAATATGGAAATGCGCTGCCGATAAATTCGTATTTCTGCAAATAAAACATGTAAATTTATATATATGAACATATCAACTTATTTGCTTTCATTTGGTTATTGAGATCTAATATCATCTTATTAGTATAACCGCGGAAAAGTATCGCTTCTCTGTCTCCCTTTGGCTGAGAATTGAAGCCCAAACGTGAGATGTAATAATATGACGTCCTTAGCGTATTAATTCTCGAGCAAATAATAACGAGGCAATGATAGATTCACGCATTACGTACGAATAACTAGAAGGTTTAACTTATTACTTATGTACACACTTATTACTTGTATTAATTCCCGTCGAAAGTAGGAAAATATCAAAGTTACGTGTATTGAATAAATTCTTTTCTTAACAGTACACACGTTACGTATTCATTACGCCCAATATCAATGAAATCTCCGTCTTATCACTTACAAGTAGATACTTATTAATATATGGTTTATTAATATGCGACAAATTGACACTTACAACGGAAAACATATCTGCGAGGATGAGCTTCAACGTACGCAAGGGCATTAGTTTAAGTTTTAGCTACGCGCTTTCTGGTAGGATTTCTACGATATCGGGCGTCGCGATCATGTCACGAAACGTTTGAATATTTTGCGGCTGAAATGTTTTCTTTCTGGATACTTGACGGCTTATTCGCCTTCAGCGATGCACGCCTCTTTAAAACATTGAAAATACACCGCAAGCATGTCGTGCGCGTCTGCATTAGATAACAATAATCTTTTCTCGAAGACCTTCACCTTTAGGTATTTAAAGAGCGATCAACAGTAAATAGTTATACGGCAAGAATAATTTCTTTGTTTCATGGCACAAAATGGATTTCGATTTTATTAAAAGCAGGTGATCTCCTTATCAGTTGCAGATAACTGATAAGGCCATCTCACTGATAATTTCCAATATTTGCGGCATTGCTTAAGACTTCTTAAAATTTTGGACAGCTAAGAGTGGGCCACGTTCTCAAAATCGTTGGAAAGGTTAAAAAACACGGATCAGTCATTATGAATGGTGTTTTCTAGAATAACTATGTCTTAAAATGCCACGACGTAATTACCAAATTTTGAATACGTTTAAATTATGTTTTGCTGTGTAGTCGGTACAATTCTACATGTACTTTTCGCTTTTTTCCAGAAGATCACGACTGGGCTTCACGCCGAGAGTGAGGAAACGTGCCATACTAAAGAGCGGCGAATGCAACATCCTCCAATCGAGGATATCCAAACGGAGATTACGCTTTTTACAAGATATATTCACAACACTAGTCGACACGCAATGGCGATGGACGCTCATAGTGTTCGCGTTAAGTTTCTTACTTTCATGGCTCGGTTTCGCGGTGATTTGGTGGTTAATCGCCTTCACGCACGGTGATTTCGAAGAGAAACACCTTCCAGCGTTCCAGGAAGAAAGCGGCTGGACACCTTGCGTTTCTCAACTGAACAGTTTCACTTCTTGCTTCCTGTTCAGCATAGAGACGCAGCACACCATTGGTTACGGTTCTAGGGCTACGACGGAAGAGTGCCCCGAGGCGATCTTCGTGATGTGCCTGCAGAGTATCTCCGGTGTGATGATACAAGCTTTCATGGTCGGTATAGTCTTCGCGAAGATGACTCGTCCGAAGCATAGAACGCAAACGTTACTATTCTCGAAGAACGCGGTGATCTGTCAAAGAGACGGACTGCTGTGCTTGATGTTTAGGGTTGGTGATATGCGTAAGAGTCATATAATCGGCGCCAGCATCCGGGCCCAATTGATTAGGCCAAAGACCACAAAAGAAGGTGAAATTTTGAACCAGTACCAAACAGAATTATCAGTTTCTGCGGACGGTTGCGACGGGGACCTTTTCTTTATTTGGCCAATGACCATCGTCCATAAAATCGACAGTAGTTCCCCGTTATTCCATTTATCGCCCAGGAACTTCCTGAATGAACAGTTTGAAATCGTCGTGATCCTAGAAGGAACCATCGAGAGTACCGGACAAACAACTCAGGCAAGATCCAGCTACATAGCCAACGAGGTCCTTTGGGGGCACAGATTTGAACCTGTCGTCAGTTACAGCAAAGACAGGAGAGGATATGAGGTTAATTATTCGAAATTCGATAATGTTTTGGAAGTTGACACCCCGCTGTGTTCCGGATACGAATTGCAAAACATCTGCATAAATCCAATAGGTACGTTTAGAAGAATTATTTTAATGCCTAAAGCTTACCGTATAAGTGTTTTGTATTTGCCATTTGTTAGTAAAAGCGATATGATGGTGATCGGTACGTTAATAATTTAATTCTAAACATCGCCATATCTGAAAGATATAAATTGCTCAATGTTACATGTTTGTGTTGTTTTTTTCTCTTTTCTAGTAGAGCCAGCAGACTCCATATCGTTGCAGAGGCTACCCAGTGACCCACCTACTCCAGAAATAGCAGCTGTCTAATAAACTCTAGCTTTTGTGTTATGTAAAGCAACTATTACAGGGAATTGTTGAAATTCGTTACATACTAACTATAGGTAATGAAATGAGTGATATTATTGAGTATGCGTTAAGAATTATTTAATAATGAGTGCAATAGGATTATCATAGTTTAAGTATAAACATTAATGTAGATGCCAAATAATGAAGAAAGTTAAAGGTTCTCAAAAAAAAGGGGGCGATCAACAAACGCCAGTTTAACATTATATAAATTTATACTGATCGTTTACACAAAATAAATTTGATTCAATAAGATGTTGCCTAATTCCATAAACCCGTACGCCTCTTCAAATCTGTTTTACTTCCTTCGGTATGTAGATAAGTAAACCGAGTAGAAGGCTGAAACAATGCTTGCTTGTTATTGCTTTGTGTTCTTTTTGTAAAGAAAACAGCGCGGCTATGCTTAATGAGGAAGTGCAGCGTCCGAATATTATCTATGAAACGTTTGAAAAATTAACAAATTCTCTAAACTAGACGGCACCTCTTTCCAACTAAAATCAATCGACGCTTCGTCCACCTACTCTTCTATTCCGTCAGACAGGAAGATTGTGCCAGTACCTTCGGAGGAGAATATTCTAGACGGAGATGATATCGGATACAATAGCGACAGAGGGATAGTTCTCCACAGACCCAACGAATTAAGTTCGGACAGCGATGAAGAAAACCCGAAGAAGGAAAGAAAGGACAGTACTTACGAGACCCACGTTTGATATTATCGCTTCATATTGATTTTAGAATTTATGTTTATGTTGATTTTTAGTTGATAAGTATTTATTTTGTCGCTTTATGTTTTTAGAAAGTATGAAATGCAACAATAAAGTGTATTGTTAACATTGAATTGTTTTATTTTCGCGAATTAATCTGTTTCGTGTATCAAATCGTCTACTTGCTTGTTAGATAAAATTTCAAGGTTTATACTCTCATATTTTTATCTCCAAATGTAAACAGTTTTCAAATGTTGAAAAAAAATCACCTGTTCGAGCATTGTGACATTGGAATAACGAAGCGCTTCACTGAAACCCTTGCCAGAATACTTCACTAGCGTTGGACGCAGATTTCGATAGGTATAAACGGGCAATTTTAAATTGTGGAAAACTTAAAATTGTATATTTAGCTTTCATTTTTACCGCTGAAGATCGTAGCTTATCTATTGAATGCTAGCGAAACATCTCATTATTCCGATTCACAAAGGACGTAGGTATGTCAGTAAATGCGCTTGTGCTAGCAATCCTTACACTTCGCGAAGTTGCAATATCAAGCTTATGCGCGAGACAAGGAAAACCAATTTAGTGCGTAGCAAACACTACAAGACGCGACCAAAAACTAGAGCTGCATATTTTTAAGTCGAATTCGCATTTAAATCTTTTCCTCGCCCGATTCTCAACCATCGCATCCATATTTAAGTACAACAAGCGAATGAGTAGCAACCTCGCATATGGCATAGAGCGGACCGCTGTTTTTCTTTTTCTAAAAAAAAAAAGCCAATATTTACAAAGAGCGGTCCTACTCACAAAACTAGAGAGGGTCCTTACTCTAGTACATACGCAGATGTTGTAAGAGAAGGATTCGACTCCGCATTCATCGATTTTAAAATGCGGTCTTTATGCCCAACGCAAACCAAAAACCAATTAGCGCAATTAATCCAACAGAGGGTACTCTTTCTTCTAGCATTTCTATACGACAAAACGAACAATACAGATTTCTATTCCTTTTATCGTTAAAATTCCAATTATCGAAATAAAGATGGCGCCATTAATCTTACTTAAAAATCAGCTGTTTAAAAAAACGATTTGACAACATCTGACTCATCAAATGTTACACTAAACCAACTCGCTCATAATTTTTTGTTATCGCAATAAGATACAGAGTTAACGAAACACAGCGTCGTCGTATACCGTACTTTTTATTATAAATTCGATATACTTGATCAAGCAAAATGTTCATGAAGCCATCAACCGGGTTCGATAAACTTTTAGGTAAGAAATAAGGCGTAATCTTGTAACATACAAATGTAGCAATAATACGCTTATGTTTCCTTGTAGACAAGGCTACCAGCCACCTATTGATGGAACCTGACTGGCCTTCCATACTGCAGATATGTGATTTAATACGACAAGATGATATACAGTAAGCTATATTTTGTTTCTTGCTTAGTGTGATTAAATAATTTGTTCGTTGTAGACCCAGAATTGTGTTGAACGGCATTAAAAAGAAATTGCAAACTGGAAATCCTCATACAACATTATATACATTGCAGTTGTTGGAAAGCATCGTTAAAAATTGCGGTAAGTATATTTGGAGTTGCAATAAGGTTTTCGGTTATTTTTGCTATGTGTTTAGGTAATACTGTACATGAGGAGTTAACAACGAAAGCGTACTGTGATTTGCTGCACGAGTTGGCAAAAACCACACCTCATGATAACGTAAAACAAAAATTATTAGAACTGATACAAACGTGGAATTATGCATTTCGTAAAAACCCAAAGAATTCTAATTTAAAGGTTAGTATTTACGACATTGTAAACATATGAATAACAAAGGTATTATGAATCAGTTTATATGCTAAGTATTTACTGATAAATATGAATTTATCAGTAAACACTTGACGTATAAAAACTGATAACAAAGTGTCTACAGCAGTTAATGTAAAAGTCATTGCCATCTCATTTCATTTGTGTTAATTAAATTAATGGTGTGACCAATAAACTTTCATAATGGATGCCCATTGTTATGTAATGCGTCAGGATCTACTGAACACAATGAAGGCAGAAGGATTCAAGTTCCCCACTTTGCAAGAATCTGATGCCATGTTCACTGCGGATAGTGCTCCGAAATGGGCCGATGGTGAAGTCTGCCATCGGTGCAGGGTGACCTTTACTGTTATGCAGAGGAAGCACCATTGCAGGGCTTGCGGGCAGGTATTTTGTAATCAGTGTTCACAGAAATCTACGACATTGCCTAAGTTCGGAATAGAAAAAGAGGTATGTTTCAAATGTTTTTGTTTGATTGAGTTATTTTTTATATTTCAAAGATTAATTGGAGCAAATCTTTGTTATTTTAATTTACTCAGCAGTTCCAATTGATATATCCTTGACATCACCATGTATGAGTGTCACATTTTATTTATATTTATTAGTGGATATACATCACATGCCTAGCTATGATGTGCATCGTAGATTGTTAATGAGATGATATATAGATATTTAATCCGCCTATCACAATTATACAATAACAGAGATCATAACTCATATATTTGTTTCTGGTGATACGTTTACAGGTAAGAGTATGTGATGCTTGCTACGACCAACATACTAAACCTCCGCTAGTGAAAGCCTCAACCGAAAAAGAGACCGATTTACCTCCTGAATATCTAAAAAGCTCATTGGCTCAACAAAATCAGGTAAAATCTTTTATAATATTAAATTTTAGTATTACTATTGCTCAACACTAGATATGACTATTGCATAACTTGTTGTTATGTTAATGTTGTTGTTAATGTTGCGTAGAAGTGATACTGACATCGTAATTTTATAGAATTGGAAAGAATGATTCAGTTCATTTTTGAACACCGTTTAGAATTCCGTTAAAGACTAAATCTCAAGAAAAAAATGTTTATATTAATGGAAGGTGTCGTCCTCCAATCCATCCAATCTAAATGTTCGTTAGTCAATTAATTTACCAATTACTAGACATATGAGAACTTTCAATGCCAAGATAATAATGGCAATTTAATAAATCGCCAAAAAAAGAAAAAAATTACCACTTGAATGAACAATGCCGTAAAGGTGCGCTTTGTACTTCTCTCTACGATCACTTGGTTATTATGAGCGTGTGTACAGGTAACAACATGATAAGTATTCAAGCTATATTGTCTAACTGTTACCTACAGTACGTCCAATAAGCTGTTATACTAGCCAGCAGGGCAAAGTTGACTAAAAAAAAAATAAACATCATGAAATACAGGTTGTTTCCAAACAATATAAAAGGCATATCAAATAAGAATAAATTTAAGTAAATACAAACAACTCTAGATAATTTATTGTAGTGTTCGCTACGATCTACCTGTTTTTTCTGATTTCCCAGGCTCCACCTCGTAAAAATGAAGACGAATTACGAGAAGAAGAGGAGCTTCAATTAGCTTTAGCTCTCAGCCAATCGGAAGCCGAAGCGAAGGAGAAGGAGAAGATGAGAGCGACCTCCGCATATCTTGGAACTTATAAAGGTATTAGCATACAAGTGTTATTGTTCTCGTATTTTTCAAGACTTCATTGGTCTCTTCATTTTAATTTCAGCTCCCGAAACGCGGCCAGTACAAAGAAGTCCAAGTCCCGAAGAATCCACAGAGCTCTCCCATTATTTGAACCGTTCCTATTGGGAAAATCGTCAATCAGATACTACGACTGAAACTAACGCAACGCGGGGAAGCCCATCCGTTCCAGCTACAGCGCCGGTAGCCCATCAAAATACCGATATTAAATTCAAGGAGAATGGTTTGGTAGATGTTGGTATGGATGACTTTGTTAACACGCTAAGATCTCAAGTGGAGATCTTTATCAATCGAATGAAAAGCAATTCAAGCCGTGGAAGATCTATAGTGTCCGACAGTAGCGTTCAAACCCTATTCATGAGTTTAACTTCGATGCATTCGCAATTATTGAAATATATACAACAACATGATGATAACAGATTGTACTATGAGAGGCTTCAAGATAAATTAACGCAAGTAAAAGAATCTAGGGCCGCGTTAGATGCCTTGCGCGAAGAACATCGGCAAAAACTAAAGCGGGAAGCTGAACAAGCAGAAAGACAACGGCAACTGCAAATGGCGCACAAACTAGAGATTATGCGCAAAAAGAAGCAGGAATACCTCCAATACCAGCGCCAATTAGCTATACAAAGAATCCAGGAGCAAGAGCGCGAGATGCAAATGCGGCAAGAGCAACAAAAACATCAGTACTCAATGATAAACCCACCATTTGGAGGATATATAGGATCTCCTGTTCATGGTGCGCAATTCCCAACAAATGCAGTGCCCCCACCTTCCGGTCATTTCAATTATCCTTACAATCAGCAATCTATCATGATGCCTGGTGGTATGCAAGCGCCCCCGAATCCCAATTACATGGGTGGTCCTCAAAGTATGGTTCCTCCTCAAAATTTAGGTCCGCCAATGCAGAATTTACCCCCAAATATACAGCATGTCCCTCAACCGGCTCCCCCAAGCATTCCGCAGGCTTTACCCCAAAATAGACCGCCCGCAAGTATGGTGGCTCCTCCAAATGTTCCACAGTCCGTTATGACGTTGCACCCGCGTCCCGCCGCCACTAATCAACCGGGTAATCCGATCAATGCCCGTCCCTTCCAGCAAGCCGACGCTCCTCCTCCAACGCCTACTCCGCAAGTTAACCAAAAGGAGCAAAAAGATGAAGCTGAGACAGCTGAATTGATCACCTTCGACTGACAAGTGTCAGCTGCATCCGCTAAGATTGCTAATGATCCTTATTGATGTATAACTATATATTGAACAATGCTGACAAGTACTGATAAACGTATTACGTTACTATATTCAAATAAATTGCACGATATCTTTTTGTGTATAACTAGGAATGGTGTTAAAAATATATCTCACTTGCTAATCGAGCATGTTCTTTTTTTTTTTCTCTTGTTATGTAGCTGTAGGTACTTTGTGTTGAATACTGATTGATATAAATAATACATAAATAAATAGAAATAATGGATACTGTATTATTATCACTATACTACTTTACTGAGCTTTTGTAACAAATATGTGTATGTTTCGATGACTCGATACTTTTGGAATTTCTAGAAGATTTTTAGAAAAGATTCATTTTGCAAACATTTGTCTATAGCGGTATAAAATTAGTAGATACGAACACGAATATATAACCACAATGTGCTATGAAAACTAGGCTTTATTACGTTTTTTAAAAATATTCCTACATTATTATTCGTAAAGCAAATATATACAGTAATTAACTCGCATCAAATCATTGAAAAGATACATATCACATGTTACCGTTTATTAACTGAAATAATGTAATTTTACTAACAAAATTAAATGATTGTAACCATAATATACAATACAGGAACTTATAAAATTTAAACAAAACGGTACAACAATCTACATTCCAAGTGGTTCTTAGACGTCGAAGATTTTTTTCCCGAAGATTTCCGAATTGCTATTCAAAAACGTTAAAATCTTCACCTCTTCGTTGTTCAAGCAACTCCTGCGCAGGTTTGAAGCGTAACCACTCTTCGAAAATATCCTCTCGCTAGGAACAGCCGTTCCCAAGGCGCACATGATCTCCTGTGCGATCACGCTCATGCATGGATAGATTGCTTTGTATTCCCTCCACCATTCTAAGGGATTTCTATGTTGGTCCATTAGTTCGTCTTCCAGATAACGTTCTATTTCGATTAGAGCCTTAGACTTGGCAGTTCCTGGCTGCTTACCTTCGCTAACGCGTTTCTTGAAAGATTGCCAGATCGAAAATGAGGAATTCGGTTCCTCTTTGATGCGATCCACGCCTGTATTCGACGATTGTTCGGTAATCTTGTTAGAGAGGAGTTCTACGAGATGGTGTTTAGTGGCTTCCGCGGCTTCGTTACTAGAAAACCCTAAATTTTTAAATCTCGGATCTAAATAAGTGCACAGAGCGAGAGTTTCACTAGTTTCAACATTCCCTAGTTGTTCTTGCAGGGTATGCTTTAATTTTGTGATCACGTCTTGGATCGGAGGACTGAAATTGTTGAGTAACATCTCGTCTAAAGCATCGTCTACTTCTTTTGTGAGCACAATCACTAACGACGCGTTCGTGTATTTATCCAAGCTTATAAAATTTGCTACGGTTTCGAACGGTTTTAAAACTTGAGATAATTCTTTTACCATCGCCCAATCGTCATCAGTTAATTGAGGTAGATTCGTGTCCTGATAAAGTAACGATGTCTGCTTAATAGCTTCCTCTAGTTCAAGAAACCTTTCAAGCATACGCAATGTTGAGATCCACCTGCCGTCGTCTTGATAAACTTTCTTAGGTTTACCGTTTATTTCTGGAGATTTCTGGCAGATTTCTAGCTTGGCGTTAGCTTCGGGATTTGTCTTGAAATAAACGACGATCGATTTTACTTTCTCCAATAAGGAATCCATTAAAAACAAAGCGTCTTGCACCATCGAATTTATAGTATGAGCAAAACACCCAAAGTAATTCCATTGTAATTCGGCCATTGCAGCTTGAACGCTCGTATCGTTATCAGACACTGCCAATAATATTTTTTCACTGATACCCCACTCATCTGTGATCCTTTGCAATTCCTTAACTATATTCGTGGTTACATTCAAAGAGAGGCACTCTAGTAAAATAGATTTTATTGTGAACTCCTCATTGATAAAATGTACCGTAACAGCCAGGAAACCATCATTAAGCTCCGAATTCCAACACTCCGTTGTTAAGCAGCATTCTTTGATGTACTGTGCATGCTCTTTCATGTCCGTCAAACACTTTCCGTACGCTGTAGCCAGGCATTTTACTATCTGTTGTTTACTAGGTATAACATAGCAAGAATTCAGCGATCTTACAAAAGACCTAAATCCGATATCTTCCACGATTCTGAAAGGTTGGTAGTCTTTGATGAAAATGTCCAGGAGTTTATTATCCAAACGACTTTTCAGGGTCATGCTTTGAGAATCCCTTTTACGGGAGTATGAATGTACAAAGCCGGGATTTCCTTCATCAGAAATAGGTTCAATTTTGGTAGGTGTAGTCTCGTTTGGTGTCTGTAAGGTAGAGGATTGATCGTCATCATCGTTTGCAAAGACTACGTAGCTATTCTTCGAAATTATCTACAAATATTGAGAGATAATTAGAATTCATATTTGATATTTATTAATTAACTTACTTTATTCAACCCACAAGCTGGATACTCGAAATTATGCTTCCTCACAAGATGCTTCTTGATATTCGTAATAGATGTCCGGTAGGATAAAACCGCCTCGCAAATGTTACACCGTGCATACTCTCTGTCAATTGGGGTACAGTGTTGCCAAACATTACTAGTTTTTTGTTTTTTTATCTCTCGTTCTGCATGAATCGGTGATGTTTCGGCTACTATATCAGGTGAATCATCAGCATTTGTTTCTGTAACAACTTTCGGAATGATCTGAAATCATAAGTAATTTGTGGATATCAGGTTTTAACAATATTTTCTATCAAGTTAGGTGCCTCGTTTATTTAGTGTTAGATGTTAGAAACTATTTGAACTTTATCATTCCTAATTTCTGGTTTGGTTGGCTAGGAAAATAAAATGGCCTGTAAGATCTACTGGCGTAACACCATGTGATCTTTTGTATGACGACATCTTCAAATAATTCATTCCAGAGACTAGGAGAATACTAATTAAGCTAAGTAATAATGCAAGAATGGCTGTATTTTAATTGCTGGATCCTTTGATCGATTAGTTGTTTGAACAATTTTAATGCCGCAGGTCCACTTCACTTCACTTACGAAAACGCATTTGTGTTACTCGAATTGTTTGATAAAAGGTTGAAGCAATTAAAAAACACTCGATATCATTAGAATATTTTTAAATGAAACTTATGAGATCAGTGGTCATTTCTTAGTAGTAATCAATAGGCATTTCACAGTAATTTCATCCAAGTCTACTGTTTATTAATTATTACCTAATTGAAGCACATGACAGGTAAATACTTACATGAAATGTTCCGCAAGTCGTGACGATCTCTGTAGTTCCTTCTAAATTGTAATCATTTTCAACAGGCACGCTCTCATCATACGTTCCGCAATCCGCACCTTCGGATTCGGCTGTACCCGGTTTGATTTCGATAGTTTCGACGTGATACGGGTTACCATTACCCACCACGTACTGACACACTTCCGGATGCTTCCTGGCCAAGTGACGCTTTATGTTCGTTATGGAAGATTTGTAAGACAGTCGCTGTTTGCATATCATGCATTTGGCGTGCGTACGATCCAGTACCGTGCAGTACTGCCAGATATTGCTCGTTTTTTTCGGCATTTAACCACCCACTCTATTTTTTTCTCAAAAGAAGCGAAAATCATATGATTTTCTCGTCACGTAAAACGACTGTGATTGCTTTGTAACCTAAAAACGTTAAACCAAAATGGCGCAGTGACAATAGAAGCTAGAAGAAGTGAATTATTCCCTGTGACGTTTCAAATACCAACGTCATAACGATAAACATGAACGTCATTGCTACCAATGTAGCGATTTTATATATTGCTCTTTTTTTTTAATACAATACCATAGAAATACATAAAAATAACATAACTTCGCCGATTACCTAGGTCAATAAATTACAATACTCAAACGTTAAAGGGTCCTTGATATGCTCAACACAAAGGCGAGATATACGAATGTATAAGAAATAGCGATATATTCCAAATCGTTATCTGTTGCGTAGCGTTAAACATAACCGAGACCAGTTAAAGGACTCCTTAGCATCGAATGGCGTCAGAAAAATAGCTAACTACGCGATGCAAGTTTGAATTAAAAGGATTTTTCGAAGTATTTTTATTTAAAAATAGTGAATTACAAAAGAACATCCCTAAACATAATCTATTTCTATATTTTTATTAATATATACACCCATTTTAAGCAATTTAAGATTTACTTAATTTTACAAAAAGTTAATGTAACACAATAAAATAGATCAGCACTGTTACTATTCGTTTCTTGCATAAAGATTAAACATACATTTTCCCATTTACCTTATTTATACCAAAGCTCAATATACAGCTAGCAATACCCATACCAATTAAAAGTGTTTGCATACAAGCATTTTTACAAATATTTCCGTAATGTGGCACAAACCAGTTTCCAAGTAGCTGTATTCTTTTATGGCATCAGCTGCTTTCTCGGCTAACATAACAACGGCCGCGTTAATATTAGCGCTGACTAGACTAGGTACAGCGGACGCATCAGCTACAAATAGTTTATTAACACCGATTACTTGAAAGTTGTAATTTACAACACTGTCAGCTTTGTTTTCGTTGCCCATCTTACAAGTACCAATGGGATGGTACAAGGTGAAGCTGACCTGCTTAATGTAACATCTCCAATAATTATCAGAATCAAATTCAAAACCTTCACAACCGGGGAATGTTAGATTATTAAATAGAGCGCCTAATTCTTGCATGGCGGGCATTTGGATGAATTCTTTAATAAATCGAATACCTTTCATAAGTACGTCAACATCTAAAGGATTTGAGAGATAATTTGGATTAATTATTGGCACACTTGAGGGATCCTTGTCTTTTAAGCGGATGGTACCAATACTCTTTGGATGTAATACAATCGGTAGGATATTCAAAGCAAAGTAATTTGTTATTTTGGAGAAGTAGTTATCCCAAATATGTTGTTGTAGCTTTACTATATTTCTAAGATGCATCCCGTAGTCTGCGGAGAGCCCCACCGGCATGAAAATCAATTCGAAGTCAGGGCGACCCCATCTTTTTTCACACAAATCATATTCTATAGTATTGTTAATACAGTTAGTATTTAGTAATGCCAAAGCTTCACAACCAACGGTAGTAAACGGACCTCTAGATTGAAAAAAGTATTTCAAATAGCTAAGTGGCGAAAATAATGAGTAAAAACTAACATTCAACGGCCGACTTAGTAAAATGAGATCATATCCGGTGCTAATATGATCTTGTAAGTTGTATCCAACTGGTAAATTTAATATGGGTTGGATTCCAATGCTCTTGAGATGCGTTTCATCTCCAATACCAGATAACATTAGCAATTTGGGAGATCCTACAACGCCTGCGGAGAGAACTACACCTTTTCTGGCTCTAATAATGCGAACATCGTTCAAAAATCTATATTTTACAGCATAAGCTTCATAATTGCCTTTTAGAAGTATCTTCTCGACATGAGCGAAGACTTTGATAAACAAATTAGGTCTACGGTGTTGAAGTAAGTGGTGTCCCGTTGAGAATCTTGATCCACTTTTCACGTTAACTTGAGGCTGAGAAAACCCTGCAACATTAGAATGTGATTCAAACATTGAGGTATAATATAGCGATTCAACACAAATACCTGTTGAAAATTTGCCATTAATATCCCTGACGGGGAATCCCATATCCTTAGCGGTCCTGACAACCGCTTCGTACATTTCAGAAACAGCGGTTAAGTCATTGGCAGTTAATGGCCCATCTGATGCATGATATTTAGCTGGGATATGGTAAAATCATAAATCTTAAATAACAGAGATGGTAAAACAAAAATAATTACAATCGCTGTAAAAGGCTCCGATTTGATTCTCGGACTTTTTAAAATATCGAAGGATATCTCGTTCATAATCGAAGCCTTCTAGGTCCTTATACCATTCTTTAAAATCATCGGGATGCCCTCGAGTGTACATCATGTTGTTTAGCCGACCGCCACCTCCAATAAGTTTTCCCATAGGCCATGGAATTGTCTGATAATTAAAAACGCCTTAAGATTCAATTTTTTTTAATATTTCTATAGATCAATATGTAATTACATTAGATTGGAAAGCTTCACAAGCACGACTCTGAGGAACAGTTTCATACTGCCAATCGTATATTGTTCTATGCAAAAGTGGACTTATTATAGGAATATCAAGCAATTTACATCCAAAACCACCAGCTTCTAAGACTAGAACCGTTATGTTGGGATCTTCTGATAAACGGGATGCAATAACGCTGCCAGCCGAACCAGCGCCGACTAAAAAAATATAGTATTACTATAAAATTACGAAGCATGACCTATATAATTTTCTTTGTCGATCCATAACTGTTCCGCTCCGATGAATCGCGTCGTTCGCTGTATGATGATTAAACAGAGCTAATTTCCAAGCGTTGCTGATTTTGGCGAGACTTTGCCTTACTTCGCCCTATTTCCTGTCGAACGGAGAATTCTACGAACACGCGACTGGTGCTGCAATGGGATCTCCTCTGTTACCTGTCATCGCCAACATCTTTATGGAAGCGTTCGAACAAGAAGCCTCATCGAATCTAGGATTAGACTTAAATGCTGGTATAGTCGCACGGACAAAAAAAATATTAGAGGAATTCCTACAGCATATCAACAGACAACACGCAAATATCAATTTCACCAAGGAGATCGAAGAAGACGGCACCTTATCATTCCTAGGCGTCCTAGTGGAGCGCACTGACAACAGTTGATTGGGCCACGTAAAAAGACTCATACCTGCATGCAACATCTCACCACCATCCACGATAGATAGGGTCCCTCATCAACACATTTTTAAGAAGAGCGGAGATAATTAGCGACGAACATCACAGAGATAGTGAAATACAACGCTTTGCAGAAGAACGGCTACAATAGAAAAGATATAAGGGAATTACGAGAGCAGAAAAAGGACGAAGACCGACAACAACCAGCGGGATAAGCATATGTTCATACATAGTCGGAGTGGCCGACAGGGTGAAGAAGATATTAGAGGAAAAGAACATCACCGCACGATTCAACACGGTGACCAAAATCGACCAGCAACTCTCTTCCAACCAAGGACGTGCTACCGAAACTACAAAAGGCATATACGAACCGAAATGCCAACGTGGAAAAAGCTATATTGGTCAAACAGGGCGGAGTATTCGATGCAGAGTGAAAAAACGTGAGAGAGCCACGCGTCTTAGGCGCATCGAAAAATCTGCAGTAGTAGAATACCTGTACCGACAAGATAACTTACAGCGACGTTAAGGTATTAACCAGGGCCAGCCAGTACTACCCGAGAATAATACGCGAATCTATAAAAATAATAAAGAATGCCAACAACTTCAATCGCGAAGATCAGCAACGCGTAGAAGTTAGCATTATACAAGGTACGACGCGCTCAGTAAAGCGGAACAGAAATGGGGTAATGACGAGGAACAACAACGCCAGTCTTTAGAAATCATCTGAGGAAGCTAACAGCATGATCAAGTCAAACATCAAGCACGCAATAACACCCGAAAGATATTTCTATTATGAGTCAGTGCTGTTGCACCGAACCCAAACAACACAAGTACTCGGGGTAGTTAATGTAGGCAAAACGAACAGATCTACCAACTACTCCAGTAACGTTCTTTTACACTATGAATGCATTTATGCGGTGTAATAAGTGTAGCCACAGCAAACAAACCTGTTATCGTTATAAAGGTCGTTTAATTATTTTACTTTGAGGTAATAAACCAATTGAAAAAATTATTATTCAAACATTGGTTGAAAAAGGTTAACATTGAACGGACTCAGTACAATAATTACTTTTTTTATATATGGCTTTTGTACTTACCTATGATATAGTCGTATTCTTTTTCTATTTTATAAAAATGATTTTCGATATAAGCTAAGAATTTATCACCGAAATTGCACAAATACATGTATATAGTAAATCCAAACAACCCGATTAAAAGTAAAGTTAGACAAAAGTACTTAACTAAAATGAACATTTTAATATAAAATAAGTCAACCGAATACTAGTACGGGCAAGCACAAACAGCGATCGATTTTCCAGTTATATTTAATTACACAAACATAATCGCATTCAAATATTTTAGGTTAGATACATTACAATTATACCACCACTACCTTACTGCAAAGAAATTGAGATTGTAAAATATGTTGAAATCAGTGAAATAAATGGGTAGTTTAAAAAGCACCATTGCTGACGATATTTACCCAAATAATTACAAAGTGATCATAAAAGCACATCAAGCATAAAGTACAGCATATTCTTGCCTAATATCCTTTATTATTGCCACAATAAGAACGAAACTGCTCTTCAAACAATGACAACTGGAGAAGACGACCATCAAGAGATAATAAAATTACTGAATGATAAATATGGAAAAGATTTGTTTGATCTGGAAAAATGTAAAGAAATACGTCAACATTACGTTGATAAAATTAAACATATTGAATCTGAGGTATCAAACGTTTTTCAATCTCTCGGCTTATATGCATGCATCCTGTATGTTTTAGCTCGATTTAACTAATGAACATTCAAGCATAGTTCAAATAATCAATAAAATAGAAAAAAATGTCGTTCTCATAGATGAAAATAGCGAGAAGTCAAATACGTTGATTGGAGATATTAATAAAGATTTAGATGAAGTTGACGAGGTTAGAAAGACTGTGCAGGATTACGTGGATAAAATTAATAACTTACAGTGTCTCCTACAATATTTGAAAGTAATTCAACGTATTGAATTTTTAAGGTTAGTACGAACCAGTTATGTTATTTAATACTGCACGTACTTTATACAAAGATGTTTTATAGTTTAGATTTGCAAAAGGAAATGTCGAATGGAGATGATGAAAGATGTGCTACAATATTCGCAAATCTGTGCGAAATTAGTAGAAATCTCATGAATTCGAATGCTGTAAATTTGAAAAGTCACCTAAAGAATACGTTGTTTCATTGGCATGTTATATTAAAAGTAAAATTTGCAAGGTACTTTACTTTTACCTTTACCAAAATAAATCTTTTATGTAGCATCTTGTTAAATTGAATTATAGCGATTTTGAAGAAATTATCAAAGCTATAAAATGGCCTTTCGTAAGTACAAACTTTCGTTTACAAGTTCCATCTCAGTCCAATATACAGCGCTTGCAAATTGTTGCCGAATATTTGCTACAAATTCAAATGCCCGAAGAGACAACCTCACCTGTGATAACTTCCGCTTTATTGTCAAATTTTCCACCATTGTGTTTGCCATTGCACTATTTATTGGTGCCATTAAAGAAAAGATTTTTCTATCATTTTTATGGGACTAGACAGACAAATAGAATTGACAAACCTGAATGGTAAGTCATGCTAAAATTTAAAAACTTTGCGTTCATTTTTAACTTAAATGTTCTAAATTTTGGTAGGTATTTTACGCAAATATTATCGTGGATAAGGGATCATGTTGATTTTGTAACAAAATGGATACAACCAATAATCGACAGGCTTGGTATGCATCATATTGATGCCAAGGTAATGTTTTTTGGGTGGAAGAAGAAACATGTAATGCAAGGTTTTCTTTCTATGCTATTAGATGGAATTGATGAGGGGCCTTGTACAACTAGCTGTTGAAAAGTTATATTCCGACATCCCAAATTTACAATTTGATGATTTCATCTTCTCGCATTGCATTGACGAAGCTCTCGGCTTTGATAGAGAATTACGGGAAACGTACAACTATCCCTCTACACAATCTAGCATCCTTGCTGTGCTAACTCAAGCTTCGGTGTTTTTAAAATGGATGAATATGGAAAGGAAATGTAAGCCGAATAATAAAAACGATTGTCTAAGTTAATTTATTTAATAGTTATGTATTTACAAAGATGCCACTGAGAAAATGGATGTTATGCTCTCTCCGAACTCGTACGATACATTCCAATCAATTACTTCTGATGATGATAACCTTAAGATCACTACTTGCGCCGATAATTTTATGACATTACTACAAACCATTACAGAACGATATGAGCTATTACCTCAGCCAGGGCATAGACTGCAATTTTTAGAGTTACAGTTAGAGCTATTGGATGATTTTAGGGTACGTTTACTACAGCTTGAGAATGCTGAAACTGGTAATGTCATAGAATCGAAGGTACCGATGATTGCTAACACTTTATATTATATCGAGAATGTTCTAGTCGATTGGGGGAACACCTTGGTATACATATACACTTAAATGGGTAACATTAAATTGAAAATGTTTTATTTGTAGCATTTCTTGAATTTATATTATTATAAAAGCCAATTGGAGAGTGTAGAATCAAGAAATGTTCCCATATTAGATTACGATGGAACTCCTGGGTTCGAAATGGAGACTGAAACTGTTTTTGCAGATACACTGTCATTATATCGACATATGCGGAAAGACATCTTATGCACTCTAGCTGAAACCGTATTAATCGAAGTGAAAACTAGGAGTAGGGAATATAGACAAGAGAGGTATTATACAATGATTCTCCTTTGGAAAGTCATAATCATACTTTCATATATTTTAGATGGTCTGCAATGCCATTGAATAAAGATATGAGATCTATGTCACTAACCCCTTCAGCCTGTCCGATGTTCGAGATTCTAAGCACACGATTACACCAATTACAAAAAAGTTTAGCCGGCAAGCTATTCAAAATTGTTTGGCAATTCATCGCCAATCAGTTGGATGCCTACTTGTTTGAAGATTTGGTACTTGATAGTAGATTTAATGAAGGAGGCGCTTTACAATTTAAATTCGATGTTACAAGAAATTTGTACCCGTTATTTTCTCAGTTCAGTGAGAAACCAGATAATTTTTTCAGCCAGTAAGTAATTTTACTTGAAAAATAAATTAAAGCAGTGATCGATCGTATTTTGATTCGTAGATTAAACGAGTCCTGTAGTCTATTAACAATTAGCAAGGGATCGGCTCTATTGCTGAGAGAGACCTTGCTAGCTCTAGAGGGCGCCACCGGCGTGGAAGATCGTAGAGGAGCAGCTTTGAAGGAAGTGGGCGTGGTTAATTTTACACCAAAAATGGCTGTTACTATTTTAAACCAGCGTACTGATATTACTGTTCAAAGGGTGTCTATTGATTAAATTCCATATATATCCTGCGAGATATCGCTTGGTATATTATTTTGTTATTTTTTTTTTAATAATGTATAAATTGTTGTTATTGGTTTTTGTCTATGGAGCTTAATATAACTTTTCCACAATTTTACAACTTATTACAAAATAATATCCTATACACTTCCCCTCGTAAGAATTGAAATACCACTTCGAAAACCTTCCTGTTTGATTTTCATGACTTCGTCTGCCGGTGGTCTATCATTATCGACTTAAAGATATAACTTAGCTGATTTATCGTCAATTGTTTGTCCGACAAAATCAGGCTTTAATTTACAGTTATCTTGCAATTTGAAGAAATCTAACAGTGGCAATAGTACGGAATAGATACCATCATCACTTCTAAAGATTGCCTGCCTTGATATAAGCAGTAACATTCTGTAGTTGCTCAAATTACTGAAGTTCGTTAAATATCTCGGTCTAACAATGTTAACGAGGAATGATGAACCGTGCATTATGAATAGAGATGGCCTAGGTAGGGGGCATTATTACTTTTTGCAGTGACTAGACAAACTCGTGTTCATGCGATTGGGTTCGTGTTGAGAGTCCACGAAACACGAGTCTGTCTAGTCGCTGCAAAATTCCCCTACCGTGTTCATCTGTGATTATAAAGACTGCCAACTTTATTTTTTATAACAGACTTACTAATCAAAAACCACTTTTAGAAAGATTGCTTAACTAATTATGCAAGCGAAAGGGCATGTTTACATTTTTAAAGTACTTCTTTTTTTTATTCTACTTTATACATACGTCTGAGTTAACTTGATGATTACACCTTGTCTAATCTCTCTGTATAAATCAGGATATATTGTTTTGCATGAACGGTTATGAAGTAACTATTCATATTGTGCTCAGCTATTCAATCATCTATTTTATGATATGTACTCAACATTTTTTAAAATACATACTTGTTATATATTATCAATAGTCACATCTACAGTATAAAAAAAATGATAGTCAAAATATAAACAACATGTAAAAAATATAAATCTCTGTGTTTTTGTGCCTTTAAATATTTTTGCAAATTATTAACAAAATATAATACCCAAATAAAATTCTTATATTTGCTCCAGTATAAACCCTAACCGTTTGAATGCGCGTTAAACCGAACGGTCGATAATTCAGTAAGCTACACTAATTAAAATTTTGGTTGATCAATTGTCATGCGTTTGTATTCAGACCTTATTTATTTTATTTACGCGTAATATGCCTTCTTAACTAAAATCCGTTCACAATAACTAATTATAAGATCATTGATCGTCAATGTTAACGAAAGTGCAATAATTATGATTGATAAAGAACAGAACGGCGAAGATTCGGAAGAACGCAAAAAAATCACAGACAGGGACCTACCCCTCGCATTCGCCCAGAATAGGCATTCAGAAGCGATCGAGGGAATTAATTGTATAACACAGACATGGAGAACGAAAGAACGGGTAAATTTTCCAATACATTTACGCCTTACCTTGACCAATGTTGACATGTGCAATAACCTCACATTTTTTTTTCATTAGATGAAGACTGTCAGCGTCGCTTTAGTTCTCTGTTTAAACGTAGGGGTGGATCCACCTGACGTTATCAAAACACAGCCTTGTGCTAGATTAGAATGTTGGATTGGTAATTTAATTCTGTGTAAAACTACTTTAATTGTTACGTACATAGTTTTGTTCTATTAAAGATCCTCTATCGATGTCACCACAGAAGGCATTAGATGCAATCGGTGCAAACTTACAAAAGCAGTATGAAAGATGGCAGCCTCGTGCTAGGTATAAGCAATCGCTGGACCCTACCGCTGAAGATGTTAAAAAATTATGTACATCTTTGCGAAAAAATGCAAAAGAGGAAAGAGTCTTGTTTCATTATAACGGTCATGGAGTTCCTAAACCAACAGTTAATGGTGAAATCTGGGTGTTCAATAGAGTAACTTCAAATTTAACTAGTCTTAAATGCTTAATAAAGTTAACCATAATCTTTTTTTAGTCATATACCCAATACATTCCTTTATCAGTATATGACTTACAAAAGTGGATGGGTGCGCCGTCTATCTACGTTTATGACTGTTCAAATGCTGGCATAATTGTTGAATCATTCAAACAATTTGCTACGCAACACGAAACAGAGGTTTTGTCCATTAAGCTTATGTGTAGTACTTTTATTTTGTGAAATTTCTTCTTATTTCAGAAACGAAATACTCCACCTTCTTCATCTTTGTTTACGAATTGTATTCAATTAGCTGCTTGCAGTGCAGATCAAGTTTTGCCCATGAATCCTGATCTACCTGCCGATTTGTTTACCTCTTGTTTAACGACACCAATACGAGTAGCATTGCGTTGGTATGTTTTGCAATCGACCTCGAAGTTGGTTCCTAAAGTTAACATAAATCTTATTGATCGGTAAGGTATTCCTTGACACCTTCTGCAATTTTTTTTTCTCAATTTGATTGATCTTCAACAGAATTCCTGGTCAAATTACTGATCGTAAAACAATGTTGGGTGAATTGAATTGGATATTTACAGCAATCACTGACACGATAGCTTGGAATACTTTACCTAGAGGTACTTTTGTAGTTATGATATTAACTTTTTTCTATTAAATCGTAATTGTTTTCTATGCAGATCTTTTTCAAAAATTATTTAGGCAAGATTTATTAGTCGCTAGCTTGTTTCGCAACTTCCTGTTAGCTGAGCGTATCATGAGATCATGCGATTGCACACCAATTAGTGATCCGCCATTACCACCCACCTACCAGCATCCTATGTGGCAGGCTTGGGATTTGGCGATGGATTTGAGTCTTGGTCAACTTTATCAGATAAGGGAATGTGGTGAACCTTTTGTGCATTTGCCGTTTTTTGAAGAACAATTAACTGCGTTTGAAGTTTGGCTTAAGCTAGGTAAGTTCTTTAATTCGCCATATTTTGCATCTATATTTAGTTTTTTTCTGGATGCAGAGTGTGGTCTTGAAAGAAGTGTCATTATTGTTTTATGTCTTTACTTTTATAAGTTTAACTATTTTAGCACTTTATCATACTTGGTTAGAAAAAGCGATCCTAGGCTGACATCTTTAAACTTTTTAGTTCTCTTGTTAGCGGTTTCTCTTCAACCGTTGCACTTCGAAGCAACCTCGCTGTTAGGCGAGGATTTTCAATATGATTTTATTATGACTTCAACTTATGCGTTGACTTCTAGTAGTACACGTCGATAACGCTGACAACTTGGTAGGCAGTTGTAGAAATACTGGACTACACGCGCTTGGCCAGCTCGCGTAGATATTCCAGACGAACCACATGACTTCAATTATTAAATGTAACACTTGCTTCTGTACAACCACGGATTTCTTGAGGTAACAGAGAGCGACCGTGAACCACGAAGAGTCTCTATAAGTAATTATTGGTTTTAGACACACCTTATATAGTTTAATTAAGTTGGTTCCTTCTATAAAGCGGTGGTAGCAGCACATTTTTAGCGTTAGCAAACTTCTTTCGAATTCGTGATCTAGACCAATCCCGCAGTTTCATCCCAATCGCTGGTCGTTAATCTGCAGCTCTTCGGGCGGTAGTCTTCTTTATCATGTGGAATGAATGGCGACGTTTTTGAATACATTAATCCTGACTTCTCACATTCCAAATCCCTCAACCATTACCTCAAGTGCAGTTTACATCGTTCCTACCATCAAATATTATCCTAGTTCTTACTTGCGCAGTACCCCGACGTGATATACGCGAAAATCGATTACGGCACCACGGGTACTTCGCAGTACCATGTATGTGAATAAGGAAGAGTTCAAGACCTTGCAAGGAACCGTGAGGAACTCCGGTCTCAGTAGGTATCCGGATAAAATGCGATGAACTGAGGAAATGTAGTCGAAAACCTCATATTTTCTCTCATTTGCTTTGCCATTATCGGTACAATGGTATATCTACTTCGGCGGACTGATTTGTATAAAATACAGACTATTATTCTCTTCCCAAAGATTTTGTAATACCATTTTTTTTTATTTTATAATTTAAACTATTAGGTTCTGAAGAACGAAGTCCACCCGAACAACTACCTATCGTTCTGCAAGTTTTACTGAGTCAAGTACATAGAATGCGAGCACTCGAACTTCTGGGCCGGTTTCTAGACCTAGGTCCGTGGGCGGTGACGTTGGCGCTATCTGTCGGTATCTTTCCTTACGTTCTAAAACTTCTGCAGAGCTCTACGAAAGAACTTCGTCCACTGTTAGTGTTTATATGGGCGAAGATTCTAGCTGTAGATAATGTAAGAGAAAAACAACATTTCTATTTATCTTGAGATTGCTTAAAAGTGGTTTCTGAATCTCGTTATAGTCGTGCCAAGGAGACCTCGTAAGGGACAATGGCCATAAGTACTTTTTATCCGTACTGCAAGATCCTACAATTTCCGTAAGTACCGTCAATTGAATAAAATTTGAATCGCCACCTAGCCCGTAAGACCGGCCGTTAAGGAAATAGCGACTGAATAGAAACTGGACAACCTTGGATATAATTTTATGTTGTGATGCATTTGTCTCCGAATTTTTTAGTTTCGTATTACTGAGATGGAATAGAGCGTCCATTATTATGCATCTGTTTACTTGTTATGCAAATTTTCCCATTATTTTATCAATTTGCAGTCGCAGTATCGGACTCAGGCAGCTTTCGTCTTGGCTTGCATCGTAAACGAATATCCAGACGGCCAAGAAGCTGCTCGACAAGGTTCTCTAGTCAGTATATGCTTAGAACAATTATCGGATCCCAGTCCGCGACTACGACAATGGGTTGCCATCTGTTTGGGTCGACTGTGGGACCACTACGAGAAGGCCAGATGGACCGGGGTTCGGGATATTGCGCACGATAAACTATACACGCTACTGCAGGATCCTTGTCCAGAGGTATGTTCACAATTATGGATATTTACTTTGTGTCCGACAGAAGAAACAAAAGTTAATTACCAACAATGGAAAGAACATAAAGAGTTTGTTAATTCTGACCATTTCCTATTATACTGTAGGTTCGAGCAGCGGCAGTCTACGCTTTAGGCACCTTTATCAATTCAGTACCTCTTAGATCGGAACACGCGAACGCCATCGATCACTCAGTCGCCATGACTCTAGTTAATACTCTCAACGGCGATATGAGCAGTTTAGTCCGTAAAGAACTGGTAGCAGCTATGCAGTGGGTCGTGTTGGCCTTCGAACACGCTTTCCTCAACGTCGCCATACAAGAAAATCTAATGCAAACTTCTCACGAATACGCTTCTCCCATCGGCATGAAGAGGATAGGCAGCAGGTAATTACAGTATCGAAACTAACTCTCTAGATGTCGATGTTCATGCTGTTCTTGGTGCCAGAGATAAGATAATGCGAGTTATGTCGCCTGCGTCTAGTCATGCCAATATAGAGGTCGTTGATAGCACCGAACGCATGAAGAGGGTATTCTCAAGTTCGTCGATTAATCTTCTAAGTCACCACGGTAGCTTTTCTAGCTTACCCGGCTCCGTATACACGAAGTTATGGGCCGGATTGTGCTTGTTGGATACGGATCCTCATCCTGAGGTCGCTAAAATGTCAACGACCGTGACTGGTTATATTCGAAGTCAAATTACGGTAAGTTCTATAACTAACTTCCATTGAATGCTTACCGGTACAGCGGGTGGCCGGTTAACGAACAATTTGAGCAACGAACGAATCAAACAACAATAATGAACGCCGTCGTTTGCTATTGAATATTTTTTAAAGAAACTTAAAGGATAGATGAGTAACTGTATTAAGATTACGTCGAAACGTATTATGTTTCTTCGCCGTTCACCCTATGCATTCTCAAGCAGCTTTAGATTAGGACTACTTGTTGCAATTCGTAACGAGTTCAAGTGCTTATCTATAATATTTTGCATTGAATGTCCCAGAAAAATTCTTTTTTTTTCATTTCCGCATGGCTTTGAGGCATTTTCGATTTAAGAAATACAAAAATATTTTTCAGAAATCTCAAGTGAGAGATGTGGAAGATGGTAAACACGGTTCTAGCGTCAGCTTACCTCCTAGCCCAAATAATAGGCCCTCGTACTTAGCTGGAAGTCCGCCTACATTACACCCCCAACCGGATACTCCGAAAGGGAGGTTAGGTTTTTTTGATCGAAATTGGTTTCGACCATAATTCGAAGCCTTTGAAACGTTTGCATCCAACTTTTACTTTGCAGAAGTAACACTCTTGGATATCCAGGAAGGAAATTCCATTCCAATCCGATAAGCGAAGAAAAAGAAGTCCGGGATTACAGAAAAAAGATGTTAGTATCAACGAATTTCGTAGTGTGGTCCTGCAAGCAATTCGCTCAATCGGTTACCAAAGAATTTGCATTTAAGGACGTTGAATCTAGGATACATTACGAGAAGGAATGGAGGTTTATAAGGTTAGAAATGTTGAAAAATTGAAAGTTACAAATCTAGCACTAATTGTCTAATACTTAGAAACGAATCTATAAGGAAGGAAGCTGTCGAGGATCAGAAACGTGCTGGCAGCTCGAAACTCGAATCGCAAACATTCAATACGAGATGTGCGGCGCCACCTTCTATAGTGCAATTTCATCCGTACGATCAACAGATTGCCGTAGCTGGAAGGGATAGTTTTGCGTAAGTACACGATGCGGCTAACTGATTTAGTTTGGTTTATTTATGTAGAGGTGTATACATCTTTCGAACGCGTCTATTCTGTTAACGTTGAATAAAAATTAATGCGAACATTAATCTTTGACAGTATATGGGATTGGGGTACAGGAGCGAAGCTCTCCTATTGTCATTGCAAGTCGTCAAAGAATACTACAAGCCAAATAACAGCTTTGGAATGGGTCAACGCTTTCGACGTTGGTCTATTGATGGCCGGCTCAAACGATGGTAGTGTGAAAATTTGGCGACCGAATAGTACCGGAAGTAGAGAACCGGTTCTGGTGAGTGCTTGGCAGGCTCATAACGAATTGGTACCTCCCGCTAAAGGAAGAGCGTTGAATGGTAAGTATAGAAGCACATTAATTAATACATATTTATACAGTAGCCATCGAGTACAGCTTAGCGTGAATTTAGCACTAAGTAACCCATAGATTCCAAAATCTTTTGCAACGCATGTTAAGCCTTACTTAACTTAAACACCATTGAGGAAAGATTAGTATAAGCACCGAATTTTGTAATCTTAAACAAATTTCTTGAACATTTCTAACAGAGTGCATGTGAACTTTGTTGAACGTATACCGTTTTTCTTAGACCCTGTTGGATTGCTGTTAGCTTGGGAACAATGGACACAGACCGTGATATCAACGGGAGATACCAGAGTTTTACGATTCTGGGATGCGGAGAGGGAAATGAAAGCGTACGATATCCCAACCGGCGCGGATTGTTCGGTAACCTGTCTCGATTCTACCTACTCTCAATCTGGCGATAAAGAAGCTGTATACCCCTCGAAATACGATTCCAACGACGACGGCTTGATCATGCGCTGCATGGACAGAGCGAACGAAGAGGTCTGCTCGAAGTCGGGCCTTGTGGTCGCTGGTTGCTCGGACGGTTCGGTCAGGATCTTCGATCGTAGACGTAATCCGGCCGAAGCCAGGGTCAAAACGTGGATGGAGCACAATTCGTCGGTGTTAGGGGTACAGATGAGAGATAACACGGTAATTAGCGGAAGGTATGATGGAAGACGACGTTTCCGATTGGTTCGAAATGGAGAATTTGTTTGCAGTGTTTCAGGTGATGTGAGGATCTACGATATAAGAAAGGGCAACTGCGTATCGTCTCAGCAACCCGTACAAAGCTCGCGGATGAGTGCGTTTGCTGTTCACAGAGCAGCCGACACATATGCTTGGTGGGTATTAAAAAGTAAATTCATTCTTCTAGAATAGGACATACAAATACGTTTTGTTACGTTCAAAATCATCGAATGATTAATTCATTTTTTGACATGCTACAATGTATTTATTAAGAATATAAATAAACCGCTACATTTTTTTATAAAATGTTGCAGTGCGGCCAACCAAAGCGTCGGCATCTACAATCTCCACGGTAGCTGCATCAATGTGATACGTTTCTACGAAGGCTTCATGGGTTACCGCATCGGTCCCGTCAACTGTCTCGCTTACCATCCGCACAAGGTGGCGCTGGCGATCGGTACGGCCGATTGCTCCATCTCCGTCTACTGCCTTGATCACCGCAGATGACACGGGTCCCTGCCCTAGAATTTATTCTCGGGCATCTTCTGCTCCTACATCAGATAGCCTAAGTTGAACGTATCGTGCGACATCGCGAGGTGATCCTTTTTTGTTTAGGGGAATTAAAACGAAGTTGAGTAGTTCTTAAGCGACAAACTTGTTGATAGGGAAATACAAAATCTATGTATAGGTATACAACAATTGGAAATGATAATGGCGAAGTTGCAGAAAAACGACGAAGACACGATAGAATAAAACGTTGAATTTTTTTCTTCACCTTCGATTGTTGATCTTTTTTCTAAAGGAATCTTTTTGCCACGATGTTTTTATATTAATGTATTTCTTGTATATCGTTAGAACAAATGGAATTGTAGTTTCTTTTTTTATATATATATATATAATTTATAGCTCTTTTTACAGACGATTCTGACTTTATATAATAAGTAGAAATAAAATATAGGCGATTTAGAATTCTGGATGAAATTAACGAGCCATATTCTATACCGTACGTAAAGTTCAATCTGTTGACCTTCGCCGACTCCATTGTTAGAACTATAAATATTATAAATATGACATAACTTGCCGGACTCTTTCTGTAGATTAAAATGATAAAAACTGAGAAAAAAAAAACAATTGAACGTATATAAATAGGACGATTGTATATTGCTGCACATCTTGAAATATTTTTACTACAAACAAAAACTATTTAGTACGTTATTAACTTAATATTAACAAATAAACGTGCAAAAACGTTCAATGGTCTTTTTCTTATCGTTTTAATTCGACGAACAGATAAATTTTGGACATAGTGTACTGGACTAAATACGCTCTTTTTTTTTTTTGTTTTGCTCTATTTATACATTTTTGGGACCAGTAAACAGTGACGGTCGGTGTTGATGTAAATGAGAGGTGAATTACATAGCTTTGTTCTTCTCGTGCGTTTTCGATCCATACTGCAACGTACACGCGGAAGCGAAGTGTTGTAATACAGCTCGGCAGATACAGTGCATCAGGCGCCTTTGCTAGCAAAGGTGATTATTATAATTATTTATTAATCTAAAATGGTGCTGTTTTAAATCACAGGACAAAAGAATTACTTTTTTGACCAATTAGAAGGACGCATGGATTTTAATTTAATTTTTGTAGTAAAAAAGAACATAGTTTATAAATTGAAACGAACACGTACAACCTTGAAAGTCGGCGCTATTATTGCTACTGTAGCAATCGTATCTAACAAATAAAACCAACATAATTTCAAAATGTACTGTGATATATATATATTGGCTTGTTAATTTATTCCAAGGATTTACCATTTGTAATTTGCAGCTATAATATTCGTTGTGATAGTTATAGTTAATTGAAATTGGTTACCTGTTTGTTTCTGTCACCCTAATTTTTTTTTTGTGTACAAGGGCAGTGTTAATAATTAGTATCTGCTTGATAAAACCTACACTTAATGTCTATACACAATTTGTACAGGACGAAAGAAATACCCACCGTAGAAGAGTAATTATTATGTAAAATTGTATAGTCAAGATGTTATTCTGATGCCTTCCACATCATCGTATGTGCAAATATATATAAAATAAATTATAATATGATTGGGGGAAAATATATAATAAAAGAAATGGATAGATGTTGGAAAGGATTGCTATGTGTTCCGGAAAATAATATTAACAACATACAGCATCTTAAACTTACACTTAAAATTTTAAATTCTGTAACAAAATGTATATAATAAACACTTATGTATATTACCTATAATGATTTTAATAAAACGATTATAATCTGCTTTATTTGGATTTTATTTTTGGATGAATAAAGCTCCCTCGCAAGAGTTAAATCGCCAAAAATTAACACATCGATACTTTAGGCGCATGTAAAGTATCATCGTTGTGTTAAGTAGGCGTTAAAATTACGCGGGTTTCGGTCTTTGCATCCGTTACTATGTTTGTAACGCAGTTAAAATGAGTAGTTACGTAGTACACGAGTAATCATTTTCACCATTAGTTCAAATATTAATCTCTTAGATACTGCTAAACGCGTAACTTTATTGAAATAAGTCCAGTAATTTAAATAAAACTAAATCGCCTGATTAACTCTGTAACCTCTCATTGCACTTATTTAGAATTTCCAGGGCACTTGATTATTTTGAATTTATTTTCAACGTTTGCGACAAGCTACAGTTGTAAAGTTACTATGTTGCTGTAGACCCAAACGAGAAATGATCGAATACAATCGTTTATTGAACCTAAATAATGGTAATTATATATATATGGCTTTTTACAAAATCGATCCTTTTCTATACATATAGATATGACAGATATACGCCCACTCTCGTCCAGGGTAACCAATGGAATACGCTTTAATAACTGTATTTCTTCTTATTTTATTTGTGGAAACGTATTAATTTTCCTTATTTTACGGCAATTGGAAAAAACATTTAGTTGCATAATTTCTAAGTTTATTGCTTAAAGAGCACTTTCTGAAAGTATTTGTGGCATGATATGATTCAATCATCATCGCTACTGTTTATTATCGATACCACTTCTGGCAGATCAGAATCAGCGTTATTTTTCGACGGTATCGTCGTCTTCGTATTTTTTTTGTGGCAGTTGTTATTTTGCTGTTACTACAATAAATGGTAAAGGAAATTATCTTATCCAGCGGGTAGCGTTGCTTCTGCGAAAGTTGCGTTTTAGGTAATTTGAAGTTTCGAAACATCTACAACAACTTCGACATTAAATAAACGAGACTGCAGCCGTGAAAGATTTATATTTATGAAAATATCCTACAAAAACCTCAAACTCATTTCTACAACTGATATCTTTACATTACATAAGTTTCTCGAAGGGATTGTAAACATGTTCTCGTAGATCTCCCATTTTTAATCTTTTCCTTTCGTAAGAAAACGAAATACGATATTCCAAAGAAGCAGATGTAATAGTAGTTAATATAATAATTACTTAGTCAATAGTCAATAAGATCTTTAATAATGGGATAAGTGTAAATAGTAAGACCTAAGCGATTCAAAATATATAATAATATATATATTTATGATATCTTATGTATAGTTTTTATTATACAGATACAAACATTATATTCAGTCACAATATCAACACGATCATAGTTTGAAACATATCTCCAATCCCAATTCGCAGTAGTTATCAAGTACAGTAATAAGTTTTTTTTTTTTTTTACTTTACTTTCATTATAATAGTTTCTTTTTTTTCCGTCTTTAAATAAAACACTTCACTATATTGTTATATTATTTTTTTCTTTAAACAATCTGACTAACTATTTGTTTATTTAGTTCTTATTTTTTGTAAAAGTGTATACGACCTACAGTATTATTCATAAAGGCATTCAGTTATTTGTGGTTTTACTATATAATATATATAATATTTATATAAATATTTATTAATTAAAATGGAGCTATTTTCTTGTATTCATGTTACATCTTTGTCGTTTCGACTTGGATCATTTTTTCACTTTTTTTTGTTATTTTTTTAATTCCGATTTTTTTTTATAAAATAAAATACAAGAGATTGTTTTTTTTTTTTCGTATTTTCGATATTCTAAAAACTGTCTTTGTCTAAACGAAAGCACACATTAGATAATGTCACGACATCGAAAACTTCTGTCGATGTTTCATATCTGAAGCTAAATTTGTTACGTTGTTAATTCTTTTAAGTTTAAAACGTGTAAATACATAAGAAATGGGAAGAAAGAGATTAAACCGTAAAAGATACTTACGATTATTTCGTAACGTTAACATTGATTTTTTTTATTGACTTTACTTTAACCACAGTGATGTTAGCATATTTGACACAACGAAAATGACTGTTAAAACGATTATAACCTAACTGTCTCGATACATCCAGCGATTTTTTTTTTGCATTAAAAGCAGTGCGGTTCGTGATTTTTTGAAGAAGGAAGCGCGATTATAATTAATTGCTAATCAAAATCAAATGTTCTTGCATTAGATTTTTATTCATAGCAGTAGCGGCGGATGATGACGTAAACGGGAGGGGGTGTGGCTAGCGCTTCGATTCCCCCGTACATTTTCTCTGTGTACGTCACCAACCACAGGCACCGATTAATAGACATCGTTTTATAATCTTATAAACGCGTCACAAATTTTTTTTAGTGTGGACACTCCTTTGTAATTCGCGTTCAGTCCCCTGCCTCCTTCTCGACGTAAAGTTTGTTTTCGCGTTTTTTTTTTATAATTTAAATTGTTTTTTGTAATATTTAAAAATTTGGTTCTATATTTTCTTGAACATTTTCAGTTTGATTTCTGATATGTGAAAGAATTTCTTCAAAATGTCCTATGTTTAATACTTTCTTTACTTTGGGACTATATGGTATTATATAGTGTATCACCATGTAAAAGGGTTTCACGGATTTTTTTCCCTTTCTATACACTCATGATCCGCCACCTACCATGCGAATTCTAAAAATCGTTTAATTCACAGTCATTTCGTGTCACATCGCTGCCGTATACCAAGATACATCAGATATGAAACATCTTAAACTGAATCATGATATTTCTGTTCCTTTTTTGGTTGATATCGTCCTTTTTTTATATAAAACCATAAATAATAATAAACTCAATATACATTATAATATTTATATAATATGATCATCGTATCGAAAAAAAAAGGAATATTGGAATGTACAGATACAACGAAAATGAATGCCTAATCAATAAGAATTACAATAATAATAATAGATTATTAAAAAATTAGGAGGAATAGTTATTATCATTATTACAATATACATAATAATAATAGATATATCGAAGTAGGTAATAATAATATAGTTATAATATTTAACGTGTCTGTGTGAAAAAAAATATATGAAATAAATTACTTACGATTTAGTTTCTCTAACTCTAAGAACAAAAAAAAGAATAATAAAAAGAAGACGTGGTAAATAATTAATAATAATATATAAAAAAAATGTGTTAATATATTTTATTTATTTCTTCGTAACTAGAAGTGTATCAAAATGATTCATTTTCTCAAATAGTCTCCTTACAATCTATAAAAACATATTTAAAAATAACAACGATAAATTCTGAATGCTAATCATTCTGCATTGTTTGCAGGTTTATTCGTGTATTTATTCGCAAAATGTTAGAAACAAAGAGGACATTAACCAAGAGAAAGAACAGGATTTATCTGGAAGCATTCTTTACAGGAAAAATCATCAATTAACATCGTTAATATAAAGGGAAAGGGGAAATGGTAACAACATCTTTGTAGTCATTATAAAAATCTGCATTATAAATATCTACTGAAATTCGTAATTAAAACATTTAACGTTCAGATTTAGTTGACGAATAAGTAAGCTTTCCTTCGTGCATTGGTAAACCTTCGTAGAACGATCTCCTTCATTTCTAACATTTCGCACGGTCTCTATTTCTTTATTTTAATTAATTAAAAAAAAAGATCACCATGTTTCTTTCTTTTACTTATATTTGTTTGCGAAGTTTATAGTTATAAATAATATAAATTGAAAAATTTATCAATGGTAACTACGTATGTTGATAAATAAGCATTTTTCAACATTTTTTCATGTTTAGCTTACTGAGAAATATCCTCTTTTAATTGTGTTTGTCTTTCTCCGTTTTCAACTAAAATACAACGAAAGGATATAGTGTAAACATTTCTAAGGATAATAATAGTGGTGTAAGAAAAAAAAAAAACTAAACATTCAACGATAAAACAATGTAAAGCGCCTATTTATCAAAATACGATAAAATTAATAAGAATAGTTTACGGAGCGAAGATGGTGAATGTATTTAGTCTTAATTCTTTTTTATAAACAAAACTAATAAAGGACTAATTTCGATTGTCACAGTTGTTTACAAATCACATTTCACGAAAATCGTTCAAAATAACGGCTCACTATCACTTACGTGATGTTAACAATTTGATAGTTTAATCCTCAATATAAACGCATATATTAAGGAAAGTACAAAAAAAAAACGGTCAATGTGTAACGATATTATTCGCGAAGGATCGAAACACAATAAGATTTTTTATTTCGTCATTATTTCACCTTTATTTTGACATTTACTAAATATCTTATTCAGCAACATCAATTCGAAATACACGAACGTAAGATTGTGATTGGTCGTTACTTCGCGAAGCTATTGTATTTTACTATTAAAGGTGTCTAACACAAGAAACAAAAAATTGGTTGAATTTTCGGAATAAAAACAAGAATAAATTATTTAGTCAGTATATATACATCGGATGTATTTGTTGGTGTTTCTACGCATGTCCCGATACAGCTATTCTACTATTGGTTAGAAATTCAATATCTATATTTCTCTACGCGGAATCTACATTACCAACCAATATAGCCTCTTACTGCTTATCGATCGATGAAATCGATTATGAATGATCTATGAACACAATTTATTTGATAAGAATGGTAGAAGTGTTCTTTTGTGCAATCTTAGTCAAGGAAAAATAAATATTTGAAAGATAAAGATATTTATCTTAAAAGACATTAACAAAAAAGAAGTTTTATGACTGAAAAGGATACGTACAAATACGTATAGTTCCTGTATTTTGGAAGAAACACTTCCCAATTCTAGAACATGGACAAGTTTGTGTTTCTTATTTTTTTTGATAATCTTATCTCCGGTTAAATCATACATTCATGTCTGGCGTTTTTTTTTTTTTTTTTTCTTTAGTATAACCGCGCCGTCTGCCATGAATCTCTTGTCCATGAGTTTAATCCTAGAGTGTGGTTTACACATTGGGTTTACGATATCATATATCATATATCATTTGTGCCGTTTCGAACGAATATCTCGCCATAACATAGAATGTAATTGGTTTCTATTAAGTTTGACCACCTTTCAAGTAACATTATACCACGTTCGCAATTTAGAAAACAGTATAACTCCTGTGGGCATCATTACCACACATAGTTACTATATTGTACCAAATATAATTGAATAATTATGATATATTAAATTATAATCGACATGTCAAACTTGAAATATTTTGTAGTGGCTGTACATTAGTGATGAATACATATGGCAAAGGCAAGTGTATTATCACTTTTTTACAGCGACTAGATAGACTCGTGCTTTGTCGACTCTCGGGGAAACCAGTCGGCAACAGGAACCCTCCCCTCTCTTGAGACGAATAAACACGAGTCTGTCTAATCGCTGTAACAAAGTAACAATTGCACTTGCCTTGGACATCTCTAGTGATAAATTCAATAATTCAGATTTAATTTCTGTTTGTAGTCGCCCTAAAATTGATCTTCTTACTTCTCTGTTGCCCCTTCCATCTCCTTACAAACGTTTTAAATAATTCTGAGCAACTTTCGTAAAAAAAATTCCAGTAAAACAAGGCTAGAATGATTTGTCGTTCTTTTTGTTCATTTACTTCGGAATAGCTGTCTGGCCACATGTGGATGACTTTTGATGGAAGTTTTGTTTAGTTTGGGAAGAGAGGATATAGTTTCAAGTAACACACGTTATAACCGTAAGCTTTGTACTATTTTCTAAAGTGTGAAGACCGACATCTTAATTTACTTTGGCTATTTTTACGACGCAATCGGTCGTCTGGAAAAAGGAAAAAGATCGTAAGATTTGTAAAAAACTGCGATAATCTTGAAGCCCAAATCGGATCAATTAACTAAACGAAGAAAACTAAAAACAAAGAAAAAAGTATATACGATAAATTCATTTCCTCTGTGGTTTGCTTAGTTCCTCGTTCATTTAGCAAAAAAAAAAATCTTTCATTCGTTTCCTTCTTCTTCTTCCACGTATATATTTTGTTTTACGTTTTCCATAATTAATTATTCAATAAAATTAATTAATTAAAAACATATGCGTGTATACAAATACGACGTCTGTTAGTTGTTTTGCTTTTCCCTTGTTTTTTTTTTTTGCTTTTTGTTTGCTTGTTGTATGGTTGTGTCTGTGTACTCTTTTTGTTTGTTTTACTTCATTTTCTCTATAATAATAATGTATTTTTTTAATCATTATATAAACTTACAAATTAATAAGAAAGACGTTGACGGTCTGCCCGAGGCCGTCACTTATCCCCTATGTCGTCTTTGACTTTCTTGCTGGAAGGCTGTTGATCGGTCGAGTTACTGTTGTCATCCTCCTCTTCGTCCTCGTCCAGCCGTCGCTTGTTGAAGGCGTGCGCGCCGGCGGCATTCGACGACGAATCATTCGTGGAATCGGAAACAATTGAATCGTTTGTTTCTTCATTCGTCATGATGATCGGCGTCGTTGGCTTATCGAGGCTGTCCTCCGTGTACGACGTATTCGTATCTTCGTCTAGCACGGTGGTAGTCGTCGTCGTCGTCGCCGTCTTGCCGTTCAACGGACCTTGATTACTGTCATCTGACGTCGTGTTATCTAGAGAATCGCCGTTCTGGAGGACGACCGAAGAGACCGAGTTGCCATTTTCTAATGCTATCGCTACGAAGAATAAAAAATGAGTGAAGTTAAGTGAAGGCAAGCCAGTAAGCATCGCGTCTTTAAAATGTTCCGAGATTTCGAGCAAATTTTTAATAAATACTTGGCCAAATGAATTACTTCTACTGTTCAACAAGAGAGATTTTGTTCGAATAAATATGTAAAAACAAAGCAAATTTCCCATATCATTTTTGAGGTAACAGTACTGAACCAGGAGAGCGAATGGACAGGTTGTTTGAGCAAAGTTGCGTAGATACGCACCTGCGATTAAGTACTCGGGATCAAACAAGATAGCGAATTAGATAATGGTAATGCAGGAATGGGGCGGATACAAGATAAGCTATATGGGTTGTCTTTTGCAATTTTGTCGAAAAACGAGCCCTCTTACCACTAGACCACCAAGCCGCAACTGCATATTTCCCAAATGTTGTCCGTCAAAAACAATAGAGAGCTCTTCTCTATCAAATTATGAGGAATTCAACGGGCAAAAACCTTACGCACTATCAAATGTTTGGCTAAAATTGCGGAAACGCCTTCACATCAATCCGTTCAGGCAGTAATATGCCGATCATTTCTAATCAAGACTGCACAAGACAAATGATCTTTCCGGTAACTGCCGTCTTTGGCTTAGGAGCACGAAAATTGTGATTTAATAGGAGGCGATCTCTGCGCCATCGCTTTGTAGTAACTAAGAAACACAACTTCTGTCCGACTTAGTTTCCTTGAGCCCGAGCAATAGACAAATATGCGGCAAACTTATTAGTCTTTGAAATTCAGCAAATGTTTATGCCCTCGTTGCTGTCGATATTTTTGTAAATATTTTGAATAACAAAGATAGTGGAAGATCAGTGGAAACTTAGTTTATTTGATGTACGCAGCGAGTATAGATAAGATTACCCTAAGGTTACTTTTCTTACACTGTCTCAAAAGGCAACGCATCCCTAGAGTCATATAACCATTATATCAAAAAGTGCTGGTCTCGAGATTCTATAGCTTAGGAATTTAGTCTGATGACATCAACTTCTTTAAGCCAAATAGATTCTTTGTCCAGCTTTAGTCCAGTCTTTAGTATTGCATTCAGCAAACGTACAAATCGAAGAGGATAAACAATAAGAAAAACCGTTTTCAATGGTAATTGTAGACTTTTCGAAACCACCGCGAAAAGCTGAAGTGTAACGGATTCAACAGATTGATTTTTTTTATTAAGAAGTACTTCAACGCACCGCGGAACGGTGTTCTTATTATACTTACATGATAGTAATTCCGGTTTCAGTTCTGAGACGATATAATGCGTCCATATAGCTAATTCGACTTTATGTGGTGACCAACTAATTTTACTATCTGACGTCCTATTAAGTCTTTCCACCGCCGTCTGTATATGATTGACGAATTTCAGGTACTCCTTTGTTGTATAATCTATACCTTCAATCTCCGGAATAGCCATCAGACATTCGTCGGCCATGAAGGGGGCACTCTCTGGACAAGCAGCTGCTAACAATGCTATCGGAAGGACAAAAAAAAAAAACATCAATAACAACATTTAGAATATCGTAGCAATGAAAAAATAATTAAGAAATATGATCTTACCGGACGCCATTGTTGTTCCGACACCTTTTAGATTCGATAGGGCAGTGATGGCCTGCTCGAGATTGGGCAGTTTGCGAAAGGCCTTCTTTGTTTCTTGCATTACGGCACGAGGGGTATTTACTTTAACGAGGTAGGATAACTGCGGGTAGAATTTGCCTCTGATCTGCTTCCATTTCATCGTCTGGACTAGTTCTTCGTGTATCATATGCGCGTCCTTTCCTCTACTTTTGATCTTCTTCGGCAGTTCATTTTGGTACCTAAATTCGCAAAGGAATCAATAAATCATTTCTCATTATTCCTGCGATTACATGGATATAGTGTAAATATTGAAACGAATGGTAAGTCGACCCCGAAAAAGACGAACGCTGTTCCATCGTCCGAGAAAGTGATGGCGACTATTTTTTAAGATATCGATGGATCGATCGACTTAAAAGTGGTTGCAACGAACGGCGTACAATAAATAGAAAAATTTAGTTTGATGCTTTAATTTAATAATATTGTAAATGTGTTATTTACTGCATGTTGCCTAACATGTCGTAAATCCACGAAAGATACACTCGAACTGTATTTATAGAACATACAACCATCGATGTCGTATTTTTTTAGTACGTTTGTTTTACATAGTCAAGTGATGCATTATAATTATTTGAATTTTGATGTAACGACAATGACATGCGTTATGCGTCCTAAAAAAAAATGCAGATTATAACAAAAATATATATTTTAGTTTGCTCAACACAAAAAAAGTAATATAAAATAAAAGCCAAAGTTGCAGCTAGTATTAAGTAGACGAATTATTTTCAAATCGCAGATCACCGAGTTAAATACGCCACTACACTTGTACAATAACAAAATAACACGAACGTGAATGACTAGATTAGAGGTGAGATCCCGTTTAGTAAGTAGATACAGTGCAGCACCAATTTCTGCAAAACATCCACGATTCCTCAAAATTGATCCTTCCATATCAATTAAGGGTTGTACATTATTTTTATTAATGGATCCTCCTGTCTTATTATTTATTATAGACAAACTTTATTGTTAACAAACTTAATCCCGCACTTCAACCCTGTACGATGTAGCCGCGCTGTTCGGAGAGTTTAAGTTTATAGCGTAATTCCGTTGTCTCCGATCTGGCGGGGTCTTTGAACTTAAGCCCGACCCTGTTCAAACGTCTTCGATATAAAGAAAACGTGACTAATGCGGCACATTTATTTATTTAGTTTACTGCAACAGGTTCTGACGTATGCGCTGCTTACTTCGAAATCGCTAACTGCCGATTGGAATTAGGAGAGTCGTTCGTTTAATTGTTTTGTACGTATAGTAATTCTTCGCTGGGGGTTGTAGGACTTATTGATTTCTCCCTTGCTCTCCACCGTCGGTGATTAGTCGGCCAATTAAGAACGAAAATAAAAATATAATATCATTTGTTTGGATCTTCAGAAGGTTAAATCGAGTCTGAAGGTATATGTGGGTTCAATACCTAAAGCGTTTATTGCTAATAATTATGCAGCAGTAAACTTACAATATATGTATTTCCTGAAAGGATGTGAAACGTTAATAGTTTTTTTTTTTTAAGTGATTATACAGTTTCCGATATTCGTATGGCGGTGTATACCGTTATTTGTGGGTTTGGACTCGTTAAGATATCGGTTATTTGGTTATTGTAGAAGTTGTGTAAATAGTAGTTACGGTATGAGGTTTCGAGACCTATATTTCTTGAAGCCAAACAAAAATATACAAGTAGTTTAATTATTTATTAAGGAAAAAACGATTTTTTCCTTTAAAAGTGACAAAGATAAACACTATAAAAAAAAAAGCAATTGTGACCTATAATACAAAGGAATCAAGAAGCAAGCATTATTTTTGTACGTTCCTAGTTTCTTCTCATTTTCCCTCCTATTACATCCAACCACTCCAAACATGTTTGGTGTACTAGATGGATCCCCACAAAAAATATATTCGAAAATATTACCTTCTTAGAGTATTCGTAAAATATTCGAAAAACACGCGACAAATCTACTTTAAAAAATCGAAGTTCTCGCTTTATCGTCCTGCGTACTGCCATATGACGTATTTTGGCTCCGTGATATCCTTCTTCTCGAAATTAATATAATTATAATAATCTCTATCGTTATATCAGGCAGCTAAACATAATGTTTTGCAAATATTCAATTGATATTGTTCCTTTATTTATTTATATTTAATTTCAATTGTTTTTTCCTAACTTATACATTGGATGAAGGCATTTAAAAGGAAGGGTTTACCAAACCCGCTCGTTCTTCTAAAATAAATTCCTTTCCCCGCGCAATGCAGTTGCAGTAGACATCGAGACGCTGACAGTTAAATCGAACGCAATTATTGAGAAAAATTCTAATCGTCAAAAATATCAAATCGGCGTATTAACTTTTGTATAACGCAATAAAGAACCTTTTTACTCTCTAGAAGAACCAATGCACTTACCAATAAGCAAGATATAAACCATGTAACATGTACATTTTAAAATTAAGCCAAAAAAATATTTTTTATATATTTTTTTATCAAAAATAAATTAAATTTGCATTTTATCCACATGACGTTTAAAAATAACAATGGAGACATTAAAATTAAAATTAAAAGACACTTAAAATCTAGATTATTTGTTTTAAAAAGTGAAAACGGAGGTCGTTTAATTTTTTTTTTAATTTAAAACAACAATAAAACTCTAATTGTCCAACCTAGATTAACAGAGATGAATAAATTAATCGGATACGAAAGAAATACCCACAAAATATTTTGGGATTTAAAAAAAATATACGGAACCAATTTTAAGGCATTCGAAAAATGTAACAAAACATAAAATAGCAACTTTCTTCATAACAACTCGCTCAAGGTGATGACACGAATATCCTAAGTGGTAAGCTAATTTAATCTCTAATTAAACGAGTTTCAAACGGGAAAATCTCGCCGAAAACACTTCCGATATTTTCCCCGAAGTATGAAAGACATTTTCCGCATATTCGTCACAATAAAAATTGTATAGATTCGACGGTAGTTGGCTTTATTCGAAGGCGAAACGTTCGGCTTTTGTTTGTCGAACGGCCGACACCATTTTGAAAGGATGTCCGCGACGTATAGAAACACCCAGAGAACTCGGGACGGCGAGTTTGTAGTTTTCGCCGTCCGAAAATCGCATATACGCGCGATGAGATCGACGATTAGACGCCTCTAGCAATCTAAAAACATCCCCGAAATGTCCAGCATACAGGGAGAATCCGAACGGACTAGGTAGTGCACGGCCACAGCGCAGCCAGCAGCCATGACGCCACCGTTCGTCCAGCCATTTGTGTGTATGGAACGTGTTTTATTAATAATACGCAAGGCACACTGCGAACTATCGGCAAGAAGAATCACGTGACGAATCGTGATTTTAATGAGAGGGTGGTCTCGTGGATTTTAATTTGTAGACCGCGAGATTTCGAGAGACTTGCAGTTAGTTATTCGATGGAACGGTTGCATGGAGAGCACACTTATAAGTGTAAGGGGAGTTCATTGACACACACACATACACACACCGTCGGTATTACGATACAGCACGCACGAATTCGCTTCGAAATTTCGAAAGAACCTCCCGAAAATGAAGAAGAACGAAACCGCCGTCGGTCGCATTGTGTACACACATCGAACGCGGCGCGTTAGGAATAGATAAACGGAATAGCGTATTAAGCATTAAGAGAGAAAGAGACTTACCAATTGTCCAATTTTATCAATTCTTCCGGTTTTTTCGTCTTACGTTCCGCTTTCAGACGCAATGCTTGTGGATACAGCTTCAGGACCTGCTCGAATTGGGTACTGGTACCCTGCAGAAAGAACGTAGCCGTATCTTTAGCTGATGCCATGGCGTTTCGTTAATACTGGCACTGCTCCGCTGGCGTGCTGTAAACTTAGTGCGCTTGTCGACCGTACGCGGCAGCACGATCGCCTCCGTGTGTCCTCGATGTTTCCCCTAGCTTGGCCTGACAACGTCTGACATTCCCCTGCGACGTTGCCAAGTCGCCTCTCCTCCGTATACGTATAGGCCTACTCGATCGACGCCGACACGCCGAAATGCTGCAATTTTAACGTCGAAGAGAACGGTATCTTTTGAACAACACGCTCTGTATGAAGAAAAC
This sequence comes from Oryctes rhinoceros, assembly GCA_020654165.1. Taxonomy (NCBI): domain Eukaryota; kingdom Metazoa; phylum Arthropoda; class Insecta; order Coleoptera; family Scarabaeidae; genus Oryctes; species Oryctes rhinoceros. The sequence continues at coordinate 521,730 of JAIOKQ010000548.1, read as the reverse complement.
TCGGCTCGCTCGCAATGGCTTCGTTCTATATAGCGCACACGGACCGACAGCGACTGACTACGAACGCTATACCTCTCTCTCTGCCGAACCTTTATCTCTGCTACACACGTAAAAGCCAGACGAAGCTGGATTATGTCGGTCCGTCTTTCTCGTTTCGTGTGTAAATGTTCCTCCTAGCACTAACAACGTTGGTCTGTCTCTGCTTTCCTCTACACGACCGTCTCTATCGTTGTCCGTAGCTATCTTTCTCGCACTTATGCACGAGGAGAGCTTGGTCAACTCAGCAATAAGTTTTGAAACGTATTATACGGTATGTGTTGGTTTCTCCTTGATGATATCGTAGTCGACCGGGTTTGCGTTATGAGTCGTACTATAACGTTGTATGTTCCCCGTGTGGGGAAATTTTTCGAACGCTAACACACTCTGGGCGATCTTTTTGGAGCGCTTAACATCGCCGATTTTCAGAAATCCACGTCCAATCGGGATTTTCTACACTTTCGAGAAACTATTAATCTGTAAGAAAAACAAATTAAAAAAGAAAACAAACAATAACTTGATATTTAAAAACTTAATTAGAACAAAATGAAAATAAAATTAATTAAAACAGTTATTATTATTATTGTTGATTTGTGTATAACTTATCGGCTTAAAATTCTCTGCGGTACTCACAAAACAGAAATATTCGACGAAATTATGTACATTGTTTCAGGGGTCATTTTCAATGAGAACGATCGCACTTCTATCAAACTAATAGCTTTATGAGATATATACGGTATTGTATCGCTTCTTCGGAATAACATTTACTGTAATCATTAACTTTAATTCATATGATTTCGGTTCCTCGGTTTTTAATACATGAAAGAAGCGGTCGATTGGCGACGAATGAAACCTTTATAATGATTGCTCTAACAACCGCTTGAATACCCGAAACTAAGCTTTCAATCGTGCATTAAAATCTCGTTAATATATTGCAAGCTGCCGTAAATTTTACCCGACTAATTTCCTTCGAAACTTAATAGCAATGTAAATATTTAAGTTTTAGGTTTCGGTTTTACTGTTACATGCTGGTTTCAAAGTAAATTTTAAAATTGGACATATTGCGTAGGCTTCCGCGGCTGGAATTAATGTACGGAAATAGGATGACATTTTTATTCGGCGTCATTGATTATCACCATAGACATTTTTATGGTATTTATTACTTTATTTGATATAATTAAAATAATAAATAAAAAAATGACATAACCTTGAAACCTTGTGTTTCATGAAGCTTCGCCATTTAAACGAGTAAAGGACAAAAACGGGTAATATTGCTATATGACACTAAAAACGCATTACATTATTTAAATAATAGAATTACGTCAGACATTCAGTGTTATACATTACAACGGAAGTGAATTATAAAAAATATATTTTTTTTATGTAAAATATGCAAATTTTAACATTTAAAAGCTCTAAATGCATAACCAGATGTAGGAAGCGAATTTGATAAAACTTGACTTTCTGAGGTTTTATTTTACTTTATTTTTTTTTTTATTTAAATAAATTGCATGTATAAATAGATGCATTCTCGCTTATTGTTATTTGTTCTTACCTAAATTTATATAAACGTCATCACTGCGACGTAATGCCAAATAACAACATTAATTAACAACTAAAATACATATTTTAAAATAAAAATTATATTTATTACGAAAGCACAAAATACATACGATAGATAGGTTATGTTGTAGTTATATTTCAAATGCCAACTAAATATTGGCAGAATACCAACACAAAGTACTTAACTTTGTATTTCGCAGGAATAAAATTGGTAACGTTTAAAGCGTCCACAATAGTTGTACAAGAAAATTTACTATTCACTCTTGAAGTAATAACTAAAATTACATCCAATTTTATACCGAACGTTAAAGTTTAATACTTTTGGGTGTCACTGTAAAATCCTTAAATACAAAAGATATAATACCCACGCGAATCCGCTGTACACACAGGCGTTTCCTAAATCAGCTCACGCACTGTACAACGATACACAATATGCTAGTAGGAGTCTGGTTAGAGCTAAACAACAACCGCGCAGCACGAAATCGAAATCAAAAATTTCCCCGAAGAGGAACACCGAAACGACGAACAGAGCAGGAGCTTAGCTTAGAGATAGGCGGGTAAGCAAGCAAGCAACTCAGGCAACAGTACGGGCAGGCACAACCATCACGGCGAAGAAGAAAACTCGATTTCGTACCCTACACACACACACAACGCAAGGCTACATGCGGGGTGCGACCTGGCAACGTCGCACTCCGCTTCCTTTCCTGTGTAATCGGCAAAGCGTATTATGTTGCTGCTGCTGCTGCTGGTGCTACTCCTCTATCCGTTCGGGTTTTTACAGCGTTCGACCGACCGACGATCAACGAAATTACCGGCCGTGTCCATACCAGTTACCGTTGTTGTTCTCGTCGTTGGGCTGTTGTTTTATTAATGTACACTACTGTAATATTTTCGCTTACCGTATTGCCCTGTTTAGTTTCAGGGATATCGAGTACAATAACATATACAGGATGTACCATTTAAGATATATTTATAAGGAATATAATTGAACATTTTTAAATCTTCGAACAAAAATTTTTGAATGTATCGGAATTTTTTCACGTCACTTTTCATTTTATTAGAAATAAGCGCTAAATTTTTAATTGTTAATGTTCTAATGAACAGTACGAAGAATTTTTTTCAACGATTCTGTATATTTTCAAAATAACTTCAAATCGAAAGGAACATCTTTTTGATGGTTTATCAAATTTTTAATCTTATCAAATATAGTCTCACAAAACAAAATCGAACGTTCACTTGTCAACTTTGTTAGTGACAAAACCAATAACAATATTCATTTTTTTAATATAATTAGGGGTGCTTTTATTTCAGAAAAATTGCGCCTGAGTATTTCAATCAACAGTTTAAAATAAACAAATGCGCATCTTATATATATATGGAAATATAGATTGTAGATTAGATACTCTATGATGATAATCAAACCATTCTAGCTTCGAACTATTTACATAACAGATGCAATCTTAAAACACCAGAATGTTCGGATATTTAATAAAAACATGTAGAGGGGGTACACAGCATATTACGATAGTGGAACACAGCAATAAATTTGTAGGAAATTATATTGTGCATAGATTAAAAATATGATGCTTAAGTAGATAAGAAATATTCCTTATCGCTTCTATGTTTATGTTTATTTTTATAATCGTAAATATTAACCTTGATGTATCTACCTACTTTCAAGTACAACACTACTATACGTAAACATATGTTATTATCACTTTTTTTACAAAAAAAAAAAAAACATAATCGCAGGACTATCAACCTTTCCGTTTATGGTCTTGAAACCTGGACTAACATTAACATTAAAGCTAAATTCAGTTAAGAAATGCCTAAAAGCCAGCTTAGACGGAAGAAGAGTGGCTATTACTGCAATCTACATTGGACAAAATTAATTAATTAAAGATTTGTTAACAAACTAAATGATTAGCGAAATTCAATATAAAGTAGAAGAATCCTTTGAGTAGTTATTTAGAAGGTTGCTATCCTGTACAAAGCCTAAATAAAATCTAGAGCTAAGAGAGACAAAAGTTATATTTATTCTCTTCTAGTTTCTCAAAAAGTAAACACTTCACTATCAACTTTACCATAACGCTGCACTAATCCTGGTCACACGTTTCGATTGCTAGATTACCATCTTCAGTATTAAAACAGTACTAACACTCTAAGCTAAAACGATACTATTACGTTATTCGGTTTCGAGTAAAAGTTAAGCATTGTACAACGTGTTTGATAATTACGATTAAACTTTCAAAGAGAAAAAGTATATTTTTCTTGTTAAATTGTTCGTTTATAAAAAAAAATAAATACGAAAAAATGTCGTATTCGTAACATCTGCATTTAAAGCAGATACTTTTCAAGATATTATGTAAAACGAGAGAGTTATTCGAGATGTCTCTTTTAAAACTCTTACGACGAATGGGAATTAATCTATACGAGTAACACATAGAAGACACTTCCACAATCTCTTGTTATCGCCATATCATTTGCGCCATGAACATCAAAGATGCGATAGCCTAAATTCTTCATTACTCTAAAAAAAAAACATTACACCTCCATGTCTTACTTGGTACCATAGTCTGACTCTCGACGTTCATCGTGCCTTGAGCGGCCAACAGCAATATACGAACGGTATTGCGTACGTACCAAGTACATAACGGATAATGAGGCGACTAGGCGGCGAAAGCTAATAACGCGACTTGCCCTGTTTTCCTGCCGTCATCGCGTTGAACGAGAGACCGCCATGCCGGGGTTGGATCAAATTTCGCCCGTTTCCAGGCACGTCAGCGACGAAACGAAATTATATCCTGCATCGAGTAAGTCGGTTGTTGAAGTATGGTGGTTTCGTACGATAATATTCTGCGGAAGAAACGGAGCAACGTACAATGAGGTTTCGTATTCGAAGGAGACGAAATATATAAATTTTTAAATACGACGATGGAAATTGTTATTACTATAAACAAATCGAATGTTAGAAACTGTTGATCTCCGATTATGTTCGAACACCGAAACGATGCTGAAAACTCACATAAAGTACTTGCCGCTCCACAACAATGCTCTGGTGCGCAAATCAAAGCATTGGTGATTTTAGGTTTTAAACGATTGAATGCAGCTTATAGCCAAATTTGGCATCCTAGGACTATCATTTTCTTTGCGAAACTGAACGAGATATGGATTAAAAAGTAATTTATGCCAATTTGTTAATGGTCAGGATAATATTTGAGGCCATTAACATGTAGAAACTTAACAGCCGCTTTCGTTAACGACATCGATTGATGGTGCTTTTTATTTGCACCTATAATAACTTCGTATTCATGTACCTTCTTCAACATGCATTAGAGATACATGCGCTTTAACGCAGATAAATGATCTTATCAAACAATACGTTAGGTTTACATTGTTATCGTAATTCCTACGAATACAATCTATCTGTTCCTCCATGAGCACTGCAGCTCATGGAGGACAACAACAGCAACCAGCAGACAAAAACAGCACCAAAAGAAATTAAATATTAATTATAAAATTTTTAGCTGAAAAAAAAATAGAATTATATGATAGTGTGCTGTTCCACCTCTAGTTCTTATACACCCATAAACATGTATAACCACCATGGTTTTCTAAAAAAAAAAAAAAAAAAAACTAACAAGAGCTATGGCACGTATAGTCGAACGTTATGCTGTTGCAAAAATTCGTTGCAGCACTATTTCAATGAAAGCAAGCACTAGACTATCGAATATAGTTGCAGATGCTATAAGATTCAGATTTATTAACATTGATTGCCTCGTTTCGACCCATACCCATCGTCGTGTTCTTTCCGATATGAAAACACCGCCTTTGTGCACGTCTACAATATTTTTCCTTTAGATTAGTTTATCTGCTGATATTGTGCGCTACGTGCCAATTTCCTCTTAGAAAGACATTTGTGGACTTAGTTGAGAAGAGATGTGGCTACCTTCTTGAATCTCATACATAATCACTGTATTGTACGTACATACTATTAAAAAGCAAACGTTATAATAGCATGTCTATTAAAGCAATGTACTTCGAGTTAGTCCGCGTCATCTTCATTGAATCATGGCTCTCAAATTGCACAAGACAATATCTCATGACGCTTTACAACGTTAAAAATAGAATTAAACGATAACATTTCGCAAAAAAAATTAGAAGTATTTATTTTTAAATCGAGCCCAACCAATTTCAATTAGCTTGTGTTTATTTGTTTACTTATTCAGATTCGTATCAAACGTACTCAACAATGAAGCGATAAGATAAGATACACCGTACGCACGGAAAAAATAATTTAAATTCATCAAATAAATAGCGGTAATTTGCAGCAGTTAAAAAAAAAAAAAACAAGAACGTGCCGCTGTTCGCGACAACCAATCGTCGTGGGATCCGCTTGGTAATCGCTCTATCGAACCGCGGTTGCGATCGTAGTAGGCCAAACGCATACAATTATCGGCAATAGCATCATCATCGTGGAACAGTTGAACTTTTCGCGATAACCTGATCCGGTCGACCTTTTCGTTTTTAGCTAGCGATCCGTCGTAATCTCGATGCAGTAGAAGTATACGTATGCATGCAATAAAGCCGCTGTTAAGTGATGTTTTCGAATTTTGATTGGACGTCAAATAAACGGTAGATCTTTCCAGAAATGTTCAACGTTCATATAGAGAGCTTCGGGTTCGACGAGGGTAATTCATCGGATCAACTAAAGAGAATATTATTTTCATTGACATGTACGATTTTTTCGAAAGGATGTAAGCGCATGCGCATGTGTACTACTAGAGGCACTTCATTTATTCCAAATACTTTGTTTAATTCTAACATGAAAGGTAAAGATAACAGGACGGAATAACGACTGCGGTTTATACCCGTTTAAATTAAGTAAACATTTGTTTTTTGGGAAACCTTGCATCTCGAATGGATTAAAATCGCGTAAGGTGGCTAGCGGCAATTCTCATTGTATTTCTCTCCTACAGTACATATGTATGTGACCGCTTAATATAATTGTAAAAGATCCAGATGGCAGGAATCTTCCTTAGATGATAGAGAGTAAAACTGTAAACACCGTATCAATGCGATGTTTAGCAAATCCCTATAACCTCGAAATATATATCGGAAAAGATATACAATCGTAAACATGAGTTCTAAACGTTGACGAGCGGCAATAAACAGCTAATAGCAAATAGAACCGATGTCTATGCTCTCATTTCAATTTATTTGCCATTGTACAACATAGATAGCTGCGATAAACAGTTGCAGCATGTGCGCATATAAGAATAAATTGTTTTCACGGCCAACCCGATTCGCACGCGTCTCTCGCCAATGTACGTGTGTATAAGTGTGCATATGCTCTATACAGTCAATAACAAAATAACAGCACGTACTTTCGTAATGGCAGGACGCGATCGAAACGGCGTAGCTTATAAAAGCCAGGAATAAAAATATCCCACTATCTGGATCCATAATACGGTCGAAGCTATCAGCAATTGGAATATGAAAACTTAAGTGCCTTACATTTAAGACGACGTCAGCAGAAAGTGCAAGTGTTAGTGTTGATGAAGTTCACATTTGAAGCAAACATTCCGGTTTCGTTTAGCAATTATAATCCTAGAAGCATTTACAAGGCCGCCGAAACTAACGTCATTCTTCGCGCTTTGCTCGATAGTTTAAGGAGATCTGTGTGCTGGCGGAAGATATTCCTAAAGAGCAGCTAACCATTTTAATAACATGGTAGGATTTATCGTTCCGCTAGATCCAACGGGCATAAGACAGGAGCATAAGACAAGAGCAAGGCAACATTACAACAATAAGTAATCGCTCTAACGTTATAGCTACTAATTGAGACTAAACTACAACTTGTCGAATAAACAGTAGCTGAAAAGAGAGCAATAATTTGGCATATTCGGCTGCTATTTTTTGCTTACTTTAATAATGTCAATATAGGTATGCGGGAAATAGCGGAAACATTATTACGTCGACCGACAAATTATAACAATTTACGTAGAAGAAAATAAATAAACGCAGAAACGTTCTTTTGCAGGATACAAGCGCGGCAATCATTTCATTCAATGATCGATCATCTAACAACGATAAAGGTAGATGTTAAATGGAGCAGGGGTAGCCAACCTCGCTCACGTAAATGCAAGTTTCATCCCGTTCCTTTTTTTCCTTCGATAATGGAGTTATTTTTGCGAAGAATGTCTCTTTAGCGTCCTTGAATTTAAAAAGGTTGGCCGTCGCGGATTTCCAGATTCATCATTTTGTCGCGAACTGTATGCGATCGTGTGTCGTAGTATTTACGTTGTACGGCCACTGCATGCATCAGTCATATGTTTTATTTTCACTGTTGCTTTCCACGGATCCGGTGCGTTTCATCGATGCTCCTGGCGGTGTGTGTGCCACACAGCCAGGCTCATAGTGCTGCTGCATGTAGTCGCCGTCGTTGTTGTTGGTTGGTGGTCGTGCGTTCTCCGCTCTAGTCTATTTTGTTAGGCGACCGCGCGGCGGGGCGTCAGTCAACACGCGTCTCCGGCTGTTGCTGTTGGCCGCCGTTTTCGAAGAATCGAGGCGCGTCGCGTTAGCGTCGCACACACACACATACATATACACATTCACAACATCTCTCACATCAACCCGCAAACCCGCGCGCGTGCATCAATTCTAATTTCACTTTCTATACGGTGATCTCTCTCACCGGGAGAAACATCTGATGCCTAGTAGTAGTAATAGTAGTAGTAGTAGTTGTAGCGGCTACGTCACCTCGTGCGTCTGTAATTGTTTAGTAGGGAAAAGGGTATCGAGTGCGCGGCGTTAATCCCGCCCCTGTTAACATAATGAAGCCTTTTTAACCCAAATTATACTCGACAAATCCTTCGTCGATTCTTTGATTCTATCTATTAGACAAGAAAAACTTAGTTGATAATTCGACATTTTATCCACGCACCTATTCTTCTATTTCTCCAACGAGAAAGATAGCAGAGGCATGATACATGCTATTGCTGTTTTCAGGTTTCGTTTGTCCAAAACGACTTAGAGAAAAGCACTTGAATAATTTCACTTATTAATTACGTTATTCTAAGCAACTATCCTACTCTTTCCCATTTGTATTATTACGCCCCAATTTTTTTTTTCTTTTCAAGTCACATGAAGACTCTCAATAACATTGCTCATTGGTTTCTGCGAAACAACCTAGTCTTAAATGTAGAGAAGACAACGTTCCTGATCTTTCACACACGTCAGCGAAGTGTTAATCCTAGTCATTTAGGGCGAAGAGATGATGCGGCATCGGGATACGGAAAATGTGGTGCCCACCCCGCTTAGGGAAGCAATCCGCCGAAACATATAGCTGGTTCTTACCGACCAACTAGTTTTTATTATTGTAAAACAAAATTTAAAAAAACTGAATTTATGAAATCTAAATGTCCGGAGCAAGTTTCTTCGATTTCGATGAAACTTTATATTTTGATAAAGCATCGAAAGCTGAAAAGAAATGTACTGCTTTGGCCCCGATTGGCCGTCGGAAACGTGGCTATTACGAGCATTGTCGCCTAAAAGAAATCACGCGCTTACTGGTCTATGATTTGCCCATTATTTTATTATTTCGAGATAGCTATGGAAAGGCTAGCGTGCCAATAATTGACGAGGATCATATAAATAACAACAACAAAACAAAAAAACAAAAATTGATCGAGAAAGTAATGAAATACGCTTAATAGAATTTATTCCGGTAACAATACGCTATACGTAGATTGGTTTTGGGTACCAACGACCTCGCAGTATCGGTGATTAGCCGTCCGTCACTCATCAAGCGGGCACGGGCGGCAGCAGGGAAAACAGCTCCTAGCATCAGGGCGAGCCCGATACCGCGCCGTGCCTACCGTCGGATGTTCGGGACGCCGACGCCAACGGCGCGTCAACCGCCGCCGTCACAGCCGAGCCGGGGTTTATCGGCGGATTGGAAGAGGTTTCGTGCGCGCGATTCTCGTAGGTTCGCTCGGCCCACGGCACCTATCGATTCGTTTCGGACTGGAAGTGGAAAGTTTTCGGTGAAATTTCGAAGGCGTAACGCTCGTCGATGCTGCCGGCAGCACGTAGGACGTTCTATTCGTGGCGTTCACTTCGCAGAACACGAGAGAAAGAGAACGCTTTTGAACGTATCCATAATGTAGAAACGAGGGAGAGAGTAGCTGTTGTTAAGTCTCGCTAAATTTGCCTTTTGTCTTTTTTTTTTTAGGATATTACCTTACTGAAGTATATAAACCATTAACGTTAGAATACTACGTAAATTTCTAATAAAGATAGGCGAAAGTAATACGAATCGGTTGCATTGTTTTCTCTCGTTTGGAATTGTTTGATTGAAACAATTGATTCAGTTTCTATGCAAGAAAGCCAATTATCAGGGCAGGGCGGGATTATTGTAAGAAATAGGGATAACAAGATGCATTTTTGCTGCTCTGTTCCTGCGCATTGATGGCGTAAAAATTCAAATTATCATCATTCTCGCAAAAATATCTCCCGTTAACGGCTACCTTTTTTCCAAGTACAAATTCAAATTCTATTTAATAAGTTCCTCTAGCGCCAGAAAAGTCCAGGCCAGAAAGGTCGCAATTTTGGAGATAACTCGTTTTAACTTCATAAAACATCCTATTTCTCCGACGATAAAGAAGATTAGTATTGATAGAACCATTAATACATTAAAACATTTGGCTTAACCTCGCTTAAATACTACAATACACCAATATATTACATTTATTCCATGGAATAATAACAACTGATACGATTACATGGCAATTTACAAAGGAAACAAAAAAAAACAATAAAATCTTCCTATTAATAGCTATTAAAGCTAGTAGCTTTTTCAAACAGATACTGATAACGATTACACACAAAAAAGTAAGTCAATAACTCATAAAGAATAAATGAAATCGTTCATTATCATATTATCTTAGCTGCTGAATAAATAATGAAGGTTCAATTGTTTAATTAAACATGCTGGATACAAACGAAGAAAAAAAAAATACGTCCAATTATTTGATTATATGTACGCTAAAGCTAAATGCTTGTAATGAATATAATGGGAGAAAAAATATGAATTCTTTAGCTGGCCTAGGATAAAACGAATATATGGACGATTACGAAATTTGTTTTACTAAACACGCGTAATGATTAGAGAGGACAAAGGCGAATGATACTTTTTTTTCTGCAGAGACTAGAGAGACTCGTGTTTTTCCGACTCTCGGGGACACCGCCATTCTCATGAGGCGAACAGACTAGTCTGTGCAGAAAAAAAAAATTTCATGCGCTTTGTCCTCTCTAATCATTACGTGTGTTGTTGCAAAAAAAGGAATATTTCCACCTGCCTTTATTGTAACGATTGTAGAGAATAATAGAGATTCAAAAGTATCTTATCTCAACTCTTTATTTTAAAATTAAGATGTAATAGGACACCTCCCTAAAGTGATCGAAGAAAATTTGTGACGATATAAGTAAGTACCCTGGACCGAAGCCGTTGGTCCCCATTTTCTAAGATATGCGATATTCAAGGAACGTTATAGATCATTTTTAGATTGTTTAGACGTTGTCAGGACGTTATTGGCATTGGTTGTGCGTTGGATCTTTGAATTAAAGAGAGAGAACGATGAACAGTTCACCGGTATAGATCTTCGTTACACGAAGAAGATTATTGTTTAGCAGCACTTGTTTCTGGTTTACTTATTTTATAGAAAAACAAAAAAAAAAAACAACCTCAAATACACTATTTGAAAAGCTCCGCTGCAAGCGAAATGTTGAAACGGTACGTCCGCAGCCAGCGGTGCACCTACACCCATCGATCAGCTGTTTCTTGACATTCCTCTCGCTTGCACACAAACAGAGAAACAAGCCGCCGGTATGCATCAAAACAAAAACAAAACGTCCCAAACAACGCACACACGAACGAGAATCATCTGGGTGGCTCCATTTTACTTGCGATACGTCACCACCGTCACACACACACACACACTCGCAGACATGTAGAATCAAACGCGTGCTTTATAGTGTAGTAATATAATTGTAGAGTTCGTCGTGTATTCAGCACTCAATTCACTTTCCGTTATTCCGCGTATCATCCGTCTATTTCGATCTATCGTCGGTCGTGTCTCTCTTTTCGACCCGGGGGAGAAAGACAGAGAAAGAGAGATAGGCCAGTAAGCTTAGTTTTCTGTATAGTAATAGGGAAGCATGAGAAGTTGAGAAGTACGGAGAGTGCCGCCGGTACCTTCTTAAAAGAAATACCTGCATAAAACGGATTAATTGGGCAACAACAAACGTTGATTTTTTTGGAGAAAAGGTAATAAAGTAAACTAATAAATATTTACGAAGTTATATATTAAAACAAATGAATATATTCCTGGTACACGTAGATGTAGTAACAATGGATGAATACCACCAAGCAACTATTCTACAATTTTTTTTTGTACGTAATTTTCGTAATTAAGAGGAATATATCTTTTCTTAGCAATTCAATATTTTTCCACGCGAGCTTCTCCAGAAATCTTTGCTCGACCTAGGTCCCAACCAACAAAGATTATGAATAACAAATAATGCGAATGCATCCTGGCGTACGCCTTAGGCAGTTGGACATATAAAATTCTTCAAGTTAAAAACATTCAATAATAATACTCCATCTCTTTCTCGGACGTATTTCTGAACGCTTTCCGTCTATAAAGCGTCAATATTACGCGTAACATATAGACGTACACTGGCACAATTAAATTATTAAGGAAGCTGATCGTAATTTTAGCGGAACGACCTTGAGCGACCTCGACCGAATCGCTAAGTAAGCAGTAGTCGATTCAATTGAATCCGGTGCGGTTGGATCCGCACGCTTTTCGTTTTATTTTCGCGCTGATCGGGGTCGATGATTTTCTCGTATGTTTACAGATACATGCGTATCTGCACACGCCGATTCGACGTCTCGTCGTATCGGTACGGAATCTGGCGAAGGTAATCGCTCTAATGGTTTTCGATGCTCGAGTTTTCATCTGATACCGTCCCAAACAGGAAATACAACAAAATCTGCCAATGACGGGTTAATAATTGTTTTTTTCGATTTTCAAGGAACCACAGTAATTCTACTTTTAATCATGCTGGTGCTTCATTTAATGATTCTTTTGATCATTGATGATGATTTTATCAATGATCGATTGATTAAGAAAATCATTGAAGCCATTCGCTTCCGAAATGACAACATCACCGAAGATGATGCTTTTACCAAGTTTCTAAAGAAGTTCTTTACGTTAAAAGACTTTTTCTTCTCGTTTACTTTGAAAGTGGGAGCATAAGCAGAAATGTTTGGAGAATTATAGAAGAGACCTGATGGAATTCAGAACTGCGACATTTTTCAAATAGGTGTTGGCAGTTTGCACTTTAATGTTAAAAATTTCTAACCGGCTGGATACCTTTGCCCTTCCTTGTTTTTTTGGGACGTCGCGGCGTTTGATAAGCCTACCCTGTTTTTTCGAAAATGCTTCGAATCCTCATGAAGCCTTTGCGGTAGTGATAATTTTTTATTACTTCTAAATGATCAGTGGCAGACATCCTCTTCATAGCCAACTCTTTGTTTTTCTTTGGAGGTGTAACCTCTGTCATCTTATATGTATATGACGTCTAAATAGGTTATTTATATATTTATCAATGGTGCAAATAAATACCGATTGTTGAAGAGCCTTTCGGGTGGAATTATTTAACGACGAAGTTTAACAAATTCCAGTGTAGCCATCATTGATTTTTTTTAGCCTATTTCCTCTAGCAATTTTCTACTAAATTACTTAATACGGAATTATAGCTCGACTCACATAGATTTGACCCATATCCCACTTCAACATCTTACCGATGACCTAATCGTCGTATACACAGAACAGTAACGAGAGTTGTCCCGTTCAAGTCGGGGCAACGCTTTAAATCGTTGATCTTCGCTTCCTTTTCCCCTCTATTCCCCGTTCTACTCCCCTCTCCGCACTCTCCGCGCGACACCGTCAGCATATCTGATCCAATTCATAAAATCTGCTCCATTCACAAGTGAATTCCAAATATACACCCTATTAAAAGCGCCGAGAGGAGAACACAAGAATAAAACTTTTTCCGCTCGCACATAACGGACGGCGCCCGCCGCTACACGACGACGGTAGGCACATCAAAGCCGCGAGCCGATCGAGAAAAATAAAACCGACGGCACGATGGGCGAAAAGACGGAGAAGGAAGGAAAACTCATTCATCTCATCTCTTGTGTTTCTCGTCGTGCGAACATCACCTTTTTCAACGCGATTTAACATTCGTGTTTCTTTTTTCGAACGACTTCTTTCGTCTTCGATCTTATTGTGATGCTGCCTTGTCAGTAGGCGTTGATAATAAAAATAGTAGCTATTTCTTCCTAATCGGCGTATTTAGTTACGTATATGTATGTGACCATGATATGATCAGAGGGAAATATTTGATGATTTGATGATTACATGATAGAATTGCGTCATCTCCTAAAGCGTATTGCACCGGCATTAGATCTTATGCAATATGTACCGTATAGTTTATGTTGGAAGTTTCAAGGGCCTTTAAGATATTTTGAGATTAGTCCCTTTATTCTATTAGAAGCAAGGGCACTGGATATAGTCTAGTAAATGTGAATAGTAGTAGTCGTTTTTTTTAAGTCTCGTGCATATGTTACATTCATTTGCATATGTTAAATTTTTCTGAATTATTATTATATCTACATTATTCTTTTATCTGCTAAGTTTAATTTTTTTATTTCGCTGCGTTATTCCCTTTAACTTTTTTTATCTTATTTCCCTCCCTAATCCGATCTATTAGCTTCCTTTTCGCTTTTTCTTTTCTCTTTGTATTTTTTAGGTATCTATAACAAGGATTGGCGGCGCAACATACGGAGATTCGAGGTACCTGGAATCACCCCAACAACGAATCTGACGCGTCAGCAAAACCTGGACTGCTTGTGTTTAATAATCCCCTTTTTTTCTATGTAAATATTCAAGATTTTTTTAAGTATGATGGCGGCCCAACGGGGTGTATAAGCTTTTTTTCAAACTTTTTCCTTTTCAAACCTCAGAAGCCTTTTAGTGTGTAGGCTGTCTGCGTAAAGTGTTCTGCAGGAAATAAGTTTTTCTTTATTTTACATTAACAGTGCAAAAAAAAACATTTTTTTTAGTTTTTTTTTTAATAATAAAAACTCCAGGCACTCTTTTTGATATAATTTTTTTTAAAGACTGTTGGACCTCTGCATACCCTATCTGAGCGCTGTTCTGGTCGGAGGCGCAAGATGTATTAATTTTAGTTACAAAATAAATTTATATTGAAAAAAATATATCTTCTATATCGTAGAGGTCGCTCCGGGCGAATGAATGTGGACATATGTATATTCATACGTACATGCAAAAATAAAGTAATTTCCACGATATACTTAGGCAACAAGGCATGCGTTATAATTTTACAACGAAATCTTCGTAACGTTAATTATCTAATCTATTCGTAAGCATATATTCATACAGTAATGCGTGTTTTTCAACATATTTGTACGGCCCAAGTGCATTCCTAAAAATTACATTAAGTTGAAGACATTAACCAAATATTTACGGCTTAAAGTGTAAATCCTGAGCAATAAACAATAGTACCTCGTCGCAAGTAAACTAATCATATTTCCAGAAATATCTTTTACCTTGCCATTTCTGCAAAGACGGTATCGCAGAACGTTCCCATAGCACAGAGAACGTGTTCTCCACAGTGTGCCGCATGAGTTTTCAAGGATACGTATGTAAGACGTTTGCTCATGTATAATGCGAATTACCTGTTCTAACTTACGCGGTATATCTCTTCTACACCGTTCAAATAAGTTAAGTTTGCTCAACAGATTAGTTATTCGCTTCTACCTAGCCCAATACTGTTTATTGCTGCTTAAACCTTTAGAAGTACTAGAATATTTGCTACTTCGATAAAAGAGAATGCGGTTGTTGAGCGTAAAAACGATTCCGTGGCAGCTAAAGCTGGCAAGAAAGGTAAGGATATGGTTTCGAAGATCGTCAGAAAACAACGGATCAGACACTGTTGGGGAGCAGATAGATGTGCTTGCTTCATTTCTGTGAAGCAATTGATTAAATCATGTTTAATATTGACATTCATAATATTTAAAGAAAATACATGCAAACAAAAATCAGATGTTTTAACCCATGTTTGTGTTAAGGAAACTCCTTTATTTAAAAAAAAATTGTTTTTATTAAAGAAAAGGAATATATATATAACAAATTATCTTTGTTGAGGAAAATCTAAACAGCAAAACACGTACAGAATAGGCTATCTACGGAAGACAACGGTTCGTTCTTTAAGACGATAATATTAAAATACTTATCTTTACACTCCCATTAAAATTATACGAGACACATTAGATTTAATGAGTTAAACAAGGAACTGCATATAAGGATCTCGGTTTGATTCAATTATCCGAAACTTAAGTAGAAAAATCTATCTTTACGTTCGATTGATTGGAATTAGTGGATGATGTGCACGATTGCAATAAAAATACGAACGAGCTTCTTACTACGCGAAGAGCAAATTTATTGTTAAAAGCATCTATAGAATTTAATTTAGGCCGCGTAAAAAAAATCCATCAGTTGGCAAGTCCGCTTAAATCGGCGCGCGTTATCGCGGTTGAAAAATGTGAACAGCGTTTTGGCATTGGCCTGTTTTCGTTATCCGACCACGTACCGTACATTATTATTGCTAAATTATGAGAGCCCGCAGTTTATTTCAAAAGCCATGCGAGCTACATACAATATTTGCACAATATCAACGTTGCGATGTGAAACGTAGCACATTTAGCGGATCGAGTATTTCTTTTTACTCGAATAATAATATTTTCTCATCTACGCTATACTTCGTCATATATGTAATTGTAACGTGACAAAATACTGCCATCCTTTCATCAAATACCGCTCTTATATATTACAAAAGTACCAACCGTCATAAAACCATAACCCCTCACGCTGCGACCGAGATGTTGGAAAAAAGGGAGATCCTACCGTGTATTTGTAACTAACGTAAAATATCGGCTGCGAAAGGACCCGTTCTCCGTACCCTCTGCGGACCAACTGTGTGGAATTATGGTAATAAGCCTTGGTTCGTTTGGTGTACGCTGCATTTGGCCTCGTACACGGCAAAGTTGGCAATGCCTGGGTGGGTAGAGCCGGGAAGGGTCGGTCTCGGAACCCCGAACGCTTTTGTGTACGTATCCCCGACCCCCAAAAACGCTCACCGCCATTGCCATCGGTCGCGTCTTTATCCCGGACCTTTTCAAGACGCATCAGGTTAGTATTGGTCAGGATTTATCTTTTCCGTCAGCTTTGTACGACCTCAAGGTTAGCTTACGTATGATACTTTAAGTTAGAGAATTTACTTTATTTTTTTTTAATTCCGTTATTTTGCAACTATGAATATAAGGAGACGTATATCGTTATGACTATTTATTATTAATAAATCAAAGTAACAAAATTGACAAAACAATACGCATTGCATTATTGCAATTATTATATATATTATTATAATTATTACAATACAATATTATTGCAATTTGGGAAAAGATAAGTAATAGTCTAAGGCTGGGCACATAAATTTTAAAAAATCTGGTAGAAATGTTATGAAAATATCATCAATTTTGTTAACAGATACAATTAAATATTGAAAGCCATAAAAAGAGGTTTATTATTATAACTTTCTTCCATTACGACATAATTTATCTACTAAATTGCACCACCCCCCAAAGCGTGATATCTTAGCAAACTAAGTGGGCGAAATCTCACAGACCTACTAGACATTTTCAGTCTATTAACTGCTACGCGTAGCTTAATCGTAGTTCCATTTAATAACAAGCTCCGATAATTCGCAATTAATCTAGAAAAATCGATCTTTTTCTATTGTTATCTTTTGTTTCTCGCCTATCCTATTGTTGATTTTTTGTTTCTAATCAAATTGCCGTCCTTTCGTTGTTTACGAAAGGACGAGTATCATTTCTGGAAAGGATCTAACTAGTTCTACGCATACAAACTACCAGCTAAGATTTTCTACCTTTTCAACAATTTCTCTTCTCGGAACATAGACCGAAAATAAAACGGTTAAACCTGACGAGAAAGACGTAAAATAATTACGCCGTGTAAGGTTTAAGCTGGTGAATATTTAAAATATTTCCATCGCCCAAAACATAATATTTGTACGCGAGCTTCGAGAACCTCCAAAAAGATAGGGAAATGATAAGGCCGCGCGGCTAAAACGTTGGAAACATGTGGTTCACGTTGTGTATAGAAAGTTGGACCCCGCGCAAACGCATACGCTGAAGTAGCGAACAGAAAACCGGATCGCAGTAAGCCGAGCTCGACGTTGCGATGCTAGGCCTACTTTTCTCCGAAAAAGATCGTATTACGGCGTGATGTAGTATAATTTCATATGTTTAAAACTGAAATGTACGTTTTTGTATCCATAAATTTTCAGATTTATTATGTAAGAATTATTTTACCAACCAATTGATCGGTTGAAAATTCTCATTCTTCAATAACAAAATAAAGCCAAGCTAGTTAATAACTTCAATACGCCAAATGCCCTAAATCGAATAAGTTACCACGGTTAACTTTCTTGTTTTCAAACATAACGATTTGCTTAAATTTTTGCTGTTGTGTAGGGGTATCTAACAGTAATACGTTTTGAAGCGCAACTAGTACAAATATTGCGTTCATCTAACAATGTTGAATGAATACGTGAATATGCAATAGTTCGTGGTTTGTTGGGCGAATCAAGTAAGACCGTTTATACAAGAAAAAAAGAATACTTTTATATCATCGACAACGTGATCCATCACGGGAAATTTTAATATACGGTGCATTGATTAAATTTATCTTATCTTTATGTTAGGGATACCACATGCCGTGAGAGAGTACGTGTAGTACAGCTCAACAAAATTGGCAATGCAGGTAGAGAAAATTTTACATTCCTATAGTTTTCATTGCACTTTTATTTGTCTTTCTATCCCTTCTAGGATAAACTTTCATATTTTTGTTAGATCTAAAAATGAATAAACAATCTCATATTTTCGACAAAAGAAATAATTCTTTTGTCATAAAGGAATCATAGAATCCTCGAATAATATCCCTATTTTACATTTCAAAGTTATCCCTCATCCAACCTACAAGGAGAAAGAAAAGGGGACTAATACATGTCTTCCGCAGAATGATCAAATTTTATTTATTTATTTAAACATTTTCTTTCCTTGAAGCGCCTACATTTACTTATGTTAAAGGTTATATTTTTTTTGTCAGATCTCATCAGCACAGCTATCTTTGTCGACCTGTACAAATCGTTCCAGTATGAATTTCGTATCCTAGCTCGTATTACCCAACGTATACCCAATCAAGGGACTCTGCATGTAGCTTAAAGTGGTAACTGCATACGTTGGCGTAATGAAGCGGTACTTTCGGGAAGGGCCTGCGTCGTAATAATGTCTGAGCTCGCAGCGCAAGATCCGATAGCACGAGGGGAAACGGCGCGCTATTCAGGAGCCCGCTTAAATTTTCCTCGAGTTTTAAACCCCCTGTGACCCCTAAGGGGCTCTTCCGCCTGGCTCTCCGTGTTCGCTAGATACGACGCGATCCCTATCATATGACGAAAAGGAGCAGATACAATTCCGCAAGGGTTCTATTTTTTTAGAATTGCTAAATTATAGGAAAAGGATGAGAGGGACTTGGCGCATTATAGATAACTTCTACAGTGCTTCGCGTCAGGAAAGTTGCTGTTCTTAAAAGTTAAACTTACGATGAGAAAAAAAATCTCTTTTTAATTCTATTCTTTCTAATTCCTGGTTAAAGAAAGAGGTTCCATCAAGTTAATAAATGATTCTTTTAAACGAACGCTTAGAGTTTGAGTACAATATGCAAGTTAGCAAAGTAACCAAGACGAAGTTCATCATCGTTGTGTGAAATGTTTACCGGACGAATGGTAAGATGGCTTCATTTGCTATTATCTAGTTGCCGATTAACTTAATTTCTTAACGAAACAGATACTGTCAATACGATATTTTACGTGTAAAATTTGTTTACTTGTGGTGCATCAACAAAAAGGCACAGTAGTAACTACTACCTCGAAGGACACTACTACGGTTACGCACCTCTCCCTCTTAAACGATTTTTTTTGCCTCATGCTTATATATAAACAAGCAAACATTATGATATATAGCAGAATACTAATGTCATTGTATACATATAAGCGTATACATTGTCGCGTCATATTCATGCTGGTAGATATCGTACACATGTACATACGTATGTATGTATGTGGTGGCAATCGATTGTACGTTGCATAAATAATAAATGGGCTAAAATGCAACGTCCATTAATGAAACTAGCCGGTATAAAAGCGATCTACAGGTGTTGAACGAAGGCAAACACCTGCTTCTTACGCCATCCAAGAACAATAACGCTTGTATAACAAGTAGTATTTTCTACCGTACTAGTCGCGTCAACGTTTAATTTTCTTTTAACAGTTATTAAAATATAAGCCAGAATCGGAAGCAAGATAGAAATATAGGAAAAATTGTCATAAATACAAAAAAAAAACATACTTTATTCGATCGTTTACGACGGCGATCGTTTACATTATTTAAAATTGATTTGATCTTCATTCACAAAGAATCACGCCTCTCGGAAATTGAAGGACATCTAAACGAAGGCCCAAACGTGTAAACTAACAGGGTTAATTGGTCTTAATTCCAGCAACATACTTCATTCGTTGGATAGAACGGACAGGCTGCTATTAAGCTTTAAAATTCGCCAAGGGAGAGACGCGACAGCTTGCAATCGACGCCAGAAGCTGCTTTAAGTGCTACGGCTTAACGTACAACATATGCCCCTATTGACTTGGTCATTTTCGTGCGTTATACTCGGATGCAGTTTATTTTTGTCCACTCTCAACTAACGTCGGATTAAAAAAGCCTCCCTCCATATACTTAAATATTGATTGTAAGATTCTTTTCGTAAAAGTGATTTTGTGTGGAATGGCCCAGAGAAAATGACCTTTCCCTGAAGTTCGTAAACGACAAAGTTAATATTTGTTAATTTACATCCAGAAAATTAATTTAATTGTTTTTTTTTAATGCAACCTATCCGAAGGAGTCGTCTACATACGAGCGGATAAAAAATAAAATATATTTTTGCATTGAAGGTATAATAATGTTCTTGTATTCAACTACCTTGGCCATTAGAGGTGTTCCAACCTTCGGTAGGGATTTTTAACAATATTGACAAAGGATATCGTCAACAAAACGTTAATTTGACGTGTGTATATCTTTTATTTGCCTTCTAAAAGTTAATTCGTTCACGCAAAAAAAATTACTTCACAAAACGCATTCGAAAACAGGTTTCTAGTAATCGCTAACGTGACTATACGGATACTCTCTGCAAATGATTTCAGTGACTTCTCATCGAAGAATTTCCCAAGAAGCTCACGCGCAGAACATAACGTCACGGCACGGTTATAGTTCTAGGGAAAACCGCTTGGAGAACACCTTGAAAAACGCTCACGTTAGCGATATTTACAGGCTATAGAGACGGCCAACAAGTAATTCCACTCCGTCAGTTGCTAATTTCTAGACGTGACTACATATGCACGATGTCCGAGACCAAAAAGCGATTTCAGCTGTACAGAATGCTTTCGCGTCTGTTCCGCACATCGTACATGTGTTTCTGATTTGGGCAATGCTTGAATGCTAATGATTCGATTTAGATGGAATTAAGCGACGGACAGATGGTTTTTTCGGCTAATTCTTTCTTGTACAGTCTCTATCCATGTATCATATAACTTTATTTTCCGTGTTTACTTTAATACTTATGGTCGTTCGGTCGCCAGCAGGCTGTATTAGAAATTTATGTTCTTTCACGCAAAATCGATTTGTTTGATTCGATCACTGTGTTGTTTCGTAACGTAATGCTTTGTTAAAATTGGTAATCCTCTTCTCTAAATTTGATAAATTTAGGCCGTATCAAAAGTGTAGGACCACGTTAAATCCGTTTTTAACGTTAGAAACGTTAAACGAAGCGAATATTTTGGCTGGATGACATCCCAGAAGGATGATGCCGTTCTAAAAAGGTCAAATAAAAGCTTACATTTATTATCGACGACTACTTCAAAATAACCAAGTTTTTACAACAAAAATTAGCAACAAAAGGATTATGGATGGCTGAATAAATTTGTAGCCAAATCATTTAAAACATGATCGCTTGAAAAAATAATTTTTCCGCATTAGAAGAAGTTATAAATAATATATTAGCCAATCATGCAAAAAGTTCTTTACAAGCTCCCCATTTATTAAAAAAGTATGATTTTGAATGTAAGATATTTTCTAAAATATCTGTATATGTATAAACCCAAAGGCTGAAACAAAAAAAAAAAAAAACAATTCAAAGGTATATACGATTCAATTTCATCACTACGAACTCTATTATTTAGGAAAACGGGCTGTATACACGTTAATAAAGTCTGCACTATACAATAGCAGATTATGTATTATTGCAGGTATTTAGATACTGGGCGATTATACAACGTCCACTCGAAAATTCGAAAAGCTTAGCCGGCCCGAGAGAATCGAAAAACGGTTCGAACCCGGTATACAGCCGCTCTATTGTATGTAGTAATAAAGCAGTCGAAGCAGGCCGGGGGCAGACAACACGCAGCGCCGAGCAGGCAACACAATCGCGTTCGAAACTGGGCGAAGAGAAATAGCGAACCGCTGACGTCACGCGGTTAGGCCACGCCTCCGGTCACAGCTAACTGATAAAACATGACACATCAAAATCGCTCTGTGTGTGTGTTGGATACAGTGGCGGCGGTTGGTTGACTTCTAAATATTAATTACGTTATCTACGTACAATGTACGCGATTGATTCATCGTCAGGCATTTTGCTAGGTTAGCCACCGATGCTGCAAACACAGCGCAATTTAAATGTATATTCCTATTACGTTTGCATTATTTATAAACAATTTTGAAAATGCGATACAAAAGTATCGGTAATTCCGCACCACCCAAGCTTAATTAATTAATTAATCCGCAACGGCCGTTTCGAGCATACGAATGATCTCCATTCTCAAAGGTAGCCGCGAAAACCTATGCAATATAAATAAATTTGTAGAAATATTCGTAAGAGAAAAAAATCGGTAGTATGCAAGAAATTACATTTAATCTATTACAACGAAGAAGAAAAATCATCATTTGGTCATACTGGAAAATACGAATATAAACGATATCACGAGTCGCCAATGATTGCCATTGCTGTATAACGAATGGCACGTACTGTGGCAGAGTTAGCCAGAGTAAGCAAGTAAAATAAGCAAGGACTGTCTGTTCGTAAATACTATACGAGGATCACGAATAAATAACCTTCTTCGATCTATCTGGTAAAATTCCTTTTATAACTAAATAATTCTCCCAGTTTCGTATTGAATTTAAACGTCATTGATTTACTTTGTTATAATTTCGTGGTAATTTTCCACGAAGCCGATTTTGAAATTTCTTTCATTTTAAGGGAGTAACTTTTGGAAGAATAGAAAAAATTAATTCGAACTTTAGTAGCACTAATTAATATTCAATAAAGAAACCCCCTCCGCCCATAAAAAAAAAAAAAAACGTTCGATATCCCGGCACCATGAACCGCGAACCAAAACAAGAAACGAAAATGGTTCTCAGAACGCTTCTCTCCTACATCATCATGCAAAAATTTTGTCCGTCTCCGCGTAAATATACAGTAATCACCTGTTTGGCTTTGGCTTTTGGCGATAATGCATAAAACACGCTACGTAAGTGCGAGGAGCTGCTTGTATTGGTGTGCGTGTAAGTAGTGTGTGAGTGTACAGTAGTAAACTTACCGATCACGATCCGCGTTGACAATTGCTCTCACAATCGGACGGCTATCCGATGGGTCGATATGGATCTTGTGTCGCGAGCACACTTTGCCTCGTTCGCACGGTTCGTTCCGTAAAAAAAGCTGTAAGCAGATAACCAGACGTTCGGAATCGTGTGGTGGCCCCTCTTATCGTAATAAACAAGTTATCGATGTCGGGTGATCGCATGTTACATGGTATCGGGGGGCCATCTCGTGAGCAACGGTTAAATTGACTCGGCGTAAACCGAAAAATGCTGCAGTAGAAATTTGCACTACGACCCTCTTTATTCCAATATCGGGCCTTCATCTTTTAAATATTTAACTGTAATTTAAAATTTAAATAACGGATAGAAAACATATGACCTTGCCTTGAATATTCGACGATTTCTATTGTTGTGGATACCGGGTAGCCATGCCCTTTATTATATTTTCAAAATATTTAAAATATGGTTAGAAATAGTGACGTAGTTGTTTCATCGAACAAGCCTCAAAATTAAATTAGAAATTCAAAAAAAAAGTACTGATATATGGATGTTCCGTTTAAAACGTGTTCATTGCGACATGCTGCGGAATTCTTCTAGAATATACTAGCATTCAAAAGTATTTGGGCTTAGGCAGGTATTGATAGCAAAATGTGATAATATTAATTTTTATGCACATCTACGCATACATTAATAAAAATATGTATACTAAATAAATGAGAAAACTGAAACGTTTAATTAAAATTTTGTTTTTATCCGAGCATTCTCGCAATAAATTTTGCCAGAATTTCTTGCGTTATTAAGGTCCAACTTCATTGCAATTGTGCACATGTCAGTAGCCCATTTCGGTCCTTCCCGATCAAATTCTTCCCATAGTAACTCGATCGGATTCAAGTTGAGGCTCCGAGGAGGCCATTCCCTGATTTTAAAAGTTCCTTCCTCTTCTAATTGGCGTATATGATCTTTACATAATTTGGAGGAATGTTTTGGGTCATTATCTTGCTGGAAGATAAAATTTTGACCCAAATGTCGAATTTCGGGGGCTATTGCGTGGTTCTACAAGTTTTCAGGGTAGCCTTCTTTTTTTTAATATACCGTCAATTTTGACAATGTCCCCTACATTGGTACTAGCAAAATAGCTCTGAACGATGATAGAACTTCCTCCATGTTTCACGGTTGCAGCAATACACTCTTCTCTGGCACTTTCATCCACGGCTCTCTTTACGGATATTGGTCTTCGGGTCCCTAACAATTCAAATTTGGACTCATCCGTGTCTGGAACAATGTTGGTGTCCACAAGCTGATTTACATCGCTCTTAGTTGTTTCGTTTGCGTAGTAGTGGCTTCTTGTAAGTAACGTTTGACTGTAAAAACGCTGACTAGTTTTGGGCGACCAACATTTAATTTTTTAATTTTCCGTTTTACGTCTATTTAACTTTTGAACGGTAGTGCAGTACTTTTAGATAAAAAAAAAAAAACAGTTAATCCCAACATCAGGAAAGAAAAAAGGATTTCAAACAAATACGTTTCGAAACTATCCGCTCTTTTTAAATAGAAAACGCATCTTTAAAATTTGTTATTCGTACCTATAGTTCCCCTACCAACATAACTAAACGGCGGTCTTTTCAAGTTTTCAGATGCTTAATTAGTTTTATCGTCTAAATCCATTCAAATGCACTGAATAAAGTCCATACGATCACTAAAATAACGCTGCGTATCAGAAATTAATTTATTTTGCTAAGGTAAAAAAAATATAAAAAACAGCTACTATGAATTTAGGCACTTAACGGCGTGGTTATAACATTTACAAATGCATTAACCTCATTTGCACTCATTTCACCACACATGATAATTACGAGAAATCGACTTAAAATAAAAACGAAACGAACGTTCATCTACTCATGTCGATCCATTAAATATTTTATTGCTTCAAAATTAACGATTCATCGTTCACAGATAAGCCATAAGAGGTAACAGACTCGTTTACATAACATCCTAGGAATGACTGGGCGACTTTTTATGTAATAACAATTCATTTCCCATTAATAATTGATGAAGTACTTCCGAATAGTCGTTCTAAAGCATTAATCGTACAGCATCATGAGTGAAAGTACTGTAATTCGCGTCGGCTCGCGAAAAAGCGAATTGGCTTTAATTCAAACGAGACATGTTATTTCTTTGCTTAAGAATGTTCATCACGATAAGGAATTCGAAATAGTTACGATGAGTACGATGGGGGACAAAATTCTCGACATTCCGCTACCCAAAATCGGCGAGAAGTCTTTATTTACCAAGGAATTAGAAGCTGCTTTGGCTACTGGTGGTGTAGATTTTGTTGTACATTCCTTAAAAGATCTTCCGACGGTTTTACCTGAAAATATGGCGATTGGAGTCGTATTGGAAAGAGAAGATCCAAGAGACGCTTTGGTTTTGCATGAGAAATATAAAGATTGTAATTTAGATTCATTGCCTAAGGGCAGCGTAATTGGAACATCAAGTTTACGGAGAGCTGCACAACTTCACCGCTACTATCCGCATTTGAAGGTTGAAAATATTCGAGGAAACTTGAATACACGGTTAAGAAAGTTGGATGAGTTAAACAATTATAAAGGGATAATTTTAGCTACGGCTGGTTTGCAACGAATGGGATGGCAGGATCGGATATCCAAAATAATCGATGATGAAGAGTTATTGTATGCTGTCGGACAAGGGGCCATAGCAGTGGAATGTCGCGAGAAAGATGAAAATACAATCTCATTATTGAAACCGCTTTACGATATTCAAACTGCAATTCGTGTAGTAGCTGAAAGAACGTTTTTAAAGACGTTGGGTGGAGGTTGCAGTGCGCCTGTAGCTGTTAAAACTAATTTATCAAATATAAAAGGTGCTAAACATAAACTAGAAATGGTAGGGGCAGTATGGTCCTTAGATGGAAAAGATGAATTAAGAAAGATGATTGAATGCGAGATGGATATTGTGACGAGCAAATGTTCTGTGTGCCCTTACAAAAATTGCGTCTCTAATGGTACTAAATACACCGAAAATAGTGATATCGAATGTTTAGATGCTTGTAAGATGCGAAGTGTCAAGGTGACTATCGAAAATGAAATTAACAAATCACTTGAAAACAAAGAAAACGACGATGCAGATCCCCCAAACAAACGAATTAAATTGGACGATGAAGGATGCCCAATAAAATTACCTATTGGTGCTGATTTCATGGGTAAATGCCCTTTTTTAGAAAGCCATGATATAGACACAGACGTTCCTATAAGAGTAGACTTTGGCGAAGGCACAAAATATATCGATAAATGCCCTTTTAGGCATGAGGAGTCCATGATGCATGAGGATGAAATAAAATTTGATAAAAACAATGCAGATCTGTTCTGCGGTTTAGTGCCAAACCCAGATATATCAATAGAGGTCTTCAAACAGGCCGAAAAGTTGGGTAGAGACCTAGCAAATGAGTTAATTAATAAAGGTGCTAAAGATATCATGACAAAAGCTCAGAATATCATTAAGGCTTGTTGAGTTGAATAGTGTAAATGTGGTATTGCATAACTACAGGAAGATCTTTATAGAAAAAGAACAATTATAATATATGATATATATTTTATTATTGTGTAGATTGTATGTTATTACAAAAGTTTGATTAATAAATGTGTCGGTTTTATTTGTTTATTGTGGGGGTTTGATTGTAGTATTAGAAAGGAATAACAGTCGCTTAAATCAAAGGAGTTAGAGAATAAGTAGTACATAATACTTTTCCAACAAATGTATTGAAGTTTTCTTGTTTATTGCACAGTACGCTACTTTAACAAAGAGAAGAAATAAAAGCACGTATAAAATAATCTATATAAAAAATAGTTAAAACTAATTACATTGTAAGTAATAAATCAATATTACTGAGGTAGAACTCATTTTACATAAATATAAAGTTGTAATACGTTATTTTACCACATACAGTTATAACCTGATCTAATGCTGCAACATTGTTCTTTATCATTATAATTCTAAAGACATGCACTAACAGGATTAAAGCCTGACTAAAAAAAAAAAAAGACGCGCAAAATGAGCATGATATTCGATTGAAATTCACATCTAACATTTACAATTCCTTCTTTTCATTAAATGGCACTTGAATATCCACTTGAATCGTTGCTTTCTTCCGTTCTTTAGCTTTCTTTGTTGTTAGTAAATGTAAGCCACCCAAGTATAAGATTACTCCTATTATAGCACCAGCATGATATATTGAGTTATAATAGTGGATAACCTTCTCAATGGAAAGTAAATGAAATGCTATACCGAGATAAGAAAAACCAGCCATTTTGAAGTACCAAAATATCCATTCCCAGAGTTTCAGGTGCTAGAAAAATAATGCAAAATAGGCAGTGCTTTTTACTTCTTTTAATAATGCTTAATACCTTTCCTTTATAGTCTTTAAGTATCAATTTCACCCAAACATCTTCAATTAAAAGATATAAAGGTGCACATCCAATGCAAACATAATAACCAATGTACATCCCATGCCAAGCAGCTGATACCAGCATAGTTACAAAGGTACGATATTTCTTGCTAGGGAAACGCTTGTAAATATTAACAGCTAACCAGTATTGTACACATATATTCCAATGTTTCATCCCTTCCCTGAATGTTGTGCAGAAATCCGAGCCATAGGGACTGACGTTACGTATTGTTTCAAAGTTTAATGCTTGATGCTGCACTTTCGTTGGGTTTTCAGTTCTAAAATACAATACAATTCAGCAACTACAATAATTTAGCTAAATCTAGCTTACAATTCCTTCAATTTCCGGAAATTTTTTGATGGACCCAATCCTGGCTGCGGGATTGTAAATTCTGGATATGCCCCCAAGCCTGCCATAGTGCAAACACATTCCGATAAGACTATTCCTATATAAATTCGCATACGAAACATGAAGAATGTTGGCCAGATATACCAAAATCTATACAACCATGACCGCTCAATATCAAATTCTTCTGTAAGAGCATACTGGAAAATATCAAGTACATCATAAAGACAATACCTTTCATTTCGGAGACAAATTTACCGAAAATGGCCATATACTCGTACTCAGAAGAAATAATATTGCATATATGGGAACATAAATGATTTTCTGTATAGTAGCATCTTTCCAAGGTGAGTATTCGGCAAATGGTAACTCCAAATAATCCCTGAATGTTCTATATCGATAATATGGTCCTAATAATAAATAAGATTTCAACGTACATACAAAACACATAAAAATCAGAAATCCCATTTTACCTGTTAGTATGCCAATATAATTAAATGTGTAATGAAAAATATCAAGTAAACTCGGATTAATATAATTCGTTTCATCTTCTAATTTTTCTTCATCTGTTTTGTGAGAGGAATCACGTTTTTTCTTCAGCTGATAGGAACTATTTACTTCGAAAGCTAAACCAATCAGTTTTAATGTCATTATCATTTGTACCAGGTTTGTATGTGCTGGTGGATATGGTATTCCAAAATATATCGTGGATCGGAAGAAGAATAAATACAAAAATGAAAATGTAAAGCTGACAAGATGGCATTGCCTGCAAGCAAAATATATTTTTCTCCTTGCTTTAAAACATTTACACAAAAAAATTACCTCTTATTCACCAATAAGATTATAACTGCATTTATGAGATACGTAACCAGTGAATGTATGATATGCACACCGGATACAACTAAAATCACCAACAAACCGGCAGCCGTACCCAGCCATTTCTTCTGTTCTATACTTTTGATCTGTCGATAGAAATATCCTAATCCTATGCAGGAGAATAATAGAGAGAGGTAAACAATATCATCGTAAGTCATGTTCAGTCTGTTAGGCTTGTACTATTTGAATTGGGCATCAACTATTTACAATTAAACTTGGAGTCTAAAGTTCAGCTATGTCTACCGCATAATCATTCTATTTAGGAAAAATTCATTGTCTTTTCAATTAGTATTCTTGTTTCCGAGTTGAAAAGTATCAAGTATCAAGGAGATGCAGTATGCAGTTGCAGACATAAATCACTTTGTCACAATTACGAAAAGAAATCACGGTCACATTTAAATACTTCACCTATTTATTCCGATGATTTCAATTAATCTCTCGCAATTACCCCGAGATACACTCATCCAACGACGCATTTTATTTAATAGTAGTTGAAATCGATTAAAATACTTAAAAGTAACGGGGATTGGGTCACAATTTCCCAGATCACAAATCATATACGTTACTTCTTCCAGGTTCCAAGATACGTAAGATGCCAAATAAATAAAAACAATTCAAATGAGTTTACGATTTATGGGTTAATATTGTAGTTTATTAGATTTTTAATTGAATAATTACCAAATTATCTAATTATTATTTAACGTGTTAGAATTTAAATATCTTTCAAGTTTTTTTGAAATTAAATGTGACAGCTATTTTTTCTTTTTGCTTGATACAGGTTATGCCAAGTTATTTACAACAATTTACAAAGGAACATTTCTGATAGACTGAAGATATAAAACAGAAAAATAAAACGATGAGCACGAGAGAGAAGTTAAAAAATATGTTTAAGAAGCCCAAAGATCGCGGAAACAGTGAGTCACATTCTCATTTTACTACTTAAATAGGATTGAATATAACATTTTCTAAATTAGATCAACTCAAAATAAAAGAATTCATATTCACGGATGAAATGCAAAGAGAAATAAGCAGTAGTTCACCTATAGAGGTGCGAGTTAGAGCTCTTAAAGAATTGTGCAAGATAGTTATGGAGAATCGTCTAGATCAAGTAAGTTACTTAATTCCGGAGATAGGCAAGATAGGAGAGATGTTTCTTTTTTACAACGACTGGACAAATATGTGTTCGTCTCATTAGTAAGAGTTTGTGTTGCATACTGGTTTTTATGAGTCCTTCTAGTCGCTACAGATAAATAGTCACTTTCCCTATCTTGCCAAACGTTACCTACTGTCTTTTGTTTTTTCAAAAATTATCCTTTCTTCTAACTTTTAAACAGGAAATTATTGGAAAATTATTTTATCACACACAAGATTTACTTACAAATCAACCTGACGATGTGAGGCGGCTGGCCTTCGTTTTCTTACAGCACTTAGCCAAGGGGCAACGGGAAAAGATGGATTTAACGAGGACGAATATATTTAAAATCACCAAGGAGCATGTTGGAGATATTTCTGAACGATTTGATTTATTACAGGCTTTAACAGATAATGGAAAAGACATTAGAAACCTGGAATTCGAGGTATACCGTTAGGAAATTTTTATTTCACATAGGAATCAACATTCTCTTTGATTAGGTGGCACATTTTTTACTTGGATGGTTACCCGATATTTCTAATGCCGGCATTATTGATAAATACTTATGTTTATTAGATACAATGATTAAGTATAATGCTGGGTATATCGAAGAAGATGTTATTACTGGATTGGTCAGACATATCTCTGTTATATGTTGTAACTCACAAGAATCTGAAATAAGAGAGTGCTTGAAGATATTTGAAACAATCGTAGCTTATAGCAACCTATTGCCTGATTTCC
Organism: Oryctes rhinoceros; assembly: GCA_020654165.1. Lineage (NCBI taxonomy): Eukaryota > Metazoa > Arthropoda > Insecta > Coleoptera > Scarabaeidae > Oryctes > Oryctes rhinoceros. The sequence goes on along the minus strand of JAIOKQ010000548.1, from coordinate 490,637 downwards.
TACCTTTGTTTGTGGCAACTTTGTGCAGAACAGTAACAATTGAAGCACATTGTGAATCGAGTTGGAATGTAAGATTTCCTATACATTATCTTGTTGGTTTTATGTACGTAGTTTCTTTTAGATCATGCGAAAATTGTTAGGAACCCACATGGGGCATTCATCATTATTAACAATGTGCAGTATACTACGACAGGAGTCTCTTAAGAATGATATCAATCTATTACGTGGAGCAATATTTTACATTGGTATGGCCTTGTGGGGTAAGCAACCGTTAACAAATTTGAAGTGCTCAGTTTGTGCCATTTTACCATCCATATATCAGGTAAAAATATCGATAAAACTTTGTATAGACAAGTTTCTCATTAAATACTTTTCCATAGGCAGTACAGTATTTTCACCCAGTTGTGAGTTTCGAAGTTATGATGTGTATGAGTTTATTGATTAGTAAATATGGAACTGATTTACAAGATGCAGCTTGGGACACAATTTTGAATATCTTATCGGTTATTGCCGAGCAAGTTGGTACGTTAAATAAAGACACTTCAAAGCTTTAATAGATGGAAAAAAAATTAATGTATATAACTTACAGAGAGTGATCCGAAACGTGTCCCAAATCCACAAACTAAGGCGAATCTACATGAAACCTTTACAATTATAGAAAATTTTATAGCCACAGGCCCATTTAATGGCTCTACTGATAGGTTCTATGAAATCATTGGAGAATGCTCAAAGTCCCGCACAGAAAAGTCTGTTTTTGGATTGATAGCTCACCTGTCGGAAAGCATCAAACCAATACATCATTCGTGGTTGAACAATTTATATAACCTTTTGCAAAGGTACTTCAAACAAGAAATCAGGACCAATATTCGAATAAAAGTTTTGAAAGTATTAGAAAATGTTGTTGATTCCAATAGGTATATTATCAAAATCTGTCTAACAGCCATTTTTGATATTTTATTGTCTTTTTGCCTCTCAGGATGGAATACGAAGACGAACTTATTGATAGGATTGTTATACATTTCTTGTCACATGTTGTAAGTGATCCGGACATAGTAGTTCGCTCCTGTTCTGCGGAGTTATTAATCAAGTTATGCAAGGAGTGTGAATCTAAACGATGTCCAGAAATGTTAGAGATCCTTGAAAAGGTAAGCATATTATTACTATTATGTTGGAAGCACAATTAACTGTTGTAGCTATTGATTCGACCATTCGATACCCATTATGACAACCAACCAATCAGTGATGTTGAAATCTTCGATGTCAAGACGGTAGTGATAGGTTTAATCGAAATATTCACATACAAGATACATAAACTACCATCAAGTCATGCAGTGAAAATCTACAAGATGCTCGTCAAATTTCTTGAACTGCATTACAGCAAGCCTAAATTATTCGAGAACTGTAATCAATTACGGTATAAGGTGTGTTCTATGTACACAACATAAAATTGCAACTAATGATTTCGATTTTGTAGATTTTCGATTGTTTCTTGAACATGAGAGCTGATTCCTTGTACCATCTAGGCTGCCTAGGCACTAACGGCGATATAAAGTACAGTTCCTACCTTTGCGTGACGTACTCTAACGATAAAGGGCCGATGGCGTCACCGCCGCCTGTATCTCCCGCTGTGCAGTGTTACGTTACCTATGTATCTGTTAAATACGCATTTAAAATGTTTATTACGTGCTTGAAAATAGAAAAAGGTCAGTAAAGCCTGGTTTGTATGATGCATCATTTCAAACAAATTTGAAACAAGTTTATTTTTCGGGTGAAAATGTTGCTTATCAAATTTCTGAAATATAAAATTTTGTAAAACAAAAAATTGTTACCGCTCCCGTCATATAAGCCAAAACGAATTTTTGAACTAATTAAGAAATTGAATGCGACAGCTCCTACATAACGTTGGAGTTGATCGGCTGATTTATATGATGCATAATTCTGGGCAGAATTATGCGTCGCCAGAATTGCGCAACCCTAAGAGATAATTGTCGGCTAGTGACTATTAGTTTTTAACTAGAAGAATCAATAAGCAATGAGAGACTATGAACACACTTGTTTTAGACTGGGATGTCCTGAATCACGTTTTAACAGAACTTCCAAACGTTTTGCGCAATAAAAGTTTGATATTGACTAAGCAGGGTAATCCCGACATGCATTTAATAGTTGATGCACTATCTACAATGGTAAATTCTAATTATTTATTATAATTCCTTAAATGTTTCAATTGTTTTACTTCCAGATAACTGACAAGGCTCTCCCGGACTCAATACAGATCAATAAATCTCAATACAACTCCGCCATACTGTCAGTACTGGCAAATTTGGCATCGTACCATGCTTACCTAAATCAGCCAGCCCAACAAGAGATGATCAGTTGCTTGTACAAGTACCTGAGTTTTCAGTGTGCTAGATTATGCATCACGGCACTAACGATCTGCACTTTAGAAATGAGGGAGGTTATGGTAAAGATGCTGCCACAGGTCCTTCTTAGTTTGTCAAAGATTTCTGCCACTGATAGGATAGCAATACCTGTATTGGAGTTCTTGTCCAGTAATATAGATTCAATTAAACGATAAAATACCTCAACGTTGTCTGCTGCTTTCTTTTATAGCTTTGACAGTGTTGCCGATGGTTTTCGCCAACTTTGTGGCTGATCAGTACATGGCAGTGTTCGCAATCTCCTTACCGTACACAAATCCATTCAAATATAACCATTACATCGTATCACTCGCGCATCATGTCATATCCGTTTGGTTCTTGAAATGTCGATTGCCATTTCGAAAAGATTTCGTTAGGTTCATCACAAACGTAAGCTAAGATTTGCCACCTCCTAAAAATATAACCGAAACTGATTGTGAAAAGTGTTTTAGAGCTTACAAACAAACGCCCTCACACCGTTTGGAGAAACAGCATACATTAAATCGGCCGATTTGAATAAATTAAATCAAGACAGCTCTGACAGAAAGCGCAGCTCCAGTCTGACGGAGCAGGGATCCAGGAGACCGACTAGAACACGATTGGCTGATGTTAAGCCGATATTAGATTTTAAAATTACCAATGATAAGTCTACCGCAACATTTTATGAGGAACTGACGGAAACATGCATTGATTTAATGGCGCGATATGCATTTTCACCTTGTAGTGCTGTGCCTAGAAGGTGAGTTGTAACTATAAAACTGAGAATATTTGATAATATTTAAATTTAAAAGATGATTTGCTGCCAGGATAATTGCATGTTATCTCATTTAAAATGTCGATTTTTTAAAGTTGTACATTACAATATCTTAAAGGCTGCACATTAAAATCACTTCCTTTAAATCATTTTAGATTACCAACAACAGAATTTTTACTAAGCGGTGGTCAATCCATGACTTGGTTGCTGGGCAACAAGCTCATCACGATCACAACCAGCGGTTGCTCCCAGAAAGCTTTGAAATTCGGCCTTTGCGATAAATGTTACACATCATGCAAAATCGACGGGCGAACACCTGACGATGCAAAACTGAAGACCGTGCGTAGTAGCAGTACTGAAAAAGAAAAAGATGACTCCAGCAATCGAGTAACCAGGCAAAATTCTGGAGATAAATCTAATACTAACACATCCACAAGTAGTCCTATTGATGAATCTAAGAAGCTAGGAGATAAATTGGAACAATTGCCATCAAAATTGCAGCAACTGAGTGTCAGGGAGACTAATATCAATGAAAAATTGCATTGTGCTTGTTGGTGTCAGGGTTGGGCTGAGATTTATATCCGAAGACCAACTGGTAAGGTTATAGTCGTTTTCTTTTTATTGCTATGATTAAATATTATTGCTGCTTTAGGTGACATGTCTTGGGTGATGAGAATCCAAAACCAGATTTCCTACCAATACTCCATGCACGAATTTCCACTAAACGAGATTTCAATACTGTTCACGCCATCTCTACACCATACGTCTAGCGATAGCATAAGCTTTGACAAAGAATTTGCACGTCATCAAAGCCATTCCAGTCAAGAAGAAGAATATAGCACTACAACTGTTCCCATAAGTATTCCAGGTAATTCCAAAATATGACATTTTTCTAAACTATCGCTAAAACAACGATTGAAACTAAAGGTTCTCCAAACAAGCATTCGCCATCTCGGCAAAGCTCAAGAGACAGCATAGATGAAGACCTTGACAACATCTACGAAGATGGTACTAAGTCCAGAAATCCTGTGCGTAGATCGAACTCAAGCCCAGAGATGTCTGCTAATTGGAAAAATCCTTTCTTTCAACAGAAGCAAGAACGTGACGAGCTTAGGGTGCAAGATGATGAATGCGTTAAGAAGATGAAGAAGGATATGAGAGTTAGTTGTGAGGCTATACCTGAAGAAATAGCCGGGATGGGTTGGTAAAATAACAGATAAAAGGTACTTATAATACCGTTAAACTGTTTAGGTACAACTCCACCTACTGAGTCAACGCATCAAACGCATCCATCGCTTTTAAGTTCTTTAAGTTTCCCGGGTACAACGCCGCCTTCTCAAGATCCGGTACTGAAGAATTATCAAACAGTGCCACCCTCACCAAATGTCAATCAGGTTACGTCTCCGTTGGCTGTGCATAGTGGAGTGTATGGAACTCGATCTGGAATATTGAAGTCCAGCAAGAGCGACTCAATTGATAGTATGAGTTCAGACAAAAGTACTGAGAGACCTTCCACCTTACCAGCTCTAACAAATCTGGCACCGTTGACCAGCAAACCACCCCAAAGCCCCACCCAAACCTCGCCGAGATTGTCAAGACATACACGGGATAAAGAAGGTGAATAATCGAAACAACTATGATATAGAGAATTGTCTTAATTTTGTTTCATAGGCAATGAGATCCAAAAAAGTTCGTCGCTTGTCCTCGAGAAACCTAATCTCCAATACCTTAAAAGTAAAGACAGACGTGTCGAAGTTGAAAAATTAACGCAATCAGATCAAAATCTCAGCAGCCAAATTCGTAGTAGAGGTCACACCATATCGGTTATGAGCCCAGTACGAAAACCTCGATCAGACTTGCTGCGACACACGCAGACTTCCAGGAACAAGGAAGCTCCCAAGAGTGGAATCAGCCCAAGCTTTATCTTCTTGCAGCTATATCATGCAGCTCAGTTTAAAAATTCGAACGAAAAACCACTTCTGATTGATTCGAATGATGTTGTGCATAGGGCATTGACTGTTCTAGATTGTATACCTCCTTATGAGACTCACAGAATAGGTATTTGAATTAATTTGCGTAACATTTTGGTTTCAATTAAGAATATCATTTAGGTGTTATTTATGTTGGACAAGCCCAAAGCAATAACGAAACCGAAATTCTCAGAAACAAGTTCGGATCGGTTCGTTACGTTGAGTTTCTACAAAATCTTGGCACACTCATTAAACTTAATGACGTAGATCCACAAGTAATTTTCTTAGGTGGATTAGATCAAACAGGCAATGATGGTAAATTTTCCTACATATGGCAAGATGATGTAATTCGGGTAATGTTCCACGTTGCTACTTTAATGCCCAACAAGGAATCAGATCCGAATTGTTACGAAAAGAAAAGGCATATTGGAAATAATAATGTTACTATCGTCTACAACGAAAGTGGCGAAGATTATCAAATCAACACAATTAAAGTAATATGTCCCATACCAATGGTAACCAAAGAAAACTCACTCTATTTTAGGGTCAATTTAACTTTGCCTGCATTATAATCCAACCACTAGATCACAGCACCAATAAAGTCATTGTAAAAGTCAAAGATGAACTTCTCGATTTAATTGGTCAAACTGAACCAAAGATTGTGTCCGATCAAAATGTTGCGATTCTAGCGCGACAACTAGCACTACATGCAAACGTAAGATTTTTTATCTTTGCAGAATTCAAAATTTCTATAAAAAAAGTTACGACCATTTTAAACTGGAAAGTTGCTTTTAAACAACCATTTATATCCATTTTGTAATTTTAGTTGGCTTCGCTTGTTAGTAACTCATTGAAGAATGCCAATCAGAATCCATACGCTTCAAATTGGTTAGAAAGACTACGTAAGATTAAACATTTGCGCAATAAAATCCTTCAGGAGTCGAAGAAGGAACATGACGATATGAAAACTAGACGAGGACAGATGGAAGACTTCACTGATTACACATAATTATTATATTTGATTATGTATTCCGTATTACTTAATGGTATTTAAGTGTCATTTGTGAGAATAAATATTCGTTAATGCATTATTTTATTAATTCAGAATTGAAATATATAAAGAAATATTGTACATACTGAATTTAATTGAGATATTGAGTTTGGGAAGCCAAACATGCTAGCCCAGTTCTTCAAATGCATTATTTAAACATATTCTTAGATCTATTCCTTTTAACTTTGTGAATAAACCTTTAACATTAATCTAAAATTAGAAACTTTCTCTTTAGAAAAATTTGAAGTTGTCACTCTTTATGAAGTTAGCAATAAATAGTCTTATGTCAAACACCTAACCTATGACATTGTTTCTTATTTTGTGATTTCATGTAATTTAAAATTGCAATAAACAAGTATCACTATGAGTAAATACGTAAAATATGCAAATTTAGCAAAACTACCTACAGAATACGCACGACGCATGAATAGGTTAAGTTGTCAAATATTCGGCGAAGTAGCCAGGCCAACTAATTCGAAATCAATGAAAGTGGTAAAATTATTCAGTGAAGAACCTGTTGATCATAGAAAAGAGATCCATGCCTATTATCCCAGACATGTTGAAACCGGAAAACTTATGACAACATTGCGATATTATGGATTATTCCGAGATGAACACGCCGACTTTAATGATGAAATGGATAGAATGAGGGCTTTACGAGGTAAAGTTAAACCTCAGAGACAAGCAAAGAGTAAAGAAAAGCAAGAATAAAGAGATACGCTTAGTTTTTTTTAATTTTATTTTTGTTTTGTGTAAATTATAATAAAGATTTAAAAAGGAATTAAAGTTCAGTTTTATTCTTTTTAGGCTTCCGTTCACCCTTTTCACCTTTTAGTTGTTCAGTTAAACATGATGCTTCACTTTCTTTAAGAACCCTCTGAGCGCAGAGATAATCTTTCAATGGAGTTTTTCCTTGATGATTGAAATACCAATCTTCAATATCACCCTCACTTTGTTCTAGTAAAGTTTCGCACTAAAATAATAAACAAGAACATTATTTCATTGCGAAAAGTTAATGTTTAACTTACTTGTGTTTTCATATTCGTAATTTCAGCACTTGGTTTATCCCATAACTCGTAAGGGATTCCTAATTCAACCTTCACGCCTTTATCCACAAGGCCGTGAAGTGCCTGAAAGGTCTGACTCATCCCTTTAGCAAACCTTGTGCTATCAGTTCTTTCCTTATGGATGTTATATTCAAGGATTTTTTCACAAACACCGTCAAGAGATTCCACTAATCTCAATTCCGATTTCTTGTATTCCTTTTTCTTCTTTGGTTTGACATCGTCCACCGCATAGCCCGTCTCGATAACATCGTGAGACTTACCCGTTTCTTCTAAGCGATTTTCCAATTCAATCGCTAATATTTTACAAACTATAACGACAAAATTATAAAAAGTAACATAACCACAAATTCGAATTATTTCAATTTTTCAAATGTTTTATATTGAAAACAGTCAAAGAATTACCTTCGCATCTATCCGCGTACTTTACTCCTTCGTCCTCTTCTGTTAAAGAACTTACCGTAGCGAAAAATAACAAAAAAGGAATAAAAACACCGTACTTTACGTATACCATATTGAAAAAAAAAGTTAATTTAATTTAACGAAGATGACTCCTTCGCTTTATATTTCGTTGAAATGAATTTACACATGATCGACGATTATGGAGATAATCAGGCATTCATCATAATGAATACCTCTAATTAAAGTTCGCGGATTCACGAAATAACAAAGACTAGACAAGACTCCTGCTTATTCGTCTCTTTAGAATTGGCTAGTTTGTCCTATTGGTTGCGATTTTAAAGTTGATCCTTCCAAACGAAGAGCGAGTGGTTAACAATACATAAGTATCGGCAACCACACAAGTTTAATTTATTTTATAGCAGTATATAATAATTAGTTCGGGATGGCCGTTTCGAGGACACGAATTGTCCTCATCACCAACTAGTGACCGAATGAAGCGATCGCCTTTGACTAATTATTATATATTGCTATATAATAAATTAAACTTGTGTGGTGCGGAGGACAAAGGCAGGTGGATTATTCCCTTTTTGCAGCAACTAGATAGACTCGTGTCTATTCGCCTCGTAAGAATGGATTCGTATTACCTACTGGTGTCCCCAAGAGTCGACAAAACACGAGCCTGTCTAGTTGCTGCAAAACAGGTACGATTTCACTCGCTTTTGTCCTCTCTACTTATGTGTTGTTTACCATACTACCCCACAGTCCTTGCTATCATTAATGAGTAATTAACGTACGCAATTTACATACAGCTTGTTTGTTGCCCATAGGGTCGTAGTACTGGGCAATATTTGGGCGAAAGAAGGAGGAAGTGAGAGCGCTCATAACGTGATTTTAGATTTTTGTTTATTTGAAGTTCTTCATTTCTCCTTGTTTTTGTCGGTTACGTAAACGCGTTCGGATGCCACGAACGAACTAGGTAGTATATGTGCTTGCCCTTGAGAAATATCAAATTCAAATTTATCACGTTATCGCGTTTCCTAATACTAATAACGATTATTTTGGCAAGCTTTTTTTTTGGTGGTGTTTTTTTTTTAACTGTGGCCGGTGTTTACGTAAATGGAGGAATGTTTAAACACCGTCACCAGAAGAGAAATAGGAGGGGTTTCAGAATATTCTTCTATTTTTAACGAAACTTTTTATCACGTTGGAAGTTCGCCCCCCTGCCTGCCTCCTCCCGCATTAATTTTTGGAAAAACATGACTTAACAAAAACAGATATACTTTTATTTTCTGTAAACTAATTTTTGGTATTATCAGCAATGGAAACGTTAATGAAATCACATATGTTATACATTAATCTCTTCTTGTTTTTTATACAAAGTTACCAAGGAGAAAGGCTCAAATCGCTTAGGTGCATCCGAAAGTCAAGTAATGACATCGATAAGTTTTTTTTTATTATTATTAATTGTTATTTAATTCACGTTCTTTCCTATTATCCTTTGTTTTCGATATTTTCTTTTATTTCATTATTATCTTTTCACACTTTCTGGAATTTTGTGTCTAAAATATGTGACATCGCTGGATTCGTCTTTTCATTGAAGTACTTCAACGCCTCGGTGTGTATTTTTGAAATTTCCGTTTAGTTTACTTCGATATCATGAATCTGCAAAACTTCTCAACAAAACATAAAAATTAATATCTATTTTCAATTTACATCAAGACCGTTTGACAAACAATGTTTACAGTCACCAGCGGCAGCGAAAATGTGCACTAAGCAGAAGCAAATATATTCAAAGACGTAAATTATTACCTCGCCATGAGCAGAATTCGTAGCTTTACACCGGTTCAACTAATTTTAGGTTTGGTGACATATTATTTGCGTCTTTCATTTAATGATAATCATAAATTCATTTAGAAGAAGTAGAACGAGTTGTTCCATGCAAACTTGAATGAAGTGGTTAAAACTTGAATGTCTACGTGTCTATTATTTAGAAAAATAACGTAGGAAATCGACTTTAAACCTTCGCTAATTCTAATTAATTAATTTGCTGCAAATTCTATCTTTTGATTTGATCGAAGGTGTGTGTGTATAAATACATATAGCGTTAGTAAAAAGTCCCGGAACGGTCGAATAACTTTGTTATTTGAAAATTATGATTTCCGAAATTTGGTATGAAAGAATTGGTTAAAAAAATATTAACTGTATTGCATAACATGCATTTATATTAACTATACCCCCATACCAAATTTCAGAAGTCATAATTTTCAAATAGCAAAGTTATCGACCGTTCAGGGACTTTTTACTAACCCTGTATGTAACTATATATTTATTTGTTTTTTATATGTAATTATACTTTGGATTGAAGGCCAATACAGGTATTGATTTCGAAAGATTACTGAAGTTCTAAACTTAGTTTTCGGAACGTTCCAAAGCAACGAGACGTCCTGTCGCTTTTCCGGACCTGGAAATGTGGCATTAAATAATTCTTCCTTTAGTACATGTTGAACTACAATAGGTAATTAGTAGAGAGGACAAAGGCAGGTGGAATTATTCCTTTTTTTTGCGGCGACTAGATAGACTCGTGTCGCCACATAAGAATGGATTCGTGTTGCCTACTGGTATCCTTGAGGGTCGATAAAACACGAGTCTGTCTAGTCTCTGCAAAAAAGTAATAATTCCATCCGTCTTTGTCCTCTAGTAATTAGAAATGTGGTAAGGGGGACGAGTTTTTCACGGAGGAATATCAATGATTGAGGTGTAACCGCGCCATATTGAATTGGAAGTACACCCAAGGTTTAAAGCAATTCTGAACATCTTCATTTGCGGGAAAATTTGTTTTTTAAATGTCTTCGCCGGAAATCACGTGAAAAATATTTCACGTAAATTTAAGGATGGTGGGGCAAATGTTGGGATAAATTGCCCAACATTTTTTTTTTCGGTAAAAACCTCCAGAAAATTTGTTTTATTAACTTTTTCTTTTCACCAGTACGCCAGTTTGGTAGCTTAAATACGTGCTCATAAATCGACAGTCGTACATTACAAAGATAGAAGATCAATATCACGCATTGTGGAAGTTAAAAGCGGTTTGTTTATACGAAAATTTATAAATACGCTCTCATAATGAACATGAGACATACACAATACCGAAAGGTTATCATAAACTTGCTGTAAAGTAACAGCCGAAATCTCCTTCGGGCATACGCGTACGTATATTTTTTTTAAATGTATCCTTCCCGTGGAATTTCCAATTCGCGCTCTGGATGCCGCCAAAAACACCGGAGGTAGAGTAAATATTTGGACGAATGGCTATACATATAAGCAAAGAAGAGTAGCTATTAATATTCGTAGTTTGTTACAGGCTTTACTGCAGACCATTAATCTTGCGATACAACAAGAGTTAGGGGAAGAACCATTTGCAACTAATATTAATAAAATAATTGATATTATTTTATTAATATTAGTTGCAAAAAACCGAGCACCTATCCGTTCTTCAAGAACCAACATTCTTCAACGGTTGCTGGATATACAACATGTAAATAGCACTAAAGAAGTGTTGAATCGTGTAACAGATCAGAATTATCTGTTAATTCAATCGAGATGGTGTCACCCAATCAATAAATATCGAAAAATAAGATAAATGTTGATTAGAGGTTAGCATAAAATGTATATTTATTATTTTATTAGCATTCCACGTCTGGTTTTTTCGTTACGCTTTTTTTTTTTATTTGCAAGTGGGATGAAATGGATCAAAATGTTAAAAAAACGCCGTCCGCAATGCCGAAACCAGCTTTGGGAACAACTGCTGGATACCTGACAAAATATTTCAGTCAATACCCCTCAAAAAAGTAGCACTTGGCTTGCAAAGCAATTATCAATGCATTTTGAATTCTTCTATCACACTGCGCGGACCGTAGAATTTACCATTTACCAATAATTTTGCCTATTTGGAACAATAACTATCTTCTGTAGTTTTATTAATTGACCTGTATCAAGAGACATGTGGTTTTTCATTGCAATGCATCTTTGCAAACGAATTGAATTCATATTGAATCGATGAAAGCAATCCAAAAACCTAATAATATACACAGTATTGAATATGCATTTATTTTGTGTAGAACTTGTTTCTGAAAAACTTTTATTCCACAACGTTTGCTCTAAGCTGCTCGGGGAAGCAATTATCTTCCACCCACCTACTACCACTAGGTGGTCGTGCTTGTATATTCGAAGTAAGAATTATTGCGTAAAGCAGATTGTACATTTACTTTCTAATATATCCAATTTAATGGTTTAATATTAAAACAAGAAAAAATGTATGAAAAAAGTCACATTTAATTCCACGTATTACATAAATAAATACAATAAAATTATTAGCACGACAGGTTCATTAAAAATCTACACATAGAATAACAATATCGTAATAATGACCAGGAAAAATATACTTATTAAGAGTATTTCATTAATCGTTCTAAAATAAATTACATTTAAAAATCAACGTAATATATAATAGAAAACAACATAAAACCTAATACTACTACATTGCGGTTATATAAGGTAATTCCTTGGCTAAACTACATGCCAACACATAAAGGATGCCCAGGTACAAGTTCAATTTAGCTGTCTTTTTCGGTACGAGATGAAGTTTGTTTGCACGAAACTGCTTCTCAATTTTAAAGGCATTTGGCAGTGTCACTAAAGGTAACATAAACCATTTGGAATATTTCATCGAATTTACAGTAAACATAATATAAGGCGTGAATAGGAAAAATGCGTATAAAACGTGGGAAGCTGTATGACCTATCAGAATAGCTAATGTTACAATACCTGCTTTTTTATCCCTTTCCATGTCCCTTGTATTATTACTGTGGAGGATTGCTTCTGCATTTAAAGCTATAGGAATTGCATAGTAGATCGTTGCCCATTCTAAACGACCAGTTTGTGTCATGAAAGCAAATAAGACAGAAACAGGTCCAAATATTGTTAAAACTAATAAGTCACCTAGTGCTATATATTTGAAACCAATTCCACCAGTGTATAAAAAACTAGAAGATAATCCTCCAAAATAAACTAGAGCTAAATGTTCTAACTTTGCCGGAGATAAGATTATCAAACAAGCAAAGCCGATGCTACCAAAAAGGTACAATAATCCTCCAAGCGTTGTCACCTCATCAATCGTTAGAATATGATCGACTAAGATCCTATCGTCTGACTTCCTATCATCGATGCCTTTCTTAAAATCGTAATAAGTATTTACTAAGTTACCGGCACCATGTACACAAAGTACTGTAAATATTGTCACTAATAAGGTTAAATAATTAAAATCAGCATTACTGGGGTATTTGTATGCAATGGCTGAGCCTAGCAGTGTTGGCATCAAACTTGCACTCAAAGACCACGGCCTCAGCGCGATGAAATAGCTGGATATCTTCATTAAGAAACTAGATTTCTTGTGAGGGTCTTCATTCCTTTTGGCATCAAACGTCTTGCCGTTTAGGCTTTCATGGTGGTGTGTTCCCATTTTCACTATTATTGTACAGCTGATGCACATTAACACACTCCTAACAGTACGTACATGAAAAACTCCGAAGTTCTTGTGAACAAGCTCAAAATCGAACTACAGAAATGGCGGATTACGGCCAGCTAATAACTTTAACACTTTACACAGCATGTGAACTACTTAGTGCCTGGCTAACTGCACTACAGTTATAGGCTATAACGTGTTCACGATTCGGTTTTTTGCTGTAGAGCTTAACCATCATAGACAATTGTGTACGTTGATATCGTGGTGAAGTGAGGAGCAGTGAAAAGTGGGGGATGGCGTACGCTTGATGTTCACTTCAAGTTGTGAATAGATACACGGCTAATAGAAACTCATTTGATAGAGCCGTGTAGCTGTTCCAGAACGGCAAAAATAATGATACGCTATGGCGGTTCCCCAATTTTGCTGATGCTCCTTGCGAACGCCGTAAAAAGCGCTGGATGAACATCTAGTGCGAACACGTATTCTCACAAGGAAAGGGGGAAGACAGAAAGGTGGCATGCCTATCCGCTCCCCCTCCCAAATTTCTGAAATAATTTCACTTTTCAATTCCTGTTCCACCTCTCTCAGCAAATTTTGGCTCTCCTAATGCAACGGCCACTGCAAGATTTGTTGCAGTCTTCCTATCCTATTAAAAGCGCTTGTAAACAAGGGAAACCCAAATTACAAACTCTGTAATGTTATTGATTAACAGCTACAAAATGGATAATATGAATCGTAATAATTAAAATGTACACCATAGACATTGCATACGTCCAAATTTGAAAAAACAATGGAAGTAAACGTTACAAATCACTGAAATATCTTGGATATTTTAAAGAATAAGTTCTTTAGGCCATTTGAATCTGAAGCTCTACTTCTCAGCGTATCTCTGAAACGAAATATGCCAAAAAAAATGACTGAAATGAAAGGCCTAAAGCTAAACGACATAATTTTAAACTTCGTTGAAGTCATAGATGTATTGTCTACGTTTGTATTATCTATTTTAATTATTATGACATTTATGGCCTATATTTTCCCTTTTGTAATTGTTGTTAAAATTAAGTACTTTGTAATTCCTTGTTTTAACTTATATCTAGAGAGGACAAAGGCGGATGAAATTATTTATTTCTTGTAGAAACTAGACCGACTCGTATTTTATCGACTCTCGAGCAACACGAATCCGTTCTCGTGAGGCGAATAGACACGAGTCGCTCCAAAAAAGGAATAATTCCACTTTACTGGCTTTTTTCATCTCTATTTATAACAGATGTTGTGGTTCTATTAAATGAGTTTCTATTAGCCGAGTACCTATTCGTAACGCAGATTCGTCATAAAGAAATCCACAACAGATACCGCGCTATTTGATTAGCTTTGGGCCTGGCCTCGTCAAGAATCTTAAGCGTTAGTATCGTTAAGTTTGACCTCGTCAATCTAGATGTCTCTCAATTAAATTATCTATTATTATATTAGAGATTGATATAGATTTTCGTGGTCGATGTTTTCTTTTAAAGAAGCTTAGTCAAATAAGACAATACGCGAGCATATCATCTATGCATTACATGTTGCGTCTTATAGTGTGTACAAGGATTTAAGACTCTCGCAAGTAACCCTAGGATGCTGAAAACGATAATAAGCAAAGTTGATCAAGTTGTACGGGGCAATTTGATTTTATCGCTCTGTTGATTCCATGTTTTCTGCTGTAAAATTGGTTCTTCTTAACTTTAAATGCAGTTAAAATGTATAAATAAAATTCGGTATCGGAACGATGTGCTAACTTTGTTTGTCCTTATTTCTTACCGATAAGCGTGAAAGGCTATGCTAACAATGACGTGTTCTCCTACGGATTGACTAGCTTCGATTGGAATAACCTTTTTTTTTATCAATAAGCATCGTAACATACGAGAACAGTTAAAAATGTGGGGACGGCGATTTATCGTCGTTAGTATTCATTTTAGAAAATCATGTTCAACATAAAAGTATGTAATCCGAGATTACTTGAATAAGCCACGATTGTGCACGCATTTCTTTAAATTTTACTCTTCACCGATTCATGTACTTAACGATATTCTTTTCTCCGAGGTGGCTAGTTTTTGCTTTAGCGATGAAGTAAATAGACATAATTGAAGATACTGGTCATCGGTTTTTGTGGAGGAGCCTAAATTTAAACCTCTCAGGGTTTTTCTTTTGGGATCACGACATGCCGCGTTGTCGTGCCCGACTAAAGACGGACAAATCAACTGATTACAATTTGACGTTGTTGCAAGCAGTTGGTAATACGTACAAAGACTGGAACCTTAAATCCAAAACTTTCAAACTAAGCTTAATCTGTTATGCATTGTTATAGGTCCATTAAAATTTGATCTCTCGTTTATTTAATGTACACACATACGAAAAAACGGTTTTAATATTTGGCAATAAAAACCCTGAGAGTTACCCTTTCACGATAAGATAAGTTTTATCTCTGTATTCAACGTTCAGGCTACGTAAATACGTTATTTTGAGGTAGCGAATTCGTATCTATCTAGCTATTTATTTATTCATATTGAACATTTTCAGGATACTTACTTTGGCCTTTGTCTCGCAATATCGTCGTGTGAAAAGTGATTATTGTTCTGTTTGGAAATATCGGGAAGAGTTAGTGTATAGCCACAACCAAGGTATTTTCCATAAATAGAAAAAAGACAATATGCTTTAGCCCGTTTCTGGTAAGTCAAAGTACGTTGTTACGTTGTACAAGTAAATAATTTTTCTTTGAACTAAAAATAGTCGAGTGTGGATCGTATAATCTCAGATGCTGATAAAGATTTTTAGTATCCTACCCGTTTGTATTTATTTTCATATTATTATTACGTGTTAGATATTTGTTTACTTTGGAATATCCAAATCATATTTGGATATTTGCTAATCAACGTTATTATGCGTTAAATGCTAAAATAATTGTTCATATTTAAGTAACAGCCAGCAATAGAACGTCCAATCAATAATGGAAGCTCTACATAGATGTTCTTATTTAATAGACTTTCTTTTCACAAATAAGCGTACACGTATGTGTTTACCATTTAGTAGTAGATGTACTTACGCGAAAATGCGACAACATACTCAAAGGACACATCAAATACGTAAACTTGAAAGGAAACGTTTTGTAAGCGTACGTAAACACGCTGCTGAATTGGTTGCCAATGTTGCTATAGATAGTAGCGCTATGCCAATGTTGCTTTAGATACACGTCGTTGCGACGAAAAATTCAAATCGACTTCATTTAACAATTACGATCGCATCCTACCTATGAGCGAAAAAAATTCTTATCTACTAACAACCTAAGTATAATGCATAATTTTACGTTATGTAGAGCTTGTATCCAAATGTTTCCTACTTAAAAACCTTTTTCTAATTGTTTAAGCAAAGATGCGTCTTCCGCCCACTCACTTGCGATCACGCTGTGTAGATTTTATTTTTGTTTGAATCTTTCCTATCTTTCCCACAGGTCTTACTTTAAAATGTTCAACTGCTTCTGCGGTCAAGAAGAATGGGACCAAAAGGAAATCGCCTATATCCGAGAAGTCAACAAATTCAAGGACCTAGCGATTAAAATGAAGGATGAAAGGGATGTCATGCAACAGCACTTTACTCAAGAGTGCTTGGCTTGGCAAGCTAAGGAAGCCGAGTACCAAGAGCAGATAAACGACCTTCAAAATCAGCTGCATCAGAACGAAGTCGTCATGCAGCAGTACAAGATACACGAAGGTAATTTCCAGTTGGACAGACAGCAGCTACAAGAAAATCAGAAGCAGATCGAGAGGTACGAGAAGATGGTCGCCTTACAGCAGAGCCAGATCAAAGAGCTAAAATCGGAGAATAAGAAGTATCTAGAATCTATTCTAGAGTTGACCAGGGCGGCGATAGGAAACGAAGTCGCGAAAGAGATGAAAAAATCCGAAGGCTTAAACGGTAATAACAACATACCGCACATCACGGAATCTGTTCTAGTGTAACGACGTTAAAGGTTTGAACTGAAAGTAGCCGTAATAATCTGATGCAAATTAAATAATTCTGTTGTACATTCTTAGCTAGTCGAAAATTACCTTTATCTTATAATTATTTATATCGTGATAATTTTCGTTCTATTGTATATATTTATTCGTAACCTAATTATTATATAACTTGAAATGGAAGTCTATATATAGAGATGCATTTTTGTAAATAATGTACAATGTTAATGAAAATGATATTTTATGATTTGTAAATAAATTACTTATACTCAGAAACGTTTTTTACCTGCAAAAAATATCCGTCCAATGCTGAACGTCCCGATCTACTTTGCAAATATGCAATTAAATATATCAAGATTACATCAATATTTAACTTTAAGTTTTTCCTACGACCTGTAATGGATGAAGAAAAATATATGGTGATCACCAATAGAATAACAGTACATGTAGTTAGCCTACAATTTCGTTATAAACATGAATTAAAGAAATACGATGTTGCATTATTGCAAAATGTATGGCTTCAAAAATATAGGGCCAACGTAATATCCGCGAGACTAGTAATATTCTCAGATGTGGGTTTATTCTAAGTTCTTGGCGAGATGATACCATGCGAACCCGAGGATTACGTTAAGTTTTTAAAGTCAACTAAGACAGATCCACTGGACATAGTTAAGAAGAATAAACCTGGAAAAAACCTGCTATTGAAGGAATCATAAAAACACATGGTCACGAACTACTGGTACTTTTTCCATATCAGTACGAGATTAATGCAATCGAATTGATCCGGGCCTTCGCAAGAGCATATTATGATAAAATTGTTGGGAGGGATGGTTATCGTGAGGAAAATGTATTATGTATGTAAAATGAAGCGTTGGAACATTATCTGCGAAAACTGTTACTTTCGTATCTCCATTGCAGGTAGTACACTGAAGTGTAGCACTTGCAAGTAGGCAATTGTATCTAATACTATAAGTTAGAAACAATGGAATCGGTTCTATACTTATATTTTTTTAAATGAGTATTTCACCATTCAAATATGTTTATATATGTATACACCCTTTCAATTCTTTAATTGATATAAATAAATAGAACAATAATTAGGTAATCTTCGTTTATTGCAATAAATTATTCCAAAGATAAATATATCGTATCTATCATCGTATCGAAATACATGAAATAGTAGTAATGAAGATCGTAACGTAAAAAAAATATATACTACTTAATACATTACAGTATTGTTTGAATTTAATAAATATTTACTAATCACTTCCAAAATCAAAACCGTCATCAGGAAAGTCATTTAATGTAATTTAATGAAAGCAACTTCTCTCTCCCACCACTTTGTGATAACCTTCCCAATGTGGCTTATAGTGTTGGACCATATTTTGGGTGTTATAGTTTCTAATGCTCTTTCCCACATTGTGAGACGTTGTCGTTTCTATAACCATCACGTCCGGCATGTAGGTTATAATATATTTTTGTTATTCCCCAAATCTGCTCAACAGGGTCGATTATGAAATGGTACCGATGCAATTGAAGAAATACTACGTACGAAACCATGTCTATTTCCAGCATGTAAAATAATATCACGTTTACCATCGACCTTCCATTTTCAAATAACCTTGTTTTGGCTAAATACAACAAATTCCCAAAAATATGTTTTTATATTCGCAACATATTTCTTCAAAAATATGAATATAGATAACACAACGATGGGTAATTGTATCAGGTGGTAACGAAAGTCAATTCTCTTTAAAATATGCTCAAATGCTACTTCAGTTCCTTCAGTAACAGCTGACACCTTTGTTTGCTTTTCAAGGGCTCTGTACTTCACCTGTTGTTGTAAGTTGTTTTTGTACGTTTCATACTCCTTTCACTTTCCTCTTTAATATATTTAAGTACAGCTACAAATTGTTGTAGATTACGGTATTTGTAACCGTCCCAAACTAAATATTCGGTCATCGCCAACATAATTAAGGTTAAAGAAAAATCATTTAATTAAATATATCAGAGAGAGACGTACCGCGGATTGGAAAGAGTTCGAGGAGTGTTTTGTTAGGTTAACTAGCTTGTTTTCCAGTATTCGCAAGAGCTAGGCGTTTTTCACATGTTTCTACGCGAACACCTGTTGAAATAAACATATTTTTGATGGGCGCCTGGTAAGCGACGGAGCGGTATGCGCAACGTACACAAGGCTCAGCTTCGTACGCAGCCTCCAAGTTTTTGTACCATACAAAATTCGTTAGCGATACGGAGCCCCAACAATCAATTAATGCCCTTCGAAACGTTGTCGAATAAGGCGGTATTAGTTTGCAGAAAATTTCGAGTGGACATGATGGTAGCTTTATTTCGATTATCTTTAGTCGTCTTGATGATGCGAAATTTTGTGTAGCTGTAATGAATAGGGATAATAAAGGCAGATGGGAATATTTTTTTTGCAGCGACTAGACAGCCTCGTGTCATTCGCCTCATGAGACTGGATTCGTGTTGCCTACGGATGTCCCCGAGACTCGATAAAACATGAGTCTGTCTAGTCTCTGCAAAAGAATAATATTTCCACCCGCCTAATTGTTAAGCTGAGATTTTGAAAAACTACAGTGAAATATTTATTATTTTTAATATATACTACGGAAGTATCAGGAAATTGGTAACACACGTTAGGACATTAAAGTTTGCTAAATTGACCGAAATATTGGCGTGTGTAAAGTCTCGCATCAAATAAAATCAATAAATCTCACATCAAGAAAAATCGTTAATGATCAACAAAAGCACAATATTCTGAGTCCGTGGAATCTACTATTCAAATGCCGATATTATTATCTGTCATCTTCATATTTACGCATCGACAGTGTAGCATTACATAACCATTACAAAGATAATTACGCCTAATCATAAGGTAGAATAAATGACACATAAAGTTTTGTTGCAGTAATTGTATTTCCAATAAATTAATGTATATGCGAATTAGAACATTAGTGACAACCTTATTTCCTTAATGTACGGTTATTCAACAGAAAATAAATATATAGAGTAGGATGACGTTAAATACGACGTCGATCATTGTGCTGCAAATCTTATTCAGCTTGATTCTAAAAATTCTACCTTTTTAAGAACTTCTAAATTGATAACCACGTCACCGTGCAATTTATAAGTATTGCCACTTTGATCCTTCATCAAAATCAATTTATCTGCCGTTGTAGTTCCTTAAGACCATGTAATACGAATACGAAAGTCGTATAATCTAAAATAAAAAAAACACATCTCAAAACAACGTTCAAGTCCATTTAAGACGATCTAACCCAGACGTAAGTTTCCAACGAGAGCTTAGTAAACTTTCCGGCTGTCAGAACGATCGGTTTTTGACATCTTCTAATCATCAACATCAAACTTTTTTGGAATTGCACGTCGATTCCGACGAAATCTACTTGCCAACAGGCGTTGGCGATCTTTTCGCTTTCCAAACGTACTTCGTTACCCCAATAGCAATACAGGAATACTTGGATTGCTACCAAACTCACGTAGGAGAAATCCTGGGCAGCCCTGATGCTCAACAGATCGAACTGAGGATGTTGATTTAACGAATGAAGTTTAAGTATGATTGTAATCTTACTAGGGATGCGTGGTACATAACGAAGCATAAGATGAACAGTGTCGCAATGAATATCGTCAAGACGAGGATGTTGAACAGTTCTTCGAATTGATTGGCTATATCCATGATGGCCAGGTGATAGCTAGTGTGTTCCTTGATCTTCTTGGCTAAGATCGACGATGGGATGTTTTCCGATTGTCGAGAATCGTTTTCGTCTTTCTGAAGTTCATGGAAATAGTTCATCGAAGCAAGCACTCAAGATTTTCTTTAGTTTCGATTCCACATCGAGCGTAGTAGATCAAGATTAATCCACGAATTAAGTATTTTTTTCAAAGTAAATCTATTAATATCTTACGGCACGACATATGTTCAAAAATAAAGGTTCAATCACCTTTTTTTCGACGGTCTATGGTATTACTTCGATAATGAAAGACGTTACTGATAGTGATATCAGCGTTAATGGTGTTCAAGATATACCGAAAGTGTTTTTAAAAACTTAAATCTAGGTTCAATTACTGTCTACCCATCATGATGGTTCAAACTACAGGGTTCGGCAAAATAATCTCTCACATTTTAATCTTTGATAAAAACGCAATTGTAAGTGCTATTTAAATGTTATTTTTATTAAGTGAAAAAGTATGCTATGCCATTACAGAGTCTAAGTGGCGACCATTTTTTTGGATACACTTTCGAAGCTGATTTTTGAAAGTTTCCATCGCTCGAGCAGTAATTTGAGGTGATATTCCTCTAATTTCTTGGCGTATTGCCGCTTTCAATTCGTCAATGGTTCGGGTTTGGTGTTCAAAAACCTTCGCTTTCAGGTAGCCCCAAAGGAAAAAGTCGCATGGGGCAAGATCGGGTGCACGCACAGGCCACCCAACGTCTCCACGTAACGATTTAGTGATTTCGGCACAGTGGCGGTGTAAAATGTGGGTGATCATTTTGCCGAACCCTGTATTAAAGAGATAGTACCTGCTTCGCAACTTACCAGATACATATCTTTTCGGCAATTAAGTATAGTACCCTTGATACTATTTTGCAACACAACGCACTGGGTGCTTATATGAGCCAAGACCCCAGCGATTAAGGAATCTGCGGAACTAACGATCAAAGCGTACATGGTTCTCCAATAAAGTTGATAAAACCAAACTATCTCGAAAGTTGGGCTTACGTTGGCGTTGAACCACGAAAACGTCATGAATGGCATCTCACGTCTTCGAGTATCGGGGTAGAATATCCGTTTCCACATTGTGCCCAAAGCACCAAGGCCGCAAACCATGACCACTGCCAGATAATAGAGGCAGGTCTAAAGATCAAAGTAGATGCACACAAGTGGTGTGTTTAGCTTTCGAAATTTGAAAAAAGTAGGCGAAATACCTGACGGTTGTTCAATAATATGCAACGTTTTATTAGCTTTTCTTCTAATTCGCCACCTCTGGATTTATCCGGAGCGAAGTAACCCTTTTCCATGTTTTCTAAAGTTTTTCCAATTTCAAGGCGATAGTATAACAATACCGACATTTTGGCTATTCCTAAAATGGGTTTGTTCATTTTAAATTGATTCGTGCAAGAAGATTATCAAAACCACAAGTAAATAAAAAAATACATCTAAGCTTCTTTAATTTTGTGTTACCGACAGTGGTTAGAATCGGTCGGCTCTCTATGAATAATTTCGACAACTATACTATCCTGAGACAAGGTTCTGCCAATGAGTACAAGCTCGTTATAAAGTTTTCCATTGGTTCACTCCTGAATTAACTTATCGCTTCTTCCGGAAATTGAAACATATTTAGTTTTCTTCAATTCGTCGTCCTCTTCTTCTATCCGGATATCTTGTCTCGTTACCAACATGTATCCTTTCAAACGCATTGTGGCCTTTTCTGCGGCTCACTGAAATTAAATATTGAAGATATTCCTCTTAGCATCTGCTGGGATAACGGGAACAACGTAGGTTGATCCGATTAGCGCTTGGTAGGCTGATGTGCACTGCGAGAGCCACCAAAAGTTCGAAATACCGGTGTCTTGCAAACAAACGTTGTTTTTAGCGTCACCGTACTCTTCACTTTTGGTTACAACATATGTCTCCGAAGCATGATTTTGTGGATTTCCATCTGAAGTTTTTCCCCGATACTATCAATGGCAACCATGGCACGCTTTTAAACTATCTAGACTTGATATTACTTGACTTACACCTTTTTGAATATCTCAGAAACATTTTAGAAGATAAGATAAAAGAAAAAAAAAATTGGAAAGTAATGATTTATTGTATACTTACCAAGTAAATCGGTACCTAGATAACTTAAATTATTCACCAAAACATCCAAATTATCCATGTAGACATAGATCTCGTAAAACTCAACAATGCTGAAGGAAAGAACGACCGAGGTCAACCATAACATCGAATAAATTCTGTACAAATAACTTTCGTTGCCGGAAAGAGATATTCCCAGTGCTTTTAGGACCGTTCTTTGCAACATAAAATAGTTTTTAGGGTAAATATCTGGATAAATATGTAACGGTACCATCGAAATGTATTTCCTCAATACCTTCCTCGGAGGTCAGTTCCAACGAACGTCGATATCCTTAATGAACACACTCTGCAGGGGAGATGTCGATTTATAAAACGGAGTATGCTTTAATGATTTACTCGTTGACATTCGGACTCTTCAGGTCGAGATGGCGATCATTAAAGATTCATAAGTAAGACTAGAAGTTTTTTTAAAGTTGTGAAAAAGTTTACGGTAAAGAAAGCAAGTGGGCAGGGCTACTACGTACAGAGGAAATGAAGAAATAAAAAAAATTGAAAAAGTATGGAAGGTGAAAATAATATGTCCGTCATTGTTACGTCCTACGAAACAAAAAGGAATATTTCTGCTATTCTCGTGGTAACGTCTTACTTCCTCTAATTTTTTTCTTTTTACAAGATCCTTTCAACATTGTAATCGATATTCTATGTGCTTCTTCTTTTATAACACCTACGTTGGTAGTTATAGTATTCTTGCAGAACATAAAGTAATGTCATAATTTGAATTGGCCGCCATTTTGTTATAAATGTAAAAAAAGAGCTTTGTTTTCATAAAAAGTTTATTTGAAAGTGTAAAATTGACGACATTAATTAGAAAAACTTATATCGCTCGAACGGCCACTTCCCGAGTGGATGCATAATTTTCGCCCGTTTTACGGCATTTTGAATTGTTGCTCGCAAAACATCTGTGCTCGAGATCAACGATCTCTGCTTCAATGTTAGCTCTCAAGACTTGCAAGGTTCGTGGTTGGTTGTGGTAAACGTGAGATTACCACAACGACGCCCCAAACGCTACGAGGCCGGCTACTTCTTGCGACATCTCTAGTGGACCCAGTCCGCACGAGACGCTCGGACAAACGTTTAATTATTTGAGCGCATGGAACATGACGACCAGGAAATCGACGACTATATATCTACATCATGAATGTCAAAGTACAGTGACATTTGGCGTCAACTGCAAACATTGCGACAAATTCAAATTATGACATTACTTTTGCGCCGCCTGGTATTTATACAAATACACTATACTGTGGTTTTGATAGGATTCAAATGCCAATATATTGAATGAAGACAGCAGCTAGCGTCTTTCAAGGGCCAAGTTGCCCCTTCTGCTGGTAACAGCTGACAGCGTACTTTTCTATTTTCCATTTATTTTTCTTAACATCGGAAATTGTCGACGTTCCAACATTATATTTTCCTGCGATTCATCAGTCTTTAGTTTTTTTTTCATTCATATGCTTAAAGTTACGTATTTACTCTCTAGATACTTCCGTTTATTTTAAATGAAATGTAAACATCCCGGATCATCCGGATTATTTCATGTTTGGATTACTGTGTAAGAATCTATATAACAAACGCAATCAAACGTACTTTACATGTAACGTTGCTATACAGTTACTTCGGGTAATTACATCATTCATTACCACTGAAATTACGTAAAGAAATTACCTGCGCTTATCGAAATGACAATCGTCCAATTATTACTGTTCTTCTTCGTCTATTTTTAGTTTAATTAGAGTTACGATAAATGAACAGTGGTATTTCCAAATCTCAATGGAAATTGATGACTTTGCATGTGTAAATTAAGAAAATTAGATATGTAAAATATGAACGCACGGTATAATAATGGTCGGCAAAAACCGTAAAAGGAATGGTCAGAAAAGTTAGGTCCAAATAATGTGCAGCTTCTGCCTTTCATGGAATAATATTATCCATTTTTAAAGTGCCAACTATTAGAAGACGGACATTTATTTCGTGAATTGAGTCATTACTAGAGAGGACTAAGGCAGGTGGAGTGATTACCTTTTTCCAGCGGCCAGACAGACTCGTGTTTTGTCGACTCTCGGGGAAACCAGTAGGCAACACGAACCCCTTCTTATGAGACGAATAAACACGAGTCTGTCTGGTCGCTGCAATTTCATCCGCCTTTGTCCTCTCTAGTCATTACCACGTAAAGAAATTGTCTATTATTCCTTTTTTTCTCATATCTAGGTTAATCCTAAGTCTTCATAGTAGCTTGGACGATCGATTGCGGTAAGTGGTGATCGTTGTTCTTGAAATTGGTCATTGTTATTTGTGATCTTATTGGGACCGACATTTAAGACAGTGACGGCGATTCTTTAGCATCAACCGCTTAAATATCGTGTTGGGAATTACGTTAATGTTTTATTTTTGATCATACGTACGTACAATGCCTATGTATATCGTCACAAGTCACAAGTTACGAAGAGTTGCGCTACATAACTTACAAAGATAGAATAAATATGAGATAAAATGAAAGTAAACTACTGTTTTTTTTGGATAAAGATCACACCTTGGATTTCTAAGAATCGCGTCGATACTGCTTCCTTGATTTGTAAAAATAACTTTATAAATCGTTTAAGACGGCTTAAATTCGAAGAGGTCAACACTGACATGCGCACTTATCATCAAACAACCTCCTATCTTTGTCGCGAACTTGAAACTTACAAGAGCCGACAGTGAAGGCAGTGTTGTGAATGCAGCGTTTGTAACCGGTTTGTTTAGATGTACATACGTAACGTAGTTTAAATTAAACGCGATGTAATGTTTTTGTATTGAAGAACGTTTGACAATAAAGAAAAAAAAGCTATCGGTGATAAACGTGACTCCTACAACTTCCTTGCAAATATGACGATAGCTGGGACGATAATATTTGCTTGCCTGTTTGTTTGCGCAAAAAGTTTCGGTAAGATCTTAAAAGGTATTTGTTGGAACGATAAATATTTAAATAAGCAACGGGATCGTCCAAGAACAACTCGTTTTTAGTTGCCAATCGGTACGGATTTTATTCAGTGTTAAATTTTTATACGTCGTTTACGAGAAAGTTTATCTCGTTAATATTGGAAAAACCGTCTTGCGATTGGACAAGTTCCAGACGATAATTAGAGACCTGTATTGTCTTATCAAATTCTTTCGGAAAACCAGCCTTGGTTGGCTTTATTTGTATGCTTCCAAGAATCGATCTAATTGATGTGTTACCTTTAACCGTTGTTCAAGAATATTGCTAATAAGTCGTTTAATAAAGTTATATCCGTACTTCCTCCGGCTGCCTCGTTACAATGTTGTGTGTAAGCGTATCTGCGGAAATAAATCGTTGAATAAATTCGACGACGGAAAATGATCCCAATTCTTATATTTTAAATATGTTTTTTTTATCGGAATTGCATGTGTACAACAAAGAACTTGCGGTAAATATGGTAATAATTAACGATGTAAATATCGTATTCTTATCCGACTAACAGGTCCGTATTCAGGATGCACCGTATCCGACATTATGTTATTTATTTAAAGAAAGTAATTTAGAAAAATTAGATTCATTTCTATCGTTTTTTTTTTGAAAAGATCTTCGAAATCAGGTCGTTATATCGGAACTACGGTGGCCGCCGACGTTTCGTTCTCAGTTCTGCGGAGCTTCATGTTGTACAATTCTCAAGTGTTCGTCAAAAATCTCCGACTTATTATTACTAGAGGAGCTTTACCGCATCCCTTGTTCTTGTGATAGCGCCCACGTCACAAACATTGTTATTGTTGTTGTATATTGGCCGTGCACAAGCTAGAAACTGACCATCAGATTTTATTTAATAATGATGATAAAAAATACGAGTCTAGCGTCCTTATCCAACCTTATAAGACCTCTATGTCTCACAAAGCGACGTACATAGACGTACGGATCACAAAACATCAGCGTTATGTTATTGAAATGCATCCCCATATGTGAACTATGGGAACGGAGCCCGGCTTAAATTACGTCTTTCTTTTGCAATATGGAAATTCGATTGCAACGTCGACTGTACGGAGAAGGAAAGTCTTCCATAAACCTGCTCCATAAACTTGAGCACTGCTATGTGGCTTAATGTGTTACACGAGCTGATAGGAGTTATGTCCAGGGAAATCTTTTAGGTTCGTTAAAAACTTAAAACTCATGTAAACTCTGTTAAATCTTCTATAGCTGCCCTCATCCGTCCTAGATCGCGCTTGGTTAACGAAGTAATGTCGATTTCTTTGAATTTCATCCGGGTTCATATAATATCCGCCCGTTGAGCTTTCCGGCTTCAGCTCAAAAGTTTCAAAATTGTCAAAATACAACGTTAAGCACTGATTTATTTTCTTTAAAACTTTCTGCAATTTCTGGTCGATAACGGGGGCTTTTCTCGCCTTGAAGGACGATGTGTTTTTAGAGCTACAGGTATAGTAGTATAGAAAGTAAAAGGGCTTGTCTATAGTATTACTCTCCGAAGACATTTTCGAATTGGTTTAATTAAAATATTGCCCTTGGCCTTTCTACGTGTTTTTCTTTTCCAGGTGATTGGGATGTTGGCGACAAATGTGGGCCGAACAATGACAGGGAATGCATGTTAGTAACCGATTGCAACGAAGCGTTAACTAAGTTAAAGGCGGGGAAACCACACGGCTTGGACAGGTGCGGTTTTCAAGGAAAAATCGAGATAGTGTGCTGTGAAAGGAAAGATTTCATAACCAAAGTTCCTGTAAGAAGTAGTATAGTAGGTACGTTCACAACAAAATCGTTATATTTACCAATCACGATACACAAACATCTTGGTAACAAATGTTTAACATTTCAAACGTTCTATCTACAAAAAGCAGACGTTTTTCACGTCATTTGTCGCTGAGACCATCCACCGCCTGATCATCTATATGATTCGTTTGTTTTCCGTTGTAGCCTGTGAAAGATTCTCCAAAACGTACGATATTAGCACACAACCTTTCATTATCGCCGGAGAGAACGCATCTCTTGGAGAGTTTCCATACATAGTGAGTGGACGATACGACGAATGTAGAAGCAAGCAATAATATACCAGCATTCTTTGTTTATTTTAAGGCTGCGATTGGTTTTGAAGGCGACGGACCGAACGACGTGAAATGGGGCGACTGTGGCGGCTCTTTGATCAGCGAAAACTTCGTTCTAACGGCAGCCCATTGCTTGGTCCGTGTAGACAGGTACGGTTTGCCAAAATTATTATTATTTTGCTTTCACAACTCTAGAAGTTCGGCATACAATGCATATTCTCAATTTTTCCGTAAACAGTCACACATTTTACACTTTACGCAATACCCGTCATACCTCGACTTATACCTTTATTTTCGATCGCAGTAAAAATCCTAAGATGGTGCGACTGGGGAAGATCGACCTTACAGGGAACGAAGATAGGGTTGCTGCCCAAGACATTCCGGTCAATGAAAGTATAATACATCCCGATTACAAGCACATTGAGAAACACAACGATATAGCACTCCTAAGATTATCTAGGGCGGTAACATTTTCAGAGAACGTGAAGGCAGTCTGTCTTAATAGCAGAAGGGATCTTCCGCCTGGCCTTATTATTGCTGGCTGGGGTGTCATTAACACAGCAAGTGAGTGTATTTAGGTCTTTAAAAAGTTTTGGCTAATCTACCCATTATATTACAGCCGATGAAACCAGCAGGTTCCTGCAAAAGGCTTACGTCAACCCGTATGATCTTAGCAAATGTAATCAAACCTACTTAGATTCACCGCAAAAGAAGACCATCCTCGATTCGCAACTATGCGCATTTTCGCCAACGCAAGATACCTGCCAGGTATTACGCAACAAATTTCTTCTCCGATACCCGTAATCTTCGTGTTTTTTTTTATTTCAGGGCGATTCTGGCGGGCCTCTCCAGATTCAGAACAAGAAAGATACGCCGGAGACTCCTCTGATAGTCGTAGGAATAACGTCTTACGGTAGAGGATGTGCAGGATCTACGCCTTCGGTTTACACAAGGGTATCAAGTTACATTGACTGGATAGAAGGGCATGTGTGGTCCTAATATCGAAACTATACTTGCCTGTAATATTACGTTTAATAAATTTCTTTTGGACGAAGGGGTATTCTTGATTGTTTTGGGAAAAGACGTTTCATGCGAACTTCTTATCCAAATTATCCAAACAATAATACTTTTGTACAAACTGAGCTCTTTTATTCATTTATAACAAAATTCAAATTATTACATTATTTTGGAAAAGTGTTGCCAATGTCTTTAAGCACTATTTAACGTTGTAGTAAGAAGTTTTTTGTTTCTACTTTTTTTTTTTGCTGCGACGGCTGGTAATTTTTGGAACACTCTTAACATTTAACAAATGCAAAAAATTCAAGTAGTAGGTAAAAAATATGGAGGCCCACCAGACAAGGTTAAATATTTAAACACATAAACCTTCAAAAAAAGTTAAAAAGAAAATAAAACAGAATAAGAAGCGATATATTTCTCTTATATCTTTCTCTTGATAGAACCCCTATTTACCATAAGTTTACGTTCAGGTATCAGTCGGGTTCTTTCACGTCTCTTAGGGCGTTTGCCTTCGTACTCTCGCCTTTTGAAAAGCCTACGTGCAATTCCGAGTACCCGCACTTACTATTAAGCCTGCAATAACGAGTTGCGCTTCACGAAATTAACAGAGACTAGACAGACTCGCGCTTTTTCGGTTCAGAATAAAGGGTGCGTGTTGCCCGCTGATTTCCCCGAGAGTCGACAAAACACGAGCGTCTAGTCTGCTAATTTCCCGAAGCGCATGGAAAGCGGACTTGTTTCCTCAGGCGGAAAAAAGTATTCGTATTCACTTTTTATTATTGCCTCGTAACATCTTATCAGATCCTCGTGAATCTCAAAATGTTTAAATATATAGAATGTACAAGCAACTGTTTTTAATGAATTACATTTCATTAATTGAAAACGAGAGCTACTTTTCTACAGTTGGAGATGATTAGAGAAGCTTGAGCCTCTTAGGAGAAACCGCAATTGATTGTATGATATGCGTACATAACTACGTTAGATCCCTGTATTATTAACAATCTTTATTTCTTTGGTATTGACGTTTAAAGTATTTTCCAAGTTCGTTCAGGCTAATTAAGGCAATCATGCGCATGAGATATTTTTTCATCGTATTCTTATTTGCAAATATAAAGGTTCGGCGAAATCATATCCGAATTAGTGTCACCAGCGCACTCTTGGAGATTAGTTCATTAACAATAACGAAACGTATCTTCAATTGAGCCATGGCTGTAATCGGCAAAACAATTATTTTGTGTTTGATAGTTATTGCGAAATGTTTAGGTAAGTTTGGGTAAGTCACCTTTCGACTTTCATTTGTTTTTTTTTAATTATGACGTCATCCAAAAAAATGTTAAGTGACAATATACATTTTTCGTAGCGGAATCCGATAGTGCTCTTTCTACCCTTTACGATCATGCAAATAAATCATTAGGTTGCATAACAAAAATTCTGAGAAAAATCAAGCTGAACATTTAATGTTGATATTATTGTATTTAACAGAAGATGATTCTAAACGATCATTATTAAAATACTACAACATAAAATTAGATTAAATGTTAGTATTATCCAAGATAACAAATAATTCAGACCATAAACGGAAAATAAATTGCTTGTTGATGTACCTTTCCTTTATGTTTTACAACCTTTGTAGTGTACTGAATTATCAAGAAATAGTAAAAAATGTTAAATCTCTATATCTTAAATACGATAATATCAACATTAAATGTTCAGCTTAATTTTTCTCAGAATTTTTATTATGTAACCTTATGATTTATTTGCATGATCATAAAGGGTAGTAAAAGCACTATCGGATTCCGCTACGAAAAATACATATCGTCATTTAAATTTTTTTTGGATGACGTCATAACTAAAAAAAATAAAGTCGGAAAGTGAATCCCCAGTATGTATTTGCTTGAATTTCATATTTTCATTTAATATTTTCGAAAAGAATACGTATTTATTATGTAGCTGTTAAACCAGGTTTTTCCTCTTTAATTCCAGCTAACGACTTAGCGATTAACGAAGATATTACACGATACTTTGAATTTACATGCATACACAAAATTGAGATTTATAATTTATTACTTAAATCGAAGAAAAATTAGGGGACTCACGGTTCTGAGAAATTCGTCTCGCGTAAATTGTTGTTCTTCAAGATGTCTTGATTTACATGGCAAGACCACGTTAGTTAAAGCGATATCGAGAAATGTCTTTTGAGAAGTGAAAATATTTTCAAATCGCATGCACGCGTACTTCTGATAAAATTTATGATTTATACGAGACTATACTGCAGATAATAAATAAATAGAAATGAAATAAAGTAATAAATAAATTAATTAAAATAAAAGTATTCCTGATATGCAAAACCGCAAAAGCACGTTTATCAGAATCGTGGACTTTCTTTTATTTGAGATAATAAATGCTTTGTGAATCTAATAGCGTTACCGCACGAACCCTTACGATCCGAAGGAAATAGAGCAAGGACGAATAATATTACGCGCGATTATCGTTGCTATAAGTTTTAGAACATACTTGATCCCCATCTGTATCATGTCTCACGACGTCGTCATACTTTTTATACCATTGTATAGCAGCGAGATCATGGTAGTCGACGCTGCTTCTTTAACGACGAGGTAAAGAAGCGGCAAGCCACCGTTGGTGCGGATCTCAATGCGGGCGCCGACTGTTTTTTGTATCTGCATTAGCTTATTGGTTTCTACCGACTTATTATATTTTTCCTTTTCATAAACATTACTTATTTGCAACCATTCCCAAAGTAAATTTTACTTTACAGGTATTCGCGAGTTGGGCGACAAATGCGGTCCCAACAGCGAAGGAGATTGTGCGTTGGTAACCTCCTGTCCGGAGGCTATGGAAAAGATAAGCGCCGAACAAACACATGGATTGGACATTTGCGGTTTCCATGGTAAATTTGAGGTAGTATGTTGCAAAAGGGAATCCGGCTCGCAAATGCAAGTGCGAAAAAGTGTTGCGGGTGAGTACAAAATTGGATAAAAGCCAATCATTAGAAAGGAAGAGCTGGACTAGTTTAAACTTTCAACATCCAACTCCAACATTTTTTGCCTATCATACTTACTCGCTGTCAACTCTATGCGTGGACGCACTGCTTAAAGTTTAGATTAGGATTTAAAAGACGTTAGACGAACATTTGACCAAATTCGGACCAAACGTACAGAATGTGCTGTGCCAACTCAATCGATAAATCGACGATGGTGTCGCTTAAATCAAATACTCGAAGACTCGGTCAGCGCTCAAAGACAGAGTTGCTAATAAATCCAGAACAAGGAAACATTCGCGGCCCGATAACACGTTTTGGTGAAGTAATCTTTCATCATATTTACCTCAATTTAGCGACCCAATTAAAAAGGTCCCTAAGAGGTTGTGACTAACCTTGAACAGCAAAATTAATTGATGAACTTCGAGCCAACTTGGAGAATAAAGATCATTCTCAGTATTATTGTATTTAATTCTTAATACTATAGATCGTTTTTTTTTTGCTTTTCAGCTTGCGAAAAGTATTCCAAAACGTACAACACGAAATCTCTTCCTTCCGTTGTAGATCAATATGTATCTCTTGGAGAACTTCCGCACATTGTGAGTGGACAAGTTTCTATCGCAACTAACCGATAATATGTTATTTTTAATCATTTCTTAGGCAGCCATTGGCTTCGATGGGGATGAAGAAGGTGAAATTAAATGGGGCAATTGTGGTGGTGCATTAATCAGTGAAACTTTCGTTTTAACTGTCGCTCACTGCTTGATTAGAATAGACGAGTAAGTATACGCGTATTCGAGTAAGTTGGACCACGCAATTAAACACACACACACACAAAATACGTTGGCTGTTAAAAGTTCTAATTTTTTGGGTTGTCAACACTTCAGCTCCATTTCCAATCTCATTGGAATTTTCTTTTTTTTTTGAGTTGTAAAAGTTTCCATTAAACGAAAGTTCGCATTTAAATATTAATTGCAGAAAACATCCAAGAATGGTTCGACTAGGAAAAGTGGACCTCATAGGGGACAAGGATAATGCAACAGCTCAAGATATTCCTATTAACGAAGTTATAACACATCCAGATTACCGATATCTGCAAAAACATAACGATATAGCTCTGTTAAAGTTAACCAAACCGGCGACATTTTCAAAAAACGTAAACGCGATTTGTCTAGATATTGAAAACTAATTACCATCCGAATTTATCTTTGCAAGTTGGGGCGTTATTAAGCGTAAGTATTAAACCTATTGCGCGCGAAAAAAGCGATTACTTCTCTGCAATTATATCGACGACAAATCGAACACGTTGCAGCCAGAGAAACAAGCAAATTGCTGAAGAGAGCATCCTTAAAAACGTACGCCCTCGACGAATGCAATCAAATTTTCTCGAATGCTGCGTGGAGAATCGTCGATTCACAACTTTGTACCTTGGGCGCGGCGGATATCCCATGCCTGGTATACAACTACACCGTTCGCAACTTTCCGATTCCGATAATTTTCTAATTACTCTTACAGGGTGATTCGGGCAACCCCCTTCATATTAAAAACACGGAAAATCTCCGAGCTACCCCGATGATACTTGCGGGACTGTCGTCTTTCGGAAAGGAATGCAGTGCATCCAAACCGTCTGTTTTTACAAGAGTTTCTAGCTACATCAACTGGATCGAATCTGTCGTGTGGCCCTAATATTGCAAATGTATTTGTGTATTGCATCGTATCTTTAGTAAATATTCTTTAGCAGAACAATCTAGTTGTTTTCTTTGAGCGTGTTGGTACTGCAAGTATAAGTAAAAGAAGATGAAACTCTTGGCCTGAGTGAGATAGAGTCTATTTTTTTTTTTATGTTATATAATTACTGGGCAAGTCCAATCAGTAAAAATTATTGACTTAATGTCCGTCTAGAAATAGTGTTTATGCACAATTTCTGGTTCAATAGATCAAAACTGGTCTAACGAGGTAAGTATTTCCATAAAAGCGTTTCCCTGCCGGTGCGAGGCATTAATTTTGTGAACTATTTTACTTAACTCCAAACAACTCAATTCTATTCACAAGGCACATAACAGGCTATCGTACTTTGTACTTTCCGCTAATGTAAATATCGATGTTATCGAAGACGTGCACGTCATAGATGACATTTAAACTATGTTGTCAGTTTTCAGTATTGGCAGCTGTCATAATAAACAATGTAAATATAGGTTATATAACAGATTTGTTTGTGCCTAATCTTATTTGTCAGCTGTCGATAACGAACGATAACTAATAAGTAAACACCCAGACATATAAACAACAAACAAAACGATCGTAAAACGACAGGGTACGCAAAATGACAACTGACAATTTGGCATTGTTGCTTTAGTGCTTTTCAGCGCTGTGAACGGTACGGCAGGAAAAGTGTCAAAAAATACTTACAAAAATGGTAATTTTGGTGAAGTGCTATTTGTCATGCTGAATGCTCTATCGATGACGTGCACGTTTTCTTAACGTGAACAGCGTATAAGCACTATATTAGCACCTTTTGTTGGCAAGGATAAGCATCATACTCGGTACTCGATATAATTTTTTATTTAATGCCTCAATTCGTCTTATACGAAGTACAACCTTACAAATGCATGCTTGCCTACTGTAAATAATCGTTTCAGGAATACTTCTCGGAATGATACTTTGCCTGCGCTGATGCAAATGTTTTTGTTCGATTTTATGGAGTTGTTCTTAATATCATAAATTGTGTAGTCGTGCGTGTTTCTGGTAAAAATGCCATCTTTTCGCTACGGTTTCCGTTAACATACATCAAGTTAATTAACGAAAAAGAAAAAAAAGAAAATTCGTAGATGGTTGAAGCCCTGCAACAACGTAACGGATTATCAGTTATTTTCTGTTCTGCCCAGAAAAGTTTAAGAATATTGCGAACTCTCATTATAAGCAATATATTATATAAAATCACTGTGAATGCTAATCTATCTATCAATTAGTAGTAGATCTAATAAGTCTATAAGTACTAATCATATCAGCAAAAAATATTCTGATTACATTAGACGCTAGGATGCGTCCCGGCCTAGGTGGTATTTTTTTACGATACTATGTTGATAGCCTCGTTACTATTACTTATATTATTTAACAAAGCACTATCAAACGGTTTCTATCCTGGTAGGCGGTAATAAAATAGAAATCATAAATTACAGACCGATATCACTTTGAGTCATTTCGGCAAAGTGTTTGAGGTTTCATTAAATTATTTTTTTTAGCGAAATAGTAGCCTTCTCCGTATTCTCGCGTTAAAGTTTTAAAAATGAACTTTCTGCGAAATTCGTATTTAATTATTCTAACTACTCTCGGGATCCAGCTCGTACCTTTCGGTAAATCAAGACATGCGTATATCGCACTTAATCTGTTGTCAAATCGCGCTTTAGCTTCGTTCCGTAAAATTTAAAAATCGAACAGGTTATATAAACAACTGCGTCTACTGTGCAGGTTCAGTAATCGATTCGAATACAGCGCAAAATACTGTCTTGAACACATTCGACGTGAGATTGTTCTCCGGTCAGAAATAGAAGAAATCCGTTAGCGAAGCTAGTATTCTTCTTTTTAACTATGATAGCAATCGGAACAATACTCGTTTTGTGCTCGGTGGTTTCCGCATTGACTGTATGTAAGTTATTAGTTATTAGGGTACTACAATATCATGCAGCTAGAACAATATTTTGCGTTTTAAAAATACAACAGATTTGTTGGCCGATTCAATATTATACCGGGGACGGTCAAACTTGCATTTCTTTATGTTACTGGGAAGAGGTCCGTAAGACCGCAAGGTCGCTCGCTTTCCACGATATGTTCTTTAAAAATTCAATTGAATTCATAAAGAAGATTATTCAAATTTGTCTTAATAATAATAATAATAATAATAATAATAATGTTCTATGCCATGCTGTTTGGAGGTTACAACAGCTTTCGTCACTTACAGGGGGCGTCGGCCGGCCGTAAGTTATTATTGTGAGAGCCTTAAGATGTTCACCCTCAATATTCGTAACGTTTGGAGTAAAAACTCCCAATTTATACGTACGTTGACGAAGTTCAAAATTAGGATTATATCTTTAGTTAATTGAGAAGAAAGCAAGCGTTTCTGAATAAAAAATACGAACTAGAACTTAACTTGGGAAATTTTCTCGACGCAACGTGAATTGATATTTATAAATGTAAATTATCCTATATTGCCATTATATAACCGTTCGATGGATGCGAAACTCGCGAAGATAACCCTACAAATAGCATTTTTTAAGCTGATTTTCAAATACCTGCTTTTTAATTCCTAAATAGAGGTATATTTTTGTAATCGCGCCGCGCGTTTGTCGAAACACTTCTTGGAAGGATTTCGTCGATTCATAAAAGAAGAGAAAAAAGTTCATAGCCTTTTTTTTGCATGCTTACCTATAAACAGCTGTCAATAAAACGTTTAATCTGTAAATATTAAATTAAATAAAAAAAATGATTAATGTAAACAATCTAACATCATGGATCATACCAAGAAAATGTTGTATTTAACTAAATACAATTTATAGCCCGTTGTAAAACTAGGTAACACAGATATTCTAACGTGTTTTTTGATACCAGAAACCGCAAAAGGAGACTTTATCTGGATATTATCAGCTAAACGAAAGTATGATACTGTTCTATTGAAACAACAGCATATGAAGAAATTGCAAACAAACCAATAAAGTTTTCTATTACGTTTACACGATTTTCCAAACAAATTTACGGAAAAATTTAGATCTTGTCATCTAAAGCAAGTCTGTAGGAAAGACAAGTCATAGCGATTAGAGTCTCCGTGCCATTGTTAATAAGTATGTAAAATTGCAACGGTGTATAGAATGGCAATTATAATTAACAAATAACGAAGGCAAGGATTGTGGCGTGGGACAGTAAACAACAGAAAAGTATCGGCAACCTCCGCGCCACACAAGTTTAACCGATCAGTCCGGGACGGCCGTTCCGAAGATGCGAATGATGTGAGAAATCCCTCTAACTAGCATGCACGTTCTAGACGTGCGAAAAAATACGGGATACGGACAAATAGTCGGAAGGATCTCTTATTAGGATAGCGCGAGACATAAAACACGCGCAAGCCTTACCCCCATAACCGACTACGACAACGGTCCGTTCTCTGTCTTTATCAGATTTTCAAATTCAAATTCCCGCTGCGAAGCTCAATTTCAGTTGGGCTATACTTGCTGAATCTAATCTACCGCAGGGATAACGTCAAGTTAATTTACGCTGCATTCCCGATTTGTTTGAAGGAGATAGACATATATCTACACGCGTTTTTTAATTACGATGCAAGTTCAATTAATAACAATGTATAATTTTCAATGTATATTGTATAACAATGTATAATTTATAAGCGAAGGTGATTTTTCCATAGAACGTTCTATTATCCATTTTCTGTATAGTTGACCTGGAGGTTGGTGATAAATGCGGTCAAAATAATGAAAACCGATGTGCCTTAGTAATAGCCTGCCCAGCAGCCATGGACAGGCTTAGACAAGGAAGATCGCACGGTCTGAAAAGATGTGGTTTCCAAGGAGACTTGGAAATAGTATGTTGCCAGGTAGAGAAGACCGAACCAAGAATACATGCAAGACCGAGCGTTGAAGGTGAGTGAATAGATTTAGTTAGCCAGCTATTAGTTAGAATATGCAGGAAGTGATCAGATAACGCTTTGATGATGATGATGATGATGATGATTCTCAAAATCGGAAGCCGAACGTGTTAGCAGCATCGGCTTAATTTGATCGAAATATGTTTGCATGAAGCGCAGTATATTTACGTAATTCTCAATCTGATAGTTTTAGACATCGTTTCCTCTTTTTAGCATGCGAAACATACTTTAACTTATACACCGTCGATCCAAAGCCATTAATTAGCGATGGAGAAAATGCATCACTTACAGATATCCCATACATAGTAAGTGTAATTGGCATAGTTGTACGCTAGACATGGCGCTGTATAATCGTAGAAATTAACATTGTTCGTATATTCTTAGGCGTCTATCGGAATCGACGGAGATGAACCTGGTGAAATTATATGGGGCACCTGTGGTGGGTCCTTAATCAGTGAATCCTACGTTCTCACCGCAGCTCATTGCAATGTGAGACCGGATAGGTAAGTTGGTATATTTGTAGTTTCTTAAGTAATTGATAAATATCATCTGTAACACAAAATGTTAAAAGCGCCATCTAGAGTCGTAAAAATGCACTTACTTATCCAGACAACGTACTAACAAATACCTCTTCAATAATAAGACTTTCATATTAAGAGTTAATATGTGATGTCGAAATCGAAATAGCCGAATGAAGCGTAATAAAGATTAAGATGAATCGCACCTAGCTACCTACTGACTGACTTTTAATTGAAATATTGACGTGAATTGCTTTTCTTTTGCCTTTGTGTTAATTCTCATTTAAACGCCTTAATTTAGGTATCTAGGTGGAAAAGCAGGTACTATCACGATAGTTCATCTGAATTCCGTCTAATTTTCATTTTTCTTTTTTTTTGTAGACTGTTCTAGATGCTTACGCATGTAAGAGAATAAAAATCGAATAATTTTGTATTATTAATATACATGGGGCTAGTGCAATTCTTCACTGCAACTTTAAATTAATTCAAGGTAACCAATATACTGAATTAATAATATATTTTAATATAGCAAAGTTCTGAAGATGGTTCGCCTTGGAAAGATCGATCTTTATGGAGATGAAGACAACGTAAAAGCTCAAGATATTCCAGTTGCGAAGGTTATATCACATTACGCTTATAAACACCTAGAGAAGCGTAATGATATCGCGTTATTAAAGCTAGCGAGACCAGCTGTATTTACGGATTACGTAAAACCGGTTTGCTTAAATATGAAACCCGATATCCCTACTGAACTTATCATCGCGGGTTGGGGTTATATCGACAGAACGAGTAAGTATCGAAATTCTCTTGGGAACCCTCTTGGTTCCCATAAGTTCTTTTGCACTTGAGACACTGTGTACATTTGAAAAATAATTATATACCCGTCACAAACTGTACTCATTGATCAATTGATCGTGTTACAGGTGACGAACCCTACAGATTTCTCCAAAAGGCTTACGTAACTCCATACGATCTCGCTAAATGCAATGAAACATTTACAAGCGTTCCTCAGGGAACGGTACTCAATACCACGCAGTTTTGCACCGTGCCCTTGATTGAGGGTCGACGAGCGGATACGTGCAAGGTATTAAGCAAACTAGATCTCCTGCAAAAACCGCTTAATTACTGTGGGGAAGTATATATATATATATATAATGTAGTGTAATCTTACCATACCAGGGCGATTCCGGCGGACCAATATACATCGAGAACAGGAAGGACACTAAAGAAACACCGATGATCCTTGTTGGAGTAACATCGTTTGGAAGATCTTGCGCAGGTCCCACGCCTTCGGTCTACACTAGAGTAGATAGCTACATTGATTGGATAGAAGCGGAAGTATGGCCTGGACGTTAAATGCGCTTAACGCCGCAATATCATGTATAATTCCCAATAAAACGATTTTTCCTTTTACAGATCGTGGTTTTTCATTGTTTCATTTTCATTGAAATCCTTACTTTTGTTTTTGGACTTTTCGATGCGATCTTGCTCTGTAAAAATGTCTCATGAGTTCACATTTAAATTTAACACCGAAAAAATTTAACGAAACAACAGCAACGTACAGCATTTTAACATATAGATTTTTGACTTGGAAGCATACGAAAAATATTGTTACATGTAGCTTTACCAGTGGCAAACAATATCGCTGCTTTCCAAACGGCAGGTATGCGTTTCTTGGCACTGGAGGGCGCTAAGAAATGTCTAGTTTGTCGTTTTGAAATGTTGCGGTATTAACTGCGAGGCAACCACGATGCAGAGCAGATCTGTGCCTGCTAGGCAATACCGAGAAACTAGAAGAAAATCTGGCGAAAATCAACAAGGCGTCCTTCGAGAAGACCAAGAGGGGCGATAGTCCCGCCCGCCCTACAGAGAGCGATTGACCCCAGGACGACCTACGGATACCTGAACAGGCTTATAGTGTCGTCTAATTCAGCTAACCGCATTAAGCAATACCATCTGTGCTTTGGATCAAACGAGGGGGAGTCCAAGCGGAGTACTCCAAAAATTATGCTGATATAAATTCTGAATTTTTTGAATATCCATGATTTAATTTTAGTTTAAATATACGATGCTTACGTAGTAGTTGTAAAAATTAAAAACTGGACGAATAATGAATGATAGCTAAGTTTGCAGAAACGGGCTGCGCTTCACGAAATTAGAACAGACTCGTTTTTTATTCGTCTTATGAGAATGGGTGCCGGTTTCCCCGGCAGTCGACGAAACACGAGTCTGTCTAGCCTTCCGGCTAGACAGGTAGATGGTCTGCACGGAAGGTGTACTCGTTTCTGCAAGTTTAATGATAACGCCTACTTCAAACAGACATGCGTGCAATTTGAGAACATGAATAAATACAACTTCAAACGGTTCCAATTACCATTCCTTTCTGCTTTGAAGATCGACAACTACTGCAAGGAAGCGGTATTAGTAGTGTATGAGTCATACATTATCGACATGCATCAGAAGGTGGTATTCCTATTTTCGCTGCTGTTCGCGGTAATTTTGGGTAACGTATCAATTTTTGTCAATTACTTCTGTAGCTGTTATTATTAATACTTCAGTTAGGAAAACGTTATTTTCATCTATTGCTCACCTTTAATCATTATTGCTCGCAAATTAATTTAGTTAAGCAACAACAAGGTCTAAGTTTCTACATATTTACATAAATAATTTTAAAAACATCGCGTTATTCACGATTCACAGAATTCATTATTTGCAAAAATAATAATTGCTCCTTACTTGCACGCATGTTTTGAATATTAAATATTGACCTTATTCAGTAGAACGAATTAATTTAAATATTCACAACAACGTGAGTAAGTTAATACATAAATAAGCAACTACAAGCCGTAATTTATCGGAGAAAATTAAACAGAAGGAAGAAGACTACCACGTAACGGGAAGTGGGTTTATTATTGATAAAACAATCGGCTATTAATTATCAAGAGGTGAAACCCATTACCGGTGATAATAATTCAAAATGTTATTCTTTGCTCTTTGTTTTTATCGTTCTATCTAGGACACTACGAAGTGGAGGTTGTCATATTCTTGTCGTATTATTTTCTATTATTGTTCATTCATATGTTATTATTAGAGTGAAGACGTTCGCTGCAGTTTGCTAGCGAGTGTTTTGTCTCGAAAGTTATATATTTTATTAATCGTCGAGTACCTTTTCGATACGATCGTAATAGGGATTAACTATTTCTTTTGATAGCACATAATCTGGATTACTTTGCCTCTCTGCAAACTATCTCTTTGCTAATCGATCCCTTTATATTTTTTAAATTACTCCGGGTGTTGAAGGGATTCGGTTAATTTTAAATTGTTGCCTTCTGAAGAAATGAGAAATACGAAAACGTCGGATATAAAAAGTGCGACTTCTAACTGTGTACTCCGTCATGTTTATACAGGTTGCGGCGGCAAAGATATATTCGGGCACATTTCCATATATAAGCCTCATCCTAGTTGGTGCTTTCAAGATCTTTTTAAATGAGTTAATTAATGAATTGACATTTCCTGAAGAAACCCACAGAAAAGTGAATCTACTTATTAGTAGAGAGGACAAAAGCGAGTGAAATCACGCCTTTTTTGCAGCGACTAGACAGACTCGTGTCTATTCGTCTCATACGAACGGATTCGTGTTGCCTACCGGTTTCCCCGAGAGTCGACAAAGCACACAACTAATACAAACTTATTAGTTCTGTATACCTACCCAATTACAGACATTCAATCTTCATAAATATCCATTCATCGTGTCCGTAAATATATGTCTATCACTTCCGAAAAGTAGGTCTACTTAGTGACGTATATTTACAGGCTCTGATGTCTCGTGTTTGTATTTCAATTAGTAAATTTCCAAATCAAAGTTCATATCATAAGCAGATGATAATAAAGACTCGGATTATATACTCGGAAAGAGAAAACATTCAGATATTAACTCTAAAACTCTTCACGAACTGTACCTATTTCACAAAGCAGCCGCAGTACAAGGTTGTGTGCAGCGCG
The DNA here is from genome assembly GCA_020654165.1 of Oryctes rhinoceros. Taxonomy (NCBI): domain Eukaryota; kingdom Metazoa; phylum Arthropoda; class Insecta; order Coleoptera; family Scarabaeidae; genus Oryctes; species Oryctes rhinoceros. Next base: position 448,344 of record JAIOKQ010000548.1, on the reverse strand, counting down.
CAACAAGAGTACATCTTTATTATGTTAGATGTCAATTTGATATTTTAAGGTTTTTTTTTAATTGTGCATCTTTAAAAAAATATATTCCGATATACTGGGCGTTTTACAGGAAAGGGGCTATAGTAAAATTCACTATTTCTGTTATTAAAATTGTACGCGCCATCTATTGTGGCCAACCGCACAATAGTACATTTCCACAAGACCTTGAAGTGAGAATGACGCATAAAGAGAAGTCTTGGCGAGGATATAAAAAAGGCGGGAATATAGTTAGTTTAGTTTTGGAGAGGTTAATTATAGTTGTAAGAGAGAAAATATAAAATAATATAGTAAAACAGTTGTTTGGTGGCTATTTTTTTGTGGTTTGATTGAGATTGGATAACATTGCTTTTACTACCGTATGTACGGACCCAACATGAGGGAAGTATTACCAATTTCAAAACTATTCTTTTCAAGTTAACTTAAATCGGAAATGAAACAAATAGCAAATAGTTAAAGTATGAAAAATACACCGGTTATTAAAATCACTTGCTCGCTTCTGTAAAGCATTGAATAAAACTTACTGGGTGTTGTTACTGATAACACAAAGAATAAAAAACGCTTGCTTGACACATTACAAACCGGATTACCGAACTTAAGTACAGCGTCATCAGTTGTGGTGGTGCTACTAGTTCTAATCGACTGCTGATTCTACAAAAGCAGAATCACTAGAACTGGGTCTCGTCAATAACACAACGTAATTAATAAAATAGACAAACGTAACAACGTTTCAAAACGTTGTTAAAAGCGTTATTTGTTAAAAACGAATAAACTAATTCACCTTCCGCACGTTCCACATGCTTAATTATCGTCAACAAGTACGTAGATTTGATATGTGCGCAGTGAAAGAATTTAATAACCGCGATGTTCGCGAATAACGAAGGAGATGCGTGTATGTTGTGACGTATATCTTATCTTTGTAAAATACGTGATCTATACAATATAGGATAAAAGAGAAAGTAGAATAACACACGTTATTTAGTAGAAACTTCTTTGTTGCTGATATGATAGAGTGCCTAGCCTAATTCTTCTTCATTCGATGTAGAGATCACTAGGGACATATAACGTGGCCAGAGCTAACTAATTTTTCAATGTTGGAAAAAAGGTCCATTCATTAATACTACAAGAAACAAAGGGAACGGAATACAACCGCGAGGCATCCCGGTCGCTATACTCCTCATCGCTATTCTGTTTCGCTGCTTGCGCTGTTGCTTTTTATGTATTCGTATTGGCGTTTTGTAAATTACATATTCTTTAAATGTGAATGTTAAAAGTCCCTGCAAGCTAAACTCAGCCGAATGTTTTGTGCAGTTCTCTGCCAAAAGATGTGTGTGTTTTATATAACGACACAGACCTGCCTGAACTATTTTTATTTCTATTCCTCGTATTTAAATACCACTCATACGCATTATTACTATGCCGCTTGCTTTGAAAGTTTTTTAAATATGGATATAATATTTTCAAAAAAAAAGAAACTGTTTTATTACGAGGCCTTTTTACCTGCCCACTTCTATTTATATTTATTTGCAAAAAATGGAACCTATCGGTGTTATTTCGCTTAGTTTATCTTTTCAAAAATACAAAAGCACCTCGATAAGTAAGCTCAAATACTAGTCGATGGATTCCTTTTCTGTAAGCCTATAATACGTCCCATTTTATTCATTTACTCCCCGATAAATTGGTAAGCCTGTTGCTATAATATACGTTGATGGTGCAAATCTTTACTCACCTATTCTGAATTAAACATTTCAGCGGGGAGTGCATCTCTCAGAAAAAGCGAACAAGGTACGTCTTTAGCTGCTAGTAAGAGTTGATTCGGATATAATGTTTAATATTTCCAGCTTGTAACGATTTTGGTCCTGGAATTAAAAGAAAAGTTTTCCCGTCGACATACGTATTACCAGGAGAATACCAGCACAATGTAAAAAAACCCGCGAAGATATTTCGATTCCGAAACTTAGTAACAAAGCAAAATCGTTTTAGGTTATGCTGGGTTATGAAAAGGAGCCGAAACGTGACGAAATAGAATGGAATTCTTGTGGAGGATTCTTAATCAGCGAAAACTACGTCATAACAGCAGCTCATTGCATATACAGCTCTTACAGGTAATAAAAAATAATATATAAATTCACAGGATACACAATATTTGCTTCAGGGGTTCCCCAAAAATAGTACGACTTGGCAACATCGACTTGACAGGCGCAGAAGATGAAGCCAAACCACAAGATATACCCATCCTTTTCGTGGCGGCCCACCCAGACTTCAGTACCACTAAAAAAACGGGCGACATTGCGCTGTTGAAACTGGCCGAATCGGTGAAGTTTACGAAATATGTTCAACCCGTTTGTCTTTATCCAAAAGATGATGTGCCCGTTAGCATGATTTCAACGGGCTGGGCTATACTCGATTCAGGCGGTAAAAAAGAAAATACTTACTTATTTAATACTTTAACTTGCGTTCAGTATTCGTCAGTATCTTTTAAGAAGCAGTAAATATACATATATTCTTTTACATTCAAAAAGAATGCAAATTTAAAAAAATAATCAATTACAGATCGCAGCGTTAATGACCTCCTACGTAAATCCAGCGTAATACACGTCGATCAAGAAAATTGTAATCAAACATACAGAGGCGAAGTACAAGATTCAAACTTCTGCGGGTTCACTGATACCAGCATATGCTATGTAAGTAAGCAAAAATGTGATCGGAACATTTCAATCAAAAACTTAATTATGTTGTGAAAGCCAATGAAATCGCAGAATGCTGTGGCGGGTGTTCTTAACCATTTTTAGAATGTTCTTCTTTAGGAGATAAAAATCGCTTAAATTAAGGATTGACTTTCAAAAACGTTGAGACGTCTTCAAAACATTTCACAATCCAAACGAGCACCTCGATTTTCTCATCAATTTTGATGTATATGTTCTATTTTTTAAAGTTTTTCTTCAGCTTTTACTCCTTAAATATCCTTACTTACTCATCGATTTGTGTAGCTACTTTCTGGATCACCAGCTTTCATACCAAACGTTGAAGATAGTCGTGTGATGGTGGTAGGATTCACTTCTTATGGTACCGGATGTGGCCATAGAAAACCAAACATTTATATCAAAATCTCAAGTTATTTGGACTGGATAGAATCGGTTGTATGGCCCTAATAAGGTTCGGAGAAGAGCCGTAGAAAAAACCAAAGCCATTTAATATTTTTCAGTAATTTAATTATTTTTAAATCAAAGCATTTTGTATCTAGATTTTTTTACATATTTCTCTACAAATAAAGCACGTCGAAAAAATTTGGATATATTGTTTTCTAGTTTCCCAACAATTCTTTCAAATCTATTCTTATATTCCTAAAAGAAATTTGGTTCAAGTTAAAATCTTACTGTTCTTTTTTTGTTTATATAAAATATCTAATGCACTAAGTTGTATCAAAATTATAATGTAGGAAGCTATAGAACCAAATATCGTTAACAGTAAGGTATGATCGACATTGAAGAATCCTAAAGCGGAGAACCTCACGTCAGCATATTCTATTTGCTTGGAAAAATTGCAAAGCTCTTCGCGTAAGATCTCTTGATTTTTTGTCAAATACACCGGAAGCTGTACCAGAAGTCTATGACATATTCTTTGAGATTTGTTCTTCTCGCCGATGGTCTGTTCGCAAGATGAAGCCATCATGATAGCAAAAATCTAGGAAACCACACAGTTAATAAAGCGTAGAAAATGAGAGAAGTCTTCAAAACGGCGAACGCTGTTTTGAACAATTCATCGCACGTAAAAATTGAAATAGACTCACAATAAAAAGACTTGTATTCCAAACACAGATCAAAATCAATTCGTAGCTGTCTGTATCGTCAACGTTATCGCCAGCCATGCCGTAATTAATCACCGTGTTGCAAGCTTGTACGATAAATATAACGATCAGCATCGTTATGAAAAGAATTCGTACACCAAACGCATCATTAATTAAATTAACGCATTCAGTAAGGAGCAAATGAATTCGTCTGTACGTGATTAATCTTTTGTGATCGTCGGATATGTTGCTGCTGGAGACGATAGTTATTGGTAAATTGGTGTTAAAATGTACAAATTTCTTGTTCAGTAAAGCAAATCTGCAAAACATTTGAGTCAACGGCTACGCCTATCTCAACTACTACAAATTCCATATTTACCTACTTTCTACGGCCATTGAGAAATGATAAACTTGTAAGACCGTAAGCACAGTTAAATATAAACTGAAATAAAATATAACGTACCCATAATAGGTCCCAATACCAAAGGCAGCAATTATAATTTTCGACTCGTACATCGCGCAGGCGATCGTAAAGATATGCAAAAGCAACATCCCTGAAAGAAACCTGAAGTATCTTTTGCGCTTAATTCCTTGGTTAAGTTTCAGGAGTTCGTCGATTTGTCGCATTTTCCAGACGAATTTCAACAGCGATCCCCTTTTAAATAATAGTCCCGTAAGTATGGATACTGAATTGGATATAACCGTAGCGCAGATTATCAAAATATCCAAATATAATTTAGTGTTGGTTACATAATAAGTAAGCATAGTTCTGACGGACCATTGTAAGCTGCACAGCAACGCTCCTATCACAATTAGAGCATATAATAGATAAAATATAAATATACAACCTTTTGCTTGCTCTTTGGGAATTGGTAAGCAGAATAAGTTCGATAAAATTATCAAAGGTCTGTAGAAATTATCGAAGTTATACTTTTGAGCGGTCATCGCGTAAGCGGAATTGGTGGAAATGATGTTAAGTTTTATACGAGTGCTTAGCTTAAAAAGCTTTCAATTCAACTTTGATCGTAATGGAAGAGATAACATTGGTTTAATGGCGCATGTAACATTTAGAGCCATCAAATATTAAAACCAATATAGAATACGTGTCGAACGAATGATTACTGATATTGACCGTCTTTTTCAACGAAACGTTTCCTGGCGCTGATTATTTTTCTTGCGCTTGTACACCGTTTCTCTACTATACCGCCACCTGTTCTTCAATATTATTAATTAGATTGGTTAGAAATTAACAGATTTCTGTAGAAGCGATTCAAATATTTTCGTACAAATTATCATAATTAAAACATTTATTCTTGCAAACTCTGTTACTGTAGATTAACAAAGCCTTAAATAATAAATTCTTATAAGAATCCCGAGAAATCTCTAAATTAGTTACAAATGTCCTTATTGGTTGGCAGATCCAACACCGATTGGTGCTTCTGACTCTATTTTCCATCTCTCCTTAGTTTGCTCCTTTTCAAATTAGGAATTTTAACGGATTGTCTTCTATAGTTCTCCGCGTGTCGTAGTTTTCGTGCCGCTATCAACGCAAACTTTCACAAGTCTTAATCAACATCTTGGTAAGATTTCGTAGTCGATATGTCGATCACTCTTGAAGAATCGGCGAATATTAGCCAAGAATTAGTTTCGGACGAAAGTTACAACGATGTTTTTTCTGCTAGCTGCGAAGGTACTCAAAAAAAAGCCTCTTTGATTGTGTGTATGCATGATGATATTTTGTTTAGATACTCAAAGTCTTGGAAATACCACAATTGATTCTTCAAGCGAAGGAAATGTACCTGACGAAATCGAAAGCAGTTATATAGATTCAAAAGAAAACGGTAAGTATTGATACGTTTGAGTGTTGAATTGTAAAATCAAATTAAACCATTTGTAGAGAAGCGGAAATCATCGGAAAATAGTAACTTTTATATTACTGAAATTTCTTCTGCTGAAGAATTTGAACCTCCCCAGATGGCAACGATCACAACAAACACTTTCGGTATTCCTATCTAGGTGTATTTGTGTTATGTTATAGTTTCTTTTCTTTTAGACAATAGTGCAAACGATAGTCCTATTAGATTTGCCCATCGTCGGGTAAAAACTATTATAGATTCAGATTCCGAAAATGATAATGATGACGATGTAATAGATGTTAGTAATAATGAAGAGGTATATTTATAATTTAATATCACCATTGTTCATTAACTTTTTAATTTAAATTAGCCTATTTCAATTCCGCAAAAGAAACAACTAACGCTTCCTCAAATACTAAAGAAAAATAGTACACCATTGAAACCTAAGATTAATGTAACACAACAAAACCTATCTACAAACACTGAAACCAAAACCGTATCAAAAATAGAATATGATGAACAGCAAAACAAGGTCAATACCTTACAAGCCGATTTATTGAAGATACAAAATTTATTACGAACTATTGATCTACCAGGATTGCCAGATCGTGGTAAGGCGCTACACAATAGATTTAACGGTCTTAAAGAAAAAGTGGCATTAGAAGAACAAACACTGAAAAGAATGGTCATTGATGAAAGTAACATTTATTTAATGAGTATCCTAGGATATTTTTATCGTCAAATTTTTCTTTTATAGGTTTAAATCAAATTAAAGTGGTTCCCTGGGAGAATCTGAAAGCCTCATCAGAGATTGTCCAACCGAGAACTTTTGGAAAACAAGGTCAAATAGGAAATGCAAGTTAAATATAACGTAATAAACGTGCTTCTGTGATTGCAGCAATGGAAACATTGAATGCTCAAAAAGCAATGACTCTGGAAAGCTTAGAGCACCTCCACAATTCATTAACAACTTGTCCGACCCCAGATGTATTCGCAGAGGATCCTAAAGGGTTAAAAGTGGAACTTATGCCTCATCAGAAACATGCCTTAGCTTGGCTTATGTGGAGGGAGATGCAAAGGCCTTCTGGCGGTATCTTAGGTAATCTTAATATATTTAAATACAGTGGCTGACCGATTAATAAACATAATCCATTTCTAAACTCCAAAATAAAAAAGTATACAACAAATATATTTAGTGCCAGTTGTCTGAAGTAATGTAGGCATAGCTACTGTGGATCTTTTTAAAAGTAACAGTCCACTGTTCCAACTACATTGCAAAGCTATCACACATTTTTAAAATCTCTTGTCGAATCAATCATACAGCTGATTCCAGATGAATAATAACCATTGACTTTAATCTTCTGAACAAGTGTGCCTTGTTTAATTACAAGAAACCTTCCTAAAAGTATTCATTATAGGTTTTATTTATTGTCCTGACTGTTCGTTAACCACACTTCTAGGAGTGATAAATCGAGTACATTTTTTAGCTGACGATATGGGTTTAGGCAAGACATTGACCATGATCTCTTTAGTCCTTACATCAAAACAAATTAGCAATGCAGATGATTCAGCTAAAGAAAATTACCTGGCGAGAGACATCAAACCCAGAGGAGGTACTTTGGTTATATGCCCAGCAAGTTTATTGAAACAGTGGGAAAGCGAAGTAGAAAAACACTGCAAAATGTATACCCTGACTGTAGAATTGTTCCATGGACAAAAACGTGAAACAAGAGCCAAAAGGTATTTTAAGCTTTAGTTTGGTTACTTCAATACTGGCATGGTTAAGCACGTCATGTTACCGGATGGGAACATCTTTGACACGTGTCCTTCTAATACTCTCCCTTTTCAATAGTTACGTAGAGAGGTGAACATAATAAGGGGTGTACAGTATTGTCTATAGCATATTAAGCAAGATTAATTTCCATAAATTATCTCTCTATGTAACAAATACATATTTTTTTAGGTTCACTTGAGGTGTTGATATGTTTCGATTATAATTGTGCTTTTTTTCTTGATTACCTATGTTCTGAATTTATTTCAGGTTAGCACGAAGGGAAATGGTAATTACAACTTATGCAATATGTGCCAAAGAGCATGAATATATGGAAAATTCAGCTCTCTTTGGAGTACGGTGGAGAAGAATTATTTTAGATGAAGCTCATCAAATACGCAACCACAAAACACTGAGTTCTCAAGCAGTATGCGAATTTTCTGCGCAATCACGTTGGGCTCTAACAGGAACTCCTGTACACAACAAAGAACTTGACATGTATTCTTTATTGAAATTCTTAAGGTGTACTCCTTTCGATGATCTTGGTGTAAGAAACCACTCTATGCTTCTATATGATGTGTCGAATTTTATATTTTTAGATATGGAAACGTTGGATCGCCAATAAGAACGCTGGAGGGCAAGATCGTATTCAGACGGTAATTTCTTCGATAATGCTGAGACGTACTAAGTCTGAATTGCAGCAGAAAGGAGCTCTGGAAGGCCTTCCGGAGAAATTTATTGATGTTATTAACGTATCTCTGGAATCTATTGAGCAAACGGTTTATCAGAAGATCTTGATATTTTCAAGAACATTATTTGCCCAATATTTACATCAACATGCTGAGAAAGAGAGTGATTATGTCAGCTCGTCTAGTTATTCAAGATTAGCAAGTAAGTATTCATCAAATATTTTTAATATTCATCGGTTAGGGGCATTTTAGAAATACATTCAGCGCATTCATTTAAGTTTAGCTTTAACAACATGCAGGTTTGATTCCCAGTCGAACTGGTTAATATTCATTAATTGCTGGTAAAATCTGTTTTGTTCTCTTTATTTGAATAACAATGCCACTAGTCATCTGTTATATCTCTCCTGTTCGCAATTCTATGTGCTTTTACTAAACTATTATAATGTAAAATTTCCTTTTCCAGATGATGTAAACCGTCCCTATTTTGAAATGCATAAGAAATTACTCAAACTGAATAAAATGAAAGAAGTTAAATCACATGAAATTCTAGTGTTGCTCTTGCGTCTCAGGCAGATATGCTGTCATCCATCTTTAATTGTAAATGTAAGCTCTTTCTAGCAGAACAGTAAATATCCGGTTAAATGGGCATAGACAAGACTAATTTAATCGATTGCAGATGTTGCATGGAGACCAACTTCTTGCAGATGAAGACATCGCTGGACAAGAAGAATTTAATATTTTAGAGGAGATGAAAAACTTGAACATAGACGATAAAACAAACGAAGAAGGAGGCAGAAACATCGAAGGTTTTCACACGCCTTTAGAAGATCTATTGGACCCTGAAAATCCCATTTTCCGTAAGGAGAGAAAGAGTACAAAAGTATGCTACTTATACGTGGAAATCAATCATGTTTGAGTTATTACATTGTTTGTTTTAAAGATGAAAGCGGTATTACAGCTTTTGAGAGAGAAAATCTTACCAACGCAGGATAAAGTGATAATTGTATCCCAATGGACTGGTTTATTACATCTCCTTGGTGATTTCCTTAAAGAAGATAACATTCCTTTCGAACAATTGGATGGCAAAGTTGTTGTGACAAAACGGATGACTATTGTGGATAAATTTAACGATCCAAAGCATCATGTAAAGGTAAAGTAACTTCTACTTGGTGTATCATGTTGGCAAGTGGAAAATTACAATACTTAAATGAAGCTTACACACCTCGTTGGGCTGACACCGCACTTAAGGAAAACGTATATTCTGTATTACCTTGTATTGATTCAAATTGCAGCAAACTTACTGTTATTATATAATTTTCTTTTGGTTGAAAAAGATGACCGAATAAAAAAATATTAATTCTATTAACAGAATGAAATATCTTCTGCGATTTACAAAAGTTTCAAGGATGCATTTTCAGATTAAATACATCTACAGTGATTCTATTCTATAAAGGTCTTCAAAACATCCGAAACTAGGGAAAATGTCTTAAACAATTATAGATATAGATTGTAAATACGCCAACTTGCTACATTTTGTAGAAACCCGAAAGATTCTGTGATGATTAAAGTTCGCCATTTTCCGTACACTTCACGAAACGAACAACAGGCTCGTGTTTTATCGACACTCGGGCAAACCTATCGTCATAAGACGAATAAACACGAATCTGTCTAGTCTCTAATTTCGTAGAGCGCACGAAAAGGGGCGAATTCAACCTCTGGCAAATAAAAATAAACTTTTCGCGCCTCTATAGGTCCTATTGCTCTCCTTAACAGCCGGCGGCGTTGGACTTAATCTAGTTGGCGCTAATCATATGATCCTATTAGATTTGCATTGGAATCCTCAGCTGGAAATGCAAGCGCACGATAGGATATACAGAGTGGGACAAAGTAAACCAGTACACATTTACAAGTATGTAACACAATGCAGCGGCGTCAATGGCTTTCGATTTGTTCGCTGTATTGGTTCGCAGATGTTCTGGAACAGTTCCGGATATTTAAGTGGTATTTAACGTTCTATTTAGCTGTACGATTCGTATCCCTGCAAGCACTCTTTCTGTTTATCATCACCCCTGCTGCCAGCCGTTCAGCAGGGCCGATACGATCCCGCATGCGCATTTAGTTGACAATTTCAAATAGGTAGAAATGTATGTAATACGAGGTATTTTTCGTACCACGAACTCCTTTGATGTAAAGGAGTTGAGACTAAATAAAACATCTGTATAATCTGTGTATGAATTGTATTAGTCCTGACATGCTGACATCCTGACATGCTCCGAAGCTGTTCCAGGATACCTCTTTCGAACAAATCGAAAGCCGCTATTGTTTTGTGTCTATATTAATACATTCATTACTAAAACGTGTAGGTTCGTCGCTACTAATACGATTGAGGAAAGGATCAAAGCATTGCAGGAAAAGAAGCTGTCGTTAGCGAACTCTGTCCTAACTGGCGTAAATGTTCAAATTTCTAAATTATCATTACATGATCTACGACTCCTATTCAATATGTAGCTTCAAGATGTTGGAAATTTTGAAAAAGATTCTAATATGTTCGTGTAGAGTTTTATTTATTAACAATATTTAATTAGATTTTATTCTATCTAATAAATGTTTATATTTTATATATTCTATTGTAATACAAATAATACTGCAATTACGAGTTTCGCTTTTATTTAATTCATCAAGAAAGTATGATTCCCATAGTTTAATTTTTTATTGGTGTCCTCTGTGCAAATCGAAGTTGTAGTGATGGGAGCAGATTGGCACCAAGGGAAAAATAATCGTGTATAAATTTAGCAAGCAAGCAAATATACACGTGTGTCAAGTTACATGTAGAACATTCAGATGCTTCTGTTCAATGGAGACTTGAGACTACGTAGCATTTGTGTATAACGAACACATGTAGAATTTGTTACGAATAAGACATCTACAGAGAGATAATCGTTTTACGTTTCGTATGAACATAATAGTAGACGTATTAAATTTGTCAAGTCAAACAAGAAATAATATATTTTAAGGTGCAACTCAAGATGTATATATTGTAGACCAAATTAAAATGTTCTTTTTTATATATATATATATATATATATAAAGGAATACATATACAGTTTGTTTTTGAATTGATCTTTACGTTTTACCTGCCAAAGTTAAAAACAAGAAATGTCAGTGAACTAACTCTTCTGCAGCGACTAGACAGACTCGTGTCTGTTCGTTTCATGAGAATGGATTCGTGTTGCCTATTGTTGTCTCTCTAATTATAATAAACTTCATATAGTTGTATGTCTACGCTAATTCTGGCCCCGCTCTGCCTACGCTCATGGTTGACAATATCTATAGCCAAACAGATTTACAAACATTGTTACTGTAAAATTGTGAACCCTTGACATGTTTGCTTTAGCCGAGTCCTACGTGGCTTTTTAATATCTGAGTATTTCTTAACTCATTGTACATACTTGTGTTAAATGTTATGTCTAAATACTAGCGAACAAATGTATTTTTTTTTTGCTTAACGCGTTCAGTATTTCTTATCATTTCTAACAGGCAGCAGTTTAAGCCGCGTTAATATAACTCCTAGTAAATCAATAACTGAATAGATGAACGCCATAAGGTATTTAGTAAAATATTCAATACCTCGATTGTTGTCATCTGCAAACGTGCAAGTTATCAATAACAAAACATTCCCTGCGATTCCCTTTTCGACAATGTTAAGACCGAAAGTATACATAACAAGGGAAACGTCCGCTGATGTTTTAAACCTTCTAAAAGAGCAGTAAGTAAAAAAATCAATTCAAATTTACCTAAAACCTAATTCGAATCTTAATTATCAATCAGCTGTGATGTTACGTATTGGTCAGGACCGTCTCCCGTACCGCGAAATGAGTTATTAAAGAATATAATTGATGTTGATGCCTTATTTTGCTTATTAACAGACAAAATCGACAAAGAACTGTTAGATAAGGCGAAGAAATTAAGAATTGTATCTAGCATGTCGGTAGGTATCGATCATTTAGCAATCGACGAATTGAAGAGGCGGAATATTAAGATCGGATACACTCCTCACATTTTAACGGACGCCACTGCAGAATTGACAGTTGCCCTGTTACTGGCAACCAGTAGGCGACTATTGGAAGCTAACCGAGAGGCGAAAAATGGCGGTTGGTCTGCTTGGTCTCCATTCTGGATGTGCGGATCTGAACTTTGCGGTTCAACGGTAGGCTTGGTTGGTTTCGGACGAATCGGGCAAGAAGTTGCTAAAAGATTAAAGCCGTTCAAAGTTAAAAGAATTATCTTCCAAAATCGTTCAGCCAGGGCTCAAGAAGCTAAAGAAATTGGTGCCGAGAGGGTAGATTTCGATGAATTATTACGACAGAGCGATTTTATTATCGTTACTGTCGCTTTAACCCCGGAAACTGAGAATATGTTCACGGAAGATGCTTTTAAGAAGATGAAACCCACGGCAATCTTCATCAACACAAGTAGGGGAGGTATTGTAGATCAAAATGCTTTGATAAAAGCCCTTCAGAATAAGATTATATCAGCTGCCGGCTTGGATGTAATGACCCCTGAACCATTACCGGTTGACGATCCCTTATTCAAGCTTCAAAACTGCGTTATTTTGCCGCATATTGGCAGTGCGTCTTTACAAACACGAAACGAAATGGCCATGTTAACAGCAAGAAATATAATAGCTGGATTGAAAAATGAAAAAATGCCAGCTGAATTTGTTTAGTGATGATTTGATATTATTTAAATCCATGTAACATAAAGATTTTCAATAAATCCTCTTAATGCGGTCCTGTTGGTTTTCTTTTTTATTTAATACAACTGATTTCAAGGTCACAAACGTCATAGAGGTGAAACATCTGAAAGGGAGTTAGGTTATGTGTACGACAATGAAAGTAATCCTGTGTTTGAATATTGTATTTGAAATATGTAAAGACTAATATTAAATGAAAACATAGAATATTAATAATTTTAATTTTCAGTTTTGCTTACTTTTGCCGAAGAAACAGGAAATGTTCTTCAAGAACGTCAAGAACAAGTGACACAAGAAATGGCCCTCGAGGAACATGTAGACATCAGAGAAAATCTCCCTAGTTATCTATCGCCTGCTACTAATATTACGCAAGCGGCAGTTGAAAATGCCACCCTCACCGATATGACCGAAGAAAACAACTCTACACAAAAATATGTGTTGTGCACCCCTAATTTTGGTGGTTCTGAAGTTCAGTTAGTCAATGACACAGAATTGATACAGTTGTTATTACCCAACGCGAATGTAACTAACAAAGAATCGCAAGGGAATTGCTTAGCGGTATTGTTTTATTCCAAATATTGTCCATTTTCAAGTATGGCCGCTCCCCATTTCAACGCATTGCCTAGGGCTTTTCCGGATATAAAAATGGTGGCGATTAACGCAATGATGTACCATTTATTCAATACACAGAATGGAATCGTAGGTGTACCATCTATGCTTTTATTTCATAATGGTAAAGCAGTTGCAAAGTTTAATTACTCGGAATATACACTAGAGATTTTCTCACAATTTCTGACAAAATATACAGGAATAAGTCCAGAAGAGAAATCATATGTCACATCGGCAGACTTCAGTGGCCCTGTTTCTAGTGTTCCCTCAAAAGAAACGGATATCTTTTTAGGGTTATCGTGGACATTTATAGTATTCTGTGGCATCTTCTATTTCACTAAATCGAAGTGGTGGAAATGGATTATTGAGACTGTACAGAGTAATTGGCGCGAATCGGAAGCGCAGCACGAACATACCGATTAATACTAATTCATTCGATATTGTTACTTTATTTATAATTTATCAGATAATTGATTTTAAGTTTCGCGGTGTACAGGAAATACATGTCCAGTGTGGCCAACCTAAACGTTATCGTGTTTTCTTTTTCTATTTTACATATAATTTCGTTGGTGAGAGAGAGATGTGTAGCTGGCCGAAGAGATTACGACGCCATTTTGCGAGACGTACTGTGCGAATCCAACTTCAGTCGCGAGTTTTAAGTGCGAAAGTGTTCGGTATGAAGTTATTTGTTAGTTGATTTTACTTCTGGAAATTAGCAACGATCGATTCCGTTGGATATTTGTTAGAAGGTTAAGATGTATCGATGAGATTTTTCGAAGGAACTTGTATATTTTAAGCATTTTATACGTAGCACCCGTTTTCAATTATCGATCAACCGCTTCCCTCTCGTATAATTAAACTTTACATACGTACTCCGTTGTACGGGCTCGCCGTTACGTTTATTAACGCGGTATTATGACGTCTAAGACGTTGCAATGTCCGCTGTGCTGTAACGAGGAATTTACATCGTACAGCAGTCTAAAATATCATCTCCTAAGCATCATCGACAATCTGACATGTCCAGCTTGCTCCAATCGTTTCGATAAAATACTCGACCTTGCGGAGCATTTAGGTCGGGAGTGCCATGACGGAAACGAAAACGGTTCAAATGAACAGCAGCAGATGATAATTAGTGCGTTGAATATAAAGACGGAGGATTGCGGCGTCGAGACGGACAACAACAACTACAATAATAGCATTTTGGCCCAGGCTCTGCTCAAGAAAGATAATATGACGCCTCAAGAGAAATTTGGAGTCGATAAAAAAAGCGGCGCGGCAAAAATGAAAAATTCAAATCATCTGCAAGATATAAAAGAATCGGGAGACGTCAATGAAAACGAGGAATACTTTTATTGTTCCAGTTGTGCAGTAAGTTTTTCGTCCATAGATGAACATCTCCAACAGTATCATGAAGGCCAAGAAATATTTATTGAGGTAAACAAAGTGAAATATGTTCATAAATAATAAATATAACCTATACAAAGAAAAACGTTTTTTACTATGTCCGTTAATCTTTCTAGGATGGCGGTGAAGGTGATGTTGGTAATGAAGAAGGTGATACGTTCATCGTAGTACAAAATAAAATTCTAGGCGAAGTCGATGAAGAGGAAGAAGATAGCGAAGACAATTTAATCGACATAACGGATTCAAACGATTACAACACCTTACGACAGGAGGACATAACTGATAAGGATGGTAGATTATACACACGGAAGGTTGTTCAGATTGAAAAGTTCTGGGATGAGTCCGATGAAAAAAATGGAAAACCGCCTCCTAAAACCCAAAAATACATCTTGGAAAATGGAAAAGCTATAAAAGTGGATGAGAATACTGAAGATGTAACTGGGAAGCATGTTTCAGTTATACATCAATGTGAGACGTGCCATTTGCAGTTTTGTAAATTAGAACAATATTATACACATTCATGTGATCCGATGAAGAACTCGCAAGAGTACAAGTGCTTTAAATGTGATGCCACATTCTTTAGTGCCCGTTCATTATATACACATAGAAAAACACACAAGACAGAAAGTAATCTTGTGGAAATTTCAGGACCTTTCATATGTGAAGTGTGTTCAACGGAATTCCCAACCTATAAATCTTTACGGTTACATAAGAGAATGCATGATCCGATTAAAGTTAAAGAAATTGAACCTCCTGTGAATTACGGCTTAACTGGAGAGACTGACCCAGAAAAATGGGGTGTACGTGAGATGTTTGTCTGCCAAATATGCAATAAAACCTACGATAAACAGTATGAGGAGGTACACATGATGTCTCATAGTGACGAACCAAAGTATGATTGTGAAATCTGTAATCGCAAATTTTTCACACAATCTAATCTCGAAATGCATGCCAGAGTCCATTCCAACAGTAAAAAATTTACTTGCTCATACTGTAAGAAGGGCTTCTTGAATTATGAGAGCTTACAAGAACATGTAAAGCATACGTGCCAAAGTAGACCTTACGAATGTCAGTATTGTGGACGTAGATTTATGAGACCGCATGAGAAGGTTAAACATGAACGGATACATACCGGTGAAAAGCCTCATATTTGCGAGATCTGTGGTAAAGGCTTCCGAGTCAGTTATTGCTTAACGTTACATATGAGAACTCATTCTGGTACGAGACCTTATCAATGTTCGCATTGCGGTAAACGCTTCAAAGCACATAGTGTCTACAACCACCATCTTCTGACTCATTCAACAGTACGTAACTATAAGTGCCCATACTGTCCTAAAGCATTTAAAACTGGAGTGCAATTAGCTGGTCATAAAAACAGTCACATAAAACCTTTCACTTGCACGGAATGTAATCGACCATTTGCTTCATTATATGCAGTCAGAGCTCACATGGAAACCCACAAACGAGAAAACAACTTAAAGTACAGCTGTTGGTTATGCGGAGCATCCTATGCCAGAGCTTTTGCATTACGGGATCATATAAAAGAGCATCATTCAGGAGTGGCTCCGGATAAATCTGACCCCGAATTATTGGAGCCGCAATATGAGATGGTAGCCGAAGGTGTTAATGCTAGTAATGCTATTTTGAATGAAGGGACTACGAACGATGTGTTAGTTGTATTAGAACAAGATAATATCGAAAATGTTGAAATGGTCGAAGAAATTGCTGCCGTTGAGTGATATTCCTAAGTTAACAGTTAACATTTTTTTTGTTTTTTTTTTTTTCGTTGAACGTGAAGTAATGTGTATATAACAGTACTTAATTGTAATTATTCATGTTTGCTTAAATAGTATTTGTAATAAAATTCGTATTCGTCTTGAATATTTACATTGGTTGGCAAGAACAAATATGAAACAAATTTATGTAAAGATGGTAATGTAATTTGAGATTTT
Source organism: Oryctes rhinoceros (assembly GCA_020654165.1). Taxonomy (NCBI): domain Eukaryota; kingdom Metazoa; phylum Arthropoda; class Insecta; order Coleoptera; family Scarabaeidae; genus Oryctes; species Oryctes rhinoceros. Next base: position 431,487 of record JAIOKQ010000548.1, on the reverse strand, counting down.
TGCAATGATTTAGTGATATTTTTCATAATTCAACATCACATTTTTTTTAAATATTTGAATTAGCCATAAAGCTAATCACCTAAAGATTAGTTTTAAACGGACAGAAAAAATAAGTTTGACTTCTGGATAAATTATAAGTGCATTTTTTTGTATTACATTTAATTTCCTCAAATTTCTAAATTACAGCCTGTAATCGTCACTTTTAAATTTTTTTACATTCGTTTATAAACAGAACAGTACCGCCTTCTTTAGCCTTCTCCTTCCAACTGCTGTTGTTTCCGTTGCTGATTACTTTTATTGTTCTTCTGATATTTATTCTTAAAGATAATAAAAATTTTACTTTTATTGCTTCCTTGTACCAAGGTTTCTTTTGTTTGTTTCTTTCGAACAGCTGGCTTTGCTATCTTCTTGTTGTCGCATCCGAACAAACAACGTGAAAGGGCGGTAGTCTTGAACGCCCTTCGAAATTTTTCATTACTCAAACCGTATATAACAGGATTGATAGCCGCGTTAGCAAATAGTAAATATTTCGATGCTAGCCATAGTTTTGTATAAGTTCCATTTACCTTGAAAAAAATTTTAAACATTATATATACACCGGAGTTTACAGATAATGTTACAAGATGTAGCGGGTCTAATTTTACCTGGTTTTGTACTGGATGGGAGCTTGATATCCTCTCGTTCTTCAACAATTGATTCCTGTAGAAAATTAAAGCTGTAAACGGTATTTTGCATATCATAAACGTTATGACGATAATGAACATAGCTTTGGCTACTTTAGCTTTGTAATTGACATGTAATAGGACTGCTTTTTTCTTAATACGTCTTTCATAGCGGTTTAACTGGAAAAAATATCAAATTTTTGTAGGAGAATAATGAAATATAACAGTAGTTACCTTAATGAAGATTGCTATATAACAAACGAGCATAATAATCAAGGGTAACCATACCATCATTGTTATGATGACATGCCAGTAAATATTGATGACTATAGTATCTTCGGTGCAATACTTTTCCAGAAAATCCAGCCATTGCCTCTCCTATAAGCATAATGATGACTGGTGAATTTCCTTTAAATTCATATGAAATAACTAACTTTATAAGTTCGGTAAAAGAATAAAGGAGACGCTAAAATCAATCCAGAAATCCACGTTATTGCTATTAAGATTTTTGTACCTCTTCTATTTAATCTAGTCTCTTTAGGTAGAACAATTGCTGTTAATCTATCGTAGCTTATTGCCGATAAACTCATGACGCTTGCTAGCAAGATGGCACCTGTGGAATAAACCTATAAGCGCCTGTTTGGTATTATTGCAGTATGTACTTACATTCTATAGCTGCTTCTACTTTACATCCAAACACCCCCAATTGATAATTCTGGAAAATATTGTAGATCAGAAAGACCCAAGGATGGATCAGCAGCGATGCCAAATCTGCAGCGGCCATATTACCAATCAACAAATTCGTCGGAGATCGAAGATATCTAAACTTTACGATCACGTAAAGCAAACAAATGTTCCCTAAGATTCCCCATAGGACGACCGGCAAAAACGCCGAAACCTTTATTATAATTTCAGACGCGTCGGCCACCAGCCATATCTCATTGATGAAGCTACTGTTGGAGATGTCGATCTGAAAGTAATCGACGAGATCGTTATTCTTTTCAAATGATTTCATTACTAAATTCAATCATGCCGCTGTTTCTATTTCTAAGGAAAGGTGTACGTTACGCGGATGTTATTGCGTTAAAATTGATTAGTTAGTATTAAATACTGCTTGAAGGTTTTTGTTTACTCTTTGCTGATTACCAAAACCAATGCAAATATGAGAGCGCGTAATAGCGTGTTCAATTATGTACGTCATTTCCAGGGTAGGTGTTGAAAAGGAAGTATTAACATTGATCCTCTTCAATTTTGCATTTTTTTTTGACTATAAGTGTGATACGAGGAATAGATTGTTGTACCGCGTGTCTAAGAGAAAGAAGTACTCAAGTTTCGCATACGGTATATAGATTCTGTAAACAATAGAAATTATATTGGGGTATATTGAATTAAGTTCTTTGAGAATATACTACATACCTAAAGAAACATGTGCAAGTTTTGCGGATAATAAAGTTAGTTGTAGTTCCGGGAATAAGTTACAAAGAAATCTGCGAATGTATCTTTTATGTTAAATGCAATTCCGCCGGGAAATAATAGAAAGATTTCGGATCTAGTTTTAATGGTCTCCCCAAAATATTTCTTTTTATTTTATCAGTTAACATCGCAGATAGTACTTACACTTGAAGAGTTTCCCTGTGAGGCTTTGTAGAAAACAACGTGCTGCTTATAGATTATATCAAATTCAACAGTATAATCGGGATCTTCCATCCTTAAATTAAATTCTGAACGTTAGCTATGACTTCTGTTCACCTATCACTATTTCATTGTGATATTTAGTGTTAACGCGCCGCTTTATCATCTTATTGAAAAATTATTGGTGTTCCGTTCGGGATTTTGTTTGCGAAGGTTTTATCGCGATCACCAAAAGCTTTTAAAAAGCTGCTTTGAAGTGAATGCGATTTTGCGATTTTGCATGCCATCGGGCTTTATCGTCTACGCGCCATATGGTCCATACGATAATTTCATTATACGGTGAGCTTCAATCAAAATTTATCAAATCCAGACAACAGCGTAGTTATGTTGTTGCTTTAATGAACGGTAGATTATTGTCAGTTGAACGAAAGGGAGAGCTTTTAGTTAATGAATCCATCTCTGTTTACATTGGTAATTGAATGTGACGCATTTTAATCGACTACAGGTATAAGATAATAGGTAAATGGAATGCCGGGGTGTAATTTCTATCAAATTCATCTATACAAAAATGATGCAATGCCTTTCGTCGTTTGGGCGTGGTAAAGGATGTTTGGGATTTTACAAAGGGAAGTTAAGTTTGGTACGAGCAAGAGGCATGCGAGTATAGCGATGTCTAAAATGGATATTACTATACGTGGCTTATATTTGGCGATATTCACATTACTTTTCTTTAAGCAACCACGTAGGTTTAATCAATTAATCCGGGACAGCCGTTTCGAGAATGCGTGAGATCTTCATGCTGTGAGAAAGCTCTAAATCTAACATGCCTGTTCTATCCATACTTTCGAGAAAAATATTATTTATTTGTACAGCTTTTTATGGAAATAGTTTGGCAAACGTTTAATTCCTGCGGCGAAGTTGCGTTCTTAATCATTTTCAAGTTTTTTTTTTTAATTTAAAATCATGTCCCGTTTCGTTTATATCTTGTGTTATACTTCTGATGATTCTACTCTACCAATTCGATAAGACCTGATGTGTTTGTTGCCTGTCGCTGTTTTCGTTTGATCTATGTACATATACAGGCTTTGTCACGGTCACTGCATTTATTTTTAGAAATACTCGACCTTTCTTCCATGTTCAGCTTATCTTTCAGATTGTCAAGAACGTTTTTAAATGATGTCGTGAAAGAGAGGTTTTTAAGTTTAAAGGAAATTTAAACAACAATGATGTATCTATTAGTGCCTAGTTGCCTTTCTACATATATATATATATATATATTGTTTTATATTACAACGACAAGAGACCCTTCCATCAATTTTTCCGTATTTTTTCGCATGTTTTAGTTTTAGGCTTTGTAGGCGGTAAAAATAGGTACTTGTAAATAATATATTTCCCAATGGTGATTGAAATGGCCATCCCAGATTAATAAATTAAATTTTTGTGTAGTGGATGCACCAATACTTCAGTGTTGTTTTCCACATCATTATTAACTCATCTTATTCTTCTGAAATGAAAGCAATTATATAATATTTTTACGTAACAGAAAAGAATTCAGAATTAACGGAAATATAGTTGCAAAATATTTTTTATTTAAATAAAAAGTAAAGATTATAAAACAATACACATCATATAAAAGTCCACATATATTATTCATGCAACAACTCTTTCTACAGTTAAGCAAGGCGTAGATTTAAAAAAAAACTTTGGAAATTCGTTAATACAAAGTAAAGGTATATCTAATATCACTTCTTTGTCAAGTATTAAATCTACTTAAAGTAATCTTGCAACTTCCCATTTTCGTATAGAGCTTTTACATCACTGCCACCACCTAGACACGTTCCATTGACGAAAACTCGAGGGACCTATCAAATATTATAAATAAGACATACGTTTATCCAATCGTATTATAATCTTACAGTTCGGGCCCCGGTTATCTCTTCCAATATCTGCTGTATATCATTAGCATCCTCGCGATTATCTAGCTCAATGGCTGTGTAAGGTTTGTTGATCTTTTCGAATACCTGTAAAAGCGGACGATCTTTAATATGCTTATCTATAATTCGGGTGTAATTTACGCACCTCTTTCGCTAATTTACAATAAGGACAGTAGGATTTGGAGAAGATCACGACTACGTCGCTCTGAATGAGATCCTTTACCATTTGAACAGTCTGCGATGACATTTTGTTGCTTAGAGTTGAACTAAAAATTCCCATTTATTTAAGATCGGTATGCGATCTTTAATGATGTGTAATTTTAAGGATAGAAACGAGGAGTGATGCAATAAACTTACTGAATTAAGAGCGGTTAGAACTAGAAAATAAAATCACTAGAATTTCAATGATTATAGTTGAAAACGGTGTCAAAGAAGACGTATTTAGCGTTTTGAAAAACAAACGATGATCGTTTGTCGTGTTTCAAGGTTTATAATACTAACCTCTTAACTTCGGAAAAATAAGAGAGCAATCACACTAAAGATAAGAGTCAGTTGGATTTAAAACGTATTATTCGAGATTACCTTTTATCTACATATGTTCGAAATGCGAATGTAAAAGTGCCAAGTATTGATAAATTTATATAAATAAAATTGTGGAAGGGACAACGGAAAATCACAACTTCCATCACACGTGATTGCCATTATTGGTGACTAATTTCTAATTTATATCATCTGATAATTTCATTTAAAAGTAAATTAATATCTACGATTATAATTCGGGACGGAACATATTGGTTCAATTGATTTTTAAAGCGCTGAAGACAAGGATCACAAGTCACAACTATTACAACATTTTTCAATTCTAAAATACTGAATCATTGTAATGTAATGAGAGATTTCGTCATGGAAAATCCCTGAAATCACGCTTCTTAGAAAGATTTGTGAATAAATGGTTTAAATAAAGCGTTTATTTGAATCGGAAGAGTTGCAATGCATACTCATTTAATATACAGGGTGTATTTTTTTGTAATTTGTATTTAAATATTAGCCAATTAGATTTCGCACGATTTCTTTTCTATTTCATTTGCCATATGCCTTTGGAATGAACAATTCGTCGATTGAACACTAACTCGCCGCCTATATATTTACAATTTAATCGAATTCACGATACAAGAAAAAGAAAACATTAATTATATTTATGTACAATTATTTATTTTCTCACATTTTTATAGATATTGACAAAAGATCCTACTAACAGACAGAACGGAAGATAAACATACAAAAAGATGTTTCAAAATACTCACTCGCGCTACATTAAATCCATTCAACTTAATAATATGCTATTTATTTTTCAATCGATACATGTTTGTTTGCAAAAATAAAATTAATAAAGTAAAACAACAGAATAAAATATTTCCAAATTACACAGCACACGTACTGCCCAAAACGTTTACTGACTAGTAAAAGGAATATAAATAAATGTTATGAGACAAATAGAGTTGTCAGCTTTGCAAAAATAGTTATCGTAGTAGATTATACAATTAGGTACATAATTTTCTCTGAATATTAAAATTACTTAGGTAATAAGTCTATTTTGCTAACATGGTAATACGTTACATTCCTTTTGCATTATGATTTGCTGTTAAGACTATATCGGATTATTCCAATTAATTGTGTATTCACCGTTTTACAATAACAATTAACATCTCAAACGTTTATACCACCGAGTTTGTACTTGGAGCAGTGGATATGGGAATGTTAATGTTTTGTCCTATTGAGAGGTTTCGTTGTTCAATACTGTCCAAGAATTCCATACCTGATTGCGAAACGACGTTTTGCTCATTACTAAAATAATTCGAAGATTGGAAGATGTTTTGCTGTTCGTCTCTAGTTTCAATATCAACATTTTTATTTAAATCTGTTAAAGGAGTGTTTGTTACTCCCTGCGTTACATTAGCAGCTACCACTATATTTTGGGTATCGTTAATTGTTTGTACATTTAACGAATTATCATTCAAAATAATATTTGAGGTTCTCGTAACGGGTACATCTCCCGACTGAATGCTGTTGAAATTATAGGGATTCTGCATATATTCATTGTATAGTGAAGTTGGTTGTAAGTCAGATGTTGAACTTGAAACGAATTGCAGTGATGTACCATAGAGGACGGGAAAAGTATGGCCTTGCGCATTAGGAATATTGGTGAGGATATTTTGGCCCAATGTAGTGGAAGGTTGATAAGATGGAAGTGAGATGGCTGTGGTGATATTTGTTAACAACTGGACAGGAGGTACATTTGCAGTTGTAACAGATAGTTTTGATGGTGATAGTTGCACATTACATGTATTTGATGGTATGTTTGCTGTTGAAACTTCAGATGTTGGTGGCCCAATTGGTGTAGAGACCATCTGTAACGTTACATTAAACAATTTTAATACATCGAAACAAACAAAAATCAAAATAATTCGCAGTGGGACGTAAACTTTATTTAGTACTTAGTTATGGTGAAACATGATAACATACCTGTCCGAGATGTGCAAATAATGGAGAATTTATTGTGTGTTGTGAGGTTGGAGGTTGCAGAATTATGCTGGATCTGGTTGCATTCTCGATATTGTGTTGGGTTACTTTAATACTGTTCGTTTGTTGTTTGTGCTCTTCTAGTAGAGGTGGTTTCTCCATGGGTTGTGGAATGTGGTGCTTCAAAATAAAAAAAAAGGAGTTGATTGAACAATTTGAATAATATTTTTTTCTTTACTAACGTTCAGTTTCTCAACTTCATGTATCACTTCTCGTTCTTTAAACAATTCCTCTTTCATCTGAGGCAAAAATTTATTAATCCTATCCCAGGTCTGCGCCCAAAGTATATTAGGTCCCTCAGGACCTTCGAAAACCTTAGCTGATTCCATTACAAGCAGCATATTCTTCAAACTCTCTGGTATTGCTTCGAATAACAAATCACTTCCTTCTGCATGCATATACTTGTCCATGTAATCGAGAATTGTTAACCATAACTTTCCAAAGGTGCTTAAGCTTAGCAGGGGAGTCAAATGATGGAGGAATACCTACATTTTCAATAGAAATGAAAGATGAAGGATGTAAAGATGCTACTATGCGTCCTTAGGTACCTTAGATAATACAGTTGCTGCCCTCATTCGAGTCTCCTCCATAGCAATTGGATCTTTACCATTTTGTTCTAGTAGTTGCAAAAGAAGTGGGAATAATACTCTATGGAAGCAGGCTTCCCATTCAGGAGCAGTAAGCATTTGCAAGTCATGAACTAATAGGGCCCTTTGTAAGTAAGATATTGCACACATTCTAACCTAAAACGACAAAAAGGCATGATTTTGATGGAGTAAAAAAACAGAGTATTAAAAAAAACAATTTTTTTCTGTCTTCGAAAAAAATAAAATTTACTTGTCTTCTAGTATCACAGCATAATCTAGCTATTCCTTGTAGAAGTGGACACCACCCTTGTGTCCAAAGAGAGATTTCCTGAGTCAGTTCACCGCCCTCTTCAGCCCACCAATGGAAGATCTGAGCTGTCCGTGTGTGTAAAGTATGCATAAGGTCTAAGAGCTGAAAGTTTGAAAAGAAAATTTATGTTTCGCTAAGCGGAAAATCGGTCGTATAAACACCTGTATGCACACTTGATGGTAACCACTTGGAGAATCATCTTCTTCGCTGTCGGTCTCTTCATCTAAGCTACTAATAGGACTACGATGAGTTGGTCTGCTTTCTCGTCTTCGGGTTGGTTTTCGTCTTGATCTAGAATCCCTTTTCGAGTTCTTACGACTTCTTTTAGCTGCAAAGTATAAATTATTACACATTTGAGTGATACAACGATATTTGCAAAGTCCAATATGCTTTGTGAATGACTTACGTTCATGTAAACTAGCTTCAACGAAAGTACGAATGCAATGAACGCAATCATCAAAATTATAGGGTGTGATATGAGCAACATCTCTGACCAGGAAAGCTAAGCTCTCGCAACATTTCACCAATCCACTTTTATCATGAGGCCCCAAATTTCTTTCTAAAGCTAGACTATAAGATGTTGCTGGGGGTGTTCTTCCGACAACAGGTTGTATTTCACCTTCATTACCAACCTTGAATTAATGAAAATTACTGTAATATGAATGATCATCATTAGTCTTGTTCCTTACTAATATCCATCCACCCGTATTCGTCGAATGTTGAGGAGGTGTTGTTATAGGTAGTATGATTGGACTTTGAGATCTAGAAGAATGTTTTGGACTTCTAGTAAGCTCTGAATCGGAGGTATAGCCCCTGTCGGTAATAAAAGATTCTTCTTCACTGCTAACCGGGCCTTCCCCTTCAGATCTTGCACCTTAATGAAGATGCAGGGTGTTGAGATAAAGATAAAAGGAAAACATCCAAATTCTTACCCATATCTACTTGGCTCTCATCTGTTATAGGCTTAGGAGGTTGCGCGCCTGCGCCTACACATTCTAAAAGCGTAAATATTATAGACCAATCCGTACTAGTGTGAATATTTTGAGCAGAGGTCTTCAATAATTCATACAACCCGAAAGATATCTGTCTTGATATTCGAAACAGGGTTGTACTTTTCAACAACAGCAACAATCGAAGTGATTGCAATACGACCGGGCTCATCTCTTCATTACGCATCAAACGTATGGCTAATCGTAGTAAACCTATAACCGATCTCTCTAGCAGGAATTGGTAATCGCAATGCGACGCATTCATAACCAAAATGTAAAGATGTTCGCGTACCGTTTGCCATATTTTCATCACTCGATCCCTAGAAAACGTTAATTGACTAAAAAGGAGATGAAAATTTTGAAACAGATATTAAAAATGCTGCAAACTTAATTAACCGAAACAAGTTAGTTTTCAGATTGAGGAATGTGCATTTTCCGAAATATGCTAATAACTAAACTTACCTATTTTGTATCACTACCCTTAATAGCAACTCCAAGAAGAATACAACAACAGTTTCATTATACACGTAACCCAAGGATTTTTGCACTTCTGGACCCCGAGACAGCTCAATCAAAGCTTTCACCATTTCCAGCAAAGAGTCTTCATGAAGAAATTTGGAATCGGTCACTAACTGCTCCAAATTGCAGATTTTTAAGCAATTCTTCGCAGAAGCTATACATTCCTCATCTTCTGGAGTTGGAATTTTGGATAAGTTTTCCGAGGACACCATATAAGAGTACAGACTACTAAACAAGCCAGATTCTTGTTTTTGGAAGGATTGAACGTCCTTGAACGCCAAGGTAATCTTCCCGCTGGGTTCAATAAAGTCTTCAACTTCAATGAAGGTTTTTGGAAGGAAGTTAACGCTGTATAACGTTTGGATTAGGTCGAAAATGTTCTTCCAACCTTCTCGAATGTTATCACCGTACTGGTGGATCAATGTAAACACGGTTTTTAAGCATAATTGAGCTTTGATGTTCTGTCCCAACGATACCATAAGATTGTTCTGTTTGACGTGTTGCTGTTGATTATGCAGTAACGTAAATTTACACAAAGTTAATATTAACATATCCAGGTTAGCTGTGATTCCGAAATTCGAAGAAATGCAGGCACATCTTTCGAAACCTTGTAAAGCTCTCCTATAAATATTCGAATCATCGGATCTATCAAACACGAAAGTTAAAGCGGACAGAACGGGTCCAAATATGATTGTAAATAGATCGTAATCGTATGTGCCATCGCAAACATGAGTGTAGACGCCATCCTTAGAAGCTCCACGCCTGAGAAGCACTTTCCAAAGATAGTTTTCTTTAACAATTCCAGTTTGTTCCGCGGGCATTACAATTTCTTCATTCCTGCGGAGAAAAATTGTCAATATATGCAAGCAAAACATTGGAAAACTAAATTACTTGATAGAATTGTAGATTTCATCCAACAAGTCTTGATCGAAATCATTTCCACCATTAACCTTCTTTAAATTCTTCTTAAATGCCTCGGCTGTCATAGGAACGCTTTGCTTCTTAACATTATGATTGTGTTGGTCTACATTCAACATGATAATTGCGTAGGCAAGGGTAAATGCTGCGTCCCCATCAGCGAAAGGCTCACCATTGCATTTCTGATGATAATAAAAATAAAAAAAAATATGATTAAACATTTAACGTTATGAGTTATCTATGGTGTGATAGTAAAATTAGTAACAAAGGTTCTCTTCGATGAAAATATTTTTTGCTTGGATATTCCGGTTGTTAGTAAAATTACGATTTCATGTTGTAACATAACGTTTCAAAAAGTATTTAATTCAAAGGCATTATAAAATATTGAAATTTTATTGGCGATTTCACGGAAAGTATTTACTTAATATGCTTTGCACGATGTGTTTGATTGTACTCACATGCCACCTATCGGCAAAATGCTCCAATAGTAGTGAGATTAAGGGCGCTTCTCCTGGTAACCTAAAAGTCTCCAAATACAACCTTAATGCCTCATCAATTCTCATATCGGTAAAATCGAACATATTAACGAATGCCTCAAGAACCTGTGGATTATTACGGCTACTAATGTATTCTCCAATCATTTTTTTGTCTAAAGCTGGGTTTTCCCGGAGGAACTGAACGATTTCCTGCGGGTTTAGCTCTTGATTTAGAACGCCATGTTCTTGCAGGAATTGAATGCCCTTCTTTGGCTTGATGTTGAAATGTTCGGTGCCCATCGGTAGCCACTGTACAGTTTCAATATAATAGTTTAAACAATAACATTTAAATAAATTATTATTTCATTTACCCGTTTGATATTCTTGGTTGCCAAAAGATCATCTCTAGTAGGAATTTTATCAGAGATTTTCTGTCGGGAGTGTTTTTCAATAATAATATTAATATTCTCAACGATATCTTTGTCATTCTTTGCAGAACCATTTGCATCACATTTAGTGGTGATTCTCTTGTTGCAATTGGTCTCGATACTTTCGATTACTGTGAGTAGTGCATCCAACGATAACAAGTGCGTGTTGTATATTCCGGCTGTTACAGGGAAGGCGTTTTTTGCAAGTAACTTAGTTATGTCTTCATACAAGTTTGTACAGTACAAATTGCAATCATAGTTTAAGTATAGCTCAGTAACTAGGCCAGGAATTCTCCACATTTGCAGGATATTATCTAATGCAATCTCTTTGTGTTCATAAGTGACTTTTACAGAATCCGAAACTATAATCTCAATGAGTTTGGTTAGGTAACATTCAAGTTGGAATTTTAAATGTGTTCGGAGAGATTCGAACATTAGAAACGATAGTTGTAGGTCAGCAGCAAACATTGATATTCTTTCTGTGCTTAATAACTACAAAAGATCATAAATGCAAAATGCTAGAGCTGATGCAATGAAATTTTAATTGCCTTTTTTACTTACCGAAAACAAATTTCGACACAAATCATCTTTAACCAAGGCTAACAGGCTCGAATACTTTCCGATGCTGTCGGCACCAACCTCTAATGCGACAGTTAATAAGCTTAAACCTAAATGAATCATGACATCTGTATTTTGTTTATCCATTGGATTACAGAGGCTAATGAGGAAACGGAAAAGCTCGCGAACAGATGCCAGACCATAGGGCATAAGTACCAAGTCTTCTTGAGATTGGGGTGTGAATCTAATGCCTCGCGGGTTAACATATTCTTGATTCGAAAGAGCATTTTCCACATTCAAATCAGTACTATCCAAAGAATTCATTTCGTTTGTTTTAGTGCTGTCGGTTTCTATTTCAATTGATTCGACATCTATTATTTCAGGCACCTGCAAGATTATGTCTTGAAATTTGGAAGGAAGATAAAGACTTTGTAGTTTTACCTCTGTCGATTCAGTATTATATTCATTGCCGGTATCTTGGTTATTTGAAGTAGGAACCTGTATATTAATTTCCATACCATTCCCACACAAATTATCCCTTTTGTCAACATCAGACTTATCAGTAAAACTACTTGGAGATGCTTGATTTTCATTTGTTTGTAACTGCGGTGTTGATTGGGAAATAGATCCTTGCATATCCACAATGTTAGTATTTGGTGTTGTTGGTGAAATTGACAGAGCTTCTTGGTTTACTTTGAGGCTTTGTGAAGGTTTATTATTGGATGGCGATTGGGTGCCATCCTCTTCAAGATAGAAATGGAACTGAATTAATATGAATTTAAATATATATTTCACGTACCAGGTGTCTCCGTTTGATTATTTTTAGTCAGCGCAGGCTTTGTTTTTGATCTGAAAGAGGATCGGGACTTGCGTTTTGTTCTCGTTTGTTCTATAGCACCAGGTCTCATTCGAAATTGTTTTATGTTTGCTGGAAACGCATCAGGAAATTGCGGTAATCTCATAAAAACCAATTGAACCATATCCTTTAGGTAAAGTTCTGCTGTCTTTCGAAGTAATTCTATAAAAGAAATTGTTTCAGCAGATTCATGGTGAAATAAAATGAAATAAACTATATTTATATCAGCTTATTAATTCAAAATATGTTGTGTGCAGAACTTGTGTCTAAATATTTTTTATTTGAAAACTTTTTCTATAAATTGCTCAGCCCTTGTTCTAGGTAGACATGCTACATTTGATTTTAAGTCAAATGTATCAAATAATTTATAACAGTACCACTCACCACTCAATCTTGTTTCAAAACAAATCTTAAAACATGATAGCATAATTTCACACAAATTCTCATTGGTCAACGATGCTCCTTCAGGTGACAGGGTTAAGGTTCTCAGCACTTGTAGGATTTTCATTAGAACAACACTATCTGACGACTGGTCTGTACCTACAAACCTTGCACGGGTTACCGCATCAGCAATATTCTTAACTGTTGTTGGAATAGATGCATGTGTTGGATCTAGAAATAATCCTAGACATAAATATAACAATTTGTGTTGCAACAACAGTCATACCCATTATTCCATACGATAAGAATTTATTAACAGCCGATAAGGCTAAATTGGTTACAGGTCCTGTTGTATCGTCTGATTTAATTACTTCCAAGAAAGGACCAAGAAATATCATTGGTTCGATGAGCTTTAGATCTTCGATCTTGTTTAGTACAGTCTTTAGGTCCTGAAAAGACTTCATCAAGGGGTCCAGATCTTCGTCCTGATGCGAATGTGAAATCCAACGGTTGCCTCTACGCATGGCAGTCATTAGGATCGCCATTTCGCCCTTGACCACGAATATTCCGTTGCCGGGGAGTGACATTTTTCAGCAATTTCGATTCAATACCAGTTTGTAGATGTAAGAAATACTGTTTACATCATTCCGAAGTTGTTTTAATAAACGTCAAACTTCCAACACATTCCAACACTGCACTTGTCATTATTGTCACATTAAATGTCACGTCAGTTATTTCTATTGGTAAGCAAGTACAGTTAAGTTAGCTGCAAAGTACTTTGGAAATTTCAAACTTTCTTGACACAAAAACGTTAGTTTTTTAATTTTAATTTTGTTTAGAGTTCTAAATTATATCTCGACATATGTATATGTGAGTTTTGTAAGAATAGTTAAGGAAAATAAAGCGACCCTAAAACTGATGTTTACCCGCCACTAAATTAATTGTAGTTGCCCATTATTGGCTCTCAATTTCTTAATAATAAGGAAGATTTGCATATTAGATGCTCATCTGTAGCAGTTCTGTATTGAAAAACAATGCATTAAGCTATTGGGCAGTTTTTGTAATTACGCTCAATATTCCAAGTAATTTCTGAACGGACTCCGATTATATCAACAAACAGTCCTCCATTTTTTTTTTTTATGTATATTACTTTAGAATTTGAGTTCTTATTTATATATCTGATAAATATGAGTAATCGGATAATTAAGCTCTCGAAGATCACTTGTCCACTTTGCAAGAAGGTTTTTGAATGGAAATACGACTTTTCTCGTCATTTCTGTACGATGCACACAAGGCAGAGGTTGCATAAATGTAAAATATGCAGTAAAGCTTTCTTTAAACTATCAGCGTTGAATATACATCGTCGTTTACATGTTCCGAACAGCAACGTTGAACATACCACAGAAGAAGCGAAGATAAAGAAGAAAATATCAGAGGTTTATAAGAATGTTGTTTCGGAAACATTGTATAGTTCAGATAGTGATTGTGAGTACGAACTATTACAGACTATTATAAGAGTAACTAGTATAAGGAATTGCTCTCACTTCTGTGCGTATTGTGATAAGAAATTCGTAAATGCAGATAGTCTAAAAAGGCATGTAACAACTAAACATTTATATATCGAAGATGCTGAAATGTCATCAAATAATATTGATACTATGCAGGTAGATGATAAAGAAGTAGGTGAGAGTATGGTGATCGACAAGGAAATGCTGGAAGATAATATGCAGATCGATGATTTAAGCGTTGATAACATGGATTCGGACAATCATGAAATAATTACAATCAGAACAATTACAACAGATTCCGATAGTGAAAGTGATATGTTTAGGCATCGTCATCAGTTAAGTAACCACCATAAATTGCATTTAAAACCATCTGTAGTTGAATCTCGCGATCGAAGTGGTTTACATTCTTCATTTAGTAGAAAATACCGGTGTCACTTGTGTAGCCGATCATATTCCCAAAAGATATACTTAGAGCGTCACATTTGGCAGCATGAGACTGGAAAAGTTTGTGAACCTTTTGAAGATCCAATGGAAGAGAAATTTTTATGCTCATATTGTGGGAAACAGTTTAATGCTTGGTCCCACCTAAAAGTACACACAAAATTGCACGTTGACCCAAAAAGATACTTATGTAGTGTTTGCGGTAAATTTACAGTGTTTGTTAAAATCAATAAATAGATATAAATTTCTTTCTTTAGGAAAGGCGTTTGCATTAGAGCGTTATTTGTTGAATCACCAAAAGGTACACACGCAAGAAAAATTATTTAGTTGTGAATATTGCAGTAAGAAATTTATTCACAAGGTAAGTTCAATAATCATCAAGTTTAGTTGTTAAAGTATTTACAAGACAGTAAACATATTGGTGGGGTTACGTTACTCTCTAAATTTGTCTTTTAAGTATACAGGGTGAATCATTTCTGTGAGCTTTAAAGATCCTGTCTAGTAATGAAAATTCTTTAAATTCCATTCGCAAATCTACAACCTTCCCAGCCCGCAGAGATGACCCATCCTCTATTTTTAGCTTGTAAGTTAAGTTCTGATTACATAGTTCATGATTATTTTAATTATGACAACATTAAACACAAATTTAGTATAGGGGGCTGCATTAAACACATTATTAATTATGTTGTTCTATCTAGACCTCATTAGTCGAACATCTCCGGATTCATACTGGAGTTAAACCATACGAATGTATAATTTGTGATAAGAAATTCACACATTATACTGGATTAACACAACATCTACGCTACCACTCCAACGAGAAGAAGCATGTTTGTCATGTTTGCGGAAAATGCTTCACATTTGGAGGCCAACATCGAGCGCATTTGAGAACGCATACTGGTGAAATTGATTACGAATTTCGTAATAAACTTGTGATTTTTATATATTTCTTTTTTAGGCGATAAACCATATTCGTGTAAAATATGTGATAAAAAGTTTGCCTCTGGCGGGTCTTTAACAATCCATCATCGGACGCACAGCGGAGAAAGACCTTACGAGTGTAAACTTTGCAAGAAGGGCTTTATAAAGTCGTCTAATTTAAAGCAGCACATGAGAACACACTCCACTTGCAAGAAAAATTTAGAAGTCGAGATAAGTACAAATGACGTAGACCAAGATGTTGAAGATGAGTTTATTTCACATGAATAAAACAGTTTAAGTCATATTCATTTGCGTTTCATTCTGTTGTATTGCCTGCTTTACAACGTCTGCAGCTTCGAACATCTCTAAGCCTTCAAGAATGTAGGAGAAGTTTTCCAAAGTTGAATCGTCGTCGTCTTCGAACCATAGGTGCAGCATATTTTTGGTTTTTGCAAGGCAATCTTCATTTTTGGTGTCGAAGAATTCAATTTCGTCTTCTTTAAAACCTGCAAATGGAGTTAAAAAAATATTTTTAGCAATTAAGTGAATATTGTGTAGGCTACTTTGAGTTTTCGGGAAAGAAAATTAAATGAGTAACATCAGTCACTAAATAAAAGCTGAACAAGATACTATATGTTACATATATTTAATGGTAATTGAAAAACTGTATGTGTCTTTTGTAAAAAGGAGTTAGGCGCGCTGATTAGCTTATAATTAAATTAGTTAGACTAAATAATGCAAGCTGCTTGCTAATGGTTTTTTTGAATGTAAGTCTGCAGTAATCTCCCAACTTTAATACAATTTGTCAACATGGTATTTTGCAGAGGATATAAGGGTGATGGTTACTCATAGAATATATTGTTTAGTTGAGGATTTAGGACAGAAGAAAATCTTTACAACAATTAAAAACCTTGAAGGTTATGATGTTCCTTTTTAAATTATCTTACCTAATTTTGAAGCCAAGGCTTTCCAATTAGGCGCTATTTTCTCACAGAACGCATCAAATTGACTAAAAGTAAAGATGGCCACTTTAAACTTTTGATAATTATCATCTAAGTCATCTGTGTCCATTTTTTTGATATCATCACTAGGTTTGAACAAATTAGCTTCTAATTCTGCATCGTTCTGATTGGTGTTTTCCTGCGTCTGTCCAGGACGGTCTGCAGCAATCTTTCTAATCATCATCTCTAAGTATTCTGAGAGCTGCGGGAACGGATTGTTACTGTAGGAAAAAAAATGGGAACTTCGTCTTGCCATCAATCGCAAAGCTCTCCAACCGAAGTTGGGGTCTTTTAAGAGGTATTCATCTTCGGCTACTATTACTCCGGACTCTACTTGATCAATTGCTTCAGCAAAATAAGTTTCTGGTGATGGTAGGAAGTCGCGATCTTTTGCTTTACATGCTTCGAGGTTGTCTGGGTAAAGATTCCAAAGTTTTGTCAATTCTGGGCTGGAGATGAGAGTCATTTTTGGAGAAAAGAATGTTTTAAATTATTACTTACTTTCCTAAATAAAATTTTCCCATATTGTTAGCTTCTTTGATTACATTGCCTAAATTAAACTTATCAGTAGATTTGCGGTCAAGAAAGGCTTCTGTAACTGACAGGGATTTTTTAAATTCTAAAAAAAATTGGAATCAATTTGGATTAAAAACAAAGTATCAATTGTATTACCAGGGCACCCATCATTTTTCCATGTACTCCAATATTCTTCTCTGCGCAAAATATTCTTGAAGATCTGAGCAAAATGCTCACCATCTGGCGGTGTTTCGGCTAATAAACTATATATCTTTTCAGTAGTGTTTTGTACCCAATCTTTTTGGTCCTGTTTTAGTTCGAAACTGTCTCTGCAAGGAAAGAATTTCATAATTTAATTAACTTTCATAATGTGGACTTACGACTTAAATTTAACTTGCGATGTAAGATACTGGAATAAAATTAAGAATTGCAGTAATATAAATCGTCGAAAATTGACGTCGTAAATTTGTAAATCCAATAATTTTTGATTTGTTAAGTATTTTGGAAAATAGGGAGTCTTAATCTTCGGATCGATCCAATTGCTGTCTTTTACAATATAATCTAATTTTAAACCTTGGAATGTTCCCAGAATACTTGTTGCATGCTAAAATACAGCGTGAAATTATAAACGATTGATGAATATATGTTACTGTAATATTTACCGAACAAAATAGTTTCCAGTGCATTTTGTTATAACATTGGTTAGGATTTCGAAAGAAGTCTTGCAATGACCAAAACTTACAGTACAGACTGTAATCAATAACGATATTCTTTTTGTTATCACCAACTTCAATTTCAGTGACTGAATCCTCGGCAGCTTCTGTACCATACTCAGTGATATTTTCTAAATTAAATTCACTAACTATATTCAATCCAGATCTTTCAGAGAACGGGAAAAATTTCGCCAAGAACAATAAGATTCTGCCACAAAATACTGTTGCGCTTGATCTCGATAATCTTCTTAGTAAGTCATTACACATCCTTAATAAATTATTCTTACATGAAACAAAGAACAATTCTTCTTTCCACACATTTACTTCTTCCTCAACAAAAGTGAACATCCTTTCACATAATTCTAATGTTAACGATTCGAAGATATCACCTAGTAAGACTACAGGCATTGTTGGTGTCGTAAGTCCTTTTCGACAGGTTTCAATACAGAAGACTACGAGATTTTGAAGCAATGAGACATCTGCTTCCTTCTCAAGGTATTCCAAAAGGACATCACGAAACACTTGGTCAAGTGGCGACTTGAGATCGATGTCCGTTTTATTAAAGGAACGATTTTTCGTCTCTAATATAGCAATATCTCTTTGCAAAAAAGCTTCGTTGAAAGCATTCTGGAATAATTGTAACGTTATCGTAGGCAAGCAAGTAGGCAATTGGCGATATGGCTTACCCTGTATTCATTTCTTAAAGATTCGAAATTTAAAACCATTTTTGACGGTTATTCTCTAATATCGTGTAATTAATACATTTCATTGGAAGTAATAAACGTAAACAAAATCTTTTGAGGTGCGAAAGAAACGATCTAGGGATATTTCGATTTTATTTCTTGTCAAAAATATGTACTTCTTAATTAACGTGAACATTTATTTAGAAAATATTGATAAAAAATAAATATTTACGGTATTCGTAGCTTTCAAATTACTTGTTTTTTTTAATTTGGAAAGTTCGGAAAAAAATAAATCTAAATGTCTACATACCATCCCTATTTTGTCTTATTTTAGCTCATGTCCGTTAGATGGCGCATTATAAATAATTTTAATAAAATAAATCGATTTATTTCCTATTTAATCAATACTTTTTTATGTTTTTCTTGTTTAAAAAAAATATACTCATATTATGTGTTTTTATAGATATTTTTATTTAAATAAATAATTCTCGATAGTAGAGTAATAGGTACATAACTATATGAACTTAAGTACACCATACAATATATTTTTTTTCGTTCCCTTTTTTTGTATAGAGGAATATTCAATACTTTGTACTTTGCAAGTGTACATTTCAGGCATAATAATATCAAGTCAATAAAAACTGGGTAAAATAGAACTTTATACACCTAGTGGTCATTTAGAGAGATTACAGATTCCATAATGTCTTTTTGATAAATTAATGTTTACGTCGTTTATCTTGAAATGTCTTAAGAATTGATGTGATGCATTAATTTATTTTTGAATGATATCGCCGGTTTAACGTTCTCCTGCTATTGTATTTGTCTCTAGCGGATTAAGTAGCCCTCACAAAAGGTCGCGCAGAATTAGTGTAATGCGAAATTAAATACACATCAAGCATTGTTTTCTGCGTTCGATTTTTAATTCATATGTCATGTTTGCTGCAGCAAATGCAATATAAACAAATAATGTAAGGTTTCTGTACAATTTTATGCAAATCATTGGCGTTCGTCCGTCAAAATCCTGCACTAATATCGCGCTACCCTATGCGAACGCCGTTATTGTTTAATTCTGGAAGCAATATCAAAATATGAAATTATATATATATCATTACATTAAAAAAAGAAAGAAAAGTAAGTAACTATTTACTAACAAAATTAGTATACAGAGATCTTCAAATCACCTAAAACGGTTTAATCAGTACTGGAAAAATAGATTATTGCTATAACTTTTAGCTATTTATACAAATCTACGTCAATTAAACGGGATAAATCTCAGTTTTGGCACATTTAAAAATATTATATTAGGTGTTCTTATACTTTCAACTTCATAAACAATATACATTTCTTATAGATATTTGGCACAACTGTTCCGCTTAACTCAATTGTTTCTCCTTATTCTCTTTCTCCATTTTGGCCGCGTTAAACGATTTAAAACACTATCTGTCAAACAATTTATTTACAAAAATGTATCACAACCGTTGCTATCCTCAGTCAGATTCGTCTTTCTTCTTCCGCAGTTTACCTTCGCGTTGTATCGTTTTCGTCACTTGGTCTACGCAGTCCCTGAGTTCACTTTGATCGTCTTGAAGCATGTTCGAAAGGGTCATAATGTAGCTGCAAGCTACCCGCAGGACGGACAACTTGGAGAGCTTCTGGGAGTGAGAATAGGCAGGTATGGCACGTCGTAGGGTATCGAATGCGGCACTGATCGTATGAACCCGCGTCCGTTCGCGGGCGTTCGCTTCTATCCTCCTCTCGCGAGTCATGTTCTTGTAGTTTCTCTGTTCTTTGCGCGTTTGCTGTAATCTGCAAGAAAATATTACGATATACAGCGTGGTTAAGAAGAAACGTTATTGAAATCTTTGGATGTACGTGGATATTTACCTAGGAAATGCATCTGCAGATGTTCTTAGCATTCTTTCGGTATCCAAGGGAGTCATATGCGTCACTTGAGGATGTAATGGCACTCTGAGATTCTCGATGGATGACGTTGCCGTCGGCGTTTCGATAATAGGAACTCTACAATGTATATCATTCTCAATTTTTACGTTAACCTTAGTATCACTATCACAGTTCATTTCGTTGCTCTTGTCCTTCCTCTTCACTAAAGCTACCGGTTCAGAAGGCGGCGAAGGCGACCTCTTGATTGGTGAAGGCGGCCGAAAATAGGCATGAGGAACTTCTTGCACTTTAATCAAAGGATCTTGGCACGTTAATGGACGAACCATGGTCCCGATTGCGGACACGGCATTAAGGTAGATTGGTGAAGGCGAAGGTGACGGTTCCTCGGTTTTGATGGCCGATTCTCGACTCCACGGGCGGAATGGTTGGACGTGGGTTTGAAGGCACATTCTTTTCTTCAAAGGACCTTCGTGGACGCGTCGTGGTTCGGCGCATTTGCGCTTGTTGCGGATGGAAATCGCTTCAACTTTAACTTCAACACTGTCTTCGCTGCTGTCTGTCGGCGAGTGGATTTCTTCGGGAAAATCCTCGTCGACTGCCGGACAGAATCTTGTAATGTGGTCCATATCCTTTCCTGAAATAGAATGAGAAGTTAACAAAGGTTTATTCTTTTCGAAAGTATTGTCCACATTTGATACTGTTTCGATAATAATCTTAGGATACATAAAATTATATTTATTTCATAGCATTTGTGGCGATGAATCCGATTCGAAGGCCTAACGTTGCGGTGGATGATCCATGCGCGGAGTTGTTCGGAAAGTGGGGTCTTACGATAAATGATACAAAAAGCATTGCCGTTCGTTTTACTCGATGAAGACGACTCAACAATTATCAAATCTAGTTTACAATCATTCAACTATCAATAAAATCAATGAATAGTTAATGCAGACATTGTCAACATCCTAGCTTAGATTTGACATAATTTATAAATTATTGATCTGGACATCGTAGCTTATTTTCGATTTTGCTTAAATTACGCGTATTTTTTGGACGAGATAACAATTAAAGCAATTTTTTAAGTATATCGTCAGGCATATGAAATTTTGGAGCTGTTTCCATTTAAAACTGACCATACTGTATATTGTTTAAATTAAGATGTTTTAACGAGAACTCATAAATATTTGTCGGCCTTTTAATATCAGATATTGAGAGCATTGATTGTAGCAAGGAATACGAGGTAGCACGGCAAATATTTAAGTACCGGCGTACTTTAGTGTTTGCCGATGAGAGCCTTGTAAAACGAAGAAATCAAGAATACCGAGAGCTCAATAAAGTTAAAGTTCTTTAAAGTATTTCACATAACTCTCAGTGATGCGGGACATTTCTTAAGACCTAGGGGCTCTCCCATATAACAAATAATAAAATAGATTTGTACAGGTAAACTTTATGCAAATTAGCATGGCGCCAAATGGTAGACGCCTGCTGCGATCTCAACAGCGCTTCGCCGTCAGACCCCGTCCCAAACCACGCTGCTGGTGATCGACTAACACTTCGGAAAAAGAAATCATTTGAATGCCTACCTTGTGCGTACCTGACTCTCGTATTAATGTGTACGATTGCGATAAAGACAGATGAACAAAGATAGATTGTATTTTGCTTTATTCTTTATTGTACTTTTGAAGAGGCACGTTAGTTAAAGTGGACTCGAAATCTGACACATTTAATTGTTCACGACAATAATTGCACCTCGTCTGACGACGTCTAACCTATGTCTCTGGGAAAATCCGCTGCATTGTAATCGTTTTCATAACAGAAATCTAGTCATCTAGAAGGCTCGAATTTTGTGGAAAATTACCGTTTGGGTGGTAAAAGCAAAGATTCGAATTAATTACGGTTAATTTCGTTCGTAAAAAAAAAAACGAAGAATAAAAATGTAAAGTTTAAACCTGCAACCATAAAATTATTTTTAATTCCAAACAGGATATACATACATACATAGGTTCCATAAAATCGGTCCAAGGACTTTACTTTTTTTTTTCTTTTTGGCAAAGAATTGAAGATTAAGAAACCTGAATTGTTATGAAGTTTGTCCAGCGAGGATTAATGGAATTCTTTCAGTAATTTTAAAGCCGGATATTCGATTTTTTGTTGAGGTATAAGATGGTGTTTTTTTCTAGGTTTTTGTTTATATAGAGGAATGCAATTTTTTAGGATTTAAAATTTCTATTGTTATCAACAGAAATATAAAGGTAAAAGCACCATTTGGTGCTTATATCAGATGTCAAATTGATAATCATAACTTAATAGAAAATCCAAAATGTTTAACTGCTAGTATGCTGGTTAACTGCTTAGTAAGCATAACATATCTAAATTTTTATTGAGCAGTAGGTAACATTTTTAACACGAACATTACTAACTTCTGCAGAAATACAATAAATTCTTGCAACATTTAGTGTTACTTCGATAAAACGCGCCGTAGAAATTTTATTTTTGCGAAAATTACATAATGTTTGCAATTAAATATTTGCTATACATGAATTGGCCGTGGAAGGTTATCAAAACAACGTTTGTGCGCTTAAAAATAAAGTTTGAGGCATTTTAAGTGTATTTGCAATTGTAATACTTTTCAGGACGTTGGTGTGGTGCATAAGATGTAGAGACGTAAATGTTCGCGTATATTGATCATTCTTAGAGAAACATGAGATAGATACAGGGCATTAAAATGATTTGTTACATTATGGTGTTCAACCAGCATTTAAAGTATAATTAAAAAAAAAAATGGCTGTTCATGTCGAATCTGAATATTGGGAAAACGTATACAGAATGTTCTATTAAAAACATAGTGATCATTAGAAAATGAGGGTGGATATATGATTGGGGCCACGATGAAACGCTTCGGCTGGTGTAGGATGGATATCGGGGGTCACGTAGTCATGGTATAGTTTTGAATAAGTGCCATTACAAGTAATTGCGGCCTCCAATAAGCTATACGTCAGCGACCACAAATAATCATCAGATTTAAGTTACATTGAAATTACAAAAGCTATCATGACCCTCGTGTTTGCGCCCGTTTGGTTTAAGAGGTTACAGACTTATTCGAGGATGCCGTATATGTTGACATAATCATGTTGTAGCACTGCTACAAGTAATTCTGATCCCCAATGCTTAACGTCAATAGCACCAAATAATCATCAGATTCAGATCGTAACAGTTACCATGGTCCTCGATGTCTACGCCAGTTTGGTTTAAGAGGTTATGGATTTATTTCAAGATATGACGATATAATCATGTAGCTGTGCATTCATACTTTTGGATACATAAATGTTATAGCTCTTAATTAGTGCTACTGTAAGTAATTGTGGTCGTCAATAACTACGTCCTAGTGGCCTCAGATTTATGAACCAACAGTTTATTAAATTCAAGCTAATTTTCGTTTTGGTTACCTTTTACGAAAACGGTCTTGGTTATCCCATTCGTCATAATCCGGAAGTCCTGTTTGTGTTTAAAAGGATCCAAATTCTTCTTTAAGGGGAACCGGAATTAACTCGAAAAACAATCATTAAGACATAAATTTCAATTACTTCTTATAATCGGGAAATTCTTCAGCATTTACCAGCACCACCACATCACCACATGATCCGATAAATTTGGATTGATAAAGACGCGCACATTTTTACAATTTTAACACTATGCATGCACTGGCCGATTCCTCGCCGAATACAGCAGTCCTTGCACGTACATATACATACGTAGGATCAAGTAGGTGACGGCGACAGACCAGCAGTTGTTTTGAAACAGCAGACGCAACACTGTGGCGCCTGTCGACTGTTTTTCAGATCGCCAACAATAACACTAGCACAGATATATACACTTTATATACGTTATGTGAAGAAATGCCACCAAATATATTTTTGTTTTTTGGACGTCGTTGAAATTCGTACTTTGAAAGAAAATAATTCCCTTAATTGTTTTCTTTTTGGGATTTTTTCCATTTGCAGTTGACGTCTTCAATTGTTATTGTTTTGTTTTTACTGTTAATTTCTTCTTTTTCTGTGTTTGGCACTTGTTTTGTTAAAAAAAGCAAGGATATCGCGATTGCGTGAGTTACAAGAGGCGAAGGTACTTTACGCAGTCTGTTCGAGCTTAGGATTGAAGTTGTATTGCGCTCCTCTTTGGTCCGCGGCGGTGAACGGGCCGGCCGTTGGTGGGGGGACTAGTTTGGGCGCCCCAACCTGGCGCCTAATGTCTCGTCACTGGGTATACGCCGCGCGAAGTGACAGGCCCGCTGTGTTCGTGGAATGCGGACTCTTACACCTGCCACTCTCTTACACTTTACCCTTAATCTTTCACACCCAGACGTATACGATAAAACGAAACTACTACTACGGCGGGTCGACGGTGTTATTGGAGTGACCGTGCTCCTGACCAATCGGGCTCTTTCGAATTACGGAGCTCGTATCACGTGTATAGGTATTTGATGTAATGGGTGTAGAGAAAAACGTGCTAAATACCTAGTACCGTGTCCAGAAGGATCTGCTTACAGATTCTAGCTTTCCTATGTAATAATAGTTGAATAAGGGTGGTAACAGCTTTAATAGGAGGCATTAGTAAATAGATACTTGCGATTAACTTTTTCCTCGTACTTTTATTACAGGAACGACGAGTTACGCAACAATTTATTTTAGAAAAGTTCTTGAAACATAATCATTACTAAATCAAAAAACTTTTAGAAACTGTTGAAGTGATTAACGTTATTGTTTTTGGTGACATTCCGTTCTCGGGATATTTGAATAGGTGCAAATACAAAACGACATTTTTGCGGCGCAAATTGGTACAAACTGAGCACAAAGCGATGGCCTTATTAATTTTTTAAAAGTTGCTGCGGGTGGTGTTGAATAAAACGAAACGTTTTATTCATCAACGTTTTAAGAATAGGAGGCTTTGTGCCAATAGAATAGTGCATACGTAGATTGCTACTATATCTATTTTTCTTTTCTCCTTGATTGTATATTTTCTCCGTGCTATAATAGCCAATAAAAATTCAAAAATAGCGACGTACATACATCCTTGGTTTCACGAGCTAAACGTTGTTTCGTGTGTTTACATTTATATCGATACGTACATTTTAGAACGATGAATGGATGGCATCACTCAATGAAAGGTCATTTTCGTCATAGTACGATTCCGATAATTTGCTTTAGTTATCGCAAAATGTACAGGATCGGTTAAGCGCAAAAAAAAAGAAAAAGAAACGTCAAACTCAACAATTTGTAGTCAATGGCGTAATTTGCAGGAACCGGTAACGTTTAGCTTGGAGTTGCATTTATTTAACATCAGATAACGGCATTAAGGGGACTCGGAGTTTTAACGGAAATGCTTCTTTTTTGAGTTGTGGATATGATCATCTACATTTGCAAAAACAAAAAAACAACAGTTCGGACTTGATTCGATCCTTCCCATCATCGAATAGAGCCGTCCTTGGTCTGTTTGTACATTTTGCCCATTTAGTTGTATTTTCGATGTCGAACTCCGTCCTTAAGCATCAGCAGTAGTTAGATGGTTGGAAGGTGGGTAAGACTTAAAAACATCTCACGGCTAGAATGAGATTACATGATCTTGGTGCGTGAGATAACGCGATTCGGGCAACAATTACCTTCTTTCATATATCGTCTAGATTCGCGCCGACCACTATAGACCACAAAAACTCTCACGTAACGGTAACAGTCGCCATTAACTGTAACCGCGTTCTTCGGAGAAATGTAGCTCGTCCCCAAATCCATGCCGAACAGTAGCTTTTTACGGAATCGTTTTTGTTTGATGAGCTTGGGACTCTCAGTAGCCCAAACGTGATAGTTATAGGTCACAAAAAAATATTGTGTAGCAGTAAAAGTATCCGTTCAGATGCTTTTATTGCTACACAATATTTTTTTTGAAAAATCAACGCCTACCTCTTGCTTTTTTAGTGCCCAATGGGAAAAGGTAAATTACTACGTACGATCCGTAGGCTTACTTCCTGAGTTAATTGGAGAGATGAATGTATCGTTGACAGAGTCGACCTTCCGCGGTTCTAATGTGTCGTGAACAAAGGCCTTACTTTAATTAATTATCACATACTTGCCTTAGACTAGTATTAATAAACAAATTCATTTATGTATTGCACTCTGTATATATCAATTATATAATCCGAATTTTACGTACATCAAAATTGCTCTATTTATGTTCTACGATATCAGAACAAGTACATCAAACAAAATCTACGCGTATAATGTTTATATAAATAAAGTGTAACGCATACGCGTATCTCTAAAGTACGTAAATTGTTATATAAACATCATTTATTAATTGATGTCAATTGACGAGGCATTACGTTTGGTATTTTTTCGTGTAAAATTGACACCAGATGATGTAGGTTTGTTATAGTCTGATACGGGATTTATTTTAACGATATTTAACGCATAATTAGGTTCAACTTCCGGAAAATTAGAAGAAAATCAAATTGTTGTTTGTTTTACTGCTTTTACTTGAGTCTATTGTTTTTATAAACTTGAACTTGTACGCGATAGGTGATCGTAATAATACAATTATGAACGACGGTATGCGACCATTGTTACCACGCAAAATGAGTCACTAAGTACGCGGTTTTCTCTACATCGCGTCATTCTGCATGCCTTCAATCTACATACCTATCCGGGTCCATACGTCGCATATTTGCGCTCAGATCTAGCTAGAAAACCGAGTGAGATGGACGAAAATATCCTGTTGATATACACCACGGTTCACTAGTTTAAGGACTAAAACGGTCTTTATCCGAAACTAGTAATGTTGGTATTTGAAATGCCACACGGTTGGATATTCTCCGAACCACGACAATTTTATTGTCGTAATTTCTTTGAATTCCGTTGGTGTCTATTTGTCCGCTGGTAGTTCCGGGAAATATACTGGTTTTCTGATAGATACTCGATTTTTTACATGTTTAGATATTCGATTCAATAGCTGGAATTATTTCTTATGATCAAAGCGATATTTCTGGAAGAAACATATCATAAGAAACATGTTTCCTTTAAGGTCTCCCCATCAACAACATTCTTTTATAATTCTTTTGAAGAAATTACGATTTTGGAGCGGCTTCCATTATCAGAGAAGTCGTTTGGTGACGATTACAAACATCGTTCTCGCCTATCTAAATTCAGGAGAAAGATATGCGGATATACCCGAAAGATACGAACAAATCCTTTTGGTATATCGTCCAAAACTCACGGACGTCAGCGTAAGCGTCCAAACTTACGAACGAAGCTCGTACTTACGTACAAACGTTTTTATTACATTACAGAACGTTGGTGCGCGTTTGCACGAGTCCAGGCCAAGTTAGGCCGAACCTGCATCTGTGTGCGTCTCGTTGTGTGTGTGGAGTATCGGCTGCAGTGGCCCGGATCAGTGACCGTGGCCAGCTGGCGCCACTGTCGCGCCATAAATAATACCGCACAAGCAGCAAAGGCAGTGGAATGCCACCGGCCAGATGGTCCCAGCACTTGTCACGGCTTCGTGTAATGCCTTTCCTAAACCCCGCCCGTCCCTCCTCGCCCCTCCCTTTTCCTGAACGCACACGCTCGTCGTTTCTCTCTCGTTGTCTCTCTTGGTGTGCGTCAAAAATCATCTTCCGTAGTTTAGCTATACAGGATGAATCGTTCGGATATTTACAGGTCTAGAAAACAATATGAACGTTTCAAATAGAAGTTGTTTGGCGGTAAAAGGGAAACAGAAAGTTCCCCGAGGATGCTTTTAAGATTCGCGTGGTGACCGATATTTTTCACGCGATCTACTTAATGAACGTTAATGTCATGCATTGAAATTTAGTTTGTTTGGATCTTAATTAGTTGGAAAGGTAGGTTTTCTTCCTAGAATTAACTTAAATTAAACGCTGTCCTTTTTAAGGTCTTAACCACATTTAAATTAGTCCAAGACTGTGTCGGTATAGATAGACGACAACACTGTAAACCTCATATGCTCATGGCTCCAATTGTTTTTACTATCGACTTCCATCTATCGTTTTGCCTTCCTAATCCTAGATTTCTGTTTGTTCAATATCTCTTTTTACTGCCACCGACCATCTTTTCATCGGTCTACCTTTCTTTTTGTCTAGCCTTCCCCTTCGAAAAGTGTCTTTTTGATCTAGCCTATTATTCTACTAGCCATCTTCCACTCTGGGAATTTTTTGTATCTATGGCAATATCGCGACAGCATAAAGCAACAATCGAATTTTTAGTTTTTACGCCAAAATATCGCAGTTCAATGTCTTTCGGTGTTATTTTTTGTTGTTTGTTTGAAGATAAGCGAAGAAGCTCACTTTTTTCATTAACAAAAGAAAATAAACAATTATTGTTTTTTTCCTATTTTAACGAATCATTTAAAAACTGCTAGTCTCTCCTCTGAACAACTTCGACAATAGTCCCCCAAACAAAATTCTTATAAAAAAAAAATAATTTCACCACAAAAGAAGGGCTGTTCAAAACACACCCCATCTCAGCAGATTATAAAACAACATATGCGAGCCTAATAGGTTACTAGAAAGATATTATACAAGGGGAAGTCGACAAATTTTCAGAAGGGTCTAAATAGGAATTCCCAATCTCCAATTTTTGCATCTGCAAAGCAGCACCGGTCACAGCGACGTCATAAACGAATTTGTTTTAATACCCGAGAAGAGAATGGGGTCTCTCAGACGTGGCTGCGGCGGCGGTAGTTACCCAGAAGCCCGCAGGAGTTAACTCGAAGCAATTACGACAAACTGACGCTTCTTCTCGATGTTCTCGCGCGGAGCGGGAGCGAAGTGGGGTGAAAGGAACTTGGAAAACCAGATGGTCTCGGATGTTGTCGCCTACAGATGTTCTACTTACCCTTCCTCGAGTTTATTCGTCTCGTAAAACGTTCCAAATCTACCACCCCCGCTCCAGTTCTTCTCCGAAATGTTTACTGCAATGGATCGACGCTATTTCAATAAAAAAAAATTGCGTTATGACGACGTTCTTCTGCCTGTAACACGTGTTAGTGACTCATGTATAATCGTATTTGCCCGAGAGGGTTTATAGAAGGGAGCATACGCGGGAGTACGGAAGGCATTTTCGGTACAAATTAACGGACGTCAGTTCGGAGTATAATGGGGGATACGGTTTTCATAGGAACTATAATTAGATTTTGCGTAAATATTGAATTCATTTCGATGATATGGAAAAAATGAAAATCATCTATCACTCCTGTTCCTTTGTGAGAACGAAAGACTTGGCTTAATCTCCTTATTTGGCTTCGCAGCTCAGTTCAATAGGATACGTCGGATATTGAATCCTTTGGTATGACGACTGGAGAGATGTTACTATTTAGGTAGACGCCATCTGTTCTGTTCTGTTCAAATCACAAGCGTGTTTTGTGCCCGCTAACACAAACATCACTTTCTAAACAACAACGAATTGTACCGAGAACGATAGACGAGATAAAAAAAGGATATCTTTTGGTTTTTATTGCTTCCTAGATGCAGCTATCTCCTTAGCTTGACTCCTAGCATGTATATGTCGTATACGTACATATGTAATTCAACGGTTTTGAGTAAGTAAACTGTATATAATTAAACATCTGTCGAACTATAAACGTCTAAAACCGAAAGCAAATTGCGCACATGTTGTATACTGCGTGCTATCGGTTGATGTCCTGCGATGTCTATGGGTTGCTTTTGATGTTGAGAGAATGGTGGTGGCGGTGCACGGCGCTTGCCGATGAAAAAAGGCGACTTCTGCGCTCGTAAAATCTCTAAATAGAAGTATTCCGACGTTGGGAAATTAAATAAATGTTGTTAGTGTTACTGTTACGGTTTTGGAAGAGGTGGAATATACAGAATGGTTGCGTTGAACGAAAAAAACACGCAAATATACAGATTTGATGTATCTTCAAGGGAATTAAAAGATTACTTTGCTTCTTTTATGGTTTTGTGCGATGTATAAAATAAATAAAGAAATGGACAAGATATCGAACCTAGAGGAACTCCCGAAGATGTCTCCTCCTTTTCGTGTACCTTGTTTCCGAATATACTTACTTGAAATATTTCGGTTAATTAACCATTTATCAGCATTTAACTTTCGTTCTTGTAAAAGTTACTGTCTAAGTAAAAATGCTTATTGTCACTTTTAACAAGGACCGACCTTTTCGTTTGGTCAACTAAATGTTACATATTTCGATATAAGTTGTTAGAAAAGCCCGCTGTTACGTATGGGGCGAAACCTTTCGTTCTAAATCTCCTTCATCGGTACATCTAACTAATTCGTTTTTAGATGTCCAAATCTGTGCATCAATCTTGCAGTAATCCGATCCTGCATTTACGACTATCACTACCATGTCGAACGAGAAAGCGAAAATAGACAATCCCAGAGGCGAGGCGACAAAGACGGTCTTAAGCAAGAAACGAGAGGGCGAACGCGGCGTATTTCTCTTTCCCCCTAGCCGTCTTCATATATGAAAAAGAGTTCCAGATGGGCACTTGACTGTTCTGTTTAGGTTTACTATTAAATTAGACTGTAACATCTGGTCCGGGTTCTTTCGCTGTGTGTGAGCTGGAAGGATGACTGTACGACTACTAATACTACTACTACTACTTCACCCCAGTCGGCTTCGAGAAGACGAAATTAAAAAGTTACAACAAACAATCCGAGAACGACGGCGACATATACACAAGCCCGCATTCTGTTTTTACAGATAAGGATAACGTCGGAGTTGGATGCCTGCTGGCTCGTTTCTGTGTTCCTCTTTCTGGTATGTTTGTTGCTGCGTTTCTGAGAATTTCGTTTTTTCTTCTGCGTTTTCGGCGTTTTATTTTCGGTGTGTACATCTGGAACTATCTCCGTGTTGTCTATATAAACATATTTCTACATATTCTACGGATATAGACATGGGAGGAACCCACGCATTAGTGCCTATTTAATGCTTTGGTCTTGTGTGGTTGGATACTATAAATGATTCTCTCCGGATAATTGATACAAATGGTTGTTGATTATTTTGCTTCGCTCGTAGCACCACCATAAATCACCGCCAAGCGGTTTTGCCGAAAGCTGAAAAGTGACAGACGTATTGATATTTATTGCAACATTAAAATAGTTTTTCTACTTTGCATACGCAATATGTACATATCTTTCCGCGCGCAGATACTCCTAAATATTGACGAAAATAACGTGTGACATCTTGTTTAATGAACGGGATGAAATGCGAAATACACAAGCAGGGTTGTCAGCAGGGTTGTTACGATTAAAGTACACGAGCTGGATAAATAACTTTACAAACCTCAGCGTTAAAAAATAAACAAGGGTATATTATCGATTTTAGGGAAATTCAGAGAATGAAGTTTATATAACATATTGATAAGACGAAACAAGACGATTCTACAGATAGAAATAATAGAATGTATTTATCGATAAATAAAACCAATGGTTTTTTTTGCTTTCAGCGTATAAATCTGCTGTTTTGTTTTGTGTAGGTTTTATCATCACCAGTAGCTGGTTTTGGTCTGCCTAATTCGTGACAGTTACAATAAAATGCATACACGTTCTACGTTTTGGTGTATATAGGCGAGGACCTTTTTCGTTAATTTTTGTGTATATTTTACATGCTTTAATTTTCGAGTATACGACACCTTTAGGGCTAGAACAGAATGCATGTTATAATTAAAAATGGTTCCCTACGTTATTCAAATACGTATGTACGGCAGACAATCTGAATCCGTGAATTCCAATTTAATCAAATAATACCTTATCCGGTGCTGAGTATGCCAAAACCGTAATGTTACTTGGCACATTCTTTGCTATCATTATTAAATCTTACATCGTTCAATCTGATTTAAAATAAAGAAGTTATCTTTTACGGTCCGCTCGGGTATAGTATACGCCGTTTTTAACTGCAACGATATGTCAGTTTTTAAAACGAAACAAGTGCTAAAAGAAAGCATCAAAGTCAAAGAAAAGAAAAAAGATATTTGTCCCTAAAGACATATAGTATGCGCTACTTCGATTTTCTTTTCGTCGAAACGCTAAATATTCATTCCCATTCCCCGATTAGTTAAAATTAATCTTTGCCGATGTTAACGTGTATCTACCAGAACTGCCCTTAATGCTAGCGGGGCTTTCCTCGTTTATCTTATTATGTATATGTACGCTGGAGGACAGCCATCAAGTCGCCCAAGTCGCGTTAACTTTAACGGATCTATTGGCTTTTTTTTGCACAGTTCATTAAACAGAACTATACATTAACTTGTAGTTGTTAAACACGCGTTAATTTAAAGTAGTTTCACGTGTTAAATAAAATAATTCGCTATTCTTATTAAATAGTTAATTAATATTAGACGCCGGTGAGCGTTAGCTAAGTTTCAGTTGAAGCCGCAATACTTGTCGGGGTTGATTTTGTTTGTTTTAAATAGGCTAGATCAATTCATTCAATTTTTCCTGATCTGCGTAATAAGACAATTCCCACATTTGCACATTATGTGAGCGTTCTTTGGGTTATCTATGCCCGCCTCCACCTCTCATTTTTCTATTGACAAAAGTATAAAATTAAGGATACCATTCTATTATTTAATTATTAAATATTGTGTTTTCAAATTAAAACGATGGTGTAGGTGAGAAAAACCTGAACAATAGTCGAACGTATCTGAATGCTTAGACTGTGAATTGCAAGGGACGTAAAGGCCGGGTTCCGGTGTACGTATTTATACATTGGAGGGTTGCGAAGTCGGAAGAACAAATTGGAGAAGGGACAAGGAGAAAAACGAGAGAACTAGAGGACCTCCCCTAATCGCCGAACACTTTGCCCGAAGCCTAAACCGTAATATTTACGCTCGCAATGGAGAATTACACAAACAAATCGCATGTGGCGTCCCTTCATCTTCCTATACAAGGATTTTCCTTTCGTTGTTGGTATCTTTGGAAGGATGAACCGGATGTTAAAAGCAGGGCTGATTTTTAAAGTAGCGCGCAAGATGTTTTTTTTTTTTTTGTAAGACATACAGGACACAATAAGCCTTATATAAGGCGGAGTATTTAAAATTATAGCTAATCCTGAAACTTCTATTCGTTAATTTAAAGCTTACTGTTGACCTTGACGACTGCGCCCCTAGCAGTCGTCTGAAGGTGGTGACACTGCTTTACGAACAAAAATGCATATTTCTTTTGTTTATTTTTCGATTGTTTAAACGTTACAGTAACTTCAAGATGTAACTTTGTTCTTAGGTAATCCAATGCTTCATTCTATTCGACTGCAGTATGTACTTGCGTATTCATGTACGTTTACAGATTCTCGGAACGTATTTTTAATCGATGTGCATATGTCGCGCCGTGTATTTAATCGCTATACGTACGGATCCCATTCTTTTTGCCAAGACTCTCGCCCAGTGGCGCCAACACAGCGCGATCAAAGTCTCCAGCATCGCCCACAACTCACAAACTTTGGAGCCAGAGAGTTATTGTCTACATCCGCGTGTGTGTTGTGTGCGTGTGTGTTTTTTTTTCTGTCGTCTTTATATATCCCACTATTTCTTCTTTTACCTTCTCTCTCTCTCTCTTTTTGTCTACGATCGCGAGGAGTGTGCTGTCTACTTCTTTTCTAAAATAGCGTCTCTTACGTTACGACTTGTTACAACATTCGTTTGTTGTACACCACATGCATACATATTGAGTAATCGCTGCTAATACTAGATACGCACGTAAAGAAAGTATTAATTAATATCAAGAGAAAATTTGTAAAGAATTATACAACTACGATTAACGACATTTGCGAAACTATAATTTGGAGGAGGCTGATAGTTTGATAGATTGGTCTCACTTGTACAGGCTGTCCCAACATTCTGGATGGATGGATAAAGTTGCCTATTGTGTAGATAGCGAGAAGTCGAGATACTCCGATAACGTAATCATTTCTTTCAAGATACATCTTCGTGTAAACAGGATAATAAGTATAATATAAGTAACGATCTCTGTTATTTTAAATGAAATATCCGGGCATTATTAAATTGCACGACTAAATTAGACGAGCTTGTTCGCCCATAGAAACATCACCTTCAGATAGGCCTACAGTACTTTTTCTATTCACTTACGTACGTTACGTTAAGCAAATTTGTAAATGTATTTAGGGAAACATCTAAATCGTTGAATTTAACATTACTTCACTTGTTTAACGGTCCTACAATTTCTTGTTGTGAACACTTAGCAGTACGAAAACACGGTGAAAAGTAGGCTTAATTAAACGCAGGATACTTTCTTTAGTTTCAAATATTTAGAACAGAAAACAAGCGAAATAATTCTTGCGTTTTACGCGACGAAAACATCTGCACAATATACATCGTTAATGGCACAACATTAAATGCGTCTTGCTCATTGCTTACGCCAACCTGGATAATGACTCATTTTTGATCTTAACGTCCAACACCTGCTCGCATCTCATGTCGAAACATTACGGCCGCTCCGCATGGCTGAAATGTGGATACTCGCGTAATAACACTGAAAATATACGACCCGCCTCCAAAAATATTTTGGTGCGAATATTTTCGCTGTATAACGTTCTAATTACACCTCGGACTTCGGACAGAGACGGATAGAATCGCGTTGGAATGTCCCCGGAGGCATGCGAAAAAGTAGCTCGTAACGTGATTTAGGAGAAGCGAGTATTTATAAACAAATTTCGGTTATACGATTATTTACACAAGATATTTTCGAAGGATTTATGAATAGCAGTAAAATAGTTTTGTTTTCCCGTTGAGATTAGAGGATATGAATGAGAATTTTATGAATAGATAATCTACGTTCCGCAATGGATCTTTTAGGCGATAATACGGGCGTGATGGTTTTATCTGTTATTTTTGAACGAAGTAAAGCTTATTTTTGATGTGCAAGGTTGTTGGAAAGAAGGTGTTAGAAGAAATGCTCTAGAATGAAAGAGGATGTGTCTACAACTACTGTACAGGGTGAATCATGTTCGGTAGTTCGCCTTTCTGCATTCAAATTTCTTCTTATATTATAATATCTCTGTCAAAATAAAATAAATGAAAAATTAAGTCATGGCCGGTTGATCCAAATGTATCAGTCATGTCTCCAACAGACAAAATCATCGGCAACGCTAACTGTCCAAGAAATACGTAGAAGCTAATGAGTTCAGAATTCGAGGTTGAGATCTGTGCCGATGAAGACGGTGCTTTAATGTTTCTTGTTGTTTTTTCAATATATTGTTCGTTCTTTACTTCACTTGTTGTGCTTTATTTAAATATACTTTTCCTGTTTAGCTTAACGTTTTTATCTGCTGCTTAACGCTAGATTTTCGGGTTTGAAGATAAACAAAACTTATTATCGAAATCGAGAATTAAATTTTTCTTTCCTCTTTACAACTCAGTCGGGAGGCATACTGTATGTCATTGCCTCCGTGCGGGGACAGTGGATGTAATCCACTAATCGTCCAGAGTCGATCAGAAACAGCGTAAAGATAAATTCAAACTTGAATAAGGCTTCATCTAAATATAATCCGTATTCGTTTAAATTCCAAGGTGTTTATTTCGCCGTTTCGCGTAAAATATTCGCGGATTAATGGTGAGGTGACAAGGGGAATTTCGTGCGTTGTTGTTAATTTTGGAACGGCCACGTCCGTCGAGTTGGGTAATGTAACGCTATTTACACGATCAAAATACCGAGAGCCCTCCACCTGCTCTTTCTATTTATATAAAGTTTCATATGGGAACAATGGATATGCGGTATCACATTGAGACGTTGAAGGAGGTCTCTAGAAAGCCAAAATTAATGCCGTCCGATATTGGAAGCGCAGTTGCCGAGTTATGTGTACATTCTCTGAATAATTGTTCGTTACGTTAACGGTTTGAGGACTTATAATATTATATAAGGCTTAAATTTATGTTTCACCAACGGCTACGAATCGACACCAAAAATCATTTGTTTAACATCGCCAAACATTCCCTTGAAGTTGACACACGTGCGTGTACATGGTCGATCGCGGCAGCCATCTTCCGGAAAGCTTCCTTACATATGCACCCGATCAGTTGCGATGACCACAGCGTTATCTGTAACTTGACGAAATGTTACCACTACGAAAAAAAAGAAAAAAATTTTAGTAACGGCGTCTCTTGTCGAGGCGCGGTAATTATCGGATTTCCCTTGTACGTACGTAACAAACGAGGTTTACCGCTTGTGTATACGCACTGGCGATTGCTTCTTTTGGTTTTTTCCTTCTTCGAAACTGGTGTTAGGCATTTGACATCACAAGATTGCTCTCATTTATTTATTTATTTACAATGCACACGGAGCTTCTTTCGATATCAAAACGTGTTTCTTCTCATCCTCCTTCCAAGGCGTAAACAAACAACAATTTGACAAAGGCATCCACACACACAGCTCTGTACGCCTTCTGCTTATGGATTATGTAACGACATCTTTATAGCTCCCGATATCCTTAGCATCTCGGCGCATTTGTTGGTCATTATATTCGGAGTTTATCGCCCTTCGCCAGCAGCTATTTGTTTATCTCGCCTAAGAGAAGACGTTCACCACACGCTGCAGCAGCAATGATAAAAGGTTCGCTACGATTAGGTGCGGACATTAATGAATGGCCCGCGAGTTCGTAAATTGTACGATTTCCCCCTAGCTTCGCCGCCGTTTTCGGACACCGTCAATTTTAGAGATGGCTGGTTCCTCTCTTTTTGTTTTCATCGGGAATAGGAAACGGTATTCGAATAAACAAGACGCTGGTTTCTATTTCGAAAACGGAATAGTCAACAAACAAGATTAGGAACGGATATGAAACAACTCTCTTTGAGCGAACAGAATACATGTGTCTAATTATAATGCAGCTCGATATAAAAGGAAAGTGAAATAAATGAAGCGGTCAAACGGTTTCAAAGAGGAGCCTAGAAAACGAGGTCCTTCATCAAATTAGTAACATTCTCGGGGAATTTTTAATTAAAATTTTTACCGAAACGATGCGTTCCTGTCCAATAAGCGTACATTAGTCTAGTTACTAACAAATCACTCTCAATTTTCTTGCTTTCGGATCCACATTTATGATTTAAGCGTTTAAACCCTGGCATCTTGCAATTTTATTGCTCGTAAATATTTACTTGTTCGCGTTGCCTTGATAGTCTCAGCGCGTGGCAAATTCGCTTACATCTGGACACCGAAAACATAAGCATAGAGCGTAGCTTCTTTTTGGCAAACCGCTGCGCGGTGTGTTTTCAAATGGACGTTCATGACACTTTTCACCTGCTGCCAGCAGGCGAAATATGATTAAAGATTAAACCAATGAATTTGTGAGAAAGGAACCAATAGTGATGTATCTAGTTGCGGTTGTTTATTGCATTATTAATGGACATTTTATGGAAAATAATGTTTTGTCGTGGATAATAAACATAGCGAAACATTGGTGGAGGTGCACAGTATGTCTGTGATGTTTATACACTGTTAATGTATTTAAATAAATGAACTTCAGTTCACTTCTTATGGGTAAATTGATCCTCTCGACAGAAACAAACGGTGCCAAATAAAAGAGTTCAACCGAACAGTCTCTTGTGTTAAGTTTTGAACCTAATCCAAATAAAAGTTCATTTAAATTCGATATTCTTTTTTTTCCAAATTCAACTTCAACAACAACTTGAATGCCTTTCTACTTTAGTAATTAAAAAAAAAAGAATCTTTACCACCTTCTAGAGAATAAAAGAAAATGGATATTAATACCTTCTTGTCCATTTGAGACGCAGGTGATTTGGACTACCTTCTTTTTTGTTCTTTTAACCATATACACATAAGCATATACATATGTACGTAGACATTGTACATTGTATATATTTACGGACAAAAGATCTCATCACCTGGCAATCACCTGTCCGCGATATTGTTATTATAAGGGTTGCGCGGGGTGAATCCGAAACAAACGGCAGCGGTCACCTGTTCTAGAAGGAACCACAACAGGCGTCGGAGACATCGGTTAGCTTCTAGCTTAGCGTCTTGCGCATTGGAAGGTTGGTAAAAGGTGTTCTTCCTCCTCTTGAACGTTGATAACTTTAAAGTTGATAATAATATATTGATTTCGTTAGCTAATGGCCGTTTGGCCAGCACGTGAAATAAAGCATGGAGAGCATGAAATATAAAGAAAATGACAGTTGATCCGTTGATCACTAACAGAATTTCGATGTCTAAATTCTAACGTACATGTGTTAAGCGATTTCGTGTGTTTCTGGGTAAAAGTATATAAGTATGTTCTTATATAAAATAAAAAATTAACAATATAAATCTTTAAATACGTATAAAATTTAGAATGAATTGCTGAAAATTGATAACCAAGATTATTTGCGTCAATTTTATTATTAATTCTAAACGATATCTACATTACAGTCCGGTTTTATCGATGTACACGGATGATGGAAGTTGTTCCATTAACTAGCGTAATCGTTGCAGGCATCTCTCTAATAATGGTCGTAAATTTTTCTTTATATCCTCCGCAAAATGTCCTTAACAACTGGCTTTGATATTTGTCCAAGAGCGGAGTCCGCTTCAGGCATATCGGACTCCGTATTTACTTCCTGAATATTTCGCGATTATCGCCAATAAAAGATGTTTGCTTAACATATGTCTGAGAGCGTTTATAGTCCGCAGCTTTCACCTGTTCGCTGGTCCGTGCAGGTTCGTCTCTTCTTTATTCCGAACACCGTAAACAAGGAAGTAAGTTTTGTATACCGCGTGTAGATACCATTGGTTGCTGCTGTTATTCATTTTTTCTTCTTCTTTTTTAAACGGTCTCCTGAGTGCGTACTAGTCGGTTAAATGCGAGAAACATTTGGTTAGCGTGCTCTCGCGAACAAGGCATGGAAACGCTAATGGTGAAAATTACCTACAATCAGTGAGATACAGTAAGCGTATTTATTTTATTGTTTTTGTCAAGTTCTTTGATGTAAAAGTATCTCTAGAAGACTTCCTTTCAATCTACATGATCTATGCTTATGTGGAAAATACAATAAGGTCGTGCAGTGTTGCTCTAACTTTATCTTTCCTAGGACCTGCCTCCGTTAACGTAACAACAAAAGTAATAAATGCAAAAAATGCAAAAAATTCCATGAAAATCATCGAGATCAATGTAATACGATAAATAATAATTTAACATGAGGGGGAGATATATACAGTTTAATGATCCAAAATAAAAAATCAGTATCAAGATCGATAACTATTTCCCCTCATAGCCTACTTATAACATCGGGAATATTTTCAACCATTTTTATCATCGTCGTTCTTTTCCCTTAAAGGTGCATCTGCCAAGTGAGTATTACTGGTAGCGTTTCATATCACTAAATGGCCAATTCGTTTTTAATAACTCAATTTGCAAACTACTGTTAGCGGCTGCACCTGTTATTGGTTCGACCGCGGAGAAGACATATGCACTCTTGAAGAAAGGAGGAAGTTAACGTATACAGCGTATACGATAACAGAAATTTTATTGTCTAATGTATATATGCCATCTGCAGGTCAGGTGATGCAGGCTGTCCGCAAAAATAAAGTTAAAAAAGCTGTACGAAGCATCTGCTCTGCAATTGTTCTCTGCGACGAAAATTCTCATGAACAAACTAAAACCAGGCACCATAATTCATAGTTAATAATTTTAGGAACAAACGAAAATTCTGACGTCATACTACTTAAACCTGGCCTAATTAAAAGACATCTCTGTAAGGGCCGCTCAACGGTTAAACTCTGAATTAATAATAATCGTTTCTACCTCTTTCCTTTAATTAGAAATGGAAACCATCGGGATGTATTTCAAAGAATTCTTCTTCGGGGACCATAGTCGGTCGATATCTTAAAATATTTCGTGTTCAATTTAATCTACAACAACAGGTCAGGTATAGAAGTCGCCCGGGGTGTCTACACCTGTAGGTAATTGCCGGTGTTCCGACGCAGCCACCTTTAAGTGGGCGACCTGATACCTTCCTCGTCGATTTTTATCTCGCCTATTTGTAGTCCGATCAGGACTGTTAGGCGTTCATTTTGAAGTTCTCGACTAGTACTTTTCCGTTTTTCCCCGATTCTCAATTTTTAGTCGTGTTGACGCTAAAGCATTTTAACGTTTGAAAATCGGATATTTTTTGTTCAAATGGTTATAGCAATAATAGCGTAGTGACCGAGGAATTTGTGTGTCGAGCAACTGTTATCGGGAAATTTCTCGGCTCCCGACACAAATGTAGGTTGAAGAGTTTTCAACGCGTGTTTTGCAACTAAAACTAAAGAGCAACTCCTGCCATTTACGCGGCAGAGCGCTTAAAAGTTGACCATTCGCCAAAATCTAAAATGCGAAAGGTACGACTAGTTACGATCGATTCAATGGACCCGATCTAAAGCGGAATATTTTACCGAAGAAAAGATCATAGCTGGTGAGAGAACAAAAAATGGAACTTCATCGTTTTTCCATTTTTTTTTTTTAATTTGCTGATTTTAATGGTGTAAATACTAATCAGAAACTTTCTGACAACATTTTTAAGTTACGTACATTTGTATCCGGTACGAAGTGCAGTAATATGTTACGTAATATACATATTTTCTTTATACATTGTTGCGTATTACTGATATACCTGTTTATTAGAACAACTTACAGGTGGCTTGACTTCGAGCGACCTGCATTGCCTGCACAGGTGCCCAGGATCCTCAAAACCCGATGATGAGCAACAGCGGTCGACGCAGGTGACATACATCTGCTTTATTTCCCTAACCTGCGTAATACTACAACGTACACTATCGCACAAGAAAAACTGAATAGTCAATCATTGAATTTTAGTCTTTAGGCGTCTGCGCGCGAGTAACGCTACGAATAAGGGTCATGCTGATGTTCTACATTTGAGAAAGTTCTTTAACTTCCATGTACCAGAACAGACCTTCGCATGGCTGTTGGGATTCTGACTCTACAGCGCTGGATAAAGGGACACCTTCACATGATGAGATTATTTTCGTATTGCGCGGACGAATACGATATTATTATATATGTAGTATCTGCCATCAAGAACAAAAACTCATCGGGAATGGATGAAGTGCCCTCTATAAGAGGGGTGACGTGGGGATCCAATAAACTATCGATCTGTCTCTGTCTTTAATATATTTTCGAAGATTTTCGACAAGTCGCTACAGAAGAAAATATCTAATTTCTTGAAAAAACCGTTACCATGAAGCTCTATACTAGATCTACACCAGCTTCTGACCATACAAACACTGTAAAGTTCTTAGGACTGCATCTAACGTTTGACAGTGTACTCAAATGTATATTTTATCTTTATTATCAGCGTATCCGACTGATATAAGCCCGCGCAAATATACCGCGGCTACACAATACGTTTATATGTAATTATTATCTAGACAGCCGTGGCAGTAGCCGACTGCGACAACAAACGACTCGCGAACAGGCTAGCTGAAGCGCACAGGTGTCTAGATTATCGCCAGCCAACGTCTGCCTCGACGACTGCCCGATTCCAGGTGTAAAACGGATCTATTTCGGAAATTGCCCGTTGTCGTTACGCATCTGCCCCGACAGCCGAATTTTATTGTTTGTGCCCCGTACAATGAGTACACGAGTGTAAATAACCAAGGTAGACTGTTTGTTGATTACGGTTTATCTTTTATTCTCGTGTTTGATTAACCATTTTTGAACGGGGTTGTAATTGTTATATCATTTGTTGTGTGGGAGAGATTCGTTTGTTTTATTAGCGTTTTTTTTTTTTTTTGATTGAAGGATAAATGGGAAAGGTGAAATTTTGCAGTTTTTTAACCATCACAGTATTCTCTGTTGAAATGGTTAGCATTTAACTTTAATTAAGGCCTGTGTTATTGAATAATATGAAAAATACAGGTCATCAATCGGGTTTTCTTTAACACGTATAAGTTGTAGAAAAAGCTGATCTATTACGTTAAAATATAGCTACTTACCCTTCCAAATTAGTTACGCCAGGATAGGATGCAAATGAGCCATTACTTTTTTTTAGCACAAGTATATATTGCGTTGTATAATCATTTAGAAATACGAGCCAATTAAGAATTAACGACATGAGAAAAATGAGGTGAAGCTACTCTATTTCGAAATTCTTTTGTTTTCAGATAACATTTGTTAAAACAATATCCAATTAGAAACTAAATCTTGACATGAACTGGAGAAAAAATTACTTTAATCCAAGTAAACTCAAAAGCAAAATCGGGGTTAACTGCTTCGATAAAAGCTAATTTTCTTGTTCCCGAACGCCGTAAAACTTACATCCAACACATGTTACCTTTCCTCCCACGCATCAGCCGTGATTACTTTTATCGTTTTTCCATAAGTAAGATGTCTCACTTCACGGCGTACATTTGAAATAAGTAGGACATCGCCAACTGACCAAGAAAACGTCCGACATCGTCAGAAACGAAAGACTAAAAAGAAGGGATGCAGTTACATACACGGTTTTTCAACTGCTTATAAACGCATACGTCTGCTCGATACACATGAACGGTTAGATTGGATCCGGGCTGTGGTAAAGTTGCGTGTAAGTCATCTGTGAGAGGAATCGGTGACGGTGTGGTTTACGTGGAAGCCAAGCGAGACAGAACTGAACGGTAAGCACTTAATACCTTGATTCTACACATGCTGGTACGTACTTTTGTGTACAGTGGTTTTAGAGACAAAGTTTCTAGAAACGAATCGAAGATAAAGTATGGATCTGCAACATTTAAATGAAATATGTAAGATATGTGTCGATATCAATCAGATAGAATACAAAACGAACATTCCTGCTTTAAAGACATTCTGGTTAAATGGACAATGGTCTTCGTAGCATTCTTGTATGCGTTAAGTATTGAGATTTATTGAGTTTTCATGTATTTTATGCAAATACGGACGCTTCCGTGTTTTCGGACCGAAGTTTTACTTGGTTCACCCATCCTACACCGCACCGTTATTTTAACGTTTCTGAAAAGATACTTGAGATTGTCCGGAAGGGACTTTTGCACGGTTCTTGGGATCCTGTTTGATACTGCTTGTTGGATTGAACTAATTAGAAACCTGTCATGTAAGGATTGTCAGTCTGAGAACAAAACTGGCGTCAATTCGAAGAACCGTTGTTCTTGCTAAAAGAACCAAGCCAAGCTCTTAA
The DNA here is from genome assembly GCA_020654165.1 of Oryctes rhinoceros. NCBI lineage: Eukaryota > Metazoa > Arthropoda > Insecta > Coleoptera > Scarabaeidae > Oryctes > Oryctes rhinoceros. Next base: position 387,802 of record JAIOKQ010000548.1, on the reverse strand, counting down.
ACCAGACACTGAAGAGTAATTTTAGCAATTGGATTCGGTGTTTAGGGCGCAAAAAGTGGTTGCATGAGAGATGTAATGTTTACCTAAACCGATCGAACCAACATTTATGCTCAGCACGTTAATTTTTTCTTCTTTACATTCGTAAGATAATAGCTAAGACAAACTTCTTCATTCTTTTCGAAAATTCTACACTATACAATAAACAATCTTTCTTCACTTTTTTTCAAATGCTCCTCCTTTTAGCCTATACATATGTACACAACAAGAAGTAGGTTCAATGACGAGCAACGTATTAACATACAAATCAGAAACTTCCTCTTTAAAAGCACTGTACAATACATTATCCTATAACTTGCTTAGGTCGCCGCTGTACGACCATCAGAAAACGTTCACGATGTAGAGAGAACGAACCGTGGGAGAATGGCGAGGACAGTAGGAGGTTGAATTGGCCGCCTGACCATATAAGCTAGCGGCCGGTTGGCGCCAGGTGTTGGTTTATCTGCAGCCGCCAGCGCCGTTTAGTACGGATCGCCGTTCGCATATAGCGGCAAATCGTATTCTCCCATCTGTACAACGCATCTCGAAATATATGTGTATGGCTTTGGTGATGATGCGGTTAGTTGAAGGCTGAAGGGATAAAATCACAGAAAGAAGTGGAAGGTACGAGAAGTCGATCCACCTGTGCACCCGGCAGAACCTGATGCGTAACCTGTGACTTTGAAAACGTAGACGATGCGATGGGGCGATTATAAATGAAAAGGGGCCTCCTTCGTTTTTCTTTTTTCTTTTCTTCTCTTGTTGTAGTGGTACGTCAGGTGTTTCTGGTCGATTCGTTATGTTGTTGCTTTAAGATTAGTTCTAGATCTCTATTTTAATATTTAGCTTGTTAAGGTTTTTGTTTTTAACGACGTGTTAATTAAATGTCAAGCATGTGTATTATTAATTTGGAATTAATTAACATACAATTTATCCCCCGTTTGCCTCCTAATTTTTAATATTTTTGAAAAAAGTATTAAATTGTCTCTAGTTAATCATTTTTTTTTAATTATAGCTTATTTATATAAAATATAAATTCTAAGCTATTTATATAAATTTTCTTAGTTTCTTTATATAACATATTATGTTATATAAAGAAACTAAGAAAATGTTTTGATTCTAGGGAAAGTCAAACACACAGCGCGGAAATCTGCCTAGTTAAGCGCAGGCCCTCTTACCACTGGACCACTGATCTTATAAGTAATATATAACATTATCATATGAAATTATAACTGATAGTTCTACAGTCATTTTGCATTTTGCAGTATTAAATTTCAACCTATCAATTTGCCAATGCTATGCTTGATTATTATATTTTTTGTTCTGGCACCTCATGCGTATAGTAATTATAGACCACGTTAATGGACATTTGAGCAGTCGCGGAAGCGTAAAAATTACGAATAAACACCGGTGTTCACGCATGCGATAACATCTGTTCTACCACATCGTACACTACAACGATTAGCATGAGATGATTTATTTAGGTTACTGTTAAACGCGGTACGTTTATATTGTAAGCGTTATAATAAAGCCAATTCAACAGATCTACTATTAAACCTTATGGTCGCGAAGCATCATTCAACATTAGTTATCTCTATTCTGCGATTAGTGGAAGCTTTAGTCGTTGGTGATTAAAATCAAAGTGAAACTATTCTCAAAACACTTATTACAATTGCTATCATTTCAGGACTTCCAAAATCATCCACCGGGCTATTATAAACGATTTCTTCTGAAATGGAATATTCTCAGATTAAAATTTGCTAAGATTATTCCCGTGGATAAGAAGGGCCTTAAATAATGACTATATCATGACTTAAGGCGAGAATCACAGAGGACTTAAATAACAAGTATCGTCCGATAGCGTTGCTTTGGGTTTTTGCGAAACGTGCTATATATAGTGTGATCCGTTTTCCACACAGTTCTAGCTCGAAAATAGTACAAGGTGTTAACCAAAATTTTATCCAAATATCTTTACTAATAGAGGAATCATGGGGGAATGATTTTTTTTAATTTTACAGCGCAATGCAAGTGAATACGTATTCCCTTTTGCAACATCTACTGAGCGAACTGGAATAAAACTAAAAAAATTAAGTATCGGTCTCTTGCCACTGTTACCAATACTGACTGGTAATTTTCACCAAACCAAAAACGTTGCGTATAAAATAAAAAAAATAAATAATATAATTAAATCAAATTACCAACATTCGCTATAATAAGCGCAAAAACAACGTTTGGCAAACACATTAAACGAACGCCACACCATTAACTATATACAATTATAAGCGTTGCGGTTTAGAACAGATATAAAACAAAAACAAAAATTATACGTGTACATATTTGCTATGAAAGTGGAAAAATCTTTTTGCCGCTACTTGACGACGGTGCGCCGTAGCGTTCTGTGACTATCCCAGAGAATAACGTATGTTAATTCTTGTCAGATCCGGTCATGACGGCAGGCTCCAGATGTCTGATCTCGGTCGGCGATATACCAGATTCCATAAGCGCTAAACGCTCCTGTTGTTGGCTCGAAACGTATACGTACGTATGTATACATATGTACATATATACATACATGCGTAATTGTGTATGTATGCGCATACATAATACACACAAGTATGTTCCTATATCGTACAACTGTTAATGCAAATGTACCTAATTGGAAATTAAAAATAAAATGTACATATGCACAGATGGGTTTGTTGTTGATATAAACTAGCCGCAGAGTTAACTAAATAATTAATCCATATGATGGGTAGGTGCATTTGAATGTTGATGCATTATGCGATTTATTTATGTTATAGAAAAACGGAACTTATCCACAAGTTTTGCGTCTAAATAATAAAGAAATACGAAAAAGTGGTTTGGTTAAATTTACAACATTTGGTTAATTGAACATATCTCGTAGTTGTTTCTACACACGTCTCGGATACCTAGTACGTGTAACTATTATTGTTCAACTAGATTCTGCTCTGTATTATTAACTGGGCAAATTCAAACAAAACGAATAATTTTTATTACCGATTTACGGTAATGCTTTTATTTACTTTCATATTTATATTTATATAAAATCATCAAAAGTGCTTCAGATCGTTTTAAAAGAATATTTAACGTAAAATACTTCACTTTCAACGGGTATCAACACAGATTCTTGCCATGTACGGCTTTCCTAGATATTTTCGGCAACATTCTTAACTTAAATCGGAATGAGATAGATAAGTTGCATTACATGCGACTTCTGCTAAATAAGCTTACGTATGATATTTTCGCCGCAGGCAGTACACCGAGGTGTAGCATTAGCAGACAGGCAATTGTATCTAACACTATCAGTTAAAAGCAACGGAATCGATAATAATGTTGCCCTATCCAAAGGTTTTGTACCTGTATTTTTTGTTTCCGGTATGAATGTAAGAATTCTAATCTTATAATCGCATTCCAATATCTTAATCATTGAACATCTAATATTTCGTTAGACAACAAAAAATGTCGTTAGGTACTTTCCGATTTACAATCACGTAACTTTAAACGGTTATGCAGAAATACGAAGATATTTTGATTGTAAAATTTTTCCTGGCAATAAACACAATTATGTATTCGTAGTTTAAACCTTAACGAAAGATAGTTTCACTTTCCTCATTTTAATATTTTATATCGGAACAACTCAAGTATTTCGCCATAGATGTATGTTTATATACATTTATACCATTTGAATTCTTTAATTGAAGTAAATAAATAGAACAATTAGTTAATCCTCGTTTATTGTAATAAATTATTCAAAAGTTAAATATATGTATAAAACTACATGAAATATTAATAATGAACATCGTAACGTAACAAAAAGGAACGTATTACAGTACTCAATTTTGTAATTATTAGTGAACGATAAATTGTAATAATCACAAGATTTCAATTAAATATTTACTAACCACTTTCAAAAATAAATCTGTCACTAGAAGACTTACTTACTACAGTAAAGAAGTCTGATATATCCTCCGTCTCAAATCTTCTCAGTCTGGTTTATGGTGGAATTCTCCACATTGTGAGGCACCTTCCGTTTCCATTACCATCACGTCCAACATGCAGGTTATAATATATTTTTGTTATTCCCCAAATACGCTCTATTGGGTAGAATATGTAATAGTACGGAGGCAACCGAAGAAGCACCAGGTGCGAAACCATGTCTATTTCCAGTGTGTAAAATAATATTACGTTTACCCTTTAGCTTCGTACTTCTCACGCTTCCTTTCATATTGTCTTGCCATGATAGGCGTACAGTTCCATTTTTAAGTATCCATGTTTCGTCTAAATACAGAAATTCCCAAAACTGTTTTCCTATTCGCAACATATTTCCAGAAATGTGAAACTAGATAATACGATATTGGGCTATTCCATCAGGCGGCAGCGAAAGCCAATTCTCTAATAATGCAGTATATAAAGTAATAAATAGCGAAAATAAGTTAAATATTTATTGAAAATCAACATAGAACGAACAGATTTAATTAAGTCCCTTCAAACGTAAAGAAAGGAAAAAGAATAGAACAATAGATTTTCTAGACGACTGTAATAGCAGTAAAAGAACCTTCCTTAAAATATTTTCTCTCCCGCGCGTATTCTCCATTCATTCTTTTCTAATTTCGTTTTCTGACTATATACCACGATGCTGTTTAAGAGATATTCCAAGGCTTAACGACCGCCCGAAGACATTAATTCTATAGGTGCTTACTACCGCCCGTAGGTATTTAATTCAAGCAATAGACTGAAAACGGCCAATTACAGAAGTAATTATGTCTCCTGTATCTGCTTAATTATACGGCCTGTACTAACGTGTATGAGCCACTTAAGCCGTTCCATTTTAACGACTCTTTGTATCCTCTTTGCTTCTGTTCCGATCGTTACTGAAGGAGCACAGTATGCCACGGCAGGTAGGTATGTTTCGCAATTTTTGCCAATTAATGCTGATATGTCGTTTAATTGCATCTATTCGATTTTCGTCTTTTTCCGTTTGAAGGTTTAAATAATGAAGATACTACACTACGTTAATGCGATATATATTTACTTATATAACAGCTACAACTAAGGCATTTGACTTTTAAGCCTTCTTGTTATAAATTAATAATTTCTAGATATTTTGTCACTTTTCACCTTAATTGCGTTAATCCCGGGACTTCTTTATTATGCGCGTCAGAAAAGGATCTGCCCGCTTCAACGAGTTTCTAGATAACTCGTGTAGCTGTAGCTGTTATTTCAATAGTTCAATATACAATTGCGTGAGGAGCTTCAAATTATTTGATTTGGAAGTCCTCCTCCTTCATTAATGTTGGATTGCTTCCTAATGATCGTAAGCTACATTCTCGTTGGTTTATAAGAAAATTGTGCTAAATATATTGAAAATATGAATTTTGGAGACAACTTTTTGTTTCCTTTTTTTTAGGCAATTTGACAAGATTGAAAAAAAAAATTGGTATTTGTATTAAAAAAGAACGTAATTTTTTATAATTTTCCACCTGAGAGTTTAATCGTAGTCGTCGGATATACCGTAATGCTTTCCCAAAAATTCATCCAGTATCTAATCATAACTTATACGGTTAGCAGCTCTGCGATATTTCAAAACATCCAAACACTATCCTTTTCTTCTTATTTTATTTACCGCATAAAGAAATATATTTAATTGAATAGACAAACTAACTACATCTAAATTCTTTTCATCTAATAGATGGCAATACTTATTAGATATCTTTGAATTAGCGTTTTTTGCCTTGGTTTCAGATCTACTATTGCAGAAGTCTTTAATGTAACTGGCCTCTATTTCATGCTAGGTATTTCTAGCAAATAATAGATGTCACCACGCTACTCCTACCATTGGGCGATAAAATTTCTGTCATTTACGTTGGATGATTTGGTTCGTATACTTAGATTAATATAAATCCTCTTCCTCATTGATATTAATATTTATTCGATATATCGCCACAAAAACGTTATTCATTACGAATTGTAAAAATAAGGAATGTCTCGATTTATTTAATTAAGTATTCTAGTATTTTGCTAGTGATGTGGTATGATAATTGAGATAGCAACATTGAAACAAAATGACCTTAAAAATCGAGAACGTTGAAATGTCGGATAATCGCTAAGTTATTGTGAGAGCCCTAGTTACACTTGAATAAAATGTTATTTTATTGCGTAATGAAACGCAAAATAATGAGTTTACAAAAAAAATAGATAAAACATATGTTGAAATTGGACTTCAGTAAATTAATCGGTAAATATAGTTATTTTCTGATATCTAGTATTCTCGAGTTAGATAATACATAGAAGAGTACTTCAAACACATATGGGCAACGAGCAGCCCATATGTAGATTAGGCCAAAAGGTTGCCTATGCTTGCTCTAAGATTTCTGCTATACGGAAGGTATCTGTCAACGTTGCTATTTTAAATAGAAGAAGAAGAAGTCGTGTGATGTTGCTATTTCTAAATATATTTTAAATATTTGCGTTCTTTGAACATTTTTGGCCGATGGATGACTATATACTGAAAACTGGACCTTCTTAAAGACATTATACAGCTCGATCAAGGAGGCTTCATTCGCCCAGATAATTCGTGGTTTTTGCATGCTTATTTTCACCTCTTTGAAGTTTCTCGAATTCTGCTTTAGTCAAATTTTTTAGAAACCCAAACATTCTTGTTGGCGGGGACTTTCTTTGTAATTTTGTAATTTCTGTATCGTAATATTTTCTTAAATGAAAATGAAAAGTATCCATTTTGAATGGGTAATGGAGATGACACGTTTTTTTTTTTTTTTGTAGCAACGATTTGACGAGAAAGATAAAAGAGCGCTTTTTTTTTATTTAAAAGTTTAATCGTAATTGTAGGACACGCTGTATAAAGTTTCCAAGATACATATTCGAACAACAGGACTGCAACATTTTAATTTTTTAGGTTTCCACGCTTTCGATAAAGTTTTGACCGAAGCTTTTCAAAAAATGCAAATATTTGAAATATAGTCCTTTCATTGCCCAAACTTTAAAGTTCTATTTACATTGATAAAGTCGACGACCACTTCCGGTGCAATTGGAAGTCAGATTATTGAATATGTACGTTATTAAGTTAAGTTCTCATAATCTTCCAATGTATAACTCTTCTATATAACGAGATAACTTGTGGAGAATATCTTAGTCAAACGGACCTAGACCGTTATTTTTGTAAAATAAAATTCCTGAAAAAATTTTATTTTGAATAACCAAAAAAAACAACATTTCAATGACTTATTCATCTTATCATCTTACATAAATTCCTCCAGATAATACAAGCAACGTTTGATAAAAAAAATAAATTAAAATAATAATACAAATATGTATATTTATTTTTCGGTTTTTTTAGGGTTTTGTAACAATAATAAGCTCTATGTCAGATGCTCGAATATAAATATTGACAATATGTGAATGTATCTGATAAAAGTCAACATGTACGACATGAGAAATGAAATTTGCCACACATGATTATTTGATCTTATCTAATCTGTGTTAATTAAGTTGGAGATTAGTGTTTATGGATGAAGTACTGGTTACATCATTACGAAAAGTTGTAGGTTGTTTTAGCATTTTGAATATTTATTTATTTGCATATTTTACATTGCGTTCTCGTCATTTTTATTTTTACTAAATCCCTTAATTTTTTCTTTTATTTAGATGGCGTTATGAATAGAGACGGCAAAAGCAGGTGGAATTATTCCTTTTTTATTGCAGCGACTAAATAAACTCGTGTCTATTCGTTTCATAAAAAACGAGTTCGTGTTGTCTACTGGTGTCCCTTGGTGAGAGTCGACGAAACACGAGTTTGTCTAGTCTCCGTAAAAAAAGTAATAATTTCATCCGCCCATGTGCTCTCTAATTATGAATCAATTTTGTCACTATCTTAGATTATCGTTGTCAATTTCCGTTGAAATTCCTCGGTATTTTTTTTTCTAAAATTTGTTTATGGCTTGATTCATAATAAAATTTCCTGGGTTTAAATCAATAACAGGTAGGAAAAGTACCTACGTGATCTTCTTGGAATATTACTACACGTTATATACAACTATACAACTTTGGTATTCTAGAATACCGATGACGTATTAAAAATAACTATATTCTTCTTGAGATATACAGGGAGAGCTATTTAATTTGCAACATGTTCGTTGTGTACAATAATACTCTCTGCTGTTATACACTTACAGCTATGTGCATATGCATTAGGTACTCTCAATTTTTCTTTGGGCGTATACAAATAAATTATCAATCAATAATACGACAAAGTAGATATACCATACAGGATATTTTATTAATATTTTCAATATTTTATTGGGTCACCAGCTGCTCTTATTAGAGATAAGTTATACCCCAAGATTTGCTCCAGATATTTCAATTTTTGCGTTGTTGCTAAAAGTCGCTAGGTCTGAAATAATTATGCTCAAATACGGCATCTTTACAATAATGCGTGTAAGATGAAGATGAAAAACTAGAAAACACGAAAATGTCAAATAGTGACAGTGAAATCTATTCGGTTCTTCGCTTTCAAAAAATTTATTCGTAACTGAGACGCCATTTATAAATAGGAACATCGCTGTATTCCTTTCGTGAGAGACGTACCTGTCCACACTGTAAAAATACGATAAATAAACATTCTCTTCGCTGTGGTTGAACGCTGTTGTCAATGTTAGTGGTCGCTATAACAAATAAGTTTTAGTGTATGCGGTATTCCTGTTATTTTACTGAGTATGTGTACCACGTAATTTGTGCATTATAGCAAATAACCGGTACGACACTGATAAACATAAGTCGGGTATATTTTTTGATAAGATAATTCCACATATAAAACCCGCCTATAATATTCCTGATTCATAATTGTTTGAACAGACTGATCGCAACCTAACATATTTTATATCCGTTCTTTTAGATTTGCGAGTAAAATGAGTGGCCTTAAAGTGTTGATCACCAACCCTGAAGTACCCCAGATTGCTATAGATTTATTAGACCAAAAGTAAGTTGAATAAAATTACGCGAGAAACTTACGTTTGATATTATAATCTCTTGGATTGTTTCTTATAGATGCACATTGATTATCAATGAAGAAACACCCTACCCAACAAGGGAACAAATACTGGCGAAATGTCCGGGTGTCGACGCAATTTTTTGGGCTAGTCACGAAAAGCTCGATGCAGAAGTTTTGGATACGGCTGGTAAGTAGATATTTACTATTTTCCAAGCGTTAATCTTCGGGGTTATTGTTTTTTTTTTTTTTTCTTTCTTTATAATTCAAATAGTAAAATTGGCGCAAAATATTTCGGAACAATTAAATGGTTAAAGTTACACGTAGAGGCAGGGTTATTTAATCGCGCGCATACATCCTTGGTTTCCATGATTGCCTTCATCCAGAATATGTCTTTTGAGATTGTAATGTATTCTTGATTTCTTAATGTTACTTTATGTAACATGATCTACATGTCGATGTTTAATTCTTAGACTTACAAGACTCCACTTATTTTATTTTATTTATTTTACGAAAGCTTTACCAGCACGTTATTTATAGGTCCACAAATGAAAGTAGTTGGGGTAATGTCAGCTGGCCTAGATAACGTAGATGTAGACACCCTAAAGGCGCGAGGTATTAAATTAGGCAATACCCCCGTCGTTTTAAACGATGCCGTAGCTGATGTAGCTGTTCTACTTGCCTTAGGAGCTTCTAGAAGGATAACTGAAGGCCGCCGGGCCATCGAAAGGTAGTTATTTTTTTTCTCTTGATTATGAAAGTTTCTAATCGTAATTCTCGTATTTGTTCAGAGGAACATGGAGGTTTGGTATTCAATGGCAACTTGGTCGCGATATAGCAGCCTCAACAGTGGGAATCGTTGGTTTAGGCGGGATTGGCCAGGCGATAGTTACGAAATTAGCCAGATTTGGGGTGTCCAGATTCCTATATTCAGGACACAAAGAGAAGGAAGAAGGCAAACAGTTGAATGCCAAATTCGTCACGTTCGACGACTTGATTAAAGAAAGCGATTTCGTTATTATATCTTGTCCTCTAACGGACGAGACCCGGGGGATGTTCAACAAGAGCGTCTTCGATAAGATGAAGGATACGGCGATATTGGTAAACATTGCCAGAGGAGCTATCGTTGTTCAAGACGACTTGGTGGAAGCTTTAGAAAACAAGAAGATTTTTGCCGCTGGGTTAGACGTTATGACACCAGAACCATTGCCTGTAGATCATCCTTTATTAAAGTTGGACAATGTTGGTAAGTAAATGACTTTCTTTTTTTATACTTTTAATAAGTTATAATCTGACAATTTTTCTTTCAGTACTTCTACCACATATTGGTAGTGCCACAATTAACACCAGAGCTGCCATGGCTCAACTTACAGCTCAAAACATCCTTATGGGCTTGGGAGGCCTCCCGATGTTCACTCCTGTATATTAAACCTATCACTCTTCGAAGTACGAGATTTTTGAAGATGACCACGGAAATTAAAATCGAATCATTTCCATATGAAGCGATCGAACATGTTTTATAGATTTAAGATTGAAAATAATATCGTTGATTGTTATGTTATTTTTTTTTTGTATTTATTAATAAAACAGTGGGATTTAAGGCTAGAGTTTTTCAGATGTTGAAAGTTTCCTAAAAAGGAACGTTTGAAAGGTTTTTCTTTTGGGAAGGTTACTACGGCAGCAAATTACAGAAAGAACCACAAACTTATCAGATGATGGATCTTAGCACTAAAAGGTAGTGTTCACTAATACGATTCTTTTTAACTATTGGTCAAAAGGTTGGGTTTTGTGCTATCTACGATTCTTAGATTAACACATTTAAAATCATGTAAATAACAGCAGGTGCTTATTATATTTGTTGATCTATATACTTTATTGACATTTTATTTAGATATTATTTACTTATTGAGTGCTGGAGAAGAAGACGAGTTAATTCTAGAGCAACGGTATTTATCTTGAATCTGGAGAAGGAACCAAAGATTTACCAATCAAAACTAGATAATCATAGAACTTTATCCGTTTATTGCCAACAAAAAAGAAAGTGTAAAAATCAGTTATATTTATTTACAACTCTAACGTGTCCGATCATACAAAACAATATCACCTTCGTCATTATTAAATCGTCAGATTAGTCAGTTAATGAATATCTTCTATATTTAGAAGAATAGTACGTATTTCTTACATCATCATTATTGCTATAGCTATATAAATCTGTCCCAATCCCGTCCCATGTTAGGAAAATTAAAACGAAATATACAAAACGATCATATACAATTATTACGTTTCTTATGATTGCCACATCTCAATAGTACAAAAAAATTCCCTATTTTCAAATTTCATTCCTTTTCTTTTCAAAAAATGTTAATTCCTTTTACGTTTTTGCTGCATTTTAGACATTTATTTACCATCTTACATTTACATGTTATACCCTTACGTTTACGTATTAACATAGTCCACTTTTAAACTCTAAGAAAGTATGTTCAGTCACAGACACGATCACATTCTTCTTCTCTCGTCGCTTGTGTTTCCAAACGCAGACCGAAGCACCGCTTGCCAAGGCAATAAGAGTAACTATAACGGCTAGGAAGAGTGAGGCCGTCAGTAGATTGTTTGGAAAACCGCCTGGGATTGAGCAGTTACCTTCTTCTTCGTCGTTTCCTGATGGACAGTGTCTGAGGCCGTCGCACCATAGCTCAGGACTAATGCAAGCTCCTAATTCTGGGCAACTAAATAGAAGAAACAGACAGTAAGAATGAATGATCGCTTTTCTACGATGCCTTCTTCCATCTTCCATTCGGCAATTTCGATGAATTACAAGGAGTGACGATAAAAGAAGTGGCTAAGAATTTTTAACGAATTTATATTCTTAATAAGATATTCTTTCGGCAGTTTAGTGACTAAATCGAAAATAACAACGTTTTCGAAAGATGAATTAATAATAAACTCGAAAACGTTGCTTTTTCTACGGTAGCGCGTCTCGTGAAAAACGCCATGTTCTTTCAAATGAACCAACTTGAAATAAATTTGTAACGTTACACCATCTCTACAAGTTATTATTATAACAAAAATGTTATAATTTCGGAGGAATATTTTTACATCGACAATATTCAATATGGTGTAATTTATTCACTTCTTGCGGAGGTATTTACGTAATAACATGGATCCGATATGAACTTAATATAAATTCGAAATATCCCCTCACCTATGCGGGCAATTCGGCGGGCTGATCATCAATAGCGACCTCGGTAACGTCAGTGCGGGATTCTTCGAAACTTCCATCCACGTAACGACGAAATTTCCAGGTTCGTGTTGAAGGAATTCGATGATGAAGCTTCTCGAATTTTTAATCTGCACGCTCCTATACGAGAAGATACCCCAACCCTCGCTAAATAACTCGACTACATCGTCGGCATTCCTGGCGCTCGGGCAGATCACGTGAAGGTTCTCTGTTTTGCCGACCGAGTACACCAATATCCTGTTCCGCGTCGGGCATTCTGAGCCGTTTTTCATCTCTCCACCGCGAATTTTCAGGTATAGGAAGTTGTTGAAGGCGTTTTCCGGTTCGATGAGCCACGGTTGTTGCGTGCAATAAATGGTGGTGTGATTTACAGTGTGTTCTCCGTGTTTCTGATTGTTTCTCAGACTGATTTCGCCGCTGGATCCTTTTAGACGACGTGTCTTCCATGGATTCAGACAACTGTTGTCGGTTTGCGGTAAAAACTCGAAGGTACCATCGAAATAATATACGTTATAATCCTCAGTTACGTTCATGTTGGTCACTAAGAAGTTTACCACGACTTTCCTAGCTGTTTTGGTGATAATTGTTAAAGGTTGATGAATCTCACTGCAGATACAATCTCGCAAAATCTCCACACCTTGCCATGGGTATTCGAAGATTCTAATCTGCGCTATACCTTTGCTATTATTTTTATAGTAACATCTCCAGCGATGACTTTCTTTGTCAAATCTCGTCTTGCAACCTTTACTTCCCAAACCGACTTTCAAAAAATTCAATTCCAGTTTCTGCTTGTCTTCAGATTCAAACTGATAAGCGCAGTTCAAGTTCCTTTGGCCACCTCTTCCATACAAGAAAGTAATCCTTGGCGAATAAAATTTACCGGAAGTTGATTTGAAGATTCTATCGCAAGGATTCATGGTCGTTTGAAGACCTTCCTGGGAAAAATCGACGAACTCATACCTCAATACGAATTGTACGGGATACATTATGTTCCCGTATTTAATACTTTGAGCTAGTGTCAAATCAGGACCGGTAGAAACGTAACTTTCGGACAAATCGCACGGTCTAGTTTTCCTAGACGAATTACTCAGAAGCGAGTGATCGCACAGTTTCGGTTTATCTTCACGACAGAACTGACCCATTAGTGGTATATTGGTCTTCGACTTGATATCGCCATCCCAGAGCTGCAATTGGACGTCGCACTCGCCGCTATCGAATTCCCCCATTCTGTCATTCGTGACGTGGTATTTGATGAAGGAAATCCATACGACCTCTTGAGGATGACCGCGGAAATGGTAATGACAGGTTGTGTTCGGTGGAAGGGAATGGAGCGGACTTTCTAAGAAACCCGTGGTGTTATCGAAGGTGGTCAAAACGAATTCGCATTTTTTGCCATGTTCTATGTAGGTTGGGGACTCTTTGTTGACAAGAAAAACCTGGAAGTATCATCAGAAATGATCATTTAAGTGTTTAGAGTAAAATGACCGTTTTCAGATTACCCGGACAAATGATTTAGAAGGAAATCTTCTAAAGATCCAAAATGTTATTAATTGCAGTTAGTTAGTCGTAACTCTTTACGACAGCATTACGGCCTATTCGAATCACAAAATGCTGGTCAAATAAAGATTCTTATTTAAGTAAAATTCATATAACTCGTTATCTAAGCTTTCAATAAATAAAATATTATTCGTTACAAACCTATCAATATTCGAGAACATTTTAACTAATTCATTTGAATATATTTATTAAAACTTTATTAAAATATATTTATTAAAATATATTTATAAAAAATATTATATTAATATTAAAATATATTGTATATTATAAACTACAAAATGCGCTTACATTTTGTCGCTTAAATCAAGAATCCAATGCCTGGCAATCGCATGTAACATTACATATAATTGAAAAGTTAAAACCGTCATTGGCATTTAATTGTGCTGGATTGACATTAAACGTAATGCGAGCTTCAATTTAATCTTTTTACTGTATTATGCAGATTTTTCTCTACTTTGTTCACTAACTTGAAAAATATTTGCTAGACACAACATGGATTGTCCCTCCCGTATTAAGGGTCAACTTTTAAAATTATGCAATCTGGTAAGAGGTGCTGAAAAAAGCTTGTAGCACTTATTGGTAGCTGCGTCCACATTGGGAAACGCTCCTGGTTGTACTGGAAAGGCGTATTTTCTAGCATGTCTATAACAAATATCACAATAGATAAAGAATTGACGAGGCAGACGAACATTTACTTGCTCAACTTAATATTTTATTGCGTTTAATACAGATGACAGTTGCTTTTTTAAAAAGAGGGATATTTTAACATCTTTCAGATTTAAGTACGTCTAACCGGGCATCGGTTGTAAAACGTACACCTCGCAAATAGCCCGTACTCCAAGTTTTATTTCAGCGTCTAGGAACATCCGTGCACCTTCTCGAATTAAATATTGGACACACAACATATTTCCGCTTCGCTTACCTGCACCTCCAGTTCGAAGCCGGGCAAATACGATAACGGCAAAGGATGGAACGGGTTTCCATAGGGAGACGTGTGGAACTTGACCAGCAATTCCGGTCCGCTAGAGATGATCTCGGGCACCGTTTCACCGCTGCACAAATGCGCCAGCATTGGAGCTTTATCGTCTAGTCCGTCCATTATCTCCAGGTAATCCTGCATCATGTTGCATTGATCCCATATCCTGACGACAAGCGATGAAGAAAATTAGGACGCGGTCGGAGTGAGAGCGTATTAGAGGTAGGTGATATATAGAGGATATATTACAGATAAAGAAGGATATGAGGATTAGACAAGGATGGTAATGTTTTGGATGAATGGGTTCGCGTAAGAAGACGGTGTAAAAAACACCTGATCGTACTGGTCGACAGTATTCGTAAGAGATTAGAGTAACTGAATTTTTCAATGAAGTTTTTGGGATGATATTTTATAATTTTCACCTTCGTCTTTTGTTTGGGTCACAGCTCTCGTAAATACAGTATGTCCACGGATGGAGTTGACACTACGTATGCTGGATAGAAAAATTCATCAAACTAACCGTTCGCCGTTCAAATAATACGCAATACACCTCGACATTATCCGTAAATGTTAAACAATTTTGTTATCGACGTGTTGCACGCAGCTAACGTTTGAGTTCGGGAACGTAGGGCAAACCAATTAAAACAACATAATTGTACGGGGGACGCTTCCCCTGACGCAGCTTATCGTCATTGCGTGTCATCAGCGATGCCATCAGACGAATTAGCGGCATGAAATATCAAAATTTCAATTTGGGATTGTTTCGTGGGGGAACGTAACATCATCTACTCTCTCTCTAATTCGATTTAATTAATGATTTAGCGACGTATAAAGCGGACTAAACGATTATCGTCTATTTTATTGGCGCGATTACGTCGTATGTATGGGGGGCGTTTCCAAAGGTACGATGCGTATATTTTTACATGTATTCGCTGAGTATGAATACGGAATGTTTTAATATCAAGGTAATAGCAACGTATACACAGAATTATTAAAGATTTTGCTAAATCGGTTTTACTTGCCAACATAAAAATTTTAAAACAACTTCTTTGGACTTTTACTCTTTTTGAACTAGCCTTATAAAGGCCCGGAAACCATCGTTCAAATGTTGCTTGACTTGACGGGCGAATTGTGCAGGGCCCCATCAAGTTGGCATTCTGACGCTTAGAGGAGTAGTCCATTGTAAAAGGTTTAAATAGCGCTCTGCCATCAGGCGATTCTCCAAAATGAAAAGGCCAATTAAATAACCTATATCTACTTCTTCTAAACCTTGTCGTTCAGATGTTATTTTAGCACAGGGAAGTATTCCGGTCACGCAAAGTTTGTTGAAAACTTTGATAAAAACGTTGACCATAGTCCTCAATTACAGCATTTCCATCAGAAAATTTGGGCCATTTACAAGAACGCTATTTAAAATCTTTTAATAACGTTTTAATCACTTGAAAACAAATGAAAATCAGATAAGAACATGTGATGTTTCTTGTTAATATTACTTTCATGTGTACCACACTCTCCGGCGATCGGACGACGTCGCATCAATCGTTACACCAATAAGTTGCATTATAAGGATTTTCAAAGAAATCGTGTTCGTTTAAAATGGATACTCTTAAAAAAATATTTGTACATACACACATTTGTACATACATCTGAAATAAACAAAATTTCCTGCACCTTCCCCATTTCTTTTCCATAAGCACCTTTTAATCCAGTCGTATCGTATTATTCTTCTTAAAAGATATACTTACTTTATACCACGGTTAGTTTGTACATTTCTCCTTTTGTTCGCGTTGAAAGCATAAACTATAAAACCGTTTTACTCCTACCACTTCTTCCTCTATAAGCATCTACCCCTGCTATCCTCCAGCTATACGACCAAGTAAGCTCTCGCGTCCGTAGTTGGTTTTTCAAAGCAAGACCGACGAATAAGATTTAGTTCATAAAGTGCGATTCCTTATCGCAGGCCTGGGTTTAGTCTCGAGCAACGTAATTAACTATAAAACTTTTGAAACACGTCGTCTACCGGTAGTGAAACACAACGTTAAAGTGTTATCCCAGGAACAGCCCACCCCGTCGCCTACCGCGCATTAGAGTCGACCCGTGCTGCTTGCTCTAAGCGTTCTATCTTTTAACACCCGAGCAAACAGCGCGGCAGGACTATCAAACTTTAGGTTTTGCTTTTTTACTTTTAGGGAAACATGTTCCCAGGTAATGATAAATAAAATAAATAAAAATCACTTTTTTTTTTACTAAATAACAGCAATAAAATATTAGTTAACCGCGCGCAACGAATATGTTGCATTATTTGCCTCAGAAGTTGTATCCAGAAATATACATCGATAAGTTTCGCTAAATTTTCGCTACTTACTCAGATAAAACCAATCGAACGTCAATCAACATCTCAGTGACACATATCCCACCGTAAAATCCCCCCGACACGTCCAATCTTACCTGAACACCCTATCGCTGTTATCGAATTTCGTCACGTGCTCCTTGTAGTGGTAATTGGCCTGTCTAACGGCGATCAAAGCGTGCTTGCCGCTGGGTACGTTCTTCTCCCGGATCCGATAGTGGCAAGACACGTTCCGAGGGTAGATCCCCGGGTAGTTGGGCGATTGGATCCGACAAGGCCTTCGCGAGCAGCTCTCGAGCAGACGATCGCAATAGGTGCCGCTATGAAGTTTGCCCCTGTAGGAACGTTGGGTGGCGTTACCGTAGCGTATTTTGGCATCGCTAAGTCGCAAGAACTTGTAGGAGATCTTAAATTCGAAGCTGTATCCTGCGCCCTGCTGACGGAATGGGTGTTTTAGAAATATCATATTGGAGAGGAGGTCGATAGTTGGTTCAAGGCTTTCTTTTTTTATATGTGTATACTTTGCTGTAGTTATTTACTTGGCGTACTATAATGTGGACCATTGAAAATTACTTTTATTGCTCAGGTATGTTATTATATGGAACTACTGCGGAATATCAATTAGCGTTATTTGGTAAACAGACAAGATTCCAGGGTAGTTCAAGAATTACCTAACCTTGGCAAGAAACGGCGCTATTATTTTTGAATCGTTTCAACAATGATGTAAAAGAAAAACATGTGCATTTGACGAGAAAAAATTATATATTTAAAACCTGTTTGGGTTACAAAGAAAAGCATATCGAGTAGTTGAAACTGCACGTTTCGAAACTTCTATGCACTTAATTTCCAAACAAACCCTTTCGAAGGAAAACAACAAAAACTTTCAGCACCGAGCAATACTTTACGCGCCGTATATATCTTCCCTTCGAACACCTCATCAATAACCAATCGTGTTTCCACATGTCCAGATGGTGTGCGCATCGTTTTTTTGCCATTTCTACTTTCCAAAAGGCTAAAGCAACCTCGGAAAAGTTTCGAACAATAACTAGGAAATAACAACAAGAACGAAACAAAAGTAAACTTATTTCGTCCCTGAAGAAACTCAAAAACTGTAAACGAACGTGAAGAAGGTGAAAAAAGTTGGTGTGAATATTTCACGATGCGAAGTTTCCTTCCTTCCGGACGCGATCCGTGAAACGAAAATAAGCATTACTTCTATCCGTTGTTTGAATAAATCGAGAATCAATAGAGTTTCCGTATATTGGTTAAATTTTCTGGACGTATGTAAATAAGTAATGTATACGTATGCTTTAAGTTAATGATCGAGCGTTTCTATGTTGATGGTCGCATTCTGGGGCTAAAAATATTATAGTTAGTAATTTGACGGGTGCGTGCGAGGAAGGTATTTCAGAGACAGAGCTCATGAATTACTGCTTGTAACACAGTCACCTTTGATCGATAAATTGTTACGTCACGGCTGTTTGAAATTTTTGTAAAGTGATATTTATTTTCGATTTCGTCCATCCAAAATATTAAGAAGGGGTATGCATCGACATATAGGTTTTTCTAAAACGTGGAATATTGGAAAAATTTGTAATTTCGCGCATGGTTTCGTCGCTGTCGCAATTGTGTACCAATATTCGGCCATAGCGTATAAAAAGAAAATAATTTGTATGCCTATGTCGAGTGTAGGCTTTCACGGCCGTGATCCAAATAATACCAACAACTGCATTCGCGGAGACGGATACAAGATCAGCAACACGTGGAAGTTAGCACTGCGGAGTCGACATACAAGGAACGACGCGATTCAGCAAACGGTTAGGGATCAGCAAGGCGGAACAGAAATGGGATATATAACCAGGAGCAAGAGACAACAACACCAGTCTTTAGAAATCTTCTGAAGAATTCTGAAGACACGCATTTTGCTATTTTGAACGTTGATCTTCTTGATTGAATATCTTCTATATTCTATATCTATAATTTTTCTAAGTTGGTACACCCTAGACCAAATTTCCAAACGTCGTGAATGGTTCTATATATTCGAAAAATTCCGAAAGATCTAGTGATTAAATTGCACGAAATACATAAAAGCCATTAATCGATGCTGGCCACTTGTTATTCAAAATACCAATAATAACACAACGATAAAAGCATTTCCATTAATATTTACATAAATGACCAAACCACCACATCCACGTACGTACTTTACCTAATCTACATGTGCATATTTTGACTGTAAACTGAATCTATTAAACGTAAAAGGCCGTGCACATGTACGCACATATAATATTGATGAAATTCATAATTTAAGCTCCTTTCTCCAACCAGCCTCGTACCTCTCCACCAAATCCATCGGCGCTTTACGCCCCATAATGTTCGTATATAGAACGCGATAGGTTTTGGGGAAATTTAATATTGACCAAAATGTGTTTCAGGAACGTTAACGTCGCGTCGGCTGGCTACGTAGTTAATATTGAGAAGTGTTTATTGCGGGAGTTTATTAAATATTAATAGACGGCGGATATTAACTGAGCTGCTAATTTGGTAACTAGGTAATTGCCGGTTGAACAGACGATTTTCTTGAGTTATTTTAACCATGGGAATATAATTAAACATATATATTTTTTCAAAACGTCTTAATAACTGAAATAATGTCAAGGGGGGTCATATTGACACATAAAATATAATTGTAGAGTTACGTTGTTTCTTTCACGATCAGGCCGGGAATTTTCGACGTTACCTTCGTAGTTGTAACTACAATTCAGGCTGATAAATGTGCTATTAACGTAAAATAAAATAATTGTAAAATATTTTTCTTAAATCGAAAAGATAGAAGATAAGAGGGTAGAATTCCTGCAATAAACCTCCTCGTTTCTCCACATTCATCACAACTGAATATAAAGCAACCAAGCAATTATCCTAAAAAGGAAGGAGGAAAACTTTTTCTTGCTAAATGGAATAGCTCTGTCAGAATTCCTCTTTTTTTGGTTCTCGCAGTTTTTCTCGGTAAAGGGAAGCGATCTGTTAACGGTTCAAAAGGACAACGTAATCGATGCTATTTTACAATAACCGACGACCCTTGAGCGTTCTTCCTCCGATGCCTGGCGGGTCTCGAACTTCATGAAAAATTACGCTGTATTAAGGCTCGTGGCGTTGTAAACGAACTGTCGATAGGACGAAATGTGTCTCCCAAGTGGGGATCACGAACTTGAGTTTTGTATTGAAAATTTCAATGGCGGACACGTAGGTAGAATCTTGAAGATCATTCTGCGCGATCTAAGTGGACATTCGAGACGTAGTTACGGGACTTTAGTTCCTGTTGAGGTTTCTAAGGTTAACTCTGGTGCCTGCCAAGCTACAGCAAGTCAGAAAACATTCTTGTACGGCGATCCGTTTGAACTTATTGCCGTTACATCAAATTAATGCAAAAGGGTCATTAATTCTGGTCGTTTCAATTTATGTCAAGTCAATTAACATCAACGCTATTCATTCTGCGTTAAATCAGATCCGTGGAAGCTTGTCCGCATCCATGTAATTCTGTTATGTGTCTTTTATACAGGGGGGAAATTGTTCAGTTGCGACAGTAGTATGTATGAACGATGCATTTTAGAAAAGGACGTGTCAAATGAAGATTGTTCGGTATATTTAATGTTAAAAAAAGAAACATTCTCAAGTTAACCGGTATCTTACATAAAGTCTCCATGGATTATGTATTTTAGTTATTCGACAACGCCAAGAGTTAAAATTTCGATCTTGGATCTCTAGATCTCTAGACCTCTGTTGTGGTATATTGCGCTAAAGTGCCTTAACATAGCAAAGATCTTGAAGCATCTACTCTGCACACACAACTGATTTAAATTAAATAAAGCTAAAGGAAACAACAGAGAAGATATTCGTCAGAGATTGATATCAAGCGGCTTACATCGAGACTAAAAGCTACTAAAAAAAAAAAAAATGTATCATAGCCGTTTGTTACGATCTAAAAATACTACTTCTAAACGGTTAGTTATGCTAATGTACTTCAAACCCGAATTTTCTCACGTTTAACGTTCTAATTCAATTTTCTTTACCTTCACCGAATCTAACAAAGTTACATACCTATGCGCGGAGGGACAATCCAATTACAAGGGACTGTACACACCGCGAACGCTTCGTTCTTCACAACAAGCTCGAAACGAATCAATTTTACCAACCTGCTGTGATAACCTGTCCAAATGTAGGGTCACGTTGATGCTGGATGTTTCGCTGTAATAGACTGTGTATCCCCAAGCGCTACCGCACCATTTTCCCCCGGGCGGGGGCCGGTTGGCCTCCTTGATTGATATGTATCCGTCGGGACAACCCTCTGAGGTAAAGGACTCAAACGTTCCCACCGAAAAGGACTCGAAGGACAACTAAAACACACGACAAAAGAAGTAGAAATGAAGCGTGTTAGACTTTCGAATTCTTTACGCGAGAGAAAGAGAAACACGAAGGGTTGCGAATAAAGGAAAGTTGTAAAATATTGAGAATTCTCAGATATATGTATGTACTTGAGTTCAAGGTCTTCCATATTGAAAAAATAAATTAATTAGTATATTATGTATAGCCTTAATGTACTCAACCGGTTATTTTTGTTGTTTAAAATTCGTTTAAATCTAGCTGACGCTTTCGTTACGTTTCTTCGAGGAAACGTATTCATCTGCATCCAGTTTAAATTTATATAATCGTAGAATTTTCATATATTTGTGGTAATCAACTATTTTCAAGTCAAAGCAATCAATCGAAGAGAAAAAAGCCTCGTAAATTGGTTGGATCCAAAGTTTGGGCTTTCGATTGTTGGAAGAAATCCTAAGCGTAGATCATATCAATAGCCGGCCATCACGATTTCTAGCTTTTGTATATGAACACATGTAGAATTTTCATTCTCAAATCTCTTTCGAGATTGTTTTCCCGTCGTTTTCCCGAACTTCATTTCGTCATAATTTAAATTAAAACCCGTCCGAGCGGAAAAGAACTCTCACGAAAAGGAAGGAATACAATTTACATTTCTTACGTTCTGTTTCCACCCTCCACGAAAACGGAGAAAAAGTCTTCTACATCCTTTGCTCCTTTTTCGTCTTTTCGCAGCGCCACCAAGGATCAACAGTCGTTTGATCGTGAACGTGTTTTGTTTATTGTTCGTTCTCCGTTCTTTCACCGTTCGAACCGGACTTTTTTTTTCCTTTCTTTAGATACCCTCTTTTTATGCGACATGCCGTTGCGACCGTGTCTTGTTTTTGTGACGGTTCAATTGTGTTGTGGAGAATTTGTTAAGAAATCGCATCCCATGATATTTATGTGTTGTTTCGCTAGCGCGTAGGTATTTGCTGGTAGCTTACAACTTTTCGAATTTGATGCTAAAATAATGAACGAAGCATTGAAAATTTTAAAAATTGATGCGGTTTCTCGAATAGAGCACTCTAAATATGTTTATAGCTTTAAATATGAAACTTTCTTGTTTTAAGTTTTTTTTTAATTTATTTATTAAGATATCACGCAATGTAGTTGGTATATTCAAAGAGGAAGAATCGAGCAGGGGTTAATATATCTTTTATCAAGGAATTATTATTTGTGCTAGACATTCTACCCTTGTGTAGGCAGTTTTGGTTTGATATCCATCGTACGTTTTGGTAATTATTAATCAATACTTTAGTGGTGGTACGCGGTATGCAATAACATACAGTTCGTGCATGCATTCAACTTTTCGAATTTTTCAAATAGATGCGGTAAAATAAATCCAAATCAAATAAACGTTATTACAGACGATTTGCCGGTTAGATGAATGTACGAGTAATATTTATTTTTAGCGATACAAATTCAATAACTGGCGAGGTTGTAAATCATTTTAGCCCACCGACTGCGTAAATGCGATTTTTTGCTTTTGTTCCCTTTTTTGAATGTTATTTTAGTGACTTTTTTTGTGAAATACTTGGTAGCTTAGCAAAAGTAAAACACAGATGTTATCCAATCAGAAGTAAGGAATCGCATTTTTCAGCTTCCGTTTTAATTCTGAAATAAAGCAGTTTTTCGAAGCAAATTGTTGTAAAAACGATGTTGCCTCCGGAGTTTGTACAAGGCGAATTAACGGCTTAGTAAAGTTCATTTATTCTTCACACCAAGATTCGATGTATGTAAATGTACATTTACTGGATTATGCACCGTTAAGTGTGCCAAGTGTCCAAAAAAATTCAAATCTAACAAAGTTGCATTGTTTTTTTTTTATGGAACACCCTGAGTTTAAAACGTACTGACGTAAACCTACCGATTTTTGAAATATTTTGTTGTAAATTCTCAACATGTATTTCCTTCTTTCAGACTAAATTCACACTAGAGCCTACTAATCAATTTTTATGTTGCACTTGCGAAAAATCTACCAAAGCATACAAGGCGGTCAAAAATTAAGACTATGTAACGGTACAAAAACTTTTTTTTTAAATAGAACACTCTGTATTGTATGTCAATAGTACTTGTAGAATTTTAATGGTCTACATAAAAAAGAAAGGGAATAAGCGAACCGGTGTGATATATCATTCAACTTTTTTTATTTACTACCAACTTTCTCTGGGAAAACGATTCTCATTACCAAAATAAATTATTCGCCCACCGATCTGGTCGAACAAGATTTATGCAGACGTCAATCTGCCAAGCGGTAGCGAGAAATATGGGAAATTTGGCCGTTGGATCGATACAACACCGTGTGGAACACACGACATCCTTAATTCTATCCAAAACGTACCATTAATTTCAATTTGGCAAGTTAAATCCCAACAATGGGTTTGACTTTTTCTATTTAGCGCGTATAGAAATTAATTTAACTAAACTACCACTTAATTTGTACAGTAGGTATATCAATATCGTGTATATTATTACTAAAATGCGACGAGGAGGAATTAACAATTCATTATGTAATGTTGATCATGTTTGTTAGTAAAAGGTTAGTGGAAAAAGAAATCTCTATCAAATCCTCCGTGGAACGTACAAAATATATTAAGAAACGAAAAAGTTGAGTATTGATTGGTTTTCCTTCCTTCCTTCCTCCGGATAAAATCTTTTTTCGCAACCGCCTCTTCCAATTACAGTTTACTAATCTGTTGGAATTGGGTAACGAAAAAAAAAAGAAAAAACCGATACACCGCAGTCTCAAGCATGCTGTGCTTTTATCCCGTGCGGGGTTTGAGGGATAATTTCTTCGTTTGCCCATCTGCAGAACGCTAGCGAAGGGATCTGAGAAGCGGACGGCTGTTGGATGGACCGCTAAAATCTCATGGGAGTTTTGGCGAAGGCTGTTATGGTCCGCGGCTAATAGCTTCGTCGCTGGTTTTCGCCTTAACTCTCCGTGTCGCTTTATATTGGTTTTCCCCCCGATTTATTGACAGCACGTTTAATATCTATTTTCGCAGGGCGAAGGAGAAGTTGAAATTAGTTCAAATTCTGAGCTCTACTTCGTACCGGGCGGTGGAAATTGATAAATTAAACAAGAACCCCGCTACGAAGGATTTAGAATTTTAAGTTGTCTTCTATTTGATTCCGAACACAACGATACTCTTCTATACGTTCATATGTAATTTTTACATTCAGCAATTCTAACATCCATCCTGCACGAACGCCGAAGGAAATCTTACCTGCACCAGTTCACCGAACATCTTCCCTCCAGCGGTGAAGTTGAGGAAGCACAAAAACGGCAACTGCTTCTCGTTGGGTCGTTTCACCTCGAGCTCGTACGTCCTACCAACCTCGCCGTAGTAGGTGCTGTTGCAGGCTGCGGGAATAATAAAAAGCAAGTCGTTAGCACCGAGCGGTGACGGTAATTAAGCGTTACACTCCATCCATTTCCCTTTTCAAATAATAGGCGCACCTACGCACTCGAAAGAACTCGGCGGAGTCCTTTCCGCCTCGTGTTTGACGCTCGAATGATAATTACATGCAAGAGGCTGGTTAGGTTTGGTTAGTAGGCGGGTAATTGGTTGAGGGTTGGAGTTTACGACCGGCGTTTTCGCTATCAAGTTATCAAGTTGTTCGTTTGATTTATTGAAGCCTTTTTCGGGAGAGACAATGGAGTGAAAATAGCGTAAAACTTGGCGTAATTAAGTAGTAATATCGCTCAAGGATAGGGTGTTTGCCGTTAATCGAAAGCATACTGCGCTAAGAAACCATTGTCGAATGCTGTCGACTGATAAATTGATAATTTCGTCAAAGAATCGGAGTAAATGGAAAAAAACATGAAGCGTATATCTTCAGCGGTTGTCGAATAAGGCTACTTGCTTTCCGGGTTACTAGTAACTATAGAAGACCTAGATTATCTGGGTTATGCAACGCAAAAAATCTATATATTTTTTCAAGTATATAGGAGATACACTTTTCAAGTATATGCACGTGCCTATATTAGTTCTAGCGAAAACGATCACGGGCGTGGGCTTATATTTACTTGAGTAAGTCGCAACTTCGACAAGCAATCACGTCCCATTATTTAGTTTCAGGCTTCCATAGCGCGTAGTAGTAGTGAGGATAGACCCGCTCGTACTCAGTATCTGTGCCTTAAATCCGGTATTAATTTTATTAATTGTATGATTAAGGATTCGGCTGATGTTGTAGAGGAAATGTTTGGAAATTGAATCTGCAAGTTTAGGAAAATCTAAATTAGGCGTAAGTGGAGGTACATGTATGAACATACTGGGTGGTTTTTAGAAATGTCAGTTTACATAGCTCGCCTATGATTCACGGCATGCATGGTGAGAGTACATTTATTTTTCTAATATTACCGTTTTCACTATTGCCATTATAATGCTACAGCTGTTGTTCCGTGAATTTCGTGTTGTTTCGTATAGGCCGACCAAAATCGGTTGTTGTTCAAAAATCATCGACGCTGCGCGCAACGAGATTGAGGAGAATCTGGAGGAGGATCTCGCAAGCATTTTGTTGAAGCGGTCTTACATCTAATAAATCGTTTTCGTTGAAATATTAGAGTGACGAAAGAAGAAATAAACAAGACACTTATTAAACCAAACACTTTCTGGATGGGAACGATTTCCATATTTCTTTAGCTTTAAGGCTGTAAGACGCCCCATTTCGAAACATTTCACCCGAATCCTCAACTCGACGGAGGCGTACGTTTCGGAAACGTAAGAAATAGGCGCAAGGGTAACTTGAGATCGACGGACAACTTCACCCAAATTAATTTCGCAGTTAAAATTTCCGCCCCGCATCCCGGCTTCCCTAGCGTACACCTAATACACATTAAAATTAATTGCTAGCACGAAGTTTAATCAGAAAGTTGAGAATTACGCTTGATTTACTTCGCTTATAGAGCGAAGAGGACCGTACGTAAGAGCGAACGGAATATGGGGAACTGGAGGATGGGGGAAGAATTTGTACTTTCCAAATGCGAAGCAATTAACACCACCCTCCTTTTCCATTTTCCTTTTCCGCTTACGCTTCAAGAGCAATTCCGTGAACGTTTTGGAATTATCGGAAATTAATAGACAAGTCTTAATGATTCTACAACTCGTTTTCGATGGGATGAAATTCTAGAGTGGAACGGAACGGCTGCTAAGAAGTGTAACAAAAGAACTACTCTGCCACCATAAGTAAGATCGTCCTATCTACACTTTTACGGTAAATTAATTTGTTATAACTACGGGATCTATTGGAGAACTGTGCAACTTTCTAGCTTGCTTTTATTTATGTATCCTTATTGTATATATTTTATATACTTGCAGCTGTGGTACCTCTTCTTAAGCATAGAAACGTTAATATTATAATAATAACTTGTCGATAACGTCAGTTGTTGTTCAGAAAGATTATATATCTGATTTTGTTGGTTGTGTTTCTGATATATATATAAGCTAACGAGAAGAAATATTTTTAACAGCCTTGCGTAACGATCCTCAACGTACAGTTCTAGCATTATTGTTGGTTGCTGATTTATTTACTCGGGGGTAAGACAGAGAGGGCAGTTTTCACATGCGCTAGATGCTGCGCTAATTATAACATTACGCAATACTTTAGGGTAAAACTTTACACCAGCACTACAGTTTGTAGCTGTTTAAAGTTAATACTAACGCCGCCGCATAAAATCGGCAGTATATAATAAATTACAACCGATCGTAGTTGCCCTCAATAAATCATTTCATTGTAACAAACAAAATTCATCCTACATGTAGCGCATCCGAAGAGCAATATACAATAAATAACAACGTTTCCCAACTTCCCAATCTCTCCATGCCAAATTTGTAGCGACGCGATTACATTTCTACATTTGACACCTCAACCGGAGCATTATCTATTCAATGTATTCCAGCGTACAAGACACGACCGTCTAGGCACCGGGTTACGAGAATAACGTCTGCCAACATGGTCTGGCCGAGCGATAATATTACGAGCGTGTTTCAGGACGTGCAATTGTTGTTCGGCAATATTTACTTACGAGAACAGTTCGCAGGCTCGTCTGATTGGTCCTCGCAATCGAAGAAACCATTGCAACGCTTATCCAAGCCGACGCATTCGCCGTTTTCGCATTGGTATTCGGATTTCTTGCAGAACGTGGAAAAGGAAATTGCGGCGTGCGCTGCAGTGATGATGGATGTCAAGGAATATAGGGCGTATATCCTGCAACAAAGGAAAATATGTTGTCGATCTCTTGTTGTTGTTCAATGTATTGCTTAAAATTCCACGAAATGTTCAATCGAATAAAAACATATATAAACTAACGTATAAAGGTAAAAATACCTTTACACGTATGAAATGTTAACATTGGAAAACTTGTTACTTTATTACCTATTCAATTATACTAATCATAAACATATTATAACAACGGACAAACGTGTATTTCGCGGGCAGAAAGAAAGCCAGAAGTTGATGATTACTTTTATAAATATATTGTGGCTGAAGCTCTGCCGGGGTCAGGGTCTTGATTTATTTATCTTTAAATGAAGTCAGTTCGAAAAGCGGCGCGTTGAAAACAACGAGGTACCATCACCCAAGAATTACCCCTTCACACCGATGTTACCAATTAAAGAGGAAGCTGCCAAGCACAACAGCAAATGGTGACACTTGCTGTTGGCTGTAAGATAATGTTTATAATACTTTAATTTTGAGAAAAATAAATTAAACAAAGAAAAGCGGGAAACTATGATCAAAAACGGTCGTATCTTGGAAAAGGATCTATTTTAAATGTTTCGTAGCGTAAATACGAATAATGAAGAGGATAATAACTAATACAATATTTCGTAATCCTTTTGGATGTACGAGAACCATTCATTTAATTTATTGATATACTTGGATCGCCATTACCACCATAACGACGTCAGTTGCACTTATCCCTATGTCACACTTGAACTGAATCGGCTTTTATTGCTTCGTAGAGTAGCGTATGTGTCGCGCGTGAAAATACACTGCCTGATCCGAACAACTATATCTATTTACATTTTTAAAAAGGCTCCACTAACATTATTATTCCAGTAACATACCGTGCACACCGCATACATACGAGTGGTTTGCGTGGCTAAAATTGGACCCAGTACTCTATTATGTTACTCATATGATTTACGCTTATCTTTCCAGCTAGGTCACGGTTTAACTTGACTTCTAGCCCGGGACGGTATGAATGGTATCGTGCTGATCTCGTAGCTCGTTAATTTCGACTTTCTGCTTTGCTTCCACTATCCGGCCTGGCAATTGAAAGGAAAGCCACGAGTCGGTACGACGTATCTACCCTGTTTTGCCGTAGATATTACCCTTGTACATACGTGCCGTTAGCTCAGCGAATCTAATTCAGAATAGGTCGGTCTATTGGATAAATGAACCTTCCCTACGTACGGTCTAATTTGGAATTCGTAAATGGTACACTTCGTTTTTACGGCTGATGTGTTTATGGCAATGGCTAAGAGAAATTATGCCCGATGTCCACGAACGTTGCTAATAAAGTTGGCGAAAGGAACGGCGTTTTGCGATCATATCCAAAATGCAGAGACGTAGGGTTTCTTTCGGAGAAACTTCGAAGGAAATATTCGAATCGAGCGTTTCCCTTAATCGTTTTTCGTTATTGTGCGTAAATCATAGTGAGCTTATCACTGTGTCTCGTCCGTTGTACACAGAAAAAAGGCGGATACTTTTACTGGAAATAGCCACAGTTATGCTTGGAAGTCCCACAAAGCGGATTTTATACAAAAGCAAAATTAATACAAAAATAATGTAAATAATTTTTTCAACAAATGGCTTGCTTATTTGGCGAGTAGCCAGCGTTATCGTTTTTACTGGTGTAAGATGTGCTAAAGAGTATTTCTTCGATAAAGACCGCGTAATGGTATTCAGGCTGCTTTTTTATTAAATGAAATTTGATTCGAAATTAAATTGCCGCTATGTAATGCCTCAAAAAGGAAAAATAAACTTTTCAGTAATCTCTAATCCATTGTCGTCGCTGGCCGAAATGGAGCAATTAAGTCCTGGCATTGTCCGTGTTGAACTCAGTCATTCCCGGATTAAACTATTAAAAGATGCGCATTAAGGGTGATTTATGATATCCAGTCAGGGCAGCCAACCGTTCATTTTAGTCGCGGTTGGGTGGAAGGAAAAAAGGAATGTGCCGTATCTGGTATTAAGGTTCTCTCGTCGACCTTTGCGCGTTTATTTGTTCCGTTTTCAGCCGTGATATTTCTCTTGTCTAACCGTTTCATATTTTAGTTTGGATGCTTATTTTATGACGAAGTAAAATTTCAAGCATATTTTATTATTACTGCGATAAATACATGATCACAGCCTCTGCTATCTTTCTAACTTTAAGTGCGAATTTTAACGTAAATTAGAAGCTCACATGTGTAGGTTTAACAATCGATAAATATTTAGCCTGTCAAACATTTACGCCATACGTTAACCTACGGAGATGATTAGGCAACAACCTAAATAAAACGTTGGCTGAAAGTAACTTCAATTCAATTCAAAAAAATTTCCAATTGCTCCATTCCTTTTCATATTTTTTTCTCATTCTTTCATCACGTAGCCTTACGACCACATCTTAGGGAAGCAGTCTACGTAGTTTCCTATAACCCCATTGAAGAATCGTCGCCGAATTTCGAATCCAAGATTACATTTGCATATTTCATGCTTTCACCCCCTTCTTCTTCGCGAAGCTCAAAGATCCTACTGAATTTCCATCTTCTACGGCTTGGGAAGAGTCGACATTATGACTCGATAAGGACGTCGAACGACAGCTTAAACCAGGGACGAATTTAATTTTTCAATTTTCGCTTGATATCTATCGACTGCGAGTTTTCGTCATAAAGAGGAGGAAAGCTTAAGAAACCGGGGAGAGGGATAGAAGTGTTTTGTACAGCGACTACACAGCGTGCGATATATTAATTTTTCTTTTCATTCGACGAGTTCAATTTCGGTAATGAGTTATTTAATGATAAAAAATAAGGGAATGTTTTAAAGAAACGGTCAAAAAATTTCACGAAGCCAATAAGAACTCGATAAGAAAAAATCATTAACGTGTATGTATTTATTTATTACTTAAATAGGAAACTAGCAAATATACAATAAAATGCAGCTTTTTACAATTTATCAAGAAGCAAGAGCGTAAAATGTTATATCAGATTTGGTCTCGATTTTCTTAAATACCTCAGCTCTGACGAAAATGAAGATCGTGCAAAAAGATATCGACCATCGCTATATACGTATACGTGCTTCGCTTCGAACGATGCAAAATTTAATTCATCCATTTTGCATTAGTTGTTGACGCTGGCTGCCGCGATCGGGTGCTTCTGAGGACGTGAAACTAGCTACTACCGTTTTCTGTCGAAACAGACAGGAAGCCGAAGGTAACTTCGTTTCTGAAAGCCCGAAACGTTGAGCGGCAACGTTCAGTCTGGCCGGAGTTGTTCGCCAGTTCTTTTTGAAATTTACAGAATATTACGGAAGGGAATTTCCGCTTTAGAAACGACGAATCGTCGTCGGCAGCGGAGGTGAATAAAGAGAGGAAACGAGGTCGAACTTGCCCGGTTACGGAGCGAGGTACAATATTTTTAAATTGACGGTTCAAATGAGCTCTCGTTTGAACGTTTTTTTTTTCTTTTTTGAAAACCGTTCTCGACTATAATATTGTCGGAAAACAGCGAGAATAGTTCTTTGTTAAAGTTAGATAAATTGAGGTATATTACGTTTTGAAAGGAGGCAATGACAAGCCCTTAATGACGCACGTGTGATTAGCAACGCCGGTTTCCCCTTACCTCACCTACCTACCTTAACAATGTTATCAACCGTATTTGTTCGGTTAAACGTTGCATTATGTACGTTTTTACACATTCAATAGCAACGCTAAAACATTGCATGTTATACGAGCGACGAATAGAAATTTTGAAAGATTTCTGTTTACGAGGATACGTACGACATGTAAGTTGAATTCTACAGAGACCATAAATTACATTGCGTGAATACAATTTAGTTTTATTTTTCGTTGAGCGGTACTTCTCTCGAATCTTTCAAATTAATCATCCCCTTTCGCCTTATACGTTCTACTATTTCACCGGCAACAATTTCTCACTTTTTCTTTCGGGATATGCCGGAATTCTTTTCCGATGCAATAATCCTTTGCTTCTATTTCTACCCGATACCTCTCACGATCCTCAAGAAAGAGTTTAGCAGGAGATGGAAGACGGTAGCTGACGGTTTCGGGTAACTTTTTATCGAGAATGCAGTTTGTCATCGCCTTGGTTCGCCTCGATACCGGGCAATTTGTTCTTGGTGATTCCGAGTTGGAGCGGTTAACGCTGCGTCGGTCGATTTGAAATTTAAATGACGGGGTGCCGTTTCTCGGGCAGAATCCCATCATCCTCGCCCAAGTTCTTCGCTTCCTTTCCTTTCACGAATTTATACGTATACCGATTGTATGGTTAAAAGTTAGCCAATATATATCTTTTTTTTCAAGTACGACATCTCGCATTTTTAATTCGCAAACACACTTTATTCATTTATTTATTATTATATTATCGAATCTTATCATGAACTACGCCATGTTAACACTACCATGAGAATAACAGTTGATGGCTTCAATCGGTGGATACTGAAAAATCAAGGAGATACCGATTTTTAATCGTGTTTAACTTGGGCTGAACCATACAGAAATCAACGTCAAAGTATTGCTACTTCTAAACATAAATCTAAAGAATTTAAATTGAACTACGTACAAAACTGTAAGACTGCAGATTCCTTCACCGAAGGAGCTTAGCTAACTTTAAAGCGGCCAATCGGTATACCTTATATGTATAAGAGCAATACAAAAATATGTTAAACGGTTCTTCCTGGAGGACCGACGAAGAACGGGGGGTCGGTTTCGGTTCGCTTCAGTCGATTTACCGCGATGATTCAATGGCGCGGACCCTCACTTCTGCGGTTCCTGGTATAATTCGCCGATAAATAAGAGAAGGTTAAATATCGGCTTTCCGCTGTTGCCCTTGCTGCTATTCTCGCTGGTGGTCGAGCTGTTATGAATTGTTTCCCTCCGAACCGTTTTTTTGCTATTTTAACAGGGATATCGAGGCTTCGCACAGAAAAAAAAGTAAAATATAGTCGGTAATAATAGTAATACGGGCAGATTCTCAGTTCAATTTTCGGTATCACAGTTTTATATCAAGAATTGATCGAAAAAGGATAATAAAAGAAATTTGATTTGTTAAAATAAAACAAAATATAAATATAATTTTATATTTTATGTGATCTTGTAAAAACAATAACATTAGTTAAAAGGAAACGTAAACTTTTTCTTTTTCTAATTTGAAATCTTTTAATCCTTAAATTAACGAACATTGTCGGGTGAGAACTAGGACAGAAACAGTCATCTTTTCAATTAAGTGCTAAATCAATATCAGCTAAGCGACACAATACGTAATTTAGGGACTTTTACTGCAACCTGGAAAGATTTTGTCTTGGCTTTAGTTAGATTAGAAAAGAGATGCAACCAAATACGTTTAAAAACAAAAATTGTAAATGAAAACTTAAACTTAAGAAAAAAATTATTAAGTTTAACGCGTCACTTAGATTTTGTCACAATTTCAAAATTTTTCTCTCGAACCTTATTCGATCTTGATGATCTTTCCACTGAATGAGATGTTTAAGCATTAGTAGATGTGCATTTTGCTGTCTGAAGACACTAGACATTGAAGCCTAGTACTCTTCACAGATGAGTCACGATTTCGTGTAACTCGTTGATAAACGAGTACATAATTAAACGGACGCCCGCATGAAAGTCATTCAACAGCTAGTCTAAAAGAAGTGGTAACATTTGACGATGGTCTGTGATGATTTGTCCCTCAATTAGGTAGTTTTGGTGAAAGATGAGATCTCGTGGTAGTTTCAAAGAAAGTAACTGCTGAAACAATACATTGACCTCATTTTAAAGGATTACGTTCTACCAGCCTAGAATAAGGGCTCAACTTTATGGTAACGCAAAGTAACGGTATGGCCCAACATGTTTTAGCACTAACTGATTGAAATTATGGATTTGTCTTAACTAAATCTCCCAAACAGCTAAGAAATACCCTAATCGAAGAATAGGAGAATATATCCCAAGAAGACATTCGTAGAATAGGGCGAAGCATGTCTCAGACGTGTCAAGCAATAATTCGTGCTAATATAAGACACACATTCCTCAAAAAATGTTAACGTTATACAAGCTATTCATTTTATTTTTTGTAGTTTTTTTAAATTGTTATTACTACAATTTTTTTTAAGTTTATTCGAACAAATGGTGCTTTTTCAAGATAAGTTTTATAAGGTTTCTAATTTTATTACAATTAAAAAGTTACTCAGGTGAAATTGTTAAAAAAGAAATACAACCCTTCCCATTGTAACTTAACGTAGTTAAAGCTTTATTCAAATCTTTCTAACTTCAAATCATTTATTTATTACTCTTTATTGCAGCGGATATGGAGCTCATGCCATTAATAAGCCACCAGAAGTTCTTTCCCTAATACAATTTTCAATTATCTGCATTATTATCTTTTAAATCACAATTTGGTCTCATCCATCTCATTTTCGTTCATCCCATTTTTGCATTCCATTTTCCCCATTTCAACCGCTAAACATAAGAACTATCAATATTAATTATAAACAACAAAAGACCCAACGGTACCGAGAATCTCGGCATTATTCGGTTTCCTTTTTCCAATTTTCTTTGCTAACAAAGAGGACCATGAACGAATGCCACGTTATAATAAAAGAACTAAAAAGCGGCACGCGATTCGCGATTGTTTTCGGTCAACGGCTGGCGCGGCTGGTTTCGATTTATCGGCCTAGAAGCAAGCCGAAAAAAGACTTACCAGAATAATTTTTGCTATGTTCGTTTTTTTTTTTTCGAACAAGAAGAGACGGTGAAATTGAGTTCAACGTGCAACTTCTTAACTTTTTATTGTGATTGTATAAATGGAAATTGTGCCATCAAATTGTATAAAAAATTAATTGGTGCTAATTTTGACATTTTTGATGGCAGACGTTTGTATATCACTACAATTCAAAATAATCAAAAATAACAAAATAACTTTGTCAAATCAAACCACAAGAAACGGTGCTCCAATCAAAATGAAAAAACAACAGTGAATCAAGAAACTGCCTTTACTTACATTGATATTCCAGCTAGACTTCTCCAGCAAAACATGGTGATATTCTCTCGTTTCCTCCTCAATTTCTTTTATGTTTACCCAAACCAGCTTTAAACAAGTAAAGTCTTCCGGCTAAAATACGCCATAACCTCTAATTATCTTCGTAGCCGTTTTTCATCGTTTTCCTCTCAAATTTTTAACAGCGATTGGAAGTTTTTCGATACCTTGAAGATTAATCACTTACTTTAACCGCGATAGACATGGAAAAATCGCAAAAATCAGAAGAAAAATTCACATATCGCGCGTGAACAGCGTTGCTCACTATCTGTATCTACGTAAAGCTCTGTTTACTTTCGTTGAAGCTTCGACGAGCTTTCCCAACACAATGGAGCAAGCAAAAGCGTCATGTAAACAGGAGACCACCGCGCAGCGCCGGTCGCGCATCTCACAGCCGACTGGATGAACGAGGGAACGACGGATCGAAGCTCCGGGAGCTTTATGAAAGTTTCAAAGGCCCCGGAGACCCGGCGATTACGGCGAGCGGGGTCCGACTAACCCGCGAAACGCTGTGTTATACAGGGGGAACCACCGGAATTTGAGACAGTGTAACTCGAAGACGATAAATTTGAAGCAAAGAATTCCTGAATAAAAGTTGTTTCGTGCCAAAAGGGGAGGAAAATGGCGCAAAACAAAAGTTATTTCGTTATTGTAGGTCAGGTTGAAGGTAAGAGGTTGAAGACGAATGTAGAGAAAAGAGTGTACTTTTGTTCTTTACCCCAATTTTTTGAAAAGCCTCATCAACATTTACTGTGTTCTTTGTTTTCCTCGAAATAATTTGGACTCATCTAATTTGTTTATTCGGGACTTCCGATACACTCAGTTGCTTCATAATCGGCACAGTGCTTTGGTATCGTTATTCGAAGCAAATGAAAAATATAATTCCTAGAATTTCGTCCAATCCAGTTTTATTTCTACGAGCTCGTTTCATGCGCATCGCTCCGGGGCTATAGTTTGCGATAAAATCATCGCTGTACATCCTCTCCTTTCGTAACTTGGCGGAATACGGGGCAACAAACGTTTCGCCGCTGAAATAAAATCCCTTCAAAACGCGAATTCAGATAATAACTCGCTATATTCACGGCGCACATGAATGTTAAACAACGATGAGAAGTTTATTCACGCTCGGATGTCAGCCGAAACACACGCATTGTTCCGCCTAGTTTCGAACGAAAAGCGAAAACCAGATAATGAACACGACGATGTGAATATAACGGATCCCAGTTTGTAGGCCTCTGCTGAAATGGCATCCTTTTTTTTGAACAAATGTTTTCGTCGTAATTTTGCCCGCTTAAGGACAGGATGAGTTTTGGTATATTCGTGGCGTGTTAAGAAACGTTTGTTTGCGCTTTAGTCTATTGAATTGGCTGCCGATTCCATGTTGGTAAAATAAAAGTGTTACATTAAGAGTTGAAAGTGATCCATGGCCGGCATATTGAATTATTTTGAATGAAAGTATGCGTCATGAGACGTATATCTGAAATTCCTTAGAAATATAACCAAACATAATAGCCCATAATAGGGCCCGAACGGCTACCTAATACAGCTAATGACACAATAACGTAAAAGCAGATATACGTATCACGATTTCCAAAAGCGAAGTGCTACGGTTATTTGAACAAGGTAACAAAAAAACAGAAGAGTAAATACGTTAAAGGAATAGGAAAAAATGAGTAGAGCTATCGAACGAGTCTTGGAGTTCGTCAAAAAAAGCTTCATACAGCGTTTATTTACAGAGTTTTGTGCATGTACACGTTATATGTATAGTTGACATTACTATACTTATATATAGGTTTGTAGATTCTAAATTTCAATAATCTATCGGTCTAGGAACGAAGTATGTGCGAATATCTTGAAGATATTTTCATCTAGTTGGCCATATACAATTCTTTACTTTAGCCTGATGCAACATAGCATTCGTCGATGTTTATCAGACGGTTATTCGTACTCCTCTTATGTATATTTGCTAAACTAATTTGCAAGCCATATGCATCCATAATGCTCATTAGTCAAAATAGTGCTGATACAGCTGCACATGGTATTGGTGGAAGCACGGCAAAAGCAACACGAGGAGAGAATACGCTAACCGACGGAAATGCCTTCCAGGCGTCATCAGCATTGCTTTGGGCGTTATTCTCTTTTGACACTGCTATTTCCCTGCAGCTTATACCACTAGCTTTCGAAACATCGATCTATATATATTTCTTTTCTTCTTTCTTCTTTATATATGTTTCTTGACGCTATTTAATGCCTAGTTCAGGAGTCTAGGAACTGCTCGGCGCCAAGAAATATTATCTACGTTTCCGAACGATAGCGATGTAAGTTGCAGGAAAATAGCGGTGTGATGTGAAGAGTGATGACGTGGGCTAGGCAGAGGCACCTTCGTTGTTTAGTGTTTTCTCTTTACCATACATCACTAAAAGGCTCCTGAGGTTATGAAAAGCTTGAAAAAAGCTTATACACCTCGTTGGGCCGCCACCACACTTAAAAAAATTATTTTCGGGTATTTTTTTTTTGTTCGTAATGCTTGCTAGTGACACGTCACAATCCATGGAGGACAAGTGATCGTTGATGAAGATTTTGAATAAACTTGCGATTAAATGACTTCAATTTGTATCGGAATTTGTTGTTCTATCCCCGTCGGATCTACAACGTACGACTCTCAACGTGCCACTGTCAGAAGCAGGCCGTTTTACGATTCTTCAAACTGGCGCAATCGTAGACATGTGGCAATCAATAATTTCTGGAGATGAACGTTCATCATTCTCTATGTGTAAACTTTGCCGTTTACAGACAACTTCAAATGTAAAGATGCATGTATTCCTAAAACGCGCTTACACGACGACAGAAATGTGGAAGGCATCGCCTAAGGAAACGTATCTTGGGTGATTCGAAGTACAAAACTCTCCATGTACTATGTAACTATATAAGGTATATACACATATGTACATAATGTATGTACGCGCTGTGTATGGTGTATGTTAAAGTTGTCTCAGAACCGTTCCTTCTAGCATTCTAATGAAGTCTGGTTACGTTTCTTTGAAGCGGCCGGCCACTTATAGCGGACGGGCTTTCGCGTAACTCAAATAATATTTACACAAATACACACATGTATGAGTGAAGACACCATGTTCATTGGTATTTGTAAACAACGGTTCGTTACGAAAGGATCCTTTGGGGTAGCATTTAAATAGAAATACTTTCTTGAAGAAATAATTTATAGTGGTCTACACGCTATCATTATACGTAGGAACTAATAATAGAAATCCTGATATGTTACAGTAACGAATGAAGGTACCCTATAACGCTCACGTAAAAGTGAAGATTATATGAGCTCTCAAGAGCGCAATAATGCGACATCGTAGTGATGGCATTAGAATCTCTGCTAATAGTAAACAGTAATCATTCGTATCTTTCGATGGCCTAAAATTTCAAGTAAAATCCTTGTTGAGCTGAACCCCTCCTTCTTCCTTAAATAAACTCCTGTTTTGTTTAAAATTATCCATTAGAGGGTTTCATACATTACTATCGTCAGCAGAATTACTACTAACAGCTAAAAGTTCCTCATACGGATCCCAGTATCTCTTATCTTGCACACCTACTAGAATATCTTCGGCCACTTACGGCTTGTCTGAGTACGGAGGCTGTTAAAATCCTCCCTACGTTAGCAGCTTTTTTTTACAATAAAAGCACGTGCCATGAATCCACGGCGATAGTCCCTACGTAGGGGATCTTCTTCTCCCCTTGCAAAGCATCCTCTTCTGCAGGCGAAGTAGATGATTAAGCTAAATGGGAGATCCGCTTTACCCAACGGTGCTCTGGAGCTTTGCCTGAGTTCATCGTAACGTACGACAATCGTATTGACACATGTCAAGTTAGCGTTCACGGTTGAACGGTTCTTCGGTTCTGTAAGCTTATTCGCCGTCGCTCCGTTGCGAACTACGCTCATGTTCTAGTGACTAAACCTTCATCAATGACGCGAGGAACTAAATTTTCCTGCGTTACTGAAAAAAAGGTTTAAATATGTGTAGGAAGGAAGAGAATTGTGAATTGTAAATATAGTTTGTCTAGATCCAAAGGTTATCTATATATCTACAAAAAAAAAAACTACTCGTATTCTTTTTTCATAGCTTACAAACCCATTAAAGAAATTGCATATTTAAAACGATTCAAATGATTTTCCTCTGTCATTTTAATAGCGGTCAATAATATATTACTCGATGCATACATGTACATAGGTACCTACATAACACCGCACATTATCATATTGATGTAAAAGCTGAAAAGAACATGACAGACCGAATACAACGGTCCAATGCCGCCGATTTGCAAATTCGCCAATTTACATGTGACACGAGAGGGTCGAAAACAGGCCAGCCGGGGTTGATGATGGATATTTTTACATATGTTGTTACTACGCGAGCTAAAAATACAAAAATACCGGAACGCTTGGTCGCTAAGCTATTTATCCAACGCGCCCTGGCCGTCCTTTAAAAAATACACTCACGATATTTGGGAATTTTTTCCAAAGGTTAGAGGGAACGTAGAACAAATTAGGGGTAATTATTTAACAAAATATACGGTGTTGGAGTAAACAAAACAACTCCAATATTTAAATTATTGCACGTTTTAAAAACAGTCTATAGCGTGTTGCATTCTTCTTGGCACAGTAATGAAGCCTGAATAAATGGTGTCTTAAGTGCATTTAAATTCTTTGCGCACCACAATCAATACGATTTGACACCATCTTCGACTCTCCGGTTCCATGCTCGTATTAGGATAACCAATCTGTCGTATTACAGGATCGATTATTAAAGTCGTAAAGATCGCGTATGGAAAGTTATAAGCCTTGTTATAAGTTATAAGTTACGCTTCTTGCAAAATGGGATTAACGCGCTTGAGATTTGGAACTATTTACGGTTTTAAAGATTAATTTGCTGTGTTGCTTTGAAAAAAAAAAAGGAAACGTACGCAGACGTTGATATCACATATCAATGTCTCAAGCTTCCGGGAATTGAATTCCCCCCTGTTTTAGATTTCGCCAAACTCTCTTTCCTGATTTAGGGGACCGCCAGGACTTAATTAATACGTATTCTTAGAACAGTACCTGCGATCGGTTGCTCTCTGTCGCGTTAGGCGATGTCCATCCTGCCTGAAGCGTGCCGAATGTGTTAGTGATGTGTGCAGGGCCGGGTCTAGTGGCAAACTTTTTCTTTTGCTAAATTAGCTAAAGCATTTTATCATCTTCCTTATAGTCTTTTCCTTTTGAGGCTAATCTTTGTCCTTCATTCATTTGTTTAATCTAACGCTGTAACGCTATTTTATTGAGTTTCAAGTTAAGGAAATCACCCAGTATAGAATTTATTTTTCAATAGAATAACATTTACCCCTTACTTAAATCAAATTCTCCCCTTTTACAAATTTAATAAACCCACTCCCAGCGCCGTAGAGGCTTTATAACAGCCAATATCCGCGATACTTCCAGAAAGGCGACAAAGAATAAATAATGTAGTATTCGTGAACAAACTGAATACTCTAAAATCAATTCCTCACCAGTTCAACAGGAGATGCTTCTTGTTCCTTCGACGAGATAATTTCGAATAAATCCGGTGCTGGCTTTTCACCCCCCGCGCCCGCGAGGCAATCTCGATTCCCCCACATTCCGTTTCATTCTCTTCCTTCCTCGCCCCCCGAACAGGCACCGCCGTTCACAAGAGAGATGCCTTACACTGGGATGAAAATTCGTCTTACCCCATGTTCGAAAGTAGAAGGGGATGGTACAGGTGATGATTTTCGGGATACCAAGACGGTGGAGACGTAGGGAAGGTTAGGCAATAAGTTTTTGGATTGGGGGAGATATAAACGAAACTCAGAGGCAAGGGGAAGAACAAAACTTTCCTGCGGTTCGACGTGGGAGGCAGGAGACGATCTTCGTTATGAGAAAATAATGGAAAATAATCAGAGAAAAGAGAGGATACGAAGGAGCAATGTAGTTAGAAAAAAGAAGCTGCAGGAAGGCAAATTGATTTAATTCTTTTAGGAATGTAAAACTAGAAGTGAGATGTGATAATTAGAGAAAGAATTTTTTTAGAAGGGTAGGAAGAAGTGATATGCATTAAATATAACCGAGCGTTTTGGAAATCTGTTAATATTATCAAAGCAAGTTGAAATTGTTAATTTGGATTGGATAAATCTTCGAGACGCGATGAAATCCTGGATATAGTTGGTATGGCAACATCAGGATGCCTAACAGCTAGCCGGTGCATATGCATTTGCTCGCATTTGAACTGATCAAAAAAAAAAATCAAATATTTAGAAGTAAAATTAAAACGTTCACATGATGTTTTTCAATAGATAGTCAAGAATTTCGATTAACGCACGGTGAATTAACGATATAAATGGATTCTAACTAAAAGCTTACGTTTCGCCAAGTTGAAAATGGGCGGGAAATGCGAACTTGGAGATTATGAAACAATTTATCATATTTATTATCCTGTTTTCTTAATTTTGTCACAAAAAATAGTTGTTCGTAAGGCTAGATTCAGTTGCTCAAAGGTTAACATAAGGAGACAAGGTATAGGCTTTACAATCTCGCTGTACATCTTACCGTACACTGTATACGCTGTACATCTCGAAATCTTACGTAGATTCATATCAAGCATTGCAAGCATCTTTTGATCAACAGAATTTGAGTTGTTAATCAAAAAAAGCTGATGGCACTACAATGTAAACTCAAGATTAATGCTTCGTGAAACAAATACCCATGTTATTTCCGATTTTTCTCAATCTCTATACGTATATGAAACTATCCATCACGATACCAATATCCGTTCGCCATTCCCATCTCGCCCGTTTCGCAAGATCGTCAGAAGAAATTGCGAAAGTTCAGCTGCACCTGGGCATTTGTCACCGTTCGACCAGTCATTTCGTTTCCGTAGAAAAAGAAAAAAGCTCGATTGCCCCTTCGTTCAGCACCATTTTACGAACAAGAGTGTTGACACGGACGACCATCTCGCCGGCAGAGGATAAAGGATGGTTGGAACCGGTCTTTCGCGAGTGCAAAGTTCTTCATATTTGCCGTCGACATCGTCGGAAACCCGGTGAGTAATCGATATCATATTTTACGCTAGTAGACAGCCGAGTCCGTTGGGAATTACCGGACTGGGCTAGAAGCGTACAGGATTCGAGCTAACGGGAGACAAAACAAGGAAAAATCGCGAAAGAATGGAAAAATCTCTCGCATATAGATGGAGATTTCGAGAAGTACATAGATCTTTGGTCATCCTGATCTGTTTTGCTTTGCTCACATGTATTTCAACAGAAAAATCGTACAAGTTTTTCAAACATAATAGTGACGTTTTTCTGACGCTACTGACATTTTAAAAGTATTAGGTGCTATCTTTAAAATACATTTACCAAGGTAATCTCTTTTCGCTAGTTTCTGAAAGTTGGGAAATAACATTTATGGTACAAAAGTAAATTAAATTCAAGGGATCTACAAGTTTTTGTTCTGGCGAACACGCGGTTTACCAGAAAGGTTTAAAATTGATTAAATGAAAATAAATGGAGTGTCGTGCGCATATAACGCAGTAGAACGTAGATTTGCTACTAGCGTCATCCAATAACTGCAAGCATGAACTAAAATGTTTCTTCACACTGCTTAGTTGAAAGTAGATAAAAAGGAAAGTTATGACTAGAGGACAACGGCGGATGAAAGTATTACCTTTTTGCAGAGACTAGTCTTGTTTGACTCTCGGGGACACCAGTAGGCAACACGATGAGGCGAATAGACTCGAGGCTATCTGGTCTCTGCAAAATGGGGAATAATTCCACCTACCTTTGTCATTTCTAGTTATGACCACCTAAAAACTGTAGGCCGATGTATTGTATATACAAACTCGTTGGCGAAAACATGGACTTCGATTCTAGGCAACTTGAAACAAAACATAGAAAGTAGATATTTTTTAAACATAAAACTTAATTTGACATTTGAAAGTGTTTAAATACTTACCTGTCACCTAATCATTTGCAAATTCAACTATCCACAATATCCACTTTTAATTCATTAAAAGTAAATTAGCAAACAAATAATACAAATATTTTTCTTGAAAAAAGAAGGAGCTTTATTTATAAACATTTAAATATTTGAAGTGAGTATTCTTACTTGTTTTATTACAAAATAATGGAGTTAACAGATATTTCTTTTACACTATAATACAATTACGACTAATTTCATTAATTGGAATACCGAATAGCGAAATTGAAATGAAGTCAACAAAAAATACATCTACAACAAAAACAAGAACTTATAAGTTTAAACCATTATAATCCAAAATCCAGAAAAGAAGGCTTATCTTAAAAGAAATAAAATACGAATCTCCAAATTATTAATTTTGAATATGTATGCGATTATCTTCTTTGGATTTTAGATTATTTGATTTCAATTAAAAATTATTCATTTTTCGAGATGAAATCCTGAAATATAGACAGAAAATAACACAAATGCGATGTAAAGTAATAATAAAAAAATGTAAATCAAAATTTCCAAATCGTTAAAGGTCTTTATATCAATTTCTGCGTATATTTCAGATACATTCACCCGTTCCTCTTTCTTTTTTTAATTTTAAATAGCCTGTTTTTGCCCCCCCTCCCCTTTGCATGATTTCCCTTTCACGAATCTTATACAAAGATGTTTTTTTTTTTTATCACTATATTTACAAAATTAACTCCTTATAAGTACACCTAAAAGCTAGCATAACTTCAAACTATACACTATTCTATCGACAATTTTAAATCACATCACATCTTTCTTGCGTCGGCAAGAAATATATTTTCAAAAACAGGAGCCGTTCCTTTTCTTTTGTCGTAACAACTATGTACAGACTTAACAGATCAAAAAACCTTTAGAATTGCTTAAACTAAGAAGGAACAAAGAAAATGGAAAAAAAAAAGAAATTCGGAAAGTAACTTTAGATCAAATCGTCATGAACATTTTTGTTAAAAACGAAAAGCATCGCTTGTTTAAATTACAAGTATAAAATTACTATTTCATGATTTTACGAAAGCATCGGGCGGTATAACACCTTTTCCTTGAAGCTGAGTGAAGACGAATATCGCACGTTGGAAGTCCCAATCGGATTCTGCCAAGCACCTATTGTTTTTAAATGAAAAAAGATTAATTGACATAACCAAAGAAATACTAGCAGCACTCTTACTCGATCAAACATCAAAAAGCAATTGTGAAACTTACTTTTCTGACCATGTGGGATTCATTCCAGATTGCTGCTCCATAGCTAGGACCATCTGAGCTTTAACTTCGTCGTTTGGTGCAGATGTCGCCGGTACAACTACGTCAGGTACTGAAGATGGGGCAGGTGTTGGTGTAATTGGCGTTTTAAAGGCTCTCTGTCGAAAACAAATTGAAAACAA
Organism: Oryctes rhinoceros; assembly: GCA_020654165.1. NCBI lineage: Eukaryota > Metazoa > Arthropoda > Insecta > Coleoptera > Scarabaeidae > Oryctes > Oryctes rhinoceros. Next base: position 343,528 of record JAIOKQ010000548.1, on the reverse strand, counting down.
TGCATTTAACTTTAATTTTTAAGTCTAGACGAGATAGTTATTTATTTGGTTAAATACCTATTAATAAAACGAAGTAATAATAAAGACAGCATAAAGTATCAAATGTGTTCTACAATATTGTATTCGAAGTAAAAATATGCAGGCTTGGATTTATTAGGTGTAGAAATCATATTTTGTTTTGTTTAGGAACTTAAATATTTATTTAGAAATACTTAATGATCGTTAAAGTCCCTCAGTTGGTATGCATTTGATAAAATCTCTACTATACACGTACAGTAGTTGACGGAACGAGCGGAGAGAGTGTACTTAACGTAGGCATATATACGGGAAGAGTTTTGCTATGGATGTTTTCCAAGCTGGTAGGTACATGAAGATTATAGTAAAAATTTTTATCAGATTTATTGAAATGAATCTGATGAAACGTATCAAAATAAAACCCGAGCCGTGGGAACGTCTCATTTCTTTAAGCTACTTTACCTTTGCCTGTTCCTCCGTCGCATTCGATATGTGCAATTCCTCATTCACTATACAAAATCCACTACCAGCAGGAACTATGACCAACGTCCTAAAGAAATACCTCAACGGTGGTGATTTGTGTCCAGAATTTAATTCTCTGAACATTCCGGAGACCGATAATAGTAACATTTGCGGCTGTAAAGAAGCATTCCGACAATTAACCTTAATATATGCTAAAACCAATTAACTTACCGTAAACAAGTTTAGGTCCACCGTAAAACTATGTATATCATGTTTCGAAGATGGCATCTCTTGTAAAAATGATATGATAGCTAGCTGCCCTTGTTTGAGTAACCTTAGCCTTCTATCCGGGTCTGTTACTCGTAATATGTTTCTATTATCTGTGCCGTACCAATTTAGCCAGCTGCTGTTTTTCTGGTGTTGGCCGTACGGGTAGCACATAGTCATTGATAGTAAGGCATTTTCGTGATAGGCATTAGCTAATGCTTGTCTATTATCACTGTCCATGATTTGAAAGTATTGTTCAAGGAATTGCCTGACAATTCCTTGACCATCAGCGCTGCATAAGAAGGTCTGTTGACTCTGTGGCATGTGCACCTCTTCGGAAATGTCAAAGGATATCGGCGGGGGTAGGTCCGTGCCGTCCTAAAAGTGTTTGTTTTTTTTTTGATACGTTTAAGTTTGTAAATAACGATAATATAAAAGATTGACAAAAGCAGTAGAGAAAAATGTCGTTATAGAAGTTAAGCAGTATGCGCTAAATTACTTGCAGTAATTTAGCGCGGTTATCAAGTCGCGACTCGACTTACTTATTCGACTCCTAAAATCATTAGTATTTACCGACATTAATTTTTACACAATTCTAGTTTTTCTTATCGAAATTAGCTTTACAAGTAGAAATAAAATAGTAGCATTACAAATAATGACTCACCAGCTTCATAACCTTGGGAAACCTCTTGCGCACTTCGCTGTAGACAAAGAAGGGAGCCGATGGCCCCAATTAGTGGCCTGCAAGTACTCTCGCCAATACACAGATCATAAAACATAACATCACCAAACATAACAGAAAACAAAAAGGTATCGTATCACAGCTCTATTGAAAGTAAATCCTCAAGTGCGGAGAACTTTGAGGTTGGACAACTTGAAAGAACGAATTTTTTGAATAATTTTTTTTCTGTTAGAACAAATGAGAATTTTTATCTTTGAAAGTTTGTTAATTGGGAACTAAAAATTATAATATTAAATATTTTCATGTATTTTTTTTTTTTTGCAAATAGGATCTTTTAATAAAGAACATGCATAGTGTTTACACTTTTCAAATAAAAAAGAAGTGGATCAATTTAGATTCCCGAAAATAAAACAACAAATAAATAAATGTAAATAACAATTTCAATTAAGTTTTCTATTTTTTCTTTTTTCTTTTTACTCGGCTATTCATTTTTTTTTTTTGTAATCTAGACAGGCACCTTCATCCAAACAAAGTCAGTTAAAAAGGATAAGTTTTTTTATCAATTTTTGTTTCTTTTTGCCTGCTTTCCCCAACTCGTCCCAACGCTTCAGTTCACAACTTAAATACACAATACATGGCGAGAACACGCGTCCATAACCTACTCAGCATTATACTGCCTTATTTAGTGCAGAATGCCATTTCGGTCACAAGACAGAGGTTCTAATGTATTTTGTGTACAGAGACAAATCTTGGATGATTTGTTTCATTTCGATGAAGGTGAATGCCACAGCAAAACAGGTAGCAAAGATGGTAAACGCCACCTAAATGCCTGTGAACATTGAAAAGGCAGTGAAAAATCTTGCAGTCACTTCCATTTTTTCAAGTGGGGATTGTCATGTGGTAATTGACGGTGTTTTTTTTTTTTTTACCATTTTCATTTTTATATATCTAAGGCAATTTTTGAAGGAAATAAATACGGTAAATAAAACGAACTAAAAAAAAAGGGATATGGAGCGTGTCTAGTTTTCGGTGTTATCTTTTTCCTATTGATTTTTTTTTATGTTGTTATTTGCATTTATCTATTAAGTTTATTATTTCTTTGTCAATTCATAAAAACGATAAAAAGTGTAAAAACTACAACTGCTTATAAAAATATTTAAAACCATTTTTTGGAAAAAAAATAAAATATTTAATTTATAACTGTTAGTTCTAAATGTTCTATTTTCTCAGAGATGTGTGAATTCCAAGAAGATCAATAAACCAACCCCATTTCTCATTTGTTCCTGTTTTACTTTGAAAATTACCGAGTTTTCAATTCAATAATTATTGACTATCAAAATCAATCAAGCTTATTACAACAATTTCAATATCACCTGTATGTAATATACTTTAGGGTTCATTAGTAAGTTACACTAAATAGTTGCCAACTCCTTGCATAAAAAATTACCACACAATTTACCATTTACTGATAAATCATTCACTTGTTAATGCAATTACTTTCCAATCTTATATGTTGTTCATGTTAACTCACCAATCTTCATCAAACAAAATTACATTACCTGATGTAAGTGGATTGATCCTTGAACTTATCACACAAAGGGTTCCCATCCAGAACCAATTCAATGATATTCAGGCCCATTAACGAGTCTAAGTGAATGATGTCCTTAATCTAAACAAAAATTATATTAAAATATATTTGAAAGCTTGTTAGATCCAACTTACTTTATTATTCCCCAAATGTAGTATTTTCAAATTTGGCAACTTCTGTGGTAATCTCTTTAAATGATTCAATATTTGAATTTTATTGTCAGAGAGATTTATTGCCTCAATATCTGGTATATTTTCCGCAATTATGTCGATCACAGCCAATAAGATAATAGGTTTGAAAAGAGCGCAGAATAGCAACGATAAATCAGGATCTGCATGGAACTTGGCTAAATCTAAGGCTTTAGTAGCCGGATTATATCGTTTCACCATCGCTAATTTCATTTTTTCTTTCATAGCGGCATTGACATCAACATTTGGACATCCAATCGATACTCTAATTAATAATTTGAAGCCATCAGGTAACTGTATCTCTTTATCCATGTTATGTAATTTTTCCGCAACTTTAAAACTGTCAACGAAGAATGTACAGGAATTCCCATTAACTTGCCACTGAAAGTATCACCTTGCTAGCAGAATAATTCATTAAAGAGAGAAAATAGTACTTACTGTGATTGGTTGGAATGGTTCGGGACTTAACTTATCTAATAGGGTCTTCAATATATAAGGCTTATCGTATTTGTTCCCAAATGGAAGAATTACTCTATACCACCCTGTTGGACCTTCTAATAATTTCCTTCTAGAACCAACCTTCATATGAGGCATAGGCGACGCCGATCGGTGCTTCTTCAAGTACTTTTTATTTGATATGTTCTTAATGTTCACAGTAGTCATATCGATGTCTTCTTCAGCAAGATGTGACCGTACTGCATCGGTCCAATCTTTTTGATATCTGTCCGTCCTCATATGTTTCTTTTTAAACTGTACGGAATGGGCGTTATCCGATCTAAAGTCGTGTTCTTTAAAACAAGTCTAGAGTTAGATTCTTTGTATAAAATGAACTACATATATAGTAAATTACCGAAATATTGGTTACTTTTCCAATTCCTTCTACCAGCAGGTTTAGGCATCTTGATGCTTTCTTGTTCTCTTATTTTCTGTTGTAATTACAGAAAGATATGATAAAATGGGATAATGTAAGGTAAAATGGCGTTATATGCTAAACAGGTTTAACAACACGCACTTCACTGTAAACGTATTCTGCTCGTTTGTTTGTTGAAATTATGCAGGTTTTTAATCTTCATATAACAATATGTTGAATTAATTCAACAGCTTTTAGAAAGTATATCGTAAAATCGCTCCAACGAGGACTATTATCACAACGGACACAATAGACAATTACGACTATAAGACTGCGACGGAACAAGTGGCACCAACCCTCTAGGTCGTATGCTTTCATAATGAAGTCGGCGGTGCAAAACTTAAACTATGAAATATATCAAACCACTTGACATGATTTAACGATTTATTTTTTTAATTTCGTACAAATACAACAGGAAACATAAATTATATAATGAGAACGTGGATGTTAGTGACTTTGCAGTTTCCTACGTTGGTTAAACGAAATTCCCTGTTGTAACATCGCGCTTTCTAGGCTGTACTGTGTTAGCCAAATGTCATAACCGTTCGGTTAATTACTGAAAGAGTATTAATTTAACGCTTTACTTGTAAATTATTAAGTCTAATTATTTATAGGTGAGTTAACAGCGAGTCCAGGACATATAGTGGTAGAATTCTTGTAGTTCAGTTAAATTGCACGTCCTGGAACATGTTACCATGTCGCCTTTCAAATGCCAATATTATTGTTTGTTCCAGAAAACTAGAATATGTCCGGTATTGCCGCTGCTAGATTAGCCGAAGAAAGGAAAGCTTGGAGGAAGGAACATCCATTTGTAAGTCTCTCTATTGTAGAATTAACGTTCATCTCATGTTTTGCATAAATTCACAAATTTGGTAGATCGAAAATTGGATACATCAGTTATATTGTGTAGGGATGACCGCCATTTTGTTGTATCAAAGACTTCGCCTATTTTTTGTGGTTCGGTTTTTATGCGGGGTTCACTGATTTTTAGAAAAAAGATTGCGTTGAGACGGATTGATGTATTCATTTTGATGTGATACGTTTTTTTTTTTTTCTTATAAGATTCTGCAATGTTTCGTGTAAAAAAAACCGTAATATTTCTTTATTTAATTTAAGGTTAGGATATTTTCAAATTAAATTAAATATGTTTGCGATAAAATTATATTTGTTTTCAGTTCTTGCTGATTGTTCTCGGTTGCTCAGTAATTTTGTGTAGTTGAAGTGGTTGAACCCGGGAATGAATAAAAAATTCACTTGCGCCATCTATGTCTTGCAAAAAGTGCAGAGCGTAAATAGTGAATACTTATTGATGGGAAACTGCAATGTCGAAATTTTGTTTTATTTAAAACAGGCAAATTTAAACTATTAAGTTTAAAAAATATGTAAAGAGTAGAAGTTTTCAGACAATAGCTGACGGTATCTGATGATCAGGAACAGTTTGTGATATATCTTTGGCTGCCGACACAATTAACTCCTCATCGCGCTCATGTGCGAACTCATAAATGTAGCTCGGTGAACGTACGTAAATTAATATTTCTGAACCCCGCTTGTCACCGGCAATCTATTCTAAACTAAATTAAAGCCGTCGCTTTTCTTGACTGCCTCAACGCTTCTCGCTTGCATCTGGATCGGGTACTGTCCCGGTGGAAGACTTCTGCGCCTACCGGGAGACAGTATCTCCCTCGTTGTGAGTCTCTGAGCTGGACCATACTTTGTCTAGTAAAGTTGCTCAACGGAAAAATAGTACCATTCGTTCTCACTATTCACAGACTGTTCGAAAAGCAAGTACAAATTTCGAATTTAGCTTGGTGCCATCCAATGAAAAACGCTTTTAAAGATCTTTTTCTTCCCTTTTTGATTTGGTTTCTTACATCTTAATTCTTTGTTTCATTTAGGGTTTCGTAGCTAGACCATCGAAAGCCCCCGACGGCTCTCTGAATCTTATGAATTGGGAATGCTGCATTCCCGGAAAAAAAGGCACCCCATGGGAAGGTGGTCATTACAAATTACGCATGATATTCAAAGATGATTATCCTAGTAGCCCGCCGAAGTGCAAATTCGAACCGCCTCTCTTTCACCCGAATGTTTATCCATCGGGAACCGTTTGCTTATCTTTGTTGGACGAAGAAAAAGACTGGAGACCCGCCATTACCATTAAACAGATTCTATTGGGCATTCAAGATCTACTAAATGAACCAAATGTTAAAGATCCTGCCCAGGCTGAAGCATACACAATTTACTGGTAAGTAGGTTGTTTTCTCTAAATGTAAGCATAATTAGGACATAAGGGGAGGAGGACTAAGTTGTAAAATTTCGATAACAGAAAGACGATGGGAACTAATTTGATCAAAAACTTCTGCAGATGGGTCAATTAGAATATGCAACTTGGTTCGTAATGCGCCCATTCGCGATGTTCAACAATAATGAAAAATAAGAGTTTGTCACAGTTTGAAGGCTTGTAATTATTGACGAATGAACTTCAAGATGGGATAAACTCTTCACTATTGATCCTAAAATTTACACGTATATATTCTTTACAGTCAAAATCGAATGGAATACGAAAAGCGCGTTCGGGCTCAGGCTAGAGCTATGAGACAGCAGGAGCTGTAAATTATTCACGTCTGTATCTTCGTATGTAATCAGTGCAACACCACAGCGTGGAAGATAAAGAATAATACGAACAGAAAATATCCAATTGCATACTATTTCGTGGATCATTCAAACTCTACTTGTTTATGTCTGAACTCTTCTTTTTTAGAATATAAGATAATTAAATGTTAGTTTTAATTTTTTAAAATAAAAACCGCTCTATGTACAAAAACAATTGTTTTATTTTAAACCTTTTTATTTCCGCAGCCGACCTTTCTTACATCCGAACATTATCTCTACGTCTAACTTCTAAACAAAAAAGATACATATTGCAAAGGTCGGGTAAAGTATATGCAGGAGTGTCTTTGAATACTCGCAACTGCGGAAAAAATTTCACAGATACACGCGTCGACTCACTTGTTACAATACTTTTTCACGTGTGTTTATAGTAATTGTGAACGACAAATTGAATAAGTATTATACAAATAAATAGTCATTTTAGCAACCAGTATCCTTATAGCTCCCAAAACAACCGTCCTAAATGCTAAATAAAACTTCGGTATGGTTACCAGTCTATAAGAATTTTATTAATTTCAATTTTAATCTTGCTTTTTACATCGGTACATAGAAGTAAATAATGCTACTACGAGTGTTTGTTAAATAATACGATACAATAATAACATCGGTGGCAGTATGTTAATAATAATAATACAAAAGAACATATCAACAAAAACTATATAATTGTAAAAAGAAAATGTTATACAAGTATAAGTATGTATTTTTCTGTTGTTAAAGCATATTATATTTATTACATAATAGTTATATAAACGATATCTTTTCGAAAATTGAGAAATATATATAATTGTGCGTTTGATAACAACAAACATAAACGCTGTCATAAATTATGAGCGGTGTAGAAGGATCTTATTATCGGAAATTATTACCAAATTCACTTAGTTGATCATCTTGTTGGTAAAATTATGTCGAGACGAAAATGTACGGTAGGGATTAAATGGTTCAAACCTCACTATTGACGACGATCTTTTGCAATCAGTTTGTTCTAAACCCAATAAATACTACACCTTTAAATCTTTATTACATAAATACGGGATATTTACCAAGTTTCATTTTTTTGTGACATCATTCAAGAAATATATAGACTATGCCAACGCGAAAACCAAGAAATATGGATAAACTATTTTCGAAGATTTTTAATCTTGGTACATTACCTACTGAAACCCGAAGTAAAGGGAACAGTAATACCCTTGATCCGTTCTTAGTCGACCAAGTAATGACGTAGTTTATAGCGGTTTATTATTCATTTCGTTTGGCTTCCTCGTTAGGATACTTACATAGATGCATGATACGTAAAATAATGGAAATAAAAACAACATTAAAGCTTTTAAAAATCAATACCTATTTCCTATAGTTGTTTCGGACTTCTATAACAACTGGACTCGCTGAAGAATATCTTCGATCAGTTTCGTAATACCTATTGCTATGAGGGTCTCCAACGTATCTACTCTTGGTCACCGATTTTTTTTCCGTAGACTCGATAGTTTGTAAACCGCGGCCATCTTTGCTTGGGATCGTCTTCTTACTGAAGCTTTGAACGGTATTGGTAACGCTAGGTCTTAGAGGATCGTCGTTTCGTGAAGTCGTATGGTAGGTTTCAGAATAGTCGTTACTAGAATTGGATCCACGTCTTATGATATTCCTAGAAGCGCTTGTTGGACTTATGCTATCGCGTAATCTCGTTGGGGGTTCGTAGATGTCGGTATTGTAATTCCTTTTGTAATTGTTCGATTTCCATGCATCATCTTCGTTTTCATGGACCGTCCTAAAGAATTCCGGCGTTTTATCGCGTATGCCTTTCATCAAAGGCCTTTTATTTTCGTTATTCGTCTCACTGTAACCGTTTCTGACGAAACGGCTAGTGTTGTTGGCGTTGTAATTCTCTTCGTAGGTCTCTGCTAGGTTTTGTGTGCTCCTATTGATGCTAGAGATCAAAGCTGGACTCTTCAAACCAGTTGGTTCTTCAACCAGACGATTTAACTGCGGATTGCTTTTATGCATGGTTCTCCTATTCGGGATATCTCCAGCGTGGACGTTGAAGCTTTGGCTTCGCGCTAAGTTCGACTTGTAGGTTCTAGCTGGTTTGGCAGGACCGCCATTCACTATTGGTCGAGGTGGTGGTGAAACAGTATTGATTATCGACACGTTTATGGTACTATTCGACTTGTTTTCTAACCTAGATGGCACTTCGTTCTTCGTAGAATGTCTCGGAAGCGTTTGAGAGAATCTGCTATCGCCGTTGGTCGTCGATCTCGACACTAGACGACCTGTCGATTTACTGAAACGTCCTAGCGTGCTTTGAGACCTATAGAACAATAAAGAGAAATACGTAGGAGTTAGATTTGGAGCGGTTATAATTTTTATTTATTAAACGGCGAAACTCGATACGTCTCTTTCAAAAGATTACGTCAGAATGTACACCCAATATTCGAATAAATTTTCATATTGTCATTCTCGATCTTTTAATGTGCGGGCATTGTAAAAAGAGGACAGGTGCTTAGTAATGTATACGTATCTAATTTTGGAGCGAACTTGAAAGTTATTCGAAGCCGTATTTGGCGATATAAGGTTACCTGTTGGAAAGATTTTGTCCGATATCATCGTTGTTATAAGTTGCGTGGCGTTTTTATGGCCTCGGCTTTTTTTAAGTAAATAAGGAAACGTCGCCTTGATTTGAATGATTAATATTATTCCTTAGAAATGTTGAAAGAAATGGAAAAGAAATTGATGATTTTATTTGTAGAGTTGTTATTTAACGTTAACATAACTTTAACGTGTATTTTCATTAATTTAAACTTATGCTTGATCCATTCTTATTGATCCGGGAAATTTTCGGTAACTAACGGAAGGTACTTGTTTTTTGTGACTGACAGATAATTAATAAGAGTTAAACATCGCACATGAGATGTTTATTGCTGAGACGACGATATTTCATTTTTGCCACAAAGGTAATCTCACGGTTACGTCGAGCGGGATTTTTCCGTAGTTTGCAACCTTTATATAGCCGATTATTGAATAATTTTTTCAATATATTTTTTTTGCGGATTTTACAATCTGCTACAATAAATCCCTCGATTTAAGAACCCTCTGTGTACAGTTTCAGAATTAATCGAATAAGTATAGGCATGATATTATCTCCAAAAAAACATAGGAAATACTGAGGAACGTTGACATGACTTAAAAGATTCAAAAACGTAACCATATACCTGAACATATGAATATGTTGTGCTTGAAGGTTTTTTTATCTAAACTACTCAAGGAACGAATTATTTTCCACCTACGCGCTAGGTGGACACGCTGTATATAGACTTGAAGTATTGGAAATTAGATTCACTGGATTTACTAGTGAAATAATCTTGCGTGAATCACAATCCATCTATCTGTAACAAGGTTCTCAACATTCCGGTTCTAGCCTCCAAACCAAATACGTGAAATTCGAAAGTATTATGGGTGTTACGCACGTCAAAGTTAACATTGAAAAAACAGCTTACCTGTTCTCTTCCTCGCGACCTGGCGGTTTCCTGGAGCTACGTGCAGGTCTGACGCCGTCGTATTTATTCTCTCTACCGTAGATACTTCCACCGAATGGATCTTCTCCCAGGTAATACCTATGGACCGGACTAGAAGCTCTCCGTCTAGCATCCATAACGTCGTGATGATTGTTTATATTATTGTCGATGACGTGCCCTTTCTGGTAAGAAGGCGAAGGCGATCTTTTAGCCCTCTGCCTGGCTTTCCTCTCTGCACTAGCGGACCTGATTTTCCCGACGAGTTTCCGAATTGACTGGCCTGCCGAGCGGAATGCAGATCGAGAATAGTGTTTAGGAATGTTTGGTTATGCGAAATATGCTAATTTTATGGTTTATAGCGTTTCTTTTTTTTCGCCAGTAGTTCTTTTGGTTCGCGTTTCAAATACGCGTCTTGTATATCTATGTGTGTTATGTATACATGTTATTTGGCCGTTGGGAATGGCATGGTTTGACCTTGGATATTGTTGATCTTGTGGAGACTTCGACATCTCTATCTAACGTTGTTCTATGATTGTTGGTTTTTTTTTTACATCTTCCGCGTTGAGGTGAGCGGTTAGTACATACGATCACATGTAAACACATATACATGGTGAACCGTTTAAAACGAGACAATTATATACTTGGAAAATGATATATAAAATAATGCCCAAAATAAGGAACGTGTATAGGGTAAAAAAAAAAACTATTCCACAGTCGGATACTTTTGATTAAAATTTCATAGTCTCGGTTCCTCTGCTTAACGCTTTGATACCTAAAATAAGCTTCTAAGTTTTTGCAAGTAAAAAATTAGAACTGTGTATGTACTGTGATTTCATTTTTCATGCAGGTTTGAAACGACGAAATTTAAACGGACCATAGTTAATTAACTGAAATTTACAATTACCAAAACAGAAAGAAAACGGGAGAAGATAATAACAAGAACGAAGATATGAAACACGCTGGAACGATATTAAATAATCAGAATAATTTGCGTTTTTAAAATTGAAATTTTAATGAAATTACCATTAACAATATTCTTCTTGTAATTCGTTTCGACTTACATTTTTACTCTTTCTTCTTCTCCTCCTCCTCGCCAAACACCTTTCACTTACACATTCAATACTTCATCCCGTTTCCAAAATGCATTATTTTTGAAAATATATAACTGTGTTACCCTCTTTGCAATACTGGACAAATGTTACTGGCCATTCTTCATCTAATGGCAACACAAGATTTAATGCCCAAAATCATATGTACAGTACTGTATATATGCATGTAAGTACATATCAGAACAACTTGGAGGTAAGTATGCATGAGGTGAGTCAAGCGATTGAAATTCAAACCTGTTTAACGCGTGTCTTTGAATACCTAAGTACGCAAATGAATATAAATTATATTTGGCTTATTGGTTTATACGTAACATCGAGTGTTTGCAGATGCATACATAAAATGGAATACTTGAATTTTGAAATACGGAGTTACAGGTGGCGATCGTTAAGCTGTGTTTGTAAAGGGTAGTGCGAAATTAGCGTAGGAATTAGCGTAAAACTACTAGAATATTTTGCACTAATTTGAGAACCGATATCATAACGTAACCTAAATTATTATTATTATTATTATTATTGGAGATATTGGTAGCAAACGTATCAGTTTCTACAATAATTACGCACAGACAAATCCAAAAACAAACATCGAAACTATCGAAGCAGCGCCTTGAGAATATAATATAAGCTAGACGTCCAGAGAGTAGTAAAGTAAAAGAGAAGGATCGAAATTGACTTTCTGTGAAGTCATCTGAATAGAAAGAAATTGAAAAAGGGTCTCTTTTCTCAGCAACAGTTTTTCTATTACTTAAAAGATTTTACGAGCAATCATCGTGAAAAAAATCGAAGGAATACGGGGAATTCTGTTGATGTAGGTATTGAAAACTATTAGTCAAGAATGGACAACGAAGAAGTGAACAGCTAAATCCAGGAAATTGGCCAAGCATTTATCGGTACTTACTCTTAAATTTTACTTACCGATAATATTTCCACTTTTATGCTTGACGGGTTCAACGGCAAACCTGGTCTTCTGATGCTTCTTCTCGACGGGCGGTTGAGGTGGACTCGGCGGGGAATAGTCAGGCGGTGGTTCCTCCAGCGGCTCATCTCTGCTATCTCTGGTTTCGTTCCTAGATGGCGTCCTGTAACCGCTATCATAGCGACTGTCCTGTGAGATTCTTTGTCGCCTTTCAATAACCTTCTTTCTCTGTGGAGGCGTCGGAGACGTTTCCCTTATGGGAGACACCCGAAGCTCGTGATGGACGGGTGAGGTCCTATAGTCTGGGATGGGAGATCTTTGATAGTCGCGAGAACCTAGTGGAGATGTTCTTTGCTCTCTAACTGGTGAGTATGTCTTGTCGGTGGTGTAGATTTCTTTTCTCCGTTCAGACCAATCGGAAATTCCTGGATATGCAAATGAAGACCAAGAAATTAGAAATAATTAGAGAACCTCTCGAGATTATTACCTTGGAAATAATTCCTATCTCTCTCGGGTGGTTCTTGTCCACTAGGCGATCTATCATGGCTTCCATGATAAGATTGCTGCATTGGTGATGCATCTTGCGTTCTTGACGGCTGAGATTTGATCGTGACATTAAAGTAGCTAGTCTTGGGAGGGTGCTGTTGTTCTTCTTCTTCTTCGACTAATGAATCTCTCGAAGATCGGGATTCGCTGCCAAAATGATTTTCTAACCATTTAGAGGTCTCTACTTTCCTTGTTTCTTCTTCCTGATCAAAATCTAACGGTTTTTTCGTTAAAGCATCTTTTCGATCCATCGGGGAGGTTGTAGGAAGCATGTCTGGAATTAAGGGAAGAATTGTTTGAATTTTCGTTTTTTTTTTTTTTCACCAGAATTTAGGACATTTATTATTTATATTTATTATATATATTTATATTTATTATATATTCCCGACGACTTAGCAAATGCTCACAGTCCAATAGTCCAATAAAGGTAATTTGTTTGTATACCGCTATTTATCTAATTCTGCATTTACTGCAAATCTAAATTCGCACATTAACCTCAACTGGTGAAACAGACAAGATCAACATTTGATAAGAAGTTGTTTAGGCGATTTGAAAATTTACATCCTAATTAAGTGATATTATAAAAATTAATATTCAACAATTATTACTTCTTCGTCCAATCAAAAAACAAATATAAGAGATGTAGTAGAAAGTTGCTCAAAGAACTTGCTCGATGAACAATAGAAGAAATTACAAATATTTCTCCTAAGGTTAAGTGATTTCTATTAGGAGATGATGTTTATCGATATTCGATGATTGCATCAAAGAAATAGAAAGTTGTTTTTTGAGTATGTAGTGTGCAAGATTACGTTAGAGCATCGAAATCTTTCGAATTTCAACGCAATCTTTTGGGAGCTATGTAAAGGCAAGGAAATGCTGGTCTTTGGATAAAATGGATCAATCTCTTCGCAAGGAAAAGGTGAAATATCCATTTCCAGCCTCCAAGCGTGTTTAGATCAAACAATCCTCGTAATTCCTAGCGACAATAATTTAAACCATGCAAGTAGAAAAATTACGATGTATTTCTCTCTTGCCTTTTATCATAACATCTTCGATATCTAACATGTACAATGTACACGATTTCATCTCTGATATACCACGGTACAACCTTTAGGTACGCATTCACTTACGTAATGACAAGATATTATTAGATACCATAACGTTACGTAACGTACTAACATTTTGTAACTCTCACTTGCAACTTACGAAGATTACTCGTGGGTTAAGTAACGCGTGTCTAATCCAATACTCTTCTCCTTTGTATAAATGACGGAAAAACGAAAAGAGACTGTCTTTAATAAGTCATTGCCTCGTGAACTTTCTCATCTGCTCACCTTTGTCTGTTCTGAAGGAACTTGTTGCTGTCTCTCACTATACATATCGTGTTTATTACAGCAGGCAAGAGGTATTGGGTTTAAGTTTGGTAAAGTTATTAAATGTATTAAAAAACCCAAAAAATGGTCGTTGAAAATCACAAAAAAAAACATAAAAAAAAGGAGGATGTCAAAAGTATTGGCCATCCTCTTTCGGGTGCGAAATTCGATATTCGAATATTTGCCTCGCATTGCGTTCTCTTAGTCTCACTATGTGGTTCAACAGATCCTAACTAGGCACGAAGGGGAAAAATCTGATTGACTTAGCTGAACTATCACACGAAAGATATTTCTCACGAATCAAAATATATAAATAGGTAACCTAATGTAAAACCGACAAACCTAGACATACCTCTGTACCTATGAAGCTGTTTTGCATTATTTGTCCTTCGTTTGATCCTAGCAGATAATGAATCCCAGTCTGGTTCATCAATGCCATCCCCACGTCTTTCAAATTCGGTGGTTTCACCTTTGTACCTCATCTCCCCTCCAATTTTCACACCGTCCGCTATGTATTCGACTTCTTCTTGATCTTTGGACTTGTAATACCTGTAAAGTTAAAAGGAATTATATTATTTTCTGTTAAATCCCCAATTCATAGATTTGAGTATGCGTTAACACAAAAATATCTTAGTCAGTCATATGTAAAATATTACCTTGAGAATCTTAAGAAATGTAAAACGATGCTTTTTGCTACTCTAAGCTTAACTTTAACAATTTCTCAACGATATCTACTGACCTTTGCGAACTTTCCAAGTGTAAGTCCCGTTCTGGAGCTTCTTCCGGTAACTCCTCGTCCTTGATTTCCTCGTGTTCGGTAGTTCTTTCCGTTTCCGTAACAATTCGACCGTCCGGTCGAACCGAACTCGATTCTCTGGTTTCTTCAGTGTCTATGACCTTGTTCGAGCGAGTAGTTTCTTTGACAACTTTTGGTCCGGTGGAGACTAGCGCTTTATTTTGATGGTCTTTCGTCTTCAGTACGCCTCTAAGGTCTTTCTGGCCACTTTTGACCGCTTCTAAAAAGTCCTGCGAACAAGAAGAAAAAGAGAATGAGAAAGTCTTTCATTTATCAAGTGTCTTGAGAATTGAAGTGTTCGATCAAAAATATTGTTATTCGGTGCTCCTTTGTTTAATTTCCCATTTCAGATGCGAAAGAAAGGAGCTTGTTAATTTTTTTTTGGTTCTGCATTAGCCTATACGTCTTTATACTTTTACTGGCTTTATGTTTACACAGTGTACAGGTAACAAGTGCATTCAATAAATGTGAAGACCGGTTTAGATCGCATTGAGCAATCTTTAAAGAGTTATTAGATAAGAACAATGGATAATTACAGTAGGTTGATATTGTTATTAAATCAATAAAATAATAAAGTGGTAACCATAAAGCTCTAAGGATTTCTTACACAAAGAAAATGTATTAATCTGTCACAATTAAACGAAATTTAAGTTTTCACTGATATTCCTGGCATTTCTTTGGACCTCAACACGCAAACAAGATTAATTCTGCTATTTCACGCGATCTGATCGATCGAATGCTATCGTCAAATTTAATTCCGAATTCTCTAATTCCAAGAGAAACGATGAGAAAACGACTACCACGTCTTAATTGACTGATTTATCGGATTCTTGTAGATTAAACGATGCCTGCCTTCACGCTATAAATCCAGAGTAATGAATAGTATGATTAATTGTTTCAGTTGATTTTAACCGCTTGTTGTCAGGCATAATCGATAACTTTTGAATAACTAGGACTAATGAAGGAGATTTAATCGAAAACATAGCTTTCGCTCAAATTGGGTGTTTGATAAAACGATTAGACTTGATGAATTGGGTAGTCGCGATAATGGAGTAGCGCAATGATTATTATGTTATATGTAGAAAGGTATTCTAGTTGAAAAGAAAGTGTTTTCTTTTTCCTTTAAAAAGTGATAGATTGGTTCTTCAATTAAATAAAGATCGGTCATAATGAACAATAAGATATGTTATATAACTTCCAATAATTGTTGTGGTAACTTTTATTTTATCTCATTGAGGAAACATCCTTCTAGCTCTCATTAACTAATCGTGGATGGGGGTAAACAATGCGCACATCACAGCTGCTTCCAACGAGGACTTTATGAGAACAAATAAGCCTCAAAAATGCTTTTTCTTTGTTCGAGCCTGTGTGCGTGAAGTGTACACGATGGTTGGTTGTCGTATATTTAAGTTTCCTATTAAATTCATACGACTGCTTAAAACTAGCTGCACCCGAGCACTGCGAGGAAGAACCTGTTCTTCTCTCTATAAAAATAACACTGCAAAGAATATCTACCAATTTATTAAATCACAGTTACAAAAATTAGAAATGCATTTCTTGTTATATTTCATACCAGTTTTAAAATAACGCAGTTACTTCACGTCATTTAGCTCGTAAGACTTAACAAGCGACAATTCCTCACTACCAAGCTCAGGTCAATAATGTCTTTATTGACCTTAAAAAGAGAAACGCCAACAATATGTCCATCTGTTTATAGTATCTGGTGCCATACTTCTCTATTATAACACTTAGAAATGGGAACTAATTAACACTGTTCATTGTAACGACTATAAGAAGATACGTAGTATCTCGACAAGATGTATGTAAGTATATAATTAGGAAGCAGAACGAATAACTGCTATACGAGCCCATCTAGTTCTGTTTCGTTTGTTCAGACAACTTCATTTGTTAAGCAAATAATTTAAGATGCATGGCGATAACACGCTTCAGACGTAATTATTCTATTTTGTAAAGTACTTCAATTGAAGGAAACGATAAAAGGAGAAAACCGTTTTCGAACCGACAAATTTACGTGCAAACACGGCCGAATATCAATTTTTTTCTTTAACGAGGAACCACCAGTTCGAGATAATTACGGACGATACATCCTTCATGAAAAATTGAGTATGAAAAAGCTATCGGCGAGATGGATACCGCGTCCGTTGACGACTGATCGATAACGGAAGTGCGAAATAACTTCAAAGCAATGTTTGGACATGTTTAAACGCAAAATGGATCTTTCGCGGGAAATGTGCAGCAAAGAAAAATCGTGGCGTCGATTTTTTGGGATTCATAAGGCATAGTCTTACTTGATTATTGGGAGGAGGGAAGAATAATCACGGGATAGTACTATGCTGATTTATCGGATCGATTTCTATCATCGTGATAACGTCCAGATTCGCTCATCCACAATTGCGATAGTAAAGCTAGTTTAGATACGATACGAAATGGCGCCGCATCCACCATACAGAGTTAATAAACTTATTACTGAAAGACACAAGTATTTAACATGCATTCCTCGTATATTTGTCCTTTTTCGAATCCTACTAATGCACGAATTTACCAAAAAACAACTTTTTTCTATACCCGAAGAATCGAAAGATATTTACGGCAACTTTCCGTCCACATCCGAATAAAATCTATCTAAACTGGAAAAGGTACGTACGAATAGTGAAATGTTTTCAATTGTAAAAATATAAATACCATATTGTATCTTTTAAGATATTAATCTACCTATTTAGTTTATATATTCATGCTTACTGAAGCATGTCCGTTGTCTATAGGTACATACAGCAGCTAATGCAGTCGTTTATGTTGCTCATGCAGCAGCGAGCAGAATTCAGAGACAGATCATGAATAATAGCGAATAATTAATATCTTGAGATTATGTAATCTGTCAGGAAATGAGCGTTTTCAATGTGCTACTATATTAACATGTGTACAGTGTGCTTCCTATGAAATGTGCCACAAACGTACGTTTCGATCGATGCAATGCTGGTTCTTATCAAATTTAATATTAGTGTAGAGGAAAAAGTGTTACTTTCATCTAAGGCAACACTCGGTAAGATCTGTATATTGAATTTCGTGATTTACCATAGTGAAATTTTGGACAGCTAAATTTAGATTTCATTGATGATGAACATTCATAATGGCCAAACTGTGAACATTAGCGATAACATCGCGGAAGTTCATCACATGGTACTAGCCGACGATAGCATCAAAGGCTGTGGGCATCTCCGAAAAACGTGCTTTATTGAGTGAGATTTCTCCATAAACAAGCTAACCGCGCTCTGGGCACCATGCTGACTTATTGAGGACTAATAATAACGCATTCCAATGAACATTTCTTTCTATTTCGTAGGAGTTTCCCTTGGAAGACAGAGATTTTCATCGAGTCAGGAGACCATCACATTTTTTTGATATTGAGTTGATTAAATACAATAAAACCGTCTTTTCCACAATCACCGAATAATCAAATATAATCACTTAGCCATATTCAAACACAAAAACACCTCTTCATAGCTCTTTCTTCTCCCAGTGTTCGCACTTTAGAAATCGCAGCAATCATATCCAAAAGACTAAGCTTGGATTACTTAAATTAACCCGTACTTATAGGTTACAACACGCCATAGTAATTGCAGATATCCTCCTTAAGATTTAACATTTCACAGTATACTTCATGCACGCACTACCTTGACGATGATATCGTCCATCGGAATCGGATTGCCTCACAGCCAAATGGTAAAAGAACTCTGCCCACTGCATATATATATATATATACGCCATGAAACCGGGTCACGAATGCATCTTACCTAAGGTACGGTAGAATTTTTTCGCGGTGATTTCAACGCCGGATCAGCAACGAAACTCTTTTAACAAGAGGAAATTTGTTAGGTTGTATGTATATAGTTCCAAATTGCTTTTGGCTGGAAAGGCATGTAACTATATTTAGAATTATGTATTTTTCTTAAATTATTTTTTTCTCTCAACTCACCGTCAAATATTACGTTCATAGTTTCTTGGGAACAAAATATTTATCAATAAACGTACTTTTCCAAACCGTTATTTCATTGTTAGTTTTTTTTTTCGCTTGAATAAATTTTCTCGATTACACCTGGCTTAGTTGTAATCTTCCTTTGACAAGTTTATACCATCACTACATCATGTCTATTTTTTACAATCGATAATTATTCAAATCTAGTGACATTTTCTTAGTATTCACGAATTAAAAGTGAAGGTAACTTCGTTTGTTTAGCGAGCGTTCGAGGTGAGGTGTTTTTTAATTTGGCGTGACGAATTTAACAGTCAAGCGTATAGTAAATACTAAGACAACGTTTACAACCAAAACTAATAGATTGTACATATCTACATACCTATAATCCGTTATGTACAGAATAACGCAATTTTGTTCATAAATAATTTTCAAAGAGACTCAGTTAAGGGAACAGGTTTTTATTAGTAACTATAATGGTGTCAATGACAAGTGACGTGAGTGAAAATAAATAATAGTTTTGGTAGTGTTCGAATTGATTTGAAAGAAACTGTAGATTTAAAAAAAAAATATTTGTAAATTCAAGACGATAAAATTTAAAAAACCTCCGTTGGAAAATCCAAACATTATCTTTCTGCATTATACCTTGAGACCTTGCTTTTTTTCTGTAACCTATAACAGTAACGTAACGTTTCCTCGTCTGCATGCAGAGAAATATATACAGCGCGATTTTTTAGCTGTAAGGCGAGAAAATAGTTTTAGCATTCTTTTGACCCGGTAGACAACAGAAAACCCACTATTTGGACTATTTGGCTCCGGTATGCTGTTATCTATGATTCATATCGACAGTTATAAATTGACACCAAAAATCATTCGGATTACGCTTTAATATCACCTGTGGTGGAGATAGCTTCTTTCTTTTTTCTTTCATTGCGACGTCCACAGCCTCACCAATGTCAGCCATTTACAATCTATGATCGAACCCACTCTCAAAGATTTCAAGTTTTCGAGAACATGCCCGTCGGTACCAACCGCGAGGCTGGTAGTCTTGAGGAGCAAAATTAATTCACCTAGCTCGCGAAACTCCCCTACTTTAAACGAATTGTGGGTGGTAATGTTGGTAATCGTATATCTCAAGATACTAACTCTGTAAAATTTCATTTGTCTATTTGTAATTAAAAATACTAACGTAGCTACCAATTATCTTAAAGATTACCAACAGTACATATTTATTGTACGCGCCTGGTATTCGACAGCAACACCAATGCAGGCATCTGTAAATTATGGAGTAACAATTAATTAATTTTCCGAATCTAATTTACATATTTAATCTGTGTAAGTGTGACTCAAACACGACTCTTGCCATCCAGCCGACATTCGTAATACGCTTGCAGCAATGAAAGTTTTCGATGACCCGGTGGCTACGTTATTTAATTTGCTTCCTTGAAGTGTGAGAGGTCGTTGTAATCTTCTCTTTTCGATGTGCACGTGCGGTGTTCCTCTTACAATAACGATAAACGTTTATGCATGAAATAAAACCCGCATATCTTCTTTTATGCGTTGCAGGACCGCCTCGATTGCAAACATTTACGTTTAACGGGAGTAAAAACGTGCGGCAAGTGCTATGTATAATCGCGAAAACGAGCTCAAACATTTTTAAGTTTAGATTTCAAAATCGTTAATAGCCGTTACCGAAATTTCGGTGAAAGTAACCCGGGTTTTTTTTTATGTAATAAATACCTTTTTTGGATAACGGAAATCGTTCAGATGCAATATGCAGACATACCTGCGGTTTGTTGCAGGTATTACGTGTTCGCGTTAAAACGAGAAATAGCACCTGTTTTTGGAATGCAAAGGATATATTATCGCGCGGTTAAGGTAAAGAATTCATGGATAACTGGAACCAAATAAATCTTCTAATTATTTACAAGAAACATGCAAAAATAATGTATTTATTGCGGAAAATCATTTGAAAGAATTCAACGTTTTCAATTATAAACAAGTACCATTTGAATGTTTTATTTCTGGGTAGATGTCAAGAAAATTTCTGCTAATTATAAACATAACAATTAACAACAGGACTGCTTCATTCCCTTTCAAACAGGTACGGTAAGTTAAAAAAGGTATTGGTGGACGTGGTCCTGGTAGTTAGAGGAATAGCATTATTGTTCCTCTTCCAAACTCGTTTGAATGGTTTGAGACCCATATCGATGTTACTATTTACTTCGTTCTAAATTGATTGAAAGAATTGTTGTCAAACAAATTCGTCGTTACTTAGATATGGTACCCGTGCTGCCATTTCAACAACCTTGTTTTTGTTCCGGATATAGTTGTGCCATCGCATTAGCAGATGCTACCGATGAAATATTTCATGCTGATGATAATAATTTAGTTGCTGTGTTGATTCCGCTCGATTACTCAACAGTTTTTGATGGACTTAATTAAACACTTCTCCTATATATGTAACGGAATATTAGTTCAACAGAAAATGCTATTATTTAAATAATCGAAAAATTTGCACCATTTATAAGAACGCTACCTAGTTAAAATCTTAAGTAGGAATAGAGCACTCCACAATAAACCCTTTCTAATTCAGGAAAATCTATTACTTGTCCGTGATTTGGGATGCTGAAACTTACGTCGTTTTACCATTATGTATTCTGAAAGATGTTGATTTCAGCTAATTCTTCCATATGATTCGTTACTAATAAATTCAACATTAATTTTTTTGTTCTATCTTCAATTAAACTTCTTGTAAATTCATAATAATACCACAAAAAAAAGATGATCCTAAGCCAGTACTTACCTTAAGAGGATACCTTCGTATCCTCTCTTAAATTTTCCAATATTCTCTCGCAATATAAAATCAATTACCCATATTTTTTTTCTCACACTTAACACTTACGGGGTCATACTTTCGTATATTCACACTTATGCACTATAAATCTTTAAATGCTAAAAGCACACGCTTTGACCTTTCAATAAACGAATACACCTAACAATCGATTCGAAACAATCAGACACGAATTCATAGATTCTCCAGTCGTACACCGACTTCACCTATGCACAAATTACATTCACCGTATAACGTCTGTAACCTTACACGAACGACGCCCGGTCCAAGATTAAAACGTTGAGCACGTGAAAAACCGAGCGGCGAGAGCGAACTATAGCACGCGATGAACGGATCTGCACTGGTGCCCGTTTCGCCGGCAATAACCTTCTAAAACAGCGCCGAAATATTAACAGAAGCTATGGAATATACCGCGGAAGCTCTTTGATATTTTAGAGCTTACACTGCATGAATTTCATTCTAATGCAAGAGAAGATATATTATCTTATTATCTGATTACGGACAGCAAGAACATAGAAATTACGGCAATCTTCACCAATTTGAATTCGTGCAGTTGCAATACACCGATCTCGCACACTGAAAATGCAATATTCTTCGCTTAAAATAAGTAAAATTTACGCCAAGCAACTACTATCTCAGTTTAATGACACTACGGTGAATCTTGAGAATGTAGCAGGCAACATTCCTTTAGAAAAAAAGGTAAAGATTAAAAAAATACTGGTTGTTTTCGTATGCAAAGGAAAATAGGCAGGTATCAGCTCCAAGAAGTATTTTTAGATATTACAAATTAGCGATTACGTTACATATATATAAAAAAAAAATAATGTATGTGTGAAGTGGCGCAGTAATGAGGTATAATTAAATCCTTCCATTCAATTTCGATCGCTCGTTTGAACAGAAACGGGAAATTAACGTTTAAAAGGGAGACAGTTACCTAGCTTACAAGAAAACGCATAATAATTATTAATATATAATATATATAATTACGCAATAATGAATTAATTGCACGACAATTAATTCATTAGTTCTTTAATTACAATTAATTCATTAATTCTGAGAAAGCTCAGCTCAACAATGCTGGTGTCAAGAAGAAAGACAATGTGAGATGAGAAGCATCTAACCAAGACTGCGATAATCTTCCTGAACAACGTGCTGATCACACTGAACTCAGTTGATCGGCTTTGGATGGAACTGGATGTATAATGGATCAATTAAAGGCCCAAAACGTTTAAACGCCCACCCTTCTCATTGCCCATAATCACGAGATATCTCCCATGAACATACTTCTTTTATTCGATAAAATATGCTTTTAAACGTTTTCAACGAATAAAGTTTAAGAACTTCAGTTTTATGGTGTACAAGTCAAGTTAACCGAAACATACCAAATCAGAGAAAAGAATTATCGAATCGTAGAGATACCGATGAAATATGTGAACAAACCAACCGCGTTAATATTCTGTTTTCGTATACAGAACTATGCTCAAGCATTTCGTTTGTAGCATGTACATACGCCAGGATGAATGCGTTTCGTGCCATTCGTGATGTACAAGAGTTAAGGCGTGACAGGCATTTAATATGTTCGCTTCTGTGATTTTTATTACGTGGGGTTTGTTACGAAGTAAGAGGGGACAAGAATAATCCTGTTTGTCTGTATACTTGTTGGAATAATTTAATTAACCACAATTTATCCATTGGTAAGCCAAAGAAGCCTTCTATTCTAACAATTTTAATTAACGAAATAAAGTAAAGAAAGAAGTACACTCTCATAATGATGTATACGCGACGCAAAACCTGAAACATTTCATAGACGCCTACGTCTTGACCTAATACAACTAACTACACATACTATAAATACACTAAAACCAGTTATACATTAATGGCGAGGCATCATTCACTGGAATACAGTACCATAAAGATAGAATTAATTCTTATGGAAACGTTAAAAAAAAAACAATTTTTCAATTCTTCTCCCGCACATGGTACGAGATGCAAATTAGTCTGAATGTCCTTGCTGGGCGTCTTTTATCTCTTTCGCTTATCTAAGTGACTCATCTTCTCACAAAAAGCAGGATGTAGAAATGCACAATTTGTTTTCACAGATTGTAATTGACTTTAATGAGTAAATTAAGTTGATGTTCGGATAATGATTTTCAATCTTGATCTTCGTTAAGAACGACTCATTTCAATTAGAGATTTCGCTAAAATATTTTTATATTAGCGCCTAAGACCTATTTCTATTATTTTATGGTACTCTATCGCGCGGTACTGTAATAGCAATATAGGTTCTTAGTTATCACTCTGTATAAGACGTTAGCTAGCCCATGCTCTGTATGTACGTATATAAAACATACATGTACCTAGTAAAGTATGTGTCTGGAATTTTTTAGATCAAGGTGACAAAATCTGCAAGCGTTCAAAGAACGTAACTTTCTAATACAACATACAGTAACAAATGTTTTTCAATATATATCGCGTGTTGTGCGCCCTGCAGGCTTTATAAGGCATTATCGACTATCTTAACGGTAGATTAAATGTCTTGTTTCTATTGCTTCTAACACACCATCAAGTAAGCTAATGTCGCTAATTGGTTTAGTTACATGTGCGCATGGAATTACGCCAATTGGAGTGAATGTTTTGCAGGTATTAAGTCTTACGTAACAAAATCTTTGTTTAAGTTTAATCCGACTTCTTTTTTCTTTGAATAATTTATTTAACTGTAATTTATTCAGCAGCATTTCTTAGTATTTCTTAGATTTAGATATTGGTATGAATGGTGCAAAACAGGTATGGTTTCACTCGGCTTTGACTACCGGTGTCTAAAGAAATTTTGATTTCGTTAATTAAATTTATTTCCATCGACAAAATCAAAGAAACGTGTCAATTTTCAGTAATGACCAATGGAAGCTCTATATAGTCAAAAGGAGACTAAAACCACCCAAAAAAGTGCTTCAAGGGAATCCAACGTAGCAGGATTAATCAACAAGAACCTGAAGCATCTATAAGAAAGGGAAGACGAATTGAACGAAGAGTTTTAAAAACAACATACGAGTACACAAAGAAGCTACGAACTAAACTAACAGCTAAAACTAGTTTCTCAGCATCTATTGTGGGTGGATAACTGAAAATAATAAATGAAATTATTCAAACCTCTATATTTCATTGTAACGTCTCAATACATAGAATAGATGAAATACATAGAAAAGATATTTTACTACCTCTACTCTCTGAAATACATCATACCTGGGATAATCTTGAAATACAACCTTTATGTACGTTCAACTATTCATCTATTCAAAATGCATATCGTAACTCGCTATGCAACATTGGGCGCCAATATTTATTATGCATTCACCCACGTAAATAAGCGTACCTTCACCTGTCTTCATTTCAGATACCACTACGGCATCGTACCTAAGCGGTAGTACCAATTTCTTTCGCCTTACGTGTTGAGCTTAAGCGTTTGAATCTCAATTGTGGGTAGGTTTGGAACATTTTACCGCAGCTATAGGTCAAGAAAGACGTTGGGTTCGTCAGAAAACCGCGGCAATGCGGTTGAAAGTAAAAGTCACTTGTTTTAAAAAGGCGCCTTAGAACGAGCAATTACGGAATGGGTGAGACGCTTCAAAATCGTTTGGCGTTTGAATAATTAAACCGATGTAGTCCAAGTACCTGGTATATCATCTTTTTATGTTTGCGTTTGTTATTTGAACGTCGGCATTTGGACTTTGGAAATTTTAACTAGAATTACCGTAAAAGAAGACGCTTTCTGAAAGAAAAAAAACCATGATTTTTTTCTTACTTTTACTATGCTGATAATTGCATTTAGAATGTCTCCTATTTTAAATGTTACCCAAGATCTTGAATGTTCAAAGCATTAAAGATGTTGCCGTGCTTATTCAGCAAATGTTTTCTTTGGCACGTATATGGAATCTATAGATAAACATAAACAGAACAAGCTAGGTTTAAATTTAATTAAATACAAGCAAATAAGATTTTTAAAAATATCACGTGTACCATATATGAAAATTATTTGTATCGATCTGTTACATTACCGAAAGTCCATTTCGCAAGTGATTAATTATTATGACATTATAGTGTTACGCATGTTAATAACAAAAGCCTTTTAGAATTACCTTGGTCGAATGTTAGGTCCAATTCAACACGTTTCCGATCTTTTTGGTACATTTTGCATATCGCACTTGATCACATTTACGTTATATAAAACTAAGAGCGCGTCCAAGCAAAAATTGTTTATTCAAAAAATATGAGGTACCAAAACTATTACAAAGCAAGTCGATAACATTTACAGGTTTGTTTAATTTTGAAACTGGACGATTATCCTACGGAGTCATTTGTTTCAATAAAAATCCTTGTACAGACACAAACACACCTTAAATTTCAGTCCAACATCAATTTAATTTACATTACACCTTGCTTTATCTTCTTATAATAGTCTTACGTACTCCGCAAGAATTGTACGTTCAATTCTCTACATTCGAACTTGCCGGTGTACGCCGACCAATCACCGACCCGTTCTGTGCCTTTTCAGTCTTTAAGAGAGAGCCGCGGAATAACCGAGACCATCTGGTTTGACGGGTCACCTCTGCGGAACAGATAACCCCCTCTCAACTTCTTGAAGTTCGGTTTTCTGCAGACCTAAAGCACGCATCTAAGTCTACGTACATACGTTACGTACACTTGTTACTTTTGTTACTGACATTCTCCCACTTGAAAAGGCACCAGCTTGCAAGGGTCAAATTTATAAAACGCATGGTCGCCGAGAAGGACATCGGCTAACAACGCAAATTGATGGTAATTGGATTCGCGTTGTTATAGCGATAATACAGAGGCTGTTTGGCGCAGCTTTTTCTTTTTTTTATTGTTGAAGTTTGGAAGGGGATATATTTCTTTGAGGTATCGAAAATAAACCTGTACGTTGATGATAAAGGACGCGTAAATTTCAGTCATATATTTTGCTATAAAATTGGTCACAGCAATACTTTATTTAAATCCAACTATAATTTTTGTTATATTTTGAACCCTGTTGTGAATCTTCAATACTAATTGTTCTTACGTGACCTTTGCTTTCGAATCAAAGGCAATAAACGTAGCTCCAGTACGATAGTGCTGGGGCATTTTGCCGTTCGTCGCGACGTAAACAAGAATCCAATTCAAACATCTCAAATTGAAGCCAGTAACCCACATTCGTCATTTGCTAGCACGAGATTTCATATCATATAAGGAAAATACGGGACAGACCGCTTTTTTGGCCGAAGACTCGTGTCCATATGAAAGTAATTGCGCGATCTTTCTTTTCCGCGTATAAGCCCGAAGAAGAAGAAGTTTTATACATCGTAGCTTTCCTCTACACCATTCCTGCATTACGCATGTAATACTTTTAAAGAATTTATAGTCTATAGAAACGCATTCTGTCTGAATGTACAATGTGGCTGTGGATGAAAATTTATTATTTTCATAATTGGCTGTCGGGTAAACGTGAAGCTAAATGTAAGTAAAACATATATACCAAGAATAATACGCGATTTGGAATACAATAGGTGTATAGAAATAACAGATATAATTATGCATTGTATCAAGTTCAAGGTGAAAGAAGTCTTCCTCTAACAGTGGCATTAATATCAGAACTACTTCTATTTACAAAGAAATCTAGACGCTTTGTTTTAACTAACTTTTAAAACAAACTGCTTATGTAAGAACGCAACCATTCGAATTGTTCAAAAATCAATGCTATGAAAAAAAATTAACTACGTTAAATAAACGATGATAGGGAAGCTTCATTTTAGTAAAAATCTGTAGCTGTGTTTTAGAGTGTTAAGAATGATCAGAAAGCAATTTTTAGCGCAACAACATTGGAGATGTAACGGAGCAAATATATTCCACACAATTCTGGCCGATCAGATTTAACACTAACTCCTCATGCACGACGTTGAAAAGAAAACGTTACCAAAGTTGTAGGTGACGTAACTTCGTTACGCTGTACTGGATCTAAATATAAAGCGGGCAAGCTGCATATTAGTCTGGAATAACAATAAAGTGGTTGAATTAAACAATTACTGAAAGGATCCATTTTGTGCCGTCTGACTTGGATCTTCATTAGAGTTTAATTGGCTATGACGTAAGGTTTTATGTAAAATAGACGCATAGCAAAATCATCGAAACAGTACATTGCCGTTCAAAAAAGCGCATCGTTAATTTTTTTTCGGTAGTTTTTGCGGATGTTAGAACTGCGCTTAAACATAAAAAACATTGCCAAGGCACTGGAACGCGGCAATACTTCACTAACATTCTCATCTCGAAATCACATTTAACGTGATTTTATTATTCTTTGAGGAGTCTCAAGAATCATTGCTAGAGCCGGTTCTTTTTATGCTCTGTGAACGTAAACGAGTTACAATTCATCTTGCTGCATATGCAAACGACATCGTGATATTTGCAAGCAGCTACAATGAGGAGATAATCAGTAGGAATCTTCAAAATGTAGCGTACATCCTAACTGCTAATTAGCAGGAGCAGTCATCATTGCATATGGAACACAACAGCTAGATCCCATTTGCAGCGATTGGAATCTCTCCAGAATACAACGCTCAGAGTGATCGTGATCTGTGGTATGTGAGGAACGCCCTGATTAGAAAAGATATTGGCGTTCCCAGTTATGCTAAATAACCGTGGGAAGCATCCAAGAAAACGAGATGGGCCCAAGAATCTGGAAACGCGCTTATCGTCCACCGACGAAAACAAGGGTCATATACGATCTAGCGTCGCAAGGTTTATATCTTGGAACTAACGCTATATCCAACGGAATCTCTTATATTATTGATCATCGTTCAACGATCTTAGCGCTAGGGAGAAGCTGTCTACAAGATGACAAACACTTCAATCTAACTCCGGCAAGTGCAGTGGATGGATTTGATATTTGGCAACTAATAGTATTCGTATTAGTCATCGGCTCTGTCTTTGGCCAGAAGGTTGAATCTTAGTACTCAACAATTTATCTATGTGGTATTTTAATAAAATGAATTATTAGTTCGTTAGAGATACCGCGCACAAAGTAACCGTTGAGATTTAACTGTTACAAGCAACAAATCGTATCTAAACACTTTACATTCTTAGAGACAAAATTATCGTTCAACTAAACTGAAAACCTCCCTAACAATACCAAATTAACCGACTGAAAACGTAATTCAATGGTTTCCCAGCGCAGAATACCCGCTTAACTTTACACCTATCGGCTAAACGAAATTAATTAAACTCGGAGAAGATGAGGCAGCGATAGCTGGAGGCCACCGAATAAATTAGCTAACAGGGAAGAGCATACACCAATCGACCATCGTGGATCTCCGCTCTCGCAGACCTCAAATGCTTGGCAGGTTCTTTTTATCTGGTATTTTCAAACTGCGGCGTGTTCATTATGAAGCAAAAAGATCATCGTGATATATGTATGTAAAAATGCGTACACAAAGTAATGATCACCTAAGGTTATATTAGCTTCGCAATTGGAAAATGAATAAGATTGGTTTAGCAAGTCTTCATTTAAATGCCTTCTTTGTTATTATTATTATTTTTTTTTCGTTATGTAGTTAATGGTTTTGCGTTATCTACGAAAGCTTATTGTGGAAATATAAATAACTTTGATAACAAAATATATACCAACGTTTTCGTTTAATCCAGATATGCCTTAAAGTTTTTGTTATATCTACGCGGCGCATATTTTATAAAAAAACATGTGGGTTAATAGTAAGAAGGAATTCATAAAAGACGAAAATGATAGCTGGCTTAAGGCGAAATTACCATAATTGGCATCCTGTTCTTTTTTACATATTACATATGCGTGTTGTTATCATACTGCTACTGCTTTATTTAATTAAATCCTTGAAAAGTCTTTAGTAGCATAAAACGTATTTAATGGAGGATATTTTAGAATGATTATTGATGTATTTATGCTAGTAAAGAAGGTACAAGAGTCATTATTTTTTTATTGGAAGCTTATTTAGCTAATACATCAGATAAAGAAGTTTAAAGATCCCTCATCAATTAAAATAAGCAAGGAAAATTTGGTACAATTATTAGATTTCCTCAGTTTTCAAAGGTTTTTACAATTCAACGTGCTTGTACTTAACGGTCGTATTTTCAAAAACATGTTGGCAATTGTATAAATTCTTTCTTAAAACAAAAAATACTATTCTTATTTAGTGTTACGTCTAATACGTTTCAAGTAGGCAAACCAAACAACACTTCTTTTCATATAATTTATTTAGGTGTGCTTTCCATTGTTAAATATTTTTGATTAAAATTATTCACATGAATACAGATGACCCGAAACTTCGTGTACCTTCCATATTAACTACTGTGGAAATTTAAAGGATTCAATAAACAGACTTTTTTTAAGATGGTACAGGCAACCCAACAGACAACACTTCCACTGTACGATGTCAATATAGTTGCATAACCTAAACTTCCAGATGAATAGACTAGACATATTGATATTGGTATTACTTCCTTCGCTAAGTCTTTCCGTATCACTTTAGATTTGATTTTACTCTTACCTCGTCAGTGATATCGCCCATATGTTGCACTTCCTCAGTTTCTTTAACATCTTCGATTTCTTCGCGTGATATTACCCGTTTTTCTTTGACTTCTCGCACCAAACCCTCCGGATTTGGCACTACGACCCATTTGGCAGAGTCCGGCGTGTCCTTAGAACCGCCTTCTAATGCCAATCGCTCTCCATCTACGTCGTCTTCGCCTAGTTTTCGAAGCTGCGAAGTGAAATATTCAAAATGATTTTTAATATCTACTCCATGATAACATTTTGATCGATTCCGCGGGTGAATATGAAAACTTACTTCGGTCTGGTGATGTTCTTGGGTTTCTGTATCCTCTGTCGTGTTGGTGGTTACCATTGGACCCGAATCTTCCACGACTCTGCCATCCTCTAAGACCACTTGCCGTTTGACCCTGGTCTCGATCTGTTTGGTGTTGGTAACTTCTGTTTTTTTCTTGCTTACCCATTCTTCTGCGGGAGGAATGTGAAAAATCAATTAATAAAAAACAGTTATCGTAATTATCGTTGGCTCTAACATTATCTTTTGGATCTCTGATCTATATTGTAAGGTATTTTGCAAAAGTGCTAATAATAATATCTAAGCATAAGTAATATTCGTTATTAAAGCTTGTTTGCTAAAATTGCTAATCCTCTTGATAGAGTAGGTCGATGTAAAATTTTCAATTTATGCACTAATTATCACTAATATTAATAATAAATCCTTAATGATATACTTTTGGTAATTTAAAATTTAAATTCTTACACTGAATTTATAAATATCACGTCACAAAAAAATATATACAGTAATACCCATTTACGCTAACTGTAACTCTGTCTATTGATATTGAATATTAATAATTTTTACACTATGAATGAATAATGGTGCCAAATCATAATATACAATGACAACAAGTGATAATGATCTAGAAACTGCAGGTGTCTCAATTACAACATGGGGATCGATTTAACGGCCATAATTAGGCTACATTGTGTATACTCTCTTTGAATAAATCGAGAATACTTAAATGGATTATTTCATGGGATATTACACAATCGCTCAATAACAGATCGACTCTACAATAATTACATAACAAAATATTTTAGCTTGTTCATTAACGGAATGAAGTATTAACGTGTTGCAATTACTAAAGTACCTATTACCATTAGGCACAGCTTTTAACTTGGATGTAACACCTAGAATTGTAGACCTTGAGATCTCCGCTTCGTATCTCGGTCGGAATGATTTAGATTAGCTTCATCCGGGTGTGGTTTCCGAAGCTTGAGGATCGTGAATTGGCAAAAGAATAAATACGTAGTGCAGCTGAATGGGATTTTTTTTTTAACGCGGTACAATGTTGAAGTATTAGTTTTCTTTTTTTTTTAACTTGCACTTTTTTTTATATTCTGACTGGTTCTGACTAAAATATATTTTGGGGTGGTAAAGAAGCGCTTGCGAGAGTGATTGTATTTGACAAGGCGAGATTCCAAGGTGGCATACATCGATCGGATAGAAACTTGGCGCTTTTGTAAGAGTCGCAATTTTATTACAAGAAAGCTGTATATATCCGGAGGTTGCACCATACCGGTTTTTTCTTGGGAATTTTTTTCTTTATTCAATAACAACGGTGCAAATTGAAAAAATCAGTCGGCGGGTCTTACAAATCTGCCAAGTTTCAATCTGATTGGCATTGAGTGGTCGACACATACAGAGATACTTTATATTTTTTAGATTCATGGCATATCAATGAAATTTCTATTATTGGACTAGTGCCATTCTAAAGAATCCACCACAATCTAGCCAGTACGTTTTGGCAGTACAACTTTCGCGATCAGTCTTCTTTTAAATTGGAATTTAAAAAGCGTGTCGCACCACGATTCCAAACAAATCCGAATATACTAATTGCTTGACAGTAAAAATCCAGTAAAACATAAAAATAATAAAAAACAACTCACCTTCTTTGGTAGTAGCAATCGTTTCGCCAGGCTCAACCTGTGCATACAAAAAAATAGGTTCAATCCTCACATACGAAACAAATGACACGCGTTTTTTGGGGGGTCTTTGCGGCGGACCTCCAGGGTCCTGTATTATCACTATAACCACCATCCAACATGGCAAACTATCACACGAGTTCCGTCCAATACGTTCCGTTTCCGTATCATCGAGGAAAATCGCGCGTAGCGCTATATCGTTACTAGCATGTTCGATGAATCGACTGCGTATCTAGTAGGCCGGCCATCGATGACAGTTCGATTGGAAAAACAACAAAAAAAAGAGCCACTCGAAAAACGTACGGCACACGCTAGAAGGCGTGGTAAACGGTATAATTGTCTAACACGTTAATTGATAGCGATTGTTTTTCGCCTATTATCTCGGCCAACTTGATTCGTGCGGTAATTCTTATTTTAAAGGTAAAAGTTCGGATTTAGAAGGTTATTCCTTGCGCTACGGACACAACTTTTCCTCCGCCAGTGAAGAAAAATACATAAATTTAATTACCGCTTCGTCGTGGAGGGTGAAAGTTTTCCAAGAGAATGAAGAAGACGTCGTTCTGCTTAGCTTTGTAAACGAACACTCGCGTTTAGGGAAAGTTTTTTCTTTGTATCTTTCTCTATCGTTTCTTTAAATTACCGTCATTATGTAATTTTCTAATTTTAATTGAAATTGGTTAGCCTGCTGGAAATTGAAAGTTTAAACAGTCTGAGATATACCTGAGTCGACGTATGAAAGCGTTTTTGAATGTAAATACTGTTAGTAATTGTGCTATTGCGACATTTTGGCGTATTATTGCGTTAAATACGTAAACAATCGCGTAATTTTGAGGAAAAGTATGGTTAGCTATATTTGAATCTATGTTGTTTATTGAAAATATCAATTGTTTCGATGTCAATTGCAAATCAATAAAAATTTTACGCTAAACAAAATGATTTTCAATTGTCTCTACACGCTAATGAACGGTATTGTTTTCTTTAATAGGCATAACTAATTGGAATTTTAAGTATTAATTGATAGCATTGTACGGTTATTTGTCGTTTTTTTCTTTAGCATACAACAGTTCAACGGCCCCGAAACGTGAGTTTATATTACATCTCTTTTTTTTGAAACACTAGTTTTTAGATTACAGAAAAGCAGTAAATTTTAATAAATGTTTCGCTTCCTATCGAAGTTTACATTTTTGCAACTTGCCATTATTTTCTTTTGACATTGCACTAAAGAGCGACAAGCCTTAACGCCATCCCAAGAAGTAAATCCCTGCAGGCGCATCCACCAAAATTATAAATAAAGTGTGTATTTTTTTGCTTTTGGTTATTGATAATTTCTTAAACGTACTGTATAGCGAAATGAATATATTTTGTCGAATTTATTTTGTCGATATTTTTCTAAGTATGCTACAAAATATTAGGACAAAAGCAAGGTAGTGGATAAAAATATATGTAATACCGACTGATATAGAGGTAACAATAATTAATAAAATACCAGGGAGAAAAAAATACCAACGTTATATAAGCGGCTAAACAATTTAAAACAATTCAACAAGGATCACTCGGACATTGGTATTTCTTTCGGTATTCTTTTGGTCTCAACTTGTCAGGTTTTTCCTTGTTTCAAGATACTCGACTAACGTAACTTCGTGACTATTCCAAAATACAGTTGCCAACAAGTCTTCGCTTTGTTCGGGGTCGACGGTTTATATCGTGTCTGAACTTCAGGAGCATCCAAGTTTCGTTCAGTTGCTCAAAATTTCATTGAGGCAAACCACGGTGTCCCCGAAAATAGTCTATCTCGGTTTTAATTTGCGTAGACGTATTACCTTTCGATTGGAAGAATTTAATAATGCCTCGCATTCTGCTCCATAACACTAAAGTAACAAGAACAAGACATTCAAAGAAATAGGTAATCGGGGTGTGCGGGAGTGTTGATAAATGTAA
The DNA here is from genome assembly GCA_020654165.1 of Oryctes rhinoceros. Taxonomy (NCBI): domain Eukaryota; kingdom Metazoa; phylum Arthropoda; class Insecta; order Coleoptera; family Scarabaeidae; genus Oryctes; species Oryctes rhinoceros. Next base: position 309,171 of record JAIOKQ010000548.1, on the reverse strand, counting down.
TGAGAAGATCGGCAATGCGAGCAGATGTGCCGAAGGGCAAAATAAAATTATAAGATCGAACACTGTTTCGTGCAGAACAAAAATACAACGTGTGTTAGAGCAAAATTAACCATACGGATGAATTCGCAGGAAAAATTAGATAAGGATGGACTCATGCAAACGACGGATAAATACAATAACACATAATGTAATTAAGATTAATTACTACTTGAAGTATCTCTGAATGTGATATCCTAGAAAAAAAAAAAACAAACTTTAAAAACCACTACCATCATATTCAATTGTTACTGCTCATGCTATAAAAATTATATATACAACTAAACAATGAAAAAAAATCGCTGGCGTTTAATTACCAAGCGTGACCTTTCTAATTACTTTAACCTTACGCAATTTCGTTTTGCTATTAAATTAACGCGTTTCTTTTAATAGATGTTTACTTCTGGACAACCAAATTAAAAGAAGAAGGTTCGTTTTTACCAGCGAATTACGTTATTGCACAGTTTTATGGCTTTTACGTAAGTTGCTGTGTTGCTTGTTAGATATTACTTGTTTCGCGGATAAATCGAAGCGATGCATCGTTAGTTTAAAGAAGAAAATGCATTATACGTAAAAGTTTTTGATTATTTGGTTATAAAGTTAATGGGTATACTGTGTTTTTGTTCGATAGTATCCGTAATTACTTATGTTGGAACATTTATAATTTGCTACTACTTTTAAGTAATGCAAAGTTATTTAGCAAGTGAAGAAATCGAAAAAAAAAATAGAAACTGAGAAACGTATGAGAACTTCTAATAATGTAATGTTGTGTAGCAACGCGTGGACGAAAACTTTAGCTCAAAACGAACGTGCAATTTTCAAACACTCAAATCTTCTACTTTATCCACTTTCATGCTGGAATAGTTTTTGGAGTGATTCATTAAGATGCTGGTATTGACGTCGGACGAATATTTACACTGCAGAAGCGAAGAATTAGATCTTGACCTTCTCGTCCTTTTAGGGATATGCAGCAATAAACTATTGCTGTAGTTCTAACTTTGGTGGTCCCTGTATATCATCAGTCGTTGATACAAATCCAGCAAATAATAGATCGATTACGTATATCCTCACACCGTAAATCTATAAATAGACTTTAAGGGCACTGTCACTGCAACCGAATGGGCTATTCATCCTAGCTGGCCGTGTCTCGTTGCGTGACACAATTCACCATAACGTGACGCTTATATGCGGCTATTTCATTGCTATTTGATTACTATTGTGTCCTTTTACTATCTCGCTCGATCGCGTAGCGTTCAAATTTCATTTCTTTAACGCACTAAACCAACCACTACTCTGTATACGGACGCTGAAACCTCAAACAAACGATAGTCGCAATGAGCAAAATAGAAATAGAAAAAAAGATGAACGTTACGCAACGTGCGGTTTGACTCTCGTTTGTTTTCCACGGCCAACTGTTATTGTTTCGTTGCGTTGCATTTTTTTTAACGTTTGTTAAATTGTCATGAATGGGACGTAGTTACAGGTATTTAATTATGGTGAATCAAATAAAATCCATCTTCCTTTATCTGGATACGTCTTATATTAAATTGTTCATCCTGTACACGTGTTCGTGTTCCGCGACTGTAAGATTTTATAGACGCCGTGAGATTAGATTTCGCCAACTAGATCTATTAGAGTCAAGTTTTTTAAGTCGTAATAATTGGTTGTTACATTATGGTAGTTTGCAACGTATGACGAAGTTTATATTGGGCTGTGTTATTATCTGCTATTACAGAGCCAGTAGTTATCGTGTTTTCTAATTGGCTTACCGTATTTAATGGACACGTTTAAAATTGTTGCCGCATATGCATACTGTGCGTGGCAAAGTCATGGGGTAAATTCATTAAATCTGAAGCAACATATGGGACAAATCAATTCTAATTTTTAGAAATAAACGTTTTTGTATTAATTCTAAATCTGCTTTTCAAATGATGATGTTATTGGCAAAAACCGAAATTAAAGAAAAGTTTTTACAGCGCAAGCAGGTATCGAAAAAATCGAATCGAAAAAAAAAGAATAACCGTTTTTATCCACAGCCACCTGTTATTCTTAATGTTTCTTTTTTAACTAACAAGCATGGATCGTTTAAGTGAAACTCAGCGCGTAAAAGTTTTGATGCGGCGAAAAAAGGAGAACTTAGATTCAATTTTTCAATATTGAAAAGTATTCGGATAGAAATATCAACCAATCCACGTTGAGTAAAATCTAGAGAAAATGTTGAAAACCTGAGTATGTCAAACAAAGGCAAGAAGAGAATTATTAGATCTTTTGCTAATGCATGTATATAACGAAAAACACTCGCTCACGTTACATGGTTATTTATGATTGACACTGTATACAGTATAGAAAATGAAAGTTAAGTTAGAATAAAATGAGGTTTACGAAATCGATTTTTTTTCTAGGAATGTAGGACATCCGTCCTCAAAAAATACGGTTGATTCAAGTGGATTATATGCTTTTTTTATTACAGACTGCTTAATTATAATGTTCTAAAAATCAATCAATCGAAAAAAAATCTCTTGTAAAAGCACAAGGTTATTAAATCTTTATGATAATAATATAGCGTACCTTTTAAGCATATTAATTACTTGTTAATTTAGATTTTTGTCCTCAATTAATCAATCTATGTCCTGGACAAAAAAGTACATATATGTTATAAATTTCACGTGTGGTATTACAGCAGCTATCACAATTATTGATTTAAAAGTTAAGATATTATCTTGTTTAAGAAACCAATGAACTTAATTGACAACAAATGCACAAAAATGAAGAGGATAATTAAACATATGATCTTTTGTATATGTATGTCAGGGTGTAGATCTATGGGTAAATCGAGTGCAATTCGAGTGCATTTAACCAAAAGAGGTCCTTACTGAACTTTTTCCATCGCCTAGCAGTACTACAGCACTATCCAACGTATTAAGCTGTTGATAATGTACAACATTATCTGCTACAATCTCTGACATGTAAGGGTACGAAATAACGTCGAAAAAGTAATTATAATTCGTGTTGCACTGCGCGAAAAGATTATTATTGCTGAAATACGATCGCTAACCTCCTTTTAGAGCTAATTTAACACCTGACAATGTTAGAGAGGTCCTTGATCGGGTCGATTGACCAGAATTACCAACGATAGCGATAGCAAATCGGACGCTAAACAATAAGAAACGGTTTTAACATGCAGCGCATAAACTTCCACGCGTTTCGTTGGAAGTGTTTCAAAGGCAACGTTTTAAATTATGTAATTCCACGGCAAATAGCCGTTTCATAAGACAACTACATACATTCAACCTTTCGGTGCGTTTTGGGAAATTAATATTACAACCAGATAGTTGTTTATTTATCGAACGAGATATCTGAATTGTTTTGAAACGGTAATGAAAGTTCCAAGGTGCATATATATACGTATATATGCAAACGTTACATGTACGTATTACAATCGCGGGTTTGTAAACAGTGGCAAAATGTGAAAATTCCCATTCTCACAGTAATTATCAAAATGGCATATGCTAATGGAAACGACCTACTTGATATATTGTATTGTAAATAGTGCACGCCGGACAAAATACGATCGCGTGCGTTGTGCTAATACGGCGAACAATTGCAGGCATGAAGTGCGAATTTGTTGATTGTAATTTCATCCCAAATTATAATCGAAACAATTGTTTTCGCATCACCCGTAAATTGTTGGAGTATTCCGTTAAAATTTTATAAATATATTTCTGAAGGCCAACTTAAACGAATGCTTATCATCTAGTTCAGTTTCTAGCATTAATAGGAGCGCCTATTACGATCCAAGAGTCGCACAAAAATTAGCAAAATGCATACCCCTTTGGAACGTGGCCGGATTATTGGGCTACATGAAGGCGATATTAGTTCAGAAGTCTCCAGGCTTGGGAACAATCGTGCGAAGAGGTCACCAACGTCGTTTGTAACAACTTTGTTTGTAACAACAAATGATAACTATTAAGTAATGAATTTTTCTTGAGGAGAATCATAATCAAAAGGTCGAAATACTTGTGGTGGTTGATTTTGGAGGTAGAACCCGTTCATTTAGAGAAGTTCGCCATTTAATGGCACTCACTCAGATCGTGCTCCACGTCCTGAGAAAAAAATTAAATATGTTTCGAGAGACGGACGTCAACTAACAACACTCACTTACACTCGTTCGCACACTTAAGAAAAGTGAATTTTTACTATAAATAATTTCGAAAGCCATACGTAAGATTAATGTTAAAAATAGAAGCAACTAAAAAAAATATTTTTTTTTTAATTAAAATCTTATTTATATTTTTTCCGGCTAAATTAAATGCTGTAAGCATCTACCAGAGGGTGCGTTTCTTTCAAGACTTCCAGATTCTGACCTATCGCTCTTGCTGGAAAATATTTAATTTGAAAAATATGTTTTTATAATCGACTAACAGCAGTACTACTTTATACCTTTCAACAATAGAACAAACACGACTTCATCCTCTTAGAAAACCCTTCAGGTATCCTTATTTCATAAAAGAAATTTTTAAACCAACAAAAACAGTGTCACAACGCGATCGAGTAGCCCGCAAAACATCAAACGCACTCACTCAACTTCCGTTCCGAAACTGCAAAGGTCGACCGCGTTATTAAATCGCATCTACTATCTAGTAGTCGTGAATAGATGATAGATCGAGTTACCCATGCGTGCATGCGAAGGATTATCAACAAATAATGACAGACGACAACTTTCAATGCGCGGTGCACTTGTTTCGCGCGATTGAGGTAACGCGGCTGCTTAGATAGCGGAGTAGCGAGCACCCTGGCGATTAGATTTTAGGCGATAGGTTTCAGTTCATGCGTTCGAGGGAGTTCCGACCGAACTCACGAAATCGACATCGCGAACTATTGCAATAGAAAAGCGAACCAGCGACGTCGGTCGGAACCAAATAGTGGAGAGCTATGTATGTTGTTACTCTAACGTTTTTCGTCCAGTGCTAGTAGGTACGTTATAATTATTACATCACCGTACTGTTATTGTTCCACCTGTGAGTATGCCGGAGTTTAAAGTCCGGCGTCCCAGTTGAGAAATCGTAAACTGAATACACCTCCTGAAGTTAACCGCTAATTACAGTGAAATCTGTGTAAAGCGACCAGTACACGCATAATTGTAGGTACTACAATAATTAGAGCTACGAATCTTATCCGGTCACCGCATCCGTATTCAGGGTTTTGCACTACAACCTTGAATAATAAAACATGGTACCTGTAGCGTGTTTCTACATAATAATCATAACATAGGTTTATTTATAATTAAAATGTTACAAATTTCTTCATTGTAAATATAAAATGTAAATAAATACACTTAAAAATAAAGATCAGGGGACAAAACCAACAGGTATATGTAAACTACGGGACATAAGAAAAAGAAAAAATCAAACGCACACATATAGCCATGTATAGAGATGAGCAAGGTATGGTTAAATTTTTTTTTTGCTGAGATTAAACAGGCTCGTGTTTATTCATTTCATGAAAGGGGTTCGTATTGCTTTACTGGTTTCTATGCATTTCTTGATGTGTAAACCCAAATATTTTGGGTTAAAGAAAACACGACCCTCTCCATTACGGTTTTACATGATTATTGTGTATTATTCCTTTGACAGTTTAAATATAAAGCTAAATACGAGGTATTAATGAGATTTTTCGCCACTAGATTAAGTTGTTTATGCATATTTGTATTTACCTCGTTTGAAACCGAAAAAAAAACGAAGTGTTTATTCGAGAAAAAATAAATTAGCAACGCTACTGATTACTATTTCTTCCCTTTAAAGTAATCAACTACTGTGTATAAGAACACTTCAACGTTATATAATTAAGGTGCGTCGTGTTGGTAAAATAAAAACAATAGAATATCGTGCGGAAAGGGTATTAAAAGGGAGGATAGGCCTTCAGGTGGGCGTCTAACATCGAGGTATGCCACGGTATTCGAAGAATGCGTCTATTTCCATTTTATAATAAACGGCTGTTATTTACGTTAGGTTGCTGCCCGATTCTAGCCAGTGCCGTTGGCGGGCGGCGGTACGGTATTGTCGAGTTACTTTCAGTTTCTGTTTCTGTACCGTGAGAACAATGTCGGTTACTACATATTTAATGAAATGCTTTCGAATACATCGTCGCTCAAAACAAAGAGAAATGGGAACGATTACACACGAAAAGAATTTAAGTAGGTCGTAACACGCTCAATTACGAAAGGCTTTGTCCATGTATAACATTACTAACTTAATTTAACTTAACTAAAACTACCCTACATATTCCGACATTTATGACACACACTGTGGTACTCCACAAGTTGAACCCGATCTTGTTCTCTATTTTTCTATTAAACACTCCAACTGTCGTATATACGCTAATAACTAGAGATGACCAAGGCAGGTGAATGAAATAACTAATGTACATACATAGTTAAAAAAAAAAAATAGACATTCATCGCATTAAAGTCTATCAACGTTCATCGGCAGAACTTCGACGTGGCTCCCAAATCTGTATTACGCAACTTGCTTGTGTTATCTCGGTGGTGTCATATACCTATTCTAGATGCAGATTGATCCATTTATGGAAAGCGTGGTGCTTCTCAAAAAATTCGCTCTTCGGCAATATTCAGCATGAGTAAACAACGACTTCTTCATGTCTCACTGTTCTTTATAACAAAGAAAATCTCTGTGTCTCTGTAAAAAAGTCAGATTGCGTTTTCAGCAGCACTCTATCGACGTGCGTCACAAAGATCGTTCAAATACAAAATGCAATTAATTGAAAGAAGCTTCTTAACAAATATGTGCTACGCAACGCTGCTTTAAACGCACTTCTCAATGTTATTGCTTCACATGACTTCTTTTGTTTTCTCTAATCTTCTCCCATACCAACGCATCATCTCATTGTAAGTACAGCATTTACAAGCGACGTGAGGCACAAAATACTCTCGGAACAACGCTTATGACGCCGGGTTAGAAACATGTCCGTTGATTAAGGTTTTCTCTTCACATTGCTTTTGCCGTGAGTGATTAAACTAATACCATGAGTAGCTGTATTAGCAGTATTCATGTTTTTTTGGCATTTATCGATGTGTTTTTATATGATATTGATATCTTCTGACAACGTCACCAGCAGATATAGATTTCTTACGTGTTCTTTTACTCCTTCCTTCTTTTTCATCCGTAATCAATCTATTATAATTTTCCTCAGTTTTTGCTCTCGTGCGAACACAAAATATTTCTACTATAAAATATAATTTCTACTTATTTTGAAAGTCTCTAAGATCTTATGAACATGTTATTTCCTCATCGTCTCGCAAGCTTCTCCAGAATTTATGGCTCTACCAGGCTCTACAAGCACTACTATATCAGTTCCTTAATAGATATGACTATGGTCTTATAGACAATACCCGTAATGACTCTATGTTAACTTTTAAAATTTATGTATCTTTCTCATTTGTGGATGTTTATTAAAAGAGAAATCACGCACGTTAGCAGGCAACACAACTAGCTTCAGTGTATTACCGGTGGAGGTTAGGTTACAATTATTTACTTTCACAATGCACTGTAGTAGGCATTGCTAGGTTGGACGGCGATTAAAGCGATTTTACTTACGCATTTAGTTGGATACTTACCAGTTCTAATGCTGCAGGTGATGCTGCTTGGTAATGACGTTCTACTATAACTTTGTGACCCGCAGGAACTAGATCAGCTGCCTCTGTCATGATTGTCTCATACTATCTGAAAAATTAAAAGAAACGACGAGGTTTACGTAACTGTTTTACGTTTATTAAAAGCTTTAATAGAGACTCGTTTCCTAATTTCTTCGCTAAATTAACACTGGCGCTATTTGCTCAAAATTGTAACACGTGCTGACATTGTTATTTGCCAGTTATTTACTCTACTTTATTAACGATTTTCTCGTACATCAAACTAATCCATTAACTTGAAACTGTGACAAATTGTCTTTATATTTCGTACAGCACCAGTAAGTATACTCCGTCTTCAAGATCACCCAAACCTGTCATTCTCGTCAACCCCGCCTTATTGTCAACAGAAAAAACAATGCCCATTTCTGGGTAAACAATATTAATATTTACACGAATGACGTGACAAACATATGGTGGTCGATCGGGGCGGCCTTGGTCGTAGGTAACGTGATTAGAAGACGTATATATCTGTGTACATATATAAATCTACGAAATACAGGCGTTGGAATATTTAGCGTTTAAGATACTTGTTGATATTGCATTGTTCGGATAGTCCAACAAATCGTATCAAACGTATGAAATTAAAGTGAATGCCGAATATCTTTTTTAATGTTTTTAAAGAGGAACACAATGCAACGCCCAATATTTTCAAGTAAGCAGATCATGTCTTCTCCTTGAAGTCCTTTAATGGATTGCGCCTGAAAATAGTGACAAGGTTGCTGTGCTATGTATATGTTGGTATCCCTTCCTTTTTGTGTATATGCGTAAGATGTCTACATTTTATATGGGTGATCGAAGTTTGTTTATGTTACCTGTTATTTTTTTCAATTCTTTATGAGACATTCATGTATCGCGCTTGATGATTCATTTTTATATTGCATAGAATATGTACCATACAATGAATAAATATTGGAAATAAAATATGATCAAAATTGGCAATAAAAGTATGAAAATTAGTTCTGGATTTACGATTATTCTTCGTTTGTATTAAATAAATAAGTTATACAGTTCTCGCGTGTCCCATTAGAACCAAAACGTAATATGAGAATCTATAATAGTTGTTGGAAATGATGGTTGGAGCAACGTTGGCTCCCGATCACTTGGTCGCTTGGTTCGAAGCTGCCAGCTTAAACTTTTGGCCGAACTTCTTTTTTCGTACACCGATCATCGACGAACATTGCCTGAAGAGTGGCTCACTGTTGTTACTAGCACTAGTTACTAGCTTCCTCTTAATGGAATATAGGCCGAGAGATTTTAAAGATTCTTAAAAATCCTAACACAAATCGCTTGATATACAACCAGCGAAGTTAGTCTTAGTATACATATAGAGAAAATAATAGCCGAAACAGGCATAAGCATTAGTAGGCCTGATCATGCTTAACAATTACATAACAAATACAAATGTATTTTCTTTCATTCTGTAATATCTGACCTTTCTTACCTTATCGATAATATAAATAACTGGATCAGTAATATACCTGGATCTACATTCCAAATCCACATCCTATTATACGGCATACGAATTATATAAGATACAATTTCCGTTAGACCGGCAGTTTTAACGTTTCATATAGAAGATAAACGAGATAGAATGTTTTAATATCCACGACTACTACCATTACAATTAACATTGAAAGTTATTGAATAACAAAAGACTGTGTGGTTTTCTGTTGGCAATTCCGTTGCTCTTAGCTTTCATCAGGTTTTCCTGAATGCTACTACGTGTAGGCGATTATGTAATTTTATTGTAATTATTATTAGCAAGTTTGAATTGTTGTAATAATTAAACAAACCATGATTGGTGATTTGCAATTAGTGTGGAATGTAGTGCGCTTTCCATTATATTCGTCTGCAAACGGATTGATACAGTACAATCGTATTCTTTTAAACTTAAACTAACAGAACAAGGATATTGCAATTTTTCGTTACACCTGCTTCGTTACATTTGCAAAGCTGGAGCTGGAATCTGGCGTTTTATAACTTCGTCGTTGCGGCTACTTGTACGATGGCGTAAAATAACGAGTCGCCTTACGGTGCTGTTGCGTTTAATTAAATAGGGTCCTAGAAGCAGATGAGTGACTCACTCCTTGGCATTGCTTTAATTATATTTAACATTTTTTTTATAATAAAACCTTGCTTAGGGGACGAGAATGTTAAAGAACTTCCTCAATTATGGAATTCAAATGCGCACATTCCTAAAACGGACCAGGCAAAACTGTATTTCTTAATAACCACTCGTTTAATTAGTGGCAATTATTAAGGATACGAAAACTGAATCACCAAGATTAATTATTATTTAAGCATAAAACGTTGTTCCTTTAACGAACAACTATAATAGCTACGAGCATATCACTTCCGAAAAATCAAGCCTTCATTTTTGATGACGTGCATGACACCTAGAGAGCGCGATATAGGTACGATCCTTTGTTTGTTCTCATTCGGCGAAAGCATAGTTAATCAAGTGATCATGTCGCCTATGACACGAATGTTAATCATCTGGTGGAAATGCGTATGAAATACTCATGAAGCAAAGAAGTCATTAATAGGCAGACTGTGATGTGTTAATGGAGTTATTTAACTGAAGTATTAACATGTACGTCGTCTGCGGGCGTCAATTGCATAGAAGGATTGAAGATCAGAAGATATAATATAGCCGTAAATAGAGACAATGTTCTTTATTGCTAAAGAATGGGAAAAAGCGGTTGACAACTTATAAGATGACTGAATTTATTTTCTTACTACCGAGTTCGTAAGTCAATCATTGATTTAAGAGACGTAAGTGAGATTTACCTTAGTGTCCCACTATCAGCGGGATGTAATGGAATTTTACGTCTCTGGAGACGTTTAATTGGAACTTTAATTGATATTAGAGAAACATTAGAATGGTCGCGATATGAGGGATATTCTGATTGTCTGCATCGCCGAAAGTTTTAGGCAGTTTTATATCGAAATTTTCAAAGAATTTTCAAAACTAACCATATATTAAAATTGATTTCTTCATAACCTACATCTGGCACATTTGGGAACCTGGATAAAATCATAAAATTTAATTCAGATAGGTGATCTGTGAGTAACGCAATAATATTATAAATTCATGATTCATATAGGAATGTAAGCAAGTTCCATAAAACACGAGGTCTTATTTGTTATGCACCGGCCGTTGTGTTGAATAATAAGCGCATGTACTCCAATGTGTTACCTATTTAAAACTCTCCCGATGTCGTCATTAGCAACGGCAGAAAAAATATGTTTACCTACGGACTATATATTAGAAGCGACGAGTAATTCAACTAATTCAATTTATAGACACATTTTCACATCCTGCCTCTTCATACGTGCAGGTATTTTTTAGATTGAAAAAGAAAGTTACGTGCACATAAACAGCCGCTGTTATGTAAAAGTTTTATGTTTATACGTTTATAGGTTGATAGTTGCATCAAACCTATTACAAAATTATAAAATATAAATTCAAATAAAGTGTGACGCAAAACATATTGCGTACCTACCACATATGTACATAACCACATATGTTATAGAATCTCGTTATTCCAAATAATTTGAATAATATTCAAATTCCCAATAAATCTTGTAGAGCAGATATTTTTCTTTCCTGCGGTTGCTAGTCGCTCACATCCGTTAAGACAAGTTTTCAGGTGTTTTCATAACAGTTGCAATTTATTGTTTACTATGCAGTTGAAACACGATATTTTCTGCTTGTCGGTTTTTACGTAAATCGTAGAGATATGACGAACAACATGGATAGAGTTCTCATATTACACTAGATCTATATAAAAAAATATATTTAATAAAAAAAAAAATAACGACGACGTATCAGTATTTACCACAATTGTCGTTCATCATGTCTATAAAATTACGTACGCAACTAAAATAAAATTCCCCGAAAAGTAGCTTGTCACCGTTAAAGGAATTCTGCAGTTTTTGTCGCGTTTAATTATTATCTATTGTTGAGGTAATTTTCATCTTACTTTTTCTGCGAGAATCTCGGAGTGCTGTGACGCTCTTCTTTAAATTCCCTATTATGGTCGTTCCTTTGTAAAAATGTTATAATTTTTATTCTTCTAACTTATATTTAAGGGAGAATTTTATCGTGTGTCTTTTTCTATTATTCCGTATTATTCTAAATTGGAGATTTCAATACTAGATCCATTAAAACGTATGTACAATATTAATTGGTTTTTAGTTATTTATAGCAATTGTTGAAAAATACGTTCGTCCCCCATCGCATTGATTGGCCAGTACGTACCAAAATACCGCAAAGATGTTGTTTCTAAGTTTGTCAATATCTTCGATAGGAATCGTGTAAACTAGTGATTTGATGTGAGCCCACAGCAAAGATCTGAAGAGTTTAAACCTAAAGACCAAGGAGATAGTAGACTTTAGCATATCCACCGACTAGCATACGCATCGTCCGAAAATTCGCGAGCAACTGAATCAAAATGTGCTGGAACATCATATATCGTGCACAAAATACATTTAGAATCTTAATTGTTACGGAAATTCTTCCAATAATAGTGGCAGTAATTTGGCGGAATATTACTCCATTCAACATCATCGGGGCAAAAAAAAATGTAAATGTTATCTTTCAACCATTGACAGAAAGTCCATCTTACGGGAAGTCGATTACACATTCTGCACTGACTTATGTTTACATCAGGCACCTGTAGCAGGACGTTCCTCGATTACTTATACATATGTAATTATATATAAGCGATAGTACAATTTTGAAATTTCACTTTTTATGAAATCACCAAATCTTCAGTCACTTAAATAAAAATCTTGTTGCCTTGCTCTCTCCTTGATAATATCCACGCAGCTATTTTGAAAAATGAACGCTGGTGCTATTCTGGAAAAAATCTTCACGTCAGAGTTAATCAAATTGACCATATTTAGACGCTCTGTGCAACGTAATAAACACGAGGTTATAGAGTGCAAACACACCGATGTGCCTCAAAAAGAAAACCAATAGAAACTTGAACGATGACAGCATTAAGACAAATCGGACAAATAGCACACACAACTCTTCTACAAATATAGCAATGACTTCACTTGAACAAACAACATCAAACGACCGCGCAAATCGCACCATGCATAGAAAAGCTTTGCCGGAGCAATGTCAACGTTTGAATTATTCAATTTACAAGTTCTATAGTCGAAAGAGATCTTTCTTTAATACAAAAAACAAGTCAAGCAGAAAAACTTACCTTTTTCCGAGGTGTATCGACGAAGCTGTATAATTAAATCAGCGTCGGAATAACAACAAAACAATAACGGAGCGACGTTTAGCGCATTTTTTTTAACAAAAAAAAAGAATAACAAACAACGTTAACTAACTATGTAGATCTATGTTGTATTCACTGGATTTTGCCGGTATTTTTTATAGCGTTTGTTTTCTTACTGGAGCCACACATCACGAGCTGGATGAAACGGTCGATTGTGACGAGCGCGTTTGATCGGACTAAGGTCTAGCGTGCCTTGCTCGGCCACGGCCTGTCTAGATCACCTTGTCATGGAGCACCACATGCTCAACCGTAGGTGTTGTGTTTTCTCGGATTATGTCGTATATAGGTGTTCCAAAAAGGTGGTCTTACGTACTGGGAGATGAATAAATATATTGCGTATACTCGGCGTGTCTACAAATTCCAAGTAATTCAAAAACACAGCAAATGTCCATCAATTCATCAAACATTACGTATGTATTTGATGGTTCGTATTATTTGTAGCGGAAATGTATTTTGTAAAATTACATAAATATATATGTACTTACTAAAAAGTCAAAATAACTGTGAGCTATGCTAATTTGAATGCGCATAGCTGCTTTTTCATCGCACTGTAGCAACCACCCAGGCTTCCTCTGTACGCAGGAATTTTAGTAAGTTTAGAGACATTTTTCAGCATGTGTCGCTTGAAAAAAGCCGAAATGTATAATGAAATATGAGCTTAAAGTTCGTTTTGACTGAATGATAGGTAGCGTTCCCAGAAAATAGCATGAAAGCCCCTTACCACATTAACTGTGGTCTGCCACTTTTCCTTCTCCTGAAAAACCCCATATGAAGGGTGGATGAAGCGTCGAGTTGTCGATTAACCATGCCATGACACAGCACAAACTCGAAAAATTGGGGGCTGCGGGGGCCAATTAGTTTCCTCAAGACTTCAAGGGAAATACAAAATACATAATTAAAAGATCAACCTAAAAAAGTAGCCTATTATCGCAACCCACGATCACATTTTTACGAAATTTTGCATATGTAGGTTACAGTAGCGCCAACATCAAAACAAGAACCCGTATCCTGTACACTATTTCTATGTTTTCCTCCGGTTCGGGATAGAAAGCGACTCGATAAGATTGTGGGCTGTACAAGACAATATTACAATGCGAAAAAAACCGAGTAAATTGTTCGCAAGCGCCAAAAATAGTAATACCGTTCAAAAATCGTTCTACAAAAACAATCATCTGTCGCCCGATTCGTACATGTGCCAATACAACGACCCGTCGCCTCCTTTTAGGCGATCCCCCTACTCTCCGCTCCATTACACGAATCGGATTCCTCCGGAGTTGCGTCATTCTCCGGTAAGTCGGACGAGTAGGCCGTGGCGGTCGGCGTCTTACGTTTTGTTTTTACAGGTGAGTATTAAGGTAACTAATTAATGAACGTGTTGACAGCAAGATTTCTAGCGTAATACGAAGATGGTTTTTTTTCCTACTTGAAAGAGACGACTGTTTTCATTTATAAGAGTGAGAAGTTGGGCAATAACACAATTTCACTTGGCAACACTGTCCAATTAGAAAATTTTGTTTCTTATTTTATTGGTAATGGTTCGTTTTTAATGCAAAAATGGTGAGGATGAATGACAGTATTTTATGTTTAGCAGCATTCTTGTTAACCAGATCAGAAGATTATTACAGCTTTTGAAGCGGCTGTATTTGCGTTCGAAGTGTATATTCTCGGTTCATTTTTATGCTTTAAATTTTCAAAATATAACTTTTAATGTGCGCAGTGTGGCATCTGTCACAGTTAAGAAATAACTTTATGTTGTCATATATTCTCTCATCTCTGTAGTAAATAAACTACAATTGTACGAGCTTTACAAATCTTTAAGATAAATTAAACAAAATAGGGTGTTAAGCATCTAAGTTTTCCTTGTACACTTAACGTCTTCTCGACTTGCTTTGTCATTCTTAATCAACATGAACATGAAATGAGTAGCAAAGCGATCGTACACTACAGAAGAAATGGTTTTACAGAATATGCTAAAAAGTAACTTAGTGCATTTTTTAAATGCACAATTGCTCTTTTACATTAATTTTGCCATATGCATGTGCGTATTTGAGGTTGGTTAACATCATTTAGGATAGAGTAGCAACACTGACGATTCATAAAAATATTAACTATGTAGAATATTACCGATCTAGAAATTTACGTTGGACACCCCAGTAACAAAAACTGGTAATTTTGTTAAAAAAAAAAACAAATAGAACGAAAATATGTCAAAATAATATTTATTTTATATAAAAATTATAGAAACATTTACGTATCTGGTAGAAACTTTTAAAAGTATTCAATCGTCAACAAAGAAAAACAATGCTTGTCATTAAGGAATGAATGTCTAGAATTAGTAGCTGCTAATATTCAGACTTTTGATCGGTGATGCTTTACGCGCTTTAGGCTTTCTTCTTCTTGGACTTGGTTTTCACCGGCGTCGGTTGACTTAGCTTCTTGTATTTATAGTAGCTGCACATGAAGCTGATGATATTGACTAGGTAAGTTGCTGCACAAACAACGCATAAGCGGCGTATCACAAAAACTAAGAGGTAGGCAAGATATATTCCAAACCAAATCGAAAGTATGTTCAGGAACAAGACGAATAACGCGAACGGTTTTGAGTTGTTTTGCGCTAAAATTAAAAGAAAAGAAGATAAACAATGCAAATAATTAGTAAAGGAGTAACAAAATTTGGAGAAACTTACCAAAAATTATGATCAAGCTGTAGAAAATTATACCGAATAAACTGTTGGGCTTATTGAAAATCGAGTCTTTTCCGAGGAATTTGGATACTATTCCAAATCCAGTTGCATATCTGAAATTAAACGAGAAAATAATGATAACATGTTTAATTCATGATTATGGCCACTTATTAAAATCGATAACTATAATTAAGTAATTAAATACTTTCAAGATTGGTATTAAAGAAAAAATATTAAAAAAAAAATTACTGCAACCATGGGCGTAGAAAGAATTTGGGCATGAGAGGTGCCAATTAGAGTTGACATTTTGGAACCTTTTGTAGAACCGGCAATAAGAGACGTCAAGAAATGAAAAATTATTCCAAAGATTTACAGAGGGGGCGGTATGGTCCGTTTTTACCCATGGTTGCAACGCTTTAATATTGCATAAAATTATACGGTTTAAAAGTTTTGATCATAGCTGTTACTCAAAATATTTGCATTTGTAGTGACTGGCAAAATTTTAATAGGAAATATAACGTTAAAACAATCAAAATTTAATTGTAGAAGAAAATCCAAATTACACACAATAAGCATAATATCCCAGAAACATTTGAGAAAAAATGTAAATACACCTTATCGACAAATGAAAGTTTCATAATTCATTATCACCAACATGAATAAAAAGAAAAACGATTTAGTGATAATAATGGTACATAATCAATTAAAAATGAATGAATTCTGGGAAAAAACAATATTACGTCAACTTATAGTTAAATGTGATTGCATTATACTTACTCGCTTTTGAATACATCAGTGCAACTCACAAATTCATTGATGTCGCACATCGCCTTGTAATTCCTGTCATGTTCGGTCGCCTGTTCGACAACGTACGAATAGATAGAGAGAGCAAGTCCAACGAAGCTCGCTAGAGTAAATAGCACGTTCAGAACACGAACGCTAACCATTTTCTTTTAGTTGCCTTTATAAAATTCGAAGTAAAACGAACGATTTGGTATTCATAACCTATTAAATTAGAAACAGGTTACTATCCCCACAACGCTTAAACATTGAATGACGTGTTCGTCCCAAGTTTGAATATTGGCGTAAAAGTTGAAAAGAATAAGAAGATGTTGGGGAGCAGATAATTTATGCGCAGGTCAATATTAAATGTATTTGAAAACGTGTATCCTAGGCGGCGTTGTCTAGATTGGACGCACGACAATACAGCTGATCACCTGCAATGTTGCCAGCTTAAAAGTTCTATGTTACTCGCCCGTTAATCTTTCATTACTGATATATTCTGATGCAGATTTTAACTTCAATTAATGTTTTGTGATGCTAGAATTTTTGTTATAGGTGCCTGATTGGTATTTTCTGTTAGGAGTTCGTTTTACAATATCGATTTTATGATAAATCCAGAACATATGGCAACTGAATCGAATCGACGCATGCGTCCGAATAGGTAAACAATTGAATAATAATTCGTTGCGGCATCTAGTGCGATTGGTTGTCAGTTATTTATTACAGAATTTACAGATTTTTATATGAATTATGCAATAATATGAATATTTATAGTGATATTTAGTGCGTAATGGTTAGGAACGCTGATCATAGATGTTATTCGATGTGATCTCTAAACGAATTCGTGAGGATTTTCGTTTAAAATTACGGTGATAAAATAAAATTGAATTTAAATTATTTTAATTTAAAAAAAGCTTAAACGGTGCCTAAATGTTTAAATTAATAGATATATTTCGGACCAAGTTCGTTGCAAATCGCACAGGATGAATGGGATATATGCCTTGTAGGGTCGTCTTTAGCAATAGAACCGCAGGGGTTGATCAACCCTTACTCGCAAAGTTTGCGGATCACAAAGGAACGCAATTCGGCTCCCATTGTCGTTTCGCTTGGGGGAAGCGATGTGCAACGGTTGGCAGTTCGATCGTGTAGTTCGAGCGTCGGCCGTCGGTGGCGCTGTCGCGTGCCGTTCGCGACATTTTACATTGTATTGACTCGATTCGGCCGTAGTGTGGTGCGTTTTTCGTTGTTTACCGCGACAAATTCGACATTTTTTGCGTACAGAACGGGCCAGCGCGAGTGCACTGAGGGTGATCTTGTGCGTGCGGCCGTTCGTGTTAGCCGAGTGATGTGAAAGGGCCCCGCAACGGCGCCGCGATGTGCCCCGATACGATGCTTGTCACCAGGTGAAAATAGTGACCCCATGTGTGAGCCATGGACGCCGAATTGAAACAGAGGAACCGGCGAAGGAAAAGGGCCCAGCGGATGGCACAGGCCCAACGTGAGATTGCCAAGGGGGACGGGGACAGCGGCGAGGATGAGTCTCCGGTACGTGAGAAGCCGCAACGGCCGCCGAATCGCCGTAAGAAGTCCAAAGAGGCTCTCGTCGAGGAGGATATTATAGACGGATTCGCCATACTCGGCTTTAGAAGCTATGAAGATTTAGAGGTTAGCTTTTTTTTTACATTAAAGCCACTTTTCTTTAACTAATCCGATAGATACACATAAACATTGTGTGCGTACCTATTTTAGTCCGATTGTTTATTTGTTCGTTTTAAAAAAGCATTAATTTCTGGTGTAAGATATTCATTCGAGGCAATCACGGGGCTTTTAGTGTAAATAAACATTTCGTCTTGCTGCTTACAGACGCAACGAACATTTTCGTTTATAACATTTACATTACGCACGCAACGAAGTGTTGTTCTATGAGATTTTTGACAGTTGCTCTTTGTGACTAAAAGGTGGTATGTGTATACAAACTTTAACTTCTAACCAAAATGTTTTGATCATTCGTTTCAAGGGGGAGAGAACACTTTGCGATGACAAATTCAACGCCTAGAAGTGTTGCTTATATTTCCCGATACATCCATTACGTCTCGACGTAATTTATAATTTCCAAATAAATATTACAAGATTTGACGCATCACTTGACAACATGTTTGAAGTTGATAGATACAAGTAGTGACATAACCTTATTACGTTAGAAATAAACTATGTATTTATCTATTTGTTCTTGGGAATTATCGAAATATTTTGCTTACGATTACATGTCAGATTTGTTAGTGAATTTTAATCTTTAATTCACGATACACCTGTCATATTCCTTATTTCGAATAGATACCGTCAATTTTCAATAATCTCTTTACAAACGAAATAATCCCATGTGCGAAATATGCAATTATTTGTTGGCTTGTCGAGGGCGTATTAAGTTTCAATTTGTTTAATCAACTCTTCCAGCTTCATTAAATTAAACGAGGGAAATTCTTCCAGGCAACAAAAATCTTTTAATTTGACAAGTAGTAAGTAATTTTATGCAGCTTAAAGTATTAAATAAAACTTAACCATCTGATTTGTCAATAAGTAATCGTTTGAGTTTTTAGTTTATGACTTGATAAAATTGAACAATAATTAATACAATATGATCATGAAAAAACGTAATCGAGAAGGCCAGGTCCACTTTATACGCTGGTACGTCTGATAGATAAAACTCAAATTCTGTCTGACATTCATCGGGAACTTTGACAATTCAAACTACATTCGACGTTTGCTAGCGTATTCTATAAGTTTTAAAGCATGTTTGCTACGGATTACCAACTATGTTTGGTTGAATTTCGCTTTTACATTTCGCTGTATCATATGTTCGTCTACATCAACAAATTGTTTGCTAAATTTCGTTAAAATGGTACAGTAAGTAAGTGGTAGACTCGAGAAAAGAAGGCACAGAAGTTAAAATTTGTCATGTGGAACTTGTCGGCAGATCCTCAGCAAAAATATCGACAAGTATCAATGTAAATTTCGTGTTGTGCAAGTTTGATCGCGTTGTAAGAGTGTAATACTGTAGTCGTATGAAAATCGCATGGATGATAGTAACCTTCATAGGTGCCAATAAAAAAGTTTCTCAAAATGTTTGTGACGCTGTAACGTCTCGATACCTTGTCAACGCCTTTAGTGACATGAAATCACTAGTTAGGAAACCGAAGATCATTTTTAGTACTGTTTGCTAAATCCTTCTTGTACTTTGACTAGGGAATGCATGTTTTTAAAATCCGCTAGCGTTATTGCTATTGGTTTAGATTACCCGCTTACTTGGATAATTACCATCAAAATATGTTAAACATAGATTTCAATCAATGAAAGGCATAATTTCAACTACATAAAAGGCAGAGTATAAGGAGTATTTACTATATTGTACATACTACAATTAGTATATAGTCATGTATGTAGATATGATCACAGAAAATATACAAAATAATACGTAACATCGTTTAATACAAGACCAACAAATATTAAAACATGAGCACATAATGTAATGTCGTAACATCAACTTAACCGTAACGTTGCTAAACGTAAACACCTATTATTCAGTGTGTAAAAAATATACATGGCATTTATTTGTTAACCCATTTCCAAGTCTGCAATTTCAATTTACATATTTGTACCTCACCATGCATTGTACGTCGTAAAAGTGTCATATGTCACGCGATCCATTTTCCATTATAATACCCTTCAGGTCTGGATTATCGTTTGTTTTCATTCCACCTTTCTTTTATTTTTTAAATTCGTGGGGAAAAGTAACATGTTGGAGATATTCAATGTTTAAACTACTAAGCCCCGATTATTTTTAAGTTATCGAGCTATACTTTTAATTTGGACGCTTTCTAATTCTAGTTCTTGATACACACGTAAATAAATCTTAGCTATTCATTATGTTCTGTTACCTAATGGGATAAGCTCCTAGGCATGGCGGTAGTAATTATTAATGTGTTTAAATATCATCAGATTAATAATTTACATAAACGCAGACATCATTTTTCTTCTACAATGTAAACGCTTGTATCTCTTGTAGATGTCGAGAATATTTGTAAAGGATGTGGTATATAACGTTATCTTTGGAACTGCTTGAACACAATTTTCCTATAAACCAACACTTTGGCAATATTATCAACACTTCCAACATGTAATAGATTTCGTTCTCAATAATATGAGCAATAACTCAAGACATCTATTTCTATATGGGAACATTGAGTAATTTCAATAATACTCCAAGATGGTAGGTCATTTGCGTTTTATAGGAAGACTGCCTTTAAACTTCTAATGGAAGTGTTCACGAAAAGAAGCCATTCTTTTGGTAATTGATGATATAATATGATATGATTGATTCAATTTAATTAAATAAACTACTAACGTCAAAATAATAGGAAATCTTTTGAAAATTGTGCCTCAAAAAACTGGAATAAGATCCTAGTAATTAGGCCTTTTCTTTTGTCAAGCCTAAATTTTTAACCGAACCATTTAGATCGGCTTGTTTTAACCAATAAGGTAGCCTGTGGGTTCCATTACTTCCAGGAGAGTCCGATTCCTCCTCAGTTAATTGTTGAAAGAATTTTTCAGGCGCCTTTTCAATAGTTGATGTTGTTGAGAAGGGCGGAATTAGAACGGGATAGATTTCACAGTCAGTAGTTGGAACTCGTGCGGATTTTATTTTTTTTATAAATTGTAAAATTTACGATTCAAAAATTACATGAATTTCTTAAGCATTGTACTCGCATTAATAGAATGTGAAATTTACTTTGAACTCATCAAAACGCCCCATCTAAGTAGAAAAAATACAATTCTCCTAACATCTTACTAAAAGTAACTTAGCACCGTTCTCTTGTTATGTTTAAACTGTTAGTCATCTCGATAGGCCTCGGAATGTGAAATGTTGCCACCTCCAGTTTTGCATAGTTAGTCCCAACGCTGAATGTTGTAGCTAAATCTATGTGCATGGGCCAAGATCCTGAGATGGTATGATAAATAAAAAAAGTAACTTATCGCCAAGGTTTCTCTTCAAGGTTTAATGAAAATCCAGCGCAAATAACAAAACAGGGTTTAAACGTAGTGTACATATTTGTATTTGTATAGTAAAAAGATTATCTCAGGGAACTTTCCAACCTAATACAACTTTGTTAGATATGAAATCATGTTAAATACACACCATAAATACAGGGATATTTTTCATTTAAAAATGATTACATTTTGATAACATAGGAATTAATCCCTTTATTCCAAGAACATTTAATTTTTTTGCTCTTGAAAAAGGCATATATTTACGTTTGAATACAAAGACTAGTAGTAATCGAAAACGTATACAAAATCATTTTTGCGCCGTTTCACGTATTCTACAAACAATTTCGAATTCCTCCGATTTTACAAGATTTACATTCAGTTGTACAATGGAGGATATTAAATGCATGCTTTTATAAATTAATTAACCTAAATTCGAGTTTTAAAATCGTAGAAACACTTCGAGAAATTGAATGTTTATTAGTACTAGTTCATTCTCGTAATGTAATCGACGTCCCTAATTGCTTAATATGTTATACTATGTCTGCTTGCGAAAACCTTATTTCAGTAGATTGCTATACGTTAAAGCGATGTAATATCGTATAAAACGGTAACTAAACACATACAGAAAGCGTAAATATTTAGCGTTTCAACAGCTGATAATGTAACGCAAACATTTATGTATAAAATATGTATGTAGTATGTATATGGGTGTCCGAAAAGTAGTTAGTATGTTCTGACTTAGACTTTGTCTTTTAACATTTTCTTATTTCGAAAGGTTAAGAGTTATAAGTAGAGAGGACAAAGGCGGATGGAATTATTACTTTTTTGCAGAGACGAGACAGACTCGTATTCTGTCGACTCTCGAGGAAACCAGTAGGTAACACGATCCTTTCCTATTAGGCGAATAGACACGAGTCTATTTAGTCGCCGCAAAAAAGGAATAATACCACCTGCCTTTGTCCTCTCTACTTTTAAGCGTGGATTCTCTATATTGGACGGCTTCAGAATATGTTTTGGAGTGGTCGAGAGGTGTGCGAGATTTGCGACATCGGTACACGTTCACGAGTTCAAAAAATAAATATAATTGACGTTTACTTTCGCTTTCTTACGTGTTGTGACGGCCCCCCGGTGTACGGTGTAAGTTTTAAAGTTTGTCACAACCTCAGGAGATTTTTTAGTGTGTAAATGGTGTGCGTGAGACTCGTTACTATCACCTTTCGCTGTAAAGTGAAAGGTGATAGGAGTGAAGAGCAATTCATCATTTTCCAACGTCAATTGGTCCGTCTAGATACCAAGGTGGGGGAAAAGCTATCTTTCAAAATCAATTTTATCAAAAGTAATAAATATACTATGATACAGGATCCGATGTGAAATATTAATGGGTGCGACTTGAAAATAGGAAATTAAGGGTAGCTTCCAAAATAAATTTTATTGAATATGTCGTAGGTAACATTCAACACCAGATATAACATGCTACTACTAATTACATCAGCAATTGTGCTAATGGAAATGAATATTATAGAATTACTGCTGTAAACATTTTAATAGTGACTTAGTAATTTAATGTTGATAGTTCGTATTACAGTATTATTATTGATCGTTCCATTCCAGAAGATTAGAAAAGGTATGAGATATCCAACCAACATCAATACATTCACAGATTGTAGATGTAAATAGTGGTAGATGTACAAAAACACTTTGTTTAAATTATTAACGTGTTTATTAGAGCATAAAATTATAGAATATTACAATAGTAAGTGATAATAATGTTAATATACTTATTTACAGCTTTTTTTTTTTGCTAATTCCGTGATACGTAGATCTTAACTGTTCCTTGATTTTTGCTTTTTTTTTTACTAGATCAGGTTCCTTAAAAGTAGTTGACAAAATCGATCAATATTACTTCAACATTAACTGAAATTAATTCTACATTGCACACGTAAGCAATTACTTTAGCGGCTCGTATTAAACGGAATATTCAGTTTGGTGAAGACCATCCCAAATATGCCAAGCACTTTGTTGATCTCCTTTAATTGTCCGACGAAGTCATCCCGTTCTACTTCTACGCTAGTGAATTTTCTCTTTCTCATGTGGTGGTATACCTGCCAACAGCTGCATTTTACCAAGTACGATTCCTGTTTTTTCAAGTGATATTCCTCGACGATTTTGGCGATGAGATTCTCGGCGCGTCTCGTCGTTGTTTTTGCTTGATTGTATCTTCTGGTGATTGAGCCCAATAGGACAAGAAGTTCGTTCTGCTTAGCGAGCTGGCAGTCGAGAATTTTTTGCAGTTTTTCCCTTTTTTCTTCCAAAATTTTCTCATAACGTTGTTGGGCATTCGCGATTGTGTGTCTTGCGATATACAGGGCTTCAAACCTGTCGAGGAAGAATCCAAATAGTGTTATTAATACTAAAAGAAGATTAATTACCTCTCAAGCACTTCATTTGCGCTTTTAAACTGCAGAGTATTTTGTTTGGCTACCGCGGCCAAGAAATCTGGGTACATTTCGTATTCCTTGATCTTCTTTTCCATCTTTCCCTTGATCTCCTTGACGAAGGTCATCCTCTTCCGTAACGAGTCGATTTCCTTGACTTTCTGTACGGCAACCAGTCTTGATTGTGTCATCTTCTGCTTAAATCTTTTCCGTTTTTCCTCGTTATTGGTCACGAAATCGTCACACCTATCGATGAATAGCTTGAAGTCATTTGCCATCAGTTGTAGTTGCTCCCAACGTTTCTTGAAGTGTTCAGTTGACCTCGGAATAGTTTTCCTCATCGCGTTAGCTTCCCGTATGAAAACTTCCAAGCGAGTTTTGACCTCGAAATAGTTGAGTTTGTGGGATATCGGCGGCGTGTCCCAATGTAAAGGTGGTAGAGGTATCTTTTTACTGTGTTTATATGCTAAATAGCTTTCTAGCAACTTATTGGCAGGTAGTTTAGGGAATGTTAGCTTCTCCGTATTTCCCCTGCCCATCTTCGTGTCTCCAATGTGAGCTCTTGTAATTGCTTCAGCAGCGACCATTTTAAGTGGTTTTAGGATAGAAAGAAATTTGGTAAATGTCGGTAAATGTGTATATTGACGTAGTCAGTAATGACATAAATATGTCAGATTTATATGGAAACTATTTGTTTTAATTACCGAATGTTGATTGCTTTCTAGATTATCTATAAATCGTGGGAATACCTACCTTACGATAAATGTTTCAATATAATACAATTTCAAACATTAACTTACATTACAAAAAACAATATTATAAAAAAAAACTAAATCGTCAGAGCCTGCGGTAGTGGGTGTTTTGTTATTGCCTTATCTTAGTTGCACAGACTTTTAAAAACAATCTGTAACTTTTCTTATTCGTGTGTTATATTTCCGCTTATACAAAATCTAAAATATATGCCAATCCCCTTGGCTCTGAGGTTTTTGTTTTCTTCTTCGCAAGAGAATATTCGTAAACATTAAATGTATTATTATTGTTGGCATTCATCTAAATCGGAACTTTAGAAATATATATCTTCTACGACTAATTCGATGAATAATTCACTTCATTAAATGATAATTGCGGTATTACACGGACATCTCATTAATAGCGCCTGTTCATCAATATACATATACGCAAAATAATAGTAATTACTGTTGCATGTTGAAGCCGTTTATAACTCTATTCTGTAGCCTGTATTAGCAAGTAAACAATAATATAATATAAATACGTAATATCCTGTCATGCACGATGTAGGCAACTAAGTAATATAATAACAATATTTGTTTATGCAAGCGTAATACGACTATTCGCATAAAATAGTACCATTTCGGGCATTAAAGGAACGGACACGATTTTAGCCTTTATAAAATCCAGCAATGCAGTACATGCAATAATTCATAACAATGCCATACAATTTTTAAAAAAATGGCAAAAGAGAAAAGAATATTGTGATGTATTTGGTAGTTTCGCCTACCGTGTAATGTGTGTATAGACATAAGATTTTCCACGCAATCCGTTCATTAAAAGTTCCTACAGCTAGTATCTCTGATACCTTTAATGGGATGATATACCTTTTATTGCTTTTTTTTGGGTACACAAAAAATTTAAATAACTCGAAACCAGTTGCCATGGAATCCAGAAAAAGCAGTAAACAGTATGTCACAGCGTTAAAAATGTAAAGGCTGGTTACGACTTCCAGTAACTGTAACACGAGTCCAAAAATAATTTATTACAGCGGAGTGGATGCGCTTATTGCCTGCCACAAATTTTCGGAACTAGGCTAAAATGCTAACTTCGACAACTTTTAATGAAATGAAGGGATGCTTGGAAAACCTTATATGTATACTCTTTTCTATTAGGTGCGTAGGTATTCAATTGGTACCTCGAATTGTCTTACAATGAAAATAATATATCAGAAGACGTGTAAATCTATAGAATATCTATTATGAAGGAGCTGTGCAACTACCAGAATATATTGGTTTTTGATGGGCTTCATTTGCCCCAATCTGGTGTCTAATGCTTCTTTAGTTTGAGTAAAGAAGCTTTTAAAAACTCGCCGGATGCTACAGTCAAAATTAGACTTACCCGGGTTCTTATTCGGAATAAAATTAAATTGTTTGCATCAGATCCAATTTAAACACCTCATCTTCGTCTATCTCGCAATTTTTATCGCGTCCTAATTGGCCTTAAATTACTCCATTTTACGGCGTTCACGTATTTAGTTACAATAAACGTCTCTCCTATCCGGAGTAAATACATTCGGGCGCCTTATTCCGCCATATTCATTACATACTCGTAGCGATCCCGGATTCCCAGCGTGAACTGCGTTAATTAACGGATTAACTCTTAATGTCCGCGCCCGGGGGACTCCCCGATATGGTAATTCGCGAGAGGGCGCCACCAACTACCGTGTAAACTTGGCAATTTATTAGCGTACGACGAGGAACTTTATTGCGAGCTTTGTTTTCTGTTTGCCTTCGGTGCTTACACGTGGAGAAGGTCCCCCGCGGCTTGAAATATATACCCCGTCGTCCGATCGGAATTTCTAGCATTTCGAGATTTAATTAGTACGAAAAAAAGGTTAATTGAATAATAAGAGGGATAGTGGGCTGCTGGCTGTACTAACAATTACGGCGAGGTGGAGAGAAAGCAGGAAATTAATTATACAAGTTTTGTTGGCCGATGAAGTAGTAATGAAGTCGATAGATGGCGTTGTAAGCGAACATTTTAACACTGTGTTGAACGGTCCATATTTCTTGAACGCGTAGTTGTGACATAAATATAACATATTTATTTGGACAGAAATAGTGCGACAACTGTTTTTTCTATTTAGTAATATTGATGCTTCAGTAATATAAAAGTAAATTGGTAACGAAAGTAAGAAGAGTAGATGAGGTTAAGGAAAACATGCTAACGTAAAGTTTTAGTAGGAACATTGAAATAGGATAAAATTAATATAGAAGATTAAGTTAAGCAGTTATCTCGTTGTTCCATTGAGAAACTTCTATGCTCAAGAAAAACGTTTTCTTCTGGAGAGGTTTATTCCGTAGTATAACCATGCTTGAAGCCTTTCTTGTACCATTTAAAAAATGTAAAGTTCGGTGTTTTTCTGTAGATGTTAATTAGGAGGGGAGGTGACCCAACGATTTCTTTATGGATTCTATTGTGGAATCATTCTATTTCAAGATATGGAGCCCCACACAGCAACGAAATGAAAAAAATATTGTATATTTTTTTCATAGGAACATGGGAATTTTTTCCACTGTATTGATTCGAGTGCACCTCCTCGTATATGACAAAGTCCATTGACTTAACTTAAACGTCTAATTACTTACAACTAGACGAAAGTCTTTACCAACTTGAAGCGGAACCAACACATTTAACAACAAAAGAGGCGTTACGTTTTCTTTTTTGCTTTGAAGAAATGTTTTACGACAAATAAATAAAGCCAACATTTTTGTCGAAATTTGGCACCAGCTAGAAGACCGACATACGGACAAGATTTCCCCACGTATTCCATCAACCGCTAGTCTATGTGCAAGTTACATACTTGCAAGAAGAAGGAGAAGAAGCGGAATAACGAGAAGCATTGTTAATCGAGCCACCGAGTCGAGTTGAATGAACTGGCGCGACTGTATCAAGTCGATGTTTCCACATACATGTATAACATCGTGTATGTGTTATTGATGATTATATGTAGAAATATTTACTTTCGGTTGCAATGCAACGAGATATTCATGTTACACGCTCTTATTTCTCGATGTTTTGCATCCAACTTTAACATGCGATCTAAATATAAGCGATTTGGAACGTGCTCAGTACGTTCCATAAAGTTTTGCTTATACGGTTTGGATGCAAAGCGCATTTAACCTTATGAAGGAAGAAGACAAAAGTATTGTCAGAATCATTAATGTAAACGTTATCATGGTTATTTTGACGAACGTCTTTAATTGTTGCGAATTTGTATGTGCGTCCAAGCTGCGTTTCTTTGGTTTCCATTGAATGCTCTTTATTTGATCAATGTAGCTCTTCCCGCATTTGTATTTCGATTGGAATGTATGTGTAGAATCTATGTATAGAAGGAGCTTGGACACGAGAACACAAATTGACGGTGTTCAACTACTGGTGTTTTTTAAAGATTAGATTCATGCGTCACATTGACGGATATGCATTTAGGTAGATGTATGAAGATGTGTCAGTAAGTCTCCGTGTTAGGAGTGTAGAAACAAATTTTTCAAGAAAACTTTATCTTTGTACTTAGTAAGATATGCTTCTTCCAACGTATCATAGCACATTTAAAATTCTGGTAGAGTCTGACATGTAACCATGAAAAATGGTAGTAAAAAAAATGTTTGTAACTAAGCATTTTCAAAACAAAGTGTGCTTCTTAGTGTTAGACAAATAATTTGGAAGGAAACGCTAACCATCAATCAATAACGTTATTAACGATCAAGAACATAGATAAGGATTTCATAAAATAGACACTTACCTTCGATAAGAATCTGTCATTAAAACTAATTGAAAAATGTGATAGTACTCAAATCGCCGAAAGACATTGGAATTCATCGATACATAGCAGTGGTTTCATTTAGATGATTACTATTGCAATTTTATCGGTAAGTACCTATCGATATATCTAGTCTAAAAAACACGATTGCTTCAGGAGCGTGCGGATGATTTTACAGATAATGTTTCGCAAGATTTTTAGTCCAAAATACAGTGATAGGTAGCATGAATTTGGAGTACCGTAAGATGGATGGAAATAATGGATAACAGGTTATGTGTGTATGTGCATGTGATCATGATCACTTTACCTAATTAATTATAAAAATCAAATTTATTAATTTAATTAAAGAAAAAGTGGTTATTAAATACTAAAAATAATGATTGCGTTTAAACAAGTGATTAGAATTTAATAACATAAATGTGTTGAAAATGTGAGTATAGGATATACTGTAAATAAGGATATAAATTATGTAGGTAATTATAAGTAATGCACAGTGCCGTTAAAAAGTCTGCGCTATGTGGGAAGTTTTTCTATTTTTTTTTAGTTTTAAGGCAATTGTGCTTCCAGCTTGTCCATGTGTTTGTAGCCAAACCAAAAAGCGTATACCCTTGATCGATTTCTTGCCGCACATGCTTCTTTAACAGTGAATAGTTTTAATTAAACCCTTATGCAACTGTTAGTGCGATTAGTTAGTCGTAAAGCAGTGCCATGAAATTAAAATAGTTTTTTTGTTTATATAGTTTCCACTGTCAACGTCCAATGCTGCTAATTAACGTAATTGTTAAATGTTTCAATGCTTTCTGAGTAATAAAACTTATTAACTTCATGGTATCGTTTCTTTTTTTTTCGAACGGTTTTGTTATTTATTTTACTTGCAATCAAATATGTTAGATCCAGACAAACAAAACAAAAGATTACGAAAAAAGGAGACGATGAACGAAAGTAAGCATTAATTCATTAACGAAAGACCGCGCATGTGTCTAGTAGTCGTAGACCAAGCGGCCGAGGGAGGGGGATCGTTAAGCGCTTGTTTGAATACCATTGTTTTCAGTAGCACGCGGCTAATTCGATTTTACCGCTCAGAGAGGAGCTAATGTAGGTCAGACATGCAAATTTAGCGTTTTTCTTTTTTTTCGTTGCTTGGTCTTCTTTTTAGGCATTCAACCGATAGGCACATACGATAAAAGAGTATCAGAGTAGATAAAAAAAAAGCGTATCAGCATGAAAAGTTTCAAGCGCAAGGCGTTGGGCATAGCGAGTTATAAAAACAGCAGATAATTCAGTTTTCTCGTCTACGTAACAAATGTCTAAGGTTTTAACAAAACTATTCTGTGTATGCACAAATTACTATACTTTAGATTCTTATTGAAGCATGTGATATTGGAATAAATATTTTAATTAATATTTAATTTTAATTTATTATTTAATTTTTAATATTGCTACAAATGATTTCTGTCCTTTTACGTCGTTTGGGCAATTTAGTCAAACTTAACGCGATATATTTAGTGCAAGCTAATAAAACGGAGATAAACGAGGAATCCTAATTAAAAAGATTGTTTTATATTCAGGGGAATACTTAGTTAAAATCTCAAATTCTCCTAATTAAGACAAATATAGAAAAGCATCTGTAATATTGCGAAAAGCTACTTTGGAATTTAAGGCAAGTATTTATTCGCAAAAAATGCGATATGATAGAAATAGTACATACATACATACATACATACAGACAGACATGTGTCGAAGTAATATTTCTTCAACTTCATGGCGGACGCGACGTCGTAAGACGACGCGAAGTGGAATTATGGGAAAATTGAATTTTCCCCGTGTGTAGTCTGGCGTGCAGTGCCCCCATCTTCTCCTTCTTGACTCTTTGTTATGCGAAAGTGAGTTGATTTGCTTTTACGGCCCTGAAACAGCTACGGAAAGACAAAGCTAGGCATCTTTTTTTGTCGCGAACATAGAAAACATGCTTTTTCAGCTCACTACGATACGCCTAGTTGTTATGGATACTGCTTATAAAGTTTTCTTTTGCTTTACGGTATTGAAGAGCTTGAAGGAAAGCATGTGGAAGATAAAGCTTCACATTCTTGTCTCCGTATATGATTTTACTGCTGTTAGTGGTAACTAGTTTGAGCGCTTTGCTTGATATTTTATTAAATGGTTATCGTGAGACCTATGAATTTAAAGAAAACACTCTAATCATTTCAAAGTGACGATATTTAAGCAACTAGACAATAATTAGTTGTATTTGAATAATAGTAGATGAATAAATTTCGAGTTTTCTTTCAGATTATGTTTGCTAAACATTGACCTAAATCTGTTTGATATTTTGTGTGCTCGTTTAAAATTAAAGGCGAAAAGAGCAGCGGTTTCGAGGAATCTTGGATCCTCATTATCAGTTGTGCGGCCAGATGCTAACGAGTAAAATTCGCCACTTTTCGTGTGCTTCACGAAATTAACAGAGACTAGACGGACTGGTGTTTATTCATCTCATGAGAATAGTTTCGTGTTGCCCCGAGAATAGTTTCCCAGAGAGTCGACAAAACACGAGTCTGTCTAGTCTAAGTCAAGTAGCAGATTTACTGACGAAGAACTATGAATCCTCGAAACAGTTTGTCTGGATTGATAACATCTTGTTTACTGAATTAGTTTTTTTGTCAGTACTTTAGATTTTGTTATTACTATTGTAGATAAAACATACGCAATATGTTGTATGATTGATTAATCTTTGTACCAGTTGAAAAAGCAAACAAATTTGTTTTTTTCTTTGTATTTTAGCTGTAAATGTCAGGTGTAAATATGCCAATTCTATTATTGTATATAAACACACGTATTTACACTTTTTCATGACATTTAATACCTAATTATTATACCCCTCTTTCACGAGCTGTTGAAGCTCCCATTACAACGGTGGGGGTGCGCGATAATAGGGTCAACAAACAAGTCCTCGGTCACCTCCCTCTACCGATCGAAACAACAAATAAACGAGCTTCAGTTAATGAGCCTGCTTACGGCCACCACCCGCTCTTCAACTGAGGTCATTCGGTTATTAGATAATTAGTAAAACAGGTCGCGTGTCGTCGACATTGGATATGTCTACATAGTTCGATTGAGTTTGGCGTTGAGTAATTAGGAATGTCGTTGTTGCCGATGGAATTAATGACAAGATCGATATAATTTATTATTACTTATTATTGAAAAAAAGCTTATTTCCTACAGAGATGTTGGTTAATTATTTTCGCGAAAAACGTTTTGATGTATGTAAAACACGTCCGCCTACATACCACATTATTCTTAATGTAGTATTGCGTGCGGGTATATTCGTATGGTTTTAGGTACGGTTTCGTATTTGATTAATTCGTAGAAATTAAAATTTTCAAGTTAAATTATCCCGATTGAGGCGAACATTCTGCAGTTGCTAGTGTTTATAATTAAGAACATGGCTTACTAGCAGCAAAACAAAACATATGCGGAATGATATTGACGAAAATACTGGATATAAGATAGCGGACAGCAAATGCTATACCTATAGATTGTTGAAGTTGACAATATGATTTCAGAAACAAAAAAAGACAAAAAAAGAAATGCAATGCTTGGATATCTAAAATGATCGTTACCCAATCATACATGAAGTAAATTGCAATAAGTTGCCACTTGCCATTTTATTAAATAGTCTGTTTGCATACGAAAATAAATGAGTAATATGGTTATTGTGTCAGAATATTGAGCCTCGTCATTAATTCACCAAAGATTCCATTGCACGCACAAGTTGCTTCGTAATCTTTCCCTAATTTAATTTTAATTTAATTTTTTGTTAAGCCAGGAAGGTTTGCACTACGTCAGACCTCAAATTTAATTAAACATTGGTTGGGGATGGGTAGGAGCAGAAAATTATTAATGTTCATATATTTTTTCTATTTCTTATGAAGTCGATAGCGAATGTGTGTCCTACTTTTAAAATGCTTATTACAAGTCGCTAGAGAAAAGTGCATTACATGATTATTAGAAAACGATTTAAACCAACAAATGCTACACGAAGGGAAATAAGTTGTAAAATTAAATATAATTAGGTTACTGCTTTGGGTATGATACTGCAAGTCATTCTACCAATACCAAATACTGACCGGATGAACTTATTCGTTGTTTTCGTTATCCTAACAGATGCCAAGAGAAAATTGAAGATATATGTGTATATTATTGTTATATTTATCTTTAATAAATCATGTATAAGAGTTAACAAAAAATTGTATTTAAGGTAAAAAAAAATGTAATTTTTAATGAATGTTATTGTGTGTTTTCTCCGCGTAGCATTAATCTCAACCAACAGCTAAACATACTAAATGTAACTGTAACAACCCAATATTTCTTTGTGAAAGGCTTCAACGATTCCAAATTAATTAATCTTCAATCACAATATAGTCCTGATCATTCGTGAAAGTTTGTACAAATAATTCAGTGACACTGTCACGCTCTAGTTCTGTTAAAATAAATAGTTTTAAAAACGTTTCTTAAAGAGCGATGAGCAAATAGATAAAACTAAACAATTAATTGCTCCATTCTATCGTCGCCGCTAGTCCTCCACCAGACTGTATTGCTCGAAGGGTGCGGGAAATCCCCGCTAGTAGCAGCCGGACGGCGTACAAGTTGGTGCAAGTCGTCGAAAGTTGGTCTACAATTATCTGATAAGGGCGTTCAGTGTACGTTGTATGCATTACATTCCAGCGGAACTTCACTTGAAAACGACGACGTCTCGTGAAATATTTCGCGATTGCGGTTGAAAATTATCGACGAGTTTCGGCGAACAGAAATAAAACAAATGAAAGATGAGAGACTGAATAAAATTTTACAGTGTATAACCATTGTTGAGTAGATGAGAAATTTTGTGAAATATGGTGTTTATTCTACTGAAAGTAATAAGATTTTTGCGGAGGCGCAGGCAATGGTACGATGAGAAACATTTCTTTTTTGATTTAACGCAATCGTGTTTATCCTAACGCAATGTTGATCAATTGCAAAATTGACAGTAACGCATTATTGGAATTACACAAAACTCAGTTAAAAGTTACCAGCATATATGACGCAATAGAAACTATTTGGGTAATCGCGAAAAAAATAAAGAAAACATTTGATAACAGGGCAATGTATACGACATTTGGGATTGATGACGTGCGTCAATATTTGCCTCTCCTCGACTATCTTCGAATCGATTGAGTAATGAGAGTATACAATATACAACTTTGAGAAAATTGATACTACAAAATTAAGCAATAAAATACGTATCCTAGATTAAGTCCATCCTATTTCCGATCTGAGCTCGCCCATACGGCGTATACGAATACATAGCAGACAATGCATCTGCGTTTTCTTCGGGGCCTTGTTCGCATCGGTCAGCTGAGTGGTAGAGGTGAGTGCCCTTCGTGTCATGTCCTCAAGGTAAACTAGCCCGGCATTCCATTCCTGTCCGATGTCGGTGCCGATCGTTGGGCCGTTGCTTCTGTACGTTTGCTGGTAAAACGACGTGGTCCCAGGCATTTAAGCGAATAAACTGTCCTGCAATCGTGATATCCGATATTTTTCTAGAGATCGGACCCTTTTCCCGACCCGGGGATAGATATGAGTCGTCAAGGAAGTTAAAGCGGTTTCTTAGTCGAGTAGCCATGGGAACCGAATTCTAAATGGTGGAGTAGATTTAGAAGATTTACAGGTTTTGAAAGTGACGGCGATCCTTCGCCATATATGGAACCGTTTGTTGGTAGCTGGCGGTGATGTACCGTTAATTGTTTGAGCGGAAGTACACGCCATGTCGCCTATACTGTTGATGAATTGGCGTTTTGCGATGTATGCTTAAGTTGTAAGAACTCTAGCTACTAGTAGGGAATGAACTACGTTTCTATATTCACACGCTGAACAGATTTGTGAGTTTAGAAGTAATATACAATTTCTTAGTAGAGAGGGAAAACAGCGATTCTTGAGGAAATATACATGGTATTCTCGAAAGTCAACGCTTACTTAAACATTGTTTTTTTTTTTACTTTCATGGGTGTAGCGCTTCTCACATTAAGATCGAAGTATTCGAAATTGCGACATTTTCAATAGAGATGTTTTTTAACACAATGAATTGATATCCTATATTTTTGACGTTAGAAATGAGAAAATTTTGCTGGGAATTGCATCGATCGATATATAAAAGGCTATGTATTGGAAAATTCTGAAAACTTGCGACCATTTACGCCAGTGAGGAGGTCATATCGCAAACGGAAACTTACATTGTAGAGTTTGACCGATCGTATTATTCCAAGGGTATCAAAAGGTTATATGGCAGTTAAAAGAAATGCATTTTTTGCATTGCAATCTTCAAGAAGATTAATGTTGAAGAATAAAAATGGTCCCACATGCAAAAATTGAATTTTTCATTGGTAAGCTCCTAGCTTATTCGAATTGAATACATCAAGTTGATATTGTGTTGATATTCTTCAACTACATTTTATGTGCGTATCCAATGTGAGTAAAATGTTTCGTAATGAACATCCATTTATTTTCCTTCCTGAATCTTTTGCTGGTGATGTTCCTATATACCTCTCCATGAAATGCCGATGCATTGTAAATAGATTCTATTTTTAACGCAATATTTATAAATGGAGCATAAAAAAACAAACTTGGTATAGCAGCTATAGATTACCGACCGTGTTCATATTCATATCAGGCGTAATCTTGCATATTATCGCTTAAACATCAAATACTGCGTAAGCACAACGAACGCACAGATATAACAGCTATTATGAGAACGCTGTATAACCCTTAATCATAATTTGTAATGACACGGTCGTTTTGAGTATCTGTAAACACTCCAGACAACATCCATACGCTACACAAATATCGGCTGGCAGGCATGAATCGCCCGGGCCCAGCCGATTAATCTACGGCGAGACCCCTATACACGTCGACATATCGACGATATATGAGTATTTACTACCGCTAACGGATACCGATAGCATTTTATTGTGGAATCATTGAAAGTCATCCTTATCTCTATAATGGATAAAGGCTGTTGAATGATTATGTTTGCGTATTGGAACCAGATAGGTTTAGATATGTAATTACGAGTTTCTTTTAAGATTTATTTACAATCATGTCAATCAATTAAACAAAACAAGAAGCGAATTTTTATGGATTGCAATACATACCAGTTTAGTGCAAGTAGTTAAGCGTTGCTTCCTTGTGGTTAATTGCGTCATGTTCTTCACACGTCATGATTACGTCGTAATAATTCCTCTCCAGTTTTATAGTTCGTTACAACGCTACGGTTACTTTGAGTTAAACTAATACCAAACGGAGAGAGAAATATTTACCCTGGAAATGATCACCGGGCTCGAACGCGTCACATGATGTGTTTAATGTTTCGATATAATTCTAAGGGCCCAGGATTACGTGTATTTACTACAAATCACTTATTAGCTAAGCGTAAATACCAACAGGGTGCATTAACTGCAAATTGTGACGAATTGGCAACTGTAATTTAGGTTGCCATTTTATATGTTTGAGGTGGGTAGGTGGTGTGCAATGAAGGCTGTTTTATATCACCTAATAGTCGATGGCCCTCTGATGGGCGTGTCTTTCTAAGGCCACAAAAAAGAAAAAAAACATGATATTCAGAGGCTACGGTAGGCCGCCAAAATTCGCTTCATCAGTATCTTCAAAAAAAGGGGTCGCGCATTACCTATATTTTTAGTATAATGTATAATGTCCATGACTCCGCAAACGCTTGAACTTGTTCTCTTTCAAGACCTTTCAAACTTTATGATTCTCCCCAATTTCGACGTCAAAAAAGATTAATACTCATAGTCAGTATTACAAATTTTGACGCAAAGAACTAGCAAAGCACTGTCCCCAAACACGGGTACTTCTCATATCATACTCGTACTTTTCGATGCTTTTATCGTTACTAATACAGTCGTTTTTATTGGGTATTGCAGCCATACTATAAACGCCCCTCATAACATACTGCGTAAAACGAATGAATTGACCGTTCTGGTCGCAATAAACTATGCTCAAAATAATACTACTGATACATCTAGTCAAGGTATTGGTGGAATCACTATCGGCAAAAGCAATGTGAAAAGAGAAAACACTAATCAACAGACATGTTCTTGCCTACGGCGTCGTCAGTGTTGTTCTGAGCGTTTTACCTACTTCACATCGCCATTTACTTCTCAGCCTATACCGGTCCCCTTCGAGGACGACATCTCATGGCGCTATTGCTCAAATCGCTGGTTTGAGGATTTTCACCAGTTGGTACACGCTTGATATATACAGCATATATCGAAGAATAATTTTTGTTAAAGAACTATAAATTTTACTTATGGAAGCATCGGGAGACTCTGAAGAATCACTGAAAATATCTATCGATGCTTGTCCATATTCAAAATTGTTAAAAACAGCTGTTTGTCTAGAACTGGCTTTAATACTTTATGCCAAAATATTGTTGTTTATCTTGTTTCTGTAATGTTTTTTTTGCGTTCGTTGAATTTCCTATCTTTGTTGCAGTTTGTGATAAAATTAGCCACGAAGGAGAACGTCAAGCGTTTGGTGGAGATCGAAAGGCCAAAACACGAACCAAGACCGCACCTAACACATCATATATCGGCTCATCACACGCACGTAAGTCTTTTCTTTTTGTTTCAATCCCGATGCACGTTATGTAGAAAATATGTACTGTTCGTTCTTTCGTAGCAGGTTTGGCAATAATTCTCATCGGTACGAATCAAGTTAGTACTGCGTAAAATCTCATTGGTTAATGAAATAATAAGAACTTGATGATTTAAAACGTTTACAGAGATCATATTTGTTGGTAGGGCAGTATGGCTCGATGGAAATAATGGCTTTATGCTTTAATTAAACAAGTTAAGTTGTTATGTACTTTAAAAAATTACAAAATCAATACGTATTAATAAAAAGTAATTACACAACATAAAATCATGTTTATTTTGTAGTATTCGATTGGTTATGATTATTTTGTAAATACAAGTCCATTTAAATTTTAACGAATACAGCGTGTAAAGGTGTGTTTTTTAATTACTCCAACCCTTGGTATCACAGTTGTTCGATTGAAGGTTTGAGCAGCTAAAAAACACAATAAAAACGTGGAGGATTTGTTTAGCTGAAATTATTTAAAACCCGTTAAGGAAAACTGCTCAAACAGTTTGCAAACGATCTTTCAAATACCTGTTTGAACACCGGTTGGTCTATCACTAACAAAAAGATTCTGAAACACAGAGTTTCCTTGTTGTTAACTCCTATTATAACAATACGTTATCAATAAAATGATTTTTTTAGGTCGTATCATTTTTTTACTGATGTTTTAATCTGTCGCATACAATTTCGTTGTAGGTTTTTAGAACTTTTAAACATTTCTAGACTACATCATCGCTACAAGCATTTTCGTTTATGTGACTATTTACTGGCTTTTGCCCAAATCAATTTAATTTAGTTAATTTGACAATGATATTTGCCTTTAAGAATCCATCACTTTTATGTTTTCCGAAGTTTCTTTCGTTTTAAGAATCAAAGTAATTGGTATATTGTCATAACTGATGTATGACGATTAACGTCCTAAATGACGTACGAGTTTATCCGTTATCAATTGTTTCAATAAACCACGTTTTGGCATTTGATTACAGATTACTGTAATCTGCTGTATGCTTTTTCAAACATAAAACTGCTCCCTTTAATAAAATTTCCGTTCGTACTAGCGTGTGCGACCATAACAATTGGAATTTTCGGGCTTACGTATACTCTTGGTATCATTCTGCCAAAATTTAGTTCTATTATCTGTACAATATATCCACGTTTCATCCAAAGTCACTTTTTGCCAATTAAGTGATGTTAAATTAAAAATTAATTTATATGCGACTGTATAATAATAATTAAATTGGAAAATAAAGACTGTTTCTCACAAAAATTATTTTATTTTGTAATTAGGCGACGACTGATTTCGTCTGGGGACCACACATCATGAGGCCTTAAAACTAGCAGAAACATTGCAGAAAACAAAAGACATTGTACTTATTAGGATACAACTGTTGATAAAACTATTAATATTTTTAAATTAATCTATGTAAAAGTAAAACTAGAAGTTGCATTATCGAAGTTGATCAGATTATTAAAAATATTTTTAATTCAATAGTGTATGACGGTTTTGGCGTACTGCCAAGTTTTCAGAGTACACTCCTTCTTATATCGATCGAAGCAGTTCCCGGTAAGACATCCTGTATAGTAGTCTTTCCATATTTGTTTATGATGGTAAGCTTTTAAATAATATAAACGAAAAAATTTCTTGTTCCCTTTGTTGAATACGCTTTTACGAATGTCTGGTTTGTATGACTAAGTATTGTTTTATTTCTGTTTCTGACGCTGCTTAGCTGGAGCTCTTGCGTTTACCTCTTCGTGTTGATGAGACAGCTTGCAATTCCACATATAGTAAAGCAATAGCAAAATCAAAATTAATAAGTTTAATTGCAATGTTATTTATTTTCTGCAATATATCTTCTAGACTAAAATCCCGATGATTTGTGGTCGCCATTCGAGACCTGTCGCCTTTTAATCACAAATTAATTATTTTAATCATATATTGTCTTATAACTAGAGATGACAAAGGTAGGTGGAATTATTCCTTTTTTACCTATTTATTACCCCGAAAGTCGACGAAACACGAGTCTGTCTAGTCTCTGCAAAAAAGTAATAATTTCATCCGCCTTTGTCCTCTCTAGTTATTACTATACTGGTGTTGTAGAACGATTAACTATATTCAGATCAACTAACTGTATATACAAAAATTGAATAGCAGCACCTCCACTGAAAAAATTACAAATTTAATCTCCAATAGCATATTGGAAAAGATTTTTTTTCCCTTCAATATGTCAATTTTCAATGACCCATATTGATCGTAGATGGTATCTGCGTCTAAATATACGTATACCAAATTACTTAACCATGATTTTCTTCGAATTATATATACCAAATCGTGTAGCCTGACAGATGAATAAATTCGAAACCGTCGTAAGAAAGTCAGGAAAGGAATAAGAATAGGAAATATATACTAAAGGGAGAAGTAAGAAATTTAGGTCCACGCTATACCGGCTTTATAAGGCTGAATGTATTTTATTTATACCTCTGCGGGAATGTTTCTTTCCCGAATGAAAGTCTCTGAGTGAGTATTTTATATCTTCTGTTTTTTTTTCTTCGTATTGTGAAAACAAAATTGTGCATAATCTGGGTGATTTTATGAATTCTTACGTTATTTGTACAATATGGGGCATTTTAAATGGGGAAACTCCATCTCTTTTTCGATCTATTATTTTTTTCTAATTACTTTTTTCTAATGTAATTCGAATTAGCGCATATCTTCTTATTCGAAAAGTGTACACAAAGGTGTTGAATAAATCGCCAACTTACTTAAGTTATTCAAGACCAGTGAGTTTAATCTTTGATGCAACTATTTTCTTTTGTCCACCGTTGTATAACCTATACCGACAATATTTGCACATGCTATATACGGATATCGTGAGCTCTCCGAACTTAATGAACTCTTAACCAATGAACGTGTTGCTTCTTTCTGCATTCTTCTCCAATTTTCATCATCAAGCGAAGCCATAAAAAGAAACATTGTGCGGTTTGTTTGTCATCATAATTATGGCGGACCGGGTAATAAAATTATCACTATTAAATTTTACAACTTGTTTGCCTCCGAGATTTACAAGGTCCCAAGTATACCCGCTCGCACATAACAGACTCACACATACCGAAATCCCCGACTAAATAATCCGTACTCGGCTGCAGTAAATACGCTGACCTCCAAAAGTATAGCCGCATTAATAATGTTAAGTTGAAGTAAAACAGTTTGTGCTTATATTGCCAAAATATGCCCAGTTTAGAAGGCGATAAGAAAGAAAACATTGCATTTAATTTATTAACAGCACAATATTTTATTCCAAAAGCCTATAAAAAGAAACATTAAAAGTGAACGTCTTAAGCAGTTGCTTTTATGGTACCGACAAATATTGCCAAAAGTTTTTTCGGCCTCTGCTAGTTGATGTAATAAATTCTGGCTCCTTTTATGCGATGATAGTTTCAGTCTGTTCTTTTTGACGTTCAACTAAAAATGTTTATAACTTACTTAATAATATATATAAAAAAAAAAAAAACATATAATTATGAATGCAATTATGCCGATATTTTCATAATCAGTGACCAGGATTCTAATGCTATTCTGCTAAAGTAAATGAAATAAAATTATATTATTACTATGCCAGTACTTTTGATAGTCGCTGTATTTGCGTTGTGTATCAAATGACCAATATCGAGACGTTACATACCATTACGTATACAAAGTAATATCGTTAGTAAAACATTTTGTAAATGTTAGGTCCTATAATCTTTATAAGCTAGCTGCTTCGGTTTCGGAAATAGTAGGCGGCTGTGTTGTTGATGCGGTTTTGTGGTTTTGGACGGGGTTTGGTTGTAAATTATCCGGTCGCTATGCCATACAGTTTTGGGATGTTGAGATCTTAATTGAACGTCGAAATTAAATATAATTATATAGGTTGCTGGCGTAGAAATTGTCGTGATTAAGCTAAGGCAATCTATTTGAAATGAAAAACAACAAGGAACATGAAATATGAATTTGCATTATTTTAACCTTTTCAATATATTTTGATTTTCTATTTGTGTGTATGCTAGAACGTGGTTAAGAAAAAAAAAACTATTAAAATTTAATAACAACCTATTCCCAAAACGAAAAGACGGTGAAAAAAGTAATTTTATCCTTAACGAATGGAAAAAGAAGCTAAAAACACGACGAACACTTTACCATTGCGTCCCCTAACTAATCCAATCTAATTCCCAGGCTGTCGTGTCAATAACGACGCCACAACGTCCATTGAGGATGACTATCACGTTCTACGCCGAAGAAAAAAGGTACTCGGAACCAAGGGGGGAAAATGAGAGAAAAGCTGGAGAAAACAAACGTGAAATGATAAATAATTTCACATGCAATTTCTTACGAGTAATCTCAATCGAATGATACAAAGATGCTTGTATGTTTATAAAAATACAATATATATATATAGGCGTGGTAAATTCAAATGTAAAGGATATACACGCAGATATAATCTCTTAGTTTTTTAAGGAGAATTTTGTTTATAACCTTGCGAAATTGTTCTTTTTTAAGGTTTATTTCCTAAAAACTTCTCACGTGAAGTAAAATTCATCTATAAAGAGAGACGAATTAGCAGGATTGAGGGAAATAGAGAACCTGGAAAAACTAGAAATAAAAAGGATGACACCGTTTGATCTTTGTGCCTGAAAACATAAAGTTGAACGACTAAATATTTCTAACAGATTTTCTTACATCTTTTAATGTATATGGTATATATCACCATTTATTATAAATTTTGATGTCCTGAAATACTAACCATAAAATCCTTCTATATCTAAGACCCTATCTTCATCTAATTTGCATTTACCTCGCACAACAACGGACTCCCTCTAGGCGCCCGTTATGTACTTCCTTTTATTATCTTCCCGTCAGTAAACCCGTTACAAGTAGCAGGGGTTTTGTCCAGCTTTCGCAGTTTATTCGACAGATGTCTCGTCGAAGTTGATAACCGGAGCCCGTGTCATTAGATGGCGTTACAGTGCGTTCTAGCGCCACCGCTTCGACTTCCATTTCCCGTTTAAACATTTCCGTCAAGGTCAGACCGACTAGTTGCACTCTAAGTTCAAACAATACGCGGGAAATTTGAATTTTAAATTCTATTTATTTATTTATTACATGGAGAAATATGTCGGCGATGACTTTCAATTATTTAGTGCCGTTCTAAAGAGAAGGCTATTATGTTATGTGAATGATGCGAGAGTTAATTACGTCGAATTATAGACATTAATCAAGTAATAATGTTTAAAGTGCTGTAGAATTAGAGGCAATTATTCTTGGCATTATTATTCAAATTGTGTAATGCTAGGAGGCCGGTGAAGGTTGTTGCGTGTCGTTATTTTAATAATTTAATTATCGGATAAGTTTTTTTTCTAAACCTTTTATGTGTTTTTTAACTGGTATTTTTGTGTCGCTTATTATATGGTATCTTATTATTATACTACAGTTGTCGTTTTTGTTAAATATGTTTATTAACAAAAAGGGGAATAGTTTAATGTTTGTACCGATTGTGTGTTTTGATGTTAGCCAAGATAGATGCGCAACTAACGTTGTAAATATTTCTGAAAAATAAAAACTTTACACAGTCCTCAAAATAATTAATAAGAGAATTAGAATAGTTTTTAGATTCTATTAGAGGTACAGATACAAGGGTAGTCCGAAAAGTTTCAAACCTCAACACGGAGACGACATTACTCGTGAAAAATATTCTGGTAATGTAATCCCCCTTGAAAGCTATTTTAGGAAATTTCAGCCATGTTGTAAGCTCAGTGAGCAGAGGTTGTGGGCTACTCGAAAGGTCCGCATAATTGATTACCTGATTATTCCGTATAAATCAATCAGCGTCCTTTAATAATTAAACACTTACTTATAGCTAACATAATTATGTTTAAAAACCTACTTAACCTAGTTCCTCAATATTATCCGCTACATTCATATTGCGATATACTTTAGTGAAGTGTACCTAAATTGTTGAAAACTTTTTAAAAAATATCATATTGCGTATCATAGTACCAAAGTATCTAAATTAAATTTTCTATGCTTTACGCAGCACAACGTTACGTTATTTGAACCTATAAACAATAAAAAGAAAGATAAGCGAAATAAATCAACATCTTTTAACATTTTACAAACGAAAGTTTTAAATTAAAAGCTTTTTAGTACCAAATTCAATTACGACGAGAATTTCGCCAGTTAAACGCTAATTTAATAATCCTTTTCCGACTATCTCGTTTGTCTAACTTTTCCTTTTATCTTCCGCCCAGTCCCGTTCTGTCCATTTACGTCTCGGTCACTAAACAGCACCCGTCCTAAAAGTTAATTCGCTTCCATCAAAATAAACCCTTTCCGTCCACTTTTCTAGCAGAGGATTGCGTATCAGAGATCTAAGGAGAGACTTTGTTAATTATTTATCGCTCTACTCTGGTAAAAAGGTGTCTTACCCCATCTTCGGTGTAGAATTAAGTCACTTGATTAATAATTTAAACCTTGAAGCGTTGAAATAAAGTGGCAGTTGGTTGGAATATCTGTAAAAATATAGGTAATTGTTTTAAGGAATTT
This sequence comes from Oryctes rhinoceros, assembly GCA_020654165.1. NCBI lineage: Eukaryota > Metazoa > Arthropoda > Insecta > Coleoptera > Scarabaeidae > Oryctes > Oryctes rhinoceros. The sequence continues at coordinate 265,359 of JAIOKQ010000548.1, read as the reverse complement.
GTCGTGCTTTCCTACTGGGGACTGTTAAAATGTTGACGATATGACAAAAGAAGTTTGTGCGACGAGACTGTGACTACTTATCTTTAAGTAAAGGAAATCTTTATTTTGGTATATAGGAATTATTTAAAATTATAAAGACAGTTCCCCAACATTAGTCTAAGCTTTTTTGATCGTCACTGTATAATTTTTTTCGTTGTTTATTGTTGCATGTACGTTAAGTGGGCATTTTATTATAATAAATACAACAGAGGTAATACATTCACAGTAAATTATACTCTACACATGTAAAGCATATGCCGTTGTTTCCATAATTAATATCTATTAGATTAACATACAACAAGCTGGAGAAAATTGCCTGACAAGAAAACAAAACAAAAAACAGTCGTTAAACGTCATGCTGCGCAGTAGAAAACTATTACAGAACTAAATTATAAATGTTAATAGGTTACTTTTGTATGTTACATTATACGCTTTGAATCGTATGCATCTAGTTTTGAAGAGTTAAATATTTACGTTTTTTTTTTAAAGTCGCGTTGTTCAAATTACAACAAAATCGACTGCGCCGTACTAATGCTGTCTTATTAGTTACAATTAACAAATGTATTTGCAGCTTGAAACGGAAAGAAATTGTCTGTGCAACCAAGTTGCATCCAAACTACCATTTTTCTATACGATATGCGCATCAATTATCTCGCTTGCTTCTAATACGAGGGCCAAGCCGATATAATTGAGAATAAAAAAATGTACAATTTTGATGATTGTTCCTATGTACATTTATAAGACAAAAAGATAAAATCAGTGTAAATCAACTCAATATTCCTGATCTTTTTCTTATACAGATATCTTCAACATTGTAGTTATACAAATTTTCTCATTTTTCTTTTTTTTTGCAGGGCCTCACCTTAACTCAAGACCCTGCCACAAGCGACGACAGTGGCAGAGCTTCCGAGAGACTTACCGGATCTTCCGTGGCTCCGCGAGATGCTGACAGCTCCAGGGATCGACTGAGCGACGTAAGTGAACTCCTTATTTTTCGAACAGACTTTATCCGCTACATGACCGGATTAATGGAGTAATTTTTCTCTTCTGGACAATTTTCGCGCGATAATCTCGCGACGTTGAAATTTCCTCAGGAATTATGTCACGTCTCCGGAATCGAGATCTAAACCGAATTAATGGGGCGGATTTATGGTTTTAGAGTCGGGTTTCAAGGGATGAAATTGTAATTTTTGAGCGGATTGGTAAGTTCATACTGCATATACATGGATGTGTAGAGAACATGTTTCGGTAGCTAAAAAGGAATGTACTAAAATGAAGTTACTTACTTATGCTGCAGCCTATTTCGTCTTTGCCAGATTGGTATTCCTTGTTTCTGGCAATGGAAATTACAAATGCACTGCTTAAAAATTGAAATGAATGTTTGGAATGATAATATTTGTTTATTGTATTGTTATGTTTCTGTTTTCTTTTTCCTTTTTTTTTTTTTCTCCAACTCTTATAATCTACTACCAACTATTAGAAAAAAAAGAAAAAACTTTTTTTACTAGATAAATAATAAATTCCAATGTTTGGAAATAAAACACTATTCTTTGTTTTTTAAATATCCTTTATTTGTCTCCATGGTGGGATGTTCAACATTATCATTTGTGGCTTAAATTTCATTGCGTTAAAATGCGTTTAGAAACTGTTCAACTTCAAAGTTCCTTCAGGAAGAACTATTACTATAACTATATATTTTGGTCAGACCAGGAAGGAATAGGTTGTATAGTCGCAACTACAGCAATATCCGCGACTAACTAGAGAGCAACGGCCACTCAGATATCGTTGGGGTATTGAATATGGAAATTGGAATCTGCAAAGATGGGGATCAGTCTTTTCAGCGATGAGTTCAGGTTTTGCTTGGACAAGTTATCCTGCGGATATGAATCGCATTAAACATGTACGAGTTAAAATGTCAAGGCAATGTAACGGACTAGAACAAGCACCCCAGACATTGCAACAACTGATCAATGTTTTACGAGATATTTGGCTCCTCAACAAAATTTAGTTAAAAAAAAAATGTCGAATAGAGGGTCGATACTACGGAAAGTTAGGGGAGGCCCCACTTTGTTAAACTGAAGCATCAAATTAATGTTACTAGGAGTGCTATTTCTATAAACAATCGAAATCCGAAATAAAAAGTCTTATTTTTCTAAACTACTATTATTGTGTATTTCCTTTAGGGTTCCTGAATGGAATTGCACCGCATAACACCATTTGTTAATGATTTCAAAGTTGTTTACATTTTTGTTTATTTCCATTTCAGGCAAGCAGTCGATGCAGTTCTGGAAAAGGGTATATCGTAAGTATCTTTACATATTTATGTGGTCTTCATTTAATTCGGAAATCCGTAGCATATCCCAAAGAATTTAAAAATGCTTGACGAATTTAATTTAACTCCATATTTGTTATTAAAGGATATGGAAAAAAAAAAAACGTATGAATTGTGATTTTGTGAAATAAATGAAGGCATGAGTTCTAGATTTCTATATATATATTACACCAAGTATTTTTTTCAACAACTAACTCCAACTTTTTACCTTTCACTTGCAAAAAGTTCTTTCTCAGTGCATTTCACAAGTTGTTGTTTATGTTCTTTACTAAGAGTTACTGTAATTCAATCTCATATTGACATTAGTTCATATTTACCGTCGTTCTGTGTCCAACTTTTAGCATCAATTCTATTCAAAATTGAAATTGACAGTACTCTTAGATTTTTGCTTCTTTCCAATTCCCTACTATTTTACTTAGTTTTTACGCTATATCTAACAATTGAGATATCGCCACGACAAATCATCGGCCGTACAAGGATTTCCTGTTAACGTTGTTTTCGTAGAATGTTGGGCTTTTTGTTATCATCTGTTTACTGGAATGGAGCGTTAAGGGTTTGGTTGGCGGAATTTATTTTTGCGCGGGATAATTTGATTTATAGAACTATGTGACTGTGAATCGGAAGTTATCAAAATTCAAGCTTCATTTTGATTTTCTAACATTGGACTCTCTACTATGTTATTTTTAGTAACTAAAACTGACATGACATGAATGTTATTTATTCGTTGAGCTGCGATTGAAAATATGTAGCTTAAATTTCTAAGTTTCTTTTTAATCTAGCGTTTTCAAAACCTGTTTTAATCATCGCGTTGTGCTAGCTACGTTATTAAAAAAAAAAAATAGAAAGCAAGAAGAAATATTAATTAAAAATTGTTATATTCTCGAAAATTTTACATTGAACTTTAATCAGAAATTTATTCATTCTCCATAATATAAAGAACATTAACAAAGGTCAAATTATATTTAAAAATCAGGCCATTCCAAACACTTGAAGATGATCATCAATCTTCTCTCCCCATTCCACCATTTCTATATCTTCGACATCGTTCAATACGTCAATCAATTACTCTCCACTTGATATCGCCTTACAAGAATCCTATAGAGGGGGTTACTTGCGTAAATGTTTTAGAACGGCCGCGATCATATCGTTGGAAGGCCATGATTCTTCAGTCATGCCTCATCTTGCCTCGTCCAAAGGTTGGTTGGTTCCTACTTCCGTTTGGATGATATTTAATTGACCGTACGGGTCGAATGTAATATCACGTTGTGGATTCATCTTCCCTTTTTTACCCCACCCTACTCCTACGCCTCCGAAAGCGCTCGGTTCATATTACTCCGGGAAAAATATCTTCTACAGTCGGGGAAAACAAGGAAAATTCAATTTGTCTTGGAAGCAGTCAACTGTTCAACTTCGCAAGATTACATATACATTGGGAATTGTATACGGTGACTTGAAAAAGCATAAAATGTTATTATTTCTTTTTAATGTAGAGCCTAACGTGTTGCTAATTAAGTTGTTAGTTAAGCAGAAATAATAGCGTACTAATTTTTCTGCAGCTGTCAAAGAAAGTGACGTTTAGCGAAGTATTTGGCGTAACATAATCGCTTGAGTAGTAACGAACAAAAGTTACGCATTTGTATATTCGTGCATTTATGCTCAACGTTAAGAGAATTTTAAACTTAATACGTCTTTCCACGAAACTTTTGGTTTAACCTGTATACCATGTACCGAAATAGAATCACCAGAACTTCGAGAGTGGTGGAAATCGGGGGAAAGAGTTGCAGGGACCCTACCACCATTTGTTATTCGAAACGAAGCTGGGTTATTTGCTAGAACGACTTTCATTTGTTTCGCGTTTTTTACCCAACGTTTGCTATCGTATTTTCTTTCTTTTTTTCTGGTTCTTTTTTATTCTGATCTGAATCGTTGAAGTTCTATCGTACAGTGCGTTGGAAAGCTAAAGAATGAGGCGAAAAAATTACGACGCAAGTGAAACAAAAGAAAAACATATAACGTACTTGCAATATATACGGTTGGAGTTTAGAAAAAGTTGGGGATTTTTTGGAGTGTGTAAAAAACAGTAAAAAGAACACAATACATCGTTTACTTTTCATTTGAGTGCGTCTGATGTGGAGTTTCTTCCGCACGTCTCCAAGTCGTCGGTATTTGTTGTTGTTCTTATTGAAGCGTATGGGTAGAAAGCAAAGTTATTTGCTGGAAAATAGAACACAAGAAGAGAGATAAATTTGCTACTGTCGATGGTGGCGAATTTTTTATTTTATTACTTCTGCTTTCTCCTAGAGACCACATGCGTACATTAGTATTCGCAAGCATATACAGATTCAAATAGGTCTTTTTTAGCTTTCTTTACAATTGGAGTAATATCCAATTTTCTTTTAATTGATGCTAAACTTAAGACATCCTGTGTCCGAGTCAGCTACAGTGGCCGGATACTGCTTCTTCTTTAATTCTTATTGGTATATATTCAATATTTTACGTTTGTTCTTGTTGTAAGTTTTCTGGGTACACAGCAAAGAATGTTTCTACTGTTTAACTCATAGCTATTAATTAAAAATTGGTTATTTTTTGTGCATAAACCTATACTTATCCATCGAATGTTTTTCTTCTCATTTTTATCCTTTATTTTTTTTTCTCCTAACATTCGCTCTACCAATTTTTTCCCCTCTGAGCTCGTTAGCCGAGCTCCATCTATCGGTCTGTGGCCGTAAACTCTTTCCTGTCGTCTATAATAGCGGTAAAACAGATTGACTTTTTGTAACGAATTTACCCAAAGCTGACCGCGTTGCTCCTTTTTCCGAATCGCTGCTTTTTCCGCTTAGCGTTTTTCTCTCTTTCTTTTGTTCCTTCCGGTCCTTTCCCAATGTTTCAGCTTTTTTTTTTCTCCTTGACAGCCCTATTCTATAACAGCTAAGTACGGATGACGCCAGCGTTATGTGGATATGCTTTTATATTGTTTTCTAACGATGCTTTTTCCTCTTTTTTACAGTGTGATAGCGAGGGAGAGGATGACAAGGTAGGAAATTTATATGCTTTTCACTTTTTCCTTTTAATTCCTTTTGTTTCGTATTTTTTGTTTTACTTTTGTTTAGATAGATTTAGTCTTTGTTTGAAAGTGTTGACGTAATGTACATTTAACTTTAGTTTCATTGTGTTTTATTCTGTTAAGTTGAAATGGTGCGTTCAAAGCAATTTTGCAATTAAATGCTTGGATTCTAACAACCATGCCGCTTACTTGTCGAAACACTGATGAAAAAATGAAATAAAACGCTAAGGGTATATTGCTATTATTTAATAATATAACTGTGATAACCGCTTCCCGGAAAATGGCGCACATGCGCTATACGCTGGAAATTTGAAATTATTGTTTTTACTAAAAGAACAAATGGATACAGAAAATTGTCGACACTGACATAATAACAGATGATTCTAAAGTCAACTCGTTGCTGCAATCTGCTGGAATTAAGTCTCTTCTAATGCAGTATCGCGTTTCCCTCACTCTGCTACGAGAAATGTTATAAGCATGTTAATATAATGTTTCAAATTTACGATAATTACATTCCTTTCTTCCTCCTCAAAGAAGAAGTAGGAGCCGGTTATTTGGAAAGATTCTTAGCCTTCTTGAGAATTTTTCGTTATCCAGTGCCGACAGTTTTGGGTATTCGCATGGCCTCACACAGGGAAATTGGGCTTGTGTGACATGACAAGATTGTTTAGAACTTGAAGCTTGCGAATCCTTATATCTTTGTCACCGTACCGTAATAAGCTTGTGGGAATGAAGCTCGGAATGGTGAGAAACTCCTATGGCACTTGCGTGTTTTCCCGTCGATTTTATTTAATCAGAAAATATAAGCAGTACATGACAGGTTCTCTTTAAGGTATACACCTAGCTAAATATGTTAGTTAAGTTCTGCGGAAACTTTAAAACTATTGTCTCTTAAATTCATTATATAATAATGAATTTAAATTAGATTATTAATCTGCAAGCAAAAAAAAAAAATACAAATAATTTTACTAATACCTTTTAAGGTTTTTAGAAGCATTCTAATTCTAATAGATCGACTTCAAAATACAAGGAAATACTCCTAATAAAACACCTTACAGTAAGAAAGCCTCTGTTACGAACTATAATCGTCTTACCAACAACGTAATACAAGAATCACCACCTATAACGTTTCAAAGTTATGCTAATACATGCCTGTCTCGAAATAAGCTAATCTAATTTTTGCATGGCTCAAACTCAACCATCCAATGCATTCCTAAAACTTTATCCATATAAGTAAAGCATACGTTTTACACCACTTTATCGATAATGCTTCTTCTCTTGTACACGTGTGTGGTGTATGAAATTTAATGGGAAGGCGAAATATGGTGGAACGGGAAGTTAGAATTTGGAAGGGGTCGACAGGGTGAGGTGGAAGGAAGCGTGCCTCGCTACCGAACTTTTCCTGCCATTCTTCGACATCCACATTCCATTACCATCCTCGCCAGACAGCAATCCAACCAACCAGTCGCGGAGAGTCGATTCAGCGCACCGGCAGCGTCGGCCCACTTTGTCAGGGCATGTAAATCGTGTAATTTGTTCCGACAGTGCCCAATTTACATACAATATCATGTTCGGAGCGCCGCTTTACATGACAATGGAATCTGCCAGCGTCAAGCGCAAGCACACGAAACATTATTGTGCTATCTTTATACGTATCTGTACCTGTATATTGTTCGAGAAAACAGAAGCCCGTAGCGCCCTTAGATTAATATCAAAAATAATACAAAACGTTTGAATATTGTTTTTGATGTAATTTCATTGCCGATTTAACCGAAAGGAGTCAAAACCAAAAGTGTTTCGAATAGAGTAAATGACAAATAATTTTTTGTTTATTTTTATAACCTACAATTTATAAAAATAGTTATAAATTGTAAAAATATTTATAAAAATAAGTGCCCTTATTTTAGGATTCTCTTTCAGAAGTTTATTAGACAAATGTATCATATATCACGATCTGCTAATTTTCTTGGTCGACGAGCTCGACATTTGCTGAAAATACTGCCACTGAAATTGAAATGTATAAAAATAGTTCGAAATTTTTCACAGCGCTAGCTTATAGCTTTTAAAAATCAATTATGATTTTTTCTGCTGCTAGTGGTATGAGTAAATTTCAAATGTAAAGAGTAATTTCCTTTGAAAATGTTATTGAAGTGATTATACTTACATCAAAGTCTGTTAGAGGTGTACATGATAATTCCACATCATCACTTTTGCATTGCATTCTACATGCAATGACCAACAATTTTCAGAATTTCAAGACAAAGTAAATTTGTTTTTTTTTTCTTTCACAAAACCAGTTAAATTAATTTGCATACAATGCGCATCTTAAGAACCCCGTAGACTTTGGCTACGATCGCGATCTTAGTAATAAATAAAAAGGTACTACGGTAAAGCTTTTCGACGAAACGGAATACAGCACGAGCTTATAGTATTCAGGGCGCCCATCTGCCTTTCTTATGTGTTCTATCTACGCTTGTTTCATGCCCCCGACGTCTTTTACGATGTACTTGTTTTATCGGGAAACGTAAATCAAGCGTGCCGTGAGAATAAGAAAAGACCCGCTGCCTATTCGACCGGGCACACCGAAGGAAACGCGTATTGCATATTAAATAAACATCCAGAGGGTATGGAATTCGATTTATGAGGGGGACTGGGTTCGTTTGGTGGTCGCGTTTGGATTTTCAATGCTCTGAAAATGTGGCAATTCGGATGGATTGGAAGTATGTATATGACTTGATGTGTTTTGGAAAAATGTCGAGGAGATGAAGATTATTTTTAATTTAACATTTGCCAGTTTGTTATAAAATTCCGAGAATTTACAATTCTTAAAAGGGAATGCAGTCCTTACTAATTATCAGTAATTAGTTTAATCAATTTAAACGTGGCCGCTTCGGTGACCACGGACTACGGACAATGTGATCAATAATCTTCATGACATCGTGCTGGTTGGATGAAGATTAGAGAGACCGTTAATATGGCGAATGTCTTCTTTAAATGGTTTGCTAACGATTGATCAAAAATGGAATAGCATGATAACTTCAAAGAAATGTTTGGACATATTTAAGCGCAATACAATGACTTTCATGGATACACCGTTATACGCCGAAAACTAAAGGTCAGTCAACAAAATGGATTTTTCTCCGCGAACCCGCTCCAAAGAAGGCAAGATATTTTTAGGATTCGTAAGGCATGATCTTGATTGATCATTTGAAAAGAGGAAGCGCAATCTCGGGACGGTGCTATGCTGATCCATTAGACCGATTCGGCGTTAAACTAAAGGCGAAAATGCTCCACCTAACTAAGAGAAGAATTCCGCACCTTCACCGTAACGGCGCCCCGACTCACTCATTAGCTGTTGTGCCAGCAAAACTTGTACAAATTGATGCCCCATCCACCGTATCCGCCAGATTTGTAACAAGTTAATTGTAAACTCAAAATTCTTGTGTATCATTCCGTAAGGGACAACATTTCTCCACATGATAAACTCATTGTTTCCTGTAATTCCACATAAAACAGCGTTATTTATGCGTTAGAAAATGTAACTTTTCAACATAATCGAATTACGGTCAACATTACACGCGATTCAATCTCTTTTAAATCCTTTCCCAATTCCGTACCTTTGACATTTTCTATCATCATCCTCGTTCACCGCGCTAGTTCTCAAACCATATCACGTAATCTCAGATGTTCGGAAATCTCGAAACTCTAACGATGTCGAATCAAATGGAAACGTCTCTGAGACTCCCCGGTGCGCATTTAACCCAGGGTGTTTCAATTTAAAGCCGAGTGATTTCCTGGAAATCGACACCGGGTCCCACGAGCATACTTCTCGCCAAAGCTTTTACACGGTACAAGTTTTCGATCCATTGCATTGGATAGAGTGAGTGCAAGTAACGAAAGATCTTGTCGAAGAAAATGTCTGTTAGTTTCAATCCTGTTTGAGGTCTAAATAGGAATTAAGATAAAATCGATTGATGGCTCGTTCCTTTTCGTGATTCCCGAATTGTTTCAGAAGTACTACTTTTAACTTCATTAAGCGCTGAAAGTTCATTTTTAAAAAATAGGTACGAAAATAAGCGCGTTCGCGCGCCTTCGTATGTAACGTAGAGACAGTAAGAAAGTCAAAAGAAATTAACCATCGTGTCAACTGCTACCATTTTTAGTTAATCACTAAAGCGATTTATGTAGATTAAAATGTTCCCATTTTCATAAAACTTACACAAGGTTTAACCTTCCCATGATACATTTCAATTAAGGGCGGAGAAACCCTAAATTTACCGTTATCGGTCACGGGCCGCGTAAAGTGTCCGCTATCAACTTACTGGCTCCCAATTATTAGCTACAAGTTGGCTGTGCTAGGCCAACCGCAATTGCGAATGTTGCGGCGTTGACCTGAAGCGATATTAGCTTCGTTTATGTTGGAACGTACCTAGGTGGCGCTAGTAACGGAGTTTGTAAATTGATATTGCTTTACAATAAGGATTGTCCACAATGTAGTTATGTAGGTATTTCTCTTGAAAATATTTCCTTGAAAATACTCCAATGCTAACAACAAAACGCTGTTATATCGCTATGATTAGCATGTGGTTTATATAGCAAAGTCCTCTCCAGACAACGATAATCACGAAGAAACTGAATATGACTCATGTACACCCTACATTCTTTTGGTCTTTAGTTTTTAAATTAAGAGTAACTTCGTTCACTTGTGAAAACAAATTTACTCAAAGGTAACCCCCGCGTGCAATTTCCACCGTCGAACACAGGCTAGAAAGACCTATATTTATTGTCAATTTTTCAGTTCCAACTTTTGATTTATTTTACTCGTACCACATTATTGCTATTTCACTCACAGTGTACCATATTAAAAGAACATCTTATATATATGAAGTACTAATCTAAACAGTCAACATCCCATCAAAATGAGCGGCTGATCACAGTTACCTAGTAATAAAGCTTTCTATTTTAACCACAAAAAAAAAAACAACAACGGAAAACTTTTTCAATTCAGCTTTATCTACACGATTCATAAAAAAACCTCTGGGCATGCTTTATTGTTTTTCTGTTCCAATTCCTCTTCCGTCGACGCACACAGAAAGAGCATAGAAAGAAGAATTAATCGGAAAAAGTGGAAATAAATTCTGTAACTGTAGCCCGGGAGCTTAATGCGATTTGTTTGAGTTCACAACCGGCTCCCGTATATATATCTTGTTCCTTCTTGTTCGTTCTAGCGAGTTCCGATAGATGTTAACTCTCCGGGATATAAATATTCATTCCGCAGAGAGTTAGATTTATATGTACTAAAAGGTCCGACAGTATCGCGCAGTTAAGTCTCTGGCCATTTTATTCTGTTCAGCTAGGAGAAAAAGTCTGCGAATGCCGTGAATGATGCTATTCATCACTCTGCTTAGATTCCGTTGGTCCAAAGAATACGGGCGTTGTATTCCAGAAAAATTAAGTAATTTCTCTAATAACATGACTATGTCAATGTATAACAAAAGGCATTATTTAATTTAAAAAAAATAATTTCCTTTAGGTACACGTTGACACCCCATAATTAGAATCTGTTGCTTTTTTTTGGAAATCTTGTAAACATCGAAAAACAATGAAAACCCTCTCTCCAAACAAATTAACGTACAAAAATATCTCTACTGTCATCTTTAAAAGCTACCGACCAAAGAAACGATATAATTCGTCTTTTTTAAGTACTTCCCTTCTTTCGCAAGGCCGCTTTTCTAAGTGATGCACACGCAATAAAAATGAATTTCAAAAAAAGGGTCCGCATAAGAACACAAAATTGGAGGTAGTAGCTTTACGTGATCGAAATTTATAACGATGAATTTACCGTTTTATGGAGTGAAGAATCTAAACTCTGCTGCGTCTTCATGCTATAAAAGTCACCTGAAGTTAAAATAGCGGGGCTGCTTTGTTTTCCATGCTCGAAGGGGTTGGGGAGTCAATGTTGTGGACTAAATAGGTAAATATATGACCCTTGAAAGAGAAATTGTATTCTAAAAAATTGATTCCAAGTATTGTTAGAAAAAAACGCCTATAAAGAGTTGAAATGGGATCCATTTGCTGTTGTCGACTTTGTTATTAGCGCAACTATCAAATGGTTATTGTGTCAAGTGGAATAAAGTTTAATATTGTATAAGAATTGATAATAATAATAACAATAAACGAGTGGCGTAAACAAGAAAACCTCTTAACAATTTCTAATTTTAACATAAAATCTAGGTTTGGAAATTATTTGATACAGTTAACAGTTGGAGTGACTCAAGACTTGATTTTAATTTAAATTATTCTTATTTTAACAAATACGAAGCCCATACAATACAGATGCTCAGCTAAATTCGTTTTAAAGACAAAAATAACTTCCAAGAACACCGTCTTGTTATTCATGCAACTATGTCAGTGGATCTTACGACGTATTAAATTCATAAAATTCAATGGACCATTGTTCTTGACGATTACGGAAGCTCGCGTTATCGTTTTTGTATCCTCCCTTACCTCCTCCATTCTCCTGCATATTTTTCTTTGCTTGTTCGCTACCTCCAGGGCGGTGGTGGTGGTTGGAACGTAAAGTTTACGAACCCTGCGTTCGCGTTTTAAGAAAAACGACCTCGGATTTGATTTTAGTGTCTCCGAACGCCGTAAAAGAACTCTCCGACTGACAGCGGAATGGGCTCGTAAAGCGAAACCATCTGGCCATAAAGAAGTGGAAGCTGTCTTGTTCGACTTGAAGATGGAGCCTTGGCATTCAGGCAGCTAGACGAGAGAATGGTACACAGTTATCAAACCGTATATTCGCTAGTTTGCTTACAAGGCAAGGGCGAGCTAGAAGTTTACGCGATTTTTTGGTTTTTACAACTGTCGGACTTCAGCATTCTTTTGCGGTTTTCCAAAATGTAGATGTGTTGTTGTCGACTCTAGATATCGCTGGATCTTTTTGAAAGCTTGCTGCTTTCAGTTTGAGATTGTTTACCTTCTTAGAGTGCTGAGCTCTCGGGAGGTTAAATTTTTACGACTTCAGTACGACTTTATTTCGAGTAATTGGTTCGGTTTCTGCTCGATCGTAAACTCGAACATAAAATAATAGCTCTCCTTGTTAGAATACAAATAAATTAATATTTTTTCCTATAAAAGTTCTTGTTCTTTGTTCTTGTATTGCTCTCGTTTACAGACGTATCATAAAAATGTTTGTATTTGCGCTGCGCAATTTTTTATTTTCTGGTCCGGTTTTGAGTTTTAAGATTCTTAACTTTTTGAAATTAAGAACAAATTTGCTTCTTTATGTTCTAAATTTGGCGACCAATTTCTGACCTAATTATCATTTTAATATAAATTGGTTCGTCTGTAATAACCTTAACTGTTACCTAGAAATTCCCTCAGCACCCCATACCGATATATTCCAAACATAGATTTCTGGTTTTAACCTATGCACCATAACAAATCTCGGGAAGAGGACCTGGTCTGATACAATCTAAGACAATTGGCACGCAATAATTAGGTTAAATTGCGGTAGGTCCTAAGCCACCAACAGAAAAAGCAGATAAGCTGGCCAAAGTAGTAGCACACATGCATTTCATTGATCTTGGCCTCTTTTTAATGAAAGTTATGAATACAATGAATACATTAATATAATAATTATTTTATTAAGACATTTAACATTTACGAGATGATCTTGTAGTAGCAAACTTCTGTATAATAAGAATCAAATTCTTCCTGTCGTGTAGTTCCCCATACTTTACTGTGTCTTTACTCTACTATACTTTATTCTAACTTAGGGTGCTAAAGACTTGGTACTTGTTGTTGGATCGTTTTCAAGAATCTGTAAAATTTCGTCCTCGGTATCTGCCATTTTGCGTGAGACAAGTCATCCAGCGCAACTTCCTCGTTGTTCCTCTCAATACCATATCTCACATACGTACACTGTTTGCATAAACCTGTGCTAATTTCTTTATCGACAACTAATAATAATAGAATTATTATAAAATAAAACTCTTTGTCGTTTCTAAGATGAAAACCTTAGAAAACCAATACCTCAAGGAAATTCACAGAAGTTACGACTTTATTAATTTTCTTGTGACATCTACAGATTAGGTCCAAGTTCCATCGAAGTGTCTGGTTTCAAACGGAGCGGAAAACTTTTCCAAAAGGCTTTACGTTTAATTAGTGAACTTCAAAGCTAGGTAATTGAACGTTAGGATGATTAGAGTTGCCTTCAGTCGAGTCCGAATTCTTTTAACCGGATTCCTTGATTCTTAATGATAGTAACCGTTTAATTTTCTAAGCTTACTTGTCGGTTAAGTTTGATAGGTTTAATTGGTTTTAAATTGAACTAGATTAAATGCAGAGAAAGTGTAGTTTGTACATTTATATTTGAATATTTTTTAAATTTTTTCGGTATCAAGGATACATCCTCAACTTTTTTTAATTGTTTTGTGTAATAGCCAATGTTTGTAACATGCCTTTTTCTTTTCGTAAATCACAGCCTATTTTACCACTTTCACTTCGCGGCAGCAAAACGGCAAGATTACGAAAGCACATATAGAAACCTTGTTTTTTAGATATACAAAACAACCTTTCTAGGAGATTTAGTAGCACAATACACAATATGTTGTGTACATGCATATATCATTAGAATAGTTCACGTTTATTACAACTGGCATCAACATCAAGTTAGATAAGAAGATACTTTCTAATAGTTGATAGGTTTCGAGTAAGGCAGTTCGAGTGTGTAAATAACGTTTCAATTAGAGGTTATAACAATACCGAACATGCTTTTTAAATTGAATTCTGTTTAGCGAGGCGAGAAATGATTCATCGCATTTGTTTTGGTTGGTCTATTTGTTTAAATAATAAAATGCCAACATGTATTTGAAATTCTTAGTTGAGGAACATATTGAATTTAATTTACTTATAAAAAAGAACGATGCCCCAATATAAGGGATGAATGTTTTTTAGCAATCTGCTAAGAACCGTACCGTTCCCTTAGCGCGGTATTAGAAAATTACCTGTATTGTTTCGACTTCTACGCACACGGTCAAAAGAAAGTTGGGAGAAACTGGATTATTAATAGAAGACTAGCAATTGCGCAACTGCTTACCAGAAGGAGCCATCTATAGACCATAACAACGTGTTTTACATCCTTACAATTTCCACATCCTTAAAATCGTCCTTTTATCTGTCCTTTACGTACACGTACTCTACCATGTATGTTTCCTCCCCTTTGTATATGTATTTTCCTTCAAATACATTCATATCACAACATTGCTGCATCATATAAACTTAACGACGTCGGAGGAGTAAAACCGCAGAGTCGTTTTGAACACGACGGCGTCCGAAACGGCATAATTCGACCGTAAACGGCTCGGTCCGTTAAAGCGTTTTACTGCCAGCAATGAACGGCTTCGTTAGCGCTTTTATGGAGACCTAGGATAGCGCGAATTCCATTTGCGTTCAACCAACATCGACAGCAGCGCAATCGCTAAACTCTCTCGATTAAAATCCGCTCCGCTATGGTGGTGGTGAAAACGAGGAGTAAGCGCGTTATGTTAAGCTGTAATGGGCAATCAAAGCTTGAAATTGTTTATTGGCATTCAAAAAATTTCTTTGGGTTACTAGAAAAACAGTTTTCCGTGATGTTGGATAAATTCTCATTTGTATATAGGGGACAATCGAAATCGGATGATTAGAAAAAGTTATTTGGACCAATTGGAATTAACTGAACGAAAGATGAGTTTTGCAAAATGTCGAAAATTTTAAGACAATTTGCTCCCCAGTATTGAAAAAGTGTACGGAAGAGACGTACGTCGATGGTACAGTAATCTACCCAACAGAATATAAAAGTTTTGTCTTTGCCGTAAAATAGCGAGTAAATATAATCGAAAATGTATGGCAAAATGAAAGTATGCCTAAACAACTATAATACAAAAGCTCAGAAAAAACAGAGAGAACCCAAATGGGCTAAAATCAAAGCCATAAATTACGCCAAGCTTCCCTAGTAGCGGAGCAAAGAAGTTGGAGCCACTGTGATGGTAGACGATTTCAGGAGAAAGTGATTTCCGCAAATCATCGTTAAGCAGAATAATAAACATCTGACGTCCGCTTTTCTTGTTCTTCTTCATCTCTTTCCGCAGAAATTTGTCGAGCGTAAAATGCCGACTTGTCGGTCATCAATTTTGTTTTTCTAACGCCTCCAAGTTTTGTTTTTAAGCCCTTTTTTTTAAAGAATACCGTTTGTTTAACAAAAGACAGCTATGAATAGAAGAATATATATAGGATTCATTTAACTAAGATAGTTGGTTTACTATTTACGAATCATCCATTCGTAAATAGTAAAAAGTAACAAACATTATAGTATTTTTACGAAATATTTTCATATATACGAGGATGGTATGAGAAGTACCCATGTTTGGTAACACCATATACGCCAATTGGCCCTTTGGCACTTTTCCCTTTTTCCTAGCTTGTACTATTGAAGACTTTATTAAAGTATACATCTTTAATAAAGTCTTCAATTCAAATTTGACGTGTCCATTAAGACAAATCCAGCAGTCTTATAGCAAAAAAGAGAAAAATTAAGATGGAACAGAAAACAATTTGGTCTTACCTATTTTTTTATGCAAAACTTTACTACATCTACATGTAGATACCTGCAACATACATACAATACCACTTATACAGCCCATATTCCTTCGCTAAAACATGCGGAACCCTTTTATTAGATAATTAATACTAATACGTGAATAACAGCGTGTTTGTAACTCGGTACTATTATGCGTAGCGTCCGAGCCGCTGGTTGGCGTACCATGCAATTAATGTCAATAAACATTCCACGTTGGCCCCTCCTTTCACTGAAAAAACATACACACACCGACCGAAATAATTAACCGCTAGCCAAGTCCCCAGTTTATAATTTTCCCTCGCCAACGTAGAACTTTTATTGCTCCTTCCATTATGGTAAAGACCACGTAAGGCTCGGGTAATAAAGAAAGCAGCAATTTTGCTTTAATCACGACATCGCTAGCTGGCTAGCTTAGCACCGCAACCGTCATTAAGGCTCTCCATTACGGTTTTTGCCTTTCTTGACTCGCGCTTTACGTATTCACGGAGAATTTCCATGATTGCGTTAATAAAGTCACCCAGGAGCAAGGTGCTGATTATTGTTTCGTTAAAACAAACGTTGTTGTGAATATATAGGCGACTAAAAATGAAATGATCGAAAATTAAGGGACATTTTCCCTATCTATTTTTATTTTTTTTTTTTTTTTTTTTTTTTTGAGTAAATAATACCTTTAAGATGCTACACGAATTTTCTTTTTTATTATATTTGCTTTTTTTCATATTTGGAAGATTGATTGCCAAAACACTTCTTCTGTAAATACCAAATTTTAAATGACCTTTAGAATCAAAATAGTACTGGCCTGGTATCTATATTACGTAAGTGTCAGTGCCCTTATTATTATGCCTTCATTGGGGAGTTCAATAGCATATATTGACGAATGAATGACTGATATATCAAGTTCAATGGCATCGTTGTTGGAACAACAAATACTTATTAGTACTTGACAGTAGATGTATTGAAATATTAACAATACCACAATTGTTGTTTTTTTGCTCTATGTACGGTAATTACTTTTAAACACTGAAACTGAATTATATACATTTAGTAAGTGTTTTGTTTAGAAATACTTAGATATTTAGAATGTAATACTTTGAAAATAAATAGACGTTTGCATATTTACAGTAATACTTGAATTTGTTGATTTGTATATTTCTGGGTTTCTTTGCCACCTTTGTGAGGGTTTTTTGTAATCCGATCTACGATATTTATAAAGGTCGTCTTGACTAATTTTAGGACGTGAAAAGTGCTTTCATACCTTGTGCACTATTAGATCCGATTCGTTAGTTTTAATATGGGGGTTGTTTCTGTTTACAAAATACTACAATGATCTCATCAACATTGACACCATGGTCGACACCCTATGATGCGTATTAGTCGTTAGCATGCTTCAACATAAACAACTTCGTAAACAAGATGAAATGTGAATACCACAACAACCCTGACTTCCCCCCTCATATTACTGAACTTTTTAGGAACTACAAATACAAATTGATCACTCTTGCTTACCTGACTAAGATTAATTTAGTTTAACAATTTGTTCGAAGCGATGGTATATCGCTCACATCAATCTTCTACGGATACCACCTTGGCAAAATATATAGAACAAGACCAAAGGATTTCAAAAACTACATATTAATACCAAAGAATGAAACAGCCAAAAAAGGGCCTCTAAAACTGCGGGTGCAATCTTTTTATACTCTGGTATCGACAAAAACAAGTACGGATAAAAGGATTACTCCACAATTTATTATACGCATTAATACCAGAATAAAGTCGTTTTACAGTCAGACACATCCAGTCAGGGATCGCATCAAATATACTTGTTAAGAAAAAAAATGAAAATTGTTGGTTTCTTCCGTGCCAAACTAAATAGCAGTTCAGTTTTAGAGCAATAAGCACAGCAGTAGCGGCCGACATTTGACAAGGAAAGATGACTTTAAATTAATCCGAATAACATTCTATAGGCTAAATTGCTTCATTAGAGCATCCATTTCAGCGAAAAATAAAGAAAGGAGGGAAGCGGATGCGACAGGAGAAGAAAAAAAAGACGAATTTCTGGTCCTAACACGTTTCTTACGCTACTACACTTGCTGTGGCGCCTAATTGGTTGCAAGAAAAAGAAACGTTACGCCGTGAAGTTGGAGTTCTTCGCGTGACGTGACGATAAAGAGCTTTAATTTGCGATTCCAGCTTTCTAAAAAGCAAGAAAACACAAGCAAATAACAGGAGGCAAAATGAGAAAGAAGATTAGTAACAAAACTCACGCGATGTTCAAGTTTTCCCACCATCGCAAGACTTTTTGATTACCGCAACTACACGCATTGCTTAAACTTTTTTTATTTTCGCATTATAAGTATGACTAACAATAAGTTAATGTACAGAGTGTCTCATTTTCGAAGCATTCTCAATATTGAAAGGTCCCTAAAAATATTAGTATGTATCTAAGTTTTTTATATGATTTCCGAGGCACTAAGGAAATATCTGAGCTAGCTTCAAAATGACAGATTCATAGCATATGTTAACTTCTGCTACGATTCATGGAAAATAAAGTATCAATTTTGATCACCGAAATTAGCTATGCTAAGAAAATTTGTCTTCCATTAGATCATCAAATAATAAGGATGGGCGAAACTGCTATAGCAAAAAATATGCTACAACAATAAAGTAACAAAATTCGCTATAAAAAAAAAAACAACTAAGATGTTATAGAAATCAAAATCAATAGAAAGCAACATGAGACGAAGCTCTTATGCTAAGAATACAGATTAACCATAAAACACAATACTATTTTTTTCGTGTAACAAAAGTTATATTATTATTATAGAAAAGATTAGTTTAGAAGTTATCCAAGGCCTACACTATTCATATGCACGGTACTGTAACCACTTCAAATTGGAGATTCTTATGGTGGATACTACGTTAAGTGGTTTTATTTTCCATAAGGTAGAGGAAGTCTTTTCCAATTTGTTAAATATTACCTGTAGATTTTGGCCATCTTCATTTAAGATATATTTGACCTCATACTTTTACAATAGGTAAGCAATTGTTTGCTTGTTTCTTCATTTCTATGCATATCTATACGTAAATCTTAGAATCTCCCAAATATGTGCAATCGGGCAACAGCCTTGCATATTGGAGAAACTTTATTCCGCGACACCGCTGCCTACTATGATCATACTGGGGACACACACCGTTTAATCTGAAGGCGCATGCGCGTCCAGATCAGCGGTAGCAAGCCCGGCAAACGACACCGTCCTCGGCCGCGATTAAACTCAGTATGAGGTCGGCAGTTTGTTGAAACAGTTCGAATATCGTACGGTAGTCGTAACGTGTCGTCATTTATTGTCTTTTTTTTTCATTGTGAGAATGTAAGCACCAGTTTCTCCCGTCCCCTCGGGAAGAATCGCCAACTGTCATGAGTTTGGGGATACTGTGTCCGTACAAAATTCTTGTGGAATTTCCTACGAAAACTTGATGAGGATTTGTGCTTGAAACAAGTGTTAGTGCATTTTTTGTGAATGTGGTTAAAAGTTATATCTTCTGAATACATTTATTTGGATATGTCCTCTTAAAAAATATAAAAGGTGAACAATTACTTCTATTGGGGTAATTCGCCAAAATTTGGTGATTCTTGGTGTTGTTATAATTTCACCGAATTGATCTGTATATGCACCTGTTATTGTATAACGTATACATGCCTCTACATATATACTATATATAAAGGACTATATATATATATACTACACGCACATATAGAGCGCTCACTCATGGCCAGCTAGGATAGAGAGGACATAGCTACTGCTACTGCCTATACATAGGTACCAACCGCGTATAACTGCATCGATTCTTTCTAAAGCCGGGGCAAGTTTTATTTTATTTTTTTATGTTACGTAAGCGCAGTTCTCTCGATTGATTTTCCCAGATTTTATATATACGTATATCTCTACATGCAGTCATATGTAATCGAATTACGAAATTACTATTTTATGATGCTGTTTTTCACTATCCTGTCCGGTAAAGATTCTAATACTATTTATAGTTGGCAAAATTTGTTATGTAAAGTGTTCTAGCTTTGCTTTCTAAAATTCAATGTGGTCTCTTACTGGTCGAGAAGTAGGGGAATTCTTATTGGAGCAGTTAACCTTTTCGAAGAGTTTTATTGGGGCAACATTTCTACTTTGTAATATCATCAGAATGCTATGGTTGCATTTTAATTTCTTTCTTGAAGGAGAAACCTACTTGAAATATTTCGGAAAAGAACACACGTTAAGCAAACATTATGATGGTACATCTTTTTGGGACTCTTAGCAGTTGTCAAAAACCATGACTTTTGTGCATTGTTATCATCAATGTAAAAATGAATAAAAGTGGTTTCGTAATTAAATGAGTGTCACGAAGAAGAATTCCAAAAGAAATGAATTAGTAATTCTGGAAAATATAACTAAAATAATAGTCACAGGGAGCGAGGTTGAATCTGTAGGATGGACGTTCTAATTCTTTAAAGCCGCATTTATTGACCACCGCTTAGACAATTCGTGCTTTATGCCTCCCGCACTTCCTGTGCAGAAACAGAGTTTCCTAAGCATAATTGTTCGGTTATAGTCGCTTTCAAGTTCCTAATTTGTTTCTTTGTAGACATTGTGGTTATTGTAGTCGCTTTTGGCATATACTCATTGAAGAGAATCCCTTCCACGACTATAACTCTGTTATTCGCATTTTTCTAGCAATACTTGGAGCTTTTGGTAGTCATTGGTAGTCAATCAATACCAAATATCCTGCAATTTCCTCAGTTTTTTGTTCATTTGATTTTCATATCTTTTAATACCAAACATTTTTTATTTCGAAAGCAACTTATCCAATTCTTCAACAAATTCTACAAAACAAAGGCAGGTAACGTTCTTACTCCAGAATTATAAGAAAACTCTTTAGTGGTAAATACCTTTTTACGACTAGCTTGAGGTTTTAATATCAACATTGTGTGCTGGCAATATTTAAAGCCGTTGGCGGAACAACATGCATAATTATGGGTACAATTCGTATTTATGTGAACAATTTATATATAGAAAACTCGCGTTAGTAACCATTTCAATCAGATTCAATTGAAACTTTAAATCCTTTGGACGTGAAAGAAGAAAGAAATTTTTCATTGTAGACCTCAATATGAATTGCCGGTTAGATTTTTTTTTAATCTAGCCGTAATGAATCATCTCCCATAAATATACTATCAGATAAATGAAATGCTCTCAAATCCAATTACGTTATCTTTATTATTTTAATCTTTCACCTGGTGAAACTCAAGTCTTGCATGATAATTTACGTTTACACCGCCACCAATTTAAACGAGCATGCAATTACTTCAGTATAACCAAAACTTGAGTAATAACCCTACGGAAACGTTAAGAAGAAGCAATAACGTCACGTTTGCCACTTAGTCTCCCCTTTATTTACATTTTTAATTAATCTACTGTGAATGTAAATTAAGCGACCATTAAAAAAACCGACCCATTAAAGATAAAAATAACTGCGGTTTCCGGTTGTAAACTACAATGATTCGACTTACGTAAGAAACACTTTTAAACTGGTAAATATAAAGGCATATCTGGAAAAGTTGTGTGTGTATACATAAATTTAAAACTTTGAAATGCTTATTAACTTTGTGGTTGACTTTTTTGTTTAGAGATTTGTTTGCTTGATGTATTATGGAAACATTAAAAGGAGTATTTTATAGATTTTTTTTGAAGTGGAAATTTTTAAGAAAGAATGTAGGAATTTCAAGGAAAAATTCTCAATGTTGTAATAAAGGACGTTGCTAGTTGTTTAGCTGTTTTTTGTGCTTTGATTTGTGGTTCTACTAATCTTTGTGGGATTTCCAAAGATAATTTACGAGATGAACCGGTACTAATTTGATGATTGAAAACACGTAGGTAACTAAAGATGATGTAATTTTTTTTTATTATGAGTTTATGTGCGGGTTCAGATATTGCTACAAAATCGATGTACATGTAGGTAATTAATTGTGAGTAATACAAATCGCTATTTTAAGCGGAAGTCACGTTCAAGGTTTGTAATTTTAAGTGTTATTTTTAGATTTTGATAGGACACAAGTAGTTACTCATGATGAACTGGGACGGTCACGGTCTTTCAAATCGTCTATTTGTACATATCTTGTATTCGAAAGAAATACTGAAATTCTAAAACCAATCAAACAGATTAAATTTCTTGGATCGCACAAAATTATTTCCCTAATTGTGCTGTAGTAGTAAACTAACTTCTGTAAACTTCCACGGGCGATGAATTTCAATATTCAACTTCAAAACTCTATTCTCCAACAACGTAAAAACACGGTGCGTGTATTAATAATCTTGTCACTTGTCCAAGATTTATTTTCAATTTTGGCATCAATACTGGATTATTTACCAAGACAGATGGTCTACGTGTCCGTATAGTTGCGGCGTATCTTGAAATTTCGCCAAAATAATAGCGCACGAACGAACAAGCTCGTAATCCTCCCTTGTAATTTCTAAAACTAAAAACGCTACGTCAGTAAATTCCTCGTTTGAACGAACCACAGAAACAAAACTAGAAAAGCTTGTCCCATAACGCAAGCAATAAATATATGAAATAAATTAAACATCTTTCACGGTTATAAATCGCTTTAAAAGATAATAATTTGTCTCTATGTGAGCTGCGCCAGCGTACCTTTCCGAATGAAATATTGCAAGCCGACGAGCTAATGTCATGGATTTAAAATTGAATAACCATAAATCGTATTTCCTAATACGTATCTTTTATTGGCAAAGCGATAAAATCGGTAAATAAACGTCGGACGTAGACTTCGGCTAAGCAAGTGCTGCTGCTGAGTTTGTTTTACGTCTGTCAGTTCATGGAGGAGGCTATCCGTTCATCCGCAAGTCCCATATATCAGAATCTAAGAGGAAAAACAAGTTTTTTTTTTTTTGGTAATTGAAGTTGATTCTATACTAAGAAGTTAGTAGTTATTTACTCTTGACTTGGCCTCTTTTTTTTGTTTCAAGTATAATGTCTTTGATTAAGAAGTCTTTCGATACGTTTTTTTTTTAACTTGTAAAGATATTGTGCAGGTAATGACAATTGGAATCATACGGAAAAGGATTAGGAGTAATTTAAACGCTTACAATTCACAAATTTCAAATATTTACATTACCATTGAGTTTCAAAAAAAATAAGTGTGGTATACACTTGAGATGGCCAGGTGTGTCAGTATTTATGCATTTATATTGTCTTCAAAATTAATGGCAGGTTTACATCTTACGTTTCCATCCAGACGTAAGTGTATATCGGGTATCGGACATAAATTGTTGGGACTGTTTATATTCGTACAGAAATTGCTCGGAATTTATAACTATGAATATTTACAGACATATCTCAAAGTACAGAAGCAATAAATGTAACGGTGGGTTTACATCAGACTTAGTTCACTTTATTTGAATAAAGATATTTATATATAAAGGTGTCCAACATAAATTTTATTTATAGTTTTATCACTTATCAAAACAAAGACGAATTTGATTGAGGATATTTAGAAACAATTAAGATACCGTCGGAAAACTCGTTACCAATAGTACAAAAGCTTTTTCTAAGCATTAGACGTGATACTTTTATCTACTTTGTGGCATTCGTCTCCCCTTTAAAATTCATCTGCTACTAATTAGGCAATGAAAATTATTTTTCCCGCTGCAAACACCAGAGCAAAAAAAAAGTACCAAAAAGAAAACGAAAGAAAATAAATTAAGGCTAGATTCTTCTGATTAAAAGAAAGTAAACTTTTTGCCGCTTTGTTAAAGCGTTCTTCTCGTACCCTTCACAACACCCTTGCTCTCCTAAAATAAAGTCACCACCACCACCCATTACGATTACTTGGAAAACCTAAAAGAAGGAAAATAAATACCCAAATTAAGGTGCGTCTTCTATCTTTTTCCGTCTTTCAAATCCCCGTTGGCGAAAAACATGATTCTTTTTCTTGCATCCTGTTCTCATCTGTTTCCCTAAAACGAAGAAGGTCAGCAGCGAGATGGAAGACAATATGAAGTATCGATCCTCCTTTTCTTATTAAGATCGGAAAACTTTGAGGAAAAAAGTAATTTGAAGTTTTTGCTGTGTTTGCTTTCCTCTTCCCTTCCCTCCCTATCTACAGAAAAGAAAGGTAGAAATTGGAAAAATGGAATGACGGTAAATTGTGGCGTTGTGTTCCTGAGGATTCTTTTGGTTATTTGCCTCGGTGTGGCTTTGAATATTTCTTCTGTGAGATCAAATTACCGTGTAAATCATTTATTTAAATGGAAAAACAAAAGAAAAAGAATTTAATAAAGACATGGAATTTATTTTATTTTTTGTGTTTCGCAAATTGTTTTTTTGTGCTTGCTTTAATATTCGGATTTTTTAACTTTATTACTAGTGCGGAAACAATGGGATTAATCTTTTCCTCTTATACGCTGGGATTCTTTTTTGAGTTTTTTGAAAAAATAAGTTAAATAAATAAAAAAAGACAACTCTTTCCAACCCTAACAAATCTTTACTTAAGTACTTGCTTTGATTTGTCAAAATATGGTGATACAAAAACAGACTTGTTAATCCAACATCCGACATCGAAGAACTTAAAATTACAATTCCTCAAGTAATTGTTCTTAGGGAACATTGTTTTAGACACACATTGACAATAATTTGTATCACAAAAGCTTTGTTTTTATTAAATTCCATCATTATACAACCTGTTTACTACGTTATATACATACAACCCTCATTATTTATTAATTCCGAGGTATTTCCCTGTGAACAAAACAGCATGATTGTCCATCTGTATATCGCAACTAAACCCAGCTATAACATCAAATCATCGTTTAAAGTTGAATACACGTACAACGTGTAGGTATATCTTGAATATAGTTGTTTAACTTGACCAGCAGGTGGTATGTGGCTTTTGAACCTCGTCGTAATATATCATTCTCTTTCTCTGTCCCTTTCTTGGGAGAATGAGGCGTGTATATACATCTATAGATACTAACAGTATTTTGTCTGTAGATATATTCTAGAGTTTTTCTCATAATAGTTTGTTTCTCTTGAACATTAATACAGCGTGTAATCAAGAAAAAAGAGAAGTCGTACAATAGAAGAGAACACATGAGAATATTACGATAACCATGAAAAACACTGTATTATGCATATTTAAACCTACAAAACGTAGCTGTGATTAATTGCCTAAAATCGATTCAGTTAATTACGTTATCAACCTTGGATTACTTAATCGACCCTATTATCTTACGGCTTATAAGTAATACCAGTACTGCCCAAATAAAAATTAACAGGGATCTACAGCCACAACAAACAAACGCTAATTCTGCGTGAACGCTCTCTTCTAGTACAATTAATACCAAAGGACGTTCCGTATATAAATAGTCAATACGTGCTAAGTTGTTGTAAATGTTGTAGTAATCGTAAGCAAACTGTTTTAGAAAGTATTTTTACCTTTACACGCGAGTTTGTATAGTTTCCTTACGTCGCTTATAACCGTACAGGTAATTTGCTCTTTAATTTATTTATCTACAAAAATGGATCTTGTAAACTTATGTAAGTATGTTTTTATCTTTTTTTTTTTTACAATTCGTTTAGTATTGACAACCTCATGTTGAAATTATGAGAATTGTCCAAATCTGATTTAAAAACAAATCGTTATATAACAAAAAAAACTTAACAGGTCATGATCTACTACACCACGCTACCGCTAAAGATCGCTATCGTCCAATATAACGGGAAAAGAAAAAGATAAAACACGCATATACACATAACTCGTTCAGTAGTACCAATTTGAAACTGCTGTCAAAATCGAGGAGAAAGAAACAACAGGCAACTTTCCGTGTTGTCGGCGACACGACCACCAAGATCACGTTCCGCTGTTACAATAGTCTTTGAACGGACGGCAGCGCCACGATAACTACAAATTAAACGTAAAGAAGACAATAACTAAAGCCACGGCCTTCTCGTTTTCTTTTTTTTTATTCTATTCAACATGCGAAGAGTTAGTATATACAACTACCATATTACCCGTACCGTAGTGGTTTGCTAAGCTCGGCTACCGTGAAACGGGTGTAATAAATTAGAGTTTGTTATTTTGGCTTAGCGAAGAATAAAGATCGTAAAGGAAAATGGGATTTTTTTTTCTGATCTAGATTTTACAGTCTTGTTGTTGTATTTTTTGTTTGGTGAAGTTGAATTGACTTAAGAATATCGGGAATATCTTGGCTATGGAATATGGCTATAAACGCAATTGTTCTCATGCCATGTCGTATACAATAGTTCTTGGACAAAGTGTTGTCAAAAATGTAAGCTTAAAAACAACTAAGATAAACCAAAATAAAAATTAGTGGTGTCGATGTCGTTTAGATTCAATTGCTTACCATAGTACCTAAACCAGTCGCTAGAAAAATATCCGGAACAAAGGATTTCCCATTGCCTTCTAGTTGTTCATAATATTTGTCATCTATTTGAAATGTCGACTTTGAAATACACGGACTACTAGAATAAGTTTTTGTAGCCAATACCTTTTAGGTTCATTCCAAGTTTTTCATCAAAGCGATCTCGTATTCCAAGTAATCCTACCTACACGAACAATTAAACGAAAATATTTACCTTAAGTCCCACTTGCGGCGGTCGAGAACATGCCCAAACATATTACGCTTTCCTCTATTTATCAAAAGGTAACCGTAACGTACTACACACATACTCCAATAAATATCAAAAGTTGATCTTACTAAACGCTTACGCGGCTTTTGAAGGCAGACGTCGACATGACAGTTATATTACAGCGAGGAGAGTTTTCGTGTTTAATTTTCCGCGTAAATATAGGCGTTTGTTGAGGGAATTTTACACGGCGGCGTTCTACAAATAAATACAGGCACGGACGCGCTTGCACACACGCATGTTGTTAAAGCCCATTACCGGAATATACGAATGTACACACGCACGCGGTGTTTGGCCAACGTAAATATTAGGTGTTATCGTCAAACGTTGACTGTACACATTTCTCGGCTTTTGTGGAATGTGAATTGTAGATACGCTATTAGTCAAAGGTAAGGTACCACGCATTTCCAAAATTTCTACGCATGTGTGCCACGCATTTCTGCAGAAGGTGGGTACTTTCAGCAATTGGTTTTGTTTGAATAGTGTTGAAAACAGTAGTATTTCAACCGCTTCTAATGTTTTAGCAAGCATTTTATATCACAACTGTCCGTAAACGTTTTTGTATTTAAATTGAACATGTGTTATTATTAGTAGAGAGGACAAAGGCGGGTGGAACCGCCACTCTTTTGCAACGAACAGACAGACTCGTGTTTTGTCGACTCTCGGGGAAACCAATAGGCACACGAACCCTTTCTCACGAGACGAACAGACACGAGTCTGTTGTCTAGTCGCCGCAAGAGAGCAACAATTCCACCCGACTTTGTCTATTCTAATTATTAGCTTATTAACACTTTCTATTTAAATTGAAAGCAACTTACAGCCTTTCAACACGCGCGAAGCGTATTTATTTTGCTGTAAGATTCTGTTCTGACAGATAACTCGCTGCTTTGTAGTTGGCAAGCGCGTATCTCTTGGCACTAGATGGCGTCAAAAGATATTTTGCTCGTTATTTCGAAGGACAATGACATAAAATAATACGCAAATAGCGGTGAGAGGTAGAGAAACGCTCAAAGCAACGCCGATGATGCTGGACAAGCAGAGACATGTCCGTTGGTTAGTGTTTTTTCTTCCATTGCTTTTGAACTTTCAACAAGCTTTTTAGGGAGTAAAGTATTATGGGCAGGACGAAGAATTAAGGGAACTATGCTATTCACTCAAGATGTAATCGATTCAGAAACCCTGTCGACTTGAAACATACTTTTGAATAACGTCGTTACTTATTTACCATATGTTACTGCTAATTACAAGTTTACTTTTCTCATTCTACCACTTTATAATTCACTACGCGAACATGATAACTATGTTTTCCCTAACACGCCATACATCGCGGCCAAACATGTCCGTTTCCAACAGAAAGAAGAAAAAAAACATTTATTGAGCTTCTTAGCCACGGATAATTATCGATTTAATGTTAATTCCCGATCGGTTAGCGTTCGCTGAAAATAAATTAGCGAGGTTTTATTCTATTATTGGCCATTATACGGGTTTGTGTGATGAGATTTTATTGCTTCGGCGTTAATGCGATTGCCGCTACTAGCGATAATAATTTAAGTCAACCGATTCTGTTCGATTTGAGTGGTTATGCGACATCGGTCAATCGTGTATATGGCAAACAAGGCACGTAGATAACTAGTTCCCACAATATTTGGCACGCAATGGTTTCTCAGGTAATCGATTAGACAAATGGTCAATGAAATTATTCAATTTAACTTTTGCTTTAGACCTTTTGCTAGAGAAGGAGCAGTTATGAGATATAAAAGGAGACACTACATTTTACGATTTTCAATGTGCTCTTTATTTTTTTGTTAATTGCCACAAGAATTTCATTATTATAGCATCTATGGTTTGGAAGCCTATAATTTTAAAAAGCAGCTATGCTATATTGCATTGTAAATACACCCAAAACAAACGCGTGGCTTGATGTCCTACAAAATGTATTAACCAATTCTTTTCGAAGTCCAAAGTATGTTCGAAATAACAAACCCCACCACTGCACACGAAGTGGCCGGATTCCGTTCGTCCACAAAACAACAGTTGCTTAAGAACCCCGCGCAATGCTAGCATGAAGGAGCCCCAGTTAAAACCACTCCAAGAAGAAAAAAAAAAAAAAAACGAGATTGATACGAGATAAACTCAGTTCGACGTCCAATTAAATATAAATTACTGTTATTATTATTTCGAACCATTACCGCTGTTAATTAAAAGTAATTTGCGTTCAGTTTGTTACGCAAGTAGTCGCTGCACACCGGCGATCATTTTCAGCGAAACCTGCTTTCTCTATCTCACTTTACGGCAAGTTCGAAGAAGAATAACTATTAACGACGTATGTATAAGACAGTAATGGAGATACGGTTGAAGTTATGATAGCCATAAGACTACGTATTGGCCCAATTATTGTAAAACACACCTTTAATCGATGGAAAATGGAGACAGACTTAATATCAAAATTTATTATGGCTTTTGACGTAAATTAAAAATATATAAAAAAAAACAGGTGCAGCTAATAAATATGTCGGGATTTTTGACTTTAACGTTGTTAAAATCAATTTTCTACGTATTTAACTGATGGTGAATTTAGCTTTGATTAAAAACAACAACAACATCAAAAAAACACTATGTGAACTGTTTACTTAATTAGTCATTGTCTTGGCCATTACAATGTTGCCGCTCAGCGGATTGCTTAATGGCAACTAAAAGAATTTGAATTATAATATACATACCATAACATATATCTGAAATAAACCCATCAACATTCTGGGATAATTCGTTCTGAACAAGCTTTAAACGCTCGCAAAATAGTACGAATACTATTCGGAATATCGTCCTGAAGTAAATTTTAAAATTTATAACCGCGGGCCAGTTGACCAACCAAATCTTACTCTCTGCCAATCGTAGATAGAATTTTAAAATAGATTTCTATGGCATGTAGGGAAAAGTAAACTAGGACATAAATCACCGCTGTAATCCCCTTTTTCATCTCTTTTTTGTTCGTTGTTTTTCGTAACGGAGGTAGTAAAATGCGCGTTTAAACATTTTATTCGCGTCCAATAACTGGATCATTAAATGAGCCGTTAACAAGTTAAAGCAAAACAAAGATTTATTATAGCTAGCGCATAACTGGCCGGCGTTTTATTGAGTGTAATAAATACCCTCTTCCATACTTCTCGGGTTATGTATGTTACGCCTACGTGCCCCACGAACATTTGCGCGTTTGTAACGCTACAACAAAATCTGTATCCACCTATAGGTGTCCCACCGTTCTGGATTTGTTAAATGACAAGACATCCTTTACCAAAGTAGCGGGAGGAAAGGAATTTTGTAAATGAATAAATAAGTAAATATGTAGCCGTCTATTATTTCATAAAAATTACAATTAAGGTTTTTGTGTATTTCAATTGTGTTAAATGTTACTGCTTTTTTTACATTTTCTGTTTTGATTTTAAATCCATACTGGTACTCACTCTTTACCTGTACGAACTTTCATTAAAATATTGTTTCCTTGGATGGATGGGTTGAATGGAAATGGAAAGTTTGTAAAATATGTCTAACTACTGCGTGAATGCAATTCGCAATTAGCATCTGAACAGGTCTTTCAAACTGGAAACTCCTCAAATTGAAAACTTAGAATCGTCAATCTATTAAACCTTTAGATTAATTAACCAATTATTCTTGCCAATTTATCTTACATAGGTTAAATTCTATACAATTCAGAATTCTAACAACACCAATCACCAGAAGAACTTCATTAGAAACATCAAGAAGGGTCATTACATTGTTACTATGGTAGTTTTTCTTGAAAATCAAATATTTACTTTTAGTTGGTACAGACAAAAAAGTTTTTAAGTAAAAAAAAAAAGGAATAAATTAGTGCGACACTAAAATATATGTTGTAAAATCCAAAAAAAGACGGTGCAAAACAAGTGAATGCAGTCCACGGATCCCTTTTGGTAAACAGTGTTGAAAATTCACCACCACAATAGCTATCATAGTGCGTCTGCAAGAGTCGGCCACTGGCCAGGATGACGTGGGCCAAGATAAGGCCGAACCGAAGGAAAAGGAAGGACACCAAGAGACGGTGGATACCCCGTTTCCATCACCAGCAGACGAAGAGCTTCATCAGGTATAGTCTGTTGCATATACTGTATGAAAACTTATGGAATTAACATTTTGTTACGAAATATTTTCAAGAATAAAGCTGGAACAGGTCGATTTAATTTTTTAGAATTCCGTCTTTTCCATTGAAACAGTTATAACGTTATACTAACGATACCATTTATTTCTAACAGGGTTTTACACCCAATTGCAGGTAATTTTAAAAAATTAACAACAAAATATCCAAACAATTACCTTTCTAATAATTAACTTTCTGGCGTGTGGTAATGTATCCTCGTCTCATCTACGGGCGCAGAACACAGCAGAAACTTACTTGTACTGCACTAAATACACAATAGTCTGTATAACCTCTCGATATATGTTAATTGGACAAAAGTAGAAATCATTAACGTCGTCGTATTCTATTCCATATATCGTTGATTTAATCACACCAAAACAAAGTTTAATCTGAACAAGAGGTGCTCCAAAATAGTAGAAAACTCAATGCAGCACTTTCTGATCTCCCCTCCGTATTCTCTACGTTATTGTTTTAGGCAGAATATCTGTATATCGTGTCCACCAAGTATGGAATAAATTGGGAAATATTTGAATAGGAAAAAACAAATATTCACTTAACATCAATTACGTCTTAAAAATAATTAGCGTAAATGCTAGCCATTGCAGCCTCGAGACACATCTGTACATACTTTGAAATTACCGATTCCTTGGATTATTGTCGTACACTTCGCTGTTAAGCGATCTCCGTATGATAAAATCCATAGATATCAAATTAGAACATCGGGGAGATCCTTCAGCAGAAAATACGCAATGATATTTAGCGAGAGCAAATAAATTTGAATTTTTTAAATCGACAAGGCAAACAAAAAGTTTGGTTTGGAAAATGTATTTATTTGTTCTACATCTTATATATATATATATATATATATATATATATATATATATATATATATATATATATATATATATATATATAATTATATTTATATAATTTATATATATATATAATTAAATTGCTAACTCTTGCAATTTTAGCTATGAGCAGGTAGCCACTCGAAATTCGCAGTCCGAATCATGCGTATACATGTGATAATGACATCTTATCGTCTTCCAATTATCTCGAGTGGTTTTGCATCAGTTTTTGTTTGCTTTCGCTCTTTTATTGAGCCATAACTTATCTTTTTTTTTTTGCTGTTGTTCGTGCGTATCGTTATTCCGATAATTATCTGGTAATCGAAGTCAAAATTACATGAATTAAGTATATGGGACATATAATTGCTTATCGCAAATTAATTTTTATTACGATTCCAATTAAGTTCGATGATGGAATGATGGCAGTCGATTTCACGCGAAATTGTTCCCATTAAACGTATTGACAATGCGGCACTTAATCGACGACGGTCGTAAAATAGGTACGATATTTAATAAGCGACGAAATAAAAAATAAATAAATGATCGTAACTTCCAAATTGTTGTACGAGGTTATTCAGTAGACAGTTATATAGTGGCTCTCGCTTAATATGACCACTATTAGTTCTATAGTCCGATTATTGCTACCGTTTCAATCAAGTGCGTGCAGATAAATAACCTGCTCAGCTTCTTCATTATCAGATACATTCATTCTGTCTTTACATTGTCGGCTAAAACAAGTACTTCTTCAGGATGAGATTAACAAGAAATATTTAAAGAATGTTGAATCGAAGAGGAGACGACGTAACCTTCTGCAAATATCCAGCGTTAACGTGGTGGATGAGAAGCATCTTAGCTAGCCGTCATCAGAGCGATCTGTGAGACTACTTTATAGTGGATAATAGAGAAAAGTTACTCAAAACGTTGTGAAATTTCAACCTACTCGTTGTTAATACCGATACCTTATTAAGCATTATGACTTATGACCCATGATGCCCTATGTTTCATTAGTATGTATTGCACAAATCGAGGCTTGCATGTCTCAACGTGACAGGGGAACATGTATCTATCCACAACAGCACTAGAAGTTTTGCTGAGAATAACGTCATTCCACATCGCTTGCTTTTATCAAAACAAAGGAACTGAAGCCAATGGATCTTAGAGAATATCTTCAAATAGTTGAGAATCGCAACATAAAGTACTTGATCTTATTGGACAGAACACAATCCTGTTGCAATACAGTTTTGATCAACCTTGTAAGATAATCATTGAAAACAGTATTGAGTGAACGGATCTCAACCTAAACTAAAATTTTGGCATGATACGCTGGCGGTTCGAAAATAGAAGCAAAGAGTTTTTTTTTTTTGTTTTAACCTTAAAAAAGACACAGGTCATAGAATACCAAATGAAAAAACTTAGGTAATCATAGATGTCACCATTCCTGGCATCTACCAAATTGGAGGAAGAAAATCGTAGGTTGCCATTAGAGGCATTATTACAACATGTCTAGTCGTAACGATTAGTGGCATCAGTGTCGTAACTGAATTCAACGATAATAAACTATATCATCTGAAACTTGTCGTTATTTACTTTTGAGTGCTAGCATGATTAAATTTAAAAGATATACAAAAAGCATTATTTATGTGACGAGCATTTCGTAGCAGTTCTTTTGTACATTTTATATGGTTCATTTTACGATCGTCTTCGAGGCAGAAGTCAGCCGATATCAAAGTAACGGAAATATCAAATAAAATCAGAGAAAAGAACTTCGGATGTTTCGAACACTACGCTTCAATTAAAACGGCTTAACGACCGACTAAACAAAGTAAAAAAGAGCGAAACTGCATCATTATAAAGGTGCCTGTTTTCTATTTTTAAAACACTTCACTAATATTTTGTCCAAACATTTTTTTTTACTTCTAGAATGTTTATTCGTGTTGTCATCCTTCATTTCGACTCTCAGACATCGAAAAAATATATAATATAAAAAAAAAAGGAGAACAGAAGCAGAGGAACAGATGTTTTTCGATTTCTTTTTATTTCTACGTCACTCACACGTCAGAATCGATTATCCTTTTTTTTTCTCGGGCACCCGACGTTATTTTGTCGTTAGGATTGACAGCAGATGGCTGCTAGATTCTCTAGATATACAAAAGAAACTGCG
Source organism: Oryctes rhinoceros (assembly GCA_020654165.1). NCBI lineage: Eukaryota > Metazoa > Arthropoda > Insecta > Coleoptera > Scarabaeidae > Oryctes > Oryctes rhinoceros. Next base: position 231,401 of record JAIOKQ010000548.1, on the reverse strand, counting down.
TAGAGAACGCTCAGGACAATGATAAAAAATATACGAGGGCTGATTTCTTAGTTTTGAGCGTCTAGAAGTGCATTCTTAGCTCAAGTACATATTTCATTGTAAATATTTATATCGAATTCTGAAATCGAAGAATTTGCGCTTGACCCTATTATTTGTGCTTTGCGAACTTTAAAAATCTAAATACACGTAAGTAGTTTGAAGTAAGAGAAATGAAAATGCATTATACATGATTAGAAACAAATTATAAGAAATGCACAAAACTATGTTCAGCAACCAAAATGCTGACTAGATATACATTCTAGTGAATAAGTGTCAGTGTAAGTTAGTTATGACGTGTTGACACATCGTTATCAATGATTACATTGACTGCACAATTTGCTTGTTGTTTTTTGGTGGGCAATACGATGCAAAATAGGTGTTTTCGTTTAAGTCATCATTAACAAGAATAATAAGTGATCTCCAGTATTCATAAACGGGCAATACGGCAGCCCAAGGTTACATTAGAAATACTGTAGATTGGAGATTGATTCCATATGTTCAAACTCTTTCAAAAAAATAATGCCCATCACTCTCAAAATGTTCAAATCAAAGTGCTGCACATATCCCGAGTGTGGGATATGTACAGAAAACTCACTATATAGCTCTCCTTAGACGTTTAGGGCTCTTCGGAATTAGCTAGATCTGACATAGGACACAATACTGTAGGATAATGTTGATCATCTCATGAATTTAAATAGAAAAGACGTGTTAACTCCGTAGAACATGAAGTTTAACTGTATACTATTTTTCGTAGTTTGAAATACTTCTGGCAAAACCTTATTTTTTCCCGAAAAGCTATCACGCCAAAAATATTCGTCAGAACGAGCACCTTTGACTCGCATATAGTTGACTTTATTACTTTTCTTCAGACATTAAACAGCTTGATTAAATATTTTGTAACGGAGATTCTCTATATAATGAAATCACTCCCCAAGTATCTCACACGGCATTTTTACTTCGTTCTTTATTTCCGAGCTTTAATAAATAAAGATTTTCAAGGCAATACAATTCTAGCCTTCTCCGCATTGTCGCTAAATAAGATCATGATAGCAATTCCAAAGGAAAGGACACAAAGGCGAATCACATTCAAACATATTACACGATTTCGCGCGGTACCCAGGCGCATTCGAGCTTCTACGGCTAAGAGACAATAGATCCCCAAAGAATGCTTCGTCCGATACGTCCCTAAAACACTTTCTGCAATGGAAGAGGGCAGCACCATCTTTCCTCTACGACACGTAGCGCTATAAAGGGCCGTTCTCCTCATTCAGCGTTATATTTTACCGGACAGCACCCGATAAGAATACCGACGTTTGAGAATTTCTTTCCTGAATCTTTATGTGGATACGTTTCGGGCTTTTACTGGATAGTGGTGGACTGAGGGTAAGGAGGGATTCGACGCAAACGAATAGAATCGCGAAAGAATAGGAAGCAAAAGGGAATAACTATAAAAACGTCCTTGTCACGTCGTTGTTTCAAGATATTATCTCTGTTGGAGATTTAAGTTACGGAATGGTGGAATACAATTTTTGAAGAGGCGAAATGCCGTTTATTTTTATCCGGAGTAAGCAGAAAATTTCTGCATATTTTATGTTTTCGTATGCAAAGAAGGTTGAATGAAGTGCGCAACAGTTTTATTTTATTACTTGTTTTCAACACTAAGCGATAATAACCTAGCAATAGGATAGATCTATAGATTGATATCGAAAAAAACAGCGTCCCAACATTCTTGTATCGAAAGCAAAAGATATACTGGTTACAGTATAGTAAGATAACAACGTTGTTTGGATAATACCGCTTCCGATCAATAGTAAATAACCAAGAAAAAAGAGCCAATTCGAACTAATAGTTCTGAGAATGAACATAAATTAAAGTTAATTGCACTGAATATAGTGAATTAATTCCCCCGCCGAAGGTCGCCTGGAAAATAGGTAACACTATCTACAGGCATCATCTCTTGGGAGCGTTCGTGAGATTAATTGTTTCTCGAGTTTTTACTCGGCTAGCTACTAGCAGTAGCTCTCCAGACGATAGCCTCAGATAATGCCCTTTATCCGATATCTTTCTCTCTTTATCTGGAAAGCGACACCTGTCAAAGAATATGCATGGGCATTCTTAGTTGATTCGCTTCTGCACCTTGACATCGATTGTCCCGTGAAAGGAAGCGTGAGCAATGGCGGCAAATCATCATATCAACTTCCATTAGCTTAATGGTCTGACTAACTAGCTCCGATACGTGTACAAGTATCGCGATGTTGATAAAGATAGAAGGTGATGGGTTGTTGTTGAAGTATTTGTCGATGCTTATCGGCTTGTTGTTCGATTTGTCGCGAAACTAAACGACGTTGATGAATCCTCGAGATTCTAGCGTGATGGGAATTTGATTGATTAAATTTCGTGGGATCTAGTAGCACAACAAGCTATTTGACGCGAATGAGGTACCTGATTAATTAATTTTATATCGAAAATTATGGATCTGGATTAGAGGTGCGAGTGAGCCTGGTCGAGTTCATCTGGGCGGACCGGCCTAGTCCGACAAACCCCATTTACTGTTAATTTCGCGTAGTAGGTGTTTATAAATACGAAGCCGTTAGTATAAGTAATTTATTTTCTTGTTGTAGTTATATATGCAAATAAAAACTCTTACATTAAAATATTAGGATTTTTTGTACTAAGAAAATATGGTTAAAACGATAGTCTGTTCTTACAGAAGGTGATCGTATCAGCACTGGCACTTGTTCCTTATCAATAATTTCATAGGTATTTCATTACACTCAAAAACATACCGAAAAAACCTCTAGTGTTTTAGTATAATCATGTTACTTGCTCGGATTAAGTAAGTCAGATAAGTAAATTGTCATTGAATTTATTTATTTTTTTTTATTGTTCAAGCAGCGACAGGACAAAAATCGGCCGACTAGTTTGTTTCGGTTTTTATTGAATTATTTTAGACGATGTAGTAAAGGCTTAACGCAACAACAATACTTCGAATCGTTTCGTTCGACTTTAATAATGAAACACCATCAAAAAGACTTCTTGTGAAATCTCGTCGTCGTTGTGCTTCCGTCAGTGATAAATTTCGCAAAGGTCTATCGATATCGACTGTTCCAAAAAATATTTTTAGGATCATCGAATTGTACCATTCCTTTTTTTCTTTCATTATTTTTGTAAGAGCTTGTAAGGTGACAGTCATCGCAATAATATCTCGAAGAATTTTGCAACTTTTCTAACATTTTTTTAAAGGATAACATTTTACGCGATAACCACTCATACTCACACATACGTAACGTTTCGAGCTTTCCCATATTACCTCGATTTTAGTCAACTCCCAAGGTTGGGAAGTTCCTTAATGTTTTCCTGATATTGGGTAAGGTAACGCGAAAATCGAAACAGATCCATCCAGTTAGAGGTGGCGAAGTGGCATAAACATAAATAAATCTTTAAATTTCATCTTTGATACTTCCTTCCTCGTTTTCCAGCTCGACAATGCCTTGGTTTCAACTAGCGAAAGCAAATCTAACATTTTCTTAGAAAAGTTCTTGATATTTAAGTTTCCGCCAGGTTTCCTTGTCAGCATTTGAAATATGCGTCTGCAAGACACTTCTACGTTAGTTATTTTTCCTTGCCATTTTCGTTTAATAACATGCCTACAGAAAGTATCTCTGCGTTGCTGCGTCACCCCTACGGTTCACAATTATTACGCGCGATGTTATTATCCGTTCAAAAATAGACACCATACACTCTCCTAACAGCCAATAAAACTGCAGGACTTTTAATAGCACTTTTATTACATTTTGGCATATACATCACGCTGGAGAGAAAGAAAAATGTGTCTTATATGCGTTACGCTAGAGACCGGCTATTGGATTTCTAGTCACATACATATAGACACACAGCCGCGACGAAGGAAAAGATTTTACGACTGTGTCGTAATGACCCGTGTGCTTCGCGTCCATAATCTGCTCGTAAATTCGTTCCACAAGAAGATATCAGCGCCATGTTGAACGACGGCGGGATCGCGAACTTAAACTAAGAGACAGAAGGAACCATTTACACTCTATAAACCGAAGAGAAAGCGAGTCGCCTTCTTGTTGAAAGATAAAAGATTTAAAAGGTGGGTAGGTTGGTTGTTATTGTTGTCGTAGTAGTCAGGTAAGATCTCCACTTAAGTAGTGGTAATCTTCTCTACACAAAGTTACACGACAGATACGAAGACGGCAACAAGAAAATAACGTAAAAAAAAAGATGATACCTCGGAAATAACACCTGGGAGCGTAAGCATATATCGAGAAGCTCAGGTACTTACCGAGGCGTGTAGAAGGGATGACAACCGGTAGCTGGGTGTTTTGGGAAAGGCACCTGAACAATTTCGACCGGCACGTGGCCTTTACTATTGCTATACTATACTACGTCGTTGATCTTTCAATACGGCGTTATTGTATCTGTAACATGAATGGAAAGGGTCGTTGAATAATAGCTGCACTATAAAATTGTTTACTGTATGTAAATATGTGGTTTAAAAAGGAACACGATACTTTATGAATCATCAGCTATTGCTTTACTTTCAGTGTCTACAGTAGCAGTTTAAATTTGCCATTATTGCTTTTCTTAGGGATTTCTCAAAAAAAATTAATGGCCAGTTGCAACGATATCAATTAAAATTTAATCTTGACTTAAGTTAGAACAGCAGATAGAATTTGTCTTTCTACTTAATTGACTGCAGAAAGATTAATTCGAATCGAACGCATACTAACTTGCCTAAAGAATAAAGACAGTAGTGATTATCCAATTGGTTCCGGTCCGTAGTAAACGAACACGTGGTTAACGTCCGAACAAACTTCTGGTAAACACTGTATACGTAAACGTGTAGTTTGTGTAATACAAGTTGAGAGCAGTACATAATCAATGTTTGCAAAGATGAATGGACTCTACGCCGGAGAGAGAACAAATCTTCGGCTAAATAGATCTGACGTTGTAGTAGTAAGGGGTATCCGCTTCCTGAACTGGATGAGTGCATTAATGGCCACTGTGTGGCCGCGTGACTGTTCTTCTCGGCGCTCTTATTGTCGGTTCAACGTCGATGAATAATAGGGAAGTGTTTGCAGAAGGTCACGAGCTAACACAATTAAATACGTAGTATGTGTGTACGATGTTGAAAATCGTCGGATCGTCACGAAATTACTTAGCTAATTTTAAAAACAATTTTTCATTCAACATAAAGATTCTAATGGTATACTTATCTTCCTTCGCATTACTCTGTCAAACTGCGTTTTCGTACAACAGGAGGAAGCGGGCCACGCCAGGAGGTCATAAAATAAATGCAGGCCGCGCTAATAACGCAGTAAACAACATTTTATTGGCGCGAAAGCGGTAAAGCAAAATCGCGAGCTTTAGCACTCTGTCGTAAATTCGCCAATATCTTGCCTTTTCTATATTATATCTTCGTTTCGTTTTGCGTGCAATACATAGATCTTTCGAGCGAAGAAAGCCTGCGTTTTTTAAGCTCCTAGAATACTGGTCAAAAGCGCTTCTAATATATCGACTTTTCAAATCTAAAAAGAGGGCAAATGTTCACCTGATATTTTACTTAAAATGCTTATCTTAGCTTCTGTCGGTGAATTGTGAAAATCGGCGATTCTCTTGGTATTTCCGACGTAATTAAATATTTGTAAAAGTCCCGCCTCGGTAGTGAATCGAAAGTTGAAGGAAATTTCCAAAATATTTAATTACGTCGGAAATACCGAGGAAATCGCCGATTTTCACAATTCACGGACGAAAACCGAAATATATTAATTAATTAATGTACTTGCAAAGTAGGAATAAATTGTATGTCGAAATGTCCGTATCTAAGTACACCTCCGTGGTGTAATACTTAGCACGCCTGTCCAGCAATTGACAGATGTCAAGTTCGAAACTTTAGGCAAATATCAAATAGAGACAACGTACTTTCCTTGCGAAGGCTATAACTTACTAACAGAGAAGCTTACAATCTACGACGGCTACATAGATCCACGCGTTAATGTGAAATCAACGCGATCCCGAGACACAACTTTCCATGCTTCTTGTTTTTGGAAGACCTTCATAGTAGGCTGCTGACGTTATTGTCTTGCCTCTTGGTATGAATTCAACAAATAACCAGGTCCTCGGGGTTCCAAAAGACTCATGTGACTTCTTTGTGAAATTTGGGAACCCAGCGAACGCCCATTTGCTTATAGTTCAGGTCATCTGTAACAACTTTGGGAAAGAATCCTGTCGTGTGTCCAAGTTAAAGCGCTTCATTCCAACCCTAAAAGGAATTTCGCCGGATTCTGAAGTATTAACCACTTACTTTTTAATGAAGACACCGTCCTACGACAACTTCATTACTCCACACAATTTTTGCTTTTACACGAGTTCAATTCACAACCCTTCAGCAACCACAGCCTCGTTGTTTTACCGTACTGTTAGTTACTAAAGTACTCACTCGAAAAGAAAAACGTCGAACTTAACTACGGAAGCCGCACCTACCACAATCGCTGCACGAAGTACTCTTCCCCTTCCAGAAAAAGATCGATAGTCTGCACGTAACAACAACGGCGAGGACCCTACGCTTCCATCCGCAAAGTTCGCTATTACACATTTATTACCGTGTCCTCCGCTACTGCTTCCTCGTCGTCAGCATATCGAATACAGAGGAAGTATCAACCCGCCGGATGAGCAGATTTGTGGTATTATGATAATCGCAGCTCGTTCACTGCGGCAGGGTTCCTACTTCTCGTGCGGTTATAAATGCAAATTGGACGCGTTTTTCCTCAATAAAGGGAAAATGCTCCTGCTTTGCGTGCCCTTTTCTACCCTGTACCAGCTTGCCATTCGTTGTTCCAGGAAAATGTCCGTCAAATACGAATTTATTTAAACAGTGAAAAGACGTTGTTTCGATAACTTCGTTTATGTTGTATCGAATTCATGCCTTTCAGAAGAAAAACAATTCCTAATCGATTGCGATCCATACTTTTCATTGTCTTAAATCTACGAACCATAAATCCTAGTAAACGATTCGGCGAAACTTTTTACCTGCTCTCTCTTGTAATAATTCGTAAACGTTCGTTGTTTCCAGTCTATCTTGCTTATAGGCTTCACGTTACAATGCTTTGCTCTTCTGAAATTTTTTGATCTTTTAACTTAATTTCCCCTAAATTCTGTCTGAATGTTTTGAGTATCTTTGGAATTAAAGGAGCGGAAAATAAGCAGCAAAAACGAGAAGATATTCTAAGAATACGTCATCTTAAACAGGACTGACAAGTCGCTCTCAATTTTTGTCTTCTATATTTTTTTAGAACGGCTTATAACATACGATGTGAGTGTGAGACGCATAACCACTGATAAGCATAAAAATAGCTCATGACCAGATCTTGAACTGTGATTATGCTCGAATATATTGATGCACTTTTGTAACCGGATGTGATATCAGTTTTACCAAATCCTCTTCAGAAACAAATAGCTTTTCTTTTATTGTGAAAACTTGAACTATTATTCCAACTAAATTACCATGTTGCTTTCGTCTTTGCTATGCTCATGGTTAATTTTTTGTGATTAAGATAAAGATTGTTCATGTTTTTTCAATACAAATCAATAATCGACTCATCCTGATTATTGAATCTAGGTCTTCGAATTGCCATAAGTTAAGTGGCGACAAGTTTTTAATAATCTCACGCAACCGTAAAATGCTGCTTACTAACTAACAGCTCCTACAGGTGATATAAAGCAGAAATTTGTATTTTTTCTAACTGCTTCAGTAATTTGTATTAGGCTTATACATAGTTTATCTTTGATGAGAAGAAGAAGCAATACAAATGAATTGACTGTCACTTTTTATTGTTTTAAATGACTTCACAATTTTAAAAAATTATTTTACATTATTCCAAACCATTGTTATAATAAGACGACAATTCCACTTTTGACCACTGTAAAGTTTCAATAACTACATTTTTGATTTACGGTTGTTTCGTTGTTGCCATCAAGTTGCTGAAGAATTGTAATAAAAAATATTCATAATTCTCTCTGCTTCACAGCAATCGGTAATGGATGGTAATTGCACGCCATAATAAAGTTACTTGTTACAACCGATGCGGATTTCAACTTGCGGATGCCCTTATGATTAATAGGATTTCCTTAAAACAGCAGAAATAAGTTCTATAATCTGAAATAGAGTCCGTGCACGCTTTTATTTTTTCCTTTGGGGATAGGGTCCGTGCAGGTAATCGAGCATCAAGAGCTGCAGTTTTCGTTTCCAGGGTCGTCGGTAGTTTCAGTACCGAACGAGGGAACGATTGAGCCGGCGCAATTAAAAACTGGATGCAATCGATAATCCAGCCGCGCTGCAAGATGCAGCAACAGAAGGTATTCTATCCCCGGAACGGCAGCCAGGCGGCCAAGGTTTCAAACTCAAACGCCATACTCTTCTTCCTCATCCACCACCACCACCTCCGCCATTTCCAACCAACACCGGTACACCGATACACCCACTCCTATCGTACTCTGCACCCGCTATATAGCGTTTAATTTAATAACCGCAGTCGTATCTCTAACGACCCTACAGATATCTCTCTCTGCGACCGATCCTCCGCTATTTCTACACGCTTTCTTCGTCCTTTTTCTCTTTCTTGCTTTGCCCCGCCAACGTAGCAACGTCGACTAGATAATCTGCAGGCGTCTGTTCGACACGCTGGTTCCTAATTTTGCTGGAAGCGCATCTTCAGTCGATAAATTGAGTGAACGAGAAGTTTGAGGCAATTAGAGCGCTCGAGTAGTGGTAGTAGTGGTAATAGGGTGGTGGTGGGATGGCGTGGATGTTTATTAAGCGTCCCGAGGGGATTGTTAGGTTAGGTTATGCTTGTGAAGAGGATGAGGATGGATTATTGTAATCGTTGTTATCATGCAAACTGAGAGAAGTTTATCTCTATTCTTCATTTTGGTACTGCTTTAAACGAGTTCAATATAAAGTTCTTCATGTTGAATGTTTTCAATTTGATTCATACTTGGAAGAATTAATTACTCATTTCATATGTTTGCCTTGCTGAAAAAATAATTCTTTTAAGTTAGCCCACCCTTATTCTGCATTACTAATTTGGTAGTATTCGATACATTTTTGTCAAATATATAATCAATCACAATTGCTTCCTTTTTTAGCATTTCCAAAAGAAAAGGATAACTTTATTGAATTTATCATTGTTCCTTCAAAATTTTTATGTTTTTTGATCTTAAACAGTGTTAGAACTAAAAAATATATAATATACTGTAGTATTCGTAATGCCCGCTCTAAAATGTCCAGTAATTACTGTATCCTCAACTCCGTTCCAAGTCTGCCAACTTTCCAACATCACGATCACCGGCGATATACATTAGTACCAACTATACCGCTGTAGCTGTATTGCCACGTCATCACTTATTCAGACGTCTAACGTTTCGAAATTAGCGATCCGTTAAGTGAGGGTGTCGGATAACAGTATCAGTAACCGCCGCCGTTACCACCACCGCTTCTACAGCCCATGCTCCATGTGTAAATCATAAGGTCGAGTACCGTCGTCTTCATTGCGGCTTGTTTAACGACCCCCTCGGGCTGGCTTGGTGTCGCAATTAGGCGCTTAGTTAGTTGGGTTTCAATTAGCCTACCAACTGCGTCCATTACACATACAGTACCTACTATTATCATTACGTACCGCACCAATGAAACGACGCGCATTACGGGTTACAGCTGGGAAATAGAGGTTTGTTTACTTCGAAATGATGAATCAAGGTGCACGATTTCCTTGATTCATCAGTTCGAAGTTGCAGCCATGGGCACACTTTAAATTGATTTACTACAGAGTCGCAAGAAGGTAAACTGTTTATTTTCATTACAAAAGAAAAATATCTAAATAAGATCCAATGTTGGAGTGCAACAACTATGAAGACCATTAATCCTGAGTGAATTTCATATAATATGTTTTCTCGGTACTTAATGAATTTATTTAGATGTTTATTTTGTGAACCATGGGCTCGCAACTTTTAGAGTGAGATTTGGCGAATGCTGAGGATGAACTCTTTGTAGGAAAAATAATAAAGAGCTTTTTCCTATTACGTAAATTATACTATCTGCGTGGAACGATGTAAATTAATAAATGCGTATTCGGAAAATTTTTGTCATTAGTAGTTAAGGAGCAGCATCAATGTTACCATGTCAACATACCTTTTCCAATTATATAAATGCTTAGAATATTTCTAAGCAAGAAAGTTCCTCGTTAAATATATTTGAAGAGAGAGAGAGCATGAGTATAACCCAATGTGAAATATGTTTCAACTAGTTGTATAATTGCAAAATTGTTTAACGTTTTGATTAATTCCAACTTCTTCTATTTTATCGTTCATTCGTTTTATTTGCAGGGTTCCGATGTTAGTTCGGTGATATTCGGCTCCGCACCGGCGTCGCGGAAGCACGAGTTCCCTGGCGCCCTGCCTCCCAGCCTGCCGCTGAGCAACGGCGCGAGTAACTCGCCGGTGCCGGCGCCGACGCCGCCCGATCTACCAGCGCCGCTGCCCGCGCCGGCGCAACTTCCACCGCCGCCGCCTCCGTCGCTTCCGATAGCGGCGTTCGTCGCACCCGGTGCCGTCCGCATCGATGAGAAGCCGACGTCGAGGCAGCCGCCGCCGTCTTCTCACCTCGTCACCGACGTCGTCATAGGCGGCATGACGGTGACGGCGGCGCCATCCCCACCACCAGCCACCAGTGTTCCTACAGCTCTTCAACAACAACAACAGCAACAATCGCAACATCAGCAGCAGCAATTGTTGCCGCCGCCGCAAACACAACAGACGCTGCTACCACCTCCGCCGTCGGTTCAGCAGATTCCACCTCAGCAATTGCAGCAACAGCCGCAGTTGCAGCATCCTCCACCGCCAGTAACGAACGTTCCGCCGTTGCAGCCACCCCCGGCGGCTGCCCCCGTGGCTCATCCTGTTGGAGATTCGACACCTGCGTCAAATCACGCGAGGACCGAAAGTCCGGCGGTCGCAACGTCCGCGCCGGCTTATCATCCGCCATACCAGCCGTTGTACACACCGTATTCGGTGCATTCAAATTACTCGTCGCCAAGCGCCGCTACGGTTGCGGCCGCGGCCGCCGCTGTCGTGCCCGTTGTACTCACGACGGCGGCGGCTGCCCCACCTACTGTCACCATTACCGCTACGCATCCCACCACGACGGTGGTAAGTCGACCGCCGTCTCCTAGAGGGCATTCGCCGACTAGGGAGAGGGAAAGTTATAGGTACGCCGCTTCCATCCATAAACCAAAATCTACTTTATTTCCATTCGCTCTTTGAATTGAAATTTAATCAACTTTCTTGAACAACGCATTTTTCCTCGTTTCCACTGCGTTAACCCTGGAATACTACTTTTGGTAGAAATATGGGTTTGGTACGTTTCAACACCTCAAGACCAACTTTTAACGAATTATATTGTCATTTCCGGAACAGATTTTTTTTTATTTAACAAGTGCATTTTATTAAAACAAGTTATAATTTTCGGATATGACCGTACGAGGACACACCTAATGCAAGAAAGTAGAAAAACCATTACTTCTTGAAAAAATCGATTTGAGGGTTGAAACGCTTTTTTTTTAATAAAGTCGGTACTTTGTTATTTTTCATTGATGTAATTTAGAACACTCTTAGTACTCCAGGGTTAAGAAAATATTGTAGCAAAATTTACATTCTTAAAGCTACGCTTATTTCCGCAGCAGTAATGTGAGTAGTTTAAGTCGAGGCAGCGTCACACCGCAAAGTTGCCCGCCACCCACCACCGTGTCTTCTAGTCTCAGCCTGGGCAAAGGTTGGAGCGGTCCGACGCCTCAACTCAGTCCAGCACCGCCGCGTCCCACTCCGCCCTTGCACCCATCGTTTCCCGCCCCGATGTTCACCGCTCCCCTACCGCCACCGGTATCCAGGGCGTCGCCACTCACCTCGGCGGTACCCCCGCCACCGAACCCAAATCCCTTCTCGGCGGAGAGTCTCTTCCAAACGAACCAGGCCGATATGCTCCGACGGGAATTGGATAACAGATTTCTGGCAACGCAGGATCGCAGCTTGAACGTAGCACCACCTCCATACTTAAGGACCGAGATGCACCAACACCAACACCACCATACTCACGTGCATCAGCATACGACGTCTTTGCTGCCACCACCGCCTTCGACTACGTTGTTTCCATCCCCGTTGGTAAGTGCTGAGGCTTCTATGGGCTTTATATCATTAAATCTGTACTTCAACACTGAAACATTTCACTAAAACAACCCCTACATGGCGTATAAATGTCGAATACCAATTCACAGATTTTACGTATAGTCCGATGAATAAGCTAGATATTAATGGTCATCATGCCGTTACGCTTGGGAATAATCAAAATTCTTCAAGAAGAATCTAAAAATGTTGACATACATGAATTCAATTTAGAATTCGAAACCAAACGTGACTATTATAAATAAATAAATAAGAATGTATTTGAAAAAGAAAAATATTTTTTTGTTACAGTTCAAGGATATTCCTAAGCTAGGCGCTGTAGAATCTCCGTTCTACCGTCAAAACTTGACCATCCCAAACTATCCAGGATATACACCAAGTCTGCTTCATCCGGGATTAACTGCAGGACCCACACCTTTTGTGCCTCCCAATCACTTGGCGCCTTTCCAACCGAAGGTAAGAAGTTTATGGACCCCACGTTCTTTTGTCATCCACATTCATTTCCTATTTTTCACCGATTAACATTTTTTCTCAATCGTGAGTAGACATATTTGGCATGCTAACAAAAATGTCTAACTCTAATCTTGCCTACTATTAGTCTCCCTATTTAAGATTGTTGTTCTTGTTGTGTTTGTTGTTGTGTTTTTTCTGTTGTTGTTATTGTTGTTCTTGTCGTCTGTTTTTCTTCACCAGCGCACACTAACTTGGCTGCAGAGACCCTAACGCTTTGTATCTCTTTTTGTCCACAGACCGTTGCGCAAGATCCGAACAAACCTAAGGCGATGGTAGGTAGTTTCGAGCACTGCTTAGCCATAACAAGCTTTGCTTGCTGCGACTTTTCATATACATACATAGTGTTTAGTTTCATTTTATAACCATAGAGTCTTATCATTCTAATTTTTCTCTAATTACAATGAATTTTAATATTAAATGATAGATAGATATTAAGAAGAGCTTAAAATCCCTTCAAAAATGGTTGATTTGTATCATTTTCCTTTAGTTCCTTACGAAGATAGGTCGTATAAAGTGGCCGATACGGTATCATTAATAATGTAATTTTAGCGATTAACTACGATTGTCTACAACCGGCTCTGAATATTGATAAATACAGCTGATATTTCTGCGCGTCGCTTCAGGATTGTAGTAAGTATGTGCGCACCGCACCCTACAAACAAATAGCCGACGTAGGGAAGGAATACTAACATCGAGTGTCAATCGGAAATACATATTCATATATAGCACGTATATATATATATGACAGTAAATTTTTAGACAGCAATCACATAGCGTAAATAATAAAATAAACAATTCATATTATTTAAAAAAATTATCTCCTTAACAGCTGTTATAAAATTAGTTTTCACAAACTGAATAAGATTCGTGGAACGTTTACTTTCTCAGCACATGGTAGTTTCGTACCGTTTCACGCGTTCGACATAGTTAATTATATATTCAAAATCATGCATATCACCGCTAAGATTAAGTTCGCCCATTCAACGGTTAGATACGTACCGTCAGGGAATTAATTTCATAATGAAACTTCATGAATCAACTATTGTTTCCCAAAAACGTTTCATCGCCTCCGCTCTCTTGAGTTCTTTAAAAATTGTTTTGACTTTTTCGACAACTACGGCCTGAATGACGGAAATATGTTTTGTTTTCCATCTACCCATAATGACAATAATTTTTTTAATGCTTTACTTGCCTACTACAAGTAGTACTTAGCCAAGTAGATTATTTTTGTTTATTTGCATTTTTCATAATTCTGGTAACGGTGGAATGCCGCAAATTTATATTTCTACAAACAGTAAGCCGTTTTCTCCGTTTTCATTTGTCTAACAAGTCCTTGTTGAGGAAAGAAAATGTTTGCCTTTTTTGACTATCTTGATTATAATAGTATGAACTATAACACATAACTGTAGTTTATGTTCTTCAAGAAGCTGCACATGTTTGATAAACTCTGTCTCGCTTATTTTACAGAAAACGGGGAAATGGAATGCGATGCACGTTCGGATCGCTTGGGAAATCTACCATCATCAGCAGAAAAGCGGCGAGGCCAAATCGGGCGTCGCTAAGGACCTGCTTCGACCTCCCACGCATCTATTCTCGCCCAGCGTCCACCCGACGCGGCCTCACGAGATGCCCTTCCCACCTAGTCTGGGTGCGCACAGGCCGCCCACCTACGACCAACCGCCACATCATAGTTCCCTGTTTACGGCGCCCGCGTCGCATATAGGTAGTGAGTAATCGAATCGCGTCTTCTAACGATCTCTCGCCGAAGTACCTAAATCTTAACGTCGTTGAAACGTTAACTACTTATAGACTACATAAATTGGTGTATCATGGGTGTGATGGTCGGAGATCGTACTAAATTAAATAAGCAATCACTAATTATTTATATTTGTTTTGCTTCTCCATCTATAGGAACCAGCATATCACCTTTTACGCGATACGGCGCAGCCGCCGGTTTCGCTTCCAGCGGTCCACCCTTTTCCGTATCTCCATTTGCCAGTGGTAGAGACCTCGGGTTGCAATTACACGACCCCTGGCGGGGATTGCAGAGAACGGTACCTACGTTTCCAAGCGTAAGCGCTTTACCGCCAACTTTACCGGGTCTACCACCTCCAGCGCCTTGGACTATTAAGCCTGATCCTATCCTTGAACAGAGGGAAAGGGAAGAGCGTGAAAGACAGGAGAGGGAAAGAGAACGGTTACGAAGGGAGAGGGAGGAGAGGGAAAGGCGGGAGAGGGAGGAAAAACAAAGGCGGTTAGAGCAACAGGTAAGCTGTGATAAGAATTAATTTGAAGACCTATAGATGTTGAATATTTCAAGGGAAACACTCTGTAGATACATAAATGACCGGACATTTCTTATATGATGATATGCCTTATACCTAGACACAGGCACGCCTGATATGCCTTAAGTCTAGAAGAACAAAGATTGCACTTCTTTTGTTTGTATTTTCATTTCTTAGTTGTTTCTCATAGTTTTCTGTGCTTCATTTTCGTAAATATTGATCTTTTTCTGTTTCTAATCCTAGCAACAACAAGAACGTGAGAGAGAGCGACGGGAGAAAGAAAAACGGGAACAAGAACGTCTGGAGCGCGAGCGAGAACGTGAGAGAGAACGTCTTTTTCACCAACAGCGTCTTGCAGAAAGTACAAAACAGATGGCGCCGGTGTTGCGTGATCGTTCGCCTATGCGCAACGGTATGCTCGACCCCAACGAAGTTCGAATCAAAGAGGAACCTCGTACTAAAGAGGAAGAACCCAGTCTGCTTTCGCGAACAGCAGCGGATCCAAGATACCACCCTTACCTTCGCCATCCGGCTCATACTATGCAACCGCCCGTTTTGGATAGGACGCGAGTGTTACCTACGACTCTAGCGCATCATTACCAACCGCCACCCGCCACGCATTGGCCGCCACCCGCAGATCCTTTCTATAGGTACGATCATTTGAGGTATAATCCACTAATGGACGCCATGCGGGTAGAGGAAGAACGCGCTAAGATGTTCGGAACCTACGCGCCACATCCATCGCACCAACTGCGAGCGAAAGATCCTGGACTGATGCATTTAAGACCCGGACCTGGTCCGGGACCACCACCCCCGACGCATAAACTGTGCGCAACGCCACCTACTGACCTTCATAAGAAAGAGGAGCCGCGATAGCGTTCGTGAAATGGTTATTTAATTAATTAAGAAACTTTCGTCGTTTTCTAATTAATTTAATTTAATTTTCTTTAATATATGATCTCATAATCAAAAAAAAAAACAAGAAACAAAGAAGAAATTAACAAATGAAAGCGAGGACTTCAGGAACATCAATCTCTTCTTAAGGAATACGCGTTAAATATAGAAACGGAGAAAAATTGAAAATAACACGAGAAATGATGATATTGTTAGAAAAAGAAAGAATATTTTCGCAAAAGTACTTACCTAAAAGTTTTTTTTTTGTTCTGATTTTTCATAACTATTTTCAAACCTCTTTAAAGCACACGTCTCCCTCGGCAAAATTTACACTACGTCCTCCATTATGTCGAATACAATTAATGCGAACTTAACAGTTGGAGAGTGAACGAATAAAAGAAGTGCGCGATGCGGGAAATACAAAAGAAACGCAAAGGAGACGCTGTAATTTCAAACTAAAAATACTTAACTGAGAGTTAAGGCCTTTCCATAACAACAAAATTCCTTTCATAAAATTTAAATAAAAAAGAGATTGTAAATACAAGAGCACCCTTTTAAGTAAAGAATCGATAGAAAGAAGCTTTATTAATTAACCTAAGAGAATCACATTGTATTTTCTTGGCAAAACAAAAACGATTTGAACAGGAAATCAAGTTAAAATCGTGAAATGACTTTTGGTTGTTTTAGTTTAGTTGACTCGATGGAATTTAGAAATTCGTGAAAGTTCGTAGGCTCTTACTGCTGTTGTAGATTGTGGAAATATTTTCTGGATATTTTATACATTTATTTATTTTGAATAAATACGGTGGACGAAAACGGAAAACATTTATTTTAAATTTGACTGTCCGTTGACTGAATGAATTTCAATATATTGCGGCTTGTACGGATGTTGCGGATTTTGGAAGTCTGCTTTGGATTTTTATTTATTGAATGAATAAAGCGATAAAGTAAACTAATAATGTTAGAAATGAATTAAAATTTGAAAAAAAATTGTTGAATTTTTAAATATTTATTTTATATTCTTCTCTTTTATTTAGACATGGCAAAGGATTAGTTATTACTACAACTTATCGTCCTTTATAAAGTATTTACTTTAAATTAGTACATCGTACTAATCCCGAAATTAATCTTGTTGATTTTCATTCCAAAGTCTTACAGAGAGTATCCGAATTATTCTTCGCCAAATTCACTCTAGCGATCTAAAGAGTTGAATCTGAGGGAAGTAAGTTAATGATAGTATACGATCGCTCCTCTGTTTGTTTATATTTGTTTTTAGATCGCGAGAAGTATTATTTAATAACGTACAATGTATACAATTGTTTTTTTTTTGCTGTTGCCCAAAAACGAGTTATTTAAGATATTTGGCGCTAGGTAACTTTATAAGGCATTTGACGAATCTATACAGAGGCATGCTGCATTTCCGCTGTTGTTCTAAATTGTAGAGGTTTGTACTAAACCTTGTATTTTATTAGAAATAGATGCGGCTTCTGCTTTAATATTAATATACTAAATAATATATACTTAAATTTCGTATATTTTCTAAATCCTCAGGTCGAATCAACTAAAGTAAAACACCTCTATATACACTTCTCCCAATCAAAACAAAAAGTCTCCCAAATTTCTTTCCTTAGATAGTGTTATTATTTTTTTT
Organism: Oryctes rhinoceros; assembly: GCA_020654165.1. Classification (NCBI taxonomy): domain Eukaryota; kingdom Metazoa; phylum Arthropoda; class Insecta; order Coleoptera; family Scarabaeidae; genus Oryctes; species Oryctes rhinoceros. The sequence continues at coordinate 213,767 of JAIOKQ010000548.1, read as the reverse complement.
TTAATTATTTATTGCTTTCTCGATGAAAATGGAATATTGTTATTTATCGTGTTAATTTATTTTGCAAAGACTGGCCGCCCCCGAGAGGATATTTTATCAAAATGATATCATCAAGATGTAATTATTAATTAATTAATTTTATATAGCTCTCATTTTTTTTTATTTATACGTCTTATATATCATTATTATTAATTAGTCATCGGTGTAGTTTTTAAACGGAGAAAACAAGTTGTACGAGTGATAATGATACATTGTATGGAGATATAATGGTCATATACAAAATATGATTGATCGTAATTCCTTATTTATTATTATCCTCTTTTTTTTGTAATTTTTTTGCGGGTGACGAAGGTATGATGAAAGATTTTGTGAAATTTTGCAACCAACTCCCTTGAAAAAAAAATATCTCATTAATAAATGCATTTAATTAATACAGAATCGAATTAGCAACAATTAAACAACTACTTGAAAGATAGGCAACTATAAATAGAGTCCTTATACTTAACTTGTTAAGCTATTAATAGTGATATGTTATTGCTTTTATAATCATCTGAAGTTCGAAAAAGTGTTAAAATTGAATAGGTAATTATTAAGAAAATATTAAAGAGAAACGAGGCTTCAACGGGCGATGCCATAAAGTTTATCACAATTTTGTTTTTTCTTTTTTGTAAAGTCGACAAAGGATTGTTTTACATAAAAAAAATCCCTTTGGTAGGTAAATATGATGATAATTATGATTCAATTGATGAAGAAGAAATTTTATATAAAACAGTTTTATTGTTTAAAAATTATTTATAAAAGAAGACCACACAAGCCTACATACATTTAAATTAAAAGAAAAGTGAATAATTTATTTGACTATCCCCAACGTCAATAACTGCCTGCAGTCTTCCAAATATAAACATCATCAATCATTCCGTTACATCGGACATTATTTCATTCCACGCTTTTTTAAATAGTAACTTTTGAAGATCGAATACTAGGAATTTGGTATTTCCTACCATCCTAAATGTGTTCAGTGGGACTCAATCCTGCGATTGTGGTGGTGAGCGCTATTGTTGTGGAATATTCTCCACTAACCATTCCCTAACAATAACAACGGCGTAGTTTAGATGTCTGTCTTAGAGAAGTCATTGCTTTCGTGGATCTAACGCTAATGAAGAAAGAAAAAAAAAAACAAATATCAAGATGTTTTTGGCACTATGCAAGTACCATCTTAGAAAAACTAGTAATTCCTCAAACAGGAACGATTGCATGTTGATATATATGCGTATACATTTAGATTTATTGGAATTCTGTAAAATCCATCTGCTTATACGTCACTAACAAAGTTACAAAAGACCATGAATACATTTTGATGTATTAATTATTGAAGGATATATGTAGACTTTTGTGACTGACTGTGTCTCTCAAATTGTTTGCATATCTTAGGAACTATAGAGTTTGTTTGAATAGATATATTCAAGTAAAGTCGACGTCGGTAATTAACGTCTAAGCCAAATTTAATTTATTAATGCATAGCCAAGGTTTTCATGGCGCGCCCGCTGAAATGTTAACATAGCTTGAGAAGGTCGTTACCAACTTGATGCGCTAAAATTCAAAAATACCCCATTAGATATTAACTGGAATGTTGCCTGAGTAATAACAAAATTTTTCATCGGACCACGCCCCAAAAGACCGTCATATTTATAATACGAATATATTTGTACATTTATATTATTTCAGAGAATTAAATGAATAATGAAACGAGTAACGAACCGGAATGAATACATAACAGAAAAACAACAAACGTACGTGGCTAAAATCTCTGCTAATGTTTTACTCTTTTCCATAAAAGAAATGTACAGTAGAGGCGAAAAAAATAAGTTAAAACTGCGTTAACAATTGACAACCAACAACAACAAAAAAAAAGAATGAAGCTCGGAATATAGCTGCGATGTAAAAAATTATGTAATTAACGTGAAAATACGAAGAATCATACAGATATCCAAAATAAATAAATAAATAAAACTCGTTAATAAATGAAACGAATGAAACAAGAAGAATAAATAAATCAACACAAAATAAAAAAAATACACCTTTTGTAGATAATAACTTTTAATTGTGCTGTATTTAATGTTCGTTTAGGAGATAATTTTATATGTGTACGATTCTGTGAGAATCAAGTGATGTAATATATAAACAAAAAAGAAAACACAGTTTCTATATACTAGAAACTTTTAGTCATAAAAAAATTGCTGAAGTTTTCTTTTGTGAATCCTCTTTCCTGTCGTCCTTTGATATCTCCTCTTTTCACGGTAAAGATAAGACAATGCAAGCATTATCAAAAGTTGAAATAATCGATGGTGATTTTGTGTGAGGTATTCATGAAATAAGAAAAGGGTCCCCCATCATCAAATGCAGCTACCGGTTTCATGCTTGACAAACAAGAATAATTTTTTTTTTTGGTGAGTTGTAACTTTTTAGCTGAGCTGGAGATACGCTTTATACATGAAACCGATCGCAATACAAAGAATTTGTCAGAAAGGAGATCCCTTTTTGTTTCTATCTTTCACTTTTATTATTATAAAAAGTATAGATTTTCTCGTTTCATAATGTTTGTTATGTGATTGACAGTCATAATTAGAGATGACTAAGGCAGGTGAACTTATTACTTTTTTGCAGCGACTAGACAGACTCGTGATTTATATCTTCTCGGGAGACGAATAGACACGAGTTTAACCTAGTCGCTGCAAAAAAGTAATAATTTCACTTGTTTTAGTTATTCCTAGTCTTTATTGCTTTACAACTTGTTGAGCAGGTTTAAATTTACCTCTAAACTTACCTTTATTGCAGCCAAGAAAGAAATATGCACAATAAAAGATGTTTTCCATTTGTTTTATTTATTCAAAATCGCTGCTTATAATAACATCTACTTATTTACTTATTTAAAAAAGTACAAAATGGCAGATTTTTTTATAACACGTGTACAAACAAATATACATTACATCTACGTTATACAATAAAAATATGTGATTGTTGAAATTGTCTATAACAAAATGAAATTCAATAGTGACACCTATTTGCACTAGGAAGAAATAAATAATGCAATTTATCCTTAAAAATAATAAAAGAGAATGATCCAGAGATCAAATAAAAAATTACGCACCTTGGAGAACAATTGTTTCGAAATGTCGGTAACATGTTCGGTTATCTTACCTCTGCTGTACATGAAATATGTTTTAACGTAATTTTTATTCGATAAGTCAATGAGAGTATGATAAATATATATATATAAAATGTACAAAATTCACTATAGCTATCTTCAGTTATACAAGACGAAACATCCATATAAGTAAATGGTAACTACGTGCTTTCTTTTAAGTAAACAACAGCTAAAACGTTTTATTCGGGAAGCTACATGTGTGTTTAAGAAAGGAGCTTACGTGAACAGAATTCAGCTCCTCCAATCTTGAACCAGAGAACAATTTCGTAGGGGCAATATTACTTTAACTTTCCAAATATTTAACCCGCTCTCTAAATCCATTACATAAAGTATATTTTATCAAGATTCAAGTAAATCGTCTTTTAATTTGTGTCTTATACATATTTGGAATTATAGGTACTAAATTAAGTAGGTAACATTTTGTTCGGGCTTCCAAACCCCCAAATACTAAGTCGGATTACATCTGCAAACGCAGCACGACGGGAACAGGAACCAGTCCATGAAGATTCCCCGACAGTCATTGTCCGGATCGTAAGCCAACAATCTGTACCATTTATATTTTTGTTCACAACCGCAATCCCCTTGGCAACGACTTGTACGGGCCTTGGTACAGACCTCTTGATGGATAGCTTGCTCAAAATGACGGGTATTAACTATGGCTCGAACTTTTCCGGCCGAATTTGAAGCCCAGAAAGGCGTTATGACTTCAACTTTGCTTTCGCAAGCGTCTATTCTGAAAATTGAGAAACGAAATGAGCAGGCGAAATTGGTCAAAGCACGCTGTTTACAATACAATGAAAGGTAAGGTTTTTTTTTTAGAATTTACTTGAACATTATTACCACCCAGTAGCGATATCTTGGAACCAATTTTTGCATATAAGAAACATGTAGACTGCATTTTGACGTACATTATGGAAGGGCAACCAATGGTTAAACGTTTTTTATTGAAGACCGCAAATAAGATTAATAAGTAACCAATGCAATATATACTTACCACGAAAGAAAAATCAAGAAGAATGTACTCCTAATAATCTTATGATATGATATGGTTGATTTCCAGGTAAGTATCTTGCCTGAAAACTAGATTTTTGTGGTAATTTGCAGTTATGTTCGATTGGCGGTTGTACTATTGCCAGTAGTACGACTTCAGTAACTTGTATCTTGAAATTCGTTAAAGGTATCGGTGGTTGGGTAAAATTATCTTAAACGGCAGATGTTAAAATATCTATCTTTGATCATTTTTGAATGTGGAAACTATTCAAATATTTCCTTTGTTTTCTCCTGGTTTTTTTTTTTTTTTTTTTTTTGTATTTCAACGGCTAGAACACGTTAAAAATCGGCGTTGCGATATTTAAGGTTGCGTTTCTAATCAACGAAAAAACCGTATCTACCTCATTTTCAACGAGAAATTTGAATAAAATACATATTATCCTTTCTGGACGCTAATTGTAAGAAATCGACTCGTCAATTTATTCTCAATTTGGTTTGGAAGATGTTTCGCAATAAATTTATAAAAAATAGGTATTCCATTGAAAAACTATCTGAAAAAGTGAGTAATTTGTGTTCTGTTAGTTAGTCCTCTTTAGATTGAATTTAATAAATTAAAAACGTTCAGGCATCCCAGCTACTTATTTAATAATCAAGGAACATTAAACTACATCATAGATCATATTTCGTTTAATAAATACATCGCTTTATCATAGTTTTAATTCATATTGCTATTACATCTACAGCTGCAACAAGATCTAAACTGAAACCAATCCATGAAGATCCCCCTGCAATCGTTGGTAGTATCATAGGCTAACAGTCTAATTAGCTTATAGTTCTGTTCACATCCGCAATCGTCTCTGCACCTCGCTGTTGTTTCTGACGCGCAAACTTCTTGGTTGATCCTCTGTTCGAAGCCTTGAAGATTGACGATGGCTCGCAATTGTCCGGCAGAATTGTTTAACCACAGGGGTTGAACCACTTCTAGTTTACTATCGCAAACATCAACTCTGCAAAATAGGCACATACATGTTGTGGGTATTCAACTTTTTGATCAAGGCGATTTTTTTTGCAACGGTAACGATGGATTGGAGAAGATAGAGTTGTTGTAGGCGTAGAGTTGTACTTAAGGTGCGTTGCCAAGTTATGGTAGCGTGCAAAACCTATGAAGACAGCGGATTTTTCATTGATCGTGCTAGATGGATCGAAAGTGAATTTTTTTTTTAGAATCAAGAAAATTTGATGATAGAAAATGCGTAGAGATATATATGGAAGAAATATGTATATATTAAGTGTCTGTGACAGAGATTTACAGACGCCGTCAGTCAATGGAAATATCAACAATTACAGCATCCTGGGTACTTGTTAGAGATTAGATTTTAGCTTTCTATCAAGTCTATATAATATGTTGCATTATTTATTTGTTCACAAATCCTAATGGAACGATATAGGAACGCTGGAAAAATCATCTACGTACTGTTACCACATGTGGGACTGAGAAATTCGAGTCTCACGATTTTTTCAAACAACGCAAGTTTAATTAGCAACGTTTGGAATGCGACTGAATATAATACTACTCCATTTTTCAAACAGAAGACAACAAAAAGGCGTACGTTCCTTGAAATCGTTTGATTTTAATAAGAACATAACACAAAGAAGGTATATACCAACATAAGAGAGTCGATAAGATTAGTATTTTAGGGGTTCTTTCGAACTATTTTGAAGATTCATTAAAACATTATTAAGTAACAGTTAAACAGTTCCATCAAAGTAATATTTTCTATTAATAATTATCTTCACAAGCATCATATATATATTTACTTTACAGACTTGTATAGATAAATGTATATTTAACAAATGTGAAATTGTCTTTTTTCTTCAACTACATAGAAACTTACGCGCTAATTTTAAATGCAAAAAATATAAAACGGTCGCTCATACACTGACACGCTGTCCTTTCTGACACAATCGCATGTAATTAAATAATATGATTTTTACTGAAAGAGAATGAATACGAGAATATTCGTAATTTCTTTAAAAAGAGGAACTCTATGCAGAGTCCTACAAAGAAACACGGCAGCATCATTCACATTTAGAGGCAGTTCATTTTTTATAGTTAATATATTGCACCATAAGGGCAGAGCATCTTTATCTTGCTTCCCTTACAAAGTCATGTGTTGTAATTCACACACTACGCACTATATCTTTTATTGGCACTGTTGATAAATACACTGTAGGTTAGAAACAATGAAAAAATAACATGGCATATTATTCATGTACGTCTTTCTACTAGTTTCAAGTCGGACATGTACAGGGCAAAGATTGCTGAAATTTAGTCACGCTAATCCAGGCTCTCGTAAGAATCTTGCATAGTTTTTTCTTCTTTTCAATGCGGCAAAAATTAGAAACTAATTTTTGCCGCATAAAAACATTTAAAAAAAATGTATATTCATATCAGTATTTGCGTTAAAATTCAGCAGCATACTCCTAGATTCGACTACAAGAAAAAAAAGAAGATAGTACAGGGAAAAGAGGAATAACGTCATGGCCATAGTTTGGAAAAAAGGCGTTCAAAAGGTAATCTATAGTCGCAAAAAAAAAATCGGTGCATAAACCATCCTGAACAATATCCCGCTTTATTTTACGTACACCACTCACTAAATGATCGTATTTAAGACGACCGTCCGACGCTAAGTGTTCGTAGGATTACATCTACACACGCAACACGATGGAAACAGGAACCAATCCATAAAGATCCCCTTGCAATCATTGTCGGGATCGTAAGTCAACAGTCTATGCCACTTATACTTCTGCTCGCAGCCACAGTCTCCTTGGCAACGTGACGTCGAAGATTTTTCGCAGGTCTCCTCGTGAATTGCCTGCTCGAAACTTTTTGTATTGACCACAGCTAAACGTTTGCCGCCCGAATTGAAAGCCCAATATGGCGTCACTATCTGAGTCTTGCTCTCGCACACGTCAACTCTGAAATCAAGGACGTAGATCTTAGAAAAGTCCATCCCGCTTGGAAGCAATTTGCTTTTTACACCCCGCAGACAGGCATTTTCCCAGTTTAGCATCAATGGTATAGTGGCTGAGAGTTGCTGTTCGTTTATAGGAGCTGTGGTAGTGGAAGTAACGTGTTAAGAGTGTTGCCAATTACTTTTAGCATTTTTTTTTTTTGCTTTGGGATTGCTTGCAGGTTCAAAATGTCTACTTGTATTGTTTAATTTTGCTTTTCTGTGTATAAAGTGCCGATTAGATAAAGCTGTGATTTATTTTGCAAGACCATTAGGTGCAGGTCACTATATGTTTACATTGAAAGTGTCACTACGTGCGAGAAACACCAGTCACTAATCCATTGTACAATTTACATATATTGGGTAAGTACATACACACATAATTCAATTACATTTACATGCTAAAAACGTGGATTATTGTGTTAATATTTGAGTTAATTTCAAGCATATCCTGTCGTAATTACATTAAAAACATTACAACGATACAATAATGTCCAATGTGTAACAAGAGTCACGATAAATTTTGTGACAAACTGTTAGACATCGATTTTTCTGCGATTTCGCACCTCAAACTGCTTTCGGGCTATGGTGTCAACATCAACTTTCGAAAATGATCAAGCCCTGTTTGCTCCGTGTAAGTCTGTTGCTTACCATTTAGAAGCTATTCAATGATTTTCACGACAAATTTGATAGTTCATTTACATAACGGGTAGAACGCGTGTTTTAGGGCTTTCTTCAAACCAACATTTTCATTAACTTAAATAATATTCAATCATCCTAATGCTCAACTTTGCTCAGAAGATCTCGCATAAGGTGTTAGCAGGATTCCGCGTTGATTGCTTTTAATCTACTTCGGATCCTGCTTGCTGATCCCCAGTTTGGATCTCCCAAACCTCCTCCTAAATCTTCACAGTTTATAAAGCCCAAGGTACCACAATAAGCCTAGCTTGAAGCATGTTTGGCGAAGATAGCAGCGATATGTTGTGCTTCCAGTTGTTGTACTATTTCACGGACGTAATAACACTGGTCAGGTCATTTTGATGATGCAGATTGATAAATTCAACCGATATATCCTAGGCAAGATTCTAGAAACGCCTCACGAGTCACGAATCTCATTAACATTTCTTGAGCAAAAACTACCATTATCAACATTATCCGCGTGGGAAGTGGAAAATACCTTTTATTAACTGCGATGATGACTTTGTTCCCGGCAAAATGAATATCTGTCAAAAATCGAGAACATTGTCGGATTCTGTGAAGTTGTTGGCGGGTGTAGTAAGCAATCTTTGAACCTCTGTCACCACAACCGAGAGGAAGTTCTTCGATTCATTGTTACAGAGAATGAAGCAATGATATTGATGAAGACGATGGTGCAGTCGACCAAAAAGGTCATGACAATGATGACAATGATCTAAGTAGACGGTCGGGCAAAGACGAAAAGTTGCGGAAGGTTGATGCGAAACGTTTTGCAGGTACGATTACAGACAGATTTTTCAAAGAGTGTTTAAATGCTAATTTCATTTTTGGGATGCATGAGGACTGAACTGAAAAGTAACCATATTATCCTATTTCTACCACAGTCAGGCCGAGAACCTCGTACATAAACATAGTAACGCTTGCTCCATGGTTCACTCTTGAATATTATTTATATTTGTTGATCCAAAACATTATTTCGCACAATATGACAAGTCAGGGATCCACCGACTTACACACTGGAAAATCCAGAACATAAACATAATGGAGCTCTTAGACGAGGATTTCGAAAACGATCCTTAATCAACCAAGCCTGTATTGTTCGCGCGTACTACAGCGCACGACTTACGAGTTTCGTAAATGATGATAAAATCCCAATTACTCCCACAGACTCCAAGAGGGCAATTTCTCATTTACCGAGCATCTCATACCGATGTTAGTGATAATAAAAAGAACATCCAATAAGAAAGCGCATACACTCAAGAACTTGAACTCTTGTTGTAATATCTCAACTTTATTACAACAATTACGCTGGCTCATTTATGGGAAAAGAACGTTAGGATCTACGATCTAATTTCTTACTTCTGAGTACCCGGAAGTAAGAAATTACATACATTAAATACATGCCGAGAAACACGTGACCCCGGTACCAAGCGTTTCACGTATACAACGAATGTCGTAATAGCAGTTAATCGGTAAGAACGGAGCTACAGCGCCACAGATAAACATCGAACGTGTCGCTGCTTTGCATACTGTCGATTTATATGTATTCTACGCTTTCAAGGTTGGTCGGTAACTTGCGCACTCTCGAAATAGGTACAGTGTTGTACAACTTTGGTGTCTGGTATCTCCAAATTCGATGTTATTAATTACTGCAATATTTAAGAACTAGTTTTTCGCGGCCAGAATCAGTTAAAACTAAATGTGCTGCGGATACGGACCGTGTCATGGTCAAACGAATACTCGACGTTTCGTCCACATCGTATCTTACTTCTTCAAGAGACGGAAAGGTGATAAGCACCTTGAGGTGATAAGCGTTGAGTAACAGTTAGCACTGTTACTCAACGTGTAAACCATGCGAAATTAGCTGAGCCAGAGGCAGCTGATCACGATAACTGAGCACGTGAACCGTGCCAGAAGAGTCCAACAATTTCTAATTCGTAAAACATGGATGGCATTCTGCGAAAGTAATATTTATTAGTTGAACAAATAGACTGCTTAAAATCCTCACGAGATAAGCTCTTCCATCTTGCGTTGATTTCATTGGTCCCATTCGGAACAAAAACAAAGAAGAACGTGTCTTTACTTGTGTACCTTCAGTTCGTCGTCAGATCAAATACTTCGGTGTCATCTTCGACAAGAAGCTATCTAGAAGCTAGAATACTGGGTAGGACCTGCTTAGCGTTGATGGCAATCAGAAGCGCCATGCAGCAACCATAACATCCTAACTTATGCCGAGGCAATGAGTTGCTGGGTGGCTTAGAATGCTCTCTGACAGAGAGGATGCGTAATGGGCCTATTGTAGTCTGAATGTTATGGGATATATCTCATTCTCTCACCGTCCATAACCATAACTAATTTCTTGCATCATTTATCAAAGTCGTTGGAGTATAAATCAAATCCAACAAAAAACTTTTTCGGATTTTGTTACTTTATATTGATGTCATTACAGTTACTCCCCCAACAGGCTTGTCTTCCTCAAACACGTACAAAGCGTGGCAACCCTGGGTTTCACGTAGCACGTGGGCGAAAGATAATTCCTTTCTTGAGCAAGTAAAAACAACGTTTTTGAGTGAGAAACATCTGGGGACAAATCCCGTCTGACAGAAAAATTATATTCTCCACGTTGCACATGATGTAAATTTGGTTTTTAATAGAGCGCACTAGACATTACTGCATTTGCGTTTGAACGCCATCTCTCAAATTGAAAATTCCCTAAATAATTTGTGCTCGACGAAGGAATTATCTTCAACCCACGCATTAAGTAGAGACGCACTAATATATATCTCGTCCAAAGTTGAAATTTCTGAAGGGCAAACATATGAAAGTACAGTCCTGACAATTCTTTCAGAATTGAACATAACTGTACACACTATGGTCTCTTATATATCTAGATTTGTAGACTGGTTGTTACGTCGGTATGAATTCGTTTGTGTACCAAGTAGAGAATATAGAGTAGCCATCAATTAAAAGGTAACAAATACGCTCCCTATTGATAATATCTTCCCTTTAGAAAAGACTTTCCAATGTTTCTGTCGAATATCAGTATCAATCTACGATAATTTCAGGATATTCATTGTCAGAATTTCAGAATTCGGAGCACTCTGCTAGATACGTAGAACTAACATTGGCCTTCAAGTCTTTACAAGAGAAAACTATTTAGATGAAGAATCTAATGCTGTTTTTTTTAATTTTCCAGTGTTATATGCAAAATTGCGGTTAGCGACTAAATTAGAAGAAAAATTTATATTCGAATAGAACATGTTGCTAATTTAAATATTAAGAAACGAAAAATAAATAAATAAATGCATATTAATGGTAAATAAACAAAAAAAAAAGATACAAACAATATAAATCTAAGCTAAATCGAATAACACGCAAATAAAGCCAAACGTGCTGCAGTAGAATGTATAGAAAAGCCTAGAAAGTTGAATTTGTCAAGAAAATAACGTCCTACCTTCCGCTTTCGCTTCTATTTCGAAAGCTTTGCCGCGTATCCCTCTGTTTACCGCCGAACATGGTCTCACCGGCAGCTTCGAATACCGGATTGGGTCCCGGTTCGGCGTGTAGATCCGGCACTCCGGGTTTAACGGACCGCTTCTGTTTCGAACCGGAGGGCGGCCCGGATCCGTAGTCTGGCGGGTTCATCGTAAATTCGCCGTACATTCGCTTCATCAGCGCTTTATTTTCATCGATGAACAGTTCTATTCGATCTCTGAAAGGAAATAAACAAAGAATAGAGCGAGGATGTGCAGAATTAGGTCTTAGGATCCATTAAGAAAGCTTTGTTTATGTTGCCCCTTTTTTTCAATCGCTAAAGACTTTTCCCATTTAGGACATGCTCTTGTACGGCATGTGCGAAAATTAGAAATCGATTTAATGGAGAAAGGTTCCCGGGTGTCGGATTTAGATTTTAATGAAATTCGGCCGAAATGTTCGTGCATGCAAAAGTTGCGCCTTTGAAAGGTTTTCATGCATTTCATTCATAAAATCCAAGCTTAACATTAAAAGGAAGTCACCTTAAGGAAAATCTTGCGCTTGCAAACGTTGCTATTTATTTTTAAATGATACTCTCGAAAGCAAAATATAAGACATTGTTAATTTATCCGATTCTGCCGATTCATTGTGCGGTATAAACAATCCCACACGTTTCCTGCCTTTCGAATTAACGTTAGATGCAGGAATACGGCGTCGTCTGAAAGTAACGGACAAAATTCCCTATTAAACTTCCTTAATAATACGTTTTGCAAAACGCTAGTCTAGCCGTAATTCTCATTTGGGCGAAAACAAACATCGAAAAATTAAAATTTGGCCTAAAAAGAAAGGTATTAAGACTCTTACAAGGGGTATGCATTTCCTGCATTCGGGCAGTATAACTGGGAATCGCGTTTCAAGCATGGAATACCTCGGATCAGATTGCCGCGGACCTCTATGCCAAGGGCAACTGACAGCGCTGTCCAGAGTATCTGAAAAGAAGGAAAGATAACTGTAACATGAACTAAAACAATTAATACATCGAAAGTTATACTACGAAAAAAAATATATATCAAAAGTGTACAACTAATAAAAGATAATTTCGCGGTTCGAAGGCCCAATAATAAGTGAATCTGTTATGGATGGGCGCTGCGTCTGCACAATCCCGTCAAGATCAATTGGCGGATTTCTTCAGACAGTTTACTGGTCCTGCACGATTCCGAGTCATCGCTCGCCTATTGGACAAATAATTATTTGTACTCGAACTCATCGTAGAACACTTTACACATAGACATTCAAGGTAACGACCTTGTAAGTTAGCGTAACAGAGGCAGAGACGCCTGTGCCATGTTACCGGGTGCATAATCGCATTTTTCAAAACTCGTTGACAATTTGAAAATGAAGTAATGATGATAGTCGTATGTGGCGCAACACGAAATTCGCAAATGCGATCTTTATTACCCGAGCTGCCAACATTAAAACTAATTATAAATCGTCTAGTATGGTCGTGGCTAGTTATGATTCCCACACTTTGGTTCCTGAGCAGGCTTTTAAAACAGATAATTCGAATACAGCTAAAATTTTTAGAGATAGGAGGTTGTTTCTATAAAACGTTAGTTGATTAAGATCTTATTGTAGCTTCTTGCATGAAGAAAGCTTTATTGGTAACGGACTATGTCCTCAAAGACGAATTCTACGTAACGTAATTAGATTAACGTTGGATTAATACCAAGAAAAATTGAGCCGTTCTAAATTTTGCACGCATATGTTTTATAAACTATATTCATTTCATTGATTTATTTGATTTTCATCCTGGCTACTGCCGCATGCCATTTTGTAATGATAGCGTTCTTCTCGACGGAATATAACCATGGCCTTTTTTGGGCATATATATATATATATATATATTTTGTTAATACATCTACAATACCGATCAATTGTGCGTAGTTAAAATTAGAATATGAAACAACCGGATCTGCATCTTGGGAATACCGCAAACCTCGTCTATACAGCGTTATTATATTCGCTGCTGTGATTTAGTCGGTTCGCACAGCCTTCTTTTTTTCGCACCATCAACATCTACATGGTATCCTTCTTAATACCATTCGATTGGTCGGGAGATGGTTGCAAAAAATCCGCAGAGATAAGAGACATATGTCCTGTATCGTAATTAGTAGGTTAACAGGTCGTATATTATCAACAACCTGGTAAAACGTAATTTATTACGCCGGTATATGTGGCGACTTCGAACGTTACGATCAGGTTCTCAATGAAGCTGATGAAGTCTATATAATATGTTAATCGCCACGATTAATTAGCTTAAATGTTAATTAAGCTCTGTACTGCGTTTATTAATAGTTACACGACAGTAAAGACTGAGTAACTTATCGTTTGGGATATTTAGAAACATTACGGTTCATTAATTCTCGTCGGACAGATGTTGATAGTTGTCTGGTGTAATTTGAAAAAGCGTGCAATATATAACAGTCACGGATAATAGATATTTTTAAATCATTTTCAATTAAAGTTATTTCAAATCTATACGCTGATGTTTATTGAACATTATTCTTCTATTCAATTCCTTCCAATCCTCTGCTGTTACTCTACTTCGCCTTCTTTTCTACTCTACTTCTACTTCTACTACTTCGCCTGTTTTCAGTTCACCCAACAGATAATGCAATTCGTTATTTTTTTTTTTCTCGTCTTCCACATTTCTACAGCAAACTCCCCTGCTTTAATATCGTTGGCTTTTGTTCAATTTTATTTCTGTTTTTCCACTACAGCGCCCCCATAAATGATTTTCAGCAAAAATAAGAACGGAGAACCGAGATATATATACATTTATATACAATGATACTCTTTCGGTCTCTAAGGTTCCATCATAATCTGAATTTGTTTCCTTGTTAGTAGGCTTTGGTAATGTTAGGTAATGCGAATTACATCTCGTCTAGACAGGAATTTTGGACTTACATAAAATAATTTGGAGACAATGCCGTTTGTTTCTTTTTCGATATGTAATTTTATGGCAATTCGACACTTAGATGGGAACAATATGCACGTGAGAAGTGGAAACATCAATTTGCGAACCGTGAAAATATCATTACAACCATCAACAACATATTGGAGTGATTCATTGATTAATGCAATACTTATATTGTTTGCAATCGTGGCAAAAACAAATGATTGTCTCGCACGGCTAACTCCGATCGTGTATAATAGAAAGAAGTAGTGGGTATGTGGCACAATAACCGTAATATTTCAAGTCGCAATGGGTACCCTTTCTATAATGATACTATTGACCAATAACATTTTCCTGGTATTGAAAGTCAATGGTCTAGTTGGTTTACTTTGAACCTTGACACGCCCGTTACCAAGCAGAATTCCGGGTGTTATTTCCGGTGCTCCCACACGTGTAGGTATTTACAATGGGCAGATTTAAATTGGAACAACAACCGCTTTGAAATGTGATCAAGTTTTTGATTTATGCACTACGTAGTGATATATGAAGATTAATGATATTATTTTTTAAATTCGAAAGCTGTTAGTATAAAGATTTTGTAGACGAAAGAAGTTCTCTTCGCCGCCAGAAAGGATCAGGATCGTACGTGTGTACATCGGCGAAGAAAACATTACTGCTGTTAAAAAAATAATTGCAAACAGCTGTTAAGACAATCAAACACAATCCCGTGCATTTAAAAAGGGTTGTCGGATATTTTCTGTCTCTTTCACTTTATAACTTTCAAAAAGCGGAGTACGTGAGAAGTGCCCTTTGAAAAATGACGCACGCCATTTGTTCTTTTAACTGTAACAGTTAACAAAACACATACTGCGTTTTTCGACGTAGGTGCGCGACAACAGAGCCATCTATGATTCCATAAATAAGGAAAAACACCAACAATGCTAAGGAATTAGCGATCTATGAAAAAAGTTTTCCAGGAATACGGGCTTGGTATATGCATGAATACACCCACCATCTCGATAATATCAGCTTTGACCTGGTACTTTCCACGTTCCACCAAGAATTTGAGGTGATGTATACATCGAATTCTTTATCCAAGAATATTTTGAGATGACGTTTTCTGCAGTCTTTATCAGAAATTTGCGCAATTATTATGGCGTCACGGGTTATTTTATTTTACATTATTAAAATAATTCGTACTAGTAGTATTGAGTGTATCTTCGATATCACTCGCCTCGTTAATGGTTACTTCTGTCTGAATTATTGTTGTTACTCTCTTGAAAAACTGCGACACATCTTCGATATCATCCGTCAAAAGAAATACTCCCGCGTTTCTTAAAACTGGGATTACTTATTTCTAATTCTTTGCTTCCCATAATTTTATTTTATTTTACTTATTCCACTCTTTAAGCATATTTTTTTTTTATTGGTTTATTAATATAATACACAACTGACTTGTGAATCGTCTAAAAATAAACGCTGGTTCCGTATTCATTTCTTTTAGAAGTTTCTTGGTTGATTCCGTTCTATGCGTTTTGAATTGATGACACAGTATAACATCGCAAACTCTTGAAATAAAATCCCTGGACAAACTGCCCATATCTTTTATAAATTTTCCAGTGATCTTTCGAGACCTCGCCTACTTTCAAAGTATTTTTTTATTGTTAGTGTTACATTTGCTGCAATGCATTTTTTGCTAACTTCTACTTTTTTTCTGTGGATTTTTTCCTTGTTAACGTTCCAAAGGTAATAAAAGAAAAAAAAAAAAACGTGAGAACTAATTTTACTTCATCACCATCTGACACATTTAAAATTGCGAAACTATTAAAGGAAAAAAAAGAAACTAAACTCCAAGTTAATTTCTCTATGTAAGAGCGTATTTTATAAAATGTACAGCTAACTTAAGCACATAATTTATTTAAAAAAAAAATGAATTAATCATTCCTATTAAAGATATAAATTTCACAATAGTTATATACTTGCAATTAAGGAAATACCTAACTAATACTGTTTCAGGTCGTAAAAGTATCATAACTCAATTCCCTAAGTGGTCGCTAAATGTGACCAACGCCCATAGCTTTTCTTTTGTGAGAAATCGACACGTTACACATACTAGAGCATACCTCACCGATGTTTTTTTTTCTGTTTCTTTTCGCAACATATAGTGAAATATACGTATAATGTGCATGTACGTATGTGTATGTAGATACACATAGTTCCCATGTCCCTGACCAGTTATCTCATTAAAAAGCCGGACAATTAAGTAGTGTTATGCGTCTTAAGGACAATTACTAACGTGCGTAAATGTATCGGTTATAATTTATTTATTCACTGTAGCTACCTATATGAGACATTGTCTCCCGCCATGCGTCCAGAAAAACGAAATTCAATGTCGTATGTACGTATAGCACTCACTTAAAAAGTGATCGACTAGGTTTTTTATGCTCGGTTAAACGCTTTTAATTTTTTTTTTTCTTGGATCTGTCCAAAAGTAAACAACGAACATCTTTCGTATTTCTAAAACTAGCCTAAACTAGAACAGCCTTCATCCTCTTTATCTACTATCGTTTTGATTCGAATATTGATCTGTAGCGACAAGTGGGTGAGAACTTCGCAGAGATATCGATGAATTAATAGTATCATATTCCGAAACACTATCGAACGATGGACTTGTAGAATTGGAAATAACGCACACTGTCGATGAAGAAACGTACACAGAGATCGAATCAGAAGAGAAAAACGTTCATAACAATTGAAACATCTTTGAAAAATTGATCTAACTAGAAAAAATGTCTAGAAACCAGAGGAAGAAGGCTACTACACTGAGAGAAGAACGGTGCTGATTCAAGAACATTTATGTAACATTAACAAATGATCTTGTTTGTAAACGACGAAACAAATTTTGTTATTTCTTAAATAAAATGCGATGATTGATGTACTTTTTGTTAATTCAATGCATACGCTCTGATGAACAAATTTCAACGAAAACATATAGTAGCTATTGTTTCACTTTCCACAAGGTACAGTGATGAGACATAAACTGCGAATGGTCGGGGCCACTTAACGCGTGGGCCCTTTGTATTTTAAGGGGAAATATACTGAGACGTAAGACCTACACAACGACAATTTGCATCAATAAAGCAACATCAGTAATCAGATCCGCAATGATTAAAATGCCAAGTAATTATAAATAGAATAAAACTGATTTTACTTCTCAAACTAATGTAACACGGTCATTTCGATTTTGCATGCTCATACATGTACAGAGAAAGAACACTACATCCAACCAAACCATAAAAGCATCCAGTTATTGAAGGCCGAATTCTTTTTTTTTTGTGGAATTCTCGTGATGAGTACGTCCCGTTAAACTGTAAAGTATCTTTCGTAATCGCATTGTTGTCTAATCGTGTTAATTTGATAATTATATACGGCGGAATAGCGTCATTGGTAAAACTATTGTAACGTTACTATCGTGGATATTTTGAAATATACATTTCGTATGTAAACATTACGTTTAACCTTATTCGAGATTTGTAAATATGGAATCGGCATTCAAATAATTCAAATGAAGAAATGTCAATTACATTGTTGTCAATGAGATTCCTTATGCGTCCCTTCAGCGATTCCCTGAAAGGACCTGAAGCTGATTGAGCGTCTTTAACGTTTGCAAATGATGCCATCCCGAATCAAAAGTAGATATGCAAGCTGTTCGCTTTGAACCGACCAAATGTCATGTAGAAATTTTAATGCAAAAAGATCCTGTTACTAACTCCGCCTACAAACTAGTAATAGAAGCGATAGGAGTGATTCACGTCCAATTATGAACGTAAATAAAGTGAAAGATGAAAAGTTATGCATTTAGAAATTTTACTAACTAGTCGACGCGTCATACCCAAAGGATATCTGTGACGTCTTCCTTGTAGATGCAGGTGTCAGATTATCAAGTTCGTTTAATTAAATTCAGCAACAGATGAGTTAATGGCGGTACATTTGCATATCCTTATGTGTGCCCGGCGTTAATGGCTGCGGTCGCGTCCATTCAATGCTGCCACCTTGAGAAAATACGCCTAATATATACTAACGGGTAATCTGTAAGTTCTTCATTCTGCATGTTGATTATTTAGGTGTTAAAAGAAAGCGAATTTTATGTTAGATTAGTCGTTTAAAGGGGTTGTTTACTATTAACTCATTTCAATATCGATCAAAGCCTCACAATATGGAGCAATAGCACTCGCTAGTTGGACATGGACGCTCACAATGAGTTTATGTCCAAATTTAGTTTAAATGGCCATTCACCCCCAAAATCGAGATCAGACGTGGCGTGGCTAATGAAGGTACATACTTACATACATACGTACGCATTCATTAAATTTTAAAAAATTACAACGCATAGTACCGTTCGGGTTGTAATCTAAAGTGCATGAAATACTGTGCTCTTTCCCTGTGAATATGTTTGAAATACAGGCACAAGTCTCACTAAAGAATCATTTCTTACCCATGGAAGCCAGTCATGATCAACTCTGCCAAAAACCTTCGTGAGATTTTAATAGATGCCATCAACTTGTATATTGTCGTCCAGAGACTCTGCTATATTACAATTTATAGCGGAATATCTGAAGCAGAAGAAGTAGAAGAAGAAACAACTTTACAATTAAGGTTGCTGACAGTTAGTCCCCGGATAAAACTGCACGAAACTATGGATTGCCAAGGTCATTAACCAAATATAAAAAATAAAACTGCAAACATGTTTGGATTAAGTCGCAAGGAGGCAACGTGAAAATGTTTTCGTAGAACAACTAAAATACGGCTGATGGACACTTAAATACCGACTTTCCCTGGCTCTTGGATTTTCTTATGCTTCTTATGCACACTCTTCGCCTGTTAAACAGGTTAAAGGAGTATCGTCATATCTTTCGGCATCTTAAGATTCCACCAACAAAATCTTCCCAACCGCATTACCAATAAAAAAAAGAACGTTTCCAACGCAAGAATTGTTATTCTATTTATTCTTTTTTGCCACTGTACCACAATAAAAGAATCCACAACAACCGTATAACTTATACCTATCCTCTTGTACATACACCAGTATCGGATGACCTTGCTGCAGGAATAACCACACCGATTTATTTTTAACCGAATCGATGATACACCTTTCTGAAATAAATAGACGCGAACATGCAAAAAAAAGGCGAAATTTTTAACGGATTAAATCATCATCATCTCCGGTAAAAACAATCACGTCACAGCATCTCGATACGTATTCAGTATGTCTGCAGATGAATTTTAAAAAGAGATGGAAGGTAAAAGGTCATCATCACAGCAGTAATTATGCTTCTTCGCGATGATAATTCTGCAAAAAAGCGTAGGGTTGGTTGAATATAAAGAACGGTTCGAGTGCTTATGGAGAAGGACAAGACCTAACTTACCAATCTGTTAAGGTTGATTGTGAACCGATGTCGCAATATATGGCAATACAAGAAATATGTCATCCCGCGAGGTAAATTGAAGATATCACAGCGATTGAGATTAGCTCGACTTCGACGATTCCTAAGGCAAGGTATACAAGATATCACTATGCACTGCTTCCTTTTAATTAACGAAACTTTAATTTTATTTCACTCGTATTCATTTATACATGTGGATTCAAAAATTATCACTTCTTCTTGTAAAATATCATCTCATTCCATAGCGCAGTAAGAAAAGCAATTTCGACGTTGAGAACTAACAAAGCGCCAACGGTAAAAACAAAACAACAAAAGACATTCAAATTTCGTCTGTACCTTAAGAGAGACGCGCTAACCTCAAAACGATCTGACGAATAACTGACGATCGAACTTCCATGGCAAGGCCGATTTCTCGCCGATGTTGTTTTGTAACAATTATTGAAAAGTTATATAGTAGGAAGGTCCGCCCATCTCTAGCGTGTGTTATATTACCAGTAAAACCGCGATGATGACACCTTCGCAGCGTTAGACGTAAGATGATGTTAATAGCGGAGAAAAGACGTAATTCAATGAATGATTCAAACATGGAACGCAGAAAGAACAAATGACCATAGTCATCGTAACGAGGATGAACAAGAACTTGCTTCGGCGTTCTCTTGATTACGAACTCGCAGATTTGTCGAAGGTATTCAGATGTCAAAATGTACTTTGTGACATA
The DNA here is from genome assembly GCA_020654165.1 of Oryctes rhinoceros. Classification (NCBI taxonomy): domain Eukaryota; kingdom Metazoa; phylum Arthropoda; class Insecta; order Coleoptera; family Scarabaeidae; genus Oryctes; species Oryctes rhinoceros. Next base: position 193,270 of record JAIOKQ010000548.1, on the reverse strand, counting down.
TTTTTTTTAGAACTGTGAAGCTAGCCTTAGAGAATTCTGGAACGCTTTAGAATAACGGGATGCTTCAAGAAGATACATACTAATTCTAATAAAAAGTATGAAATTAGATTAAAAGATTGTGTTAAGTATGCTTCAACAAGAAAATCAGCAATAGAAAGCTGGTGGTTTTCAGAACCTCGAAGCTATTATTACTATTCCTACAACATTTAAACAACGATCATCAGTACGGACCGGTGCTGATCGCGACAAGGCGACTTTTATTCTGAACGGCAAACTGAATTCGCAGAACAACAAATACAAATGGCTAATACTTATGGCGGCACAAAGATAAGTACCCACGTGGCGGGTCGCATTATTATGCATCCAAGTAATATCTTTCTTTAAGAGAGTTGAAAAGCAAACATTTATTTAGGTCGTATTATCGACTTAATAACGTAGGCTTCTACGGCGGGAGTCGGTATTCTACGCTCCAGGGGAAGTTATACATATGTAGTAATCGTCATAACGTTATAGAAAATTTACCATGGCCTTCTTGCTATTTATATCTTAAGCGGTGTAAGACCAAGCAAAAAAAGTGTCGACCAAAATAATTCCGATAAATTTAACCGCGTATATGAATTGTCAAAAATACACACAAAAAGGCGACTGAATATGGTAAGATAACTTTATTATTCCACTTTTTATCCAGCTTATCTGATCAGTTAATAGCGTATCATTTTTTATTTTTTTTAGCGAATGCGCAGGACTCCCGGTATGACTTTAATTAATATAAATCATTGTTCAAAAAATTGGGTGCGGTGTAGGTGGACATATTTACAACAAACAGCTGTCACCTCGCCTCAAGCCGATAGACAAGCGCAAAGTCAAGCTATTACCATACGCAACTTGATTTTTTTCTCGATTTTACAGAACGGCGGTGCTATTTATATAGGTAGTTACCATTACATGCATATATGTGTGTATATATATATACATACACATATAACTATAAGGCTAAGGCATAGTTGGAATTCTTCTGCGTAAGGACACTAAATAGATAAATAACTGTTACTTAGTTGTTGGTTAATAATTCGCTGATATGGCGAGAGAAATGTAACTGTCAAACATTGATCGCGTACGTAGCCATGTATTAAACATGAGATATGAGCATGAGAGAGAGAGAGAGAGGCTGTTAATTGCACGGTTTCAATATTAGAATCGTTTGGCAAGAAAAATTGCGGCGTATTGAACTTGCTCGCAGCAACGGAAGACAGGAATTTCATTCACAACTTCTCGGCTGTAGAAAACTCCCAGTATGTCTGTACCTAGTAATTATGTCTAATTGTATAGGTCGTTTCAGCTGGACAGTATGATAAATTAGATTTCTTTACAATTATGCAAAAATTACAGATTTTTCCTATAGCAACACTAAGCGAAGGACATTTGTGTCTTAATTGAAATATCGACCCCTTGTACGGTACCGTCTTACCTTCCCCAAATTGTCAGGAGGAAACTCCGGGTGGTGTCGAGATAATGCGATAATTTCGGGGACGCGTTGCATGGCGGCTTTGCTAGAAACTGGATTCGCAAGCGTTGCATCCGGAAATTCTCCATGGTTAATAATTGTTCGTATATCGAGACTGATGAAAACTCCTTCCTTAATATGTAAGCACAAATTGATGAAGGAGTTGCTTACTGCTTATTGTAGTAAAATTTATACGTAAGTATGTGAAAGCTTTCCCATCTCTCTTAAGTGCGTTTACTAAAGTTTTCGTCAAGCTGGGTTCATTACATAGGGGTGATTCGCAAGACGGTAGTGTGTGCAGTAAATTAAACAAACAGCCTTTTCGCTTAAATGAGCGATAATGCGTAGCGATCGGCTCTCGTATCTAGAAGGGGAACACTATAATCATATATTTGCATCCAGCGAGTAAAACCTATATTGTACAGTATAATCAGCTGCCCTTATTAAATGCAATAGTGCTCTTTGTACATCTTTGTGTTTAGAGGCAATTCAATTGTAACAATGGCATCGCTTTATTGATTAGTTTCTTATTAGGACAAAAGCGAAATCATACCTGTTTTGCAGCGACTAGACAGACTCGTGTCTATTCGTCTCATAAGAAAGTTTACTGCTTTCCCCGAGAATCGAAAAAACACGAGTCTGTCTAGTAGCTGCAAAACGGGTAGGATTTCGCTCGCTTTTGTCCTCTCTAGTGATTATTGTAAAGATTATAGACAGGAACATCAACCTGTTAAGAGACTACCGAAGGTCTCCATCTTTAATCTCCGATACAACCAATATTACTGCGACACGCTTAAAGAACCACGATAGAAATTCCGGCATTGAAGAAGCGGACAGACTAGCCGGAAGAAGTTTGGCTATGTTGACCATAAGTTACGAACATGAAACCTTTTTTCTAGAAAAAATGTAGAAAGATACATTACATCTAATTGTCTTCACGTCTTTCTGTATAACTTCTAAACCCCCTAAAATACCCGTTCTTGTGAAGATGCCTTTTACATGAAATTAAAAAGGATTAATAAACCGACGTATTTGCTTTTACCTTTTTTAAGCTCTCAACTCCTAACCGCAAAAAAAATAAACAAAATCCAGGTACGCACATTAATATAAGCCGTTTGGTTTTTGTGCTCGCGATACGTTTCCACGACGATCTTGAAGTGTGTTCTCCTGCTTGAAATGTTAAAACGACAGAATCCTTGAACTTAGTCGTGTACACTTTTTAAATGTACGGTTTTGTACGTGTACAATACGTTATACGCCTAGCATAGAGGGAACGTGTAATATTAATATTATTTAAATGAATCATCGTTCGGCATTTTTCGAAGCGTTCGAAATTTATTTTTAACCTTTTATTGTGTTGCTCATTGCGAATGTAAACGTTGCAAATTTTATTCTTGCCGGCGATAGGATGCCGTTTTGGAGCACGACTTTTTACAAGTATATTTTTGATGACTTTTAAATAGGTTAGCATGATCATTTAGAAGCTTTTTACGGGCAAACCTTTTTTGTTTCAAATGTGATTCGTTTAATAATTTAAGGAGCTTCGAGTGTCCACCCTGAGCATGATTTAAATCAATGCAAAATCTTTTGCAAAGATAACAACTCTTATTTGCGATCATCATTTCATTTTCCTTGGTGATCACCACGCCGTCGACATATTCGTTAATGCGTGTGCCTTTGGTTATATATAAATATGAAGTAATTTTTTTCCGTATAGAATTCAAAATTGATTCATCCATCTATAGAAACGGTCCTCGATCTGAACATTCACTCTAATTACTGCCATAAGGGCTTATTCCACACCGTATTGAAAACTTCGCTTATTAATTCACATATTACGCGTTCTAATATTCCTATCAACCGTACCAATAAGCGGCGTATACATCGAGAGAACATTATCTGATCTGTCAATAGGCAGCCACACTTTATCAATCTCCATACGGTAGACGCTGTAGCTTTCTGGGCTCGTTCTATACCAGTTCCTGGTGGCTGAGGTATGCGCGGAATTCGTAGAACGACATTGCTCGCGCTATCGATACATCGGTAATCAGTCAAGAAACACCCACATACCTCGAGAAAATGAGTAGCTATTAGCCAGCTCTCGGCTCGCGCCAATTAACTTTAAAAGAACATCCCCGGCTAACGGTTAGACTCCGTATATGAGAAATTAGACCTTTCTTCGTCTTAATTGAAAATGAGTTATGCGTACTTGAAAATGTAAAAGGAAGGATAGCACGTCCTATTTCAATGTAAAAGAATATGCGAGTTTTGCGCTTTCAAAAAATGAACAACGAGGAAGTACCCAGTATAATAAGTACTTTAACCTTCTCTGTCAATTGAAGATTGAATAGAATATAAATGATATGTTGCAGTAACAGGACTGTTCTTTTGATGAAATTACCGTAGAACTTTTTCGGAAGTTTTCGCATTTCCTAACCGCTCATTTAATAACGAAATTAAGCTATTATATTTATGCGTAATTCCGCCATTAAATAGCTTCAAAATTATACCTACTTTTCCAAAAACCAGGTCAAGTTCGTCTGTATTGATATTGAATATTGTCGAACGAAGTGAAAGTTTTATTGCTATCACCGCATTTGCGATAAGAAGATAAGTCCACAGGCTACGTGAATGTCTAAAATTGTTTATTGGTTTATATCAACGTTGTGCTACTTTGGTATAATCTGAACGAAAATGCTTTCCGAACGGCCTAATCATAATAACATCGGTTAAATTTTGTTTTAAATAACAACAGCTTTTCCTGTACATAGCAGCACAACTATTGTGTTTGCGATTTTTCAATAGTCGATTTGAGAGGATAACGTATTAAAGTGTTAAAGCATGATAAGGAAAAAGGAGGTGCTTGGGGATGATAATCACTCGATGTCGACGATAACCAACCAATTTTGATCACCAAATCGAATAGCCAACGATGATCGCAGATATGACCAGAAAGTCATTGGAGACTCAAACTCATCAGTCTTCAACATACTAGTGGCGCCGTGATGGTTTTTGCTCAAATGGAGGGCGATTTTAAACAGACTTTTCTTCGACGATATAAAATTACGAGGCTGCATCCCAACGTATATCTCTTAGGGCCGGTACTACGAGTAAATACCAAGTTATTGCAAAAAATAGGCAGAAATGTGAAATAAACCAAAAAGAATTACTGCATTATGTTAATCGTACGTGACTTTATTGCGACTACAAAAAAAAAAAAAAATAGAACAAGATTGTATTCAGCTTGAATCTCTTCCTTTCGCAAGATTTTTACCGTATGAATCATCTAACGCCGTAAAATCCTTAATAACGCTTAATTCTCTTAGACGTTGCTAGTTTTGAACGGCCAATCCCTACTAAACATCGATCTTCCACGAAATATATTTAAGAATTGAGAATTGAGATTCCTTTTAAACAATTAAAAAATCTCGATTCCTCCTCGTGCAAGAATGACACACCATCCACGCCATAAAGCCGATGACTTTAACAGAAACAATGCGATATATATCGAATATTGCATAACACACGCTAGTGTTATAATACGCTCTATTTCTTGACGGTATGCAGAGATAGTTTAGAACTTAAACAGATGATAAATGGAGGAAGCCCTTGGCCTATAACGACGTGAGTGAGTCATTTTCACGTACACGGTAAAGATTCTGTTTGCCAATAGAGAATGTGTAATATAATTATTACCTCCCTTGTCGTATCGTTTTTTCTGTTCCAATAGGCACTTAAGTGCTTCTAGTTACGCACACTGCTTTAAAAATGTGCGAATTGCAGCGAAAAGAAGATATTTGAGTTTAATATAAACTCATTTTTATTTTCATATTGGTCTTTCATACGCAAAGTGATTCGTCCACTACTTGCTGATGAAATAAAAAGGTGGGTGCTTAATATCTAACTACGGCATCCCCTAAACATGGCGATTCTTTTATTTGAGAAAATAATAGAACCTGTCGAAATTCTCAATTCAAAAAAGTAACTTATTTTTCCCTTAGCTTATGGCAACTTCTCAATAAATCCGTAAGCCGCCGCATTGCATAATTATATGCATTGGATCGAATGGAAACAAAAAGAAAGTCCAAAAGCTTGCCAAGGTAATGAAAGTCAGATTCGCTATGTTACCTCATATTTTGGTCATTACAACTGAAAATATCTACACGGCAATTAGGACAATCAAGGCCGGAAATAATGCATTTCCTTTGGTGGAGAAGCGAGTCACGTTTTGCACGATTTCGCGTTTGCTCGTGCGTTAGGAACGGAATGGTGGGGCTTGCGGTGCTATTTTGGCAAGTTACGGATCAGTGGCATATTTAGAATTAACGCTTTCTAAAATTAAACGTTATTTGGATTCATTTTTTTTTATTTTTGACGCGAACCAAGTTTAGACTGCTGAGATTTAGAAAACATTTAACTATTCTTCTCGATTTTCATCTGATCAGTTTTCCCAAATAAAAATTAATTTTAATTATGGCAGAAACACTTTGCAAATAACGAAACAATATGATGATGAATTTGAAAAGATTAGGACCCTGGATATGTAACGAGAGCGTTGGGTATTAAAGTTTTATTTTAAAAATAAATGAACTTTTTGTTTCTTGCTATTGTTCTTGTTTCATTTTAATTCTTGTTTTTTTTTTTTTTTCTTTTTAGTGTCTATAGAATATAACGTGAATAATATGAACGTCACTTTCATTACCACTGTTTCTAATTGGTCTTTCGTTCTTTATTTGTTTTCCTAAACTTTGGACTTTCTTTTTTTACAAAATTATTTAGCTTCGTCTGTCAACTAACTATTTATGGCAGGAACACATTGAAAATGACAAAACAATAATATAAAACACTCAGTTAAATAAGGTGAAATTATAAAGTCTGCAGAGCTACTGTGCACATACATTAACCGCAAGTACATATTGTGGTCATGCATTTCCTATGAAAACCATTGTGGAAATAAATGACGTCAAAAAATACGTAGTTGAGATGAGATTCATCGTCTAGATAACCAAGAACTGCATGTTTGTTCATTCCGCAAAAGGAAGAATAAAAAAATATATGTACCTACCTACCCAAGTCGTTCATTGTCGTAGGAGAATGCTTGGATTCTTTGGATGGGGTGATGAATGAGAATTTCTATTGGATTATGTATTCTGTTACTGCCTTAACTAACTCTACAGGTTCTTTTTCATTCAAAAACGATTGCTGCGTATATTCTAGGCGCGAGAACAATGACTAATTGATTTAAAATTACTATTGGATAGAAGCAAAGGTGTATAAATGAATATCGAAGTAGAGGCTTGCCTTACGCACAAGGAGTGTGTGTGTTTTTTTTCTTTTTTGTAGGTGGACGAGTTACCGCAGTCCTGTTTATTAATAACGAATTTGAAGCAGGGTCGAATTCAAGTCGTTTACGTCCGTTTTTCTCTATTATTTTTCTTGATCCACATAACTTATATTTACGTCGTACTTGTCGAAGTTGTGCAGTACGGGGCGATCCGATGCCTTAGTGTTTCGACGACCAATGATGTGTCTTCTGGATATAATTAAAACATTAAGTAATTACGCGACAACATCCGAAAGACATTTCTACAATGGATTACAGTCGTGAAAGCCTATGCTCAACTATGAGATGCTGAAAATTAAAATAATTACACGCAGGGGAAGACCAATTATCCCAAAACTATATCCCAAAACATGTATAGCTAGGCTCAAATGCCAAAGAAAAATTTGCAGTTCACATTAAAACTTAGCGCTTGGTTCTATGGTTTTATTCTTGGTCTCTTAATGAAAGACTAGAGTGAACCTGAAAAGCAACTTAAAAAGATTGAGATTAAAAGAAGCAACGTCAGTTCAACTCATTACTGTGTAGGATTTGCGTAGCATATGTGTTGCATTAATGATGTACCTTCGTGATTTATTATAATTTTATCCATCTGTATATACACATTTCACATAAATTAATAATAAAAAAATTGGTGGATCTACTTATTAAGTGGAGTACTAAAATTTTAAGACTATTCTTAAATTGCCGTCAAAATATCAAAAAAAAATCCATGAATTTTACTTAGAAAACAAGTTGCGTATAGATCCTAAATCCGACCCTGTTCCTTATTGATTAACAATCGACTGACTCGCTTTTTAAACGAGATTTAAATTCAATTACTACCGATTTTCCTTTTTTTTTTGCTTTCCGTCTTACATTTTTCAATCGATCCACAATTGCCTACCAACGGATTCGATTTAATGAAAAGTTTTCGAAATCGGTCCTTGGACATATTTGTCAAGGTTTCCGTTTAGTACGTTCAATAGAATAAATACAATAGAACAGCGTAGCGTGTTGCAGTTGGCGACATTATACAACGCGATTGCTCGATTCGAGTCGCATGTTCCTATTCTCCATCACTGTCGACGAAATATATTCATCCTCTCCATCGCACTTTGCCGAAATCACTTTCTCGAATAGGAACGGTGAATTTAGACTGTTGTTGTTAGACGCCTACAGAATTTCGCGTAAAGTAGATCGTTTTACAATGTTAGCTTGAGGTTTAGATTTCAACGGTTGATTTATTAACTGTATTGTCTCAATTGAACAGATGATTATCGGATAAATTACTTCGGAAACGGAAATGTGACCTTTTCTTCAATTATCGTATAGTGTGTTCAAGGTTGATAATACCAATTTTTCACGTGTCATTGTGTAATTGGCAAATCTAGGTTTTTTTTTAATTTGTCGATTGCGTTTGTTCAACGTTTACAATTGAAAAGTTAATTAAGAATTAAATAAAAAATGCTGCGTCACATCGATTTTGATCGATCTAACTGGTGTTATACTGCACCGTTATTAGCAATCTAAAACGGCAAGCCCTATTTATTTATCAAAATCGCCCTCCATAAGCGGCATTTATTACTACTATGCTACTCGGCTACTTAGCTCGGCGGTCAGATGTATATATAGAGGATTTTGTTGGAAACCTTAAGATTGAAATCCAAAAATTAACTCATCAAAAATATCCCAAATCAGAAACAGACCAAGAGGCACCTCTTCTCTCAAAAACTCCGTTGCTTTTCGAATACCAATCGCAAGATCAGAAAAAAAAAAAAAAACTTTGATATTGATGAACGACGATTCCGTCTCTTCCGACAAACATACATCTTAATCTAAACAAGACAGTGTACTGTAAAAACAGTATATTTACTTGGCCCAAGAAAACACGAATGTAGCAACAACAAACGTACGATAATCGCAACCTTGGAATGCTCTACACCGTGCCTTTACCCGATAAATCCACTTACTTTCCCAATCGTGTGAAAAAGTATCGAGCATTGACAGCCAGTTCGCTACGCAAGGGTAAAAACGCGACTCTAATCCGTGTGAACACGTATTTCACAATCTCGTGACCTGTACACGTACGCCAATTCGAAAGCACGGTGAAAGAATTGTATTAAAGTTACATGGATACGTACATACGGCACATATGGGCATACGTATTTTTTGTATCATTATTGTATGTTGGTATGTTACTTCCGGGTTAAATCGTTTGATCCCGGTTGTGCGCTTGGGAAAATACGTTTGTTTTCTAGAAAATATGTCAACTGTGATTCAATAAATAATTAACCCAACAAAAATCAATGTTTTTTTTTTATCAGAAAGATTTAAAGGAAATTCCGAATCACACTCAAGTTCAAGGTGAGGTATTAACAATGAGTGAAGTCGCAAAGCAACAACGTTTGGATAAGTAATCGTAAGCGGAGATGATGTATCATCGCGAAAATTCTACGAAATAGATTACTTGCAGTGGTGCTAGCGGCGACCTCTATTGTAGCTTCGCAGGAATATGTACTATGCAAACCCAATTCTTCATGGACAAAAATACTGAGCGCATTTTTGCTGATACTCGATAAGAGCGGTAAGTTAGCTAAACGGACCAATCGATGAACGTTGCAGCTTTCCGATTTATCCGTTTACTCGCTAATTCGTCGCTCCACTATAAACAAACGCTATAATTAGATACGATTTTCAAATATATAAAAATATTGCGGCGGTGAACAGCGCGACGCAACGGAGGATCGGACGCGTCGATACGACTTCCTGATGGTAAATCTCTTCGGGCCACAAAGATATCAAACGTAACTGTATACAACCTCCCGATTACTGTGTGCTAACATTACTCGTGGGCCTTATTGAACTGCCAATTGTTGGGAATTTTATAACACCACGTCTAAAATTCTTCGAGTGTGTTAATTACGTAAAATCTAATTTAAGCAAATACATTGCCGTAACTTCGATGGAATAACGAAAAGTAAATACAAAGTCAACTATTACGTTTTTAAATACTATATAGTCTCATACTAAATACTGTTAAAATTTTGTCCACGCCATCGTTTAAATAGTTAATTAGCAAATATTTAATTTCGAGAGCTCTACCTGCTCTACCATTGAATATTTACATTGTAATCGTGGTAATGTGTCTTTGTAGATTTTCCATTTTTTTTTGCTTCTTATTTAGACTTGGGCGTATATAAGCACTGTAATATATTGCGCTAGTGTTAATGTGGATTATTATTAATAATAAATAATAAACACCATCTATTTCTGTCCAGATTACGTCATATAACATATTGCCCTTACTGGACTTACACGTTATTAATTCGTTTGCTCTTACCATTTCTCGTACACCGCGTTCGTGCACGTAGTATATCACTACCTTTCTTTCTATCGAGAAAAACGTATTAGTTCACGAGCTCAGCTAGTACAAACTTTACAAAAAAAATCTTTTTTAAATCTGCTTAGTTTTGTATACCTTTGCACGGCGAGTTCTTTACTATACTGCTCTAACGGTACCCCGATTATCGACGGATTTACCCTATTTTGACAAATTCGTATCTTCTAATCTCAAAAATCAAATTTCTAATTCAGGAATCTATCAACAGGCCTAAATTTAAAAGTAAACGCATCTTAATCTCATGCAAAAAACAAGTGCAGCAAAAGAGATATATTTTACACGACTTCTTTTCTATGACATAACACTCTAATTAGGCCATAATTATAGATGATTCACATCCTTCAATTATAGAGACTTATCAAAGCAAACAAAAAGTAACATTCGAACTAATCTAATTTAGACTGTTGTTCGTGTAAATAGAACGGTTATTAACGCGTCGTGTATTCATTTCTATATACGGGTTAGATAGTGCAATGTTATTGATTTCTAATTATAGCGAAACCCGTTAATACGTTGATGGATTAACGAGGAAAAACCTGAACACGCGATTCGACTGTTCGAAATTGTTTCCTTCGCTGCGTCAAGCCTTACGGCCATTACGCACTGTTGATAGGTCTTATGCAATTATGTACATCCACGTAATGGATTTTTCTTATGAAAAGGATCTTGTTTAGGATGCCGTTACCTACTAATTGGATATCGGAGAATTGTCAGCTATGGAAAATTCAATTTGGTGACACATTATTTTTACGTAGGTAAAACGAACAATAATTAAAAAAAAAAATAATTTAAAACGTTTCAAATTGGTTATATGGCGCACAGGTCCCGAATTCTAGATGGACGAAAATAGAAAACCTGACCTTCGCATATTTTTCTAGAAATGTAGAAAATGGTTGCCTTCATAATTGCCGCAGGTTCCGTTTTCTTAGTGCAAGCATTTATATCTTAGCTTTAGTTATAAATTAATTAATTTATAACTAAAGTACGTTAGTGCAACACGTAGGATACCAAGGTTGAGTGTTATTTGAGCATGGTTTCTGAAAAACATTGCCCAAATATTTACTCGGGGATAAGTAGAAGTACTAGAAGAACCGATACAGCAGGTTGCACTGCTGCTGCTTAAAGTATGGTGTAACGGTGTAAACTAGCAATATTTACTAGTGCTGATTGCTTGATAATTCCTCGACATTTGTTTCGGATAATAGATCCGTATCCCGAGGCTTGGGATAACGGATCCGGACAACAGCTTCAACAGCTGGGACACCAAAAGAAATTTTTGCGAAACTAAAAAACGACAACCCAAATATTCACCTTGGTTGTCCTTGCTCTTACTCATTGAAGTTGATATTAAATCATTTTTATTAATAGATGAGTACAAGCTTCAAAAGCGATCGTTAAAGCTCCCCGTTAACGATCCCTTCGACACTAGGAATCCGTCGTCTTTGCTCAAATATTTATGCTATGCTAATTACTTTTAAAATAATCAACTGCCAAATAGATAGTAAATCTTCCAAACTAGCAGCGATTAAAAATTAGACGCCTAAAACGAGACTTGAACCGTACGGCGCATGCTCACTTGAAGCTATTTGCTACTCCAGCGAAATTAACATTTTCTCTAAAAATACACTTACCGGTATCTGAACAAAGGTGCCATTATTGAGTTGTGGATAAGAATACAACGGTACGACCGGAACAGTACCATTCTTCAGTAATATTGGCCCTTGAATTGGGGTGACGGCGGGCGTATCCTGTCCATCGTCGTAGTAATCGTCATCATAATCTATGACGGCGTGCAAGCGTGTTTTCGAACCGCCCCCTTGAACTCTGGTGAACGTGGGTGGCGCCGGCGGTGCCGGCGTCGACTGCTGATTAGCGTTGCTATCCTCGACGTTGAACGGTGTCTGCGGATGGGGGTAATGGTAACCCGGGGGTTGAGCGAAGAAAGGCGGTGCTACCGGAAACGGCGCACTGAAATTGACCAACGCCATCTCTCGTCCAGGGTGATGATCATGGATCACACGATGCGCGTCATTTTAACCGCAACCGCCCATATCTGGAAATTAAAAATTAGTTTTTATCTATGATGATTCTAAATATACGCGAGGAACGGCTTAGTTAGTTAGTTAGTTAGTTAATCACAATCCATCGCATTGATTGACGAGTGCATTCCAAAATACCGAGAAAATAAAATGGCTGCCACAGGGAAAGCCGCCTCTGTTGTTTCCCAAGTTGAATATTTGAAGAAACGAGACGAAGAGCTTATTGCAGAGCAACGCAATTTATTGTTAGTTGAGAACCGATCATCCAAATGCTCATAGCATTAAGCTAAATTTCAAAACGCACAAGTCCACATCTAACTGCTCGGACGTCGCATGCGATATTGAGAAAAATCTAGCTTCTTCAAATTAAAAAGCACCCGATTTATATCGTTACATATTGTGCATCTTAATGACGCCCACATTGGCATTACTGAATTAGAACGATCATAGTAAAACCCACAACTATTCATTAACCACACGCCATGCCTTCTCTGGGTCTTCGGGTCTCCCGTTATTTTGGCCGGTTCGGTGTTTACCGGTGTCCTTTCAGTTATTATCTGTTCTAAATTCTATTATTAATACACCACGAAACCATACCTGCTATGTGTCTTACCGCAATGTACATATTTGATATTTAAACTCGGTAGGTGGGAGACCAGTCCAGTGTGTTCAAGGTCAATGCTCAATACAAAATACATAGATCACCAATCGGTACGAGATCTAGGGTACTGGATATTGTATCTGTAACAATTGCCGCAACTTCCTTGGAAATTACCGTAACTATTACTGTATATATTACATATCTACACGCCAGATATGTTGTAGTTTTTTTTTTTTTTCCAATAATTATTCATGCTAATTATTGAAAGTTGAAAACAGTGGGATTTATTTAAAGAAACGACTGTCGAATAGTAACCGAAGTGGTGTTGTCTTAAAAATATTTTCGAAATAATTATTACTATTATCAAACGACACGCGAAATTAAAAGGGATTGTTAATTCTTAATTTTATTTTTAATGTGGCTGATGTCGACCTAGTGATTCTGTGCTTCAAAGTATTATAGAAATTCGTAGTTCTGCTTCTCTGGCCAACTTGCCTTCTCATTACTGTCGATCCCTTGATGGGCCCGGACGCACCATACAAGTTTAAATAATTAATCCGGGGCAGCAGTTTCGAGGATTCGTCCAGCCTCATTTTCATCGGGTTAACATTAACATTTTAGTTAAATATCGGTGTAACAACGCAAAACAATAGAGTGGCTTCAGCGCAGGCCTTGAAACACATAATTGCAATGCAAAAATGTAACTTTACCCCTGACTGTTACGTAAAATTACATTCTCTTATGTACTGCGTTACATAGAAGTTCTTAAGCAGACCATTTTAAAGTGTAGTTAACATACATAATAATATATATACGCGTAACAGCGAGGTTACGTCAGAGATCGCGTATCCCAAAGTAACCCAACTTTTAAAACACGTAACCATTGCCAATTAGCCACGTGTGAAAGGTTTATTATTAGAGCAACTGCTATGAATATTTAGAGTACTGTTTCTTTTATTATTATTATTATTATTAGTCCCACGTGTAGATTTTGCCTTAAGTTTTCATCTTTAATCTTTAGCGACATTTCTTGTAGATTCATTATAACACTGCAGCAAGCCCATTATTCTAGCATAGCACGCTATTATTAAATGAACAGAAATAGTGATTGTATGTGTCTCTAGATTTGTGGTTCTTTCCAGTTACGTTTACATTTTGCAGTTGTTACTTCTCTTCAAGCCTTAATTAGATCGAAGTCGTCAAGGTCGTACGATATTTATTTATTATTGAAGCAAACGTGCAAGACTCTAAAACACTACATTTCAATGGTTAGTCGCACACACACACAAAAGATTTTATAATCCTATACATATATAAGACAATTAGTAAAAGTTATCTCTGTAAGATCTCCAACCAAGTAAAAAAAAAAATAGGTAGCTTATGTACGAATGTCTTGTATATCTTTTGCATGTAATTGCCTTCCTGTTTTTTCTAGATTGAACGGAGATAAATAATTAGTTGTTCAATTTAAAACTGTACTGTATACGTACGTAGCAGTATGCAGTGTAGGCGAATTTGGATAAAAAAAGAACCGTATATTAGAGAAAAAATTCGCGTTCGCTGAATGGCTTAATTGTTAAAATCATATAGTTGGTAACAATTAAATAAATGCTTTGACATAAACGGTTAAACAGGATGATAAATAGAGGACTATTTTATATATGTTAGAAGTGTAATTAATTTTGTATTTAATTAGGAACATTTTAACGGGCGTAAATTAATTATTTAGTGTACAGGGTGTTTTCTAGATATAAAGAATATAAAGAGGAAACGTCAAAGAAAAAGTTACTTGTTTTTAATTTTTTCAAAAGTTTGCCAACACACCAATTAACTTTTATTTGTCTTATTTTTTTTTTATTCGATTAAAATTCATACAAAAATCACACACGTAAGTGGTGTAGTTACTTTTACCAAATAAGTCAGTTGATATAGATTTATTAGTATACTTTTAGTTATTAAGAAGACTTTCGTACCGAGATATAATAAAAAAAAAATAATAATAACGCACAAGCCTACTCTATTTTGTAATTTTACAAAAAAAAAAAAAATGCAAACTTGACAATTAACAAAAGTCTGGTATTGTTCGTTTATACTGGATACCAAAACAAAAACAAGAAAAACGACGATTAAATTAAAGTTGTAACTGTCTTAACAATATGCATTATTTAAAATGGCTCGGCTGATTGTGAGTGAAAGAGAACGAATTGAAGTTTTAATGATGATTGGCTATAAAAATAGATGACAGCTTAGCTAAGTAAATGATCTAAATTCAAATGGACGATCGATAACGTAGCCTTTAGTTTACTAAATGCCCGAACGATATTAGTTGAACCGGACAATTCATATTTTGTCCAAAACAATTTTGTCGAAATTTACTAGTAGAGATATTTTTGCGAACACTACAATGTTGTCTAAAGTGAGAGAAATAAATATTTTTTTTTATGAAAAATTGTGTTAATTTGTATCAAGTTTGAACCATGTAATTTGAAATTTGACATCGAAAACAGCATTCCTACATAAATTACCTGTAATCCGATTAATCCTTCGTTAATTGTCAGCTGTACAATAGAAATAGTGTTAACTATTCCTATTGTTAGTTTAAAATGTTATCAAGTTATTTGCTTATCATTTACAGTTGTTCATACGTATAAAAGATGTTTTTATAAAACCGTCTTCTTATCTTTTCTACCTGAGTACAAGTACACATTTATTTTCGATTTATTTCACAATTCGCTACGATTTTTTTTATGTACATACAATGTGTATACATAGTTACAGTCAACCACTTTATTGAACTGGTTTTAACATTTTCTTTTCTTATAATGCATTTCGTTATACTTTCACTATTGCGTATACGTAATGGTAAAAATACCGGAAATCAGATCTGTACGCTTCATTCTGTTCAACATTGACACGATTTAAGAACATATAAGGTGTCTAAAATAAGAATAATGTTGGTGATCCTATGAGTATGGGTTGAAATTATAAAACGGAAGAGGTGATCATAAGATTCTTTTATAAAAAAATAAAAATTAGAGAGCTTGGCAGCTATTTGATTATTATTTATTTGTATAACCCCCTAAAAACTAGTGCAAAAAAAAAACTGCCCGTCAGAGTAACTTAGTAATAGAAGGCGGCCCAAAAATTATGCTAATATATTTAGAAAATAAAGGCCACAACTGCTCAATTTTCAACAATTGCATAAAACATCTACAGTTTTATTGCAGTCAACTTCACTTAGAATTAGTTGCTTTTCTTCATAGCGCTGGTAAAATATCGAAGTTAAGGTTACACACAGCAAGCTTAACTTTTACACAAGTCAATAATGCATACATCGTTTTATTTCAGAATTTGAAATGTCAAGAGCATCTGCTCTAGTTACACAAATAGTATATGGCGTATTGTAAAAGCAGTACACTGAATATGTAGCATCTCAACAGGTATTTCATCGAAATAAGCTTGTTTATTTCGTACAACATATATATTTTAAAGGAAATAAGAAGAAGTTGTAACGTGTAGTAATTTTATGTAATTAGATCATTTGCCAATTAGCACTTTTGATGTTCTAGGATTTCCTAGTTACTTATGTCTCTGCCCTGTAAACGTCAAAACGTTATAATGGAGCAAAATAGCAAAGCAAACATAACCGAAATGAGAAAGTTCATTTTCATCTAATTTCTTGGACATTCAACCGTAAACACATTATGCCGTACGATTTATTTGTTTATATTATACGCATATATAGTATGAACCGAATTTTGTAGACACACAGAAAGAACGATTAATACTTTCTCTTTTTAATATGTACATATGTATTTATTATGGAAGACATTTTTCTCTTCCAAAAATAAATTCGTGAACGTTGGAGACACCTGTCTCACCTTCTATGCAGAAAATGTTTCTTTTTTAAGTGCAAAATAACTGTAGTTCGAGTTTTATAATACGATTCGAAAGAGGATCCAAATAATGTTTGCAGCGTGACGTTTCGTGTCGTTTAATTTTGCATTAAGCTCGGAAATATTGGAATCGGTATTGATTGACTTACGTCTATTTCTTTCCTACGATTGCGCTCCAATTTCGATTCCGCCGGAAAGAATTTCGATTCCACTCTGCTCGGTCTTAGAAAGTTAACCGGTGTTTTAAAAATCTTTCGGCCGATCTTTTGACAGTTGAATGTCTACTTCTTGTCTGGATATTTTCGGTAAAGTTTACGGACGATCATAGAGTAAAAGTAATTCACGCGCACTTTTCCGCGGCGATATTGGCACCCACAATCGCGACCGATACTAAAGTCACCGCGTCCGATACGTTACTGAACGTCAAAACCATGGAGGTAAAAGATATTGCCCCTTCTTTTAAAAACCTTCACTTCTGGGTCTGACATGAGTTCGTCGTTTGTGACGGGTGCGTGTAAAATGTATGATATCGGTACGGTTTGGACGCTTAATAGTACATTTCACCGGACAAAGGACCGGAATTCGTGCTACATTTCTCTTCGCATTCTTGTTGCTCGCGAGTGTACAACTTGTATTAGGCTAGAAAATAAATACCATGCTTACTAATAACTGGAAATAAAGAATTCACGGGAATTCTCAATGAAGCATTTACTTGTACGTCCACAACATTTCCACGCACTATAATCAGTTCGTTTGCCGTCCGAAATTTCTACCTACCTAGGCTACGGTTCAGTCCAATGCACGAGGGAGACCTTGTACAACGGGGAAATGCGGATGCATATAGTACTACAGCGAAGCAACATTGTTTTCCCTTTTTGTAAATTTTAGGATATAAAAAAAAAAGAGAAAGATGTACATGGCCGCAAGCCGAATATGCGGTATCGACAATATCCTTCCAGTTTCTTTGAAGTCTGTATATAAAACATGATTTAATACGTACCATGACTATAGCACGAAGTATTTTGGCTTGTGCTCGCTTCATAACAGATATGTTGGATTTGCTAACACGGACCCCACAGTTCAATGCCGCCAAACCCTAAATATTTGACTTTATGGTAATCTAACTTGGTTGTTGTTGACCGGAGGACAGTTCCCTTTCTTGTGAGTGAATATTACGCGTAATGACTTTGATTCGTTTACTTCGATTTTTCATTTTAGAACCTTTCCATTTACAAGTAATTGTGAAAAATTATTAAAGATCGTTCAAGATAAGTAAATTCTAGAGGAGAATGAAAAATTTCTAACGAAAAAGTTATATGCAACATCTTGGCCAGTTCAATCACAGGATATCAACTCGGTAAATCGATATAAAATAGACGGTGAAGAACAAACAAAGCTGCCAAAGTCGCTCAATTATGAGAGGTAGTGCGTTTTACCGGAACATTTGCAACGCATGAAAAGCACAGTATCGTACGTACTTACAATTGTGTAGATACGAAAAAAGTTTTAGTATGATTAAAAAAAATTTACTAAACATACAATTTTGTACATAAGTATGTATATATTATATTGAAACCTAATGTAATACATTTCAACAATGATTTATACAAGTTTTTGCTCTACACGATAGGTCATTAATTGTTACGTTTTTTTTTTCTATATTTTTTAACCAGGTTCTACATGATTGGCAATTGTTTGGTCTTATTGTTCGTCTTTTGTTTACGAGCAAGGTAAACGGCAAGGAAGTAATTATACAGTCTATCAAAAAAAAAGCTCGGACGACAAGAATTTATTAGCCCGTACCGGTGGAATTTAACCGCAGTTGTTTAAACTGCTTAATTTGTTATTTCAAACCAGGTATTGTCTTATTTATTTAATAAAGGCGATTCAATTAATAATGTTGTTGAAACGCTCGTTGTTATCTTTTGTTAGAATGACAAAGGAAGGACAGCGTGCTTAAGCTTGATTTTAATTTTATGAAGTAAGGAAACATTTCGTAGAATGCTGTTGCTGGCCTGGTACAGATAAATAACTTCTGGTTTGCTTTAGTCCAACTATCTAAATCAACAATCAACAATAAAAGTAATAAATTTGAATAAGAAACAAACACAATCGTATTTTGTTTGTTTAACCAACATATTTTTAATATTACGCCACCGGTTATACCAAAAACAGCTGTATAACCGAACGTGTACGATTATTAAAAAATACTTTAATTCAAAAAAAGCACGCGTCGACTTTACTATACTTTCGAGCTTTTAAAGCCTTCCAATGTATAGTCTTGCATCGTATATCGATCGATGCGGTTTGCGGTGAGACTCCCAGCGATCGGCCAGTAGGGTCCCTATTTATCGCGGACATCGTCGATTTCCTATGCGAACAATACAACCTGCTACAATTTTGTTGTTAGCCGTTCTGATTATTTTGAATAGCAGTGTATATGCACATTTTTTTTTATTTTGCCTGCTTTCTCTTATCGAATCCAGTTGGTCCTAAACCGGTAACGTTTAAACGTCGAAAAACACGGATTTTACGTCAAATTAATCGCTGAAGTCAAATGCTTTATGAACACTCAAGCGATCGATTTAAATACGTTGCTTCCGGTGAAACAGTTGAATAGACGTGCCGATATTTTCTCAAAGTTAACCCGCTCGAACAAAATAAGTCCGTAGGTTTACAGGTCTTGACTAACGTAAGCGTTTTCCGTGACACCCGTATACTACTATTACTTGTTTTTGTTTTGCCTGCTAGCTACGCATAAGTTTCGATAGAGTTGTAACAACCTGCTGGATAACACTTAGTCTCGATCAAAATGAAACGATGGCAACTTGGAGTTTCAAATTTCTTCGCGTGTTATGGGATCACGACATTGACACCCGTAAATGAGTTAATTCAGAAAATCATAATCACGTACGAATTTGCGAAACAAAAGAAACAATAATCCTACAAAAAAATTCCATCATTTATTATCGTGTCTTTCAAAGAGATAAAATACAAAAAATTCATCGAAACGTATAGAAGATAACATTTGGAATGTTATGAAAATATACATTATATATTCATTTTGGATATATTTATTATATTTAATGCACATTTAATGCAATAGTGCATCATCTTCTAATTTAGAGATGCGTTTTTTTAGAACGTCGTTAATTTTTTCAGCAATTCCAGAGTACTTCTGTTCGAACATCTCGTGTCCGCTCATGATGGAACCTGCATCGCTTTCAGTGTCATATCTATCCAGATTAATGCTTAGCGAATCTGGACTTCGTCTATGTCCGTACCACGAGTTTCTCTTACTCTCGAATTCTGAACTATTGGACATGGTATCCCATCTATTCTTCTGATCGAAATCTACGCTAGCTTTTAGAGCATTAAATAACTGAGACCTTTGGACATTGCCCCCGTATCGTGGATTTGGAACTGGTGGATTATTTTCTTTAGGATAAACTGATCTTTGCCTATTAAGAGTGCCTAAAAAGGTAGATCCGGTGCTATCCCAGGTATTTCTTTTAATATCGGGTTGCTCCCGGGTTTGTTGCGAGTATGATGTTCTTGGTTTGGGACGTAATTGAACTTCCTGTCCACAAGCAGCTTGTAACTTAGATATTTTACGAGAAACAATGCTGGTTTTTTTCGGCATCTCTTGGTTCATTGATTGCTGAATAGACGGATTTTTTTCATCTGGAAAATATTATTTGATAAGGAACACATTGTTAAACAAAGTGAACTTACATTTTCTTTGCGTATTCCTTTTAACTTCTTTTGGTCCATTATTCCCTTCTCTCTGTTTATTAGAATTATCATTACTATTAGAGATCAAGTCCTTCAATCTTAGAGGTGGTTTCGGTGGCAGCCTTACATCCGTGTGATCATTTTTACCGACCAATCTCTTAACAGACTCGTCTTCTTCAAAACCCAGGTCCTCCCGCTTTATTTTATCCCTAACGTACAAATAGTATCTATGCAATACAGGTAAAATCTGTGCCTTTTCCGATTTAATAGAGGCATGCCCGTAATCGTGGACATTTCCTACGTCCAGTACCAACTGGCCCACCTCCTCAAGATAACTAGGATCCACTTTGGAATGCGGAAGATTTTCTAGCTTCCAAGTGATTGCGTAGAGTTTTTTGCTCGCTTGCTTAATTTCTTGCAATTGTAGACATTCCAGGTGATTAGTGGTCCCGTGTTTAGTGAAATTAGATTGCTCGCAAACAACGTCTTGCTTTTCAAACTTGTGACAGATGTTCTTAAAATTTTGTGATTTTTTAATATTCTCCAAAGATTGAAATTTCTTTAGGGAGGTGGCGTTTTCGACTTTGGTCGTTTCGAATTGCTTGACAAGATCGCTAACGCTACCGTAGGCTTTCCATTTGTTCATTTTTGTATCCTATAATTAATAATCGTTGAGATATACTGAAGTAAATTGTTAACATATATTAATATGCGGTTTTAGCTAACAAAAGGTATGGGACCTCCTTTAAAATGAGTCGCCTCTTTAATGGCCGTTTTTTAATGAAAATTTAAAGTAACTCGTATATTAAACTATAATAACCGATTTTAAGGTAACTAGATCGATACAAAAGCGAATCAAAGACTACAAAATGAAATTGTACTTACCTTATTTTGCTCGCGATCACTTTGACGGACCTCTCTTTAAATGACTAGAAAAAAACAGCCGTAATGTTTTGAAATTGGTTTTAAATCTTCGAATACCAAAGGAATGTTAAACCAAAAGTATTTTTTTAATTGGAAGATAAGATTAAATTCTGCAAGTTCCTTATGCCTTCGAATTGCTTAGATATTTGGTAGATATGCGGCATTTTATTGTGCAATTTTTTAATCTTCGCGATTAAAATGAAAATTTATAATATTATTAATTTGGAAATGTATTCTATACATACCTATACCTTCTGACAACATTAAGGCAATTATATATATATATAATTTAAAGAATATTTAAATAAATTAATAAAAGCTAAATAAACAGTAACAAATTCTATTCTTCAAGAGTTTAGAAGGCTACTACACAAAAAAAAAATTACATTGTTCTTAATTAATTTTTCTTGAGTGAAAACATAAAATCTTACTTTTCATTTTAAAACACTAGCATTATTTATTATTAGTTTGAATAAAGAATTATTCAAATTAATGATTGATTGAATTGGAATTTTGTTAAAAAGTTACTTACTTATCGAATTGTGATTATAATTTTGTTCTTAATGTTGTTTGTGACTTGCTATAATAGGTGTCGAGTTCAAACGTACCGCTAAAACAGTTGAACAGTTGAAACAGTAACTGTTTCAACTTACCTCTTTTAGAAGGGTTATAATTGGCAATGGAGATTTTTATTGGTAAACATATTCCGAGTTAATATAAAGGTAATTAGGAAAAAATACACAAAAAAAAAAAACAGATTTCTGACATAATATTAATTTATTCGAATTCTATATCCTTCCCATAACCTCTCCCATCTCATTCACTGTGCTTTATTTCTTCGCATCGTTTTTTTTTTACAATATTACAATTAATAGTAAATCTATCTACTGTTTAAGAACATATAATACACTTATGGCGCTAAAAAAAGAACAAAAATAGGGGTACGACGGCCAAGCGCTCCCAGAAAGAACAAGTACAAGTCAAAAAAAATTAATGAAAACAAATGACATCGATCGTGTATAAAAATTAATCAAAATTACAGAAAGTATAAAACAAAACACATCTCATTCTAAGTGCAATGAAGAAACAAAAAACAAATGACATGGGGAATCAATTTCGGCGAACGATTGGCGGTCCCCGAAAAGAAAAACAAGCACGAAATAGTGTGCCGTGATTAGTCGGATCAGTTTTTCTTTTTGTTATTATATGCATTTTTACTGTGCACAGTATTCATTTGTTTTTTCTATCTATGTATAGATATTTTTTGTTCTGCATGTGATTAAACATTAATCTTTAGTCTTTTTTTTAAGAAAAAAAGCAACCTGACCAATCGCATCTTCGTCAAGCCACATTTTATATTACGGCAAGGGATCGAGACCCAACAGCGACATCTACTGGCTAAATTCGTTTAAACAAATCGCTGTGACATAATCACCTGTTCCTTTGCAACACCACAATAAATCTCGAATAGTTTCTTCACTTAAGAGTTCGCTTTATTTATTTTTACATTTACAAGATTTTTGTCAAGTTTGCCAAAGATTTTAGGGGTGACCTTTATCGTGATGGCAAGAACAGGGGGTCAGTACAATCCAACAGCATTCAGCTGTGACCGTTTTTAGTCGCCTGCCACTACGGTTTGACCCAAAAATTTCTCGTCGATTAAAATTTCCGTATATTTAATATGCCAGAAAATGTTCACCATATTCAAAGTGAAAGTCGACCCAAACTTAATTTTGTGAACAGAAGTTTAAATTACAACCCGAAAGGTTTTACAGTAGACTAGCTAGCTTGAAAACTAGGAACTAATGAAGATCCTCGATGACCCATATTTACGACATTGAATTAGACATTTGGAAAAAGTACGTATTTTTCATCAAAACTTGCAGGTAACGCACAATTAAATATACGAAAACTTTTCTCACTTGATTCCTTACACCAAATTGTAAAAAAAAAGTAAAGGGAAATATAAATAATACAATCGTACCTTATCCACAACGGTATACATAAGACAAATAAATAAATGTGCAGTCTGCGCACTACTTTTTGAGTGATTCGCATAAAATACATCGTTCACTATTTATATCCGGCGTTTTGTCGTCGAACAGAAGAGGACAGAAATAATAATAATAAAATCATACAAGATGTAATTGCTACGAACCTACCTTTCGTAGAAAAATGTGTTTGGCAAGAAGAACAGTGCAAAAAAGAATGTTTTTCTATATCTTTAAGGTTTGCTTTTGATGAGCAGAAATTAGAGGTGGGGAAAGCGGAATAATACCGGGCACATATAATAAGTTGAGTTACGCGACGATTGTGTGAAATGTTAGGTGATTGTGAGGCGCATTATCTAGAGGTTGTTCGTATGTTCGTGTTTAGAAAAGCATCATCTTTTGATTCCAGTCATATGCACGTACATCCTCTAAATAACGTTGGATTACTTTCTGAATAAAATTTAAAGAATAATTAATAAGATAACCGTTTTTTTAAGAAGAAAGATGATTTCGGTGCAGTTTTTCTTTTTTTTTCCTCTTGTAATAAACTAAAAAAAAGGAAAACTCGATTGAACTCGACTACGTGAATATTAGTACTATCAAGTATATCTCCTGCGTTCAGAGTTCTCTCTCGGTTTCGAAAAATAGTTAAAAAAAAAATACGATGGAGTATCTCTTTCCAAAATTACTGTAAAGTATAAGAAATTCTGTTGGTTAGCTTACCTTTGAGGATTAAAATATTAATCAATAATTCAAGATGGAATTTTAGAGGTCTTTCTCGTTTGCAAGATTTCTTTTGTGTACAAAACATTGGGTACGAACTATATTGTTCATCTATTAATTGAAACAACAAGATTATAGACTAACAAGATTTACGAAATTTTCATCCAGAATTCGATAGTCGCTGATCATAATTAATGGGAATAGATTTATATAGTAGTTGATTTGAAATGAAAATAAAAAGTGCCTAATCTGGATATGATGGAAGGTGAAGACGACCATCTTCAAGATCCTTCTGAAATATTCAATTTGCATTCAAAAGGAAACTGTGTAAAAGTCAACCGTTGAAGTCTAGTTGAAGTGCGAAAAATTGAAAATGTTGAAAATATGCGTTTAAGATCATCTAAACGACAAGCCTTTCATGTGATTGTAAAAACTATATCCACAACTCAAATGACTGCAGCAAAACAACAGACAACAATAAAATTAAGCTGAATAAATAACTGACCCTGTTCACGTTTTATAGTAAGATTAACGTGTTGCACAAAAACTAATGACAATTTCCTCATGGATCTCTCAAGTTACATATATAGACGGCGTCAGCGGAGATCGGTCGTATTGAAAGCCTACAATCTACACACTTACAAACCGCATTATTTCATAAATCTTGCATCCAAGAATGGATCTCTGACGTTGAGGTATCAAAAAAAAAACAATATGGTATATATATATATATATGTTATAATAATAGGTACAAACCTTGGCCTGAAGATAAATGAAAATCGTACAAATACATAAAAAACAATACACAATCGACGAAGTTTCTCAATATCTCGGAGTAGTACGATCAAAAAGAGGTAATAAATAATAATAGGTAATATATAATAATTCGCACTAACCTTTCCTCGCAAAACTGTGTGTTTTGTTTTTTTTGTAGTAGTAGTAGTAGGTTGTTGAAGGTAGAAGAGGATGGCATATTGTTGTCGCGTTTTTTCATGTTGTAGATTGTTGTAGATGATAGGTCATTCATGTCATATGGTCGTGAACAGAAAATCAAAAAATCGTTAGAATTGGCTAGTCTAAATCATCAAAAAATCTGATCTGGTTCTTCAGGTTTACCAACTAGTCTTTCTTTTGTTTTCTTGATGATTACTGTTTTTTTTTTTTTCACAATTAGTAGCAGTAGTAATAGCAGTAAATATAGAGCAAAATAGTAGAGTAGTACTAGTAGTAGTGAAATAGATGTTACTTAAATATAATTACATGTAATATTGTAAATGTCAAAAATAAATAAATAAAAAAAATAATCTAATTTACATACCGTGTACTTTTTGGTTTTAGGTTTATTTAGCGGATTGTTTTGTTTGTTTTTTAGACACCTGTCAAAAATAAAAAATGTCAGTAAAAAATGAAATTTGCATGCAGACATTCTTTTTGTTGTTTTTGCAAATATGTTTAAGTAGCGAAATAGTTAAACGATTCCAAAGATAATTACGTTTTAAATGGTGCAATGTCAGAAGCAGTATTACTTGTTTTTGTTTTTTTTTATTTTAATTACTAACTCAAAATAATAAAGATAAAGATAATTGATGATTAATAAAGAAGAAGTTTCGTTCAAATGTATACAAAATACCACAAACAAATTGAAAAAGACAAAAAAACGAACATATTTAAATTTTAATGTCATTTCTAAATACATGTGCATGCGTCGGATGTCGTTATGGTTCTTTATGACCAAAAATACGTACGAAACTACCTAAAATAATCAAAATTACCCAAGGATATTCAACAATGTTACATACATCGTGTTTCGTTTAAAAAAAAAAACCTTTCCAGTAATTCTGCTTTCGGGCATTGCACAGGTCAAAAAACTAGGGTACATGTATATAAAAAAGAATCGCATAAAATTTATAGAAAAAAAAAGGAAACAAGCAAATTCTCATTACTCCAAAAGGCCAAATCTATAGGCGTAAGTAATTAATCTACCCAACCTTCACGAAGTTTAATTAAGCCTCAATATTTGATATTTTCTTTTGCGTCGTCTAAAGTTAAAATTTCAAGAAGCAATTGTTTCTGATTAAAATCATCATACGACGACATATCAACGATAACGACAGTTCTAATCGGTAACGCGAGGAAAAATTATCAAAAGCAAATCATACAAAAATTACAGAACACCTAAGAATGAAGTGACGTTTTCACTAAATTCTATTTTTACCAAAAAAAAAAAAATAATAAATAAATAATAATAGTAAATCCGATGGAATGATCGTTGGAAAGAAGTGGTATAAAAATTTAAACTGGAAAGGAAGAAAATCCGTTTTTTTTATCGGAAGGAGGTAGGTCTGTGATTTTCTTTAGATAGGCTAAAAAAATCATCATGACACTGTTTCTCTCTAAATCAAATTTTTCCCGTTTCTTTTTTTTTGTTTTTTTTTCCATTATAATATATGTATCTCGCTTTACGCTGTCTCGTTCTACGCAATTTCTCTCGTTCAACGTTTAATTATTACTACGATGTTGACGTATTGTTAATGTTAATTAAAAATTATCTTTTTTTTTGTTTTTTTTTTTAAGTTTTTTTTTAAGTTTAGACTTGCGGATGATAGATCAGGTATATTGGCAATCATCTGAAGCGGGGTTGCATCATCTGTGTGATGACAGGTCCGGTGGGAAACATCGGTGTACCGTAGATGACGCCAGGTGGCATTCCAAGCATACCTGTGACAAAAGAAGAACACATAGATATCAGAAGTTTAATGTCGATGCAGCAAGGCATACGCGATTTATGTGTACATACTTAATCGGTGGCTTGCATTTTTTTATAATCAAAGATCCAAGATATTTGACATGTATTTTATATTCATAATTCATTTAATACTTATGAAGGTGGCAAAGTCAATATTCTTAGCAGAAAGCGCTTAGTACACTTGACATGATTTCATTCAATTGATTCATTCTTCTTAATCTTAACAAATTTAGATTTACAACAGCTTGCCAGTTTACGAGATTTTCGTAATTTTTTGCAATGATGGAAAAGTAAAGAATTTCGTAAAGGCGATACGTTGGTCTACATCTCAAGTACTATCAAATGAAATAACGACTCAAAACTAACGCACCACCAACCATTGCCCACAATTTCAAAGTTAACTGAAAATTTTAATCAACACAACCATGAAACGCAAAACATAAGAGGCCAAAAAAATGATGTTTGGGTAGAAGTACTAGAGAATACAATAGTTGGTCCCATATTCAACAACAATAAAGCTCTAGATGATGATGTTTATTTCAAAAAGGTTGGAAAACATCGATTCTCTTGTAACTGAGGAAATTAGAAACCAGCATGATGATGAAGCTCGTCCAAGATAAACTTTTTTCCATCATAATGGTATCTCGCCGCGTTATTTTAAAATGTTCGTAACTGACTTAACCGAAGATTTGCAATCGTGGATTAGTAGATGTGAAGGGATCAAGATCGCCGGACTCGACAAGCATCAACTTCCGAAATCAATAGCTTATGTACCTCCACAAACAATTTAAACGAATGCATCAAGGAATGAATGCACGTGGTACTTAAAAGCAGCTTTTGTCTCCTTTAGAGATAGCACACTACGAGTCACACCAGTTGTAAACGAAAAACGGGTGGTTCATGGGTCGAAGCATGACCTTGGTACATTAAAATTAAGTTTATTTTTATTTATTTTATTTATAAATATCTAAAAATCTTGAAACATGCTTGAAATGTAGTGCATAATGGAAAATTGAAGACACTCTGAAGAAAACCTGTAGCGTTAAAAATATTTTAGACTACGCACTGGTAATTACCGTGTAAGCACGTAGATTGAATCTTAATTTTCTTTCTATTTGGAGAACAAATTGACTTTGACAAGTCATTGACTCTACCGCCATAACATTGACTTTTTAATGTGTACAGATATGGAGAAAAATGCGAGCAACTTATAACATTACATTTTTCTCTTTTACTTGAACATTAAAACGTTAACTGCAAAAAGGTGTTACAGCTCTGAACAAAAAACCAGGATATCTTGCTTACAAAAAGAAGATCACAAATATCATGTTCTTTGATCTTGAATCTCTATTAAGAACCAAATTCTTTCTACTTTAACGAGTTTGCACAAAAATTTAATTAGATGTCTTTGAATGTTGCAGTTTCCATTCTATAGGGTAGATATATATATATATATATGCAGGTAAAATGTTCTGCGTTAACATTTTCAAAAGGTAACTAAAGTAAATGAAGGATGAAATGGTAAAAACACGTCAATCAGAGCATTTCGTTCTTCCTCTAACAGTGGTAAATGTTTCATTAAAAAAACTAACATAAAATATACTTACCGGAGTCGTCCCAAATTGCTAATAAAAACAAAACAAAAAAAAATAATATATTTGTATAAAGAAGGAATTAAACAAGAAACAGAAATGAACAAAAAAAATCAAAAATGTAGAGCAGAACAACTAAGTCAAGAAGGTAGTAACTAAAAGGAAACTTATATAATGTAGTATAATAATCAAGCTTAGCATTTACACACAGCTAATGAAAAAAAATCATGACAAGTCTACTAGAGATAATGGGGGAAAAAAAACCACACAAATTACAGTGATTTTTCTCAGCTCTAGCTAAGTAAATAGTTATGTTTAGGGTAATTTATTTCGCTTAGATTGAGAAGATTCTACTATATATGCTTAGCTCCTTTTTCGTTGCAGAAGTTATTTACATAAATAGGTAACATTTTTTTAACTCTCAACATCGCATATTAACTTTCTATAAAGATTACACTACGGCTTATTGGAATTTCGGCACCGTTCTCAATGACTTGAAGCAACTGAATTTAAAAGAATACGTATTGTAACTTTACGTACAAGCGATCTCGTTCCCAAACGAGAAACCGGTTCGAGTCCTGAGAATTTGGCATCATTAGGGCTAGGAGAATTTCTCGCCAGTTCGTAATAATGTTTATCGAAGCGAATTTCTACCACGTACTGATTTCACTTTCCACCTATTTTAGAATGTTTCTTAGATGGCTGTCTACCCTAAAAATGTTCATCATTGAATTCGTATATGTTTCCCATAGTTTTCTTCCTTCGTATGATGTTTACTTCTATTATTTCGCAAAATTATTTTCCGCAGTTTTTACTCTTACCCCGTTTGGTAGGAAAGTGCTGCCCAGTCCATTAAGAACATAGTTTTTAATTATTTAACGAGAAGAGTGCTTTACAAAATTTGCCCTATAAAACCAGCCATACATTAATGCCACAATCAGAAAATATACAAGGAACTACACCCAGATAACATACCGATTGGTGCCACGTTCTAGAATGAGTAATTAAATTTTACGGTCGTAGGATTTGGGAGTATCCCCGCGACGATCTTCATATAAAATGATCTTTGTTGATGAACATGGGCAGCGATCATTGTATCCAGGTTAATTAAAGTTGCAAGCAATATTTCCACAATATATCCGCAAGCAATAGCAAAGAATGGAGACTATCGCAAAGTCAAAAAGAAAGCAACACGTTGTCGAGAAGCTATAAATTCCTACTCCATTTATTTGCATATTCTTTTCCTGATGCTGCGATTTCAATAAACAGTAGTGTAGATTGATTATTAATGCTGCTGCTGATGAAAAATAAAAAAATTATTAAATGCGATTATAAAATTTTAAAAATTTGAATCCAATCCAGAATGAATTCGAATTTCCCGCTCTAAACAAACACCCAAGATCTGCCGGTAAAGTCCCGTACGCTACTATTAAACCTCTACGCAGAAGCGGCAACATTCAAATAACATAATTCAGCAATAATAGAAAAAGAGTTTACTCCTCATTTCCTCATCATATACATATTTTGCACAACGTATGTATATAATTCCGTTATATACGTATAGATATTATTTACTTAATGTATATATGTATAGATATAAATAATGCATTCAATCAATGACAGTAAAACCACTGGCAAACTAAGCAAGTGACAAAGAATATGCAGGCATGCCAACACAGAGTGCGAAAGTACCTGCGCCATGGCCATCTGGTCGCGGTGTCCGTTCTTCACACAATAAAGTAAACAATGTAAAAAGTCTGTAAGACGGATCTCCGAAAAGAAAAATAATTTTCTTACTTTTGCTTTACATAATTTTCAGTTTGTACCTATATATTAGCTTATGTATATATGATAATATAAAAGATATGATATAAGGCTTAAGACAATCATTACTGTAAATATAAATAAAATAACAAATGCATATATAAAAATTATTATATACAGAGTGGTTCACCTTCATAACGACTTTGTTGATAAAATAATGTGTTGAATTAGGAAAACTTAAGCTTGATCTTCGTTAAGTTACATCTTGTATACAACATTAATTGTCGCAAAATAAACGTCGATGCATGTCATTTATGATATACGTATGATCTCTTTTTTTAGTACGTCTCAAATGATTTACAATTAGTTTAAGAGAAATAGTTATGGATTATTCCAGATCAGCACAGGTTACCACTTGTAATAATTAAATAATTATTTTAACTAACGCGATTCAACTTTTGTTTTTTCGATACACTTTTGCGTAAACAAACAAACCTGATTTTTTTATATAGCACTTAGTCTTCTTGATATAGCGTATAATAATAATTAATGTCATATACATAACCTAATATGTATCTATTCAATTACAAATGACAAATCATACGTGATTGTCTACATGTTTTGACAACAATGCAACGCGTTTAGGACCAATGACGTGTATCGATATTTATCCTGTGCCCATTACACGCACCTTTCACATATTTTTCAACTTATGAGTAATAAACCATAATTTTTATTCTTCTGGAGAAAAGTACTTTCTTTGAAAATAAAGATAGAGATACAACG
This sequence comes from Oryctes rhinoceros, assembly GCA_020654165.1. NCBI lineage: Eukaryota > Metazoa > Arthropoda > Insecta > Coleoptera > Scarabaeidae > Oryctes > Oryctes rhinoceros. Next base: position 162,246 of record JAIOKQ010000548.1, on the reverse strand, counting down.
TTGCCGGAAATCAAATAAAGTATCGATATCTAAACTATTAGGATTTATTCACATTCCAGTAGCTGAAAGTATTAAAAAAGTTACATTGGGTTTATTTGATTTATAGATCCAGGAATGTATTTTAAAATATTAGAAAAGAAAAAAAAAAACACCAACTAGGTATAAGACAATAACAAAATTCAGGCAAAAAGCTGAATATTAAAAAAAGTTACGATTTCCATTTTCTGCAAATTTTTAACAGCATGCAAACAATTCAGCCAGCGTTAGTTTGCCCAAAAGTTGTCCGTATACATCCGTACAAAATGTTATCTTATAAAAATGTGGCACTCTCCAAACTTCTTACCAACCTAATCACGTGAAGTTAAACCACACTGTATATGAACTGCATTAAAATATGCTACATGGATTTAAAAAGAAATTCTAGTATTCCTTTTTAAAATTCTCGCAAAGATTATCTCGTTTTTATTCAATTTAAATGTTAGGACAACTGGGTGGTAGATGGCGACACATATACAAAAACAAAATGAGAAAATTAATAAACGTCGATCGAAAGACACGTGAATATTGCAGCAAATCAAGGAAAAACAAATAAATACTTTGTTACACGTCAACGTCAACAAACTGTCAAAAAAACTACTAAAATACGCTACAAATTATTATAAATTGGATAATACAAAGATGCTATTAAGATTAGAAATGCGTAATTTGTACTTGCCTTTTCGCTTTTAGTCTATTTTGTTATGTGTTTTATATTTCGCATTAAACGTGTAGGATGTTTCATTATTTACAGTATGCTTTACATTCCGACTATTTAACACCAATTCTGGTTTGTTTAAGTTTCATCCTTGAAACACAAACGTGATAGAACCACTTGTATACTAGAAAGGTTGCTAGTATAACAACTAAAATAAAAACATGCATTTTCTTCTGATAGATTTCGTATATTTTTGTATACAAAAAAAAGATTCATCTGAAGTTTACATCTTGCTCTAAATTTTTAGTTTAACAGTTATTAATAATGACCTTATTTAGTTGTACTAAAAAAGAAATGCGGCGATAGAAAAAAATTACAGGTCCTAATTTTTTTTTGATATCATCTTTTGATTTGTTAATGTTAGGCCAATGACTGAAAAGAATATCTGCACAGAATATCCACTTCTGGTTAGCACAATATCATCAAGCGTAATAAATTTAACGTTTCAACGGTAAAAGTACAAACATTTTTAGACGCTTTAAATTCTTTTCAGCCACCGACAATTGCTGCCTTGTTCAGGCTTAAGGCAGAAAATAAGTTATGTACAAAAATATCTTGTATTGTTTATTTCTGCAACTAGATGGCGCCTATTCAATATGAATCCGTCTATGTAATAGAAACTATAAAAAAGTCAAACTGATTAACGAATTAAAATAAGCTAAATAATATATATAAATAATAATATATATACACTCCGCCAAAAAAGTATCGCATAAACTAAAAAAGGGCCAAGATATTTTTATACGTTCACAAAAAGTTTGCCTCGTGTATGTGAACTATAAAAACACTAACAAAATCATGGAACATTGCTTTTTTACTTTTTTTTTCTAAAAGAACACATTTAGAAGAATGCATATGTGTAAGGTTTGTTCAGTTGTTTATTGAAAGTCTTCTATACGAACAAATTTTAAAGTGCGAAGTCAGAGTTCTGTACCAACCCTTTTAAAACTAAAATGAGCAATTTAACTTCAGAACAAGTGGCCGCTATAGTTGCTTTAATCGAAGATGGACGATCTCAAGCATACGTTGCTAATTTGATGAACATCAATCAGTCGAGTGTTTCTAGAGCCGTAGCCAGATATAGGGAAACAGGCAATTACAGTAGAAGACCTGTACCGGGTCGTCCAAGATGTTCTACTCCCCAAGATGACCGCTATTTACTACTACAAGCATTACGTCGAAGACATGTAACTGCGAGACAATTGCAGAACGACTTGGCTAGAGTCAGAAATACTCGTGTGAGTACTCAAACTATTCGGAATAGGTTACGACAGAGTGGATTAAGAGCTAGAGTAGCCGTAACAGCCCCTCGTCTCACTAGGAACCACCGAGTGGATCGCTTAAGGTTTGCCGGAGAACATGTAAATTGGAACATTAATGACTGGGCCAATATACTCTTCACAGATGAGTCAAGATTTGGTCTTTACACCTCAGATAGGCGTATCTCAGTGTACAGACGAGACGGTAGACCTAATTTCGCTGGTGGCTCTATTATGGTTTGGGGAGGCATCTGTTTAACAGGTCGTACAGAGTTAGTACCAGTAGACAGAGGTACACTGACCGCCCACAGGTATATAACGGACATTTTAGAAGAACATGTAGTACCATATGCGCCAATTATAGGAAACGAATTCATGTTAATGCACGATAATGCACGACCGCATGTTGCAATAATCGTCCAGGAATACCTTAACGATGTTGGTATTCCAGTTTTAGATTGGCCTGCGGTAAGTCCTGACATGAACCCTATGGAGCATGTATGGGACCTCCTTCACAGACGGATACGAACCCAAAATGTTGCCCCAGTTGCATGGACTAGAAGATGCTCTCCGTGACGAGTGGGAGAATTTGGATCAGGCTTATATACGGAGGTTAATCGAATCTCTGCCAAACCGTATGCGAGCGGTCATAAGAGCCAGAGGTGGCAATACTCAGTATTAAAAGCTACTGTTATGACATTTTTCTTTTCAAAATTATAATTTCTTGGTTTAATAAAAATCTCAAGTATGAGTTCTTGTTTTTATTTGGCCTGTATTTTATTTAAACAATCATAGAAATTATATCTTAGAGCGCATTAAAGTATATTTACAACTTTATGCTACAAACAAAGATTATGCGATACTTTTATGATTCAAAACTAAATTATGCGATACTTTTTTGGCGGAGTGTATATATATATATATATATCAACATTAATCGGTTAATCAGTTTATTAATTAATTAAAAAAAAATACTTAATGAGGCGCAGGCTAACCGAATTGATTCTAGAAAACCGATTTTGCTTTTTGATTCACGACTTCAAACAGCATCTTCGAAGTCATCTACGGAGTAACTTGCGTTAGTTCTATAGTATGAATTAATCTCGTTTAATCGCAGGAATTTTTAATATAATTTATATTAAATATTAAATTAAATATAGATTTTTTAATATAAGAATACAATAATTCTGCTAAGTACGCTAGATTTTTATAAATTCACCAAAAGTGTCTTCAAATCAATTTGATATCCGATTTTATTTACTTACTTTTTGCTGCTTTACTGTCGAGTTCATGGGAAGTTCGCCATTTTGCTATCAAATTTATGTTAAATTTATAGTATTGCTGTCAAACTTATCAATTTATTGTCAAAGTTGCATCAAATCCGACTTTGATATTAAATTGTCGATCTGTGGATCGTTTAAACATCTCTATATATTCAAGTTAATTAAGATAAAAATTGTAGTGAAATATTGAGGTTCGCAAGGTACCGAAAGCAAAAAACAAAAAGTATCAAGGGCTCTATTCATCAATCCGATTAACCGATTTTTTGATGAAATCGGTTAATCAGTTGTTTGAAACAATGAGTTAACGAGAAAACGTAGAATTTTAATTGTTCTAGTACTGGCAACACTGAGTGGAATAATAGTTCTGATAGCAATAACAAGAAACCAAAACGAAAGTCAACGTTACCAACCTTTACAAAGGTGATACGATCTAAATAGCGTAATAATTATAATCAAAAGAGATTTATTTTGACAGAAATAATTAATACTCATACTTGAAAAATCCTAAAGCCCACAACACACCGTTACAGAAATAGATGTAGAAATACGCGTAATTATATGTACATGCAATAGTTGAATGTTAATTTGCCAAATACACGTTTAGGGGAAACTCCACTATCGGATAAGTTGTGAAAGCAATTCGATATTTGTATCCTTAACATTTGGAGATAAAAGCACGTAAGTTTGGAATGTCAGTGTTACCAATACAAAGAAAAACTAAAGTGCTATTCGAAATCGAGCATTCTAATTAGCCGAAAATGAAGAAGAACAAAAAACAAATAACCGATTTCAACAAACATTTTATTTGACTATTATTAATACCTTAGCACTTAAAACCAACTTAGAAACTACAAATAATATATGACTTAATTACATTGCTCATAGTCAGTCCATTGTTTCCTGCTATATTGTACATAATAATAATAAAAATTTGCTATAGCTTCTTGTACTTTTCATTAAAATCATTATTTACCCCTAATTACAAAATGTAAAGACAACAAGGATAGAAGATAAATTGGATAACATGAGAAAGGTAATAGCTAAAATCGATATAAATCATTTACGATCAGCTAATATTCCAGCAATTAAAAAAAAATATCAATTATCGATTATAACTACTAAAAAACTTCCCAGAAAAATAGAGAAAATCAATCAACTGTCTCTCATCAATTCCGTAGATAATCTCTCCCTTTCTTTATAGATACGTCATTTTTGGTCTCTCTCCGTTTAAGTTCTTCACAACACCCCGATTCAACACCGAATTTCCGAAGGAGTAGTGGTAAGTAGCATTCTTACGACTTCTAATTTACTCACATACCTGGAGGCATTCCAAGAGGCGGTGGCCTCATGAGGTGGCCACCGATGATCGGAGGTCCGGGCAGCATGGCCGGTCGCATCGGAGTAACGAAAGACATCGTCGATACCGGCGTTCCGGGTAGACCTGCCATTCCCGCTATGCTAACTGGAGGACCGGCTCGCACCGGAAACCTTTGGATCAAAGCGGCGTGGTTTAAAGCGTCCTGTTGTCTGGCAACGGCATGGGCGGCCGACACAGCCACCGCCACCTGCTGAAAGAAAACAAGAGAAAACATTCTAAAATCGATTTTGCGTACTGGTAACAGTCAAGTAACAGATTTTGGTTTGCATGGCGACACGTTTCGGTTGTACAGTAAAATGTCAACTTTTTAATTTTGAGCGTTTGAAAGTAATTTATTAGAGAAACTGCAGGTTTGTATGATACGAAATCGAAAAATTAACGTCATTTTCAAAATTCAATAACAAAGTAGCGTTGATCACATCATACAATATGTACCTCTCTTACCTCCGCACTAGAACTAGTAGGTGTACTGCTTCCTTCTGATGACTTTGCTGGTATACATTTAGCGTATTTTGACTGCCTTGCTCTAATTTCCTCGAGAGATATATCTTCTGTAGGATGAATAATCTTGCTAGCAGCACCTGTTGTGGCTATAGTCTGCACTTTCGAACTATCGCTACTGCTGGTCGCACTGCTACTGCTAGGGTTGTTTGTAGTGGGAGGAGCGCTTATTGTTGCCCCTGAATTTTTTTTTTCTTAAAATATTAAGTATATTTCACAAAAACTAAAACAATTACCCGATGATATTGGCTTAAAATCTGCACCAACAACAGGCGCGCCTGGTGAAGACGTAGGCACAGCACTAGGAAATAAAGGTTTCGCAGCACCACCCTGCGCTTGCATCATGGCCATCGGAGGTGGAATCATCGGCATCCTACGCAGAACCCTTTTTTTTTACCTAAATAGCATTAAGAAAATAAGCAGAGACATACCCAGGGTGCATAAAAGGCGGTCCCATTGGTCCCATAGGCATCATAGGTCCCATTGGTAATCCCGGAGGCATTCCCATTGGTGGTGGCATCATACCGGGCACCATTCCTGGAACAGGAACACCTGGTGCAGATCCCAGCAGGCCTTCCGGCTTGGGCTTTTTAGCAGCAGGCTCATCATCTTCATCGTCCGAATCCCCTCGTGTCCCAACCTTCTGTCTTTCATGTTCTTTTAGATCACTTGCCGGGATACCTTCATAAAAATAATATCGAACAATAATCCAAGACAACTATTCATCAAGTTTCTTTTTAATTTTCAAAATTATCATAACCTAAAATGTATAGTTAAAAAAAGATGTCTTTCCTAGTAACAAGTAGCAATAATTTCATGTACGTTTGGGACTTTTAGGACACTATGTAAACATTGTTTTAATTCTGCATACAAGAAAAGTCAAATGAATATAAACACATACTTGCTTTATGTTACGCTAGATTTTTTAACTTAGAACTTATTTTGGAGAATAGGATAAAGAGGTCAAAAACTTAGAATAAAGCCAAAATAAAAGATTGGGCCTCTTCTTTTTATAAATTCTTTAATATAGTAAAGTTTTAATATTGGATACGAACTTTTTACTAATTTAAAGCTGCTGGCCCAATAATCTGTTTATAGATACAAAACCGGTTGTAATTTTATTGGATTAAAGGATTTCTAAGAAAAACAGACCCATTCTTTTCTGTTCTATTTTACCTCACAATGGTTAACCCACATAGAGTCACCATTGATTATTTAAAAATTTAGAAATATACAGTTACAAATGCTGCCAAATGTATTTAGGTTATGTTTTCTAAATATGCCAATAAAAGAAGAAGACATAAAAGTATGTGTGGGTAAACAAGGCTTTGAAATTGTACAGATATTACTGAATAATTTCTATAATATGCTATTTTCCTAGATTAAGCTAAACACACAAAACAAAGTTGGTCTACTAACCTTCCATTCCATATATTTCTATCTCGATATTTGATCTGTTTGGTAACGAATTAGGTACTTTGTCTATTGCCTCCTTGTGAACTTGCATGCAATGTATCGATAGGCCAGGTCCTGTATACAATTTTTTATGGCAAATGTGACACTTGAAATGTTTCGCCTTCTGGTGCTGAATTAGTATCTTTTCGTCCTCGAATTCCCTATTGCAATACCTAAATCTGGTTAAGGAAAAGAGTGTACTAAAAATAAATCGATCAACAACACGTTAAATATAGCATACTGCGGCAGAAAGTTCGCTAGAAAGAGGTGGAGAATTTTTCGTTTAGTACGCATCATATAATCCGATTCATATGTATGCATGCACACTCGTACGATATTTTAACGAAAGGATACCAACACCACGGTTTCGACTGCTTCTTCTTTTTGCGGCCCATCTCTCCCTACGTCTACGAATTAATAACCGATAACTATGTACAAGATCACAGATAGACGAATTAAACGTTTACGTATAGAACTGAAGAACCGATACGATCCGAAACTTTTTTAAATCACGAATTTCTAGAGAACGGAGTCTGCGATATATGCAACGCTGTCATGGCGTTTATCGACAAAACAAGGCCAGTCGGTGTAGCAGAACTCTGTAAAGGCATAAGTTTAAATATTTCCAAAATAGATCCTTGTAGCAAAATATAGCGTGTTAGAAGAACATTTATAATTGGAAGAATGTTAATTAATTAATTTAGTGATTTTGTTTGAAGAAATTAGGATGTAAGTACGACGTGCTATTCTTGTACACGGAACATCAAGGGTTACTTTCAGTATATAAAAAAAGAGGAAATCACGGGCAAATGTTAAGGCATAATAGTAACGAAATTGCATTAAGTATGCACGAATAAAGGATCATCTTTTTCTTTGTCTACTCCAAATATTGCTGACATCTTTGGAGAATCAAAGGGACTTCTTGATGAACTTAATTTCCATAGATTATAGTAGTTGGCGCATCTATTCCGTTTTTTACATTATATTCACAAAAAGAATAGTTATGGCAAATAACGTTTTGCCGATTTGGAAAATTTTTATGTTATAAGAATGTATGTCTGTACGAGGTTGTGTATATTCTTTTAGGAAATTTCCATTGAGATCAAAGCGTATTTATATAACTTCGAAACTTTGAAAGAAAAACTACAACAAATTTGTCAAATAAAATGAAATTCGAGGAAGACTTTCTAAAATGGACCCTATGATTAAGGATTAATATACCAATTAATGTTTTCAAGTGTTTTTATGTATATCATAGAACTTTATCTTATACGTTTTTTTAACGGCGTAGTTTTGCCGGCATTTTTTAGACAGAAATTATTTATTATATTTCGCGTAATTCAACGTAAACCATTATTACATGAATATTATAAATATATCATTCTAGAAGCGATTAGATAAAAACATTATTTAATACAATATATAACAACATATAACAGGGACAATGTATACTAAAGTAGGTATTATCAGATAAATACCACAAAGCATCTTAAACTGAGAATTTAATCCTTAATACGTTTACGTGTTAGTCTCTCGTCCGACGAAGCCAATAACCGTTCATCTGTTTCTTTTCTCATTCCGTGATATACAGTGCGTTAAAGATGGGGGCGCAGATTTCACAACAAACCGACACCACGATAACCGTAGATAAAACGTTGGTCCGACAGCACATGCAGGAGATGCAAACGTTAAAATCCGAACTAGTAACTAAATCCGAAGAGATACAGTTCCTTAGGAAGAGGATCATCAACGATTTTACCGAATACATCACCCAACTAGAGGATGAATTAAGGAAGGAGAAATCCAAGCTGTTAGAGAAGACCAAAGTTATCGATAAATACGCTAGTTTATGCAGGAAATTGGACGATAAATTAAGAGTAAAGATTTTCGATAACGAATCCTTGATTGGCGAAAATAACAGACTACTTTTGGAGTTGATAAACATGAAGAGTAACCCCTACAATTTCGCGAATTTCGAAAAACCGCGCAGTTCCGACGTAAAAGAAAACGATAATGAAGAACCGCCGCCTGAAACCTTCAATTTCACAAATAATTCTTCCATCGTAGAGTTGGTAAAGCTCCACGAAGCCATGGATGACTTAAAAGATAGAGTGGACGTCCTCAAAAAGAAACTCTTAACTGAAGGTCCGCACCGAACAGTTAAGCTAGAGGAAAAGTGCTTCCACCATCAAGTTTACGAGTACAACCAACATAAGTATGTGCTGCATAGTCAAGGAATCGTGAATTTCTCCCACGCAAAACCTAAATATCAGCCTCAGTTATCACGTAATGATGAAAAAAGGATCGACGCTATCGGAAAAGTATACCAGATCGAAGTGGAATTACAAAATTGCTCGACGCGATTGGACGATGACATCTCCGAAGTTGTAGCCAAGATTAGACGTCGCCTAAAAGGCTATGAAAGGATCCTGCGTGACGAAAACACTTTCATAATCGGTAGCCAACAGAACAACGATTTAGAAATCACGGATCTGTCGGATGTGAAAAATGTTAGAGACGATAAGATAGTAAAATCAGATTCCTACATCAAGCTGGAAGATTATTTCGCCGATAATGCTGATGGAGATGATTCGGCAGAAGCGAATGTGACTAAGAGTTGGTCCCGGGCAATTTCGGAAGAATCGGAAGCTTAGAATTGTAGAACAATGTTATTTGTGATATATATATATATACAAGATATTTAACCGTTTTTGAAATAAAAAAAACGAAAACCCAAGAAATACAATTTTTCTTTATAACGTTTAGGAGACAAAGAAAAGAAAATAAACCTTTTAACATTTAAATTAAAATTAAATTAAAATTTTAAGAAAATAAGCTTCAATGAAGAAACATCTTTTGTGTATTATGCTTACAATGTTCATTTGAATACAATAGATGAGTATGTAACATAATATATTTTGTGATATTTATTGTTATCTATCAAATAAAAGCATGTTATCAGTGTTGTGTATTGTGAAATTATTTGTTATATAAAAATATATACAACAGCACTTATCACCAGTTTTAATATTTCGAGGTATATTCAATAACGACATACGTAGTAAATATACATATAATATGCATATGAAGTTATTACATTGAGCATCCAAATAATCAAAACTTTCTTACAAGAAAATTTACCAACGAAGAAAGTATTCGACACTTCCAAACGGGTACCATCTGTACCAGCAATTCACAGCATACTTGAATAACAAAATTAAAAATTCTAAAGTATACGAGACGCGTTCAATAAATCATTAGAAAAAAAATCTGTAAGTTTTTATTTATTTTTCAACATAATCTCCATTTAATTCTACAAACCTTTCCAAGCACTTCTCTAGCTTTCTTAAGTCGTCAAAGAAATAGGATTTCGGAAGGTCCACAAAATAGCAATCGTTTAAACGATGACGTGAACCGTTGCTCGCCGAGCCATTTTTTTAAATTTGGAATTGAAATTTGGAAAATGAAGTCTCTGGGAGTAGAGTCCGATGAATACGCTAAATACTGTACTTATTCAAAGTTTAATTCCATAATTTTGCTAGAGCTTGTGTATATACATCTCTTTCCAACTCTGCCAGAGATGCGCGATCTTTGTACTAGTGACCTTTATAAACAGCTGTATGATGATTACCCATCTCCGATGTTTATACTTTTAGCGTATTTTGGTTAAATTCACTTAATTTCGTGCTTCCGTTGTAATTCGTGTCTTATTCGAAACTTTATTAACCTAACAAATATGGAAAATGAATGGTTATGTTTTATGTGTCACCTCTTCATAAACTGTATAGTTTAAAACTTCCTATAAATATAATTTTAATAAGAACTGATAGCCGTGTTCACGATTTCCATAAGAACTGTATTGATTTCTAAGGTGCAATTTTTAATGTATTGCATCAGGTCATTTCTTAGAAAGTTCAGAAATTACAAAGTTAGCAATATAGCACACGGAACTTTGTACGTCTATATATATACAACAACCTTAACTGTATAAGATAACAGACATGTTTTGTTTTATATACAGCTACTATTATCGAACAATAAAGAAGTAGGCCGTGGATATTGCATAGACATACATGCGTAAAGATGTAACTGTACAATCTATTAGTAGTGGATGACTAAAAATACACAATACACGCTTACTCCCACCACTAACCCTAGTTTTCGCCTGCGCACAACGCCTCCGTCCCCTCCCCTTCTACGCCCTACCTAAAAACGCCAAGCACATGGCATGGAATTTCCGACCGTGGTGTATTAGGAGCGTAGCAATGTTGCGAGGCATTGGAATTTCGTATCACGAGTTCGGTTTCATGCAAGACCCGTTTATATTCGAAACGCTGGGCGATTTAAAATATTTCTCGGTCTACTGCTGCGGACTCATGTTCTCCTAATATACGGTACGGCATTTATTCCCTTAATGTTACAAAAAAATCGGATTCTTCGTCCTAATTTTTTCTTTATTACGGGAAAAACAAATAAATTTAATAATATATAAAATAATAATAATAATGATACGTTTTATTCGAATAAATAGTAATTTGCAAGTTAAAATTTTATACGATAAACGTATGGACATTTAGGAAAAAAATAAACTAGTCGATTTTCTTAATTAGTGTATCACCAGATAAACAAAATTAATAGGATATATCAATAATTATTCTTAGGTATTCTTCTTATACTTACTGAGTTTGCAACGTGTCAAACATACACACCAGCAACGGTAACGAAGAAAGAGGTTATAGACGCTGAAACTTTTGAAAACACTGTACCACTAGCCTCTGTTTAGGTTCCGATAAATGAGGATGTCGAAACAAATGACGCCGCCGTTCTCGAATCCGATTGGTTGACCTTCCAATAACCTAGACCTTGTTAGAGGCTATGAACGGTAGTATCCGAGCGAGTTGTGTCTGTTGAGGGAGAGTATACGTTAAAATTGCGATAAGCATTACGCTATTGCGCGTCGAATACGTCAAAAAAATTGCAGAACACGTTGATTTCGGACCATAAACGTTGTTCTGATTAGTGTACGTAGTGTATTTAGTGTTCTTTTGCCGGAAAAGTCGCGAAGTTTTAACTTTTTTTACACCTTAAGGTTACATAACATGCGCAGACGCGCATAACCTCTAAACGCAACAAGTGTGTATAATTGCCGCCATCTTATTTACGTGCTTTTGCTTAGAACATGAGTGAAATTAGCGCCGACAAGATAAACAGCAAGGCTAACGAAAATAAGCTGGTTATGAATCAATATTTGTCACCTTCGATTTCCGTTAACGCTACCAGCAAAAACGAAACAGAAAATTCGGATTCGAATTTCGATGAACGATCACGTAAAGGGCAATTCGGTTGGTTTACACTTGGCAACGTCCACGTTCCGTATATATACAGAGCGGACGATCAGTACTGTTCCGTTAGGATGGTGGAATTATCGGCTCTGAATAGCTTCCTAAGATTTTTAAATAAGGACATTTATAATTGTACGAATATCAGGAGCTTCTACGTCACACCATCCGAAGCAAGCTTGTTGAATCAAATCAATTTTTTACATTGCGACTCCCAATACGGCCGTGATCAATTTACCGTCAAAGACTTGGTAGTCAAAGTAAGCGACGCCGAGGAGTTTTATCAATTTTTGGGTGCCTGCTATTCGAAGTTATTGAACGGGAAAACAGAAGGCGACAGCCGTCTAGGATTCGTGATTATCAACAAAGAATCCGTCGTGCCCTATACGATATCTAAAGGCCAAAAATATGTTCCGCTCTTCTATTTTGAAGGCGAAATCGATCAACTGAAATTAAAGTCGTACAAATTGGAAGGATGGGATCTTTGCTACCTGAAATTCTGTTGTAAAATCCAGGGTATCAGAAATCAACTCTTCGCCCATGACACTTGTTCGGTGATCAATTTGGATGATATTAAGATATACTTTCCTCCAGAAACTACTTTCGATGAGTACTGGCCAACGAAAACTGTTGATGTACAGATGCTGTTAAGCAATAAGAGCCAAACGCCAATGGGTGAATGGACTAAGCAGCCTACTACGCCTCCGATGTATCCCCCTCCCCCGCAACCAACGCCACGACCGCCTACTCAGATCATCTACAAATACAATCCACCATATCCTTCAGCGGCTCCACACAGAGCAACGGGCATAAGGACGTACCCTGCGGTAACAACTGCTCCAGCGGGACAGACTACCATGTATAACTATATGAATTTAGCTTGAGAATGTGAGTGCTGGCATTGCAGAAGCTTAAAAGACTGTATAGTATAAGAAAAAAGCAAGAATGGAAAGGCTAACGCATGAAACCAAATTAATTGCTCCTCCTGTATATTCGAAATTGCACATATTTACAGGGGCGAAAGAGACAAAACATTCCTAGTTGATTGTTATTATTTTTTTTTTATACATAAACGACAAATCTACCTAACCGATCGTGTTTTCAAGTTTTATTTGCATATCTGCTGGCTTCAGATGATATCAACGAATGAAATCCTTTTTCAGTATCATGGTTTTTTATTGAAAAATCGAATACTTAGAATGCCAGACGCAAGATTAAGCCTAAAACGACAAAAGTGTTTCACATATATGGCACATTATACATACAACCCATTATTCATACAGACATCTAGTTTGAATTGAAGGCATTTGTATTCGTCTTTTTGGAATAGAAATTTCTCTTAAGAGATTTGTAGGCACATTGAACACACAAGAACAATTTGACGTCTATTCTAACGAGTCTTTTATATTAACCTCTGTTTTGTTAATTCTAAAATCCAATAAGGATGCTCGCATCTTTCTATGTACAATACATTTGTAAATAGTATCTATACTAGCTAATCTAAAAACATTTGTTTCGAAAAAAATTAGCAGTTCTATTAATTCAAGTCAGTGGCTGATGTACGTGTGTTATCGTTAATACATAAAAGGTTAATATTTGTAACACTTAAAAAAACTATATGTTATAATATAGGCTAAGTTTTACTGTAAAGAACATCATTCTGTGGTTGAAAATCTGTTCCATATAGGAGCGAACATATTAATATTATGTAACAGAGGTTGTAGAGAATGAAATAAACAATTCAAATGATAATTAGTCGCATTGTTTTGCCATTTACAAGGAGTTAGTAAAGGATAAGGTAAGCATGATTGTATTTATCCTGACCCCATAATTAATATATTTATGTTTTAGATCTAATATACTTTCGATGAAATGGAGGCGAACACTTTTTAGAGCTACTGATAAAAAGGAAAGTATGAATTGTTGTATATCTACTTAAATTAACGTATAAATTTGAGAACGTAAATTATATGTTAAAAATTCTGACTCCAAGTTCCAATCATAAAATGATGGGAGAAGTAGTCCCGTTCGCATAATTTGCAGTACAATGGTTTAGGTAAAACATAAATGGTGGTACCTTGTAGCTCTTAACCTGTCAAATGTCAATCGTACTACAAGATAGCTATAAAAAAAATACGTCTTTGATATGGTTGTTCATTAATGTTTTATTTTCAAAAGAGACGCATGTTTTGCTCTCAAGTTGGCGTTTGTGCACTTGTCGCATAAATGCAAGATTTCGCTTAACATAAGTTGCTCAGTTAAAAATAAGTAGCAAATGTATAATTATAAACTAACTAATTGCTTTAAAAATTCCAGGATGGAACTTCAATGGCGAGTTGTAAGATAAAGAACGTTCAGCAGTTCTGGAAACGCCTATACATATATGATATAGCAAAATAATGAAAATAACAATTATACGGTTTCCCTTGTCGATTAATACTAATTTTATACATAAATAAAAATAAATATAATTTTCGACGACAGGGAAATCAGTATTTATGAAACAGCCTTTTTAGATCGCCTATATAATTCAAAGCTTGTTTTATGGTGGGTTTAGGTATAAATCTCATTTAGGGATTACACTGAGTTAAGATTGGGTACAAGCACGTATAGATTCGTTAAAGTATTACTAGAGAGCATGCGCAATATATGGTAGTGTATTCTGTCTAACATGTGTGCTTAACATTGCTTTACGCTAGGTTAGGATCAACAAGCAACATGAAAAATCAATAGGAACATGATTTTGATCTTAGTTTTCTGTTTTTAAGTACCTATAATATTTGTAAACATATGCAACGTTCAATATTCATGAATGTAGCTGTTCATCGAAGACTGGTACAAAGCTAGCTGATACAAGCTCTTAGTTGGACTTTCTTTCACTTACAAAATTAAAAGGATATATTAGATTCCGATCGCTAATGTTAAATTTAATTTATTTCTTACACAGAATTAATATGATCTGTTAGAGGAGGATTTAAAAATACTAAGTACTCGTGTACTGTACACAATTCCTCGTCAGATAATACAGTCTGAACTTGTAACACCGCTAGCGCCATCTAATACTCACGGTCTCAATTACAGAATGGCTTTGACATCTTCACCATCTGTTGTTTCGTATATGATAAATTTATTCATCTGAAATCAGAATGTTCATCGCCGCCTATTTTATAAACACAATAGCCCAGATTGTCTGACTCATCAACGCAGATGAGAGAGATTATAGGTTCCTCTTGTGTGTAGACAGCTATAATTTTTGGAAATATATAAGAGGTTCCTTTGAGTGTCTCGTAATTTTGTAATTTAAATATATACTAATAACAATATACATATAACTACGAAATACTATGGAATTTCGAAACCTATTCTTAGGTAGAGCACGAATACTATAAGAAGTACATATACGTCATCATTTAATATGTCTTATCATTGGCGGCGTTATAAATCATGAAATGGATATTAAATTTAAACACAAATTACGTAACCTAGAAAAATTAATTACATAATTTCACTCTAGGTATCATACTTTTCCTTTTCAAAGTTTCAAAATTTTCTTCTTCAAAGCGGTACACAAACCTATTTAATAAAAAATATAATATAATAAACTACCACGTACTAAAATGACCATGAACGATACAATGCCTATGATTGCGGACTTCGCCCGAAAAAGAGCATTCGACTCGCCATTGCACATTTTCGTACATAGCGTACGATGGACTTTTTGTAATATTCGAATATAACTTCAAAAATCGACAAAACTTTCGCAGTCTCTTCCATGTCCTATTATAGCCCTTTAGATGTTGTAGTAATTTAAGTAGACTAGTGGAACTAATACTTAATTTACCTCGCTCGAATCCTAAAGCAAAGAGTAGTAACAGATACGAAATTCGAGAAACGAAGTAGACTAAGAGAAGACGAGTTTTCAAAAGCTCATTGCATTCCAAGATCAATAACGGGATATTTCTTACCTGGGAGAGGGAATTCAATTAATTGGCAACGTTACACCCAGATGCTAATTGGATTTTTTGTAAAAGCTACATGTATAATTGAAGCGCAATTAGTCCGTTAAAATTTCTTTAATAGAAAAACAAATTATAATCATAAAAAAATTATTTTTACGACATTCAAGCGTTATTAACACGTCGATTGCAACCAGATGCACCTCAAATGCCTTACGGTTACCCATTTTTTTATCTTGAAACGTTTAAATCTGTAAATAAATTAAAATTAATAATAATAATAGATCGCTTATTACAAGTGGTTGTATCTACCTAAGTATTGACAAATCACCAACGGATCTGTTTTGTACTTCGCCTGTAGATCCTTCTGGATCGCTTTCAATCGGTTTCTTACGTTAGCCATATGATCAGGGCTCATATGTAGTAGGTTGTTCTTTTTATTCCAGAAGTAGGGTATCTTTCCGCTTTCCAAGTATTTAATGTAGCTATCCAACATCTATTGTGTGCAACTTTCCTAATTACATGATCAGAATGTCTAGGTACTATACCTTAAAGAAAGTATCTGTCAGATTACTCTTCCAATAGGCAGCGCCACCATTTTTCTCATCCTCCCAGAGAAACACCGTTTTAATGTAGTAGCTGGCGATGCATTTGTGTTGTTGGACATCTCTAAGCCTCTAGAAATTGTTTTTTTTTTTTATCACATATAGAAAAATAGTATCCCGTATATTAGTAGTTAACCTTCAGTATTTTAAGCGTAGGCTTAAGAGGTCCTTTATTATTTAGAATCTCCCTTTCCTGTTCTTGAAATGATAGTCTCCAGTACCTTTCAGGCGGATTTTGATTCTTTGGGCTTTTTGGCACAATGAAGAAGGTACCCTATTGGAAAAAGATTACACGCACGTTAAGATATCGCAGTAACTTTATATTGATAATGCTGACCTTTTGAGGCACCGGATTAGACCTATAACCTCCTGTTGGCCATTTGTCGGCCGTAAATTCAAAGCATGGCACTAAATCCACGTCAATATCGAATTGCGGGGATTTCAGTTTTAATGTAACAGCTGGACCAGAAGTACATAGCGTAGCCTATAAACATTATTGAAGATTTCTGCCAATAGGTCCCTTTTAACTTACTGTAAAATGGTACGTTGCACTGCGGGCGTCCACAGTAGAAAAACCATATCTATTGAGAGCTTTTGTGACAATTCCTATCATCCATTCGCGAACCTTCTTTGTACTCAAATAATTTCTGTCGTCCAACATCTTTCGTTTGAAGACCTCGCTGATTAGGAAAGAAGTATGTAATAAGTTAAAAAATACAAATTCTCAATAGGGATGTATATTAGTTAAAACAAATTTTATTTGTTGTCATGGTTGTTTGGGAATATAGAAATGCTCTCTCAAATTGTTAAAGATTACAATTGTAATGATTGTGATTGAATTTACATTAGTATATTGAGAAAGTGGTTGATTTCTAATTAAAAAACTCGAGGCTTGAGCAGTAATACAATCGATTGAACTTATTTCATAAAAGCAACTAAGATCTTCCTTTCTCTGAGATTTTGGCCGTTATTTGTTGTTGTTTTTTTTTTTTTTTTTTTTTTTTTAAATAAAGCAGATACCAAATGTTTGTAATCGTTATTTCCTGCATTAAGCTATTAATTATACCTAAGTACTCGGATTATAAAAAAAAAAAATTTATCATAAAACCATAACACATGCTGTGCAGAGTGTGTGTGCATTCCATACAAAAATACGTAAAAAACTACATATTTAGATATATTTATATTTTTTTTATATTGTACATCACGTAAAAGCCTTGTTCATGGTATTACTTACTCGGCCAATTCAGCAGGCGCGTCAAATCTTAGAGAAAGATATCCAGGTTCGTTTGTATGTGTTAAAATCGGTTTTCCAAGTTTCGGAACCTTCAACAGGATGTCTAGGTCAAATTCTTCCGGTTTTCCAACTCTAAGGCCGTCGAAATAGCTGCCACCGTAGAAAATTCTATTGTAGCGAGCCGCAAAGAAAGCGTCCTTTTTCATTTCGTTTATTAAGTCGTTTAATACCTTCAACACATTAACGTGTTTAAGTGTTTAGGACGTTTGATGTATTTAGAAATTATGAATAAATAAAATATGCGAAAATGATCGCAATGCTCACTAAATGAAGACAGTATTCATGTGTTCCTTTGATAAGAAGACGATTAATCAATTAAGAATTTTCTCGTTTCACTTTTCGCCTGGTAGTTACTAGTTATCTGTCTGAATTAAGAAAACGCTATAGTTTTGTATAAAATCGACCTTACGTTGGTCGATCGAACAAAAATCCAGCAAGGTTAATAAGGTATGTATCAAACGCGAAAAGTGAAATATTTAAATGAATTTAATTATTTACAATAGTGTATAATAAACATGTAGCATTATATATATCAATTTATCATCTGATATGTTACGTTTAAATGTCCGATAATACGTATCGCGCCGTCATATTATTATCCGCTGAACCACTTTTAGATATCCACGCCAATGGAAAAAAATACAACTAGACATGTACAGCATCGATAGATTTTCTCCGTAAACGAGACTGCAGACCGAACGGGCTTGATGGGACCAGCAAGGCTGTTCGGGCTCACGTTAATCTCCAAGTGCTCGCCTCTAATTAGATGAGCCATTTTCTACTTTTGACGGAGTGCCAAAACACCTTGGAATTTATGTTCGTTAAAATTAACTTTTTTCGTAAGTTATAAACATTTTTGACGAACCCTTAATTATCTACAAAGATTAGATAGCAATGGTAGAAAACCAATCAGTAACGGTGAAGCCGAAACACATTTGCTCTTGGTTTTCTTAATAAACCTCAAGAACTAATATTAGAAAGATGCTTTGTACGGAATAGCAATCCACCGAAATGTTAATTTGTAGCTGTCTCCAGGACCATTTAGAATTATTTTTTCGTATATACGACCTCGCCGTGGATGGAGCAATAATTCGAGTATATTGGACAATGAGGAGACTACTACTTCGAAATAGCTTTTCCCCGAGTATTAACTTAAATCGTACAGTGGGACATGTGTCAGAAATGATGCCAATTATTAATTTTGAAAGTAGATAATGATACTAGCGAAGTAGACGATTCTACGACCACTGTTGGATTCATACATATCTTGAGAGATTAGGATGGAAAGCTACTATAAAGAGTTTGCAATGTACTTACCCTATTAAGTATCTCGTTATTTCTCCTAACCTCGTGCTCCGGAAGCGAAATGTATCTGCTATGTATTGTTTGCAGTACATTTTCGAAGTTGTTTAAGTTAGCTGCCATCTTTGGAGCGGAGATCCACCAGTCAATTCATCAGAATAGCATTGAAATACAATGCCATTCGGTCGGTATGCGTTGCTTATATACATAGATATACGCCCGATTATATTGTTTTATCTTATCGATATGTCCATTAACAAGTATTATAAACGCTACTAATAATTTAACTGGGATGAAAAGAAATTTTAATTTAATTTTTTTTATAGCGACACGGAAATCCATATAATTAGAAATCACTTCTATCGCAGATCCGCTTGCCAGTTAATTTCATTTAATAATCAATAACATGATTCGTGCGTGGAACGGAATAGTTCTTTTCTTCGCTCAAACATTTGCTTCAAGTGTAGTTGTACAGGATCCGTTTCATGTTCCACGTTTATTTTTTTGAATAACCTTTAAATGAAAGAAATATGTATAATTCCTATTTTATTTATTAATTCGCATGTTTACCTTTCTACTTCCTTTTTGTTCCTGTTGTTGCTATGCAAATAATTAAAATTGGAGCTTTTAAACAGCCTATTCCCAATGACGCTGCTATGCCTGTACACTTGAACGGAAAAAAAAGAATTACATTTGAAATAATAAATTATGAACTGGATTTTTAAAAGTTAACACAGAAGAATAAACAACTTCTTTGACAGATTTCTCGATTAAAACATCAATATCTAAAACTGATTATTGGTCTTACTCTTCAATCAAAACTTCACAAGTAGAGGTGACCAAGGTAGGTGAAATAATTACTTTTTTGCAGCGACTACGCTGACTCGTGTCTATTCGTCTCGTAAAAAAGGCAACTGGTTTCTCCGCAAGTCGGCAAAACACGAATCGCATCACGATCGAATCACTAGTCGCAATAGAAAAAGCAATAATTACACCTGCCCTTTCTCCTCTCTAGCTCATGACTAGAGAGGACAAAAGGGAGTGAAAACATACCTGTTTAGCAGCGACTAGACAGACTCGTGTCTATTCGCTTCATATGAAAGGGTTCGTATTGCCTACCGGTTTCCCCGAGATGGCGACAAAACACGAGTCCGTCTAGTCGCTGCAAAAAAGATATGATTTTACTCGCTTTTATCCTCTCTACTCATGACTGTTAGTCACCATGTCCGATTAGCCACCGCGACTGGCTAGAAAAAACGTCACATTGCACGAGAAAGGATATTCTGTGAGTGTGATTGCGGGAAAGCTGCAAATTTAGTTAGTGACAAAATCAACTGTGCGCTACACTATCCGCCGATATCGAGCCACCAGGGCATTACAAGATCGTGTAATCGCCCAAGTCGATCCAGAATGACGAGATGTGCCGAAAATTTATGCTGTACAGTGCTAAGCAGATGGAATGTCCCTATCTTACGGTAAACCCTCTTCAATCATTCTCCGCACAGCATCGATATTTTTTTTGTAAGAACAACCGATTTTAGTCGACCTTCAAGAAATTCGTCACCGGCGGAATTCTGCTACTTAGTTGTAGAGAGCCTTCTGATAGTGCTTCATCACCGAAAGTTGAACGAAGTGATTCGAAGCATTGTTGTTACGTTAGATCTTTACTAAAATCGTTCGGCTGATATTCGTGCTGCAACTACTTACATAATAACAAATGTCACCTGTTAAGACGTTGTGCATGGATTCTGAAGATTACTTGTCAATCTGTTCGAGCACTTCCATATTGAACCAATCGAATTGAACACGCTGCAGTTTTCGAAATGGAAATTTCTACTTCACGGTCGCATATTGATCCTCTTCATTTACGTTGCGCACATCTATGTCTTTCAGTGCGACAACCGATTTTGGTCGAGTTCCGTGAAACTTATCACTGGCGGAAGCGCAGTCACGACCAAATCCTACAAACAGTAATATTTTTAATAAGGTACGCACTCTTTCATAGTGTATTTTGTTGGAATCTCTTTTGTTCTTCTAAGAAATTGTTTATACAAAATTTCTTGAATAGATGCTACATCTCGATACTGTAAAGCTATATAGAAAATTCTTATGATTGAAATGATATTCTAGTATATTCTTATGAAGCTATATTCTTATGAAGTTTACAGAAAAGTTTGCCGACTTGATATCAATATGTATTTTCATATCTATACGATTAAAAACAATTTTGTTTTAAAATAACTTTAACGTAATATTTAAATAATGTTTTCTATGTACACAGAAAAACTGATAATAATCCACATCAGATTGAATGCTATTAATGATAGGTATGTACGAGTAATGTAATCGTTACAGATATCTATCGGGTAAAAAACCCAATTTTATGAACGTTAAATGCGTCTGATAACTGATAACTGATAACCGTCCTTAATGTAATCGACACCTGAGACGATCTTTCTAGAATCGCAAACAACGTTGCAAAACAATTAATTTCCCAGAAGCCGTAGATGTGAATATTTTCTCGAGATTAACTAGCTGTTTTCAAGCAATACTTACAGCTAATGGTGCTAAGGCACGTTTTATACGAAAAACGCTTTTGTAAATAATTGTGCATTTAGTATTATCAATTAAAAATAAGAATACTGTATCTTTTCTAAAAAAATTCCAGAACAGTCAAATACTTTGCTTACATTAGTGTAGTAGTATTCCAATTTTGTAACGATATTTTTTGTTTGAAGATAATTTTTTTTTAGTACTCAGGTATTTTAAGTACTAGCTTGAGTGTCTTTCCCGCCAAAACTTTCTTTTGACGTATACCGGTGATGTAAATACATATCCACAGTGATAGCAAGGACTGTGGCGTAGAATGGTAAACAACACATAAGTATCGGTAACCTCCGCACCGAGGACGCCCTTTCGAAGACACGAATAGTCCAGGTGACCGAAATTATGTATTGCTTTATACGTACCTATATACATAAGATGCATATATGCGTAGGATGAAAAATACCGCTTTTCAAAGAAATTCGTCGATCAAGAGAGAAGTGCTGTTATTTATTGTTTTAGATAAGCTTATAAAAGAAAGTTGTTTACAATCCAAAATTAAAGTTTTTCATGAACATAATAATCATGCTCTTCAAAATGATTGTTATACATAGCTTCACATATCTCCGTTCCATTAATAAATGCACTGTAGATAGTACAAACCGTCATTGGTACATTCCGTATTCTATATTCGTGCTTTCAATATCTCACGATCATGCGATAGGTCATCCGCATAAGCTTTTCGCTTTAAAACACCTCACAAGAAAAGCGCCTCGGTGTTAGATCGGGAGATCTGGCAGGAAAATAAATTGGACCAGATCCTGCCATTTATCTTTCTCCGAAATGATTTAACTGATGCTGCACCAGAAGTGCGGCACCTGTTTTTCTGCCAAAAGGATGTAGCATTGCATTTTTGGCTTCAAAGTATCCAGAAATAGAAATTTCTGCAAAAGACGCAGAATTAACGATCATGTTGGACCATCTAGTGAAAAAATTTGAAACTTAAATTCTAATATGATAGACAACACGGCAAAATTCCGGTCGATAAAACAGAAATATTACTGGCCTTTCATGTCAATAAAGTTGTAAAAATTAAACTTAACACATTTAATACAAAATAAACAAACAAAAATAAATGTCTACCGAACGTAACATTAAAACTATTGCATATTTCGAAAATTAATTGTCCGAATTTTTCTTTATGTTCGATATCAATATCGACGAGCATTCACTTGTTTACTCGAAAGTACCGGGCAAAAACACCTGAACAGTGGATGAAATAAATAAATGATCTTCCACGATGAGCATAAGAAAGTGTCGCACGTGTTACGCTGATATAGATAATAACGATCTATTCTTGAAATTGAACGTGGTGCAGAAGAATTCATCGATAAGTTTAGCCGATAAATTAAAGAAGTGCGTTCCTACCATGGTACGTGTTCTATTTGTAAAATTCCACAATCTGCGTTTAACGCGTTTTAAAACGTTTTAGGATATAGGACGAGCGGACAACTTGGTTATTTGTATGCAATGTTCGATGCACCTTGAGACTGCTTATAGTTTCTATATGACATGCCTTGAAACAGAGGAGATGTTGAGGAGGTACAATACTCGAAGTGTCTTTGCAAAGAAATATGCTGAAGAGGAACACAAGAATGAGGAAAAGAAAAACCAAATGATCTGTCAAAGTTGCAATGTGCAATTTAGTTCTAAGAATATGTTAGATTTGCACATAAATGTTATGCACACCAAAGAAGAGAAACCTGACGAGAATATAGAAAGAAGTGATATCCAAGCAGAAGATGACGATATGCCAGAGCTTGAAATGGTTTACGCAACTAAAAATTGTCAGGATGAGAGTAGCAATAGTGAGCAAACTACGATCACTCGGAAACGAAAAAGAGGTAAACCTCCCGTGCTGGAGAACCAGAAACATTATTTATCAAATTATAAACAAGCACATGTTGAAAATGAAACTGGTATTAATCTATCCAATACAGAAACCGAGGATGAAGCTTTTAACGATAAGATAACATTGACAGAAAATAAAATAGTTAATCTGAAATCAAATCAAAACTGTTCAGTTGCAGAAGAAGGCGATTCAGATATTAAAATACATCGTTGCAGATTTTGTACAAAAAAATTCCTGAAAATTGGGGGGTTAACCAGGCACGTCACCTTAGCACATCCGGAAAGGGCCAAAACCTGCATTGTATGTAAGCGCATGTACACAAATAAAAAGTTACATAAACAACAGTATGGTTGCCAAGTGCAAAATGTAGAAGAACAAAACGTTGGACCTTGGTCAGTTGCATGGAAAATGTCACTTGATAAAGTGAGAATTTATTATAGACCAATAGTAGGCAAATCAACTCACATGTGCTTAATTTGCAATCGAAAATGTCATAGCTTTATCGAACTTGAGAAACACTTAAACCTCAAACATCCGAATACCAAATGTGGCCTATGTTCTAAATCTTTTCCCCCAATAGAATACTGCACTCACGTGGCACTTGGTTGCAGTGAATTAGTAGCAAAACAATGTTTCAATTACACATCAGATGGCAATTGCATTTGTCCAATGTGCAACGCTGTTCTTTCAAATCGAAAAATGCTACGGGCGCATATGGTGCAACACCTGTACGATCCTCTACAATGTAAAACCTGCGGATTTAAGTACACTAGAATTACATCATACTGCCAACATATAGTGAAAGGTTGTACAAGAAGATCTATCTCAACTGTGACAAAATCTGACCTAGACAAAAGCATGGAAACAAATCCTGAAGCAGTTACTTCAACGCAAGAAGATCCAATTGATGATGAAAATCCAAAATCGCCTACCTCAAATTTGATATCAAATAATAAGAGTGTTAAAATTGAACCGACAGAATTACTTGATCAGAATAGATACCTATCGAGTGCAGAATTAGACTGTGAAAATGAAAATCGGGAAGATAACTTGGAGTTTATCGATGTTAGCAGTGTTACCAATGAAATTCAGGAAGATACGCCAGACTTGGTTTACATTGTATCCAACGAGGATAAAATGAACGAGTAACATATGCGATTAAATTTTAACATGGTGAATAGTGCATTTCAAGAATACATGATTGGAGACTCCTTTATGCTGAGAAGTGTTTTAAGTGTTCCCATAATAATTCCCAATATAAACCCACAGTAACTTAAATAAAAGAAAAATCGAAGGTATGATGAGGCAAATAAATTTAAACTAAATATAAAATTATGTTGGAATGCATAAGTATTTATTTCCTTGTTGGGAATAAGAAAAGGCAACGGAAAATTCCTTAAAATAGTAAATAAGATTGCAAGGCAGTATAAGATAATAAAACAAGTTCGAATTGTCTTCGTTCGTGTTGTCTTCTGTCGTTCGAAACGGAAAGTTGCTATAGCACTGACTGAAAATCGTGCATAACAAATGTGATATTTTCCAGGTAAAATATCCCATAAAGTGAAGAAATTTAGGAATTTGTGTTTAGGGCTGTTCTTCAAAATCCAAACCGTTTTTTTCTATTTTTATAATGTATTGAACTTTCTCCGATCCATAACGCCCTAATCTCTACCGGAAACTATTTTTAATCAGCAAAAAATTACGTGCCCGTTAGAAGACCAGTCTATATTTGGGATTCTTCTTACTAATAAGTTTCTAAATAGCGACGTCAAATGTTAAACGAAGCCATCTTCTATCCAAACCCAAGCGGCCGTATTAATTTTTTCCTTGTATGTTTCGTTTTAAAAAAGATCGTACAAACGTTTAGGCCAATTGGCCGTTTTAAATTTCCGTCTTTCGTAAGAATTTTCATTTATCACATTGTGTGCGATTCCTTTATATATGTATATATTTATGATTTATATACTTTTAATTTTTTTTTTTGTTTATTTTTTATTTTATTTTATTTTTTGTTTAATTTGTTATTTTTTTTACGGAATTTCTTTAACTGTATGAATGACTTCTTATTTTATGTTACCTATCGAGAACTTGTTCTTTTCTTAACAAATATTTTTTTCTGTAATTATTAACCAGTAATTACAATTTCTTTTGGGTAACAGCTGAAAGGTATTTTCATTTTGTATATTGCATTCTATGTACTTTTCGAAATATTGTGAAGCTACATATAGTACGTATAAATTGTAAAAGGCAAAATATATATAGTGTATATGTACGTCGATTAACAATATACAAATAAACATCACAATACAGCTACGCTCTTGTTCCTTTCAGCCAAAAGAGGAAACAAAAGATCCTAATCATACTTGATACTTTAAACGTCCTGAAATATTTAGATATTTCGCATAGATCACTTCAAAACGAGCACCCCCTTTCCACTTGCAAAAAACAGGTAAAACAAAAAAAGAAAAAAAAAAAACAAAGCAATAGAAGGTGTTCTACGTTACGATTGATACGTGACATCTTTTATTTGAAAAATAGCGGTATATGTTAGCGAAAGAGTACTTAAGGATACCATAAACAATTGATTTGCTAATTAATAGATAGAAATTAACACCAAATGTGAAAATAAAACATTGAAGAACATAAAACGAAGAGCTGAAATTGACAGATGATACAAATATTACTAATCAGTTGATTAATAATCTCCCTAGAAGAAATCTCGCCGAAAGACGTGGCGTTTATACAAATTGTAAACTGGCAAAGCAGGGCGATGCTCCATAAAGACCCAATAGATAATAATGGCCCCTCCCTACCCCGTTCTGGTTACGCTAATGCTACTGCTTATATTGTTTGGAGGCATTTTATTTTGTAAACTCGTATATGATAGGTAGTTTCTTTTTTCTTTTTCTTTTTTTTTTTTAGAAACAGTTCCTGACAGGATGTGTATGCTTAATAGCGATCCTGTATACTTCAATATATTTTTTTGTCCAGAGCTGTAGTCTCTGAATAATTCTTAAGTAAAAAGCCTTTTTTTTGCTTCCACCCAGACACTAGGCGAACACGCTATATTTAACTCAAATCAATTTGTTGGGTACTTACCTTTCTTGTTGGTATGGCGATTTCTTTGTCCGGTGACTTATTTATGTTCGAATTGAGACTACGTATTTGCCATAGGTTTGTTATAAAAAGTAGGAAAAGAATAAAGTCGTTAACTGTGGTCAAATCGGGTAAAAGTTTGTAACAACGGAGTAATTATTAATTCATTTCATTTTCAGAAAATTCGCAAAAATCTTCGAAAATTCATAAAAATTTTCGATTGTCAATTACATTATGTAATTAAATATTATGTTACTTGTAGTACTTAGATAAGCTGTTTTTATAAAAAAATTAATAAATAAATAGATAAACATGGAACAAATATGTTTTGACTTCTCTTATATTCATTGGCACGCGGCCTAATATATTTAAATGTGACGTGTACCTATATTGAATCATACGCACTATTAATATTTCTTATTATTAGTTTGGATATATTAATTCAGTTTTACCTTCTAAATTTCCTATGAATTTAAAATAAATTTTACGTATAAAGAATATAATAATAATATTAGGAAGCCACACTGGTTTTACAACAAACGCAACTTCACACAACTGAACAAATATCTGTTATATATCTTTTCTGACTTAGTAATTATAAACTGCCTTAAATCATCAACGATGCTGCGTTGTAAATATTCAGTAGATTAAATGGTGATTTTGGAAACTGCTGAATTATTGAAAAACGTCCTAAATCTCAATATGAAATTTTCTAAATAAATATTTATTTTTTTGAGTGTAATAACAGGTTACGATAGCTAAGCCTAAACTACGCTATCTTATAGTAGCAGCATTCGGCGCCAGATTGTTTGGTGGACAATAAAAAACGAAGGTGAAATAATTTCAAATCTTTAGACGGACCTTCTCTGCTCCCCTCAAGATGAAATTATGCAAACACTACATAATTTGAAATGTATAATTTAATTTATGCATAATATAGCGATTTTGCCATATCGGGAATTAGGCACCTGCGTATTATCTAATCTGTAGCTACAGTTAGCAGTTCCATGATATTGACAGTTACCCTACTAAACATCAAGATGCAATAAATGTTATTTTGCATTAAAGGCTGATAAAACAAAATGGGACTTATATTCGGTAAGAAACAGAAAATTTCTAGGATAACAGACCAGGATAAAGCAGTACTAGTGAGTATCATCATATAATTTCCATCGGTTGTAGGTTATGTCCAAGCGGATTGTCATAATTTTCTCTTTAATTTTCTAGCAATTGAAACAACAAAGGGATAGATTGAAACAATACCAAAAACGTATCGAAATATGTCTAGAAAAGGATAGGAAATTAGCGAAAACATTATTAAACAATGGCCAAAGAGAGTGCGTATTGGATTTTAAGATTTTTATTCGACATCTCCTGATGTGATGAATCTATTGTTGTAGGAGAGCAAAGTTATTACTACGAAAGAAGCGGTACCAAGAGCAGCTATTACAAAGGACCGATGGCCAGCTCGAAAACCTCCAAAAGATGACGCACGATATTGAATTTGCACAAATTGAAATACAAGTCGTTGAAGGTTTGAAAAAGGGCAATGAAGCACTTAAAAAGCTCAATGATGCGCTTAATATAGAAGATGTTGAAAGGATCTTGGAGGAAACTAGAGAAGGTGTTGAGAAACAGCAAGAAATCGATGCATTGCTAAGTGGGGTCTTGACAGCAGATGACGAGGATGCTGTATTGTTAGAACTAGATAATTTAGTAGCTGAATCGCTGCCTGAAGTTCCTAATGATGAGACAATAGAAGTTAACGAACCTCAATTGCCAGATGTTCCATCTGAACCTATTAAAGGTACGACTATACTATTTAGCCCTTTTATTGAGGTGATATTTCAGTTTTCTCACAGAATACATAGTAGTGCATATTAATATGTTAATCTTTAGAATATTCTTTAATCCTTTTTGTTTATTCTAGAAAAGAGACCTAAACGAGAACAGAAACAAGTTGCTTTGGAAGCTTAACCCATTTTATTAAATTAACTTTGTCTGTGTGAATGTATTAATTCAAATAATTGTGCAATTCATGCCTAATCTTCTTGTAAATAAACATTTATATCTAGGTATTTATTTCTTTTAACATCTTTGTAACCATATATCCTCAATTCCACAACTTCAATTTTTGACATTTGACACCAGGAGAATTGAAATTTCCACTTTTTTTCATTGATTTATTAAATTCGCAAAGAGTAGTAGATTTAAGTTAATTTAAAGTGCAGAAAAAAGTATAAAAACACAATTGAGATCGAATTAAATTTAAAGATTTTTAATCGTCTAATCCCAATTCAGCTTCTTCCTCAGGAGTTAGCTCATATGATTGTGTGGGTTTAAAATCGCCTACGCTTATTGACAAGCAGTCGATATCCAAATCATCATCTACACCATTGTATAAGCCATCTCTAATTTTACGTGAGCTGTATCTTTGCTTCTCTTGTTCATCAGGTGGTACAGTTAAATCACCTTCATATTCAATGACCCCATTCTGAGCCAACCTCCATTCCAAAATTTCCGTTGTAAAATCATCCCGATTGCCTAAAGTTGTAAAACCAACAATTTTATCAACCATTATACTATTGTGAATACAAATAAGGGTTGGAATTACTTTAATTTTTAATTTCTGAGCTAAAAACGGGCATTTTTCAGCATTCAACGACACAAATAAAGTTTCTACATGTTTCGGAGCCAATTTCTTCAAATGCATGTCAACTATGCGGCTTCTCTCGTTGGTATTTGTGAAAAAATGTATAATAACGTTTTCTGATTTCTTCATGACTTCAAAAAATTCTTTTTCTTCTGGAAGTTCCTCGTATTTTCCATGTCCATTTCGCAACCATTCTTGTCTTTTAAGATCCTTTTCTTTAAGTTCTTTCATTCGTTGCTTCCTAATGTTTTCTATGTCGTTCGCATCTAAATTGTCTAGTTGCTCTATCGCACTGTCCACTTGCTTCTCAATAGCTTTTGTAACATGTAATACTTGTTCTTTGATATCCATTGTCTTTTAAGGAAATAGACGAATGAGTTTATTTTGGTTTCGTTATCGGAATACTTACTTTACGAATGAAGGAGTCGCGAACTTAGCCCAAAAATTTAAACAACTTCACCAGGTGTATGAGTATAATTAAACTGCAAACATGTTGCAAATGTAAACCCACACAGACAATTCAATGCTATTCCACAAATATGACAGCCAGTACCAGCAATCTAAGAAATTATTTTATTGAAGAAGAAATCTTACCAAATGAATTTAATTTCAAAAAAAAAATTGTAAGTTTTTACGATAGTAATAATTTCTAGGATTCATGTTAGTGGCTCTCGATTTTCTAAAAGAACAATTTGGAGCAACTCACAAACATGTCACATAGTACAGGTAGAGTTCTGTATAGACGGCTAAATAGAACATTAAATAAGCGTTTCGGAACAACTTTGGAGACATACGCTCACAGTGAACTGTGATATGCACGGGTGTTGCAACGAGGTAGTTCTTTTACTGCTGTTTTAGATAAATCAAGTGACTACTATTGTTTGTGGAAACGAGCAACTAGGGCCAATAATTAAAGTGATTCTTTAAAAAATGGCAATTAAACCTGGCGATTTCGTTATGCCAGGTGATGTATTGGATGATTTAGGCAGTATTAAGGGTATTACATTAATCGGTCCTGGTCTACGACAAAGCAGTGAGCCCAATTCGCTAATTATAACCAGAGCTGGACTGTTTTGCCACAAGCCCTCAAATATGTATTGGATAGAAACACTGCATAAAAGATATATCCCAAAAAAAGGAGATCTGGTAGTGGGAATCATTGTCAAGAAAGCTGGTGATAGTTTGAAAGTAGATATTGGAGCTGCGGAGCTTGCTTCATTATCTTTACTGGCTTTTGAGGGTGCGACTAAGAAGCAGAAGCCTGATTTACTGATTGGAGATGCTGTTTATGCTAAATTATTAAGTGCACACAGAGAAATGGAACCAGAATTAGTGTGTATTGATAAATATTACAAAGCAGGAAATTTAGGTCCCTTATCTTCGGATGGTTTTATTATAACCGTGTCACCACCATTGGTTTATAGGCTCTTGAATATAGAACATCCATTATTAAGAACTTTAGGAAAGAAGTTTCCTTTTGAAATAGCTATCGGAATGAATGGGAAGATCTGGTTTAATACAAAAAACACAAAAGACACCTTAACGTTAATGAATTGCTTGTTAGCTGCAGAACATCAAAGCGATAAAGACATCTATGAATTATGTAGACAGTACTAGTGATTAGATTAAAATTTAACAATTGGAATGGTTGTTTTTGTTAGCATTATGGTGAAATTAGACTGGACTGGAATTTTGCCTATTTTTGCTTAAAGCTCCAACCGATTGAACATGAAAAGTAGTGCTGTGGTTCAAATTTATTGGAACTGATTTGATCAAACACAGCAGAAAGTACAATTAAACAGGTCTTTGAATAATTCATGAATAATTTCATTTTAATAGCATAACAAATAGCATTATCTTCAATACGACTTCATTTCAGGTTTAACTTGCATATTCTTTTGTGTACTGTTAAATTGTAGATTATTGTAATGTAAAGTTATATGGATCATGGAGCACATAAAATTGTCAGACATACATTGCAGAGTGAGTCGGCATTTTTAAAATAATAAATTAATTTTAATGTGTGTATTAATTATTCCTGTTGGAATTTCACATAAAATCATATTATTTTGGCAGTTTTTGAAGGTCCTTTATCAGTGGAATTGTGTTTCAAATTATAATTTTGAAGAAAATGATATACATGGGTTGATGGAATCATTTGAATATTAAGTAAAAAATGTAAAGTTTTACAACAGTATATTGAATATTATTGGCGGCGCGAGATAATGTAACCAAGGAACTGCACTATATTTTGAAGAAACGAAAGTGTAACTATTACCCCTCTCTGTCCCCTTGTAGTTACGTCCTTGCTCCTATCACCTCAAAAATAAATTCACCAAAATTGAATTATCCAGCCGTAATACTTCAAATAAAATCGTTTTGTAACTTTGTTAGTTTTTTTTCTTCAATTCCTAATTTTAGAACAAACATTAATTCTAATACTTTAGT
The DNA here is from genome assembly GCA_020654165.1 of Oryctes rhinoceros. NCBI lineage: Eukaryota > Metazoa > Arthropoda > Insecta > Coleoptera > Scarabaeidae > Oryctes > Oryctes rhinoceros. The sequence goes on along the minus strand of JAIOKQ010000548.1, from coordinate 130,464 downwards.
CAAAAAAAAGTTAATAGTTACGAATTTCTTGTTTAGTTATCACCCACCTGAACGGTGCAAATTTTGAATATTTGCATCTTACGGTTCTTATTAAATGTGGTTTTTGGAAGTCTTGTTTTAGCACAAGTTAACGGGCTTACTGTTTATTTCTTTATGTATTTTTTGCTACTCCTAGATAAATTGCAGAATATTTGGTATCGAGGAGAAAACTTTCTACTAAATAGAGGGCCTACTAACACAAATGATATTCGTAGATGGCGAATAACGCGATACGAGCAAAGTTCAGTAATTTTCAATGAACTTCAAACATTTCTAAGCTGGATGATTTCGCATTTGCGAACAGAGTCTACAAGTAAATATCAGTTTGTCAGCAGCTGTCGTCGTAGAAGGTTCTGTGTCATTTCTTCTCGTCCTATTCCGAAATTCCCTCCTCTCCATCGTCTTTTAGCGCTTATAGTACCTCCGAAATGAATAATTTGAATGGCAAACAAAACGGAATTATAAACGGTAGGTTTATTAATTTTGGGAATGGAATATTTAAACGTGACATAACCTCGAACTCCTTGTGAAATCTTGCGAACACTTGTAGCGAAAATAAATTTAATTTTGCGATTTTTGTAGGTGGCGAATGGGACGAGATAGAGATCCCTGTTCCATGGGGTCATATAAGTGGTAAGTATTTAGATTGTTTTTTCTAACCAATTACCTTTGACAAATACAATTTTTTTAAGCTTTCCTATATATATGTGTGTATGTATATCGCGCCATTATCACGTTTTAAAATATCTGTTGATAAGATTTTTGATGACTACATATCAGCAGATAGGAAAAAACTGCATAACTTTATTGAACTCCAATTATCTTTAGTTATCACTTAATATCTACTCGCACAAAATTGTTTAGAGTCGTGACTCCTACTCTAGGCAGTATAAGAATATGGAAGCTCAAGGTTCGTAATTGGATAAACAAAGAAATTACCAATTATTTACACTTTTTTATGTACCCTGACGTTACCTTTAATAATGCAAATCTAGCAAAAAGCGGGCTAGTAGTCGATCAAGGTTTTTCCAATAAATTGAATGTTTCGTAAAATAAGGAATAAATTTTGAGGCAAATGCTGTGACAGACGGATTTTGTGGTTTTGGAGGCGATTTACAGCTTGATTCCAGTTTACAATTGATTCTTTTTGATCTTTAACGTCAACCCCATTTTTTTTTTTTCTCCACAATTTATTTTATTTATCGTTTGCTCGCAGATAGCTGGAACAGTATTTTTAGTTTTGAGACATTATATGCCCCGAAACAAGAAAGTAAAATCGGAAATTTCAGGAATTTCTAGCACAGATAATGAGACACAATTTTACACCTGGAAATCTTAGCCTGAGTCGTATCAATCAAAGCTACGACTGTGTTGTTGAAGCAATTCTTATAAACACACGGGTAATTTACAGCGACTGTTATTTATTGGTTAGTCTTATCTGAAATGCACACACTGCTCTTTTTTTTTTTCGTTATATACTACGGCGTTTTCCTTCTAAAAAGGAAGGTGAACTCGACTTTTAAATACGCCAATCCGGTCATATTTAAAGTTGGCGTTTTAATAGCCACAACGTTGATTTGAATAATAAAGTAACTGTTTTCTTTTTTTCGGCAGCTAAATGGTGGGGCTCCAAAGATCGGCAGCCTGTAATAGCTTTGCACGGATGGCAAGACAATGCGGGCAGTTTTGACAACTTAGCTCCGCTCCTCGTCAAGGACGACTTATCGCTTTTATGTATCGACCTACCTGGTCATGGGAGATCTTCCCATTACCCTAGAGGGTCCTATTATTACATTTTTTGGGATGGCATTCATATCCTACGGAGGATAATTAAACATTTCAAGTTTGAAGATGTTGTTTTGTTGGGACATTCGCTAGGCGGTGCTATTTCCTTCCTGTACGCAGCTACATATCCTAAAGAAGTTAAAAAATACGTAAGCATCGATATACCAGGTCCGACTGTAAAAGGAGAGAAAAATCATTCGATGTTGGGAGGCACCATTGATAAGTATTTAGAGTATGATGCAATTGCAGAGGAGAAAACTCCTTCTTATACCTACGACGAGGCTTTCGAGTTGGTCAAGAAAGCTTACGCTAATTCTGCTAACGAGGAATCGTGTAAAATTCTCTTAAGGAGGGGATTAATTAAGAATAAATATGGCGGCTACTATTTCGCTAGGGACTTAAGATTAAAAGTCTGTTTAATGGGATTCTTCACTTTGGAACAGATCCTAGATTTTGCCAAATGCGTCAATTGCGAGGTTATGAACATTAGGGGCGATCCAGGTATGAAATACAACAAAGACAACTATGACGCGATAATGAATGAGATTCAGAAGAACGCCAAAAAGTTAGAAAAGCATATCGTACCCGGACCTCACCATTTGCACATGGACAGTGCTGAGAGTATAGCGGGGATAATCTGTGATTTTATACATTCGTAATTATCGTTTTTAGGACCAGGGACAGTATTTATTTATTTATTTAGACGTAATTTTTCAGTTCGTAGATGTTTAACATGGATTTAGCTTGTATATAATTTTTTTATTCAAAAAGATTACCAACGTATGAAATAAGATCGGATATTTTTACTATCAAACCCTAAGTTTTTGCGTTAACATGTGAAAGCGCTTGTTCCTTATATTGTAAGGAGATAGAAAGAATTATCTTTATATATTTTCATGCAAGGTCGCATATTTATGTAACTGTTTCGATTTGGGCGTCATATTCAAAGTGACCTTGGCGTTTGTGATACACTGCTTCAAAAAAAAATCCTTTGTATTACTAGGGGACAGTAAATGAATATTCGGAATTATATGGCGTTTTATTAAACCTTGACCATTATCGTTTATTGCTACCTCACTATCTAGAAATTTCAAGATATTCAGTCGGCAATTTTCAATTTTCATTTAAAATTCATTCCTTATACTTGTTGTGTTATCTTAGAATTATAGGAATTTGATTGGAAAAACTTATGAATTCAACATGTTGAATGTTACCCACTTATTGTTTAATTCGAGAAGAAATCGTTCTTTTTCTAAATTTTATTAGGCCCAGCTGACTTTATTAGTTTAAACAAACACCGGCAGATGACACCGCCATGTAGTTATCTGCAATGCCGGCGCTTCTTTATATCGCTGAGAGATGTCACCCCATTGCAGTTCCGAAGGGGAATAAATAGCTTTTGATCTCAAAGTGCTTTTTACAATCTCCAATTCCTAAAGTGAGTATTTACACGTTACAATAAAACAATGATAAGGACAATCAGACGATTACCTTTAGAACTTGCTTATTCCGTTCGCGGGCGTTTTGAAAGTACTCTAAGCGATTTTGACGTTTGATCTCATTAGAATCGATCCCTTGGCTTTGTTCGTGCTCTGTACTTGAAAAATATTATATAATATTAGAAATGTAGAATTATTCTTAATAAAAAGAAAAAGGCAAAATAAAAAGGAATACCTGATTTTTAATTGATTATCGATGTTAGACTCTTGATTATTGTATTTTGCGAGAATTGCTTGTATTTCCGGGTGGATTTCTTGCTCCATGAAACTTTCCGAGTTCTGGACGGATACTGTTTATATTTTAAGGTGTTTGGTAACTATAGAAATCGTGCTATCGTGCTATATAATCTTGAAAAATAAATGTTTTCTTTTATTAAATTTTTTGAAGTTTATAATATTAATCAATATCAAAAATAAAAAAAATAAATAAATAAAAAAAAAATATATATATATATATATATATATATATATATATATATGTAATAGTATATAATTATACATGGTACAAAACAATATGCGTTGTAGCATCGGTGGTTCAGTGGTAGAATGCTCGCCTGCCACGCGGGCGGCCCGGGTTCGATTCCCGGCCGATGCAACAAATTTTTTTCTGCTGCATACTTTCTTCTTTAATTCATTTAATCGTTATAAAGGTTATTGTTTTCGCAATAAATTCAATCTTCGCGTTTTACTTAATTTTCTTTAATAAAGTTCCCTATTTTTTTACGAATTACATTATGTACACATAAGGTCTAAATCCCCATCTCGCTGGACATGCTGGAAATGTGCCGAGTTGTATACAATAAGGTCTCGTAGACGATTCATTTTAGGGTACCGGAAGGCGAGAGTCATTTCCGGCAGTGTCAATGCACTGAGATGATGCTCGGCGTTGCGTAGGTAGTTTGTATACATACATATTCAATTCCATTCAATTCGGATTTGTGTCTGTTTAGTTCGTTCCGTAAAACGAAAGTTAATTTAGACTATGTATCGTGCCGGTTTAAAATGGCCTCGTGTTTAGTTTAGAACCCTTCTTTTTTTAAGACTAAAGTTGAAGTTTTAAGGTTTACATTGGGGAATTGTTACGTCGAATAAGCCTGACGTTGACAATTGCGGTGGTCGGGGATGTAGTTTTTATGTAAACAGTTTCGTAATCGTTGAATTCCTGCGGCGATGTTAGGTTCTTAATCAGTTTAAAGTTTTCTAATTTAATTTAATAAACAGTACAGAACGTCCGATTGCTTGCATGAATGATACGAACACGCGTTCGTCCCAACTCTAGGTTTATTGTTGCATCGTGTCGCATGTAATACCGAACGTAGTAGCCTAGTTTACAGAATGCTTCATACAATTCAGAGCGAAACGTCACCAGATTAATCCAATTTCCACGAAGCTGCAGTCTGGCCAGCAGCAGTTGCATTCTACTGCATTACTAATTATCACATTCCGCTTTACTTATTTATAATGTTCACTATACTTTACGTTTCTTTTTCTTCCAAAGCTATTGGTCCACACACTTACACGGTCTTCTATTAACGTCAAGGTAACAACTTAAATAATTACCGGTTAACTTTTGACACCTGGGCGCTACGCTCAGCGCGTCTCAAGTAGATTGTCAGTGGAAGTCCTCCTTCTACCATTTATCTTTGTTTTAAACCTCGTTCGCGTCTTCTGCCAGATTTGACAGGCGTTAGTATCTGACTTTGTGCGCCTAATTATCGTTAATATCAATCTGAGCGGTTCTCATAGACACATACCGCCTTCAAGTGCTTAAGTGGTCTATAAAAATCATAGCCAGATATGGAAAAATGTTGCCTTTGCAGCCTGGTGATTCGAACAAATTACGGTAACTCATGAGATGCGGCATACTAGTACAGACAGTGGACGAAAAGAAAGTAACTTTACTAGCCTTATTGAAGTTTGCCGTCTTTTCACTTGCAACTGCATGTAGTCTTCTTCGGCTGCTACTACACACGCAATTAATTTCAACTACGCTGTTCTGACACATTGTTTTAAATTAATTAAATTACTTTTGCGCCACCTGTTATTTTAGACTGGTATCGCCCCATTAAATCCCAGTCCAATCAGTACCCATTGCACATCTGATAGTCCATCCGTAACCGTGATGAAGCGCACCGATAGCGTTATTTTGTCGTATCATAACGTAGTGATACTTTTATTGGTTATAATGAAATGTATAAACGTTTTTTATTTTTCCTTTTTCTGATTCTTGAGTGTTAAAAGGTTTATATATTTTTTAAATAATATTGAAAGATCGTTGAAGAAGAAAAAGGTAAAGTTGTGTTAATATTATCGATTATAAAATTTTCCTAGAGACTGTGACATCTCGCGTTCTCTCTCAACCTTCGTGACATATGTAAAATGCTCGTCCAACGTTAATTACCAGGTCCGAACACGGTTTGTGGTTGAAGCTCCCAGTGTAGCCAACACACCCTTCAATTACTTACCCAAATTAATGGGCTGACGCGTTTTTTTTTTCGACAGCACGAGCTCTAGACCGCTCGAAGCTATTTTTAGAATATCCTATCGCTTTGGATACATAAATCTTACAGGTAGAAAAGTGGTTCCATGACCAGTAGCAAACTGATTCCGCACACATTAAGGTGGCGAATAGATTTTAGATTCGGGGGTATTCTTTGGAATTAGATGTGTTCGATTAATTTTATAAAAGAAAGCTTAACGAAAGGAATAGTTCTTGTAGTAAGTTAAACAAGCAGTTGAGTTTCAGTTGTTTAAACGAAATGCTTACAATGAACACACGTTTACCAGAAAAAATAACGGGTCACCTAAATATTATTTGAATTAATCACGGGCGTTGATCTTTGAATAAATGTTATTTTGCAAATATTATCGAGACATAAAATTTATATGACAACAAAAGTAATGCCCTAACGTTGTTCATTTTAATAATGCGAGAAGAGAAATCGCCGGTAGTTTACTGCATAATTCTGCAGTAGTAAGGAATTTTCATTGCGGTAACCATTTAAAAAGATTGATAATTACGTTATAGTTCGAAAACAATTGATGGTAATATTGAGGGAAATCGCAAAGAACATTTTCTAAAAACTGACCACAAGAACTTTTAATTATTCCTTCTTGCCTGATCTTCAATATTCTCGACTTTTGTTACATACTTTCATTCATTCAATACTTTCATTCAATTCAAATTCCGCAAATGGTAGGCATTGAAATATTATTTCACGGTTCATGCCTTTCCATTCTAATAATTGTCAACGAGGGTGAACTCTACGTAACGTGAGATATACGCAATTTCTGTGGACGGAAAGAATTTTTATCGTTTCGAACTTGACGAGATTAAGCTGTCGACCAGTGGCGCCTATTTGTCGATGCAATTGCTCTTCTGGATTCCTCTTCATTATCTCGGAGATTATGCGAGTGGATAATGGCAGTTTTCTTTTATATATTGTCTCTGTTCCATTTTTATCTCTATGTGTTAAGTGAAATTACACATTTCTGGCGACGTACCGTCTGTTTCCTGGTGCTATTGCAGATGCATCAGCTCCTTCCTTATTAGAACGACATATTTAGAATCTAAATGATGATTTATTTTATGAGGATTTTGTAGGCTTAAGGGAAATTAATGTGGGCGATGTTTAAGCTTGCCTTTGTGTTTGAACAATCTCCTCCGGTTAAGCTGATGTGCAGTTGCAAAATGTTAGTTCTTAGAGAAGAAACATAAGATATACTAATTCGGGAAGATCTGTTGCAAGAACTATAATTGCAACCGATAATACTTTAATTGTTTCATTATGCAATCCGAGTACTTTCCATTATTCGTTGTGCAGCGCTTCCATGTATGTAAAATCATAGCAGACATTTTATTTCTTATGCTAAGTAAAAATTTAATTTTAAAAGGAGGACATGTTAAAATTATTGCAGAATAAACTTGTATGTAAAGAATATTTTTTTTTTAACAATAGTCATTTTTACGTAGATGTTTATTGTGCAATAATTTTAACCTGTTTTTAACTTTTAATTAGACGGATGCCGCAAAAATAATTTTTCTAGGATAGCGCACGTCCGCATACCAGTGTCGTCGCAACGACAAAAATTCATCAATTGGGATACGATTCGGCCAGATTTAGCCTCATCTGATAATCAACTGTTCTCAAATTTGAGAAAAACAATGATTTTCCACAAATGACGAAGTCGACGTTTAGGACTATTTCGCAGACCCGGAATTTGATAAAATAAATCTTTCCAGCAGCGTTGAACTAAATGCATTGGACTACATTGAAAAATAATAATATTTACGAATCGAAACTTGTGTCGTGTGTAGAGAAAACTGAACTAGCGTATATATTTGAATAACATTTTGTATTGACCAGAATTTGTATCTAAATATTTTTATCTCACATTTTTTTTTTAATTTTTAGGTTATCGTTTCTTTATCCATTTCAAACGGATCGTACTGTATATAGACTTCGTAATGCATTCAACTCAATCCATACAATGCTTGCAAAGTGACCTTAATAGTGTTCGCCTTTTAAGGAACTGGTATTGCTTGTGAAGCTCGTTCCTTTCTTTTTTCTTCAGTTTGTGTCTTGTGGTGTATACGCAGTTCTTATGCATAATTGCCCAGGTGTTTAGGTATATAAATATTTATTGCTAACTAAATGTAAACGTGGTTGCAGATTGTACGATACATTAATAGACCTTAAATGGAATCAGTAGATGGCAAAAAGGAAGTAATCACATCAACGGTGCGAATCATCCTCTGGATTGACTTTGGGATGCGTATAAAAAGTTTCGGTCATTAGCAAATAAACAATTCTTTTCGTATACAGCCAACATCTCTTTGAGAATTCGACGTTTTCATTAATTCGTAAGTAATTTTTTAACAGATCCGTGTTGGATTCTATTTGCTCCAAATAACAGTTAAAAAAAGCATTAAGAACAGCATTTTAGCATTAATAAAGGCACTATGCATCTGTTGGATACTCCAACGATCATGAAACGGTATCAATGATATGTACAGGGAATAGAATTAATTTCCGAACGAAATGAGGTGGACAAGGCAAGGAACATTTTGCATTTTTACGACGGTCGGCTTGCTGGGGGAGAGGGTATTTTAAAATTTATGTGTGTTTAAACGACGTGCATATTTTTACAGTGGGTAAGGGCAGTAAACTGCATAAAATACACAGAGTAGTCATATAAAAAAGGCTCCAAAAGACTAACTTGTGTCAATAAAGACGTCCCTCGCAATGCCACACGCTTTGTTTACAGAAAAAATTATCAATAACCACTGGCAACATCTTTCTTTGTTTCGGTTGTCCTTCTCTTTTAGATTGTTTTTATAACCTGAGGGTCTACTAGGAAAATATGCAATGGTATGGATTGTGAGTAATTTCTATTAATGTTTTTTATTCTATCTAAAGATCATAGTGATTATTTAAATTAGCAATGATCTGTTGATGTGAGTGCTACCCGTGTTTCCATTGAGGAAATTTTAAAATTTCAAACAGAAAAAAAAAATATTCAAAAAAACATCGGCCTGGAACACAAACGCACCTTGTATCTTTGGAAAGAGAAAGAAAAATATTATATAGGCTATTGTCTTGTTTTCAACTGTTAGTGTACCTAGCTTGATCAATTTTTACTATCAAAAATTTGTTCACTCTCTCATAATTCATAATTACGAAGAAAATAGCCTTTTAACCAGCATTACAGATTTCGTCCAATACTTTGATCGTAGCGTGGCGCTAATGGTTTCTAACACTCCGATAATTGATACTTAGACAGTATAACTTATACAAATCTCAAACGCACGATAATAAAATAATACGAAAATAAGTACGCATGCTCTTAGGACGCCTTCTTCGAAATCTCAATCACGTAGATACAAGTTTTTATAACCGTTTTTTTACGAAGCAATTAATCATTGCATTATATGGCAGCACGTGTGGTTCTCGTATTTCGTCCAGACGTTGAAGGAAAAGAGGTTAAGATCTGCTTTAAGAGTTCTTTGAATCGTCGTCGTTCGAGGATCGTTTGGTAAAGTAAAAGCAGCTTTTACTTTGAACGCATTAACACCGATGGCGTAGTGTCGAAATTAAATAAATAAATAGAATAACCCTTTCTAATAAGCTCATTGCCGTATTGAGGAAGAATTCAGAATGTAATAACGAAGGATATCACACTTGTATATCAATAGTAACTAGGTTGTTTACTAGACGCCGCTGAACTTATCTGCATTAAATTTAATCACAACAGAAATGAAGTAGGCTACAGACACGAATTGGCCTTCAATAAGAATGTAACACTTCAAAGAACTGCTGTCTACAGCCCGGAAACGCTCTGGCGCAAAGTAACGTGAAATGTAGACCTGGCAATGAGTCAAAAATTGAATAACAACAATAGATTTCCGGTGGATATAGTTTTTTACAACGAATGTTATTTTCGAACTTAATTACAAGGCTTAACTTTATTAAAACAATAATGCCCCCACCAAGTCCTTTAATATCTTTTCTAGACGCTGGCCATGTGAATAATACGTATAACAAATGCACTAAGAATTTCCATAAACCGTCTCTTCAGCGTCTAAAAGGCTACAAGGAAGTGAAAGTGGTAAGCGTCGCGCTAATAATTATTTTTATCTTAATCACTAATCGTTGGGAGAATATCTGCGAGAACTATTGCACAAGCTCCTAGAATGAGCAATGTGCGCTGAAGTCGGCGTAATAGGATAAAAGAAGAAATTAATGCGTGCATACTCATAAATTGTGATATTTCAAGGTAAAGGAAGCATGAGCCCTCTACTAGACGGCAGTTAATTATACCAGTTTTGCAAAATCTTTCGCGTAGGAACAAGCTATTGAGTTATCTGGCTACGGATTTCTTTTGTTCTAAGATTCAAGGAACATTTTGTTGGCGCTGCGGGTGCACGTTGCTTTGATGTATCAATTAGATCGTACAAAGCTGTGAGAAGTTAATAATCTGAGAAATTATTACGTTAACGACTCAATGTTGAATGTGTTAATGAAAAAGTTATATAGGGTACAATTTTAGCGTGCAAACGGCAAAATGAAGCATTTGAACGGTTAAAAACAATAGTAAGGAGTCAGAATTAAAATATTTTTACCTTGACAAACCGATGGTAATTGGTTGTTGTAAGAAAACGAACCAATAGCGTACTCATCAAGAACAATTACAAGCTTGTGCTCAAATAGAGAACGAATTGCTAGCTAAATGTTTCGGGATATACATATAAATATTATCAGTAGAGAAGACAAAAGCGAGTGAAATCATATACTTTTTGCAGCGACTAGACAGACTCATGTCTATTCGTCTCGTAAGGAATGGTTCGTGTTTCCCACTGGTTTGCCCGAGAGTCGACAAAACACGAGGCTATCTAGTCGCTGCAAAACAGGTATGATTTCACTCGCTTTTGTCCTCTCTAGTTATTAGGATCAGCATATTTCAGACTGTTAAGAAGGTAGTAAGTAGATAATAATGAAGATGTTCGTCTGGTTTTAATGGCGTACAGAAACGCACCTACATATATCACTACAAATACTAATGGCAAGATATTTCAGAGACAACTTGCTCACGAAACAATAAATTTAACTCAAAAGTAATGTATCGTGTAAAAAACATAACAAATAAACAGAATGTATCCATTGTGTCCGGTTGCTGCGATACTAATTGCTCACAGCTCTCGATACAATCTAGGCAACCAATCTTATGCTCCAGGTGAGTGCATGCACAATATTAAGGCTTATGTAAGACTTGTTCCGCGGATAAAGGAGCTATAAGCATTTACACCATTGTAGGCCATTTTGAAAATAGGTTTGTTTTTAAATTCAGCGATTAAACATTTTCTAGCCATTTTCAAAGTTTAAAATGCTTTTGTTTTTCTTTTTGTTTCGGGTCCAAAGCTTCAAATGTTGACGGTTGAAGAGATCGACAAAAGCCGAAAACAGGCTTCGAATTATATCAATATTTTGGGAGTAGTTGGACGATAGGGATAATTAACGACTTTACGTGATTTTACAGCTAATCGTATTGTTTATGAAGAAATCTCGCGCTACACTCACTCGTTGTCGCTACAGTGTTGGTCGACGGTTATTCTATACTTGACATCGGTGTAGTTCGGATGTGCGCGTCCGCGTTTTAATATCGTACACACAAGACGGCATCACGCGAAAATGTATTAAACGTAAGTTAAAAAATTTAAAGTGAATATACTAATAAAAGATCGTCAACCTATCGGGAATAAATGTTAGTTACAAAGCTACACACGCCTATTGTACATTCTTTAGCGTCGTTCGGTTTCATTGTTCCATTCTTAAGGTTCTTCCATTATTGCTATTACTATTACCATTGTTGTTTGTTGTTCGAATTAAAGGAATAAAGAAGATCATAAAGAGGAAGAGGTGCGAAATGTTTTGACAGGAAGGAAGGTTCTTTAAATTAGATGTTAGCGCACAGTGTTTCTGTTGTTATTGAATAGTTCTTAAGGTTTTCTCACCTAAAAATATGGTTTCAAGAACATTCAATTTGGAATATGTAGTGTTGTGGCGAATTTTGTTAGTTTGTGTTTCGTTAAGCGGAATTGCGCGTGCTGCCAGTTATAAGAAAAGAGCGATCGTAACAGACAAAGAGGTAAGAGGAGAAATTTGACTTGAAGTTCTTCAGCTGTTGCACAAATTCGATCATGCTATTTTTATTCTTCAATGGGTTTTTAAGCGTCCTTTTTTCTTTTAAGATATACTTGTTACATACAAAGTGCTTTATAAACAATGTATGTTGTTGTTTTTTTTTTCGCTTGCACTGTTTCCTTTCTCCAAAATAATAATGATAAAATTATGTCCAATAACTTTCAGAATTTCAGGATTCTATCTCGTTTGATGTTCTTTGGAAAAAAAAAATTAAGTGTACCGTAAGGAATTCTCTTTGCTTTTTTGGTTGATTTTAATTTTCTTTTTGAGGTAAATGTTAAGGTCTAGATACGGTTTTGATTAGATGAAGATGCAATAAGAGGATCATATTGTTTAGTCAAATAGAGACATTTCCTAAGAAAAATATTTGCTTTTTTTATCGACCAAAGAGTTGCTTAAATTCTGAAGCGCTTTCTTTAATAAAAAACACAGCTGAATATCGATTGTTATTTTAACGCAAGGAATAAACTGAAATATTTGTCACATCACGATATTTGTTCTTAACACATTTCCTATTGAGAATCACATTACTTTTTAACGATCTTGGCACTGAATGTTTTTTTTCTGTGTACGTGAATATAAATTGAAAAATCTTACAAAGGCACCAATTAAAACAATAGTAAAACAATAGCATCTTTACAAGCACAGTAACATTTTTAGGTCATTAGAATACAACCTTCACATACCTTTTGATAATTTCCTTGGCGTAATAGATGCCAGCAGTTAGCCGAATTTCGTTTATAATTGATAGAATGTTGGCCAAAGAACTTAGTACGTGTCATTTGTTTTTTGAAAAGTTATATGAAACCCGAATACAATTCTATAATGTTTATTATAAGACCCTCTGTTATTATTACAAAATACAAAAAAAAAATAGAAACAATTCAATCAACAAATTCAATTCAACAATTGATCGTTTAATGTGTAATGCTAGTCAATGAATTAAAGTAAAATAATCATAAAGAAGAAGAACTTGAAGAATTGGCCAAGGTAATGTACTATTACAACAAACAACACAAAAGTATCGACTCACTTCGCACCACACATGTTTGCCATACTACCCCACAGTCCTTACTCTAATTATTGATTATAACTCTCCAGCTCAATGATTTGAATCGTTGCGGTAATGTGGGTATTAAAGTTAATATAGGCACTTGTTTACTACGGAGTGTGCCCTGTTACTATTTTGCAGTGTCCATGATACTAATGAATAAATATCGTGATATATATCGTTGGTATATCGATACCAGGCATCCACGCCCAGCATATTGACTTGTTGGAGAATTTTCTGCTTTTAAATAAAATTAATTTTTAATTGTTTCACAATTCAAAACCTTCAAATTCTACGCGTGACTCATTCTGGTTTTCGACACTTACTTTTAATATCTGTGCCAAGTTATTCGCTTCAAATTTGACACCCAATATTAACTCCCAAGTAAACAAATCAAACATCAATCTAAAATTCGTAACATCGATAGATTGGTTAATATAAACACCACCTACGCCTTCTGCCATAAATGCCCAATAACAAAAACAAACGATGGCATATGGTCGCGTCTTGCATTTCTAGCCACCTTCTAGCTTGTAGCCTGAAATATTCGCAATATATTCGAACTTTCACTTTGTATAAGCGGTCCGCAATTTAAGGTGTTGCAGGCTTACATCTGTAGGATATATTTAGTTCGAGAGGTCATCAACATGCTACATGCAACAACACATATACATACGCACGGCCATGATGTGGCTACTTATTCAGGTTTATTTGATAGTCTCGTTTAGTACCTGCGCATAATTCAAACTAGGTTCAAACGAAGTGAGCTGTATAAGCTGGATACACAAGATGTAAATAGAAACAGCCGAGAATAGAGCTAGAATAAGATCACCTAGTCTGTTATTCAATAAAAAAAAAATACATTGGATTAGAAACAGAACTTGTTAGAATTAAACGTTTTTGTTTTGAGCTTGAAAAATGGAAGACAAGAGAAGGATAGGAATAGGAAAGTTTATTTTATACAAACTATGTTAAGCTGTATTTTTATAAAGTGACCTAGATATGAGCATTGCGATGCTAGGGTATTAGTAAGCGGTATATTTTTTGCGATGTTTGGATCTCAAAATATGTAGAAGTAGCGTTAATTCCAGAAGATTTTGCGAACCTGTAAGTACGCTACGTTTGTTAAAACTACTTAAACTTTTCGAAAATTTGTCTTGGTTTTCGCAAAGTACTAGCAATATAAACGGAAACTCGGAAAAATACAGTCATGTCTTTTTCGGGAAAGAGGAACTCCAGAAGTGGCGTTCCTCGGCTCCAAATGTTATCAACGTGATTAGATATTTCGCTGGTAATACCATCGGTAACATCGAAGAAGCGGCTTCCATGTCAACCTCGTTATTCCGCACGTTTCTTAGATTTCGACCCCAAAGAAAGTCACAACCGCGATATGCGATATGTTCCGAGAAAAATGCGTCTAAGGTAATTTAATTTCCGCAACACCGGCGATAAGAAACCAGTCATGTTTCCGGTCGACGTTCCCAAGTACACGGCTTCGGAATCGTATTGTCCTGTAATGTTATGGGTATATAGACAACAAAATCACCTTAGGTCAGTTGCTTATAGAAAGAAGGAAATACATTTTTTTTTAACTTGCTGACCCAACGTTTGGCCGATATAACAGCAAAATTCCACATTAAAGAAAACACGTTGCAGTGATAATATCTCAGTAAGCAGACTAACTATTCTTTACGACGACATACATAAATATTAATTATTTGAAAGGCTAACGAGATAAGTGCATCTCACAGGACGATATTATTGTTTGGAAAAATATTATTGGATATAAATCAGCCTTTTTCAAAAATAAAAGCGTATAAATAACGTAAATTGCGGACGTTCGAGTCTGAATAGGAGCCTTTTCTATAAAAAAAAAAAACGCAAAAAATCATTGGTTATCAAAGAATTATTAAGAGTTGGCATTGTTTATTCAATTAACATCCTTTTTATCGCATTTCGAGGACCTCGTATAATTAATTTTTTCGAAGCGCAATCCCATGTGAGGATACATTTATATAGTCTTGTAAATAGAGTGTGGGAATGTGGATTGTTTATAATAAAGAAATGATAATCTATAACTAATTTTATACATGTATCAATTTACGAAAATATAAATAAAAATAAGTTCAGCTTAATAATTGCCGGATAAGGAATTCTCTAATTGTTGTTTCCGATGCGTTTTGTTAGAACTAATACATCTAAGACATCTAAGTGAAGAAACAACTGCGCACTTGGACGGATCGAACGTTGCTAAAATCGAAAAAAAGTAAATTCGAACAAGCACAATATGGAATCTCCAAGCAACAGTCAAGCTCACACGATTAGATTGCGCAATGCAGATTACCAGACGTTGTTGAAGTAATTCGAGACAAACCCGGTGATAGTCAAAGCCAATGTCGCCATCAGGCCTAAATGCATTGAAAAAATAGATGAGTTGGAGGCTAATTATCGATCTCCGCTACTATCTATTCAAAGAGCAGTGCTGCAAACACTGGACTCTACACAAGTATGTGTGAAAGTGCATGGACGCGTTAAACAGACTAAGTAATAGGGTTCAGTTTACGCTGGTTTGAGCATCTGGACAGAAGGGTCAAAAAGGGCTCGAAGCTCGAAGCTCTCTCTAAGCATGGCATACCCGAAAGTTAAAGCAACTACTAAGCAAATGAAGGAACACGGATCTCAAGACTGGTGGAAAAATATTTCAAGTCAGAACCAGTGGAAGGTATTTCTAATCGGATACGTGCCTACATCTTCAGCAAATCTACTAAATAAATGCCGGAAATCTCTTAATATACTGGCAGGCTTGCTTTTTAGAGAGCATATAATGTCCTAAAAGCAACCTACACATGAACGAAGAAACAACATGCAAGGTTTAGTAAGAATGTAGCTTGTTGCAACTTATTGAAAGAAACCACACATTAATACAGCCATTAGATCGGGGTGAAAAAGGCAAGTAATCCAGCTCTCCCGGTCAATCACAATAGATCTGTAAACGTCGCAGGAATCATCTCTTACGCAATCTAACCTATTATTTGATATTCAATACTCCTAAGTTCTGGTACACACTGTAGATTTTGTTGGTCAATTAGCGGTAATTCCAAAATAGAAACAGCCAATCAATAACCTCATCTAAATCTTCAAATTATATTTGTACACGTCTAGTAATAACAAATTGCAACAATCAAATGAAATTAAGCCTCGTCTTCGCCACAAATATCCGCAATAATAACGCGGCAATTTTGCGAACTAAATGAACACCGCTCCTCTATCTCCTCTTTCTGGCAATAGCTAGTAGCATGAGTCTAGCTTTGGATCGTCGCCGATCATAGAATCATTCAATTAGAGACGAACGGTTCTCTCGGCTAACGAAGCTTGTAAATAAATATAGGGTCATTCTCCTCCTCTACGTACATACATACATATATACGATAATTGCGGATGCTGTGCCGGCGTAAAATCTAACATTGAAATGCCATAAAAACGTTATGTTAAAAGTCCCACAAGTGAAGGAATAATACGTACGCTGTTTCGTTTTCTGGTGTTTAACTAAAGAAGTGTGTGACTTGTATCTAACGATTCATAGTTTATATTCTATCATTCCCCGGAATGTTTTTAAATTGCGTTTTTGAAAAACATGTAGCTATAGACACGTGTAATCTTCTATCGGGGATAAAAGCACTCGTGCATTCCTAGAACTACAACAGATCAATAAATTCTTAGCAAGTACACTTATGTAGCGTCCGCACGAAATTCAGCTCTTTTAAGGAAGCTGTCCGGATAAAGAAAAGTAATCCCTTGGGGCGAGTTTTTCTATGTGCCGAAGTCGCGATATTTTCAGATAAAAACAGAGAGGTTTATTTAGCATTTAATTTAGTTGCTGTTGACCTAACTTTTTGCGTACCTACTAAAGAAATACAATCATTTTCTAGGAATTTACGAAACATGTTCACTTAAAGATTTAGAGATATTCAATAATCTGTTGCTCTGCTTCTGCTTTTTTACTCTTTCTCATACGTAAAAATTGCAATGCGATTGAATGGTGTCGCAATTTTAATAAACAGTTGTACGCAACCTTCAGTAACACCGTGCATTCTTAATCGATGAAAAAAAGGTGACACATTTCAATGTGGGAGCTACCGCAAGTTTTTAGACAATGGTAATCGTTTATCGTATTGTCAGCACTATATCGATAGCCCTACAGATTTAATAGATACCAACATTATTAATTATTTGTGCTATGCTGATGACAATTGCTTGTGCTGTGAACATTGGACATGCTGCCAAGTGTTTAAATATTTCGTCATCAACGTACAAAAATGATGATAACATGGTCGTAATTCCGACAAAGTCTAGCAAAATCATTTTCGCGAGCTGTATGGTATAGTTTGGATTTTTGCATTCGTAACGCGGGCTTCTTTTAATAACTGCCGAATCTAACGGTGTTGAAGCATAAAAGACCACCGCCAGAGAATACATGCAGACATAACTTTGCTAGGTCACGCCTCGTTTAGTCATCTTCTTTATAGGGTTTAGTGTGTGGTATAGTTAACGCAACTATAATTTGTAGATATACAGTTACTCTTCTAATCGCTATTTATTGTATTTAGTGACTAAGATGCGCAACGCTTTATTTCCGATAGCTATTATATTATAGGCAGTGCGAAGTTATTTTCTCTACGTGCTATTGTTAAATTGTTTACGCGCTTTTTTGGCGTTCTAATTGTAACTAATGACGTGCAAGAATTATATCGAAACAGTACGCGAATGTTTGAAGTTGTCTATAGAAGTAATTAAGTTTAGATTGCATATATCAAGCCCCTGGTATAATCTTTTCCCTCACAATCTTATTTGTTTAGCGATAACAATCATCTCATGCATAATTCAATTACAAAAATCAATACTTCGTCGATATTCCTTCACTTGCTCGAGACAGAAACGAATCATCCCATCTCGGCCGGCGTATAGCAGCCGTAGCTATATACATATAATGTACAATGCGTATTTGGTCAATTCAACTTCGCTTCTGCCTTTTATATATCTGACTGGCTGATAGGGACCGTACGTCAGCCTCCAGCTGAGGCACGAAATTAAAAAATCAATAAACCCGACTTGCCACATTAGTACCCTGTCTTGCTTCTCCATATGTTGGGTCGTCGTGTGTTTTATTGAAGACGTGTGTGTGTATACAGGATGGGCTAAAAAAGTTCTTCAGTGTGTGTTTCTCTTTGAGCTTTCGTGTTATTAGGTACTTTAAAACCAAGAGCAGGATTATTGTTCTATGTCTTTTAATGACATAGTTTCGGTTCATACCACGAAGAATTTTTTCAAGCTACATCGTTATTTATTGAAACACGCTAATCCAAAGCGAATCAATATAAATATATAAAATTAGTTTAATTTCTAACTATTTTCTGGTACAAAATTACTTCCAAGTTGGTTCAGAGGGGGCATGACAAATCTAGCTTAATACTTTTTTTTGTAGAAGTTTCTTTTTAACTTTAAATCTTATATTTCAGCTAAATCACAACAGTTACAAAGAAGGCATCAACAAATATCTTGACATACATCGATATAGACAGTTGAGCTTCGTTGTCATCCTGTTGTTTTATTTTTATTTATTTATTTATTATTATTATTATTATTATTTTTTTGATTTAAGCATGAAACTACGAATAACTTAATTTTATGTTTTGAAAACAAAGCCAGAATCAATTTTCGTTGAAATATGGAACATCATTATCTTTGAGATAACTTGAACAATTCGTAAAAAAAAGAATTGGCTGCATCTTTCGATTGGAATAGGTCATTTGTTGTTTAATTCAATGGTACGTCATGTTATCTTGTGGTAAATGAAGCAAAACCATCACGAAGGAAATTTAATACGCCAAAATCGCACCGTTTGTCATTTCATTCAGCATTATATCGAGTTGAAATTCTTCTTAAATCATCCTCTTGTAATCCGTTACGGGCACACAGTGTGTCTCTTTAATACGACGCGGCCCATCAATTCCAGAGATCTATTAGCATTTCCGAGCTATGTATCCCCGCGTCTCTCTGCCGGGAAGGAGGACTTTGACTTCGCTTTTCTTTGACGGTCAAGTGCTCCACACAAACATTCTGCACGTCTTCTTTTTTTCGCTGTTTTGATCGGCGTGTTGTTGACCTTTGCTCGAATGGCAACCGACAACGGACAGCGTCATAACCGACCATATTTTATCCGTTTTGGCGAAGGTTTTTTAGACTTCTTATGCACTGACGGCTGAGACGAAAGCAAAAGGAAGGGTTTTCTTTCTTGGAGCTGTGCTTTGTAGTAAGGTATAGCGTGAATTTTAACCTTTTTGTACTTTTCTCATATGAATAAATATGCAAATCTCGTAAGGGGCTGATGTGAGAAAAATGGATTGAATACGAACCACAGGTTTTGCTTTATACCTTCTACCACCTGCTATCTAGTTGTCTTATGGACTTGATTGATAACCTCAGTTGGTGTATATCGTTAACCTCTTATTGTACGATAGATTTATGGAAGTGCTTTAGCTGTGATATACAAGTAACTTTGAATATATTAATATACTATGACACTATTTTTTTTTTGGAACTCATCCGCTCGAAGATTGCTTATTTCCTTTAAAACGAGGATGAATTTTCAGTTTTACCAAAGTGTTTAATATATCACGACACGGTTGTACATTTACGAAACCAAAATTGCCGTAGGTAGCATGAAAAGCCCTACATTATTTATGCGCTTATAAGGGCTAATCGTAAACTTAAACTTTCCTTTATCGATCGCGCATTTTTTATTTTCTAATCTATAAAATAAGACGTGCGTGTAAATCGTGTATAAACGCTGTAGCAATCGATAACAGGCGGCAAACAATGTTAGTAGGACCCCTAAAAGGATCTAGTAACGCAAACAAGGTAATGAATTCGACGATATATCGATATTGTATGTTGCAGTCCATAGTATACTCAACAAACTGGCGATTCTATGGGTGTAGTTTGCATATACTCTCGTCCACGAAAGCTCTTGTCCTAACCTTGGTTGACGATTCTGGGAAGCGAGGTTGTTTACAGGCGTACATGTAATTATCCTAGAGTTGAATCGGTTAAATTGCTCTATAATCAGTTATTTTGTTCCGACGGTGAAATTCTCTTGCTTTTGTGCATCAAACAATGATACATTACTGTTGGTATATAAATTTGCTGGCGATTCACTGTTACCTGCGCTACACATAATAAGATTTTTTAATTCGATGTCGATACCCTGTTATCTGCACTAAACGCAATAATAAAAGGAGTTTGTATACGACAACTTATGGTCCACAACTGTATTACCCGAAGCAACGATTTAGTAAAGCCTATTTATTCTTCAAGCAAAGATGAAAATGAAATTGGGAGGGCATAAGACTGATGGAACACAAAAAAACGTCTACATATGTAAAATTTATTTTATTTTTAATGTGATCTCCTTTGAGGCTCATCTATTTCTCTGCCGCTGTAAAATAAAGCCTTTATTTCTGCGATCACTTCGTCAATAGAGTGAATATGGTGGATGCAATTCGTATCCTAGCTCATGGAATTTTGCTTTGACGACGACACGGAAAGTTGGCATATAGTACTGGCCGTTAATCGTTTTGCCCTTTTCAAGGCAATCAACGCGGATTCTACAGTGCACATTCCAGAACTTTACGGTGGTAACTGTTGGCCGGTAAAGTGGCTTTGATGCCGGCTGATCACTTGAAAACACACTGGCGTGTTGTGATAAATTCGTGTTTTTCGAGAACGTTGCTTATACCATTCATCCATGTTTTTTCCATCGATGCTGAAAAGAAACACTTTCACTTGTATTATTTTAAAACGGAAGTTGTGGAGGTGTATAGCCTTCTCCTTTCAAACAAAAGCGTCGCGTAAATAGGATGATCAAGCGCAGCAGGCAGACTCGATTATCTAAATAAATGATTGGCTTCTCATCTAGTTGAAAGTTTCTTCGTCAATGTGGATCTTCGGAGTGAATCACTGTTATCAGATTAATTGTAAAACAAACTTGCGGCTATTCAGTTTTAATATTTATTTGTGTACATGCGCAACGCATCTTGAAATCGTTTGCTTCGTCTGCGAAATATTTTTCTCCTACGTTAGGCTGTTCTTCAGTGCTTGCGCTAAATTGAAGCTTCTCATATGCACGCATGTATTCGCAGCCTGCGGCAAAGCTACGGTTGAAGGACCTTTCGGCCTATTTGCGGCCGGCGAACTAAATTCTAAAACTTGTTACTTTGATCAAAAAATAGTAATCGCAGCCTCATTGTATTATTGTACCTATTTAAAACCGTATTTATTAGTATATATGGGACGTTTCTAATTGAATGTTTTGAATTAATGTACGAGTATGCGATATACTTCAAAAGAAACGAAAAATCTTAATAAACATAGTTTCGCAAAAATTAAGCTTTGAGATATCCAAAGGAATTTTAAAGTAAAGACAGAAGGCAAAATTTGTGTAGGTCGCTACTGACTGGTCGCTGGACCAAATGTTCTGTATAATCTATAAAGCAAACTGAGATAAACATTATTTCCGGGCCAAATCAATAGAATAATGAGCAATAAGCGATATATTACTTTGCGGTTATTACTTTGTCACATCACAATAGTTTCTACATCCGATAGGTTTTATATACGTGACCACCTTTTATGTTTTATTTTCAATCTATACAGCGGATTGTTTACATGAAAAAGTCATGCACTTGTAACCGGCACGCTTGTCGTCGGGATTTTTTACTTCTAGGTCATTGTTTGAACGATCGGAACCACGAGATCTGCTGAATCACATACTTTCTCCGACAACTAAAATTAGATCCATATATAAAGTATGCATGTTGTATTTGTAATAGACATTGCTTACACATGGCTTGGTGCATTTTGCTGCTGTATATCTAGCAGATAATTGAGCCCGGCTATCTTCTGTAGAGGAAACACGTCTTGTCGTAAAAATGTTGTTACTTTACTGATATTGTGTATGCGCATTCGTATGTAGGAGAGACAGATTCAGTCTCAGTCATCTGTTCCAGTAAACACTGCGTTCTGCGTTTGTTTTACATTAAGCAAACACGCCATGCGGAAGTGCTAAAAAAGCACGAAAATAGATGAGTAATATCGCTTGAGATAGCATTCAAGCAATTCAGTCAATACAAATATACTGTTTAATCGAAATATATCTTTATTCCTTTTTGTATATAGCAATCAAATGAAAAATACTGTTATATATGCGTTGCCTCTAAGAAGTTTGTTAAATTTCTATTCGTATTTTAAAAAGATGCAAAAACAGATTACTTAGTATTTTACGATTGTTACATTTTTGACTTTTTTTTCATGTTTAGTAGAGCTATGATTAAAGTTCGCCGCTTTTCGTGCGCTTCATGTAATTAGCAAAGACCAGACAGACTGGTGTTTTGTCGATTCTCGGTGAAACCAATAAGCAACGCAAACCCATCTTCATAAGACGAATAAAGACGAGTCTGTCTAGTCGCTGTTAATTTCGTGCGCGCACGGAAAGTGGCAAACTTTACGTGACGTTACCAATAAAAGTCACAAGATGTACAACCCATATTTCTTGAAATAAATTGATAGTCTTTTTAAAGGCAAATTCTTTGATGTCATTATCAGATAAAGTGAACGAGCTTATAGATTTCCCGAATTTAGTGTAAGATGGCGCAAAATTTAAATGTTTAGTTTGCCATATGTTGGTAAAGCACAGTGACATTTGGTGCCAACTGCGAAAATGGCGGCTAATTCAAATTATGACATTAGTTTTACGCCACCTGGTACTAGTTTTCAAAAATAACATTAACATACAATTCTATCCCACTTCCATTCCCGTTACAATATGCATAATCTTTCGAAGTTTGCTCTACGTGCATGCGTTGCTTCGATGTGGTCATGTATTATGAGATTCAAACGCATTGTCGAGAACAGATCAACACGTTAAATTAGAATGCAAACTTGGCTTTGTAGAAGAATAGCTAACGGTTCCCTACGGTATTACCTGCGTGATGATGAGATTTATAAGAATGGGAGGGATACGGATGGTGCCGAGCATATTTTATTATAGGTAAGTACTGTATTTATGTAAGATTGGTTGATTCAATAATGATAATAATATAAATAAGAGTAATATAATAATATAATAGATAAGCGTATATAAAATACATACTCTTAGTTTCAGCGTTAGAGTGCGATTTATAAGGTAGATATTCTAACACGCTTACAATTGTATTTACAAAGTGTCTATTGCAAAAAATAAACGAAGCGCTTGGTGTGACTCGACAGACTACTTAACCTAGAGAGATTAAAGAAATATCTATGGGATTTTGTTGAGTTGTGCAAGTAATCCTTAAACCTCTCTTGAAAAACATAACCTTTAAATATCGAAAAGGAAACAACAAAAAGACACGAACATAGCGTTTATGAAGCGGTGTTTGGACGAATAAGGTTAATTATCGTTTAAATTTCTATATCTCATTTATATCAACTGTAAATAGTGAAAAGGGTGTTTTAGAGACGGTCCAAAATTACACGGTCCTAAATAATTTCCGAAAAGCCTAGAATTTAGACATTTTCTCTATTTCATTAATATTAGGCTATCCAACTACAGCTGTTTTCACGAAATAACTACGTGCTGACTATTACAGGCATTAGGTTGTTGCTCCTATTAGCCCTACTATCGCTTGAAAAAAAATCGGTATAAGTCATCCAAGAATTCCATCGTAAATATCGGCCCGAAGGAAATGGAACAAAGAGAAAAAAGAGGCAACAACAAAATGTAATATGCATGTATATATGTATTTATGTGTGCAAGATAGTCGTGCACTCGTCATATTATATGTACATATATTTAGGTTAGATAAAATTATCTTCGCAGATAATGGCCGAAGCGATTTCAAAATTCATCGTGTACATATGCGATAGATGTACATATATACATATATATAATGTATTTTAAGAACTACATACGAGGATCCGAGTTCAACAACAAAATAAGCCGCTCCGATGACAATGAACTTATTCATGGGATCTGACCGATAACCCTTCATTCTGGCCTTTCGATTGGTCGATTATTCTCTTCCTCGTAATTGCATGCTAATTGCAGACGGATATCTCCGTTTAAGATATCACCCCGTGGTGAGATAAAAAAATATACTGTCGATTAATTTGTTATTGATTTACAAGTAAATTGTATTTTTCCATTTCTCCCTTTCTTTCTGTATTCCTTTGCAAGCTTCTGCTTCTTCGTGTCATTACAAACATTGAAGATCTATAGTGTTGAGAAAATGGGATCATTCGTCTTCTCTAATCAGGTGAGTGTGAAGCTTACCTAGTCAATTCTGCACACTTTCAGGTAAGAAACTCAAGATGAGAAATATTCGAGACTTTGCAGCTTTCTGCTCTTCAAATTGTTGCCATGCTTCGTTTAATAACCTTCTAAACTTAAAATGACCAAATTTGCTCGTAAAAATGATGATACTGTAAAATACTAGGCGAGGCAAGTTGCTTGTGAGTTTTTAGAGAACAATATTTCATTTGTCGATATAAAAACACAAATGGCGAGAACGTACTTTGCGAAAAACTTTGCTGTTGAACCAAAAAGGCGATAACCGGATCAATCAAACGTACAACAGTACCTTTACTTCAAGTTTTTACGATTGACCACGTGATCTGCAGCTTAACCACTGATTTGATTTGTTCAGATTGCGAAGGTAGATCCGCAGATTTGCACTTGTCGCTGTGTCTGTTCTACAGTCAGTTCATGGTATACTTTTCTACAAAAGGCAAAAGAAATTGTCGCATACTAAAAGCCGGAATGGTCTCAATTGTTTCAGCGATGGATGATCTAGCGAAACATCTTCAATTTCACTACGTTTATGAGCGTCATTACTAATGAGGGCTGCTAATGACTCATTAGCAGCCCTTTTACCTAATCTCCAGTAATGATCAAAAATTTGAAAATTCTCTTTGACGTTTGATATATGTTCCAGTTACCACAGTTCCAGAAATCTAACGTGCGCCAATCAAAAAAAACTACTAACTCTACTTCACTCTGTTATATTGACCGAGACAGAGAAAATAACGAACTTTCATCAAACATATGAATTGTTGACTGCCAAATCCAGAATCAAGTTGAAACAAAAACACATTTCAATTAATTCCATTCAAGGACCCCCGAATTCCAGTATTTGGCCTGTAAGCAAGGCATGAACTTGGCCAATCCACCGTAATTTAGGGGGATATAAATTGCTGCAGTGTAAGCCTAGTTTCTATCCTCAGTATTACTGCTGAAGATAATAACTCAGCTACCCAGACGTACTACATTGATAAAAAAGAACAGTAGCAATTATAGTGAACTGAATCCGCGAATACGTTCGCTACGAAAGCATTATTTAAGTACTGAGATAGGTCACCTATAAATACAATCCGACACAAAACGCACACACACCCAGGCGCATACATACATGACGGAGATAGCCCTATTACAGTCAAGCCGTTGCGCTATCGTAACGTACTTAAGAAAGAAAGAGAAAAGTGATGTGTAGACTGAATTACAAGCATGGCATTGTTAAAATCGCATTAATAGTTTGTTGACACCGCTCCGTACACCCTTATAAAGAGAGGTGTACGACATATACAAGTATTGCCAATGCTACACACATCCTATTCGCTTTTTAACGACCTGTCCTTATCGTTTATCTATCGAAAGCATACCTGAAGTATAGGTATCCATTTCAGGCGCCCCAAAACATACTACAACCAAAAAGATATTGGCGGTACTAAACAAGTTGGAGTAGTACAGGCGGTTGTTTACATTTACACATTTAAACAAAAAAAATTTTGCATGCATCACCCTCAAAGTGGCGGTAAAACAGGATTGTACTTTGTCGATGGCAACTGTGCCTGTGCCTGACATTTTATATGCTTACACGTAGTCCATCGCACAGTATTATCGTATCGTGCATTATTTGTATATCTCAATTATAGTCTCGTGAATCTGCGCACATTAACATTAGGAAACACCCTGACATGTCTGTCTTCGTTAATTAAACTTATCCTTGTTTTGTTTCTAATGGTAGTTACGTCATAATGCAATCTTATTTATATTTATTCTTATTATAATTGATCGCACATCGGTTTAACTCTTTGTCTTGTATTAATATCATTTTATCATTTATCTTTAATTAGATCGGTCAGATGCAGGTACTTTTTGGTTGATTAGAAGTAGCGGGGTGTAAAGCAACTACTAACTCCGGTCAACAACAAACTAGCTCTTCTTCCTCGATGAAAGATGCACACTCATTATTCTTCTTAGACTTTAGTGTTAGCAAGTCAACCGTATCAACTTACTTAACCTAATCGTACAAAAGAGTATTGCCACGTTCCCCATCAGTTCAATGCAGCCAAACTACGAAATCCTTCAAATAATATTAAAATTCCCCTTCCTTTCGATCGATGTAAATAGCTTGTGTATTACGTCCTTGGACAACGTACCCATTAAATGAAATGCATGTTAATTTTCCGACAATAAACACATTTCCGAATTTAAAAGTGATTGCTGGAATCGTTAAGTTTACATCAGCTAGGCTCAATGAGCTTGTTAACGACATTAAGGATGAACTTTTTTAACGGATTTTCAACTAAAAGGATACGATCTGGATCTTTCAGTGGGAACTTTAAAGAGTAAGTGATTGTTTTAAGAGAAATTAACTATTGTACAACCTAATCAGTCAAAGAATCGTATTATGCATCCCTTCTTAGAAAAATTTTAATACAAATGCGAAAAGATTCGAGGTCAGTGAATAAACTTTATTTTTATCTAAAACTGATGTTATTCCGAGGAAATGAAAACTTCTTGGACCCAGTTTTTTTTATATTCCATGTAAAAAGAAATGTATTATATATGCATAGAAACTGACTCTTATAATTCTTTATACAGGAAGGAAATACTTCTCGTTTCATCAGCTAGGGTGTCGGCCATATTTGTTAAAGCATTTAATATCTTTCCTGCATTTTTACACCATGCATAAACAACCTGCTCAAATATAAATAGAAAATAATGTAGTTAATGTTATCCAAACGCTTGTTAGTTTCCTTATCTTTAGAATCCTAGTTTTTCTCTGTTCGTGATGTTGACACATGTGCACTAAATAATCGTATAGATAGAGGCGTAACAATGCCGCCTATTGTGCCACTGGGTCATTAAAATGGAGCACGCCGGATGTTGGGACAGTTACTGTTGCAATTTAACCGCCCCGACATAAAGAAAATAAAGTTGGTATATTGGATTAAAAAATGTGGCAAATAGTTTGTTGTAATCAACTGCAAGTTGTCAAACATTGTACCTTTTTTAATCCTACCATTCAAATAAATAAATAAATTAAATTAATTCAATTTACTATTCAATCTATTATCGATCATGTCGGTCCATCGGCAATCAAAGGTAAAACCTCCAGCTCGAATTCGACAAATGAAACGGCGTGATAAGCAGGGAGGAAACACGTGGTTACTGTCTAACGATAGTGACTCATCTGCTATTAAATTCAACAGGGAAGGAAAAGCAAAATATACGACGGCTATCCACGTGCCAACAATTGTTTTGCTTCTTTTTTTCTGGTCGCTGCATGTCACGTAACTAGCGTGGATAGTTTCCGAAAATATTTAATGGGATGAATCATACCAGGTGCTACTTGTCGGAGACTTTGTATATGCATATTGTTAGGTGTATGAGTAATTCGTGTTAGTCGAGCTAGTTAAGATTTCAATTAGGATTGGGAAGTGACTTATCGAGTATGAATCTACAACTACAGGCTATATGTCAGTCAAAGCTCGAAGTAGTTGATCTTATTAGTTAGTATTGCGATTTGCGTACATGTATAATAATAAATTAACAGAGGTATTCTTATGGCGTCAATCTAAGCAGTTGTTCGTATTGAGCCTTAATAGTATTGCACGTGTTGCAGCGTTGGGTTTGTACGCTGGTATACTCGATGCTTTATCGAGTCTTTTATGTATTCGACGAAACTTTTCTATTTACTTAGCCAGCGACAGATATGGAAATTTTAAATATTAAGTATTCGTGGGACATGCCGAAACACATCTTATTGCATTACTGCATGCTAGCGAGATGTTGAATGGTATATCGCAGAGGAAATATTACTTTAGCCTTTTAAATAGAATATCCTATATATGGTTGCGATTTCAGATGTATCTCTTCAATCGATGCAATCTTTCATCAATATTCTTTATACATACCTATCTTGGTTTTTGACGTAATTGATATACTTTGAGATTACTACTACGCATAAAAATAAGAATCGCCTGTTTTTGTATTTTCCTCCCGATTTTTAAGGACATACACCCTCTTAAATTAATATCGCGAATAAGGCTGCAGCATGTTCGAATTAGTGAAAAAAATAATCTGATTTTTCGACCTGCTATTCCATCGTCTTAACTGCCAAAGTGACGTGATCTTGCAATAGTTTTTGGACAGTTTTTGATAAATTTCGTCCTTTTCTCTACTTTTCCAAAATTTCGTTTGTCGTTAATACCTATATAAATAGATGGGCGAGGTTCTTACTCTTCATCGATATTGGTCATTTCTTTTCCGATGTTGTAATTAACGTACAATTTGGATAAAAAAAAAATAATCGATTTTGTTTTCACGAACAAAAGAGTAAAACAAAATTGTCGTTGAAATAAATTACTATCAGTTCTTTAACTTTCGCTTCTATACTGCGCGTATTGTAATATCCACCGGGGAAAGCTATATTTAGATCGCGAGTTCAATTGGAAAATGACGGACTTGAGATGGCTGCGACGTGTTGAATACCGTCATTATTTCAAGTGTAAGCATTTTATTGCGCCCGTCCAAGGGCTGTCATTACCGTTGCAAAGATGGAGAATGATATACCAGATATAACTACCGCGTAAACTCTAAATTAAGGGGTTTTTGATGGCTGGCAGTCTTTAGATTGCTTTTGTGGCTTTGTTTTGTTTACGGCGTACGCAATCTCGGAGTCGAAGCTTTTAGAAGACGGAGTTCGAACAATGCTCTTTGTAATATCTGTATATAGAATTTGCGACAAAATAAAATCATACAGATGTCTAAGTATGTGCCATTGAAAGCTTTAATTACTTTCTGCCTGTAGTAGAACTGTTTATGTATCTTTATTATTAAGTTGCAAAACGTCTTTCAGTTCTTAGAAGAATTTTAAACATCCATATGCATTAAATTTGAAATTGAAATGAAGCATGCCCCCGTTATTGTTTTTCATTTGGTCGGTTAAAACAACTCTACAATTATACATCATCCTCATTTGTCCGGCCGAGAGGACAGTCTTCGCAGTCCACTACTTCGATTATGTCTTGTCTTTCGCTTAAAATGCTTCAATAAGGATTTTTAAATGTTAATTTGAATGCGGTTTTGGTCCGGAGCGACTAAGCACGACATCCAACGAGCGGTTTGTCTTTTCATACCCAAACTTTAAGTCAATATATCATAAACACTAGTGCTGATGCTATCGGTAGTGATTGCAGTTTTTGCCCTATTGTATTTTTTTTTGTGGTTTATGTTGTATTGCTTACACTTTAAAACTTCGAAATTCCAAGCGATTATATCGTTGCGGGATAGTATGGCAAACAACACAAAAGTATCGGCGCACTCCGTACTATGCAGCCGTTAATTAATTAATCTGAAACGGCTGTTTCAAGAATGCGTCGATCCTGATTTTCAACCGTTGATCGAATTGATGATGTGTGATCCCTCCCATCTGTGACTTGGTGCTTACCAAGAAATTGAAAATACAAACTTCTATTTATTGTAACCCAATAAACCTGATCTTCTTTTTGTTAATAAGGCATCAACAATAAAAACGGTATACCTACTTTGTATACCTCCCTGTATTTTTTATAAAACATATTCAACGTGTTGCATCTTCCAATCTCAGCAGAGTGTAGTCAAACTCGAATCTTTAGCTGCTTTCGTTGTAACCATAACACTGAGAATATTCTACATAGAACAAGGATGCGCGAAAACATGCACCTGCAAATTTTCCAATTGTTCATTCAAACAGTTCGTCATTCATCGAACTAGAAGAACCAGAAGAAGAACTGGGTTTGGCCTACTACAAAGAAAAATTGTTATGATAATTACAACTTATGCAAAAA
This sequence comes from Oryctes rhinoceros, assembly GCA_020654165.1. Lineage (NCBI taxonomy): Eukaryota > Metazoa > Arthropoda > Insecta > Coleoptera > Scarabaeidae > Oryctes > Oryctes rhinoceros. The sequence continues at coordinate 100,180 of JAIOKQ010000548.1, read as the reverse complement.
GAAAAAACATTGTTGAGTACTTAGTGAAACAAAACTGCAGACGAAATTACGTATACATTGCATGAGTTATTCATTGTTATTATTAGTTAAACACATTATAGATATTATTGATTGATTGGCCTCAAGCTTTCGTCGGGTATCTGAACAAACAATGGCAAAGCAAATAAGTGTTATGCCACCCCTGGCGATACACACGTGATGCGTCATACTTTACACGACGCCGACTAAACAAAAACATGGGGAAACGTTATTCAGAAGACACTTATGTAGGCATCTCATTGTTATCCATCGTTCGTGTAGTATACCCGAAACGGAAACCGTGTAAAAAGGTTACGCATATACTCGCTATGAAACGGAGGGTTTGGTAACAGCTGTAATGCGGTTACCTTCAGCATTAATTAATTTCCTCAGTGTATTTAATGTTGCATTCACTTTCCCATTACAGCTGATTTCGTAAGAACCTGGGAATTATTGGTTATAGGCGTACAGTGTGAATCAGAGTTATTGAACCTAAAGTAAGGAGTTGACATATACGTATGTAGTGTACACAGTTTTACTATCTGTTGCCAGATCAAGAATAATTGAGTTGTTCGAGATTGAGCCCTGTATCTTAGACAAGATTCATAGAACGTTAATCTCAATAAGATAAAAAAAATAGCTTTTATTGTATTGCTGACAATTTTTGGAATTGTTCTTTAATGAAAAAGAAAAGAAGTGGTTGATTTAAGAAGCAATCAGTTGTTGAGCTTCAACTTTTGAGTAAAAAGTACTTTTCAAATAATGTCTTTCTAACATTGGTGATTTGGTTCAATACTTTAATGCTGTCTTTCATTTGGGCCAATTAATTGAATGGCTTCGGTTTGCTGTAATATTTTCAGAAAAAAATAAATTTTCTCAAAGTTATTACGTCCTAAACGCATGATCATGATCATTCTCTTCAATATATGAAAGTTGATATATATGTATGTCCGATGTAATCAAGGATGGTATAAAATCGAGAATATTTTACATGTTTTAATTAATTTTGGAGATACGTCGTAAATAATCCTGTATATACATTCATTAAATGAATTCAAGTGACTCATTGTGTTAGACAAGAGAACAGAAAGCCACATATATAGCTGCGATGGCATTTTATTGAAGTTAATGAGTTAAATGTATTCTCTGGTTCAAATGAAATTCACCAACGACGATGAATAAAGCTAGCAGACATGCTACATGTATTGCGATTTGTTCTCACTTTTCTAGTGCTAACGGTTAGTCGCTTGTGTATACTGCACTGCCATCTTTAACTAATCTCACGTATCATATCGATTCTGCTTGCTTAGTCACCTCAATTCGTAATGACGGATGCGTCAGGAAGAAAGGAAGTAGGTATACTGAGTAATCGAGAACAAGGGAAATACCACATGTTGTTCTTCAAAGCAGCCACGCCGCTTGTTTCCATAAAATCACTGACGTAAATTGGTTGATTGTGGAAACTGATACAATAACATGGGACTTTTTGATAATTCAAAGAAAACATTTTAAGACCATCATGAGCCAGATCATACAAAAGGGAAGCGTTTTCCGCAAAATAAGTTGAAAAATGTTGATGGTTACGAAAACCAAATGATTCAAGGCTTGGTTTGGCCAATAACTTTAGATTACAAAATTACAGCAGCAAATACTTTGATCCGGTATGTTCTTTATCTTTTGCAGTTCTACACGAATAAAGTCTCACGCGTTATCGCATATTCTGAAGTATCTAAGCGGCGAAAGGGTTATTGCTTATGTTAATGACTTGATTTTCTTACAACGAAATATCTCCAGCTCTGTACTTCTCACAACATTTTATTACTTTCGTACTGCTTGAATAAACACAAAGATGCACTTTAAAAAAAACGCGGCGTAATGTTAAAACCGAGTAAGTAAGCAAGCAATCACGTAAAGTACGTGCATGAGATGCAATGTTTTTCACGACCCTCTAAAACGCGTTGTCGGGGTTCTATTCGTGGTGCGACGGCGACGTTGAAAATAACACGAGAGCGTCTAGACGGCGTCTGGTATTGGTGACGCTGCGATCAAATTGCCGTTTAGTTCGGTTTCTCGAACGATATTTTCTTTTTTTTACACTATAACAACTGTTTGATGGGGTAATTATTTTGAATGTCTTAGTTACTGTTTTTTAAAAAGAGCGCTAACTGAATGTCAATCACTTCCGGTGTAGATGAAAGCGTCAAAATGATCCAACCCCACTAGATATGCTATTTCTGATAGACCGTTACAGCTAGCTAGTTCAGGATGAAACAGATTTATTTAATATGAAGATGATGGTTGGTGACTGTAATACAATAGATAACAAAAAAAATGCCGAAAGTATACGCACATTCATTAACGTTCATACGCAAATTTGACTATCTCACCGTATCTCACTGTAACGTCGTTCTTTGATAATGTAATTTCTAATTGTTCGATCAAACGGTCTGTACGAAGGTGACAGATGTTAACCACCAACCTCGATTAGGTTAGATATTTAATTAAGAACAAAGTCGGCGTGTTGCACTAAACTGGTAATAAACACAGTTATTGCGTGTAATGTTTGAAGGGTGTTTTCTTTGAGTCACTTTGTTTGTATATTACTTTTTTATTAATAATCTTGTAATTTATTGAGAATACGCCAAATTACAATTTACTGCGAAAATATATTAATTTTTCCATGTCTATATCAACTTCTTGATGACAACAAAATAATATGCAATCGACTTTTTTAACCTTCAAACATTCTCTGATCGTTTCTCCATTATTACTTATCGCGATAATTCTTCCCGAAGGGTGACACTAATTTATAATTAAAACGTACTTTATTACCCGCTTATCAAAAGAAAAGAAAACGTAGTCTAACCCGTTTCATGCACACAGACAAGCGGTGCATTCATTAGATTTTAAAATAGATGTCGATAAATCCACATTTAATGACCTCGGCGCACATTCAATAACCTTTCCTATTTCATATTTTATTATATCCTAGTTTTCTTTGAACGACGAAAATATAACATTTGACGTATAAAAATGAATGTAGCTGTAAATAAACATAACCTATACAATAGAGTCGAGAGTGCAGCTGGTTGGAGTTCGAATTGTTTCAAATAAAACATACGTAAACGTAAATCTATACGAAAAGAAAGTTATATAGCTTTGCTCAAAATTTTATTTGTAAAGTTGCAAAAGTTATATAAAGGCTCGTGAAGAAGTTTCTAATACAATAATCACTCATAATAAGCTGGGTCTTTCAGGTGATTTATGTGGCAAGAATTAAAACAAAATTATCCCCTTCATTGAGCAATGGCGTACATAAATATGACCTATCCATGCATTCGAAGCACACACTCCAACGAAGATATCCTTGAACTTGTTGAACTCCTATGGCACTGTTGTGTTTCGATTCGTCCTATAATTATGCATCACGTAGAGCTTTTGTAAATTATTAGACTGATAAACTTTGTATCTTGCATTTATTTCTAAATTTCTGCTACTACATGTTTAAATAGATCTGTCTTTAAAAGATGTATTATCTTATAAGGCAAGTACGAATTTCTAGCTTTCGCAATTATTTTATAACGGCAGCAAGCTGTTCGTTTTAAGTCATAGTATGCGATAAATTAGAAGAATTAGCTGTAATTGGACGTGTTATTTGAGGACGTTGATATCCCCCAAGGAGAGGATTTAATTGTGCATAGTCGTGGAAGCTGTGTCATTTCTCCGAATAGATTTGCTTGTTCCTAAAATTGTCAATTCCATCGCCGTAAAGAGTGTGGGAGCGAAGTAGATACATACTTATATGCGTTTCAAAAATTCAAGAAACGTTTTATCCGTGTATATAAGGTATATACATACCTTTACCCAAAAAGATTAGCGTATAGTTATGAGCCTAACTATACGACCAGAGAGGTTATGTTCAATAAAATTCAAGAAGATTTCGTGTTTGCAGGCTACTGAATAAAGATTAGAAAAATTGGTATACGTTTCAATTGAACATCTTGAAAACATCGGGGAATATGGAGAAGCTGTCGCTGGGATGAGCGTCACAACTGTTGACGCTTGCTCAAAAGTGGAATTGCGTGATAATTTCAATGCAATGTTGTTGAACATGTTTAAGGGCAACGCGAGTGAGTTCTTGAGGCGTTATATGACCGCAGATGAGACGTGGATTCATTACTACACCCCGGAAATCGAAAGTTAGTCGATAAAATAGGTTTTTCCGACGAACGTGCATAAAAAAAGATGAAGACCATTATCATATTGTCACCATGAATATAAAGTAAATTTAAAATATCTCTATTCGAATAAATATTTAATTCCTTTGCTATATCTTTAATAATTGATGTGGACGTAGATGGAACTTGGCATAGTTTAAGAAAACATGCATTTGTTATGTATTGCTACAGGATCTGTTAACTTTATTAAAGTGTTGCTATAATCTCTTAAGTGTAGTCGACATGTATCTTCTTCATTATGCAATATGCGACATCCTGTGCACCTAATCAACTCATTTCCTTCTTTCTTACAATCTCACTCGGCTCTTCCTCGAACACCATACATGTATCTCCTTACTACTGACGTCAACGTCCCAATAAAACGATGCATTATCTCGATATTTATGCACGCGATGGCGCTTGCGAAATATGCGAAGAATCGAAATTAACTCGTGGAAGGCATAAATTCACTAAACGTCAGAGGAAATCAAATTGAATAGGATGCGTATTGGTATAGTAGCGTCTTCTGTTTACTAATGCTGCATCGGGGACGGCATTCGTTGCAACGGATGGTGAGAAATCGCTTGACTAACGCCAGCCGAAATCGATTAATTTAGGTTTTGCGGTGGTTCTTGGAAGGTTATAAATAGAATAGAGTGTGTTTAACAGACGTAAACGACGAAGGATTCAGTAGGTAAATCGTTTTATATGTAGAAGCGACGAGTACAATAAGCAATTAAGGATGCGTATTGGTGGCCTGTCCGATAAAATCTATAATGAATCAATAGAAGTACGACGATTATTTGTTGGGGCTCTGCTGCGAATACGTATTTTTTATGTATTGCATTTTGAAGGTTCTGCTGTTTTATATAAGGGAACGAGCGACAATCATAAGACAATAGCCCCTCACAATACACATGTCTAGCCATAGGGACACCTTGTTTGAGATATATCTTTACCCGTTCAATATTGCATTCAGTTTTCAAAACTCACAGCACGCCTCATCAAGTAAAGTAAGGGTTTATTTGCAATATAAAAATTGAATAATAATGGCGTTCAGAGTTTGTGTGTTATCAAAGTTTGGAGCAATTGACCTAATAATTCCGTTGAAAATGAAACCAGGTTAAAATGCGGAGCCAATTTCGAATAGTTGATATTTCAAACAGTTCAATGTCGCGTTGTTCAGCTGCAAATGCCGTAAAGTTTTATTTACAGACTTCGGTGCGCTTACTAATGATATAATTTTGGCATCTGTAGTAGAGGAGGATCCCATATAAGTTACCTCCAGATATTCCTAGCGGTATTGCATCACACATCGAATATAGAAATCTAAGACGTAAGCCGTATAATCCGCAAAAGCAAATAGACAATCGTAAACTCGTTAGGCGCCTACCACACTGCTCTAGGTGTACATAAGTTGTTTAGACATTTCCTTTGCGTTCGTAACTGTTACTTGTATTCAAAACCGGCCTCACCGGACGTGTGACTGGCGCACATTAAAAGACGGTCATCAAGTTAGGCAACTTCGTAGCTTTATACAGTCCGTAACAAAATAATCGAGTTAGTTACTGAAGTGGTATCTTTCGGGTTTTGATACGTTGGATTGATGCTCTCGGCGATTTGAGGAACATTCTGCCAGCTTTTCGGGCGTTTTCTAAAGATTGGTATTGTTTTTCGTTTCTCTGACAGGTTATCCTTTTCGATCTTCTGCTTACTTCGTCACCGTCTTTTCTATTTACATTAATGATGTTCTTCATCACTCTTACATCATTCGAATACAGCTGGATGATAAAGAAGGACTATTCGTGCCCTCGAAACGGACGGATTACGGAGGTTGTCGATACTTAGGTGTTGTTTATCGTAAAGAACATTCCTTGAAAGCATTTTAGGACATTTGTAGATAAACTTTTTCATATAATACAATATGTCGGTCAGTGTTACAGTAAAGATGAATAAAATAATTTAATTCTTAGGATCCATTAGAATTTTAGTTGACTTAAGACGTGCCACCTGCGCTCATGTTTGTGCTGGATTGTTTACAGTTAGATGATTATAACAGCCATCTTCTGCGCCTTTTTGTTAGACATGTACGAATATTCTAGTTACACAGTCGTCGTAGTAATATATATTCATTTTCTCATCAGAGGTTCACTAAGCGAGTATTTTATGCGCTATTATTTTACACTCGAAGAACTCCAAGACGGCGTAATCGTACATGTTTAATAGACGAAATAATAGTGATGGCAACCTTGGCCGGTCCTTCTTTATAGTTTATTTATGCAGATGTTAAAAGATGGATATCCTGTTTAGTTGGCTTGGGCGGTTTAAGTACGACTTACGTCGCACAACCAAAAAGAAAATTGAATGAGTTGAACGTGTGGGACTTTCGATTTAAAATTCCAGATGAGTGGGTTATGCCTCACGTTTATAGATGATTTTTTTTTCTTGAATCATTTCCGATGTTAGACGCAACTAACGGCGTATTTAGTTTAGCGTCTCCCAATAGACTAAAAATAGATGGCAAGAATGTTTTTTTTTTTTTTTACTAATAATGAGGTTTCTACGTACAAGGTGACTCGAATTCACCGTAAACCGTAGGCATATACACTTTGTAATTAAACAGGCTCCTCTTACCATTGGCAAACGTAGATTTTTTTTTCAAATTTCTCGTGATTGTGCGCTACATACACACTATAGACAAAATTTATTCGTTTCAGTGATACAGTTAGTGCTTCTGGAATTATTTCAGACATGTTGGTGAGCCTATCCATTAGATCTTTAGCGGCACCTGAAAATATCGTCCATGGGGAAAACCTAGCGCCGGTAGCTACCGCCTTACACGTTATCAAAAATATGTAGAATATGATGGAGGAACGTTTGTGTATTTAGTTGAATATAATCTTGATTTCACCTTTAAATAGTTTGTATGCTACACTCTACTAAAGTTATTATTTTCTCCAAAAATATGCCCCGGATTTCAATAATTTTTCAAAGGTTAGAGGGTAGCCGTATATCTTCATTAATATTACAGTATTTTTACAGCGCAAAGAAATTAGCTTTGTACACGTTACGCTCGAGTTGCTTATCGTCAGACTACCGTTGTTCGGGCACCCCAGTCGCAACGTCGTGAATTAATCTCCAAGACAAATTCATCATCCAGTCAATTAAACGACATAATTTTTACTCAATTAAGCCCATGTTCGTGTAGTTCTTTTAATCGTGTTGGAGTAAGTGGTCGTACCAACCAGTGGACCGAGTCGAAAAATTCTTCGTATACAATTAGCTTTAAATTGCATTTCCTCTGTCTTGTTACTCTATTGTGCTACGAGCACGATTTCGTAGAGGCGATCGACTGTTTTGGGTATTGATTACTGTAACGGAAACTAATTCGAATGTAACAAATTGTCTCTTAGGTTTTTGGATTTTAGTTTACACGGGTAGTCTGTATGGAATCAGTATGGGAATCACGAACGGCAATTATCAATGACAAGATAATTTTTACCGATGGTAATGGATCTTGGGTCGCTACGAACTAGAGCTTAAACGTCAGACCATGTATGAGAAACAACATTGTGAGGAAGGATATGCAAACGATTTAAACTATTTTCCAACAATTCTTGAAAACTATATTTTTTTTTTCTGAGGAAACTACTATATAAATTTTTCACCATAAAATTATAATCGTTAGCCGTAGTGCATCTTCTAAAGCAACTCCCCTTCTCCATACTAGTTCTGGAAGGTAGCATTAAAAAAAAGGTGCATAGAGTTCTATTTCTTGTGAACTAATTTTTAAGGTTATTTGCAACTCGATTATGGTAGAAATAAAGGTTTAAGTAATCTGTTCTTGTTGTTATGCGAGATTGCTTAGGAAGGAGTGCCAAATTGTCTCTTACGACACCAGGTGGATCATAAGAGCTCATTGTTAGTGACGTAATTACAACAAATGTCGAACTATCGAAACTCTGTTTTAAAACCTAAGTGTTGTATAACAAAAAGGGATTATCAAAACCTTTATATGTAGTATTGTTTTTCATTTGCTTCTTAAAATAAAAAAGTTGATCTAATAACGCTAGTTAATTTACAAAAAAAAAATAGAAGTCGATCACTTTTCTTCTACAAAAGTGAGCTTCTGAGCTGCCTCACCGTGTAATGTGGCAACTAGCAAAGCAATTTAAAGAATAAATTTTAGATGTTGCTTTTTTGTTTTTTCCCTTATGTCTAAAACCATCCACATGTGCGTCGACTTGACAACTAAAATCCAGCGACAGAGTGCATCGACTACGAACGGGACAACAGTCAAATCGCACGAGGAAATCGCTGGCGGGCTTTGAACGGTGTATATCCTGCAATGAATCACAGGCCCCCGCGAGACATTGTTTATTCTCTCCGACATCGCGCGAATGAGTTTCTTAACCGTCTCGCAGGTTCTTAAACGACAATTACATTTCTTTGTTTCAATACGTACGAAATTCTTAAGATTCGTTTGGTGGCCGCCGATTGTGTACGAAGTAGGCAATGGACCGCAGCGTTGTGAGATAGAAATCAGATTCTACGATTCTGATTTCGATAATCTTTTACTTTCTTCTCTTCTCTTTACGATAATCCGGAATATAACATCTGCTTAGAAAGTTGTAGCAGGCTTGGTTGATGATTCAGTTATTTTTTTTTCACTTCTTTTTATAACTTTTATAACTTTTCACGGTCGTACCTAAAGTTCTAATATTCTTTCAGGAAATTGTTTTCACTGTAAAATGTTAGTAACTTGTACTTCTGCGATGAAGTTCATTAGCAATATGCTTATGCATTTATACCCGAAAATTATAGCCAACTTAAATGTGAAATACGCTATATGCGTAATAATCTGTTATCAGTCACCTTTGTATCTAACTTCGCTTCGCTTCTACCTCTCTTCTAGGATAAGCGAATTAATGTGATGAATGTAAAATCTACCTAAATTTTTTGTCGATGTAGGCGACCCATAAATGCAAATAAATACGTACAAAGCAAAATTAAAATAACGTTGGACATCAAATCAATTGTAGTCAACTGTAGAAGCAATTGTTTTGAATAACTTTGGGGTTAAATGAGGCAGTTTTAGATTACAACTTAACTTTAGCCCTTTACTATTTTTGGAAATTAAAATCTGTTCAAATAAAATAAAGAAATCAATTGTTTCACAGAATTTCTTAAAACCACTTCGTTCTATTTTTTTCACGTGCATAAAATTAACCCAAAACATCCAACAACAGAAAGTGCAGGTTTGCAATCAAACACCGAACGAACAATGTCGAAAATATATCCCACGGTGTATTTTTAGGCAAACGATTTCAACACAATAGATCTTTCCAAAATAATAAATATCTCGCAAATATTGTGACGGCTTCCATCATAAATATTTAGTTTAGCATCTACAGAAGAAGAGATGCTACTGGTTGGGGTCTTTGTTCTTTGTGCAACGTTGCTTTCGCGAGACCTACAAAAACAAACATTACATTTTCAGTCGATCTGTTTTCAAACGGCCAGTTTGTTGGCATGTGTTCGATTTTGGATCAAGTTAGTGAAGACTGGAATCGTTGACCTAATCTACTGTTGTTCGTAATTGGTCTCTTTTTAGAAGCGGACCCAAAAAAAGGGGCAAATTACAAATAAAATATGAAACGGTTCTTGCCGTAATAAATCCTACAGGACATTTACACATTAGCGCATTGACACTATCCAAGCTATGTATATTTTTGTAAAATTTCGATCTACAATATGTCGTATTTCTCGGTAAGAATTCTACCATGCAAAAAAGCAAATAAATTATTTTGCCAACATACATTCAACAGTTGTTACAGTATACATATTATTGTTTTATTATTATTATCATCACTACGAAACACACAGAATGAAAATAATCTCCGACAAATTTAACATCTTTCCAGTTTCCCAAAAGTGACTAAAACAAACAAACTCCAGTCAGTACGACGTTTGCATCATAACCGCAAAATAATCGGCTTTACGTCACTAAGCAGACACATCCTCATTAATACATCGTATTGATATATATATATATGTTTTTTTTTCGGCTGATACACATTTGGGAAACAACAGACGCAGCAGACAATGAGTTGAGTGAATTGATTGAACATACCGAAAAATTTGTTTGAATGAAACCTGCATTGCGAAGCCACGCGTACCAGTTCCGTGGTTAGCCCTTAAAGCTTTACGGAATTTTAATGCCTTTCGTGTGCACACACTTTCTACTTTAGATCAGTTATAATTACAGTAATCATGCCATAAAACGAATCCATATTAACAAAATAAAAAGAACAATCCTATAAGCAGTGTTTAATTACATACATCTTTTCGAGAGAATATCTTTAATGGAAGATTTATATGTGTTAAAGTTGTCGTTTTGTGGATTCAATTTTCACTTAAAATTGATATATATATATATATATATATATATATATATTGTATTTACGCAAGTTAACGGTTAAGTAACGCCCTTCTTTTCAAGAACAGTTAAGATTTAATTGAAGTTAGGTTATAATTTACAGTTTTAATTTGTCCGCTAATAAAGAAGTGTATGTGTACAGTAACATTTAATGAATTTGACACACTTTTATTTGTTAGAAGATATTAGCATGTAGCACCAAAATCGATAAAGCTAGAATTTACGGAGTAATAATCAATTTGTTTTTTCGAAGAAAACGAATAATTTTTACTGCCAAAAATAAACGATTTCGAAGAGCAACTTGATCGAGGAAATGATGCTTTCCTCCAACAGAATTAACAAAGTATTGTTCACTAGTCCAATAATAATGTAACAAAGCATCTTAAAGTATATGTACATCTGAAAATAATTGTATTTACTCTTTTAACTAATTGTCGACGTTGCATCCAGAGGAGATTCTCAGATTTTCTCCAGAGAGAGGTTATTATTATTATTAACATAGTATGAGATTTTTGGCGATTATTGGACTATTTATTTTCGAAAGTAACTTAAATGGCGAAGTATAGTTAAAACATTTTATCTAATGAATTACCAATACTTTCAGAAGATGTTTCATTCGAAGATTACTATGGTTTCAGCCCAGCTCATTATTTAGGAATCCATAAATAATGAGCATCCGTGTCCATACGTTCACAAATCAGTGTCTTCAAGTGTACACTTTATACCGAACACTCATATTATTACATTTTCTCCAATACAGTGTAGAAAACGCGTACACGATTGCGTAATCCGGCACTTTTCTTGTCAGAGAAGCATCCGTTAATGAGCATTATCAATCAAGGCGATTTTGACAGGTGTCAGCTGAACGGTCGAACAAAACCAAACATGTTATGTACGCGCGAGCCATTACCATAGACGAAGAACCATCGCCCAATGAAGGACACGAACGAGTTGACTTAACTGCACTTGTTGATGTTGATAGCCCAATTAACCGTATCTGATTAATTATGCATTAATTTGATAATCAATTTAATTTGTGTGGCGTCTTTCTGCAGTGACTTTTGATGTTTCGTACAGTTACAACGCGACGAGCAAGGTTAATCGATATTAGAGGGATCGGATCGTTTTTAAAGTAAATTTTACAAATGCTGCTCCGCTAATTAGGTTGCAATAGCGGGTTTTATTAGGTTAAAGTAAATACGCTGCCCAGATCGTATTCCGGATATATCCTGTATATTTCTATGAATACATTTCGTATAGAAACAATTTACTTGGAAGAGAGTGTCAAACGAGCGTGAGTAACATTTTATTTACGGAACGGCAACATTAAATATACCGATTTAGTTACGCTGCTTGCGCAATAAAATAGCATTTAGGCAAATGCATTTCCTATCCTGAAGAACGAAGTAACGCAACGTCGAGAATTATCTTCAAAAGAATCCAAGCGGAAAGAAATGGAATGGCCGCAATCGGTTATACGACGCGCTTAAAACAAATGGAATAATTAAAATACGTTCAGACATCAAAGGCCCGGCGATGTACAATCGGACAGAACACGTCGGATATAACGTGATATACGATCAAAGAAGCTTGTTGCAGCGAATAGATGGGGTTTCGAAGAATTGGTACTTTTCAGAATGATTGAAGGTTTAAGTTTAAATTGGTACACTGAAACCGATTTAGTAGATGTTCGGTGAAGGTTCATCTTAGTTGGCCATACTGAAATGGTAGAAAGGGGCTGTTCTATTGCAAACAAACAGCGTTTTCGATTTAATAAATAAAATTCCAAGTATAGATCTTTCTCCCAAATATCGTTCATCACAATTCTAAAAAGTTTTCTCGATTATTTTAAAGAAATATCTAGTAGACCATCATTATGCATCACCCTGTATACGTACGTCGAAAAGTGCTAGGCCAATTTATTATTGTATCAAATTGTTTTTGCAATGGAATGTATAATGTAATAAAGACTACCTATTAAATAACATCATAAGCAGCGTCTATTAAACGATCAAACACATCTTTACAAGAGTTTTACAATATCAATTACAGCTTCGACCAAACGTATATTTTCATTTTTACACCAGGCTTAGTTATCTCTTTTACCTGCGTAGGTAAGATAAGCAAATGTTATCGAAAGTAGTTATTATTTCTGTAGAAAATAGCAATTTTATCCTTGTGATATGTGGATGTGCATAGACGTGAAAATACAACTATAAAGACCTTAAGACCCATGTTAATAGTTCAGTTAGGTTTTTTTGAATAACAGAGCTAAGTAGATTGATAAATAGCCTCTAACTGGCTCTTCCGTTGGAAAGGACGATGCCTTTACACGATGGTAGTAGACGCATAAGAAAGCTTTTGTTAGACTAATTTAGGTTACATTCAAATATTGCTGATGGACATATAATTACATATGTAGACACAGATCTTTAATCTTATGCTTATGCTTACATTCCGAAGTCAGTAACGTATACATTTTAACACATTCAGCCAGAACACCTAACAATAAGTTATTATTTGAATTCAAAAAACATGCAGGTAACCTTCACACATCAGGAGCTTCCAAGGTCGCCAGTTAGGTCCATTACCTTTCGTAATCTACGGAGGTTTCCCAGAAACAAGTTTTCCATTGTTTTAGGGTATATTTCTGTGAATATATACAGCGTATTCTATTTAAAATTACGTAGATATTAATGCTTGAAGTTTAACACAAATAAATAATAAACGCACTATGTAATTTTTAGCGTTTCTACATAAAATCAACTCTATGCCTACTTTGAAATATGGGAAAGGTAGGAAAGCTTATGGAATGCATCGAAACTGGCCTATTTATAATGATGGAACCTTTTCGGTTGTTGAAAGTCGAAAACGATATTCTTCCTTAAAATTGTTTGAATATAGGGGACCAGAATGATCTTTATATTCTGGGTAAAATTTAAATCCCGATCTTTGGATCGAAAAGGTACATATAAACTTTTCTTTATTTTTTAAATATCGTTAGAACCAAGCGTTAATTCCTTTATAAACAGCGTTAGGGCATGGCTACCAACATCTATTAGATGGAACCGGATACCCATTGTCTATCTTTGACCGTGGTCCCAAAGATATATTACCCGTGGTTCGTCGGATATTAGCAAGCCTTTATTCAAGAAAATGTCTTTACATCTAGCAAGAAGGTGGTCGGTTAGGCTATACATCATCATTTTTTTTATTAAATATTATTATTAACAACATTCCAGATAATATATATATAAAATCTTGTCCTTTTTGGTACCGTTCAATCTGTTTGGACGAGCTTGTATGTTTATTCGCTTTTTTCTAATTAGGGCATTGCATAAACGCTTATTTCTTCATATGGTACGGAATCAAAGAGCATTTTATAAATAATCAAAACAACTGACGCCTGAAATTCATTATTCATCTTAATATGCAGCGAGACCGGCTATAGAAGATATGGTAGGCGAGCATATGTATTAATAATAATACTTTGTGTGTGGCCTTCATCTATAACAGCAACTGATTACGATTATGCACAAGCGAAGAAGTAAAACGACAGAAAGAAAGTGTGTACCATTTATCTCATCGTGTACGTTCATGTACGATAGATAATAACAATTTTCTTAACAGCCATCTCTTCAAAGTTGATTTAATGCCAGTTTACTGCAAGCGCAGAGGCCTGATGTAACCTTCTAACAATCAACACACTGTTTTCTTCTGCAGATTGAGATGTGCATTTGGCACCGTATACATTCGTCGTGTTTCTCCGTGTTTACGTTTTAGACAGCTACGAGCAAATTTGTATTATACATATACCGGGTTTCTAATATACACGATTTATCATTGTGTTACGTCGCTATTGTTATTATTATTATTGTTATTATTATTCAGAAACTCTCAAACTTGTCAGATACATATACGAGAGAATCTAATTAAAGATATCCCAATCACATAATTTATCTTGTAATCTTTAATTAAATTCTCTCATCGACATATGTTTCTGGCTAATCGCATACATTCGTCCGCCTTTGTTCTCTTTAATTATACACATTTTATACATATTTTTTTAGAAGAAGAGCAAACCGTGATAGGGCAAGCAAGTTAAACTGTTGAACTGTATAATTTACATTTGTTTGGTAAGTCACAAACAAAAAAAGATTCTAATAAGATAATATTCTACGCTGATTCATCATAGCCGGCAAGACAAAATCGGCGATAGGTTGCATATACCTGCCACGGCAGTTGAAATAGAAAAATTGACATTGTCGTTGCGGTGAATTTTAAAATTAACGAAAATTTCTCGTTATTGTCCCGGAAAAAGACCTCAAGACACCCAGTTCAAGTTTTTGATATTTGTTATAAGTTCCAGGATTTCAAAGGAAAAGGTCGAAAACGTGATGTATGTGCAAGAAGTATAAATTTAAGAAAAATAACAACGATGTTCGCTCTGAATGTGCTACTGACAGTGTAGGAGGTGGACGGAGCCTGCTAGAGGAAGTAATAACCATGAAAATTGCCAGTTGTATGTCTACCTCTTTGTTTTTATAGAAAATGCTTTAACGAAATAAATAATCCTGTCTTTCTTGGAACGTTTCGATTGTTTACTGCTGATGCACTTCGTTTTGTTATATTGTAATCGTTCATCATGGGCATTGTAAGAATATTTAATGATGTTGACGACGAAAATCGGCTGTTCATGTTGATTGTATAAGTTCCGAAATGTAATAACTGCAAATCACCTTTAAGGTTTAGAACGAAAAATTCTATTCTTACAAAAAAAAAAAAAAAAAAAAAAACTATAGGCAAATATCAAATTAGGAATGGAAAATTATTATTGACGGTGCACGGTTTTCTCGTGTTTACAGGCCAAGCTGTTCTTTTAGTGAATATCAACAGTGATATCATCAGTGAATTTGTCAATATTTTAAATATTATACAATTTAATGTATTCTTAATTTCGGGTGCGTTTGCTGTTCTCCATTTAATCAGATAGAGTTTAAAGAAACTAAGTATTTAATATAATTGTATGTAGGTATAATAATAGAAACAGCTTTGTTTAATATAATCGTGTTTCATTAATAGATTCATGGACGTTCTCGCTTCCCTTGCATTACTTCTGTTTGTGTAATAGATACCGAATAAATTAACGGAACTTCGCTATCATTATCATATAAACAACTGGCCAAGTAGTACTATTATACTACATATGTGGGTGTAGCGGTATTCAATTCTGATGTCGGGAATTACAAGGAATATTAACATACAGTATTCGCCAAAGATTAATATCGAAATTCACTAAAGAATGTCAATAAGATATTTTTCAGCAAGATTTTTCATATACAAAAAAAACTTTCCTTCTAACTCAAATTACAAACGAATGAAACGTAATTAGAAACACGGTTCGGAATTGGACTTGCCTAAATGGTTTAGTAAAATTAAGTTAACCTCACTTTCTACAGATTTCATTTCGCATACGTCCCTGATTATCGTCGGCGTCTAGCAAATTAGTTGAATGCCGATGAAATCCTCGCCGGTTACCGGGACGTAATGCATTTTTAACACAAGAGGATACTTAACACTTCTAGATTAATAAAGACAGCACGATTCCCGACATCGGATTTGGATATTACTGTACGTATGCTTCTGCTCCGACATTAGCTTCTAACGCACCGTCCAAATCACGAATCACATTTCTTGCGCATTCATCTCGCTGTATTACACAAACACTCCAGCAGAGCGAGGCCCGACTTATCGCCGTAGTACAAGCCACGACAGATGAGGAAGTCGTATTATATAGATGTAGGTCAATTCCTAATCTAAATTTTATTTATTACGAACTCCATCATTCGAAGTGACATAACGGCGAAGCTTAGGACTAATGAAAACGCTTACATTATGCATGGACGCGTACGTTTCAACTCTTTTCGTGTTCGAATTGCCACACTTCGGTCTTCGGGACTTCGTAAATAGAATCGGTCGACATGATAAGGCCTATACTTATTTATAATCTTGAGCTGTTTTACTGCAATAGATGCAGTAGTTGTAAACTGTTGTGTATGTATATGTATGTATAAGTAGTATTATTCGGAGACGAACTTGATACGAAAATGCGTTTGCTTTTACATGATTATTTGTATGTAAGTAATGTTAGGTAAATATTTCTTCATCATATTCACCTTTTACATCCATTCGTTTCATCCCAGTGAAAATTTTGGGATGAAGTGGGTCTTTTTTCCCAAAACTTTCAAGTCTTATAATTTTCTTTGTTTTCCTTTTTTTTAAGTTAATTACTTTATTTATTTATTATTATTATTTAGATTAGAGATATAGAGATTTAGATATTTAATAGTAAAGAGAAATTAAGAAATTCAGTTTATTATATTATTATTATATTTCTAATCGGTGAAAATTATTTGGTCAGGACCATATTAGCGTTGTAACAGTAGCGGTGCTAAATTTTCTTTCAAGTCCAATTCCGAAATGATATTTAATCGACGTACTTACGCCACTAGCTACATGTTTTCTTTTCTTTATTCCAAGAAATCAGGTAATTAATCTTTCCTCTGATACCTATTATAAAGTTTTAATCTCCGTGGGAAACGAGGAATAAAGTCTTTCAGTTCGATACTTGCGTACTTGCCAGAGTTTAGACCAACATTTTTTTTAACTGCAAATTTTCAATAAAATCATACCCAATTGTTTAAGTATAAGCTAGAGTTAGTTCGACTATAAGTAAATTTGGCAACCATACCGATGTCAAAACAAAAAATATACACAGATATTCAAAGCTTATTTGAAAGTAACAGACAAAAGCAGACGTTACACCAATAAGAATCATCGCGTTGTTATATAACTTAGTAATCATTCCTCTTGAGATTGTTTACATTTTCATATAATTTATTACATAACATTATCTGTGTATGATTTTGTACACGAGTTGCTAGTGTAAATAGAGAAATTAAGGCGATTCTTTAGGTCTCTGTAATGGTGTTAAGTATGACAGCCCGAAGAAAGGATAATAAATCACTTATACTTCTTTCTGTCTTTAAATAAATCAATTGTGTACTACAAAGAACGCACGAGTTATATTAAAAGAAGTTATATCACAATTGTTTTATAGCTTTTATAAGCCTAAAATTTATTTAATTACTTTACTTAATTTATTTAAGATTTTTAGTTTAGTAGGAAACTAGACAAAAAATACGCTGCAAGCAACGAATATAAAATTAAAATGAACAATTCCGTTTACTACGTTTATGATTGATGAACATGATAGACATGTAATCAAATGTAACAAATTTTCAAATAAAGGTACAAGTTCTTAAGAATATTGACTTGTACGGAACTAACGTATCAACATTACTTACACAATGAAACAATATTTTACATGGTTCTATAACAAAAAGTAAACAAGAAAATGCAAAATGGACTTGTTATATATCCTTATTTAGATTTTCCACCATTCCCATCCCAAACAATATCACGATTTGCATTATCAATCGACAACGTCGATAAAAACGTGGCTCTTCTTTTTGTTGCAGCAAGAATATCTAATGAAGTTCGGTTACCTAAGTTCGAACGTAGAGGGCGCCGGTGCGCTACGAACTGAGGAATCTGTAAAGCAGGCGCTGAGTAACCTGCAAAGATTCGCTCACATCCCGGTCACCGGAGAGTTGGACGAGCGGACTATTGAACTAATGTCCACACCCCGGTGCGGCGTGAGAGACTTTGAAACATCGGGTTACGGTAGTGGCGCCGCTACGCGGCGAAAACGTTATGTACTACACACCGGCCATCCATGGCAGCACACCGATTTAACGTGGAGGTAAGTTCGGTTGCATAACTCGTAGGTCTAAAATTTTCTAAAATTAATTTTTTCCATAATATATTTTGCTTTTAATTTTTTTAATTAAATAAATTTTAAATAAAGAAGGTGAACTGGATTTTTTAGAGATTAAAAACATATTTAACTTCAAACAAAAGAAAAGTATCGGTAACTTCCGCAACACACAAAATAAAAAAAAAGGCGACCGCCCGAGCAGGGACTTGAACCCTGGACCCTTGGATTAAAAGTCCAATGCTCTACCGACTGAGCTACCCGGGCTACTTTATAAACTCTGCTCAATATCTTCTACTTATTGTTGAGCAATACTTAATATGTTTTATTTGAAATTGTACATATTATATTTATTAAAAAACATTATTCCTGGTACTTGCCTATATGTTTGTGCAAACTATTGTAAACTGAACAAGTTTCTTTCAAATTTTCAAGGAGGACTTTAAAATTGGCAAAGCCGTTAAATTTGTAGTTTGTTATGAAACCGAAGACAAAATGGACCTGCAATAAATAACAAAAGGAAACGAAGGTGCTTATTTTCTTCTTTTACCTTTAGCACCTTTATTTGGCTTTGCAGAGAAAAACCGTAATTTTCGATTTCTCACCTAATGGTGAACTCTACATTGATGTTTTTTTTTTCTTTCTGGACACCATTAATTTTCTTATTTCTTTTCGGTGACATATTGGATGGTAAGGTTGTTTTAACTTAGATTTAACACTTGTTTTTCTGATTTCAACCATGTTAACATGGTTTTCGATATCATGTTTTAGTTGAAGAAGGAAACATTAAGGAAAAAATAAATAAGATGAAATTTCAAACTGTTAAATAAAAAAAGAAAGTACTGCACATCTATTTATCGAATTGAAAACAATTGCGAGTAATTACCAGATATTTAACACGATACAGATGTGTATAAAATTGGATTAAATAGATCGTTTACCCAGCCACATAACGTTTATAATACTAGAAATATGAATGGAAAGTCATAAAAGTTTCGAACACAACCTGTATAGTCGTGTTCATATTGACCGATGGGAATTCTGAAACAATCTAAGATCAAATGCCATCCATACCTTAATTTTAAATAGAAGCAGCGATCATTTCTCTCCATCTTTCACATCTCACCTTTCTTGATATCATTTTTATTCGTCTCACCTCCTCGGTAATTTCATCCATTAGCAGCGAATTTTCTACTCGAGTACGATAATGCAGCGTATCGGGGAGTTCCGTTTAAATTGCCTGTTAAATCAATTAACACCTAATAGCTCATTTACCTTTAAATTTCGAAAGCAAGTAAGTAAGGTGCAGCGCCATCTTGGGCGTCAAAGACGGAAAGATTGTGTAGTAAGTGAAATATTAAAAGGTAAGGAAGGGAATGAGTTGAATGTGGGAGAAGTTGAGAGCGGTGAATACCGGAGACACTTAATTTTGTATCAAATTAAAAACAATTTGGGAAATTGTTGATTGAATCATTTTGCATTTTGCTTCGAACAAAATTCGGCGAAAACTATGTAACCGACTTCCGTTATTAGCCCTTTTTTTTGCAAAAATTGCAATCGGAATCACATAAAAAGGTTATTGTTTCCGGCCATTTTTTGATGTGTTTTTAAATTGCAAATATGTAGATCGCTCTAATTACTACAATAAGTATTGTGAATACGTTACATTTCACATAAAGTTACGTCTCTCTAAAAAAAATCTTGTTCATCCTACGATCGTCTTGGCTTATCCTGTATGAAACAAAAATGTTTGTGACTTCTAAATGTGAACTTTAGTACATAGCAGCCCGATTGAAATAAAGATCACTTTTCAAAAAAAAAAAAAAAGATAGGAAAATACAAAAGCGATTTTGTTTTTTTTTTCCAAAACCGCTGCTCAAAATTGGGACGAGGAAAAATATTGAAATGAAGAATACGAATCGATCGGTTTCTAGTATTCTATAAGCAAATAATCATATAAAGGAGCTAAATAGAAAAATAGGTTATTTGCATAACTGTTGTACCTATCCAGCATTGAGAAATTTTGCAAATATTGTAGAAGTTAGCGTTAAATATTTTCCTCTTCGATCATCGCCAATAAAGCAGAAACGCCAGAAATAATGAAAGAAAATAGATATTCCATTCCAGTTTATCCCATTCCAAAAACAAAACAATATTCACAAATCTACACACATCACATTCTACAACGTGTTTAGCGTGGACGTACTTATAATCCAAAAGCGTATCTATAGTGACATCTACATCGGCACGACAAAAACCTAACGACGATATACATGGAACAAAAAACCATCTAATAACCCAGAGAAGAGATGCATGCAGTTGACAAGTGAAGGACACACAGCTTGGATTGTTGTAATAGCGTGTTGTTTTATACGTTCTTCCTGTCTTTCGTGCCTGCTTACATACCTATAGATACACATACATACATGTATATCGAGTATCGAGCCAATCCTAACAGATATATGAATATGAAAGGGTGAATGAAACCTTAGATCAGATGGGTGTATATGTATACTGGGAGTTTGGAAAGCTGCAGCGAAGGATTTTACTTTCTTTTAATCAAGATTTTTACGCAGTTTTTGAATTTCTTTTCGTGCACTTCTATTCACGTTTGGCTATTGACGACATATATACGACAGGCATGTGAATATTTCTTCGACGCCTTCCGATGATATGATAATGTTGCCACTTCCGTACTTAAAAGTAGGTACGGTGCAATCCTTATGAAATTTCCGTTTTAAATGCATCAAAAAGGATTTTGTTTGCAATTCCCACATTTTAAAGTGGATTGTTCCCGATCAATTATATTATTTCAATCGATCTATTATCTTGTAAAGTCTATGGCGTTTTTCATACTTTTTGTATAGAAATTCAACTCTCGGTATGTGTAGAATATGTTCAAATAATAGAGGAACGAACAAAACTTTGGAATCAATCCGATTGCAATTGCAAATCGTTCAAAAAAAAAAACAAAGATGAAAATAGAAAAAAAAAACTACAAAAATTGGGGGATCGCACGCCCTAGGGAATGAGGAAAACAATAATGCGAAAACTACGGACACATTCGATATGACAACTAGCTAATAACGCCGATATCATCGACACCCATGACGTGGACAAGCGTTCAAACGTTTTGTAAATTCATCAATTCATCGCTGTCAACCGTCATCGCCGAACCATAGTTGCCACCACACCTAATAGGTATCGTATAAAATTTGTCGGCGGATCGTAAAATAGCCGGACAATATTCGTAAAAGCGGTGGCTATGGAATCCGGCAGTCCGAAGCTTATACGGCCCCAGCTCGAGTACCCCCGACACCCACCATCAACGCACAATTAATTTTAATTAAATCTTTCAATTAATAATCGGTGTCCGAGTGTTGTCAGGTTCAGGTTTTTGAAAAATTAATTGCCAAACGTCCACGCTCCTCGGATGACGTGCGACGCGATCTATATTGCGATTTGAAAAACATCCGCGTAAAAGTAGGCTGGATATAGTATATTATGTGGCCAAGGTTGGCAACATTGTAGTTTGAAATTATCTAAATAAAGCATGAAAAAAATGACAAACTATCGGTGTTACTAGGGTATACTAGGGTATGGGGATTTGAAATTTAATTTCGCAAAAACAAGATGATAATTGACGTTCTTGGTCCCATTCTTGGTACAATTTCTCAGGAGTCAATTTTTTGAAGCAAAAATCATAATAACTTTCGATTATAAATAAATTCTTTTGGTTCGTTTCCCTTAACTTTGTTGAAGATCCGGAAAAAACCAAATGTAACCAAAAGTTTGTCGTTGTCAGAAGCTTTAGCAGAAAATGGGTTAAGTATGTTTCTACACTTATTTTTAATGAGCATTAGCTGAACAATCGCTTTACTTATGATAATAATCATAATAACAATAATTATGCAATTTTTATTATTTATTTTGTAATAATAAACTAATAATTTTTATCACTTATATTAATTTTTTTTCCTACGTACGAAACAATATTCTTCTTCAATACTTCCTACCGCCTCCATGTCGTCAAAAATACGCCTAACGTAAAAGAATAGAACTCAACACGTTCACGAGTCTTCTCTCACGTATTCTTTATTCATAATTAACAATTGATGATGCTTGTAAGTCTAGCAGGGTGTCAGCATATACAACTAGTTCGAAGGGTTAGCCGGAAAGGGTTGCAGAAGTATCAGTGACATCAAATTAAAAAGCACACGAAGTACTTCGTTTCGGGCGAAGAAGCACATTGTAGCGTGCAGTAAGGGTCGTAGCTCTTCAAGTCCGATGGTATTGTGGTTTTGAAGTTGGGCGTTGAGTGTAACTTTGTATGTACAAAGGTTGAAAATCTAGATGTATACAAATAAGAACGAAAAAGATAGTGTTGCAGTAGATAGATATTATAGTGCTTTCAGAATAGCGAAATAAAGGTAGAGAAAAATATGGACTCGCAAGCAAATTTTAGCGGTTTCTTTTTTTAGAAAGAGTTTTTTCTTGTTGTTAAACATCCGGCGTATTGCGGTAACGGTGGACCGTAGAAATAATTTTAAATGATTTGGAAGAGTTTCTATGTCAAGCCCTTTTTAAGCTATAGAACTAGATTTATTAGGTTTTGCTACAAACCGTATCAACTGTTTCCAAGCTTCTATGATCCACATTTTTTTTCATTGTATTAAACTACAATGTGTACCTAACACATGCTAGTAAAGGGCTTATTCGAATCGGCGCTGTTATTCCGACATATGTATTTAACACCACTAACGCTCTACCCAGAATATTAAAAAGTTTTCTCGGAAAGAAAAAAATATTTTCCTCGATAATTAAACCAATTTTTCACTTCAGTTAACTTTAGCTCGACGCCTAATGCAATCGTGTCGCGACCGAGTTGTTCCTAATCCGCGAGACTCCATTGTTGTACCACGAATTCGTCTTCGACGATACGTAAAATCGAGATCTGCAGGTGTTCGTGACTCTCTGTCTCTAGCTATCTAGATCTGTAGAGGAACAGAACTCCCTGTCGACCGGATCTTGTGATACGCATACAACGTTTGCCAAATGTCAGGAAATGTATCCGAAACAATATTCCAAGGTCTTGTAATGAATTAACGACGTTATAGTTCGGATATTTTCTGAACAATCATTTGGGCTTATATTGATGCTGAGTTACGTATGTATGTTTACATTACCTATTGCTAGCTTACACAAAGTTTTATTAAAGTAAAGTATTTCCTAGACGCTGTTTTATCAATTTAAAAAGATTGTAAGTGGTAGGTATTGTTTGACGTTTACCTTGTGCTCTCTGGTATCGCCTCACGGAAAGAGCAACCCAGCGCTTTTTTGAATAATCAAACTTGAATTAATTTTCAATTGTACGAAAACATGGTTACCTTACCGTACCAAATGATTACAAAACCCGAATAATAGATCTACTCCATGGCAAACATTAATTTTGGTGCACACTGTGCCCGAATTCTAATGCTTTATCGCAAATATGCAGCTTCCCCTACTTAAAGGAATCATCGGATTGCGCCTTAATTGTACCATTCTCCGGTCTCTTATAAAAATTTTCCAATTATTTTCAGTTCGATCCGGTTCTTGCAATTAACAGCCACTAAAAGAATGTATGCGTCAAATTGATTGTTCATGTTTACTTAATTCTGCGCTATATAATTTATTGTGCGTTCAGTACTTCAGTACAGCCTCCCTTTATGAGTACATTCACAAACTAGATTTGAATTTAAAAGTGATCCGATCAAATAATTTCAAAACATTTTCGCCTACAAAGTGCGTTCGGTTGAACGGGAAGACGTTTCCAACCTTTTTATTTTAAATACAATGGTATACTTTTTATCAGCTTAATCAATCGTACGTTTCCGAGATTATATGTAAAATTTTCTTTTCAATCCAGCACGAATCGTGTTCCGTATTTTATTATTTTACTGTATCTCGTCATCGAAAGAATAAACAAAATGATGACCGGAAAAGATGGCGGCACGAAAGATGTATTACTTCCTGCTCAAAAGTAATTTCTTCTTATACTTCTAAACTTCATCGCAAGACAACCCACTTCTAAAAGATGCGTCCAGGTTCGATGTTTACGCTGACACTTCGTAAGGATCGGTTTGCCCTTTAGTCGATGTCCCCACGCCTGGGTTGTTGGTATTTCGTAAATGTCAATTACGTCTAAGGTTACGCTGGCAGAAGTTCTACGTTTGTTTTTCGTAAAATTTTGTACACCTGTCGTTAAAGTAAATTAAAAATGGAAATTATATAAGTTGTCGCCGACACAGTTGTTCCAACTCTTGTACCAGTGATATTTTCTTTCCTGGAAGAAGTTCTTCCTGTAATGCTCTTGTTCACTATTTACTTCAAGATTAAAATTACA
This sequence comes from Oryctes rhinoceros, assembly GCA_020654165.1. Taxonomy (NCBI): domain Eukaryota; kingdom Metazoa; phylum Arthropoda; class Insecta; order Coleoptera; family Scarabaeidae; genus Oryctes; species Oryctes rhinoceros. The sequence goes on along the minus strand of JAIOKQ010000548.1, from coordinate 75,284 downwards.
AGAATTTCTAAAGGAACATCCAACCAAACCGCAGCAAAGTATTGTAACAAACATGGTTGTTATGGCAATTGTTCATTCCGTTTCTTGTAAATATGGCTTCATATCTAACCGAAATATATTTAGCCAATTTTTTTATGGCTTGATATAAAAGCCACTGACAAGATTCAAATGTTATGCGAAGGCTATACGACGAATAAAATTGTTTTCGTCGTACAGCTTTTCATATTTCACTGTGAGCCGCTCCAACTTGAGTTGCTTACTTGTCGGATTAGTAGAGAATTTCTAAAATTTCGTTGTTAGTGTGCCGAGCAGGTCTTCTGGCGCAACCTTCTCATTGTTTGGTTTTAAATACCCTTTTTTGTGACGTCTTGTAACTAAATTAACTAATTAATAATTAATCTATGGCGTCAGGAATTTTTTTTAACGGAAATATTTCCGCCTGAATCGAGATGACGCGAGTCTTCCTTTATGTTAAAATCGTATCCATATTATTGCCTTAAACATGTACCATTTCTTAAACAGCCTACGTTTACCTCCTACGAAACTATTAAATCTTATCTTATCACATTAACGATATTATCACTTATCACGGAGGTCAAGGGTAGTCTCTCCGGCTAATGTAAATAACCTTTTGTAAATTGTGCGAGTTTATTGCGTCTTGGGCTAGTAGACTTTGCAACATTTCCTGTCTTATTTTGCTAAAATTCCTCTTTCTTTTAATGTGTTCTCTCTCCTGTATAGTCATTCATTGGTTTGGCTTACCCGTCTCTCTTCGAGATCATTTGCTACACCTCGTTCCTGTAATTTCTCTACGTTGTACATATGTCTGACTTTCTTCTTCGTACTTACTACTGGCCATTCTTCTTCATTCAAGTTTAGTTATGACTAGTGTGTGATCATTGCTTGTATCAGCTCCAAATTGCTTTAACGTTTTTGGTTACGCAGAGTTGTCGATTAGTTAATGATATTTTGTCGCCAAGCGCCCTGTACATGTCCACTAATCTAATAACGTTAACATTCTATGCTTTCAAAAAAGGGGGCGTGAAAACGAATAAGTTAATTTGTTATCGTCTTTTTCAAGTGGGCGTATGCAAGAGAGGAAATATGTATTTCATTTCCAATTTATCGGAGAACAATCAACAATTCGTTTATCTAAAGTACAGCTCATGCACATATTATGTATATATATACAGTTCGTGTATGTTATATAGAAGAACAAGGTCACTGGTTGTAAATACAATACAAATTGTAATGTTAAAAGTTAAATCTGTTTTTATACGAATCCCGCCAACCTTTGAAACGGAGAATATAGTATTAATTATTAAGGCTTCCTTTTCATTTCGAACGTAGAATTATAGAATATAAGTATATAGCAATATATAGTTAATTGATTGCGTGTTTTGAAATTGAATTTTGTCCGATATTGTCTATACGCTTTTTCATCTCACTTCTTTGCCAACGGTCAAAAACACCAATGCAAGTTGTGAAAACAATCTACTAAGTTATCTCTCTTGGAAAATAACAAAATAGCTAATCTTAACCTGACCCACATGAATGATGTGAACGCGAGCACATCCTGCAGTAGCCACTGTTGCCTATTCATTATTCAGCGTTCGAAATAGGTACGTAGAGTATGGTAGTAGCTGACCGAAGTCAAAATTACCTTTTGTGTATAAATTTCGTGCGTGCATGGATCAGAAATACATGAACTTGATATTTCCGATTTGGGGAACTGTTTTGTTTAAATATTAAAACCGATAATTTACAATTTTTAATTCTCTTGGGAGGAGTAAATATATTTTATGTTATTACGCGAAACAATTTCATTTATTTCATAAGGATATAAAGTAAAGACACTTTGAAGCAATGAGAAGAGCTTTCGAAGTCTGCTCGTAAAAATTGCTGGTTTGCAATACCAAATTCACCATACACCTGTCAATTTCCGCAGTTTTAATTTTTATCGTGGACGTCAGAAGTTTCCCGAAAACTTCTAAACGAAAACAACCAACATTGTATCTATATATGTACGTAAATATCACGGCCTGCTTTTGTAACGTCCAATCAATACCAGCCGATAAATTTTAAATATCCGAAACGATGAAATTCCTTCTTCGAGCATTCTATATGCAATTAGAGTTCGGCGTAATCGAATCAGAGTCCTCTTTGATTCCGATATAGCGTATGGTGTAATTTAATAATAGATTTAAGATCACGCGATACCTTTTCGCCTTTAATAAATCCATTAAATCCAACACATTTTGATGCCTTAAGGAATCCAGAGCGAGAGTTTTTTGGCGATAAAAAATGTGATCAAAAAAATTTAAGTTAATACGATTTTACTTTTATACGGCCGATCCGAATTTTACAAATTTAATTTTATAATTTATTATAAAATTAAATTTATAATTTTAATATTGTCTTTGTTGCTGTTAAAATAAAATAAAATCAGATATACAAGTTTGTAAAAATACATATAATCTATGTGAGAACGGTCAAAGTTAATCTAAACATAGTCGTAAGTTATAAATTATAAATAAAATGAACATTTTAGATGTTACTAATGAGAGCTTAACTTAGGCTTAGAGCCAAACTTACCGCTTAGAGATGTTTCACAAAAGGTCGTTACAACAAACGATCGTACCCAACGAACGGTCGTTATTTGGTTACCATAACATCAGTAAGCAAAACATACAGACACTGATATTATTTTAAATTGATTTAAGATGTCGAGCTCAAGTAGCTATATGCAGCCAAAGGAGCGTGTCCTTCGTTTCGGGCGTTGGTAGTTTGGTTACCATGATAACAGTAAGGAAACATGCTATCATTGACGTTCTAAATAAAGAAGAGTTACAATTTCTGTATTACAAAAACCTGAAAAAAAAAATGTAAGATCATGATTAGCAGGACATATAAACCGCTTTCTCCTACTGTAAATATTTATTCTACCTTCGTAGAAATAACAAACGAAGGGCTACAGTTCTAGTGCTACTGTAAAGTTTTGAATCAACATTTAAGAATAGTCGATATGTTTTGCTTACAGCCGTCATGGTAACCAAACAGTACTAACACCAGCCGTTTCGATGCTTTAGTCTCAATGTTAGATAGATATTCACCATCGCATAAAAACTGTAGATATACTGCGGATACGGTGTATGGTATTATGTTAAGTTTCTGTTGTTTGTAATTGGCAAAGTTTGACGTCCAATAGTGTACAGTTCCCTGTATATTCGAAGGCGTTCTAATGTATAGTTTAGATAGAGTAAAATCCGTAACCTAGTCTTGTAAATATTTACATTTTAGATTTTTTGACGATCGAAGACGAAATTGAAATCTGTTAGATGTACACACACGAAATACGTATTGCATTGGTTTATCTCTAGATGAAGAAACGAAATGCGTATTGCATACGGAATGTTACCGAAGTAAACGTATGGTTCGCTACTCCTCGATTACTCTGTATACATGCAATGCATATATACATAAGCGTACGCCTTATGATATCTGTTACTTCTTCCGGAAATTTTAACCCGCTACCATTTACACAATAGTCACTATTATACAATTCCAGAAGATCGAGCAATCCTGTAGGTATTTTTACGAACAAGAATTAGATCCAAGTAGATTCAAGTAAGCTAACTCGTATTTATTTCCGCAATACTTTGACGGTGTCGTATACTGCTTCTAACTCTAGATCATACACACGGCATATTGTACGACATACATATTAAAAGGCATATATGTATCTCAAGTACAACTTTCCTGTAGTCTGTTTGTCCCTACAGTTTTTTTTTTGTAATTCAATAGTTGGGCGTGTATATAGTTTAGATTCAGCCTGTCTGCGCACGCACTGGTAGCCCGCTTCAAACATTTAAAACTTGCCTGCCGCCGTCGCTCCGGGCAGTTAAGTTCGCGCTACCTCTTATACTGTTCACATTCCGAGCTCGCATCCGGGGATGACAACAGCGACGCGTTCCCAAAAACCCAGCAGACCCATCTGGCAAGAGCTGCAAGTTCAGTTAACCACGACGTCCAACACGATCAAATCAATCAAAGAAGACCGTCTCCTTCTAGTAAATATGCAGTGTTTTGATTGTCATTCGAATCAGTGGCCCTTGATACAGAAAGTCAGTGTTATAGCAGACTGCTTGGACGAGGTATGTATGGTTACGAGATGAATGCGTGTGTGTATGGTGTGTTATGTGCGTTGTGTGCGTTAAATATATATATATATATTTACAGAGTATAATAGTGTTTTTGGAATTTTCCCAGTATGTATTTGGTATTCGATCTTTATTTATTTAAGGTGTTCACAATTTTGGAATTTCGTTAAAGAGTATTTTATTCAAAAGAAATACTACGGCAAAAATGATGCTTCGCGCATAAATACTACTCTTTTGAATGCTTTCGCTATTTTCATAAGAAATGAGTTTCGGCCAAGTTGAATTTTTAAACTGGTCAAATTAAGCACACCCACACGGTGTGTCCACCTAGTAAATGGCCGAAAGATAATTCCTTTCCCGAGTAATTTAGAGAAGAAATTTTCAAATAAAAGATACTGCGTGATATAAAGTTATATTAAGCAGATCGAACGGAATCTCGTAAAAATTTCTGAAATTATTTCAAATATCTCAGACACTAAAATCATTAATCATTACTAAAAATGTATATAAATTGAAGAAGAGCACCTAGAAACGTAATAATATACAGAATGTTGTATATATATATATATACATATATAAAAACTGATCTCTTTGTCTACTTGGGTATAATTTTATGTTGTGCAGACGCGCAGTATTTGTCCTATAGGGACATTTTTATTCGTTGGAATAAATAAATTTTATACATAATATAACTTGTTGTATGTAAGAAAATTCGGACGTAACGATGTGATTTCGGAGATCCCTTATAGAAGCTATTAAGGATCATCGTCGAAAGATAAAAAATTAATTTTAGGATAAAGGGATTTTCTAGAATTAGGTAGATTAGTAATATCAGTTTATGGAATAATTCTTCGCATGAATTTCTTAAAGACCCAATCTTATTATAGTTGCGCAACAAAAAATCAACAGCCTGGAATAAGGGTTGAACCAGCGTTATCAAGGGTTGTTCGCCATTGGATTATTTATTTGTGTACAGATCGTTACCTATATTCACTAGAATATCAGCACAGTAACGGTCACAGTAAAGTATCTTCTACAGTAACATGATACACAAATTCAAAGGTAAGTTTGTATTAAGTAAGTTAATTTAATTATGGAACTGTATTATATGGATTGCTTAAGTATATCAATTTTATACATATTTTAGCTATATTTACTGTAGTAATGGCCCAATAAATCTCGTTGGGCAGTTATACATCTAACGACCTTTTATTTTACTTACTTAGAAAGTTTAACAGCATCCAAATATGATTCAGAATGTAATAATTTTTAAAAGTGCAAAACGTAATTATTTCTGCATAAATACTTACCAATAATATAAATGCATGTTTCACAAAGAAAATGGTGCAGAAGTCACTTGTTGGGTAAACTTGTGATAAAAAAAGTTGATTTACGGTTAATTATCAATTTGATGTACCACAAAAACGTCTGTTGGTACATAGCGCGGGCGGATGATGATTCCCTTCCCAAGCAATTTGGAGAAAAAGTTCCTAATAAAAAATATTCTAACACAAATGTTGTGCAAGGACCATTCGTGTCCTCGAAACGACCGTTCCTGATTAATTATTATATTACTATATCATAAAATTAAACTTGTGTGGTGCTGAGGGTACCGATACTTATGTGTTGTTTAGAACACTCTGTATATTTTTCCGATTTTTAGATACGTCTATGAAATTCATCTTTACCTTCAATGTTCCCTCTACCCATATATCTTAGTTTCTCTGATAAGTTGGAATTTTTGCGAAATATCGCTGTTTCTTTAACGGCCGATATCTTAAGCAACTTACGGGCTAGATTGGGGATTCAGATTTTATTCCATTGAGTATTTCTTGGATTTTATGACAATACAAATTCACAAATTTCTATCTTGCGCATTACATTACATAAATAAAAAGCATATTTTTAAATGTCTGCGGTTACTTTAAAAGTATCATAATTAAAATAATCTGATATGTTTATGTTAGTTTAAACTATTTATCGATACATTCCAATATTAGTCAAGAATGTATAGGTATATTATACCTAACATTCATAGTCCATAGTTCATAGTCACTGTTAATTGTTGCATGTTTACGCAAGAAATAAAGCGCTGAACTATAAATAACCGCGCTTATTTAATAATTCCCTTTGATAAACTCGTGGATAGAAAATAATTTCAACCACAAAACAATGGAACAGGTTAGGTGTATATACATCGTTTAAAAGTTGTAACAAAAGAAACCAAATGTAGGAAACAACCCCCGCTGTAGATTCTACATGTATATACAATATAATAACGTTAACATTCGTCTATATGCGCTGAACTTTGCCTCCTCGAGTACTGGAAACCGACGCTAACATACATACATACATACATACATCCATAGGTTATTGTTTAGTGACTGTGGCGTCGTCATCAATTTTGTGTTGTTAACTCTCACAATTAAACTCAATTAATGGAATGCTGTGGAGTTGAGTAAGTTTATCAAATCGTTGCATCTGCTAAGATTTGTATGTTAAGAGAGGCAAACGTTGAGCATTATTATTAATGGCGAAGAAAAGCAACTTGCCATGCAGTATATAGAAACATGCTGTACAAGAAATAAAAAGCGGACGAGTGCGTAACGTTCGTTTACTCTCCACATAAAGATAAATTTATAATACCACAGAGATGGTACGAGAAGTGCCTGTGCCTACACATCGGTGTTACAACTTTTTTAAGCCGTTTAAATAAAAGGATTTGTCGAACTTGACAAAATAAGTTCAAACTTTCTAAATAGTCAACGAAAATTGTTCCTCAATGATCCCGTAAAAAAAAAAAAAAACAGTCGCCATAATCTTCACTGGAACGGTCTTCACCTTTAGTGTAAACTATCTTCCGCTAACCCATTGTTTATGGGCCCTGTTCTATGGCTTCAGGCTTATAGTGATCTATCTCTAGAGAAACGTCTCTCAAAGACGTAAGGATTCCACTAAAACAGCTGCAAACTGTTCTTGAAACACGTAATATGATTTGCGGACTTTCACTTATCACTAAATCATGGATTTTACCAATTAATCCTGGAGTGATAACATGGCAAACTGCAAAAATTTGGAAACCGTTCTAATCGAATGTGTATATTCGCCACGATGTTTATCAAGTTTTTCTCTAGTTTGCTGAGGTGTTTTGCGTTTGGTGCACATTTTTTGATTCGCGTGGTGCATATGAGGGCTAAACGTAGAATAAACTAATACGCTTGACATTTGTATTATTGTTAGTATTAATGTTTAAATAAAAATCTACAACGTAGCATAACTTGTCAATTAAAGCGTGCGGAAAATTTGATCGATATTTAATGTTCCAAATTAAGTTCTATACAACCCACTTTTGTTTTCAAAGATATCAAATATTTACAATTTAATTTTTAATTATTTACTTGTACAAATTAAACGACAACTTTAACACTTAATTTTAAAATTCCCATTACTGACGAAGAAACGCGCTTCTTTATATTCGATATATTTTAACCGCTTCCTTTTATATGCGCGTAATCTAGATAATTCCATTTTAATTTCATTAAAAATATGGGATTACTATTTACCTGACAAGCCCGGAATTTTTTCCACATAGATGGACATCCACGCATAGCGACGGTGAAGTAAAATAAACAAATGCGTGGCCTGCTTGGACTGCAAGTAAGCTTAGGTATCATGATTTCATGTAAATATTGACTCCTCTTTTTTAGATAAATTGTTTACGGCAGCTAGAAATAGAATTCTCTATCTGTCGTACACAATGTTTTTGTATTTTTTGCAATTTGCAGGGTATTCTTCGTGGGCCTTGTGTTTCATATATCTCATGCAAATTTTCAACACGACAATTTTTGACCATACCAATGATGAGAATGAGAAAAAAAATGTGGATTTCGGCCACATAGTTTTCTTGAAAATGCTAATTAATTAAAAATATAGGAGAGGATATTCTGTAAAAAAATAAAAATCCAATGGCTCGACAAGCAAATTGAGAAGTATTCACTTTAACTTATATTGTTATTATAACGATATTCTAAGATCTTTTATTTGTCAAAAATCACCCTACTTTTAAAGAATATCCTTTTTGGATGCCTGAACGTCTTTTTTATTTATTGATCGCGGAATATCTTACAGATACAGATATGACGAATGTTATAGGTACGCATAACTTTTAATGGTCTCTCCTTTTTTAACTGAAAACTTAGGATTCTCCATTTAAACTTCAATCCAAAGATGCACATACTTTGTGCTTCCAACAAACAAATGCAATGATTCATTAAGGTTAATGGATGTTATAGGAAATGTTATTTTTTTCACTGGATAATCGAATGCTGCTCTCAAAGCTGAAAAGATATTATTTTCACCGAACGTGATGGGGTAAAAAAATGTTTCAAATTTATAGCATCCTGCATCTTGAAAACAAAAGGACATTAGTTCATAAGACCTCTTTTTATTATTTTATGACTATCTATCACGTATTACTACGCATCGTAGTTTTTTCAACGTCATCCAGTATAGCATCATGAAATAATAGTAACATCTTCGTGTCCTACTTCACGATAGCAGCAAACAAGAAAAGCAAGGAATTCATTTTCTGTATTCAACAACTGACGGCAGGGAATCCTTAATCTAAAGAAATTTAACGACATATTGTTAGTATAGTATATCGAAAACCGCGAATGATGATACATAAGAAAAAAAGTCGAATCAGCACATATCGTGAACGTGACAAACGTTAGGATAATACGATATTAGAGAATTTCTTTTTCGAAAGCAGTTTGGTGTACCTATAAAATAACAAAAGCACAAAAAAACCTAAACAAGTTTTTATGTAACATATCCTTGACTTGAATGAATTAAATGATAGCCTTGCCATGAATCACCTAAAATAACGAATTTCTTTTATGCAAGGTTATTTATAAGTATCAAAATTTATTCCAAAATAAAAGATACGGATGTTTAATAATGAATCCGGATCTACGGAATCGGACAACGGATCTGCATTTAACAACCAGACCTGGATCTAAGTACTGGATAGCCGATCCGAGTACCGGATAGTTAATCTTGAATCCAAAAATCTGGATATCCGGATATTTTGATCTTTAACGACTCGGTGGTCCAGTGGGTAGAGTTAGGCGCTGCGTGTTCGAGAGCCGTTAGGATTAAATTTTCTTAGCGCATCCGGTATATTCCACTTCGTCACTTACTTAACTGCGGCTCACCTTCTACGGCAAGGGCGATGATAGTGACAAAGGCATGGACATACTTGAAGTTGAAGTTAGGTCAAGCTTTACAATGGTTGTACACCTCGTTGGGCCGTCACCACAAGAAGAAATATCAGATACCAACAGCATCGATTTGAACAAGATTTACGGAACCATTCGGTCTTCGGTTGAAGACATCCTCGAAATTGCCGTCCCGAATTAAGCAATTAAATTTGTATGGTGCGGAGTGGGCCTGTACGTTTTGTGTTGTTTGTGTGTTTTCTAAATATATTCGCGTGGTACTTTCCTTTCTTCCTGCAACATCTCTTATACGTTATATCATTTGCATCTAATACGAATTCTGCAGTGGAAAATATGTTGCGAACGGGAGCATTCTTCCAGTATACTGTATATTTAATTTCGTTTGTCGTCAACTGTATACAATTATATCCCATTTTACTTCTGTTTTTAAAAGGAAGCCGGCAATGGCGATGGAACAATGGCATCGAGACGCTATGAGGGTTCTTTAAGACTTGGCCGTTTCGAGTTACGAAATGTATACTTATAAACTATCGTCCTTCTTCCCCTCCACCCTCTTTCTAATATGAGCGTTAATTAAGGAAATACGGAAAAGGGTTACTTCACGCTAGACTGGTGACGCCTGAACATGAAGGAAGTATCGTATTACTCGCCAATGATAGCCTCATTTTCTAATTTCCGAAATATTCCGTTTATTTTATCCTTTCATAGGATCATCGCTTCGTTTTATAGGTAATTTTCGATGTGAAGGAATATACAAACGGCCTCTAATGTTATAGGTTATCAATTCAATCAATCAATTCAATGGAAATACTACAATTACGATGTGGGTTTAAAATTGTGGTAACCCCTATTGCAAGAAGCTTCGAAATATCATTTAGTTTTAAATATTACATTGTCGTTTAACGTTATATTGATTTTAGTATTTCATGTCTACATAGACTGGAGCAGCTCATTGTTAAGACGACTTAAATTGAACAACTTAAATTGAATTATAACGATTTTTAGCAAACCCTAGAACGTTACTTAAGTTTTTCGATTTAGCACGAATCCGCAGAGGACGACGTATAGATGGAAATGCCTCCAGAATTTCCCAAATATCCAGGACGTGGAATTTCGTCTCGTATTTAATGGTAAACTGAACAGCTATTCTGTCCACAGCGGTGACTCACTCAACCTGGGTGTGATGTGTCATATGATTGTCATCACAACCTCCTTGAGTGAGCGACCGGGTGGGCACCCTCGACAACAAAAGAAGATCGAAGATGCTAAATCTATAAGATACATCACACGCGAACGTATACATACGAAACATCTATAGTTTCGTGTGTAGTAGACGTGACTTATCCAGTTATTAAATGCAGTACTCCGTATGTTATATTTATTCCGAACCCAATTTCTTTAAACACAGACGATTAAGCTAAATGTTACATGGTATGCATCTAAGTGTTTTAACATCGTTCCTTACAGAAACAACTTAAGAAGCGGTGTCCTACACCTCGTATAAACTCTCTTTTCCGAATAGTGAAAAGTCGTAGCGTATAAGCGTCTATTTCCCGAATCACTGAATCACAACATTCAACAAAGATTCCGTTACGTCCGTTTCTATCTTACTTTGTTACGATACATACAAGCAGCAATCTATCGCACCTTACGTCAAGTGCCTATCTGTTCCGTGTCAAACTAGAGCTAAGAGCGGAGCTGGTCGTGGTTTCTGCTCCCTATTGACTAAACCGGGATCCTCTCGCAACGGTCTAGACATCCTTACAAAATGCCCAGAACATTTATCTAATTATTAAAGACATCTACTGTTAGAAATCGCGGTAGTTGATTCAATTAAGAAGGCGCTAACCGGCTGCGATAGGCAAACGAGATAGGAGGCGTAGAGAAACGGTATGCACTACGTACCATCATTTGGGGATTGCTACTGTGTGCTGCTGAAATTTTGCAGCGGAGTGACTGGCGTAATAGATCGGGTAAAAGGTTTCGTCTGCATCAAAGGACCCCTCAAAATGGATGCCAGACACAGCGATAATTTGATATGGTTTGACATCAGACATCAGGCCTATATCTGCATTTGTACATACGTACGTATACATATCTACATATGTATGCACAATCGGCAAAATAAACTTGATTGATCTGATCTTATGAAAGAACTACGTCAAACGTCAATTATGTAACTTAACCTCATCTATTGAATATTTGATTGGACATTTTACTATTTAAGCGTATGGAACACTGTGATCCGCACGCTATACAACGATCCTGTGCTATCAGAAAAAAAATGTTGTCAAGAAAGCCACTGTCAACATTTTTCAAGAATTATTAACTAACTCTTGTTCTTCGAAGATTATCAGCTTTCAGAATTTCTTGGAAGCTGGTCATGGGATATCGAAATATGCACCTCCAAAATCATTCAATTGACACTCCATTTTGGCGTTTTACCAACTTTTACAATTAAGCTAATTGTCATCTGACTATGCAGTTGTTGAGGATTTACGATTAAGTATGCGAATTGGAAAAGAAACGTGTCGGTCCCCGTAGCAAATCATGCGAGACTTCTAAGTTACCCGATCCGCTACTATTATTATCTGAAAAACTTGAACCGTTGGCCGATGAAGTTTATCAACCTGCTATAATCCTCAAGTGAGTGTAAAACTTCCATACACCAAACGTCTATTGGCATGTATTATTAAACGTTTGATTTATTTTGTTTCGTATAATAGTAGCCTTAATTGATCTATTACGAACATATTGTCTAAAGATACCCGCATAGTTAGACGGTTTCAATTAAACCGAAAATAGGACAAGATAACTCGGATAAATTGGTGTCCGAGTTATATATATATATACATTATATACGTTATATACACGGTAAATATAACGTGAATATGACCGATGAATAAAACCGTTAATTTAATAGAATTTTAACTGCAGAAAAAACTATTTTGTGCCTACAACAAAATACAGTGATGTGTGCAAAACACTGTACATGCGAAGTCACCCTATGTCGAATCCGGATTATCGACGATACGGATTTTTGACGTCCGAATTACTACATATTGACCATCGATCGGGGAGGTTTACAACAACATCAACCCTTTCGATTCTTCACTGCTTTTGACGGATTTAATAACAATAACTTGTATGTATTCGTCCTTTACAACTTCAAATTATTGTCGTTTTAATCGAGGTACGTTATTTTAATGTAAGCTCTATCGTGTTTGAGCAAAGTACTGGTTTGCCTTCCGAAAGACATTTTCCAGGATGAAAATAAAATCTCGCAATGTTTACCGGAGATCTCTTGGAATTTGTCATTCCAATGGGCTTTCGCATAAATTTTTAGCGCCCGATATCAAATTTCTCTCACTTCGCGTGTTCAGCCTTTACAATCAAACTGTCAAAATATTTGTTTAGCTGTACCAGGTCGCGATTGAGCAGAAAATTCCAAGCGAAAGACGCTATTCCGTCTTATTTGTTCGGCAATCGCACGATGGCGCTAGGTTTTTTGTACCGCGTGTTCGTATATACATATATGTATATGTATATATGCATGCATGCAAACTAATGTAATATTCGTGAGGTATATGTAGGGTAATCTACTTGAAATATATAGGAAAAATCCATGCAGTTATTTTTTTTGTGTAAAAGATTACCGATTTATTTATTAATTCGATAAAAAAAAAGCATATATAAATGAAATAGTTTATTATATTACTGGAAAAGTTTATGATTACAACACTAGCTTTTGCACTCGATGTTCGACTTCTATACATTATTCAACACTTCACAACTTCTAAAATTGAAAGTCTTCACTGACGAAGTCCGTTTCAGTTAGCTAAAGGGTTGGAAGAAGATAGATATCTTAACAATTGACTTGGACTTGAGAGAAATCTTGAAGTTTGTTCCGTTTTCTCTTTGAAACAGCTTCTATCGGATCTAAAATCGAACAATTGCAATCTACTTTTTTATCTACTTTTTTTTTGTGTTTGTTACAGTTTGCGAACGAAGAACGCAACCAATGTGAACCTACTTGAAGCCGAGAGGGTGTTCTCTAGAGCGTTAGATGTATGGGCCCAAAATTCCAGATTGACCTTCACTAGGGTAGATCATGATAGGGCAGATATACTCATTTACTTTCACAGGTAAGTTACCAAAGCTACCTATTATTAATTTGTGTAATAAATAAATGTAAACATTAGATTATTCTGAGATTTCTGTAAAGAAAGGATAATATATTTACTCTAAATTAACGTGTAAAATAAATTGTTGATTAACCTGTGATGGCGATTGTTTTTTAGGGGTAGTCATTGAGTTATGTTAATCAGCTATCTTGGTAAAAAAAAAAAAAATGTTGACAAGGTAATAGCGAAAATTTTTATGATCTTTGACTACTTTTGAAACTTTTTTATGTTTTATCAATCTGCCATTATGTATGTATGTACAGCGCATAAAGATCCGAGGACTTCATTTTTGAAGTAATTCCCTTTTCTTAAAAAAAAATAAGTATGCGTATAAGTTATTAAGATCCCTCAAATTTAACGCCTCTTATTTCTTTCCTTTTCACTGCGTCTTATTTCCCAATACACTCCCAATAACCACTTTCAAAAAAAAAGTAAGAAGGGAAGTAGAGCAGACACCGAAAGCGATTTAAATATGAATTAAAACGCTCACCGCTACTGATCCACATCCCATTTTCGAGGATCCGCCGTTCATCAACCGACCAAAGCTTCGAAAGACAATCCGAGGATATTTTTCCGCGTATTAAGCTCTATCTAAGCGCGACTCTTTTTCTCGGGGATTCCCGGCCGCATCCCGCCGGTGCCGTCGAAGGTGGCGCCCTCTGCGTTTGCCGTTCGCTAGTCCTGTTGCTTATTCCCCCATTATCTACGGATCTTCTGCGTTTTAGGTCTCAATTTCGACGTGTTTGCTTTCCATTTAAGGCGAAACAGTATTTTTAACTCTATCTGGTTGTCGCAGGGGGGTTTTATAATGTTAGAAAACGTGCCGTTGAAGTCCGACGGTTTGAAATTGGAGAACTGCGGCATGGTTCCACGACAAAATTGAAGGTTAGCTTCTCTATGCTGGAGCTTTTCGAAGTAATAGTTCGTAATGGTTGTCGAGTTTGGTGCACTCTATCTTCAAGTTTTTGCGCCAAATTTTCGTATCTATTGCGTCTTCTCTTTTTTATGATTCAGTTGGGCACTTGTAAACACATTTATCAACAGTTAAGTACAATTTCTACAAATCCCAGTGGTAATTTCGTTTGCAATTTTCAGAATCCAAAAGTACACGTCGGCTATTATTTTATTTACGCAATTATAAAACGTACCCTCGTACGGGCCCAACCATTTGCAGCCCAATCGTCGAAACGAAATGTCAATTATCCACTACCCATTACTCTTATAATGTCCGAATTATTCAACCGAATTAAATCCGTCAGGCTGCGCCGATAAAATTGCGCTAAAAAAAAAAACGGTTTTCATCGGTCCACATGAAGTTATTTATTGAATTTAGCGCGTTAGATTGTTCATCGTTAGTTTCACCATCGCATTCGGTTCATGTTTAAAAGACACTTCCTAAATATAAGCGGCACTATTCGGTACGACCTAATTCAGTAGGTCTAGTACGTACACGTAACAACCCAACGCATATTCAAAAACAATTCACAATATTTGCTAATAAATTTGCGACAGGGTGAAAGTTGTTTCCTTTATTTTAGATGACTTTATGAAAACGGCAATTACCTATTTCCTTTTCAAACATACCGTGATAGCTCTCACAAATCGAATTTATATTTGTAATTCCAGATGCAGATCCATACAATACTTTACCCGCTATAAGTTTAATGATGATTCGTCGGACCTTATTGGTGAAGTTTGTAAAGTGAAAGGTACAACAATAGAAGCTGAGTAGGATGAGGGAATCCTATTATTTATTTGTTTGGACCTGTATCTTACATGAATAGAATTTAAGCGTACCACTTTTTCTCAAACGTCCTGAATAATGTTTCTTTATGCTAAGCATACGTGCCAACTACGCATAAACACATTTCGTCAGTGCGTCTTTACAACGATGTGTTAATGTCCCAACATCCTGACGTTCACAGTATACCCTCTCCCTGATTTTCCAATCTAATTTTACGATGTTAAAATCGCAAAAAAAAAAACGATTAAACTTATCGTCCCGGATCCACCACGACTGCCATCATAAACGTCGTTCTCATCCTCCCGCGTTGCCCCTTGGTTAACCCTCTAGCTCTTCACCTTTCCGCGAAAAGATTTTAGAATCGTAAAACGTCTCTAGTAAAATTCCGATAATCTGTTTCCGGACGTAACGAAACACACATCTAATCCGTCAATAAAATCAATAACACCCTGCCACCCCCCTCATCGACGTCATATTCTCTTCCATCTTAGCTTTTGCCCGCTAACCCCAACAATCCGCCCATTTCTCTATCTAACAAGTCACCCTAACCTGATGAATAAAAGACAGACATAAAAGGAGGTACGTAGATGCAGTGGTTTCCGAGACATTGTGAGAGACGGTTATCTCATCATATCTCAAACGTTTCATGCATAAAATGTATCACTTACATTGCTAGGCAACGTATCACTGTTTATTGGTAGGCAGCGGCAATGATGGCAATGACGACCAAAATTTAAAAAGAAATAACTTCAATTACAACAAATACTTCCATTTCTTTCAAAGCTTCAAAATCGTACCGCAAGTCAAATTAATAAGTATTACATTATTCAACATGTAAGCATAATATTGGATTCGCTCTTACACTAGATCAGTCAATAAATTCGTAGTTTTATTTAAATTTGAATTCTCGGATTAGCTATAACTATTCCTTGTTGTTGTCACTGTAACATACGGAGATGCAGTATAACTGTGCACTGCTGCAATACCTTTAAGCGCTTCCTTCAACATACGTTAAACGGCTAACGCTTTTCATCGGCCAGAAATATTGAAATATGGATATTAGAAAAACAAACTAGTAATAGGGCCCAACAGGATTAAACACGACCGTGCGATAAAACATGACTTTGGACAATGTACTTATCGCTCAACATATTTTTCCAATCTCCCAAAAATCTAGTTCTTCCCCTCTCCTTCGACGCCACACCACTTCATTTCACGTCAATCAAAAATGGGAGGGAGGCAGGGGTGGGGGGGTGGCGATGTACTTATAGAACGGTGGTAGCGGAACGAGGGGAAGTATTAAACCTAGTTCGCTTCACGTTTTCATTGCGCAATAAAATTCTAATATTCTAAGACATTAAATGTTCACAGAATGTAATTTTGTGAGTCTCCACCCCGTTCCTACATCTATCCTTTCCCTTACCCCAATTTACCGGATATGAGGCGGGCAGCGACGGAGTTAGGTGGATGCTGTAAACGAAGATAACTGGTCGGCGGACTCCTGGCAGATCGTAGGCCGGGGTTACTCGATGTTTTAGTTAATAGTCAGTTAATAAAATTTAGTTTTACGTTGGAGACGACGTCGTGTCGGTGATTAACGTAATTTTATACTATGGCGTCGCTGTTTTCTAGCGCATAAGGTCTCTGCGGATAATAATTGCAATCGTCGTAGTCATTTTAAAGATTCTACCGGTTTAGAAATCGGTTCGTTATATGAAATCGCCCTTCCTGTTATTGTGTTTGAAATGGTTTATATTCAATTCCATTCTTTGCCAAATTTTTAACATGTATCGAGAGGAAATATACGTAGCTATTGACACGTTAGCAGAATATGCTACTCGTGTAGGTAGTGTTGGAGAAATACGTATGTAACTATATCGAAGAGCTCATTTTCTTCAAAATCAAACGAAAGATCATGCAATTCGAGTTAGCATTTATTAGTGTTCAGCATTGTTCTAGGAAATAAAGCTATTAAAAAAAAATCAGCGGATAACATTTCGATATATGTATGTATATATATACTACACACATGTAAATAATGAATAATTAATGATAAAATTACTAAACATTAACTCGACAATTCTTTCCCCAACATTCGTTCATATACCAGAAGTGGCATCTTCTCTCTTAGATTATCGGTAGGGTTAGAGCTGCAGCATTCTGACCCAAATACCTACACCATAGTGGCGGACGCAAAACAGCCTGAGTATGTACTCAAAAATTTTAATTCTAACGCCAGCAATAGGTCGCGCGATGTCATTTCTAGCATTAGCCAGTTGCTGCGCATCCTTAACCTTTCATTCGTAGAGAGATATGGACGAGAATATGCAAAGCACGACATACACTATGTGCTTGCAATAGAGTAACGTATCAATATACAAGATCAAGGGGGTTTGCGCGGTTGAGACAGGATCCAGTGGTGCATTTGACAAATGAAGTGCTCGATAAGAATTGGAGGATTGTTGCGTACACCGAGGACCGAAAGTTACTGTCTCACTGTTTGTTGTTGTATCGCGAAAGGAAAATTCGAAAAATTATTTGTATTCTTCTTTTAAGGAGACATGAAGTAAAATAAATATCTGGTAATAAACAGAATAATATCTTTACGTAGAGCTTCAGAAATCACAGTTTTTAAGATTCTGTACTTAGACACAGTTCTAGATGGGTTCCTGGCTAATTGAATATACGTGGTATGCAGTACAATAGTAAGAAAAATTGTTTAAAGTTCATGTATCACCTCAAAGTCTGCTAAAATAAAATGACGTTTAATGTTCTCCTAAATTATTTTCAATAGTACATTTGATAGATATGTATGTTCAAATATTTAGCCAGTTGATATTTAGAATTAAGGGAAATCTCTGAAAATATCTCCTAAATTATTAACAATAGCACTTGCTCCGCATGTTTTTGCATTATTTTTGACACAGAATCCAATATAGCGTAGATAATTAGGTGTTGCCATTTAAAATACCTAGATTTCTCAGTTTAAATATCTTTGACTTTAGGAATAAAGTATCTTGCATAAACCGGCAATATAAAACTGGTAATGTTCTATATAAAATGCTGAAGTTGGTGGCCCCTTTCGATGTAAGGATATTTTTACAAAAATGCACCATTCGATCGTTTCTCTATTAACTACATGCTTATATGCTGTGTGTATACGTATTAGAACACTAAGCACTTTTAGATTAACATGGCATTAAAGAGAGAAGCTCCAATACGTCTGTTTCACTCGTCCCAAAATTGATATACTTACTGCGTATTTGAACTTATTCTTTTAACTTAATGCTTTAATCATGCAATTTCTTACTCAGAACACATCTAACGTCATTACTTTTGCCTCCTTCTCACTTTATCCCGTTGCCATCCCCTAGCAACCCACAAGGTCTCCTTCCACGTGCCGTCAAACAAGGCATTAATGAGAAAACTTCACTCCGTTCGTCGTTTGTTGCAGGGGCGACCATGGCGATCTCTTTCCGTTCGACGGTAGAGGCCAGATCCTGGCGCACGCCTTCTTTCCAGGGCCGGGCAAGGGAGGCGATGCCCACTTCGATATGGACGAAATTTGGATCACCAACGACAGAGACGAGGATGGCGAAGGTAATTTGCATGCTCAAGACCTCGCACAACGCGAAAGAATCATTTGAAATTGAATGCTGCGATTGAAGCTAAAGTAGAATACAGGATGTGTTGTTTCTAATTTTTATCTTGATTATTTGTAGAGTCTATTTAGGAGTTGTTGAGAGAAAAGATTTCCGATTACTGTTTGGCAAAAACCTACTAAATTTTAGCAAAAAAAAATATTTATACAGTTTCATACGTAATTACTAGGAAGGACGCATTTTTAGTATACGAAAATGTTTAGAAAAGCTTCCCTGTAGAATTTTGGAAAAATATTCAGGCTGTTCTAGAAGATTGAAGTAACGTATCCTATCCCAGCGCTATATTGCGCCAAAATTAACGTAAAGTCCACGGACTCCGGTCGAATATATTGTACCATCACAACACTTATTGCAGCCTTTTATTAAGTCAATATTGAACCCTTGAATGTTCCTAGTAAATGCTCTTGTTTTCACAGTTAACCACAGACTTTACTGCAAGTAGCGCATGTGGTCATTTTGCATCTTGCTTTTCCCGACATTATATTTACAAAATTTGAATGATTCTTTAATGATCTGGAGATATGTTTAATGTGAAAGTTGCCCAATATTAAAAACGCATAATAACGAAGATATATACCGGTAGAGCCGAAATACAGCATTCATCAATTCATCAATCATCTATTAAAAGTCTACAAGATCCTAACACGACATACTTGTATACTGTACATGTATTTCATCATGTACAGTACTTTCTACACATCGTTTTCTTATAGTTATAAGCTGTACTGGTTGCTGTTAACTGCTTTCATAATTGTAGAAAAGGCAAGGAAGGTGGCGACGGGGCCAATCCGACCGGAAATTTGTGTATCTGCTTGGCGGGAAGTTGGCAAACACCATACGCCATAGCATACCACGCACGTTAGATAACCAAGCCCGAGTTTATCTTTTCTCGGGATTACTTATCCACTTGTAAATTATACCCTTGTCCCAACGACGCGGCACTAATACGATGTTGTGCGGTTATTTGTTTAATACGTTTCGGCCAGTGAGAAAATATGATCTAAATATAGATATTTTAAGATGCTCTCTCATGGTATCTCACCACCATAAACGTGTACCTTCTCGCGGTATATTTAACTTCAATTATAAAAACTGTAATAGTCCGGTCGCGTTTAATTTCAATAAAAAAAAGTATTATGATAAGACAATGGATATCATAAAGTTACAATGTTCAATATAATATTTGCTGAAATATTGGGTAACTCGCACTCGCAAATAATATTATATTCAATATATAGACATGTGTAACAATAAATGTTCATGGGCTTCATGACATTTTGAAACTTTAGGGTATATTTGACCCATTTTTTCAAGTACCCTTCCCAAATTTAAATACCCAGTAACCATGCCTAAGGATAATGCGAGTTTTATACATATATGCGCTGTTTAGGTGATTGCCCGTTAACTGGTTTACTATTGGAAATCAATAGTTATAACATTGCTAGCACCAATAAGGATATGGGGACTACAATGTTTATAAATCTCACTTATTGCTATACCGTGCCGCAAGTATCTAGAATAAAATCATTACATACATGTTATGTTGATATTTAAAGATAATTTTTTCAAATTGCACATCGAGAGAAAAATGTTGAAAATTTTACTACGATTATAAACAGTTTTGCAGCGATTGGACGCACTCGTGGTTTGCCGACTGTCGGGGTAACACGAACCCTTTTCTACGAGACGAATAGACACGAGTTTGTCTAGTCGCAGCAAAAAAATGCTATGATTTTTCACTCGCTTTCGTCCTCTCCAGCGATGACTTTCTATCCTGTAATAGGACGAAGCAATCCGTACTACAAAATATAATCCTATAAACTATGTAATGTTATTGCAACATTTAAGAAACAAATGAGATTCGTGTAGTCTAAATTATAGAATGTTTTACTTATTCCTACTACAAAACTCAAATTATCCCGCTACGTTTTATTTGCTACGGGGGTTTCTATCTGTACGGGGCTAGCTTATTTTAACGGAAATCAATGATACTCTCTTAATTCGGTAATACCACCTGATTTGCCTTCTAAAATACAGACAGTTATGAGTTCTAAGCTAGAAAATCTCTCTAATACTTTCTCCTTAAGTGTCTAAGAATATAGAGTGTATAGGTTCGTAAAAGTTAACTTGCAGTGTTGTACACTAATGAGAGTTAACAAAGCTCAAAGTACCAGTGTGTATGCATTAGCAGATTTGTCTATTAAGCGAAAGTGAAGATATATCTTAACATGCGCGTAATTTACGAATTGTGACACACTTTTGAAGTTAACTTTACTATTCTGCATCTAAAAGTTAATAGAATATTCGTAATCGCGCAACAAAAATATTCCCGGCTTCTTAAGGAAAAACAAGAATGCACTGAAACAATACGCTGCGGCAAGTAAATGAAAATTGCATGCGCGTTTCTTTAAGTGTTTTCGTCGATTATACCTATCTGAAATTTAACCTACTCGAAAGCGCGAACTATTAGACAGGTCATTACAGCGATATCGATGGGCGAAACGGCTTTCCGGGGTAACAGAATAATAAACTGGCTAAATGCATCCAGACACTCACCTACGGAGAAAACTTTTTAATCATCCTTCCCTGGTCACGGTTTACCCATTTGTTTAAAAGCGCCGGAGCCAACCTACTGACCGAATTAACATTTTAATTAAGTCTTCAACACAGCTACGTTGCACAGATAGGAACACCCAACACCAATATGAAGCGTAAGCTAAACAGAGAGAATCGGAAAATGAGATGCAATACGAGAGTACATCCTGCGAGAGAGGAATACAGGAAGTACAGTGCAAAGCAGAAATATCCACTGACATATCTCAACTAATATTGGAGGTTCAAGGTTATTGCGAGGCGAAGCAGTAGTGGCAAACATTGTGAGCTACAATACTTCCAAATTTCAGATGAATATTAAACTATTTCAACGTTAAAAATTTAACAACAACATAGTAAATTAATTTAGATCTTCGGATATCAACATTATGGAACATTGAACAAGATTTGTCGAAGAAAAACATTGAATTAGGTGTAGCTTCCTCGTTTTCGGAAAGGTTTATTCAGTTTCATTTTTAATAGTCAAGCATCCCGATAGATTTTCGAAATATTCATTTCATTTATTCGTTTATTTCATTTTCAAACTTAGGGGATCAGAGTTATCGGTGCCGGTGCCTGATACGCTCAAAGGAATCGAGGTGGTTCAAATAGAGGTCGTAAAGTAATTAGAGCCAATCATATACTTTGAAGTCAGCCAGAAAATATTTTCGGATTGTTTTTCGTCAATCGAATCGTGTCTGACTCGTTTGTAATTCATATCTGGACAAGGCTTATCATTTCTATCGACTTCTATTTTATAGGTGGTATCGTCCATTCAAATTTAATAAATCCGCGAAGTGTTTATACAAATGACTCCGAGCTAACCGCCAAATTTAAGCGTGACGTTAGCGTTATTGGACTCTTATCAGGATATTTATGAAAACTCTCCGGTCATATAACCGGTAACTGCTAAGTTGTAGTTATCGAATCTTAACGAACAACTACGCTAGAATTTTCTACTTCCTTCAAGTTTTCTTCGGTTCGCTGAACAATCACTTATTGCTAAAAAGCAACATCACTGTCTTCATCTTCAACTTAACTCATGTCTCTTTATGCTGCTTACTTTCTGGCTGACGAAGTCTTCGTTCCAAATCTCAACGTAGTTTCGATCACATACCTGTAAGTTGAATAGTATATTGCACTTGTGAATGTAGCTACTTAGTATATATTTGAAAACAGACACCTACTTTACTTACTAACTAACTTAAATCTAAATGATGTAGATCAGAAACACACGCACACAAGCATCATCAACAAGTCTCCCAGCTATTATAACACCTATTATTCCTAAAAGTAAACAAAGACGTTTAGAATTGAGGTAAACAGTTGAAATGATGTCAGACTACAAACCGGAATACCTTGCTATCTCTCTTTAGCTGGCGGTGTTTCTTGCGAGCGACGCCGTCGTAATCTTAAATCCGCGTCTTTATTAATAGATTTCGAGGCAATTTACGCAAACACTTGTATGTATCTCGCGGCTAGATCCCAAGACCCTATGGCGCGGCGACGTTTGCTTCCTACTTGCATCTTAGTTAAGCGAACTTTCACGCTTAAGATTGAATTTCCGATTGTAATTTCGCACAATTTATCGCCTTCGGCGCTTCAGGTACTCGCGCAATCGCGAAATTGAATCTCGATTATATCAATTCGTTCGAAAAATTAAGAAGAGCATTCGGAGAATTCTTTCTCAATTAATTTGCCGGTATATCTTTCGGTGGCTGCTGGGTAAAAGCTCGTTCTACAACATTCTGTGATGATTTTTGATGTTATCAATCGATGAAGACGATGTTCGGAATTATTACGTGTTTTAGCTTTGCATTGATAGAATGTAAGTATAGAGAATTTTTATGCCAAGTGTAACATAAGATGAAGTCTCCGTTTTTCTGTGGAGCATTGGTAAGAAGGAGAAAAGCGCCTTGTCTCGGTTTTGGAAATCGCTTCACTTTAACCGAATCTTGGAGGGAAACCAACTCATTGTTTCAACGTAATCTCTATATTTCCCTATTCTAACATTTAAGGTCTTGATGTTGATGCGTTTTCGTTCCGAGACGTGCTTTTCCTTAATTTTGCATTTAATCTATGTCAAATATGTTCGGAATTTTTGCCCATTTAGATTCAATTCAACATGACGAAAAAGTCTGTTTCTTAAGATGCGTCCGGGCTTGTTTTCTCGCTAATAAAATGGCTAAAAAATACTAACATTGGTGGAAACAAGTTACTATGTTTCACCAATAGTCAAAAACATAATAAATTCCGAAGAAATATTAACAATGTCATACAGGTTAAAGTACATATACAAATCAATTGTATTGAAACAGGAAATACATACATCCTATACTTTAGAAGTTCATAGTTTTTATCAAATTATCAAATCTTCTGAATTATTTTCAGGTACCGACTTATTTAAGGTAGCAGCCCATGAATTCGGACATTCCTTAGGTCTCGCCCATTCCAACGAAGAGGGTGCGTTGATGTCGCCTTGGTACCAAGGTTCCTCAAAGAACACTAATTACCAACTGCCAGACGATGATCGGCTAGCCATACAAACATTATATGGTAATTATTCTAACATTTTACCTCGATTATTCCATTGTTTAACAATACTCGATCAATATCTAAGCTTACCTTACCTGAAATGGAGAAAGTAACATAAAAGGCGGGAACATTGTCATTTGCTCTGTACGATAACGTCTAACGTATCTGGTGTACAGTTGCACGTATATTATGGCCTTCTTAATATCCATAATGAGTTTGTGTTGAAATCGTACCGACAGTAAACTGAGCTAAATTTAGAAATCAAAACGTCGACTTGGAAAACAACGCGACCTTAGTGAATACTAATTCTCGGGTTATAAGTTATAAGGTTTGAATTTGCTATCAATTTGCGTTATCGATTCTTTGCCAAAGATAAAATTCAATTATTTTGGATTGTGACTCCAAAAAAACAGCCGTATTTAAATTCGCTTTCTCTGTGATAAAAAAAAAGAAAAACATCCGTAAACAATGGATTAAATCGAATTTACTCTGCGGTCAAAGACGGCACTCTATCTATCTAAGCGTAATGTCGCACATTTCTCCCGTTTCACCGTTGGAAATATATCAAATTATATTTATTATACTCTTCATTTTGTTCCTTCTTGTTTATTTCCGAACGTGGAAGCGCAAGAAGTGGAACTCTATTTGAAATGAAAATCGGACGTTGAAAATTTCATAAACGCCCGGCTGCAACTGGTTGTTTTCAACATTTTCAACGGCGAACACCCTCCGTCATGAATTTCTAAACGAATTTCCCTATTATCTCTAGTGAGAGAGGGAAGCTTCGCATCATAGTTAAGCTGGCCGCGTGAGATGCTTATAAATTTTTCACATTCGATTCGAAAATTTAGGATGACTCGGATGGTGGGACTACACCTGAAAACACCCACGCGACTATATCCAAGAATTTTCCATTCTTCTTCGTGCCGCAGTTCGTCGAAATGGAAGGTGGAGTCTTCTAGACGCCTCGTCCTCCCCTCCAAAGGCCTTGAGGCGAAAGGAAATGAACAGGCGACACGTTAAAATTCGCCAATAAGGAGCCAAACAAATTACTTCTCCTAATTCCCTATTTACAGATACGCAAATTAGATTTGTGATGCGTAATTTCCTCAAGCTTACAAATCGTGTGTTGTCGTTGGAATATCTTCGTTTGCAGTTATCGCGAAAAGGAAATTTGCCCGCTTTGTAGAAATTCTCTTTTATTTTAAGGAACGATTTCAACTATTCAGCGTTTAACCACTTGTTAACTAATTATTCTTATTCGCGATTAAGAAAGCCAAACTGGACGCAATAATCAAGATGTTGTTTGTTCTCCCTTTTGAATAGTGTTACGTCACAATAAAGTTCAAGCTACCTACTTTTAGGTATGTTAAAAAAAATAAAGAGTTATATTACGTAGGCTGCAATAACAATAAAAAAGCTTTCAACAAAACAAAATTCTCTAAAAGCGCCACCGACAAACGAATCTCGATATAAAGATATTGTTTCCGAAAACAGTCTCTTGATTAAACAAAGCTCGTCTGGCTGGCAACGTTAATGAAGGGATTATACTAACCCTAGCCTAGAGAATTCTACGAGTGTTACGTCGCACTCTCTTGGAAAACTGCCGCTAACTAAGGGTGTAAACTAGTCTGCTCCAACGGTTTTCGCAATTGGGTAAATTGAATTCACAGATGGCGTCACTGTCCGTTAAGAATTTAGAGAACGTACCGTTTTTAGCAAAGCCAAGAATATTACGCAATCCCAGATGCAATTATTTGCCTCTTCTACATTAATTTCAGTGTAATATCAATTTCAATCTTTGAACACGCGGTCATACAATTTGTCGACTTTGGCGTTTCTTTACCCGTACCCTTTAGCCTTAATATTTATAATTTTTTTTAATTTATTCTAACATTTTTACATTACCTATAAATTAAATGACCTCTACTTTTTTTTTCTACTAATAAAGTTACATATGTGAACATATCATGGTAAACAACACATAAATAACGGCCGTTTAGAAGATACGAATGGTCCTCATCATCAACTAATCAAACTTGTGTGGGGCGGAGGTTACCGATACTTATGTATTGTTTACCATACTACACCACACTCCATCCATCACCATTAATCCGAATCACTTTCAGGTAGGAAACCAGATTATCGATACTACACCACCCCCACCACAACAACGACTACAACCCGTCCGCCTTATCACACTCACAACCCTTATTACCCCAGAAAACCTTACTATCCAAATTACCATCCGCATAACCCTCCGTACTATCCACGTCATCCTACCACTGAGAAGCCAAGGAAAGCTCCAATGCACCCTGATAAAAAATATCCATACGGTTACCCAAAGCATCCAGATAAATATCCTGTCAGATATACTACTAAACCACCTGTCAAATATTATCCAAGATATCCCGAAGTACATCCAACGAGGAGGGTCTACTATCCAACGACAACATCAACGAGTCTCCCCACTACGACAACTAGAAGACAACCAATAATAAGGCATCACTATCCAGACCGTCCAAAGCCAGATTCTTGCAATACTTCTTTTGATGCGGTGGCTGTTATTAGGAGAGAAGTGTTCTTCTTCAAAGATGCTGTAAGTTTTAATAATAAATCTTTATTGTGTTTATCGTAAACCTTCCGATCATTTGTTCAGTACTTTTGGAGAATCGGCGACACTGGGTTGTTGCCAGGACATCCAGCGCTAATTACCAGGATGTGGTATGCACTACCTCGCAATCTAACGCACGTAGACGCAGTGTACGAGACGCCAGGCAACAAGATAGTGTTCTTCGTAGGCCGAAACTATTATGTCTTTGCTGGTAATGAATTGGAACGCGGTTACCCAAGGCCGCTCACTTCCTTAGGACTGCCTGAAAGACTGGACAAGATCGATGGCGCTACCGTTTGGGGACATAACGGAAAGACATTTTTCTTCAGCGGTCATGAGTACTGGAGGTAAACTACATAGCAACATTAAAGTTTCCAAGTTGCAAATATTTTTTTATCCTGCTAGGTTTGACGAAGAGTCTAAAAAGGTAGAGTTAGATTATCCAAGGAATATAGATATGTGGGGAGGTGTTGGAGACAATATAGATGCAGTATTCCAATGGAGAGATGGTAAATTATACATTCACTTCCTTAAAATTCCCCAAAACAACATCTCCATTAATTTTTCCAGGCAAAACCTATTTCTTTAAAGATAAAGGCTTTTGGAAGTTTGACGACTTTCATATGAAAGTCGAGAATCCCCACCAGAAACTGTCTGGTCCGTTCTGGTTCGGTTGCACCCACAATTTTGAAGAGAACCATTCAAAGAAGCAGCCTTATGTTCAGACCGAAAGGATTAACGCCGCCCACAACACGCGATGGAATTACGGTCTTTCGCTCCTCATGCTAGCGCTTCTATATCATTACACGGCCTACTTAAGAGACTTTTTACATGCGCCGAGAAACGAAAATTCTTTTTAAGTGGCAATTTAGTAATTATTATATTCAATGTGATATATCTCTTTAGCAAATACTTTACATCTACTCTATTTACACCACTATCCTTGTCAATTGCCCGGAGTTGACAACGATAAAATTTTCATACCCAGTAGTTATCTTTTTTAACAGCTTAGCGCTCTGTACCTTTGCAATTTGCAATTTAGAACTGAACTTTGAAATTATGATATTTTCGACGTTTGTAATGAATGCATGTATGTTTGTAGATTTAATTTAACTGTATTTTATATTTTTGTATATAAGTGGATGATAATTATCATTACAAATGTTAGAGCAGGGCTGTCAATTGCTGAAGCGTCCTAAACTAAAGTCACCTAAGTACTGTCAACCGCGGGCAATTGAAAATGATCACTTGTATAATTGTAGTTGATAAGGTAATATACATAATTAATTATAAGCGATACAAATTTTCCATTGCGTTTTATTCAGTAATTTCCTATCCTGAATTAATAGTTTTTTTTTTTTTTTTTTTTTCTAAAGGAATATAAAAATTACTTAAACAATTAAAAGTAACCATTAAGATCATAGCGATCAAATTAATTCTATTGAAAATTACATAATTGGTACCAACATCAATTTTTAAGGTATGCAGGGTGAAATTTGCCGCTAATTTATATATAAACAAAAATATATAATCTTAGGTGCGACATTTATTAGATATTCTAAATAATTCTTTAAACTTATGTATTTTAATTTAATTTAATCATCGGTTAACAGAAAAAGAGCAATTTTTAGGGAATCTTAGAATTCCCTAGAAAACAAGGTCAAAGTTAGAAAAGGCATCTTGTACGTATAACATCCCCAATAAAAGTATTCTACCGCTGACTTAGATCTAATTTCAAATGTAATTCAAAGTTAAATTTTGGATTCTAGCTTTTCTCGTTAAAAAAAATTAAAGCCTTTTTTACATGGCAAAGTAGGCAGAATATAATTTTTATGAGAGGCTAGCGCAGAATTTGATTACAAGAATAAATATCGGTCATGTACCTTTGTATATGTAGCGCTTCTACAAAGCGATCATAAAATGATGAAGTGAATTATCAAAAATCATCGTTAGCTAAAAAGTAAGAGTTTATCATATTTTTTTGTTATACCTAGCCCCATCGTCAAAAAGTCACGAACCGTCACTGACCTAAATTGTCAGGATTTATGTGGGCGATTTTCACACATGTCGCACGCCATTTTCTAATTTTTTTTACGTCTAACATATATTTGTAAACAACTTTTTAAATGTAAAATATGCCAGTAAAGGTGGATGTAGCTCCGCCACCTCCCGAAAACAGTAAACAGCAAGGTGTTACGAGATCTTTGCTATACAACGGTTCTAGATTTCATGGTTACCAAAAATCCAAAGGCAACGCATACGAAGTGGAAGTGATTTTACAGGTTAGGCTTACTTTATCAAAATATCTATTTTCATACAGGACCTGAGTAGTTTGAAAATATGATTTATATTAAAATGCGAAGATTACTCTGGTTTCTAGCATGTCGATGAAGGCAAAGCTTTTGTATGCGGATATTTACAAATTCACGGACTAACCGATGAATACCCGACACTTACGACGTTTTTTGACGGTGAAATTATATGTGAAAAATACCCATTCCTAACAAGGAAATGGGAAGCCGATCAAGAAGTTGATAGGGCACATTGGGTAAGATGTTTATTGATGTTGGTAGTTATCATACAGAGTTAAAGTTGTGGTTTTAGGAGAAATTTGCTCCTTTCAATCAATTCACCAAAGCTTTTAGTGATTATTACGATTACAGTATGTTAAAAACCTCAGACTGTATTTTCATGAGATGGAAGGAGCATTTTCTTGTTCCAAATCACAAAATTACAAATATCAATGGGGCCTCATTTGCAGGGTTTTACTATATAATGCTTCAGAAATCAAAGGCGAGAATCGAAGGATATTATTATCATAGGTTATCCGAATGGTAGGTATTAACTTTTAACACACCCTGATGCAATTAATTGACATTCACTGAATTGTAAATTTAGGTTCCAAGCGCTTACTTTAACTCACGTTGAAGAACATAGCATTCAAATTTACGAATTTAGGTGAATTGAAGGAGATAAGTTCAAGAATTTAAAATGTTTGCTTTGTGTTGACGAGTGAAATTAATTGAAACGAATGTGGGAGTAATTTAAGCATAAAACTTTGTGTTATTTATTTCTATGTGAATTAAACCGATTTACTTTAAAAGTAACTGTAACAAAATAAGAATAAAGTTAGTATATAAGTAACGAAACGCATGCGCTAGTCATCATTGTTACTTAAATGTTATGCATTAATTGTAGAAGTTTATATTAGTAATTACAAAAAGGATTAATTAAGAGAGTGATTTGGGATATCTTGAAAGGATCAAATACACTCTCCCTTTCATGGGAATTCCCGAATAATAATTACAAGTATAAGCTTATTTCAATTGACTGTTCTTCAACATAAGCTTAAATATATTGCAAACACTTTAATTTGTGTTTCTCTTCGGAATACTCATCAAAAACACATATATCCCTTTGTAAAATTTGATAAATTACAAATTGAAAGCTCTACTCTATCATTGCATTATGTAATCTGAGGTTACAAGAAGTGGATCTACAAGAATTAAATCATTGTAATATACAAAGCCATTATTTTTATTTTGTTATTAATTCTAATACGAATTTTGTTATAACATACACTACACTCACAGTTATTTCCCGTGCCACTGTTGCAACTATAAAGTTGAGTTAGTTGACAAATTAACAACATTATGAATTAAAATGGAAAATTAACAAGATCACCAACGATGAGTACACAACTTACTATATTACTATTTTTGTTATGTGCACAAAGTATTTAAATATATTTTTGAATTGTTAGTTTTTTAATTAAATTCCCTGACTCATGTGTTCAGAACCCGTCTGGCCAACATTTCTACGCAGAAGTTCATTTTAATTTTATTTTGTATAGTTCCTGTCTTTATTCATTTATCTATTTCTTCCCATCGGGACGGGACTCATGTTCATAAAATATCCATTTTTTTTAGACGCCAGTCAGGCGTAGGATTAGGATATATTAGATATCGACGCCTTTACTACATTGCAAATACTTATAACAACAGGATACTATTGACTCAGAATTAATCAACTAGATTGACGATTTTTTCGTACCACCCTATTGACGTTTGAATTATACGTGATTAATAGAGAGGACAAAAGCGAGTAAAATCATACCCTTTTTGCAACGACTAAACAGATTCGTCTATTCGTCTCATAAGAAAGGATTCGTTGCCTACTGGTTTCCCCGAGACGAGACAAAACACGAGTCTGTCGAGTCGCTGCAAAACGGGTATGATTTCACTCACTTTTGTCCTCTCTAGTCATTAAGTAAGTTAGCAATTAGACTTTCTTATTTCTAATCGATCCGTCGAAGATGTACAAAAGTATCAATTTCTGCGCAAATGATGTAGAAATCAAAATCCTATTATGTACAATTACGCCTTGGTGATTTGGTGAATACATGGGGAAGGCCCGGCAAGGATAACGGATACATTTTTTCCTATTCGCATTTATATAGCTTTCTATACTCGCCTCATTCGTATTCGCATTTTATATTTGTCATTATAAGTAATGCATAATTGCAATAACTTATAATGCACTTAACTTTGAAAATTATGTTCATCGGCGGTAATGCAGGACTAGAGATGGATAACTATCCACGTAATTGCATATGTAGCCATATGTTAAATCTGGCGGCTTTTGTACCTGATAAATTTTGTATTGAGAATGAAAAGGATAAATATGAATATGCGTACACTACACTTCAAACAAAATAATTAGATGCATAAACACCTGACACCTTGCATCCTTTCCTTAGTCGATAAACAGACGAGATTTACTTGTAAAAACACCGTTGAAAATGTCTCTATTTCAAAGAGCAAAACGCTAACTGTAATGAAGGTTTAGAATGCTAAACTTTCATCATTGAATGGTGCTATATACAAGTACTTACCTGTTGACACTTTAAAAATTCATTAGATAAAGTAATTTCATTATTGAATAAAAGCATACAACAATTTTAAAAACAATTCAAAAAATATATTTAATACATTTGTACAATCATATACAGGATTAAAGCAACAATCGATAAATGACCAAAAGAAAATAATAATAAATATTCCTTAGATAATTTCATCAATAAGAACAAAAAAAAAAAAACTATCCAAATTCGAAGTAAAAAATCACATTTTTCTTAATTGTTGATCATTTACAGTACGACAGACGATTAATTCATGCACTAATCGCTAATTGCTACAGAAGTTTTTCTTCTTAAACGTTATGTTTATTTTCAAATATTACTTTTAACAGTTTACTTATATGGAGAACAAACAACCAGTCCCATTTTCTCATTTACAGATGCTTTCGTATTTCATTAATTCTATATTACGTTACCATGCTATAAGGTTGCCTTGTAGGCATTAGCGGCTGGTACATTGTGCAGTACCCCGTGTGCTTCTGTCGCATATCGTGCATACTATGATGTGTAACGGAAATACACGAGAAAATCGAAGCATTGTTAAAATGAAATGTAAAATAAAGCTGAAATCAGGTGACATGTCATATGATCATTTCTCAAAACTATCGGTGTTGTCAATTGAGTATGACGGACAACGATTACATAAAATACAAGAGGGCAGTTTTATTTAGTTATACGGTCATAATCCGGAGCAGTGTCTCCACAAGGTCGCGTCCCCCTTTATATCGTGTTAGAAATCACTTTAATTCATAAACAAAATTATTCAGTTATATTATGTATTCATTACGAAAATATCGTTTTTTCTTTTGATAAACCAACCAGACTAAAGAACCATCACACTTTTAGCCGGTATACATACGTTTTCGACGCATAACCTTCACGGCCGGTCTTCTTTCAGTTATGGAATGGAATTCGTATTTAAAATGAACTAAAGTACAGAAAATTAATGTAACTCTGAAAAGTGACTTTAATAGATTTGCTGTGAGAAAAAAAGCTTTAAAGAAACTAAACATGAAACAAAGAAAAGAATAGGTGAAAACAGAACGTCCACGCCGCGTTTCTTTTATTTAAATAAAAAAAAAGTGGTTATGTGGATCATCAGATTTTTGCTATGCTAGAATTGGCGTAAAAAATCCATCATTTCATCGAAACATCAATCTGGGGATTACATTAATGCCTGTACATCATTTGCTTTATTTGGTAAAATAAGTTACGTCAGAACTCAGTAATGCTTATCGATAATATGTGGAAACGAAAAAATGGTTATATATTAAAACGTTCAATATGTTGTATTCGAATTTCTTGTGCTTTTGAGCTGATCCTTAAAAATCATGATGACTACGAAAAATCAATGCTTTTAGTCCAAACTAAATTTTAGATTCTATGCCTGCTATTTTGCAGAATAGAAATCTCAAGTCAAATTAAAACTTCCGATTTATTGTACTACGAGTACGGATATAACAAATTATTGTCAAGCGGTAATTGATATCCTTAATGGTAAGAAGCATTTTTAGGAATTTAAACGAATTGAGGATGCGAGGCCTTCGGGAACACATTAAAAATTTTAATCCTTCGATGAAAAAAGCAATCTCTCAGGATACCAAAGGGCCCGTTATTTTCTAAAAATCTATCCGCAATTCGTACTATTTATCAGATAGGATCATAAGCTAAGATCAGATTTTTTACAATCGCGCCTTCTTCATTAAAGTCACGAATCACTGTTGGTAATACTCGACAATCGGGTAAGAAATCAAGGTGATCGTTTTATGGAGAATTAGAGTCGAAGGACACTGCTGACGTCAATCCTAAAGTACGTGAATTCAAAGAGATTTTGCACTATAATTACAGCTATAAAAGGCTCAAAGAAAAATACTGTCGCAAAATGCGTAAACGCTTACCTAACTATAATTGATGAAGAAAGAAGCATGACTATTCATATGCCTGGGCATTCATTAGAGAGGCCACTACTAACGAAAACAATTTAATCCCTCTAACAAGATAACTAAAAAATAAAAAAACACCAAAGAAACCTAAAATTTGTTGGCCCAAAACTTCACCTCACCACTAAAATTAAAATGTAGGATCCTTGAACCGTCGGCCAACTAGTTTTTGAAAATAAATACATCAAAATTAATTACACTATTGCGCCTGTTCATACTTTAATTTAATAATAGTAGAATACGATATCAATAACGCAGAATATTCCTCTCCTAAATAAATACAAAATTAATCACAAAAAGAATTGATTGCTGAAGATACCATAGAAAATAACACTGGCTTTTTTCCTGTATGTAAATTGCTCTTGCCTTTGGGATTGAGCGATTGCTATGCGTCTAACGGTTAATTAATAATTTGAAAAGAAAAACAATGGGTGTTAGATAATTTCTTTTTATACTTGACATATTTTTTCTATTAAATACACTATAATAGAGAAAAACACAAATCAAAGTGTTGCTGTAGTATTTTGTATATAAATATAAATTTATACATTCATGCTAGTATTACACACGCATATGTCAAATTTTCAGAACAGTTTCAATTATATAGATTGAGAGGCGGTGTCGTCGCGCCTACCTTGGTCGGTACATTCGAAACGTTAGAGGGCGTACTCTTTATTACTTAAAATATGTATCAGGCAACGCCTTAACCGTTAGTTGGCTGGTTACATATATAACGTTTCTAGGTATTAGCTTTTTTTAGTAAATAATACCAAAATTAAAACGTCAACTATAACCAACTGATAGTCAAGAGTGACATAAAATATTTTTGAGTAATGAACGAATATCCCCTCTCCGTCTCCGAATACATCTCATCAGAGTAGGTGTGGTTATAGCGGCGATTTTCAATCTATGTACAATAGCAATATATACTGGAGTTGCCTATAAAATCCTGTTGAATTTTTATTGCTATACCAGAGGCTTTTTACAAAAAAAAAAAAAAAAGATACACGAGTCCTAACAACATAATGTTCGGACAAGTACAATATATAGAAGACGTATAGACCATCGCGTATCACAACTTGGTTACGTTTTTGAGATGTTACTAAGAGAGTTTACAAATAATCCTTAATTAAAATCACTTGTAAATAATAGTAAGCCTTTAGGTGCCCCGTTTTGCCCCACGTTACCTTAGGACTGATGAGTTATTTACGGGAGATTTGCGTTAGGATACAAATATGTACATCGTTCGAATATACTTGAGAGCCGCAGCGCCCTGATGGGTATCAGAATTATCGGATACATTCGGATCCGAGATTTCCGAAAACGGATCCGTATTCGTTAATTTACACAGTCTTTACTTTCCTTACACAGATTTTGTCTCCTGTAAAATAAAATAGTTCTTA
The DNA here is from genome assembly GCA_020654165.1 of Oryctes rhinoceros. Lineage (NCBI taxonomy): Eukaryota > Metazoa > Arthropoda > Insecta > Coleoptera > Scarabaeidae > Oryctes > Oryctes rhinoceros. Next base: position 40,292 of record JAIOKQ010000548.1, on the reverse strand, counting down.
ATATAACAGTATACCCAATTCTTTGCATGTAATAAGGAATTAGCACTTTAAAAACATTACAAATTGTAAATATTTGTTAAAATGCAGATCGTCCGAACCTTCTGTTGTTAGGAGTCGTACAAAAATTAAATATTGCTCAAATTAACTTAAAGGTATTAAGCTTCAGCTGTTTCTAAGAAATTGAAAAAAAAAAGAACATTCAATTTCACAATGTTCTCATTTAACTCTGAAACATCGCTAGCATGAACAAATTCCACTTTAACCATGTTATATCGAATTAGATCACATCATTCACCCGAAATTACGCAAAATACCTAATCTTTGATTAAAATAATGTTTAAGTAACGATCATGACTAGTAGCCATCGTAAAATACGAATAAGCCAATAATTCTAAGAAAAATAAATCGATTTGCATTCTATGAGAAATACCTCTCAATATTTCAAAGAACTCGAACCCAATAATTAAAAATACAATAAAAGAAAAACGAAAACACTTTGTTTTGTGCTTTTAATTATTCTGTAATTAAGAGTATCTTTTTTTTATTCCGCTTTTTAGTTGGTACTTTTTGTCTAAAAATATGTATGTATGTAAGTGTGACTTCTTTCTCTGATGTTCTATCGCAGGATGCTCACCTAAACTCGTAGATCTGTATACTGCGTTCTTCAACATGAGTCAAATTAAGGGACTGGTACCTATAGTTAGATGGGCAACAGCGATTAGCATAAAAAGTCAGAAGGTACCGCACTCACCACTCTGATGTCCTGTGATAATAGTAGCCTTCGATTGTACCTTTGGATTTCTGGAACATGATATAGTAGAAGCCGGCAAAAGATGCTCCGCTAATATCAGTGATTTTGTGATTTGGAACCAAGAAATGTTCTTTCCATCTCATGAAAACATAATCTGTATCTTTTAGCGTGTTATAATCAAAATCGTCCATGCTGAAATGCTTTGAGTATTGAGCAAACGGTATAAACCTCCCCTATAGAGCGAAATAATTAAATATTTAATGCGACTAAGAATTCCATACAACTAACCCAATGTTTTCTATCAACATCTTGATCAGCTTCCCACTTCCTTGTTAAAAATGGATGCTTCTCGCTGATTATCTCCCCATCGAAGAACGTGGTCAATGTCGGATATTCATCAGTTAAACCATGTATTTGCAAATATCCACAAACAAACGACCTCTCCTCATCAACATGCTAAAAAAGAACCCCAATCAGTCTCAATTTAAATTTTCCCGCGCAAAAAAAGAAAACCTGGCAAATATATGTGGCTATATGACATATGTTGATATTTATAGTTCTACTCTACTATTAACTACCTATCTCGAAATAAATCGTAGAAAACGACTACGTGACGTCCAAAAGCACGGGACAAGAGATAATTTACAAACGAGTAAATCCGATAGAACGCAGAGAAATCCTAACCTGAATTATCACTTCAACTTCGTACGAGTTGCCCTTCGATTTTTGGTATCCATGAAATCTTGAGCCATTATACAGTAGCGTCTTAGTAACACCGAGCTGCTTGCTGTTCTCGGGCGGTCGAGGAACCACATCCACTTTTACAGGCATATTTTTATTTTACATCTAGAAATTTGTTGATAAATAACTGGCTCATAGAATACTTCGAAGATCGTGAAGTCACTGATGCATAACATACTTGAGGGGTGGGGGTAAAACTAGATTCCGCGCCTTCTACAGTTATGGACAAAACTAAACACACATAAAAGCGCCCCTTTCTCATTTGAGGAAGGTTCTGTCATTTGTCATCTGGTTATTAACGGTTTTTGTTGTAAGTCCTATTTTCTTTTTGTAATTCCAACAGATACAGTTCTTATTGCAACTATAGATCGTTAGAATGGTATGCTTTGTCAACTTGGAAAAACCGATAAGCAACACGAACCCCTTCCTATAAGACGAATAAACACGGGTATATCAATAGTCCGTTCGCACTTTAGAAATCAGCACAGCTCCTATGGCAATCGTGAACACGGCTGTCAGTTCTTATTAAAATGATATTTATAGGAAGTTTTAAACTATACAGTTTATGGAGAAATGACACATGGATCATAACCATCTATTTTTCATATTTGTTAGGTTAATAAAGTTTTCAATAAGACACAACTTACAACGGAAGCACGAAATTAAGTGAATTTAACCAAAATACGCCAATAATGTAAACATCGGAGATGGGTAATACAGCTGTCAAAAAGTCACTAGTACAATGATCGCGCAACTCCCGTCGAGTTGGAAAGAGATAATACTCCATAAGGCCCATCACCGATTTTCTAGGTGGGAACATATGTACTTACTTTACCCTACGGCGGCCAATGGAATTTCGCTGTTACATATTGCTTCTTTATGCATATTTATGCCTATTTCGCTTGAAATCGAATAAAAACACTTAAACATCTTTTCTTAACATTTATTTTATAACTTATAATACATTTTTTTTTCTTACATTTGCAAATATAATACAACATCCATTTTGTAAAAAAGGAAACAATAAATCTAGTAATAGTAATAATGAGAATAATATCCTATTAATCAATAATAATAATACGTTCGAAAGTACATTACGCTATCGCATTCTGAAATTATTATTTCATCGGACAGTATATGGAAATCATTCTTACATCGTCTTCTGCTTAATCGACAGATGCATTTATATTATTGGACAGCGCATTTAATTAAAAACAAAAGAACTTTCTACTTATGTCACTTTGTTTGGCGTACAAGTTACAAAGGAGAAACTGGTATTAGCAAACAATTATCAATGTTGCAGATGTAGGGGACAGAATCATGTGCATAGATCGTTGCCATTGTATTATATAAAGCGATTTAATAGTCAACCGCGGATGAAAAAGTGATATCCCCAAAAGTGTATACCCTTTCACAAACCAATGATCCGTATATAGTCGATTATTTCTAAACAAAAACAACACTGCAAAGCTTTAATATTACGTCGCAGTTATGTTAGACAACCTACTATTCTCATATTAAATCCCGTAAAATCCAAGATATTCTACTGCTAGTGAATGAATTTCTCATTATAGATATTTTCACATCCCCAACAGCCTATAACATTCTTGTATTGTTTATAATTAGAAACAAAGACAAAATTCAATTCACCGAGAATGTTTTCATTATCTACATCTTTTTATTCGATATATATTCTTTTATTGCTAAAAATTTTCTCTAAAAACATTTATTTATGCACCTTTATATGCGGAAAAACTAATATCAGATTCTTTTATATATATATTGTTATATACATCCAGAATATTCTTATGTTCAAAGAGGGTGGTTCACAAAAGCAAAACTAATATACAGGGCGCACTGTAAAAGAACTATATAAAATGGTATAATTGCTTAAACTAAAATTTTAACATGTAATTTAAATTATCTTCATTCACAAGTTAATGGTCATTCGTATTTTTAACGTCAAATATCTCAAAAATGAAGCTGAAACGGTCTTTATTTTACCGTTTCCCTTTGATGAAAAACGTAAGAATAAGACTGTCAAAAATTCCACAATACAAAAAAAGTTGTGCAATTATTACAACCGGTATATTTAATGGAAATTAAAGCAAAACTGTAATTTTGCCACTTCGTCTTTCAGACGTTGTCAACTTTTGGACTAGAAGCTAAGTGAAAACGTCGTCATATTTTAATTATAATAATTTGTGATAGCATTTATTTCAGAGCGCTTAAACAGATCGCAAAGAAGCAACATGCGTGGACGACATCTTAAATTATCTTTTATAATACGCAGCTCATGCAATTGTAATTTTACAGTGAACACAATATTCAAAAAATAGATTTTTCTAACTTCTGCAGAATACTAATTTGGTTTATTTTGATATACAATGTGTCAGTACCTTATAGGATACTTTTTTCAGGTCTCCCTCATTTATGAAGTTCTCGCTTAGGTAAGGAACATTTTTCTTACGGTTTTGTTTATACAATGCGAAAACATTCGGACATTTCGTATATTTAATTCACGAGTTGCCATCAGAAAAATGTCGCTGCTGCGCCAATATTTTTAAAATGAAAATTATTGTTAATGGTTACAAAAAGTTGAATCAAACCTTAGCCGTGTTTTCGACTCAGTTTAGCCTATCAATTCCTAAAAAATACGTGTTAATAACGTTAGTAATCCAAAGCTAGAAAATGAAAATGGCATTACATGTTTACTTCAATTTTACGTCTGTAAAAATTTCACGAGAAGTTTGAAAAATTATACGCCGAAACACACCTCTAACTTCTATAAATACTAATATGCGTACTATAATATTTCGATACACCTCGTCAATGTAACACCCTACATTTCGTAACTAGAACCGCCCAAAGAATCACAAACAACGTGAAACGCAGAAGCGAGTAGTGTACAATACCAACATTAGAGAAGTGGGCCCCGAAATAACAGATTTATGGCAGTGGGGCAATTACTTTACGTATAGAACAAGAACAAATTAAGAAACGAAATAAACGCGCGCCTAGACGATAAACGAAATTTGTACAATTAAAGAGAAGGGATTACACGAAAAAAACAAATAAACGAAAATATCACAAGGTTTAAGTAACGAAGATCGAGATTTTTTTCTTTTTAAGGGAAGATCCAGCAAATAATCTATACTAGATGGCTAACGAATTCGTTATATTCTGTTTTATACGTGCGCATCGTGGGGGAATCGTCCAAGCCTTTCATATCGAATTTCTGACGTCATGTCATATGTAATAATTGAATCCTTTATTACATTTCCTGACGACGATATTTTTGCGAAGACCACGAATAGAATTATCTATCAAGAGTTATTTGATTTTCATCTTCTAGCACAAGTATGTCAACAGTAAGCGAAATCTTGAACGTAGGTCGTTAAACAAAAAAAAATCCAAGATAACTAGCTTCGTAAGATATCCCAATTTTAAATGATAATAAAGTTCATGGAATTCCTCTACGGTACGATTACCCATAACTACCTTTATAGAAAATACATACACGTATATATATTGGGCGTTGCATAATAGTCCCTTACATTTTATTTATTTACAAAACAGATATTTGCTGGAGTCCTATTTTTTCCGTTGTTTTTTTTTTTTCTTTTTTCTTTCTAAAGAATATCCAATTTCGTTCATTCGTTAACATTAATAGTAATTTTAATGATACACTATTCAATAAGAATAATTTAGTAATCGAGACTCAATACAATATTCCTTATTTAATGGTAGCAGCTATTCTGCTTTTATTATATACTTTTTTGTTCATTTATCTATTTATCAATATTTCATTTAGACCTGTTTTCTGTTGTATTCAACTTTCAATATGCTGGAGCCTGGAAATCCGCAGGACCTATTTTGGAGAACAAATTAATTAAAGCGAAAATTTACAACGAATATTCGGAGGGTTTACCTCTTTGGCTTATGCCACCTGAAAATGGCGGTTCCTGATACTGCTGATCGCCGTCTGGGGCTCCCGGATAAGTTGGGTAGGAAGTCGGTAAAGTGGTGTCCGCTTCGTAGTTCGTGGCGAAAGCAGCGTCTGCGCCTTGCCTAAAGCGTTGGAATGCAAAAAACGCACACCCAGCCTGTAAAAATTTCTCATCTTAAAGACAAAGGCGCAAATATGCATCAAAACAAGACTTACCCAAGTGAAAATCGAAAAAAACGAGAAGGCAATTGCCGCTCGCACATTATTCACTCCATAGCCGCTAGGTGGCATTGCAGATTTACCCCACTTGCTGGCTAAATACCAAAAACCAACGAAATAGAGGAACGACCAAAATCCTGGAATAAAATTTCTCAATTTGTATCTAATGATTTATCAGGTTGCCGCCGTAGGACATTAGCTCAATTTGGTATTATATAATTAAAGTTAACAAACACAATGTTTGAACAGTCTTATATTCGATCGTCATAAATGGCATACATATTCAGTGAATGAACTGGAGATTCATTGTAAATGATTTGGAGATTTGGAATTATAAATGATTATGTAATAAAAATAAGAGTAATATGCTCACCTGAAAATCCAAGATCACCCAGTACATAATGTTTTCTTGTCTTTACCGAGGACATCTGTTCGAACAAATATTCTCCAGCAAGGAACCCCATACTTGCCAAGAAAGCTATTACACTGATACCTACACCATAATTGCAAGCGTTGCTATCTCCATTGTACAAACACTCTTCCTTGTTTGTTGTACTGTTGTACCACCATCCTTGCGAAGATATGCATCCAAATACTATTATCGAGAACAACTGGAATATAGAATAAGGACAAAAATCAATGCATTATTTTAAAGAATACTTTGTATATAGTATTCATGGTAGATTATTCTATTGTTTTTCTACTTACCAACCTCGAAATGGAAAAAAAAATTTAGAAAAACTGAAAGGTTCTGTTTTGGCAATTATGTGAGCATTTTTAATACACGTCCGATTAAACACAATGCGAAGATGATATACAAATCATTTAAAATGCATCGCATAATCGATAATAATACTTTGTATGTGTTACATCTGTGCGAAGCTCCCCTCCTCACGAAAGGGAAACGTCAATTGTCAAAATCGATTATTTAAAAAAGATTCGGAGATGGCGATCCTTTGATACAGAGGAATCTTTTAAAGATCGCTTAATGTTCTCTTGCTTACCCAGCAAACCGCCCTCAAAATAACTTGCGGTCTGCGGACGAAGGCGACGGGATCGAAGGCTCCACCAGCTTTTCCACCACCATAGGCGCCGATACCCTCCATCTTATTTGTCCCACTACGACTCCGGTCGTTGTTTTGTAGTTAAAATTTCGCACGATCGCTCCCAAACTTTTCTCGAACGAAACAGTGGATTTTTAAAGGATTCCCGTCGGTATTTAGAAATACTCTTAGCCCCGTTAATCTCCCTTTTTCCCTAATCGCATAATAAATCGGACCGAAACGACGTTCGAATAAAACTGCGCGAACTACTGTCTGTCATATACGCTAAGTACAAATTGACTATTGGGCTTGGGCGCTCTATTGGGTCAATCCTGCCCCGCTTTATACTGGCATCGTTCGCGTGCGAGTGATCGAATTGTATAACCGTATCCAAGGGACGACTTTAATTCCTAACCACTGGGTCTTTTTCTTAAGCAATGCGAGGAGAATATATTATTCATAAATCACATACGCATGCACGAACGATAAAATAAACACCACACACCCTAGTAGGTATTTATTGAATGACTAACATTACTGTTTTTTAGTAAGTATAATCGACTTTAAAATATAAAAAAGCGCAATCGTTAGCTATATAGCGCAGGAAGCCGAAGAGAAGTGTCGCGTAACCGATAGATAATTAAGTTTCTAACAAAAAGATTGATTTTTTAAACATAGCGGGATTTCGATCTGACTAATTCATCTCATCTACACTAGATGGCACAACACAAAAAAAAAACGGTATCTTCACATTTAGGGGATGACCAAGGTTACTAATAAATTTTCTTTATTTTTTAAATTACGTCCAAGTTAAAAGAAATATAAATTACTAGAAAATCTTGAAATGTTGTCAATTCACTAAATGATACGTTTAAGTGTTGACTGCACTTCAAATTTATGTTATTTGATGCAATTTGGTATTCCATCCCGAGATATCATCTATCATATTCAGATCAAGGCAACAAATTCTTTCAAAAAGTCATATATTTTCGTATTTGTTAAAAATTTTAGTTGCCACTCCAAGACGATTCTATTTTTAAACAAGCGGGAAATTTAATTTATACATTGCCATCTTGACCATACTTGTTTCTTCCATTTTGAAAGAAATCGGTAATTCTAAAGTAATTTCGAAGTGTGTGTAGGACGTGGAAAAAATTTATTTCGATTATTAACATGTATAAAAACACATTGCCATAGTTAATTAAAAAAAAAAAGAATCTTGCTTATGATCTTTTAATATCGAATAGAATCTTCTTAAGTCGTTCATCCGCTGTTTGTCCACGTAATCGTCTCTCGAGGAATTCGAAATCAGCAACTTCGATCTAAAATCATAAAAGGATTGCCTTTAATTATTTTGTTGAACAAAATTAAATTATTTCCAATACACCTCATGACACGGATCCGTTTGCTTTGAAGGCAATTGCGGATAATATTCTGGCGCCAATAGTCTTTCGCACAAAGCACAAAGTCCGCAAAAAGTTTTAAAATCGAATACTTCATCTTCGGACCATCCAACTAAGTTTTGGAACGATTTTAATTGTGTTTCGCTTAGCGGATGTCCCATCATTTCCCCTAACGCAATAGGAATATCCTAACGATACAAATATCCAATTATACCAGCGTATAAGGAGGCAGGTTGTCTTTTACCCAAATCAAGGCCAAGGTTGTGAATTGATACAATTATTTTTAATGGGTTTATGGACAAAGATCAGTTGCTAGATATTTATATGGATTATTTAAATTAAACCTATACTCAAATTAACGAATCACTTTTACCTTTCCTGACACCGCTCTTTCTTGTTCTTCGTCCTCTTCGGATTCAAATTTGTGCCTGTTAAAAATACAATTGTACAAGAGCTTTCTGCTGCTTGTAATGCTGACGTACTTTTTGATATAATTCATTGGCGACATTGCTATGTAAAAAATGCAAATTTAGAACAGTAACCTTTGCGAAGTTAACGAAAAATTTACTGCTTAACATGGTGCTGTCCAGTGGTAGTTCAAATCTTGCGCTAGAACGGCTGAAAATCCTAGGCAATGATAGCCAAAAGTCTACGTTAATGACTGGGATTTTTAATTCCGCCCGTAAGATTTTCAGTTCGTCGCAATCGACTTTGTTGATTTGAACTGTTTTCAATGCTTCCTCTAATGCTTTCCTTCTCTGAAATTTCGTTGTATTCTTTAAAGATGTGGGGAAATTTTTGTCTTTAACAACCTACCTTTACGTCAAATTCACTATCAATAACTTCTTCATTGAGTTCTCGCCTTAACTGTCTTAAAATTTCTTTATCGAGGTACGAATTAACGTTTAAAGAGGACCTACGCTTTTCGGCATCTTTAGAGTTTTCCATTTCTTGTTCACCATTGGGAACTAGCGAAGTTCTCGCGCTGGGATTGTGAGAATCGATACCAATAGCTGCAACTTGTGTCTCTGGATCAACTGGGTTTTGAAATGCTGGTGGTCCTCTAGAAGAGTCCCTTCCCTTCTTGTGCCTCTTCTTGCCCCGTCTTCTCATCACACCATCTTCTTCATCTTGTGGAATATTTAGAGTACCAACCGATAATTCTGTATTAATTTCCTGCATGGGGGGTGTTACTTCTAAGTGTATCTGAAAAACGGTTCACAAAATGATTAATACAAAAAAAAGAAAATAAGGCGCAGAAAACCTTAGGATGTCTTATATCGCTTTTCCGTTCATTTTTAATTTTCGTAAATTCGGTTTTGGGACGCATAACTTCCTGCTTTGGCTTCCTACAAACCGGCGATTGTTGTAAACTCCTCGGAGACCTCTTTTTGGCGTTCTTTTGGGTTGTCAAACTCAAATCTGGAGATACTGATCTTGTGGGAACCTGTTGAATTCGTATTATAGGAGGCTCTATGACGCTGGTAGCGCCGCCAAACCAAATTAACGTTTCCTATAAGTCACAGGTGCAAACTCTGATATAAAAAATTAATTGCTGCCACAGTTACCTGACTGTGGCTCCTTCTTAAGTCTAAAATCAAGCGGGTCTTCTCTTTAAATTGAGCTGTAATCACGGGATCCGGAGTTACGCATCTTCTGGAAGCTGACGCTCTCGTATATGTGCTTACAATAGTGGGAGCAGGCGTTAAAGGCCTTGAATCCGTTTCGGTGTAACTAAAAATTGTATATTATCATAATGTAATGTGAAAATTCGTGGGAAATAAACGATAATACCGTCTAAATAAACCCTCTGGCACTGAATCCATGTGATCGGAAAGGTTTTTATCGGAATGCTGATCATTCCGCGCCGTTTGAAGTTGTTCTATGCCAGCACGTATAGCAGCTACGTCTTCTGGTAGTAATACAGCTTTTCCTTCAGCAACCTAATCAAGAGAAGTACAACTGAAATGGTCGCAATGATAATTTTCATTACGGCAACGGTACCCAACTTTCTTTGGCTTTCCGGAGAAAATCTTTAGCTTCAGTATCAGCCGGATGGTTACAAAGTAAGGAGCAACCGTAAGAAAATGGATTATAAAGTCCAGCAAATGGTTTTAAGCTGTATGGGGCTGGAATTGCCGCAGCTCTTAGACTAACCGTAGCTTTCTATACAAAAATACACTCGTTTAGCTTTAACGTAATTGCTTTTAAAAACTAATTTACCTGTGCATATACGATATGTTTAGTTTTTTTAGTTGGCAACAATCCAGTTTTGCTAGTCACACCCATTTTGGATTTAATTATGGTCGTATTAATTTGATCACTGTACTCTACAGCTGGATGATGTTCGTAATGTTAGAACGTTTGACTTTTATATGCTAGGGAGAATATTGATCAAACTTTCTTAAGAGTTCTACGATGTAAATTACGAACTGGCACGGTAAGCTTATCTTTTAGGAAAAATACAATATAGTGTTCGGGCACTGCGGTCTTCGCAAAACACCATTTATGCCGTTTGTGACATAAATAACTGAATTACATGACGCTCAACTGTTTATAAAAATGTCATTGTCCGAAAATGTCACGGCATTTCGAGAAAATCCTTCCAGATACTTGCAAATACGCTGCCAAAATCGATTTTAGTGATAATTACCAGGTACCTTCTTCAACATGCAACTGAAAGAAGCTCCATAATAAGCCACTGAACCCACTGTCTTTAATTACAGGATGAGTTCGAAAATCTTTCGCAAACTTCATCGTCAATCCTCAGAGAAAATTCCTTCAGTGAATTTTCGTTCGTCAATAATATTATAGATTTGGAAAATAAAACGGAGGAACATGGTACTGAACCGGAATTTAGTTTTACAAAATTTTTGCCCATGACTGTCTTGTTTTAATTCCAGTAACGGCTTTTTTGAACCATAGATACCTCAACAAACATTTCTACACGTGGGCTGGACAAACATTGCTTGCGATACATCCTTATGAAGATATGCCATTCCCTAAAATAGTACCTAATTTCCTGACCATTAACTAACATTTTCTTATCTGTTTTACCACTTACTCTAGAACGATTCACTTGTACCCTGCATGGATTCTGTGATCTCCAAAGTGTGGTTCAAGTTATCTAGAAATATCGGCAAAGATGGTCAGACTATTCTAATCTCTGGGGAGAGCGGATCTGGTAAAACGTTTTCAGCTTGCTTGGCTATGAAATGTATCGCCGGTCTTCAGAAGAATAAAAGCAAAAATCCTTCTGATAACATTCTCTGGCAAGCTTGGTCTTCTGTACCTTTATTAACAGCTTTCGGTAATTGATACGACAATCTCCAAATTATTTGGATCAGCTATCAAAATTCTTTTAACCTCTTTAATTTGACTAAATTTCTTCCTGCCAAACCTCTCATCACCGCTCTTCTTAAAGGTAATGCTTCCAACGAACACAATAACAACAGCTCAAGATTTGGAAAACTCATCCAACTGCAGTATGACTCAGGAGCAATCGTAGGCGCCTATATCAAGACTTATCTTTTAGAAAAATCCAGAGTCACAGGTCCCAATTTCCAAGAAGGCAACTTTCACATCTTCCAACAAGTAATATATATATATGATTCTCCACGCAAAAAAAAAACACTATAACCCCCTTTTCTAAGATTTTAGAGAGTGTAGATAACGATACTTTGGCCGATTTGTACCTCAGCAGGAATGTACAATATAAAATAGCTCCAAAACCGAAGAATTACCTCAAATCGACGTACTGTGAGACAGTTAAGTCGTTGAAAATACTCAATATAACTGAGTTGAATGAAATATTGACTATTTTGGCTATCATACTTAATTTGGGGAATATAACTTTTTGCATCAAAGATGAAAGCTGCTATGTTCCTAGAGGTACAATCAAATATCAATTTTTGAACGATTGTCAAAAGTTTTTTTATTTCTCGAAAAAACGCGGATTATTCAAACGAAATCCTTTTTCATCTTTTACCAGCTTCGTAGCAATACTATTGAACGTTCCATAAACATCACGCAAACCTTATAACGTGCTACACACAAAAAACTTTTCAGATTGCAAAAAATTCCTTACTCACGCTTCAAAGCTCCTAGAAATAGATCCAGATTCCCTATTACAATTACTAGTCACTAAAACGTTCGCGGCTAAATCCAAGGGAACCAACCGTAACACGATCTACACATCACCATGCGTAAATAAAGAAGAATGCAAAGAAAGAAGAAATTGTTTGATGCGATTCTTATACAACAATCTTTTCCTGTGGCTTGTGGAGAGGATCAATGAACAAATTTATGCACCGGAATGTCACAAGGTGATTGGTAGGTTTTTCACTGTTGCACGAATTTTAATCGGGAAACTTTGTTGTAATTTCAAAGTGCCTAATTAATTGTAAAAATTTGATAGAAATCTTGGATATTTATGGCTTCGAAATTTTTGATAACAATACCTTTGAACAATTATGCGTAAACTACGCTAATGAAAGGTTACAACAGTATTTTGTGAATGATCACATTTTAAGACAGAGAAATGAGTTGGTTGCCGAAGGATTTAACGTGGATGAGATTGATACCATGGAATACAGTCTAAGACTTGATCTGCTCGATGGTCCATTATCAGTTTTTGGGATCTTAAACGAAGTATTGCGTTTCAAATAGCGATTTCTCCAGCTTAGTTCCATGTTGCTGGTTTCTAGGAATGCGCCATGAAGAGATTTAACACTGATATCTTCGTTAACATTCGATTGGCGGAGAATTTGATGAGTTCGAGTTATTTCGACACACCTGAGAACAGTTTTTCAACTTGTTTCGTCATCAAACATTATGCTGGAAATGTTACCTACGACACCAAATCGATGTTGTATAAAAATAGGGACAAGGTAATGGTATTTTTTCGGCAACTTTAAACGTTAATCGAGTAAAATATTTATAGGTTCCTGAAGAGATGATCAGCTTTATAAAAAAATGCAGGTTTCCATTCTTAGAATGTATACTACGCACCGTAAATGATAGAACATCAAACAAAACACTTCTCACCAAATTTAAGGTGCATAATCCTCGCCTTAATTGAATTCACAAATTCTTCCACCCAACGCATTTTTAGAAATCCCTTGACGAATTAATAAAAACTCTCAATGACAGTGATGTTTACTACGTGAAATGTCTCAAACCTAACGCCTTCCAAATCCGAGGATTCCTTGACGAACCGTATTTCATCCAACAGCTCCGTTGTAATGGGATTTTCGACGTATTCAAGCTACATTTCCAAAACTTCTGTATACGATACAATATTGAACAATTCGTAAGGAAATTTTCGAGGAAATTATTTAATTGTTTACAGAACGTGAGACAGACTGAGTATATAAAGGTAAATCTATTGATCAAAAATGTTGAAGGCGTTGATACACGACTTGCACATTGGAAAGAAGTATATATATTTAACCGAGGAAGGGTATATCGCCTTCGAATTATTACGATACATCGAAAAGTCGATAGCGGCGAGGAAGATCCAAAAATACTGGTGGCAATTTCGCCAGAAAAGATACAACGCCGCTATTACGATACAAAGATGTAAGACAATTTCATTTTTAATTGTCAAGGTTATTTTTGACCTTTTAACTTCGCTTATTACTTTGACAGTTAACAACAAATTTGACATATTTATTATCTGTCAAATATATCCAGGAACTATGCATTTTGAAAGATAACGTATGCAATTAAAGCTTGATGTGATGTACAACTTTCAGTTTACAGACGCATATTTCTCAAGAGAAAACGATCGAGCATAGAAAATTTTATAGATCTATCCAAAAAAAGCGGTGACCTGCCAATGGACAACGAAGATAATCTCTCTGATAATCTAAACAGCAACTACTTCGTAAACTCGTGCAGAAAGGCTGAAGAATACTTAAAAGCTCACCAATTCAATAGAAATTATGAGGGAGAACAGTTATCCTTGACACTGGAGAAATATTTCAATACTCTTCAAACGAAACAGTTTAAACGGGTATTATTCTCGGGAGATCATATAATTAGCTATAATCGATTGGCGGAGGTAAGAATTAGATTAAAAATGTTGCTTTACATATTGATTGATCGAGTTCATTATAAATTTGGTTAAAAAATATGTTTTGCCGTTTAAATTTTGATCTTACTCTTCAAGTTTGGATTTGGTTCTGGCATTGGTTTCTAGATGTGGCATTTTGCCGCTTCTAAAATAGCTGAAGAAACACAATTTCAATGTTTCTTTGATTTTTAGATTCCTGTAAGATTGCATCTATCAAAAACATGTATCCCGTACTCCAACTTGTTACCAAAATCAGAACTTTCAAAAGGCCTAGCTGATGTATTTTGATATGCAAAAATTTACACCTTTAAAAAAAAAAAATAGGTAAACTCAATGTTATTACTCTTGTTACAAAGTCATTATCTTATCTAAATAAATAAAACTCCTAAGTCAATTAATTAGTATTTATTTATTGTTTACTTACAACTTCATTAACTGTACAAAATAAAATTAACATGCACTATTTTGAATACTAAACTTTGAAAACGTTTAATGGTGGGCTACTTCTTCGTAACCTTCCGGTAACGCATTGGTATGTGGATTATGGAATAGGGATCTATTGCCGTTGCCCCATGGGAATCTCTTGCTTCGCAAAGCTAAATATTCATACTTAACGAACTCTGGTCTATCAGAGTGCTCGTGGGAGATGTAGCAGTTCAATCCGCAAAGAGCGATTGCGGGAAAAGCGACAAAGAATGATAAATTACGCCATACTTTGTATCCACCTAAAATTTACTCGTTTAGAAATAATCCTATTCAAACCACACTATCCTACTACATTCACTTAATACGAGATTATTGTTCGAAAATACTCGAGTCCATAATTGTTTCTTACGTTATGTAATCTACGTTTTATGGGCAGCAAATTTGGGGTTATATCTACATTTAAAAGTACCCTATCCTTACCGTCATGGCCTCCGGAAACTGCAGATGGGCCTTCGACGCGCACCGCAGCACGAGCCGCAGTACTTTGTAAATAACGACGAACGGAATGGTTCACAATCGCAACCATTTTTTACTAAGCAAATCGACAGTGAATGACGGATTGCAGCTTATCAAACATATCAAAGAAGATGGCGCTAAGAGCAGTTAAAGTTATTGTTAGTTGATATTTCTATTGATTAAATGAGCATTATTTAAATAAATTTAAAGTACATATTTTAGTAAACTTTCAACTTATTCGTCTCTATTTAGAGCGAAGGTCTTCCACCATTCAAAGAAATTTTATTCCGTCTTAAATACTTTACGCCATAACGATAGCTAATTTTCAACCGACAAATCGATCGCAGTTTGTCAGCAATCGTTAGATTCCGCCAGACTGACACTTTCTTGCGTTTTTATGACACAAGCTACTGACAGATGTAATATTTTTTAAAGCTTTTTCTAAAAAGTAACATTTGAGCCGATAAATTACCATTTGCTCTAGTGTATAAGATCGATTAAATGTCGAAGATGGTAAATAATTACAACACGCGTCTAAAACATTAGTGCACAATATATCTTATTCTGTTGTAAGTAACCTTGTTCCGTCATCCAACTATAATATAAACGGTAAAAATGGTTTTATTCTCAGTATGCCATGGAAGTGCCCGGTCAACTTGGTTATTTATTATTAAACGAAGAAGGGGCCGTGCTATCATCCTCTGGCGAACTTGAAAATGACGAGAAGACAGCCGATATCATTATGGGCCTGCTAACCGTAGCATCTACAGTAGATCCCGTCGTTTTTCCAGCCTGTAGTTTTAAGAAACTGTCGTTAACGTATGACCAGCATTGTTACATGGTGTGCCTGTCCAATAGGAAAATACACATTGTAAAGAAATTGTTGAATATCTCTCCATTAATGAATGAATCGGCTGTAAACGTTTAATTCATATGAACATTTCTGGAGCGTATATACGTTAAGTATGGATATCATTTTGTACTTTACTGTTATGAAATATATGCAGATATGCATTTTGCTAGGTGGGATATGCTTCTCGTTATACCAATTGTACACATTACTAGATACGATATGAAACTAAATCAAAAACAATAAGAAAAATAAATGTATATTTATATGTAAATGCTAAATGTAATATAAAAGGAGCAAATATATTACGGTAAGCTTTGTTGTGTTATCATTTTGTTGTTGCTTTTTTTTTTGGTTGGTAAAAGTAGTAATTCTCCTAATTTTCAAAGAATAAAGTTTTATTGTGGAATTGCCAGGTTAAGGTTAGGTTTTTCTTTTTTGTAAAATTAACTTATTTCATTTTCATTATTTTTGCAGTATTCAAAGTAATCACGATGATTGACCAACCAATTAGATAACTATAAATGCTGTATCTATTGCTTTATTCATCTTTTTGGCCGAATACAATTATAGAATTCCGCGGACCACCCAGAAACTCACACGCTTAAAGTAGGTGTAAGATAAGTCGGTTTAGAAACTGGCCAATTAGTTTTTTTATCTAACCGAGTATTTATATGTTTGCAGTTGCATTTTTGAAAACCAGGCGCGCACATCAGCTAACATTTTCTTAATTAATTTCTTCATTGGTTTGAAATTGAAGTTTTCCGTTAAATTTTGCCAAGATTTGATTAACATATTTTCGGAAATACTTTTCTGAAGTGTTTTCTACGATGAGAGCTTAATCTCTTGAATAGAATTTGAGGTATGTTACTGCCTGCCCTACAATATAGTAAAACAATTATTTCTCGTAACTAACAAATTTTAATTATCTCTTAAGTATTTTTTTATCGCATTATTCATCATCTTTGCTATCGAAATTAAACAAATTTAATGAGTTTGGCTGACTGAAGTCAGACCGGGGAAACACGGGAACCAGTACATATTCTTTTTCCAAAGCTTCGACGATCTGATACTTGTTACAATCATCGAACTTGAAGATATTTTTCTGTTCATTTTCCAAAAGAGATTTTAATTTATTTTCATTCTTATCGCTGAACATGGTTTTATCATATTCCGCTGAGCTTAATTTTCTCCTTAACGGCACAACTTTTTTAGATTTAACAACAGGATTAGATGCCGGAATGACAACGACACCTTCATTGGTTTTGGTTATCTTCGCAACACACCTCTGACCTTGAATTTGTTCCACTTTAGGTCTATTTACGATGAAATTTATATATTTTTCTCTCTGCTCTGGGTCATCTTGGTCCTCCAGAAGTTTCCTTCTTTGCTTTTCAAAGTCTTCTAAGATCTCTTTCCTGCTTAATATCTTCGGAGGGACAAATTTTGGAATTAAAGATTTTTTAACACGGATACTATTTTCTGACGTTTTCGCTTTCTTTAGAGGTGGAACGAACTTCGTTTTTTGTTTCTTTCGCTTCGATACAGATTGCTTTTTGACTATAAATTTTGATTGGGCAGTACTATCTCCGGCGCTATAAAAAGCTTCTGGTGAACTGAAGAGGGATTCAGAACCATCCGAAGTCTCAAAAATGCTTCTCCTTTGGCATTTATTAGAGAAGCTTTGGCATTTTGACGTGGAATGCTCTAAATTTTCCTCTTTATCGTTTACCATTTTGTATGAAATCGTTTTCGGATTTGATTCAAAGTATCTATTCAAAAATGTTGGAATTCCTTTTTGTAACTGAAGTAATTGTTTTACTTTATTTTGGTGATTACAATTCCCGTTTTCTATTTCTTTATTGTGTTTGTTAATTTTCGAAAACACTGGGGCAGTTTCTTCTAGGAATGGTTTTGAACGATTCAACCGATAGTTACTTAAAATAAAAGTTGTAGTATCGCTATCGAGTGTATCATAAGGAGTTTGAATTTTAGAGTTAGATCCTGTTTCTGGTGTTGCGATAGGCAATTCATTTGATTCAATACCTTTAAGTTTGATAGAATCCTCGTTTAATTCTTTTGGGAAATTCTGAACATCTCCGTTCTTCCCAAGATTGTTTACATGTTTGCTAGCTTCGAGCGTTGTTTGTTCTGATGATTCTTTCTCTTGATTCGAATTTTCCTCACAAAGTATTGCATTTGTTATATTACAATTACATTGTTGTTTGTTATTCAACGCATTTCGTCCGCTGTTTTTGCTTGCGCAATATAATTTTACGACTGAATCCTGCAATTTTGACAGACTTTCATGGTTTTCACTACGAGCTTTTGTTTTTTCTGTTTCTTCATCTTCATTGACAGACCTTATTACACTTTGATCTGAATTAGTTAACTTTAAATTTTGAACAAATTTTATAGTATTTTCAGAAGTCCTTCGGAAAATACGAAGCGCGTCATTTCTTGACTGCATCTCGAAACAGGCATTTGCAAATGTGCTCTGTCCTTCAATCTTGGTGAACTTAGAATCTCGAATTCTTTGAGACTCCTGGCTACTGACCGCGGAAAACCACTTTCCGCTTTCGCCAATAGAGTTACTCTTCTGGGAAATCGTTTTCGATGTTTCCAACGGAATCATAGCAAAATTCGAAATATTTATCGTATTTAACGTTGGAATAGCAACTTCTTGATATTGAGCATGACTAACAAAGGATGTGCTGTTTGTATGCGCTGTATCCTCTAAGTGTCTTGGACTTAATGTCTCAGCATCAATCTTACAGAATTCTTCTTGTAATTTAGATTTTAAAAAATCCATTGCCAAATCAGTCTGTTGAGTTCCTTTTTGAGGGTCTAAGATCGATTGAGGTTGGAATATCAGTTCATTTCTTTTTGGCGATCTTGAGCTTAGTCGCTCATTACCGGCACCAGCTATAGAGAAATTTTTATCCAAGTGTAACTCAGTATGCTCAGCAGAAGAACATGTAATGCACTGTCTTTCCTGAAATCTATTCTCTTGCATATTTTTAAGAGATATTTCGGAGGTAATCGGCGATAGCTTAGCAACTTGAGTGAGTTTTCTTTCGACAGGATCGAATTTCTGTATAGCTTCTATCTTGTCGTGTTTGTTTACAATGTGGATACTGTGAATAATAACATTTGGTTCGGTAGTTTCATCGTTTTCTAAGTTTTTGGTTATTGAAGAGATTCCATCAACCGATTTCATTTCATCGTCATTGCTTTGTTGGCCATTTGAATCCAATTCATCCCATTCTTGAGTGAAATAAGTGCTATATTCGTTTAGATCTTTAATAGCAGCAGTCACATCGGCGTCCTCATTTAGGTTCGAGTCATTTAAAGTCGTCCAAATAATATCCACTGTGGTTTTATCTGTCACTTCCTGATGTTGCTGAGTAGATTTTGCACTGTAAACTCCTGAAATGGAGTTGGAATTCCAAGTAATCGAAGCCAAATCCGATCGATGTTGGTCAAAATTGCCCAAAATATTATCAAGACCTTGGTTTTCATCTCCAGCTTCGAAACAAGTGTTATTTCTGATCCGAGGACTTCTCTGGATTCGCCTATCGATCACTTGAGATATCATTGAAGAGATATCCTGCTCATTTGCTGTTTTATATGCGTTATTTTCATTATATTGGAGGGCGTCTTGGTTCAAACTTTGGATTTCTTGATAAAACTGATTATAATCTCCAATAACGTTGTCATCTTCAAGGAGGGTTTGAGTAGGTGAGTATACAGCCTGTGGAAGAATTATAGTCGACGGTTCTTTAGATTCAATTCCTTGGAAAGTAAGATTCTCTGGCAAGGTTTCTGGAAGGCTCAACCCGGCGTTCTGCAAATTTTCCACATAAACGTAGCATTTCTCCTGAAAAGTCGATTCTGTCAATTGCTTCTTAGCTTTCAATATCTTTATTTCGGCCTCGAAGTTGTACTTCAACCTATTTAAGACATGCATCCCTTGAATGCTAGTTCCCTATGACAGAAATAAATTTTTGTTGGTTCTGGTGAAATTTGCGGCTATTTAGACTAACTTGTTTGGGTGGTTCAATCTGCTTGTAAAGTTCTTCCGCGTTCTCCACGAGATCTCTAGGCCACGAAGCTATAGCCGCAACCAGACCGTATTTTCTAAACGTGGTAACTCCAGGGATTAAACTGTAGGTGAAATGCAAGACAGTTCTTTGGTTGTCTGCCTCCGCAGTCTCCAATTGCCAACTGAAACAACTATATTATAGAAAATTGAAAATTCAGATCGGAATGGATTGAATAGGTACTTGGTAAAATTCGGGTAGAACTCCTCCAATTTAGTAACGAAAGTATAATGAGTGGCTAAAAATATGAAAGCCTTGCTTGTGGCTAAAGATTCTATCATCGCCATAGCTAAGACAGTACCTTCATCCACTGCTGTAGAACGACACAATTCGTCTATAATTATGAGGGTGTTTGGAGTCATTACTGTATGGAAATATTGGATCTCCTTGATCTGAAATTGAAAAATAAGAAAGTGGAGTGTGTTGCGTATAAAAAAGAACCTCAAGGACAAAAGATGAAGCCCCGCAATCCATATTGTCGTCAAAATAGATTCTGGCAAGGATCCTATCGCAAACTCTTAGGGTGGCTGTTTGAGCCGGTATGAAGCAACCAACCTGTGCCATGACTTGTAGCAATAGAACTTGCCTGATGAAAATACTTTTACCTGAACCATTTGGACCAGTTATAATATGAACGTTGTGATCGGGAGTAGCAAACTGAAAAAAAAACCAAGGTAACTCTCCTAAATGTCGAAAAAAAAGATTAACAAAATACTATGGAATTCGACGTAGGTTCTGTGGAACACAAAAAATCCAACATAGGATGCCTAGAGTGCAGTATCTCTAAGTAATCACCAAATTCCGGCCTGCTATAACCGATTCCACTGCTAGCTTGAGCTAGAGATTGAAGCATATCCAATTTAGCCACGTCTTCACAAAGTTTATAGAATAAACCGATATAGTTACGAACTTTGATTAAAATGTGATAAACCATGCTGAAAATTTGATTCGTAGAATTGGATATTATAAATTATGAATTAACGTACACGCTGCTCATTTTCAATATTTCCAGAAGGATATCGTCGATTCTAGCAGCTAAATTCATCAACTCGGTTGTTTTCATCGTTACTGAGGAGTAGAGCCGTTCTACCTTTAGAGTGGGAAGTATTAAAAACGGGAAAATTTGGAAGAGGATTTGAATTTGTTATTGGGGAAGAAGTCGTTGTTTTGGGGAGAGGCTTTACCTGAACGAATTCTTGTGGTAGCTCGGATTTTTTGAAGGTTTTCTTAGTTTGAGTATTAAGTTGTAATACAATGTGATAGCCCTTCTTGTAGTTGTTGCTTAGAGTTAAAGGAAGATTATATTTATCTCTGAGTTGATGGACATATTCTGCAAGGATTATAAATTAGTTTCTAGTGATTTTTTAAGTTTTGCTACGAGACAATTAAATTGGTTTTTAGAATTGGTTGAATTTGCAATTTAACAACAGCTCACCTCTAAGATCTTCAACTCTTTCGGAATAAGTTTTCCTTAACACATCCAACAGACCATTAATTCCAGGTTTAATCAAAAAGCATTTTTCAATTATACCTTGCTGACCTTTTGCCGGATGTGCATCCGGTTGTATAATCGATCTTACTGCATGGGATAGCTCTTTAAAAGCATCAGCATCTAAGGTTGTTCTAAATTCTTTGAAGAAATGTTGTTGGGAATCCTCAAAAGTCTCCTTTAGAGGTTCCAAAAGATCAAAAAGGGTATTTAGTGTAAGGACATATGTCAGATGTCTTTCGGTGAAGTTATCCCCTTGATCAGAAGGGAGAGTAGCGAGTGATAATAGCTGGTCTATGTTAGAAATCTTCGGCAAGATCGTCTGGAAAACGAAATAAGTACCTAATTTGTTTTGTACAAAAGTGATTTTTGATAATTACTTGAATCGACATCATCATGTGTGAGTTTCTTTTTAATTCCGTAACGCAATCTAGACGAGCTTCGATGTCCGGTATAGAACAAGACGGCTGTAATATAGTAGCTCGTAATGTTCTAGCGCCAATTTTCGTGTGACAATAATTCAAAATTCCAAACAAGCTAGAATATCTCTGGTTAGTTGTAACAGTATTGCAAGCTACCAATTCTAGCTTATCAGCTGTTGAAACATCTGCAAGATTAAGATAAAATTTAGGCCAATCAACACTAAAAGAGTTATTACTTTTACCAATAATGCAATATCCTTCAGACTCTTGGTAATCAACTTTAAGAGATTCTTTGTTATAAATAATAAAGAGGACCGATTCTATATAGGTTAAAAGTGCTGCTGCAGCAGTAAGACAGTAGTATCTGAAGTAGGAAGATGTGTAATAAGTACAATAAAAATTATATGTGTACCATAGAAGACTTTCAAACTTGTACAGTTTGTTCATAGCCGATAAGTCTCAATGGGGGATTATTTTTGGTTAGTTTTTTTTTTTTGAGGAATACGAACTAATTCTTTCTTACATTATTTAGAAAATGTAAATATTTCTAACTACTCTTTATAATTCTTAGGACTTACACATTTTGATCTAGTAAACTTTCTTATATCAACATGAAACACTAGATCAAAATATGTAAATCCTATTACTGAAAGTCTCCCAAATAAAACAGTAAAGATGGCCTACTTATGTTGCAGTACTAAAAAAATTGAATCCCACTGAGGTGCACAGAGTTCTTTGATAAACTGCATCCCGCATAGTTTATTATAACTAGCACGAGGTACAGCTGTTATGGTTATATCTTTGAAGTGCTGCTTGATCTTGTTCACCAATCGGTTAGAGCTAGAGGTGTCAACAAATGTCATTGGAATTAAAATCTGTAATTGATTTTGCCTTGGTAGAAAAATTGTCTCTTTTGACGTGGTAAAACTTACTTCGTCCGGGTTTAAAATATTGATTTTGGTTAAGGTGTTTACATAGCTAGGCATATCTGAAATCTGGCACAACACCAGCGTGGGTTTTTGAACATCCAAAGCAGCTATACCAACATCGTAAGAAGCTTCACCTCTTCCAGCAGATACAGCTACAGTATGTAACACATGAAACGATGAAAATTACAATAGCTTGATAGCATTGTGAACAAAAAAGTTCTCACCAATGACTATTTTAGATGAGTCTGCATCAAACGTTGTGCAGGTTTTGGAAAAATTACTTTTTGTAACAGTTACTGTTAAATCATTTGGAGTACTGGAAGGTATAGATAAAATCGATTTAAAGTAATTGATACTACAAATGTTATAAAATGTACCTGGAATAATTTTTCCATTTAATGGAAGAAGTGCCAGATCCAAAATTAGTGCTGGTCGTCTTTTTTGTCGAAGTTTTGCGGCATCGAGTCACCAGAGGTCTTTGCACGTTAATGGCTGGAAAATAACTTTAATTTGTACCATAAATTAGCTTTGAAATATAATTAGAAGAGTGACTTTGCGGTCATTGCACTGCCTATCAGAGTCTCCATACATAATCGATAGAGGGGTCATATATCTTATCTATATGAAAGACTAAATATGAATGGTAACTCGTGCTTAACGGTTTTGCACGCAGTTTAAGCGATTGTACATGCAAGGAAATCAAAAATAGAAATATGATGTCAATGTATACGGCTTTGAGATCCTTATATGCTTATTTTGGCATGTACAATAACATTAATTACATTACCTCTGGCCCCTCTTCCACGAAAATTCCTATGCCTCCCGCGGAAATTTGTGTACGCGAATTCGTTACAGTTCATTTTTACATATAAACTTAAATAAAACACAAAATAATAAATAATTTTAGAGCTTATATTAAAAGGAGTTTAAATCAGACGCCCAAACGTTGGCAACTAACTAAACGTCGATTTACAGGAATCTACTATTTCTATACTTTAATACGTACTTATAAAGATCGAATCGTATTGGAAGCGAGAATTACCGAAATGAGAAGGATTGCCAAGTTGTAAGTATTTATTTATTATTCTGTTGTACATCACAAACTGTGTGCTATTCTACTAAGGTTGGTAAATGTGTTAGCACCTTTCAAGATGGCTTCAAGTTTGACATGATTTTAAAAAATAGATGGTTGTATCAGTTTCTAGGTTACCTTTAAATGTAAAGATAAATTTAATAATTAT
This sequence comes from Oryctes rhinoceros, assembly GCA_020654165.1. NCBI lineage: Eukaryota > Metazoa > Arthropoda > Insecta > Coleoptera > Scarabaeidae > Oryctes > Oryctes rhinoceros. Next base: position 16,134 of record JAIOKQ010000548.1, on the reverse strand, counting down.
TCTTACAATATTGCTAAAATAGTTGATACAATAGTAATAATAATAGTTTTTTTTATTAATACCGTACTTGAAATACACTTAAAGTTTTGTTTGAATAAGAAGTAAAAAAAAATGGAAGGTATAAGATGGGAAGCGGACCCCGAAGTAAAGGCCGAATTAGAAGCAATGGCAGGGTTTTGTAAGTGTGAAACATTGCGCAAATATATACAGGATTAACCTTATTATAATCATTAGCTTCATTACCCGATCCGAAAAGTTCGGAGACGCCTAAAATGAAAAAACCGAAGAAGCGCAAGGGTAAAATCATCTCCAAAAAGCCGACGAAATCTAAAGAAAAAACAACCACAAGGTAATGTATAATATTACATGAAAGAATCTGTTAATGTCAATATTAGTAGTTCAGCAAGTTCAATCGATCAGATTGAATTATTGAATATAATAAAACAACCAGCTTTTACATCGGAGGAAAAATACAAAGTTCTTGAAGCCAGAGATAAATTAATACGACTACGGACCAAAAAGACGATAGATATAACCTCTGCTAAGCATATTATCGGAACATGCCCAGATATGTGTCCTGAAAAAGAACGTTTGATGCGTGAAGTACAGCACCAAGTAAGGAAGAGTGATTGTTAATGACTAATTGATAATTGACATTATTACAACTTAAAAATGCCATAGGTTAGTGTGTATGAGCAAGAACCTGGTGAGAAGACAATGAGTTCTTCTTTGGCAGTTAAACAATATTCGAGGAGCTCAGCTGATCAGGAAGTGCCTCTTCCACATGAATTAAGACCTGTTGCTGTTTTGAAGTGGACAATGTTGTATCTGTTGCATAAAATAGCACATCTCTGTGATAATCCTGATGTAAGTATTGACAAAATTATATCTATACTTTACATATGTAAAGTAGAGATGTATGGATGTTATTACGTTCTGCTATGTGTATATAATGATTACTTTCGATGACTGCATCCGCTACCATGCATTCAGCATACAATTCTTTGCTTATAGTGCAGTTAGTTTTTTTCCTACTAATGTTAAATACATGTTACGCGAGAACTACTCCCTGGGTGCTGAATGTGACATGTGCATAACATGTCAACAGATATTATTGTAGCGGAATATACAAATCTATTCTTACGTAAATGTATGGCATTATTTTATCAGTCTTTGTACATTGGATAGAACTAATATCTATGCTGTTAGGCCACCAATTGAGGTTTTGAACTATTGGGGTATGTACATACCTTCCACAGCATTTAGGGCGCAATAGGCCAAGCGTTCTAGATTGTCAACTAACCGACAGCCTTGCCGTAAGTTAGGCTCTAGCCCAGATGAAGAATTGATCCAGTGGCGATAAGGAGTGCAGGACATTCGTAGAGCAAATGTTCCAGGGTTTCAACTTGACAACCCCTACATAATAGGTCTTCGCTTAATCTCATCTTGCGGAGGTAGCCCGTTGGCCAGGAATGTTCGATCGGAATCCCAACAGCCATGCAAAGATCTGTTCTGTTCAATCTCGGGTTTTTTGTTCGAATACGTAAAACTGGCTTTAGTAGTACGCCAAAAATGTGATTTTTCTCATTTCTTCAAGAAATTCTCATGGATGTATATGCGCTTTATGATCCTTTCATAAAGCGCATATATAGGCAACCGAATCTGGGATTCTAGGCCGTACGCTCGAACTTCTTCCCTCAAAAATTTGACATTTTTGCGAACTCCCGATATTTATTTAACAATCAGTTTCTCACGCATCTACAGGATGAGCCTGAGTGTAAACCATAACCATCCTATTTTAATTTTTTTAAATGGGACAAACTATATGTTTTTGCCGATTGGAAATTAAAAAAATCAATATCAAATTGAATGTGAAGACATGCAGTCTTTTGTAAAAAATACCAGTGCTAAATACGACATATAAACGTTTGCTTTATCCGAAGTTTTCCATTGCAAATAATTCGCAACATTTAATTACGTGTATACGATTTCAACATTAATTCGACGTGAACGCCATTTTCCTTCATGCGAACTGTAACGCAGTTTCTTGTATTTTAGAGTAATATTTTGTGTAAGATCCCTACACGTATGAGCACTCGGTAACGAATAGCCACTCAATTTTACATCTCTAATGCAAATTTAACTATAAACAGTTACATACGATTTTACGATTAATTACAGACGAATCTTGCGGAATGGTACCATTTTCTATGGGATAGAACACGTAGCATCAGGAAAGACATAACGCAGCAGGAACTTTGCTGCAAAGGCTCCGTAGAATTAGTCGAGCAATGCGCTAGATTCCACATACATTGCTCAGCCCGTTTGGTAGCCGAAGATAGCTCAGTTTTCGATCAGAAGATCAACACGGAGAATTTAACGAAATGTTTACAAACTCTTAAATATATGTATCATGATCTACAGTTGAAGAATGAATCATGCCCCAAGGAACCAGAATTTCGTGCCTATGTGATATTGTTGAATTTAAACGATGGCAATTTCATGTGGGAAGTGCAACATTTGAGGGAAGAAATACAGAAGTCAAAGGAGGTGAAATTTGCTCTGAAAGTATATTCGGCTTTGGACAAGAACAATTACGTTAGATTCTTTAATTTAGTAAAATCGACTAGTTATTTGAATGCTTGTATATTGCTGAGATATTTCGTGCAGGTAAGGATTAATGTTGTCTTCTACGTTTAAAACTACTTACCTACTGAACCACAAACGATATTATTATTAGAGAAGACAAGAGCGAGTGAAATCTTACCTTTTTTTTTTTTTGTAGCAACTAGACAGACTCGTGTTTTGTCGACTCATAAGAAAGGGTTCGTGTTGCCTACTGGTTCCTCCGCGAGTGAGTCTGTCTGGTCGCTGCAAAACGGGCATGAATTCACTCGCTTTTATCCTCCCTAATTATTATCTTAATACTGAAGCGCTCCAGATCTACGATAGATTTTTTAATCGAATAATTGCTATAATCACGCAAAAATTTGAATTTTTCTTTTGTAGGTCCGGTTATTGGCTTTAAAAACTATTATCAAAAGTCATTCACCTAGAATGCCACACACTCAATTCCCTCTTAATGAACTGCAATCTATCTTGGCATTCGAAGGCAATGCATCCACCATCGACTTCTTAGAATACCACGGTTTACAGCTAAACCAGAATAAAACTCACGTTATACTTGATAGGAAATCTTTTGTCATGCCGGAGTTCCCATACTCTCTAGATAGAGCTATGAATGTAATAGAATCCAAACGAAATGGCTCGGTAGGAGACATTATCTCTGGAAGACCATTGGATGAAGTTGATTTCCTTACATACAATCCGCGCGATAGCTTCAATTCTGATGGTCTATTGGATATTAGGGAATACCTGCCCGATATCGATCTTTCTGATTTGCAACAGCAAAACGATGTAGAGAAATCCTTCAAAGATGGTACTGACAAGACTAGTGACAGTTTCGCTAAAGGCGAGCATGCTTCAATGCTTCATCAAAATATTTTTGTTATTAAAAGTAGTTCAGAATCGAGAAGTAATAGTCCGTTCGATACTGTCGACAAAGGAATTGACATGAAAGAAAAAGGAGAGAAGGAATCCAGCACCAGCATATTTGGTTCTTCATCTGATAATTTAAAACAATCTACAAACATCTTTGGTGGTGTTGCAAGGCAAGATAAGCGGTTTACTCTTTCTGATGGATATCCCGGAAAACTAGCTTCCTCGTCTATATTTGTCAATTCCCCACAAACCGGTTCTATATTTGCCCGCCCGTTAAAGAAAGGTGACAATGAACAGGTAACGATTAAACCATTATTTGGATTTAATCAAAAACTAAGTGAAACTGCTAGAAATGTTTTTCAACCAATTATAACGACCCCACGATCAACACCATCCTCTATTTTTGATATAACTACTTCAAATCAATCCCATAATGTTACACAACCAAAATTTACAACACCAAGCTTCTTTGGACAACCAATAACAAGTTTAGAGGCTGCTAAAAGGCCAGGAGGATTTACTTTTAATTTAGAGAAGAAAACAGCACCGCATACTGGCGGAACCATGACTAACACAACGTCGTCTCTGTTCGGAGTATGGCAAGCTGAATCAGATAATGCAAATGAGAACCAATTTAAGCAACAAAAGGAAGAAGTGATCCACTTGCAGATGGCATTAAAGGAGAAAATTAGGTTGGAAAATGAAAAGAAGAAACGACTAGAGGAAACGATGTTGGCTGCCCAAAAGCGTGAAATCGAAAGGAAAAACGTGGAAGCAGAAATTGCTAGAAAAAGAATGGAGGAAGAAGCGACCAAAAAGAGGGTGGAAGCGATTGAAAAGAAGCAGCTGGAAGAGGAAAGATTACGAATTCTTAAGCAGTTGGAAGAAGAAAGGAAACGGTTAGAATTAGAAGAGGAAAAGAGACGATTGAGGATCGAGGAAAAAAGGAGACGCTTAGAGATAGAAGAAAGGAAGCGCTTAAAATTAGAAGAAGAAAAGAGGCGATTGAAGATCGAGGAAGAAAAGAGGCGCTTAGAGATAGAAGAAAGGAAACGTTTGGAAGAGAAAAAGTTAGCGGAAATGAGAATCACTGTAAAACACGTTATGGAAGAACTAGTAGTGAAAGTTGAAGACAAAATCAGAAACGACAAGTTAATATCGATCTCCCATCGAATGAAATTGAAAAAAACCGCCTTTTACTTTAGAAGATGGCGGAACGCAGTAATTGTGAAGAAGCGCAAGCGCAAAGCTATCGACCAATGGCCTATCTGGGTTAATTGGACAACCGTCGAAGAAGAAGCAACACAATTGCGTATTAAAAATCAAAATGAGACGTTAAAATACGCTAAACGATACAAAAGTGGTATCCCCGTGGAAATCAACACTAGTTATGAAGTGACAGTTGACAAGATTAATCTTGAACGAGTAACACACCATCTATTGACGACAAGCTTCAGAGATTTACTGATTAGACCGCGGGACAATTTCCTGAAAGTCGACGTATATTTAGCTAGCTCATCATACATGACAACAAATTTAAAATGGATCGAAAATATTTTAAACAAACTATTTGAATGGAAAGATAACGATTATCAACTTATCCATGAGCACAAAATATTATCAAATAATATTTATTACTGCATTAAACGCAAACTAAGCTTTAAGAACGAAAGTACTGACGGATACATCTTCATCGCGGATGAATTTGGTGAAGAACTCTATGGAGATATCAAAAAGATCGTTGAAAACTTGCAAAAATATTCAAACGTACCAGTAGTGATTTTGTTACAAGATGATGACTTTGAAAGAGATAACCTGGAAAGCTTAGTGTCTAAGGGGAATATTTCACGATATAAAATCATTAGCGGGAGATATACACCTAAAAATATTGTTTCGTACATTGAAAGTTCTTTATTATACTTAATTGAAAATACACCGAAGCCACCTCCATTAGAATTAGACAACTTAAAATCCTTCCTGTGTAAATATATAGCAACAGAGCTGTGGAAACGAATGACTGCTTATACAAAATGGAACGAAGCTTATCGAATATGTTTAACAAATCCCGAGATCGTGATAAATCTGTATAACCAAGCTCTTTCAATGCTTGAATCAATGATATTTGACAAAAACTCAGTGGAATATCCAGATTTTCCCGAGGTTTTCCAAGAGTACATTCCACAAAAACCCCTTCCGGCGTTACCTTGCGATTATAAACATTTCCCTTCGTTTTGGAAGAATGACAGCTACAAAGGGAAATTGAAAAGAATTCTTGCAGATTTAACATTGCCAAAATTCGAAACTAACTGGCCCCCAAGGGATGTTAAGGAGTTAGAGAAAATGATTTCAGAATTCTGTATAAAATTCTTCCGGGATCCTTTTAAGAAAATCTACAAAATAATGGCGGGTATCTTGAAATCTCTTGATCCCGCGAAACATTTTTTGGATATTAAGAACGTTTTATGGAGTGAAATAATCGAAGTTGTAATTTTAGAAAAATTAGAAGAAATCGATTTTTCTTTACGTGAACCTTTCGCTTGCGTTTTTGATGAATTGTTCGTAATATATAACAAAAATCGTTTACTAGAGTATAACAGTAGTACATGGTTCTATCTTGATAACCATGTGATTCGAGAAGTATTAGATCCCAATAAATATAAGACTGATAAACCAGAGGATGAAATCATTGTGGTAGAGTCTGAAGATATCTTTGAAATTAGTAACAAGGACTTAGAGGCAAGTTTACTGGAGGTAACACAGGAAAGATACAATAGAGAAGAGAACGTGAGCAATAGTAAGCGAGAGCTGCATGAATTTGAGATATTAATTGAGGATTTGGAACAAAGTATGAATATCCAGAAGCAAATCAACAATCGATTTGACAGTATTTTGAGTAAGGCATTATGTAATTGATCATATTTCTTTTTTGTCTTCTTATAATAAAAATGCTACTTTGAGTACAATACATGATGAAAAGTATATATTCGTTTTTAATTTTGTCGAAGTTAGCTTATAAGTACGTCCACAAATAAAGTTTTCAAAGTACGACGAGTACATGACAAACACTTACATGAAAGAGTTATTCGAGTGTATTCGGATAACGATGATTGGTTGAATATTTGCATTTCTGTTGACGAAAATGAACGTTTTGCTGCAAAATATTCAAGTTGTATCCCGTTGGTTGCCCGCCAACGCGCCAACTGATGATAGAAGGCTGGCGCTGTGGGTATAAATCGGGAGTTGGGGTTAGTTTCTTCTGCCAGTTCACCTATTTTCAAAGAGAAAGTGTTCTCTTTGTAAGTACTATCCAATGCGAATGCCAAAATGAGGCGGAGCCGTATCTTACCGAAATCCGATGATATCGCCGGGACCATCAGGATTGTCATATCCCGAACCATTACCGCTAATGCGGGGATGAGTTCGCATCATAAAAAAAAAACCTTGCATTTAGCGTAGCTTCAAGAAGGGAAAGGACACAGAATTCTACACCTTAATATCCCCACTTAAACATTGATCTGTGTGTATTGCAAGTCTTTCATCTATCGAGGATTCTGTAAACACAGATCTCCAAAAATAAAAATGCTAAGAAATAATTATTTAAATTCGCGTTCTACAGGGTGCAGAAACATTAATAAATAATAACATTATAATTTAAATAAACGAAGAACTATTCTGCTAAATATTGTCCTTTATTTGCTAATTTTTAACGATAACGTGGTATAATTTGTAAAATATACATACAAAAAAAAGGAAAACTAAGATAATGAGGTACTTAAAAAGTATCATTCCATCTGTAACATTTTAAATAACCTAAGTAAATTATGATTTTGCTTATTATCCCACTGTCCTCATAATTTGTTATAGTAACCATTGTATTCCAAAGCAACTATTTAATTAATGGATTTGAACTACCATAATTTTGAATTAATTTTCACTCCTAATCGGTTCTATATAGTCCACTTTTACTACTACTAATAAGCTTCGGTCTAGGCTATGTTGTATCTGAGTTTGCACTGTTGGATAGCCTCGTTAAAACCTTGGCACAAAGTTAGATCAGATTGGTTAGATGCACATTGCAAAAATTGTTTGATTTCCCAAGCGCATGGTCCACTCTGGTCACCTTCGGTGTATTGTTGTGGTGTCGAGGCGGGAGCCTGCTGAGGTGCGGTTGTAGCTGGTTGTTCGCTACCGCCTCCACTAAACATGCCTGCGAAATTTAAAACAGCAAAAATATATATAATCGATAATAAGAATTAGATGAAAATTATAGGTTAAGAAGATATCGAGGTTCATTTGGTGATTTTGTCGCTTAAAAGTGTATTTTCTTCTTCATACCTGTCATCGCATGTCCAACAGTATGTCCGATTGCTGAACCAATAGCAACTCCTCCAGCTGTAGCTGCCATCTGCCCAAAGAGGGATGGTTGCTGAGGAGCAGCAGCTACAGGAGCAGCTGGAGCTGGGGCTGGTGCTGCAGTTGGTGCTCGCGCCGGTAAATTAGGGCTAAAACAGTTGTGTGTTAATATAAAAATATTTTTTAAAACAAAGGTCACATAAAACTGTTTATCAAATGAGATAAAAAAAAATCCGTGTGATGCACTTTTTTTAGACACGCACTATCGATTTATATCACAAAGTGTCTCTCCGATGTAAAAAATCAACCAGATATCAAAATTTATCATATAAATTCAAAAATATTTTAATTTCCCGCATTGCAAAATTTCTTGTACAACAAAGTTAATTTATGGAAACCGGCCCTTTCTTCTACAATTCTAGAATGCAAGGGTTATGTTCGCCATTTTAAAATACGTTTTTTTTTTTTTTCCCTTTACACCTAATTATCTTATTACCTTGGCGAAGGGCTTCTTGGACTCGCTCTTGGCGTGGTAGCCGACCTTCCTCGACGTGGCATCTTGGTTTTCTTTCTTTCTTGTAAATTTCGCAGACTAAAGCGGACAACAAACGGAGCTTTGGCAACGATAACTCACACCGAGATGCAAATTGCGCAATAAAGTCGAAAATCCCTCGTTTTATAAGCAAAGAATGATTCTAGAACATGTGATCTGATTCTGGCCTGCGCTTAGAACTACGTATTGAGAAAAGTATTACTTATCTGAGAGATAAAATATTAGCAAGTATGTCTAAATTACATCACTTGACATACGTCATGGGCAGGATCGTATTCAGGACATTATTTTGGGAATTCAACCCGTCATCGAAAGGTCTAAAGTCGAATAATTCCATGTTTATATTCTGTATTTGCAGACTATGTGATCCCTAAGTAGATATTTTTTAACGTCCAAATTACTACCAATCATTCAATTTGGCAAAGCCATCTTAATTGGGCGGGAAATTCTAATGTCACCTTGGAGTTACGTTTCCAATGTATGATAATACATTGGAACAACGGTGTGCAATTAAAATATGCATGATAATGATAATGCATGTTTTAATTGCACACCGTTTAGAGTAAACTATAACAAGTATAATCTCAAATACGTCTATACACATACGCAGAGCGCAATATTCTCGTTTGCTCTCCAGTGGTGTTTAAACGCGAGAGGATGGGGAGATACAGAGCTGCTTCGCATTCATGTCGGCCGCTCTCGGCTTTTATGCTGTATGCTATATGTAATACATATCGCAATTGAGAAGTGCTAGCATTAAAAATGTAGATAATGCATCATGAAATGCGTTAACTTGTCTGTCTGCTAGCAGGGTAAACGCAATTTCCGGACCTAATATGTAATGGTAAAGAAGTCAGGAGTTTAGTTTGCGGTAAAAGTTTATTATGTTGGAAACCCTATGTATGCAGAAGCTATGTAAACAGCGCAACACCCAATTTTAAAAAACCTAAAGGAAACCGTATAAAGAATTTCTATGCGATTCAACGATGATGTTAAGTGCGCGCACGCACCAAAGCAGGTGTCCATCGATTCTGCCGCGGTTATATAGGCTGGCGCAGGGGAACGGGAAATTTTGAAATAACGTCGTTTCCACGAATACATTCATAAAACTATCATCGTATAGAAAATTAAAAAATGTCCAAAAGTGTCCCTTTACTTTTTAAAGGTGACATTGGAAAGATGTCCTCCCATTCGGCGTTCACACTCCAACAGCCTGTCATGAAAACTCTGGAATGCGCGGTGTAGCAAATCTTAGGAAATGGCAGTGACTTCTTGTTGAATGTTCTCCTTCAGTTCATGGATTGTTGCAGGTCGTGTACGGTACACCTTGCCTTTAAGATACCCCTACAGGAAGAAGTCGCACACACTAAGGTCAGGGGATCTCGCAGGCCATTCAATGTCACCGTTACGTGAAATAAAGCGTCTTCCAAACAATTGACGAACTGCTGCCATCGAATGTCGAGCAGTGTGTGACGTGGCTCCGTCCTGCTGAAACCACGTGTTTTCCATGTTAAGATTAAGCTCGTACAGTCTCGGTGTAAAGAATGTTTGAAGCATTTCAACATATCGAGCGGATGTTACTGTCACTGATATAACACCATGACATGATACAGCAAAACGATATTGTGGAAACTGTAAAATAATAAGGAGATAAAGAACCCGCCAAAACGAAGAGCTAGAGACTCCAGCTTAGGCGCAATGGATTCACCGTTCAATTCTTTTTAAAATGCGTACCCACTTCGCATATATCGGATGCATAGTTGAGGAGATAACCGACGAAAATCAGAGCGATGTCGATTTTCCGTCCGATTTTCGGCCGTTCCGGCGACATTTTCGAAAACTTTAAACACTGGTATCTTCCGAACCGTTTGAACCAGCGGGCCGAGATTTCAAGGGGAACATATAGTTATGTCCTCATAAACAATACGTAATGGCAAAAGACACTTAGACTTAGGTTTAGACATAATCAGGAGACGTAGCAATAATTTAAGATAAGTTAGTACATGTAAGAGGCGGACCCTTTCGAAGATAAGAATTTAGGACCACCAACAAGGGACCCTTCGAGGAAACGCAACATTGAAAGAAGATTCATTCGGGAAGTTACCTCTAAACCGTGCGCTTGCGTGAATTTCTTGTATCAAATAATTGTTACCTTTCTGTACAAGTTAGTTATAAGTAGAAATAAAGAGTTTTTAAAAATCCCTTTTCGATTCTTTTAAACTTAATTATAAGTAACATATTTACTAGGATGCGAGCGCTCCGTCTGAAAGTACCAACCCTATTCATTACACATCTGCTTATGTATTTATATACCTACTAAACCAGCGTTGCAGCTACAATAAATACTATTCAGTTAAGTTTTCAGGTTTAGACTGTGCAAAAATACGCAGACTTTTTTCACTGTCTGATAGAGGACATGATTGTCTAATATTTTCATAAGAAATCTTTGAGAATAAGTCTCGATAGTAGTTTAAACCTTATCTAAGCTTGAGAAATTGTTTAATTGTATAGACCTTGTAACGCTTCTTTCTAAATGTGTTCCGCTCCTACTCACAAGCTAGGAAATTCGTGTGTCGGTTTTAGAAAATTTTGGGTTTTTGAGAGTACGGAAAATTAATACTAATTAATTTAAGCAAATTTATAACTTGTCTACAAATGAAATAATATATTCCTTGTTTTATCTTTTATATCACTTTATGATAATATCATTTATGAAAATTACAGATACCTGCGCTGTCGGTATTAGTTTATTCCCTACCGTTGCGTTGTCTGCTAATAGATGACGCCGATACTCAATACGCTTATTGGGTAAGATATTTTGCAGTTGTTTTACGTTGCTCCCATGTGTCTACCTCCCGTAATTTAAATTTAAATTTTCTAATTACTAAATTAAAGTGAGTAGTGTAACGATGCTGGTGCGTTCATTAACAGCAATTGTGTCCAACGTTCGTCGGAAATAAAAGGTAAGTACTCTTAAGAAAATAATTGTCTTATTTCCAACAAAAAAAGAATAAACAAAAAGACTGCGGAGACATAAAATCAAATACAAATAGAAATTAGATTTGGATATGCTTCTAAGTACAAGGGATATATGTAATTTAGCAACGGTATTTCAATATTTAACGTGTTAAAAGTTCGGTTCTCACTCTATACGAGATTGAAAAAATTGGCAAAATATAGAGCGCTAATAACATTCAACAAACTTCGGGATACCAACATGAATCAAACAAAATGTTATGTAACTTGGCGAAATGAAAGAATAACGCGGTCACGGGAGAGATCCGAGTTTTGTTGCAGGTTCGTGTGAAAATCTTAAAAAAAACAATTTTTTTTATTATAAATGTTATGCGATATAACCTTTACAATGGATGTAGAAGACTCTTAGTGCTTTGATAGCCACATTGCGTTTGTTAAATCATCTAAATTCCCAGTCTTTAACACAATTGGTTTAATATTTTCAATGTGGTATTTATTTTTATATTTTGAAGATACAGAGTTGGTACAACAAGTTCTTTGTTATGATAATTAATAAAATTATTAATTTGTATTCCTATCCACATCCATAGTATAATTATATTCTAATTCCCATATCTATGTTTCTTTAATAGGTATTTCTACATTGCTATTACTGCATATTTGTTTGGTAGTAACTTGTTTATTGGTTATGATAGCCCATCCGTTTTTCTTTAATTATTTGATTTTTTATCACCTACAATTACAGGTATGCAAAAATGCCCAGACTTTTTTCACTATCTGATAGAGGACACGTCTTCTCTATTCTACTATTTGCATAAGAAACCTTTGAGAATAAGTCTCGATAGTAGTTTAAACCTTATCTAAGCTTGAGAAATCGTTTAATTATATTTACCTTATAACGCTTCTTTCTACGTGTTCCGCTCCTACTCACAAGTTAGGAAATTCGTCTATCCGTTTTAGAAAATTTTCGGTTTCTGAAAGTACGGAAAATTGATACTAATTAATTTAAGCAAATTTATAACATGTCTACAAATAATGAAATAATATATTCCTTGTTTTATCTTTTATTACTTGTGATAAACATTTATAAAAATTACAGATACCTGCGCTGTCGGTATTAGTTTATTCCCTACCGTTGCGTCGTCTGCTAATAGATGACGCTGATACGCAATACGCTTATAGGGTACGATATTTTCTAGCCGTTTACGTTGCTGGCATGTGTTTACCTCGCGTAATTTAAATTTAAATTTTCTAATTGTTAAATTAAAGTGAGTAGTGTAACGATGCTGGTGCGTTCATTAACAAATCAACCTTTGGGTAGCAATTGTGTCCAAGATTCGTCGGAAATAAAAGGTAAGTACTCCTAAGAAAATAATTGTTTTATTTCCAATAAAAAAAGAATAAACAAAAAGACTTCCGATACATAAAATCAAACACAAATAGAAATTAGATTTGCATATGCTTCTAAGTACAAGGGATATAGGTAATTTAGCAACGGTACTTCAATATTTAATGCCTTAAAAATTCGGTTATCACTCTATACGAGATCGGAAAATTTGGCAAGGGATAGAGTGCTAGCAAATTTGAACAAGCTTGCGGATGTCAACGTGAATCAAATAAAATTTAACGTAACTTGGCGAAACAAAAGAATAACGCGGTCACGGGAGAGATCCGAGTTGTGTTGTAGAAAATCCTTAAAAAAAATATATTTTTTTTAATTATAAATGTTATGCGATATAACCTTGACAATCGATGTAGAAGACTTAGTAGTTTGATAGCTACATTGCCTTATATACGTAAAATAACCGTACGAACGCCGATCTTGCATTCTTCTTGTTTCTTGGAATATAATTCTTCCTCCGTTATAGTGGAATACCGGGTGTTCCCACGAATCCTGTTAAATTTAATGCACTTCTATTTCTTGTAATTATAAATATGACATAATGTACACATTACACAATGTAAATGACAAAACATAATAAAATAAACAATGAAATAGTCCGAATACTAATTTGAGAATGTATTGGAAATTTATTTTCATTTAAATTAATTAGTTCTTGTTTTTGCATTTCTAATACATTCCTTACATTTGTTAAATCATCTAAATTCCTAGTTTTTAACACAATTGGTTTCATATTTTCAAATGTGCTATTTATTTTTATATTTTCAAGATACAGAGTTGGTACAATAAATTCTTTGTTATGATAATTCTTAAAATTTTTAATTTGTATTCCATCCACATCCATAGTACAGCTATATTCTAATTCCAATATCTATGTTGCTCTAAGAGGTATTTCTACATTGCTATTACTACATATTTGTTTCATAGTAACTTGTTTATTGGTTATGATTTATGATAGCTTATCGGTTTGTCTCTAATATTTCGATTTTTCTATCACTTATAATTACGGGCATTTAGATATTTCAATTATTTACATCAAATCATTATGAAACTTTAAAAATTGTATTTTACAGGATATATCTTCATTCAGATGTTTACATGCGTACATGTTTACATAAAAGTTTAACACCCACTATATTGGATACGGCTAATTACAAAAGTAAGCGTTTTAAAATTGTTTATTTCTTTTGTGTTTATGTACTTTACATATGTTCCTTATCGACGCCTATGGTGCGCCACGCAGTTGGCGAGCTCTACTCATTAGCTTACGTACATTATTTATTAGTAAGAAATCATATAAATGGGCAGTTTTAACAGCGGATAACAAGGAGGATGAATAATCTGTTGATCGTTTGGGAGGATATTTTATGTATTTCGGCAATTTGTAGTTTACTTAACACTTCGGTGAGTAAAACGGTGGCCCGTTTCCGGGAGGCCGCGGGGTGGCGCAGTTCTCGGGGGTCCGGGGTGGGCCGTTCCGGGGCGGGGTGGCCGGGGTAAGTGTCGCGCTGGGCGGGGGTGGCCCGTTTCCGGGAGGCCGCGGGGGTGGCGCAGTTCTCGGGGGGTCCGGGGGTGGGCCGTTCCGGGGCGGGGGTGGCCGGGGTAAGTGTCGCGCTGGGCGGGGGTGGCCCGTTTCCGGGAGGCCGCGGGGGTGGCGCAGTTCTCGGGGGTCCGGGGTGGGCCGTTCCGGGGCGGGGGTGGCCGGGGTAAGTGTCGCGCTGGGCGGGGGTGGCCCGTTTCCGGGAGGCCGCGGGGGTGGCGCAGTTCTCGGGGGTCCGGGGTGGGCCGTTCCGGGGCGGGGGTGGCCGGGGTAAGTGTCGCGCTGGGCGGGGGTGGCCCGTTTCCGGGAGGCCGCGGGGGTGGCGCAGTTCTCGGGGGTCCGGGGTGGGCCGTTCCGGGGCGGGGGTGGCCGGGGTAAGTGTCGCGCTGGGCGGGGGTGGCCCGTTTCCGGGAGGCCGCGGGGGTGGCGCAGTTCTCGGGGGGTCCGGGGGTGGGCCGTTCCGGGGCGGGGGTGGCCGGGGTAAGTGTCGCGCTGGGCGGGGGTGGCCCGTTTCCGGGAGGCCGCGGGGGTGGCGCAGTTCTCGGGGGGTCCGGGGGTGGGCCGTTCCGGGGCGGGGGTGGCCGGGGTAAGTGTCGCGCTGGGCGGGGGTGGCCCGTTTCCGGGAGGCCGCGGGGGTGGCGCAGTTCTCGGGGGTCCGGGGGTGGGCCGTTCCGGGGCGGGGGTGGCCGGGGTAAGTGTCGCGCTGGGCGGGGGTGGCCCGTTTCCGGGAGGCCGCGGGGGTGGCGCAGTTCTCGGGGGTCCGGGGTGGGCCGTTCCGGGGCGGGGGTGGCCGGGGTAAGTGTCGCGCTGGGCGGGGGTGGCCCGTTTCCGGGAGGCCGCGGGGGTGGCGCAGTTCTCGGGGGGTCCGGGGGTGGGCCGTTCCGGGGCGGGGGTGGCCGGGGTAAGTGTCGCGCTGGGCGGGGGTGGCCCGTTTCCGGGAGGCCGCGGGGGTGGCGCAGTTCTCGGGGGGTCCGGGGGTGGGCCGTTCCGGGGCGGGGGTGGCCGGGGTAAGTGTCGCGCTGGGCGGGGGTGGCCCGTTTCCGGGAGGCCGCGGGGGTGGCGCAGTTCTCGGGGGGTCCGGGGGTGGGCCGTTCCGGGGCGGGGGTGGCCGGGGTAAGTGTCGCGCTGGGCGGGGGTGGCCCGTTTCCGGGAGGCCGCGGGGGTGGCGCAGTTCTCGGGGGGTCCGGGGGTGGGCCGTTCCGGGGCGGGGGTGGCCGGGGTAAGTGTCGCGCTGGGCGGGGGTGGCCCGTTTCCGGGAGGCCGCGGGGGTGGCGCAGTTCTCGGGGGGTCCGGGGGTGGGCCGTTCCGGGGCGGGGGTGGCCGGGGTAAGTGTCGCGCTGGGCGGGGGTGGCCCGTTTCCGGGAGGCCGCGGGGGTGGCGCAGTTCTCGGGGGTCCGGGGGTGGGCCGTTCCGGGGCGGGGTGGCCGGGGTAAGTGTCGCGCTGGGCGGGGGTGGCCCGTTTCCGGGAGGCCGCGGGGGTGGCGCAGTTCTCGGGGGTCCGGGGTGGGCCGTTCCGGGGCGGGGGTGGCCGGGGTAAGTGTCGCGCTGGGCGGGGGTGGCCCGTTTCCGGGAGGCCGCGGGGGTGGCGCAGTTCTCGGGGGTCCGGGGGTGGGCCGTTCCGGGGCGGGGTGGCCGGGGTAAGTGTCGCGCTGGGCGGGGGTGGCCCGTTTCCGGGAGGCCGCGGGGGTGGCGCAGTTCTCGGGGGTCCGGGGTGGGCCGTTCCGGGGCGGGGGTGGCCGGGGTAAGTGTCGCGCTGGGCGGGGTGGCCCGTTTCCGGGAGGCCGCGGGTGGCGCAGTTCGGGTCCGGGG